>CM073574.1:103177208-105980541 GCA_037074715.1 Magnolia kwangsiensis
TTTATTAGCCCGTTTTTTGAGTTTGGGGCATGACACGGGGTCCTCTGTAGTCGATTACATCAGTCTAATGCAAGCTTGATTATTTTTGTACTTGGTAATTATATAACATTCAATAGAATCTTGGATACCACCACTACTCTTGATTTAATCTACTCATAACCATTAGTACGTTACGATCTCTAGAGACTCATGAGCCAAGCATAGTGCTATGAGATATCGTGTTCGAGATGTTGGCATATGTTGAGTGACGAGCCTCCCCATAGTGACATGGAGTACTGATATAGGTGATAGTATGTTGTTTGAACGGCCCCCATCAAATTACTCAGCCAATGGTTCCATGCCAGAGTACCGTTCAAACGACCAGGCATGAATGGAATTAGGTGACGAGCCCTTTCTTTTGTATTGATTTAGTTTTGAATGATAAGCTCAAACTTCTAAATTGATGGTTTATAGTCGGTATTGGGTGACGACTCATACCTTGTTAACGCCTTAATTTGGATCAAGGGAAAATGGTGAGGAGCCGCCACATCCCGTAATGAACCACGTGATCCATATTATGACGGTATCCTAACTTCACCAACCTACTATATGAACTAAGACTAATAAACACTTGGCTAATCATGCATATCCCAGGATAGGTCACGATTTGGCATTACAGTCGCTTGTGAGGGAGTGTTAGTATTTGTGAAATAGGCGTAGAAATTGCTTGTAAGGGAGTGTTGGATTGTGAGAGGCATGCATCATTTCCTCATCGTATTAATATAATTACCAAATAGATTAGAAAATTATTTGTTTATTATGTTATCATTACTTGTGCTCTGTTGTGTTAGTAACATGTGTAACTTATTTAGTAGTTGTGCGTTAAAGATAACATGCTTGAGTGTATAATATTTATTAATTATATTTGTCGTGAACCTGCTAATTACTAAAATGTCTCAAGTAACAATCTTGGAGATATTTCTTCACTATATTGGCGTTTGACACCTCATATTTGACACATGCAAATAATTCATAAATAGGACCAGTTGGTGGTGCACTCGGGGTGAGTAGATCCCTACCTTCTTCCTGCTTGGTAATTGTTCTTTTATTCCTATTGTAATTATTATAATTTGTTTAATTCTCACATGGGTGGTCACAACTTTTAGAACTGTAACTTTTACGTGTTAGCCATATCTTGTAGGATCTTGCTATCTCTATCTCACTTTAGTTCCGCTAGATTGAAATGCGCTACTCTGATTATTTGTTTGTGATATGAATGTGAATCTAAATGATAACACATATGCATATTTTTATGTTAACGCCCGGAACTTGGGATCAGAGTTTATGTACTCGGGTGTCGATTTTCGAGGTGTTACATTAAACTAATTAACAATTAAACTAAGTAAGGTGATATTAACTTTAAGGCTTTTAAGCCAATAGAGGGTCCAATTACATAGACTGCAAAGGATTTGTAAATAAGCAACTATTTTATATCAAGATAGTGTATATGTGTGTGTAGGATGTGTTAACTATCAATCACTAAGCTTTCATCTAATCATGCATATAAAATTTAAACATTCAAATTTATAAGCATAATTAAACAAGTGCACAACTGACAATCCCAAAGACATTCATATATAGTGATTAGACTACTTGCTAACTTCACTCCCGGCAGACACACTCAACCCATGAGTGTACCGGATTTCACTATTGGAGGTTTTAAATCAGGTTTACCTCTAACCTTTATAGCCCTATACAAGGACTCTAAATTTAGGCTCTACTCTCAATCTAAGATCCTACACAAGAACTTAGAAATTTAGGCTCTACTCTCGAGCCAAGGTCCTACACAAGAACCTGAAAATTTAGGCTATATTCTCGAGCCAAGGTTCGACACAAGAACCCGATGATTTAGGCCCTGCGCAGGAACCAATATCCTACACAAGAACCTAAGTTTTTAGGCCTTACAAAAAGGACAAGTTCCTACATAAGAACCTAGTTCGAGTTTGAATTTACAAACTCTTACCCTCAATCCTATACAAGGAAAGAGAGTAAACTTGGACTCTTACAATTAACAACTTACTTATCGGATTGAGCATCTTTTATAACACCTTCTTGGGTATCTTGATTGTCGCTCTTCCATTATGCGATTAGCTCTCCGATGCTCCCATGATCACGGTTTCAATACTTTGCTGAGGCTTCAATTCCACGATCAACTACCTTGCATATGATGCTCCTCCGAGGTGACAAAGGTGATGGGAGGTTGGTTGAATCTCGTATAACTAGTGAGAAGTAGTTTTTCCTAAGGGATTCAACTAGATGGGCCTTTTAGACGATTTGGACAATGGTATGCCAAAAATGCTTAAGTCCAATCTCTAAAAAAATGGAAGGGTTCAAGCACATCTTCAATGTAGAGGATGAAATTCTCATATGAGTGTGAATTTCAATGAATGTAATAGAGGCTAGGGATGAGAGATATGAATATGGAATCACCCTACTTCCTATTACTCTAAAAACTCATCTAAATGCCCAAGAACTGAATGCCTTTTGTAAAAAAGTTAAAGCTCCAACAGTAAAAAGAGGGGGGCAGAAAATGGCTCATTTCGATGCCATCAATGAATCCAAACATTTATTTTGATTTGTCTCCGGGCATATCTGGATCACTTCTGATGTCATCGTACATCATTCAATGTCATAGAACTCATCCTTCGACGTCATGGAAGGTGTCCTTGATGCCATCGACAAAGTAAAAATAAATAAATCCAATTTTTTGTTGGACTATTTTGTCTCTCAATCGATGTCATCGAGGGGTGCTTCGATGTCATCGAACTTATACTTTGATGTCATCGAAGGTCCTTCGATGCCATCGAGAAAATTGGAAGAAAATGTCAAATCTTGCTGGACAATTCTAACTCTCGATTGATGTCATTAAAGACTCATTGGAAATTATTGTTTTGGGCTGTCTTTTACATGACACAACGACTCACGTGATTGACAAACTGGGTGCAAAAATCAGTGCACTTATAGTTTTAGCAGTTGGCATTTAATATTACTATTTCAAGTAGCATGGCCTACTTGAGTGTTGGATTTGACTCGTATTTGGGCCTAATGGTGGACAGGGTAGATTTTTTGAGAGTACGAGTGGGGCAGTTGGGCAGTTTTTTCAACTCCTCCATTCCAATGTGGGTGTCAATGCCGCTGCTTCAAGCCATGTGGGTAGCTTGAGTTTTGGTTCTTCATCATATTTGGACTCCACTGACTAAAATGAGCTAGAAAAACAGATGGCCAGGGTGGATATTACTCAACAACATGCCGGTGGGTTACATGAGTTTCAATAGTGTACTAGTGTTGTTTTGAGAAATGGGTGTTCAATACTGTTGCTAGTCGTGTGACCCACTTGAGTGTTGGATCTACCTCATATTTGGGTCCACATCCTAAACTGAGTTTAAAAATAGACGGGTGGATTTCTCGAAAACATCGTGATGGGCCACATGACTTTTTCAACAGGAAAGCAGAGTGTGTGTTTCAACGGTAGGCGTTTAACACCCACTGTTTCAAATTATGTGGCGATCTGCTCAAATTTTGGCCCACCCTTAAAATCATTTGAAAATTTTGGTGGATGAGGTTGATTTTTCAAAAACATCATGGTCAGCACCGCAACTATTTCAACGGTAGGTGAGAGCTGTTTCAATGGTGGGCATTCAATATCCAATATTTCCGGAGGTCTGTCCAACTTGATTTTTAAATCTACCTCATCATTAATTAGGCTCACACCTTAGATTGATTGGGCCAAAACTGGTGGACCAAATGAATTTCTTCCAACATCATATATGGTGGGTCCTAACTGTTGCAACGGTGGGTAGCCGTTGTGTTGGTGGGTATATAATATATCCATTATAGCCTACCATCTGGCCCACTTATCTCTCTCGTTTGTTTGGCTCAAGCACCAAAATTATTTAACGAATCCGGTGGACCGCATGGATCATAGCTTCTTGTGAAACGGCCTAAATTAGCAAGCCCTAAAGTTTAAACCGCCTAAACTTTGAAACATTAATGCCATAGTCCCAAAATCAGATTGGTTGAGCAATCCCAGTTAATCATGGACATTGCTTTTCTGAAAAGGAATGTAGGATTATTATTATTATTATTTCAATTAATGCCAATTGATTCTCGCCTAAAATCTTCCAGTTGGGCCCATAAGATCAAATGTTCTGGATCCTGAACCATGTGGTACACCTGTACAAAGGGTATATATATACTTGGCAGTACATGTGTGGCATGTGTACTTACGTACGGTAGATCAGATGGTTAAGCTCATCTATTGCTCCATCAAAGATGCGGCCCACAGACCGCATACACCCCAATCCCAAACCACCCAGGATCATAGCTTGGACAACCTTAGCCATCTATTTTTCTTGTTGAGTTTGGTATGTTGACTATTTTCCTCTTGATCATCTATTTCATGATATTCACCAACTGGACAGCTAGAATCATACTTAACAAAAAAATAATAAAAAAAATAAAAATAGATGGCTAAGATTGTCCAATCCATGCGATTTCCAAGCTGTAATCTAGCCACAGTGGGGCCCACAATTTGGAAGGCCCAAGAGTAGCATGAATGCAAGCAAAATGCAGAGTGGATGGGCTGTGGAACCCAAGCGAGGTGTGGCTGGCCCATAGCAATTAGAAAGAAGGATGGCTGGACGTTAGCAAATACAGTGGCCTTTTTTGGCTTTTGAAGGCCAAAAGATTGACAATGAAACTAGAAAACTACAAGCTGTATATCATGCACTAGATTAGCAGTGATGTTGTATAAATGTTAGAAAGTTGAAAGTTCCTGGGAAAACTTGTGATACTCAGATTGTATTGTATTTGGCTACACAAATGAATTGAGTCGAGAAGAAATAATTAAATTGTATTAGCTTTCACAATGAGTATGAAGTAACATTCCTATCAAGTGATGTAATTGGTGTATCCAAATACAGCAAGAAATTATATAAGCCACAACAATGGGTTGTTCTCAAGAGCAAGAAACATGTCATGAGAGGTTGAATAGTAATGATAGGAGATAATGGAGGGCAAGAAAATGACGATGGATATCTAGTCTAAACATGTAGCCAAGTGGTGGAGTAATGAAGATGCTTAATGTATGCTTTTACATCTTTTTGTTGCACAAGGACAAAGCACATTAATGCAACCGGTTAGCTGGTGCTTAATTATGGAGAGAGCATTATCAAAGGAATAAAGCCATACCAAGTTTATCAAATGCCAGATTCTGTGAATAAAAGGCATTTCAGGACTTTTCAGGAGATTGAAGTGTCTGAAACAAGTACTATAAAATTATATATATGTTTTTATTATTGCTTTACTAAAGGATGATTAACCATTAAAGCCTATTTGAACCATTGAACCGGATATTGTTTATAGGGATTTGAAGTTATCAAAATCTAATTTTAAATTGAATCAGATTCCTTTTTTTGCACAGACATGTCGTATTGAGCGGAACGATATGTATATTTACTAGAAATGTTGGTCGAATATACATTGCTTAAGCTAAAAATGCGCAGATGTCAATCATCTTTTTTCTGTTCCAGAATCGTGAATGTTTCTCTTTGCCTTCAAGCCTACAAAGCCAAAGTCTTTTCTTTTTTTGTCGACTTGGGTATCTTCGAATATGGGAATTGGGCCAAACTAGCAAAATCTATCTTTCACACAATGTTTTGAATATAGTCGCCCAGCCACACACAATGTTTTGAATATTGTCAAATGCCAAACCGCCTTTTACTACGACAAGCACTTCATGTTGATGGGTGTGCATGGATTATTTTTTGTCATTTTCCAATTTTTGGGGTCCCGTCCAAAGTTCCAAAAAATAAGCTAGAAATCATGTAATTTAAATATTGTCATTTTTTATTTTTTATTTTTTTGGGTTAGCTTGTTACAGTAGGCACCCTATTGTTAGTACACCCCACTTGGCAATCGATACTAAAGACCTCAGTGTTGAAATGAGGTTTATCTTCACTCAGTTTACCACTTGAAAAATGGATTGGTGTGTAAATATTTATGAGCCATAAATGCATTTAATGACACCATTACATGTATAATACCCTGCAATCATTCAATATGGACAATACAGATCAAATACTATATTAAAACCTGTTATTGGAGAAGAGCATGAGAATGGAATTTGGGGAAAATTGATTCTTCAAGAGCTAATGACCTTCCTAACCTATTTTATTAAGAAAATGGTATGATATCATGAGGGAGCAATGAAAATAAATATAAGATGTTTATTCTATAACATTATTACAGTGTATTATGTTAAGAATTCTAATTTACTAGTTAAGAGGGCTTTATTACTACTAGTTTGTATTTGCTTCAATCAATTTTAACTAACTACTGAAGGTAGTTGCAATGTTTAGTGAATGCTTACATCTACACCTTGGTGGGGACTTCAGCAATGCCCCCAAAAGCTCTTAATTAATACATGGACAGCCAATCATCAATCCAGACTGTCCATGGGTCCTTACACTTGCTCCGGTGGTAGACTCTCAAGAGTTGCAACACCCGGTCAAGGGTTCAAGTACCCATGGGTGGTGAAATTCCACTACGGCGGCGTAAGTGAGTGTGTGGGGTGTGTGTGCGTGTGTAAAAAATTAAAAAAAAATAATCCGGACTGTCCATTCTTTTGCACCAGTACAGAACTGGAGAATTCAGGTCGGCTGAATAATAAAATAAAATAAAATAAGAAAATTATTACACTCAATCAAAAGGAATGTAAAGCAGTGAATTGTTACTGAGGAATATGGTAGTCTTTATCAAGTGCTATTGAACTCTTTATTTTAGCATATTCCTTAAAGACCTTTCATTGGTAATTCTACCACAAGCTATATTCACTTGTGCTCTTACTTTAGGATTATTTAAACATTATTTTAATCCAAATCATTTCACAATATGCAAATATTATACCATTCTCAAATGAAGTGTCAGTAGAGCAAAGGACGGCAACACAATCTAACTTTAATCCAAAGCAACTTACTCACTCTTTAGATAACTTACAAATACTAGTCTTGTGTGTTTTATTTTGCCAATCATGCTTCCCCTTTCTTTGATAAGTATTTTAATAAAAGATAGTTGGTAGCGGGGATTTCCTTTTACAGCCATCCATTGGCTTTTGAGGTCCATTCCTCCACACAATTTGAAAAGAAATCATTGTACCTTATTACTCGAAAGCCAATACCTCTTAAGAAAACTTTAGATCAAATTGTTGTGGAAAAACACCCACACACCATCAATGCAAACAATACAAATCCACAACATAACCAGATTAGATTTCCTGAAATGGAATTTTATCTGGCCCAAAACAAGCCCGAAATCTGCTGACGCAATGAGGATTGGATATGGACCATTGCATGCACCTTTAATAGGCCTCACATGCTAATCCAGTGGTCCAGAGGTTGTGGGGCCCCATCCCCCGCAAGTCAAGGGTGGGCCAAACACTCAAATCCATGCATGGATGATCACAATTTCGGATACGAAGCATCATGTACACATGATAAATATAATGAATATATGTTGTGGATTGCATATGGCCATGTGGACCTATACATTTAAATAAATAAATAAATAAATAAAATAGATTTTTTATTTCCCAAGATCCTAAATTTGTAGATTTAGAAAATTTTAGTTGTTTAGAAGAGGAATAAAACACGAGGGAGGGAGAGTGGGAAGGAGGGGCGGTTACCTCACCCCTCTCCCTTCTCACGACCAAGTTGTACGAGTGGCCTAGCAAGGGGTGGGGAAATGCTGCTAGCTAGTGAGCCCCACTTGGCCTAGTGATTGGACAATATGAATAATCCATTCATCTCCTCTCAATGCAAGCTTCCAAACGAACTCCATATGTATATCTGATTTCCAAATGGAGTCCACGATCAACTATGTACTGATTGAACTTCATCCTCCAAATTTGCACCTTACATCATTGTCCCGGCTAATCCGTACTGTCTAGAATTCTAGACGTGATGAGATCCATCAATTATAAAACAATTTTAAAAAATTACAAGTTGAAAATGACTCAAAAATGCTGCCTCTTTTAAATGGTTAAACATGTAATAAACATGAAAATAAAAAATCACATAAACATAAATCATTCATCATATAAACATTTAATGAAATTTTAGATGAGCTCACCTATCCTAAAACAACCCACCTTTCAATTTGCACCATCAGCATTACAGTGAAACCGAAATGGTTGGATCTTTTTCTAATCGAACTTCATCTAGAGCTCTATCGTTTGGACAATATGAGGGCAAATCTAATCACATCACCAAAAAAATAAAAATAATAACCAACTATTATTGCAAACGAGACCAGTTTAATACCATTTCTTGGCAGATTTTAGGGTTTTATACACAACATAAGGTGAATCATAAAAAATAATAAAATAATTTTTTTAAAAATAAAAAAATAAATTCAATCATAGGATTCCACAAAAATGCCTGATAAATTTAGATTTCTACAAAGATCAAATACCTTATTTAAGGGTTTAGATCTTACCTAGCTAAGTGATTTGACCACAGGACAGCTTTTTACTCAATGTGAATTTGATATTAAACCTCTAACTGAAAAAGTCAATCCCAGTTCTATTAAAAATGGAGATGAGAGAATCATGTCTGATACTCCAATAAGGACCGAGGATGACGCAAATCATCCACAAAGGTGGACCGCACACCACAGGTATAAAATGGAAGAAGAAGATGGAAGATTGAAGATAGAGCACACACTCTCTCTTTCTCCACAAAGTGATGCCCAAGGGAGGGACATCTAGGATCACTCTCAAATCTCTACACTCCATTTTTACAGTAGATCTTAAATAAGCAGTTTAAGTTTTATGGGAACATGCGGGTATGGTGCCCCCACTTTATGAATTTTGGTATATCTTACTATAATGTAAGTTCGTAATCTACCTTATATATTCACATACTCATAACCTAATCATTATTGTTCATGTCATCTATCATATATCTCAATCTCATGCTAATCAAGTGGTAGATCATCAGATTATCATCAAGTGTGACAAAATAAGTTTTAAATGGTAAAACGAAACTTAAACAGTTGAAAACATTTTTAAAGGTAATAAAAGCATTTTAAGTGTTGGACCTAACGATTAAATCACTTAATGAATCTTTGATCTAATAAGATCTAACCCTAAAAAAGTCTCTATATAAATTAAGTGGATCCCATGTTGTCCTGTCTAAAAATCAATAAACTAGATGGATATACCTAGCATTATACAGTTTCAATGGCATCTAGGAAGCCTTCTAAAGCACGGACAAGCTACCCAATCAAGATCTAAGGTCCATATACATCGTCAAGTGTAAGATTGATCATCTTTCATGCAGCATTAAGTCTTTAATCACATGATCACAGCTCAGGCTAATAAGTCCCCTGATTATTTACTTAAACTCAATCCTCTAATGAAAGCGTCCAAATATCCAACACCAGAATCATGTAACCATGACATACTCATACTTCTTTATAGGATAAGGGTAAAGGCATAGGTGACACCAAGTTGGCTCCCGATGGTGGACACCTTTTCATCAAGTTGGCTCCCTAGTACAAGATGACCATATATCTCAAAAAATGATCTCCAAAAATGTGTTCCAAGCATCTATTCCGGTCATGGCTCATTAGGGCACTAAGATCCATAGAATACTACTCTCCCTAGTCATTAACCATTGTGTCCAATCTCAAGTTCTCAAAGACTAAAGAAATAACTCCTTATACAACCCATATCACATAAGTTTAAAGCAACATCAGATATAATCTAAAGCATTATCATATTGTCCAATAAGATCCATGATCATAAAGATTGACGGCCAAGGTCAACCCTATCACATTTACGTGACGAATGGATTATTGCGTACATTGGTTTCATATATAAGGCAAACTCCTATGAAAATAATAGAGATGAGAAATACAAGGCTTACCTTTCTTTCCCACTCTTTCATTAATTGTCATGGCATCATTAGAAGATCCTTCATGCATTTTTCTACATGACCCTCCAGTAAGCAACATGGACACAACTCAATATTGGGATTGAGATCATTAGTAAAATTCGTAATCAATCCATCTTACAATTTTGGTATTCAACAAAAAATTTACAATCTTTTCTTCATCATCAATTTTCAAATTAACTGCTTGCTAGTCATGGTGCTATACTCATTAAGTGTTCATACAAATATGAACCTTCCATCATCTTCAACTTGTACAACTATTATTGGAGAAAAACTTATTTAACATCGATTTCTTTCATATAAGTTTCACAATTTCTCCTATAAACATTTAATAGTGGTTTGATTGAGTTGAATAAAATCAAATCATCTAGTACAAGAAGAAAATCTGTTATGGCTAACTGATTTTTTTACTCAAAAGCCTCATCTTTCATCTTTATAAAAAAATTTATTTATTTATTTATACATTCAATCACAATTGCATAACCTTCCTCTAACATTATTGTGTTCATCTTCAATTTCCCCATTGTGTAATTGGATCCATTGAACTTAATAACCTTATATTTGGTAGAGCTCGATCTAACTATTTAAAACACAATTGCAACAAAAACGTCAATACCAATCTTGTGTTAAAAGGTTCTTAACTTTTAGCCTTGATATTAATTATTGTGAAAAAATATTTGTACACAATCAATCAAGCAACACAAAACAACAAAGAAAAGAACTAAGTTAAAATTTCAAAAGCCAAAGAGAAAAATTAAAAAAGAGATATAGGGATAGAAAAAAATATGTAGTTCTACAATATTCATATATCACAGAGCATCAATATAGAGCTTTTTTCTTCATTAAAAATAAGAGAATTAGAAATATATGGCTACCACTATTTCAAAAAATAAACCCCATACAATGCTTTTTTCTTCATTAAAAATAAGAGAATTAGAAATATATGGCTACCACTATTTCAAAAAATAAACCCCATACAATCGATGTTAAAGCGCAATAGATAAGAGCCAAACTAAAAATCCAAAAGTTAAAGAGAAAAAAAAAAAAAAAAAAAAAAAAAGAAAAGATAAGATGCATGAAAAATTATATCATTCAACAATATACGTATGTCCATAGAGTAGCAATACAGACCTTTCTTCTTCATTAGAATAAGAAAAATCATGAATTCAAAGCTTACCTCTCTCTCCAACTCTTTCGCTATACAAGAAATCAAATACCAAAAGAATACTTTATAAAGATGAACTACAGTTTTTTTTTTTTTTTTTTTTTTTTTAACCCCCACCATAAATGATGGTAAATAAAGATTCATAATATTTTGTTTTAATTTGAAAAGGAGTTAATAGCTCTTGTATTTTCGCTTGAATTCTCCATATGGACTTTTTAAAAAATGGAGCGTGCTTGAGTAAAATTTATGGATTCCATCGCGATGTATGTCCCTAATCTGCATCTTTCATTAGTTTTAAAGCCTATTTTAGAGTATAAGCTTAAAAATGATGATGATTATAAGCTCAAGTGAACCACACCATGACAAACTGGGGAGCATGACTTCTACCATTGAAAGGTGAAACCATCCATAGGTCTTACAATGGTGTGTCTCTATGATCCAACCTGTTCATATGATCACACTGACATGAATGAAGGGAAAACACAAATATAAGCTTGATCCAAAACATTTGTGGCCCGCGAGAAGTTTTTATTGGTAGGCAATTAACTCCCCTATTTGTAGTGGTGTGGTCCACTTGTGCTTTGGATCTATCTCAATGTTGGGCTCATGCCCTAAAAATAAGCCGTTCAAATAGATAGACAGCATGGATCCGACTCATACATCATAATGGGGATTTTAAAAAATTCTCCTCAATATTAGCATAAGAGCTTATCAAACGTCAACTCACAAGGGTAGCAAGCTGTATTTTATAGTAAATAATGTTGATTTATTTACCAATATTTACAATAGTAAATAGAGAATCAAACACCTCTTATATGAATTCCCTCTCTATAGAAAAGATACATGAGAGAGAGAGAGCTCATATGTCAAAAACCTAGGAAAATTAGGTCACCATACACCAAATAAGAAGGGAGAGGGACAATGTAAATACATTTGATAATTGAAAACACCATGCATGTTTCACCGCCTCAACACGGACCACCATATTAAAAATGGAATCGCGGGTTAAACAAGGCAACACTTAATAGGGAATCAAAATGATTTTGAGGATATGTTCCATCCATGATGGCACCCACAATTCAGACGGACTTCATCAAGCTGCAATTTTTAGATATTGGCGGAAAAAAAATTAAAAAATAAAAATAAAAATAAAAATAAAATACTAGTAGTCTAGCTTCAAATCCATCTTTTAAGTTCAATGAACCTTCGGTGGTTTACCGTAATGGCAAAGGACGACCTTTAACTTTCACCAAATACTTTCCTTTTCCAAAGGCTACTAGGTTGTCCAGATTTATTTATTTTTATATTTTTTTTAAAAGCTTATAGTTGTATGGTAACCTTATTGACCTGACCCCACCAAACAATCAAGCCCTCATGAAACCTTTACTTTGAACTCGTACGTCCTTGCAAAACATATTGAGATCGGCTGTCATTTGATAAAGGAGATTAACATGAGAAGACTAAGATAAATGTCATTTCATACATGAGATTAACAATATCAGAAGATGAAGATATCAATGCTATTAATGAGAACTTGAGCAAGTATAGGTGTTTGTGCTTGTTTGACAAGCTTTCTATGCATGAATCCTTTCATCTGGTGTGGGACCTTTTCCTTTCTAAAGATGAAAATTCCCCATGAAAGGACTTGGTCATAGAAATATATTATAATGAAGTGGCTTTGCAAAGATGTGGTACGGAGTATTGTTAATCTTGCCTATAATTTGGTTTTAAAAAAGATGAGTTTGGAGTGTTGGGACTGAGTTGTTGGGCTTTGTAATTTTGTCCAATTATGGCAAATGTTATATATAAACCCATGTTATTAAATAAAAATAAATTAAATTAAAAAGATTTCATTTCTAAGTACATCAAATGCTTTAAATTATTTGAGCATCCATCATTTCATGGCTTTGGAAGTGGAAAAATTTAGAAAATAAACATTCCATCCCCCACTAACAATATTTTAAGGTATATTGAAAAAAAACATTCCCCATTGGACAAGCTACCCTTAGATATTCCACATTCCCAATCATCCATTTCAACCCTTGAAAACCCGAAAACCCATTATTTTGTAATTTCCATTTGTGTGTACAATAATTACAGAACATCCAAACACTGAAATCATGAAAATCTTCCAGCCACCAATTTGATATAGATGTGTTAAAATAAACACTCAAATAGATCAATAATATTTTTAAGTAAGAAGAGTGACTTTTAGGCGATCTTACCCACCAATCGTTGGCCAAATTCCATCATGGTTATGGTATAAAAGGATTGTGCTGGCTAAAAGATTCTAGCAATCATATTCTTGTCATGCAAAGATGATGAAGATTATGATAATGAAGATGATAATAATCATAATAGAAATTCTTCATTTGAGTAATGAAGGGTTTACATTTTGTAGCACTTTAGATTCTATTTTATCATAGAAATATCAATGTATAGCTCATCAAAAATAGTCAACAACGCATAGACTTTCCTACGTAATCACTTTCATCAGTCCAAAAATAATATGAATTATTTTCCTCTCAAAATTTAGAATGTTATGAACAGCGTCTATTAGCTAACAAGCACAAGTCAGGCTCAGGCCGGGTCTACTAATGTTTGTTTGTTTGTTTTTTTATTTTGGAAAAAAAAAAAAAAAAAACAACGACGGGGCTTTGGAAAGATGCAGGTTCAAATCCAACCAATTTAGTTATTGCAAGTCAGACTCAAGCCTAGGTAAAACTAAAAGTGGCAACTATCAAACTTGGCTGAGATCTGTTGGGGATTTGCACTGTGGAATCACACAGATCTAGGTCTAGGATAGAAATTCAATAGTAACAAGTAATCATAGAAGAACACAAAGTTTTAACGTGAAAAAACTCTTACGGAAAAAAACCACGGCACAAAGCGACAAAAATCCACTATGAAAAGAAAATTACAATAGAGAGGACTTATCCGATTCAAACAACCTTGAATCTTACCCTTGTTACACCCTTTAATTTCCGTAAAACCCCTTTAGAAAGTTTTAGAATTATTTCACATACCCTAGAAACGTCCTAGGAACACCTATTTATAATTTAGGCAACTTTTCTTTCGTATCCTTGTGAAACCCGACTCAAATTTCTGCAGTCTGCATTAAATGCGGAAACGAATCTGCGTAACCATGACTGGTCGAGCAGACTGTATGATCAGTCGAGCTATCTCCACAACTGGTCGAGGGGCCTGGACACAAAAAAAGTGAGCTCGCCCACGACCGGTTGAGCAACCCAAAATTCTGAAATTGAAAGCTTTTCTGACAACAAGATCAAGTCCGAGTTAAGTTTGATCCAATCGCATGGGACTCATCTGAGTCTTAAGACCTTTGGAGGCAATGGGATCAACCAGCACATAGGTCCGCTAGCTGTTACTTTTGAGCTGGGTTTGAGCCATGTTGCATAGCTAGTCGGTTGGGCTCTAGTCAAAAAATGAGACCAATTGAAGTCGAAACCCTTTTAAATAGGTTAGGTTCTTTTTATTCAGGTTTAGCTGAGCTCTACTTGATTACAACTTGCCAATCAATCTCGATCACGTAGGCTTGTGCTTAGTGAATTTTTAGAGTGATGGGTCTAGCATTTGGGTTATGCATTTCAGGTCAGGTTTGTACCTGATTCTTAGACCGTTTAAGAAACTATTCACCTTGGGCTGACGCTCCTTACTTAACCTGAAGCTAAAGCCCAAAACTTTCAATCTCAGTTGTTAATGCAAAAATCTTAAGGAGCTGATGTCCAAGCTGCCCTTACACTTATGACCAGCTCATTTTCACTCGTAACACAGTCATATTGCAAACCCTTAACTATACAATCATGACAATGAGCATTATCATATTACTGGATTTCACCAGCACTGGTGCAACCAAACACACCCATAATAATAATACCAACAACAACTAATTATTATTGTTGTTGTTGAGATGATGGTCCATAGAAACATGCTTTCATGCCCAGATTCCCATTTCCACAAAGTTACCCACACCAAAGCAGCCACTTACACGATAAATTATAAAATACTACTCCATGCGACGACGTTGAAAGCATAAACCACTAACGTGCGCCGCATGCGCGCTGTCCATATTCGGTGATCCACTTCACTCCAGTCTGTCGTCTCTCTTTTCTGTGGGACTCAGCGTGCGTTTCTCACAGTTTATTGCAAACCATACACGACTACGACACATGCGTCATCGTACATGCACGCCAATCCAGACGGTCCGTGTGAGTATCAGGCCATCCATGATGGTTTGGACAGTCGAGATAGGCTCAGGACCCTCTAGTCAATGGTGGCAAATTACATCCTTGGTCTATCCTCACAAACTTGTATATGGTCCTCATGCGCCCATTCTTCGTAAGTGTGGCCCAATGGATATTTGATCCAGACTGTTGATCTACTAGGCCCACCGTGAAAGATCATAGGGATCAGATCACTCGCCATGTTTATGGACAGTTGTTGTATATCTTGATAGACCCATCTAACTGAACGCCATTGATTGAAGGGCTAGAAAGTCTTTCTCGCATTCTACGGCCATTACGGCGTCCATCATATTAACTGTAAAATCCAATCATCGGCCTGGATCTAGCGTACAGTCTCCAAGTAAGTACATTTGGTTACCTACATATCACGCGAGCGAAACATGATCCGATTTCGAATTGAGGATCTGTAGGGTCCTGATGCATAATACTCTGAATAGGAGCGGATTACGTGAGGTGTATTGTATATGGGGCCCACCTTGATATATTTATTGTATATCCACGCCGTCCATACGTTTTTTTCAGCTCATTTTAGGCAACTACCCCAAAATGAAGCAGATCCAAATTTCATATGGACCACACCATAGGAAACAGTGGTGATTAAACGGCCACCTTTGAAAACTTTCTAGGGCCCACGTTAATGTTTATTTTTCATCCAACCTGTTAATAAGGCCACAAAGACATGGATGAAGGGGGAAAATATCAGCTTGATCTAAAAAAAATTGGCCAACGAGAAGTTTTTAATAGTCAATAACCACTGTTTCTTATAGTGTGACCCAACTGAGATTTGGATATGCTTCATTTTTAGGATTCTACATTAAAATGATCTAGAAAAACGGATGGACGGCCTGGATATAAAATACATACATTAAGGTGGACCCCACGGTCAGGGCCGCACCTAATCTGCTCCCAGTATGGGGAATAGTGTCTCGGATCCTGACCGTTGATAATGGTCATACATCCTATGCCCACTTTTAACTGTGAGACAAAACAAAAAAAGGGTATGGGATGAACTAACCTCGGGCCCTTCACTTTTATGGACGGCCATCCCTGATGTACGTAATAAAAAGAAAAAGAAAGAATTTCATGAGTGTGGCGGCTGGAATTCTCAGAACGTGAAAAGAGTAATCAGACCCAAAAGATGGAATGGCTTGGATTACCGAACCACGGCCCCACCGGTAAGAATTTAAAACCCGTGTATACTGTCGGATCGTGTATCAATTTTTTTAAAAAAATAAAAATACATCCAGTCTTCCCACTTAAAATGGCCATGCACCATACATAAAAGGAGAGAGTCGAGGAGCGAAAACAAAAGACCCCCTCTCCCTCTCTCCCTCCGCCTCTCCATCTCCACCTTCCTCTTCTTCTTCTTCTTCTTCTTCTTCTTTTCGTTTTCAGTTAACGTCCGTCGCAATGGTTGAAAACGCCGGAGTCTTCCCATCACCGCGGACCACTGAATCCTTTCCTGCGGGACTCCGCGTTTTGGTGGTCGACGACGACCTCACGTGGCTCAAAATCCTCGAAAAGATGCTCAAGAAATGCTCTTACGAAGGTACTCCTCTCCTTCTCCAACTTCAGTCGTCGCGGTTGGATGCACTATCCGATTGAATTGTAATAACTAAATCCATGGAAGGAAAGTGGCCGAATCACGATTTCTGCTTTCGAGTTCGACTCGAAAGCCTCGATCCCTTCATTTCCTCTCCGTTTGGATGCACCATTCCTTTTGCGTATTTTGATTTTTTTTTTTTTTTTTTTTGCTTATACACCCCTCCCTTTTATCTATATAAGAAAAAACGCCCCCTGTTTTCGTTTCTGTAAATAAAACCCGACCTTTTTCGTATTTTTGAAAAAAATAAAACCTAGTGATTGAATTCCGTGAATGGATGATGTGAGGATGTCTAAACGGTGTTAATTTTGAGTTATTATCATGTTTAAATTACCATTATACCCACCTGAGAGAGATGAGATGCCTTACATGATATAGTAAAGCCTTGTAACTGTTTGTACATGATATGATATATTGGTGGTTTGAATGGATGAAACGTGGAGCCCATGTAGCATTTGCGCATGGGATTTGGTTGTTCAGACGGTGGGCCCCACTTGAGATTTTCTGCATAGAATCCTCTGCATCTTTTGCATGTTCATTCCATCTCTGCCCCACGGGTGTACCGAAAATATGTATGGTTGGTTTAATTTAAGTTACAAACATAACCTGTGTGCATTTCTGACATCATGTATATCAACCTTCACACCCTGTCAGATTAAGTAACTTTTTCAACTCGATGGGTAAATACGTGGATATCTGCCATCTAACAATAGTGATGGATTGGGAATTTCTCCAGGACCGATAAAAATGAAAGGTGTTATCTACAAATTCGAGCAGATTGTATTTTTTCTTTTATAGACAAAAGGGAGGGGTGTATATGAAACGAGCTCTTTTTTACCCTGAGTTTTGAATTTTCTGGTGCTCGAAGATGGTATTCTTTGATGAGGAAGAGGAATCACTAGACATTCTTGAAGAGTGTGATGATCCATGTGTATGCATCCACACTCACAGTAACCCGTGCCAGCATTTGCTTCAATCCAAATTGTCGGACATGTGTGTTGGACACGTGTTAGGGGGCAACCTCTAGTGAGGCCAACCCACATGTGGCAAAGTAAAGGGCTGCCAGCAAACCCTCCACTGCCCACTGCTTCTCTCCATCTCTTATTTAGAGAGAGAGAGAGAGAGAGAGAGAGAGAGAGAGAGAGAGAGAGAGAGAGAGAGTTGTGTGTATGTGTGCGCAATAGAGGAGGAAGAGGAGGAGAAAGGGGTGGGGCCCCTACGTGCTTGATTGAAACTGCATTCACCAGCTACGTTTTTTCTCAGTAAATCAGATAAGTGAATTGGCTCGTCTTCCTATTGTGTGGTTGACTTGAGTGGGCTTTCGATTTATTTTTTTTCGGCTACTTGATTCAAACGTCATGTAATTGTGTCACTCGATCTATAATAACTCGAAATATAATGAATCACTTTTTTTGCATGCGCCCGACAGTGATATTAGGGTGATTCTGATGAGAGGAAATGTTAGAATGGATTTTCATGCAATTTTTATTACCCTTATAAGTCACACCACTCGCCCGACAGCAATGGTTGATGCATTCATAATATCCATGACATGTGTGTACCATTGTGCGACATTTTCCCGTGACGACGTAACACTTGTACATCATAAAACATATAAATTTACTAGGTACTACACCAACATTTGAATATGGCCTATAATTTTAATAGTTTGTTGTTGGTGTCACTTGACTATTGCCATGGAGGGATTCCTTTGTTATCCTTTCAACATTAATTGCTTCTACTACGGTCAATCGAGTGAAAACTTTAGGGCCGGACTAACAATGACCATATTGCCCTCATATCAATTGGTTTGAGTGATGCCAATTTGGACCATTGATGATGATTGCGCATGAATAAAATTTAAATAAATGTCTCGAATGTGTTTTCCTATTAACTAATACGCTCTCTCAATTAATGTAGTGACAAGCAATCGAATCCAAATCAATCGTTGTCAATCCCTTAAAATGAGAGAAATTTACCGGTACCTAATTCAATTTTATCAATGCATTGTGCGAGCAAGCTAGTCTCTTAGGTGACCCCTGTGCCCTCAGCTACCCCCCTTTGCTATTGGAGGATGACATCGTGTGTCATTACTTTAGCATATAGTATGATGGTCATGATTGATTTGGTTAAGGAAGTACTGTTAGGAAAGCGGCTTCATCGATTTGAATTACATAGATCACAGAAATACAACGACACCGGATTCCTAGGACCATGATTACACACTTTGAGATGTATTCACCACATCATTATTGAGTTTTTTGGGATTTTCAAAATGTTTCTTATAATTATATGTATATAAATAATTTATTTTCAAAAAATGTTCGAAGAACATTTGCAAAAGATTTGTTATTTGAACTCAATAAGAGGATAAGTATGAATGCTAGCAGAGCGATCATAGACCGAGAGTTATCTTCATCCATTGTGGTCATGTGGGTCCATGGAAGGCCTTAGAGAGCATGGGAGGTTGTGCGCTAGTGCGATGGTCATTTGGCATATAGATACCCGTGTATAGAGAAATTAAAATTCCGATTGGTCCCTCTTTTCCATTTCTTGCTTTTTTTATATGCGATTTCAGAGCAGGTCTTATAGTAGTATATTCCCCACTACAAGGTTTGGTGAGAGGGGCAACCCCTAGTGGGGCCCACCCAAAGTAGAGAGCTCTCGGCTCTCCACTGCCCATTGCCTCTTTCCCTCTCTTATTAGAGATGAGAGAATGGGTGCTGTCACACGGCAAGAGTTTTTTTTTTTTTGGGGGGGGGGGGGGAGGGGGGGAAGAAAGAAAGAAAGAGGGAGGAGAGAAGAGTGTCATGTGTAATAGAGGAGGAAGAGAAGAGAGAGTGTTCATGTGTGCATGCATAATAGAGGAGGAAGAGAAGAGAAAGGTGTGGGCTCGCTCATGTGCTTGATCGAAACCATGTTCACCAGCTACCAAAAATCAGGTAAGTGAATTGGCTTGCCTTCCCGTTGTGTGGTTGACTTGAGGAAGCTGTCAATTTCTATGTTTCAGCTCCTTGATTCAGTGGTCGTGTAATTTGTGTCGGTCGATCCATAATAGCCTAAAATATATCATGCCACGCTGTCTACATGCACCTGTCACAAATCATAGAAATCATGGGCCCCACCATAGACGGACAATACCCTCAAGCTCAGATGAACTAGGGCATCCTCTTTGGATAGTAGTCGTCCAATAAATGGCTAAAAATGACAAGTGTAGTTAATGGTCCGAATCCAACCAACTGATAGTGCAAGCATAGAATGTGCACTTGTGTGGATGATATCCATTCCTAAGTATCAAACAAGTTCTCCATAAGTGCATGTGGGGCCCACATTTCTGTAATACAAGGGAATGATCCAACGGGCTCAACTGTGCCCCAAAAATCTCCTAGATTGGAAGACTTTAATCCTTCAATCAGTAGCCTACAAATAGGCAGTTATGAGAAAAAGGAAATATTGCAATGGTCCACATTCAACAGAAGACAGGTGATACATCAAACGGTTGGGACCTTTCATATTGGAATATATTTGGGCATCCCCTATCAATAGTGCATATACCATTTGATCACTGGTTTGGATGAATGAACCATGGGCCCCACGCATCAAATCCTATTTCTCAAGAAACCGTACATTTTTTAGGCTCTATAGTTTTGTTTGTTTTTTGCCCCCCTTCTTTTTCTTTGAGAAGTGAGGACTATTAATGCAGGGGCATTTTCACACCGGGCTCAAGTGAGGTGGCCTGTGAGATGCAGGGGCACACTCAGGTTGGGCAGCCTGTGTGAGGCAGGTGGCTCGTGAGATGCAGGCCCCACCCGTGTGACTCGGGTGGCTCGTGTGAGGCGGTACCCATGTGATTTGGGGCCCACAAGGGGAGTTCGACCGAGGGCCTAAACCATGAGACGTGGGGCCTGGGCAATGAGATAAAGGAATTAATTCGCCATACTCTAACAGTTCGAGCTTTTAGAGCAAGTGGTTAATTGTCCTGCATCAAATTGGTATCAGAGCAGGAGGTCTCATGTTCGAGACTCCTCACCAGGGGTGATTAATGCGAGGGCATTTTCACACTGGGCTCGAGTGGGGTGGCCTTTGAGGTGCAGGGGCACACTCGGGGTGGGCGGCCTGTGTGAGGTAGGTGGCTCGTGAGATGCGGGCACCACCCGTGTGACTCAGGTGGCTCGTGTGAGGCGGTACCCATGTAATTTGGGGGCCACAAGAGGGGTTCGACCGAGGGCCTAACCCATGAGATGTGGGGCCTGGGCAATGAGATAAAGGGATTAATTCGCCATACTCTAACAGTTCGAGCTTTTAGAGCAAGTAGTTAATTGTCCTATATCAACTATAATCTTCATCTCTGATTCGATGACAAAGATATTAGATCTGAGGGAATCATGTAAAAAAATGAAATGTGGAGAAGATGATGGGTGTGTATCTGTGTCTGTTTACATATATGGCGTAGGATACCATTTTCCATAGAATATTTCCCCTTGGATAGAATGGACCCTCCTACCTCCCCTATATTAACTCCCCGATCAATCCATTAGCACCTACAAAATTCCAAACAGCGTAAAGTGATTCCATATCTCTCTATGCAAAAATGAATGAATAAAGATGTGATCTACCATTTCCTCATTTTCGTAATAGAGACAAGTACGCCATATTCTGCTTCCATAGGTTAATGATCATAAGAGTTCAATTGGCCACTGTCATCCAAGCAAAAGCTTCTACTTTCAATTGGAAAAGATTTTCCCCTTTGGCTCAAGGACTCTCACTCCCACTAGACTTGAGAGCATTACAAAATGATTTTTAGGAAGAAAAAAAAAAAAAGAAAACCCTGCTTTGGTCCATTTCCATATTTTCTTATCCAACATTATGTTGTCTATGAGCACATCTTTTCAAAACATTAAGCAACAACATAACACTATCAATTTCCCCACTGTTTAGATTGCATTGATATTTGATGTTCCACAAAATGGTTCCTCATGCTCTTGTGGTAGTTCATCACCACTGACATTATTATCAAAGAAAGCCTAAACAAAGACAAGAATGAGTGGGCTAGAGAATACTCCCCCATCAAATTTTCTCACAAATCCAAAACTTGTCGCTTCCTCCCACATAGAGTCGCATGCTGCTTCTCATGACATCGCCTACTGTGCTTGAAATGTCCCTGTTCCTTCCGATGTCTGAGTTACCCAATTTTCTAACTACCCTTCAAACATTTCGACATTCTGATTCCTAACACCTATTTGCTAAGTCTTGGAACCGTCCTCTTCCAGTTTGTCTTACCTTCTAAGCGTAACATTTCTCCAAAGGCAAAGAGATTGGGTTCTTCTGAGTTCTCTACCACCATTTTCCAAGGAGAGCGCAATTCTTCTCCTTAATTCTGTGCATACTGATTTCCCTCCTTTGGTTTTTGCACCTTCCTTTAGTTTATGCGATGGAACTTGTGGCTGCTCTTATCCCCTCCATGGAAATCTCTTGGATTCACTCTAAACTTTTTATTGAATGCTACTGGGATCTTGAGCAAAGATGTGAAATACACCCACAAGTTTGGGAGAGCACAATTCCGCCGATGGAGGAGAGATGTCTGCACTTCCACCTAGCCAATCCATTCTCAACTCTATACTACCAGATCCAAAAATGACAACACTATTGAATTACCTTCATGGGAAGACAAAGATGGAGAAAATGAAAATTCACCCTTCTATAAGACTATAACCCATCCAATCGGCCAGCTAATGCACCTCCTCATCACTTACAGTTACTCCTTCAGAGCGCTTTGCTGCATTAATCCTTCATTCAAATGCCACTCCAAAGCATCTGAGTGCATCCTTCGTTACCTTTATTTGCTCTTCAGAAGGATTGCGCATAATAGCTAGATGAAGAACCGTAGATGATAATGGAGAAAGCAGTTGAAGATATAGTTTTCCATGAGAATGGAAATAGAGGATCGCTTGCCTTAACATCATGACAGTATGATGTTTTATTAAATTCACTGCCCTATCTAATATTTGACTTGATTTCTCTGTCACAATTGAGGGGGGGGGGGGGGGGGGAGAGAGAGAGAGAGAGAGAGAGAGAGAGAGAAGAGAGAGAGAGAGAATTGCCTTGCCTTAACCCTGTAGTGCTCTTAAAATAGCAGCACAAAGAGCCACTGATTATAATGGAGAAGCAGCCCAAGATATAGTTTTCCATGAGAAGGAAGATGGAGGATTGACTTTCCTTAACATCATGACCTGATTCAACAGCATGATGTTTATTAAAACCTTTTCTTTGAGGATATTCATTGAATAGTAGTCCAACCTTGGTATGACTTTCCTTATAGAATCTGTACACTCATTATGATTGACATTTCAGGGTTAGGTCAATTACCTGAAGAGAATCTTCACTGCATTTGTTATCACTGGCTTACCATCTTTAAATGCAGAAATGTGAAGGAGATTCACAAGAAGTGGGTTGAATCGGATACTCGTGAAACACTTGAAGATCCAGGCCATTCATCAAGTGGGGCTCATCATGAGACCGGGCCCAAAAATAGGCTGGTCTAGTCATCTGGTGGGCCACAAGTGTATGAGAAAAATGCAGGGTTTGAGAATAAAGACCAATTGTCTATTCAACATAGACTTA
The DNA here is from genome assembly GCA_037074715.1 of Magnolia kwangsiensis. NCBI lineage: Eukaryota > Viridiplantae > Streptophyta > Magnoliopsida > Magnoliales > Magnoliaceae > Magnolia > Magnolia kwangsiensis. The sequence goes on from CM073574.1 coordinate 103,200,855, forward strand.
TGGCCCACCTGATGAGTGGAACTGCCTATCTTTTGGCTTAGGTCATCTTCAAGAAGGTCCACACCTGATGAATGGCATGGATCTTGCACACGTGCCACAATTTGCAAGGACTAATGACTTTTCTCCCTCTATATAGCGCTTTGGTTATTATGCTTCTAATGGGTCTATAATGGGTTAAATGAATGGTGTAATATTTTCCATATAAACTGTTTCTATTGAAAAGGTGAAGCACAAAACTTATGGCAAATCGAAATTCGCAATCTGTGATATCTAGATAAAGATCAACAAAAAATAAAATAAAAATCCATTAATTCCATGTTAGAATTTCTGGAGTTTCTGAATCTAAATCTTTCCAACGTGGGTATTTTGCATTTTCAGAAGAATTCGTGCAACATAGTTCTTCACACTTCCATATAGGACTGCAGATCCCAGTTTACTTTAGTTAAGCCTCTGTTTGTGACAACTTCTAGTTATATTTTTATCTAGAGAAAGCTGGACCGATGGTTGCCACATGGGAAACTGTGTCATTGTGTGAAGGTTTCCCCAAAATCAGATAAATGGAAGAATAGGTAATAGCTGTTCTCCAATTTATTGGATATTGCAGGAGTTTGGCGGATGCATTTCACAAAATGACAGGATGCTTGTTGATGCGGCAACTGCATGGCCCGGCTGTTTTTTTTTTTTTTTCCCTAGAAAAAAATAATATCAGGATAAATTCGCCAGAAGAAGTATAACATAATTGTGAGGACATATACATTCATCGCAATTCCTCATATTTTTTTGTTGTTTCTGCATATTGCAGTGACTACATGCTGTTTAGCAATAGATGCACTGAACCTGCTTCGGGAAAGAAAGAATAGGTTTGACATTGTAATTAGTGATGTTAACATGCCTGACATGGATGGTTTCAAGCTCCTTGAACATGTTGGACTTGAGATGGATCTACCTGTAATCAGTCAGTTCTCTACCATTATTTTTTTGCATCTTTCTCATTCAACTATTCTTTTCCTTTTCTCCATGTCTATCTTTTCTCCATCTGATGGAATTGCTCCTATTGACAAGATACATTCTATGAATATGTGCAGTGATGTCTGTAGATGGCGAGACAAGCAGGGTAATGAAAGGGGTTCAACATGGAGCATGTGACTATCTGCTTAAGCCTGTACGAATGAAAGAACTTAGAAATATATGGCAACATGTTTTTAGAAAGAAAATACATGTGGTTAAAGACATAGAAAATCAGGATCTTGGAAGCAATGAAGGTGCCCAGATGATGAAAAATGGATTGGATGAATTTGATGACGAGCTCTTGCTAAATGGAAGTGATCCAAATTGTGCAAAGAAAAGAAAGGATATGGGAAATGAAGAGTATGGTGACCAAGATTTTAATAACCCTGGTTCTGTGAAGAAAGCTAGAGTAGCTTGGACTGTGGATCTCCATCAGAAATTCGTTGATGCTGTAAATCAGATCGGATTTGACAGTGAGTATTCACCATAAGACTCGATTGTTTACTTATTATCTTCCACTGTGCTCATAGAAAGGAATGATGCTTGCAAGCTTAGCTTCCTTCTTCATTGATCTCATTCTTCTTTTAGTTCTAAATCAGGGATATTTTCTGTCAATATTTATAGATACAATTTGAGTTAGTATATGATGCTCAACCAGAAAAATGACATTCTTTTGCTCGAACTAGCAATAGTATACGTGGGGCTTATTTTTCAGCAATCTAAGTTGTTCATCTGCTAGACATGGGATGGGCAACATTAGATCGTACACATCCATTTAGCTGCACACAAATGCACAAGAGAGCTGATGGGCGACAATTAATTGGTAAAAGATGGGCCAAGTTGGCCAGTTAGGATCATCAATTGGGGAGACTTTTTGGTATCTCCGATCATGACATCCACCATTTGGTAAAAGATGGGCCAAGTTGGTCAGTTAAGATTGTTGGTTGGGAGACATTTTGGTTTCTTTGATTGTGGCATACACCATTTGAATGGTTTGGAATGGAGCAACAAAAACTGTCCCACATTTAATTTTTGTTGAGCTGAACAAATTGCTTGATTGAACATTGTATTTTCAATGTGCTATTTTCACTTTAATATGATAATGCAAATATGGAGCCATGATGTGGGTTTCTTTTGGCAGAGGTGGGTCCTAAGAAAATACTTGATTTGATGAATGTTCCCTGGCTGACGAGAGAAAATGTTGCCAGCCACTTGCAGGTAGACACATCTCTCCAATTATTTATGCCAGATATTTACTTGTAATGCTACAGTGAGCTTCCAGTATTTTTAATTAGTTAAACTTTCTGTAATGCCAATGGAAATGACCAATTAGTTGTTACTTTAGTATTCATAGCCATCAAATTGCAGTTACATTACATTACTTTCAAGTCCAGCCTAAAAGTGACTTAATTGTAATTTGGAGCCAGTCCCTTAATATGAATACGAAGGCAACCACAATTTGGTCAGGTCCACGTATTGAACTAGTTCGTTTTCATTTCAACTGAATGGTGCATCCTAACCCAACATCAGCTTCATTTGTTAATAAAACTATGCCCTTGTTAATAAAGTTTTGGTACCCTTCAATGCAAGTCCAGGTCCTTTTGTCATTCTCCCTCCTTATTGCGTCTGCGTACAGTTTCTGTAGCACATGTGCTGAACCATCTCAAACATGCTCCCTTCATTTCATCTCCTACTGGGGCTTCTCCTTTCATTTTATCTCCTACTGGGACTGCACATAGCTTGCACCTGATTCTATCCTTTCTATTATTTCCGTGGAACTATCTCAATATCCTCATTTCTGTAATGCTCATCTATGAACAACACATACCAAGGAACTTCTGGAATACTGGTGGTTAAATCATATATAACAATTTAAAAAAGGCAAGGCCTAATGGTATAGGGAAGTTGAGAATTTAACATGTATGTGTCCTTTAAATCTGGTTCATGATGACCCGAGCTGTTATTATGAATGCAATATTTGTAATGTAGCCGTGAGTGCTCTAGATCTTGGATCTTTTCTTTTTATGAATATATCTTGGAAAAAGGATGACACTATTCAGCTGCCATAGCCTTCTAAAGTTTATGCTCCTTCTGGTTGATGGTTAGAATTTACTTTCAACATTTGATATAAACATTTTTTGGATATGCCCATCCAGTTCTTGTTATATTCTATATGATCGAAGGGCTTGTAATTGGATCACTATTATAGCAAATAATTTGATAGGAAGGGAATCTCTCAAGCTGCAAAAAACAATTCATACTTGATAAAACGCATTGAGCTCCATAATAGAAGTTTGTGTTGCCTGAACCCTCTTATAGAATATAACTGATAGAGCTCTCCTAACTGGTCAACTTGATACGTCTTGGCATGACTTGAAGTGAGTCTCGCCAAGTTGACATGTCTTCAAATAAATAATAATAATTTGCAGTTGGCAGGATTCGAAATCATGACCTATAGCACTTGGGCAACACTGTCTTCCAGCAATCCAACACCACTTTGGTGATTAGATTTGCCTATTTTTATACTCATACTAGTATAGCTACCTATTATTAGTAAAATATTATTAATAATTTAATTATTAAATATCAGGTCAAGTTGAATCGAGTAGTCGACCAGTCCTGACTGGATATTGAGTTAGTCAACTTTTTCGAGTTTTTAAACTATGCTTTAGAAAGTACACTGTTCATTTAATACAAAGATGGTGGCTCTGCCCACTTTATTTATAAAAATTTAAAATAAAATAAAAAAACAAAAAAACTATGCTTTTGAAAACAAATTCATCAACTACTTATACTTTTGTTGAAATATTAATTGTCCATTTTACTCTATTAAGGATAATTTCGAAATAAGTCACACTCGCAATCCTTGTTCAGGTTGTGGATGATATTTTATTCTAGTGTTTCAGTGAACGGAGGGAAAACTGAGGTGGTCTGAGACAATTTTTTCCACTAGAATTTTGAACTCCATCCATTGTTCTATATCCATCACAGAGAAGTACAAGTACTGGTGAACAGATTTAGGTCCACCAGATTCACAATTTCATAGACTTAGGCTGCTTTGGATGGTTAACTGAACCAAATTGTGTTTATTTAATTCAGTAAACTACAAATGACCAAACTGGGGCTAGCTCTGCTCCATTCATCATGACGATAGAGCCCCCAACCCAAAATTAAGATTTTCCTGTTCCAACTTGTAACCAATGGAATTTCAACCAAGGATTTGGTCATCATATTGAATTTAAAAGGGGGCAGCACTTCCACTGTGGTCGTTTCTTCTATATTTGGTTCACTGAAATTTAATTCCATTCAATTGAGCATCCAAACTCACGGTGTTCACCACATACTCCTGGCTTGTTACTGTGTTTGAAAAGGCATCTTCATGTGCAGAAATATCGCCTCTACTTGAGTAGGTTACAAAAGCAAGGTGAATCAAACAGTTCACTTTGTGGTAGGCAGTTAGACCTCAGTTCTAAGGACACTCCAGTAAAGGTTGGGATTCAGTGCTCGACGATAGCACAACAGCATAATTCAGCCAACAGCTTTGGGTATTCTGGTAATAAAAGCTTTGTTCAAGATGCAGTCCCAGAAATCAATGAAGGCCATTTGAAGAGTATGGTATCTTTTGTGCCAGTTACAGAAGCCAAAAGAACTTTGACTTGTGATGTTCCAGTAGCTCAGCAGGTGAATGATGGTCCACAAGTCAGCACTGTTCTGTCTTTTAGCAGCATTGTCCGAGATGCTGACTATAAATCATCGTGTTCTGCTATTTCACAGCAGCAGTCTTGGAATGGAGAAGTTTCAGCATCTGGGAATGGAGAAGTTTCAGTGATGCAACTCATGCAACATCCAAAACGAGACCATGAACATTATCTTCCCTTAGAAGAAGGCTACCCACGGCTACCACTTCCTACCCAACAGCACCACATTCAGATTGAGTGCGTACAAAGCCCCCCATCTGCTAATGCAGGAAGTTACATTACTGACAGAGATAAAACTGGTTCATCTGAAGTCAAACGTATGTGCAGTGATTACAAAAGTAACCATGTTAGACATGTATCTCCAGTAGCATGTGCAATCGACTCATTTTCTCTTCCACTTGATCATGACATTGTGAAACCTCAAGGATTTAAGCAATTGCCCATCATGAGTGCATTCTTAAGCACCCAACATCATGATCTTGATCGAAACTGCATCAGTAGTCGGAATTGTCCTCAGAACTTAACCTTAAAAAATAGTCCTTTTGGGGCCTCTTCATCTGAGAACTTGCGACGCAGTTCGTTTCAAGGCTTTGGTTGTTTGGAGGATGTCGAGCTGAACAACTTGCGATTTTTTGACTGTGCCGATTCGACTGCATCAGTCGCTGAACTTCAGAGCTACTTGTATGATGAATTGGGCTCTAGTTGTGATTATCAGTGTGAATCGATGGAATATCCAATAATAGGTGAAGGTCTATTCATTGCATAACACCTCTCAAATGAAGTGGGCTCCTTGCTCGAGATCGTACTGAAGAAAGATCTTGCTTTGTATTTTCTTTCATAAGGTGCCTCTAATGCTGGGTTTTCATTCCTAAATCAGTTTCCCTTGTTTATGGATTGGGAAGTGTATCTTTCTACCTGTTTTGGGCATGGACATCAAAACATGTACCGTAGACAAACTAATAAGGTATAGCTTTTTCTTTCTTTTATTTTTTCTTTTCTTTTCTTTAAGTAAATATGTAAGCATATTAAGCTTTCAGTTTCAACTCCAACTGCTATAAGATGAGAATTATGTATTAATTTAAGGGACAGGATGGAGTGTATGCCTGTTGATACGCATACCTGCATAGTTGCGTCGATACTTGCAAATGCATGCACTTGAGCACACTGCAATGCCACATGGGGACATTTTCACAACCAGATATCCTACACAAAATATGCTTGCACCTAAGCATGTAAGAACCTATGTTGCCGCTTTTGGTTACAGCATATTGTCACATTATAACTGTGTATTTTTTGCAGTTACATCCCCAAAAGTGCATACTTTCACCATATTGCTTCTTTCTTATGCCAATATTTCTTGGATTAATAAGCACATGAACTTTGGTTAGGTCTTTTAGCACTCAAATATATCACGGAAGCCTTTGTTCAGTCCCTTTCTACTTAATTACTGGTTTGGAAGCCAATTCATCTCACTTCCATTGGTTATTTCAGGGGAAGAGTATGATGTATAATTACCCAATTTTGTTGATATGAGTTATTAAGAATCATAGGTTGATGTTCTGTTCCCTGCTTCTAATTGGTTTTCTTTTGTTTTCTCTGTAGTTCCCCAACAACAGTAAAAGTGCATTACTTACAAGAAGTTCCATTATTGGTTACACGAGCATTTGATATAAATTAGACAAATCCATTTGTAGGTTTAGCACCATTTAGTAGATGTTACATGTTACTTTTCACATGGAGAAGATGAGGTCTTTGAGAGAAAAGGGAGGAAAGGGTTGTGCCAAGAATGACTTGTCTCTCACACCCTAATGATATATTATTAACCCTAATGACAATAAAAGAATGGTGTCCAGAGGGAGCACCAAAGTAAAATCCACATGCCCTCATAAAAAAGACTCCACATACATACATAAAGTCCCAAATATCAATACTACACTTCCCCTCAAGTTGGAGTAAATATGTTACATACAATGTTCGTAGTATTGGTATTGTTACAAGTGGTTGAGGATATGGAAACATGTATCGATATCTTTGATACTATTGCTAACACTCAAAAATGTATTGCTAACTCAAGGAAACATTGGGGGAATATAGGGATACAGTGGGATTTTTCTGTGAAACTATGAGATGCTAAAATACACATATTTGCATATTTAGGAATAAAAAACTTACAAAAAAAAAAAAAAGATGCTTAGGCTCTCCACTCTCTCATCTCCTTCTTCCATTCTTTCTTTATTCTAGATCAATAACATGGTATCAGAGCGATGTTGATTCTTTTTTGCTTCTTGATCTCTCTTCTTTATCTTATTTTTTTATTTATGTATTTATTTATTTTTCATTCTCTCTACTGAGAAACCTTAACATATTTGGGGCTGATGTAACCTAATCTCTTCCGATTGTTGTACCCACGTGATGAGTAATGAAATTGTGTTTAACGAAGGTGTGTAAGGCCCGCTTTCGCATTATACCCACGTGATGGGACAAAGTGCGCCATCGGTCATCCAGTATGCAATCTACGTTCAACTTGAAGGACGAAATCAGATTTGAAGGCTGAAAATTTAGAAGTTCATGAAGTCCCTCTTTATTGTGTTGATCGAGACAAGTTGAAGGTTGGAATCAGGTATTGACTTAGTACATCAGTTTGTTGGAGGATTTGTTTTAAAAAAATAAAAAATTTGTTGTAATTATTCAGATGGATTCCAAAAATGATCCTACGAGCAGTATTTTATCCTCATTGGATTTGGTGCCTATCCAAATAACATCAATAAAATTGAATGGCACGAACTATTTACTATGGGTCACATTTGTAAAAGTTATTCTTACTGGAAAGAGAAAAGTTAAATATTTGACATCTCCCAAACTTAATAACACTGCGACAGGCTATGATGATTGGGTGGCAGATGATGCCCAAATTAGGACATTGTTGTGGAATAGCAATGTAATCTTTCTCAAAACCGCCAAAGACGTCTAGGACACCTTGAAGGAGATGTATTCAAGTGAGAAAAACTTACTTCATATTTATGAACTTGTACAGAATATATTTGCATTCCAGCAAGGAGATGAACGTATGGGAGAATATTATTCTGCCTTATGCGGCATGTAGGAAGAGTCGAATGTATTTCAACCGTTGTCAACAGATTTTGAGGTTGTGCTTAGGAAAAGAGAGGAATTTTGTGTTGCTAAATTTTTCTCTAGCCTTCGACTTGAGTTCGAGCTTGTGAGGTCCCAAATTCTTAGAGGTAGTGAAATTCCCTCAATGATAGAAGTGTTCACCAAAGTTCGGAGAACGACTGGCATGGCTACTCAGAGTTTCGCTTTATCGGATCGTTTAACTTTTATCTCCACAATTAGCAGAGGTGATGGGGGAATTCGAAGTGGTCGTGGTCAAGGTAGTAGATTTGGAGGTGGTTGTGGCCATGGCCATGGCCATAGTGGCAGTAGTGGTCGTGGTCGCGGTCATCGTCATTGCACCCATTGTGGCCTCAACAATCATAATACCGATTCGTGTTGGGATCCACACAGGAAGCCTTCCTAGGCTAATCAAGTCAACTCTCTGGAGGATAGTCAGAAGGTTATGATCTACATAGGAAGCCTTCCTAGACTAATCAAGTCAATTTCTGGAGGATGGTTCAGAAGGTTATGTATCCAATCATGCCACTCTTACTGAGACAAGTACTTCAGGTGACACAATCACCATGTCTAATGAAGATTACGCCAAGCTTCTAAAAAATCATTTCATTCATGCATCTTCCTCCACTGCTACCCTTGCTCAGTCAGGTACATCTTGTCTTATATTTTCTAAATGTACTCCATGGATTATTGATTCTAGTGCTTTCGATCATATGATCAGTAAGCATAATTTGTTGTCCAAGTTAGTCCAATCTTCATCCATTTCATCTGTCACCTGGGCCGATGGCACTTCAACTATTGTATTTGGTGAAGGCATTGTATGTCCTACATCAGATTTTTCCTAATCATCAGTTTTGTATGTTCCAAAGTTCCCATTGAACCTATTATCTGTAACTAAACTAACCAAATCTCTGAATTGCTTTTCAAAAAAAATTTCCTCTTATTGTGAGTTTTAAGATCTAAAGAGGGGGTGGATGATTGGTGGAGGGCATGAATCTAATGGACTCTACTATCTCAAGAGTGAAATGACTGAAAGAAGAGCTGCATTGCAAGCTAACATATCTCTGCATCAATAGTATTCCAGGCTTGGGCACCCATCCTTAGCTAGTTTGAAGAGTCTTCTCTCGTCTTTGTCTCCTGTATTTAAGTTAGATGTGAAGCTTGTGAGTTAGCAAGCATCACAGTGTCTTTTCGTTCCCGTGAAGATAAAGTTAGTGGCAAACCATTTTATTTGATGCATTCAGATGTTTGGGGACCTATTCATATTTCTAGTTTATTTGACTTTAAATATTTTGTCATTTTTGTGGATGATTATTCTAGAATGACATGGTTATATTTGATGAAAGATTATTCTGAGGTGTTTATATGTTTTAAAGAATTTCATGCTCAAATGCAAACTCAATTTGATGTTGAAGTGTGTATTTTAAGATCAGATAATGCCTAGGAATATAGGTCAAAATATTTTTCACTCTATCTCTTATCCCATGGCATCATTCATTAAACATCCTATGCACATACACCGCAGCAAAATGGAGTTGCTGAGCATCAAAACTATCATTTGCTTGAAGTAGCTAGGCCATTGTTATTAGACATGAAGGTTCCAAAGAGTTTTTAAGGTGATGTCGTTTTAGCTGCATGTTATCTTATAAATCAGATGCCCTCGTCAGTATTAGCAGGTCAAACTCCTTTGTCTATTTTGTATATTGCTTCTCTTTCTCTTTAAATTTTTGGATGCATATGTTTTGTACATCTATTTGATCATATCTCTGATTAGTTTGAATCCAAAACTGTAAAGTATGTATTTCAAGGGTACTCAAGTTCTTAATGTGGCTACAAATGCTATAATCCTACCACCCGTAGATGATGTGTGTATATGGATGTCACCTTTTTTTGAAACTACTCCATATTTCTCATATGATGGAAAGACATTGCAATATTCCAAAAACTCTACCACCCTTCCTGTGTTGATGGACATAAATTTACTTAGAAAGCAAGCCATAGAGTCACATCTAAATCCTCTAGCGTTGCAGGTCTACTCCAGTCCAAGAGAAATATTGAAGCACCTAGTAAGTATCATCCACCAGTTCTATCAATCCGTTTGAAGACCATCCTCTTCAGTCTCCACCCGACTTGTTGAATGAAGCTGATCAACCTATTATTGTTCAAAAGAATATATGATCTTGTACTCTACATCCTATTTTCAATTTTGTTTCCTTGAATAGTCTATCACCTTCATTTTGGCAGTTTGATTTGTCCTTGTCGTTTGTGTCGTCCCTCGATTGTTTCAAGAGGCTCTACGTTCTGATGGGTAGAAAAGAGTTATGGAAAAGAAATGGTTGTGCTTCATCAAATTCAAACTTGGACTTTGGTTAAGTTATATACAAGAGGGATGCAAATGGGTATACAACATGAAGTACAAGTCAGATGGTACTGTGGATTGTTTAAAGGCCTGTTTGATGGCGAAATGGTATACTCAAACTTTTAGAGTTGACTACTCTGAAAAATTTTCCCGGTGGCCAAGCTTCATTCAATTCATTTGGTGATTTCTACTGCTACAAATTTGGATTGACCCCTATATCAAGTGGATGTAAGGAATGTGTTTCTTCATGGTGATTTACTTGAAGAAGTGTATATGGAGTAACTACCTGGGTTTGTTGCTCAGGGAGAGTCTGATAAAGTCTATCGGTTAAGAAAATTGATTTATGGGTTAAATTAGTCTCCATGTGTGTGGTTTGACAAATTTAGTAAAGTGATAATGTAGTTTGGAATGAAACGTAGTCATGGTGGTCACTCAGTCTTTGTTAGGCAGAGTGAGACTAGCACTATGTTTCTTGGTGTTTACGTAGACAACATTATCGTTACTGAAAGTAGTGATAAAGGCACATGTGAGTTGAAGAAGTTCTTGTAGGATACAACAACACTTTTGTACAAAGGATTTAGGCTATATTTGATATTGAGGTAGCTCGATCAAAGTTGTGAATTAATTTATCGCAAAAGAAATAATGTTATGGACTTGTTTGAAGAGACATGTTTACCGGGGGCTAAGCCAGTTACAAGTCCCATGAACGCAAACTCTAAGTTAAGCACAAATGAAGGAGAATTATTTGATGATCCAAGTAGATATTGCCAGTCAATTGGTAAATTGATCTATTTAACTATTACACAACCGGATATTGCTTATCCAATCAGTGTAGTTAGACAGTTTATGCAAGCCCCTCGTGTATCTCATATGGAAGTTGTGGTCCGTATATTTATATATTTGAAGGGTGCCTGAGGCCATGAAATTCTCTATTAGCAAAATGAACATATTAGAGTGGAAGGATTCTCTGATGCAAACTGGGTTGGTCCTCCTTTAAATAGACAATCCACCACATATTATTATACCTTTGTAGGAGGTAATCTTGTTACCTAGAGAAGCAAGAAGTAACTAGTCATTGACCATTCTAGTGCAGAAGTAGAATATAGAGACATGAATGATACCACGTGTGAACTTGTATGGCTAAAGACATCAATACGTGAGTTAGGTTTTGTAGTTGATACTCCCATGAATCTGTATTGTGAACTTTTATGGCTGAAGACATCGATGTGTGAGTTAGGTTTTGTAGTTGATACTCTCATGAATTTATATTGTGATAATCAAGTTGCATCACATATTGCTAATAATGCAGTTATCATGAGAGGACCAAACATATTGAAGTGGACTACCACTTCATCAAAGAGAATGTCGCAAACAAGGAAATATCCACACCGTTCATCAAATCTGAAGACCAAATTGCTGACATGTTCACAAAGGTTTTAAGTCAAGCTCATTTAAACAAGTTTTTTTGACAAGTTGTGCATTTATTATATATATGCTACAACTTGAGGGGGAGTATCTGAATGGTCACACATGGGACATGATCACACGTGTGATCATCTTGTTTGAGTTCAATCTTTATGCGTTTGGGTTAAGTGTATATGAGTCTTGGAGTCTTTAGTAGTGTATGTTTTTGTATTTCTTTCTATAAGGGTATTCTTGTAATTTCAACTCCTAAATGAAAGCCCTAGTAATAAAACAAAAGAGAGGAGTGGGGGTATGGTGCAATGCCCCAAACTCGGTGAATAGGCTCACAAAATTTTCGAGCTTCGAATCTAGTGGTGACAGCCTCCGTAACACTCCATTCTCGACTCCTAGCTCTCATACGTCAGGTTCTGATCCTGAGATCCCACGAGGAGGATTTTTTAGGTGATTTTTTTTTTAATGTACATGAGCATAACTACAAGTGTACCAGAATAACAATTAAAAAAATAATAATAATAAATCATCACATTCCCATTATAATATATGTTCGAGTACAGTACCGAAAGGAAAATACATGATATAACAGAAGTCCAAAAAGATGAGGCACATGCTCTTGCCTCAATGTTGTTGCGGTCTAACATAAACTGGACATAAACAACGTGTGTAAGCTTACTACGAAGCTTAAAAAGTGTGTGTGTGCGTGCATACAATGTATGTGACAAGCATACATATAATAGAGTAAGCAAAAATGAAGGGCTAAACTAGCAAGTCCATAAATGTTATTGGTCATACTTAGGCTATGCAATGCAAGAGCCTACATAATGACCAAATGTCATATGTTAAGGATGCAATGCAACGTATCAATTCTCCACTAGTTCACAATTGGATCATCATTAGAGTCTAATACACTTCCGACACTAGCTGTTGCCCATCGTGCCCAAGACCAAGTGGGTGCAAAAGACCTCACTATCCGTCTTGTTAGTGGTACACAGAAACCAACCTAGCTCATTGATAGCGAACTCATTCCACGCCTGGTCAGACTCAAGCTAGCATATAACCTTTTGCACTCGGGCGGGTAAGATCAAACCCCCTTCTAACCAACCTCGACACGGTGGGAGGCGCAACCTACCGGTATCCAACAATCGTGCGCTCACGAATCCAGTCGGTCTAGACGTTGGAGCATCCTACTGGTACCACAGGTTTAGGGAGTTTCATCTAGGAATACCTATAACGCCCTAAAACCTCAATAGTATTCGGTGTCCATAAAATCATATGCTTGCCACAACAAGGCTGTGGGACTATATTCCTGGTGTCACTAGTAAGAAAATGCAACGTGTTACACGTAATGCGCAATGCATTAATCACACTATCATGCATCAATCCTACATGTACTACGCCATCATGCAAGGTGACCCTATCTCACATGGGTCTCCTAAGTAACTCAAGCAAAAAAGATGTATGATATGATCAATTGTCATTCATAACTGGCGTAATGAATAGGATTGATATTCATTACACTAAACATACTATGGATGTCAACTTATCAGGCTAAGTACTCTAGCATGTTATCAAACATATCATATGATAATTGACCTTAAATGGCCTATTATATAGAGAGAGGGACCCAATCGTAGGCCCCTCTAATGTAATGGTCTGCATGACATGACCCACTTAAGACTAGAATTAGCCACACACTCGAGCCTTTGCCTATAACGTGAGTTACTAAAATGGATAATCGGTGAGGATATAATATATGCATCAAGGTGGAACCTACTTGGGATGGCTTAAACAAACACATGCAGCATTGTGGGGAACACGGTAGGTCCCACCGATAGGTTGGGTCGCAACACACCTTAGAATGGGCTTGTGAAAGTTTTCAATGGTAGGGACTCAATTCCCCTATTTCCTTTGGTTCAGCCTGCTTGAGGGTTTAATAGGCATCATATATGGGGCTCATGACCTAAAATGACATGGAAGAACAGATGGACGGTATGGATAAAACAGATGCACCATGGCGGGCCCTGCTGCCAGATGGGCAGCGTGGAAGAAATACAAATACTATGGTGGGCCCCGGGAAGGTTTCAACGGCGGACACCATTGTCCCAATATTTTCTACAGTGTGGTCCACCTAAGACCTGGACCGGTCTCATCTTTGGGCCCCAGCCCTGAAATTTTCTGGTCAAATGGATGAACGGTGTGGATCAAACACACACGCCAGGGTGGGCCCCAAGAGGTGGCCCCTGCTGGACAAAGCACGCATGCACACTGTCTGCACGGTCCCCACGCGTGGCCCACAATATGCCCTGGATCGAGCTGATATTTGTGTTTCCTCTTCCATCCAAACTTGTGCCACAGGTTGGGTGGCAAGTACACATCATGGTGAGCCTCATTGCTCCACGTAATGTGGTCCATCCAGGATTCGGGCCTGGGTCAGATTCGGGCCCATGGCCTAAAATGATATGGCAAAAAGGATAGACAGTTTAGATTATACATGTACATCATGGTGGGCCCCACGAGTGGGGTCCGCCAAGGCTGGGTTTTCAAGCAGCACCCCTGGAAAGGGGCTAATGGTGGACGCCCTACCTCCACTGTTTCCAGTGGTGCGGTCCACCTGAGATCTGGATCTCCCTCATTTTTAGGGTCCTGCCCTAAAACGACTAGGCGAAATGGATGGACAGCGAGGGTAAAACACATGCATCATGGTGGGCCCCACGAGTTGGGCCACCTCCAGCTGCCAAAGGAGGCAACGTCACTGACGCTGAAGGGGGATACTGCCCCTACTGTCTCTAGTGGTGTGGTCCATCTAAGTTTAGGATCTGTCTGAAACTTGAGTCCCAGCCCTAAAACGATCTCGTCAAACATATGGGTGGCATGGATTGAAATATATGACATGGTGGGCTCCACGAGTGGGCCACCTGCTGGCTGCAGAAAGGGGCAGTGCCCTGGCCCCACTGTTTCCTATGGTGCGAGTTACTTAAGAATTGGATCTTCTTCATTTTCGAGCCCTAAGCCATAAATGATCTGGAAAAACTGATGGACGGTGTGGATTAAACCCAGACATCATGGTGGGTCCCACGAGTAGGACCACCTCTCCTTGCCCAAAGAGGGCTTCCGCCACTCTCACGGACGCTGGGCAGCAGCGTCTGCTGTTCTAGCATCCATTGCATTTTTTTTTCGTTTTACCATCTAGGTGGGGTCCATTTGAATGCTCACAATGGTCAACAGATCTTGGCGACATGTCGAAATCCAGCTCAATAAGTCAACAGATTAGGTCAACATGTCGAAAATCACAGAATTTCTGATTTAAATCTCTGGACATTTTTTGGCTTATTTGATTAGAACTCTTTAATTTTGTTTTTAGGATCTGTTTAGGGTTATTAAGGAGGTTAAAATTCATTTTTATGATTATTTATCATCTATCAATTAAAATTTCTTAGAAATTTTATTTCTTTTCATTGATTCTAGATTTTCTCTCGTGGATTCAAGGTATTCATCGATCGAGGAAGATAATAATCAATTTCATCACCACCTCCACTACGTTAGGATGGCATCCTATTGATTAGGTAGGTGATACCGTGATAGTAAGAAGTTCCCCCGGTGAACATTCATCCCAATTAAAATGGATTTAGTATAAAATGATGGTAATTTTTTCCTTTTTGCAGCTCCGCTTTGTTGAGCTTGACGATCATGACAAAAGATAATGACAGATGTATTCTTTTGCTTTGTCCAATTAAAGTAACTTTATTTGCTCATTGAATTGTGTGAGCTCCATTTGCTAGAAAATTTTAACAATGGATGACACTTCACTCCTAGTTTTCTTTAGGTAAATTCATGTACATTGAGTGAAGTAATCAATAAAAGAAATAAAATATTAATCTGTGTTTTAAGTATCGATGATATCGGCTGATATATCCCACAATATATCTTGTATTCCACCTATGCAACACGAAACGCACTAGTAGGATACCACATGTGCAACACGAAACGCACTAGTAGGATACCACATGTTTGATCCAGTGAGTCTTTTTCTTTTTATTTTCGATCATTTTTTATATACAAAAATCATATTAAATCAGTGTTAAATTGTTACAAATGCATAATTTTTCATGTTTTTCATTAAAAATCATGAATTGAGAGCTTTAATTTCGAGATTTGGAGAAGATTGGCTGAGTTGTGGAAATTTGAAAAAAAATCAAATTTTTTTCAATTTCTCACAAATCGGTTGCAATCTGTCTCCAAACATAAAATCAAACATGTATGTAACCTCATCTAGTGGTTATTCTTTTACTTTTAAATGTATTACTTGCATTTCCACACATCTTTTTACATTTATAAATTATATAAATAGACTTTGAATATACTTGCATCAATTCAGTTAGACCACATATAGATTAGGACCCATGCAAAGAAAACCAATTATATACACTTAATTTTTGTAATATTTTTATGTATATGTGTGTATTAATGTATTTTTAAACAATCACTAAAGTTTTATTGAAAAATTTGACCAATTTTTATATGTTTCCAACAACAACAATATATTACACAATACAACCAATATCTTCCATGCAGTAATCGACACGTGTCCATATTGCAAGGGTGCAATATATAACGCAATACCAATATTTCGAACAAAGGTATTTATATCCACAAATAGACATAATACGGTAAAACCCCACCCCACACATTGTGATGAACTAAATCTGGAGGTTGAAAATGTTTAGGAGTACCAAGGGTAATCATTGTTTGACTATCTTTGAACGATTGATAAACATCATACTTAAATTCATCATCTAATTGAAATTTATTAAGAAATAACACCTTCAAACTTTTGGAAGACATATGACCAACCGAGAGTGCCAAAGCTGGTTATGCTCATTATTTCTAAGACATGACTCTGAAACAAGTGCAAAAGAGATATCACAGGGATCGCACAAGCATAGCCTATGAGCTTTACTTCCATCAACAATTCTCTTCTTGGCTTATAACCCTAAACAATTAGGATAGGAAGGGAAAAAGATAAAACAATAATTTTACTGTCTAATCATAAGTTGAAAGGAAAAACAGGAATATGAAGAACAAAGGGTAATACAAGTGATGATGTGAGTTACTTCCTTGAGGCTCTATTAACAAATTTTATGGGATGCAGGGAACTAGAATACGAAAGAAAGTTACCTTCCATATTGGTCATATGATATGTGGTACCAAATTAACTAATCCAAAACATGGCTGGTTGGGAATGAATAGATGTACTGAGCTGCCCTACAACTACATGTGAAGTATAAGTCTACTAGCGCTTGACGTAGAGCAACTAACTGTCATACTGAGGGCACTGATACAGTCCTGAGAATCTAAAACACCATCGAAAGCTTTCTCCCCCTCAATTTCAACATTATTTTAAACAACCTTGGGATTCTTGTGCAGGTGAGTATAAAGATCAAAGCACTGGTCATGGGTGTGACGAGTACAAACTAACTTGTCTTTATTTTTTGAGAAGGAACGTGGCCACTTTTTTTTTTTTTTCCCTTCTTGAGATGATTTTGGCCCAGCCACAAGTGTAGATCACTCTAGAATGGAAAGACTCTCCATAATAGAAGATGCCTGGTATAATTGTAGACCACTTCTAGGGAAGGTAAAGAATCTCTCTCAATAATTTTAACATGTTGAACCTCGAATTCGAGATGGTGTACAAGCCAAGTCAATGTTTTGGCAATACATTACAGCAACAGTTGGGTCCTTACTCTTGCTCGGGTGGTAGACTCTCAGGAGTTTCAACTCCCGGTCAAGGGTTCAAATACCCGTAGGTGGTGAAATTCCACTAGCGTGAGTGTGTGGGGTGTGTGTGCGTGTAAAAAAAAATAAAAATTACAGCAATAGTATACCATATCTCCTTGGTTGTCTTGAGAAATAACAGCCCATTGCTAATACTCAATTGTAGAATGGAGTAACTAATACATTGCAGTCAAATTCTCACTTTCCTAATCTCTTAGGATGGGCATCTGCTAATTTCTCCTTGCTATCGGTTTATGTAGCCCAACTTATTTTCTTATTATCAATAAACATCCTAATTAAACTACATCCATCCTAAATGTTCTTCCCATCTGTTCCCCCCTCCCTTCTTTTCACAGTTCATATTCGTACTAGAAATCAGAATAAAATAGCTCTTCCCATCTAACTTCATTATTGTAATAACTAATCCAGGGTGAGAATCTTAACTTCCAAAGCCCACGGTCAAGCTTTTCTTTTCATTGCCCAAATGACGTACATAACAACAAAAACAGCGAAGCTGGACTCAAGAGGCTCCTATGGACAACAACACAAGAAAGGAGGCCGCAGTACCTCTCAGTGAAGTTGGCTATGCCGGTTGAGCTTATTGAATGACCTGGCTGGATCAAGTGTGCATGCGAGAGGGCTCAGTTGGGTTTGGCTGGACCAATCAGTCTCACCAGTAGTTCCTACTGGATGATGGAGAACAGAAAGAAATGAAGAAGAGGGAAGAAGTAAAAGAAAAGTATGGGAAGAAGAAGCTCCTAGAACATGGATTCGTCAGCCCTTTCTAAAAGACCATGTTTCTTTTCACATGGAGAAGAAGAAGAGAAGATACTTTTGAGAGAAAAGTGAGAAAAGAGTTGTGTTGAGAATAACATGTCTATTACACCCTAATGATCTATTATTAACCCTGATGGACAATAAGATTCTGCATATAGTCCTAAATGCCCAGATGCACATGCCTACTGCAGTCTCCTACAGTACCATCCTGATAACTCATGATTGCATATGCCAATTGATTCAGATGACCAATTCATAGGTCATCCTTAGGGGTGGGTCATCTGTCAAAACCAGCTATTATATGTTTCTAACCATTCCATGTATAGCCCTTTTCTGGACTGTTTTCTCTAAATTCTCTTGACTATCCAAAGATGGTGATGGACCAAATAGTTACAAACTTCCAATTGGCAAAATTTTGGGCACTAGCTCATTCAGGAGGTACTCCACTAGTCTATGAAGTGGTAGTTTGCACAAGAACTTCCCAAGTGATCAATGTTTGTGTACTAAAGCTGTTGCAGAGTTCTGAAAGAATTCACTTACACTAGTAATTGTATGTTTGTGCCAATGGGAAGTTCTATTTCACTGTTTGGTTCTGTTTCCCAAGCAATTTAGAAGCAATTGACCATTTGGTTCTGTTGCCCAAGCAATTCAAAACTTCCCATTTTCCCAAGAGGTTCTGCAGAAAATCATATAAGAAAATAGTTCACTCATTATTTGAAATCAGTTTGAAGTTTGAATACTTCCTTTCGACTTACCATAAAGCATTCATCATGAACTCATTTTAAGTATGTGAGAAGCACTACATTAAAGCTCTGATTTTTCTCAGAGGCCCTTGAAATTTACTGTATCAAATCTTGAACGGAAGTGTATTTAAGTCAGCATCAATAGGTTTACAGGAGCAATCTAATGGTGGTTTTATTGTGTGTGCACGAATGCATATGAAACGCATGCATGCCCAAACACAAGTGGTCACATACCTACAAGATAATTCAACTCATACTTCCATGTGTAAGCCAATGTATTTAGCACACAAGCTAGCCTTTTGTTATACTTATTGGTATAGGTGTCTTCTTGAAACTAAAGATAATTTCCCTTTATCCTGTTGTCTTTCTTCAATTAAGTCCAGGGGATCCACAAATTCCCCATTTTATCATCCGCATTCCAGGTAAGCTTAAAATAAGGTCCCTTCACATGCGCCACTAAGGTAGGGATTTCAAGATCCCAATCAAGATGCTTCCGCATCTGTTCAATGTGGATTATTTGCTTATCTAGGATAACTACCACCTGTCATAGAAATTCCACATTTTATCTTGTCCATATTAAAGAGCGTTGTGTCCACATTGAAACTTTAGTTAGCAATGTTTTTCCTTGCAAAAAGATGTCTTTTGCGATATCTATTGGTGCCAATCAGTCCTATTGCATTTAGAAGTTTTGCTTTAGCATATGTTTGCTTGCACCAAATATCATGAAATTTCATGATATCATGCGCTAAATTAGACTTATTAATCATGGAAATATAATGACATTTCATGATACTTAATGCAACCAAGCACACCCTTGGCTGTGGATGGGATATGCTATGTATTTTACCAACCGTCATAAGCAGTGGACCTTCCCATTCATGTTCCAGTTGCAATTTGAGGCAGAAGGGGGGGAAATGAAATCCCATTCAATGCAGATTCTGTTTTCTGCAGTCCCAAATGCAAACCAGATGGGTTTTTTGCTCAAATCATGAAAGGATTACCAAGTTCGCCCCAAAATGGGTCATATACTAGTGCTGATTTTTGTTTAGATACAGATTTGAATGTGGAAACAAGAAAATTGTATGAAGATTTTGATTTGTTGGAATGATTGTACAAAATGCCATAATGGAAATCGTTTCTTGATAGCAATTTGCAGGAAGTATACAAAACCCATATTTGGTATTATCATAACAAACCAATTTTATATATATATATATAGACACACACATCCCTAGGAGGAAAATAAAGGTGTTTGACATGTCTGTAGTACTAATTTCCTGAACAATTTGCAGACAGTAAAACAAAACCATCATACATAGGATGCATAACAACCAAGAACTAGAACATATATAGACAACCTTTAGTAGGAACATACAGGTGATTGCCATGGTTGGAGTCTATTGTCTCTGTTCTACAATGCCTCAATAAAGAAACAATTGAGACAACATACTAGTGAATACACAAATGCAAACATACAAAACTGCTACCCGAAATGCAGAGAGCTGTTGTCAACCACATCTGGAACTCCCAACCGATGAAGGCAACATAATATAAATGCAAAAGGACTTGTATGCTTAATGCTGGATATTTGGCGAAGTATTCTCATGTGAATTCTTTTTTGGGAATGAACTGAGAGAAAAATTTAGCATTCGGTTATTCTTCTCCACAACAGGCTTGGAGCCATCATTCTTGACTAGAGATCTTGGAGGTGGTAGAGGGCTTGTCTCCCGAACCCCACCAGGTTTGGTCCTCCTTCCAAGTTTGGGAGACTTAGGCCATGTCAAAGGAATCTGAAAAAAAAAAAAGGATTTAGATTAACATGAATAAAAATCTTTATAGGCATCAAGCAGCAACCTGACAATTTGGGAGAAAACCAATCATAATAGAGAGATCAGGAAATGGTTGAATAATTTTCTGCTTTCAAAAGGGAGATGGGAAAGGATAAAACCTAGAATGTTTCACTTTCACTTATCAGTGGATTGCTTTTCATAACGTGGGAAACATGTACACAATCAGAACCAGTCATATGGTAGGCCATACCACAAATTCAAACTGATTGGGCAATACTAACCCTTGAATAGGAGGCTCTCTTTTAGGAAACAAAGGGATGGTCAGAGGTACTTTGGTTGAATTTTTTCAAAGCCATCTAATTTTGTTTCCCAAAAGTACTCCGATATAATGGCCCATCAAAGATATGATAGCATCCTGGTGATTGATTCAGCATGTGAACAAAAGCCACTGATAAATTAAGCAACGAAAGTGAAGAAGACCATAGTCTAGCCTAGCCCAGAAGAATACAAGCACATATAATCCCAAATAACCATTCTTTTCCAATATCATACTACCTTTCCTCATGCATGATTGCATAGAAATATAGTAGCTTCTGAGGATACATGAATAAACTAAAACTTTAATACTTTGTAGCATCATAAAATTCATCATTATATTGGGCAAATACAGTAGCACTACTGAATTGTGAATTTGCAATTGGCTCCATCATATGTTTCCAACTTCCAAACAAACCCTTAACAGAACCATTCCAAAAAACCTGCTATTATACAATTGCTCAAAGTATGCACTATAGCTCTAGGAAATAAATATGGACGAATGATAGATCCTATCAGAATTTTTATATTTGAGCAATCCATCTATAATGCTAACAGCATCATTGACAAGCACAACCAGACTGTATGGAAGGGTAACCTTAATGAATGTACCTTCTTGACCTGATTCTTTGTTTCTGTTTCGCAAAAAAAATCTGGCATCGGCTTGGCCTTGAAACCAAGGCTTTGACGTAGTTTCCTAAGTTCATTTTCCGCTTTTTCCTGCGTAACATGAAATGGGCATAAATACTTGGATGAAGACCACCAAATTGAGATTATCAATCAAAAGAAATTCGTATCTATTTGACTCAGCTATGGTCAATCTAGCGCAAACCTCCTTGTCACCAAAGCCATTGATTGTTGGGCCTCATCATGGAATAAGCCATGAGACAATTACAACCAGCGGTACATATTTAATGGAAACCTTGAACAGTTGTCATTATTCAATAGGGGAGGTGTTCACGTATTGCCATTCATCATTGGGTCCACCTTCCCATGGGCCCACATATACAGCTTATCAAATGCTCAATCAACTATACAGAAATCTTGTTCATAGTCAACATTTAGGAAATCTCCAGCAATAGTATGAAAATATGGTTTGGGACCGAAAGAAACCAACCTTATTTTTTGCTTGAAGTCGTACTTTTTGTTCCTCCTTAGCATTGAATTTCTCTTCCAGCTTTAGAAAATACTAGGAAAGCAATGACAAAAATAGCAGCAACAAAATATGTAACCTCGCAGTAAAATAAATAAATGAAATATACTATTGGATCAGAGCCTAACCTCCTTCCGTTTTGCCGCTCTTTCGTCACTCTTGAAGCTAAAGGAAGATGAAACAATTGGGGTACGTGTGTTGTTTCCAGAAGCTGATGAAGGCTTTGAACGACTGCTATGCGATTTAATATTCAACAGGAATTGAAGTTCTTTTGATACAAACATACTAATATTTGCTAAGGCTGCATTTGGATGCTTAGAATTGAATTGCATTAATTAGTTCAATAGAGAAGAAATGAACAAACTGGAAGTGATGATGATGATTCCAAATTGCTGGGAAGCCAAGTCGATGATGATGATAAGATGAGACATGGCCACCGTGAAAGGAACCTGGCTTATATTGCAATCACATTACATTCAAGAAGGACCTAAAAATGAATATTTTCTATGAATAGACTTGAAAGTTATGTAATAGCAATGTGGTGGTTACCAGCCACTTCCTCATGATGAAATACAAGTTAATTGTCATTTGGACATTTCCTTTCAATTAAACCAATTATTGCAATTCAATATAAACAGCACATCCAAAAACAATATTTAAAATTTAAATTAAAAAAATAAAAAAATAAAAAGTCATTTTTCAGACATTTAGAACCGCTTTGGACACACCCTCAAAAGGGGGGGCATTTGACACCTAAGCACCATTTTGAACCAAACCCATTGTATTGTGCGTTTGGATGCACTTTCGCAACACCCTGTGATAACCCACTCACTGAAACCAATCCGATTGGTTTTCAGAAAATCGAATTTTGTAGGTATCCTTGTTTCTAAAAACTGCCATTTTGACAGTGAACCCAAATGGGCCTTTTAAGGATTAGACAACTGTGAATCATGTGTTTCCATATGAGTAGCGAAAATTCTTACTCCAAAGAGACCGAATGCCATTTCCTATCTACTTTTCTATTTCCAGGAGTCATGTGTTCTGATGTTGTTTTCGTCCTACAAACCATAAATTTCACGTTCATAACATGAACAGGAAATGTTTACAAGTCAATTGCTTCAGCTCACATGCAAGCACTCGCAGGACGGGATGCATGAAAAATGAGAAAAAAGAAATCAAATTCATGGCACGTTAATTGCAGACTTATTATTTTCAATCTTTCCAAAACATATGTATGAAGATTTTATAAACCAATACCTTCTGTTTTCCGACTGAGGAGTCACAGGAGGAAGCTTTAGTGTCTTACTTGTAGAAACCTGCAATTTGCAATTGAAGCACATGTTGATGACCACAGAAAATAACCATCTTGTGCAAAAAATGAGAATAAATCATTTGGAGGGAGAGAAGCACCGTAGTCGGCGTCTTTAGAGCACTTGAACTGTCTCGAGATGTTTTTGAAGAACTCAAAGCTATTTTTGAAACCCTCATCTTCTCGTGGATCGGAGAAGCTCGCTTCCTAGTCGTGGAAGGAGTGGTTTTGCCAGCATGATATGGTGCAAAATTGATAGACATATGCAATGATTTTGGAGTTGATCTCTTTTTCTCCATTGAGTCCCTTGCAGACTTCTTAGTGTTTGGAGTGGCATGATTTTTTTTTCTGGGACAGATGGGTGTTGTGGGTTTAGCTGGGGAAGGAGGAAGATTGGATGCCTGACTTGGAACTGATGATTTCAAAGTGGCTGTTGATTTCTTTTTTGTTCTGGCCAAGTTCTGATTAGCAGCAAACCTTTCCTGGATTACCCACAAAGAGTAAGCAATAAGTTTGCAGCCATTATTCAAAGCTGGGATGAGATGCAATATTGAGTGGAATTGCAATACTTTGTTCAGCGAAGTGGAAATGACCAAATTGCAAGTACCTTCACTTGAATTCTTCTCAAGGAACATTGCTCCAAATCACAAATCACAATTACTTTCAAATTAGATGGAATGCAATTGCAATTTGAGGGTCTACTTCTTCACTATGAATGCTGAAGTAATTGCAATTTGGGCATGTCCTCTCTATTGAACCAATTTTTCCTATCCAATTCAATGGTGCATCCAAACACAAACCAGACGTGTTGCATTTAAAGGGCGTTCCACCTTTAATGGTGGCTTCTCCGATAGGCGATTGTAATTCTTTGTATCTCCAAGTTGTGGCAAGGATTGAATCTGCACTGGGGTCTCTATGATAATCTTTTCTTCAGTTAATGGATCTGCTTCTTCAATCTTCGCTGTTTCCAAACCATCCATTCTTTCATTCAGGTCTGACCCTTTTGCTTCAGTCAAGAACCCTGTGTTAATTTCAGGTGATTCAACTTCATCTGGTTTATCACCACCTGAATTGCTATTTGATTCCACCAACTTGTCCTTCTCATCTACAATGTCAAAGCTGTTATCAGCAATTTCTCCAGTGGCTGAATCTGGTGCATTGCCCTTCTGAACTCCGTCATTCTCTTCTTGTTCTGAGAGACTATTCCCCTCAGCATTTGCTTGCTCAAGCAATGCCGCTGCCTTTTGAGCAGCAATTCTCTTGTAATGGGCCTCAAAGTAAGCTTTCTTCTGAGCAACAGAACCCGGGGTGGAGTATTTCTGGACCTCTTCCAAGTGCCTATTATGAGAGAAGGATGACCATTTTCCCCAATCTAGAGATTCTGACACAAACCTTCCAAAGGTAATGGATCCTTCCAATACAGGGGCTGGATCCACCTGCAAAACAGAAACCAATTCCTAAAGAGTCAAATATAATAGAATATTGAAAAAAAAAAGACCAGCAGCTTATATTTGTAGACTATCAATATCTGCAGAATGAAGAAATTTGGATGAGGCAGAAGACCCAGATTGGGAAGAACTAGAAGCACACGAGTAAATAGCAGACAACTATGATCTTGAAACCCCATCAAAAGCTTCAGCAATGGAGATGAATAACAAAGAAAAGACAGATGCATCAATGAAGGCAGGACAAAATGCACAAACCAAGCACAAAATACCATTACTTGAGAAACCCACAAAGGAAAACGGAAGTTGAAAATAATAATAATAATAATAATAATAGAACCCATTATTTCAATCAATGCAAGGAAAGGAGGGAATCTCAAAGCCCATGAAAATCTTCAGAGATGCAGATGATTATACACCCATGATATGGAAAAGCACTACAACAGATGCATCAATGGAGGGCAAAAAAATGCACAAATCAAACAAAAAGAAGACTGGAAAGTAGAGAGAAAAACATAGAAAGTTCAGAAACAGAAAAGCTTGAAATGAGCAAAGTAAAGAGGAAGCTGAGTTGGTTATTCTTCTATCCAATATATATATATATATATATATATATATATATATATATATATATATATATATATATGGCTTGTTTCACCTGTTGACTGTGGTGATGAAGGGAGTTGTCAGTAGAATGAGAGAAGCAATTTTGTTGCATAAGACAAGCTGATTCTGCCATTGCCTTTGCCTTTGTCTCCGTCTTTGCAGCGGCAGCAAGAATGAATAGGGAAGCCCTCTAGAATAATGCCTCTCCTTTGAATCTCTCTCTCTCTCTCTCTCTCTCTCTCTCTCTCTCTAGTTTTAGTCCCTTGAAAGCGGCGCAAAGCTGAAGTTGGTCATTTGAAATTTGAATTGCAAGCATTGGGGTACATTTGCTTTCTTTAGATGTTATAGTCCATGGTCCATTTCATTGGTGGATGGCCAGACTGGATATTAGCTTTGCCCATTTTTTTAAAAAATGGTGGTGACTCAATCTCTTCAAACGTGGCACTTACGTACAGATATCATCCATACCATCCAAATTCTGCATCCCATTTTGGATGCGGATTCCAAAGTCACGCTATTTAAGTAATCTTAAACATCCAATCATTTGCTATCAATTGGATGGTTAAAAAGTAAACATGAAAATAGCAGTTGGTTACTATTTTCTTCACATTGTAGGTTTTCTTTTTTCGTTTTTTAACTATGATCCATCTACTGTTGTCGATCTATTTCTACGGTCTGGATTTCCTTATAACTATGCCATGTGTATGTTTGTAGTAGAGTCACCACCATTTCTTAAATGATGAAAACTAACATAAGAGTGTTGGCCAGAGTGACGAAAAAGAGAACTTTCGGCGGGGTCCATTTGGTTTTTGTTAAGTTTGATGCGAGGCGCTATTTGTTTCGGAAAAATGATATGATAGAATCGCCTCTATCATGATATCATAGAATCTCACTCCCATTTTCACCGTCCACAAATCAGGATAACTGAATCAGGACTGTACATATAGTGTGACACTCAAATTTGATGAAATGGTTAAAAAATATCCCACAGATGATGATCTTATACAATCCAGATTGTAGCCCTCAAATGGGAAATAAATCTAACGGTTGAAATTCAGTAGGGAAAGGTGAGAGAAAAATGGTTGGCAATGATTGATTTTTCTGTGCTATTAGAACGATGGGCCATCCTAGTAATAACCGGATGGTCCCGGTATAACTCCTTCCCTGCCTCATGTACCGTCCATCGCGATCTTACAATTTCTGGTAGCCTTCTACTATGACTGCCGTGGGCCCTTCACAAGCGCAACGTCTATTTATGATTTGGTGGATGAAGAAGAAGCGTGCAGCTCTTACCAGTAACCCAAAGAGAAATTTGCGACTGGGGACTTCCATGTACGGCCAAGAGCATTTGAGGACGAAAATACCCCTGCCTTGCGGATTGGCTGGCGTGCAGAGACGAGCGCCGACGGACGTCCTTGCGCTGGCAACTCAAGTGGGGCCCACTGTGATGTTTGTGAGAAATCCTCCCCCTCTAATGGTCACAAAGACCTGGATGAAGAGGAAATTCAAATTTCTTAATGATCCAAAATTTCTGTAACCCCTAAGAGGGTTTCAATGGTAGACGTTTAATTCCTCACCGCCTTTTACAATGTGGTCCACTTGATAGTTGGATCTATCTTATTTTTTGTCTCCAGCCTTAATATGAGCTCGCCAAATAAGTGGACGGTTTGGATATAACACAGACCTCATGGTAGAACCCACGAAAGTAACACAATAAAAAACAAAAAAAAAAAAAAACAAAAAACAAAGACTGAAGCAGCACTCCCGCTGCGGCAGTCCTGCAGATTTTTTTTCCTTTTTTTTTTAATACCATAAGGATAACGTTTTCTCCCTTACATTTCCTATAATACGTACTTATGTAACCGTATAACGTTTTCTCCCTTACATTTTTTACCTTATAACGTTTTCTCCCTTATATTTTCTATAACACATACTTGTGTAAATATGTACATATAAGTATATAAAAATATTTTTCTATCTTTTAATTCATTTCTTTGCCTATTTATTTCATAAGCATATCTCCAAGTATATCTCTGAAACTAAAATGATTTATTCAACGAGATTTTGGGATAAGAGAAGCTAATTTAGCCAACCAACTTAATTATTTTTCAAGATTTCATCGGTCGATGGACCAAAATCCATTTCATTCACTTTGTGGTCAATTTTAATACTTCGCAGTCAAACTGAAAATTGAGCGGGACAAACATTAAATTGAGCGGGACAAATTAAAAATTGAGCGAGGCAAACCAGAAATTCAGCGAGGGCAAACATGAAATTGAGCAGGGCAAACTAGAAATTCAGCAGGACAAACATGAAATTGAGCGGGGCAAACTAGAAATTGAGCGGGGCAAACATGAAATTGAGCAAGGCAAAATAGAAATTCAACGGGGCAAATTAGAAATTCAACGGGACAAAAATGAATTTCAACGGAACAAACTAGAAATTCAGCGAAGCAAACATGAAATTGAGTAGGGCAAACTAAAAATTCAGCGGGGCAAACATGAAATTGAGCAGACAAACATGAAATTCAACGAGGCAAACATGAAATTGAGCGGGGCAAATTAGAAATTCAGCGGACAAACATGAATTTCAGCGGGGCAAACTAAAAATTCAGCGGGGCAAACTAAAAATTCAGCGGGGCAAACTAGAAATTTAGCTGGGCAAACTAGAAATTAAGCAGGGCAAACTATAAATTTATCGAGGCAAACATGAAATTAAGTGGGGCAAATTAGAAATTCAGTGGGACAAACATGAAATTGAGCAGGGCAAATTATAAATTGAGCAGGGCAAACATGAAATTAAGCGGGGCAAACTAGAAATTTAAGGGGGCAAACATGAAATTGAGCGAGGCGAAGTAGAAATTTAGTGAAGCAAATATGAGGTCTGTGTTAGGGACCAAATGCATTTTATATAGGGGAGTAGCTATGGGAGAGAGTACACCCATTGTAGAACTCTTTCACTTGCCTGCGTCTTCTCAATCTCTCACGTACAAGGAGAGAAGTCATTCTTTAATACAATTCTATCTTGAGTTATCTATAATACTTCATGCCTATAAAACCGTATATACCTAATGTGATTAATTTAAACCAATCATTGCATTACCAGATAAAAACATGACATACAAGGCCAATGATTCCAAGATTCTCTAACTTGCAATAATCATGATATTCTTCAATATGCAATGTATTATATAGTAATTCATTAATGATCGAGATTCTATTAGATATTTTAATGGATCCTATAAAGTATCCTGAATTATTTAGTCGATTGGAACTATCGACACTAGACCACAACAATCATCACCTCATTTATCAAAGTGGGACTAGGTGTGATCACAATCTCAGCATTTCCAATGACATAAATACTGAAAACATTAGTGTAAAACATAAAAATCTCATGCTAGGTGTAACTGGCATGCACACTTCTAAGTGGTCCAATCATCTCTATCAAGAGATGCCTTAGCTTCAATCATAGCCATTCATAACTGTTCATTTCACCTTATACATGCATAATGAGTACATCTTAATAAACAAAAATTGAAGTTTGAATCAGCGGTTAAATCTTAATTTAATGAAATGTGTATGCCAACTTAATATTTGTACTCGCACTGAACATGAGCATCCTACGATACAATTATCAAATAGGGTTTACAAACAATATTTGACAATTACAGATCATCTTTCTTTAAAAGAACCTTAGTGTATGCTCATTTGCACTGCATTACCGATTTGAAGACTTATGAGAAAAACTCTATCCTTTTCTTTCTTCAAAAATCCTTTCAAACCCTCCCTTTTTTCCTCTTTTTTTTTTTTTTTTTTTTTTTGGGGGGGGGGGGGGGACTGTCAGTGCACACTCCACTATTAGCCACCCCCCCTAGGGAATCGATACCAAGACCTCAATGTTGAAATGAGGTATCTTCACTTAGTCTACCACTTAAGACATGGTCCAGTGTGTAATCATTTCAAACCCTTAAGCATGTCTAGCAGTAACCCTAATATCGATTACACCAGTATAATAAAAACTAGAAATAGAAACAAATTGCATAAAAACACTCAAAACTATGTAACCTATCTATCCATCGAGTCAACCAGCCAAAACGCTTTGATTAATCGAGTCGACATGTTAACTAAAGTTTTCGATATGTCGAAAACTCTAAAATTTGTCTAAATTTTTTTATCAAAAATTTAAATTTCTTTGATAACCTTCAACCTTCATGTTTGTCCCGCTGAATTTCATGTTTATCCTACTCAATTTTCGATTTGCCCCGCTAAATTTCTAGTTTACCCTGCTCAATTTCATGTCTGCGCCGCTGAATTTCTAGTTTACCCCACTCAATTTCGTGTTTGCCTCGCTGAATTTCTAGTTTGCCTCGCTGAAATTCATGTTTTTCCCGCTCAATTTCGTGTTTGCCTCGCTGAATTTCATGTTTGCCCCATTGAATTTCTAATTTTTCCCACTCAAATTCATTAATGCCCTGTTGAATTTCATGTTTGCCCCACTCAAACTAGAAATTAAGTGGGGCAAATCGAAAATTGAGCAGGGCAAACTGAAAATTGAGCGGGACAAACTAGAAATTGAGTGTGTGGGATCCAATTGTAATGTCGCAGCTTTCAAGGTGACTTGAAAGAAGCATAACTGTGGTTTGGATGCCGGTTCCTCAGCATTACTTCTAGCTCCTCTCATTGAAGAACCAAATTACTTACAGCAATTATTGATGCTTAGTGTGGACACAATGCACAACAAAATGCTGCTAAGATGCTTGAGGAGTTTGGGAGGTATGGATAAATATCAACCACATTTTGATACTTTTCTTTTTTGATACATTATATATTGAGTCATTTCAATCAAAACGTCAGGATTCTCAGGGGGTGTCTTATTCTTTAATCGTTGGAGCTTAAGAACTGTTCTTCCTAGAAATAGTTCAAGTTAACACATGAGTTGTGTTTGGATGCAAAATAAAAATAGATTGAATTACAAGCATTAGTTTAATTAAGAAAAAATGGTGAAACTAATGATGTTTTTCATGTGTTCATAATGAAGTAGTCCTCCAATTTTCAGTTTGCCCCACTCAATTTTTAGTTTTTCCCGCTCAATTTTCAGTTTGCCTCGCTCAATTTCTAGTTTGCCCCGCTCCCCGCTCAATTTTCGATTTGCCCCGCTCAATTTTTAATTTGCCCCGCTCAATTTCTGGTTTGCCTCACTCAATTTTTAGTTTGCCCTGCTCAATTTTCGGTTTGCCTTGCTCATTTTTTAGTTTGCCCCGTGCAATTTCTAGTTTGCTCGGCTCAATTTTCAGTTTGCCCCGCTCAATTTCTGATTTGCCCCGCTCAAATTTCAGTTTGTCCTGCTCAATTTTTAGTTTGCCCCGCTCAGTTTTCGACTTGCCTCGTTCAATTTTTAGTTTGCCCTACTCAATTTCTAGTTTGTCTCGCCCAATTTCTGGTTTGCCCGCGAACTGATTGAAATTGACTACGAAGAGAATGAAATGGATTTTCAACTATCAACCTGATGGAATCTTGAAAAATAACTAGGTTGGTTGGCTAAATTAGTTTAGGAGATATGCTTGTTAAATAAATAGACAAAGAAATGAATTAAAAGATAGAAAAATATTCTTTTATACTTATATATATATACATATTTACATAATTATGTATTAGAGAAAAATGTAAGGGAGAAAAAGTTCTCCTGGTAATAAAAAAAAATAAAAATTCGCCAATCTTTTTTTTTTGTTGTTGCTTTTGTGGGTCGCATCAGGAGGTCTGTATTATATCCAAACCGTCCATCTATTTGGCGAGCTCATATTAAGGCTTGAGACGAAAAATAAGATAGATCTAACTATCAAGTGGACCACACTGTAAAAGGCAGTGGGGAATTGAACGTCTACCATTGAAACCCTTTTAGGGGTTACAAAAGTTTTGGATCATTATGAAATTTGTTTTTCCTCTTCATCCAGGTCTTTATGACCCTATGAATGAACTTAAACTGGGAGGATTTCTCACAAACATCACAGTGGGCCCCCTAAAGGTTTCTAATGGTTGACGCTCATTCAACACTATTTCCTATAATTTGGTACACTTGAGATTTGGACATACCTCATTTTTGGTCTCATACCATAAAATGATTTGGAAAAAAATATTTGGATGGCATGGATGAAAAGCATATGTCATGGTGGGTCCCACAGACCACTGGGGGAGTACTCAATCCGTTTCCGTGAAAGGAGGGGTATTTTCGTTCCGAATTTTTCAGACAGTATGTGGAGGTCTAAGTTTGCAAGGTAAGTTTGTATTGCTTTTAAAAAAGCATTGGATAAAAGGTGGGTCCACGGTCGCAAATTTCTCTAACCCAAACTGTTGTTTTTTGTTTTGTTTTTTTGTTCTTTTTGTTTTTTTGTTTTTTTTTGTCGGAGCCAAACCTTGGAATCAGAACCGTCTATTTTGGTTGATTGGTTGTTGGTTGGAAGGAGATGGTGCATAAAATTCGAGGGAAATTATTTGATGATCTGGTAGCATATGACGCAGATACTCAGGTGGTCAGAAATTGTACTCTTAAATTGTGGAAATCTCTCTTACTTATTCACCGTGGAAATTCAAACTGGTTGCACAGTCAATCCTACATGCGATTCGTGGACAATTGCCTTTGTTTGCACTGGATTTGTTACGGTCAAGTCTGGTGTATGAAAGAGTGCCAAAATTAATTTTATAGTATAATAATAGGATATAACATTGCCCCCGTTACGCTTTACCTTTTACTAGTTTATATATATATATATATATATATATATATATAGAGAGAGAGAGAGAGAGAGAGAGAGAGAGAGAGAGAGAGAGAGGCATGCTAACCTATGCACCTATGCACATGCGCACCTTTGCACACGTGTCATGGGTGTCGAATCCGAACGGTCCATAAGATGCGGAATCCCATGAAACCTTATGGGGTGTAGTTTCACCCTGATCTAAGATTCTGGTGGGCCATAGCAAAGAGAAATTCAAATCAAGGGAAGAAACTATTTAAATTTTTTATGGCCCACTGAAGTTTTGGATCAGAGTAAAAATTCGCATCAGGGGGTTTCATGAGGTTCTGCTTCATGTGGACCATTCAGATTTGCGAGAATCATCAGACATGATGAGTTCTCAAAAAAGTTTGTATGTAGTCCATATGAACTAGTTCGCAGGTGAGCATTTCCATGTGTGTGTGTGTGTGCACGTGTGTGTGTGTGTGTGCACGAAAGTAATGGTAGCTCATTGTTTAGTATAATAGATACAACTAGCAGTGGATTAGATAGTGACAGGTTGAGTACCAAGACTCCCTACTAAAGTCATATCACCAAGTTTTGTGGATCCCACCTTGATATATGTTTTGTATCCACACCATCCATCCATTTTGAGAGACCATTTTAAGGCATGAGCCAAAGAATTTATCAAATCCAAAGCTCGAGTGGACCCCACCACAAAAAATAGTAGAGAGAGTGACGCCCACCATTAAAAAATTCCAAAGGCTACAAAAGTTTTCAATCAAGCTGATATTTGTGTTTTCCCTTATTTAATGTCTGCTTTAATTTATGAACATGTTGGATCTCAAATAAACATCATGGTGAACCTTATAAAGGTTTCAATGGTGAGCATCACTTTCTCCACTATTTTATGTGGTGGGGTCTGAAAAGGTCGAGCTAAGAGTCCTATGAGAGGGGAGGAGGGAATATGACTATGCCAAATTAAAAATTAAACGTGGAATTAGACAGATATAAATAAAAATATCACTTAACAATCCCACAAAGTAGCAATGAATAACAACCTCAAATGTACAAGTATTGAGAGGTTGATATAGATATTGTTTTGAGGACAACTTTACACCAAAAACTAATGGCTTATGGTAAGACAACCTGATTTCTAGAATGGTCTGTGTATCAAAATCCCAAACCAATACAGAAAAAAAAAAAAAAATAGCAAAGAAAATAAACTAAGCTATTACAACATTCCACACTTGCATAAAAGAGATTACAACATTATCCACAAAGGCTTAAAAAAAAATTACAACATTCATGCAAAGCGATAATCAATCATCCACCATAACACCAGAAATTATAGTGGTTCTCTTGTGTGTATACCAACTGTTTAGAAAAATATCCACACAACTACTCTACTCCCAATATCCTCACACAGTGGATATTGGCGTTCACTATGAAATAGGTTTTTCAAGGTTCACCTAAAACCTTCACAATTGTCTTTCAAGTGGGCTTACACAATTCAAAAACCACACACTTTAAGTTTTCTGGATCGCCTCAGACAAACCAAAAAGAAAGAGAAATTTTTCCTAGCACAACCTCAAAAACTAAAAAGAGATTTACAAAAATGTAAATGTACTTATCTGAATATTCTCCTTTGATGAAGCCCGATAGAACTAATTCAAAGTAGATGTTCAACATAGATGTTCAATGTCCACACTCACTTATGAAAATGCTCTAAGTTTTAAATGATTTTTAGATTAAATCACCTTGGCCTAGCTTGATTTGATTTTGATTCGAAGAAAGGGAAAAACTTAAATCCCTTCTTCAAATAAGATTGGAATATAAAACTCAAAATCAAATACAAAAAGCTAGATTAAAGAGAATATTAAATGAGCACTAAATAACTTAAGAATATCACAAACTTATCTCTCAAAGTGGTGTCTTGATTTTGCTTAAATTGAATGGAAAACTCTGAAAATCATGCTCTATTTATAAGTGTAGAAATTATTTACTCGACTGGACCAAAGGTCAGTTCGATTGGTCGAAGGACCAACGAAAATTCAAAATTTTGGGCACGATAAGATAAGACCGTTCCACGACTGGTCGAGTGGCCTACTCAACTGGTCAAGCCCTGCACTCGACTGGTCGAGTGGGACCCAGTTCGGTTGTTGGACTTTGAGTCGAGCCTGCTTGACTGGTCGAGAACTGTTCACTCGACTGGTTGAGCAGTCTCCAGGACTGGTCGAGGGTCTAACAAAAAAATTTAAAAATTAGTAACAAACCTTAGACTGGTCGAGAAAATTCTTAGACTGGTGGAACCAATTCTTGGACTGGTCGAACATAGGCCAAGACTAGTCGAGAAAAAGCCTATAAAATTATATAGTGACCCAATTTAAGTATGTAATCAATATGACATAACCTATGATCAATCTAAGGTCATTCATACCTTATATGTGATATTTGAACATTGAAACATCATTCACTTCGTTTGATAGTTAATCTTAGGGCATGTTTGGCCAGGTGCATTAGGTGGTATTAGATGGGATGGTATTCGTAATCCCATCTAATACATCTGGTTGACATGTTTGGAATGGAGGATGAAAATCATTTTGAGATTGGTGCCTAAACACCATGGTTATGGGTGAGATTTTGCCATCCCTCATTGATTCTTCGAATCCTGCTTCCACGAGTTGTAAGGGAAGGGTGAGGTGTTCCACTCGTGACCCTGCCTTGATGTATATGATATATCCATACTGTACACCGGTTTCTCTATATCATTTTAGGCCATGGTCCAAAAAACGAGGCAGATTCGAGTTTCAAGTGGCCACACAGAGGGAAATGAACTCCTGCTGTTGAAACCTTTCAAGGCTCTCTGTGAGGTCCCTTATCATCCAAACCAATCAAAGTCAGGATCCATAAGACCCGCTCGAGCTGACCTACTTGGTGAATGGGTTGGATTGTCCAAATGGAGCCCACCTCAATGGTGACATAAAAAAACATATAGAAATGATTTAAACATTTGCAATCCCATGATTTATCTTTCCCAAACAGGATTTGGCTCCAATCCTACTGGATAGAAGTTACTCCCGTGTTTTCCAAACATGCCATCAAAAAGCATGGGATACACCCAATCCAGAGACAATACCTTACACATGCATTTAATGCTACTTTTTCAATTCCATCCAGCTTAATCCCACCTAATGCAGGTGGCCAAACGGGCCCTTAAAGTACAAGAAGCTTGACATCTTGAAGTACTTTGAAGATTGAACTTGAAGCGTTTTGAAGCTTGAACTTGAAGTACTTGTGACTTGTATTTCACCTTGAGCTTTGAGTTCCAATGTAAAATACATTGTCTTGACATAGTTGAAGCTTGAAAGCTTGATCTATTACTTGATGTTGTACTTGAATCTCTTATTCTTGCACTTGAAGTTCTTGATGTAAAGACCTTTGTTCTTGTACTTGAATTGCTTGATCTTGAATATGAAAATGAGCTACACAAGATATATATTCCAAGAAGTTTTGGCACTACAAAATTTGACAATCATAAGAGCTATACAGAATAACATTTACAGGGTCCACTATAGATTTGGATATGACTCATTCTTTGGTTCATGCCCTAAAATGGTCTCTCCAAATTGATGGACGGTGTGGATACAAAACATACATCATGGTGGGACACACAAAACTTGGTGACGTCACTTTAGTAGCCAGTCTCACTACTGAACCAGTCAGTATCTAATCCGCGTCCCTATCTTTTTAAGTGTCAATTCCTCAATGATTCTACCTAACCAAGATGAAAATTGAATGACAGTTTTGCTCATTTTCTACACTTGTTATTGTGACATGTTACACACAATCATATCATTCAAGGAGTCATGATTATTCTTTCATTAATGTACACATTCGTAATCGATATATACACGATTTTGAATCCATTTTTCCTTCTACAATTCTTTCTCTTCACACTTCTCCTTTCGAAGTCTCATTTCTCATTTGAAATCCCTACAATATGCCACGGCTACTTCTTCTTCTGCTCTAGCTTATTATCAAGAAGATTTCTTGAGAGAATTAGATGTTTTTCCATCTGATATGGTGTTTAATGACATTATTTTTCACACTCTATTGAACTAGATAAATCACTCCTTACCCTTGGCCCAACTTTTCATCCCGAAACTATTCCCGAACAAATCCAATCTATAGACCCATTCTTCCCTAGATGTCTAGGTGAAAAGTTTCTTCTTGAGTCTAACTCCCTTCTTGATCCTGCTAACGCTTTTAAGACCTCAAGATCCTTGCCGAGACCTATGAAAGGACGGTCACAATGGTTTGAACGTGTATCCAGATAACATGGAGATTCATGGCGACAAGCTAGTATTTATGAATGTATCAATCTGTCTATGCACAAGTATACAACCAACACTGCTCTCCTTACGTCTGCTTTAAATTTTTAGAGTTGATCGACCAACACCTTTCATTTCAGATGTGGTCCCATGAGTCCAATGATCATGGATATTTACGTTTTCATCCATCTCCTTCCTTTCGGAGATTCAATCTATCCCAACTTGGCCTATGACGAGGACCATAACTTCGTCCTTCCAGATAAGAACGGGTAAGTTTATTCTACTTTCTCATCCACTCAGTGTAAATTTCATGAATTTGTTGATGACCAAGAGCATACAACATTCCTATTGATGTGGAATCTCCATTACTTTCTTTGCATGAACGTTGTTCAGATCACAAAAAAGTATGTTTATCTGGCTGAGGTGCTAGCCAGAGGACGACGGCTAGTTCTCGCTCCATGTTTGATGTAACAACCAAGGATTTTTACCACAACGGAGGACTTCTTTGGCTTCTCTAGGTGTGGTTGTATAAATACTTTCTCTCTGCTCTCGTGAATCCTATTCCCTCTATAAATTCTTTTACTTCCTATGGCCATCGTAACATGTGTTACCGTAGAGCCTCCCATCAATTTGCCGATTATATGAGATTTTTTTCTTCTCTTGATTCAAATAAACTCAATCGTTCTTTCTGCCCTTTTAACGATAAAGAGTTTGGCCTGGCTTGGTTCATGGAGGATTATGAGATAGCCAATGTGAAGATGGTTGAGCTCCAGGTCAAGGCTTGGGAAAGCTATCTCATTTATAGATATCTTTTCTATGGTGGCACCATGGAGATGATGTCAAGGCTAAGGCAAGGGTTGAGTAGTACTACCTTAATCCCCTGGCTCTCAATTTGGCCTCGCTTAATGCATTCCTTATCCATTCACTCGCAAAACTTGCAATCAACCTCCCTACGAGTGTATGCTAGTAGATTCCGTCGGAATTTTTCTAACACTCAACAGCAATTTTGAGATGATGTGTGCAGCTTTCAATCCTCCCATCTTCTCGAGTTGTCCTTATTGGATGTGCACTCTCTGTGAATGGTGGGAAAATTATTATAGCCGATTGGTTACTGATTCCACCAAGCTTATCATTAGCTAAC
Source organism: Magnolia kwangsiensis (assembly GCA_037074715.1). NCBI lineage: Eukaryota > Viridiplantae > Streptophyta > Magnoliopsida > Magnoliales > Magnoliaceae > Magnolia > Magnolia kwangsiensis. The sequence goes on from CM073574.1 coordinate 103,238,586, forward strand.
TCTTTCCTTCTATACCAAGGATAGAGAAACCTGCGGTTGAGAAGAGAAAAATAATGACCGAGGGCAATAAAAAAGCAACAATGCCGAAATTGGCCATGTCTCCGGGTCAGAGAAAGACTCGGTCACAAAGAATGGCATCGGTCAATTCGATCATCCCTCCAACAACAACAATAAATGTGGTCGATCCAGTTCCTCCCTAGTCAAAGCGTCAAAAGGTGACAGTTGTAGGTTTGATCAAAGTAAATTTACCAATTCAACTGACCTAGACACCTACAGTTCCACTCATTCTTAAGAAGATTTTTGAACTTGGACCTCTTCTAGGTCATGTTCCTAAACCTTATGTTTCTCCAACTGTTCAAGTTGGACCAATAAATCCTCCAGCAACAATTAGTAGAAGCAGTCGAGCGGTAACGCAGACTTGATGTATCTCTTATACAGTTGAGGTTGTCTTTACCTTTGAAACATATTTTAAAACAAAGTATTGCCCGAGACTCTTACAATCATATTATGCTTGGGAAATAAAATAAAATAAAATAAAATAAAAAATTGATAAAAAAACATGAAAAAGCCCATTTCTACCGAGCTTTTAACAAATGGATGAAAGAGATAAAAAGGTAGAACGATCCCAATTTCCTCTTTATTATTATCTCAAATCTTATTGACCCAATCCACCGCTTTTCCTACTTTTGCTCGGCCTCTAGCAACACCTAACGACGATCCTTCAAAAATTCAACCAATGATTGACCGATATTCTATTATTGTTGTTCGTTCTAACTTAAGTGAATATTTTCCTTTTTCTCTTTTCTTTTCTTTCTTTCTTTCTACTTTATATACCCTTTTTTATGTTTCCTCAATTCATATAGATGCATTTTCTAAAGACCTGCAAAATACCCATGTCTCGTCAAGCACCCCGCTTAATTACCTGCAAGCAATCATAGGGTTAGTAACAGCGTCGCAAGCAATAACATTTATATTAGTACTGGTTTGGGCCACACCCAGCTTTTTGAAGAAATAATTGAAGTCTTTTATAAAACCCCTCCCATAGATTCTTAAAACCAAGTATCGATAACCCTAGTTTTTATAAAACCCCTCCCCTAGAAATAATTTGGCTTTTCGATTTATTTAATGTAAGACGATGAGATATAAATAGACTGAGATTGAGAAATGAATCGGAACCCTTTTTTATTCTTATCAACAACAACCGATTCGATTTTGACAGATCCATCACGCCGCCGCAACGATCGCATGTCCTTTGTTCATCAATCTTTTATAAGCCTTCTGTTGCGAGCCATTATCCACACGAGAGAGTTGTCGAATAGCAATTTTCGGAGACATTCCTAACGTCTCTAGTTTTTTCTTTGTCTTTCCATCTTTTCCTTTAGGCTGGTCATCCAATCTTGAATCAGAAAGTGCTATGTTCAACTCTTGAGCAGGATCCATCTGCTCTTGGCGCTGCAGCTTTGAACAACTCCTTACCTACTTTATTGTACTGGTAAGCCCTGCTGTCATGCCCCGAACTCAAAAATCGGGCTCACAAAATTTTAGATCGCCGAATCCGATGCCGACAGCCTCTGTAGTACTCTATTCTCGGCTCCCAGCACCCATATACCAGATTCCGATTCTGAGATGCTACAAGGAGGATTTCAAACATGATTTGATTCGTAATGAGCATAACCACAAGCATAACCCACGAACAATAACCACAAGAACACCATCACAAAATTCACTATGATAAAAAACTTTAAGTATAATGCATAGGAAAGGGAAATACAAGATAGTGACAATAACAAAAACTCCAGAAGCTCAGCTGCACGCTCCAACGACGGCGAGACTAAGGCTGCGTCCTGGCGTCACTTGCACGCATCAATCGTGCATAAGCTTATAGAAAGCTTAGAGGGTGGTGTAAGTGTGTGCGCAATATAAGCGTGCTCAGAATGCAAGGTCAGAGAAATGAAGAATCATGCTGATGAATACATGAATGCAATCAACCGCTCCAAGGCTATGTGATGCAAGATATGAATGCTATCGGCCAAAATAGGACCATACAATGCGCGATGCAACTCAAGCATGCCAATCCTCATCATATATGTCAGTACAGTTCTCATTTTGGATAATCACCGGGGTCTAGTATACTCTACACCAGCTTGTCGTCCCTATCCGAACGCACAACTGGGAGAGTGGAAGAGACCTCACTATCCGCCTGACAATATCGGGCCCGACTCATCAATAGCGGACAGATTCCTCAAGCTGGTCAAAATCAACTTAGAAGTTGCCCCCTCACTCAGGCGGGTAAGGTCACACCCCTTTCCAACAGACCACGACATAGTGAGAGATGTGGTCTACTGGTATACGGCCATCGCGCACTCATGTATCCACTCGGTCTCGATGTTGGAGTTATCCTCTAGTACCATCGGGTTTAGAGATTTTTATCCAGGGATATCTATGGCGCCCGTATGTTAGAACTAAATATTTTTGATATCCAATCTAGCCACCCATGATGTGTCTGTGGAGGCTATAGCCCTGATGTCGCTAGGGCATACAATAATCATAATCACACAAATGCAAGTGCATGAATTACTTTACCAGACATGTAATAATCCTGCGCGTACCATGCGCTCATGTAGTGCAACTTCACCTATCAGGGAGCCCATAAACAATCTGCCCGAAAGCACATGCTATGATCAGTCACTCCTCATATCAGGCATACATATGATGCATATGATCATGAATCATGGATCTATACTGAACATGTTATGTGGTGATGGGCCTAGACGGCTTCACACTACAAGTATGGGCTTATCAGTGGGCCTTAGGGTGAGTGATAATGCAGACATTTAACCGACATCATCCTTACAATGTGGGCATCTAACCATCATTGTTCTCAAGGCACTACCAATCATAAACATCATTATATACACCACGGAGAAATCACACATTGTAATGGACCTAATTGCATCCCATTGGCCTTAAGTACATCAATTGGACCGTATCATATGGACCGCACTAACGGGCCTTATGTACATTGCAATGGGCCATCACCCATGGGCCTTAGAATGCATGAAAATGAGCCCAACCACTTAAGCTTTATGTGTATCAAATGGGCCTAATCACATAGGCCTAGTATATATTAAAGTGGGCCTCAATAATGGGCCACAAATACATCAAATGGGCCTCATAACGTGGGCCTATATATATCAAGGTAGGCCCCAACAACGGGCCTATAAACACATCAAGATGGCCTACATACATGGGCCCATATATACCAAAGTGAGCCTTAACATTGGACCTATATACATGCCAAGATGGGCCTAAATACATGGGCCCATATGCATCCAAGTGGGCCTCAATAATGGGCCTAAAAATATATTAAGATGGGCCTAAATTCATGGGCCCATATTTACCAAAGTGAGCCTCATGTGAGGCCTACCATAATGTTTATTTTTCTATCCAATCTGTTGATAAGGTCACATGAATAGGGGCTCACCATATTATTTTCTATCCAGCCCATTGATTGGGGCATGGGGGGCCCACCATAATATTTATTTTCCATTCAAGCTATTTATAAGGTCACGTGGACCAAGGAGGGGGGCTAGGGCCCACTGTAATGATTATTTGCCACCCAACCTGTCTATAAGGTCACACGGACCTGGGGCCCACTGGAATGTTTATTTCCATCCAACCTGGCCCACTGTACTATTTATTGGTATCGAATCTGTTTGTGAGGTCACATGGACCAGGGCCCACGGTAATGTTTATTGCCATCCAAACCATTCATACGGTCACATGGACCAGGGTCCACCGTAATGTCTATGCGCCATCCATACTGTTCATAAGGCCACACGGTCAGGAAGGGGGGCCCACTGTAATGTTTATTTGCCAAACAACCTGTTCATAAGGTTACGTGGGCCAGGGGGCCCACTGTGATGTGGTTCACAAATCCAGCCCACCCATTATGTGTGTCCCACCTAGCTGAGCGTTCAAACCAAGTTTCAGCCACATCCAAATTTCAAGTAGGCCCCACCGAGTGGTTTTATGTGTTTTAGGCATGTCTTCACATGATTTCAAATGGTATGGCCCACTTGAGTTCCGTATATGGCTGATTTTTTGGGGACGCCCATAGACAAAGGGGACCCATCAAATGCAAGGTGTTGATGTTCGAAACGCATCACGATGGGGGCCCACAGCTGGGGCCGTGAGGCTTGGCTATTCGTCCGCCTGCCAGCACACAGGCGTTGTTGCGTGCGCTTCTGACAACAGCAACAGCAAGTGTTGCTGCCTCTTTTCTTTTCTTTTTTTTTTGGAAAACCATTAATCTCGTGGTTTTTGATAGGTGGGGCCCGCATCTAAAAAATTTGATCCTACCATTGGATTTTATGGCCCCTGATCAACCTAATGAGACCAATATGTGTCATATTTTTGATGAGTAGAACAATCAATGTGGATTTTAATGGTCATACTACTATTTCCTATGGTGTGGCCCGCTTGATTATCAGATCAGCCTCATCTTTTGGCTCAACGACTAAAATGAGCTGAGAAGTGAAATGAACGGCGTGGATTATATAGATACATCATGGGGGGGCCTGCATGAACAACCCACCCCATGCCCCTTTTTTGTAACGTATTGGCGCTGCCAGTCCAGCGTCTAGAGACGCTGGTCGGCGTGCATAACAGATACATTTCGGTGGGCCCCATAGGGACGTGCATCACGGTGGGTCCCACCTACATTAGCCACCTCTGTTAGGGATAGATACCAAGATCCTAAGTGTTGAAACGAGTATCTCCACTCACTCTACTAGTTGAGCCATGAATCTGGATGTGTTCCATGGTGGGTCCCACCATTCATGATGAATGGTATGAATGGAACACTAAATGGTGGGGCCCACCACATCAAATAGATAAAAAGAGAGAAGAAGAGAGAGAGAGGGAGAGAGAGAGAGAGACGGTGAAGGAGGGACCCCGCCACTATGGGCCCCTCATGAGTATATCATATACATCAAAGTGGGTCCCACCAACAAGTGGACCCTTAAAATTGAAAACAATGGTAGATCACCCACCTCTTGTACTCCTCTTTGTTCTCTTAGCCTTCTATGCTCCTTGCCTTCACTTTTGACGGTGGATGATTGTCACGCCCCAAACCCAGAAATCGGATTCACAGGAATCCCGATCACCGAATCTGGTGCCGACAGCCTCCGTAGTACCCCATTCTCGGCTCCTACATTCATATGCCAGATTTTCGATCCTGGGATCCTACAAGGAGGATTTTATTTTTTTTATATTTAACTAGTAATAAGCATAACCACAAGTTTACCCAAATCATAAAGGCAACATCATCATCACATATCCACTAATATAATCATTTGAATACGATGCTGAAAGAAAAATATATATGTCAAAATCAAAGCTCCAGAAAACAGTTGCACGCTCCAAGCTCAATGCTGCTGCAACCTAACATCATCTGCACGGATCTATCGTGCATAAGCTTATAGAAAGGGTGGTGTAAGTGTGTGCACGAGATAAGTGTCAAGTATTCAATACAATATCATAATCATACAATACCGGAAAGCTATTAATCCATAAACCATACAATGACTGAATAAGCAGAAACACTGATAAGAGCAGGAATTATCAGCGTAAACAGAAATACTGACAAGATTATAATCATGCGATAACAGAATAAGCGGAAGTATGAACAAGTCCATAAGTTAATCAATATCAGAATATGCAATATAGGACAGCTATACAAATGATGAGTCATAGATAATCAAATGTCAAATGACAAGGATATAATGTAATACACAATTCGAAAGAGCTAACAAATATCATCACTCTCATCTAAGTCACAGGAATACAGAAACATAACAACCCACAATGCCACACACTGAAGATGTAATGGAATATGTAGTATATGGTTCTAATGGAATGACCATGCTGGAGTGTGATGTCGGGATGATAGTACGTAGTATCGCAGGCTAAGGGGTCCACCACAAGGAACCTCTATCCAAACCAGTCCCATACCTAAATTTGGATAGTCTGACTCAACGTGGTAAACTCCTGATCTCAGGTTAGTCGCGCGCCCAACCGAAATCCTTGCCATAACGAAGATACACAACAATTAGTTGCGCACCACCAGCCTGAGTGAATAGTGAATGGATGAATGAATGAGTATGCAACTCCTACTCAGTAGCCTGTCAACACAGTAGCCTGCCAACCGCTGGTAGCTCGCCCAGTGTGGTAGCTCGCCCAGGCCTCAGCCCCACCCACATCACACCCGCTCACATCAGCGTCCGCCCACGTGCGCCCGCCCACATGCACAATAGTGACGGGGTGTCATAATATCATGTCAGTCCTCATATCAGTACGGTTCTTTTCTGGAAAAATCACCGGGATCTATTACACTTCACACCACCTACCGCCCCAATCAAGCACACAACTAGGTAAGTGGAAAAGACCTCACTATCCGCCTGTCAGTAGTCTGTCAATACCTACCCGGCTCGCCGATAGTGGACCATTCCTAGAGCTGGTCAAACTCAGCCTAGCCATGCTTACTCCCTCGGGCGGGTAAGGCCGCACCCCCTTCCAACCGACCACGACACAGTGGAGAGCGCAGCCATCTGGTAATCGGCACTCAATGCTCATCTACCCACTCGGTCTAGATGTTGGAGCATCCTCTGAAACTAAGAGGGTATTTAGGAATTTTCACCCAGGGCCATCTATGGCGGCCCGATGCTCGAACAGATTTCTGGTGTCCCATCTGGCCATCCACGATATGCCTGTGGAGGCTACGGCCCTGATGTCACTAGGGCGTACAGTAATCACAACACAATGCAAGATGCATGAGTCATACAATCCAATCATGCATCAATCCTGAGCATGTCATGCGCTCATGTGAAATAATTTTCACCTATCAGGGAGTCTCATATCATCCTGCCCAATGACATATGCAATGGTCAATCACATCTCATAACAAACATGCAGATGATGCGAATGAGCATGTATCATGATGTTATGATATCACATACTCATAAACGGTATCAATAACCGGCGTCGACAATGTGAACTTTTAACCAACATTGCCCTCAAGGAATGACCCACATAGAATCAAATATATAATGGGCACATGGCCTCACACAAGGGCCAAATATACGAAACAGGTGGGCCCTGGTCATGGGCCTAACAATATCACAATGGGCCTTGCCCATAGGCTTCAAATACATCTGGATGGGTTGCACCCATGGGCCTCAGATATATCACAATGGGTCTCAAATATACTTCGCAGGTGAGTCACATACCTGGGTCTAATAACATCAGTATGGGCTACATCACATAGGCCTAATATACATCACTATGGCCATAACCCATGGGCTTTAAATACACAATAGGTGGGCCCTACACATGGGCCTCAAATATATACCACGGGTGAGCCTCAATGGACGGGTCACCAATACAACAGGATGTGCCTAATGACATGGACCCCATAAATATATCGAATAAGCCGCACCAATTGGGCCTTACATACATTGTAATGGGCCATGACCCATAGGCCTTGCATACATCACAATGGGCCTTGCAACATGGGCCTCATACATATTTAAGGTGGGCCTCAACAACGGGCCTCATACACATCAAGGTGGGCCTCAACAACGGGCCTCATACACATCAAGGTGAGACTCAACAACAGGCCTCATACACATCAAGGTGGGCCTCAACAACGGGCCTCATACACATCAAGGTGGGCCTCAACAACGGGCCTCATACACATCAAGGTGGGCCTCAACAATGGGCCTCATACACATCAAGGTGGGCCTCAACAACGAGCCTCATATATGGCCTTAGCAACAGGCCACAAATATATCAAGATGGGCCTAATCAATCATATGGACTAAATCAATCAAATGGCCGATACGAGCAGGCCGATCAAATGGCCCGATACAAATGGGTCGTGCGTCATGGAGTTATACTAAGCATGTTATAAAGTAATGCCCTATCCTTACAACGCAGCTGGCCTAGACGGCTTGCATACAACAAGTACAGGCCTACCAATGGGCCCTAGGGAGAGTCGCAATGCGGACATTTAACCAACATTATACTCGCAATGTGGACGTCAAACCAACATTGCTCCCAAGGTGTAGCCCATAGTGAATAACATTACGTAAACCAGGTTGGGATCACACATTGCTATGGACCTTAGGTACACCCCATTGGGCCTTAAATACATCAAATGAGCCATGTCATATGGGCCTTTTACTCATCAAATGGGCCACATCAATGGGCCGCACTAATAGGCCTTATGTGCATTGCAATGGGTCATAACCCGTGGGCCTTAGATTGCATCAAATGGTTCTCAACCCATGGGCCTTATACATATCAAATGGGCCTAATCCCATGGGCTTTAAAATACATCAAATGGGTCCAATCCCATGGACCTTGGAACACATCAAATGGGTCCACTCTATGGGCCTTAAATTATATCAAATGGGCCTAATCCCATGGGCCTTGGAACACATCAAATGGGTCCACTCTATGGGCCTTAAATAGCTCATCAACTAGCTATATTCATGGACCCAATTAAATTCAACTGTGGTGGGCCTGAAAAGTGCATTCATTAAGCCCAACATTTAAGGAACTAAAGGTATAAATCATTTTCTCTAAGATCTTTATAATATGGTGGGCCCCACTCCTCAAAATTTCAGCCCAAGGCCAGCATAATTATAACATGTTGCTGTCCTAAATTTGGGCACTCCATTGGAGTGGGTCCAAGGCCTCTAAAACTCTGAAATTTGAGGACCAAGGTACCTCATCATGCATACAATGAGAGGAAACCCAAAAAGGTGGCCCACCTCAGAAGAAATATTTTTGAATTATGGTTTTTTTATCAAGGCATATTGCTGGACTGCACAGCAGAAAAAAATCTGGGAGTCCAACCATCTTGGCCCATTCTTTTGGATACCCAAACGGGGTCACTTGAGGTTGAAATTTCACAGAGTAATACTTCCATAGGTGGGCCACACTTCCACAAAATTTCATAATTTTTAGATATCTCTAAGTATTTTAATTAATTTAAACAAAATAGACTGTCCAGAAAAATTGGACTGACTTGGACGTCCCAACGTGGTGGGCCAGTCCGGTCCTCACCACGGTGTGTACAGGGGTCCATTGGCCTTGAAATTTGGTAGGTAAGTTCTAACATAAGTGGAACACACTCCTAAAAAATTTCAGAATTTTTGGACATCTTTAAATATTTTAATTCATTTACATAAATCAATCTATCCTAAAAATCGGACTGATCTGGACACCATATTATAATGGGCCGGTCCCGCCATCACTATGGTGTGTACAGGGGTCCATTGGCCCCAAAATTTTGTAGGTGGGTCCTAACATAAGTAGGCCACCCCCCTGAAAATTTTTATAATTTTTAAACACCCATAGGTATTTTAATAAAATTTAAAAATTCAACTGTCCATAGTGGAATGTTGCTGGAACAGTGTAGAAAATTAAGACTGTCCACCTCACTTGGACCACACCTTTGGGACCCCAATGAAGGTCAGTTGGGGCTAAAATTTGGGGGACATCAAGATGAGATCCCCACCTTTTAGAAAAGTATATTTAATAGGTATGAATAGTTCCCCAAACAGTTTCAAAATTTGGTCCAAAAACAACCAGAAACTGTCCAAAAAATTCTGGACAGCAACATGTACTTAGATAAAATTTATTATATAAGTTAAATAAAAAGGGAAATATATTAATGGGCCACACACATCAGGAAATAAAATGAGGAAAAAGAGAGATAGAAGGATAATCCGGCCATAGGGAAAGGGGCTCCGCCATTATTGAGCCCTCCCAAGATCAATCACACCCGCACATCATACCTAGATTTACATTTACAACATGGATCTTGCACATGCATGGCCTATAATTAAAATGCATGGTGAGGATGTCATCCCCACTATGGTTATAAGGTCTAGATAACCCAAACATAATATGATATGAAATAAAACTACCATGATGGGGCCCATAGAGAAAGGCCCCATGCATGGATCATGCATGCATAAGGTAGGCCATTAGGCCACAACCATGAGATTGTGTGGGATCTCCACCATTGATTGGTGGGTCCTACACTTTCCTCATGAAAGAAAGAAGATATCTAGGCTATAGAAATCATATTTTTTACATCTAGAGGAGCACCCACCGTTCGATCTTCTTGCTCCTATGAGTTCCTTAGCACCTTAGCTTTGATTCCAATGGAGGAGATGGGGAATGGATGGTTAGGATGGGAGATCATGGGGTAGGAAAGTGGGCCACACTTGAAGTTTTGAAAGAGAGGGAGAGGCTTGGAGAATTCTCATACATATGCGATTCCTCTCCTTAGATTTTTTTGAGTTTGAAAATGAGAAAGAGAGAGAGAGAGTTGTAAGGGAGAGAGAGATGGGTGATGGATGTGGTGAGTGATGGGTGTAAGAAAATCTTGACTTTTGTGGCCATTTGTGTAAGAAAAGCATGGGTGGTGTAAGAACTTTTTGACTTTGAGAGCTTTTGGTGTAAGAGAGGTATGGGCTTGTAAGAGATTCTTGACTTTTGTAGTTGCTTGGGAATGGGTGAAAGGTGATGTGTACTTGACATGTACTTGACATGTGATGGATTGATGGATTGATGGATTGATGAGATTGATGTGACACCTCGTAGAGATTCTCTTGGGTTTCTCAACGCGCGGCATTTTCTTCGCACCGAACGTTGGCCCACATCTCTTGACCAGGGTATCGCCTCGGCGCGCAAGTCACGGCATCGGAATTGCATCGACGACGCGGTCGCTATGGTAAAGGTCTTGGGTTGAGTCGATACGGGTTGACTGCATACGAATCAGGGTCGCACGCAAATACTGGTTAAGGGTCGAAGGTTGCCGGAATTCGACTGGTAAGACCGCGAAAGTCTATGGAACGGTACGATCTAGGATACGGGGCTTACAATGATGGACCTTTGAGGGTGGTAGATGATGGATCAATAGTCAAGATGGGAGATGAGAGTAGAGAAAGTGGGCCACACTTGGTATTTTGGAGAGCTTGGAAATGTTTGGACGTGTGATGGGGTGTTGCTTGGGAGTAGAGAGATGAAATGAGAGAGAGGGAGAGAATAATGGCTTAAGGGATGGGGTGATGTGGTGGTTGTAAGAAAGGGTGATGTGGAGGCATGGGTGTGGTTGAAAATTTGTAAAAGAGGGAATGATTGTAGTTGAAATTTGATAAAGGAGGGATGGTGAGAGGAGAGAGAGTTGACTTTTGAGAAAAGGGAGGGATGGATTGCATGTACTTGGATAAGGCTTATACTTGACATTGATTGATGGGACATCTCATAGAGATTCCCTTGTAATTCGCAACGTGCGGTATTTTCTTCGAATTAAACGCTGGATTACATCTTCTACCCTGGGTATCGGGTCGGTACGTGAGTCGCGGAGTTAGAACCGCGGCGATGGCGCGGTCGCTAAGGTATAGGTTTTGATTTTAGCCAACTTTGGCAAACAGGTCTTGGTTTAGGATCGCGCGTAAACGTCAGAAATGGGTTGAGGATTGCCGAATTTCGACTACAAGGACCGCGGAGGCCAACGGAATGGTATGGACTAGGACACGGGTCTTACACCTGCCTATTAATGTAATAGCTTCGGAGCAAGCTATGTGGTTCTCCAAATTGCTCCTTAAGTGAAGCAACTACTAGAAAGAAAGTAGTAGCCGCTAAGAAAAAGTGACAAGAGAATTGTCGGCCATTGAGAAATAGGTAGTCCTTGAAGTAGCCCCACAATCTCAAACTCATGAAAATAGGGAAGTCGTTCAATCAATAAAGCCTTTTCGTGTTGCCATCCATTTTAAGACCTTTTTGGCCACTATCGATCAGGACAATGATGAGCCCATTGTGGTGACGCCACAAAGTTATCGGAGGTTCGCGTTTCTCCCTCTGTTCCTATATCAGCTAATCCTCTAATTCCACCTCCTGGATAGCCTGCTCCTATCACATGGGGCAGATTGGTTTTGTTCATAAATGAGGAAAAAATGAAATAGAGCCTTCTCAGCCAGTCATTTTTGCTTATGGCCGAGAAAAAATTACCAAAACTCCTTCAACTGACATCATCTTCGCACCATCAAGGCAACCATCCAAAGCTGTACATCTGTCGATCGAAATGACAAGAACACCTCCTTCAACACTAGAGAAAATATTATTGGTCAAAGAAGTATTCTCCTCCCTCAGTCAAGTACTCAACCATAACATTATAGTGGCCGATTCTCTAGCACCTTCTTCTGAACTACAACATCTTTAAGATGAGTTATGATCTCTCATACACTCAGGGGCTGCTGAAATCATTTATACGAGATTGATCAAGAGACTTACATTTCTCATTCACCACCATCAAGTGTTCTCTTGCTTGGATAAAGCCCTCTCGGCCCTGATGCATATGCTTCACAAGTTCTTCTTGAACTTAGTGCAAGAGTATCAAAACATCAATGCTATGGTCGATAGGATTCAGGCTGAACAATTGACCACAACCCTTAGAGTGAATGGAGTTTTTTCTATTGGAGAACAACTTTCTTTTGCATATGATGAACAAAAGGAATCGAACACAGAAATGACTGATATTGCCTCTCAAATTGTAGTATTGGAGGAGATGCTATGGATGTTAAAGAATTGCCATGAGGAATTGGTAAGAATTAATGGACAATAAAAAATTAATGTCAATACCTTAGTCATCTTCATCTAAGACAATACATCTTCTATTGGTTAGGCCATGTGTACAGCTTCGAAAACTCAATTTGCTCTTGATCGTCAAGAAGCCAGGAAATCCATAATACAAGAGAAAATGATTGTCTTTTCTTTCTTTTTTTATTCTTATATTAACCTATATAATTTTCTTAATCAATGAAATTGGCCAGAGCGCCACTTTTATTTTTTATGTCTCGATCATTCAATACTTAGCATTTTTTTCTTCTTTTATGCTAAAGTAGTAACTGCCCTGATAATAACTACTATGGATAAACGTTTCAATTTCCTAAGAAACGTATTGCATGCCATTATTGGGCATCCCATTCGTCATTATGCATCGAATGCAAACATGATCTCTCTCCTAGGTGCCTATATAAACAACACTTGGATCTTTCATTCTCTATACGCATCTAGAATTCTCAACCTCCAACCTCCCAACACTTTCACAAGTTCCTAACAACCATGTCTTCTACTAGAATTCTTTTTCCTTTCACTCAAGCTCAAAGTTTCCTCAAGAAAATTTTTGCTTATGATTTGGAGTCTTTTGCCCATTTCAACATCCAATATGATATTTACCATTTCATCCATGACCTAAAGGTGGTCGCCAATACTGATGAACCCCTGAAGGAGTTGGTGGGGTTCTAACAAGACTTCAAAGTCTGGAGACCTTCTATATAGTCAAGTTCGATATTCAAAAATTCATGACCCTAACATAGGAAAAGGTCACTGTCCATAGAGAGATTGTTGGCCTATCATACCTCTATAACACTGCTTGGAATCAACGTCTCCACTGGAATTGACATCATCACTTTAACAAGATAGTATTATGACCTCTCTAAGTCCAATGTAAAGAACACGATGAAAAGATCATAAAGATCAAGTGCATCTATACTAAAAGAATTTGCCCCAACTCTCCAGAATTCGCGGAGTTCATTGACTCCCAAGTGATCTTTTCTAAGAGCGATCGACAGAGAGAAACGTCCACAAGAAAGACGCAGAGAACAAGGCCATCTCCCTCGACCATTGTATAGATACAATCCTATGTTTTCTTGATCGCGCTCTGACCAAGGGAGAATCCTGAAAGGCCTAGAGATAAGAGGTCGAGGTGATTAAGGAGCACGCCCTCAAGGAGTTCGAAGAACTGAAAACAAGATATGCTTAAACTCTTATTCAGCCAGGCCTCTTTATCTCTCTCTTCTTCTTCTTCTTTTATATATATATATATATATATATATATATATCTTCTATTATTTTTTTTATGTAATCGGCCACGTGCCCTTTTATCTTTCCCTTTTCCATATAAATAAAAGAAATTCTTTCACATTCTGTCTCGACCGTGTTTAACAATTGGTTTAATATTAACGGTAGGGATTTTATTAGTATTGATGTTTCTTAGTTGAACGAATCTCACATTACTTCCCATATAAAAGGATAAAAAGTCTTCAAGAACTTCCCATTATTTGGAGTTTTAACGACTTTTTCTTCTTTGTTACGAACTATGTAAGATCCTTCTCGGAGAACCTACACCACAGTGAATGGTCCCTTCCAAGTGAGCAATCATTTTTTACATAAGACATTCTATTTTGTCCCTAAGGGTAATACAACTTTCCAAACTTTATCTCCTTATTCGAAAGCTTTACCTTTTACCTTTTTGTTATAAGCTCAGGTGACTTTAGTCTAATTGGCCATTATGGAATCTAGAGCTCTCAATCTCATCCCATTTAATCCTTCTAGCTCAACCATCATGACTTCTTTAAATTCGGTCAAAGTTAAGCCAATTTGGTATGCAACTGATAACGCCTGAATATTACATATTTATCCTCTCAATTATATTAGCTTTCCTAGTATTTAAGTGTTAATTGGATAAAATTATATATATTTTCTTCATACGAGGTGATTTTGGACCTAAAGATGAATACATGCTTAAAAGGATGGATTTAAAGCTCAAAAAGTTATCAATCTTGAAGATGATGAAGATTTGGAGATTTGGAGGACATTATTGAAGATTTGAAGTGCCAAAGATCCAAGAAAATCAAAGACAAAGGATGAAGAAAAGAATTTTAAAAAAAAAGACTAAAAAATCATGTAATGCTTTAATTGAAATAATAAATTGTTCGGTCCCACCTGAGATTAGTTCGGTCCGACCAAATGTGCACAAAATTGTCCAACAAGAAATTATGATTTTCAAAGATAATTTGGTGCAACACTTAAGTCTGACCAAAGCCATGTTCAACCTGAAGGAGATAGAGACTTCAGATATATTCAAATGAAACTCGGCTGCAACTAAATGAATGTTTGATGTGACCGAAGGTATGTTCAGCGATAACCAAAGATGATTGTTGGTTCGACTGATCATAACATAAGTGCTTAAAATTGAAGTCGGTTCCAAGTCGATATGAGTTTGTCCTATTTAAAAGGGTGTTCTAAGCTTTCCTAGTTATGAATTAGGGTAGATGAGAAAGAGCAAGGAATTGTGAAGCTTGTACAGAGTCCTTCTTCTCCAATCCTATAGTTCTTTTTCAGTTTTTATGTTTTTATTTTGAGTTTAATTCAATCATGTCTATAGTTGGCTAAATCTCTTAACTAAGGCTAAGAGCTGAAACTTGTAGTTTTTATAATGGCTTAGTTTACTTTGATTCAAGTACTTGGTTTGAATGTTGAATAATTTATTAATAATTGGTTTGATTGAAGATTTATTTTTAGTTTACTTTGATTCATTATTGACCCCAAGTACATTGGATACTTAGGAAAGCTAAGAGTAATTGCTTATCTATTTTACAAAGGATTAATCTGTAAAATCCATTGATTTATCATAAACTAAGGGCATGATAGATGCTTTGAATTTCATGAGATCAATACTTTGATGCTTTATGTGGGAACCAATTCAATTGAAGTTCAAATATATTTTTGATTTATAAATGATGATTTGACCATTCTATTATCCATCTGGATAGTATAAAACTTCAATTCTAGTTGAGTTATATGATTGAATCCAGTAAATTAAACATTTAGTATGGCTATAATTGGATCCTTGGGGTCCAAGTACTTTATTTTTATTGATTTCCTTCCTAGTTACATCATTACTTCTCAAATAAGATTCCATAAGTTAGATCTAGTTCTAGTTCTAAAGTATTCTAGAAATTGCACAATCATAAGTCCCTGTAGGTATGACCTCGGTCTCACCGAGTTATTATAACATTGTAACCCTGCACTTTAGGTTTGTTTCGATTAAGTTTTTGGCACTGTTGCTGGGGACTTTGGCTACATCTTTTTGAAATACCTTAGTTTAGAATTAGTGTAGGCTTATGATTAGTTTTCTTTGCATTTTTATCTTAGGTTTTTCTATTTTTCTGAATTTTTTCTAACCTAGGGTTTATTTTTTAGGGCTTTCTCAGAATTTTGGAATTTTTTATGGGTTTGTTTTATTTCAAATTTTCTAACCTCACTAACTTCAATTGCTTGTTTTTGTTTTATAGGTGTCTTCTAGTTCTAGTTTCTTCCTTTTGGTAACACTATTCCCCTCTCTTTTTAATTAGTTAATCATTTTTATTTTGCTATAGGATTTAGTTTAGAGCTAGGGTTTCATCTGATCATGCATGAGTGGACACAAAAATACGTTAATCAACTTCTAAAAGATGAAACATTGGTTGAAGGTTTGTCAAATAACTATGTTAGGAAATGCCCTACGTCTCCTTAATTAACTAGAACCATAATTGAGAATTGACTGGGTTATAATGTTCCACTAGTTAAGAAGACAATGAGTGATTATTCTTATCAATTGTCAAATACACCCTCGTATGACACGTATGATTTTGATTGGTGGAACCATCAAAGCTTAAATTGGAAAGGTGTACCAACTGTGGATTCTAACAACTATCTCATTGGGCATCCTACTTATGAGATCTAATAAAAAACAACCCAAAAGGTTCATGAATACTCAAGAGCAAGTAAACCAACACATCATGCTAATATTTCAAGACATCAAAACATCATTAGAGATGTTTGCATCTTTCATTCAAAGAATTCAATCACGCCTCATTGATGAGAAAGAGGTTTGTCTATACCAACCTCAACCCAATCCAGAAATACAATGTGAGATAGGTGACGTTAATTCTCCATGACACCATTGATGAGCCTAAGTATGCTCAAAAGCCTATGGATCGAATTTCCCAATGGTCAATCTCAATAAAGGTACCAGTTAATGATCAAGAGACACAATAAATTTTTAAACGTAATGATATTGATACAATCCACCTACTTGACATGCTTGATTCTATTGTAGAGAATGAGTCACTCTTCTCTAAATGTTCCGATTCCCTAGAAGTTGGATTGGCACACACTTTGAAGATTCTTATGATGACATGATGGATGCCTTGCCTGACTCTACCTTGGTGCCTGACACTTACTTGGGGAATCATTGTTTTAAGATGCCTCCCTCCACTGATCTAGAACTTTTACCATCAAAGGTGGATGAGCTAGAATTAGAACTAAAGAGTGAAACTTAAGAATTTGTAGAGACTGCGCCAATAAAAGAAATTTTTTCTGAATTTCGATTAATTATAATCTCTGATTCATCGCGGTGTACTAACACAATTTTTCTACCACATGTGAATCATATATTCTTTGGACACCTCTCGACAATAAAAATGAAATTTTTAATGAGGTTTATAAATTTCTTTAGACATTAATACTTCAGGACATCCAAGCCTACTGCAAAATGGGCTTTTCGATGATCTTATTGAGAAACTTACTGAAAAATTTATCGAGATACTGACCAGAGGAGGTACCTATCTGTCAAGAATGAATAGTTTTCCCTTACTTTCTTAGATTATAAATTTATTTCTTTTTGGAATTAGTTTGCTTTATTAGTTTTGTTTAGTTGTTGAAACACCAATTAATAAGAAGTTCGTACTAGGTTATCTGTATGTCGCCTTCCAAGTGTTTTTCATCTACTCCTCTTTATTTTCATTGCTCTCATGTTACTCTTATAACATATATTTATACGTTGAGGATAATATAGAATTTAGAGTGGGGATACGTTTCCTTCGGAAAATTTTTAGATTCGTGTTAAATTATTGAATTTTTAAACTAAAATTTATCAAAATTTATGTGAATTTAAGTGATTTTAAAATTAATCTAGATATTTAAATGATAAAATGTTTACTGTTGAGGATTTTTGAAACATGAATTTTAGTTATTTGATAGATTTCAAAATTAAGTTTGAAGTTTTTAATCTTTTAATTGAAAATTTAAACATTGATTGAGTCATGATTTCATATGACACGTCTAGTTTACCTATTGAAGTTTTTATTTGATACTGAATTGTTAACTTGATGATTATTAAAAATGATAGGAACCAAATCGAGAGAATTTGTCCATCATGTTTAATGAAAGAAAAAAAAAGTAATACCCAATTTAAAAAATAGTTGTCATAAAAAATGACTACATATTGAAGTTCCATGAAAGGATTGTTGTGAAAATTAAAAGAAGAAAAGTTTGAAAATAATGTGAAAGCCATCGATGGAAAAATCAAATGTTGAATGAGTGTGTTGAATTGTAAGGCAAGTTTTGGTTTAGGCTTTGGTTCTCTGGAAAACTCTTTTAATTATCAATGTTACCATGAAAGTAGATAAATGAACGGTTGTGTTAAGCTTAGACTTCACCATGCAACCATTAAACTCAATGTTTAAAATTTTTCTAATTATAGGATTAACACTTTGAACTTGATTATGACATTTACCAAGTGCTAGATTTTAGGAGGAAGTAGTGCTCTACATTAGTGTATTTTGGATTTTGGATTTCTATAATCTGAATTATTTTTAGAATTGTATAAAGGAAATTTATTCATTTGGTTTCGAAATATCTTTCATATGTTTTGCTCGGGACTAGCAAAATGTTGGTTAAGGGGTGTGATAACACCTACATATTACGTATTTATCCTCTCAATTACATTAACTTTCCTGATATTTAAGTGTTAATTGGATAAAATTATATATGATTTCTTCATGCGATGTGATTTTAGACCTAAAGATGAATGTGTGCTTAAAAAGATAAATTTAATGCTCAAAAAGTTGAAGATGATAAAGAATTAAATTTTTGGATGACATTATTAAAAATTTTAAATACCAAAGATCCAAAAAAACCCAAGGACAAAGAATGAAGAAAAGAGTTAAAAAGAAAAGACTGAAAACTTATGCAATGCATTCATAGAAATAACAAACTGTTTGGTCCCGCCTGAGGTTGGTTGGGTCTGACCGAATGTGAACATAACAGTCTAACAAGAAATTATGATTTTCAAAGATAATTTGATTTGACACTTAGGTCTGACCGAAGCCATGTTTGGTGCCACTGAAGGGAGGTTTGGTACGACCTAAGGGAGACAGAGACTTTAAACATATTCAAATAAAATTCAGTTGCAACCAAATGAAGGTTCTGTGCAACCGAAGGTATATTCGGTTACAACTGAAGATAATTGTCGATTTGATCAAACGTAACATAAGTGCATAAAATTGAAGTCGGTGACAGTTTTTTTTTATTTAAAGGGGTGTTCTAAGCTTTCCTAATTACGAATTAGGGTAGATGAGAAAGGGAAAGAAATTATGAAGCTTGTATGGAGTCCTTCTTATCCAATCCTTTAGTTCTTCAATTTTTACGTTTTTCTTTTGAGTTTAGTTCAATCATGTCTGTGGTTGGCTAAATCTCTTAGATAGGGCTAAGTGGTGAAACTTGTAGTTATTTATAATGTCTTAGTTTACTTTGATTAAAGTAATTGGTTTGAATGTTGAACAATTCATTAATATTTGATTTGAATGAAGATTTATTTTTAGTTTACTTTAATTCATTGTCAACTCCGGGCACATTGAATGCTTAAAAAGCTAAGAGTAATTACTTATCTATTTTGTAATGGATTGGTTTGTAAAATTCATTAATTTATCATAGATTAAGAGTACGATAGATGCTTTGAATTCCCCGTGATCAATACTTTGATGCTTTATGTCGGAAACAATTCAATTAAAATCAAAGCTATTTTTGGTTTATGAATGATGATTTAACTGCTCTATTATTTGATTGGATAGGATATGACTTCGATTCCAGATGAGTTATATAATTGAATCAAGTAAATTAAGCATTAAGTATGCTATAAGTGGATCTTTAACACTCGAGTTGTCATACCTCAAACTCGAAAAACGAGCTCACAAAATTTTCGATCGCCAAATCTAGTGCTGACAGCCTCCGTAGTGTCCTATTCTTGGTTTTTGGCATTCATATGCCAAATTCTGATCCTGGAATCCTACAAAGAGGATTTTCAGTATAAATTTTTTTGTAATAGAGCATAACCACAAGCATAACCAAGTTACAAAATAACATCACCACATATCTACTATATCAAAAACTTAGAGTACAATGCAGAAAGAAAAATACAGGGTGATCAAAAGACTCCAAAATAGTCTGATGCGCGCTCCTGCCTCAGCGCTCTATGATCCAACGACACCTGCACGAAACGGTCGTGCATAAGCTTATAAAAGCTTAGAGGGTGGTGTAAGTGTGTGCGCAAGGCAAGTGTCAAGTGTACAATATCAGAGTAATACAAAAATATACAGGTAAGTCCATAAATACAATCAGTCGTACTAAGGCTATGTGATGCAAAGCATGAATGCTATCGGCTATACCAAGACCATGCGATGCGAGGCCTATGTAGCCAAATATCATATGCGAGATGCAAAACAAGCATGCCAGTCCTCATCAAGTACATAAATCAGTATAGTTTTTCTCTGGGATATCATCGGGGTCTAGTACACTCCACACTGACTGCCACCTCCCTAGCCACACAGCCAGCGAGCAGAATAGACCACACTATCCGCTTGGCCAGTAATTTACCAATACCTACGCGGCTCATCGATAACAGACTCATTTGTGAGTTGGTCAAACTTAGCCTAGCTTACAACCCTTCACTCGGGTGGATAAAGCCACACCCCCTTCCAACTGACTACGACACAATGAGAGACGTGGCCTACTGGTATTTAGCACTCAGGCGCTTGTGTATTCACTCGGTATAGACGTTAGAGCATTTCCTAGTATTAAAAAAGTTTTGAGACTTCCAGCCAAGGACATCCTAAGTGTTCATAGTGCTAGAACCAAGTATTTCTGATATCTGATATGGTCATCCACGATGTGCCTATGGAGCCACGACTCTGATATCGCTAGTACGTACAATGATCATGATACACAAATGCGATATGCATGAATCACACTGTCCAGTCATGCAACAATTTATGCATACCACGCGCTCATGTGGGTAACTCATATCAATGAGTCCCATAAATGATCTGCCCAATGACATATGTTATGATCAGTCACTACTTATATCAAGCATACATATGATGCGTATGGCATGAGTCATGGAATTATACTAAGTATGTTATAAAGTAATGAACTATCCTTACAACACAGATGGGACTAGACGGCCTATACACAACAAGTACGGGCCTATCAATGGACCCTAGGGAGAGTTATAATATGGACATTTAACCAACATTATTCTTACAATGTGGACGTTAAACCATCATTGCTCCCAAGGCATAGCCCGCCATAAATATCATTACATAAACCATGGTGGAATCACACATTGCAATGGACCTTAGGTACATCTCATTGGGCCTTAAATACATCAAATGAGCTATATCATATGGGCCTTATATTCATCAAATGGGCTGTATCCAATGGGCCTTATGTACATTGCAATGGGCTATAATCCATGGGCCTTGGATACATCACAATGGGCCCTCATATGGCAAGTGGGCCGCACCACATGGGCCACACCAATGGGCCCCATGCATATCAAATGGGCCATACCCAAATATAAGTGGTGATAATGATTTCCACCATTAAAACTCCCAAGGCCCACGATAACATTTATTTCCTATCCAATCTGATCATAAGGTCACACTGACCTGAATTTTGAGGAAAATCAAATTTCATATTGGTCCAAACTTGGTAGCCCAAGGGTTTTAATGGTGGACGTTTAAACCCACTACTTTTGGTAATGTGGTCTACCTTATCCTAGATCTGTCTCATTTTGATCTCAAGCCTTAAAATTATCTTTCAAAATGGTTGGACGGTTTGGATGCAACACATGCATCATGGTGGGTCCCATAGATGGACGACAAGGGTGAAACAGGTGGGGCCCACATAACTTGGTGTCGTCATGTACACTAGCTATATAGCTAGTGTGTGGTACTCTAGCCAATCTGCTTCATTAGGTGGGTCCACACCTGCGGCCCACCATAACATTTATTTTCCATCCAACGTTGATAAGGTCACACTGACCCGGATGAAGAGGAAAAATAAATTTCATAATGATCCAAAACTTCTGTGACAACCCAAAAGGGTTCCAATGGTAGACGTTTAATCCCACTGTTTCTTGCCGTGTGGGCCATCTGAGTTCCTTATACGGATAATTTTTGGAGGGGACCACCGCAAGAAGGGGCCCACTAAATACACTGTGTGGATGTTCTACACACATCACAGTGGGGCCCACGGCTGGGACCGTGGTCCTTGCCCGCCCGCCAAACGTAGCAGCATCCTGCTGCAATGTCCAGCAACAGCAGATGCCACATGTTAATTTTTTTGAAAAATTCATTTTTTTTACGGTTTTTCATATGTGGGGCCCACATCAGGTGAATCCACTCTAGCCATTACATTTCATGGCTTAAGACCGACCAAACAAGCCCAATATTCAGTATGTTTTAGCTCAAGGTGGGTCCTAGTTGATATTAACAGTAAAAATCAATATTTTCTATGCTATGGCCTGCCAGAAAATCGGATTGGGTTCATTTTTCAGCTCAACGTCTAAAATGAGCTGTTATACAAGTGGCCTCCCTAAAACTTGTTGAACCAAGCTAATATTTTTATTTCTAGTTCATGTCCAGCATCCCTGGATGTTAGAAGATTTGGGCATAACACATACATTTAAGGTGGGCCCCACCTATAGACGTGGGCCACCAAAAAAAGGTTGAATGGCATGGGTAATACATACATCAAGATGGGGTTCATCTGGGTGGGCCACATGGCCACACCATCACACCAAAAAAATATGAAAGAGAGGGAGAGAGAGAGAGAGAGAGAGAGAGAGAGAGAGAGAGAGAGAGAGAGAGAGAGAGAGAAATAGACATGTGATGATGGAGGGACCCCAAAACTATGGGCCCTCCCTTGCATTCATTTATACATCAAGTGGGTCCCATTACATGTGGGCCCATTAAATCAAAAATCAACAGTGGAGATCCTTTCTCCACCAAAATGTAAGGTCTAGATGACCCTATTCATGTAAGGAGAATAAACATCATAATGGGGTCCATGGAGAATGACCCCATTATGGAATGATCATGAGAATCAAGGTGGGCCATCGGCCACACCTAGGGTCCAAAGTGAGATCCATACCATCAATTGGTAGGCCCCACTTGGCCTATCATCAAAACCATGCAATCTAGGCCTATAGAAACGCCCACCGTTCAATCTTCTTGGTCTGATGGAACGCCGATCTCCTTGTGTCCCTCTTTAATGGAAGATGATGAGAGATGAAGGGCTAGGATGAAGGATTTTAGGATGAAAAGTGGGCCACACAGCACACTTTTCTCTCTTGGGAGAGCTTGGACGTCCACCACTTTTGCTTGCTTGGAATTTTTGTTGGGAAAGAGAGAGAGAAGGGGTGGTTGTAAGAGAGGTGATGGGTGTGAGTGATGGATGTGAGGTGAGAGATTTGTTGACTTTTGGGATAAATTGCTTGACTTGTGAAAAAAGAAAGCATGGGTTTCTCTTGTACTTGACATGAGGTAATTGATTGATTGATGAGACATGTTGTAGAGATTCTCTTGAGATTGCAAATACGCGGCGTTTTCCTTGAACTGAACGTGGGCCCACATCTCCTAGTCAGGGTATTGGATCGGTATGCAAGACGCGGCATTGGAACCACGGTGATGGTGCAGCCACAATGGTACAAGTGTCGGATTGAGCTGACTCAAATCTATAGGATTCGACTTAGGGTCATGCGCAAACATCGATTATAGGTCGCGGGTTGCAGGAATTCAACGGAAATGATCGCGGGAGTCAAAGGAATAGTACGGACTAGGATACGAGCCTTACACGATTGCTTTATTTCTATTAATTTCCTTCTCAATTACACCATTACTTCTCAAATTAGACTCCATAAGTTAGATCTACTTATAGTTCTAAAGTGTTCCAAAAATCGCACAATCATAAGTCCCTATGGGTACGACCTCGGTCTCACTGAGTTATTACTACATCCAACCCTACACTTAGGGTTTGTTCTAATCAATAACCCTTAAAGATGGCATAGTAACCTCCAAAAATAATACTACACCATGTCTGTAAGCGAGTGCAAAGGGACTCATCCAAGTACTAATCCGAGGCAAATTCTAATAAGCCCAACAAGCTTTGAATAGTTTGAAATGCCATTCTCGAGGATTATTGTCATTCTTCTTCCCTAAGATATTCCCAATTACTTTGTTACTAGCCTCAGCTTGGCTATTTTCCCGCACGTAGTTGGCTGTTGAATGCAGTAGCTTTATTTTGTATTGCTCGACCATTGCTTTTACCTCATTGGACAATAATACCGCACCTCGGTCCAAAGTAATTGATTCAGGAATACCAAATCATTGGATGATATGTCTCAATGAACTCGATTATTTCACTATGGCCAAGTCCTTTCATGGGTCGTTCATCTACCCACTTAGTGAAATAATCAGGCCATAATAATGGAACTATCCATTTTTATGAAGGTGGATAGATTTAGCTTATTAAGTTGATGGTCCATCCTCGAAAAGGCAAATGTTTGACAATAGTATCCAATTTGATCGCGGGTACTTTTTGTATCGACCCATGTCTTTGACATTCTTCACATCCCTTAGGGCGTGTTTGGATTGCAGGCCCAGAACGTATTGCATTGTTTTATTGTAAAATAATACATTAATGCACGTTTGAATTTGATTTGAATTCTGATATACACGTGCCGCCCCGTGTATGTCTTGGACCTAAAAATGGAAGGCCACGCATCTCGGTACACTTGTCTATTCACATCGTGCAGTGTAACGCCTTCATTGTGTTGTATCGCCTTTGAAGAAAAAACCCCTTTTTCTCTCTAGAGTTTTGAGAGAGCATAGCACGTTTCTGTTGCTTCATTCTTCTTCTTTGTCTGTCTTCCACTCTGTGAAAGAGGAGATCATTCCTCTCCAACAACATCTAGGACATCTGCCTGGATGTTCACAAAAGGGTCTTTGGTTATGAAGAAGTTGCCATGAACTTAGACACTGCTTCATCCTGACAAAATTTGATCTTCTTTTCCCATATTCACATCATTCTAACAGACTCTGTAAGACCAAGTAATGTATTTTTTGTCCTTTACAGTTTCAGGGACAAAATCCGATCAGTATTTCTAGTTGACAATATCCATTCTATGTGTTGTGGATATACATTCTCTCCATGTACCTTCTGTTGTTAGAGCAGTCGAACAGGGTTGTGGAGACAGTTCTCTCCTGTACTCAACAAAGAAGGTGTAGCATGCAATAAACCTGATTCCAATTTTCTTCAAATGGAAATCTTCATAACAACCTGCGTATCAGAAGAGTATCCAAGAGATGGATTCACCTCACGACACCTTTGACATGACTTCTGCATGTCATGCAGTGTGGGAGTAATGAACTCCACCGACCGATATTAACTTTATTTCATATATGCCTATAAAAAACACTGCTGTCTTCCATATTCTTCCATAAAAAATAAACAAAAAAAGAAAGAAAGAGGGAACTAAGTTCTGAAAATATTTTGTAGTGTTTCTATAAGATTGAAAGGCTTGTTGATTGTTGAAGGTAATATTCCATCTTTTTTCTTACATGATTTAAAATGCATCGATCTTTTTCAAATATGGCCGATAGGATGCATCTTTAATCGATTGTTTATATGGATTGTATCCACTGTACTATTTGTCAATGTTCATTGGCTGTGATAGATGTCTGAAGGACTAACATATTATTTCACGTTTTGCAAACTGTATTTGAAAAATGCACCAAGATCAATTTAATTCTGTACTCATATGATTGTTCAATACAGTATATATTGACATATATACGTCCCCAACTGGTGTAGACAAATATCGCAAACGGTTGGGTAGATCCTGATTAACAAAGGTGCCTAATTATAGTGAATTAAGTATATCCGCTAATTACATTTCCAAGGTCACTCAATACCAAACATTTTGTTGATCAATGATAAGACTCATGGATACAGCCTACAATGTCCGGAGTATACATGTTGTACAGTATTACATTGCAATACAGTCCTATATGCGAATCCAAACACGCCCTTAGCGTATTGGATACAGTAAGCTGTCATTTTTAGCCAAAAATATCCACAGTGTTGAAATGTGAATCTCATCTTTCTTTCAATTTGGTGTGCTCCACATATTCCTTCATGTATTTCACCCATAGCCAACATGGCCTCTTTTTTGCCTAAGTATCATAACATTACACCATCAACCCTTCTCCGGTATAGTTTATCGTTGACTTTGATATAATTTATGGTCTGTAACATCCTGAATTTTCACTGCCCGAGTATATACTCATGCCCGAGAATTCTAGATGTTAATAATGTAAAAATTGGGTGCTTCAAAATCACACTTTAAAAAAAAATAAATTAGATAAATCACATCCAGTTACATTTATGAAGATAACTATTCATAAGAATAAAATCGATTGTATTTATTATTCAATTAGAGTAAAAAGCGTACAAATAACTCTTTAATACTCTCTCAATGGAAGCTTATTATATTATCAAAATTTGCAGCAGAAAATAAATAAAATAATTTGCGATGTTATCCTTCTTCTTTATTCGAAAGAATCTTCCATAGAATGATTATCATCCATATCATCAACCTATAATTCACTTGCAATATTTGTATGCTTGGAGAAGGTCAATGCCCTACTTATAGTAGTGGTTATTCTCTAAAGTTTACAATGATTCAAGTCATTCATAAGAATAACAGGAGGGTCCTGATACATCTCATACTCTATAAATACAAGTGGTATCAGTATGCGCAAACATTCTACATGAAATGCATGCTTAGCAAAGTATGTGTGGTCCATCACACTCAGCGACTCATCACAATATGAAAAATAATTTAAGAATACCCAGCTCACCTCGTATCCCATACTGCAAAGATTCATCGGCGTGTCTAACATTAATGTGGATCTATGCAAACATCTCAAGGTGACACAACAACTTAATTAAAAAATTTACATGACACAATTTGTTCATGGAGTGACTATTTGCGACATCCAAGTGATGTAACGTGCATGACAATTTACTTACATCAATTGTGCACCACTACCCAACCCACGGGATTATGTGCTAAGTAAGAGGGCTGTTACCCGAAACGCATTATGTCTACAATATTATACTGATCACTAGAAGTGAGATTTCCAGCATTATACTTGCGTGACAAGGTAATAATGTGATAATTTAAATTGTGCAATAGACATTCATAAGGTGATGATTCACAATAATAAAATTTGAAGCATGTAAGAATAAGATAATCAAATCAAATTATCGTAAACTTTAAAGAATAAACCCTCACCTCTAGTCGTCGGATTGCTCTCTAGTGTTGCTAGATGTACTATAGATTAAATTTTCACCTTCAACGATTGACCCAGTCCAATGAATACTTCAGCGAGTCTCTTTTCTAAGTCAACTCAGTTGGACTCACTAGTTGATCAATCCACCCGGTTATGAATTCAAAGTTAAATGGAACTCTTCTTTTAATGAAAACTAGGAGAAAGATCTTCACGAGGGAACTTACCCTTTGGCGTGGCTGACTGGAATTGATCCAAACCAAGTTCATCTCATTGTTGGACTCAATGGTTCCACTAAGTTAACTCGGCTAGTGAATCTCTCTCTCTCTCTCTCTCTCTCTCTCTCTCTCTCTCTCTCTCTCTCTCTCTCTCTTCTATCTCTTTCTTTCACTCTCGATTATATTTTCTTTTTTCTTATTTTTTCCAAGTGTTTGTTTGATAGGGATTTTACAGGTTTTCTTAAATCTCAGAAGGTTTGTGCATGAGGGTCGTGTCGAGTTGAAACCGTGTAACATAATGTGCGAAGACAAGTTATGCATAGGAAACTTTAGATCTGATTTAGTGAATTCTCCCATGAGTGATCTTGCCCTAGTTTCAAGGGTTAGTTAGTTCTTAAGAGAACCACCTACTGGCCAGTTTCGACCTTAAATCGGTGATATAAAAAGAAGTGACGTCTATCATGTCTTGGTGGTGAAGACGGTGGTTGTCAATAGTGTTTTTCACACCAGGGGTTATCTCTTAGTGAGGCTTCTCTTGGACGATGTGGATTAATCCATGGGTGCTTGTGGGCCCCAAAAATTGAAGGTCTAAGGTTGTTTGGGTGGTGGGTTCGTTGTTGGAAGTTTTGGGCGGACGCATGCTTACACTGCACCTGTTTGCGAAAGGCCGGAGAGTTCGGCATCATAATCTGATTCTCCTGGCCGAATTCTAGGTAGAAAGAGGAACGTGGGTTCGACAAATCAATTGCTAAAGATTTCCCTCTGATTTGTAAGAGGATTCACACCGTGAATGGAGGAAAGTCTGTTAAACAACATCATTGCATGTTTAGAAAAACTCGTTGATCTTGTACTCTATGCACAAGCTTGTATCGATGATTAAGATTAACTGGGAATCTCTCTATGATTCACAATGAATTCCTGATCCAATTTGGAAAGGTAGGAATGGTTTCCTATTTCAGAACGCATCTACGCAAGCTGTTGTGTTGATCGGGTCTTATTTTTAACCCACCATACATGATGTTGTTAGGTGGGGTCCGTTGAAATGTTTGTTTGAGCAATCCACTCCGTTCATCATCTTGGTAGGATCGTGTATACCCATGTGTTCAAATATAGAGCTGATCCGAGCTTTTGGTGAGCCACACATTGCAACAACGTGTGGGTGATAATTACCGTAAGAAAATACTTACCTAACAAATTGAAAATTTGTTATATATGGGTATGGGTTTAAAATTTCAAATATACCCTTTTCTTTTGTCCTGATGTAACATGTATACGGGGTTAAGTGGGATCCACTGCAAGTCTTTTTGGGAAATCCATTCCACTCATCAGTTTAGTCAGGTCATGTTGGCTTATGAGCCTAGATATGAAGCATATCCGAGCCTTATATAAGCTTATCTTGAAAATTCTCCTAGCGGATGTTAGAATAGACTTATCTTAATTAACGATCAACACTTAATGATCAGGGCCCACTTTTGGGGGAGATGTGTAGTTAAGATAGGCAAATAATTGGGCAAAGTTTGATGGTTGACCAATGGTATGAATAGTCAAAATATGAAATTTCACCTATTGCACCAAAAGGAATGAATTGGCTTCAACATTTAACGGTGTAGGAGATCTGGGTCTAAATTTTATATGATCTTGTAGTCATCTGAGGCCAAAGTGTGGTCGAAGTTTAAATTGTGATGGACGGTGGGAAGTGGTAAATTAAAAGATCTAAATTTATAAAGAGTTGGTAAGCCTAAAAGGATAACTTTACGTCTAAGGAAAAGCCTACCAAAGTAGAGTCTTTATATTTCACACTTGGTCTATATGATGGGCAATCCAAGCCGTTCATATGAAAGAAAATATCCTACTACGACTACCTACGAGCTTTCCTCATTCGATGGACATCAAAATCAATGATTAAGGGGTGATTTGTCAATTGGATGACTTTTACAATAATCTAATGGCTGAAATTCGACAATGATCTAATAGCTAAAATTTGACATGTATGGTTAATTTATGATACATAGGCATGGATAAAATTTCACATTAATCAGATCATGAGAACCATGTGATATAAAATTGAAGGGTTTAGGTCAATGGCATTTTCGTAATTATTACTGATATGAGAGTTTTGAAAAATCTAATAGTTCTACATGGTTATAGGCATGTTTTTAAGAAATATTTACAAAAGAACTTATATCTAAATGATTAGGAATAAATAATTATTCACCAAATTAATTAAGGGAAGGTACATATATCAACTAACATAATGAACGGTCAAATATTTTTATCTAGTGGTGATTAGTTGACCAAACGGTCAGTTATGATGGACACATGAGAATACTCAGATATATGATGATTCTGTCTTAAAAATCAATGGTTGGATGACTTCATCTATAGATGAAGATTTTTTATAATGGTCATTTAAATATAAGGTTAGGATTGGCTAAATTGGTATCGTACACATTGATATCGTGCACATGTACATACTAAGTTAAATTTCATGGTAACACTGAAGTTTGGGGTGTTACATGGTCATTCTTTTAATATCTCAGGTTGTTTTAGCCCGAGGACACTGAAGATAGTTCATGATTGGAATCCTCCAATCATCTTCATCTATCTCACCCTAACCGATTTTTAGATTTGTTTTTCTCTAAAATATTGAAGGTAAAGATTTTTTCTAGAGGACTATCATTCATTTGTTCGATTCATAGGTAAGCTATAGTCCAGTTGCTAATTGTGGCATTTCATAGGCATCAACGTTGTTTTCTCGAGTCACATGCCTTAGTTCGATCTCATCAAAATTGTCCATTAATTGATTTGCTAAGGTGTAATATGGCAGTAATGCAGTACTAGTGCATTTGAACAAACCCAATATTTGGTTTATTACCAATTGCGAATCACCTATTATTAATATATTTCTAGTACCCAATTCCGTTAATATTTCTAAACCAATTATCGAAGCTTCGTATTCGGCCTGATTATTAGTGTATTCCAATTCTATTTGGAATAGAAATTCCTACCATTTTCCATTTAGTACAACAAGGATAATTCTTGCACCTGCTAACTGGTTGGTCTTTGAACCATCAAATATTAATCTCTAGGGCGACAAATGTACCATGTATAGGTCCAATACTTCCGAAGGAAGTTGACTTTCAATATCAGATAGATGGTCGACCAGAAAATTTGCTATGACATGTCCCTTTACTTCTCTTTGAGGTACATATTTAAGATCAAACTTAGATAATTCTACCACCCATTTGCCGATTCATCCATTCAAAATTGACAGATTTAACATATATTTAATCAAATCGGTAATTGCAATTAAATTGGCTGATTTGGCCATTAAATCATGTCATAACTTAATGACAACAAAATACAGTGATAAGCATAATTTCCCTATTATATAATACCATCTCTCAACATCTAACATTATTCAGTTGAAACAGTAAACAATTCATTCCTTCCGATCATTATTGTCTTGTGCTAGTAATGCTTCAATCAACTTTGCAGTGACCGCACCATACAAAAGCGACCGACCTTTGACTGGGGGCATGGCTCCATCAAGTACTCATTGATCTCTTCAAATGCTAACTGATGTTTTGCTTCTCATTTAAATTCATCTCTTCGTTTCAATTTCACAAACAGAGAAAATATGATAGTCTTTCCTACACAGTTGGAAATGAACATGTGCATAAAATTAACTTGACCGAGTAATTATTGTAATTTTATTTTGTTTCTCGATGGTCAAGCATCTATAATTGCTTGAGCCTTGTTCTAGTCTATTTTAATTCCTGGTTGATGTACCATGATCGCAAGAAATTTTTGACTGATATGCTAAAAGCATATTTGAGGGGGTTCATCTTTAGCTTATGGACCCTCATTCGTTCAAATGATTTGCACAAGTGAGCAAAATGTTGTACCATGTCGGCCAATTTGAGTACTACATCATTAATGTATACTTTAATGAATGGTCAATCATATCATGGAAAATTGCATTCATGGCCCTTTGGTAAGTAGCCCCTACATTTTTTAGATCAAATGACATCATTACACAATGGAAAGTCCCCAAAGGTCTAGGATATTTGAAAGTCATCTTTGGTACATCTTCAAGTGCAATACTTATATTATTATACCCTGAATGACCATTCATAAAGGAAACCATTTGGTATCTAGTTGTTCGGTCAATCAATTGATCAGCCATAAGCATTGGATATTCATCATTAGTTGTGGCTTGATTTAAGTTCTTGAAGTTGATACAGACTCGAAGCTTACTATTTTTCTTAATGACTGGAACCACATTGGAGATCCATTCGGCATATTTGATGGGTTTAATAAATCCTACCTTCAACAGTCGTTCAATGTCTTTTTTTATTTCTGAGAACTTTGGTCATCATTCTTCTGAGTGATTGCTTATGCAATCGATACCCTTCTTTTATGGGTAATGTGTGCTCAACCATATTTTGTTTTAGTCTAGGCATTTTATGGTAACCCCATGCAAAACAATCAACAAATTCTCTGAGCAAATAAGAGAGTTCATCCTAGACTTGTGGCTCCAATAAACCACTGATACTATTTCAGCCATGTCGATGAACCATCCATTGCCATACTCTTTTAACCTCTCCTCGAGTAGCAATATTCTGACCATGAACTCGGTTGTTCTTCTATTGGCTAATGAGGGACTCATCATGGGACTTATTCTATAGTGCAGTGTGAAACTACCCGATAAGGCACTATAGCCTTCGAGAGATCATTATTTAGCTATAGTAGAGTAACAATATCACACACTATATTGTCTGGATTAATTGTGGTGTCTATCCCAGTTGGACATCCACATTTATTATTTCCAGTAAAACGTATCAGTCCAAACTCATTTCCATAAAAATATGCTTCATCCACATTGGATGTGGCTAAAAATAGTTTGTTATTAGCCAATACCGATTTGACCTTGTCTTGATTCCAAAAGATGATGAACTCATGTAAGGATGATGGGATGCATGAGAAAGAATGTATCTAGTATCTTTCTAATAAGACATTGTAATTTGATGAAGTGTCAACTAAGAAGAAAGTAGCCAACACCTTCTTGGTTCCTACAGTTAATTCGATGGTCAAGACACCATCTGTTTGTCTTTCCCCTCTAGCAAAATTGTTGATCGTAACTTCAGTTGGAATTAGATCATCCGAGGTTTTTCCTAATTTCATCATCATTCTGCTAGGGAGGATATTCAGAACCATGTCATTGTCAACTAGGACCCTGGTGACTAGACATCCCTCCAAATGGATGAAAATGTATAACAGTTTCAGATGTTAAGGTATAGTGTGACCAAGCCTTTTTATAACTACCTTTCAGAGGGCATGCCTAACTCAACAATGACATTCGATACACTCTTAAATTTCTTCTCAAAATGGAAGGAGCCATATTGTTGATTATAGGAGGACTAAGTTCCTCCTCACCCTCCTTCCATCTTTCTAGGCTGAGATGGTTTAGTCTGAAAACTCATTGGTAAGGTGAGTACCATATTGCAGTCCATTACAAGTAGTGAAAGTGACCCAAACTGTATCACATGATTCAAACATTGCCCCCCTAGGCATTTTCAAATTCAGTCATTCTCCAATGTCTTTCATTATTAGAACTGATCCCTTGTCATCCAGATTAGGTGAAGTTTCTCCAACGATGTTTCTTTTGCAAGGAGTTCTTCAATCAATAGATCATCACCGGAAAAGCATGAATTTTTAAGGTATTTAGACGATCCTTCAGGGTCAACAGCTTCTTTGTCAGATTATTGGTTCTTAAAAGCTGACTCATGTGAAATAGTTTCTACAGTTAAATCCATAATGTTCAAAGTTATTTGTCCATCATCTGGCTATAGAATCGTTGTCATTGACCATGGTCGAGTAGCCATTTTTTGAGATCGATTCTCTACTGCGGCTAGTTGTCTTTGCTTACCAGCCTGTTGCCTTTGCGAACACCATTTCTGAGTGTGGGTCATTCTTTTAGGCATGGATGGGAACTTGGGGTGACTAACCCTCCTCCAAACTTTTTCCTGGGTAGGAAGAGGTTTGACCATTCTATGTCGTAGTATTAAAGCCGGTTGAAGACGATCGATCGTTTTGATAGTGATAAGAGTCATTTTCCATCCTTTGCGTGACCCATGGTTTCGTTTGGCTATTCAGTCGAGGAAACTATCTGATCAGTCGAATTAGCCTTGCGCATTGCTTGTATAAATGCAACATGCGGTCAGTGGACGATGTTGCTTTCGACTGTACTATTGCACTCATATGTGCTTATGAAGGCATCCTAGATCATTTGTTGGGTTGTTGCACCTCAAACTGGTCATCACAAGGCCCAAAATCAACTTTTTGTCATGGTCAAACCAATTTTTGAGGATTGATCGTGGTCATGTTAATATCTATGTTAAGCGAAAATGGATCGGCGTCAATATGCATTGCTTCTTTTTTCCTTCTCAGGGAATTTCAGCAATCATCAATCAATGTTATCTTCGATGACGTTCCTGAAAATGACACATTTTTTAATGGAATGGGAACAACTTCCATGTCATTTGCAATACTCAGTCTTTTTCAATTCTTAAACCATGGGTATTTTATGGTTGATAGGAATTTTAATAAAATTTTTAGCCAACATTATATCAAAGATACCATCGACCTAGTTAATATCAAATGTATATATCCTTTGAGTTTTTTGTGTGGCCAGTGCAGTTACTTCTTCTTAACCAGCACTGAACAAACGAATGTCTGCTTGGCTGCTACTTCGGCCACTGACACCTCGTAGTTAGGATCATAGTAGTATATCCCAATTGATGAGTTCTTTTGCCTTGTTCCTTCTTGATGGAAAGTTTCATACCGAGATACCTTTCTAGTTAAATCATATAAATTTGTAAACTCAATTTCAATAAAATTTTTACAGAGTTTATGTCAAGCCCCAAACTTGGAAACTGGGCTCACAAAATTCTCGATTGCTGAATCCGGTGTTGACAGCCTCCGTAGTACCCCATTCTCAGCTCCCGACACCCATATACTAGGTTCTGATCCAGGGATCCGACAAGGAGGATTTTTTAGCATGAATTTATTTCGTAACAAGCATAACCATAAGCATAACCCATGAACAATAACCAAGATACCATCACAAAATCCACTATGATAAAAAACTTTAAGGTACAATGCACATAAAGGGAAATATAATGATAATAGTAACGAAAACTCCTGAAGCTCGACTGGACGCTCCTGCTCCTACTAAGCTACGGCTGCGTCCTAGCGTCACCTGCACACATCAATCATGCATAAGCTTATAAAAAGCTTAGAGTATGGTGAGAGTGTGTATACAATATAAGCGTGCTCAAAATGTAATATCAGAGTAATGCGGAATATACTGGTAAGTCCATGAATGCTATCATTCGTACCAAGGCTATGCGATGCAAGACATGAATATTATTGGCCACATCAAGGCCATACGATGCAAGGTGTGAATGATGTCGGCCATACTAAGGTCATGCAATGTAAGACATAAATACTATAGGCCACATCAAGGTCATGTGATGCAAGGCGTGAATGATGTCAATCATACTAAGGTCATGCGATGCGAGATGCAACTTAAGCATACCAGACCTCATCCGAATCCACATATCAATGTAGCTCATCACTAGAGCATCAAATATCAGTATAGTTTCCACTCTAGATAATCACCAGGGTTTAGTATACTCCAAATGACACTGCCCCTTTCCCAGGAGTGCAGTCCAAGTGAGTGTAGGAAACCTCACTATTTGCCCGACCAATAGCCTGCCAATACCTATCTGGCACATTGATAGTGGACCTATTTACAAGCTGGTCATACTCAGCCTAGCTATTGCCTCCTACCTTCGGGCAAGTAAGGCCATGCCCCCTTCCAACTGACCACGACATAGTGGGAGACGCAGCCTCCTGGTATTCAGCCCTCATGTGCTCATATATCCACTCGATCTTGACGTTGGAGCGTCTTCCGGTACCGTCAGGTTTAGGGACTTTCACCTAGGGATATCTATTGCACCCCATGTAAAGAGAATATTTTCGATGTCTGAGCCTGCCCTCCATGATATGCCTGTGGAGACTATGGCCCTAATGTTTCTAGGGCATACAACACTCACAACACACAATGCAAGATGCGTGAGTCACACAATCCAGTAATACATCAATCTTGTGCATACCGTGCGCTCATGTGGGACAACTCCACCTATCAAGGAGTCTCATAACAACCTGCCCAATGGCATATGCAATGGTCAACCACATCTCATATCAAGTATACATATGATGCGAATGGATCGTGAAACTATACTAAGCATGTTATATGATGATGATGATATACTCTCCTCATTTCAAGGATGAGCCTAGATAGCCTACTCATATCAAGAATGGGCCTAACAATTATGGGGGTCCAACGGTTTGGGTTAGCCCACTAAGGGGAGGTGGGAATGGGCCTAATAATGTGGATATTTAACCATCATTGCTTTTACAATGTGGACATCAAACCATCATTACTCACAAGGCATGGATCATCATAAACATTATTACATACATCATGGTGGAATCACACATCACATCGATCCTCATGTACATCGATTTGGGCCTCACACAAGGGCCTCACATACATCACATTGGGCCTCACTCATGGGCCTTATATACATCACATTGGGCCTCAATCCATGGGCCTTATATACATCACATTGGACCTCAACCCATGGGCCTTATATACATCACATTGGGCCTCAAATACATCAAATGAGCCGCATCACATGGCCGCGACAATGGGCCTCATATACATCAAGTGGGCCCATTGTCCTAGAGGGACTATCTACACCATTCATCTATGTATAGAGATCATTTTAGAGATTACCCAAAAAAAAAAAAGAATAACAGTGGAGATAATGAATTTCACTGTTAAACTTCACAGGGCCACCATAGCGTTTATTTTCCATCCAATCTGTTTATATGGTTGTAAAGACCTAAATTAAGAGGAAAAATAATTTCATATTGATCCAGAACTTCTATGCTCCCAAAAGGATTTCAATGGTGGACGTTCAACTTTCCACTGAGTTTTGTAGTGTGGTCCACCTGATAGGCAGATCCGCCTTCGCAAGATGGGTGAACGGTATTGATAAAACACATACATCACAGTCAGGCTCACAGGATGTGCGGACATCCACATAGCAGGGAGGTAACTGGTGGGGTCCACATGTGTGGCCAACTAGAAAAATAGACGGACGGTATGGATCAACAGATGTATCACGGTGCATCCCACAACACTTGCTGGTGGGGTCCACATTTATGGATGGTTGGGATATAACACGTCCCTTAAGATCAGGCCCACCGATCTTGCTGATGGTGATACAGATGGACGACGTTGATGAAACACTTACCATGGTTGGGCCCTCAGAGCTCGCTGACGTGATATAGCTACTATATAGTTGGTGTGTGGCCCGCTGGCCCACTGTCCAAATGGACAGTCTGGATGAAAATAGGTGGACGACATTGATAAAACACATTCGTCATGTGGGGCCTCGTCTAGATGGACAGACAGTGTGGATGTACCCCACATACATCGTGCGGGACCCACAGAACTTACTAACCTCAATATAGCAGCTATATTGTTGTGAGGTACACTAGTCAATCCATTTCTAGGTAGGTGGGTCCCACGACATATATATATATATATATATATATATATATATATATATATATATATATATATATATATATATATAAATTAATATATTATTTATTTATATATATTTTTTTGCGTGTTGCTACAACGTCCAGGGGGTTGGATGTTCGTCTAAAGAATGGTCTGGATATAACATACGATCATGTGGGCCCCACATACCGATGTCTAGGATATAACATGTACATTACAGGTGGGGTCCACGTCCAGTGGATTGGACAGTGTGGATTGCCACACATGCAGCAGGCCCCACCGTCCATGATCCCACGGACGGTGTGGGTACAAAGTACATACATCACGGTGTGATTTTCAACGTCCATAGCATGGATCTAATCCACTCCAAGGTGGGCCGTAATAGAAAAAATAGAGAGAGAGAGAGATAGAATCGGTGTATGATGGAGGGCTTCGCCACTATGAGCCCTCCCTTCCATGCATTACAACACGTACATCAAGTGGGTCCCGATACATGTGGGCTCACTGATAGAAATCAATGATGGAAATGTTAATATCATCCACCTATTGTCTTCTTCTTTAGTTCTTTGGACTCCTTCGCCCCTAAGCTAGCTCTTTAAGGGTGGATGATGAGGGTTGGATGGCTAGGATGGGAGATTGGGTGGTAGGGAGTGGGCTTTCTCTTGAGTTCTTCTCTCAGAATTTTTTTTTCTCTCATGGAAGCTTGGGATGGAATGAGATGGAGAGAGAGGGTGATGGGATGAAAAGGATGGAAGGAATGGATGTTGTAAGAAAATGGCATGGAGGGTATGAGCTTGGTTGAATTTTGGATGAGAGAGGGATGGGTGGAGAGAGAGAGAGAGAGTTGACTTTGAGTAAGGCTTGTGTAAGAGAGGGATGGGTTGTGTACTTGACTTGTGATTGATTTGTTGATGTGATGGGTTGTAGAAATTCTCTCAGAATTCGTAACGCGTGGCATTTTTGTAGAAATAAACGTGGGCCCACAACTCCTAGCGTGGGTATCGCATCAGCGCGTGATATGCGGCGTTAGAACTGCAGCAACGGCGCGGTTGCTAGGATATAAATTTCGAGTTGAGCTGATTCGGGTTGAAAAGGTGTGACTTAGGGTCACGCATAAATGCTATCTACGTATTGCGTGTCACGCCCCAAACTCAGAAACCGGGCTCACAAAATTCTTGATCACCGAATTTGGCACCGATAGCCTCCGTAGAACCCCATTCTAGGCTCTCAACGCCCATTCGCCAGGTTCCGATCCTGGGATGCTACGAGGAGGATTTTCAACGACAGTTTGATTCGCAATAAGCATAACCAAAGGCATAACCCACAAACAACAATCAAAAACTTCATTACATTTTCACTATGATAAAAAACTTTACAAGTACAATGAGCATAAAGGGAAATACAATGATGATAGACCAAAAGCTCCAAAATGATCTGCAAAGCGCTCTTGCCTCAGCGCTGCTGCGCCCCAACGTCACCTGCATGCAACGGTCGTACATAAGCTTATGAAAAGCTTAGAGGGTGGTGAAAGTGTTTACGCAATATAGTAATATGATCATGCAATATCAGAGTAATACAGAATATGCTGATGGATCCATGAATACTATTGGTCGTACCAAGGCCATGCGGTGCAAAGCATGAATGATGTCGGCCATACCAAGGCCATGTGATGTGAAATATAACTCAAGCATACAAATCCTCATTTAAGCCCACATGTCAATATAGCTCAACTCTGGAATATCACCGGGGTCTAGTACTTTCTAAACCAGATCGCCGTCCCATCGCATACAATAAGGTAAGTGGAAGAGACCTCACTATCTGCCTGCCAATATCGGGCTCGGCTTGTCGATAGCGGACCCATTCCTCGAGCTGGTCAGACTTAGCCTAGCTTTGCCCCCTACTCTTGGGCGGGTAAGGCCGCACCCCCTTCCAACCGACCACGACACAGTGAAAAGTGCGATTGTCTGGTAATCGACACTCGATGCTCCTGTACCCACTCGGTTTAGACGTTGGAGCAACCTCTTGGTACCATAAGGGTTTAGGGACTTTCAACCAGGGATATCTATAGCACCCCATATAGAATAAGATTTTCGGTATCTAATCCTGTCAACCACGATATGCCTGTGGAGGCTATAGTTCTGATGTCGTTAGGGCGTACAGTACCATATCACACAATGCGAATGCATGAATCATACTATCCAGTCATGCAGTAACCCTGCGCGTAACGTGCGCTCATGTAGGGCAACACCACCTATCCGGGAGCCCCTAAACAATCTGTCCGAAGGCATATGCCATGATCAGTCACTTCTCATATCAAGCATACATATGATGCGTATGATCATGAATCATAACACACTATCCTTACAATGCAGATGGCCTAGATGGCATACACACATCAACTACGGTCCTATCGAGGGGCCCTAGGGAGAGTCGTAATGTGGACATTTAACCAACATTATACTCGCAATGTGGACATCAAACCAACATTGCTCCCAAGGCGCAGCTCGTTGTAAACATCATTACTCAAACCATGGTAGGGTTACACATTGCAATGGACATTAGGTACATCCCATTGGGCCTTAAATACATCAAATAGACCATATCATATGGGCCTTATATTCATCGAGTGGGCCACATCAATGGGCCACACCAATGGGCCTTATGTACATTGCAGTGGGCCATTACCCGTTGGGTCTTGAATGCATCAAATGGGCCTAAACACATGGGTCTTATGTGTACCAAATGGGCCACACCCATTGGGCCCCATATGTACATTAAATGGGCCTCAACCCATAGGCCCTAATACATCTCAATGGGCCTTAACCCATGGGCCCCTAACACATCAAATGGGCCTCAACCCATGGGCCTCACAAATAACAAGGTGGGCCTCAACAGATGGGCCACAAATAAACCAAGATGGGCCTCATGACATAACAAGGTGGGGTCCACTTGAACAATGGATCTGACTCATTTTATGGCTCATGCCAAGAAATGAGCTTTTAAAAATGGATGGACAGATTGGGTGCAACAACTACATCATGGTGGGTTCCATATAAATGAACAACATTGAGAGAACACATGCTTTATAGGGGTCCCACCATCCAACCCTGGACGATGTAGTGCAAACACATGCACCATGGTGGATTCCACCGTCCCTTATGGACGGTGTGAATAAAATACATACATCATTATGGGTCCCACGTAGGGCCCACCATAACATTTGTTTTCCATCCAAACAGTTGGTAAGGTCGCACAGACCTGGATGAACAGGGAAAAATAAATTTCATCTTAATCCAAAACTTCTGTGGACCTAAAAAAAGTTTCAATGGCAGCCACCCAATCCCACTGTTTCCTATCATGTGGGCCACATGAGTCTTAAATTACGCTGATTTTTGGAGGGGGCCTACCTAAGGAGGGGACCTACCAAATGAATGGGTTGGATGGAAAATACACATCATGGTGGGGCCCACGGCTCACTGTCCGCCCACTCGTCACACGCAGCAGCGTGCTGCTGCAGTGTCAGAAGTAGCAGGCACTGCCCTTATTTACATATTTTTTTTTTGAGATCGCTGTATTCTCGCGGTATTTCATGCATGGGGCCCGCATCGGAAGAATCCATCGCACCCAATGGATTCTACAGTCCATAACCCATCCATCAAGCCCAATATTGGGCATCTTTCGGTATGTAAAAAAAAAATTAAAGTGGGTTTGAACGGTGAAAATCACTGTTTTTAAGGGTGTGGCCCGCCAGAAGATTAGATCAGTTTCATCTTTCGGCTCAATGCCTAAAATGAGACGGCAAATAGAATGGACAGCGTGGATTAAGTCCATACATCAAGGTGGGGCCTACATGAGTGGGCCACCCATAAGCTTGGAAACAAGCTGATA
This sequence comes from Magnolia kwangsiensis, assembly GCA_037074715.1. Lineage (NCBI taxonomy): Eukaryota > Viridiplantae > Streptophyta > Magnoliopsida > Magnoliales > Magnoliaceae > Magnolia > Magnolia kwangsiensis. The sequence continues at coordinate 103,279,739 of CM073574.1, forward strand.
TTTTTCTTTTCCAATCCATGTCCAGCGTCCCTGGACACTGGACGTTGCACGTAGCAAATACATTAGAGGTGGGCCTTGCTTAGGTGCGCCATCTCCTGGAGGATGGTGTGGATACACACACACAAAGTGGGCCCCACTTGTAGATGGTTTGGATAGAATACATGCCTCATGGTGGGGTCCATTCAAGTGGGCCACACAACCATATTATGATTTCATAAAAGAAAATGAAATAGAGAGGGAGAGAGAGAGATAGAGAGTGGGACACGCGTGATGGAGGGACCCTGACACTATGGGCCCTCCCTTGTAACCAATCATACATCAAGTGGGTCCCATTACACATGGGTTCATTAAATCAAAATCCAACGGTGAAGATCCCTTCTCCACTAAAATAGACGGTCTAGATGACCCTAGGTATACAAGAAAAATAAACATCATGATGGGGTCCATGGAGAATGGCCTCATCATGGAATGATCATGATGATCAAGGTAGGCCATCGACCACATCTTAGGGTCCCAGTGAGATCTAAACCATTGATCGGTTAGCCTCACTTGATCCATCTTAAAAACATGAAAACTACTTTATCAAATCACCCACCGTTCGATCTTCTTGCTCCCTTGGGTTCCTTAGCTCCTTAGCTTCGATTCCAACGGAAGAGATGAGGTTTGGATGGTTGAGATGAGAGATCTTGGGATGGAAGGTGGGCCACACTTGGAGCTTGGAAGAGAGGGAGGGGCTTGGACGTGTGGTTTTTCTCTAGCTTGAAAAAGTGATTTTTGAAAATGAATGGAGAGAGAGTTGTAAAGGGAGAGAGAAAGTGATGGGTGATGGAGTGATGGATGTGGTGAGTAATGGGTGTAAGAGATTTTTTTGACTTTTGTGGCAAATGGTTTAAGGGAAGTATGGCTTGTGTAAGAACTTTTTGACTTTTGGAGCTTATATGTGAAAGGGTGAAAGGTGATGTGTACTTGACATGTACTTGACATGTTGAGATTGATAGATTGATGGATTGATGTGACAAGTCATAGAGATTCTCTTAAGTTTTGCAACGCGCGGTGTTTTTCTCGCACCGAACGTTGGCCCACATCTCCTGCCTAGGGTATTGCCTCAGCGCACGAGTCGCGGTATAGGAATCGTGGCGACGGTGCGGTCGCTAAGGTACAAGTCTCTGGTTGAGTCGATACAGGTTGACGGCGTGCGACACAGGGTCTCGTACAAATACCGGTTAAGGGTCGAAGGTTGCCGGAATTCCACCGGAAAGACTGCGGAAGTCTATGAAATTGTACGGTCTAGGATACGGGTCTTACATTGCGAGTTTCTGGAATTCGACCGGGAGGACCACGGGATCCTAAGGAATGGTATGGACTATGCTACGGGCCTTACAGTTTATACTCCAAATCGCCTTGAACGAGTTGTACAAATTCAGCCTTAGTCGTGACTACTTTGCATTGTCTTTTTTCTCTTTTAAACTGACCAATATAGTTTTTCATCATTCACCTAGCAACTACTGAAAGCGTGTAAGATTAGCCATCAAAATTTCCCCATCCGTATAAAATAATTGGGTTTGAAATTTCTCTTCCATTTCTTGCTACGTCTGAATGAAGTTCGACAACAAATTAGGGTACCAAGTGAAAGCCACTGCGGTTAAAGAATGGCCAAACAGTTGTAAATTGTAATAATCTGTAACACCCTGAAAATCGGGGGTCGAGCATAAACTCAACTCCCAAGTTCCAACGCATCACTTATACAACATAGATAATAATGATTAAATGTTATCCGTATTAGTGCTTTAAACATGAATGAGATTATACCAAAACAACATATCATACTCCAGGGACAATTTAAATTACGCAAGTGAAAGTCTATGATATGTATATAAACTGTATAAAAGTGATGGCAAGCCCTCAGAGTATGATTGTCACTAGGTTAAATAATTACAAGTTTAGTTCTAAAATGTACAAAATAAGAAAGTGTAATGTTTTCTATCCAAAACTCTGTAGCCCCACCCATGCAACTCCAGGTCTACATAGACCCGCCCAAGATTTGTATATAGGAGAACTCCTTGTCATCGTAATAGTCCGGCTCTGTCTCATTAGCATCGCCATCACCTGCAACTAAGACAGAGTCTGGTTGGTGTTTAAAACACCGTCCCAGAAAGTGAGAGTGAGTAATCAACTTAGTGGAGCTATAAGGCAAAGGTTAGCATGTGATCAATTCAATCAAGCAGTAATGATAAAGCAATACAATCAAGCATTCCTAAGTACTCTAGTTAATGTAAACATGGTATGTATTAATGATGCATGCCCTCGCCTGCACTCCCTCTGCGATCTTCCTCTTATGGTCGTGGCATGCACCCCTTCCTGTATGCTCAACACCAACGCCAAAGGCACATGCAATGCGGTACATGAGTGTGATTACCGAGTTCTTATTAGCCCTTTTCATACAGCAGGATTGGGAAGCTAAGGTACCTCCCTTATATCATTTCTCAAACAATGATCCATTCTAGGGTCGTCAGTCCTAGCTAATCTCATACGATGTTGCAGTTCCAGGTCACTACAAAAGGGCTCGTCACCTCAATACAAGCCTAGCTTATACTCTAGTGGCTATGGAAAGGTTCGTCGCCTCAGTGCAATCTCAGAGAATGCTCGAGGTCACTACGAATGGCTTGTCACCTAGTTGTAGGCTGACAGCTCGAATACAGTGTCCCATACCACCGTATTCGGTTCACGAGCTTAGGTTGCTCACTGGTCACTACGGGTGAGCTCATCACCCTGGCGTAGGCCGATAGCTAGACCACGGTGTCCCATTCCACCATGTCTGGCTCATGAGTCTTAGCGGATCGAGGTACAAAGGTTAATGGAGTTTTCACTGGTGAGTTTGGTACCTTAGGTTCAAGCAATAGCGTCCATACATGGTGAACATATATCGGGATAATCGGGTTACTTGACGAACTCGACTAGTACTGGCGCGCATCGAGATGATCAACATGAAGTGCGTAAGCACTCCATGTGGCCTAACCACTGTCGACAATCCAAAGTACGGCTCGAATTTAGCGAACACGTCTTGTGTGGCGAAACAACCTCAGCCACCAAACCAGGACCTGTTACTGATTGCCTGGACTATACCAGTCCCAAACACACTGTGATATGAGAAATATGTACACATGATAATCATACAACATTTAACAACCAATGCAAACATGGATAACATTTAAATGTATAATGAAACACATCTAACATGCCATTCTACATAAACATATTCTACACAAACCCCACCATTTATATTACAGCTACTTAAAGGAATTTATACATATAGTTAAGGTAGTTGGGAATCCTGTCTCAACCACCCTATTAAGTATAGTTCATCTAACAACTTCTCATACAGACATTTTATCACACACTTATACTACACATATCAACATACCTAACATATGTTGATTATAACATATATTCGGACAAATCCTTCCAACACGGAGTTGTCACATACACAACAATCATGTATTGCATTCCATAGACATGGCAAGCACAACTCATCATTCCATATTCATTCAGTCATTTCAACAAACACCTAGCATGCATTGAAAATAGCCAAACCTACATATATGTGTACTATGCCGAAACATCCTAATTACTCATATGTGATAGCACTCAAGTCAATTATAAATCATTGACTAACATTAAAGCCTTGAAAACCATAATCTAAACGTTTATAGTTCGTACCTTACGCCAGTAGACACGTAATAAACTCAGTTTGTTCTCTAACTCGTCATCTACGGCACAACTGCAACCTACAGTATGAAATAGATTAGCTATTTCATCCTTTACTCTATTTGAAACCTTTAAATAGGTTAAGGTTAGGATTTCTTATCCAAAAATGGAACCAGAATCGCTGGTATAGCGATACGGTAGCGGTAATACGATACATAGAGCAGCAGGACAAAATCTCTGCAGAAAACCCTAGCTTTCCCTCACACTTTCTCTCTCTTTCCTTCTCTTTCTTTTTCTCTTCTCTCACTTAGGGTTAGAAATTCGTATGTGAAGGGTGAGAGAGAGTTTTAGGCTTTTATATAAGCCCAGGACTGATGAAAATGGCCCTAAGGCCATGGTATACTTAGGTTATAGCCAAAAGTTGGCTGTTTCGGCTCAACGGAGCTGTTCTGGAAGCCCCCTTTCTGCATGCGATCGGACTTAAGTTCCCTAACATTGGATCTAGGTCGAGTTAAGGTTTCAGTCCGATCGGGTTTACAGATCGACCATGGTGGACTAGTTTCAGTTCAACGATCACCGACACTCGATCAGGGCCACAAGTGCACTAACATGTGTTGGACATTTTCCCTTCTTCAAGGGTGTAATTGGGTCAAAATCTAACGGTCTGAATCCTTAGGTTTGGTCTGCAAGTGAACGACTCAATTCACCTAAGTTCAGTTCATTTCCTAAAGATATTCACGTTTCTCACACACTTCGCTCCAGGCTCAAGTTGTGCATTTTTGGGTACTATTAGGACTTGATTTCTGAGGTGGTTGTCAAGTCCAATAAGGCGGTCATAACCGTATAGTTTCGGGGTAATCAGACTTTCGACGTGCGGTCCACGTCCCATATGGAGTTTCATGATACTCCCGAGAGTAACTGGGTTTTGAGATGGATCCTAAGTCTTAGGGTAATATAGCATCAACGATTCTACACATTTTAGGTCTTGCAGTTCGTATTTAAAGTGATTAGGGCTAATTTCACAGGTAATCTAGTTGAGCACTAGTTAATTTTCGTTTAATTTCTAAAGGATTTGGTCCTTAGTGATTTCTGCCTGAGGTGGTCCTCAGGTCTTTGTATGGATTTTTCTGAGACGTTATATAATCATTATTAGCTAGTTCTCCATAGTGCATGGTAAATCGACCTGTGTTGTATGGTTGATTGACCGAAGTCACCTATAAATAATGAAAAATCATGTTAGTAATTTCTCAACAATGGATATTGCCAATCAATCCATTTAGGATAAGCTTTGAGGTAGACTGGAGTAGTTGTTCATTCAAGAACTTGGCCTGCCACTTCTTCGATTAGTTGTAAAACTTAGTCACTGTATAAATGGAGATGTTTAGCCATCGGAGGTGGCTCAGGACCTATCAGGTTTTGTTCCGCATTCTGAGGAATATTTCTAGGGAAAGGCTATCCACTAGGTATTCCTTAATTTCTAGCCTTAGGAGTGAATTCCTATTCTCCCTTTCAGGTTGTTTGAACTCAATAGGTGGAGGAACATTCCGCACTTCCTGTACCGGAGCAGGATGTATGTTCTGTTGTTAAAAAGGCACTGGTGGTACTAGCGCAAGATTTTTGACAGAACTATTTTCAATAGTTTGTCGAGGCACAACAAGTATTCTTTCAGCAAAAATAACCATCATCATACTCAAACTCTTAGTCTGACTGGCCATTCAACTGTTGAAAGTTTCATCCTGAATCCAAGAGTGCTCAGCCTGAGCTCGTGACTACTCTGTAATATGCAGAATCCCCATTTGCATATCAGTAGCCTAGCCAACATTATCTTAAGAGGATTAGTTCGTGATGAAGATGCCCTATCTTGATTTGGAGGATTTGACACTTGGTTTGGTTGTGGATTTAACAGCTCAGGTGTTGGCTGCACCTGAATTTCCTCCTTTGATGCAGGAGGTTCATTAGCCATAGAAATATTACAAGTATTTATTTAGCTCATATTTTACTATTGCACCAGTATGTTTATAAAAAAAATCGGTGTCTTGCCAGGTGTGCCAAAAATTGTTGGCACTCAGTTTGTTTATGTCACATGTGGTGTGTGTGGGCATGCTAGAACTGATTGTACAACTTGGTTCAAACTAAACAAAATAACCCCAAACGCCAAGATAGGTAGATACGTTGAATGTGATCGTATATGACGAAGCCCTGAGAAGATCAATCGCCCATTCAGCCACTCGTAAGATAGTTATTAAGAAGATTAGGCGATTATTGGAGGGTGGGGTTCTTCTTCTGAAGATGGGTTGTACCTTGCCTTCTATATGAAAGAATTTTATAGGCAGAAATAGTCAAACAAAAAGGAAATAGTTATGGTCGATCACAAAGAGAAACTATAAGATGCTTTACTAAAAGATGAATTGATTGTATGAATACTAGGAATAGTCCAACACAAAAGCATAGATTTGGATTACAACTAAAGATTACCACTATTAGATTATCGTCAAAGATTACTGAAATTACATGTTGGGATACTAAGACTATGCGCAGAAGCTTATAGAAGCTTTGGAATGAATGGTTATGTCCTTGGGGGAGGGGGAGGGGTTAAATATGACCAATGAAAATTTTACCAATTAAACCATAATTGTCTACTTAAACTAACATGCCAATTTAAACTAAGACAATGTAACACTAAGGCTTCTAAGCCAATAGTGGGTCCAATCATATATACTACATATGATATTCCAATTTAAGCAACTTGTCTGTAATTGATAGTGTACATGTGTGTGGGTGATGTACTAACTATTCAATTCATAACATTCATCTAATCATGCATACATATATTTCAACAAAATAAACTCGTAAGCACAATTAAAAATGTGCACAAATGACAATCCCAAATACAAGCATTATAGTGGTTTGGTTTTCCTACTATACTCCTAGTGGTAGCACTCTCCTTGAGTGTACTGGATTTTACTATCAAAGATTTTAAATTATGTTCACCTCTAACCTATACAAGCATACACTCTCGCCGGAGGCTTACACAAGGACTTACCATATACTCATCTATGTCAATAGCCTATGCAAGGACTTACTACATACACACTCATTTTGGTGGTGAACATAAGGACTTACCCATGTACACACTGGTTTTGGTAGCTTACATAAGGACTTACACATGTACTCAACTGTGTCAGTGACGATACGGTCCTACACAAGAATCTATGCGAGTTTGGGTTATAAACTCTACACTCAATTCTACATAATGAAGGAGTGTGTGGACTCTTACAATTGACAACTTACTTATCGGATTAGGCTCCTTTTCTAGCGCTTTCTCGAGTTGCTTAATCAATGTTTTTCCATACTTCAACCATTTCATCTTGTGCTCCTCAGATCATTGATGTCGATGCTTGTCAATGCTTCAACTCAAAGATCAAACACTTTGCATGCAATGCTCTATTAAGGTGAGTAAACTGATGGGAGGATGGTGAAATCTCTTACAACTAATAAAAATGTTGTAATCCGAGCGTATTCATCTAGATGGTCTTCTAGAAGATTTAGACAAAGGATTTGCCAATTAGGTTGGGTCTAATCTCTAGAAAATTGTGCCGTTCAAGCTCATTTCGAGGTGGAGGTTGGAATCCTCATTAGAGTATTAATCTCAAGAAAAATGACTTGAACTCATTGGTTTAGATGTTCAAGATGATGGATATGAATATGGAATCACCTAAGCTTCTATTGCACCAAAAATTTATCTAAATGCTCAAGAACCGAGCCCTTTATATAGAGTTCGAGGTCCAACAATGAAAAATTGGGCAGATACGGCTCGAACGATCAAACTCCTCTTCAATGGGATGAAGAAAATCTAGAAAATAGGTAGATTGGTTGCTGGATTGTTTCATCGATTGAATCGATCAGGTCTTCGATTCCATTAAGACCCATCGACAGGCCATTGATGAGATCGTGGACCACTCAAATAGTGTTGTTTTGGATACATACATTTATAGTAACTTTGCACTTCTTCTAGGCTTATCATATTCCAATTAAGGTTTTTAAGGCTAGGGATGATCAATTAGGTTTACCCATTAAGGTTAGTATCATTTAGATGTTTGAGGTTATTTTGGGTCAAGGTCAGGGTCACCAAGGCACTTCATTTACCTATTCTTTACTTTCTCGATGTTTATGTCTTCTTATGTCTTTGGTCATTAGCTTCGAAGGGCTCAACCGACTCCCTGACACATAGACATAAGTGATTGTTAAATAATGTGCACAAATTAATGCACTAATAATTATGACTACTGAATTATCACTACTCATAGGATAGAGCTAAGATATGATAAGATAATTTGATTGATTTGGTGTGAGACAATTTATTTTGTTAGGTTCATTGCTATTTATAGATATCTTTCATGGCTATCTCTCATGTGTTTTTCTCTTTATTCATTGGTTATGATAGCTAATTCATTGCCATGTTAGTTTTCCAATTCCTTTCTTCTCCCCTTGACACGTCTCTTTAACCGTTCTTTACACTCGACCGCTTTATGTTTCTCGGACTTCTCGGCCATTCCCTATTATCAGCTAACGTGTACCATCCCGTTCCATGACAGCTGTGATTATTATGTAAAAAAGAGCTCTAAAATATCTCCAAAGATTTTTCACACTATACATTTCCACACAATGACACGTGTTCTTTTCTAATCGGCTATCTCATGAACCGTAAGAAACAGGGTACAACAGCTTGGGTACAACAGCTTGTTTGAAATAATACAGTTTGCATATTTTGCATTTTTAACCGTCCAATAAATGTCCACCAATCCGGTAGTCAAATTATAAAATAAAAGTAACTTTGATTTATGACATACCTAAAACGGGACTCATAATTAAATTACTAGTGTGACACGTATGCAATTTCTAAATTGCCTTGTGTATCAACCACCACCCTCTGCCAGACTATCAAAGTTTTCCTTTTGCTCAACCACAGGGCTGTTTTTCTATCGTCTTCTTAACCGTTTTCTTACAGGCCTGCAATCAAATGGTTTTTTAGAACCTCCATCCATGGCGAGGCCCGCCACATCAACGTTCGAGATGTACAAAAGTACAAACTCAAGACTTCCAGGGTACTGTACGCATATCCTGTCTTCAGGGATCATAGTATATTCCTCTCTAGATGATTGAGACACATTAAATGGACGGTTCAAATTGATTAAGAAATCGATCCGTTGGGCATCTCCAAAATCAGGAGGGAAGTGTAGTGAGATTGGGAATTGCTGGATAGTTGATATTTTAATATTCTTTATCGTAGAATTTTCTTGGGTTTTTGTCCTATTTTCTCTGCTGTAATGCAATTGGGTTGTTAATCCATTTTAGAGGCTCTAATCCACGCTCTTCAATGCAGTAAAGAGAAATGCCTTCCTCATTCTTTGAACAGTATGGATCAACCGAAACATGGGCTCCACTTATACCAACTGAGAGGCAGGATATCTACAGGACATGAGAAAAAGATAATGTGTCAAACAATCATATAGATATCCTACAGGTATCCGTTGGTTTATTTTTTTAATTTAAAAGGGGCAACTCTTTTAAGAAGAAAAGGTCCCAGACACACTTAGCTCTAATGATGGGCCCCACTAGTACGACTTTGTTATGCCCTGCCAAAAGAAAATGAAGAAAGTTTATATATATATATATATATATATATATATATATATATATATATATATATATATATATAAAATCACTTTTTCTCGGTGTAAAGAAATGAACATACAGGGTTTTTCAAATGATGAGTGTCCCTGTGCATAGCTAATACACAGAATATTCAGTGTATACTTTCCACCGTTACAGTATGATGCAATGGGCCCACCCGGGTTGTCCAAGTATGAATCTGGTTGTTGTGGTGACCCCATCCATGCCTTTGAAGCAAGTGAAAGACGTCTCATGTCACCATCGCTTGATAGTCATCTTACAACAAATGTGAATAATTCAAACCCAACAACTATTACCCCAAGCTCTAAGGTAGGCGGATAAGTAGTATATGATCGAGATTGAATAATGAGATTGTTTATCTATTTAGCCACTCGCACAATATGTAAAAAAGATCATACAATATTAAGAGTAATTGAAAGATGGGTAGTTGAAAGATATGTTGGGTTTGATTGTGTTGGTATGACACAAATCTTTCTACTAAATTCCTTTGTTATTTATAGTCTTAACCCGGCGATCTGGTTGCTTTTCATGTTCAAATAGTTGCTATAACTGTTTAACACGTTTTAACCCTCTTTGCTTCTACTTATGTCATCTGTCCTAGTAACTGCTTCTACACAATCACTCTTCAAATCGATCGCTTAGTGGATGACGTGGCATAACTCAATGTGCTTTAGCTATATTATCGTAGAATCCTCTTTGTATATCCCCAAAGATTTCTAAATACACCACGCAAATCTATCTAAATCACACACAACCCACTCTGATTGGCTTTCACAGGAATTGACAACAATGGGGATGAACATTGCCCCCACGTCGCTAAACCTTTGAAAAAAGTTGAAAGCGACGTATGACCCCTCATTAATGAAATAGTCCTTTAACACACGTGGTGATGTCATAGCAACCGTCTCTGACTGATGTACCCCTATATGTTAGTTCTAACCACCTTTTTTAAAAATAAGGGCTAACCCCGTTGTGTCGCGTGTACTCGTATTGTAAAAAAAAATATAATTATAATGGCCTAATAAATAATCCATATTCTCGGCCGATATAAACGTTGTTTTAAACATTCTTTTCATTCCAAGCTTCCTTCTTCATTATTCCTTCTCTTTCTATCCTTAACAATTGCTACCTTATCATCCTCAGCCTCATCTTTCCACTAAGACAACCTGGCAACTGTCATGAACGCTCTTTCTAAGAAATTCTCCAATGAAATAGTCTTTAAATCACCGATTGAAGACTACTATTATATGGGATCTATGTTCTTCCTTCATATTGATACTAATGATGTCAGTATGATGGACCCTCTGTTTTCCAGCTACCTGGGTGTTGAGATTCAAATATCGCATATTTTTCCTCATCTATATCTTGGTTTTATGAACATTATACTGCTTACTATTATGTTTTACTTATGTTTGTGTTGCAAGGTGAACTTGAGAGCTTAGAGTGAAAATAATGTTAAAAGTGTGGATTTAATGCTCACGAATCACCAAGGTAAAGAATAGACCTTTGGAGACCAAGATTGAAGATTTTAAAACCCCAAGAGTCAAGAAAACCAAGTGGAAAAGGAAAGAAGTGAAGAAATTAGTGTAGAAATTCACAAGATCTGAGCTCAGATGACATCAAAGTCAGTCTTCGATGACATCGAAAGAGTCTTAAATGACATCGAAGAATTACAGGAAAATCAAGTTTAGTTGCTAGACAAATGGATGTAGTCTTCAATGACATCGAAACTAGTTCGATGACATCGAAGCCAGTCTTAGATAATATTGAAAGCAGTTCAATGTCATCGAAGGGTTTACTCGGAGCCTATGCGGAATGAGAAAATTTGAGGCGGTTTCTAGATTTTTCAATCAGTTTGAAGGAGGGAACTCCCCACTTATAAATAGGGCTTCCTAGAGCATTCCTAAGCATCATTCATAACATTCAAGGGCAAGATCTAGGGTCTTTTTTAGGGTTTTTGGATCTTTATAAGTCATTTAGATCTTTATTAATTTATTTATTTTTGCTTTCTTGTTGCTTTTCTATTTTGCAATTTAGTTAAGTTTTTTTACTTCCCTCTGGCCCAAGCTAGAAGAGAAATACATTGGTTTAATGATATCATAATTTATGATGATTGATTGTTTTTAATGATGCGATGAATGATGTATGCATGTTATTAATTATCTAGGTTTCGCTTTTTGATCCTCATGTGAGATCCATATGTTTCCATCATATGAGATCCATATTAATGGAAAGGCTTAACCTATATCAATTAGATTTCTTAGATGAGAGATGTTCTCAATCTGCTACATTTCTTTGACACATTATCTCATGGATATTGAATGCTTAAAATCACTGGCGTTTGAGAATATAAATTAATGGTACTAATCCATGACTTTGTAATCTTTTATATCATTTATTAAAATATTTAAAATGTTTTATTTTTCGATTAGGCCGACCATAATGATTGGATCCTAACTGTGTTATCGAAGTCATCATCATTTATTGATTATTAACCTATGTGTGGAACTTTGAAGCTTGAGTGTTGTTTTAATTCAATTGAATTTCATACCTTCAAAACTTTCAAAATCATTTCATCTATTTAGTTTTCATTCCTTATTTGTGCATTTGATTTTCTCTTTCTCATAGATCATCTCCCTGTGGGATCGACCCTGTATTCACAGGATATTACTTACGAACCTCTACTCTTGGAGGCAAACACTCACCAGGTGAAACCATATTGATCCAATCTGAATCCGTCCCTTAGCTATCCAATGCTCTAAAGAACCCTCGATCTTGGTCGAAACCACTATAAGAATGGGTCGTTTGGTTCACTCGCGTTTCTTCCCAATATGAGCCAACATGGAGGAACTCTGTCATTTATGAACGCATCAAACTTTCCATGTACAAATATTCGTCGGACCCTACTCTGCTTACAGCGGTGTCGACATTTTGAAGCCCATTCGCCAACACTTTCTTCTTCAGAAGTGGCCATATGAGTCCAATAATCTTGGACATTGCAGCTCTAACCCAACTCAGTCCCTTCAGTGAGACAGTCTTCCCAAGATTCGCTCAGATGAAACCAAGACACTTTGTCAATAAGGTCGTTAAGGCCTACTCACACTTCATGCAAGTGTACAGCAAACACAAAGGCCCGGTCAATTACGAAGAATACACAACCTTCCTACTACTCTGGATCTGCTAACATTTACTCTGCATGAATGCTCTCCAGATCACGAATGAGTATGTTCAACTAGTCGAGGTGCTTGCATAAGGTCGAAAACTCGCTCTGACACCTTTTGTACTCGTCCACCTGTACAAATGTAATTTTGAAATTACCACTAAATGTTTGTATCTTGGAGGATGATCACTATGGATTCTCCATATGTGGATCTACGATTATTTCCATTGTAAATGCCCCCATTCATTCTGATATCATTTAATTTTCTTACAGTCACTACATCAATCATTCCCCTTAGGAGATCCATACATTTTTTGTTTATATGAACTCCCTATTCTTTTTTTCTTAATAAAAGTAAATACAGTCGATTGTTCACCCCCTTTCATTGTAGAGAGTTCGGTGCAGCCTGGTTTATCAGCCAATACAAGGATGAAGACAGTAAGGAGGCATCTCAGATGCACCTAGCTTGAGAAAGTTACCTCATTTGTATAGATCTCCCCTATTGCGGCATAATAGATGTTGACAAGAATGCCAAGGTTAGAATCGAATAGTATTGTCTAAACCTACTTGCTCGTCATTTTGGTCTTGTATAATGCATTCCATGTCCATTCATCCAAAAAACTTGTTACCAACCTCCTTTCACTCAACTGATACCTAATCGAATTGACCTATATCATTCTCTTCATTCTACTTCCTACTCAACCAGTCTGACTCTCAATCTTCCCATCTATCCGAATTAGCCTTAGATGATGGACACCTACGCTGATTGGTGGGAGAGTCACTACAAAAGGTTGGTTAATAAAACTCCTCAAGTCATCATAACTTAGCTCTTCTCTTCTATGGAGTTGTTGGGGAAAAGAGTAGCACCTCAATCGGCCACAACTCCTAGCCAAAAATTGAATAAGACGAAGTCCAAATCGGCCTCTGCTACTATCCCGCAAGCTCCATCGATCAAGGCAACTCCTCAACCAAAGCGCCAAAAAACTATGGTGAAATGACATGTTCCTCCGAAATCTTCACCACCTCAACCATCTCCATTAGCCCCAAAGAGGATCCTTAACTTAGGGCTCCTCTTGGCCCTACCCCGCAACCTCCAACTCTAGTCTTCACATGTGCCAATCCGCCTTCTCAACCAACAACAACAAGTTGGTCCTTGCCGACTGCAAACAAAGGACGATGACAATAAGGTACTTCTTTGATCGAGGCTGTCTTCTTTTGAAAAATACTTCAAAACCAAATATTGGTCAGGGCTGTCCGTTGAAGACTACTTCAAAGAAATTGAAGAAGGTTCGAAATGTCACAAAGAAGCTCACTATAATAAATGCTGGAATAAGTTGTGGCAAGATAGGGAAAGGTTAAATAATCTTGATCCTTCGTTCGATGAGAAATACCTTACTCTCTATCACTCCAATCCACCACCATTCCCAACTTCTACTCGAGCGATAACAATGATTTAAAAAAAAATTCTCAATCTGTGGATAGACGATTCATCACCCTTGTTGTCCGTTATGATTTAAGTGGACAACATTTTCACTTATAATTATTCCAAGTCCTTCACCTCCTTATTAGCCATGGAAAAGCAAGTCATTGTGGCATAACCGCTACAACAAATTTAGCCAACAACCGATATCCCCAAGATAGATGAAGTGCAAACTGTCAACTCTGAAGGGGCCGTCAGCAATGAAGCCCCTACTTCTCGTCCTTCTCCAAAGGCTACAATTGTCATCACAGATTCTGAAAATATGGTCAACATCCCTTAGACACCAACCATTATTGTCGATCGAGAAGATGAGGAAGAAGATGAGCGTCCCCTAACTGTTACTCCTCAGAACTCTAGAAGAGGATCTTCCCCTTGACCCATTCCTCTGTCTGTTCAATAACTTCTTTTGATCGTAAAATCTCTTTCTACATAAATTGAAGAGCATCTTCGGCAAAGCGCAACACACGAGGTAGTCATCTTTGACTAGGCAATGGAGGAGGTCCTAATGACCAATATCTCCCTCCCTTGCTCCACACCAATTCCAGTATCAGTGTTGATGCTGACCAATGATACTTTGTCTTCTACTGCAACGACCAAAGACTCGCTCCTAGTTGAAGACATAATCTCTTCCCTCTGACAGGTTCTTATCAACGATGTCACAATGGCCAAGTCTCATGCCCCTTCCACTGAGTTACAACATCTCAAGGAAGAGATCCAGACCCTTATACATTCGGTGTTGTTAAAGATTGTATTGATCGAGACGGTTGAAAAGCTTACCGAGTCGATCTATCAATATCGAATTCTCTCTCGCACAGATGCGAACCTCTCGACTAAGCTGCTAACATTCAGGTATTTCTTGGAATACATTAGAGAAAAGTACAAGATTTGTACCATGATTGGGCACTTTGAGGCTGAGCACATAATAGAAGAATCACAAGTAGCTACAACCAATTATATTGTCAAGAAGTTATTGGCTGGCCACACAGAAGTGAAGAATTCATATGACGATTTAGAAGACATGAGTGTACAAATTGTTACTCTGGAAGCATAATTGATGACGCTGAAGAGAGATTTTGAAGAGAAAAGTGTTGAATTCGATCGAAAGAGGAAAACGATTAAGGACTTGGCCACGTCTACTAAGGCTCAAACAGAAGCTATTGGCTAGGTTCAACAAGCAGTCTTAAAACACAAGGCTGTTTTGCACAAGATGAGGGGTCAATTGGAGATAATAGATGTTGTTATTCAATAGTTCTTTACCTTTGAATTGTAGCTCTTTTTCCTTTCGTATTGTATCTGTTGACCAATGAAATCTACTATCGAGCCTTCTTTTATTATCGGTAGTTGTACTTAGCACTTCTTTTTCTTTTTCTATTCTCCAAATATATATTAGTGATGTGAAACCCGGAGTACGAGGAGTCATGCATAACTCTCCGAAACAATAGACACGAAGGTTGCACATCCCCACTTTCCAAGAACACGAAGCATCTCTGCCTGCCATAATTGCATCAAACTTGGGTTCCATAATTGTCTATTTAAATCACATTGGACCCCGTTCTGAACTCATGTTGAAACCCTAGCAAAAGTTACCTAACTCTTCAACCATGGCCACCAACCCAAGTTCCTCCTTCATTGATGGTGCAAAGAGCTATCTAAAGAGATCCTTAATTGGGGTCTCATCGACTTTAGCCAATCCTCCTTGCTATTTGACACCAGCTTCTTCCTCAGAGAGGCCTCGGAGGCTGCAAAATTGGACAATGTGCTTGGAGAACTTATTATGAAAGTACTAAAGAACCTGTACTTTCTAGAAAACCGCTACTTCTACCTCATCTTCGAGTCCGAGCAGCTCGTTGAACATCTAAGATAGCAAGTCCCGGCATGGGAGGATTCTTTGTCAGTAAATGAAGCTTACGAATTGGCATGGAATGACTTACTACAGTGGAATAGGATTCACCAGTTCAAATTTACCTTTCTCCATGTGTTGTAGGCACAAAGCACCAAGCTGCTGGATGATATCAAGGAGAAGGAGCATTTCTTACGCTCCTAAAGACCCTACCGTCCCAGAGGATCTCCTCTCTGTCATCGACTCGCAGATTGCCAATTCCAGGCTTGGTTGAAGGTGAGCCTTGCCAAGAAGAGGAAGGTCAAGGGTAGAGTTTCCTCACATGGCAATTGTGTTGATCTGCTCTTGCATTTCCTACCCATCTTCATACAAGAGGGAGCTGATTGGAAATTACAGCAAGAGCATGTTGAGGTCGAGAAGCAATACTCCTCGAGGAGTTTGAAGAAATAAAGGCAAAACATGCCTAAACACCTGCATTGCTCGACTGCTTTCCTTTCTCACTTTGTTTTTCCTGCTTCGTCTATCCCTGTAATGTGGTCGATGGCTTACTTACTTTTGAATAAAGTTTGCTTTTATTTACTTTCATGTTGTTTGGGTATTTCCCATAATATATATTGTCCATTAAAGTAGAACCACATATTCCCCATTGAATCATCATTCAAGAATATTGAATAATGGCATTACCACTCCAATCAGCCGTTGCTCAAGATATTCAAAATGATCAGCCAACTAGAACCTTTCGTTACTCCTTTAATCAAATGAATTGGGCTAATAGACTCATTCGATGATTACCTTTGTAACCGATCAAATGCCAAGCAGTGATGTTGACCGGGCTATGGGTTGTTGTCGATCCTCATTGAATTGATAGAATTTCTTCTTCAAAGCTCGACCTCCTAGTACTTGGTCTTTTTGTTTCCTTCTTTAACTATAACCAATTGTTGATTGGGTCGATGTGATTGGGATTCGCACGTCACTTTCCAAGGAATTCACATTATTGTGGCCACGCATCCCAACCTTCTAGGAATAGAACCAGTGTTGCACTGCTTTACTCAGTCATCCCAATTGTCGCACCTCACCCAATGCAAGCATTAATTACTGCAAACAATGGTTATAAAAGCATCACTTCTCCTTATATTTGTATTGCATTTCTTGTTTCTGCTCGATTATAAACCTCAAACTCCATGGCCCCTACAATGTTTTACTCACAATCACTAACCCTTTTGAAGGAGATTTTCAGCGAGGGGATTGAGTACTTCTCCAAGTCCCCTCTCCTTCATAGCGTCTATCCCTTCAGTTACTGCTAAAGCGGCTAAGGTTGATGAACTTCTGCGAGAAATCTTAAAGGTTCTCACTAGATTGCAGCATCTTGGGGACGCTTATTCCAAGACTGACTTGGAACTGCAATGATGCGTATGCCCACTGAGGGAGCAGGAAACCATCTATGTTGAGTCCAAGTCTCTCTCAACCCACTATGATACCGCTTGGAAGGGTCGATTGCACTAGGCTCGTTGGCATCGCTTTGATAGGGTGATGTTGTGATCGCTGGAAGCCTAATGCAACGATCTAGTCGTCGATCTCTCGGAGGCCGCACGTCTACATTTCTCATTGGATCAGCCAGACTTTTAAGAGCTTCTGGCTTTCATCGAGTCTCAGATAGAACTCTATGAAACTCGGTTGTGAGCAAGCGGTGCTGGCGAGAGGGAGGCCAAGAATGAGGTTGACACGATTAGGCACCGCCTTGACATGGTGATAGACTTCCTTCACCAATCCATGACCGAGCGCCCACCATGGAGGAGCAGGCAGGCATTGGCTTGGAAGGCTAATGAGTTGGTTCTCAAGGAGTTCGAGGACAACAGGGTGGCTTATAACTGAATTGGCCAATCGGCCAATTGTACTTTATTTTTATTTTTATTCTTTATACATAAAATTAAATGGTTGATGACCCAAGGCTCTCTTCCTGCAATAATAAAAATAATTTTTCTTCATTCTATTGTCTGTGGTTGGACATTTTTTTGTCTTTTCATACTACTCGGCTTGGTCTTACACTGTCTCTCATAAGGAATGATAGTAGGTTTTCAATTATTGACCGTTGATCGGAGCCTTTGTAACTTTTCCGTTCAAGTCCCATAAGAGATAGGCTCCACCCTTGAAGACTTGAATGACAACGTATGGTTCATCCCATGTAGGTGACCATTTATTTATTTATTTTTACCTAAAGCATGGTCTGTGTACCCATTGGTAGCACCACTTTTTAGACTTTATCTTCTTCCCCGAATGATTTCCCTTTCACCCTTTTATTATATGCCTAGGCAACAACAGCTTTGATGGTGATAATGGAATTCAGGGCCTTTATTCGAGTTTCGTCCAATCCTTCAAACTCGACCAACATTGCTTCTGTGAACTTAGGAGTTAACTCAGCTTGATATGCAATTCTCAATGATGGCATGGTAACTTCTGAAGGCACCACTGTATCGTGTCTGTATGTTAATGCAAATAGACTCATTCTAGTACTAGTATGAGGTGAATTTCTGTACGCCCAAAGTGTCTTAGACAATTTTGTATGCCACTCACGAGAATTTTCTTCGATCATTTTCTTCAGAATATTCTTGATCACCTTATGCATTGGTCTATGCATAATATGACATGGCAGGTAAAATCTTGATTCCATAATTATCGGCCATGACTTTTACTTCCTTTGCTTAGAACACGGCACATCGGTTCATAGTAATTGATTTTGGAATTCTGAACCGATGGATAATATTATTCTTAATGAATTCAATAATCTCTCTGCAGCAGACCCCTTTCATGGGGTCTTACTTCTACCCATTTGGTGAAATAGTCGGTAGCTACGATGATAAAAGAATCCATGCACATTGAGGGTGGATGGATTTGTCCTATCAAATCGATTGCCCACCATCAGAAAGGCCACAGTTTGATTATTGAGTGAATCTCGATTGCAGGCACATGTTGAATTGGTCCTTTTTTTGGCGAGCCTCACACACTTTGGCGTATCAAATGCAATCGGCCATTATTGTCGGCTAGAAATACCTGTAACACCTAAAGGTGAGCTTCATTTTTCTCCTGGCCTAGTGAGACTCACATAACCCTTCACAAACCTCACTAATTGCTAGCAAGGCTTCGCTGTTGGCTAAGCACCTTAGCAAAACACCATCGGCCCCTTTTAGTACAATTCACTGTCGATCATGACATAATTAATGCCCAATCTCCTTAAATCTCCACTGACTTTAGTCAATGGACTTTGAAGATAACCCACAAGAGGACCTCTCCAATCTTCTTCTTCATTTTGACTTGGCATATTAAGTCCATCAAGACTTAACTAATAAAAGCTTGTGTTAGGACATTATTAAAAATGAGTAGGAACCAAAACTCAGGTGGGCCACACTACAATTAAATGAGTACGAACCAAAAATCAGGTGTGCCACACAACATGAAACAAAGGGGATGGGAATACCCTCTTGGGCACACCATGTTGTTTGTATGCCATTCAATCCATTCATCGGGTTATCCCATGACTATGAGGCTAAATATAAAAATACAGCATGATCTGTCTAAAAGTCAGGTGGGCTACATTGAATTAATTTAGAGGTTTCAGGTGTGCACCGTCATTTTAATTGCCATATTACATATGTACGGAATTATCTAATAGATGTGATATTTTACGCATTAACCATACATGTTGGGGCGTTGCATATGGGCAGTGATCTTCTCGTGTTTGAAGTAACCCCACGGAGCTCTCTTGCACCATATTACGAAAAGAGAAACTTTAATACACTGGGAGAGTGATGGATGATACGCAGTCACTTAAAAATTCACATGCGGGTCATGACAAACACTTTCGCTCCAAGATTAGATTTACCTTGTGACATAGATTGTTGTGGACAAGTATTGGATGGTTGACAATATCTACCGCTCCTTTTTAAATAAACATGCATCTCAACACATCTATTATTTGGTGAAGCAGGGAAGGACGTGATGTGGTCGATCACCATCATCGTCTCCTTTTTAAATAAACATGTATCTCAACACATCTATTATTTGGCGAAGCAGGGAAGGACGTGATGTGGTCGATCACCATCATCATCGATTGATAAATACCTTGAATTTATAAGGTGCTCTTTAATCCACAAAAGAAAATCTCAAATCTACAAGAAGAAATAGAATTTCTAAGAAGTTTTAATTGATAGATTAAATGAATAAAAATGAGTTTAACACCCTTTAAATAAACCCTAAACAAATCCTAAAAACATAATTAAAGAGTTCTAATTAAATAAGGAAACAAATTTAAAAAAAAAAGTATAAATTTCCATCGTCTGTCGACATGTCCAATTAAATAGTCAAAACAACTAAAAAGTATCTAGAGATTTAAATGGAAAATTATGTGATTTTTGATCTGTCGACTTGTTCTGTCAACTTGTCGAACAATATTTCAACCTGTTGAACAATTTGTCAACTTGTATAATAGACCTGTGAACAGTATTTTGACCTACAGAACAGACCTGTGGACAATATTTCAACCTGTCTAAACTAGCATAAATAAGCCAACAAGCAATTTGAAAATTTTGGCGGAATTTGGACCTGCCGACCACAAAGGCCGGATGGTCGAACCATGTTGAGCGTGGTCGATCCTTCTTGGCTTATTTTCTTCAGTCCATCTTAGCCATAAATGAATCCACGACTCATTCTACATCAGTCCCCTCTACTTCAAAAGAATTTGTCCTCGAATTATCTTTCAGATTCAACTCATGATACTCGAATATGTCCGTCACGTTGAACATGCGTGAGATCTCCATATCCTCAGGAAGATCAACAACATAAGCATTGTCATTGATCTTACGGAGGATAAGCACTGGTCCAATCTTCTTGTTCTTCAGCTTATTATAAGTCCTAGTTGGAAATCTCTCTTTGCGCAGATGAACCATCACGTCGTCTCCCACATTGAATACCTTGAGACATCGATGTGTGTTAGCCCTTGTACTTGTCATTGGATTCCTTTAACCGGGCTTGAATATCAGCGTGTACACTTATTATTCAGTCTACCACATGTTTTGTAGCAACACTTATACCCGGGAGTTTAGGTTAAGGAAACAAGTCGAGAGTATGTCGAGGCACTCGTTCGTACACAATTTCAAATGGGGACTTGCCGGTGGAACGGTTTTGCATGTTCTTAAACATGAATTCTGTCTGAGTCAAGGCTAAGTCCCATTACTTGGGCTTATCTAATGAGATGTATCGTATAAGGTTTCTAAGTATACAATTCATTATCTTGGTCTGCTCATCAGTTTGTGGATGATATGCACTATTGAACTATAATTTTGGTGTCAAATTGTCGCCACTAAGTGCTCCAAAAGTGACTGAGGAACTTAATGTCACAATATGAGGTGATGGATTTCAGGACCCTATGTCGCTGAACAATTTCTCGGAAAAACATATTTGTAACATGCGTAGCATTAAGAGTTTTCTTGCATGGTTAAAAAATGGGCCATCTTGGAAAATCTATTGACCACAATGAACACCGAGTCCACACCACGCTGGGTACGTGGGAGTCCTAGCACAAAGTTCATAGATATATCCCCCCAAGGGCCGTCAGGGTCAAGTAATGGAGTGTATAGGCCAGTATTATGTGACCGTCCCTTGGATACCTAACACATGTGGCACCGTTATACTGCCTTTCCTACATCTTATTTCAATTGTGGCTAATAATAACATTCTTCCAAGAGAGCTATTATTTTGTCTTACCTCAGATGACCGCCCCAGAAAAATAAGAGAAAAAAATTGAAAAAAAAAAATGTAGGGAGAACTTTCTTAAGTTGATGGATAACTAATTTTATATGTTTAATTGGTTTTACTCAAATAAAACCAATTAAATAATGAATTAAACATCAAGTCATCAACATTCGACAATATAGTTTAAAAGTATGGAGAATGTAAGAGAGAGATTTGAAAGTATGAAAGTATAGGAGAGTTTGAGTGAATGAAATTGCATACATCACATATATGATTGCATATTCTCACATATGCAATCAATGCATAAATATGTGCATATGCAACTGCACATCATAACACTATGTCACAAACTCATACCATCAATCCTACACAAGGAAAGAGGGTATGGATTCATTAATTGACACTTGTCGAATTGAGCCCATTTAACACATCTTCTTGGGTTGCTTGATCAAATGTTCTCCCGTGCTTTATTCAGCTCTCATTTTAATCTCTCAATCTTTGATGCCGATACGTTGTCAATGCTTCAGCTCCAAGATCAAACCCTTACATGCGATGCTCCATTGAGGTGACCAAGGTTATGGGAGGATGGTGAAATCTTCTACAACTAATGGAAGATTGTAATCCTAGGAGATTCTCCTAAATGGGTCTTCTAAAGGGGTTATGCCAATAAGCTTCACTCTAATCTCTAGAGAAATGGTGGAGATTAAGTTTATCTTCAATATTGAAGTTGGAATCCTCATTAGAGTAGTAAAGCTCAAAAAGATGAATCAAATCTCATGGAATTAGAAAGCTTATGATGTGGGATATGAGTGAGGATTCACTTAAGCTTCTATTGCACCAAAAACACATCAAAATGCCCAAAGACTAGATCTTCTTTATAAAAGAATCAAAATTAGCTTTGGGCGCACTGAAATATCCCATGGAAAACCCACAAAAAGCTGCTAGACAATTTTTTACACATTCAGTTGGACCGAATATAATCTTCAATTGCATTGAAGCCAATTGAAGGATTCTTCGACTGGAGTCGAATTACATGAATTTCAGGGTTTTGCTATTGTCCTGTTTTGATCACTTTTGGTGAGACTGAATGAGGGGGTTGATGGGACCGAAGGTAGCATAAAATTGTGTAGTTGTTTTATAACAACTCGAGACCTCTAAAGCTAATCTATGTTCAATTAAGGCTACTAAAGCTAATGGATGATTAATAAAAGATTTACCTATTAGAGTTAAGATCATCTAGAAGTTTAGGTTGTTTTGAGTCAAGAATTAGAGTTATCAAGGCAGCTCATATATATACATATTCTTTGTTCATTGATGCTTCACGTCCTTTTGTATCTTCCGCATTCAGTTTTCAAATGGCTCAACTGATTACATGACATGTAGACTCACGCGATTGACAAATAAGGTACACTAACAACTATTTCCGGTGACTCATTTTTAATAGATTTAAGTCTCATTCTCTTTAATGTTTTCTAGATTTTCTCCCTAACTAGCCCTCTAGTTAATGGTTATCCTATGTTCTGATGGGATCCTACAAAATGTAAAGCTATAATACCATTTTTAACAAATGTCTTACACAATCATGATTCAATTGATTTGTCTGAATTTTTCACTATAACACTTGTTATTAGATCTTTCTATAGTTGTCGAACAATCATAGTGAATGAATATTAATACCGATTTCACCCAGAAATGTATATCTATTAATAGAGTTTTAAACCATTCTGCTTTATCACCAGCTGCTACACGAGCAACTAGTTCCGATTCTATAGTAGAGCGAGCTATACAATTTTTTTATTATTTTTTTCCATGAAACATCTCTACCTGCCATGGTGAATAAAAACTTACTAGTAGACTTAAAGAGTCCTACTAGTTCCAGGACAAATATCAAGCCATTTCATTCTTCAAGTGAGTCACAATACTAAACAAATGGACAGCTGGACCACCAAACTTCGTATCCCACCTGGCATGCATCACTCTCCTGATGTTTCGTTTTAGCCATCTGTTTGTTTTCTAAAACCACTGCCAACATGATTGGAAAACCGGATTTATACCACAAGATCTAAAGTGACACCTGAAAAAAAGATGGGATCACGCACTTATTGAAAGGTCTGCTTGCATGGGGATATGTAGTGCCCCATAATGTGTGGCTTAGAGAACCAAATGTGACCCAATGGTATGGCATGGGGAAACGGGGCACCTCTTGTTGTCCATGGTAGAACCAAAATAAACCAAGGAAAGCAAAAGGATAGGACCAGCTTGATGCAGGTGCATCTCTACACTAGGGTGGGGTGGCCCACAGGGTGGGGTCTATGAAATGCAGAATGGCCACAGGGTGGGTCCCATTGTGGGACTTGTGGGATGCGGGATGCAGGGTAGCCCACAGGGAGGTCTTTGTCGGTTTGGCTCGGAGGGCCTGGATAAAGAGATATTTTGGTGCTTTCTCAACAGCTCTAAAGCTTTTGGTACGTTAGCCAATACTCCCAGCATCAAGTGATATCAAAGTGGGAGACCAGTATTTGAGTCTCCTTACTAGCGTGAGTGGATGATGCAGGTGCATCTCCACACTAGGGTGGGATGGCCCACGAGGTGAGGTATGTGAGATGCAGAATGGCCACAAGGTGGGTCACATTGTGGGACCTGTGAGTTGCGGGGTAGTAAACGGGGAGGTCTCAGTTGGTTTGTTTGGGAGGGCCTGGATAAAGGGATATTCCAGTGCTTCTCAATCTCGCTGGTGACATAGCATTGCTCACAATCCATCACATATTAATATCAGCATATCCAAATGCAATACCTGTCAAGGGCTCATCTGACAAATACCACAATATACAATGTGTTGACCAATTCAGGTCTCTATTCAAAAGCTTAAATATTGGAAGATGCATCACTCAATAAACACTATCTTAATTCTTGTCTGCACAAAATCTGATATCTTAACTCTATATAAGAAAATTTGCAAGAATATTTTTGAAATGGGAGCTACAGCTACCTCTGTGAAGCTTGATGCTTGTTTTTCTTGTTGCCTCTCTTTCTTGAACTTGTCTCTCCCACTTCTTCCTCTTCAGCTATCTGCTCCGCCTCCAATACGGCCAACTGCAACACATGCAATAATAATAAAATAAGAATCCCCAACAACACCAAATCATATGGTTTTTCATCAGTCAAAAATGCTCTGCAGCTGCAATGTTGTAAGTGGAATAGTCACCTCATCAAGGATCGGTTTCAGCTCCTTGAATCGAGCCTCAGCAAGATCAAAACCATCTTTACGTAGCTCCTACAGTTTCAAAATGCACCCCAAGTTTTAGGATTTTTTTTTTTGATATTATGACTTAAAATGGCATAGTGGTGTTACCATATTGTGGAGATGAACAAGATGTGGGCAATAAAAACGGAGGCATTATAATAGGTTCCTGATGCAGACAATCCATAAAAGTGGGTCGCATGGTTCCGCCATCGAAACCATTGACCAGGTCCCGCAGTGGATAGGGGATGTCAACTAAGACCTTTCAGATTTAGAATATCCTAGTCATCTGGTCTTCGGACTTTTTCTGGTCCCTCCGCATTTCTTTTCCTAACTGACTTAGTTTGTATGCAATGGATCAAAGTGTTAAGATCTTCCAATCTGGGGTATAAAAAGAGGCTATGCTCATCCACAGTGAGGCCCTTCATATCAATGGTTTGGATCACTGAACAATGGCCCACTTGTAAAGACCAATCACGTCAAGATGTATGTGTCCTGGTCCACAAGGATCCTATAATTACTGCAATGGATGAAACAATGTTTGAAAACGTGGACTGGATCCTGATCCATTTTAGTGGGGTGGTTCAGGCCAACCAGTCTAACCCAATGTTACCAAAATCACCAACTGCCCTATGTTTCTGATTCTGGATCGAGCGACCAGGAATGGGTCATCTGCAACCTGGATCTCAATTCTTACAAAACAGAATTTATTTACACTCTCGTTGATAAATACTATGTTTTGTATATTATATAATACTACTACCCTCCCTCCTTCCCCCTAGAATGATGTCTACTTGGAAGTATTGCTGAATAGAAAAACTAAAAGAAATAGAAACACAAAATGGCAGAGATCATAGATTTTCTTGAGAAAACAGATATGACCATATTGATGGTTTGTGAGTGCATATTATATGCAGCAAGACCTGAACTAGTGCTCTTATTCTGAACTTCTAGCAAACAAGAATAACAATGGGTGGAGAACAAAAATTTAACCTTATTACTAGGTAGCTGCAGCATTCAAGTAATGCATGGGAGCATGTAAGTGTGTGAATGCACTGACATGCAAAAAGTAGGCTTGTTATTAATAAAAAATTCTGTTAACTAACCAAAGAATTGGAAAAGGATGGAGTTTTTCAATATCAGAACAATGTGGAGATTATTGGAAACACAGACTGCAGACCATTAGAAGCTGTATTCCAGAGTAGTTCATTTCCAATGTCATGTTCTAGTGCCAATCTACATGCTTGTTCCGCCTAATTTTAGTTTTTTAGTTTTTTTTTTTGAGTGGCTAAATTATAACTACAGCAATGCTTCTGTTCCTGTGCCTTGCTGGATCTGTGGCATTCATCTTGTTGGAAATTAAGAGGAATTATAAGGTCCAGATGCATCAGGATTCAGGACCCATCATAGCAAGACAAAGCAAGGATACACCATATATGTTGCATAGACATGGCATCATGATTCTGAATATTGGTATCTATCAGCAGCCATATCATTCTGGCTGAAAAACAATACAACATGGGCATCGCATATCAGATCGGCCCGTATTGGATTTCTTTGGTTGTGATTTTTTTAAGCACAAAATTACAGAAAAATATCAGAAAAGGGGGGAAAATGAGATCTTTGAGATTTTATAGAGTTGTCTGCCAGATTGATCTATTGAAAGTCAACCGAATAGGCCCAAATTGAACACAAATAAAGCAAGATTTTGTGAATTAGGGCCCGTTACACTGAAATAAACCAAAAGAATATGCAAACACGAAAAGAGAGAGAGGGAGAGAGAGAGAGAGAGAGAGAGAGAGAGAGAGAGAGAGAGAGAGAGAGAGAGAGATTACCCTAGTTTACCCTTATATCTGATTTTTCTTATAACATCCTTCCACTTTGATTCTTCAAATCCCACTCAAATCTTTTATTGTGATACCGAAAATAGGCTTAGATCTACTCTAAAATGACTTTCTAAGCTTCCTTTGTGGTTGAAATGAAAAAAGAAGAGGAAAAATGGGAGAAATTTTGAAAAAATAAATAAATCAAATTTGAGCCTTTATGGCCGCATTGGCCCTGTAGCAATGCCAATACGCCCTATAGGATACAAGATGATATGGCCCATTCTTTCCCCTGGGGCCGATACGACACAAACACAGATGAACATGGATGGTTATGGTGATGATTATGGTACATGTGCATCAGGACAGGATTCACTCCTTACGTGTCAGGGCCCAATAGTTCCTTGGAGGTTAAAGAGAAGATGTCAGGGGTCTATTGGATACTTGGAGCACTCCACTTAAGAACTGGAGTTCCATGGAACCTGAGGGTTCTAGCATTTGAGTGCTCCAAGAGTTCCACAGAACTGCCCACTTGAACTCGATTCCACAGAATAGACTGTAAAAGTAAAGATTTCCCTTTCTATGGAGTTCTCTTCAATGGAACTTAGGTTCTGCATTACATAAATCCAAACAACCCTTCGTTTTGGGTTAGAATATTCCTACTGTTTAAAAGTTTCCAAGAAACATAGCAGATCCTGTAGCCAAAGTGACATGGAAGAGACCAGGTAATCCATGAAAATTAAAGAAAATTTGTGTAAAACAGGAACTGTCAATTGATATCATAGTGATATGCTACCACCCACAGAAAAGTATCGTTATCACACTATGTATTGAACCCTAGGAATATGGAAATATTGTATGAAGCTCAGAAAATAATGCATGTATTGCATAATGTATCACAATCTAAGGAAAGCATTAGGGAAACTTTAAGAAAATGGTGGAATTTTTCTCTGAAACTTTAGGAGAAAGGACACATGATTACATACTTAGAACACAAAACATTACAAAAGAAAAAAGTAAAAAAGAAAAACCATGCACAAGTTTCCCATTGTTTAACAGACAACCTAAGTATTCTCGCCCATAAGTGATGGATCTATATCCAAAATGAGTTCATATGATTCCAATGTCATACAATATAAGCAATAAAACAAAATCAATCAACCTATTTTCCACATATTGGGATTTTAAGGGGTGGAAATAGAAGACTTTGAATTTCCTCAATCCCTTCCCATTTTCAATCTCAAAATCAAAATTTTCTGCTTGAAATCCATGTCAATGCATAAAACTCATGCATAGATATGGATTTCTACTTGTTTTCTTGTTAATCTGTTAAAAAAGAAAATGAACTAAATAAACTTTCTCACTTTAGGGTCCCTGCCCACATCCACACTTGGATCACAATTTCTCCACCAAATTTGTTTTTTGATGTGAAAAACTTGAGTGGAGTTGTTAACATATACCAAGAAACACAACCCCCAACAAAAATTTAGGGAGATAAGCCGTTCTTAGATTTTTCGTCTTTTTATTGAATGTGAATATCACTAATAACACTACTTGTGAAACATCAGAAGTACCAATTGATACTATTAGTGTACAGAGATTGTGTGCACCGGTCATGAACATAGCAGCTGTGGTGTACAGTCTCTTGTGCACCTGCAGTGTACGTTAATTTTTCAGATACAAGCTTAGATTTCCTAATTACACTTTTATTCTTATCTCTTAAAGTTTCCTATTTATTTAACTCTCTTCATGTAAGTCTGATTTTATATAAATAAAGGATTAAGGAGAGGGAGATTAAGCAAGTTCTTTCCCTCCTCCCATGTTTCCTTCTCCTCTCTTTCCCATTCGATTTTCATGGTGTCGGAGCTGTACAAATCCATTCCTGTTCCAAGCTTTCTTCCTCTTTCTCAGATTCTTTCTTCTTCCCCTTCCCACCTCAATTTTGAAAGTTGATCAAAGCTTTTCTTTCTTCTTTTCTTTGTAAGGTGGTGAAAGTTGAGACAATCCTCCATCACCATCCTACATATGCAAGTATACATTATTGACCCAAATCGGAAGGGGTTTTCCACCGATTATCCTATTTAGAAAGTGGCATCGTAGCTCTTCAACTGCAACTCTATCAGGAATCATCTTCTGGCTATCAATGCTGTCAAAATCCTACGACTTACAATTAATGATTTATGATTTGAGTCAAATCTTAAGCAAAACGATTTGAATCCCTTTTTCTATGAATCCTATGATTTTTTATTTTTTATTTTAAATTTGAATCCTATGATTTACGATTCAAAACCCGATTTACGATTCAAATTATATATGTTTTCTTCTATTTTAAGCTTCACTTGCCTTTCATTTTATGTTTTTAAATTGGTGGGGGCTTTAAGAATCATTTAGAAAAAAGAAAAGAAAAGAAAAAAACCTTTCAAAACAATAGAAAAGAATTGTTTAGAAAAGGTAATTTATTTTATTTTGTTCTTATAAGAGATTAAATGATATATCTTCTCTTCAATGTTAAATTATAGAGCATTTTTTTAACGATTTCTTACTTCTTAATTGGGGACACCAAATTGATGTATGCTTTATCTGGAATGTTTTTATGGATGGTTACAATCATGTTGACTTATTATTTATTGTGGAATGATGGTTAAAAATCAACATATCTTTTTTTGTCGGTCTGCAAAATCAAATGCCACTTTTCCAATGTGATTTTACATTCAAGAAAGGTAATGAGAACATAAATAATTCAAGGATCCTTGTATGTTTTTAAAGGAAATTTTCTGGAAAGACGAAAAGAAGAAGAATAAGGAAAGATAAGAATCCTCTAACACTATCATGACATGGTATTACTTGGTGCATATTGATGGCAAAAGGATGATTGCGAAGTTTTTAATTTTTTTTTTCTAATTTATTTATATTTTTCATATTTTTAAGAAAATCATAAATAATAATAAAATCTTATGATCAACGATTCGATATGATTCAACCGCTACTACGATTCGCGATACGATAACGATTTTGACAACATTGCTGGCTAGTTTTTCGGGTCCAGAACTGCCTATCGTCATCAGAATCAATGTTGGAAAACCCTATTTCCGCACCAGATCTAAGTCAGAAAACTCTCTAGACCTCTGGATCTGACTCAAAGCTTCTCCAACATCGCTGGAATCAAGTGCAACCACCTCTACTATCACCGGAAGTGCCATATCTGAGTGGGAAACCTCTCTAGGCTGCCAGATTTTTCGTCCGTTAGCATTGGAACCACCAGGTCTTGCGCCTGGACTCTACTGTCATCGGAATCAAGTTAAGAACTCTTCGTTGTTGTCTGAATCAAGACTCAAGAGCATCATCCACCTCCACTGTTGCCACTAGTGACAGATCTGAGCCAGAAAACTTTGGACCACCGGATTTTTCCTCCACTTGCATCGGAACCACCAGGTCCGGCGTCTGGATTCCTTTGCTGTCATCGAAATCTAGCTTGGACCTCTTACTGTTGCCAGAAGTACCAGATCTAAGCCAGAATCCTACCAGCGTTGTTGGATCCCCTATTCTTCTTTCTTTCCAAGGCTATATTCAGGTTCGGTGGCCTCTATTGGTACCAAATCTGTCATGTGGACATCTGACAGGCACTAGGTCTACCCCCATGACCTTTCCACAAGACACGTTATCATCTCTAAAAAGTTATTATTATTATTATTATTATTATTATGGGAGATAATAAACACACTCAGATTCCTTCTGGACAAATGGACAGCCCTAATCTTACAATCACTACAGTAAGACTAGATGGCACAAATTATGGTCCCAGGCAACCCAAATGTATAGTGGAGCTCAGAAATGACCCGGATGCATTACAAGAAACAAGAAACAACCCAATCATGATGATCCCACTTTTGATGAATGGGAATGTGAGAACTGGCTTGTAATGTTTAGGTTTCTAAATTCGATACAACCAAACATTCGTCGTGGTCTCCATCTTTTGAAAAGTGCAAAGGATGTATGGGACAAAGTAGCAAAAATGTAATTTCACCATGAAGACTTAGCCACCTTTATCAACTCCACAAAGATTAATAATCTCGAACAAGATGATGGAACCGTGGAAGAGTGCTTTGTTAACTTGAACAAAAAAAATAAAAATGGGAGGAACTGGGTAACTATCAATCAACAACTCCGGAATTGGAAGATCTGAAAAATCAAATAAGATAAATTAGAACCTTTAGGTTCCTCCTTGGTCTCCGATCGGACTTCAAACCTCAATGTATACAAATTTGTGGGGGAGAATCTCTTCGTAGCCTCATATTTGTACATAACATATTCAAAGAGGCTAGACGATGGAATGTGATACGGACACCAGGCCATTCAAAGTATATCAACGCAGGAGGCGTGCATTACCCATGTCAATGTGGTTAGATGACGGATATGGGTCGAGTCTCTAGAGGTCGAAGACCTTACACGTGTTCGTGACATGTGTGAGTTGCTTAGAGGAGACATTTGGACCATTGGATTGCGAGGAGGGTATGATCGGACCGTTGGATCGCCACGGCCCACCTTCATTGCACCACCTTCACGGCACTATCATCGGGGTCCATTGGGCATCTTAAATTTACATTTAGTTTATGAACATTTGAATTAATTATGTTTTGAGATAATTTGTGCATAATTTTGTGCGAATTTCTTTTTTTTTGAAACTTTTTTTAGTAGGGGTATTTTGGTAATTTAATGTAATTACGAATTTTATAAGAGTTGCCCTAAACCCATAGCATATTATGTTATGTTGATGAAAGAAAAAAAGAGAAGAGCTTTTGCTTCTAACGATCTCATCTTCGACTTCCAGTGATTGGAAGAGGGTGTGAGGCCCAGGTAAACGATTTCACATCTCCTACTTCTTTCTCCTTCTCTCTTTTCTAAAGGTATTCTTTTCTTCACCCCATTTTCTTCTTTTTCTCATAATCTCAAAAGATTGTCATTCCCTTTTCATCTCCACATAAAACCCATCACCCAAATCTACATTTGAAGAACCACCATATTTTATTTTATTTTGAATTTTTCAGATTTCCAATCTAGAAAATTTCTATTTTTCTGGATTAGAAAATCCAATTGGATCATTAGACGGACTTATTGCAAGACGAAAGTTCTATCTTTCGCCGGATCCAATTAAATTCAGATTTTAAGATTCTACACTTCGTGTTTGTGATGGATGGCCCCAATCAATGCTATATCGACCTTATTTCTTTCTTGTGTTTATGATGTATGAATCAGGCTGATATTTATTTATTTTTAAGATTGCATGAATCTGCCCCTTTTCAAATACCATGATCATTTAAGGTTAGATTAGGCCGTCCTACATCAGAATACCTCTCAAACCATACTTCCATAAAGACCAGCCTTGACTACAGACTCTAAATATGCTAAGAGGCAAGGAACTAAACGTGGAAACATGGACAAAGATAAACTCCATTGCACACATTATGGAAAAGAGACGACGTTTAAAAGAATATTGTTGGGTTCTTCATCCCAACCTTCGGCCAAAGGATATTAGGACAAAGTCTACTACTAATTTGAGCACCGCTGAAGAAACTTTCGCCTATAATGACCAAAACCTAAGGGACAAAACAATCAGTAGCTACAACAAGTGTAAGTCATTCAAGCCTTCATCTCAGCTACTGGCTAGATAAGGCAGTCAACTACTTCTATAACTGTGAATCATGTTTCTCAGACATCTTGAATCATTGATTCAAGGGCATCTAATCATATCACAGGTACAACTAATGGATATACTTCCTACTCTCTTATCTCTAGTAATATTAGATTGACTGATGGTTCCTTCTATAAAGCATTGGGGAAGCACAAGTCTTCGTATTTCTAAATCCTTGTCTATCTCATTTGTAGTTCGTGTTCTCATCATTTTCATCTAATTTTTTTCCTATAAGCTCCCTTACCAAATAATTGAATTGTTGTGTCATTTTTTATCCATCCCATTATGTTATTCAAGATTTAGCAATGAAGAAGGTGATTGGTGGAAGTTGTGAAGATCCAATTTTGTGAATGTTTCAGTTTCATGCAATTGAAATTAAAAATCGGGTGACCTAGTGGCACAACCGTCTACGTCATTTATCTTTGCAACCATTATGTCTTTTGTTTCTTGGAAAGTTCAATAAAATTGACAACTTACAATGTAAAACTCGTCAATTATTCAAGCACTGTTGAACTACTCCATTGAGTAATACAAAGATATTAAATCATCAACTTACCCATTCTGATGCATGGGGACCGCTCTAGTAGTCTTTGTATTTGGTTCCAATACTTCCTATCATTTATTGATGATTTTTCACAATATACATGATGTGGTCCCATTAATTATAAAGATATTTCATCGAATGGTTTCTACTTAATACAATATACCAAAATTAAAATATTTTTTATCTAACGATATCAAAGAATATTTACACCATGATTTACAAAAATACTTCGTAGATCACGGTATAAAATTTCAAACCTCGTACCCTTGTACACCACAACAAAATGGAGTTACTGAATGTAAAAATTGACACTTATTGGAGGTCACCTCATCTTTACTGATAGGCATGTCAGTACCAAAAGTATATTGGGATGGAGTTGTTCCCCTTGCTGCCTATATAATCAATCAAACTCGGACCGATATTCTCAAAGGTAACTATCCTTATTGGAGGTCACCTCATCTTTACTGATAGGCATGTCAGTACCAAAAGTATATTGGGATGGAGTTGTTCCTCTTGCTGCCTATATAATCAATCAAACTCCGACCAATATCCATTACAAACCTAGCAACCTCACGTGCCTCTATGACCTATGTACTCTACACCAAAAGTGTTTGGGTGCAAATGTTTCATCCACATTGTTTCA
This sequence comes from Magnolia kwangsiensis, assembly GCA_037074715.1. Classification (NCBI taxonomy): domain Eukaryota; kingdom Viridiplantae; phylum Streptophyta; class Magnoliopsida; order Magnoliales; family Magnoliaceae; genus Magnolia; species Magnolia kwangsiensis. The sequence goes on from CM073574.1 coordinate 103,313,303, forward strand.
CCATCCCACTTCAAGCTAGGGCCACAATCAATAAAATGTGTTCTTAGGATACTCAAACCCTCAAAAAGGATACTTACTACCTTCTAAATTGAAATGGATACATTTCTAGGAATGAAATATTCTTTAAAAATTTACCTTATTTCAATTCACAAGATGTTACACATCTTTCTCCTCTTCCACTTCTTGTCATAGACGACTCTCATATTGAAGATGTAACAAGCTCCACTCCAACCAAAGATCTCATGCCCTACTCTCGAAGGAAGAAAATCCCTACTCTTCCCAAGCACCACCACTCTTCGACGGTTGCACCAGAACAAGTGGATCTCTTAATTGCCCTTCACAAAGGAACTCGGCCTTGTACACATCATCGCATTGGTAACTATGTCTCAAATGCCCCTCTCCATCTTATCAGTCATACCTTTCATCTATATCATCTATCTCTATACCGACTAAGATTGCAGATGCACTGGATGATCCTACGCACCTGTTTGATTTTTCCAACCTCACTCTAAATGCCTGCAAATGGGGCATAATCACTTGTCACTGTTGTTTGGTTGGAGGAGGATTGTTGTCTCGAAAACTGTGTAAATCCTATGTGAATCTTATGCGCTTCTATACGGCCAAAAAGTATGGGATCCACCGTGATGAATATGTCATATCCATGCCGTCCATCCATTCTACAAGTTCATTTTAGAGCAAGAGTCCAAAAATGAGGTATATCAAAAGCTCAAGTGGACCACACCACATGAAACAGTGGTCCTAACAGACCCTAGGTCCTTAACTGTTGAAAGCTTAAACATACCTAGGGACCACACTAATGTTTATTTGTCATCTACCCTGTTCATAAGGTCATACAAACATGGATAAGGGGAAAACATAAAAATCATCTTGATCCAAAACTTTTATGGCCCCCAAGAAGTTATCAACCATAGGTGTTTAATTCTCACTGTTTAGTGTGGTGTGGTTCACACGAGCTTTGGATCTACCTCATTTTTAGGCTCATGCCCTAAAAGAGCTGATGGAATGGACGGACGACATGGATATGACATATACATCATGGTGGGCCCTATAATTTTTGCGCCCAAATCATTTTCCCTCTCTGTTTTGCACCAAAACGCCCATCCTGTCAACATCATCTTTCGAGTAAGAGTTGTAATTACCAGCGTAAGTAATGATGACTGGTTTACAACATATTTACATTGTAATTTGAAAATCAAACAGGCCTTAAATGAAAAGTGGCTATGGTAGACAAAATGTCTACCTTTGAAAACAGAATACTTAGGAATTAGTCACTCTCCCACCAAGAAAACATATCGTTGGGTGCAAATCGGTGTTTAGTGTTAAATACAAAGCAGATGGATCAATAGACAAATACAAAGCATGCCTAGTTGTCAAGAGCTTCACTAAAAAGTATGGTAAAGATTATGAAAAAACTTTTGTGCCGGTAGCAAAACTAAACTTGGTTTGCATCCCATTGTCCATTGTCATGAATCATAATTGGTCGCTGCATTAATTAGATGTCAAAAATGCATTTCTACATCCTTTTTGCAGCCTGATTTTTGGCTTATGGGATAGACTATCAAAATTTGTCGTCTTTAAAAAAAAAAAAAAAAAAAGCGTTGTACAGCCTCAAACAAATACCTCAGGCCTGGTTTGAAAAGCTTGCTAATACAATTTCCAACATTAAATTCAAAAGAAATGCCTTGATCATTCTATGTTTATAAAACATATGAATGGCAACACAATAATTGTTGTCATATATGTTGATGATATTATTCTAATTGGTATGAGCACAACAAAGATAGAAAAATGTTAAGAAATTCTTGGGCTTGTCATTTGAGATAAAGATTTAGGGCTGCTAAAATAATTTCTTGAAGTTGAAGTGGCTTGCTCAAAAGATGGAATCTTATAATCCCAACAGAAGTGTGTGCTAGACAATCTATCTTAGGCTAGTTTATTTGGTGCTTACCCTATTGACATATTATTCAAGTAAATCATAAATTGCACGAGAACCAACCGAAATTGATAATCCATGCATGTATTATGGATTAGTGGGTCGCCTAATTTATATTAGTGTTACTCGCCTAATTTATATTGGAATTGTAAGTCATTTTATGCAACGACCATGTCGCCATCATCTTGAAGCAATCTATTGGATCCTTGTTACTTAAAGTTGTACTCAGTCGAGGTCTTCTCTTTTCAAATCATGGTCATTTGAACATCAATGGTTTCGACGATGTTGATTGCACTGGTTCTTCCTCTAATCGGCACTCCACTATAGGGTATCGCATGTTTGCTAGAGGAAATCTAGTTACTTGAAAAAGTAAGAGACAATCCATTTTCACTTGCTCCTCTACCGAGGTCGAATATTGTGCAATGTCATATGCAGCCTGTGAATTATTATGGGTAAAGGCCATCCTTCAGGACATGGGATTCATGACATTTTCCCCAATTCCATTACATTGCAATAATCAAGTGACCAACCATATTGCATCCAACTCAGTCTTCCACAAATGCACAAAGTACATTGAAGTCGACTGCCATTTCATTCGGGGAAAATTCGGCACTAAGCCCTTTATTTGTTCGAAAGATCAGTTGGGAGAAGTCTTCACCAAAGCCACATCAACAGTGTGCCTCAAGACCATCAGTATCAAGCTCTGCATGAATGATATCCATGCGCCAACTTGAGGGAAGTGTTAGCATACACAAATTGTGTTCAGCTACGGTGGACATACTCTCGTCCACCTGCGGTGTACGTGTACCTTAATTTTTCCAATTAGGCTTAGATTTCCTTATTACACTTCTGTTCTCATCTCTTAAGGTCTCCTATTGTATTTAAATACCTCTTCCTACAAGTCTGATTTTATATAAATAAAGGATTAAGGAGAGAGGGAGATTAAGCAAGTTCTCTCCCTCCTCTCACATTCCCTTTCTCTCCTCTCTCTTTCCCATTTGATTTTCACATACTATGCATTGTAAGTTTGTAACACAGTTCTTACTGATATGGTCCGATAATATTGATATCACAATATATCAGCATGCATCGACGATATAATCATATTGATACAATGTAATTTTTTTGACACTCCCCTGGTTTCATATTGGTGACCTGCGATACCGGTAGTATCAGCCGATATATTACTCCTGATCTGTCAAATAGCGCATCAATGTGCCATAATGGAGATCGCAACATCATTTCCCTTAGTGACACCACAAAAAAATAGCCCACGCTTTACTCCACACAGGTAACAAACATCCTCTAATATTCCAAAATTATCTTAGTCCTATTATTAACATTTCAAATTTCCCCATGAACTGAACACAGCTTTGCACTATTTGGAATTTTCTAGAACATTAAAAACTAGGTTTGGATTTTCAACTCTACTGCCCTAAAAGAACCTTACATGCTCTGGGCTAATCTCTCGAAACTTTTCCTTTCATTAATCCTAGTTCTTATCAGTTTATTAAATCACTGTATTTCCAGTTACAATCTTGAATACTTTGCACAGTTCATAGCACATCTTGTAGAAGCTCATGAAATCAGTCATTGATATAAAACAAATACAAAATTAAAACTATAATGACAACAGTTCGCACTACTACATCCTACACAATTCAAGGATCGTGGATTTACATCATGAAGAATGATACAAATATTATAGTGGTACAAGATTCATACCATTCATGTTTCTAACGCAAACATAAATTGCAAAAAAAAAATGCTTTCAAACCCAACATTAGAGAGAATTCTCACAACTATGATAACGGATAAACAAAAGAATATAAAAGACAAATCTGACCTTTCCAGTATGTTGCGTATGTTCATGCGCAGCCATTTGCCAGTATATACTTGTTCTTTTGTAAAAATCCTTGAGAGATTCACCAGGCTTCAAAAAAGACAAAGTCATAAAATAAAACAGTGGACCATAAAGCATTAGGACGAAGACCCAAACACCAACTTCACAAGCACACTTGGGTGTAAAACAAAACTGTTAATGAATGTGATATTTGTATAGGCATACATAGGCCCACTTACATGGGTTATTTTAGTCTAGGACATAGAAGGGATATTTGCTTTTGTTATTAATGGCATTTCTGTGATTATGAAACTTTCATAGTACAAAAGAAGAAAGCAAGGGGGGGAACCTAACTCAGCCCTCTCTCCGTCTCTCCCTCCCTCCCTCCCTCTCTACCATTTTACATGGTATTAGAGCTTCCTTGTTTCTTCTCCAAATCTTCTTATTTCTTCTTTATTTTATCCCTCGGTGTCCCTTATCTTGCTTGTGATGAAAATTTCTCAATAAACCTAGTGATTCTTTTTTGTTTCTTTTGTGTGACAGACCTTTTGTACTGGTCTGTATGTGTGGACGCGAATGAAAACATAAGCTTTCTTGAATGATATCACCTCACGTGTGATTGTTGCAAACCTGTGGGCTATTTATCTGTGTTGGATGTTGTGCTCATAACTGTATTTCTTTGTGGCCGGTTGGAAGCAGTGGACATGTGGGCTGATTCTTCTGTCAGAAGTGACGCGTCCATTGTGTGAAGTGTTCAAGAATGATGCTCATCAATTGTTCTAGGTTAGCTCGCATTTGTGTTTGTGAGGTACTCCTCTTTTATTTGTTACGGAGATAAGAAGAGATCCGCAATCTGGACTTATAAATCCATATGATTTTTTAGGGTTCTAGATAACCTCTGTTAAGTTAAATAAAATAAATTATTTATAATGGTCCAAGTCAATCCAAGCTTTTCTCACGGCCAAGGGAAATTAGAGATATCTGACCATAGAGAAACCTGATGAAAAATTTTGTCCATGTCCTAGACCAAAAAACCCATCTAAGTGGGCCTATGAAGAACCATCTCTATATCACATTCTTTAAAATAAATAAATCATAATAAGGGCTGGAAGTAATATAGCACAACATGGAACATGTGCCAAAGATCAGTGCACATGGCAATGTGTCAAAGATCCAGGCCATTCATCAGGTAGGGCACACTGTGAACACGCCAAAATGAAAAAATTGGGGTAGCACACTGATCAAGTGAGCACACATGAAGTTGAATTTGGGCTGGACTTTATTTTTCCTTAACTGCCCATTTTTTTTCATACAAGTTTGACTACTTTTATCACCAGACCTACATTAGTTTTGGTCCATGGAGTGTTTACAGTGTATTCTTCCTGGATGAATGGCTGAGATCAGCAACCTCTTCATGATTTCTGACATTCTGTGTATATGCACTGTTTCCCCCAATCATACATGTAACATGTGTATGTCTTACACCAGGCACATATACACCCATATGCAATATGGGAGCATGATCTTGAAATGCTACTGCATGAGAGCCGATATGGCAGGTAGGTGCGAGATTCAGCCATGCGGTACCTCCAACTAACAGAGTGCATGGCAGGAAAATCATGCCATTGAGGTGATTAGATGGACCATTCAGAGCACATTGAATATGGACCATTCAGAGCATGTTGAAATGGACCACTAAGAGCACTCCCCATTCTGGTGCCTGTATTTGTATCTATATCTTGGCATTATAGGTGAATGACTTGAACAAAGACTAAATATGAAAGATGCACAAAATGCCAACATACACAAGAATTTGAAAAAACTATTTTTCCGTGCATAAGTATTATCTAACAACGCAAACAGTTAAATGTGGAATCTAACAGAACGATGCAAATAGAATGGGGCACTCTAATGGAGGAAGAACCCTTCAGTCCTGCAATAGCTACCCCCAAACAAACCACGTGCTATAGAAAAGGGGAAGGACTCGAAACATAACTCCAACCAACTTGGGACTAAAATTCTCACTTCTAAAGTATAAACATAATGAATGACATGATACCAAAACAAATTTGGTTCTTTAACAACCTCGTTTATAAATAGCTACATGTGCTTCAGAATATATTCAAGAAATGAAAAAAAAAAAAAAAGTTCCTTGCCAAACAGTCTGATAAAAATTGAAAACAGGAATTACCATTGGAGTCCTTTGCGAATCTGAAAGGCCAAGGTTGGCTCTGATCTGCTCTATCCTGGCTCGTTTCTCCTTTCTTCGGAGATTCTTCCCCTCACCCTTAATTATAGCAACAGCATCTCCCACCTCGAGAGTTCTTTCACCTTCATCCATTGTCTTCCAAACATGCCAAAAACAGGAGAGATCAATGGAACTGACGTTGCTTCAACCAATTTCTAAATAACAGAAGCAAACATATAACGAATATCAATGATAATTATGGGAGTAAAACAGAATTTTTTTCAATGGAATATCATCAATACATTCCCATTTTTGAAACATGCTTGCAAATACCAGAAACCTATCATAACAGAAGATTAGGCCAATATTATTAAATAGAAGCCAGAAATAAAGTCGTAGAGCCAAGAAATAACGACTAATGAGTAAGAAACCAAAACTCATGTTTCTGAAAGGTCAAATTAGCTAAATAGTTACTCTTAGATCCATTCAATTCATGCAAGATGACTGATAAAATGCTGAAGACTATCATCAAGTTGTCTAAAAATTTTGGGTACTTCTATGCATGCAGAAAACAACGCTGGGAAAGCATTTCACAACAATACAAAATTAAGAGAATGTATTGCAGAGGCACAAAATTACTGTTAGGTAGCTAGATATAGGACTTGAAACTTGAAAGGGGTTAAGGATTCAATGATAAAGTTCATATGGATAATCAGAAAATAGCTATGATGTTTTAAAATTACTTGCTTGTTTCTTTTCTCTGTACCTAGAACCAAGTTACAAAAGCATTGCTAGTACTCTTACACTCAATAGGCGAGGTTAAAACCTCCACACTAGATGTCTCTTATGTATGCAAGTACAAATAGTGAGTGGAAATGTCCAGCAGATAGCAACAACCATTTCATCGAACATGCGTCTTTTGTATTTTCCAATGATTTACATGTTTTATTAATGGAAATTGTTTGATATAGTTGGTAAGAGTAGCATGTTGAAAACATCACTCTTCCCCCTAAAGAAAGAAAGAGTTGGGGTCTGTGCAACGCATATGTGGACAGCCCCCTTCGCTTGCATGCAATCGCTTATGCCATTTGACCTCTCTTTCCACACACACATGCCACCGAAAATTTCATCCCCCAAAAGAAAGAAAGATTTGGGGCTGTGCAATGCATATGGACAGCCCCCTTCGCTTGCATGCAATCACGACCTCCTTTTCTTTCATTCTTTTTCTTTCTTGAGCAAGCAACAAAATTTTATTTAAAGGATCAGAAGATGGAAAAACTCCCCGTACAGCAAGCTAAAAAAAAAAAAAAAAAACCCTATAGAAACATGACCTCACATCTCACAAGATTAAAAGAATATTTACCCAAAAGACACATGGGCCACAAACAACAAAGCGCAGGAGAGAACTTAAAGGTGACAATAGAAATGCAGCCAGCTAATGGCACTCAGTCTGCACCTCCTTACTCCACTATGAGCACAAATCTGAAATTGAACAACCATAACATATTGGGAATTGAAGGCCCACTAAATGCTACTAGCTTTGATTTTGTTGAATAGACGGATCAACGAGATCTGCTCGTACTTGAAGCTGCAGCTCTTTCGTTCTTTCCATATCTCCAGCACACGGCTAAAGGGAGTAATCTCCACATCACCTCATCGTGAAGGAACCCCTGCCCCAATTGAAAACCAACTTGAGAAGCCTCTCCCTCAAGATCCATTCTATGTCAAAGAGGCAAAGAAAATGGCTCCACAAAGCAGATGACACCAAACAGTGAAGGAAGATTTGACGAGCAGATTCCTCATCAGCCTCACACAGTGCACATGTTACGCATGAAGAATCCTTTAGAAGTACCGAGCAGTTTCTCATCTCTCATCAGCCTACCCTTGATGGCTGCAACTCTAGGGGAGCCTCTGCTTGCCACACTAAAGTCAGGAATGAAGAATCCAACTCAATCAGCATCTATATAGAGACAAGGAAAGTTGATAATTTTCAATCTAATGCATCACATTTTCTACTGATAGATAGTAAAGAAGGCTGAAGTTCAGAAACTCACGTGGAGCTAATTTTGTAGTAATGGTAGAGATATTTACACAGGGTAGAAAATTTTTCTTTTGGCATGCATGAACCAAGTGGACAGGAGGATGAAAGTGAAAATCATTTCTAATGGGTGATGAATTTTTGGAAACATCACAAATATAAAAAGGAGCAGCTTACTAACATTGCAATCTGAAAAGAGGGTTTACTGGGAGGTTGACACTGGGAAAATTCCGAGCTCTATCTATGACTCAGGTGTATAGGTTTAGAGCAAGTAAATATAGGCCAAACATGCAACTATACAAGTTGAAGAGCCAACATTTCTCCTTATAATCGTGAGGATACAATTTTAAAATACCAAAAAAAATAAAAATAAAAAATAAAAAAATCAGTGATTTTTCTACTATTTAATCATTCCTTTCTTGTGCAAGTAGAATCCTGATCATCAGATCCACTCTAGATAGGTTCAAACTGCACTAGCTACCTCACCAATGTGGCCTTTATCAGTTCAGCTCTGAACACCAAAGAATAAAGAAGTTTCAAGGAAATCCTCAATATAGTAAATGAATAAGGAAGCATCCATAGGAAGATATGCTTATGTTGGAGGATATTTGGTCATATAAAGAAATAAAAGCTGCGGAAAAAGTGCTAAAAATGCTAAACCAATCCCCATCTTACATATTTAAAATGCAGGCGGTTAAACAGAAAAAACATAAGATTAAAACAAAAGCCCAGAGGGTTGTGTTTTCGCTATCAGGCATTGTGCATAGTTGCTGTCCAATAAAGTTTGCTGTATTTGTTGGAATGTACATGGGTGAATTGTGGCTGGAGGTTTAGAAGGTTGTCCAACTTACAGCTGTTATGTTATCTAGTTGTCTCGAGAACCTAAGGTAATTAGGTAACTACAGTTACCATATGGCTGGCAGTTCTCTACAAGAATTCCCGAAAGTTTCTTAACAAGACTAAAAAGAGAAATTGTGTATCATCTGCTCTAATTCTTGCGCTACTTATAATGGAATCCTTGTTTGCATATTCTAAGAAATTGAACTATTTGCATCCAGTGTTCGCAATATTGATACTATCGGCTGATATTATCGTTATCGCTGTCCAGCGCCACGAAACCACTCGGAAGTTCAAAAAAAGAGGAAAAATGATTCTATCGCGCGATATATCGTAGGATATCGCCTCATGATGATCAATATCATGGATATTATCGATACTATCACTCATCATTGGATTTGTGGGGTTCGCAATTACCAAAAAATCAAAAAAAAAAAAAAAAAAAACAGAGAGGAAAAGCTGGGCGGAGGATTTTAGTACCTGTAGACTCATATTGCATGATCGGAGGTCGAATTTGATGGGCCACTCCATCAACAGCGGTAATTTCGATTTCTCCCTTTATTTTTTCTTTGAATGCAACGGAGATTTCACATCGCAATGGAGATTTCGGCTAAGGGATTTCTGCAACCGAGATTTCGGCGAGAAATCAGGCATATTGAGGAGAAGATTTGAGATTTTTAGGGTTCGGAATCTTCGGAACCTCTTCCCTCTTTCGAAATGCAGCTTCCTCCGCTGAAATCCCTTTAAAAATCCAATTGCGTACTGAGTTACTCGTCCACTTTAACGTACTGATGAAACTCTGTGGGGCCCACTGTGAATGTATGTGGTTTATCCATGCCGTCCAACCGTTTTTACAGCTCATTTAAGGGGTTGATCCCAAATTTGAAGCATATCCAAAGCTGAAGTGGACCACACCATATGAAACAGTGGGAATAATGATTTCAACCGTTGAAACCCTTCCAAGCCCCACAGTGACGTTTATTTGTCATCCAACCTGTTCATTAGATCACAAAAATAGGGATGAAGGGAAAACATAATTATAAGCTTGATCCAAAACTTCAGTGGCCCTCAGGAAATTTTCAATGGTATATGTTCAATTCACATTGTTTCCTGTGGTGTGGTCCATTTGAGCTTTAGATATGCTTCAATTTTGGGATGAAGCCCAAAAATTATCTATTAAAATGGATTAAAGGAGTGGATAAAATATATAAATCACGGTGGTTCCCACGGTGTTTACTAAGTGCATAAAATAAAATGCACCCATAAATGCACTTGGTGGATCGGTGCTACGTGAGAAACAACTTATTGGGTGTTACGCTTACTGTAGGGACCACGTTGATGATATGTTGTAGTTCCACTCCATCCATTCGTTTTTATAGCCCATTTATGATGTCATCCCAAAAATCAAACACATTAAAATATCAGGTGGACCGCACCACATCAAACAGTGATTAATGAACACTTACCATTAAATGATATGTATCTGCTTAATTTTTCTGGTGTGGACCACCCAAGATTTAAATTTGCTTAATTTTTGGAATAATATTCTTAAATTATATGAAAAAATAAATGGACGACCTGGATAAAATATATATACAGAAAGGTGGACCCCACAGGACTGGCTGTTGTACCACACAGGTTGTATGGTGTGAAGACAGGCGCTGACGCTTCCACTTATACAAATGGTTCAAATGAGATCAAAGTTACATGGACCACATAATGATGTATTTATTATATCCACCCCGTTCATCTCTTTGGCAAGATCATTTTAGATCCTGAGCCCAAAAATAAGTCATATCCAAAGCTCAAGTGGACCACACCACAAATAGCCGTGGGAACAATGATTCTCAACATTAAAATGTTTGTAGGACCCACCATAACATTTATTTTCCATCCAATCTGTTCATAAGGTCACACATACCTGGCTGAAGGGGAAAAACAAATATCATATTGATCCAAAACTTCTGTGACCCCAAAATGGTTTCAATGGTAGACGTTCAATCCTCCACTATGTTTTGCAGTGTGGTCCACTTGATAATTGGATCTGACTTATTTTTCGTTTCAAGCGTTACGACTAGCTTGCCAAATGGACAGGCGGTTTGGATATAAAATATACACGTTTTTGGCCCACTTGAGTATTTGATTGGCTCATTTTTGATACCATGTCCTAAAATAAGCTGACAAAACAAGCGGGTAGGATGGTTTTCTCATAGGATGGTTTTCTCACAAACATTACGGTGAGCCCTACCTAACTCTATAGCGCATGAAACATTATAGGCCACAACGTCCCTATCATTTATATGTATATTTATCCATTTTTATTTCTTTTATTGTTCAATAAATTGGTTGTGTTTTCATGCACATCTTCCATACATTTATAAATGTCATGCATTCAATTTAAATATAGTTGCATTAGTTTAGTTAAACATCGCATAACTTGGGACCCTATACAAAGAAAATTTATTGTGTACCTTTTTTTTTTAGTTGTTATGATTTAAAAGTGTGTATTAAGGTCCTTTTTAACAATCCATGAAGTTTCATTGAAATATTCAACCATTTTCCCAATGGTTCCCCATGTTTCCCAAAAAGTGCGATACATTATGCGATACAAACAATATATCCCGTGCGATAACCGATACGTATCTGTATCCCAAGGGTGCGATACATAGCGCGATAACGATATTTCAAACACTGATTGCATCTAATCAGCACAGTCAACTTGGGAGATGCTAATCATCTTTTCAACATTGCCTAAAGAAGTCTATGAACGAAGATTTGAAGAAGATATTCTAGCTAAGCTACACCACCTTTTTTTTTCTTTTTGCTCTCTCTCTCTCTCTCTCTCTCTCTCTCTCTCTCTTTATATATATTCTAGCTAAGCTTAGATTTCCCCTTTGTGTAATATTCAAAACTATTTTAGCCAACAGGTGAAATGGGTATTTGATGCAAGACAAATTAATTCAAGTAAAACACTCTAAGACCTTATTCAAAGCTTAGGTTTGAAGTCACATCAAACCAACTCCTGGCTGAATCACACCACCAATTGGAGTAACGTCCCCAAAATTAATCCAAACACAAGATTGACTAAAACTTTCTATACATGTATCCATACTTCCAAAAGCAAAAGGAACCTGAATCTAATCCTAACCATCCATTATTTATAACCCCAATCATCTATTTTAATAAAACATTAATAATTACTAAGATATCCCTAAATCCCATCACAACCATTCCTGTAATCGGTCACAACTCACTCATTCATGTTATAATCGAATGATCTTGGGATCATTTGAAAGCTAATTCAATAGGAAATGGACCAATTTTGTGTATAATTTGGACAACATTTAGTACCTGAAGAATGATGTGAAAAATAAGTGATGGAAGTAAGGCTATGTAGAAAATGTTGATAAATGATTTATTTTTATTCTTTTCCCATGAAAAGCTCCTGAATATATGAAATAATCCAATAGCATGGACAACATGGCCCCACAGGTCAATTAGAACACAGTATGGATCTATTCGACCGTCAAGTATCCAGCCAAAAAATATTTAGCTGGACTAACTGATTAGACAGTTTCATGGACCTAATCCACCGATTGAATATTTTGATCATGGCCACTCTTGGACTGCACCACTCCTCCCAGTTTGGAAGAAACTTATTGTTCAGATAGAACCATTGTACATGTCCATTGACTTGGCCTGCATTTATTTCATAGTATACCCACTTCTAGGGCCGTCAATGGACCAGGGCAGAGGTTGGCTTCAACCTAGATTTTATTCAGGCCAGACCTGTCAGATTGGCCTGCCCGTCACCATACTCCATGATAAGGTGCACAGCTGATTTTTCCATCTGATCATGGACCGTAGTCATTGTGATCACATCTCACATTTAGACCATGAATCATTTGTCAGATCATTGGGGCATGATCAACGCATTCATTCTGTTGATACATCCTGTCAATAGAACAGTTAATTTTGTCATCAATCTGTACATTACTCAATCCATCGACTCGTCTTTCGATCTCTATGATGATTCCCCTTTTTTCTCCCTATCCAGCCATTGATCCATCAAAAAACCCATAGATCAATTAGCAGATCCACCCACAGATTCATCCACTAGCGCTTCTTTCAGTTTGTTGGTCAATTTCTCTAGTAACTCTTCTTCTGATGGCCTCTTGGGAATAGTGGCCTTCTTAGTGAATGATTTCATGACAAATTCCTTCAAATCCATCTTGAATGACCAAGTAGTCATTTTTTCATCATGGATAATGTTTTGATCTTATATCCACAGTTTTCCAAGAAGAATATAGCAGTGGTTCTTCTGACAATGTACCAAACATATTTAAAATAATTCCTCCAAAAGTGACACATTAAAATGTATCACTAAGTTTGATGTTTACCCACCTTAGAAAATATCCCCACTTGGACAATCACATTACCACTTCTTTAGGGACGAGAAGTTCTCAAACCTGCTTCCATTAATTACCATCTCAAAAGCCTTACACCAAAAAGTTAGTACCAAATAGATCACCACTTGAAGCGATGGTATCATTGACATCAAATGCATCCCATGGACTTGAACTGGTTCTAGTACCAAAACTGATGCAGGACAGATGAATTGAAACAATATGCTCTGACACCTGATTCATAGTTTTGATTTGAAGCCACATAAAACCTAGAGGTGCTAACTTAATCATACCACCGGTAAGTGCATCAAACCCCTAAATAAATTCAAACATAGGATTAACCAAGACTTTGCTTATTAGCGGTTCGCAGTTCATTCATAAAAGAATCTTTACATGCACATATATTTGAAAGTGAAAGAAACCCTATTCTAACTAACAATCCATTATTTCTAATCTCATCAATCTGTTTTAATAAAAATATTAACACCAATGAAAAAAAATCCCTAAATTCTGTCATAACCAAACAATCCTTCTGGAAATCAGTCACAGCTCACTAAGTTCACGTTCATGTCATTCGGTCGTCATTTATTACCAATGTTTTAAATATCAACGATGTCGGCCGATATATTCCACGATATATCTTGTATCCCACCTGTGCGATACGAAATGCACAGGTAGTACCGATATATTCCACATGTTCATCTGGTGAGCATTTTCAATTTTTGATCCATTTTTTCATTGAAATCATGTTAAATCAGTGTCAAATTGTTACAAATCCATTGGTTCTTCATGTTTTGCATGAAAAATCATGGAGTTGGAGCTTTGATTTCGATATCCATTGGTTCTTCATTTTCTCCGGGTTTTTTTTTTTCAAAATTATCCTTCAACCAGCTGTCAATTGAGACTAATTTCAAAGTATTTAGGAGTAGTCAATGAAATGATCATCACATACACTCTAATTTCAAATTTTGAGTGTAGATGGTCTGATTTGGGGAACATTGGGGAAAATTCAAAATTTCCCCAATTTATCCCAAATTGCTTGCAATGCGGTACTCCAAACATGAAATCAAGTATGTATGAGGATTGATCTACTGATTTTTCAAGTCCTTGTCAATTTCTGGAAAATAAAAATCATTTTTTATTAAAATTTAAAAGAAAAATTATTAAAATATTTTTTTTTTTCAAAATTTCCCTTCAACTAGTTGTCAATTGAGACTAATTGTGAAGTATTTAGGAGTGTTTGACAAAATGATCATCACATACACTCTAAATGTTATACATTCAATTTGAATATAGTTGCATTAGTTCAGTCAGACAACTCATAGCTTAGAAACCTATACAAAGGAAACCTATTATGTGCACTTCTTTTTTTAGATGTTATAATTTAAAAGTATATATTAAGGTCTTTGCTAACAATCCTTGAAGTTTCATTGAAAAATTCAATCATTTTCCCCATGTTTCCCAAAATCCCATGTTTCCCAAAAAGTGCAATAAATTACCCAATACAAATGATATATCCCATGCAATAGCCGATACGTATTTGTATCCCAAGGATGCAATACGTAACGCGATACCGATATTTCAAACAATGTTTATTGCTACATCACGTGGGTCCACTAACTTATCAGATAGTTTCATAGATGCAATCAATGAGTAATCCATTGATTGGATATTTTGGTTGTGGCCACTCTTGTGCTCCATTGGTATTACCTTAGCATAGAAAAAATTCCTTCCCAAAACTCACAAGAAAAAAATAGCATATAGGGTTCACTTTTATTGTGATGATTGATTGAAATGGAAATAACCAATATCATTTAAAATTCAGTAAATGAAGATTTGGAAAGAAAAATAATAATAATAATGAGCAATCATACATTGATATGGTTACCTCTTAGAAAAAACTACAAAAGACATATCCCAAAATTGATAGAAAAAAATAGTGAGAATATCAAAGTTGGATCAATTACCCTCTTAAATCTTCTGAAAAACAAATGCAACATTGAACAGATTTGGGATTAAAAAAAGAAGTGAATTTTGTTTTGTTTTGTTTTTTTTTTTTTTTTTTGAAAGGTAACAAACAAGAAGGGAAATAATGGATCTCATTTTGGGGGGGAAAAAAAAAAGATCACAAGAAAACAAACATGTACATATGCATGCTGGGGTAGAAACCTGAATGGAGAGGTACCTCCAAACCATCTTCCTCATCTAATTCATCGCTGTCACTTCCACTACTGCTCTGTTCCCCTTCAGAATCATCCTCATCCTCATCTTCATCCTCCGAAACCTCTAACCATTCAGATTCAGACGCCTGAGAGCATGCAAGAAAGAGAAACGGTTGAAGGGAAAAGAGTAAACTTTCGCAAGATAGCTGGATTCAAGAAGCAATGAGTGCCCCTGGCATAGATATCATTATTCACCATGATCATCACTAGCATGCTCTTCATTTACATGGTTGATAATGTGTGCATAGATCTTTACCAGACAAATGGAATTTCATGATATAATATAATATAGTATATAGAAAGTTCTTTCCTCAACCTGATGAATGCAGAAAACGGATTCCAAGAAATGCTGGAAATATACATCGCATTCTGACAAATAATTCAAAACACTGATTGGTATGAGAATTAAGAACAATAAATTGACTAAAAGCCTCCCAAAGAAGATACGAAATTAAAGTAATTAACAGATGTTTCAACTTTCAATGATGTCATTTCACAATTGTGAAAAGGATGAAAATACTCAAGGGGGTGACACAGGGTATCATATTTATCGGCTCTAAAACATCAGATAATGAGTGGTCATATTCATGTGGTTTACGGCATAAAAAAATAATTTCTTTGAACACATTATCATCAACCGAACAGCATATAAGGATGAAACGTAACAAAAAACCATGAGTATCCTGAGCACGGTATGAAATGAAAGGTAACACACCGGTATAAGGTACTTCCATTCATCAAGTTTGCTGAGATTAAGCATGTACAGATCATCAAGGGTAACTTCACGATCTTTAACTTCCATCATGCCTCCATAGATGTACAAGGTATCTCTTGCCACAACCATGCAAGCATTGATTCTTCCACAAGGCTTCACTGTCTAAAAGTTGCAAAAGTTTCACAAGTTAATTATTGAAGAAGAAACATGTATAAGATACAGGGTCAACATCAGCAAGAGTAACCAACCTCAGATAAATTGCATGTTTGCATATCAGAACTAGTGTTCTGTTCTTGACGCTTCTCATCGGATACATTGGCACACCCACCATCATCAAAAGTAAGATTCCTTGTCATATTGTGAGAAACATCTTTAATTCCATATTCTGTATCAGGTGCTGCTTCATAGTTCTCATCTCGTCCAATCGCATCGGCCTTCCCAGGATCATTTTGACCATTATTGTCATCAAGAAGGCAGTCATTATATTGTTGGCCTGACCTCTTACTCCCTCTTGACTACGGAGAGAATTCATGGAACATTAAAAAAACACAGCCACATCAGAAAACTAAAAATAAAAGGAATGACTAAATCTGCCTACGAGGAAATAACAATGTAAAAGTACGAGCTAACAACTACAATCAATGCATCAAGAAACTTCTGTCAAAACTTTGAGGATGGAATGACCTGAGCACATGCTCAGCATTTCAAAGCTATCTACATTACTACCTTATCTTTGGTTGATTTTTCCTTCCGCAGCTCCAAAGGATACCTAAAACACACCAGTAAGAAGAGAGTAAGAAGGAAACGCTGCAGTAAGTTCTCATCTATCACATCCATTTGCTTCTTCAGCTGATGCAACTATGCAAATATGATGAGATAAAAAGATATATAGGATACTAACAACAGTTCTATAGCCATCTCCCATGTAATTTGATGGCTAGCTGATGCATCTAGACCATACATCCATCAAATGGTCCCAGATGGCCCTGCAAGCTGGCGGATTAAATATCAGGCCCATCCAAGGATCCTGATTAAAGATCCAAACTTGAAGGTTGAAGTATGGACCACCCAGCAATCCAGACTAAATATCTGGACCAGTAAACTGTTCCAAAGTGTATATTTAGACCATATCAAGGGTCCAGATTAGCTTGATTAAGAAGAACGATTAGATCCATGGCCTGATGACAGATCTAGACAAATCAACAGTCAAATTTGACTGTCGAACCCACATATCCAATCAGCCTCTAGGGCTTTATGTGATCTTCATGCACCACTCGAACTGAAAGGGAAATTTTATAGGATGGCTATAAGACCAATGTTTTCGGTATTATTATTGCATAATGTGTCGCACTCTCAAGCTACAAATACATATCGGTTATCGCACAAGATATATGGGTTATCACATGAGATATATTGGTTTTATTGCATAATTTATCACCATTGTTGGGAAACATGGGGAAACATTGAGAAATTGGTTGAATGTTCCAATGAAACTTCGAGGATTGTTAAAAAAGACACTGCTACACACTTGAAAATAAATTTTAAAAAATCGCAAAAACCAAGTGCACATAATAGGATTCCCTTGTATAGGGTCCTAATCGAGAATTATTAATTATTATTTTTTCAAAAATCCCCAAATTACCAAGAATGTGTAGATTAGGTTATATGCATGTTTGATTTCGTGTTTGGAGACTAAGATTGCAATTGATTTGGAAAAAAATTAGAAAATTTTGAATTTTCCGCAAGTCAGCCCATCTCCCTAAAATCTTGAAATCTGAGGTCAAAATCCATAATTTTTCATGCAAAACATGAAGAATAATTGATTCTTACCATTTGGTATTATTTACAACATACGAAAACAGGAAAAAAAAAAAAAAAAATCAAAATCAAAACTAAAAAATACGCTCCATTTAAAATCCATCCTTGAGACACTTCTGATAGTAATTTCAGAGAAACTTCAAAAATTTCCTAACAAACTAAAGTGGACTGGTTGATATCACCTTACAATGTACTAGGAAGAAGTGTTTTTTTTTTTTTTTTAAAGAAAAAAAAAATGATTTTTGTGAACTTTTTAGGATTTTCTAGACAAAACACCGTTGGTTTGATTTTTTCTCTTTCAATATCACACTCGATATTGATATATCGCACGATACATTACAAATTTATAAAGGAGGGTTGCGGATATATCGCGATATCGTGCGACATATTGCACGATACCAAGAAAAATGGATATTAATACTAGGTTTTGTGTCGCCCAACTAGGATAGGATATATTGGTGATATTGCAAGATATTGAAAAAACTGTATAAGACCTATCATGTTTTATGGGATGGAATGTTGAGGAGTTAGGGAACAACATGTCAATAGGATGAGTGTAGCTGAAATTAGGATGCAGAGATGGATGAGCGGAAAAACAAGGAAAGAATTAGAAATCAATGCATTGGAGGAAATTTGGGAGTAGCACCAATGTTGAGTGTCAAATATTGCATATTTTCCCCTATCTATATCTTGGTTTTATGAACATGATACTGCTTAATGTTATATTTTATACATGTTCGTGTTAAAAGGTGAATTCGAGAGCTTGGATTGAAAAGAACATTAAAAGCATGGATTTAATGCTCAAGAATCACCTAGGCAAAGGATGGATCTTAGGAGACCAAGATTGAAGAATTCACATACCAAAGATCCAAGGAAACCAAGTGAGTAATGAAGAAACTTGAAGATTTGAAGTGAATTTGCGTAAATCTCGACTAGCCCTGGCTCTGGCTCGACTAGCGTAGGAAACTTTGGCTCGAACTCCAGCAACATTATCTTTTAAATTCGCACAATCCTCGCCCAGTCAAGGATTCCTCTCGACTAGTCAAGGGTTACGCAGATTTTGCGTGGACTGCGTAAATTTGAAGCGATTTTCGGACTTTTCCAACTTTGTGAGAAAGTTGGAGTTCCCCAACTATAAATAGGAGTTCCTAGAATGCTCCAAAGCATATTCTAGAGTTTGAGTGGAGCAAAAGGGCGGAGCTGCCGTCCGGGAGTTTTTCTTCTTTTTCTTTAGTTGATTTTTATGTTTTATTTAAGAGTCTTTAGTTCAATCATGTCTATGGTTGGCTAAACCTATTAGATAGGGCTAAGAGGTGAAGCTTGTAGTGTGATTGGGATGTTTACTTGCTTTGATTCATGTTTATTTTGAACTTCATTGAATTCTATATTGATTTTAAGGAATATTTTCAGTTTTCAATGGTTTGTTGTGACTTATATTACAATAGATCTGCGATAGCTTTAGATACCTTCTTTTCTTAATTTGAGATTGTTGGATTGGTGAATCCTGTTGTTTTCCATTGTCCCCTGGGCATGGTTGGGTGACAAAATCCCTTCCAATCATCACAATTCTCCTCCATTGAAAACTGGATCAATGAGAAGTTCAGAGATCTGACCGTCTCTTCTTCCAACTGGATAGGATAGGACTTTGATTCCAGTTGGATCTCTTGAATTAAGAAAGGTAGCATCTCAATTGCTACAAGTGGATCCTTGGCACCCTAGTTCCCATCTTTTAATTGATAGTTTAAATAATTATTCACAATTATTCTCTCTAATATTTCAGATTTAGATTTAGATCTTCTTCTAGTTCTGATTCTAGTTAAATTCAGAATACGTACAAGTTTAGTCCTTGTGGATTCGACCTCGGTCTCACCGAGTTATTACTACATCGCTACCCTGCACTTGGGGTTATGAACAAGTTTTTGGCGCCGTTGCCGAGAACTACGGTTGCGTTTTCTAAGATTAATTGGTATTAGAAATAGGCTAAGACTAAGCTTAGTTTAGGTTAGGATTTTTCTTATTTTTTGAATTTTTCTAATTTGGGGTTTTTAGGATTCATCTTTAATTGTTTTCTTTCCTTCTTCTCTGTTCTTCTAACATTGCTAACATAGTTTTGTTTTTGTAGGATCTTCAATTCTAGTTCTTCTCTTCTGGTAATTTCTTCCCTCTACTTGCTTTCCATACTTGTTGTAGGAATTAGAAAATAGAATTAAAAATTTGGTGTGGTTCATGCCCACATGAGTAAGGGACCATACTCTGAGACCTTTGAAAGAAGAAGGTTTGGTTCAAAAATCCATTGACAAGTTAGAAAATCCTCAAATATTTTTGAAATATCATCTAAGAGCATGGCTCAAGAACATTAGGTTGATGAAGATCCTGTGCATCACACACCACCTATTAGGACGGTGCGTGATGAGAATGAAGTGCATCTGGTTCCACCGGTTCTAAGTTCATAAGATTATTTACAACCGGTGAGAACAAGTTCACCTTCCTGCATAATTCTCCCAATCAATACAGGAAACGTGAACTTCAAGCCTAAGATAATTCAATTACTACCTAACTTCCATGGACTTCATTCAGAAAATCCATATATGCATATTAAAGAATTTGAAGAGATTGTTACAACCATACATTTTAATGACGTTCCTTCTGATACAATTAGTCTTAAATTATTTCCATTCTCTCTAAAAGAAAAGGCCAAATCATGGTTTCATTCATTAAGGCCTAGATCCATTGGCACATGGGCAAAGATGAGCCAAGAGTTCCTTAAAAAGTTCTTCCCAGCTCATAAAACCAACTGATGGGTACATCGCGCGCACACGCACGCCCCATATGCACGTATGCAAAGAGGAGGGCCCCATCATTGATCTGAATCGATGACGACGCCCAAGGGGGACCCCCTAGCTAGGGGACAGTGTTTTGGTTACTTGAAGTGAACCCGATCGTCATGTGAATCCCGCCATGGGATCTCATCATCGTGGCCCACTATTCGAGATGAACTAGTACTTTGAGTTTTGCTTATTATTATTATTAGAAATATCATGGACGGTTTAGATTGCTTTGATTAGTTGTTATTTTTTATTACTTCGTCTCCAAGTAATAGGGCGCGCACGTGGCACGAGTTTTGGAGTATAGGATTTTATTATAAATAGGCACTCCTTGTGGTCTTTTTTTTTCTTATTAATGATTGAATAAAATTTCTATATTTTCCTACTCCTCACCGAGTTATAAAAATCCCATTGGGTGTGAAACTCTCCCTTCTTTTAAAGGGCTAACTACCGTGGTGCAAAGCCACACCCATCCCAATTCACCCCCACCTTCTACCATCCATGTCCAACTTTTCCTACAGCCATTCAACCTTCAAATCCATCACCACTTTGCAGTCAATCCTCCTCTACAGCAGATTTCCAGAATCTGGCCCTACAAGAGGGCTGAAACTTCGGTGGAACACCACGCACGGACCCAGGGTGTGCCGAATCGGTTACGTATCGGCCGTATCGGCCGATACGCGAATCGGGGTTGTATCGGCCGTTACTGATTTTTGTATGCGTATCGGCCGATACGGGCCGATACAGGGCATATCGGACAGTTACGGGTCTGTAACGGTCACCTGTAACAGTCAGAAAACGGCTCCTTTTTTTTTCGTTTTAAGTACTTTTTTTTCTGTTTTTTCCAAACTTCTTGCTTTCAAACTATTTTTCACTCCTAATAGTAATTTCGACCAACCTTGGCTGGGTATTTGGGACAAAAACACATTATATTACGGATTTACTTGAATCAAAGCTCGGTGGGCCATTTTTCAGAAATTCATCAAAAATAGGTATTTACTTTTTTTAATATATTTTGTTGTTTTAATCATGCCATATGATGTGTTAATCATAGTAGAACATGATAATGTGCATTTTACAGATTTGGGGTGCCATTTAATATTTTTTTAATATTTTTTTCTATTTACGCATGAATTTTGGCCCCTTTTTTTAAATTCAAAAAATCAATTTTTAATGGTTGTTTTGCTGTTTTAATCATGTCATATGATGTGTTAATCATAGTAGAACATGTTATTGTGCATTTTACAGATTTGGGGTGCCATTTTATATATTTTTTTTTGTTTACGCATTTATTTTGGCCTTTTTTTTGAAAATTCGAAAAATCAATTTTTAATGGTTGTTTTGTTGTTTTAATGATGCCATATGATGTGTTAATCATAGTAGAACATGTTAATGTACATTTTACATATTTGGGGTGCCATTTTATATTTTTTTCTATTTACACATGAATTTTGGCCCCTTTTTTTAAAATTCGAAAAATCAATTTTTAATGGTTGTTTTGTTGTTTTAATCATGCCATATGATGTGTTAATCATAGTAGAACATGTTAATGTGCATTTTACATATTTGGGGTGCCATTTTATATTTTTTTTCTATTTACGCATGAATTTTAGCCCCTTTTTTAAAATTCGAAAAATCAATTTTTAATGATTGTTTTGCTGTTTTAATGATGTCATATGATGTGTTAATCATAGTAGAACATGTTAATGTGCATTTTACATATTTGGGGTGCCATTTTATATATTTTTTTATATTTTCTTCTATTTACGCATGAATTTTAGCCCATTTTTTTAAAATTCGAAATATCAATTTTTAATGATTTTTTTGCTATTTTAATAATGCCATATGATGTGTTAATCATAGTAGAATATGTTAATGTGCATTTTACATATTTGGGGTGCCATTTTATATTTTTTTATATTTTTTTCTATTTACGGATGAATTTTGGCCCCTTTTTTTAAAATTCGAAAAATCAATTTTTAATGGTTGTTTTGTTGTTTTAATGATGTCATATGATGTGTTAATCATAGTAGAACATGTTAATGTGCATTTTACATATTTGGGGTGCCATTTTATATTTTTTTCTATTTACGCATGAATTTTGGCCCCTTTTTTAAAAATTCGAAAAATCAATTTTTAATAGTTGTTTTACTATTTTAATGATGTCATATGATGTGTTAATCATAGTAGAACATGTTAATGTGCATTTTATAGATTTGTGGTGTCATTTTATAAAAAAAAAATTGTATTTTCTAATTAGTGACTTTATATTTTTATTTACTTATATTGGACAGGTTTTGGAACTTCTTAGGGTTTAGTTAAAACATAAAATTATCATTATTAACATAGATCATACACTCATACTCATATCCTAAACCTAAAGAAATGTCTGGGTCTGGCCAACAACAAGTGAGGATATTGGATGGCAACATTGTGAGAGGGTTGGTGGTACTATACACCAAATGAAGTGCAATTATTGTGATAGACTAGTGTCTGGTGGAATTACCCGTCTCAAACAACATTTAGCACATCGAAAGGATCAAGTTGCGTCATGTGTCAGTGTACCGAAAGAGAATACTTTTAATGCAAGCTAGTTTGGATGAGTCGAAGGGTAAACGTGCTACTGTACAAAAGAAGAAAGATGATATTTTAGAAGCAGCTCGACAGGAGGTGTTTGGTTCTGAATATATGGTCGTTCGTGATGAAAATATTATTGATTCTGATGAAGATTCAGATCGGGAATTAACTATAGCTAGGAGAGAGAGTATGCGTCTAGCTCGTGAAGAGGAAGAACGTCACCGCATGTTTGGCACGCATGGGTCAGTGCGTGATCCAGGGGAGGGCAGTGGGAGTGGGACAAGGAGTGCAACTGCTTCTGCAGGTGGGACTGAGGGGGGGGGGGGGGGGGGGGGGGGGGTGGTTTGATGGGTTACGACGTGTATTTGGGAGCCGACGACAGACATCTTCACGTGATGCCCCTATACATTTGGATGAAGAAGTAAATGAGCCTAGGAGACTCTCTATTGATCCAATCCTGTTTATGAAAGAATCAACTAAACAAAAGAAGATAAAACAAATGTGGAGTAGAACTTCCGTTGAAAAATTAGGTAGAGCAGCAGCAAAGTTATTTATACATGCCAATATACCTCCTAACACAGCCAATTCTCCATATTGGCAGGTGGTAATTGATGCAGCAGCAGAAGCAGGTGAAGGAATAAAAGCTCCCACAGCTAAAGAGATTAGGGGGAAATGGACAGATGCAGAGTATGCGGATGTGAAAACATACGTGGCTACCTTTAAACCTGTATGACAAGCCAAAGGATGCACGATCATGTGTGATGGTTGGACTGACCCAACCAGACATAGCATGATTATCTTCATGGTGTACTGCCACTTAGGAATTATATACCACAAGTCAATTGATGCCTCAGAAATAACAAAAGATTCTTTTTATATTATGGACCTAATGGATAAAGTTGTGGATGAGATTGGAGAGGAGAATGTAGTGCAGATTGTGACAGATAATGGAGCA
This sequence comes from Magnolia kwangsiensis, assembly GCA_037074715.1. Taxonomy (NCBI): domain Eukaryota; kingdom Viridiplantae; phylum Streptophyta; class Magnoliopsida; order Magnoliales; family Magnoliaceae; genus Magnolia; species Magnolia kwangsiensis. The sequence continues at coordinate 103,337,681 of CM073574.1, forward strand.
TCATATAAGCATGCAGGACATATGTTGATGGATAAGAGAAAACATCGTTTTTGGTCACCATGTGTTGCCCATTGTATTGATCTTATATTGGAAGATATTGGGAAGAAGAAGAATGTTAAGGAAATGGTCGAAAGGGCAAAGGAAGTAACGACATTTATTTACAACCATAATCAAGTAGTCGCAATAATGAGCAAGTTCACGAAAGGACAAGAGTTGTTGAGGCCTGCGGCGACTAAATTTGCAACAAACTTTAAAGCATTAGAGAGTTTATTCCAACATAGGGGAGAGTTGAGTGAGATGTTCGCTTCCCGACAATAGCTCAACACAAAACATGGGAAGAAGACATCAGGGACACCGGTCTACGTTATAAACACCATACGGGACAACAAATATTGGAAGAAGGTTAAGGCGATCCTAAAGGTGATGGAGCCACTAATGAGGGTACTCCGTCTTGTTGAAACCGATGAAGCACCTGTCATGAGCTTCCTATATGATGTCATGGATAAGGCAAAGCTTGCAATTCAACGTGATTGTAGAAGCTGGGAGACTTATTGGAAGATGATCGACAGGAGATGGACAAAACAACTCCATCACGATCTTCATGCAGCAGGTTATTACCTAAATCCTAGGTATAGATATGCCCAATCATTTGTTGCGGATGATGAAGTTCGTGTCGGGCTAAAAAATGTGATAAAGAGATTAAAACCTGACTTAGATCTGCAAATAAAGGAGTTGAATGAATTATATACATTTGAAAATCGCCTTGGTAGTTTTGGAGATGCTCTTGCACAGCATGTAGTATCTATGTTGCAACCGGCCAAATGGTGGATTAATTTCGAAAAGAGTACGCAGGCTCTCCAAAAAATTACTGTAAAAGTTTTGAGCCAGACAGCATCTTCCTCTAGCTGCGAAAAGAATTGGAGTTGTTTTGCGCTCATTCATTCAAAGAATAGGAATAGATTGCAGACTAGAACATTAGATAGACTTGTCTTCATGCACTACAATATAAAACTAAGAATGCGACGACATCATATGAGCATTACAGCTGCCGATGACGGAGACTACTGTCCAATAAACTTGGACAATATTTATGATGAGGATGACCCACTTCTACCTTGGTTGGAAACAAGGGAAAAGAAAATTGAAGAGGATAGTGAAGAATTGAAAATTGATGACCCAGAAATACGCAGAGCACAACAAGAGAGTCGTGCAGATGTGTTGGACCCAGTAAGAGGGGCAGCGTTTATGCCACGTACGGAAACGGCTCAAGATCAACAAAAGAGTACGAGCAGTGGTAGCGTGTCCGTGTCGGATGATGGTAACGATGCCCCTGCCTCTGGTGCTGACACTTCTGGTGTTGCTCAACGCCCTATTCAGCCGTCTACAGATCGCGATGCTGATGCATATCGACGAGGTGGTACACAAGGTCGGACCTACGAGTGTACCGAGTCACGATATAGCCAGCAAGAGGAGGGTGCATCTAGTGGTGCACCGCGTCCGAGAGGTCCAGAACATCAGCAGGCTCATGGACTTGGTTATTATGATGGATATGATGGTTATACTGAGCCTGTTCCATCACATTCATGTTGGAGTAGCCCTCCCGATCAATATTCATATGATTATAGATATCCAGATCCAAATCCAAGTTACTCATCATAGCAGACGCACTCTCAATCTCAAGATTCTCAACAGCCTGAGTATGGTTACCAGTATGGCTATTCGACGGGCACTGGTGGATATCCTTACTCAGAGTCAAAGTCGTTACCTAGTCAGTATCAGTCATCCTCTGGTTTCGTTGATCTAGTATTTCCTTCTGGCACTGGATATTATAGATATGCAGCACCTACACCTATTGGACAGCGTCAGCCTGATGGTGACAATGACGATGATGTGGAGGTCGAGCAACCACAAAAAAGCAGATTTTCATTTTGGTGGTGACTTGTGATTGTGAGTATATATTTGTATTAAGGTAAGTATTTGCATTTTGCAGCAAATAGCTCACAACATTATTATTGCAAGAAGCCATGCAATTATGCACACACTTGACACCGCCGAACTTGTATTTAAAATAGCTCCCCTGACAACCAATCAAGTAATCCTTAATCAAGTTGCAGGGGAGTATATCAGACACTACTAAATTTATTTTTTTTATATTCTTGACTTGAGGATGACAGGTCATAGACAGGAATCACAGTCACGTGCACAGGTATGTTCGAGAAATTCCTCAAAAATAATTGCAAACACACCTAATGTAAGATATTTTCATATTACATTCATTCTAATATATCTATCATTGGTAGTAAATGGTTAGAAAATTAAATATATGAATTTTGTAGTCAAATTCAAGTTATCTGGTTCATAAATTCATCAGACAGTCTGATACAACTTCTCACCAAAGAGTGGACCGTTACGCCACCATAAACATGTTCCATTTTATAAATGAATGCATATTTGGAATGCGTAGAATATTCCGGATTTAATCCATATTTTTTCATATTTTTTTGGCAAAAATAAATAAATTTGCGCCGTTACGGGCCGTTACGCGCCCGTATCGCCGTTACGCCCTCGTATTCGTATCGGTTTTGGAGATCACCGTTACGCCAACCGATACCGATACGGGACACTTTGCACGGACCAGACGTCGAATCGGGCTGAAATTTGGTAGGAGTGTGGCCCACCCCTAACCGACCAGACCCAAGGTGTCACTTTTGGGGGTTGTGGGCCCCACACACGTGCAGCCAGCCATCAACGCACATGCGTCAGGCCTGGCCTACTGTCCACGCGTGGGTTAGCTTCAGGTTCACTCTCTCCTCTTTTTCACTCCTATCTTACCTAATTTCCCTAACCCTATCCCTAGATTGTCCTAAATCCCCAATTTTATGCCTTTTTCCTCAACCCTAAGGTTCCCTAAATTGAAACCTGTGAATCCTTTGGATTAGGGGAATATTTATGTGCATTTGTAGATGAATTTACTCCCCTTTGAGCATTGTCTGGTCTATAACTTTAATCGATCCAGCCATAGCATGTGTAGGCTTGGACCTGCACAGATTCCCCTTTGTTGAATGCTTGACTTTTTTTGTGGGATGTGGAATTTTGTGTGATCATTTCTGAACTAGTATCATCTAAAGCCTGAACTCTTGCATAGCATATTTAAAGTTTCACGTCCTGCATCACCAATGCTCTAAGACGGGAAATAATAAACTTCTCCCAGAAAAATAATGAGACCTTCTTTGAATGTTGGGAACGGTTCAAGGACTTACTTCTCGCCTACCCACACCATGGTTACGAAACTTAGTGGACAACTGATCTTTTTTATGACAGATTCAGTCCAAACATGCACCAATCCGTACAGATGATGTGTAATGGCGAGTTCATGGATAAGAAACCAGAAGATGCATGGAATTATTTTGACATGGTAGCTGAAAATGCTCAATCATAGGACACATCAAACCAAGCTAGTACTCCTAAGGAAGTGCCAAGAGAGATAGGAATACATGTATTCAAGGAGGAGGAGGTTATTAATGTACGGTTGGCAATTCTCACACGAAAAATTGAGGACTTGGAATCTAGGAAGGAATCAACTTAGCCCAAAGCAGTTGTCGAAACTGTATGTGGAATTTCTGAGAGCGATGCACACCCAATCAAAGATTGTCTTGCAATCCCATCTTTTTAAGAAGTGTTTCATGTTCAAGCAGATACTACAAACGCATCTCAACGACTACTTAGTGCACCAAATTCTGTCATGCACGCTCCTAATAAGCGGAACCTTAATTGGAGAAATGAACCAACTGCAAATGTAACCAATTATCCACAAGGGCCATCTAGTGGACTTCCACCAAAGAGAACCCTTGAAGATACATTAAATGCATTTAGGCAGGAGCAACCGCAGGCTATGAATGAGCTTAGAACTTCGATTGCAAGACTTGAGACACAACTGAATGTTAGGGAGATCGGGATCTTTCCGGCCTAGCCTCAACCTAACCCAAAAAGACAATTTGAGATAAGTGATCTCAACTCTTCAACTCAACATATGGAACATGTTAAAACCATCACCACCCTGAGAAATGGAAACAAAATAGACTGAGATTCCAAGGAAGGTTGAGAAACCTAAGGAATCCAAAAATTCAAAGGATGGTGGTGAATCTAGCAATGCTCCATATAAGAAAGAGCCATTGCAGGGATACAAACTCATGGCCCATTTCCCCAATGTCTCGTCACATCGAAAAGGCTACGTGAGAATCAAAATATTCTAGAGGTTTTGCAACAAGTCAAGATCAACACTCCCTTGTTGGATGAAATTAAACAGTTCCCATCCTACGCCAAATTCTTGAAAGATTTGTGTGAGGTAAAGTGGAAGTTGAACGTACATAAGAAAGCATGTTTGACTAAATAGGTAAGCGCCATAATCAATCAAAACACTCCCCCAAAATATAAGGATCTTGGAAGTCCTATGATCTCATATGTGATTGAAAACTTCAGGGTTGATAAAGCACTACTAGACATTAGGGCAAGTGTTAATTTGATACCATACTCAGTATATGAACAGTTAGGTCTCGGTGAGTTGAAACCCACCAAGACAACATTGCAACTTGCCGACCGCTCAACGAGAATACCATAGAAAATGTGTTGGTCCAAGTCAATAGATTCTACTATCCAATAGATTTCATTGTCTTGGACACACACTCAGTTTCAAAATTAGGCGCTCAAATTCCGAACATATTACGCCAGCCATTCCTAGCCACTACCAATGCTATCATCAATTGCCGGAATGGAATAATGAAAATATCTTTTGGGAATATGACAGTAAAATTCAATGTGTTTTATTCACACAAACCACAAAAGGATGAAGACCTGACTCATGAGATAAACTTGATGGAAACATTTGAAGATGATGAGCCCCTTTTAATTGAAACTCTTGAATCTCTGGAAGTCTGCCTGGCACACTTTGCAGATTCAAATGATCCACAAAGTGAATGCCTTGCGAGACAATACCTCGATAGTTGATACTGACCGAGTGAATCATTATTCAGAAGCCCGTCCTTCCACAGATCCTGAATGTTTACCATTAAAGGAGGAGAAGCTGAAAATTGAATTGAATTCTAAAACTTCAGAATGTCTTGAGACTAAATCGCCTATTGAGAATTTTTCTGAATTTCATCTACTTGTAGTCTCTAATTCACCATGGTGTACTAACATTGAAACTTTTTCTATCACAGGTAAATCATATATACTTTGGACACCGCAGGAGATTAAAAGGAAACTTTATGCTGAGGTCTATAAATTTCTCTGGACATTCATACTCCATGACATCCAATCCTACTGCAAAAAGGGCTTTTGGATGATCTTATTGAGAAACCATCTGAGAAATTTATCAAGATATTGGCCAGAGGAAGAACCCAGATGCATGATCGAGTAGCTTTCCCTTGCTTTCTTAGTTTAGGATTAGAATTTATTGCTTCCATAGGACTAGGATAGTTTCCTTTCCATTTGTTTAGTCTTTGTGATAACCCATTTCATGGTGAGAACCTTGGAAAAGTCTCAAATCTTCCTTCTTCAGGTACTATCTTTCCATCACTACTCATTTCTTTTCGTTGTCTCATATGCATTACATGCTCATATCTTTTACATTAAGGACAATGTAGATTTTAAGTTGAGGATGGGGATTAGGTAAACTAATCAGCGTTTTCTTAGTTTTGAGCAAAAATTGTGAAAATTTTTCAATTTTTCAAGATAAAACCTGTTTGGAAATTGATAATTTGTGTATTTAGGAATGCTTTGAGTATGATGATAAGATAAAAATCGAATTTTGAATTGTTGAAGTTTGATCAACTAAGTAGCCTATCACTTATGGTTCTCACACTCAATTGATAAAGAGAAAGTTTGAATATCATGTTAATCCAAATCACATGACACGTTGAAAGATGATGAGAATTGAGTCTGGAGAATATTATCCACCTTAAAAGATGAAAGGAACCAGTTAAAAAACAAGAGATCGACAAAAAGGTCATGTATAGTAAAAAGAATGAAAAAGTCAAATTGTATGGTGAAAAGAATGAAAAAAAGAATGAAAAAGAATGAAAGAATGAAAAGTCTGAAAAAGAATGAAAAATTCTGAAAGACTAAAAAGAAGGAATAAATAAAAAGTGACCGTCAATGTAAAATCAAAAAATGGAAAAAGAAGGAAAAGAGGATAAGTTCGGAATCAGCACTTGAGTTTTCAACCAATCTTGAAGTGATGAGCATGGCTAACATTATGAGTTTTCAACCAATCCTTGACCAGTCGAAGGTGACCTTCGACCAGTCGAGGACTCCTCTCAACTAGTCGAGGGTTATGCGGATTTTGCGCAGACTGTGTAAATTTAAGGCGGTTTCCGGACTTTTCTAACTTTGTGCTAAAGTTGGAGTTCCCCAACTATAAATAGGAGTTCCTAGGATGCTCCAAAGCATATTCTAGGGTTTGAGGGGTGGAGAAAAAGGGTGGAACCGCCGTTCGGGAGTTTTTCTTCTTCTTCCTTAGTTGATTTTTATGTTTTGTTTAAGAGTCTTTAGTTCAATCATATCTATGGTTGGCTAAACCTCTTAGCTAGGACTAAGAGGTGAAGCTTGTATGAGATGTTTACTTGCTTTGATTCATGTTTATTTTGAACTTCATTGAATTCTAGTTTGATTTTAAGGAATATTTTCAATTTTTAATGGTTTGTTGTGACTTATATTACAATAGATCTGCGATAGCTTTAGGTATCTTCTTTTCTTAATTTGAGATTGTTGAATTGGTGAATCCTGTTGTTTGCCATTGTCACCTGGCCATGCTCGGGTGACGGAATCCCTTCCAATCATCACAATTCTCCTCCATTGAGGACTGGATCAATGAGAAGTTCAGAGATCTGACTGTCTCATCTTCCAACTGGATAGGATAGGACTCTGATTCCAGTTGGATCTCTTGAATCAAGCAACATAGCATCTCAATTGCTACAAGTGGATCCTTGGCACCCTCGTTCTCACCTTTTAATAGATAGTTTAAACAATTATTCACGATTACTCTGTCTAATATTTCAGATTTAGATTTAGATCTTCTTCTAATTCTGATTCTAGTTAAATTCAGAATACGTACAAGTTTAGTCCATGTGGATTCGACCTCGGTCTCACTGAGTGATTACTACATCGCGACCTTGCACTTGGGGTTGTGAACAACCAATAGGTAACAAGCTAAGGGAAAGAAGACTTAAATGATTTCCTCATGTGCAACAAGACAAAGAACTGCATCGATTAGATAGATTTAGTGCGAGTAACTAATATATTCAATGTGCTACTAAATGGTATGAATTATAGAAATATTAATGATTTTTATATTTAATATTTAAATTTTAATTTAAAAATAATTAAAATTATGAAAATATTTGAGATGATAGCATTTGTTATTCATAATATTTTTTTTGCCTAATATGGTCATGCAAGTAGAAAATGTGTGAAAAGGAGAGGCAACCCAACATTGGTTAGCAACACTAGACCATGTTTCTCAATGATTTCCATGGGTCCAAGTGCAGGTATTGCAAGCATATCTCAAAAAATGGTGGGTTGTCCTGTTTGAAGAAACACTGAGCAAGGGGGATATCAGAACATTATGTACTACCCACTTGTTCCAAAAGAGGTAAGAACACAGATGAAGGAGCTCTTACAGAAATAGATGAAAATGAGAGATAAGAGCGCTAAGTGTGAGAGAGACTTCGGGGAAGAGTTTATACCTACAGTGGGAGGTCTTGCAGCAATAAAAGAGACGGCCGATTATAGACGGGTTGTTGAGGAGTCTTTGCGGGAGGATTGGAATAGGGACCAAATGAGACAGTAGGAAGTGGGTACACCCACTTTTGAGGGGTCTATGCGGGAGGCTCGTGGGCGGAGTGGAGTGAAGGGCCACGGTAGGGGGGAGTCATGGTAGTAGGAGGGAAGGTTGGGGGCTAAGTACTATGTGTCGCAATAGTAGTGAACGGATGCTAGATGTACCTTCAAATCCATCAATATATAAAGAAGGGGGAAGCAGAAGCAGTTGAAGGATTTGTGGCGTGGAGGGGGTATGAAAAAGAGGGAAAGAAAATGTGGCCAAGACTTTTACAAATGACCACATGCCAACTAAGGTTGTTGTGGGCTCACACTTCAAGAATATGACCATTAAAGTGCAACATGGGGACGAGGATGTGGTGCCACCTACACCACATAAGATTATCGAGCCTTACCTAGATGATGATGTTGTTGTTATGCATCATTATATCACTGAATTACAACTATTGTGGGCAAGGTATGCAAAAACGGTTACGTATTGGTCGTTAAAGGTAATGGCTGGTACCGTTACACCTTACGAGGTTGTAATGGTGACCTCCTCATTTTTCGACTCATAACAGCCGTTAGACAGGGCCGTAACAGACAAAAAACGGCTATTTTTTTTTTTTGGCTTTTTAAGTTTCGATTTTTCACATTTTTTGATACTTTTCTCTTCCAATTTCTTCCTAAACCATTCTATTGCAAATTCCGACCACTCTTAGCTTGAAATTGCGGATCAAAATAAGTTATTTTAAAGATTTTGTTGATTCAAAGCTCCGTGGGTCCTTTTTTGGACAATCTTCAAAAGTAGGTACGTATACATTTTCTTTCAATGTATTTATGTTTTAATCGTTGAATATGATGTGTTAATCATAATAGAACGTATTAATGTGAATTTAACAGATTACGCTAGTGATTTTATTTTTATTTTTTTGATTTTTTTTATTTTTGAACTATTTTCAACCAATTTTTTAAAAATTACGAAAAATTATTTTTCTTTAATGTATTTCTGTTCTAATGGTTGAATGTGATGTGTTAATCATAGTAAAACGTATTAATGTGCATTTAACAGATTATGCTAGTGATTTTATATTTTTTTATTTTCGAACTATTTTCAGCTAATTTTTCAAAATTACGAAAAATCATTTTTTCAATGTATTTCTATTTTAATGTTTGAATATGATGTGTTAATCATAGTAGAACATATTAATGTGCATTTAACAGATTATGCTAGTGATTTTATATTTTTTAAACTATCTTCAGCCAATTTTTAAAATTTACGAAAAATCATTTTTTTTTCAATGTATTTTTGTTTTAATGGTTGAATATAATGTGTTAATCATGGTAGAACATATTAATGTGCATTTAACAGATTATGCTAGTGATTTTTTAATTTTTTATTTTAGCACTATTTTCAGCAAATTTTTTAAAATTACGAAAAATCATTTCTTTTAATTGTATTTATGTTTTAATGATTAAATACGATGTGTTAACCATAATAGAACATATTAATGTGTATTTAACAGATTATGCTAGTGATTTTATTTTTATTTTTATTTTTATTTATTTTCAGCCGATTTTTTGAAATTATGAAAAATCAGTTTTTTAATTGTATTTCTGTTTTAATGGTTGAATATGATGTGTTAATTATAGTAGAACATATTAATGTGCATTTAACAGATTATGCTACTGATTTTATATTTTTTTGTATTTTTTAAAATTTTCAAATTAGTAACTTTATGTTTATATTTTCTTATTTTGTACAGGTTTTGGAGCTTCTTAGGGTTTAGAACATAATTTGTTCTTTATTGATTAGATTTAGAAGTTTGAACTTTATTTTAGTAATCTATTTACATTAAGTTTTGAGATTTAAATTAATTAATTCATTCTCTTATAAAACTGTAATTGAACTTAGAAAATGTTTGGGTCTGTCATGGCAACATTGTCAGAGGGTAGGCGGTACTAGGCAGCAAATGAAGTGCAACTATTGTGACAAACTAATAACTGGTGGAATTATGCGACTCAAACAACATTTGGCACATTGAAAGGGTCAAGTTGTGGAATGTACTAGAGTACCAAAAGAGATAATAACCTTAATGCAAGCCAGTTTGGATGAATCGAAGGGTAAACATGCTGCTAGGCAGAAGAAGAAATATGAGATTTTGGAGGCGGCCCAACAGGAGGTATTTGGTCATGAATATATGGGCATTCGTGATGAAGATATTATTGATTTTGACGAAGATTCAGATCAAAAAGTAACTATAATTAGGAGAGAAAAAAATCTTGCGTTTAGCTTGTGAAGAGGAAGAACGTCGGCGCATGTTTGGCGGGGAGTCTATACGTGATACAGGGGGGCAGTGGGAGTGCAGTCGGGAGTGCAACTGCATCTGCAAGTGGGGGTGGGGGTGCGGGTGCGGGTAGGTTGGATGGATTACGACATATGTTTGACAGCCGGCGGGAGACATCTTCATGTGATGTCCCTATACATTTGAAAAAAGAAGTAAATGAGCCCAAGAGACCTTTTATTGATCCAATCCTGTTTAAGAAAGAATCAACTAAACAAAAGAATATAAAACAAATGTGGAGTAGAACTTCGGTCGAGAAGCTAAGTAGGGCGGCAATAAAGTTATTTATAAATGCCAACATGCCTTCTAACGTGGCCAATTGTCCATATTGGCAGGTGGTAATTGATACAACAACAGAAGCAGGTGAAGGAATTAAAGCTCTCACAGCTAGGGAGATGATGGGGAAATGGACAGAGATGTAGAATATGTGAATGTGAAAGCATACATGGCTACCTTTAAACACATATGGCAGGCTAGAGGATGCACGATCATGTGTGATGGTTGGACTGGCCCAACCAGACGCAGCATGATCAACTTCATAGTGTAATGCCACTTGGGAACTTTATACCATAAGTCAATTGATGCCTCAGCCGAAACGAAAAATTCTAATTATATTGTTTCCCTAATGGATAACGTGGTGGATGAGATTGGACAGGAGAATATGGTGCAGATTGTGACAGATAACGAAGCATCATATAAGGTTGGAGAACATAAGTTGATGATAACGAGACCACATATATTTTGGTCACCATATGCTACCCATTGTATTAATCTTATATTAGAGATATTGGGAAGAAGAGTGTTAGAGAAATGGTCGAAAGGGCAAGATAAGTGACAACATTTATTTACGACCATAATCAAGTGGTCGCAATAATGAGAAAGTTCACAAAAGGATGAGAGTTGTTGAGGCCTGTAGTGACTAGATTCGCAACAAACTTTATAGCCTTGAAGAGTTTATACCGACATAGGAGAGAGTTGAGTGAGATGTTCGTTTTCCGAGATTGGTTCAACACAAAACATAGGAAGAAGACATCAAGGACACCAGTTGAAGTTGTGAACATTATACGAGACAATAAATATTGGAAGAAGGTCAAGAGAATTCTAAAGGTGATGGAGCCACTACTGAGTGTACTCTGCCTTATTTAAACCAATGAAGCACCTACCATGGGCTTCCTCTACAATGCCATGGACAAGGCGAAGTTGGCAATTCAACGTGATTGTACAAGTTAGGAGTCTTATTGGAAGATGATCGACAAAAGATGGACAACACAACTCTATCACGATCTTCATGCAGCAGGTTACTCCTACGTACAGATATGCCCAATCATTTGTTGCAGATAATGAAGTTCGTGTCGAACTTAAGAATGTCATAAAAAAATTAGAGCCTGACTTAGATATGCAAATAAAGGATTTGAATGAATAAGATACATTTGAAAATCGTCAGGGTAGCTTTGGAGATGCTCTTGCACATCATGCAATATCTAGGTTGTAACCGACCGAATGGTGGATGAATTTCGAAGAGAGTACAAAGGCTTTCCAAAAAATGAAAGTAAAAGTTTTGAGCCAGACAACTTCTAGCTACGAAAGGAATTGGAGTTGTTTTGCACCTATTCATTCAAAGAATAGGAATAGATAGCAGACTATGACGTTGGATAGACTTGTCTTCATGCACTACAACATGAAGACAAGAATGTGACAACATCATAGGAGCATTACAAGTTTCGGTTACACAGATTACTATCCAATAAACTTGGACAATATTCATGATGAGGATAACCCGCTTCTACCTTGGTTGGAACCAAGGGAAAAACATATTGAAGAGGAGTGAAGAATTGGAAATTGATGACCCAATAATATGCATAGCGCAGCAAGAGAGTCGTGTAGCTGTGTTGAACCTAGAAACAGGGGCAGCTTTCATGCAAAGTCCAGCTCAAGTTCAACGGAAAAGTACGAGCAGTAGTAGCAACGAGACGAGTCGGATGATGGTGATGATGCCCCTGGTGCTGGAACTTCTGGTGTTGCTCAGGACATCATACAGTCATCTACAGATCGCAAGGCCGATGAACATCAACAAGGTAGTACACGAGATCAGACTTATGAGTGTACTGAGTCACGATACAGCCAACAGGATGAGGCTAGGTCTAGTGGTGCATCGAGAGGTCCGGAACATCAGCACGCCCATGGTCCTGGGCATTATGATGGATATTCTTATGGCCAATGGGATTATGGTTATACTACGCATGTTCCATCACATTCATGTTGGAGTAGTCCTTATCCATATCCATATGATTATAGATATCTACATCCAAATCCAAGTTACTCATCAATCATCACAGACACATTCTCAATCTCAAGATTCTTAACAGCCTGTGTACAGGCCCCAATACGGCTATTCGACGGGCACTACTGGATATCCTTACTCGGGGTCAAAGTCATTGCGTAGTCAGGATTAGTCATCCTCTAGTTTCATTTATTTTTTTTTTAGAGATAATGGGAGAATATATTAAGAAACGAAGAGAGGGGAAAACAAAAAAGCCAGCTGCTGAGGTAGTAGAAGCGCAAAATTACAAGCCTAGAAAGAGGAAATTAAAGTTCCTAAGTCGAGAAACATTAGCTGCCCATTCTATAATTAATTTTTTTGCCTGAGAACCCACTTCTTGTGGAGAAGAAAGAGAGTTGTCAAAACATCTGTCGTTCCTTTCCTTCCAAGTCACCCACCAAATAGCCAAAATTGCCATTTTCCACACCTTGGATTTGAGCTTTCCAAATCTGAAGCCGTGCCAGTAAGCCAACATTGAATAGGCAGTAGCAGGAACACAGCCACTGACGCTAAACCTGTTAAAAAATTCCTGACGAATTTGCGAAATAAAGGGACAGTGAACGAGAAGGTGGTCCACTGATTCATCATTCTCCAAACAACAAAGGCAAATGTTAACCAACTACATCCCTTTCTTCTTTAGGTTGTCCATAGTGAGAATACGATTTCTAGACGCCAACCAGCCGAAGCAAAGGTACTTAGGGGGGGCAGGATACTTCCAAATAAAAGGGCAGACAGAAAAGGTGGAAGGGGGATGAAGCGTGATAGCTGCGTAGAGAGATCTGACTGAAAATTTGGAAGACTTGTCTCGCGTCCAAATGATTTTATCCTGCTGAGAATGGATCGGGGACACCTTAGATAGGTGATCGAGGAGGGCATCCTCTAGTTTCATTGACCTGGTCTTTCCTTCTGGCATTGGATATTATGGAAATGCAGCACTTATTCCGCAATCGCAGCCTGATGATGACGATGATGATGTGGAGATGGACGTCGAGCAACCACAACAAAGCAGACGTTCATTTTGGTGGTGAGTGGTGACTCATGAATTTTATTATGGTAACTGTAAGTATAGATTTTTATTAAGGTAGGTTTTGTTATATACCCATTAGTCCATTACGCACACATTCACCAAGCAAGCACATACTTGACACTGCCAAACTTGTACTTAAAATAACTTCCCTGACAACCAATCAAATAATCCTTAATCAAGTTGCAAGGGAGTATATCAAACACTACTATTTATTTATTTTTATTCTTGACTTGAGGATGACAGGACGGGAATCATAGGATAAGAGAAGTCTCTAACATGTTGAAGACTTTAAAATAGAATGAACATTGTAATTTATGCAAATCTGAACTCCAGAGACCTCACTCCTTAGGCATGTTAATAACTTAATATAGAATAAATTATGAAAAATAATTGCAAACACCTACACATGTAAGATATTTTGATATTACATTCATTCTCATATATCTATCATTGATATTAGATAGTTAGAAAATTAAATATGAGTTTTGTAGTCAATTCCAAGTTGTCGGGTTTATAAATTCATCAGACAATCAGATACAACTTCTCACTAAAGAGTGGACCGTTACACCACCATAAACTTGTTTAAAATTATAAATGAATGCATATTTGTAATATTTAGAATATTTCGGATTTAATGGATATTTTTCCAGATATTTGTGACCCAAAAAAAAATAAAAAAAAAATCAACCATTACACACTGTGTATCGGTCGTTACAGCCCTGTATCGGTCATACGAGGCGTATCCGTATCGGTAACGGTGGGGACCGTTACGCCCACTGTTACCGTAATGGAACACCTTAGTCGTGGGAGACTTAAAGAGTTCATGCTAATGTCCGATAGGTGAACGAGCCCAACGAAGTTGGCCATCATAAGTTTTATATCTAGTGTAGAGGGAAGACTGTATTTTTAAAGTCCATTGATGCGTCGAATGATATTAAGAACGAAAATTAAATACATCACCTAATGAAAGATGTGATGAAAGAGGTGGGGAGGAAGAATGTAGTACAATTTGTTATGGACAATGAGAGTGCATTCGTGAAGGCAGGGAAGGAGTTGATAAAGAAGCATGACGCGTATTGGACCCCGTGTGTAGCCCATTGCATTAATTTGATGCTTGAGGCAATAGGGGACAAGCTTGCAATCACGAGTGTGATTATTGATGCTCAAGCAATTACAAATTTCAACTACAATCACATATGGCTATTAGCAGAAATGCGAGTGACAAGGTTTGCCACTAATTCCATTGCCTTAGAAAGCCTCCAAAAACACAAACAGAAATCAAAGAGCTCTTTACTTCTAGAGAGTGTGGATTTGAATAACAGCGACATTAAACAAATGACTACGATTGAGGGGATTATTATGATCCACTCTTTCTAGGACCACGTACGTGGCATGGTGGGTATTCTGGAGCGCATATATAAAGTGTTAAAGACGATAAATAACAAGAAATCCATCGATGGGTTACATGTATGAGTCTATGCAATGCATGAAAGACATCATCAAGGCTAAAGCACCGAATGCATATTAATAGGTGCACACAACCATTGATGACTAATGGGACAGAACTCTCAAGTGGCCACTTCATAAGACTAGTAACTAATTAGATTTAATTTTTTATACGTTTCAATACTTTATTGGTTGCTTACATACCATGAACCGGAATGGTTATCTTCTTGACACTAATAAGTAAATATGTGCATGGTGATGGGTTTCAACATACTTCTTAAACCCCAAGTACCACTACAATCATAGACTCAGTGAGGATAATGAATTAAAGAGGGCGATGCACAAAGTATAGAAGTTGTTCCCCAATTCTTTGGAAAAAACCTCATTTTGGGAAAGAGGTAAACCGTTGCATATATTTCTTGTCTAAGTTCCTGTCCACACATTATACTGACAATTACTATTAAACATCATCAACAGATTGTTGCCTTTCAAGATGTGAATGGACTGTTTAGATGTGAAGCTGCGAGAGAGTTGAGGAAGACAAAGATGCCATGTAAGTTCAAGCATTCAGAATTTTAGTTAAGAGTTAGTTTTCATGCTTTAAAAGTACATATGGAACTAACAAGAAAAAAAAATAAAGATGTAGGCGATTGGTGGGCCATGTATGAAAGTGACTACGAGACCTTGCAGCGATTACCTATTTCCATGCTTGCATGAACAGTGTCTATCATCACCGTGTGAACTAAATTGGATCACGTTCTTGCCCATCCAAACGAACAAGCAAAAATTAGCCGGGTTACACGAGGCTCCAAAAGATAATATTATGCCACTATAACATGATGATCAGTTAAAATGCATTTTATGAAGGGGATATAGATGACCCACTTTACAAGTGGGAGTCAACTAACCTAGATCAAGCATATGGTCGACTGGATCCGAAGATGGTAAAGGAGGCAACATCACAGGGCATTAACGTTGATACAACCGTAGAGGAGGCAAGATCGCCCCCCCCCCCCAAAAAAAAAAAAAAAACCGATTGATGAGAAGTGCTGGAGGCAGCCCAGCATCACTATCACATAGGACACATGGTAGCCACACTCTGACACCTAGAGCGACATGAGTACCAATGGTGATGATGATGGCAGTGGCGACAAGTGTGACGACCGTGATGATGTTCATAGTGAGAGTCATAGTCAAAGGTCTCTTAGCTTGTTCACTGGAGAGAGAATTTGGGCATGCCACCCAAGATGAATACCATGGACGTTAATGATGAGCAGGACAGCTCTGGTTTTGTGTCACGAAATAGATATGGTTATGGACCTCATGGATATGCAACAAGCGACTCCAGCAGTTACAGTATACAAATGCAGTCAATACAAGCAAGAGTATACTTACAGGTAGGGATATCCAGAGTACAACTATGGGCAAATGCATCTAGAGGTTGCATATATAACCATCTCATATCCAACTCCAAATCCACATTAGCCACAGACAATGATGATAGGCATATTGATCTAGTTCGGAAAAAATGAATATAAGCAATATGTGAGAATCTTAATTGATATCATTCTACTATGACATAGGCACAATATTGAGGATTTGTGGAAAAGCAATACTATGGCCACACCCATGGAGATGGGGACTCTGAGCAGTCATGTAACTCTATATGGGTAGAGACATAGCCACACGGGTGTATTGGGGCCATATTTTTAACTTCTCTTTTGGCTTTTGAATGTGTTTGTTGTGTTTTCACACATGACTTTTATGATTTACAAATTATATGAACTGATTTTGAGTGGAATTGCATCACTTATGTAGTTAGACAACGCATACTTTAAGACCCTATGCAAAGGGAACTTATTATGTGAACTTGTTTTTTATTATCTTTTTTCTTCAAAGTGTGTAATAATATCTTTTTTAACATCCCTTGAAGTTTCATTGAAAAATTCGACCAATTTACAAACATTTCCCAAAAAGAGAGATGCATTTGTGATACATGCGATATTTCCATAGTGATACCATATGTATTTGCATCTCAAGGGAGTGATATATGCATCAATACTGATATTTAAATCACCGAGTACAAGTTAAAGGATCTAAAAGGGCAAGGGGAAGGCCCAAAGGGACATGGGTAGGGGTAACAAGAAAAGACTTGATGACCTATAGTCTAGCTGAAGTTATGGCCCTTGATAGAGTGGAATGGCAGACAAGGATTCGTGTAGCAAACTCAATTGATCCTGTAGACCCTATGGAGCAATCAAAATGGTGGATACCCTATTTTGATTGATCCATAGGGCCCACGAGATCAATTGGATGGAACACATATAATCATTTATCTTTTCCACAACATATGCTTTACTTTTGGCTAGTACACTCTTTTTATGAGGATCAACTACTTCATGGATAAATTTTCTGTTAGATTCTATTCTGATAAGCAATGGCACGAATTTGGGAATGTTTATACAAGTGAGGATTTCTTACAGCAAACCAGTAACTCTAGAATGTTTATAGAGCTGGGGATTACTTACAGCAAACTAGTGGTAAATTTAGGAGTTCACACCATGGTGTTCCGTATTGGCCGATACAGGGCAGCGTAACGGTCATTATGCCCCCTTATCGGTTGATTTTATTTTTATTTTTTGAAAAATTCTATAAAATATCCAGAAAATCCAGAAAAATGAAAATATTCCAAATATGCATGCATTCATTTTTTTTGTTTTAAACATGTTTGCAGTAGTGTAACGATCCACTCTTTGGTGAGAATGTTGTATCGGGCTGTCTGGTGAATTTATGAACCTAACAACCTGGGTTTGATAGCAAAACTCCTACATTTAATTTTCAAACTATCTAATATAAACGCCGGATATATTAGAATGAATGTAATACCAAAATATCTCACACTGAAAAAATTTTGGAAAAATTTAAAATTAAACTCGGATGAATAGTGTTGCCCCCCAAGATGGCAAAGTTCCTATGGTTGGTTAGCGGAAACAAGGTGCTAACTATCGAAAACCTTCAAAAGCAAGCTATGCCTATCCCCAACATGTGTTGTTTATGTGAGCAAGATGTTGAAACCGTGGACCATCTTTTCTAATATTGCCCTTTTACTGCCAAAGTGTGGGCCCTCTTTTTGTCCATTTTCGATGTGCCATGGGTTATGCCAAAGTCAGCTTCCGATTTCCTTTGGGCCTGGTCTTGGTATGGGGGCTTATAAGAAGATGAAGCTGATCTGGAATCTGTCTCTTCCAACAATCTGGTGGGCCATATGAGGGGAGAGGAATAGGTGGTGGTTCTAGGATTCCGCAGGATCTATGATCTCTATTGTGCTGAACATTAAAATTTTCATCTTGGAATGGTCAGCCCTTTTGAGTGTAGATCCAGATCTTGTAAAGATGGTCTTGGGGATGTAAATCTTCTGTCCCTTTTTCTCATCTTAGTATTATTTTCCCGCCTAGCTATGCTAGCAGGCCTTTAATAAAGTTTTCCATTAACCCTCCAAAAAAATTAATGTCAGCAATTTAAGTAGTCATTTGAATGCCCCAAAATAGTTCTGACATCAATGTAATGTATGGTATTCATCCCACTAATGCATATATCCCTAGGCATTTGCATCACTCCTAAGTAATTATAAGAAAAAAGAAGAATAAATTCGGATAAATGGTGTCGCCAAATTGGGGGGGGGGGGGGGGGGGGGGGCGCACTCAAATGCCCCCAAATCGACTTCAAATTCATGCGAACTATGGCACTCATTCCACTAAGTGCATATTCCTAACCATTTGACATCATTTCCCCTAATAAAATTAACAAAAAAATAAATTAAATTTGGATGAATAGTGTCGTTGATTTGGGGCTGATTTAGGGGACTGCGCGATGCCCCAAATCAGCCACAAATTCATGGAATTTATTGGCACTCATGAGTCATTACACTAATGTAATTGGCCCCAAATTGATGGATAGTTATTGGACGGTGAAGAATGAAAAAAATTCAATGGTCCTATTTATATATATTAAACAAAAAACCAAAAAAAAAAAAACTATGGCACCCATTCCACTAAGTGCATATTCCTAACTATTTGACATCATTTCCTCCAATAAATCTAAAAAATTAATTAAATTTGGATGAATAGTGTCATTGATTTGGAGCTGCTTTAGGGGACCACTAGATGCCACAAATTAGCCACTAATTCATGCAATTTATTGGCACTCAATATACTAATGTAATTGGACCCAAATTGATGGATAGTTATTGGACAATGAAGAACAAAAAAATTCAATGGTCCTATTTTAAAAAACAAGTGACTACACATGAACAATTAAAATCATTCAAACAATTTAATTTTGGGACTGTGACTTATCAACAATGAGGCCCATAATTTAATTAGTTAATTTTTTAATTAATATTTGCCAAGTGTACAAGTTTTTTAGGACACGGATTAGTTGGGATATGAGTAAGAGCTTAGTGGGTGAGACCTTGACCATGTGGCCCACCTTGATGTATGCATTGTATATCCATGCCGTCCATCTATTTAGCAAGCTCATTTTAGGGCATGATCCTAAAAAAATGAAGCAAATACAAATCTCAGACACACACCACAGGAAAAAGTGATCATTAAATGCCCACCATTTAAAACTTCCTATGGTCCAACGTAATGTTTATTTGCCATCCAACAGGTTGACAAGATCACACGGACCTCAATGAAAGGGAAACACATATAGCAACTTGACCCAAATTGTGGCCCCCAAGAAGTTTTTAATGGTGAAAATCCAATCCCTATTGTGTGGTCCACTTGAGATTTGGATTTGCTTCATTTTAGGGATCAAGGTGGGCCACACGAAACAGTGCAAAGTGCATTTAATGCCACTAGAGTATCTAAAAAAAGCCACATCTTTCTCATTTAAAAGAGGGGGAGGGGGGGAGATGATTTTAAAACAAAATAGTGGAGAAAAGAGAGAGTGAGAGAGAGGGAAGGAAGAAGATGAAGATGAAGAAGGTATGTATTATTTCCTTTCAATTTTATTTTTTTGGAATCATTGTTTACAACCTCTGTAATAGTTGTTACGACCCAAAATTTCAGCCCAACCTTGATTCAAACCATGGTTTTGAATGTCGGTATCAGTTGGTGTATCAACCTGGCATAAAAATATGATATGATGCAACGTCGCGTATCAGCATTGAGGTCGTATCGACCCGTATCGGTAAAAAAAATTAAGCAAAAAATATATATATATGAAAAATATTAGAAAAGTAGGAAAAATGAGATCCACGAATCTATCTTTTTTGTGTTTTGATCATGTATTTGATGGTGTATCGGACCATTCTTTGATGAGAATGTTGTATGTCGATTTGACTTGTTGAAGATCAACTAAATGGGCCCTAATTAAACACAAATCAAACATGATTTGGTGAACTAGGGCCCATTGCATTGAAATAAAACAAAAAGAAAATGAAAATATAAAAAAGAAAGTGAAAGTTGACCCTTTCTGATTTTTTCCCATAATGGTCCACTTTGCTTCGATTTGTCAAATTCCATTCAAATCATTTGTTTTTGTCCCAAAACAAGTCTAGATCTAGCCTAAAATGAGTTTCTAAGCTTCTTCATGGTTTAAATATTAAAAAGAGAGAAGACGAGTGAAATTTTGAAAGGAAAAAAAAAATCAAAATTGGGCTTTTATGGGCATATCGGCCTGTATCAGGCGTAACCAATGTTCAAAGTATCGGCATCGCTACAAGTTTCGCTTGCCAGGGATACGGAAACAATATCGATGTCACCGATAATATCGCTAATAATAATAGGAAATGCGGGGAAACATGGGAAAAATGATGGAATTTTCAGCAAAACTTCATGAGATGTTAAAATGTACATACTTGCATATTTAGAAATTAAAAAATTGCAAGAAGGGCCTTAAAAGCATTTGTTGTTGTAAGAAATTTGTCCAACCATTCCATCCGTCCTATTTAACCATCCAACCTTCCATTCAAACATCCATTGCAAAAATCAAGTTATCAACAATACATGATATTTTACCAAGAAATCATCAACAATTGGAAAGGAAACAAACGATTGCGATCTAAATATCACGCATGTTGTGATATCGATAACATTGAGATATTATCAATATTATCAATGACAAATTGAACACTACATACAACCATGTGCCTACGAAAAAAATTGAAATAATTTTTTTTCAATAAACAAAATTTTGATGATATCAATACGTTGGCGATATTATTGAAATATCGTCGATACACTTATGATATAAGCATTACCTAGAATTTACATCGTCGAAAACATTGGCGATACATTGGCGATATTGATGCATTGGCAATACAAGCGACACTTAGAATTTACATAGTTGAAAATATTGGCGATTACATTAGCGATATTGATACGTTGGCATACTTAGTGATGCATTGCTAATAATTGGAATTTTTTATACTACCAGCGTTATCAGTATTGCCACCAGTGTTATCGATATCGCTGAGCTAGAGATAAAGATAATATCGAAGATATTTCAATAATATCAAAGATAATTCGAACACTGGACGTAACGGCCTATATCGACCGTATCGGTACCGATACGACCCATATTGGCAAATACAGGCCAATACGGGTCCTTTTTTTGTATCGGGTTGATACGGATACGATATGGCCGTATCGGCCGATGCAATACCGATATTCATATCCATTAGTCAAACTCATATCGCATAATGATCATAACCATTACAAACGAAACATAACCGATTTGGTATGCCTTGCTTTGCACAGTCCATATGCAACCATCTAGTCCTCTAGATGATTAGTAGAGGTACTGTTATGAAGTATCTATTACAAGGCAACAGTTGCAAGGTTTCATACATCTAGCAGGACCGATTTTCTTAGAGGGAATCACATTTGGATATGATATTTCTAAAAACAATTGCAATTGTTAGCCCATAAATAGGGTCTTCTATAAACCAAAAGAATATAGAGACATGTAGGATTTTTTTCTAAGGATGAATATTATTGAAAAGAAAACACAACAAAACAAAACACAGGGAGACTAGGAAGGGGCATCAAGGCTACTAAACCAAAACAAAACAACATTAACCCAAAGAATGGATTTGTCTTTGAGAGAGACAAATTGACAAATCCCATACATCCCTAACAATATGAGTAGAAACAGAAAGAGGCGAATTAAAGGAGTTCTAGAAGCAATGCAGATACCTTTTGCACCAAATTACAATGAGGCTAACCCTGAAAGTCTCCACAGAGCAAAAGAGTCCTTAACAAGACCAAGGTTGTGCCAAGCATGCAAGAAAGTAGAGATTGCGGCACCCCGAAGTCGGCGAACGGGCTCACCAACTACTCAAACTTCAAATCCAATATTGATAGTGACTTTTTTCCCTAAATGGCATGCAAGCACAACATGGCACAATCTAAACATGGAATATATGTAGAGTCTTTCACTGAGTACATTGTTCTCCTTACATTCCCAACATATTACAAAATATACATCACCCTCCTAGAACATAAAACAAAAGGAATTGCACCCACGTGTCTTCACTAACGGCCTCTCCCTGAAACTTTTAAGAGAAAACAATGGGATGAGTTTTCTTGAAAACTCAGTGGGTACTTCTATCAAGTGGCATAACAATGACAGTCAGATTACAGTGCAAACAATCATATCATATCATAAACAAGTAGCATTCACAACCAACAGAGTAGCGCAGATAACCACATATACTGAGAGGAAACGGATGGAATGCCAAGATGCGTGCATATGCATAGATGTATGCTATGCACTGCCTCTCCGAAATACACCAAATAACAATAGAAAGGACAGCCTCACATCCATCCTGATAAGGTCAGCGGATGAGCACAATTCGCCATTCCCCTATAGTAGGTTCACCACTCTCCCCTGCTCACAGCACGTATGCATATGAAGACAGCAGGCTTCCCAATGGCCAATTGGGGTAATTATTGGGTGTCGTACCCTAGGGACCCAATAACCTCCCTAGGCTAGGAAACAGAGGCTTCTTCAGAGATGTGTAAATTACTCCTACGTCCCCCGAGGTGTCCATATGGTTCCCAGTCTACATTTAACCATTCAACAAATTCAGTTAGACCAACACGAGTGTTGTCAACAAACATCTACACTACACATGGATCTCGTCACCACATTGGGGAAATTGATGGGCCGCCCGTTTATATACAATACAGTCATCGAATCTCGTCACCAAACCGCATACGATGGGCCGCCCGGCCTTTTAGGAATAATCTTGGGCAGAGCACCCCCTTGGGTCTTGTCACCTCGTCACACAGATGGGCAACCCGGCAACATACCATATATCAATGACTTGGGTCCCTTCACCACATCACGAAGATAGGTAGCCTGGCAATCATGCAATCCAACATACACTTAGCCACCATGAGAGCCACCATAAAGACTGCATCATGCGTCTTCAATACAATACGGGCCAATCATGACGTCCTAATATTTCCTTTGACCACATCACGAAGATAGGTAGCCTGGCAATCATGCAATCCAACATACACTTAGCCACCATGAGAGCCACCATAAACACTGCATCATGCGTCTCCAATACAATACGGGCCAATCATGACGTCCTAATATTTCCTTTGACCAACACGAGGGCTAAAGTCTGGTCTTCCACTTCCCGGGATGTATGATGCTATGCTACACAGATGCTAAACGAATATCATGTACTATTCATGCACGGATCCGACTATCATCAAATCATCTACATACGACATTCAAGTAGCCATGTGCCCAAGTCATTGGGTTTCATTTTGCAATACTAAAGTGCACCAAATTATTCATCATTGCGCATTTAGCACACTTGATCACAAAAGCAGCCTCCCAGACCCTTAGCAATTCCTTTTATGTGTTAGCTTCAAGGCCCGAATCCCACGAGCAAGCGAGCTTAACCAAGGTGTAACACCCCGAATTTTTGCCAGCCTAGAATTAGACGTCCTTAGGCAATGGGTCAACCATAGCACCTTGGTAGCTTCTCAAAATTCGATTCCAAAGCCAGAAAAATCATTTAGAACCTAATTCTTTAGAAATTTAACGTGAATTAGCCAACGTTACACTAGATTTCCTGTAAAATTAGCACCAACCACTTTAAATACGATCTGTAAGACCCAAAACCTCTAGAATTGTTACCGCTACCTTACCCTGAAATCCAGGATCAATCTCTAAACCCGGTTGCTCTCGGGAGCACTTTGAAACTTCGTATCGGACCTGGACCGCACGTCGAAAGTCCGATAGTGACAAACTTAGACGAATATGACCACCTAGTTGGACTTGACAATCACCTCGAAAATCAAGTCCAGACGATGTCCTGAGACTGTTTCCTTGAGTCCGGAGTGAAGAGTGTGAGAAAAGTGAATTTATTTATAAATTAAATATAATTTTAATAAATATGGCACGTGTCACTTGTGCGCTATTTTTAAGCGTTCTGACCGTTAGATTTCGACCTAAATTTACCCTCGGATCAGGATAGGTGGCCCTTACATGTCATAGCACTTGTGGCCCTGATCGAGTTTCTGTGACCGCTGAACTGAAACTGGTCCGCCACGGTCGATCTGGAAACCCGACCGGACTGAAAACTTAGCTTGACCTAGATCCAATATTAGAGAACTTAAGTCCGACCGCATTTAGTAACAGGACCTCCAGAAGTGCTCCGTTGGATCGAAACAGACCCGATTTGGTTATAACCTAAGTATACGTTGGTCCTAAGTCTATATAGGTGAGTTTTTAGCTTATAAAAAGGCCTTAAACCCTCTCCCATTCAGCCCATACGAATTTGAGAGAAACCCTAGGAGAGAGAAGAGAGAAAAGACAGAGAAAGTGAGGGAGAAGTTGGTGCTGCTTCATGGGATTCTTCCCAGTCTCTCTACGTGCCTCATCCACCCTTCTGCATCGCTTTTCCGGCGACTCCGGCTTCGTTCCTAGGTAAGAAATCCTAACCCTAACCTGTTTTGAAGCCTAGAATAGTTCCAACGATGTTGTAGCTAACCTGTTTCATGGCGTAGGTAACGTATCCGCCATTGACGAAGACTTGTCGTCTGAATCATACCCATTTCGCGTTTTCTGGTTTAAGGTGCGAACTATATACGTTTAGGTTATGGTTTCCAAGACTTTCAATGTTAAGTAATGATTTATTCTTGCTTAGGATGCTATTTCACATGTATAAAGTGTTGTCCGTTTCGTTTTTCAGTTATACGTTAATTATGTTAAATATACTATATTCCTCGTATTTGTAGAAAATACCGTATACGTATGAAATATGAATTTGAGTTTGCCATGATTAATCGCTGTCTATGTATGCTAGATGCATGTGTATCAACTTCTGGGTGAACGGATTAGCCTAATACATGTTTATCAACATATGTAGGGTATGTCATATTGTGTAGTCTAAGTGTTTGTGAAAGTGACTGCATGAGTATGGAGTTCGCTTTCGTGTTTGCCATGACTAACTGTCATGGATATACGATTGATGTATAGGCGATAACCCTTTGACGAAAGGATTTGCCCTAATACGTATGCTAGTGAATGCAAAATATGTATAATATAATGTGTAATCTAAGTGTTTGAATAAATGCCTTAGTAGTTAGTAAAGTATGATTGCTAAGCTGGTTGAGGTATGGATCTCCATCACAACACGTGAGTCTATGAATTCCTTCATGAATAATGTAACTTAGATTATCCATGCTAAGTGAGTGTATGATTTCCTCCATGGATTGTGTACTTAGTTGAAGCATGTTAAATGTGTTGATGAATTCCTGCATGTACTATTTACATTCAAGTTATACTTCATGATTGTTCATATGGATGCAGAATATGAATCATATGCTAGTTATTGTATGTGTATGTGAATGGGGCTGTGCTACAGTCCAGGCAATCGGAAATCGTTCCATAAATAGTGGTCGAGGTTGTCTTCGCTACATAGGATGAGTTTCGCGAATCTGAGTCGTGCTTGGGGTGTTCGGCAGTGGTTAGGCCACACGGAGTGCTTATGCATTACATGTCGTTCAACTCAACGTGCGCTTGGCCTAGTTGAGCTTATCAACTAACCCGATTGAGCGATGTTTGTTCACCATGTTTGGTCGCAACTGTTTGAGTCTAAGACACCGAGCTTACCAGTGAAACTCCCGTTAACCATGCTACCAAGATCCCCTAAGACTCATGAGCCGGGCATGGTGGTATGGGACACTATATTCTTGCTGTCGGCCTACACTGTTTGGTGATGGGAGAGAGGAGCAACGATTGCGCGCAACAGCCCTGGCAGCCCTCTGTAGTGACCTTGAGTTTATCCTGACACCGCATGGGAGCGACGAGTCCTGATGCAGTCTCAAGGATATAAATAGGCCTGTATTGATAAGGTGATGGGGGAGAGGAGCAACGATTCCGCGCAACAGCACTGGCAGCCCTTGCAGCGACATAGAACCATAACATCGTATGAGATTCCTAGGACTGACGACCCTAGAATGGATCAATGTTGGGAAATGATACAAGGGAGGTGTCTTAGCTTCCCAATCCTGCTGTATGAAAATGACTAATAAGAACTTGGTAATCATACTCATGACATCGCACTGCATGTGCCATTGGCGTTGATGTGAGAGCATAGTGGCAGTGATTCATGCCACAATCGTTAGATGATGTCGCATGAGGGAGTGTGTGGTGAGGGCATACATCATTACCTCATATCATTCTTGCATTAACAAGAGATCTAGGACTTGTTTGATTGTACTGCTTTATCATTACTGCTTGATTGGATTGATAACATGTTAACCTTTGCTGTATATAGATTCCACTGAGTTAATTACTCACTCCCACGTTACGGGACGGTGTTGGTCACACCAACCAATCTCTATTTTAGTTTCAGATTATGACGATGCTTGCGAAGCAAAGTCGGACTTGATGATGTTGAGGAGGATTCCTCTTATATGCAGGTTCTGATCGACGGGATTACAAGGTTACTGATTAGATGCCAATACACTTGGTATTTTGTCTTTATTTAAATACCCATGTATATTCTTTTCTTTCCATTTTTGGAGTATACATGTATTTAGTTAACCTGGTAACATGTTCACACTCTGGAGACTCACAATCAATTATACATTTTATATATTTATCAGTCTTCCGCTTGAGAAACTTAACTGTCTCTGGAGTATGATATGTTGTTTTGGCTTAATCCCACTCATGTTTTCTGCACTAATATGAACAACATTCATCCATCATTGAAAATGTTGCATAAGTGATGTTCTGGAACTCGGGAGTGGAGTTTATGCTCGACCCCCGATTTTCGGGATGTTACACAAGGCCTATGAACAAGTGGGCTTAATAAAGACCCATAACACAAATGAGCTTTCCAAAGGCCCAATTTCCATAACATGTGGGACTATTTTATAGCCCATAAGCCGAGTGCCTCCCTCGAGCACCAAATAGAATTAAGTGGGCTCACAAGGTGCATAGCATAATCACTACAAGAGATAATAATTACCTCAACACCCTTATTACATTGCAATGTCAAATGGGTTGAATGGAACATACATGATACGAGGAAATTCACATCATCACGACCACACATTCCATCACAAGCATCAAAACCATACATCACAATCAACCATATATAATAGGGTCGTCCACACCTTCCATTAATTGAGCCCAAAACATACGTTGTGATCGAGTCATGGTGGATGTCATAAACAAAACGCATATCTCAAGGTGAGGTCCATGGCTAGTGGGCATATCGTCTCATCTGATACATGGAGAAAGTATCAATGTCATGTTGGGTCCAAGGTGGGCTAAAGGGCCACAGACCAAGCTGTATTTGTGTTATCCCTTTGTCCAGGTCCTAGTGACCTAATGAAGGGTTTATATGGCACATAAACATCACAAATCGCGTACCCCACAGAGCTTTGGGTCAGCCACATTTTTGGAATCATGTCCTAACATGATTGGGCAAAATGGTGGACTTTCACAAACATTACAGTGGGTCGTAGGAGATTTTTAATGGTGAGCATCAATCCCACTATTCCCTACAGCGCGGTCCGCTTATAAATGGACAGCATAGATAAAACACATACACTATGGTGGCAACGGGTCCCACACAGTGTATATTTTGTAATTTGTTGGGAATGTAAGGAGAACAGTGTATTCAATGAAAGACTCTACAGATATTTCATATTAAGATTGTGCCATGATGTGCTTGCATACCATTCAGAAGAAAAAAATAATAATAAATAAAATAAAAATCATTGTCGGCACCGAATTCGGAGTTCGGTAAGTTGGAGAGCCCGTTCGCCGAGTTCAGGGTGCAACAGAGAGATGCATCCTAGCATCACCCAGGTCACAAAGAATTTCGAACAAATATCTGTCTAGATGGCTAACAAGAAATGGAAGAGGAAAGGATGAGGAATAGTCTCTACATTCCTTAGGCAAAGAGGGCAAACATTAGGGAGGATCATTCCACACCTTTTGTAAGTTATCTGTGGTAACGCGGGGCAAGTGTAGAAAGTCTTGGTTATAGAAGTCCCAAAAGAGGAGAGGGTCCAGGAGAGGTTGTCGTCAAAATCTAGAGTGGGTTGCATCCCTTGTAAGAGGTCAAGGAGGATGATTAAGGCTTCAGTTTCAACTTCAATGAGATTTCTTCTACAGGGGAGACAGCACTTCTGTGCCAGGAGAAAAACAATCAACTACAGATATTAAGATGCTAGAGGAGATGTTGGCCAAATTGGGAAATACATAAGCTAGGGCCTGTCCAATATCCAATTGTCCAACCAAAATATGATCTTATTGCCACTTCCCAAGCTGTAAGAGACTCCCTCTATGGACCCCCTAACACATGAAATAGCTTTCTTGATGTAAGAACCCCTATAGAGGGAAGGTAGTTTAGTGAACCCACCCCCCCCCCCCCCCCCCCCCCCCCCCCCAAAACAAAAAAAAAGGCAGAATTAACAAGTAAAAGGAATTTGATCCCAGCCCCTCCCTCTATATAAGATCTATAGACCTCAGACCAACTAAACATATTTAATTTGTGATGAGGCATGCTACCATTCGAAAGAAAGTTATGATTTTTCTATCTTTTGGATAATGGATTTTGGGCATCGGAATAGGGACAAGAAATAGGATGGGTGGTTTGAAAGGGAAATTTTGATAAGAGTAAGATGCCCTCCCAAAGAGAGAGGTGTCTGCTCTTACAAGGGGCAAACTTCATTTCCATTCTCTATAACAGCATCCTAGAGGTGCTTGGCAAGCCTGCCAAGACAAGAGGAAAGCCTAAGTATTTAGAGGGGAAGGATCCAATTTTGCAACAAAAAATAGTTGCAAGTGAAGAAAGAGAACCATTAGTGATGTTTATGCCTAGCATCTCGCTGTTATAGAAATTAATCTTGAGCCTGGAAATTACTTCAAAGCATTTAATAATCATTCTTAGACTAAGAACAGCAATCTCTGACGCTTCGCAAAATAATGAAGTTTCATCGGCAAACTGAATGTGGTAGATAGAAGGGTGGGATCTAGCTATATTAAAGCCTTTGAAGTATCCTACGAAGGCCCCTTTAGACAACATACATCTAAGACCATCCACCGCAATGACAGAGAAAGGGGGAGGGAATCCCCCTGTCTAAGGCCTCTAGGAGCGTGAAAGAATCCCTTAAGGGAGCCATTAACCAAGATTGAGAACGCAGCTGAAGAATGGCAGTCTGAAATCCATCCCCTCCATTTTCGACCAAAATCAAACATACCCAAAATGTAATCAAGGTAATTCCAATCAACATGGTAAAAGGCATTTTCGAAATCAAGTTTGCAAACTAGACCACATTCCCCGGATATATGGTGAGAGTCTATGCATTCATGGGCCAACAGAGCACAATCCAATATCTTTCTATTAGTGAGAAAAGCCCCCTGAGCATCAGAGATGATGGAAGATAGAACAGGTCACAATCTTGAAGCAAGGAGTTTAACCAAAATTTTATTAGGGGTACCCAAAAGACTAATGGGTTGGAAATCCTTAAGCTCGAAAGCCCCTTCAATTTTTGGAATGACGACAATGAAAGAGGTTCCATGGCACACAAGACCTTTCCAATGAAATGAGATTTAGAGATGAAAGTGATTAAATCCTTTTTAACTAAGATCCAAAACTTCTAAAAAAGGCGAGAGGAAAGCCATCTGGACCTGGAGATTTGTCGCTAGCCAAGAAGAAAACTGCATGTTTTACTTCTCTAAAAAAATAATTTTAAGACTAGATGAGACCTCAACCGAAAGGTGAGGGATCTACAAGTTGTCCAGATTGGGTGTCGACAAATTTTCGGAAGAAGACATTGATAAATAGAAGGAGAAAAAGTGATTAGATACCTAATCCTGCTCTTCTAACTTAGATCCATTAACTATAATAGAATGTATTGTGTTAGAACGTGCTCCGGCATTGGCAATAGCATGGAAGAATGTTGTTCTTTGTCTCCTACTATAAATGCTGATACATTAGAGACTAGAAGAGAGTGACATCTTCTAGCATTTATGTTGTAGGTCAACTCTATCTAGCAAGGAGATACAGGAGCCATTACTATGGACCACTTTTTTCCCTACATGGTAAGCCACCATGACAAACCTTCCGGGCCAAAGAAGATTGATTGATGTTTTCATTCTATTAATCAACTCCCATATCATTTTTGCTTAACTAAAAAATCGGGCCTACTTTCAGCCAGGTGGCTCTAGATCTTTGTCTCCATTGAACCTCTTGCTTATGAGAAATTCTAGCATAGTCCGCTTTACGGGAGTCCCTTAGGGTTCAATTCTCCTCAGAGAGAGGAGATGATTCTTCCTAAATATCTAAGGGCCTGTTTGAATTTCCAAACCAATGGTAAATACATAGCAAATGAGTAATGATTACTCTTACATCTGTTTGAAAACTCATAGGAATTTTTGCTTGGAAAACCGGTCCAAATGGACTAGTTTAAATTTGTGGGCCCCATTGTGATATATATGATGTATCTATGTTGTCCATCCATTCTAGCATAACATTTTGAGGCATGAGCCAAAAACTGAGGGCGATCCAACACTCAAGGTACCCACACCAAAGGAAACAGTGGCCCCAAAAAGTTTTTAAAGGTAGTTATTTGATTTCCTAAATCCTGTGGTGTGGCCCACTTGAGCTTCGAATCTTACTCATCTTTTTTTATGATGCCCTAATTTCAATTGGGATAATGAATGGACGGTGTGGATAAGCCACATATATCACCGTGGGCCCCACGTATATTTCACAATATTATCAATTTTTGTGCCAATAAAAGCCAACGTCAAATCAAGCATTGGTATTGTTGCTGTAATTCCTCAAGGAAATCATTATTACTCATTTCCCATGTATTTACCATTGGTTTGGAAATTCAAACAGGCCCTAAAAGTTGAATAGTAGAGAGGGAGTTAAAAGCCGCAGCATCAAGGTCCACCAAAGTCTCCTTTCTCCATTTAATCAAGTTGGATTTGAGCTTTTTCAGCTTCCGACTCAAAATGAAACTCAAGCTACTAGTAACTTGAAAGGAGGTCCACCAAGAGGAGACAAGGTCAAAGAAACCTTCTGTTTGGAACCAGGATATTTCAAATCTGAAGGACTAAGGACCCTAGCTCTCCTCCACTGACTCAAGAAGGATGGGGCAGTGGTCAAAGATTGGGTGAGGGAGGGCACGCTAGGAGACCAAGGGGAAGGAATCCAGCTAGTCCAAGGAAACCAGAAATCTATCAAGGCGAGAGAGGATTGGGGGGAGATTGACAATTAGACTAAGTAAATTTAACATCCAGGAGAGGAAGATCAATCAAATTATTCCCAACAACCTAATCCGAAAAAAGTATCATGCTTCTATATGAGAACCATCAGATTTTTCAAAAGAGAAATGAGTAACATAAAATTCTCCTCCGATGCACAAAGGGAGGTTCCATTTATATCTAATGGCGTTCAAATCATGTCTTGAAGAAGAAGCGCATGGACAATAAACAGAGGAAAAAATCCATCTGAATTTGGAGGGACTTTTAAGAACGATCCCCTCAAGAAATTATCTTAATTAACCAACAGACCCGTCCTTTTGGCCACATTTTGTCGATCGCAAGCTTGAACAATCATCATAGCTTATAGAGGATTCTAGACTGGTCAATTCTCTCAGACCCTTGGGAGATCTAGTAGTCTTTCTCACTCCCATTGCAGCTTTGGCTTTGCATTCCTTAAAGAACTGCATGAGGGCGATGTAGTCTTCCTCCTTATCCCTAAAAGATAAGCCTACTGAAGTTCCAAAGTCCATTAGTCCTTCCTTTACCTTTTGGGGATCATTGCATTTGGTTAAGATTGAATTCAGACCCTACAGGGGAGCAAGGCTAATGAGCTGAGGAGGCCGTCAACACTCCTGGTATAACTTGAATAGGAGGAATATCCATAATAAAGGAGTAAGGAGAAATAGGATGGTGAATATGAACTGTTGATACAATTTTCAAGTAGACCCTCCTTGGTGAACCCTTGAGGACCTGCACAGGAGAAGGTGAGAGAAAAGGGCCCTCCGATGCCTAAGTCTGGAACTTGGGTCTTTGTAGAAGATGATCTAAGAGAAAAGAGTCACCAGTCGTGTATCTGATTGAGCATTATGAATGTACTTTTCACTGTCTAAGGATCCCCTTAAATAGTCGAGAGGAAGATCATACGAGCAGGAAATCTTCCCCATTTGGTAGAGAAGATAACGTTGTTAAAAGCCTTCCCCCATTAGGACTCATGTTGTACCGAAGATCTTCCGACACGGGTATTCAGATCTCCCGAGGATCTTCCTGGGATTACGGTCATCCGGGATCCCCGGGATCTAATCTTATCTCCCAAAGATCTTGGGAGAGATCTTTGGGATGTAGGAGAGATTTTCAGACTATTCGTTCGGGGCATGGTCGGGTGACGGAGGTGCCAGATATAATGGAAGTAACGTCGAGCTAATTGACAAATCAGCATTCACCTTAGTTGAACTCCAATGGCTATTGACCTCGTTGGAGTCAATGTTGACCTATGGCCGACCTACGATCGGGTCGACCTATAGCCGACCTAAAATGACATGTTTGTGCCGACTTATTCGATAGATCGGTCGTTTGTCGGGTGGACTTATGGCTATGCCGACCTACTTTGAGATCGACCTTTTTTTGCCAGTAGATGTTTTGCAAGTGGTTTTAGCCCATTGGGTTTGTGCTGGCTGTAGAGTTGGTTCCTTTTCAGAGGTCGTATTATTTTTCCCCCAACAGGAACCATAGCCCAATCCACCGAAGGGGAGAGAATGGAGGTTGGGAATTTCCAAGAGGGAGTGAGAAAACATGGGGGGTGTTGTGATTGAGCGTGGTGGTTTTCTAGAGGTGGAGGAAGAGGTTGAAACAAGTGGGGAATTTCGACTAAGGAATAAAACCAAAAACACCGAAGGAAGTTGGTCAATCAACTTAGGTGGGATACTAAAATGGTTGGACACGTGGTGAAGACGCATGTGAGGATATGATGGCCTGAGAGGCTAGGCACATCGTGAGGAGGTTTCGTGGCACGAGATGAACAGCTAAAAGAGGCAAGGAGTAGGGAGACGAATCCATGTCAATCTCCTCCTCTCCCTTAAGTCCCTCGCTGTTAAAATTAACTCGAGATGACAATGGAGATGGGTCCGAAGCTGATGACAGGGAGACACGCATCACAGGGAGGGGGGATGTTGACATTGGTGACGAAAGCTTACGCAAGTCTATTAATATCCAATGAGGGAGAAACCTCAAGCCCTCCAAGCTCTCTAGAAGAGCCATCTGTAAAGTCGTTTTAGTAGGGAATTAAAGAAGGGAGGGCACCCGTGTAATCCCTCAAATCACAATCGATGGTCACACAAGTCTTGTGTGGGGAGACAATCTTGGGTGGACATTTCTCTAATGGAAGGAGGGGTGTGATCAATGATGCTGAAAGGAGACATGCATCCTTTGGGATTAGGTTGTAAAGTCATTGGAATATATGAGGGTGTGAGTGCGAAGCTATGGCACGTGATGGGGGGATGATCGACACATTGCATGGACATGTGTTGGGCAGATGAGTCACATGGGCTTCTGGTGTGATGCCGGAGCACACAAGTTGTTGTACTCCTAGTGAGATCAATAGTTGGGTGTCACCACCATGCATTCCGCCTTTCCTATCACTATCTAATTCCGGCTACACTGAAATTTTGACCTTTACACCACACATCTTGAGAAAATGGAGGAAGGTGAGAGATCGAGATTTTTCTTTTTAATTTGAATGCAAGCCGATCTAAGCTCCCACCCCAATTTTGTTGCCAGGTCAAAACGCAAAACCTCTCCAAGGCAAGAGCTAAGGGCTAGCAGAATTCTAAGTTCCATAGCTCTATCTGAACTCCAAAGAAATGAAGACACATTAAAAAAATGAAAGGAGGAGAAGTTCACCCATTTGCCAATGAAGGTCACGAGACCATCTTGGTGTAGAGCTCCGGCCGCCACAATGGCGTCTAAGTAGGATATTGGTTCGAGATTGAGGAGAGGAACTCCATTTCTGAGAGAGGCTTCAAGTCGTAAAATCCATCAATCAAGTTACATTAGGACATAAGGCAATGTTGAATATCATATAGGGAACCATTGCGGCTACTCCGGATAACTGGGCTATGAGCAAGCAACGGTTCCACCTCTATGATCATGGAGTACTCAACTAAGATGACTGGACCTTCTTCGGAGTTGGAGGTGTGCGTCCGAGAGGGAGTATGAGTGTGAGAGGTTGTCGTTGCGGTTGCCAACCCGGCCCCCTAAGATGGGAGCATGCACCATCCTCTTAGCAGAGGACTAGACGGTCGGAGAGGGAAATGAGCAGAAAGTTGCCTCCAACTGTTCCGATTGGGCCCCAAACCGGGCTTTCTGAACTGAGATTCAATGACCATTGAACCCCAAGTTGTGGAGGGAAGAGATGACCACCGAGGCTTCCTCCAGTGACCCCATTTGAATGAACGCAAGTCCCATGTGTACCATCGTCCCTTTCCTACAAGGTAGGACAACCTCCTTGATTTCCCCCATTTTTCGGAAAACACAGGAGAGCATGTATTTGTCCCAATTGAGGGGGATTTTGGAAACAAAGAGGGTAGAGAATCTGGCATACCTAGAGATTGGGGCTTTCTTCTCAAGACGACAGACCACCCTTGACTTTCTTCTCGTGACAACCATCCACCTGTCTTCTTTTCTCCCCTCTTTTAGTATCCTTGCCTCAAGAACGAGGAGCTTTCCCTAGAATTCCAACATGACCACCAAGTAAATCGTGCATACTTCTCCACTTGGTTCGCTCAGAGTTTGGCTGGAGGCAAAGAGAAGCCCCCTTTTCATGGTTGACATACTCCATATGTCATTCTCCTTCGAAGAGTCTCTGTTCGCAATCACCGGCCCAAACCCATGTGGGTTGTCGAGAATTACCTTGTCTGATTCTCTCAGCTGGCCTTCAGCTTCTAACCAACAATCACATTCTTCTCTATTCTTTCTTTTTTTTTTCTTTTTTTTCTTTTCTTTTTTTTTTTCTTTTTCTTTTTCTTTTCTTTTCTTTCTTTATTTCTTTCTTCTTCTTTTTTTCCAGACAATAAGGAAAGAAATCCTGCAGTTTTAATTATATAGGGCTCTAGATATTTAGATTTTCTACTACAGAAGTTTCACAGCAAATAAGGGATTTGTTATCATTTAGATTACAAAGAAAATGTAGATACGAATCTGGAAAACAATCTAGAATTCCGTATACAGCCTACAGAAGGGCCTCAAAGGGCCACATTTGTGGGTAGTTATGATGATTGAATAAAAGAAAAGACTTTTCTAGTATGTGTTCCTATTCAGTAGAAGAAGTGGGGTTACTTGCTTTGTGAATAGTAGCATATGTGATGCCCCGTCACTGTGGTCACACATGGGCAGGCACACGTGGGCGGGCGCACATGTGGGTAGGCCCCCAAGTGGCTGGCAGGCTGTTGTGCACACAGTGAAGGTGGAATTTTGTCCCACATCGGAAGCGTCGTCCGAAGTTGTGGTGGCTATAAGTTGGGTTCCTTCCTTTTGTGGGGAACGGGCCTTACAGCATAGCAGCCAGTAGGTTGTCTCATTCCATCTGAAGTTATTTATTTTCTGCTTTCCTAAAACTTGGTAGTGGATTTGATGAAGTTTGGATCAGGATTTGCTTTGAAACCGTTCAGATTTGATTTCAGACTGTCAACAGTTACCACCTGGTGCACACGTGGAATTTTAGACAACTATTAGACCATTATGCTGTATGCGACGGAGTGTTGGGCAATTAAGAGGCAACATGAACAGGTGAAGAGTGAATTGATGAATTGAAGTGAAGAGGATCTCATGTGCTAGTCATGTTTATAATAACTACATATCAGTTAGAATTGAACATATTAAACAAATAAATTTCAATATTGCACAGCCCTCCAACTGCTGCCAAGGCCCACCCCTTCTCCACATAACCCAGTATTTGATAAAATGTAATAACGTGCATATAATTAGTTTATTTTTACTGTAATCACTTGCATTTAATCTTTCAAAAACAAAAAAGTAATCACTTACATTTTAATAGACTCCAAATTCTAAATTTTAGTTTGTATTTGGTGATAGATTGAGCCATGAAGACAGATCATAGATAATAGCTGAAAATTTCTTATCAATTGATAAGAATCCTTGAAAATTAAGACCTATTTCCCAAATGCTTTAACACCAAATTTAGAAGTCCCAAGTCTCAAAAACTCAGTTTTCAATGGCATGCTAACAGACAACATTCTTACCATAGAATGGTCCGATAAATGATTGAATACATGTTCAAAACAAGAGAGAGAGAGAGAGAGAGAGAGAGAGATTCTTTTGCTTCTCTTTCTTTTTCATTTATATGAAATATTTCATAATTTTGTGGGCAAAAAACAATATCAGCCGATACAGAGTCATGTGCGGATACATGTCCGATACAGCCTTTACTGTATTAGTTTTGGGTGGGGACCGATACGCCCCTCGCAATTGATATTCAGAGCCTTGATCATTTAACTAGATTTGGTTAATACTAGCTTTTTCTTTTCCTTTTAAAATTGTTTCATTAAATAAAATTTAAGAAAAATAATTTTTTCAGATCTAAAGTCGCATATGCCACAGAAAAATCTAAATAACTAAGAAGAGAAGACCATACCATCGATGGCAGTCTAACTGGAAGCCATAAAGCTCGTTCAAGAACAAACTCATTAGCACATCACCTGCAAAAATATGCACAGAATTATAAGGAACATAGGCATGAAATTAAGTAAAAACATTTAAGACGAAGTTATCAGACTAAGAAACTGAATAAGGGAAACAACATAAGGGATGCAAAATGTCTCATTTTAAACTAGGAATAGCATTTAACCAGAAGCATGAAATGAGAACCGGAAACCCAAAGCAAGAAATGTTGGCATTTGCAAGGTGAAATGAATTTCCTGGACTACGGTTTAGACATTGGTGTAACAAATAACTTTGAAATATAAATAATTCCAAATGTTTGACATAAGCTTGGTCATCAAACAAGAAAGTTCACAAACTACAATAAAGCAAGCATAGTAGCATCAATATTTGACTCCAGTTCAACAGCATTACATGCATCTAAATATATATTTGATAATTAACCTTAGAACCAACACAGCATATGACGAGGACATCGGAGGACCTACTCAAGTGTACCGGAGACGGAGACAACCACCCACATCAACGCAACTTTCTTTGTGGATGAGAGATGAGTTCTAGATGGGGCCCGTCGGGCCATTTTGAAGACTCCACATGCATTAGAAGTGCATCAGGAAGACCCCACCTTGGGATGATGCATGTGAGCTGCTTAGGATATCATTTTACTCATAAGATTGATATTTTGTGTCAATCCAACTGTTGGATCTTGTCGATCAGGCCATCGGGCCACCAAATCTTTTAGATCTGGGCCCATTGGACTCTGATCTTGTTTTCTTTATGTTTTTTGTTATTTTTAGGATTTATTTGATGGTCGAGATTGATAATAAATGTTTTAGTTTTCTTATTTTGGACCATGGGACACTTCACTTAAGTGGCATAGTTGTAATTATGCTGAATTTTTAATAATAAAAGCACAGGGGGGTGGAGATCCAACCCCATTGGATTTTGCAATATAAAAATAATAATAATAAGAGAGAAAAAATAAAAAGCTCTTGTTTTTTTCTCCCATCTTCATGCGATTTGAAGATACTTCCATGCGATTTGGAAGGAAGATTGGAGCAAAGTTAATCTTTATCAACAGAGGTGCGAGGTCTCCATCTATCCCCACACCATCTTCTCTTTTCTCCCCTATCCAAGTATTTTCTTCAGGTTCTTCATTCTCTCTATCCCAGATTTTCTTCTTCTCTTATACCCTACTTTCTCATACCCATCCACAATCCAAAACCTAACCAACCTAAACCCATCCTCCCACGCCACACGTGTGAATCCCACCCGCCCCTTTTGGTTTCCCATCATCATTATATCAAAACTCCTTTCTTCCATCCCCGAAACCCTAACCCTAAACCTAAAATTCCTAATTTTCCTACTTTCCCAAATTACCCAAACCCTAATTTTCATCCTATGTCATATTAGGTTTCCTATTTTGAAATAGACTATACCCTATGCTAATTGGATGTCCCTACATCCATTAGATCCTAGTTTCTTTTTATTTAATGATTTTGTGTTACGATGTTGGTAGCTTAGGCTAAGATTATGCATGATTTTCTTTTGATTTCCATGATATTTGCAATGACTATAACGATGTTTGTGTTTTTTTGTTAAATATCTTAATTCAACTATTTGATCTCACATGTTACTTAGTTCATGCATCGGTCATGCATCAGCATACAAGTGAGCATGTGCTTACTAGTGTTACTTCCACACACGCATACACGTGCACACACACAAAAATGTGCATCCTGGTGCTAGCTAATAATATCTAATAAATTAAAGAAAGGCAACTAACACAATCAACTTATTAGCATTTGTAACAAATACCGAACATCATATACACAAATCAAATTAATTAAAATCTATAACTATCCGATAAAAACAACAAGAAATGGAGAAGAACAAAACGTAGTGGAATAAGTTTTTTCGAATTTTATTTCAAACAACTATTTCCAAACTTTATAGCACAAGAAGGAAATTCTTTTGATAAGAAAAAAGGCCAAAAAACATAATTGGTCTTTCCCCGTACAATCATAATGTTCTTTCTTTTTTAAAACGTTTCAACACTTGACACACGACAATGCTTGTGGAACTTTGCTTTATCTGTTTTGTGGTGTGCATGCGTCCTCATTAGGCTATGAACATCGGAGGTCCGCTAGATAGGCCTCAAGCCAACACCCTAGTCCTGGTATGCCACCCTGTTGGCCATTACTACTTCTCCTACGATATATTATTAAGGGAGGTGATGGGTTTCCAACAAAGGCTACGTTCCAATGCTTTTCGCCGTCCCCTTCCTAAAATAAATGTGTAATGGGCCATAAGGACCTAACAACCAAACTCTCCTATCATCCTCCTCCTGGGGGATATAAACCACCACAAGCTTTTGCAGTAATATCAAAACATCGAGGAAGATCCTTAGTGAGCTCGTAAACAATATATATGGACAATCAAGTTTAATAGAACTATGTAGAGTGGCTCCATCCTCCAAATTTAAAATAAAAATAAATAAATAAAAGAAGAAGAAGAAGAAGAACTAACCTTTGACTTCCATATCCACCACACCACCAAATAGCAAAGCACGCTTCTTATGAACACACATGGAAAATCCAGCACGAGGTTGAGGAGGCATCCCACTTTTCTTTACCTAATAATCAAGGGAATTTTTGTTCCATTAGTAGAAGATATGATGAGGAGATAACAAACGAACCATGGTATGGAATGAGTTGCATGATAGTCAAAATAAGTCAACCTATCAGAAGAGGAGAAAATTTTCTTCATAATGGAAACAGTCTTCACTAAGATTTCATTAACATTGAGAACTAAATTTTCATTAATTCATATAGATAATCTCAAAAAATTTGAGGAACTCAAAGAACCCGGAGCAGACAATAACCCCAAAAGTTCAACACTGAACATAGAGAAAACAGTAAGATCATATGGTCAATTGGCCATATGAAAGAAAGTTTAGAAGTTTAAAGCATTAGAACCTTGTTCCATTCCCAAGTCCTTGGATCAAGAGACCACATATCTGAATGAACAATTCCTTTCTCAGAGGTAATTTTATCAGATGCAACTTCTTTCGAATATCCACCATATAGAAATATCTGCACATGGAAGCTGTAACCAATAAAGATGCATAGTTTTTGCTTCTAATGAAAATTCATCATAAGGTTCTGGAACTAGAAATTGTAACAGAAATGTAATAGAAGGAAACCATAGGAAAAGATGTTACAACATGATCATGAATAAAATATTAGAATATCGAATACCAACACAATTAGAAGGAACCCAACTAATGGTCTATTTTTATTTTTTGAGAGAGAGAGAGATGGAATTCAACTCATGGTTACAAACAGGATCCAAATGTGATTCTACATAGCAATTAAGTGACAATTTTGGTATGGGATCTTACTACTTCAGGATTAAGACTGATCCTAATTTGGTAGGCCCCATGCCTTCCATGTTAGATTCATTGTCGCTTTCCTCCGCGTAATTGCAATTACAGAAGTTTTAGGGAAAAAAAACTGAAACACTGCTAATTGCATTTATATGAAGAAAAGCGGCATAGCACTAGGAATTCTACGTGGACAGCATGGGGCCCACTAAAATCGGGATTATGTTTAATCCCGATTATACAGGATCCCCTCCCCAAGTAGACCTTCGGCTTCCAAATCTGAATAAAAGACAAGATTCTGTATTTAGATTCCACAAACTGGGGGAAACAAGTCAAAAGTTAACAGGAATAGTGCAGTCAGTAGGTACACAAACAACAGGAATAGACAAAATCAACTACTTGCTCAAGAAATGCTTAATTTATGCCAAAATACTTGTAACTGAGTTGTCATCAAGTATTCATATATCACTATCCATGAATAGAGCATAATATTGAGCATACATGTATATTTTGTACCTTTGTGTGGGTACATATCTTGTATACTCTGCTGGAGCACTATTACTCTCTCTCTCTCTCTCTCTCTCTCTCTCTCTCTCTCTCTCTCTCTCTCTCTCTCTCTCTCTCTCTCTCTCTCTCTCTCTCTCTCTCTCCCTACTTCCTATTTAGATTTCTCCTTAAATCTACTTCCACTTGATATGAAAGCCAAGATTCAACTTGCTATTTTGTTTCCGGCCATCCCATTTTGCTGAGATCAGCTATCGTACAGCTGGCATCAGCATGTGTACCATCTATATGACCATGTGGTAAATGAAGGCTATGGTTTGATGGACCTTGATTTTAGAAGATTTATAGTCATTTTTGTCGATTTTTCTCAGAAATGGTCCATTTCAAGTTTTTTTGAGATTTCTTCCAATCAAAATAGTTTCTCTTGAGGAAGGCCAACATGGGGTTGGTCGGTTTGGCTAGTATTGACCACCCATAAGAGTTTTTTTTTTTTTTTTTTTTGCTCAAAGATTGGATTATTTATGGTTTTGGGGGTTTTTATGGTGTGGTTCAACCATTTTTGGGGATTTTCCGTGTCAAATCACTGGTGTTTGTGGAAGGTTGTTGTCCAGCATCTTTTTTAACATATTTCTACCTATTCCTCTCAACCTTGAGCTTGTTATGTGGGGATTTCTTATATCTCAACTATGTACACCCTCGGCAATAGACTAAAAGTTGGGTGTAACTGCCATTTTTGTGTGATTTAGATAATTGGTGTGTTGTTTGTATATCTGCCCATGTTTTCGACCTAGCATGGAAGACAAACTCACTACTAGAGCTCTCATGGGGCCTTTCGATTCTCACTAGAGTTGTACATGAGCAGAGTTAGCTCGGTAACTCGCTAGACTTGGCTCGAAAAAGCTCGACTCGACTCGGATCGAAACTCTATTCAAACCGAGTTGAGCCATTTTTTGGGAGCTTAGAACATTTCAAGTCGAGTCCGAGCTGGACCTAGCTCGACTCGGATCGAGTTTTAAGTGCATATATAAGGGTTAAAAAAATAAAAAAACCCTCATTCGCCCGACCCTAACCCATTTCGCCCAATTCAGCAACCCTAACCCAGTGAGCATCCAGCGCCCAAATCGCCCGACACTAACCCATTTCTCCCTCTTTCGCCCAAATCAACCGTCCATTCGCCCAATACTCTCATCATTCTCCACCACCCGGCAAAATTCCTCCTTCCAGCGTCTGTCCAGACGACCTCCTCTCCCAAAGTGAGTCCTCCCCTCTCCATTTTTTTTGGCAAGTAGCATCCGTCTGAGTAGCGGAACCCATCCGACCAGCGACCACTAGTCGGGTGGCTCTGGTATAGTCAGACGAACCTCTAGTTTAGTCGAATGAACCCATCCGACCAACAACCACTGGCCGGACGAACCTCTGGTACAGTCAGACAGTGTCTCTGGTACAGTCGGAGCTCAGCTCGAACTGGACCGAGCTGCTAGCCGAGCCGAGCACGAGCTGTTGTTCCAAGCTTGAAGGCGGAGCCAAGCCGAGCACGAGTTGAGACTCAAGCTGTCCGAATCGAGCATAAGCTGGGCAAAGCTCGGTTCGACTCAACTCGACTTGTGTACACCTTTAATTCTCACTCCTTATTGATTACGATTGTTAATTTGAATGGAAACAACTACTTGTAATGGACACAATCCATCAAGCTTTTTTGGGAAGGGATCAACTTTTTTATATCTTGGATGACCCTCCAAAGTCAACAGACGAACAATTTAAAACCTAGACAATTGAAAATTACTAGATCATGGCTTGGCTCCAAAATAGTATGGAGAGTACCATCAACAATTTTGTTATGTTTCTAACATCGGCTAAGAAGATATGGGATATTATACGAGACATGTATTTTGAAGGTTGCAATATATCCAGAGTGTACATGTTGATTTCGAACATAAGTTTCAACAAGAATCTAGAAGCCTAAAAGAGCACTTCACTATCTTGTGTGGTATGTGGGATGAGCTGGATATGTACAATCCTCTCCCATCTTATCGTACTCTAGATCATAAACTCATTCGAAAACAACATCAAGAGACTCGGATCATTCAATTTCTCTCTGGACTCAATTCAAAATATCAAAGTGTTCGTCGTCAGATCTTAACTATGGAGCCCTTCCCCTCTCTGTCAGTTGTCTATTATGTTGTTCAGAGAGTTATAATCTCATCTTTTGTTGCGTCTATCACTACTAATAGATTTGCATTTATAGATAGTGATCATCCTTCTTTTGGTGCTAGTTCCCAACCTTCAAGTTGGAGCTCCCCAAGCACCAATCATGCTCCTAGCTATGGTAGTCGAGCCAGGGGTCGACCGCTTGACAGAGGCAGGCATGGGAATCATGTTTTTTTGTGGACATGGATGTGGTCGTGGTGGCTCTTCTCGTACTTGTACCCATTGTGGTGGCTCTAACCATACGGTTGATCGATGTTGGGATATAGTTGAGTTCCCTTCATGGGCAGGAGCTTATATAGCTAGTGTCGTATCCCCTGATTATGAGAAGACTCAAGCACCTTCAACATTGCCCCATGGAATGACTATTTCAGGTGACTTCGATACCATCTCTCGAGAAGCGTATGATGCCTTGTCGCGCCGCCATTCTTGTGACCCAATCTCTTCTTCCAGTGCCAGCTTAGCCCAGTTAAGGTGCCGCCCTCCATGTGTCCTCCTCATCTCTTTCTTGGGTCATCAACTCTAGAGCCACCTCTCATATGATTGGTAAGCTCCCATCTTTTTCAATCTTATTAACCCACTAGTCAGTCTAGTTTTGTTACACTTGCCAACGGTAACCAATTTCCCATATCTAGAACTGGATCCATCACCCTTTCTCCTAACATGCAGTTATCTTCCATTCTCCATTTTCCTTCGTTTCCATTGAATCTGTTGTCAGTCAGTTTCCCTATTAAAACATTACAATGTTCCATAACATTCATTCCTATTGTGTCTTTCAGGATCTCCAAACAAAGCAAACAATTGGCAGGGGCAGTGAACGTGGAGGGATTTACTTCCTTAATGATTCCCTTGATAGTCCTATGAGTGCTTTGTCATTAGATAGGGAGCCTATATCAGGATGGCATTATCGCTTCAGGCATCCATCTTTATTAAGACTAAAGCTTGTTTTTCCTTCTATTACTTCCATAAAACCAATATGATATGACACTTGTGAATTCTCTAAGCATCATAGAATTGTGTTTCCTCCCTATTCAACTAAGAGGAAGTCTAAACCTTTTGAGTTGATTTGCTCTGATGTTTGGGGCCATGAGCCTGTTGATTCTATCTTTAGGTACAAATACTTTGTTTCTATTATCGAAGATCATTCGCACAAGACATGGATTTATCTT
Source organism: Magnolia kwangsiensis (assembly GCA_037074715.1). Lineage (NCBI taxonomy): Eukaryota > Viridiplantae > Streptophyta > Magnoliopsida > Magnoliales > Magnoliaceae > Magnolia > Magnolia kwangsiensis. The sequence continues at coordinate 103,382,118 of CM073574.1, forward strand.
TTGAAATTCAAACATGAAGTTTTGATATGTTCAATGCCTTTCATAATGAAATTGCTACTCAATTTCAATGCCCCATTAAGATTCTTCACTCTAACAATGGGGGTGAATAAATGTTATAAGCTTTCATGATTTTTTGGCAGGATTTTGATATTCTATCTCAAATTTCTTGTCCTTGAACTCATCAACAAAATGGTGTTGTTGAAAGGAAGAATTGTCATCTTCTCGAAGTTACACGCGCACTTCTCATTGGTATGTGTGTTCCTAAACATTTCTAGGATGATGCTCTACTTACTGTCATCTTTCTTATTAATCGGATTACCATCTCGAATTCTACAGAATAAATCTTCCTTTAAAATTTTACATCCTCATGATAAAGCCTCTCTCTTTTGTTCATAAAGTTGATGGCAGTAATGACAAGTCATCGATCTAAAAGATGTGTTTTTCTAGGATATTTACGATCCCATAAGGGGTATAAATGTTATAACCCTCTTACTCGTAAAAGATATATGCCAACGTATATCACCTTTTTTTAGGATGTGCCCTACCTCTCATCTGAAGGATGTTTGCTACATAATCATCTTACCAATCATGGGGAGACCTTGTTACCTCAAAGTATACCGCTTCCAATCCCCTTGCTGGATGAGGATTCCCATCCTTCTGGCCCACTCAATCCATTACTCGTGTATCAGCGAAGGAAGAAATCCTTCACCAATCATCCTGCCATCATTCCATCCATTTCTAATAGAAATCCAAGTATTATCATTTCCTCTTCTAGTGATCTCCCAATTGCTTTACGTAAGCTTAGTCAGTCTTGTACTCGTCATCCTATCCTTTCCTCCTTTTAGGTCCTTTGTTTCCATGGACTCATCTTCCTCTATTCCTCGCACTCTGAAGGAGGCCCTTAGTAGTTCTGACTGGAGGCAAGCTATGATGGAAGAAATGCAAGCTCTTAAGCAAAATGATACATGGGAGCTAGTTCCCTATCTAAGGGAAAGCAAATAGTTGGGCACCGTTGGGTCTTTACCATAAAGTTCCTTTTAGATGGATCAATTAACAGGTATAAATCTCAATTAGTCGCCAAGGGGTACACTCAAACTTATGTTGTGTATTACTTCGAGACTCTCTCCAGTGGTTAAACTTAATTCAATTCATGCGATCATATCTTTGGCTGCAAATCTGTCTTGCCACTATTCCAACTGGACGTGAAGAATGCCTTTCTCCAATGAGATCTTACTAAAGAATCTATATGGATCCGCCACCAGGTTTCTCCTTGATCAGTAGCTCAAATTGGGTTTGTCGTCTCAAGAAGACTATCTATGGTCTTAAGCGGTGCTTTAGGTATCAACGATACCGGCCGATATATCTTGTATCCCACGTGTGCGATACGAAACCCGCAAGTAGTGGGATATATCCCACTTGTTCAATTCGATGAGCATTTTCGATTTCCGATCCTTTTTTCTGTAAATCATGTTAAATCAATGTCAAATTATTACAAATCCATGATTTTTCATGTTTTACATGAAAAACCATAAATTGGGAGCTTTGATTTTAAGATGTGGAGATTGGCCAAGTTGCGGAAAATTGAAAAAAATCAAAATTTTCCAATTTCTCACAAATCGGTTGCAATCTTTGCATCCAAACATGTATGTAACCTAATCTAGTGATTTTTCTTTTGAATGCATTGCTTGTGTTTCCACACGTCTTCTTACATTTAAAAATTATATGAATAGACTTTGAATATACTTACATCAATTCAGTTAGACATGCATAGATTAGGACCCCATATAAAGAAAACTTATTATGTGCTCGTCTTTTGTAATGTTTTGATTTATAAGTGTATATTGATGTCTTTTTTAACAATCATTGAAGTTTCATCAAAAAGTTCGAGCAATTTTTCAACGTTTCTCCATGTTTCCAACAACAGCAATACAACCGATATATCACATGCGATAACCAAAAATGTATCCCAAGGGTGTGATACGTAACGCGATACCGATATTTCGAAGATTGGTCTTAAGCGGTCCCTCAGGGCCTGATTCAACAAGTTTAGCAGTGTTGTTAGACTTTGGCTTTGTTTGCAACCAATCGGATCATTCTCTCTTCATCTGTCACTGCACTTCTGGGATTATGGTGATACTCGTTTATGTAGATGATATTGTCTTGGTTGGTGATGATGTTATGGGCATTACTACCATAAAATATTTTCTTCAAATGTGATTTGCAATCAAAGATTTGGGTACTCTTCACTACTTTCTTGGTATTAAGGTTGCTAGGTCAAAGGTTGGGATTGTTCTATCACAGCAAAAGTACGCTCTCGATCTCTTGTTAGAGACTAGCATGCTTGGGTGTCAACCTGTTGCTACTCCTGTGAATGTTGTTCAGAAACTTGGTCTTGATGATGGAGACCTCTTATCCGATCGCAGCAGGTATCATTACTTAGTTGGCCATCTCATTTATTTGACCATTACACGGCTTGACCTATCATTTGTGATGGGCATCGTCAGTCAGTTTGTGCAAACTCCTCGTACGGCTCATCTTTCTGTTGTGTATCGAATTCTCTGTTATATGAAATTAGCTCTTGGTTGAGGCTTACGATTTCATCAACATGATCATCTTCGTCTCTCTGGTTACTTTGATGTTGACTGTGTCAGGAGTCTTCATGATCGACGGACTATTGCACCTTTGTGGGTGGCAATCTGGTCAACTGGAAGAGTAAATAGCAATCAGCGGTTGCTCGGTCCACTATAAAGACTGAATATAGGGCGATGGCGCATGCCACGTGTGAACATATGTGGCTCCCCACTCTACTACAAGAATTTGGTTACCCTCCTCTTGGTGTTATTCCTCTCTAAAATGACAATCAAGTCATCATTCATATTGCTAGCACCCTGTGTTTCATGAGCACACTAAACACATTAAGATAGATTATCACTTCATTCGTGAAAAGGTAGTCGCTAAGGAAATTGAAACTCCATTCATTTGTTCGAGGAGCAACTAGCTGATATGTTCACTAATTCTCTCTCTCTCTCTCTCTCTCTCTCTCTCTCTCTCTCTCTCTCTCTCTCTCTCTCTCACATTCTTCCCTACTTCCTATTTAGATTTCTCCTTAAATCTACTTCCACTCATAAAAAGCTAGGGAAGGCATAAACCAACTAATATAGAAGATAGCTAACCCATGGAAGCTACACACTTCGTGAATGTTCCACGGTTCGGGCCAACATACTATGGCCTTGACTTTCTCGGGATCTACAGACATGCCCTCAGATGAAACAATGAACCCTAAGAAAATAACTTGGTCAAATATGAGAGAACACTTCTTCAGGTTGGCATATAACTTCTCTATCCTAAGGACCCCGCAAACTTGCCTCAAATGGTGAATGTGTTGTTCCTTGGAGGTACCATAAATGAGGACATCGTCAAAATATACCTCCAGGAACTTACCTATAAAGGGCCTCAACACCTAGGTTATCACTCTCATGAATGTACTCGAAGCGTTGGTCAAGCCAAAAGGCATGGCTAACCACTCATATAGCTCGTCCTTCATCTTGAAAGTTGTCTTCCATTCATCTCCTCAGTGAATACATATCTAATGATATCCACTTGAGGTCAATCTTGAAAAAGATCGTGGCACTGGCCATCACATCCAACATGTCATCAAGATGCGGAATAAGAAATCGATACTTGATCATGATCTTATTGATGGTCAGGCTGTCCATGCACATGCGCCAAGTACCATCTTTCTTAGGCGTGAGGAGGGCTAGCATGGCACGTGGACTCAAACTCTCCTTAATGAACCCTTTTATAAGAAGCTCATCAACTTGCTTTTTTCAACTCCATGGCACGTGGACTCAAACTCTCCTTAATGAACCCTTTTATAAGAAGCTCATCAACTTGCTTTTTTCAACTCCACATGCTTTGCAAGGTTCATACCGGGGGACAAGATCTATGGCATGTTGAATGTCCTGCATGGGCGGAAGCTCATCCGATAGGTCCTCAGGGAAAACATCACTAAACTCCACCACCGGAATCAATTCAGGTGGCATCTCTATGCCAGTGTTTTAAATAGCAAATAGCATATAGCGTAGCGTTCACCCCTCTGAAGCGTGAGGCGTAAGCTACATGCTACTTCTAGATTTTTAATCAAAGTCGCGCTTGGTTGCACTAATTCCTTGATATTCACCAAATTATATTGATTAATAATAAAATTTAACAAATTTTCATGATATTTGGTGCAACCCAACAGAACTTAAACTAATAGGAAAGGGTAATCATTAAGTATAAAAGTAAATAAACAACAACATGAAAATTTAAAATTATTTGATTTTAATGTTTTAATGAAAAATAACTTGTGATGTGAGGTATGTAGAGTGTAGCGTAGCCTATGTAGCTTGTAGCATATGTAAATTATCATGTAGCATAGGCTACATGCGACTAAAGCTATTTTCATGAGCTATATAGTTTTAAGGTTGAACTACGCTACATAGCGTAGCTATTTAAAACATTGTTCTATGCTAACCTTGGGTGTGACCTCTCTTGCCATGAGGGCATACACTATCAAATCAGCCTTAGTCTCCCTTTCAAATTATTTGGCGTTTATTATTTGGAGAGACTTAGGTTTGGAATTCCTCACATCTTTTGAATTACCCTTCCTGACGTCCTCCTTCTGCGGGGTGCTCTTGGGTGGAAGAGGATTTAGCTTTATTCTCTTACCTTCATACATAAACGAACACATATTTGAACGGCCAAATAGTGTCACATCACGATCATACAACCAAGGTCTGCCCAAGATGATGTGGCCTATGTCCATAGGCAAAACATTACAGCATGTCTTTGTAGGAAGCAAACTAAATGGGAATAAGGCACCGCTGAGAAATCGGTATTGAGGACGCATTAACCCATTAAACTCGATAGGGCTGAGGGTGAGGGATGGGTTTCAAACCCAAACGAGATCCAATGCTAGCGGAGAACACATTGGTGTAACTGCCACTATCAATTATCACCTTGTAGTTTTTATCGCCACACTTGGCGCAAGTATGAAAAATTCAATTCATGCGCCAATAATCACTCTCTTTAGCCTGGGCCAAGGCACATCTGACAACTACAAATGGCACGGTCTCAACTCCTTCAACTTCTTCATCACTAGGACTAATTTTAGACTGATATTCTTCTTCTTCACAATCGCCCTGATCATCTGCATCCTCATCAAACTTGCCAATCACAAGGCCCTTATTTCGCCCTTTCGTATAGCACTGGTATGAGAAATGACCATATCATTGGCAATTGTAATACCACGCTTATTCACCTACCCTCGAGCTGGTACTAGTTAGACGTCATCCCTATTAATGGTTTGAGTACCAGTAGAGGCATTGGATTAACTCCCAAAATTAGGCGTAGCTCCCTGAGGAGTTTATGCAAGACGCATGATCTATACTAAATATGATGCAAAGAAATTATAAATGGATTAAAGAGCAATTCAAAGCATTAGATATACTAACCTACTACAAATCTAAGAAATCAAATAAACAATCACATTCAAATTTCAAGCCAAATCACAATCCCACAAGAAAGTAAACCATATAAAACATGAATTTCAAAGGATCAATGGAAGGTATAACTTTCACTTTATCATAGGCTTAGGCCTAATTCAAAGGTGTAGATTTGGTTTCTCTAGGATTAAGGATATGAGAATCTAGGGTTAGGGTTTGTGTATATAAGGTTAGGGATTTGAAAAGAATTAAGGCTTTGGAAGGATTTGGGAATTTAGGATTTTATAGGAAATAGGGATTAGGGTTTCATAGGGAATTGGGGATTAGGGCTTAGGAAAATTAAGACTAGGGTTTATAGATGAATAGGAATTAGGGTTTTAGATAGGGTTCAAGGGATAGGAAGAAGGGTCAAAGAGAGGGAAGAAGAAAAAGGGGAGTAGGTGGTTGACCATACAGTTGTACAACCATACAGACTGACTTATGCAGACAGGCAGTCCGTACACATGGGGCTTGAAGGAGATGGGGTGGGTTGGGTTTTGTTGGAAAGAGGGATAAGAGAAGATGGGTTTTGGTGAATGGGTTTAGGTTTAGAGGAAAAGAATAAAGGGGATTTAAGTTTGGAGAATAAAAGTAGAAGAAAAGAAGGATTTGAGAAGAAGATGAGAAAGACAATACAGAAATACCTTTTTAAATAGAAATAAGAGAGAAAAGATTAGGCTTCACACCTTGGCATCACACCATCAATCTCCGTTCACAAGAGAATTCATTCACAGGAAGAGAAATCTTCAAATGAAGCAAAGATTTTTCATTCAAATCATCAAATCATACCTTAGGGCTGGTCGTTCAACCCTTATATAGTCTCAAGAGAGACTCTTTACAAAAAGATGCTCTCAGATAAAAAGTTTTACACAATTGCCCCTACTTAATGTAAAATTACTAAAATACCCAAAGTCCAAGTAAATATCAAAGTAAATCCAACATGAATAATCAACTAGATAATAGAAATAAATCTAAATCATCCTAAAGTCTGGTCAATGTGATCTAAGATCACAATGATCCAACCGTCCGATCAAAGCATCCTTAAGATCCAACCATCCGATCAACATGTCCTCGAAATCCAACGATCCAAACTCCTCAATAAGCAAGCCACATGCATCTTCCTAGTGTAGGGTCTTCGAACGTGCATGATTATGCATGTGGGGTCTTCAATGTAGCCCACCTGGGCCCATGTAGTGGTCGCCAATGTTCGAAATATCGATATCGCGTTACGTATCGCACCCTTGGGATATAGATACATATCGGTTATCGCATGGGATATATTAGTTGTATCACGTAATGTATCGTTGTTCTTGGAAACATTGGAAATTGGTCTAATTTTTCAACGAAATTTCAGTGATTGTTAAAAAAGACATCAATACACACTTACGAATCAAAACATTACAAAAAACAAGTGCAAATAATGGATTTTCTTTGTATGAGGTCCCAATCTATGCATTGTCTAACTAAATTGATGCAAGTATATTCAAAGTCTATTCATATAATTTATAAATGTAAGAAGATATGTGGAAACACAAGCAATACATTCAAAAGAAAAAAAAGAATCACTAGATTAGGTTACATAATGTTTTATTTTGATTTTATTTTTTTTCAATTTTCCGCAACTTGGTCCTTCTCCTCTAAATCTCAAAATCGAAGTTCCCAATCCATGATTTTTCATACCATGGAAAACATGAAAAATCATGGATTTGTAACAATTTAACACTAATTTATTTGGGAGGGAGGGGTCGAAAATTAAAAAAAAAAAAAAAATTGTTCACCGAATCAAACATTTGGGATATATCCCACTACTTGTGTGTTTCGTATTGCATAGTTGGGATGCAAGATATATCATGGGATATATCAGCCAATATTGTCAATATTTAAAACACTGGTGGTCACCAAGCCAAAGTGAAATCGAAGCTTATCTCCTCCTCCTCTAGTACACCCTACAAGGTGCTCGGATGTCCTCATCAGGAGTGGCCCTAACAGTGGATTCAGAAGAGTCAAATCACCTCATAAATTGTGATTTCATATCCTACTCCGGCTCTTGCACCACTTGATAGGCATGATCTAGGGTGCTGGCATTGTAAGGAATAAGCTCTTGCAAAAACTCTAGTCGAAGGCCCACCCTGAAACGGGAAAGGGTCACTCGCGAGTCCTCCTGAATGTTACATCGCATCATAAATTCATGAAACTTAGCAATGTAATCAAACACAAATATTGATCCCTAACAAAGGCATTGCCACTGATCCAAAAGCTTCTGGCGGTAAGAGAGAGGAAGGTACTTTTCCTTTAAGATCTCTTTCATCTCAGCCAAAGTATCCCGTATCAGTATCGGTTGGCATAACGGTGCCCTCCGATACCGACACCGATACGGGGGCGTAACAGCCCGTAACGGTGCAAATTTTTTTTGCCAAAAAAATTATTAAAAATATGGATTAAATCCAGAATATTCTAAGCATTCCAAATATGCATTCATTTATAAATTGGAACATATTTATGGTGGTGTAATGGTCCACTCTTTGGTGAGAAGTTGTATCGGACTGTCTGATGAATTTATGAACCAGATAACCTGAATTTGACTACAAAATTCATATATTTAATTTTCTAACTATCTACAATCAATGATAGATATATTAGAATGAATGTAATATGAAAATATCTTACATGTGTAGGTGTTTGCAGTTATTTTTGAAGATTTTTTGGAACATACTTGTGGCTGTGACTGTGATTAACATGTTCTACTATGATTAACACATCATATTCTATCATTAAAATAGTAAAAAATTCAATAAAAAATGATTTTTGAATTTCAAAAAAAAAAAAGGCTGAAAAAAGTGCATAAATAGAAAAAAATTATAAAAAATATAAAATGACAACAACAATCTGTAAAATGCACATTAACATGTTCTACTCTGATTAACACATCATATTCTACCATTAAAACAGTAAAACATTCAATAAAAAATAATTTTTCAAATTTTTTATAAAAAAAGACCAAAAATAGTGCGTAAATAGAAAAAAATTATAAAAATAAAAATAAAATGACAACAACAATCTGTAAAATGCACATTAACATGTTCTACAATGATTAACACATCATATTCTATCATTAAAATAGCAAAACATTCAATAAAAATTGATTTTTTTACAAAAAAAAAAAGGCCAAAAATAGTGCGTAAATAGAAAAAATTATAAAAAAATATAAAATGATATCGACAATCTGTAAAATGCACATTAACATGTTCTACTATGTTTAACACATCATATTCTACCATTAAAACAGCAAAACATACAATAAAAATTGATTTTTCGAATTTTTAAAAAAAAAGGGCTAAAAATAGTGTGTAAATAGAAAAAAATTATAAAAAATTATAAAATGACATCAACAATCTGTAAAATGGACATTAATATCTTCTATTATGATTAACACATCATATTCTACGATTAAAACACTAAAACATTCAATAAAAAGTATAAATACCTATTTTTGAGGGATTTCTAGAAAATGGCCCACGGAGCTTCGAATAAAGAAAATCCTTAATATAAGTTGTTTTTATCTGAAATATCTAGCTAAGATTGGTCGAAAATAGCAATAGAATGATTTAGGAAGAATTTGGAAGAAAGAAGTTTCAAAACAAGTGAAAAAACGGACCTTAAAAAGCTCAAAAAAAAAAGTGACCGTTTTTTAACCGTTAAGCCCTGTAACGGCCGTTACGGCTACAAAATCGGTGGGGTACCCGTTACGGCCCCATATCACGTAATAGACACGGCCATTACTGATACGTAACGGCCGATACACCCGTATAGTAACCGATATGGGACACCCTAATCTCAACCCATAGTGATACCGAGTAATCTCCAGACCTCTACATCTTCTGCTCGACATTCATCCAAAACAACTTGGCTTGGCCCACCAACTTTATCTTGGCAAATCTCACCTGACGACAATTAGACATATCGTACCTCTCGAAATAATGATCCATGTTTGAAGGCTAATTGAGGAAGGCGTTGGGGTCCAAGCGACCATCATAACTCGGGGCCTCAATCTTCACTCTTCATTACTCGCTCATCAGGATCATGATGGTCTTGATACTCTCCAAAGGGTGGTGGGTACGCACTCCACCACGGCCATTACCTCGGCAATGACCTCCCACGTCCTCCAACTTGGTTTCCTCCAACTTCACCTCCCGCTTGAAATTGGTCATCTTCCCCATTGTCAGAGTTTTCCTAGAGGGAAACTTCCAACTGGGTTATGCGAGTGTTAGTTGCTGCCAATTGGTTGTTGGTGGTCCTACCTTGGCCCTCAAGGGCTGCAAGACAATTATTCATGGCATTGATAGCCTTAGTAAGTTGTTCTAAACTCATTGTGGGGTGTAGGACAAACCACGACCAGCACGAGTGGGCATAAACCGGAGATCTAATGAGGAACCTAAGGACTAAAAACTCTAGATGCATTGTGATGAGAATGGAGAGACTGCTAGCCCCAAACACTACAATATGAAAACCTACCCTAAATGAGATATGAAAACCCTATGTTAAACCCTAGGCTCTAATACCAAAATTTTGATGCAGGATGAATAGCCAAAACTATAATGATGCAAATGAATTAATAAACCGATTATTAGAGTAAATCAAAATATAAAATATTTGTCAATCTATCACAAATCCAAAGAAATCAAGTAGTCAACTATGCTCAAATTCAAGGCCACATCACAATCCCACAGATGGATCTTAAGATTATCAATTGGAAACGGCCCAATGGAAGGTAGAACTTCCATCTAGTATAGAATTCGATCTAAATCTAAGGATTCACTTGCGCATTGTTGGGGTTTAAAAGAATTAGGGTTTGGAGATTTAAGGTTTACAGAATTTGGGAGATTAGGGTTTGGAATTCTAGGTTCTAAGGTTAGGCTTTTAGGTTTTAAGTCTAGGGTTATAGGGTTTTAAAGGAGAAGGATCAAGGTCCAAATAGAGAGAGAAGGGGGGAATGGGGCTGGCCGTATGGACGGCCATACATTTGGATCCGTACGGTTGTATGGGCAGGGGGGTGGTCCGTACGGTTGTACAATCGAGTAGGGTTTAGGCCTAGAGGGTTTTGGGGATGGTGGGGATGGGATTTGGGATGAAACAAAACAAAAAGAAAGAAAATAGAGAGATGAAAGGAGAGAAAAGTGGGAAAAAAAATGCCTTGAAAAGATGTAAAAAAGAGAGAGAAGATAGTTGGAATCACTCCATGGCTTCACACCAAACTCCAATCACAGGAATTTTGCCCAAAAACAAAGAATTAAGAAAATTTCATTCAATAGCCAATAAATCCCTAGGCTTCACACATTCAAGCCTTATATGCTCTGTCTGGGGTGTATTTAAAAATTAAAAATAAATAAATAAAATGTCCAAAACACCCTTAATATCAACAAAATCATAAAATAAACCAAAACAATCAAACTATCTAAACAAAATAACTAAAACAAGTGTCTAATATGAGTCAACGATCAAGACGACCCAACGATCATAATGGCCAATATGGCCCATCGTGCAAAATCCAACAATCTGATATATGTATACAATCAATCAAACGGTCCAATACTCTCAACTAGGAGTCTGTTTGTTAACGCTGAATTTTTGCACTTAACGCGAAATTTGGAAAATGGTCCATGTTTAGTAGTGTTTGTTAATGCGGAAGAAGGAAAGCGCTAAGTGATTTTTCATTGTATTCTTTCCACAATAGGAGTCTGGCTTAATGGTGAATGTGGAATGCGCTCCATACATTCTTCTATAAAAACAAATTTTTGCTTCCAAAATAACCCTTTTTCAAGTTCCTACGGAAATTTTCTCTCTTTAAATTGTTTGCGCAATACAAAACCAACTTTTAACATGTGAAACTTCTTTATGCCCCACCATGATTTATGTGTTTGATCCACACTGTCCATCAACTTTTTCAAATCATTCTAGAGCATGAACCCAAAAAATGAAGTACATGTAAAACTCAAGTGGACCACACCATAGAAACCAACGGAAATTGAATAAAACTATTGTTGAAACTTTCCTAGAATCCAATGTAATGTTTATTTCTCATATAACCTCTTCGTAGGGTCACAGTGTTCGAAGTATCGGTATCGCTACAAGTTTCGTTGGCCAGGGATATGGAAACAATATCGATATCACTGATAACCAGAAATGAGGGGAAACATAGGATAAACAATGGAATTTTCAGCAAAACTTCAGGAGATGTTAAAATGTATATATTTGCATGTTTAGAAAAAAAAATTGCAAAAAGAATGCATACATAGGAAGTTTCCATGCCTTAAAAGCATGTGCTGGTGTAAGAAATCAGTCCAACCATCCTCTCTGTCCAATTTAACCATCCAACCTTCCATCCAAACATCTATTGATATTGCAAAATATCAACAACACATGATATTTCACCAAGAAATCATCAACAATTGGAAAGGAAACGAAAGATTGTGGTCTCAATATCTTGCATGTTGCGATATCGATAATATTGAGATATTATCAATATTATCAATGACAAATTGAACACTACATACAACCATTTGCCCATGGAAAAATTTTGAGATAAAAAAATTTCTAATAAACAAAATTTTGATGATATCAATACGTTGGCGATATTATTGAAATATCGTCAATACACTTATGATAAGTATTACTTGGAATTTATACAGTCGAAAATATTGGCGATGCATTGGCGATATTGATACATTGGCAATATAAGTGACACCTAGAATTTACATAGTTGAAAATATTGACAATTATATTAGCGATATTGATACAATGGCGATACTTAGCGATACATTGCTAATACCTAGAATTTTTTATACTACCAGCATTATCGATATCACTACCCATGTTATCGGTATCGCTGAGCTAGAGATAAAGATAATATCGGAGATATTTGGATAATATCGAAGATAATTTGAACACTCACGCGTACCTTGATGAAAAAGGAAAAATACAAATTTCAGCATGATCAAGGCCTTCTATGGCCTTGAGAAATTTTCAAATGTAGGCACCCAATTTTCACTATTTCTTGCAATGTGGCCCACTTGAGCCTTATATCTACCTCTTTTTTTATTTTATGCCCCCAAATGATATGAAAAAGTGGATAGACGGTGTGGATAAATCATATACATCACTGTAGGCCCCACAAAGCCACTAACATAGCCCACCTAAAATCCCTAGGCCTTCTGTGTGAAATCTGCATCCATGCAGATTGAACATTCACGCTACCTACCAATGCCTGTGGGCTCCACCATGATGTATGTGTTTCATCCATGCCGTCCATCTATTTTTTGAAATCATTTTATAGTATGAGACCAAAAATGAGGCATATCCCAATCTTAAGTGGACCACATTACAGGAAACAGTGTTGAATGAGCGTCGAACATTAAAAACCTTTCGGGGGTCATAAAAGTTTTGGATCAAGCTGATCTTTGTTTCTTCCCTTCATCTGGGCCTGTATGACCTAATCAATAGATTGGATGTCAAATAAACAGTACAGTGGGCCTCAAGAGAATTTTAGTGGTGGATATCCAATGACCATTGTTTTCTTGTGGTGTGGTCCACCTGAGATTTATATCCCTCTCATTTTTGGTGTGAAGCCCTAAAATGATCAATAAAAATGGATGAACGGAATGGATGAAACACATACATCATGATGGGCCCACAGAGCACCGACCACCAGCCACAGGGTTGGTGGCAGGGGGAGTAGATATGTGTGGTGGGAAGATGAGCGCCCACGCTCCGAGTTGTACTAACGGTTCAAAGGAGATCAAAGTTACATGGGCCCACAATGATTTATTATATCCACATCGTTCATCCATTTTTCGAGATCATTTTAGAGCATTAGCCAAAAAATGAATCATATCCAAAGCTCAAATGTACTGCACCAAAAATAGTAGCGGGGATAATGATTTTCACCGTTAAAAAATTCGTAGGGCCCACCATAATGTTTATTTTCCATCCAATTTGTCCATAAGGTCACAAATACCTGGATGAAGAGGAAAAACAAATTTCATATTGATCTGAAACTTCTGTGACCCCCAAAAGGATTTCAATGGTAGACATTCAATCCCCACTGCTTTTTGCAGTGTGGTATACTTGATCTTTAGATCTGCCCTATTTTTCGGCTCAAGCCTTAAGTCTAGCTCAAAAAATGGATGGACGGTTTGGATAGAACACAAACCTCATGATGTGACCCACAGAACTTGTTGACGTCAATACATCAGCTACAAAGTTGGTGTGTGGTACACCGGCAAATCCGCTTCTGTCCAAATCGGACACGGATTTCCTGCAAAGGATGCGGATTAGCTACTGACAGGTTGATGAGCAAGACTCGCTACTTAAGTGACGTCACCAAGTTCTATGGGACCCACCATGATGTATGTGTTGTATCCACGTTGTCCACCCATTTGGAGATATAAATTTAGGGTATGATCCAAATAACAAGTCAGATCCAAAGCTCGAGTGGACCCCACAACAGAAGACAGTAAAGAGAGTACCGTCCACCATTAAAAATTTCTAAGGGCCACAAAAGTTTTTTGATCAAGCTGAAATTTGTGTTTTACCTTCTTTCATGTCTGTCTTAGCTTATGAACACATTGGATCTCGGATAAACATCATAGTAGACCTTAGGAAGGTTTCAACAGTGGGCGTCACTCTTCCCACTATTTTCTATAATGGGGTCCACTCCATATTTGGATCTGACTCATTCTTTGTCTCATGCCCTAAAATGATATCTCCAAATGAATGGATGGTGTGGATACAACGCGTACATCATGGTGGGTCCCACACAACTTGGTGACGTCGCTTCCAAGTCTCCCTACTCAACCTATCAGTATCTAATCCATCTAATCCGCGTCCTCTTACGAAATCCCTACGCAGGAACTTCCTGCGAAAGATTCCATGTGGGGCCCACTACGATGCTAGTGAGAAAGCCAGTCCGTCCATCATTTTTTCAAGCTCATTTTAGGACATGCAACCAAAAATAAGATGTATCCAAAACTTAAATGAGCCGCACAATAGGAAATAGTGGGGATTTTGTGCCCACCGTTGAAACATTTATATGGCTATAAAAGATTTGTATCGGTTTAAGTTCGCGGTGTTTTCACTTCATCTCAGTCAAAATAACCTTATAAACGGTTTGGATGGAATATAAACATCAAGGTGAAGTCTAGGAAGGTTTCAACGGTAGGTATTCCTTTCCCCACTGTTTCATCTCGTATGGTCCACTTGAGTTTTGGATACTCCTCATTTTTGGTCGAATGTCCTAAAATGAGCTCGAAAAATGGATGGATGCGTTGGATTTCTCACAAACATCACGGTGAGCCCCACCCAAAATCCTTGCGCTGGAACTTCATGCAAAAGGCTTTCGTTAGGAAATCCGCGTATACGGACGGATTTACCGCTAAAGCCTCTTGCAGAATTCCCTGCGTTGGAAACGTAAGTGGGGCCCACCTTCATGTTTGTGAGAAATCCACCCTGCCCATCGATTTTGTGAGTTTATTTTAGGACATGGGACCGAAACTGAGGTAGATCCAATACTCAAGTGGGCCCAAAACGTGAGGATTGAACGTCCTGATTTGAAATATTTTTGGGGCAACATAAGTTTTGAACAAGGATAATATTTGTGTTTTGAGTTCATTCCAATAGGAATGATGTTATGAATGGTATGGATGGCATTTAAACATCAATGTCGACCCGTGGAGGTTTCACTCTTGCATGTATCCCGACAGACAAACAAATAATTTATAGAGGAAGAGGAAGGGTTGAATGTGCTCAAAATGTTATGGCCATACGTGACTTTAATATGATTTTTACATATGTCATAGTTGGAGAATTTTGTTGGTAAAATTATATTTAATGGTTTTTCATATAACTTGGTAAAATTATAAATTGAAATTTTGTTAAAATGTCATTTGTTTTTATATAGATAAATATTATCTGGTTGATGCTGCTTACACTCACACAAGAGGATTTATGGCACCATACCATAAGTTTCGGTATTGGTTGGGTGACTTTCGTAGTGGTGGGCAGCCTACTAATAAAGAGAAGGTTTTTAATCATATGTATGCGAAGTTACAAAATGTAATCGAAAGGGCTTTTGGCGTGTTGAAGGCAAGTTTTGCAATTTTGAAGCGGATGGTTACCTTATTCCTTCCCGACACAAAGAGATAGTTATTACATGCATGACTCACACAAATACATAAGAAAAGAATCTATCTCCGATCCACTCTTCCAACAATACAATGATAAAAATGTTCTTTCGGAGATGAATATCAAATCAGAGAATGATATGCCTGAAGTGGAAGGAGTATTTGGAAACTTCGAACAAACTATTATGTCTAATATACGAGAAGTAATTACCGCCACACTTATACATGCAAATCATTAATTTTTTTATGTTTTTTATGAATAATGATATTTTAATTTTCTATTAAGTACTTTAGCTTATTTGAATTAAATAGAATAATTTTATTTTCATTTAATAAAAAATAATTTCTTTATAATGTAAAACATTTCAAACACGATATAGGGGCAAATGTGTCAAATTAACATATTTCAAACATTTCAGATGTTTGTTAACAAACAGGTTTTTCAAATTCAGTACTTAATTTTCAGACTTCAACCATAATTACCAAACAAGTTTTTTTATTTTAGATTTCAGATTCAGCCTTCAGATTTCAGATTCAAGCTTCAAATTCAGATTCAGGCTTTAGACTTCAGATTTAACAAACGGGGCCTAAGCAGCACACATGCATCTTCCAAGTGTGCGGTCTTCAAATATGCACGATCATGCTTGTGGGGTCTTCAACGTGGCTATGAAGTCGAATTGGGCATATTGTGCTCCATGTAATGATCACCTAACCATAAGAAACCAGGGCAGCTCTCCTCCTCTGATAAACTCTAAAAGGAGCTCGGATGTCCTCATCACAAGTGTTTCCCAATCCGAGCTGTTTCAAAACTTCCACGAAAGTCACTTACAAGAGGGTAGAGTTTGTCATTTACAAAGAATTTAAGGATATTTCGGTCAAAAGTGACCAAAGATTTTAAGCAAAATCACTTACCACATTCCGTGTTAAGTGAAGAGAGGGAAGCTTTAAAAAAACAAATTTTTTCAATGAAAATTCAAATTAAGTACTTAATTTCTTGGATTTGCCAAATGGTCTGAATGAGAAAAAATCACTGAAAATAGTCTATTTAAGTGATAAGTGCTGAAAATAAGTTTTACCAAACAGGCCCTTAGTCTATAGTCATTTACCATTCCTCACACTAATCGTCATTTCTTGTCCAACTGCCCAACCCGGTACAATCATCACTGGAGTTGCAAGCCCCAATTGAAGAACAAAGAGAAAATGAGGAAAAGTTCAAATAAAACAAAGAAGAATTTTTATCATCATAAAAATAGTACATCATATATCATATTTTCACAGTTATAGAATAGCATTCATAGTGCACATATTAGGTAACCTTTTTTTTAAGGTGCATGTTAGGTAACTTTCATGTTTTCTAATCATATTAAGGTATTCCGTAATGGTAACGGTGGTCGTAACCAGTGTTCGAAATATCGGTATCGTGTTACATATCGCATTCTTGGGATACCAATACGTATCGGTTATCGCATGGGATATATCGGTTGTATCGTGTAATGTATCGGTGTTGCCGGAAACATTGGGAAATTGGTTGAATTTTTCGATGTAACTTCGGTGATTATTAAAAAAGACATCAATGCACATTTATAAATCAAAACATTACAAAAAACAAGTACACATAATAGGTTTTCTTTGTATAGGATCCTAATCTATGCGTTGTCTAACTAAATTGATGCAAGTATATTCAATGTCTATTCATATAATTTATAAATGTAAGAAGACAAGTGGAAACATAAGCAATACATTCAAAAGCAAAAGAAGAATCACTAGATTAGGTTACAGACATGTTTGATGTGATGTTTGAACACAAAGAATGCAAACAATTTGCAAGAAATTGGAAATTTTTTATTTTTTTTTTCAATTTTTCGCAAGTCGGCCCATCTCCTCCAAATCTCGAAATTGAAGCTCCCAATCCATGATTTTTCATGCAGAACATGAAAAATCATGAATTTGTAACGATCTGACACGAATTTAACATGATTTACAGAAAATAAGAGCATCGAAATTTGAAAATGCTCACTGGATCGAACATGTAGGATATATCGCACTACTTGTACGTTTCGTATCGCACTGGTGGGATACAAGATATATCGTGGGATATATCGGCCGATATTGTCAATATTTAAAACAATGGTCGTAACACCCACAACCATTACCTTTACGATACGAAGTGTAATGGCCGTTATGAGGGCCATAATGGCCATTATGGTCTCTTTTTTTATTGAAAAAAAAAATCCGAAAAACCTATACCAACCCCATAATGGTCCATTGCAAGGATGATATAGCCTTTACAGGAAGTGTAACGGGCCGTTACAGGGGTTGTAATGACCTTTACGGGTCATTTTTTCTGTAATGGCCATTACAGCCTATAAGACCCTGTAACATGTAATTGTTGCCACTGTTACCTTTACGTAACGACCTTTATAGCCCTGTAAGTTGTAACGGCCTATGTGGCACACCATCACCACAACACAACACAATGTTACTTGGATGAGTTTCTTTCAACTTAGCCGAGTCATTGTGTCATGAAAAAACTGGTGTAGCTAACGAATGAAAATCGTTAACCACAAGAAATTATATCCAACCCTAGACTAAATCATGCCCAAACACATTCAATTTAAAACTAGAGATTCTTCCACTTGAAAAGAAAGGAAAATTAATGCAATGACCAGGACATAATCAAAGCTCTCACCAGTTTTGATGGCTTAAATCATATGTCCCACTTGTGAAAACATGCACTTGCATAAACCCTAGCCCAAGGCTCGAAGAGAAGATTAAAAAATAATAATAATAATGTCTCGAAAGCTCCTAGAATTTTTTTTGTTTATTGAGTTTTAATATGAAGGAAAATAAAAGAGAAGCCCTAGCACTAATCTAGGCCTCACATTAAGCATAAACTGTGGACTGAATGTTATAATCTCAGCCCTACACACTTTATTTAAAAGTAAAATGACTAAAATATCCCTATCTACTTTATTTAAAGAAAAATAAACTAAAATTCGTCAAAAAATAAACCATAATTCGTAACTTAATGTAAATACCACCAAAAGTATACCATGGGTGCCACAATGCGTAGTTCAATGATGGATCTACGGATTTGGCCCATTATGGAACATATTTGGGCTCATTTCCATGCTCTAATCCATTCCAAAACTCCTCGGCAAGTATATCAGCCCAATCTATCAACATTTGGTAGTCCACATCGTCAAAAACTCACCAGAGACACTGATTTTGTACCCTCACCTAATCTACACTTTTTTACTCAATGAAGCATCAAAATATGGTCAATTGGGGGAGTCATGGATCGAGCTTCCAACTCGCCAAACCCTACCTAAAACAAATCTGCTCAAGACATTACACTAGATGTCTAGCAGTGGAGACCATTGCCTGAAAAATGGAAGCTACAGGGCAAGACCTGTTCATACTAGTTTGTCTTACACTCACCAAAGACACTGCTCTTGTACCCTTACCTAATCTACACTTTTTTACTGGATGAAGCATCAAAATATGGTCAATTGGGGGAGTCATGGATCGAGCTTCCAACTCGGTGAACCCTACCTAAAACAAATCTGCTCAAGACATTACACTAGATGTCTAGCAGTGGACACCATTACCCGAAAATGGAAGCTGCAGGGCAAGACCTGTTCATAGTTGCTAGTTTCTGTCTTACAGAATCTCATAGGAATCACATACTAAACAGAGGATAGCCACCCACATTTTTTTTCTCACTGATCAAGTGAATTTATTTTGAAAACGAATCAAAAATATCATCATCATAGCTGTGAACCAACTATTTCAGGTCGGCTTTAGTTGCCAGCCCGTTGCTTGCTAATTACCACCATGAATATGGGAAACTCAACCAATGTGAATTACTGAGGTCAGGTGTGTCTTTCAGCAATTGAATAGCATCAACACTCAACAGTCCCTTTTAATGAAAATCAAAATGGGCTGTGAATAGAACAATCCACAACTTTTTTTTTTACAAATGATAGTTCATTATAATAATAAAAAAATCAATCAAGTAAATCATAGAGTTTTCCCATTACACACAAAAACGTCCCGAGACCTTTTTGCAAGAGTACCCCATACTCTTTAAGGGAGACTTCCTACCTATCATTACTCATTAGCAAGCTCACAAATCTCATCAACAATATTTGCTAGCTTACAAGGAATCAGAATTCTTCCTTGATGGCCAAGCAACCATAGCAAACAATCCACTTCCTGTAGAGTGGAATAATAGGATGATGATGCATCAGATCATCAAGTGTAATTAATGACGCCCCAACCTTTATGCAAAAGCTGCAATTAAGGATTCAAATGCAAAAACACGAAAAGAGAATATCTTGTTTCTTTTGTCTCCAAAAGCAACAGAAACTCCACCAATGACTAAAGCAAAAAATCATGAATATGTAGTGAAAAATGCTAGAAAGTTATTCTCTACTGTGTAGTATCTCAGGAGTGAATTTCAGAGACATTGTACATCAGCTGACATTATCCATATGGTTGTTAACATCTTCAGGTGGCCATTCCTTCTCGAAAAGAAGAAGAAGAAGAAGAAGAAACAATTAGGAAGAAGTTAAGGTTTCGCTGAAAAGATAATTATGAAACAGGGTGTAGGAATTTTTATCCGTGTTAAAAGTTTCAACATTCTGGTTCTAATACCATGAAAACCTTTGACGAGAGTAGGAAAGAAAATCATGGTTTCATGTTGCAAAGATGATAGGGTTATGAACTGACTAAATTGCACTTTAATTAACAATGCAAACACTATCAACCCCTGCCATGTGTAAAAGGTGAAGCCTTTCATTTAAAGAAAGGAATTATCTCATCCCACAGATGAATCATCACACGTCATGAAAAATATTAATGCTTGAGGGTACCTTTTGATCTGTACTGTACATCAAATTAGAGAAAGAGAGAGAGAAAAAAAAAAAAAAACAAAGAAAATAGCACAAATACACATATATCTGAGCATGTGTGTGCATGTTCATGTGCGTGCATGTGTGTCAGTAGTATCATAAATGTTTTTTTTTTTAAAGATAGTAGTATCATAAACGTTATCAGAAGTAATAAACAATCATCATCCTAAGAAACAAACTACAATTAGAGCACTGGAGATAATTGATCTGCTATTCCACAGTTCCTACAAATGCCAACAAGATCCCAAATAGTCTTTCCAAATTTACCCAAAACTCATGAAAGATAATTAGCAGCTGCATAAATGCACTGGAAGCATGATCCAGCACATCGTAACAAAGTACTTTGGTGGATCAACAGAAACATCGAAAGGCTTCTTTCTTTTTTTTAATGAGCAAACAAGAATAAAAGACATGAAGTATTACATCAATTGTAGATAACACAAGTAGAATGAAAATATTTCTGGTTGACTTGCCTCATCTTGAAAAACGAAAAACTGAAAACCACTCCTAGCACTTGGCCACATACATCCAGGCTTGCCTCTTATTTCCAGCCACTACAGTGTACAATCACAGAAACATGATAAATAACAAACAGAAGACAAACATTAAAGGAAATTGAGTGCAATATTCTACTATAGAAGCAAAGAATGTTCACCTTATACTGATCCAGATCAAATACATGCAAATCATTATAATACCTGCACATATATATGGCCAAAGTTCTTATAAACTTTAAATAGAAAAGAGAAACCTATCCAAGTACCACCCATTTATTTTTATTATTGATTAGAAAAAAACAGCCTTGCAAGGTAAACAAAATACAACTGGTTATAATGCCAAAGAAACCAAAGAAAATCATTGTTGAAGGAGCAAATAAATTCTATAAGTTGAGTGTTCCAACTATTGGCGATATTATCAATAATATCACCGATATTTCAGGAATACCGAAAATGCTGGAAGTGTAAAACATTTCAAATAATGCCAATATTTTCGATAATATCAGTGATACTTAGCAATATTATCGATACTAGTGATACTTTGAGAAGAATCCCTTATAAAGGTTCCCTGGTATCACAATACCATTGATATTATCCCTGATACCAGCAATAATATATCCGATACCAGGGAAACATCGATAAATAAATGGCCCTTAAAGAAATCTGTAAATAAGCAAAAATTGAAAGAAAATTGAAAATTTTTCCAACCCTCCATTTTTAGGGTTTTTTTCTTTTGGCATTTTGTTCTTTAAGTGATTTCGATCACTCTTGGTTTTTATTAAATCAAACTTTGGATTTGGGGAGAAATCTCAACTTGTAAGGAAGATGGGTTGGAACTCAAAGGTGACGAAAAATCCAAACAAACTTCATTCTTCTTCTTTTTTCAAATGTTAGCATGGATTGGAATGGAAATCCATATCTATGCATGATTTTCATGCATTTACATGGATTTGAAGCGAAAAAATTTAACATTTCAGTGAAGAATTGGGAAATTGGGGAAATCCTAATTTTTCGATTTTTATATTGGCAAATGTGTTCTTCACTGTTAATTAATGTGGAAATTTCATATGTTAATGAGTGTCAGCCAATCTATTGATTGGCTACGAATTCTTATATTTATTTTATACTGATTTTTTTTACAGCACATTGTTAGGGCCATATAAAATGGAATCTTACTATGAACAGTTGTTTTTCGCAATATTATGATTCCTACAAGTGTAAACATGTCTTTTAACATCTCCTGAAGTTTCACTAAAAAATTCCACCTTTTTCCCAAAGTTACCCTAATGTTTCCCTCAAATGACGATATTTTTCCAAGTATCAGCGATAATATCAGCAATATCAATACAGATGATATTTGTACCCCTCATGACATGTACATGCCCCGCTACATAAATAAATCACATTTCAAGTTGGACTTATTAAACGATTTTATCAATCAAGGATGTAGGTGCCATAAATTCTCATCTAGTGCCATTGTATGCTCCTCTTCCTGTTATATGAACTGGCACATCTGTAATTGATTATCCCCCCTATAGGACCTTTCAAGTAGGATCTAGCCTATATCCTAGAATATTTATTTGCTTCCCACAAATCTCTCTTTTTTTTAAAAAAGAAAAAGAAGATGAAACAAGAGGACAGGGCTGAGAGAGATCATCCCAATCCCAACAAATTGTATTTGTTAGAAACAGGGGGGAAAAAAAGACTTACAAGAGAGGAGGCGAGGATGTGACCACTGTTTTAAATATCAACGATATCGGCCGATATATCCCACGATATATCTTGTATCCCACTAGTGCGAAATGAAACGCACAAGTAGTGCGATATATCCCACATGTTCGATATAATGAGCATTTTCAAATTTCAATGCTCTTATTTTCTGTAAATCATGTTAAATTAGTGTCGAATTGTTACAAATTCATGATTTTTCATGTAAATCATGTTAAATTAGTGTCGAATTGTTACAAATTCATGATTTTTCATGTTCTGCATGAAAAATCATGAATTGGGAGCTTCGATTTCGAGATTTGGAGGAGATGGGCTGAGTTGCGAAAAATTGAAAAAAAAAATTTCAAAATTTCCCGGTTTCTCGCAAATCGTTTGCAATCTTTGTGTTCAAACATCACATCAAACATGTCTGTAACCTAATCTAGTGATTCTTCTTTTGCTTTTGAATGTATCGCTTGTGTTTCCTCACGTCTTCTTACATTTATAAATTATATGAATAGACATTGAATAATTCATTTAGACAACGCATAAATTAGGAAGACCCCATACAAAGAAAACATATTATGTGTACTTCTTTTTTGTAATGTTTTGATTTATAAGTATGTATTGATGTCTTTTTTAACAATCACCAAAGTTTCATCTAAAAATTCAACCAATTTCCCAATGTTTCCCCATGTTTCCAACAACAACGATACATTACACAATACAACCGATATATCCCCTGCGATAACCGATGCGTATCCATATCCCAAGAATGTGATACGTAATGCGATACCGATATTTCAAACACTGGATGTGACAGAGTTACCCTCTTATCACTCGTTGCCTTGCAAGAAGGTTTGTGACCCCCTATGCCTCTTTATCTATTTGAGACGGAAAACAAAAGGAATGGAAACCTGCTTCTGGAAATCATTGACAGTGAAGGATAATAAGACATCCATTTCTCAACATGTCATCAAATCAAGGACCGGAGAAAGAGTTTGACTCATGAGAAAAGTCACCATTGTTATAGTTTCACAAAAAAAAAAAAAAAAAAAAGAAGAAGAAGAAGATGTCACTAATGCATCAGGCCATGTGAAACCATTTTGGTTTCTTTGGTTATTAATGATAAAGGCCCACCTTATCCATTGACTATAGTTGCACAAGGCATGACAAAGACCCACCCTTTATTCCCCGACTATAGTTGCATGAAGTGACACAGATTTGAATGCCAGAGCAGCAAAGTGTGTAACACCCCGGATTTTTGCCAACCTGGAATTATACGTCCTTAGGCAATGGGTCAACAATAACACCTGGGTAACCTCTCAGAACCCAATTCCAAAGCCAAAGAAATCATTTAGAACGAAAGTTTTTAGAAATTTAACGTGAACTAACTAGCGCTACACTAGATTACCTGTGAAATAAGCACCAACCACTTTAAATATGATCTGTAAGACCCAAGACCTATAGAATCGTTGACGCTACGTTACCCTAAAACCTAGGATCAAACTCTAAACCTGTTTGTTCTCAGGAACCCTTTGAAACTTTGTATTGGATCTAGACCGCACGTCGAAAGTCCGATAGCGATGAACTTAGACCATTATGACCGCCTAGTTGGACTTGACAATCATTTCGAAAATCAAGCCCAAACGATGCTCTGGGACGATTTCCTTACGTCCGGAGTAAAGAGAGTGAGAAAAGAAAAATATTTAGAAAATTAATTCAATTTTTAATAAATCTGGCACGTGTCGCTTGCGCGACATTTTTAAGCGTTCTGACCGTTAGAATTCGACCAAATTTCAACCTCGGATCAAGAAAGTTGGCCCTTACATGTCATAGCACTTATGGCCCTGATCGAGTTTCGGTGACCGCTGAACTGAAACTGGTCCGCCACGGTCGATCTGGAAACCCGACCGGACTGAAAACTTAGCTGGACCTAGATCCAATATTAGAGAGCTTAAGTCCGACCGCATTTAGTAACAGGACCTCCAGAAGTGCTCCGTTGGATCGAAACAGACCCGATTTGGTTATAACTTAGTATACCTTGACCTCAAGTCTGTTTTCGCTATGTTTGGCCTTATAAAAGAACCTTAAACTCTCTCTCACAAATCCCATACGAATTTTCAAACCCTAGCTAAGAAAGAGAGAGAAAGTGTGAGAGAAGTGGGAGAATCTTCCTGCTATTCTTCCCTGCCGATTTACGTGCTTAACCATCACTTTGCAATCGCTATCCCGGCGATTCCGACTTCGTTCTTAGGTAAGAAATCCTAACCTTAACCTGTTTTGCAGCCTAGGATAGTTGGAGTGATGTTGTAGCTAACGTATTTCATGCCTTAGGTTGCGTATTCGCCGTTGACGAAGACTTATCGTCTGAATCATATCCGATACGCGTTTTCTGGTTTAAGGTGCGGACTATATATGTTTAGGTTATGGTTTTCAAAACTTTCAATGTTAGATAATGATAGATTCCTGATGTGGATGCTATTTCACATGCATAAAGTGCTGTCCGTTTCGTTTTTCAGTTATACGTTAATTATGTTGAATATACTGTCTTCCTCGTATTTTTAGAAAATACAGTATATGTATAGAATTTGGATTTGTATTTAACATGATTATTTGCCGTGAATATATGCTTGATACATGTGTGACAACTCCTTAGCAAAAGGACTTGCCTTAAATAACGCCTCGGCCAATATACACCATATATGTTAAAGTGTGTAGCCCACGTGTTTGTGAAAATGTTCAAATGAATACGGAACCCGGATTCATGCATGCCATGATTATCTGCCGTGGATACATGCAAATGGTGTATCGGGCAACTCCCTAGTGAAAGGATTTGGCCTAATACATGATATACCAACATATGATATGTATTTAGTATGTGAAGTCTAAGAGTTTGTGAAAATGACTGAATGAGTATAGAACTCGCTTTCGTGTTAGCCATGACTAACTATCATGGATATACAATTGTGTATAGGCGATAACCCTTTGACGAAAGGACTTGCCCTAGTATGTAATAGAATCAACATACGTAATGTATGTTGAATAGTGTAATCTAAGTGTTTGTATAAATGCCTAAGTGAGATAGTAGTTAGTAAAAATGTGATTATTAGGTTGTTGAGATATGAATCTCAATCACAATACTTGAGTATATGATTTCCTCCATGCATTGTGTAACTTAGATTATTCACATTAACTGTGTATATGATTTCCTCCATGAATTGATAAACTTAGATGAATCATGTTAAAGGTGTATGTGAATTCCTCCATGTACTGTATTTACATTTAAGCTATACTTCATGAATGTCCACATGATTGTAGGATATGACCCATATGCCGGCTATGGAATTTGTATGTGATTGGGGCTGTGCTACAGTCCAGGTAATCGGTAATCGTTCTGTAAATAGTGGTTGAGGTCGTTTTTGCCACACAGGATGAGTTTAATGAATCTGAGTCGTACTTGGGATGTTCGACAGTGGTTAGGCCACACGGAGTGCTTATGCATTACATGTCGTTCAACTTAACGTACGCTTGGCCTAGTTGAGCTTATCAACTAACCCGATTGACCGATGTTTGTTCACCATGTTTGGTCACAACTGTTTGAATCTAAGACATCGAGCTTACCAGTGAAACTCCCGTTAACCGTGGTACCATGATCCCCTAAGACTCATGAGCCGGGCATGGTGGTATGGGACACCGTGGTCAAGCTGTCGGCCTACGCTGGGGCCACAAACCTTCATGTAGTGACCAGTGAGCGCCCTACTCTGAGAAGATTATAGTGGTATGGGACACTATATTCTTGTTGTCGGCCTACACTGTTTGGTGATGGGGGAGTGGAGCAACGATTACGCGCAACAGCCCTGGCAGCCCTCTGTAGTGACCTTGAGTTTATCCTGACACTGCATAGGGGCGACGAGTCCTGTTGCAGTCTTGAGGATATAAGTAGGCCTGTATTGATAAGGTGATGGGGGAGAGGAGCAACGATTGCGCACAACAGCCCTGGCAGCCCTTGCAGCGACCTAGAACCATAACATCGTATGAGATTCCTAGGACTGACGACCCTAGAATGGATCAACGTTGGGAAATGATACAAGGGAGGTGTCTTAGCGATGAACTTAGACCATTATGACTGCTGTATGAAAAGGACTAATAAGAACTTGGTAATCATACTCATGACATCGCACTGCATGTGTCATTGGCGTTGGTGTGAGAGCATAGTGGTAGTAATTCATGCCACGATCGTTAGATGATGTCGCATGAGGGAGTTTGTGATGAGGGCATGCATCATTCTTCATATCATCCTTGCATTAACAAGAGTATCTAGGACATGTTTGATTGTACTGTTTTATCATTACTGCTTGATTGGATTGATAACATGTTAAGCTTTGCTGTATAGATTCCACTGAGTTAATTACTCACTCCCACGTTACGGGACGGTGTTGGCCACACCAACCAGTCCCTGTTTTAGTTTCAGATAATGGTGTTGCTTGCGAAGCAGAGCCGGACTTTATGATGTTGGGAAGGATTCATTCTATATGCAGGTTCTGATCGACGAGGTTACAGGGTTACTGATTAGATGCCAATACACTCGGTATTTTGTCTTTATTTAAACACCCATGTATATTCTTTTCTTTCCATTTTTGGAGTATAAATGTATTTAGTTAACCTGGTAACATGTTCACACTCTGGAGACTTAGAATCAATTATACATTTTATATATTTATCACAGTCTTCCGCTTGAGAAACTTAACTGTCTCTGTAGTATGATATGCTATTTTGGTCTAATCTCACTCATGTTTTCTGCACTAATATAAACAACATTCATCCATCATTGAAAATGTTGCATAAGTGATGTTCTGGAACTCGGGAGTGGAATTTATGCTCGACCCCCGATTTCCGGGATGTTACAAAATGTCTGCTTCAAAATCTTAGCAATCATAAACAACAATCTGGAGAGGGAGCGTGAGTCAATCTAAAGCACGAGCACTATATGGTTAGAAGGATTACGCAACTAAGTTTCCTTTCTCAGGACTCCACAATGAACCAAACCATATCCTCATGTTACAAGCCAATCTCTTCATTGGAAAAAGTGGCAAAATTTTCCAAGGATTTCTCTAGAGAAGGGTCATTGTATTGTTCTACTAAGGTATCAAGGTCCATCAGAAAAAGAGTGGGAATTTGTGTTTCATTTATCACATCATCACCTTACTCTTTCTCTAAACAATTTGGCGCCAACTTTTAAATTGTGGATTGGCAACAGTTTTACAGGCATCACCCTTCCCCATTTACCAGGCTCTAGAACCCAACCATGTCAAAGGCCCACATTGACAACAATTCAGCGTCAATGACATCCCAAACTATATTAACCACGGGCCAAACCAAACATAGACCCTAAGGGCAAGCAAGTGAAGTAAGGTCATGGAGGGCCAATAGTTAGACATATTGTTGAGCACGAGGCAACCACACACACACACACACAAACTTTCCTCATATCAGGTAATAAACATAGGCACCCAAGTTGGCACCAAGGGACATGTACCATCATTGAACCAAAAACAGGAAAAACATGCTCAAGTAGTTGGCTGCAAAGAATAGCTGGGAACCCAACAATATGTCTACTGAAAACCACTAGCATGCCAATACAACCACATCCAACATTGCACTAGCCTAACTACCGTGACCAAAAAGGAGAATATGAGAACAACTATGGGTTTGAGCATGCAATGCCAAAGGAGCTCGATAAGCATGATAAAATGTGTTTTTGACATCATCATCATCAACTCAACCTTCGTCCCAACAATTTGGAGGCTGTTTAGATTGCGGGCATTTAGATTCTCAAGAATCCCGACTCCACTTGGGGTGCGATTTCACATTTGGGGCTTGGAATACTCATATATGCAAATGCCTAATGGCATCTCAAATTCCCAATACCCCAAAATTAGGGAATCACAATGCCCCAAATAAAAAAGAAGAAAAAAAAAAAACTACTACTTCCATTCTGGATTCTACTAGAAATTACCCTCTTTTGAGAGCGATGGGCAAAAGTTGGGACATTGGTGATGGTTAGAATCATCCCATAAAGCAATTTTTTGAGAGGGATAGGCAATTAAAGGCGGGACCCGCATGATAGAGGGTCTGGATCATCATTTGTAGTCTGGTCAATATGGACCATCGTAACATGAACAATATGGACTACCCATTTCCCTACTACCATTAAGGATCATCCAAAGGTGATCTATCAAGAGGGATGGGCAATCAAGGGTGGGACTAGACGTGTACACGAGTCGAACCGAGTCAAGCTTGGCACAGCTTGACTCGACTCGGCCACTTGCTGACCCCAGCTCGAACTCGGCTCGGCTAGGTCCTCGAGCCTGCTGGCCAACTCAACTCGATTCAGTCAGCAACTCGGGCCAGTTCGAGCCAAGTTCAAGCCGAGTTCGCCTATGCAGCATTTTCATAAACACATGATCTACAATTTCAAAATCTCACTGTATATAAAATAGCAACAATGGTTTTACAGGTATTTTATCAAATACCTTGAAAGCAACATAAAAATCAAGAAAAAAAGGGTATTTGTTTCATATACGTACCTTCCTTGCCACCAACCACACTTCATTGAGTCATTTCATCAAACACTTGGTAAGCAACAGCAATATCAAAGTAACCGAGTCACCGAACTGGTTCAATCCAAGTTTGATTCGAGTTGGGTTCGATCCTAGTCGAGTCAAGCTCGGGCAAGCTTGAACTCGGTTCAAAATTTTTTCAAGCTCAAAAAATCAGCTCGACTTGGCTCGAACTTGGTTACGAACCGAGTCAAATCGAGCTTTTTCGAGTCGAGTCGAGTGAGCTAACCAAGCTAACTCTGCTCGTGTACAGCCCTAGATGGGACCCAAATGATGGTTGGTCTATAGATCAATGCTCAACAACTCTGTAGTATGACCAACATCTATGATTTCCATGTTATAATTAAACCAAACACAAGGATTACAAAGTATGGGATCAAAATCACCTACTCCAAGATGTTATCTAAACCTAAGCTACAAGATCCCTCTAACTGGGTGTCTCCCTCACTTCAAATTGCACTTTGGACTCTTGATTCCCAACTAATTTATACTTGTTTCCATTTTGAAACAAACGCTTCCTCGCTACCACACAGGTATTTATTGCCTGCTTCACTTCACGATTTGTGAAACTATAATCTAACCACAATGATGATTGAGTATTGCCACCCTCCCTCCCCCTCCCCACACATGTATCTATTGCCCACTTTGCTTCACGATTTGTGCAACTGTAATCTAACCACAATGACGATTGAGTATTGCAGCCCTCCCTTTGTCCCCCTCCCCATGCATGTATCTATTGCCCACTTCAACACAACCCCCCCCCCCCCCCAAGGGGTAAATGAAAGAACAAAAATGAGTAAACAATTTTTTGGTTTTTCTGTAATTTTGGGGGCCATCTATGTAATCAACAATTATCGTAGATAAGATATGCAATTTGGGTGCAAGATTAAATCATACACCCACACGATATGACAATTCATATCGTGAATCATAGGATTCCAATAACAATAGCTATATTATTCAAGTGGATGGCGAGATTGATAAGGATGTTTCGAATAGAATTAGAGCGGGGTGCATGAAGTGTTGAGTAATTGTCAAAGGCCTACTATACTTAAGGGAAATCTTTGTAAGACAGCTACATGACCAGTCATGCTATATGGAACAGGTTGTTGTGCAGTTAGAAAGCAACATTAGCACAGATTTGAGTGTAATAGAAGAGGATGTTGAGATGAATGTGTGGGAAGACTCACAGAAAAATGGATGTGTGGAAGACAAGCATAGAATTAAGAATGAAGTTATCCAAAGTGGCCTAAGAGTAGTCCCAACAAGAGATAAACTAATGTGGATGGTTGGCTCATGTGCAATGAAGGCCTGAAATGGCTCTTCTAATGAGGGGATTATTGATTAGGGCCGAAGGCCTAAAAAAAGGATAAGAGGAAGACCTAAAGAACTTGGATTGGAGCACACACAAGGGATGTGAAGGCTTGTTCATTTGCTGAGGATAGGACCTTATATAGGACTGATTTGTGAAACATGATACGTAAAGCCGTCACTGAATAGCTGGGACAAGGCTATGGTGATGTTGACGATTATTTGCTTATGCTTAGCTGCTTTGATTCATCTCTATCCACTCTTTAGTCCCACATGAAAAAGAGAGGTTAAAGTAGGCTTGGCTCTCCTCTATATAATGGAGTTCACCCTTCTATTTTACACACAGTACATACTAAAAACAAAGCTATTTTCTTTGTAAGAAAAGAAGAGAACTTTCATCTTCTCTCTAGAATAAAACCAAGACCATTCTTGGTGATCGACAAAATGCCAAAACGTGTGCAGTCTTTTCGTGGTCCTTGAGAACGCTTGAGAACAATTCTTCTAGTTGGGAAAGTTCCCATGTTTTTTCTTTGTCAAGACTTCCTGATATCTTAACCCAATTTTGACCTGCATCATTGGATCATTTTGGTTCATGTGCTCACCATCGAATAACAGTGTAATTTGGCAATCTGGACTCTCATGGAATGAGTGCATGGCCCCAGAAGCGGGGATGGCTCAATCTTAAACCGATCATTAACATATTTCTCCTCTCTAAATTTCATTTTACTACATAATGATTGAAGGGATCTTTAAATTGCCTTCTTAAAATAGATTTTTTTCTTAGAAAAGAATCTTCATATGCTCAGCAATCACCTGATCCACATCACTACCACAACCAAGGTGTCTCGTTGCAGTAACAGTGGGCCTAACAATGCCCGCCGTTACCTATACGGTGTAATGGTGTAACAGCCGATACAGGGGAGTAACGGCCATTACACCCCCCGTATCAGTCAGAATTTTTTTGGTCAAAAAAAATATCCATTAAATCTAGAAAAATCTAAATATTCCAAATATGCATTCATTTATGATTTTGAACATGTTTATGGTAGTGTAACGGTCCACTCTTTGGTGAGAAAGCTGTATCGAAGAGAGCATATGGTAACTACCATCTCCATACAATCTCAGGTAGACCACTAGTGGGCGAGGCCCTAAACGTGGAGCCCACCTTGATGTATGTGTTGTATATCCATGCCGTCAATCTGTTTTGCTAACTCATTTTAAGGCATGGTCTGAAAAATGAGGCAGATTCAAATCTCGGGTGGACCACATAATAAGAAATAGTTGTGATTCAATGTCCACTATTAAAAACTTCCTACAATCCACTATAACATTTATTGGCCATCCAACCTGTTGATTACGTTATACAGACTTGGATGAAGGGAAAACACAAATCTCAACTTGATCCAAAACTTTTATGGCCCCCAAGAATTTTTAAATGGTTGGCGTTCAATCACCACTGTTTCCTGTGATGTGGTCCACCATCCTCCTTTTTTAGCTCATGCCAAAAAATGATCTAGCAAAATGGATGGATGGCGTGGATAAAACCCATACATCATGATGGGACCCAGATAGCATCGTACAATAGCGATTGCATCTAGGCAATTTGTGTGGGTGAGGCCATGAGCATAGGGCCCACCTCAATGTATGTGTTGTATATCATGTTGTACATCTATTTTGCCATCTCATTTTATGGCATGGTCCCAAAAATGAAGCGGGTGCACATCTCAAGTGGACCGCACCACATGTAAAGGTGGTCATAGAACACCCACCATAAAAACTTGCCAAGGTCCAATGTAATGTTTATTTGCCAACCAACATGTTGATAAGGTCCAATGGACCTGGATGAAAGGGAAAACACAAATAGCAGCTTGATGCAAACCTGTGGCCCCCAAGAAGTTTTTAACGGTGGAAATTCAATCCACGTGGTCACTTGAGATATGGATCTGCTTCATTTAGGGATCATGCCCTAAACCTAGCTGGAAAAACTGATGGACGGTATGCATATACAACACATACATCAAGGTAGGTCCCATAAAACAGTGTGCATTTAGCATGAAATACCACCGGAGTTTTTTTTTTTTTATAAACATGGCTGTGAAACAACCACATAGCCTCCTTTCGTTTGAAGAGGAGAGAGCAAGAGGGAAAAACGAGAAAAAGAGGAGGGAGAGAGAGCGGGGGGGGGGGGGGGGGGGGGTTGCGCATCACAGAAAAAGAAGAAGAAGAAGAGGAAGAAGAAGAAGCGGAAGCAGATGAGGATCCGTATCCACAACTGTAGCCATAGCAACAGCATGCGCAGCCACAGCCACAGCCACAGCCGCAGCCAGCAGAAGAGGAAGAAGTATCGAAGAAGGTAAGTTCCTTTTTTCTTTTTTGGATTTTTTTCAGTTTTTTTAACATTTTCTTTTAATTTTTTTTTTTCTTTTTTCTGAAAACACTAATACGGGGTAACGGCCGTTATGGTCTGTATCGGTCGTAACGGCCGTTACGGTTTGCTTTTTTAGGGCCACCCTGTTTCAACCCCGTAACGCGTAACGGTATATGCCGTTACTGTTATGTATCAACCAATACATAGCCGATTTGGCACATCCTGACCACAACACAGATTTTTTGTTCTAAAACTCTTAACTGAGAACATATAGACTCCAATAGAGACTAGTATTTTTTTATGATTTTTTTTTCCTTTTTGGTTGAGAAAAATGAGTTTTAAAACCTGATATTCGTGAAACAACACCCTTCTATCAAAACTATTAATTTACCGATACTTTTTAAAGGCAAAACACATTATTCTCAAAAAAAGTGTGGGTACTGTCCAAGTTTCCAAAACTCCCTGCATTACAGAAGCGATCTAGCATAAAGCTGAACCATGGATTGCCCCTTCCATGACTCCAATGTATCCAGTTGGATCTTGCCATTTTCTACCATGGACAGAAAAATGCAGTGACTTAAATGATCATGGACATTCTGATCCAACAAACAAGCAAATAGACTGAAATCAGTGGAGATACAGTTAAATACATTGAACAAACTTGGAGATATGCAGAAAACAGTAATGAATAGGCATTTAGACATTGGTTTGCAACAGCACATCTAAC
This sequence comes from Magnolia kwangsiensis, assembly GCA_037074715.1. Classification (NCBI taxonomy): domain Eukaryota; kingdom Viridiplantae; phylum Streptophyta; class Magnoliopsida; order Magnoliales; family Magnoliaceae; genus Magnolia; species Magnolia kwangsiensis. Next base: position 103,415,967 of record CM073574.1, read on the forward strand.
GCCCAACAATCTGTAAATTTGTAGATGATCTATTTAGTTAAAAATGATCCGTGAGACCTTTACAAAACTCTATGTTTCACAGGAGTGAAATAACAACCTTACTTCTCTAAGAGTGTCATAGAAGCCCCCAAAAACAATGATCTTGTGCTTGTACAGTACCTGTTACACATAAAATTAACAAATAAGAAAATGAAAGAAAACTTCACTGAAAATACATATTGCTCAGAAAAATCAGGCATATCAACCATTTGGAACAACATGTAAAACCCCATCATGAAAACTATAACACAGGTAAAGGCAATAGAATGCTAAAAAGAACCAAAAAAACCAAAAACAAAAACACAATGGCCTGTTTGTTTTGCCCATTACCAGAGTAATGTAAAGGAAATGAGCAATTATTAAAAATTACTTTAATTGTCTCTTGACAACAACTGAATTTGACTGCAATGATGGCAATTTTACATTACTTCAATGTCAAATTATCTTTAAAATAAATTGATGTTGCTGTTTGAATGGATATTTTTACAGCAATTACAAGGAAAAGTGCAATACTGTTTGGATTACAAATTACATCTGAATTGTATTGTAAAAATGCAATGATTACAAATTACAATACCTGTCTCCTGAAAAGGACAGTAATTTGACCAATAATTCTCGTGTTTGGATAGACGTGGGAAAATCGGAATGATGATACTTTTACATTATTGAAATGTCAAATCAACAAGAAAAATACACTGGTTCAAGTGTTTGGACTACAATACATGGTAAATTTGTAATGATTACAAATTTATTTGCACATCTTCTATTACATATGCATTTCACTGCTGAATTACGTGCTTCAACAAACATTGTAAAAAAATTATGGCACTTTTACATTACAATACTTATGCAATCCGCAATCCAAACACAAAATTACTTGTCTTGTCTGCTGAAACATCTGCATTTGACTAGCCATTCCTGCGTTTGCTTTGGAATGGCAAAACAGTAATGATGACACAATTACTTTACATTACAAGAGAAATAGGCAAAACAAACTAATACAACCAGATCAAGGAAGAAACTAATTGCGATAAAATTCAACGGGAACAGATTGAAGTTCGAACCACAAGGGGGGGTGATGCAATGACTGTGAACAAGCTCAACAACCCTCTAATCTTTAAACTAGAGATCACTTCCACCCCTTCAACAATTACTGTAAAAAAACGAGAGAATTTGCTCAAAGAGAAAACCATTCAACTATGTCTCATTTCATAGGCCTAAGCCTTATTTATAACAAGTGCTTATAATCTTTAGCATAATCTATATAATTTAATAAGAGGATTCCTAGCTAACCAAGATCTCCAAAATGAGAAATATAATGCTTATTTCATAACATAGAATCTATAAAATATGGAAGCACTTGAGTAAGAAAAATCTAAGATTACTTATTTCCCAACATAGAGATATGAAAGAAAAGGAAATTTAGAGATAGGCTAAAAAAGGGAAAAAAAAAAAAAAAAAAATCTAAGATTACTTATTTCCCAACATAGAGATATGAAAGAAAAGGAAATTAGAGAGAAGCTAAAAAGGAAACTGGGCCTTTTCTTGTGCACACATGTGAAGTGTGTATATCAGCTTGATCCAAAACTTTTGTGGCCCCAAAGAAGTTTTTAATGGTGGGCATTCAATCACCACTGTTTCTTATGGTGTGGTCCACCAAAGATTTGGATTTGCCTTATTTTTGGGCTCATTGCATAAAATGATCTAGAAAAATGGATAGACGACATGGCTAAAAGGCACACATCATGGTGGGACCCACGGAGATTGTCAAATAGCTACTGGCTACTGGTAGCGTTAGAAGGCAATCTGCATGTGTATGGCCCTGAGCATAAGGCCCACCTCAATGTATGTGTTGTATATACATGTCATACATCTGTTTTTGCCAACTCTTTCGAGAGCACGGTCTGAAAAATGAAGCAGATGCAAATCCCAAGTGGACTATGCCACAGGAAAAAGTGGTCATTGAACACCCACCATTAAAAGTTCCTAGGGTCCAACTTAATGTTTATTTGCCATCCAACCTGTTGATAAGGTCAGTAGGTCACATAGACCTAGATGAATGGGAAAACACAAATAGCTGCCTGATATAAAACTTTATGGCCCCCAAGAAATTTTTAATGGTGGAAATTCAATCCCTACTGTGTGGTCCACTTGAGATATGGGACCGCTTAATTTTAGGGACCATGTTCCAAATGAGTTGGAAGAACCGATGGACGGCATGGATATACAACACATACATCAAGGTGAACCCCACGGGTGTAAGTGCACGGAGCATCTTACACCTCAAACTATTAAAAAAAAGAGCATAAGAAGAAGAGGTAATTTTTTTTATTATTCTTTTTTTCACTTACTTGCCTGCCATAGGGCCGTAACAGTCGTTATAGCCTATAACGGCCAATACGGGGGTCATAATGACTGTTATAACTTGTAACCGCCAATACAGGGGCCATAACAGACATTACGATCCCTTTTTTCTCCCACACCCTACTTTAGACCCGTATCACGTAACAACCATGGTTGTTATCAATACGAATCAATTGTTATGGCTGAAAAGTAACTGCTTTGGTACACCTTGATAATACAACGTTGAAATACGCACCATATTTTCTTTTGCGTCTTTGTGGTCCTCCATGTTCTAGATGTCAATTATGGCCCCTTCATCGTAGTTGGCTTTCGATTTGTGACCCTTGATTGACATTGAGATGGTACCATGGTGATCATGAAATTATCCATTTCTTCAATCATCGAATCATCCATACTTATTAATCCTTCATTCTCCTCTAATGTGGCATTCGATGGTTGATCATCCAACTTCATTGGCGCTTTCTTCGATCGAGTTGTTGATCCATCAATAAGTGTGTTCATGGATCCATCAATTAAGCCAATGGTGAATTCCTCTTAAGTTGCCACACTTGCTTCAAACATGACGTTCTACGGAACTCCAAAGAATGGATTGAAGTCTATAGCATTTTTCTTATTCAATCAAGGGATTGAAGTAAGTTCTTATCGCCTCCTTCAATTCCTTGAATTCTTTTGCATCTCCTTCTTGACTTCTCATAGATTCTCTTCCAGCATCTCTTGAACATTCTTAGTCATCCTATCTCTGTGTAGATTGGTATAGAGATTGAAAAATAGAAGAAAGAGAAGAGAAGAGAGGAGAGAAGAAAAGATGAAGGAAGAAATGAATGGGTTAGGGTTACACAACCCCACCCCCTTCTATTAAACTAATAAAAAGCAAATATGACAAAAATACACTTGTACAATAAACTTTGTCCAGCATATCCCAAGGCTAAAAACGCTATGAAACTTGTGGACCATAGGCCCATAACCAAAACCAAGCAGGCCATGGACCCATACCCAACTGTTAACACCATGCAATAGGACGCTTTTGAATAACTAACATGCGGCTACCATCGTTCATAACATTGAGGGGGGTGTTGAAAGGAATCACCAATAAGGGACATATGAAGATGGGTATGACTCAGGGTGATATGAAGGACGTTCTTAATCATCAAAGTAACTCGGATACGAATAACACGACGGATATGGAAGGGCATGGGAGTCTAAATAGGGATAATTGTACGAGGCATATGAACATCTTTTATCCATGACATCTTTAAGACAGAACATGAAAGAATATAGGGTGAACTTTAGGCTTGAGTTCTAATCTAAAGGTTTTGGGGTTTGGGATGGGCTTTGGGGAAGGGAAAAAAAGGGGCAAGGGAATTGATGGGTTGGAATAAGATCAGGATTTGGTAGGGTTAGAGATGGGTGCGGATAGGGTTTGATGTGTGTGTGTGTGTGTGTGTTTTAAACAATTAGGGTTTGAAGGATTTGGGCAAAAGGGAAAAGGGAAAAGGTAAGGTTTAGGCTTTGGTGATTTTGGAGGCAGGAAAAAGGGGGGAAAAAAAAGAACCAGAAACAAATAAAAAATGGAAGATGAAGATTGAGGAAGAGGGGAAAGATGAAAGCAAAGAATTGAGATAAGGAAATTACCTTCTTTTAATTTCCTAAGAATAGAACTTGCTCTGATATCAATTTAATACAACTAGATCAGGGAAGAAACGAATTGAAATAAGACTCAACTTACCAGATCGAAGCTCAAATCACAAAAGAGGAAAAAAAGAATGCAATGACTGTGAGCAAGATCAACAGCCCTCTAGTTTATACTAGATATCACTCTAAAAATAGGTTCTCCAAAATAGGATTCCTATATAGCATAGATCTCCAAAATAGGAAAAATAATGCTTATTTTCTAACAGAGAATCTTTAAAATAAGAAAGCACTTAAGCAAGAAAATTCCAAGATTACTTATTTACTAACATAGTGATATGAAAGAAAAGGAAATTAGAGATAGGCTAAAAAAGGAAATTGGGCATTTTCTTGTGCACACGTGGAGTGTGCACGTGTGGGATACAGGTGGATTCTTCAAATCTTATCAATTGGCTTGTGTAGCCATTTGATTGCATCATAAACAGACCCTATAGAAAGCAAAATCTATGGAGCTCTTAATCTAAATTACGAAGAAAATCAATACATGAGAGAAACATACAAAATGTTTTTTAATGGTAACCACGCAGCTAATAATGGTGTAGTAGATTTAGAATGGGTCAAATAGCCAAAGAAATCATGGGCATAGAGCACATATTTAATTGCAAAATGTAAGAAAACTAAAGTGCCTATATAATATACACTAGCATATAATTTTCACCCTCTCAAATTGGAGCATATGGATCACTGCTAGTGCAAAGCTTAAGTCAAATAGGAGCAAGCATTAACATTTTATGAATCAAATGGCAGTCTATGGAATTTCGTTGCCTATACAAAGAAAATGGATAGAAAGAAGAATGGTTATCACAAAAACCGTGAACTCAAAATTCGGTGATATATGAGAGACTATATAAAAAAGAAGAGTTTGAAGACACAACTCCTCACGACCAGATGAAGACATTAACATATTACTCTCTAACATTTAAATTCTTTTTTCTTTTTTTCTTTTTTTGAAAGAAAACTGAAATTTTATTAGAAGCATGCCTAAAAAGCGGGGAAGAGAACAACAAAGCTAAGAAGAAAGTAAAATGGAAAGATTGGCAGAATTAATTGCCCTTACATAAGGAGCCCATAATGAAATCACTGCTTTGACAGGGTAAATGACCTCTTCAACTAAAGAATCCTTATTTTGAAAACACCAACCATTTTGAGACTTCCAAAGAAACCAAAAGATTGGCATTGCAATCAGCCCCCAAACTGCTTTATGAGAAGTAACCACGACCCCTCAATCCCAAGACCACAAAAGATGGTCAACCGACTCGGGCATATATTAGGTATGGAAGAGAAAAAGGAAGTGGTCCCACACTTGACAAGCGAAGGGGCAATGGATAAAGAGGTGGTCGATAGACTTAGCATTACTCATACACATGAGGCATATATTAGGAAGAATGAGAGATCTTCGTCGAAGATTGTCGATAGTTAGCACTCTTTTCTACTCACCAACCACACAAACATCATGACCCTATGAGGGGCACCCACCATAAGACCAATGATGAAAAGGGAAGGAAGATGGAGTGGATGGCTTGGAGATCAATCTGTAGAAAGAGTGCACCAAAAAGGTCCCCGAACTTTGGGCTTTCCAAATCAAAGAGTCTTCTTCCCAAGGCGAAGGAGCAAAGAGCTTAATGAAGTCAAGCAATCTAATAAACTTATCAAGCTCATCATCGAAGAGGTTCCTACGGCATGGAGGGGACCAAATATAAATCCCGCCACAAAAGAAGTAACAACGATTAACAAGAATGGACCGGTCTACCACGACATTAGCAATTGATGTGAACCACTCTTGCAAAGGCTAATCCCCACACCACTCATCTATCCAAAAGTGAATGTGATTCACTTTTTTCAAGCGAGAAGGCTACACCCTTGCAGAACATATGCTGCGTTGAAATGATCACCTTCTGAACTTTAGAGGTCCGATAAAGGGAAGAGGACCTTATAATCCACCCTCCCAATTGAATACCATATTTGGAGACCAAGAGTTCTCTCCATAATTTACCCACCTCGTTACCAAATCTCCAATGCCATTTACCAAAAAGAGCCACATTCATAAACCCCAAAATTTTCAATTCGGCTCCCTTCATTTTTCGGCTTACAAAAGGAGATTAAATTTCCTCTTATCATCGGCCCCTCTACACAAGAACTCTCTTCTCAATCAATCAAGCCTATCCAAAACCAACTTAGGACATTTGAAGAGGGACAAAATATATCAGCATGTTGGAAAATGTTGTTTTAATAAGAGTTAGAAGACCCCCTAAAGATAAGTAGCGACAATTCCAGGCAGAGAGCTTGCTTTCAATTCATTCGATTACCCTATCCCATGGGTGCTTCCGGTTTTCCAATACAAAGAGGTAAGCCAAGATAGGAAGAGGGGAAGGCTCCTCTCTTACAACAAAAAATATTAGCTAGACGCAATAAATCTTCACTATCTACATGAATCCCCAACATCTCACTTTTAGATGCATTAACAATCAAGCCCAAGACTGCTTTAAAGCACACCACTATCTTTTGAAGGTTGTCGACTGAATTTATATTCACATCACAGAAGAGAATAATACCATCCACATAATGGAGATGGCTGACTTGAACCCCCGCATTTGCAATCTCGAATCCCGAAATTAGACAATTTTCCCCGGCTTTATGGAGCATTCTACTAAGCGTCTCTTCAATGACGACAAACAAGTAGGAGGAAAGAGGGTCTCCTTGCCTTTAGACCACGAGAGGCTTTGAAAAAACCATAAGGAGATCCATTAATCAAAACTGAGAAAGAAGCCGAATGAATACAAGAATGAATCCATCCTCTCCATTTTGGGCCACAATCGATCCTATCCAGCATGTAATCCAAGAATTTCCAGTCAACGTGTTTATAAGCCTTTTCTATATCAAGCTTGCAAACCAAAACCACTTGTCCCTTCCCTATGCGGTTGTGCCTAAAGTCTATGCATTTATGAGCTATAAAGGCATTATCCAGAATTTGTCTGCCCACAACAAAGGCTCCTTGATTTTCCAAAATGACCTTGGAAAGCACACTCCTAAATCTTAAGAGAGAACTTTTTTGGGGGACATCTCGCGCACATGCACACCCCTTCCCCCCCCCCCCCCCCCCCCCACGCACGAACGCAAGAAGACGGAGGGCCCCGCCATCGATCTAGATCGATGACGATGTCCAGGGAAGGCCTCCTATTTAGAAGACTGAGTTTTGGTTCGTTGGAGTGGGCCCGGTAGTCAAGTAAAGCCCATCATGGGATCTCATGATCATGGCCCACTAGTCTGATTAGTCTCATATTTTAGGTTTTGCTTATTAATGTTATTTAGAATATCATAAATGATTTAGATTACTTTGATTAGTTATTATTTGTGTTAACTTCATCGCCAAGTAATAGGTTATGCACATGGCGCGAGTTTTAGGGGTATAGGATTTTCTTATAAATAAGCACCCCTTGTAGACTTTTTTCTCAATGAAGATTAATAAAAATTGTTGCGTTTTCCTGCTCCTTTCCAAGTTATGAAAACCTAATTCGGTGCGAAGCCCTCCCTTCTTCGCAGGGCTAACTACGGTGGTGCGAAGCCACATCAATCCCAATTCACTCTCATCTTCCATCATCCACCCTTTTCATCTCCCACAATCATCTACGCTACAAATATGTCCTTTATTGCATCAATTTTCCTCTCTTCAGCAGAATTTCAAATCCTGGCCCTACAGGAGGGCTGAAACTTCAGCGAAGCACCACGCACAGACCACGCATCCAATCGACACGAAACTTGGAGGTTTTGAAGCCCTCAACTGGCCAACCAGAGCCAAGGAGGCGCTTGCCGCGTTCGTCGCCACCTCGCACATGCGGCCAGACCCTTATGCACATGCGATAGGCCTGTCCCGCTGTCCGCCCGTGGGGAGTATCTCAAAGTTCAGATTTTCGCCTATTTTACTCATCTCATACCTATTCTCCCTAACCCTAACCCTAGATTGCATTACTTTCAATTTATTTGCCCCTTTTCTTACCCTAAGGTTCTCTGAATTGGAATCGGTGAATACCTTAGATTAGGGACTGATTGTTGTGCACGTGTGGATGATTTTTACTTCCCTTTGAGTATCGTTTGGTTCATAATTTGTATTGATTCAGCCCTAACATGTGTAAGCCTGGACCCGTACAGATTCTCCTTGCTTGAATGTTTGAACTTTTGTGTAGGAAGTGAAAATTTTATGTGAATGTTTCTGAATTAGTTTAATCTAAAGCCTGATATCTTGCATATCATAGTTAATTTTCATGTCTTGCATCAAATTTGGAATCAGAACTTAGGGTTCTTATAGGGGAATGCATTAGATGCTTAGGTTTTAGTTGTTTATGTCCATTACTCATCAATTCTCATCATATATGGCTGTTTAGAGGTCCATAAACCCTGACATAAGCTGTTGAAATTTTTTGTTATCCCCTTATTTGAATTATTTTAAAAATTAACTTAGCTTTCTATTTCTAAGTTTAGAAACTTTCCTTTTCTGTTTTTAGAAACTATTTTTTTAGAAACTCTCTTAAGTTGTTTTTATAAACTAATTTCCTTTCCTTTTTCTTTTTTTAGAAACTAGTTTACTTTCCTTTTTCTTTTTTAATAAGTAACTTACTTTCTAATTTTATAAACTTCCCTTTTTCTTTTTTTAGAAACTAGGTTGTTGTTTTTTAGAAACTTTCCTAATTTGTTTTTTTAGAAACTTTCCTAATTTGTTTTTAGAAACTTCCCTTTTTCTTTTTTTAGAAACTATGTTATTTTTTTAGAAACTTTCCTAATTTGTTTTTTTAAAAACTTTCCTAATTTGTTTTTAAAAACTTTCCTTTTTTGTTTTTAGAAACTAGGTTGTTTCTTTTTAAAAAATAATAATAATAATTTTTAAAAAATCTTATATTTTGACAACTATATTGCTGAATTTTGGTAACACTGCGTAGTTTCCCTTATATAGAGTCTCATAGTATCATTTAGTCCCGTTTAGTTGCATATAGTCATGATAGAAAGTTCTTAGGTGGAGTTAGCAGTTGTATGCCCACACGTACGGGTCGTGGTTTTGGTGTGCACCCTACACTAAACATGGAACAATTGCAAGAGTTACTAAACAAGTTGTCCCAGCAGTTTAAGTCTTTAGGTAAGCGCTGGGAACAACATATAAACCAATGCTTTGAACAACTTGATGTGAGCATTACCCAACTAGAGACCTCCGCCAGGACAAACCCCACCATTAGGGAGAGTGCACAAGAGGTCAGTGTAGAGTTACCCACTGAGGCCATTCTGGTAATGGATGAGTTTCGTGATGTCTTTCCTAATGATCTACTGAATGAGTTTCCCCCTGTGACGGATATAGGGCACACCAGAACATGGGACACCATACTACCTATAGCCGAGTTTGCGTTTAATAGTTCTGTCGACAGGTCCACAGGTCTAAGTCCTTGTGAAGTCGTTACTGGTTATAAACCTAAGAAACCTATTGATCTTGTCCCTATGTCGTTGTCCCATAAGTCGTCAGAGTCTGCAAAGTCTTTTGCACATCACATTCATTCATGGCATCAAGAAATCAGGCAAAAGACCATGACTAGTAATGAACATTACACACTTTCTGCAGACCAACATAAACGTTTCAAGGAATTCAATGTAAGAGACTGTGATGGTCCGCATCAGGCCAGAGCGGTATCCTCAAGGAGCCATTCGTAAATTACACGCGCGTAGCGCTGGACCATTCAAAATTATAAAACGAAATGGTCTCAATGCGAATGTGGTAGATCTTCCACCGTTCCACATTCAATGTGGAAGATCTAGTTGCATTTCAGGGGACCACTGATACATTGTCCAGCCTATCACCTAGCCATCCTGATTCCCTAGACCTTTCCCTTAATCCATAGCCCCATCCCGACCCATTTTCTCAGCCTTCACCTCTCATATCTACCCGTCCTGACCCATCTTCCCAGCTACTAGTCTCATACCTACCCTTCCCAACCTATTTTCTCAGCCTCTACCTCTCATACCTACCCGTCCCAACCCATCTTCCCAGCCTCTACCTCCCATACTTACCCTTCCCACACCTAGAGAGGAAATAGAGGATATTTTGAACCATCGAATAATATCCACGTCGGACGGCGGGTTTCAGAAGTTCTTGGTTAAGTGGAAGTTAGGTCCAACTTCAGACGGTACATGGCTCGTTGAGAAGGAGCTTCAAAGACTTGATCCTTATATCTCGGAGCGGTTCAGGAGTTTTGTTTCACCAGTGGCGAAACCTTTGTAGCCAGAAAGAATTGATGGGGACATCTCGCGCACATGCCCCCCGCACGCACGAATGGAAGAAGACGAAGGGCTCGTCATCAATTTAGATCAATAACGACACCCGAAGAAGGCCTCCTAGTTAGAAGATTGAGTTTTGATTCATTGGAGTGAGCCCGGTAGTCAAGTAAAGCCCATCATGGGATCTCATGATCGTAGCCCACTAGTCTGATTAGTCTCATATTTTAGGTTTTGCTTATTAATGTTATTTAGAATATCATGGACGGTTTAGATTACTTTGATTAGTTATTATTTGTGTTTACTTCATCGCCAAGTAATATGTTGCACACATGGCACGAGTTTTAGGGGTATAGGGTTTTCTTATAAATAAGCACCCCTTGTAGACTTTTTTCTTCGAAGGGCTAACTACCATAGTGCGAAGCCACATCTATCCCAATTCACTCTCATCTTTCATCTCCGACAATCATCTGCGCTACAAATATGTCCTTTATTGCATCAATTTTCCTCTCTTCAGTAGAATTTCAAATCCCGGCCCTACAGGAGGGCTGAAACTTCAGCGGAGCACCACGCACAGACCACACATCCGATCGACACGAAACTTGGAGGTTTTGAAGCCCTCCCCTAGCCAACCAGAGCTAAGGAGGCGCTTGCCGCGTTGTTCGCCACCTCGCACGTGTGGCCAGACCCCTATACACGTGCGATAAGCATGTCCCGCTGTCCGCGCGTGGGGAATATCTCCAAGTTCAGATTTCTGCCTATTTTACTCATCTCATACCTATTCTCCCTAACACTAAATTGCATTACTTTCAATTTATTTGCCCCTTTTCTTACCTTAGGGTTCTCTGAATTGGAATTGGTGAATCCCTTGGATTAGGGACTGATTGTTGTGCATGTGTGGATGATTTTTACTTCCCTTTGAGTATCGTTTGGTTCATAATTTTTATTGATCCAGCCCTAACATGTGTAAGCCTGGACCCGCACAGATTCCCCTTGCTTGAATGTTTGAACTTTTGTGTAGGATGTGGAAATTTTATGTGAATGTTTCTGAAGTAGTTTGATCTAAAGCCTGAGATCTTGCATATCATAGTTAATTTTCATGTCCTGCATCAATTTTGGCTAGAATTTTGTATAGACTTCTAATAAGACTAATAGGGAGAAAATCTTTCAACAATTTTGCACCATCAATCTTCGGGACGAGGACTATAATGGTCGCTCCCAAGTCACTAGAAAGATGACTTCTCGCAAAAAAAAAAAAAAAAAGACATGAAGTCCACATCCCTGCTAACAAACAACAAAAAAATTTGGAAAAAAAATCATCGGGAAGCCATCGTGCCTAGGGGCTGCCTCCACACAAAATTAAGAGCCGATTTAACCTCTTCTTCTGAGAAAGGAGATTCGAGGAAATCTGCTTCTTCTAAGAAAGACGAGGAAAAGTGAAATTATCTAGTCTCGGTCTTCGCCACTTGTCACAAGAAAACTAATTCTCATAAAATTGGATAATGGAATTGTCAATTTCGCCTTTATACGTAGTTCTCGCGCCATTCAATACAAGAGAGGAAATTTTGTTTACCCGAGCTCTTGTGCTTGCCATAGAGTGAAAGAAACTAGTATTCTTATCTCCTTCTTTCAACCATAAGGTTATAGATCTTTGCTACCATTTAATTTCTTCCTTCTTAGCAAAAGAAGCATACTTTGCCGCTAACACCATTCTTTCTTCCAAATCTTCTTCCGAAAGAAGACTTGCTTCTTCTTTTGCATCAAGATCTTGAATCTTTAGCAAAACAGAGTCAAATTCTGCCTCTCTAGCCCCCAACACTTCTTTCTTCTAGATTTTAATTTTATCTTTCAGCATCTTAAGCTTTCGACTGAGTCTAAAACATGCGAATCCAGCAAGCTCAAAGGAGGACCGCCAATCCGTAACTAACTGATTGAACCTATCAATTTCCAGCCAGGCCACTTCAAATCCTTTACGGAGTCAAAAGAGGACCAAAAATCTTCTAAAGCACTATTCCATCCCAAGCAACTTTAAAGCTAGGAGTGACATCTACCATCCACTTCTCTAAGATATCCACCACAAATCAGCTCAAGACAAGTCGGAAGAGGTAACCATGGCAAGTTATAGAGATGTAAAATCACCAACCTAGATGTCCGACTGAATAAAATCAAGGAACCAAATGCACTTTTAGCATAATGCATGTCATTGAACCTATGAAACACATAAATGCATTCCAAATAATTGGAACCATCCCCATCCACAAACTCCATGCTGAAATTAAGGTGCGTCTTTACTGTATAAACAGTCAAGATCTAAAACAAAAGCCTCAACTCGTATCCACAATACAACCACCACCTCAGTCCTCCCCACAATCCTAGAACCTTAACTTTAGGCTTACAAACAACCAACAAAACCAAGTCTTCTTCATTCTTTAACGCCCCATTCCTTAAATGGTTTATAAAGCCAACCCATTCTTTTGGCAATACAAGAAAAAATATTCAACATAGACAGGTAGATTGAGAAAATTGATAAACATCCTCTCAAGCCCAAATTTGTTGGTCCAGGATGTTGTCAACAAGTTAGGTGGTATGGTTGGCATGTCTTTTGGGTCTAGAGAGGAAGATGTTTACGACTTCATTCAATTCGTTCAAAGGAGCATAAAGGATCCATGAAGAACAGTTGTCGAAGGTCAAGAAGTCTCCAAGGGGCTGGAGGGAACTATTGAGCTTAAAATGCTCGATCAATTAACAACTCTTTGACTAAGGTTAACGGCAACAAGAGGACAAGAACGAGCAGTGCTGGTGATCAATGTTAGTTCTCTCTTGGAACGTTAGGGGCTTGGGCTGCAAGCTTAGGAGGGCCCAAGTGAGGAAGATTTACAAGAAGTCAAAAGGCAAATATTGTTTCACTACAAGAAACGAAGCTTCAAAACATTGATGGAGGTATGTTGAATTCTACTTGGAGTAGGCCAAATTCTAACAAGGTTTCTCTGGACATTGTTCGCTCTAGGGGGGGATCTTAGTTGCTGGGAACACAGATCCCCGGAAATTGGTGGACTCCTTTTCTGGCTCCCATTCAATATATCTGGTCCTTTGAGACGTTGTCTTTGATTTTCACTGGATTTTCTTTGTGGTGTACGGTCCATGTTCTCTCTCTCTCCGCGACCAGCTGTGGGTTGAGCTCCCTGTAGTCAGATAAGGATGGAATCTGCAGTGGTGTGTGGGAGGCAACTTTAATGTTGTGCAATCCGCTTTCGAAAAGCCTAAGGGGGTCAGGTTACTACTAGCATGCAAAATTTCTCCAACTTGATAGCTTCTCATGAGATGGTCGATCCTCCTTTGGGAGGGGCCAATTTCACTTGGTCAAACAATCAGGTTCAACAAACCTATTATGTTGTGTCTAGACAAATTTCCGGTATCGCACAACTGGTTGCAAAAACTCTCACTGGTTAATCAACGTGGTCTCACACATGTAATCTCTTATCATATGCCTATAATTTTGGAAGTGGCAGATGCTAATTGGGGCCCCAAACCTTTTCGATTTGAATTGGCTTGGCTGAAAATTGAGGGATTCAAGGATTTGATCAAGGAATTGTGGTTCTCTCTTCAGGTGAAGGTTTCATTGGATTCATCTCGGCCACAAGCTCAAATTGTTAAAAGAAAGAATTAAGTCATGGAAAAAAGAAGTTATGGGTGCAAGAGAGGTTGAATTTGCTGATATCTTGACCAAAATCAATGACTTCAATGTTAAAGAAGTAACGGGTGGTCTATCGGAAGAAGATGAAGCTGAAAGAATCGCTTAGAAAGAAAAGTATGCCTCGTTTACTAGAGAGGAGGAAATTAAATGGTGGCAATGCTCTAGAGCTTTATGCTTAAAAGAAGGGGACAAGAACATCGGTTTCTTTCATAATATGGCTAGTTCTAAAGCTCAAGTGAACAGGATAAGTAGTTTGGTGGTAAAAGATGTTAGAACCTCGGAGAAAACGAATATTTGCAATGCAATGGTGCAATTCTACAAGAATTTGCTCTCTCGTGACCAATGGCATAGACCTCATTTAAATCATCTAGAATTCCCCCACCTCTTGGTAGAGGATGCTAGTTCCTTGAGAGCCTATCTTGAAAGATGAAGTTAAGACGATTGTCGATTCTCTGTGTGGCAAGAAGGCTCCTAGACCGGACGGCTTCCCGATTATCTTCTTCCAGCAATTTTGGTCGACAGTCGATGGTGATGTAATGAAATTTCTTTCTAAATTTTCTTATGAAAGCCACCTCTCTAACGATCTTGGTGCAACATTTGTAGTTCTTATTCCTAAGATCAAGAGTGTGGAATCGTTGAAAGACTTCCGTCCTATCAGCCTCATCGGAAGTCCCTACAAAATCTTAGCGAAGGTCATTGCTCTAAGGTTCAGAAACGTCCTTTCCAGCATAATATCGGAAAACCAAGGTGTATTTGTTTCAGGAAGACATTCTGGATAGCGCCCTTATTGCACATGAATGCATTCACTCCAGGCACAGGGAAGGAAAGAGAGATCTACTTTGCAAGCTCGATATTGAAAAGGAATATGATCATGTCGACTAGCAATTCTTAGGCTACATGCTTAAGAGGCTTGGCTGTAGCTCAAAATGGAGAGGTCAGACTCAATCTTACATCTCTTCTCCATCTTATTCTGTTTTCACTAATGGATCCCCTTTCAGTTATTTCAAGGGCTCTCATGGTATTAGGTAAGGAGACCCTCTATCTCCACATCTCTTTGTAGTGGTAGGCGAAGCGCTGAGTATGATGCTTCAAAAAGCTGAGGGAAATAGGGCTTAATCAAGGGGTTCGAGGTGGCAAGCGTGGGGGTGCAAGTTAGTCACCTCCAATATGCATATGACACGATTCTCTTTTATGGTGCTGACATGCTAGCAGTTGATAATCTTCGAAAGATTATTGTGTGCTTCGAAGCGGTTTTCGGGCTAAGTGTTAATGTTCCTAATGCAAGGCGTTGGGAATCCATGTGGACCAGGAAGAGCTATCTCAGCTTGCGAGTGTTCTTTGGTGCAAAAGTGGCACTTTCCTCATCCTACCTCGGTTTGCCGCTTTATATTGGGAAACCTCCTGAGCACTTATGGGATAAGGTTGTCAAAAGAATTGAAAGGAAGTTTTCTTGGAGGCCAGTATCTTTTGTTGGAAGGACGCTTGACTCTTATCAAAACAGCTCTCTAACATGTCAATATACTATATATCACTCTTTAAATGCCCGAAATCAGCATTCGACAGGCTTGAGAAATTACAAAGAGATTTCTTATGGAAAGGGACTAACAAAAACAGAAATTTTAGCTTACTCAATTGGGAGAAAGTTTGCAATCCTATTAATAAGGGTGGTACTGGGCTGAAAGATTTGAGCCTTATATATGATGCTCTTCTTGGTAAGTGGCATTAGAGGTTCGAGTCGAAGGTGGGGAAGTTGTGGAGGATCTCCTAGTTTTTAAATACAGCACCCTTGTGGGCAATTGGAGCATAAAACCTCCTCTTGCTATCGAGCTTCTCATGTTTAGAAGGTGATTGTCACCACCAAGCATAAGTTTTGTGAAGGTGTTTCCTTTTCTCTTGGAAAGGGGAATCGTATCTCTTTTGGGTAACCATTGGTGCGGGGATAGGGCTTTACAAGAGCTATTTCTGAGTATTGCTAGTATCGCTGCAAACAACTTTATTTTTGCTGATTGTTGCTATTCCATAGAGGGTGGATCGATTGTTTGGTCTCCCTCATGTCAGAGAAATATGCCATGTGTGGAATTTGAGGAGTTTCTTAGTCTCATTGTCTACTTGAAGCCCTTCATGCCATCACCTCAAGGAGAAGACTCAATGATTTGGAGAGCTCTTAGGTTTGGCGTCTTCCCAATAAGATCGTTTTATAGTTTGATCTCTAAGCAGACATCCATGCCTCCCATTCCATTTCACCATTAGTCTTACCCCTCCGAGGATTGTGGCCTTTGTTTGGCTTGTTGGGAGGAAGAGAGTTCTAACCATAGATAACCTTCAAAGGATATCCCATTTTCTCCACAACATTTGTCTGATGTGTATGGAAGATGGGGAGTCGGTTGATTACCTCTTCATACATTGTTCCTTCGCGCACAGAGCACGGGATCACTTCATCTTGGTTTTCCATATATCTTGGGTGATGCAGAAATCTATTGATCATCTCTTATGGGCTTTGCACGGAGCTACTATGGGTAATTCTCGGAGACCTATATGGAGGGTTGTTGCTTTGGGAATCTTATGGTTTATCTGGGAAGGCAGCAACAGTTGATGCTTCCAAAACAAGAACCCCTCCATTGAAGAGATTATTTGTTTAGTGAAATTTAGTATTTTAGAATGGGCCCCTTATGTAAAAGCAACAAAGTTTGCTAATCTTGATTCTTGGTTTTTGTCCTAGTTGTCGGGCTATATTCTTTTCCCACCCATGGGCAGATTCTTAATAAATTTTCAGTCGTCTCCCAATAAAAAAAAAGTTAAAGATTTCATTAACTTGACCAAAAAACCTCAACTATTATAATTCAAATAGAACTTTTATGCTAAAACCTAAACCCTACAATTAAACCTAAATATGCGATGTTAGCCATAAGTGATGCAATTATATCCAAAATGAGTTCCTATAATTCAAATGTTATACAATACAAATAATATAACACAAGCAATGAACATATATGTAATGAACCATATCTCGGGGGCTTGCTATATGGTATCAAAGCCTACGTCCTTTGTCATCTACTACCTCTTCTTAGGGGGCTGATCTATACAAATCTCTCATCCCACTGTATATTGGTGGGTTGCATACTTGTGGTTTGTGAAGGTGTGTGATGCCCTCTTTCAGCTAAATCCATTGTAATGGATAAAAGTACAATATCGTACGTGTCTGGCCAGAGCGACGGTCAGTTTTGAAGAAGTTTTTATACATGTTGAACTTGGGTATGACAAGTGCTGAAGAAGCAGAGTGTGTGTCAAGGTATTGAAGCAAGAAGCGGTGTCAAACCATCGTGTCCGTTTCCGTGCATGTACATCGGATTCTAATATACTTCTTGGGTAAGTTCAAATCAAGTATTCTCCTCTTGGTTATTTATTTCATTCCCTAAACTTATGGATACAAAAATGAAGACAAGTTACGTATTCTATCTCCATCTGAGTCAATGAATTTCCAGATTACATTGACCAAACTCAATGGATTGAATTACCTTCAATAGGCTACATCAGTGGAGGTATTTCTCAAAGGGAAAAGAAAGCTGATGCTGAGAAGAAATTTGTGCAAGGAAGAAACTGAGTCATTCTCCAAGCTTATTTCCAGGTTGCACAAGTTTGACTTTGGTCATTCAGCCAAGGATAGGTAGGTTTGGAATGGTCGGTGGACAGCAAGTTCTCTACCAAATCCTTCTCTAATGTGTTTCCATTCAAAACGGCTACACACCTCCCATTGAAAGCTGTAGAAGATTCGCATCTGCGTAGAGTTCAAGCTTTTCGTTTGCATCACCATGGCTAGGAAAGTCCCAATTGTCAGTCAAAATCCCCATTGCTGGTCATCTCCACAAGAGGGGGCTTGCTTTCACCGGCCGATCCATTACGTGTAGGGAGAGTAATGAATGGAGATATCCTTGTTACATGAGCCTCAAAGCTTGATACTTGCATGTCTACTCCTTTCAGAAACCAGTTAAATCACATGTCTGACATGCATATCTGATTTGGAAATCACTCATTCCAAAATGAAAGATGTTCAGGTTACAAACTGCAGTTGTTACACAGTTCCCAGAAATCAACTAAACTGTTTTCTCAAAAGATGCATGCAATGACTTGATAGGCTTTATACAATCATAGACAAAACAACACATACCATGCAACGGCTTAGGCTTTACTTAATCATAAACAAAACAAAACATACCATGCGATGGCCCGAGCGTGCACTTGGACAACCCTTCAAAAGTAGTTGCTCCCATTGATTTGACTTCAAATCCAGCACCCAAAAGTCCTGTAACAAGAAAGAAATAAGGCGGCAAACAAACCATGATGACAACAGTGTTTCAGAAAACATAATTGCTAAGTCTCCAAGTAAAATATCAACTTGCAAATAGGAATCTAAGTAATTACATTTCCGTATCTTTCAAATCGAATCCAGCGGAAAATAAAATAAAATAAAAACATGTTGAGGAGAAGTAATATAAGGAATTAAAAAACATGCTGTGTTTAGTGAAAGGTCTTGCAGTCTAATTAGTCATAGGTAAAAGATGATGAGGACACTAGCTCTTCGATTTTTCTCAAAAAAATAATAAATAATAAATAAAGAAATTCAAATTGCAAAAAGAGTGCAAGCCAAATAATACTTTAGCTACATTGTGATTGGTAATAAAAGGGAAACATTTCACAAGTAGAGAAAAAACGTACGCTTTGTCACCTTCATTACCCAATAGGACAAGGGATGGTGCCTACTCTGGATGAGGGAACATAACCAGAACTATTCAGTCTTCAACAGAGATTGAGCAACTCTCATTTTTTAGTGAGCCATTGAAAGTTGATAGCGGTAGGGTCTTAATGTTTGGTGTTTCTCCAATTGGTTAAATATTTCATTTAACCATATGGATAGAGATGGTATTGGCTTTGCATTTTATCTTGTAAGAGAGGCAAGCCCACCATTGAAGTAATCAGTATTCATCTTTAACGAAACAATTACTCATTAAAAAATATACTAATAATAATAACTAGTTACTGTGATCAAACACTAAATGTGACCCTAAAGAGCAATGTTGTCAAAATCGTTATTGTATCGCAAATCGTAAAAGGGGCTGAATCGTATCAAATCACAAATTGTATTGTAAATCATAAGATTTTTTTTTATTTTAATAATATATACAACACATGAAAAAATATGAGCAAATCGGAAAAGATTGAAAACTCATTAATCATCCATTTACCATCAACATGTACCCAAAAAGTAATACATATCATAATATTATCAACTGAGAAAATATATATTGTATACATATCATGATAGTAAAGGATTCTCATCTTTTTCCCTTTTTTGTTGTCTTTCAAAAAATTTACCTTAAAAAACATACAAGAGTCCTTCAATAATTTTGTTCTTTTGTACCTTTCTTGAGTGTAGAGTCATGTTAGAAAAAAATGGCATTCAATTCCATTGTGAATAGTATCTTGATTTCTTTGTTTGGGTTTTTGAATATCAAAATCCAAAAATCTCTCTCTCTCTCTCTCTCTCTCTCTCTCTCTCTCTCTCTCTCTCTCTCTCTCTCTCTCTCTCTCTCTCTCTCTCAAGAAAAAATAACGAGGATATATTTAATAGGGGAGTGCCTTTTTTATGTTTTATGAGCAAAAGGGTACAAAGAAAGAAGAAAATTTTGAATAAAAAATTAAAATTTTAATTTTTCATTTTTAAGTAATTTTTTGGCCCATTTATGCAGTCTACAATTATCATAAGATTCAATATAATTATCGCATGATTTATACGATTATTTACGATTTACGATTTGGGTGTACAATTTAAATTGTACATACGATTCAATATAATTATCGTATGATTTATACGATTATTTACGATTTGGGTGTACAATTTAAATTGTACACCCATACGATATGATATAAATCGTACAATTCGTATCGTGAATCATACGATTCTGATAACACTGCTAAAGAGATGCATATTCACTAACCAAGCCCTTCAATGAAGTATTCTTGCTCACAATCTTTAATTATGGGAATGCATAAAAATTAAGCAGTTACATAATGGCATAATCAACCAAAATTCAGAGCCAGTAATATGGAACTGATGGAGGAATTTGTTGTAATATAACGTTCTCTATGCATTTACCAACCATCCTCTTATTCTGTGAATTTTAATACCTAACCTCCAGTGGACATTACTCAGTCCCAGGTTTATCAGGACCTCATTCTAACATTAAGCTCATCTCAAGTAGATGAAGAGCCATCAATTTGATGTTGTAGTTGATTCATTATTGGGAGTTTGTTGAAAATTGATTGAATTCATAAGTTGTTTTACATTTATGAATAAACTAGGAATAAGAGAACCCAGAAGATGCCAAGGGCAAGTGCTAGCAGAAGGGGGATAAGAAGAACATGTTAGCTCCAAGAAGTTACCTTGTAGTGATGAAAACGCTCTTGATTTGGGGAAGTAAACTCACCACCTACAGTAAAAGCCAAAGCAAAAGAATACAGCATTTTATCCCTTTACTTGCAATGGGTTACTAGAAGCAATGATTGAGCCATCATAAATTTTACCGAAAATGTAGAGATGATTCTTCCAAGCAACTGCTTGATGTGCACTCCGAGGCGGTGGGCTATTAGGGCTTGAAATCAACTTCCATTCACGCTTTTCTACATCGTACCGATAAAGGTCACCATATACAAATGTCTACCGCAACAAACTTGGTCAGTAACTAAGTGAAAAAAAAAAACATTAAAATAAAAAGACTAATCGCATTCAAAACAATCATCCAACATATTTCATATTCTAAAGATCATAAAAGCCCTCACCTTGCTACCATTGTAGAATTCACCCCCATACAAAATCAGCTCCGTCTCTTTCAAAGGATTAATGTTCAGCTACATGAAATATAAAATCGTCAGGTCTTAAATGCCGTGATGCTTTCAGTTCAAAAGAGCAGTAATTAAAATAATTCCATAGAAGAGGCTGCGAATTATTCTATGCATAGTGCATACAGCTTCTAGAAACAAAGCATGATGAAAAGAAGCAGCAAGAGCAAAATCAGCTGCAAAATCAGCGATAGAAGAAAAAGGTGTGTTGCATTCAAGAACAAACTTGTGATAGTTTCACACCAATCACTGGCTTCCAATTGTATCTCCCAAGAAATGATATTCTGGCAGTTTGCCATTCCATACATACTCTTCTCAAAACCAGCAACAAGAAAGTGCATATATTGCATCCATGGTGATTAGAGGTATTATAAAATAATTCAGCACTAATTGATGACAGTAGAGCCTGTAGGTATCTCAATGACTCCAATCGAGATCATTCAACTAGTGGGCCCAACTGAAAATACGCAATGGACCACGAATATTTCCATCAAGCAATCTCATGCATCCAATCAGCAGGCATTGTTTTCCCATAGGACGTGGACCACATTGGTTACATTTTCCTAACTATTCATTGTCCATGGGGGACGTTTTGCAGAATTGCCATCCACCAGCAAAATAAATAAATCCGG
This sequence comes from Magnolia kwangsiensis, assembly GCA_037074715.1. NCBI lineage: Eukaryota > Viridiplantae > Streptophyta > Magnoliopsida > Magnoliales > Magnoliaceae > Magnolia > Magnolia kwangsiensis. Next base: position 103,437,528 of record CM073574.1, read on the forward strand.
ACCAACCAAAGGCGGGCCACGTCTGCCCTAAATGGAATTGCCACTAGTTCTTGTGGAGCATAATTATACATGTCCTATCAAAAATAACCAATTGCTCGAACGAAATGAGCTGGGATCATCTTAATTCGAGAAATAGTCATTGGGACGTAAGAATTCGGAAAAAGAAATAGTCATTGAGCGATTCCTAACCCATCAAAATAACAAAGAAAAACAAAAAGAGTGAAGACATACAGAACAGTTGGAACGAGCGGACGGCGCTGGGACATTCTCCTCGATGTGGACCTCCTTCTTCTTGGCTTCTTCCTTTTGTATACTCAACTGCCGACAGAAATCGCATATTTCAGATTTCAGAAGCAATGAAAATCGAACAAGTGGTGATGGAGATTGAGAGAAAGAGAGAGAAGTACTAAGATGGCGTCGATGTCGTCTTCTTGAGAGATCTTTTTGGAGTCTCTGCGGGCTCTTTTCTCTTCTGCTTTTGATGTCTTTCTCTCCGTCTTCTCCTTACCCTTTCCTGGCTTCTTCGTCTTCTTCCCCATCTCTTCTTCTTCTGCTGCTTTATGGTGTGAATAGCTGCAACGGTGCTCCTTCCCAGTTCAAATCAATGAGAGAGACACTGTTCACTCACAGACGGCCGGACGCGGATGGCCTGCGGTCAGTCGCTGAAGGGGATTCCTGCAACCCTAAGCTCAGTGGGGCCCACCGTGATGAATGTGCTACTAGACGGTGTTCTGTGGGGCCCATTATGATGTACGTGTCCATCCATTTTTCAGCTCATTTCATGGCATGAGCCCAAAAATGAGGCAGATCCAAGTCTCACTGCAGAAAACAGTGGTGACGGAACGCCCACCCTAAAAAACTAGGGTATCCATGGGCCGGGCTCAGGCATGATGCAAAAGAAATTTAAATAGGCCCAGACCAAAAGAGTTCAAAAGCCGGGTAGAGACCTACCTGCGCTGGCCCATTGACCGTTAGAGCAGGGCATCAAGTTAAGTTGGACCAAATTAGTGCTGACCTGACTCAATCTGATTTTGAAATAGGCTTGACCTAAACTCAACCAGACTTGGTATTGGCTCTGGTATCCCTAATGCCTAACCCAATTTGAGTTCGAGTTTGGCCTAGACTAATCCGAACCAGGTCTGACCCAATCAGAAGTACCAAGTCGGGTCAAGTTAGCACCAAGTTGGATCAAGTTGTCAAGCTAGCTTTTTAGGACAAAGGCTTGGGTTCAAACACTTGACCCAATGAATGAGCCTAGGATTAAAAATCTAGCACTGGGATGTCTGGACTATGCTAGTGGTGAATGGCTCGATGCAATCATAAAGTGACTCACTCTTATACAAAAAGAATGAATAGTTTAAAAGTAATTGTTAACCTGCCCTGTTCAAAATATAGACATCGTTTAAAAGCACTATTAGATCTGCCACTGATGTTTCAATTATCAAAATTATATGTATGAAACAAATTTACATTTTTCAACTTCTCCTTTCCTCTCTCATTTAGCGGTATGAGATTAGTCATACAAAAATTAAAATGAGCCCAATTACATTTACAACATGTTGTAATGCAAAGAAAATGCCTCTTAGAGGAATGTATCGAGTCAAGTTGAACCGAATTGGGGTTAACCTAATCCAATCCGGTTTTGAAATCAAAAGTAAATAAACAATGTCTATAAAACAAACAAACTAAATAAACACGGTTAAAAATTAAAAGCGTGTTCAGAATCTCATACGGAGTTATACATATAAACCAATATACCATTCATTCATTCAATATCTTCCATATGATGAATGTCTTTATGGCATGCAACCCGAGTGACCTTGTCTAAAATAGTAACCCCCTCCTCTACCGTCATTGCCAAAATCATCATTTGGTTATCTTTTATGGCTTAAATTGCGGGAGAACTCTAAGCTGAGTCCGAGCTATGAGACTTAATCTATATGCGGAATAGGCCCACGGATTTGTCTGTGCATGGGTCATGGCGATAAAGGGTTTAGATGGCGTACCTATATGAGACATCGCCATGAAAGCCGAATAAGAATACCAGAATATCAGAATTCTTGCGGAGTTTAGGATCTTCCTCTCCTTCACACCCTTTCTGCAATACAATAAATGAGACTCGAATTTTGTCATTGGTGTAGGATCGGGGACCTAGCTCTCTTTTATAGAGACTGTGGAGAGAGAGTTTGAAACCCATCAAAACTCTCCCTCCCATGCTCTACATTGTAGTATCCCAATTCAACTCAAACTGTTGTCTGCGTAAGACAACTATAGCATTCCAGCCCTAGTATGCAGAGCTGCGCAGATAGACTGCATAGCGCATCACCTGAAGTGGGGCCCACTGGTCTACTCAATCATCTAGTCCAACTGTATGACAATCCAAACCGTTGATCAGTGAGGCTCACTAAATAGAGCTCTTACATTCTCCCACTTGGGCCTCATTGAGCAACGTCAATGATAGTCATATATAATTATTTTGAAAACAAGTTTTGATCTTTTAAGAAAATATCCAAATGGTTAACCAATAAAAACAGCTGGACAACATAAGTAATGCTATTCAATCTGGTCCATCAAGACAGTCAGTATCGAAACGCGGTAGTCATCACAACTTTTAATTTAGCCGAAGTGAGTCTAAGTGCGATCACAAATACTTTCAATCTTAACGACATAGATCATGAACTAGGAAATGTGGTATAAGGATTACACACTTTAATGTGATGATACGTGCATATCCTTAAGAGGTCCTGAAGCTTTTATATGTCTCCAATGAGACACGACTGTAGTTCTACTTACTCAAAATTTGCGCATATATATAGAAAAGCAGAAATACATCTTTATATCAAAATCATCCCAAAAATAAACTGCATAAAATGATTTCTCTAAATGTCTATGAAAATCAAAATATGCTCAACTCCTACTAACTGAAAACATTTGTGGGATTAATGACCCCCATGGATGTCACATGCTCCTGAAATGGCGTGATAGGGAGCCCTTTAGTGAGCGAATATACAATCATCTGCTTAGTGCCGATGAATTCCACGGACACTTGATGATTCTGAACTCTTTCCTTTACAACAAGGTATTTGATATCGATATGCTTCGACCCTAACGAATGCTTATTGTTACTAGAGAAGGAAATAGCAGCTGAATTATCACAAAATATTCTCAAAGGTTTTGGGATATGCTCCAGTATCTGCAAACCTGAGAAAAAAGTCTGCAACCATAGCACTTGATTAGATGCCTCGTGGCAAGCGATAAATTCAGCTTCCATAGTGGATGAGGCTGTGGTAGATTGTTTCACACTTTTCCACGACACAACTCCTCCTACCATCATGAAGATGTATCCCAAAATAAACTTCTTAGTGTCAACGCAGCCTGCGAAGTCTACGTCTGAATATCCGATCAACTCTAACTGATCAGATCTTCCGTATGTGAGTTCGAAGTCTTTTGTTCTCTGAAGATATCGTAACACTTTCTTTACAGCTATCCATGTTACATTCCTGGATTAGACAGATATCTTCCCAACATTTCAGTGACAAAGACAATGTTCAGTCGCGTACAGACTTGAGCATACATGATGCTCCCTACTACTGATGCGTATGAAAATTATTTCATTCGATTCTTTTCTAAATCATTCTTTGGACACTGAAATACATCAAATTTGTCGCCCTTCACAATGGACAACTTTCCTGAAACACAATTTTGCATGTCATACCTTTCAAGTACCCTAGTAATATAAGCCCTCTGTGACAAGCTAAGCAGTCTAAGTGTTCTGTCACGGCGAATCTCAATGCCGATGATATAAAAACCTTCATCAAGGTCTTTCATTTCAAACTTTTGAGATAAGAATTTATTGGTGTCACTCAACATCTTGGTATCACTGTCAACCAACAGAATGTCATCAACATACAAAATCATCATAACGAACTTACTCCCACTGGTTTTAATGTAGATGCATTCATCCGCAGTGTTTTCTACAATTCCATATGAGGAAATTACTTCATGAAACTTAAGGTACTACTATCGTGATGTCTGTTTCAACCCATAGATGGACTTCTTAAGTTTACAAATCAAATGTTCTGAGTCAGTAGCTACAAAATCTTTAGGCTGCAACATGTACACATTCTCATTCAGATCCCATTGAGAAATGTAGTCTTTACATCTATCTGATATAACTCTAAATCCATATGAGCTACAAGAGCTATTATGATCCTGAATGAGTCTTTCTTGGATACCGGTGAGAAAGTCTCCTTAAAGTCAATGCCCTCACGTTAGTTAAAACCCTTGGCAACAAGTCGGGCTTTATACCTTTCGACATTACCCTTGGAGTACCTTTTGGTTTTAAATATCCATTTAGAACCAATTGGCCTTATTCCAGTAGGTAACTTTACAAGATCTCATATTTATTGTCCTATATGGATTTCAACTCATCTTTCATAGCATTAAACCAACGAGAAGGATCAACACTTTGTTTAACTTATGTAAAAGATTCAGGATCATTTTTCACCCCTATGTCAAAGTCGTGCTCCTGTAAATATACGATGTAATCATCTCGATTTACAGGCATTTTCTCTCTTTTAGATCTTCTCAATGGTTCAGTTTGTTGGGTCTGATCTTAATTTTCCTCGTCAGTGGTTCGTATATGAGGTTCTATGTGGCGCTCTGCAGTGACTGTAGAATCAACTACATAATTAATGTCCACGTGATCTGGATTGACAATGATGGGAGTAATAGTCCTTTGTTCCTCAAATATAAAATTTCTTATGTTCGTGCTCCCACTGTTTTCAGTGTCCTCAATGAATCTGTCATTCTCAGTCCCAACAATCCTAAAAGAGTAGGAAGGAAAGTAGAATTGATAGCCTTTTGATCTTTCTGAGTATCCAATGAAGAAACAACTTACAGTTTTAGGATCAAGCTTCTTTTCATGCGGGTTATAAACTTTGACCTCAGCAGGACAACCCCAAACATGTAGATATCGAAGACTTGGTTTTTTTCCATTCCACAACTCAAAAGGAGTTTTGTTTACTGCTTTACCGGGAACCCTGTTTAGTATATGAACTACGGTTTTGATCGCATCACCCCACAGAGATTCTGGCAATGTCGAATTGCTGACCATGCTTCACACCATATCCATAAGGGTGCGATTGCGTCTCTCAGCCACTCCATTTTGCTCTGGAATACCAGGCATAGTGTACTGAGCGATAATGTCACAATCCTGCAGGTATCTAGCGAATGATCCTGGATTGCGTCCTGATTCGTCATATCTACCACAGTATTCACCACCATGGTCAGATCTGACAACTTTAATTCTCTTATCGAGTTGATTTTCAACCTTAGCCTTATAGATTTTAAAAGCATCCAGGGCATCTGATTTTTCACTAATAAGGTATAGGTACCCGAAGCGAGAGTAGTCGTCTATAAAGGTAATGAAATATTTGTGGCCACTTCATGAGGCTGTAGGGAATGGTCCACAGATATCTGTATGTATAACCTATAATAGACCTACACTCCTGGTTGCACATTTCTTTCTCGTTCTAGTCTGTTTTCCCTTTATGCAATCAATATATACTTTATAGTCAGAGAAGTCTAAAGAATGTAAAATTCCTTCTCGCACAAGCCTGTCTATTCTCTCATGAGAAATATGGCATAACCGCCTGTACTACAATATGGAGGAATTCTCATAGTCTAGCTTTCGCTTAGAGCCTACTTTATTTTCATACAAGGTATTAATATTATAAACGTGAGAGGTAATCAAGTCTAACTGGTATAAGTTGTTTACCATAGAACCGGTTCCAACTTTAATCGAATTAAAGTAAATACCAAAACTTTTTTTTTTTCAAAGTGGAATAAATATCCTAACTTATCCAAACAGAAAATTGAAACTAAATTGCGCCTTATAGACGACACACATAATGTAACTACTAAATCTAAAAAATAACCAGACTTCAACTTAAGCCTGTAGACTCTTATTGCCTCCACGTCTACCTTGACATCATTGCTTATGTATACTGAGCGCTTTGCATCAGTTGGTGGCCTAGCCTCTAGTAATTCCTGCATAGAAGTGCATATATGAATAGTAGTTCCTGAATTTATCCACCAGGAATCCGCTGACACATCAGTTAGATTAGATTCAAAACAGACAAGAACAGAATGATTATCTTTCTTTATGAGCCAATTCTGAAAACCCTCGCAGTATTTCTTTAGATGACCTGCCTTTTTGCAAAAGAAGCATAGTTTACCTTTAACTCCTTTGCGTTTAGATCTATTTCCAGATTGATTCTTATGGTTTCCAGATGGAGGACCAGAGAATTCATTATTAGAACCTTATTTTCTTTTTCTCGTACCTTTATTCCTTTGCCCATGCCCATGACCCGAGGTCACCATATTAACATTTTGAATTTTTCCCATCTGCTTGATCCTGTCTTCCTCTTGGATGCACTGAGTGATGAGTTCATCCAATGTCTACATGTCCTTCAGAGTGTTATAGTTAACCAGAAATGTGCCGAATTGGGGAGGTAGGTTATTCATGATCAAATGAACCAGTTGATCATCAGTAAGTACAAGCCCTAGAGCACGGATCTCAGAAACAACCTCGATCTGCTCTACAATGTATTCAATAATGTTCCCTTTTCCATCAAAGGACGAGCGAGTTAATTTATTCAGAAGGATGCCCACTTCATATTTATCAGATTTCTTAAACATTTTTCCCATTTCAAACAGGAAATTTTTTGCATTGTCTGAATCAGGCATGACACTCTTAATAGATTCAAAAATTGAATACTTAATTACTTTTAAGCAGGTGTCATTTGATCTAAACTATACAACCCATCGATTATATTCATCTTCAGTGGCATCACAGATGGTTCTGGTGGTTCTAGTGTTATCAGGGTCAGATCTAATTGAAGACAGCCTAGTACAACTTCAATGGCATTCTTTCCATTGAGCATAATTAGATCCATTGAGGGCAGGGACTTGATTTTGATTAGTTAGAATTGAGACTGAAATAAAAGGGATACACATATACTCACATTAGTCCATTATTTCACAAAATAATTTTGTGAACGTAAATAAAATATCAAGCAATTCAATTCAGTTGTTAAGAGAGGCATCAACTGAATCATCCAGGATGACGATGGGCCCAACCATCTCATCCTAATGAGAATCTGTTACATCATCATCATTCTTCCTGTGGTCGGTAATAACAACATGTTAGTGATCCTCTTGAACATGAAGCTAAGTGATGTCAGTCATATAAATCTGAGACACTCAACACCTATGGGTGAGATGAGTCTTTCAGCTTGACATTACTAACACCATTTATTCACTCGTTCACGTGACTGCTAAATGGTAATCGTCTGTATTTTCGTTATCGTACGCAGAAAATGTCAACACAACTGTATGCAATCCTTCTTATCCCAAGGTTACAAGTCTGTACCTGTAAAATTTTCATCGATTGAGGTCACTATGGTGGCTAACACAAACGAATCTAACATTACAAATATAGACTTAGGATTGCGAGTATAATTTAGCCTCAATGAATTATACTTAAATTAGTTTGATATGGCCCACAAGATGGTCAATATTGATCATTGGAGGATAGAGAAACTGTGGATGAAAACAAACGGACACGTTTCGCTCTCTATGATCCAATGGTCTATATGAGACCTTTAAGGATGGGTAGTGGGCTTACAGTTGGGCCGTATCAAAACTCCATATGATTAGTTCATCATGAATGAGTAAAATCGGTATAGACTATTTCATTTTCATGATAGATAGGAAACATTAACCTTTAACAACTAGATGTGTAGATCCATTCGTGGGTGTGTACAATTATGAACGGATCAACCCATGTATCGAATATTTATAAAGGCTATGATCGGTATTTATCTATCTAGAGAACGAGTCACATCAACTTTTCATTATGAAGTGCACACATGGATCAGATGTGAGCCTGGATGAGACGTGAATTTAATGTGAAAGACATGGCCCATATAAATGGGCCCAATTAACATCCATGCTGAAAGCTTCTGATGAGGCTCACTTATGCTAGGCCCATTCCAGATTTGAAAAATCAGTATAGGCCCATATATATCACCCTAAATATATATATACAACAAGATTCGAACTGGCTGTAATAGGTATAATGTACCCGAGTGGCCTGAAATCGGTTTATATACCCGAATCGATTAAAACGGGAGATATCCTGTCTGTTGTGTCTGAACAGGGCAAAAAGCAATAAGACTCTTCTCATCTTCCGAAACCTCTAAGAGAGAGAGAGAGAGAGAGAGAGAGAGAGAGAGAGAGAGAGAGAGAGAGAGAGAGGCCGCTCTCCCTATCCGCCCGATGCAACGAGAAGAAAAGTATCTTGGTAGACACCGTCGGAAGCAGCGTCTGCGACTGTGGCCGCGATCGCCATTGATGAAGACAAGAGCTCGCGACGCTAGCAATGACTCCGAATAAAGGAATGAAGATCGAGAGTCATCACCTTTGTCTCAAGGTTTGTCAATGGCTGCCGGTCCAACGGATCAAGGTAAGTGACCAGATTTGAAAGGCTTGACAGGATAAGATGTCCCTGATCAGCTGGATTTAGGGTTTCTTCAACATCCCTATATAACTATTGAATCTAGGGTTATGGAATGGAAATCCCTAATTTCTGATACGGGATTTGAATCGGAAATCCCCAATCTGAATCACTGGATCTAGGATTTTCAAAATCCCTAATATGGGTTTCTGTAATTAAGGTTTCAAATCCAAATTCCTTAATCTGAAATTCTGAATTTAGGGTTTCGAATGCAAATTCTTAACTAAAAATCTGTTTTTTTTTTTTTTTTTAGGGATTGAAATTGAAGACCCCTAATCTTCTGATTTGGGGATTCGAAATCTGAAAAACTTAATTTTCTTAATTTGGGGATTCCGAATTAAAAATCCCCAATTGATATTTGGATTTGGGGATTCGAATTTGAAATCCTAATTCTGGATTGAAATTCCCAATTTGAAAATTAGTTTCAGGGTTTTCGAAAATCCCTGATCACAACTGTTTTAGGATTTCGTAAATCCCTGATGTGATCAGATTTAGTTGGATGTGATCATCCATACTTATGCACAACTTGGCTCTGATACCAACTGTGGAACTTAATCTATATGCGGAATAGGCCCACCGGGTCATGACGATAAGGGGTTTAGATAGCATACTTATATGAGACGTCACCATGGAAGCCGGATAAGAATACCAGAATATCAGAATTCCTGCGGAGCTTAGGATCTTCATCTCCTTCACACCCTTTATGCAATACAATAGATGGGACTCGAATTTTGTCGTTGGTGTAGGATTGGGGACCCAACTCTCTTTTATAGAGACTGTGGAGAGAGAGTTTGAAACCCATCAAAACTCTCCCTCCCATGCTCCACATTGTAGTATCCCAATTCAACTCAAACTACTGTCTGCGTAAGACAGCTATAGCATTCCAGCCCTAGTACGTAGAGCTGCGCAGATAGACTGCGTAGCGCATCACCTGAAGTGGGGTCCACTGGTCTACTCAATCATCTAGTCCAACTGTATGACAATCCAAACCATTGATCAGTGAGGCCCACTAAATAGAGTTCTTACACGAGCTGGAGGCGTCTAAAAGATGGTTGTTTACCTCTGCTAAATTAGGTGGTGGACATGCATTTCCATCATACTCATTCATAAATTCAACAAGTTTTTTCACCCTCCTTTTATTATCTGATTTGTATGGGATTTCCAACCGCCTATAAATGTCATAAGACTTTTAATAAATTTTGATGATTTATCGCTTGACTTATGTCTCATACTCATGCCTGTTTCGACATCATGTTATCTCGAAGGGGCTTAATGTTGTTGTCTGGTCATGTATGCCTATTTCAAGCTTCGTTTTACAACTTTTTTACAATCATGTTCTTCTGGTTCTCTTAATAGTGTCTTCTTCTTCTCTAGTAACTATGGGGGTAGTTCATCTGCTTAACCCTTGTTCAGTTATAATAGGCCAACTCTTATATCTTCTATGACTAGTGGTATTAGTTGTAGGAGAATGGGTGGTGAAAGCATTTGTATTTAAGTCAAGAATAGCTCAAAATAAATTTTGGACTTTTGGAGGAGCTTTGCTATATGGGGCAGTGTCTCCTCCTCGACAAGTTAGATGTAATTTTAACTGATTTGTTTTGTTTACAAATTATTTTTTACACAATTTGCATTGCAACTTTATCTTTCCGTCCTGAGAGTAGACTTGGGCTCCATAATCCCAAATGTTTGCTGATGGATCATCTTCCGATAACATATCTATAAGTGTGTATTTTGAAAGAAATAATATTTACTTTGGTTGATGCAACATAGATAATTAAGGAATTAAAATAAATAAACCAAACCAGCACACCATATGAGATTTAAGCAATATTAAGTCAATTAAAAGCATAAATGAAAAGATGAAAAATATAAAAAATAAACATTAAAATACATAAACTAATAAGTGATAAGCATAGAAAATATACATCCACCTATCAAATGTTACAATTCAAGCTCACAAATAATAACCGTCAATTTGTCATAAGCAAATACAAAGAAATATAAGGCAGTGTCCCATCTTGCTTCATGCAATTGTTGCAAGTAATGTCTCATCCTCCTCCTCACTCTCCTCTTCCTCGAATTCCTCATCAACAGAGTTCCATTTTCTCTAGATCAGATGCAGCCAATCCTGTGTACAAATGAGAGCTTCAACTGATTCCGATGTAAGTGAACTTCGATACCTGTTTACAACCCTACTCCCTGTACTAAAAGCAAATTATATTGCCACAATTGAAAATGTAATTGATAATATGTCTTATGCTATTAATGAGAGCACAAGATACCGTGATTGTCACGCCCTAAACTCGGAAACCGGACTCACAAAATTCTCGATTACTGAATCCGGTGCCAACAGCATCCATAGTACCCCATTCTCGGCTCCCAGTGAGCATACAACAGGTTCTGATCTTGGGATCCTATAAGGAGAATTTTTAACATCAATTTGTCTGATAAAAAGCATAACTACAAGTATACCCAAATCACAAAGGCAACATCATCATCACATATCCACTACTATAAACATTTGAATACAGTACTGAAAGGGAAATACATATATCAAAAATCAAAACTTCAGAAGACAACTCCACGCTCCAAGCTCAACTCTGCTGCAACCTAATGTCACCTGCACACATATACATGCATAAGCTTATAGAAACCTTAGAGGGTGGTGTAATTGTGTGCACAAGGTAAGTGTCAAGTATTCAATACAATGTCATAATCATACAATGTCAAAAATATTAGCAAGATTATGAATCATATGATATCAGATTAAGCGAAAATACTAACCAGTCCATGAGTCATATAAAATCAGAGTATGCAATACAAATCAGCTATGCAAATGAGGAGTCGTAGAGAGCTAAATATCAGATGTCGATGGTACAATGCAATATATAAATCCTGCTAAGTCCATCTAGGCCATATAAGTATAGAAACATAGCAACCCAAAATATCGTATGCTTGCGAATGTAATGCAATATGCAATGCGAATGAAATGACCAAGCTAGTGTCCAAGCTCTTCCAAACTCCATGAGAGAGCTTAGTGTGGCCCACCTTCCCACCACCTAATCCGACCATCCAAAGTCCATCTCAACTGTTAAAGACGTTCCCTTGGAGCTCTAGAAGCTATAGGCAGAAGAAGGAAAAGGAGATCAAAGGTGCGTGCTTTTATTTGTTGATTTTATAATTTGATGGCCCACATATATCGGAGCCATCTTAATGTATGCATATATAGGGAGGGCCTATAGTGGCGGGGCCCCTCCCCTCTCATGATCGTCTCTCTCTCTCTCTCTCTCTCTCTCTCTCTCTCTCTTTCTCTCTCTCTCTCTTCCCCATGTTTGATGGCCTACCTTAATATGCATTTGATCCACGCCATTCATGCTGATGTGGACCCCACTCTGATGTATATTGTTGCCCACCGTCCAACAGGTCTGGACGATGGGAGAAAATAAATATCAGTTTGGTCCATATGGACCCCAGCATGATGTATCATCAAGGCCATCAAGGGCCTGGATGTTGCTTCTCATTTAGAATAAAATAATAGTATGTATATTTTATGGTGGCCCATGTGGGAACCACCCCACATGTGGGGTTGTAGCTTGATGCATGCATTCATCCAGGCCTGGGACGACCAGGATGTTACTGACCTTTTAAAAAAATAAAATACATAAAATAAAATAAAATATATAATAAAATATTTCGTAATATATATAATATAATATAATATAATCGGTGGGTCCCACAAGTGTGGACGCACTTGATCTATGCAGTTTATCCAGGCCGTGCATGGCCACTTTGTTGTACGTATCTTGCATCTGCACCGTCCATCTGGACAATGCTGGGTGGGGCACACCGTGATGCATGTGGTTCGTGCTATTTCTAGCACGTGGGGCCCATTAGACGTTGCATCCGCACTGTCCCATCCATGGACGGTGGGAGCTGGATGGCTGGGGTACCTCACATCCAGCGATATAGCTGATGTACTGACGTGTGCAAGTTTTGTGGGCCCCACCCTCAGGTATGTGCTTCATCAAACCATCCGTGTGGGGCCTGCCTTGATTTGGTGCGTTGCACCTACACCATCCATTGGCTAGATGAGGGCCCCACAATGATGTATGTGTTATCCACACTTGCAGTAGCTGCACGTGTAGGGCCTACAATGATGTATGTATTTTATATCATCACTAACCAGATTACTGGACAGTGGGACCCATCGTTGAAGTATATGTTCTATCCAACCACTCGTCCCTTTTTAGGACGATGGGGCCCACCCCACACGTGTCACCCACCCTGCACGTGTGACACGTGTGGGGTGGGCCCTACCTTTAATGTATGTATTCTACATCCATGCCATCCGTCCACTGACTGGACGAGAGCCACCATGATACATGTGTTGCATCTGCACCGTCCCACCTTAGTGCATGTGTTATGACCACGCTGGCTGTCCATTTTCTGGGCGTGGGACGTGGTATGCATTATATCCCTGCAGTTCATCTGTTTCCAATGGTGGGCCCTCCCACGATGTATGTATTAAATCCAAACTGTCCGTCCACTGTGGACCCACCTTATATGTGTTTTACCCAAGCCGTCCACCTATTTTGCTAGCATGGACACCACCACAATGTATTTATTTGATCCACACCGTCCAGATTGTGCTAGACGGTGCTGGACAATGTTTGGATAGTGCTGATTTATATGGACAAGGGTTGGACGATGTTGAATTGCACGTCTAATGTTGGACAATGTTGATCATCATTAGTGGTCGTATGCCTCATAGAATGATAGTGTACAGTGATACACATGTTATACCTACAACTATCGAAGTGATTTTAGATGTAATCCAAGCTCCCACTTATGGCCTATCTATAAGACCTACCTTGATATATTTACAGCCGATGTATAAGGCCCATTTGCTGCGTATTCGGGGCCCACATGTTATGTATTTGAGGCCCATGTACAAGGCGCACCTATTGTGTATATGAGGCTCACTAGTGCGGCCCATTGATGTGTATGAGGCCCATTAGTGTGGCCCATTGATGTAGCCCACTTGATGTGTATGAGGCCCATTAGTGCGGCTCATTGTGATATATTCGAGGCCCATGGGCAAGACCCAATGTGATGTATTCAAGACCCATAGGCGAGGCCCAATGTGATATCTTCGAGGCCCATGTGTGAGGCCCATTGTGATGTATTTGATGCCCAATGTGATGTATTCGAAGCCCATGGGCAAGGCCCAATGTGATGTATTCGAGGCCCATGGGCGAGGCCCAATGTGATGTATTCGAGGCCCATGAGTGGCGCCCATTGTGATGTATTCGAGGCCCATGAGTGGCGCCCATTGTGATGTATTCGAGGTCCATGTAATGCGGCCCATAATGATGTGTATGTAGCCCTTGTATGAGTCCTATTGCGATGTGTATTAGACCTTTATATGAGGCCATGGGCCCACTATATGTTTAACCCTATGTGGGACACTCTTTGGGAACAATGTTGGTTAAATGTCCATATTGATGGGCAATGTTGGTTGGATGTCCACATTGTGACCTTCCCTTAGGCCTTGTTAGGCCCATTCTCACCGATTGCTGATTCTGTATGTCGAGGCCGATTGTCGAGCTTGATTCAGATTGTCGATTCTGAGTATCGAGGCCGATCTGATTATCGAGGCCGATTCTGAGTATCGAGGTCGACTCTGATTATCAAGACCGATTTCGATTGTTGTGGCCGATTTCGATAGTTGTAGCCGATTCCGATTATCGAGGCTGATTCTCATTATCGAGACTGATTCTGATTGTTGAGGCCGATTCTGATTATCAAGGCCGATTCTGATTATCTATTCCGAGTATTAAGGCCGATTCTGATCATCGAGACCGATTCCGATAGTTGTGGCTGATTTCGATAGTTGTGGTCGATTCTGATTATCGAGGCCGATTCTCATTATCGAGACCGATTCTGAGTATGTGACAGCATAACATCATGATACACGCTCATATGCATCATCTGCATGTTTGATTATGAGAAATGGTTGACCATTGCATATGGTAGGTTATTCATTGGACTCCCTGATAGACAGAGTTGCCCCACATGAGCGCATGGTATGCATATGATTGATGCATAATTGAACTGTGTGACTCATGCATCTTTCATCATATGTTGTGATTACTATACACCCTATCGACATCAGGGTCGTAGCTTCCACAGGCATATCGTGGATGGCCAGATGGGACATCAAAAATCTGTTCTACATGGGGTGCTATAGATATCCCTAGGTGGAAGTTCTTAAACCTTCTTGATTCCAGAGGTTGCTCCAACGTCTAGACCGAGTGAACGCATAAGCACATAAGGGCCGTATACCGTTAGGTCGCGTCTCCCACTATATCATGGTCGGTTGGAAGGGGTGCGGTCTTACTGTAACACCTCAAATTTTTGTCAACCTGGAGTTAGACGTCCTTAGGCAATGGGTCAACCATAACACTCTCAATGATCAATCCCAAGGTCTGAAAATTATTTTTTAACATATTTCCTTTAAAATCTCACCTTTCACCACCTCATTCTTCAAATTTCTCCAAGTAATTTTATATTAGACACAAACCTAAAGTTTAAAAGGTGAGGAACTATACTTAAACTAAAACTTACTATAAATTATAAATACATGCATAAAATGAGATTTTGACTCGTTAATATTTAGAATTTCATGATATAGATAGGTTATTTGGATGGATTAGCTTCTTCTACCCCAAAATCATATATTGTACGTTACGTAACTCATTCCAGTTTACAAATGGAACTCGATAAACGCCTCGACAGACTCGTGGGCCCAAACGACTCAATTCGGGGGGATCCAAGGTGGGCCCCACATGTTTTCGGCATCCCTGGGGGGTGAGGACCTCACTTACGGGCTGATTCCTCACCAAATAGGTCAGTGACCGGCGAGGACCTCGCCGGTTTGGCGAGGCCTCGCCGACCTCGTCCGTACAGCGGTATGGCAGGCCGGTTTCTGCACTTTTTTCTGCACATTTTTTTCAACTTTGAAAAATCATATCTCCTTCGTTATAACTTCGATTTAGGTGATTCAAAAATAAGATTGAAGCTAAATTAGTCTAGGTTTATATAACAATATATGAAAAATATAATAAAATATTTAATATAGTTTAAAGTAGGACGTTGTGAGAAACTGTCTGAAAATCACTTGTTGGACAGCTGCTGCTTCAGGAATTTTTAGAATTTTTATAAAACTTGAAATCTTATGAAATTTGGTGGAGTTGGAGTAAACTTGATGATAAACCACCATAAAAATAATAAAAATAATACGATAACTAGAAGTGCCCAAAATGGAGCATAAAATGGCCCTAGGACCGTATTCTACCCTATTAGGGTAGAATTTGGTTAAGTACCAAACTGAATACTCAGTAGAATTAACTTGAATCATTTAAATATAAACTACAAGACCCAAGATTAGTAGGACTACTAACGCTATGTTACCTAGAAACCTAGGATCAATCTCTAAACCCAGTTGCTCACGGGAGCATTTGGAAACTTTGTATCGGACCTGAACCGCACATCGGAAGTTCGATTATCTCGAACTTAGACAATCCGAACCGCCTAGTTGGACTTGACAATCACCTCAAAAATCAAGTCCGGATGATGTCCCACGACTATTTCCTTGAGTCCAGAGTGAAGAGTGTGAGAAATGTTAGAAATTAAATATAAATTATGAAATCTGACACGTGTCACTTGCGCGACATTTTCTAAGCGTTCTGACCGTCAGAATCTGATCCAAATTCACCCTCGGATCAGGGATGATGGCCCACTCATGTCAACGCACTTGTGGCCCTGATCGAGTGCTGGTGACCGTTAAACTGAAACTGGTCCGCCACTGGCAATCTGAAAATTTGATCGGACTGAAAACTCTGCCTGACCTAGATCCAATATTAGAGAGCTTAAGTTCGATCGCATTTAGTACCAGGACCTCCAGAAGTGCTTCGTTGGATCGGAACAGACCCGATTTGATTATGAAATAAGTATACCTTGGCCCCAAGCCTATTTCTGACAATTCTGGGCCTATATAAGGACCTTAAAATCCCTCTCTCTCATTCCATACGAATTTCCTAAGCCCTAGGAGAGAGAAGAGAGAAAAGAGAGAGAGAAAGAGAGAGAAAGTGGGGGAGAAGTTGGGGTTTTTCTTCCATGGATTCTTCTCTGCTACCCCTTGTGCTTCAACGCTGCTTCTGCACCGTCATTCCGGTGCTTCCAGCTCCGTTCTTAGGTAAGAAATCATAACCCTAACCTGTTCTAGAGTTTCAAATGACATGAGTGATGATGTAGCTAACCTAAATCATACTGTAGGTTGCCAATCAGTCGTTGACAAAGACTTAAAGTCTCTATTGAATTTGTTACACTTCTATGATGTAAGGTGTGGATTTTAGACGCTTTAGTTACCATTTTTCAAAGCTTTCAATGCCGTTTAATGGTAGATTGCTGATAAGGATGCTGTTTGACATGTAGAACATGCTGTCCGTTTTTCATTTCGAATACATACGAAGAATATGAGATTTAGGGTATTTTAGGTATTTGTAGAAAATACGGTATACGTACATATTTTTCCGGTATGATTGCCATGAGCATTTACTGTGTACCTATACTAGTTATACGTGTATGATCTGTTTGGCGAAGAGATTCGCCTTAATGCACATATTGGTTGACATATGCTATGTAGACTAAGTGTTTGTTGAAATGCCTAAATCAACATGATTTATACCTGCCATATGTTTTGAATGTAAGAACATGATTGTTGTGTATTAGACAACTCCTTGATAGGAGGATCTGTCATATTATATGTTGGAATCAACATATGTCAAGTACATTGGAGTTGAGTAACTAAGTGTTTGTATAAATGTATGTATTAGTAAGTATTGAGTAAATGGTATTGTAGATTAGCGTTGAGACTGAATTCTCAACTACTTTGATGATGCACATGATTTCCTTTATGCTTGTTGTATTTGAATTGATTACCTTGGGCGTGAAATACTCGTGTATGGTTAACTGCTTATGATGTACGTTATAACATGCTGAAATTTCTTATATTTTAATTTTGTCTCTCATATGATTATTGATTTAGATTACATGTGCTTGGGGCTATACTCTAGTCGAGGCAGTCGGTAACAGTTTAGAATTTGTGGGTGGATTCTATTCGCCATGAAGGATGTGTATGAAGAACCCGAGTCGTACTAGAGTCGTCGGCAGTGGTTAGGCCACACGAAGTGCTTGTGCACTTCATGTCGGTCGATTCAACGTGCGCTCATGCTAGTCGGACTCATCAAGTAACCCGACTGACCATTGTATGTTCACCTTGTATTCGTCATAATTGCTTGAACCCAGGGTACTAAACTTACCATTGGAAAGCCCCTCTAACCTTGGTACCTCGATCCCCTAAGACTCATGAGCCGGGCATGGTGGTATGGGACACCGTGGTCGAGCTGTCGGCCTACGATGGGGCCACAAACCTCCCTGTAGTGACCAGTGAGCACCCTACTCTGAGCAGATTATGGTGGTATGGGACACTATATTCTTGCTGTTGGCCTACATTGATAAGGTGATGGGGGAGTGGAGCAACGAGTGCGAGCAACAACCCTGACAGCCCTTTGTAATGACCTTGAGTTTATCCTGACACCGCATGGGGGCGACGAGTCCTGATGCAGTCTTAAGGATATAAACTAGGCCTGTATTGATAAGGTGATGGGGGAGCGGTGCAACGAGTGCGTGCAACAGCCCTAACAGCCCTTGCAGTGAACTAGAACCGTACTTCGTATGAGATATGCTAAAACTGATGACCCTAGAATGGATCGTTGTTTGGGTATTGATATAAGGGAGGTACCCTAGTTTTCCAATCCTGCTATATGAAAAGGACTAATAACAACTCGGTAATCATATTCATATCGCACTGCATGTGCCTGGAAGATGTGGAGCACTAAGGGAAGAAAGCACGCCGCGGACGTAAGATGGTGTCGCATGAGGGAGTATGTTAGTGAGGGCATCCATCATGTCATTTCATGCTTACATTAATCACAGTATTTAGGAATGTTTGATTTGCTTGCTTTACCATTATCGTGTGATTGATTTGATAACATGCTAACCTTTACTCTATGATTCCACTGAGTTAGCTACTCACTCTCACGTTACGGGATGGTGTTGCGCACACCAAACAGTCCCTATTTTAGTTTCAGGTGATGGCGCTGCTTGTGAAGCGGAGCCGAAATTGTTTGATGATGAGGAGGATTTCTTCTATATGCTGGTTCTGATCGATGGGTTTATAGGGTTACTGATTAGATGCCAATACACTTGGCGGTTTACCTTTTATTTACACACCCACGTATATTCTTTTCTCTCTATTTTGGAATATACATATAATTAGTTAACCTAGTAACATGTTCACACTCTGGAGACTTACAGTCATTTATATATTTTATATATCTATCACATTCTTCCGCTTGCTAATTAAATTGTCTCTGGAGTATGATATATTGTTTTAGCTTAATCCACATCATGTTTTATGCACTATTACAGCCGACATTCATCCATCATTAAAAATGTTACATAAGTGATGTTCTGGAACTCGAGAGTGGAGTTTATGCTCGACCCCCGATTTTCAGGGCGTTACACTTACCTGCCTGAGAGGAGGGGACAAAGCTGGGCTGAGTTTGACTAGCTCGAGGAATGAGTCTGCTATCAACAAGTCGAGCCCCATATTGGCAGGTGGATAGTGAGGTCTCTTCCACCACCTTATTGTGCGCGATGGGGCAGCAATATGGTTTGGTGTGTAATAGACCCCGGTGATTTCCTAGAGAGGAACCGTACTGATATGTGGACTTATTGAGCAGGAGTTGCATACTCATTCATTCATTCATTTACTATTCACTGAGGCTGATGGTGCATAACTATTTGTTACGTGTACCTTCGCATGGCCAGGATTTCAGTTGGGCGTGCGACTAACTTGAGATAAAGAGTTTACCACATTGTGTTTGACTATCTAAAATTAGGTATGAGACTGGTTTGGATAGAAGTCCATTGTGATGGACCCCATAGCTTATGATACTACGTACTATCATCCTGACTTCACACTCCAGTATAGTCATTCCATTTGCACCGCATATTGCATTACATCTACTACATATGACATTTTGAGTTACTGTGTTTCCGCATTTATATGGTCTAGATATGAGTGACGGTATTCGTGAACTCATCAGGAATTGTATATTACATTGCATCCTCGACATCTGATATTTGACTTACTGTCTCCGCATTACATAACTGATTTACATTGCTTCATCAGTACATGATATTATTTTTATTATATTTTTATATCACATAGCCTGGATAAGACTGATGGTATTTATGGGCTTGTCAGTATTTTCGCTTACTCTGATTACTCTGATATTGCTTACTTGACACTTACCTCGTGCACACACTTTTACCACTCTCTAAGTTTTCTATAAGCTTATGCACGATAGATGTGTGCAGGTGGCGTTAGGTTACAGTAACATTGAGCTTGGAGCATGCAGCGGACCTCTGGAGCTTTGATTTCGATATATGTATCTCCCTTTCAGCATTGTATTCAAATGATTATATTAGTAGATATGTGATGATGATGTTGCCTTTGTGATCTGGGTAAACTTGTGGTTATGCTTCTTACGAGATAAATATACATTGAAAAATCCTCCTTGTAGGATCCTAGGATCAGAATTTGGCGTATGGGTACTGGGAGCTGAGAATGGGGTACTATGGAGACTGTTGGCACCGGATTTGGTAATCGGGATTCCTATGAGTCCGATCTCTGGGTTTGTGACGTGACATAATAAACATCACAATGGACTACACCCAGAGGCCGGAAATACATCACAATAGGCCTCATCAAATGCCACAAATACATCGCAATGGGCCTTACTAAATGAGCCACAAATACATCACAACGGGCCACAACCCATGAGCCTCAAATACATCATAATGAGCCACATCATATGGGCTGAAAATATATCATAATGGGCCTAATCATATAGGACGGAAATACATCTCATTGGGCCACGTCAATGGGCCGCACCAATGGGCCCATATACATCAAGTCGGTAACATCAATGAGCCGCATCATTAGGCCTCATATACATAAAGTCGGCCATATCAATGAGACGTACCATTGGGCCTCATATACATCATAACGGGCCACAACCATGGGCCTCAAACATATCATAATGGGCCTCATATACATCAAGTTAGCCACATCAATGAGCTGCACCATTGGGCCTCATATACATCATAACGAGCCACAATCATGGGCCTCAAACATATCATAATGGGCCTCATATACATCAAGTGGGCCGTATCAATGGGCCGCACCAATGGGCCTCAAGTGGGCTTGGACCACATCAAAAATCATTTCAACAGTTGTAGGTGTAACATGTGTACCACTATACACTATCATTCCATGGGGCACCTGACCCACTAATGATGATCAGCACTGTCCAAACATTGCCTATGCAAATCAGCACCATCCAAACATTGCCTAAGTAAATCAGCACCAACCAAACATTGCCCAGCACGTCCAAACATTGGACAGCACCGTCCAAACATTGTCCAGCACGTCCAAACATTGTCCAACACCATCCAACATAATCTGAACGGTGTGGATGAAATAATACATCATGGTGGTGTCCACGTGATGGCCTACTGGAGATTTGAATCTACCTCAGTTTAGTCCCAAGCCTTAAAACGGGCTTGTTAAATGGATGGACGGTTTGGATGGAACACATCCACACGTGGGATCCACAGATCTTGCTGACGTCAGTCCAGTGGTGGGTCCCACCATCTGGACGGCTTGGACATAACACATATCACGTGGGTGGTCACGAAGCTCACTGACGTTAATTAGCAGTGGGACCCATGTCCCTGGCGGATGGATGGTTTGGATTTAAAACTGATGGATGGTGTGTATATAACACACACTTCACGATCAGACCCACCGTCCCTGCCCATGGTCGGTGGGGATATACAACATAGATCAAGGTGGATCCCACGTTGCTGGGTGACGTCAATACAGTAGCTATACAGCTGCTGTAAACGTACACCAGCCATTCCCCTTTCCCAAAATAGGTGGGTCCCACATGGGGCCCACACGTACGGATAAACACCTATAAGTATATATATATATATATATATATATATATATATATATATATATATATATATATATATATATATATATATATATAATATCCAGTGTCTAGCTGGATGATGCACATACATCATGGTGGTCCCATGTAGTGGGCCACCAGATTTATATCAAGCTGATATGTATTTTTCCCTTTCATCTGGGCTTGTGTGACCGTCTGATCATGCAGGCCCCAATTCGGGATCAAGGTGGCCCACTTATTGGATGACATGGATAAAATACACATATTATAGGTGGGTCATCGATCATAGAGAGAGAGAGAGATCGGTGATGACGGAGGGGCCCCGCCACTATGGGCCCCTCTTTGATACAAAGCATACATCAATGTGGGTCCCACCATATGTGGGTCCTCAAATAATCTAATCCAAGCAAAATACAATTCTAATCCTAGAAAGGCCCCCACCTTTGATCGCTTCTTCCTTCTTCCACCAACACGTCTTTGAGCTGCAAGGGAACGATTTCAATGGTCGAGATGATCTTTGGATGGTGGAGATGGGAGGTAGGAAGGTAGGCTACACTAGCTCCTCTCTTTTTCTCCTTGAAAGCCATAGACGTTTCCTCCTTTGGGTATTGCTTGAATTGGGTGAAGAGAGAAATGAAAGAGTGATGAGAGTTGTAAGGATGGATGACATGGAATGTATGGGTGAGGGATGGGGCTAATTGACTTTTAGGGCATGAGATGAGATAAGGTATGGGTAGCATTGCCTTGTTGGCATGAAAGGTATGAAAGAGGTAAGGTCTTGGTTGACTTGGTGGAAAGAAGGGGTTATGGGTAGAGATTTCATTCTCTCAACCAGGAATCTTCCTGGAAACGGCGCACATTGCCCGCAACTCTTGGCTTAAGTATCTCCTCGGCACGAGAGACGCGGCAACGACACAGTAGATAGGGTGCAAGTCTCAGGTTGAGCTGACTCTGGAATACAGGATACGACTAAGGGATGCGCGCAAATGCTATCTACGGGTCGCGGGTCACTGAAATTTGACCGGGAGGACTACGGAAGCTTACGAAACAGTACGGTCTAGGATACAGGCCTCATAGTGATTCACGAGCTTTTGACTTTCACTAGTATAAAACATCAAATTCTTCGCCGCCTTTTTACTTTACGAGTGTCTCCTTGAGATAGTTGTCAAGTTCTGTTTAGGTCGTATGTGTTTGAATCTCAAATTGTGTAATAAAATAGATGAAATCGCCGATCGTGTTTTGTTGTGCATCAATATTAGAACTATAACCCACTTGAGGAGTCTAACCTGCAGTATTGTCTTTTGTGGCCCAAAGTTTCTACGTAAAATTTGTACAAATTTTTAACCACTTCACGAATCTTATCGACTTCAATGACACTCTTCTCACCATATAACTTTTTAAAAAATGAATATAAACATGAACATCTTTTATCAAGAATCAAGAACAACTGCAACAACCATTACCATACTGCACTCAAACCAATACTTATCAAACTTTAACTACATACCCATAGTCATTAATTGTAGAAAGTCTGGTCCACTATAGCTTTTGTACAAAATATCTTTTACTCTCCAAAATTATTGTAGAAATATTTTATTATTGGATACTTGCTTCTTGAAAAGATCTACGTCGTACCATAAAAAATTGAAAGGAACTTGTGAACTGCTTCAGTTATTGTCCAATCATCATCGAAAGGCAACCACTGATATGCACTATCACACTCCGCATAATGAGAGAATTCATCTCTAAAAGCTATCACTGAATCCGACATTTCGTAAGTTGAATTCCAATGTGTCATAACATCTAGCTTCATCGTTCTCTAATATGACAAATTCAACTGTTTCACGATCCCATTCCATGTATTTAATCGCGAACATGGTCCCGTATATACTTCACACTTTCTCTTATTTTCTCAATTGTTGGCTCAATTATTGTAAGCCCATCTTGTACAAGCAAGTTTAGGATGTGGGCACAATACCTAACATGAAATATTTTTCCACCAAAATACAAATCATTGTTGGCCTTAAACTGGTTTCGCAAATTCATTATCACGTTATCATTCATAAAGGCATTATTTAAAGTTATTAAAGAGATTTTCTTTTCAATGCCCCACTCTACAAAGGCATTTATAGATGCAATATGAAATCATCAAACCAGCATGAGGAGACAAAGATAACAAAAGTTTATAACTCTTTTACAATGCCTCTATTCGGCATCAACGTAGTGGACAGTTAGTGACATATACCAATTTCGTTGATTGAATGTCATCCACAAATCTGATGTCAGGTTGATTCAGGAAACTGACTCCATATGTCTTTTTAACTTGACCTTCTCGCTTGTATACATCTTCATGCACACTATTTTTATCATTGTATGAGAAACCTTCTCAATCTGGGGTTAAGGCCTCTGTCTAATGCGATAAAATGACTCTCTACCATCTAAAATAGTTTTTCATTGGCAATAATAAATCTGGCCATCAACTCATTCATATGGCCTTTATTATACTTATAGGTGGAAGATGTACCTTCGAATGGACCCATCAAAGATTGGGTAAATAAAAATATTTGTTGGCCTGAAGTATGGCTTCTCCCTTTTTAATGACACTTCAAAAGATGCTTATTCAGAGTTGTGGTTGACCCATCTACTTGTTTAGCATGTTGAACCTTGCAGTACTTGCACCATATCTTCACTATACAATTCTTAATGGTTACTTCGAAATCTTCCCACACTACCAACCATTTTTTCCCTTTTATGAACTTTGTGTGGTACTAATCTCAATGGCCACCTCTTCATCTTATAGACCTAATCCTTCATCCAAGATCATTAGTGAAGTGATTGACAAACTGGCGAGGGTAGAATTTCCTTACTAGTCATCTACTAATTGAAAGACACTAAATCAGATTAGCACTATAATGCCTTAAAAGTTTATAATAAACCCTAAATTAGTCACCCATCCAGGTTTGGATAGATTATAATACTTTCATATATTTACTTAAACGCCCACGCCAAAATTTTTCCAGTATCTCCTCATGTCTCTCTGGATAAGTTGATCTTCCATCTCATTCCCATGCCAAATATCTAAGCAATGTGAAGATATTTGACATGAGAAATAAAAAGAAAGAAACACATACGGAGAGAAATGGAAAGATGGAGCGCAAATCAAGCACAAGCATTTAAATAAGTTATAAGAAAGTATCTTGTATATTTGACTTTGAATTATCTAAAATGGAACTATTTGAGGAATTTTCATTCCACTAAAAACACACTATATTTATAAAGGCCACATACCAATCCTTAAATGGGTAATTAATTGTCTAATGCACAAAAATAAACCACATCATATTAAGCTATCTATTTAATGCACAATAATAAGTAAGCAATAAGCAATGTAATCCATAAATCACTAATTGCTTTTTTTTAAAAAAAAAACACATTATCCGTTTAGAATTTGGGGTTTAGGGATTAGGTTTAGGGCTTAGGTTTTAGGGTTTAGTGTTTATGATTTAGGGATTAGAGTTGTTTAAGGATTAGGGTTTAGGGTTAGGGTTTAGATTTCAGGCATTAGGTTTTAGGGTTTAGGGTTAGGGATTAGGTTTTAGGATTTATGGATTATGTTTGAGGTTTAGGTTTAGGGTTTGGATTTAGGGTTAGTTTAGGGTTTAGAAATGGCTCAATTTGAGCTAGCCCAGTGCACCACGAACAACCTAGCCACACCCGAGTCAGCCTAGCAGCACCCTCCCAAATTAAAATTAAAAAAATTTAAATTATAGTAAATTACCTTTAAACCTTGACGAGCTGTTGCGGCAAGGTGGGTGCGGACTATTGATCGAGCATCTTCGGTGGGGTGGGTGCAGACTACTGATCGAGCATCTTCGGTAGGGTGGGTGCGAACTACTAATCAAGCGGCTATTGGGGCTCGAGCTTGATAGATGAGGGAGGGAGTGAGTGAGAGGAGGAGGAGGTGGCGGCGGGGGTGGCGTGTGTGGCTGCCATGCTTGGAAGATGGGGAGGTGAGGGAGGGAGGGAGAGAGTTTAGGATCGGGTGCAACGGTAGGGTTAGTTATAATAGAAATTAGTTTACACACACACACACACACCTTAACTTGAGTGGAGTTGGATTTCTGATCGAATTGATTCTGACCGGTACAAATTGGGCAAACCCTAGTTGGTTCAAACTGACTCACCCATTCAGTTCAGGTTGAGTCGAGTCTGAACAATTCAGGCAAGTTGAGTCAGCCAATTTGAGTTGTCACGTGCCCAACTCTATTGACAGCCCTATTAAAAACTTCCTAGGCCAATGTAGTATTTATTTGCCATTGTACTTGCTGATTAGGTCACACGAACCTATATAAAGGGAAAACAAAAATATCAACTTTATATAAAACTTTTGTGGCCCTTGAGAAGTTTTTAATGGTGGCCATTTAATCACCATTATTTCCTATGACATGGTCTACTTGAGATTTGGATATGCCTTATTTTTGGGCACATGCCCTAAATTTAGTTACAAAATGGATAGACGGTGTAGATAAAACACATACACCATGTTGGGGCCTAAAATTAATCACCATTGTTTCTCAATGTTGCTTACTATCAGGTCAAATATTGCATATTATCTCTCATTTATATCTTCATGGTTTTATGAACATGATAATGCTTAATGTTCTATTTTACTCATGTTTGTGTTGCATGGTGAATTTAAGAGTTTGAATTGAAGATGGTGTTAAAAATATGTATTTGATACTCAAGAATCACTAAGGCAAGGGATGAATCTTAGGAGATCAAGATTGAAGAATTTATATGTCAAAGATCCAAGAAAACTAAGTGAGAAATGAAGAGAATTAAAGATTTGAAGTAAATAAAAGAAATCCTGAAATTGTCCTGAAAAACCATATTCTGAAACTCTAGATCATTTTGTGAAATATGTATAGTGAAGTCTATTTTGAAAAACTGTGTAGAGTGAAGTCTATTTTAGCAAACTGCATAAATTTGACCCGATTTCTAGAGTTTTCCAACTGGGTGCCAAAGTTGGAGTTCCACAACTATAAATAGGACTCCCTAGGATGTTCCTAGGCATCTTGTACGATTTAAGGAGTGGAAAAAAAAGGTGGAGAAGCCATCGCCAAGAGTTTTTCTTCTTCTTCCTTAGTTATTTCATGTTTTTCTTAAAAGACTTTGGTCTAATCATATCTATGGTTGACTAATCCTCTTAGCTAGGGCTAAGAGGTGAAGCTTGTAGCATGATGAGATATTTCTATTGCTTTGATTCATGTTTATGTTGAACTCCATAATTCTAATTTGATATTTAAGGAATACTTTCAGTTTGTAATGGTTTATTGCGACTCAAATTACAGTAGATCTACAATAGCTTTGAGTATCTTCCTTTCCTAATTTGAGATTGTGAAATTAATAAGTCTTGTTGTTCGCCATCGTCCCTTGGGCTTGGTAGGGTGATGGAATCTTTCATAATCTTCACAATTCTCCTGCTTTCAGATTATGGGATTAAAAAATCCTTTTGTTTGCCATTGTCTCCTGGGCATGATTTGGCGATAGAATCCCTGCCAGTTATTATAGTTCTCCTTCATTGAGAATAAGGTCAATGGAAATCCATATTTGGTTTTATTGATATATTTTTCAATTGGATAAGATAGGACTCTAATTCTAATTGTGTTACTTAAATCAAGTAAGAGAGCTCCCTGATCATTACAAGTGGATCCTTGACACCCTAGTTCTCACCTTTAAATTCTTATTTTTAATTACTTAATTCACAATTACTCTCTCAATCATTTCAGAATTAGTTTTACATCTTCTTCTAGTTACACTTCCAGTAGTTAATTTTAGAAAAGCACAAGATCAGTCCCTATGGATTTGACCTCGGTCTTACCGAGATTATTACTACATTGCGACCCTACACTTGGGGCTGAGAACAAGTTTTTGGTGTCATTTTCGGGGATTAACGGTTGCGTTTTTTGAATTTGATTAGTTTTGGAATTAGGTTAAGATTAGATTTATTTACTTTTTATTTTTAAGTTAGGGTTCTTTTTAATTTGTTTATAGAAACTAGCTTTTCTTTTTATTTCCAAATTTATAAACTTTCCTAATTTGTTTTTAGAAACTAACTTTTCTTTCTATTTCCATATTTAAAAACTTTCCTAATTTATTTTTAGAAACTAAATTTTCTTTCAATTTCTGGATTTAAAAACTTTCCTAATTTATTTTTAGAAACTAACTTTTCCTTCTATTTATAGATTTAGAAGCTTTCCTAATTTATTTTTAAAACTTATTTTTTTTAAAAAAAAAAAGAAACTAATTTGTTTTTAGGACAAAATTTTTGTTTTGTTTTTAAGTTAGGGTTTTTTCTGATTTATTTTTAGAAACTAACATTGTTTTCTGTTTTGTAGGATCCTAAAATAAAACTCTCCAAACCGGTAAACTCTTTCTAACTTCTCCTTTACTTAATTTCCATATTACTTTAGAAATTTTCTTTTCTTCTATTTTAAGATTAGGTTCAGGACTAGGGTTTCACCATGTATATGCAAGAGTGAGAATGTCAATATGCTGAGCTAGTGTTAGAGAATGCGAGAAATTGTGAAGGACTGTTAGATGATTATGTTAGGAAACAACCTATGTCTCAAAATTTTTCTGAAACCATCATCGAGAACCAACCGGAATATAATGCTCAACCAGTTAAGAAGTCCTTATGCAATCATAGGTAAGAGAATAATTAAACCCCACAGATTAAGAAAACAGTACGTGATTGTTGGGTTATCATTATTATGGGAGTGAGAACTATTATCACCCATCAGACAAGAAGAAAATAATAAGAGATTATATCATGGGTGATAATATGTACTAACAACCATCAGACTCTCCCACCTATGACCCGTTGTTAAGGCATAAAAAAGGACAGACAGGAGTCTTTGTGCGATAATTAATGTGGGAAAGCAGTCCGCAGGAAGGAATCCGCAGAAAGGAATTTTGCAGAAAGCAGTCCGCAGGAAGGTATCTGCAGAAAGTAGTCTGCAGAAAATTATCCGTAGAAAGTTGTCCACAGGAAGTTAACCGCGTTAAGTAATCTGCAAGAAGAAATTTGCAGATAGTTGAAGTGGAACAATCACATGTGTGAGGAGGGCTATAAATATCCCTTAACCCTTCTATAGGGGGGTCAATACAGCATTCAAAGAAGAACAAACCAGAGAGAGAAGGTAGAAAGGAATTCCTAGTTCGATTAGTCGTCATGCGGAGCAGCTATTGTGCGGCGCATAGTACTGTTAGCGCACATAAGTTTCTACACACCAAGTCTTTCTGCGCAGAATGACATCTGCGCCCATAGGTTCTGCGCATAAAGACCCTATCTGCCATATACAAAGATCGACCGCAGACAAGATTTTATGAGTTGAAGTATATGCACACAAATACTACCTGTGCAAAAAGACTGTTTGTGCACAAAAAACTACCCGCACAAAGACTGCCTGCGCGAAGAGACTATCTGCGCACAGAGAGTATATGCGCACAAAGACAATCTCCACATCAAGGACTTTTGCGTGCAATGAACTCTTTTAATGACTTTAAATTTGATAGTTGGCTTTATCAGTGTAAATTGTAAATGTGATATTTTAGAATCAAAGGAGAATGGGATGTGAAAGAACTTAGAAAATAATAAATTAACATTAATATTGTGATTATCTTTCTTGCTCTCTTTTATTAATTATGAAGTACATAAAATTTTCCAAACAAAATATATTTTTTTTCTTGTTCGAAACAAAATGGCGGCTCTACTGGGGACTTTTTTTTACTTGAATAATTAATTTAAAAATCGCAAGCAAGGTAGTCACGACCGTTTAGTGCCTTCAAAAAGCACCAAAATGGCGACTCTCAGTGGGAACATCCTGCTTTTTATCTCCAAAATCGAATATGATTTAATATAAATGTTGATTTCGTTCGCCTTTCTTTTTCCTTTTAGTTAGAGAGATTAGGAAAGCATAGAATACTGCAACTGAGCAGGCAATGGCAATCATTCAAGCAAAAACAATTTTCTACTCCACTACAACGGGATTTGTTGTGGAATATGTTGATAAGCAAATTGAGGTAGCGAAGATAGAATAGTATCGAGCTGACAGATAAAACTGCGTGTGGCTGCTACAGTCGTAATTGCTTCACCAGTTGCATAGAAAGAAGGAGATGAATGGACTATTGTCACACGCCAAATGACAAGGACTCAAGGTGTAAGGGCTGCAAAAACGAATTCACTGCTGGTAAGAATTAAAGGATCGGTAACGCGAAATGTCGCCAAGAGAAATCCCGAACTTGCCCCCCCCCGCAATATATCCTGAACAAACAGTTCCACTATTAATATCGCGCGACTTCCCAGCTTTGATCGCCCCTAAAGTCAAATGGACAAGGGAGCAGAAAGGTAAGACACTATTAACAGGCTCACTAATGATCGCGTCACAATGCTCGAATAATAGCACTAAAAGTACTTAAAGGTCCAACGAAACTCCGTCCTCTCCTCTTTTCATGAGCCCTATTGTATCGACGTACTATCGCTCCACCCCAACTACACCTTCATCTAAAAGTGGAGAAGTAACAGTACATATGGCTGGGACAAACCATGACAATATGCCGACCGCGGAAGATCGTATAAATGTAATGATAGAGGTGCAAAGAACACTAATGGAAGAATGTAGAAATCTTAGAGAGACTTTAGCAGCCCTTGCACATAATGTAGCCCAGATGACAGCTCCACCAATGATGGGCATGATGAATGGGCAAGAGAATCAGCCAGAAGGTTCTCAACCACAGGGGACAGGATCACGGGGATCTGTCCCAGCAGCGAGAACCGTAACCCAAGACGAGGTGAGACAAGTTGTTGAAGAGGCTGTCAGAATAGAAAGAGAATACGAAAGTACTGGCCGCTTTAGGTACCGAATGCCATACCCAAGAGAGGTAGAAGATGTCCCATTCCTGGTCAACTTTAAGCATTTAGATTTTCAGAAGTTCAATGGGGAGGGATCGCCAGAAGAACATTTGATGCACTTCATTACTGGTGTGGAGAATTTTTCTACAGTCCCACAATATTGTTTACGGTTGTTTGGGTCATCATTGACACATAAGGCATTTCGCTGGTACTCTAGCTTGGCTCTAGGGTCGATATGTACTTGGAAGCAAATGCAAGATGCTTTTATGTCAAACTTCTTTTCTTCGGAGCGCGATGTTAGCATTATAGGTATGCGGCAAAAAGAAGGAGAACCGGTGGAAAAGTTTATAAACAGATGGAAAATATTGAGAGCCTCATGTAGACAATTGCTGGAAGAAAAAAACAAGTAAGAATGTGTTTAGACGAGGATTGCGTTCGGTCTTACCAGTGCCGACATCAGAACTTTCCATGATCTGGCTACTAAAGCTCATGCTTTGGAATTAATGACTCATAAAATGTCAGCATTTCACCATGACACAGCTAGGAGATCACCCAGTAGAATGGCCATAAATGTCGTTGATCGAGACAAGAGGAGAAGAACTACAAGAGACTCAAAAGGGAAACAGGCCCGAGAAGAAAGAAGAATGGAATCAATCAAGAAACAAATATAGTGGAAAGAGATTCAGGATACTCAATTCTCATGAGGGGTTTGCATTTGACAAGGAAGATGTTGTCCCTATGATGAACCAATTGTTAAAGGCTGGTAAAATTGAGTTACCGAAGCCTAAGCGTCCCGAAGATATAATAAAAACTAGAGAAAGAGATTTTTGTCGCTATCATCGCCTGGTGGGACATCCAACAGAAAATTATTATACATTGAAGTGCATAATACAACGGATGATAGATAGGGGCGATATAGTAGTTGGAAAGGAAAAGGAAAGGGATGCAATAGCAATAGTGAATGTGCTTACAATTCGAGAAAAGGGCCATGAAATGAGTAAGGAAGGGAACTATAATACGACAAAGGAGGTGGTGGTTATTACGTTGCGGTCTGGAAGGAACCTAATAAGTCCCGTGAAGCAAAAAAACAAGGTAGTGTGGAGAGAAGTCACTGAGAAGCAGAATGATAATGGCAGAAAAGGAAAGGACAATGAAATGGTGAAAGTAGCTTATGATGTAGTAAGTCATCTGAAGGATATACCGGCTCGATTGAGCGTTTACGATGCATTGAAATTGTCTGAAGAGTTTCGACAAAGTTTGGTTAAGGCATTGTCTAACTGTGACGTCAAGGAAACCCTATTGGTAGAATTTGAACGAGAAAAGCAAGATGAGTGAGGAAATTACTTGCCGGTCATTTCTTTTTCTGATGACGATTTAATTTGCGAGAAAGAGCATAATAGACCACTAATGATGGAAGGCCATATTCAGGAAAAGAAGGTTAAACGGGTTATGATCGATAATGGGTCTGCAGTGAACCTCTTACCATTCTCGATGCTGAGTAAATTAGGTTATCGTTGCTCTAATCTACGCCCTAGGGAATGATGATACATGGCTTCAATCAAGATGGACAGCGTGCACTTGGTAAAATCACGATGATGCTAGAAATAGGAGAATTGATTACTAATGTCATGTGTCATGTTATAAATGCTGTGACAACTTACAATCTTCTCCTAGGTAGGCCATGGATCCATCAATACAATATTACATCCTCTACGTTGCGTCAATGGTTTAAATATTGTAAAGATGGAATACAGTATAGGGTAATGGTTGATACGAAGCCATATACAGAAGCTGAGACATTTTTTGCAGATGCAAATTATTATAGAGGATTCACTAAAGATGAAAGAAAGAATGATGAGGGCAGAATCCTAAAGGACAACCAGATAAGGATGATTAAGGAGAAGACAGAAGAGGCAAAGTCGTCCAAGATTGCAGCAGCAAAGAAGAAATTTTATTTCATACCAAAACATTTGAGGCAACCGGGGCAGCTGCCATTAATTCTGTTAACACCAAAACAGTTATAAATTTTATAGTCTAATTATACAGTGGCATTGCCTATGTTGAAAGAAATAAGCCATTTTCAGCCGCTCTAGGAAGATTTCAAGTCCAGGCCAGTGCAAAACATCCAGAGTCCATAGAATTTTATACGTTAGTGGAAGCAAAAGTGGAAGAAGAGATAAAAGATAATGTATATGTTGGAAGGTTGACACCGCAATATTTCAAAAACTATAGTCCAGTAAACAAGCGAATCATGAGAAACATGAGATTTGATTATACAGAACCCACCGGCCTGAATCAGGGGAAAGGAATTCAAATTCCTATTGGGGTTGACCAGGAAAAGCGAAGAAAATTTCAAGGACTAGGGGTGGAATCATCAGTGAATATGATTGCAGTCAGAGAACTAGTAGAAAAGGATCTTCAAATGGTCGAACGTCCTAAAATGGCTCCAAAGCAAATTGAAGATGGGGGGGAGTCGATAATAGACAGTTTACGTGAGATAAATTTGGGTACTGAAGAAGAACCACGACACACATTCATTAGTGTCAGCCTTTCTAAGCAAGAGTCTGAAAAGTATGTTTAGCTTCTCAAGAAAAATAGAGATGTCTTCGCCTGGACGTATGCGAAAATGTCGGGTTTAGAACCTTCCGTAGCAATGCATCGATTAAATATTTCTAAGGAGAAAAGGCCGGTCAAGTAAGCGCAAAGGCGATTTCACCTAGATCTGGTTCCCTTGATAGAAGAAGAGGTCAATAAATTGATCAAAGTTTAGTTTATCAGAGAGGTCAAGTATCCCAAGTGGATATCGAATATTGTCCCTGTGAAGAAGAAAAATGGACAGGTCAGGGTATGTGTTGACTTCAGGGATTTAAATGAGACTTTTTCGAAAGATGATTTCCCTCTTCCGATTACCGAGCTACTGATTGACAGTATGACTCAATACTCCATTATGTCATTCATGGATAGTTATGCAGGGTATAATCAGATTAGAATGACCCCTGAAGATAAGGAAGCCACGGCCTTTAGAACATCACTGGAGATTTTTTTTTACAAAGTTATGTCATTTAGTCTCAAGAATGCTGGGGTGACATATCAAAGAGCGATGCAGAATATCTTCCAAGACATGATGCACAAACATGTTGAGTGTTATGTTGACGATTTGATAGTTTAGTCAGGAAATCATTAGGAACATCGTGAGCATCTGGCGTTGGTTTTTCATCAGCTCAGAAAGAAGCAGCTAAAGATGAATCCTGTCAAATGTGCATTTGGAGTATCTTCAGGTAGATTTCTCGGTTTTGTGGTCTGGCACAGGGGTATTGAAATTGATTCAGGGAAAGTCTGTGCTATCCAGAATATGCCGCCGCCAAAAATACTAAAAGAATTAAAAAGTTTTCAAGGACGGTTGGCATATATCCGCTGCTTTATTTCAAATTTAGCAGGAAGATGCCAGTCATTTTCCCATTTAATGAAAAAGGAGATATAATTCGTTTGGGATCAAGCTAATCAAAAGGCGTTTGACTCAATAAAAGAATTATTGAAACAGTCACTAGTACTAACAGCTCTGATAAAAGGGAAGCCATTAATTTTGTATATATCCGCAGCTGGAAATTCTTTAAGAGCTTTGTTCGCACAGGTGAATGAGTTTGGGAAAGAGACTGCTCTATAGTATCTAAGTCGTACTCTGATGGATACGGAGTATAATTACTCTCCAATTGAGAAGGAATGTCTGACATTGATATTTGCGGTCCAGAAGTTGAGACATTATTATCTCTCACATGATATAACACTGATCTCAAAAGCAGACCCGATTAAATATTTGATGACAAGGCCAATGTATCTGGGAGATTGGCCAAATGGATGTTGTTGCTTTCAGAATATACTATTACGTATAAACCGGTAAAAGGAGTAAAAGGAAAGGTAGTAGCGGACTTTCTCGCAGCACACCCTGTAACCGAATGCGAAACTGTTAGTGATGACTTTTCAGATGAGCACGTTATGATAGCTGAGTCACCAAGCCCATAGCAGATGTATTTTGATGGCGCTGCTCCAACAGTGGGAGTGGGGGCAGGAGTAATATTTATTACCCCTCAAGGTGATTTATTGCCTTACTCTTTCACGTTGGGTGTTGTATGTACAAATAATGAGACCGAGTACAAAGCCCTCATCATAAGAATGGAGATAGCTCAAGAAATGAGGATTAAAATGCTGCATATCTTCGGAGACTCTAAATTGATTATTAATCAATTAACGACTGATTTTGAAGGAAACAAGAACTTTTACCATATTGTCAGAAAGCACAGCAGTTACTGGAACAGTTCTGTCATGTTGAGATCAGGCACATACCATGATCTGAGAAAGCAAAAGTAGATGCCTTGGCTAGCCTGGCGGCGGCTTTATCCTGTCCCAATCGATGTCCTCTACATGTAACTATAGAAGAAAGATGATTTTTTCCATCTCCAGAAGTTATTGAAGAACGTGTCAAAACACTCCCTGTATTATGTTTGGAGGTGTCAACAGATGATTGGCGTCAACCCTTTATTGATTATCTTAAATATGACATCATGCCAGAAGATCCAGTACAAAATTAACAAATTAAGTAGCGAACGAGCAGATTTATCATATGCAGTGAGGTATTGTATAGAAAATCTTACAATAGAATGTTGCTGCGTTGTTTAGACAAACAAGAAGCAAGCTAAACGTTGTAAGAAGCACACTCTGGAGAATGTGAAGCACATTAAGCTGGCTGAAATTTATTTCATAGAATCCATCGAATGGGGTATTATTGACCCATTATGTTCAAAGACGCGATAGAATACGCAAAGCGATGTCATGAGTGTCAAATTCACGGGGATGTTATACACATTTTCCCAGAAGATTTACACCAGACAGTCGCTTCTTGGCCTTTTTCTGCTTGGGAACTTGATGTCATTAGTCCCATAAATCTGTCTTCGTCCAAAAGAAAGCAATATATCTTAGTAGCAACATTCTCTAAGTGGGCAGAAGCAATTGTATTACGTAGTGTTAGAGAGAATGATGTGGTTAATTTTATCCATCATGCCATAATATACCATCATGGTATCATAAAGAAAATTATTACCGACAATGACACTCCCGTCAAGAATAGAGGTACGAAAAAGTTGTGCCAGAAATTCAGTATCAATCATTCGTTTTCAACTCCTTACTATCCACCGGCCAATGGATTAGTAGAGGCGTTTAACAAAACGTTAGTCAAAATACTAAAAAGACAGTAATGGGAAACAAGCGTGATTGGGATGATAGGTTGTAAGAAGCACTGTGGGCATTTAGAATTACTTATCGGACAGCAACAGGAGCAACACCGTATTCGCTAGTCTATGGAGTCGAAGCAGTGATCCCAATGGAGATACAAGTGGCGTCACTCAGAGTGGCGGTATATCAGACCGTTACAAATGACGAAAATGCAAAAATACAGCTGAGGGAACTGGATTTGCTTGATGAGAAATGACTGGCAGCCCAACAATGATTGCAATTGTATCAAGCCAGAATATCGACTGTCTTTGAGAAGCGGGTCAAATATCGCTCCTTCAAAAAGGGAGATCTGGTGTTAATGTTGAAAAGACCCACAGTGGTCACCCATCAGATAGGGGGCAAATTCGAGCCTAAATGGGATGGGCCGTATGTAATACAAGAAGTATACTCCAATGATGCGTACAGAGTGGTGAATCAAGATGGACGAGGTATTAGTATACCGGTCAATGCTCGCTTCATTAAAAGATATTGCCCTTAAAGACATTACCGATTTTAACCCAGAGTATTATCAGAATAATACTTCTGTATCAAAAGGGGGCAAGAATGATTAAGATCACGGTTATGTAAATGATTACATAAATGACTGAAGAAGAAATTTATAAGTATATCTGGACTATGTGCTAATATTGGTATCAATGAGTATAGTAAAAAGTATTGCAAAAAGAAAGTGATCATCACCAAGCGAGCTCTGCAAAATTGATATCATCACCAAGCTGATATATTACAAACAACTCATATGATTGGTTTATCAGGCAGATTGGTTTATCAATGGTTACTTACTTTTATTTCTCAAAGGCAGCCTAGCCAAGCCTATACAGCCAACTACGCATAAGACCTATCAAGATCGTCATTCGGGCAGCGGCGAGAAGCCAGTGGCCTTAAAAAGCCCATGAAGGCCATTGTATGCATACCCATGTGGGCTGCGGATGAAGCTAGCGACCAAAAGCTTAAAAGGCCAAAAAATCCTTGACAGCTAGTCACGCGTAACCCCCATGCTGTCTGTATAGCTTTCAAGCAACGTCATGGGGCACGGACAAAAATGCCCTCCTTTGAATGGGCCTGACCCTACAGGTGAAGGGAAAGCGGGCCGCAGTGTGAGCTCTATGGACCATGTCCATAGATGGGTCAACCATGCGTAAGACCCCCCAGATCTATGGCTCGATTTCAATACTAACTCATGAGGAAGGGCTTAAACCTACTCATTGACGGACTGACAGCCCTGGATTTGGTATCCCAAAGGTAGCCTTGTGAGCCCCATGAACTCTAGAGAGTTACTACAGCCAACCCTATGCGAAATCCCCGGCAGTGAAAAGTCCAATGAACTCCTAAGAGTTATAGAGACCATCACGTAAGACCAGACTCCCGCATGAGTCTAAGAAACTGCTTGCTCCACTACTCAAGAGCTTAAACTGTGTATGAACTAACTCTTCAAACTTCAAAACAAAATAGTTCCGCTCATTAAAGAAAATACCACATAAGGCTGCAATTAAAAAAAGGAAAAAAAAGGAGAGAAGAAAAGGAGAAAGATGCAGATTCATTACAAATATGATATTTTGTTCATATATTACATTATCAAAAGGAATAAAAGAAACACATGCATCACAACATAGTGAGAAGTTTCTTACAGGTCTTCATTCATATTAAATGCTATCATTTAATGCTGCAATTTCTCTTTTAACCGAAGTTGCAATGTAGAAGTAGTTTGTTCAGCCTCCATAATGACTTTAGCCTGATCAGGAACGTCAGCCAGTTTCGATTCTAAAAGAGCGGCAATTTTCTAATTTTTCATCTATTCAGTCTTCACAAGGTCAATGGTTTAGATATTGGCTTCAAGTTCTTCTTTAGCTTGATGAATAATCACATCTTTCGCTTCTTTTTTACCCTTCAGTAGTAATATCTCCTTTTCGAGAAAAGTGATTTGATCATCAATAACTACTTTATTCCTATCAGAAATTTTGATCTTTTCATGAAGAGACTAGCTGGTAACCTCATGGGTAGCAAGAATGTCAGCTGAATGGGAAAGTTGTTCCTTAAGTGATGTCAATTCCTTTTGATGATTAAGGATCTCTGAAGCGATGACGACATTTCGAGCAACCTCTAAATTTTTAGTTGAGACATAAAATTCTAATAAACAGTTATAAAGGGACTGAACATTGACATGTGCAAGGCGAGCAGAGTGATCAAGAACTGTCAAAGCACTATCCAAGAGAGGCCATTGAGCTGGATCTTTGAAAGCGCTAATAATGAACAGAAGTGCGCTCTTGAATAATCTCAACGCGAAAGGTAATACTTTCTCCCAAGAAACAGCATTAAAGACTGAGGCCACTGAGTTAGAGCCCTCAGAACCCTTAGGGTTGGCATGATTGTGGCTGTGATTGAAGATATTTTTTTTATATAAATTTAGAAAGAAAGGATATTGCAAATAAAGAAATATTCAGGTTTATATGTACCTTGTTCAGGAATAGCAACATGGGTAGATCGAGTAGATTGAGTCGAAGGAACTTTAGATCCCGGTGTATCTGCGGCTGTAGCAACATCGAAGGGGAGTTCTTGAGCCCCTCTTATACCAGAATTAATAGTTATTGGAACATCAACAGCTTCTGAGGTAAATTCCAAATTCCTGGCCACTGGTTGGATAGAAGAGGGATGTACTGCGAAGGGTTTATCTGCATGAAGAGAACCATGCGGGGCAACTGGGGCCGACAAAGTTTACTTTGTGCTGTGGTAAAGAAGAAAATCTCTTGTTTATGTTGGAAGTCTTGACGATTGAGCTTGTTCCTGCTAACATTGGTGTTTCATGAATAGTTGCGCCAATAGTCTCTACAATCCATGGAGAATATCCAAGATCAAAAGAGAAGAAGATATTCACTCCAGGAGAACATTCATATTCTCCATAATCTAGTTGCTCCTCTTCTAAAGAATCCATGGCAGTTGGAAGAGGAATGTCTGGATTCGGTGGGATGTCGACATTTTCTTCCTCCCCGACATCTACTTCAGCATTAGTGTTGACATCTAATAAGGCATCATCTCCCTCATCAACCAAGCTTGTAGAAGAGGAGAGGTCATCACTGTCAGTGTTAGCAGAATATTCTGAAGAACTATCATCTACTGATACTGTCTGTTTCTCCTTGTATACGATCTTTACTGGAAGAAGACGTGTACTTCTGATGAGAGAAGGAGCTGGTTGAGCCAGAATGACGAGAGACAATGATTTAGCACGAGATCGGGTCATCAAAGATGAAACAACCTGACTTGCAACAGGGGGAATTAAGGTTGCAGTACAATAAGTTACTGGAGAAGAAGAAGTTACAGCTGTTGAGGGGCTCGTGGTAATGCAAATAATATTGGAAGGAGTAGCAACGGTCGTAGGATTTGTGATAGTAGAGGTACCAAGAATAGGCTGATCTCTTTTTTAAGTAATGGGAAGAGGCAAAGTACCACCTACAGTCTCAAACCCTTCACGAGGGGTAGGGGGCGACATTCCTTGCTTCAGTAAATCTAAATGAGAACCAAATGCAATCCAGCCTTCTAAGGTGTTTGACGGTTTAATCTCTCTGATAGGCTCTTCTAGAGAAATTTTGCGACAAATATCTCCGAAAACAGCAACATGATCTTTCTTATAGAAATAACTTATTCCTTGTTTTGGCCCATAATTTCTCAAACGTGGAGGGAGAATCCAAACAGGATGATCCACAAGAAAACGGTTATGTACCAAATAGTATTGATGTGTCCACCATCGCGTCCATGCATATGAGGCCGTTACTCGATGGTTGTATCCTGGTAGAATAAATCGGGAACCAAAATTCCTTACTAGTAGTTGTTTCCGTATTAATGCCCAGTTATAAGGGCTAACTCCAAAACTTCGCACGGTTCGAGTGACATCTTCTCCTATTTGTGGTACAGTCTGATCATATCCAAATTGCCTGGCAAAACGATTGGAGTAATATAGTTCTCTCCAAAATTCGACTCCTTCCCGTAAAGGAAGACTACCAGAACGAATACATAAGAAAAAGGTTCGCTCGATGGAGTCCAGATTGTTATTATCCTCGACATATTTGTCTTCGGCTTGATGATCTAGATGGAAGGAAAAGAAATCAATAGATTCCAGATTATCAATCTTGTCCATTATCCAATCATATGTCTTCTTTATCATCTTTCGATGCTAGAAATGCCATAAAGGTAGATGCTCAGAATAAACATAAGCTTTTTCTGCGTCATTGTAGGTCTAAGGAAAGAAAACGCCCAGCTAACTACAGAAATAATGCCAAAGAGTGAAAGCAGATGAGATTCCTAGCGCAGGGCATGTACAATATGTTGCGGCATGACTAAAAGCTCGGTACAACGAACTTAATACGGGAGGAGCTAAAGAATATCTTCTTCTACCTTCTGCCATTACCCCTCCTGCTACAGATAGAGTAGGTCGAATAGACTCCCAGCTTTTTGAACTTGGCAAAACAACCAAGCTTAGCCAATAGGCTAGGAAAGCAACCAATTCAGTCTCAGCAGTAAACGTGGTAGGGCCTTTTATCTTTTTTCGAGTAGCTTCCAATTCTAGGCCGTGACTACCAGGAAATCTAAAAAGGAGGAAAATAAGAAGTGTTAGTAATTTATATTAAAAAGGAGAGGAGGGGTTGAGCGTTATGAAGAAATGACGAGGATGATAAGGGTACTAACACTAAGTATCACGAAAAATGAGCAAGCCATGCAAGTGGTGATATCTTATGAACATCTGAAAAATAAGACATTTCTTGAAAGAGTGTGATTGTTGAAGAAGTAATCTTGGGGGTCCTGCTTGGGTCCACATAAGTGAATTCTTCGTTTGTGGGAATATATTCGTCCAAGAAAGATCTAGTAATGGGTGGACCAGCCATTCTGAATAGATCCCATAAACTGATGCTTACTTCTCCAAACAGGAGGTGGAAGGAATTCGTGGAAGAGGACCAATATTTTGTGAAGCCCTTGTAGATCATTGTGTCCTTATGAAAGAATTTGGAAGTGGCTTCTATAGCATGGTAGACTCTAGCAGCAATAAGAGGCTTCTCATATTTCTTCAGGATCGCTTTTGTCCACATACTGTAGTATGGGCGATCTGTCCAAAGACCCTGAGTTCTGAACTCTTCTTTACCCCACAAAGAATCATGATGACGAAAGCGTTGTTGTATGGTTTCGAAAAAATGGGTAAGGTATAAGTCATGAGGATTAAAGCATGGCATGAGGAAGCGCATGTATACTACCTGATCAGCTTTCTGGACCATTCCTTTCTTCGTCAGGTAACCTTCAAGAAGTTTTGGTTCCTTTATTACCCAGTTTGACACATATAGAAGTTTATTTTGTGTCATGAAGTCAGTTGGTTCACTCTCTATTATGGTACGATGGCGATGAAGGAGCAAAAGTATGGTGATAGTTTCATCCTTATAAGGATTACAAAATTTGATTGCATCCGGGTATGATCTGATCGAATCCTAAGCATTTTGAAAACGCCTCTAATTATGTTCTCAGATTTTCTCTTGAAAGATTTCGTCTTTGCTCTTTCCCTTCTTCTTCCTAGTGAAGGTTGCATCAGGAGAAATCTCAACGACAGATAATTGAGTGGCATCTATCTAAAAATTGGCTGTGGATTTTAACCAATTCTCCCTGTTTGACTCTTGTCCTTCTGTTGGAGGAGCCTCTATGTCTCGCATCAAAATAGCTGTTCGAATATGATCGAATAAACGCTGAATGCGATCACTGAAATTGATGATGACAGGAGGCGATTCTTTAAAAAAAGTAGAATATTCTTTAGACCTTTGTCTTTTATGAGTTTGGGGTTCAGTTGATTGAGAGTCAGAAGGTTCTGCAGCATTGGAAGAGGCATGAGGTCTCTTTGATGAACTAGCCATTATACTCTGCAAGAAAAATTAGTAGAAATTCAGATTTGACATGAGGTGATTTATTGGAGATCGAAAAAAGTTGGAAGTAAAATCAAAGGGCTGTTGTGCGCTCGGCTTCGTGCGCAACTAGGAGGCTTTATACGCTAAGCCTTATGTGCAGGAATTACCAATTTTAGGTCCAAACGCTCGTCGTATGGAAAATGTTGTTGTGTGGAAAGCATTGTCATGCAGAAAACGCTATCGTGCAGAAAGCGTTGTTGTGCGAAAAACATTGTCATACGAAAAGCGTTGTCGCACGGAAATAGTCATCGTGCGGAAAGGGTACTGTGCGGCGCGGAATGGGGTTAGTGCAGGATGGTCTAGCTGAGAAAGCGATTTAATCCAATGGGCAGTAAGAGAGAATGGTTTGAAAGAGGTTAAGTCCTATATTTATAGGAGAAAATCAGCCGCTATGTGCTAACGGTGGTGCGCTGGGCATGGTGCGCTAGACATGGTGCGGAAAATGATGTGCGTTATCGGTGGTGCGTAGGATGTGGTTTGCTAAACCATGTGCGCAAGACGAAGTGCGCGCATGAATTTAAGAATAACCATATTATGAGGATTGTGCACTATGAGATTAATCTTCTTAGTACTTGATCCTACATTATTTTAGAGGTATAAAAGAATGCAGGATCAAGGGGGCATCTATTGAGGCATAAAAAAAGATAGACAAGAGTTTTTGTGCGACAATTAATGTGGGAAAGCAGTCCGCAGGAAGGAATCCGCAGAAAGGAATTTCGCACAAAGTAGTCTGCAGGAAGGTATCTGCAGAAAGTAGTTCGCAGAAAATTATCCATAGAAAGTTATCCGCAGGAAGTTAACCGCATTAAGTAGTTTGCAAGATGA
This sequence comes from Magnolia kwangsiensis, assembly GCA_037074715.1. Taxonomy (NCBI): domain Eukaryota; kingdom Viridiplantae; phylum Streptophyta; class Magnoliopsida; order Magnoliales; family Magnoliaceae; genus Magnolia; species Magnolia kwangsiensis. The sequence goes on from CM073574.1 coordinate 103,480,236, forward strand.
AATTCGCAGATAGTTGAAGTGGAACAATCACACATGTGAGGAGGGCTATGAATACCCCTCGACCCTTCTATAGGGGGGATGATACAACATTCAAAGAAGAACAAATCAGAGAGAGAAGGTAGAAAGGAATTCCTAGTTCGATTAGTCGTCATGCGGAGTAGCTATTGTGCGGCGCACGGTACTGTTAGTGCACATAGGTTTCTACACACCAAGTCTTTCTGCACAGAATGGCATCCACGCCTATAGGTTCTGCGCATAAAGACCCTATCCGCCGTATACAAAGATCAATTGTAGATAAGATTTTATGAGTTGAAGTATATGCACACAAATACTACCTGTGCAAAGAGACTGTTTGCGCACAAAAAACTGCCCGCACAAAAACTGCCTGCGCGAAGCGACTATCTGTGCGAAGAGACTATCTACTCACAGAGAGTATATGCGTACAAAGATAATCTGCACATCAAGGACTTTTGTGTGTAATGAATTCTTTTAATGACTTTAAATTTGATAGATGGCTTTATCAGTGCAAATTGTGAATGTTATATTCTGGAATCAAAGGAGAATGGGATGTGAAAGAGCTTAGAAAATAATAAATTAACATTATTGTTGTGATTATCTTTCTTACTCTCTTTTATTAATTATGAAGTACATAAAATTTCCCAAAAAAAATAATTTTTTTTTCTTGTTCGAAACACTCGTACTACTATGATTAGTGGAAACATCAACATTGGATAGATGAATAAACAATTGATTATAGTGACTATTCTCTTGGATCCCCTACCCTTGAAAACTAACTAGAAACGATCTAAGAGGATTCACGTTTAAATTTCACGGACTATCAAGTACAGTTCAACCAACTTGTCGGAGGCATGATGAAATCATTGGAAGCGATTGAATTGCACCTTGATAAGGTTAAAGAGGCTGGGTTATCACAATCTCAACCCAATCAATAAGCACAATGTGAGGAAAGTGATCCTAACTCGCTTGTGGAGAGTACTAAAATTGAGAATGAAGAGTTGGATTGTGTTAACGAGCATATGACTCATTTTTCTGAAGAGTTGTCTCGATGACCATCCAAAAGAATGATCAAGAGACATGAGTGTCTTTCAAATATAATGATATTAACATGCTCCAGTCATATGATACAATTAACTTCAATGAGGAGGAAGAGACTAGTTTATTCGAGCCTCGACTAAACCTAGGAAAACAGTGTGAGGAAAGTGATTTCATCCTACTTGTGAACTGTACTGAATTGAAAGATGATAAGTATCGGGTTAAGAGTCACAAGTTTACAGCCCAAGAATCACTTGAATTGATTTCAATCATGGTTTAGGAAAGTGATCACGAGATACAGGACATTATCGACCATAATGATCTACTCCACCTATCTGACACATTTGATTTATATCTGGAGGAAGAGACCCTTCCAAGTGAACCGCATGACTCTTTTAAGGCATGTGTGGCCCACTCTCCTTATTTAGAATATTATATGATTAGGGAGATAGATAAGTTACCCGAGATGACTCTGAAATTTGAAAGCACTTAGTTAAAGCCACCTTCTGAGCCATCGACACTTGAGGATATAATGCCTCTACTGAGTAGTAATAATGAACAAAGTCTTCACATCAATGCGCCTACTGATCCACAATCTGTTTATGTAGGGCAGGGTGAGATATATCCAGTGACAATTGACTCTCACCAAGGTGAAGAGCAAGAGATCATGTTTCCCTATATTCTAAGAGAAGGCGAATGAATCATTGGGCATGCATATTATCACAGACCTCAATAAGAAAAATGAGCCTCTCCCAATTGACTATCTCAACTCTCTGAAAGATCACTTGACATATTTTGTAGATTCAAGTGATCCCATGATGAAAGAAATAATGGATACCTTATAAAAAAATACCTCAATGATTGTTACTGACCGGGAGAACCTTTATTTTGAAGCCCTTCCTTCCATAGATCTTGAATGTTTACCATTAAAGGAGGAGGAACTGAAAGTTGAACTGAAGCCTAAAACTTTGAAATATATTGAGACTACATCACCTACTGAGAATTTCTTTAAATTTTATCTACCTTTAGTCTTTGATTCACTATGTTACGCTAACTCTGAAACTTTCTGTCTCGGATGAATCATATGTACTTTGGACACCTCAGAAAATTAAAATGAAACTTTATGCTGAGGTCCACAAATTTCCATAGAAAATCATGCTCTAGGGCATCCAATCCTATTGTAAAAAGGGCTTTTGAATGATCTTGTTATGAAACCTACTGAGAAATTTATCAAGATACTGGCCGGAGGAAGTGCCTTACAACATGACTAAGTAGCTTTCTCCTATTTTCTTAGTCAGGTTTATTACTTTTAAAGAATTTAGTATTAGGATAGTTTGCTTGTCACCATTTAAGATAGTTTATTTTTTGCCATTTAGGATAGTTTGTTTTTTGCTGTCTAGGAAAGTTTACTTTCTAATGGTTTAATTCTTGTGCTAACCCATCTTCACATTGAGATATTTTGAAAAAAAACATCAGAATTCCTTCTTCAAGAACTACCTTTCCACCACTTCTCTTCTTCTTTTCATTACCTCATTTGCATTGAATGCTTATTTCTTTTACATTGATGACAATGTAGATTTTAGGTTGGGAGTGTGGATTAGGCAGACTAATCAGTTATTTTCTTAGTCTTTGGGCAATGTTGTAAAAAATTGAGAAAATTTTAAATTTATGAAATTTCTTGAAATTTAAGTAATCTCAAAATTAATCTATAAATTAGAATTACAAGATACTTAATGTTAATGCCTTATATCTCTTAGATTTTAGTCACTTGGGAGATTTCAAAATTAAGTTTAAGTCATTGATCCTCGATTAAAAGTTTTAAACATTGATTGAGTCATGATTTCACATGTCACATCCAACTTACACATTAAAGTGTCAGTTTGATATTGAATTGTTAACTTGATGATTATTAAGCATGGAAGGAACCAACTTGGAAAATTTGTCCATCATGTTCAATGGGAAGAATTGAAAAGGAATAAAAAATAAAAAAATACCTAGCTAAAAAAAAACAGTTGTCGTCGAAAAAGGATATTTATTAAAGATCTTTAAAAAAGGTTGACAAAGTGTAAAAGCCATCGATGAAAAAAATCAAAAGCTGGAGGAATAAAAGAGGGAACTAAAAGATGAGTAAGGAAATTTTCAATTTAGGTTTTGGATGTGCTGAATGCTCTTTTAATTATCAATGTTATTATAAAAGTGACGAATTGAACTTTTGATTGTGATAAATCTAAACTTCATTATACACCCATGAAACTCAATGTTTAGAATTGTTCTAATTGAAGGATTAATGCTTTGAACTTGATTACGAAACTTACCGAGTGCTAGAGTTTAGAAAAAGGTAATGCACAACATTAATGTATTTTAGAATTCTATTATCTGGATTATTTTAAAAAAAAACCACTTGAGCTTATAGAAATTATATTGTGGTTCTCAAAATATTTTTTGCAGACTTTACACGGGACTAGCAAAATGCTGGCTAGGGATTGTTTTAAGGGTCAAATATTGCATATTATCCCCCATTTATATCTTGGTTTTATGAACATGATAATGTTTAATGTTCTATTTTACTCATATTTGTGTTGCAAGGTGAATTTAAGAACTTGTATTGAAAAGGGTGCTAAAAGTATGGATTTGATGCTCAAGAATCACGAAGGCAAGGGATGGATCTTAGGAGACCAAGATTGAAGAATTTACATGCCAAAGATCTAAGAAAATCAAGTGAAGAATGAAGAGAATTAAATATTTGAAGTGAAGAAAATGAATCCTGAAATTGTCCTAAAAAGTAAATTCTAAAACTCTAAGTCATTTTGTAAAATTGCGAAAAGTGAAGTCTATTTTAGTAAACTGTGTAAATTTGAGGTAATTTTTAAAATTTTCTAACTATGTGTAAAAGTTAGAGTTCCTTAACTATAAATAAGACTCCCTATGATGTTCTTAGACATCTTGCAGGGTTTAAAGAGTGGAGAAGCCGTCGCTAAGAGTTTTTCTTCTTCTTCCTTAGTTGTTTTCGTATTTTTCTTAAGAGACTTAGGTCCAATCATATCGATGGTTGGCTAATCCTCTTAGCTAGGGCTAAGAGGTGAAGCTTATAGTATGATGAGATATTTCTATTACTTTGAATTATGTTTATGTTGAACTCCATGAATTCTAATTTGATATTTAAGGAATACTTTCAGTTTTTAATAGTTTATTGCAACTCAAATTATAGTAGATCTAAAATAGCTTTGAGTATCTTCCTTTTCTGATTTGAGATTGTGAAATTAATAAGTCTTGTTGTTCGTCATCGTTCCATGGGCATGGTAGGGTGATGAAATCTTTCCTAATCTTCATAATTCTTCTAGTTTTAGATTATGGGGATTGGTAAATTCTGTTATTTACCATTGTCTCCTGGGCATGGTTTCGTGATGGAATCCCTTCCAGTTATTATAATTCTCCTTCATTAAGAATTAGGTCAATGGAAGTTCATATTTGGTTTCATTAATATATTTTCCAATTGGATAAATAAGACTCCAATTCTAATTGTGTTACTTGAATCAAGCAAGAGGGCTCTCTGATCACTGCAAGTGTATCCTTGACACCTTAGTTCTCACCTTTAAATTCTTAGTTTTAATTACTTAATTCACAATTACTCTCTCAATCACTTCAAAATTAGTTTTGCATCTTCTTCTAGTTATACTTCTAGTCAATTTCAGAAATGCATAAGATCAGTCCCTGTGGATTCAACCTCGATTTTACTGAGATTCTTATTATATCGTGACTCTACACTTGGAGTTGTGAACACTTGCTAGGGTTTGACATGTAGCTGACTCACAACCCCAACTACATGTGAAATATCCAACTTATAGAGACCATGTCATGCATCAAAATGTCAACACGAGACATAACTTACTTTTCTTTATCTATAGTATGACATTAGTCTGAAGAAAGCTTGAAGTGAGTAGAATGGAGTGTGATAACTGGTTTAGCCTGGTTCATCCCAAACTTCACCAATACCTTCTCAAGCTATTTAGCTTAAGACAACTGTAATATGCACCTCTCTTTATCTCTGTGTATGTCTATGCTGAGAATCCTCTTCGTAAACCTCGAATCTTTCATTTCAAATGTCCTAGTAGTTGAGTTTTCAATATATTGATTCAGACATGCTATATATTAAACTCATACCATGGTATTCTCTTTTGTTTATCCAAAACCAACCGTCTAATCAACTACTCGCCACTAGACGAAGATATCTAACTGTTCAGGCTGATTTTGGACTACCAAATCATAATAAACCAACTAACATTTGATCATATCTGCTCATTTACACACCAAATTAAGATTCAAATATGTTCATCTTGTTTATCACCAAGGAATTTGCTTAACGTATCGACAGAACAATGATTTAGATAACCTATACATGCGAACAATCACTTTTATCTATCAATATACATAGATCAGCCCAAAAGTCCACGATGTGCTTGTCCATTTATAAAATTGACAGTACAACAATCCATTTATTTGGTCAAGGTTCTAACCATCTAATTACTTTAATTTTTTCCCATTATTTTACCATCTATTGTACTTATATTCGCCAAGCGGGCTTCCTAAAGATCAAAATAAACTGGTCATTACGAAGCACATGTGGTACACTTAGAAACCACCGATTAGTTTGTTTATGGGAAATGCACACATGTTACTTTGAATTATAGTTACACATAGGCCTTTAAAAATACCATCTTGTCCATTATAGATACTTCAGGGTTCACATAAAACCTAACAAAAACATTTTTACATGTAAGATAATACTACTTAGACCACTGTTGGTTCAGATAGAGTCAGATTAAGATAAGATATGCAAAAGAGAATAATCCCTAATTTCCATAAATTATCTACTACCTCAACTCGCTCGAGCCTGGCTGAATTGTGTCTGGCTCAGGTTTAGATGGGTGTGGCTTTGGCAAATATTATCTTTTACCCCCTTACATGTCACCCCCAATCCATCTATTTAAAGGAGTACCCACACTCGGAATTAGACACATAGAGATAGAAAGGTTAAGATAAGAGAGAGTTATTAGAGGAGTTACCCCAAAGATTCAAGCCATTCGTTCAACATTTGTGAGTGTTTTAACATTAAAAATTTATTTTTATTTTTGTTGTGTATCTTTCTTTCCAATCATCTATCCTACAGTTCTGGATGTTAGAAAGTTCCTTGGGTTAGGCCACCTAGACTTATGCTTGTGTAGGGTCAAGTTATTTTCACATGAAAATGGTGGGTCGTTTGAACGTGAAGACAACTAGGTTTCAACCATTTTTATGTTAAAATGGCTCACATGTGAGCTCCATCATGATGTATATGTTATATCCATTTTATCCATCCATTTTTCCAGTTCATTTAGGTCGTGGGGCCCGATCTGAGGGAGGTTCAAGTCTCATGTGGGCTAGAAACAATGATGATAATGGTATATTTAAAACCATCCTTGGTCCATTATGATGTTTATATGTTGTGTGAAAGAACTGATGGACTTTGGCTTTAGTTGTTGGTACCACTTTCGTGCCGCTCTTAATAAGGTTAGGGAGAAAGCTCTGCATAGTATTGATGTCGAAGCACCATGAAGCTTCATCCATTCCTTAGAGGATTCAAGGTGCTCGACTGGATCACCAGACCCAAAATAAGGGGGCGATTGTGACATCCAAAACCTAGGCGGGAGTGGAGCTCCCATGACGTCATTGGTGAAGGGTGGTTCTTTTTCTTTCATCATGGCATCGATGGTGGTCGGGACTTGTGTGTGGTAGGTTTGGCGAATGTCGCCAATATGATCCCTTAGTTCTTTGAGTTCTGCCTCTCGAAGACTTTGTTTTCCCCTATCACTTCAGGGGCTTTCCCACATCTTTTGTTCTCCAGCGTATGACGTAAATCATAGTCGTTGAGCTCGGTAGTTCTCGCACTGTGAATAGGTGCGTGACTATGTTGCCCCAGTTGTATTATGGCTCCGTATAGGTTCTAAAGGACCCGTGGAGGTCAAGATTGCTCCACGAAAGTGTTGGCCATTGCCTCGTGGACGGGATGTGAATTTTGTCTCTCTAAAATCGGCATCAGTCAGTTCATATTGCCATTTAAGGCATCGACATGGTTTTCCAAATAGACAAGTCGACCACCCTGACTACAGGATCTGGGCATGGGCATTGAAGGGGCAGAACCTGCCTGATATCCTTTAAGTCTGTACACTCATACCTATTATCTTAAGCTTTAAAAAAAAAAAAAACTCATTCGAAAGGGCTAACTCCTACCCTTTTACAAATCGCTTGATCAGAACACAAACTCATAGTTAAGAGGATAACTTGATCCCAGTCCCACCTCCAATCTATCCATCTTAGCGGGGGACATAAGCAATTCAGTTAAAACTTTTAAGTCAAGTATACTCTGGTACGCCTGTGTATTTTACCCTCATATGAATAACTAATCTAGGCTCTTGCTTACACATGTGGTCTTGTTTGATTGAATTGCCAATAACACTCGCTGAGGACCTGGTGTGACCATTGTTTTTAACTTCCACCATCCATTATATTTCTACCAAGTGGCCAAGTAAGACATCTTTTTAGTGCAATTTGTGGTTTACGACCATCTAAGTTGGGTCCCACAATCCGAAAGTTTAAGTTTGAATTAATATATTAAAGTGTAGAAGTTTTAGCGCATGGGTATGAACCTTTATTGTTTCGGTGGTATTCTACACATTAGATTTACCTGTTTAATACTTAGGCAAGAGGAATCATAAATAGGTTTGGATATATACTCGGGTTTTCAATAATGATACCTTATGACCATCTATCCCTAATCCAAACCATTGATGAATGAGGCCCCAAAATGCTCCCCGGTGGAATACACAACCATCATGGTATTTCTTTCCAACCATACATTTGTAGGCCGCAAATAAAAATTTTGGAGCATGGTCGTATGCAACAGCTGTAATTCAATGTGCAATAAAAAAAAAAACCAATTATGATGTGCAATGAGAAATTTCCTACTATACGACCCACTTATGGCCCATGAACCGTTTTAAGTCCACTTATTTTTACATCCCAAGAATAAGCCCCTGCTATACGGACAACTTTTCCCAAATCAATAAATGCCCTAGCTTTATCAATTTCACTCCATTCTCTCCCTTACACCCAAATACACTTCCGAACTCATCTCTATCATCCCTATTCCTTCATTTTACCCATTTTCTTCATTAAATCTCCATATAATCTCCATCCTACTGTCACATTACATCTTCAATGTTGCATTCTCCTCAAGGCTAAGTGCATTCTTTTTCTGAGAAGACGTGAATGCATTGATAAACATGAAATGTTGTAGGCTTTTCTCCAAAGAAAGTGTTTCACATCAACACACTCTTATTCTTTTTCTCGAACACGGATTTCACTGAGTGCAAGGGAGTGAATGGAGTTCACGGTCAATTACCTAGAAGTTTAAATTCTAGGTAAATTCTTAAGAAATTGCCTAGAAGTTTGTGGTCAATTTCATGCATTACTAAGTCAATTTTACGTGGTTATCCAATAAACTTCAAGAAGTTCGCGGTCAATTTGACGAAATTTCGCTGTTAATTTCACTTAGCTCCCGGTCAATTTACTGAATTGATTGGTCAACTTTATGCACTACTTGGTCAATTTCACGCATTTTACCGTCAAATTGTAGTGCATTTTTGTAATACGATTGTAAATTTGTAGTGCATTTTTTGTAATACGACTGTGAATGTAATATATTGAATATATTTGTTGCTTTTTTTGAAATTGCCAATTTCTTACTACTACAATTCAAATTTCTAATAAAACATTCATTTCACGGTCAATTCCATGCATTTCACGGTCAATTCCCTTCACTTCACGGTCAATTCCATGCATTTTACGGTTAATTCCATGCGATTCCCCCTCACTTCACGGTCAAATCAATTCATTTCACGGTCAATTCCCTTCACTTCACGATCAATTCCATGCATTTTACTGTCATTTACCTTCACATCACATTCAATTCCATACATTTCATGGTTAATTCCGGCTATTCCCCATCACTTCATGATCAATTCAATTCATTTCATGGTCAATCCCCTTCACTTCATAGTTTCCATGCATTTCACAATCAATTCCCTTCACTTCACGGTCATTTCCATGCATTTAACGGTCAATTCACTTTACTGCACGGTCAAGTCCATTCATTTCATGGTCATTTTCCTTCACTTCACGGTTAATTCAATTCATTTCACGGTCAATCCCCTTCATTTCACAGTCAATTCCATGCATTTCACAGTCATTTCCCTTCACTTCATGATCAATTTCCTTCATTTCACGGTCAATCTCCTTCACTTCATGGTCAATTCCATGCATTTCACGGTCAATTCCCTTCACTTCAGGGTAAATTCAATTCATTTCACGGTCAATCCCCTTCACTTCACGGTCAATTCCATGCATTTCACGGTAAATTCCCTTCACTTCACAGTCAATTCAATTCATTTCATGGTCAATCCCCATAAACTTCATGGTCAATTCCACGCATTTCACGGTCAATTCCCTTCACTTCACAGTCAATTCAATTCATTTCATGGTTAATCCCCTTCACTTCACGGTTAATTCCATGCATTTCATGGTCAATTCCCCTTCACTTCACAGTGAATTCCATGAATTTCAGGGTCAATTCCTCTTCACTTCAAGGTCAATTCCCTTCACTTCTCATGGTCAATTCCGTCGTTTCCCCTTCACTTCATGATCAATTCAATTCCCTTAGGGCCTGTTTGATTTCATGTACATTTAAATCATGGTAAATAAGTAATTATTACTTTTTCACCTATTTTGAAAAGGTGAGAGTAATTCCACCTTGAAAAGCGATACAAAAATGTTGACTTAAATAGGTGAACCCCACTGTAATATATATGATATATCCACACCATCCATCTATTTTATTATAACATTTTGGGGCATCAGACCAAAAATGAGGCCGATCGAACACTCAAATGGCTCACACGAAAGGAAACAATGATCTTAATTCTTATACTTTAAAAGTTATTTCCTTAACTTGGCCCACATTTAGGTTTTCTCATCATCTAACCCGTTCATAGGGTCACATAGACATGGATAAGGGGAAAACACAAATATCAGGTTTATTCAAAACTTTTAAAGGCCAAAAAAAGTTTTTAATGGTAGGTGTTCAATTCTCGTTGTTTTCTATGGTGTGGTGCACTTGAGCTTTGGATCTGCACCATTTTTTTGCTCATGCCCTAAATTAAGCTAGCATAACGAGTGGTGTGGATACGTCACATACATCATGGTGGCCCCACATTGATTTTGTAAATTTCTCGATTTAAGTGTTAAAAAAGTAAGTTGTCACATTTACATTGGGAAAGATGTGGTAATTTTCTAGGTAAATAATTATTACCCATTTACATGGTAATTATAGTTGAGCCCCAAAATCAAACAAGCCCTTAAGTTTACTCACTTTGCAGTCATTTTTAATCACTTGAGGATCGAGAAGTGAGTGAAATTCATCGCGGAGTGAACCTACCCTAAAAGTGAGTGAAATTAACTGCGAAATGAGTGAAAATCATCGTGAACTGAGTGGCATACATCCCTGCAATTTAGAACTTTAAAAATTAAACCAATAAGTTAGTCATATTTGAGCTAGTATAATGGTGGATTTCCTACTACTCGGTCAAACCCACCTTGTACATGTGAATACTAAACGAGTTATATTATTGTGTTTGTTTTCAGAAAATGGCTTCGGTAATCATCCTATGCTCATATGGTGGGGAGTTAATAATAAAAAATAATCGATATACGTACAAGGGTGGAGACTCGAAACCTACTGCTGTGGGCGTTGACACTACATATGAACAACTTCTATCAAAAATGTACAGAATTGCGAAGAGTAAACTCGAGGATCACGATATTAGGTTGAAAGCATTGTATCATTGCAAAAACGAATCAGTCCCTCCAACTGTAATTGAAGACAACAAAGGTGTGAAAATGTTCTTGGTAGCACAATTGAAGCATCCGGATCACTACATCCCTTTATTCATTAACACAATGCAGCGCGTTAAAGAGGCAATACTCGAAGACTCGGTGGCTTACAGTGGTTTCGAACATGACACCCTAGCTGTTGGAGGTTTGGGTGAGCAACATGGCTTGAAATATGAATATATGACATCACCTTCACAGGTTCCTCTAAGCAACATTCCAGTACCCGAGCCGGCTCAAACATCAAACTTCATGACAAGTCAAGTGAGCGCGTCGGCTGACTTTAAGCTCAGAAGTGAATATATGACATCACCTTCATTCACAAGAGTAGATTTGTCCTCAACATCTAACACAAGAAACGTAAGTGGAAGCGACATTCCATTGCCCGAGCAGGCTCGAACATCGGACTTCACCACCAGTCTTCCCATTATGCCTTTCGAGGATGCTAGTTTCACTAATGTAGACCTATCACTGTATTCATATCCACTTGGTGACCTGATTGATACATCCGTTGGCCAAATGTTTAAGGACAAGAGCTAGTGTAAGTATGTTTTGAGCCAATTTGTAATTCGTAATAATTTTTAATACAAGGTCTTATATTCCACATCCAAGAAATTCACCGTGGCATGTATGGAAGATAAGTATGAATAGAGGGTATACGAATCTAGGGTGAATGGTACAGTGATATTTAATATTAAGACTTACAGGTCCATACATACATGTGGAATGTCATGGATGAAGAGCGATCATCGGCAAGTAAGTAGTAAGCTGGCTAGTGAACTGGTCGTCAATCGCATTGAGCAATGCCTATGATTAAGGCCAAAGGACATTATATTCGCAATACAAGAGAAATATAATATTTTTATTAACTATAAGAAGGCATGACCCGCTAAAGAGATTGCAATCGATCCTGTAATGGGGTCTTATAAAGACTCTTACAAAAAACCCTCGATGTACTTGCATGAGTCAAGGATGGCAAACCTGGAGACAGTGACTGCCCTGCTTGTGACTCAATAGATGATGAGATTCGAGAGATGTTTTGTTGCGCTCGGACAGTGCGTCAAAAGTTTTCAAACATCTCTGCGAAGGGTCTTGGCCGTTGACGGGACAATCTAAAAGGTAAGTACAAGGGTGTTCTATTCGTTGTTACGGCTTCGGATGGTCACAATCATATCTTTCCAGTCATTTTTGGTATCGGAGAATCAGAGAACAACAATAGTTGGAACTGGTTCCTTACCTACCTCAGTGATTCATTAGGGGATTTACCTGGTCTTGTGATCATATCAGGCCGGCATAAAGGTCTAATGAAAGAAGTTCCCCAGGTCTTCCAAGTAACAATCCATGGCTACTGCGCGTACCATATATATTAAAACTTGGTGGACACGTTTAATGACAAGTCATTAGAAATCTACTATTGGCAAGTTGTAAAGACTTATAAAAGGGCTGAGTTCAAAAAGATAATGCATGATATCGAACTTACCAACCCACCGGTACATGCATGGCTGAGGAAAATAAGGTACGAAAAGTGGGCATCTTCATACTTTCTAAGAAAAAGATTCAATTTTCTCACTACAATTATATCTGAGTGTGTTAATGCTCTATTCAAAGAAGTACGAGAATATCCTGTGACTATGTTGATAAAGACGGTCAGAATGAAAATTCAAGAGATGTTCTATAAGAGAAGAAAATCAGCATCATTATTCATTAGACCATTGACATTATGGGCCAAGAAACAATTAAAAGATCTCATACTAAAGGCATGAGATGTTTGTTGCCACACAATTTCTCGGGATGAATACTATATTGTGGGAGACTACAATGATATTGTCAAGCTCAACGAGCTTTCTTATACATGTCGCGAGTTTGAAGTAATGAGATTTCCTTGTTTTCATGTTCTTTCAGCATGTATAACCTATAATCTTGCTCATTATTCATATTGCTCCCCATTGTACACGGTGAGGAATTATCAGATCACGTATGAAGATTTCGTGTACCCAGTACGGGACAAGAATCCATGGAAAATATCTTCTAGATTCAAGGAGTATTGTTCGAGTATCAAGCCCCCGCTACAAACGAGGTCAGCTGGAAGACCGAAGAAGGCACAGATCCTTTCCCATGAAGAGGAACGAACAATAAAAAAATGCGAACGTTGCAAACAAACATGGCATAATCGTTGGAGTTGTAAAATTCCAATACCTTCGGAATAATCTCATTTGTAGTGCATTTTTTTATAATATGGCTTGAATGTTATATATTTTTTATAATACGACTGTGAATGTTATACATTTCTTATAATACATATGTTGCTTTATTTGAAATTACAAATTTCTTACCACTACGATTCAAATTTTCAATAAGACATTCAGTTCACTGTCAATTCCATGCATTTCACGATCAATTCCCTTCTCTTCATGGTTAATTCCATGCATTTCACAGTCAATTCCCTTCAATTCATGGTCAATTCCATGCATTTCATGGTCAATTCAGTCACTTGAAGGGAATTGTCTTGAAAATCACCGAAGTTGCATATGGTCCACATTCAACTATAAAAACCCATCAACTATTTGAGTCAGGCTTTCTAGCTAGAGAAAGTTCTGGGACCAGTGTTCGAAGTATCGGTATCGCTACAAGTTTCACTGGGCAAGGATACGAAAATAATATTGATATCGCCAATAATATCGCTGATAATCGAAAATATCGGTATTGCTTCAAGTTTCGCTGGCCAGGGGTACGAAAATAATATCGATATCGTCAATAATATCGCTGATAACTGAAAATATCTGTATTGCTACAAGTTTCGTTGGCCAAGGATATGGAAGGAAACAATATCGATATCGTCAATAATATTGCTGATACCGGGAAATGTAGGCAATACAAGCGAGGCCTAGAATTTACGTAGTTGAAAATATTGGTAAAGCACCTTGTACTATTTACAAAACACACATAGCATATCATTGCATAGTTGCATTATTTAAGAAGTCCTTAACTTGAGTTTAAGTGACAACAAAGAATCATGCACTGGTTGTAAATTCAGAGTTCCACTGTAAGAAATACGGATTCGCTTTTCAATAGTAAATAGAATCCAAAACTTCTGCTCTTGTTATTGGGCCGGGATTGAAGGGCCCCTGACTCATTAACTTTGGACATCCTGTTGTAATTTAGTATGAATTTGGATTTCCTGCTGTAATTACATGTACAAAATCCATTTTGTAATTAGGGTGTGTCATAGTCTTCAATTACCATAACAATTTTATTTTATTTTTTTTTGGGGGGGGGGGAGGGAATTACAGCATATCAAATATAAAATACTTAAAAAGGGCATTTTTTTATCTAAGTTCCCTGAAATTGACACTTGGAAACAACTCCTTAGTTGACATCTTCCATACTTCTCTTTCCTTCAATATCTGCACATAAGTGAGTGAAATTGAGGTATCACTTTTTCTAAATCCTAAATCTATGCAAAAGAACAGAATTTTCAGAATTAAATCCGTGACAATGAACAGAATCTTCATAATTAAATCAATCAACAACAAAATGAAATGGATCAAAAGATCAACAAATTAAGTCATCCTAAATCTTGAAATGGTATGTTCATTGGCACGGTTTGTATATAAAGGGCAATTAGATAACGTACCATCAGATATCATCATTCATTCACTTGAAGAGAATTACCAAATGACTACCCTAAGTTTAGGTAGTATAATCATCATCCAACAAAAGAAGAAGAAGCCCTTTAAGGACATACAATATCCAAAAAAAGAAAAAAACTTCTTTGACAACAATTTTCAACTAAGCATTAGGCGAGGCAGAAGGACCGGCTCCGGGTGGCACGGTGTCATATCGTCTGCATGTAATCATCGATATCAGGTCTTGCAACTTTTTCTCCACTCGCTCGAGTCCTCTTTGCGTCACACCTATAATCTCCTCAATCTTCGACAATCGTTCATCTTGCTGTTGAAGTTAATATATAATCGAGGTTCGACGCTCTCGGTGGTCAGCATGATGACGGGTGTGTGGGACTGGCGAGAACAGAGCGTCACTGTGTTGTTGCCTCTCATCTCCAGTCTCTCCTGCCGCGGTGTCCATTGCTTCAGTCTCAGCTCCTTCAACTTCGGTTTCGCCCATAGTATCATCCTGATGACGTGCGGAAGAGGAAGCTGGTGTGTCAAGCGAAGCCATTCTTTTGATGTTTAATTTGGTAAATTTGCAAGGCTCTCAAGGATGGTCACTGGTAGGAAGCAATCCCACATGTCGGGACAAATTACAGATAAGATGAGGGAATGGAATGTACGTATCTCTAGTGGATTGGATTGTTACAACCAACTGATGCAACATGAGAGTAGGCAGACACAGTTCCACTCTTTGGCTGACGGCATAGAGAATCCGCAACATGAATGGGGTATGATCAGACTTGTTAGTGCCCCTGGGATAAACGTTTGTAGAAAAAATTACGTGAAGAATGTGAAATTGTGCAGACATGTGGGTGCCATGCAGGGAATTACTCTCATGCCATGGAATGTCTTGCCCATTGCAGAGATGTTTTGTAATTTTTTAACGAACTTCAAGTGAGTTGAAGTCGTACTCCGCAGAGCCTTGGGATTTTGTAGGAATTTTGATTAATTGACCGATATGGCAGGAGTGATGTGAGTTGTGGTTTGGCCAATGCTGACATCTATGGCTGGGGGGTCAGATACTGGTGAATGACAGTAGGATAAAAACTTATATATTTGAGCATTTCGTGTCACTCCACCAAAGTCAAGCATATGAGACTAGCCAATGGTCTCGAGTATTGGTCCAATCCCATATGGAGATAGACAGGACCTGTCAACTTATCTTTCATACACCATCTTCCTTGCTTTAAACTTTTTACATAGAGCCTCAGGAGGTGGTGGCACAGTAGGGATTTCAAGATCGGGGGCCGGATCATTTGTACTTGGATGGAGAGACATTTTGGGCCCACTTTTGCCTGGCAACTGTTTTTTAACATTTTGGCCTGGGATTAGAGGATTCTCCCGATGAACAAATTTACTCTTGTCTTTTCCCATTTATAGGAAAACTTAAATGATATTCTCAAAGAAACTAAAGGGAAATATAGGAGATTGGAGAAAAGGACAGCAAATACGATTTACCAGCTAAAGAAAAATCTAAGGAAATCTAGGGTTTTGATTGATTGAATAACAAAAACGATTTACCAACCTTAAAAGCTCGAGAAAATGACTCGAACGCACCTCCAATAGCTTTTGGGAGTGGATGCATCACAGTGAAAGAAGGAAATTAAGTGAATGAAGTGAAGTAGACGCGTCGTGCTATAAATACATGCGTTTCTTCTATATATCGAAGGTCACTCGATATATCGAAGGGAGTCCAATGGTCGGGACAAAAGGTTTAATAGTTTATTAAGGTATTTGTAATTGAGTAAAATTTGAGTGATATCGAAGTGTCCTTCGATGTATTGACGGTCACTCGATATTATCGAAAATTCGTTTTAAATGAACAAAAGGTCTCTGGACAGTTTTAGGTCTGTTCGATATATCGAATGGCCTTCAATATATCCAAGAATATCATATCGAAGAGGCTTTGATATATCGTAAAATACGGTGAATTGTTTAGTATCATAACATCGAATAGACTTCGATGTTATCGATCACTTAAGCTCGATATCATCGACTAGTTTTTGATAATATTGAAGAGTACTTGATAATTTTACCTTTGACATCATCAATTAATTTAAGGTCTTTGTAATCGAGTAAACTTCAAGTAATATCGAATTGTTCTTTGATATATCGAAGGTCACTCGATATCATCGAAATTTCATTTTAAATGAACAGAAGGTCTTTGGATGATTTTGGGTCTTTTTCAATATATTGAATGGACTTCGATATATCGTAGAATATCATATCGAAGTACTTCGATATATCGAAGAGCACTTGATAATTTTAGCTTTGACATCATCAATAAATTTAAGGTCTTTATAATCAAGTACACTTCGATTGATATCGAACTGATCTTCGATATGTATCGAAGGTCACTCGATATCATCGAAAATTTATTTATCTGAACACGAAGTCTCTGGACAATTTTAGGTCATTTTCGATAATATCGAATGACGTTCGTTATATCGAACAATATGATATCGAAGAAGCTTCGATACATCGTGAAATGCAGTGAGTGGTTTAATACGATATCATCGAATAGGCTTCGATGTTATCGATAAGTTAAGCTCAATAACATCGAGTAGTCTTCGATAACATCGATAATTCATTTTAAATGAACACAAACTGTCTGAACAGTTTTGGGTCTTTTTCTATATATCGAATGAAATTCGATATATCAAAGAATATCATATCGAAATGTATTCGATATATCACAGTGTATTCGATATATCGTAAAATTCAGTGAAGAGACAATTGCTCGACGAAACTGATTTAGTTACGAAAACATTCGTTACTTAATGAAGAGACTCACTGACGATAACATCGAGTAATTTTTGATGACATCGAAGAGCCCTTCGAAATTGTAGCTTTTGTTCAAAACTCAAGGTCTATGTATTCGACTGACATTCAATGATATCGAATTGTAATCGAGAATTCATTTGTACTGAACACAAGGTCTTTGGACAGTTTTTTCACTTATTCGATCATATCAAATTACGTTTGATATAGCAAAGATTCATATATTGAAGGTTCTTCGATATATAGTGAAATTCATTGACTTCAAAATAAATTGACTGCGAAGTGAATGGAATTGACTGCGAAATGCGTGAAATGAATGGAATTGACAGTGAAGTGAAGGGAATTGATAATTATATATACGAAATGATCCAAGCTTAAAACACAATAAACTATAGAGATCAGAGTTGCATTTAGGCACTTCGACAGTCCACTCGCTCAATCTGGACTTCCAATTTGATATAGCATTCATGGGACAACGTTAAATTAATGTCAATCAGACGGCCCGATACATACATAGTTTGACATGTTCTAGATAGGATTGTTAAGATTGATTGAGTGATTCTTTGGAGCCATATTGTATACATAATTGGCCCCGATAAGTTGATTTTTCAATTTGACCATGAAATGCGTGGAATTGACCATGAAATGAGGCGAATTGACCATGAAATGCATGGAAATGACCATGGAGTGAAGGGAATTGATCATCAAATGCATTGAATTGACCGTGAAATGCATGGAAATGACCGTGAAGTGAAGGGAATTGACTATGAAATGCATTGAATTGACTATGAAGTGAAGGAAATTGACCGTGAAATGTATGGAAATGACCGTGAAGTAAAGTGAATTGACTGTGAAGTGAATAGAAATGACCGTGAAGTGCATCGAATTGACCACGAAGTGAAGTAAATTGACTGCGGAGTAAATGAAATTATCTAATACACAAATAAATCACCATTCATAATGAAATCACTATTAAGAAGACATCATTTACTATAAAATCATGACAAAATATACAAGACATCATTTACATCATTTCACCCTAAATATTTTACAAGACATCATTTACAACAATTTACAACATTTCGCAAATTTTCCCAATTCCTCTCATGCCTAAGACAAATATATCATATTTTGTGATCACTCAGGCAATCATGGGATATTGAGTTCTTAAAGTTGGGAACGAATTTCTACAATTCTCTTCCTAACAAAATGATATCGCTGCACAAAATGTCGATATATTTCATGACAAAAATGTCACAATCATATCCGTTTGTCTGCTTTGGTATAAAGTCTCTTCTTTGACCGTCCAAGCCTTCCCATCCAATGCAGACATATCTTATGCGACATAAAATAATATAGGCAAGCCCTCCTTTATCAGCTCAATATATTTTTTGTGTCGACTGAGTGCCCTCGAATATAAATTGTCAAGTATAACAATTTCTTGGTCTCGAAGGTGGATACCATCGGGTACCAATGATTGTTGGCGTGATTGACTCGTACATATGTTTGTCCATCTTTGACAAGATAGGATATCATTATAAATATTTTAGAAATGGGTATACCTAGCGTTGATAACTTGTAATGACACCATTACCTGTTCATACTGCCACATGGGCTTCTGCCCTTCATGATGTTTAACAATGCCCTGAATAGTAAGTTTCTCCACTTCTAATAATAAACGCACTTCGTCGCTGCCAATATCCCAATACATTCTCAATGCCGACATTTGCATGTCGATATATGGCTATTACGAACAACATACCAAATTAGAACATATATCATATAATGAAATAACATAATAACCATGATTCAATTCTTACAGTTACCAAAAAAAATGTGAGGCAAGACTTATAATCCTTGGTATATAAAGTAGGAAATAAACTGTGCATTCTCTCCAAGAATTCGACGTATTTGTCAATAGACTAATCAATAAAGATCGTGAATTAAGCTCTAGTCTAATATAAGTGTTCAATAATCATAGATGTATGTGTGTGAATTACTTACCACGCTATCAACCCATGTATTTTTCTCTCATATGGTCCTGAACCAAACAAATTCCGCTGAATCTTTGTTTGCGTTGGCCCAACTATTCAGTTCATTCAGTTCGTTCTTCGATATTACCCTAAATAGATCAATCTTGGCTTGAAAGGGTATCAGAGAAGTACACAGTTCTCTCAATTTCTCAGTGTCGGCAGCGTTGCTTGAAGTTATCTAAATAGAAAAAATGGAAGTGAATAGAGAACACTTGTAGACAAATGGCTTCACCAGCCCCTTAGTTCTCCTCTTATATACTAGAATGAAATGCAGTGATTTTTTACATATATCAATGCCTAATGCATCCAAGTGTTGAACATCCACATCTCTGTTCCTACGGTCCCTACCTTTCAATTCCTCATCCTTTTCAGCAAACTCTTCTTTCTCCTTCTCTAACTCATTCTCATTCCAAAACTGTAGCTTCTATATAAGAAACGCCTCCATCTGCTTCTTCAACTCCACCTTACCCTCCTCCAACTCTTCCTTCTTCTTCTTCAATACCTCATTTTTTGTCCTCGATTCTTCCTTCTCTCTCATTAGCATTTTCCTTACCATCTTCAAAATCGCCCCCTCATTCAACTCTTCCTTCTCTAACCTCAAGGCTTCTTTTACTTTTAACATTAGTTCCACCTCCTTGAGTACTACTTCTCTCTCCCTCTCCATCGATTCCTCTCTCTCTCTTAGCCAATGTTTTAAATAGTGGTAGCGTGTTGCGTAGTGTTCAACCCTCCATATCATGTAGCGAAATACCATAGCGTGTAGTGTAAGTTACACAATACTTCTATTTTTTAATTTTAAAATATATATATATATATATGATAAATATTAAATAGTAAGAAAAAAGTAAAATATATAAAGCAATACTTATATTTTTTAATTTTACACTCATACGCACACTACAGTAGGCCCACCGTAGAAAACAATGCAAATCCACTCCTTCATGCACCTCAGTGGGCCCCACCATAGAAAATAATGCACATCCACCCCTTCACGCACCTCAGTGAGCCCCACGTAGGTCACACCATAGAAAATAATGCACATCCCACCCCTTTATGCACCTCAGTGGGGCCCACGTGGGCCACACCATAGAAAATAATGCACATCCCATCCCTTCACGCACCTCAGTGGGGCTCACGTGGGCCATACCACAGAAAAAGGTATAAATAATAAAAAACTGACAGTAGCCGGCATTTTAAAAGGGAAAAATGAGGAAAAAACTGAAAATACCAAGTTATTTTCATTGTACATTGAAAAAAATTTAAAAAAGGAACGAATGTACCTATTTTTGTCTCAAGATGAGATTGCGTCTGGTAGCAGTTTTTCCAACTCAAGATTGAAGACTGGGGAGAGGAGCAACGTCAGCAGTGTCGGTTTGCACCTAACAACAAAATTTTGACCTCAACATTGACGGGTGGGGAGAGGAGCAACGTCAGCAGCATCGGTTTAGGCCTGTAAGAGGATTTTCGATCTCCGTATGGAAGGGTGAGGAGAGGAGTTGCGTCGGCTGCATCGATTTGGGTGTGAAAGCCCTTTGAATAGGGTTTTTTTTTTAAAAAAAAAAACTTCAATTGTGGTTTGTGGTGTGGGTTCACCACTGTTTCATGCAGTGGAAAAAAAAAACACCAGACAGGTAGCGCATGCTACTTGCACTACACACTACGTATTCGTAGTGTACATTACGAGCCCTGTAACGTACGCTATCGGGGATGAATGCTATTTGCTATGCTACATAGCGTATAGGCGCTACTGAAAACATTGCTTTTAATGTGCGTTCCTTTAGATTCAACTCTTTCCTATCTCTCTCCAACTGAATCCTCTCCGCCTCCAACTCCTCCCTATCCTCCCTCAACTCCCCAGTCAATTGCAATCTCGCTCCCTTTCCCTCTCCCTCATCACTACTCTCTTCCTCTCCCCCTTCTTCTCCCTCTCCCTGTCTTGATCTCTCTTCCATATCTTTATCATCTTCATCTTTAATGCCCTTCCATCCTTAATATTGTATAGATCTTAGAATTTGGGAGGAAACGTATGAAATGATGCATTCTCGGAGAGACGGTACTCTCTCAAAGGCCTATATCCGTTACAATGAAATGACAAGATGATCTTAAATAAATATAGTTTCGTATAAACTATAAAGTAAAATAAATAAGGAAAGAATCCTTACTTGTAGGGGAAATATGCAACCGGTGACATTGTAATGAAGCACATGTGATGCCATCAAGGCACTCTTGATCCCTTTAGTCATCATTTGGAAGGTCAAACTACTTCAAGGGTGGATATTAAAGTCTTTCAATGAGTCCTCAAGGTCGATAAAGTCTGTACAATACATAATATTTGTGTCGGTTCCCCTAACAAACCACTTTACACATAATATTAAGACTACTTTCACGACATCTTCATGCTTATTGCTATCAACTATCCTATTAAACACCTCCTGTACATGTTTCTTTATGATAAGATGTTCATTGAAGCATTTCTTTCTTATTAACTTCTTCGAACGATGGATATTAGGTATGGAGAGGTCACCAGTTTTCAGCCCTATTATTAGGATGAGGTCCATCTTGAAAATTTTTACATGGTTTTCCTATATCTCAAATACAAGATTGCCTATATACCTCTCAATAAGTGAGTAAAACAATGCCTATAAACCTAAATTATGGAATGTATAATAAAAATGAGAATGGGGTCTGCCTAAATATATTTAATTTATTGTTATTCTTCTCCAAACCACTCTTCACACTATCAAACCACCTTATAAAAAAACATCTGCATGACAGGGTCGGGGCCGACTCGCCAAATCCCTTATGCAAGGGTTTGTCATCTGCAAAGATGAATTAGAAATTATATCAATGATAACATTCAATATTTAACGAAACATAATGTGAAAGTTGACTTGTTGTAATAAAAAATCATAAAGTATAGTGTGAGTTTGCCAAGTCGGCGGTCAGTTTTTTGTGAATTCCAAATAAAAGTACAAGACTTATAAGTGAATTTTCACAAGTTTTGAGCCTATTTCACTCATTTATCAATTAATTTCGTGAAGTTGTCAGTAAATTTATATAAGGTTGTCCGTCAAAGAGATGTCAATATCAAGCAGTTATCAGTCATCTTGATGAATTCCATGTCAAAGTGGTCGACTTATAGTTGACATTCAACAAGCCTGCAGCCAAATTTCACTAAGTTATCGGTCAATTTTTCGAGTTATATGTTGCATTTTGGCCCGAGAACATCGTGAAATTGTCTGTGAGTGAATTTAACTGAGGACTGAAAATGATTGTTAAGTGAAGGGAATTGACCATGAAATGCATGGAGTTGATCGTGAAGTGAAGGAAAGTGTTTGTGAAATGAGTGGAATTGACCGTGTCGTGAAGGGGATTATCCGTGAAATGCATGGAATTGACTGTGAAGTGAAGAGGAATCGCCGAAAATGACTGTGAAATGCATGGAATTGACTACGAAGTGAAGGGAATTGACCATGAAATGAATGAAATTGACCGTGAAGTGAAGGGGAATTGACTGTGAAATGCATGGAAATGACCGTGAAGTGAAGGGGATAGACCGTGAAATGCATGGAATTGACCATGAGATTAATGGAAATGATCGTGAAGTGAAGCGAATTGACCGTCAAATGCATGGAAATGACTGTGAAGTAAAGGGGATTGATCGTGAAATGCATGGAATTGGCCGTGAAGTGAAGGGACATCGTCGAAATTGACCGTGAAATGCATGGAATTAACTGTGAAGTGAAGGGAATTGACCGTGAAATGAATGGAAATGACCGTGAAGTGAAGGGGATTGACCGTGAAATGCATGAAATTGACCGTGAAGGAGAATCGCCATAATTGACCGCGAAATGCATGGAATTAAGCGTGAAGTGAAGGGAATTGATCGTGAAATGAATGAAAATGACTGTGAAGTGAAGGGAATTGACCGTGAAATGAAGGGAATTAATTGTGAAATGAATGGAAATGACCGTGAAGTGAAGATAATTAACTAGAATTGACTGTGAAGTGAGTTATATGTTTCTTGCAGTCGTGAGTCGAATTACACTTAGTCATCAGTCAATTCCATTCACTTTGCGGTCATTTTAGTCAGTTCACGGTCATTTTAACTCAATTTACAGTCATTTTAACTCAGTTCACGGTCATTTTAACTCAGTTCATGATCATTTTAGCTCAGTTCACAGTCATTTTAACTCAATTCATGGTCATTTTAACTGAGTTCACGATTTTCATCAATAACTCGGTGGGTCCTTGGTTTAATAACTCAATCGGTCCTCGGTCTTTTTCACTCGATCTTCATTTAGTTTCATATCTCATTCCGTTTTTTGTTTCAAAAACTCTCAATGTGGGCTATAAGAGCATTGAATTTGCTCATTTATCAAGACATGTTATACCATTCGGTGTTTAAAAAAATGAAAATAGATTGTGGACCGTGCGTATATATAGTACAATATATAGTGTGGTCCACAAAAAGAAAGTAGGCATTTGAATATACCTGCCGTTCGATGCTTCTTAGATGGAGGGACCATTTTTATTCTATCTTGAGTTTACAAAAGTCGAAAATAATGTGTGGAGTGTGTATTCTCAAGCAAATAAAAGGAAAAAAGAAAGCAGTAAAATAAGAGTTTTATTATTAGGGTGAACAGGTATAGAGGGAAAGAGGTAATCAGAAAATAAGATTCTTGAGCTTGAATGAAGAATCGGGGAGAGGCAAAAAAACAAAAACCTAATTTTCAAAGGACATGTGGCTAGCAGCGTTCGAAGGTGGGGAAGGGCACTTTCGAAATGTGAAAACCGTTCGTAGAGGGCTTATACTGGGAGCTAACGATAAGTGGGCTTAAAAAGAATCTTGAGCCATAAATGGTCCGTACGGTAGGAAATTTCTCGCGGGAAGAACACAATGGTTCAAATACACATCCAACATTGAACGCATGTTTCTCAAATTAGACCGTCCAAATCGTGGGACCCACTGATGAAAGGGCATAACCTGAAAGTCCAAGTAATTGGTGGACATCTGTTGTTGAAATGGGATCCTTGACTTTTTCTTTCTCGTTCAGCAATTCAATAATTGTCGACCAATAGACTGGTTTGATTATTATTCCAGTGTAAGTGTTGTTTAATTAGCCCATCTGAAGTGGGGCCCATGATATGTATGGTGTAATTTTGAGTTACATACATGCCACGTGTACAGTGCCTGTGTGCATGTGCGTGAAGCGTCGCAATTTTCTACAGGAGCATGAAAGTTTTTCTCGAGTGGATGATCAGAGCATGTGCGCTGCACGTGTTTGGAGACCTAACGCGTCCACATGGGGCCACGGCCCACAGAGTTCGTTTTGTTTTTGTGTCAGTAGGGCCAGATGCCGAGTTAGTCCGATGGTTTGAACTGTCCGTACACTCGGTCTCCTATGCAACTAGGCTACAGTCTCAAAATCACGCTTCGACGGTGATCCTGACCTTTGATCTACATTGCGACTAATTGAAAATTTTCATTTCATTGCTCAAAATTCATTGACAGATAGATATTGTCCAGATCATGCATTCACCGTAGCCTCTATATCATGGATTCCACGATATGAATGGTTCTGATCATTGTTGCCTCTATATTTCAAAGTCAGTGGCATGGTTAGTACGGGCATATCAGAAATGAACATGCGGCTCTAAATTCAGATTGGACAACTAATACCCAAGCGGAAAAGTGAGCATGTACTCAGTCATTTTCACGGTGGTGTTTAAAATATTACGTTGCAATTAGGATAGGGCAGGGTTCCTCTCCTGAAAATAGGATACATGTTTGCAGTCTGCATGAGATGGATTTTACAATAAAATAAAGTAAAAAAGAGAAATTTTTTACGGTCAATCATAAGAAACAACTATATAATATCTTTTTGAGTGGAGAAATTACTTAGATATTTGAATTGAGTCCAACGTATAGTTATAAACCCGAATTACAACTAGAGTTGACAAATACTTAAACTAAGGAATGTAAACGATTAGTAATATTAAGGAGCATAAAGTAATTAAATTAATTGGTATAAAAAGATTTTTTTCTACTTAATTCTCTTACTATTTATAGTTTTAAATTAATTAGTTGAATGCTTCTCACCTTATGAGAATTATTATAATCATTTCAATGTTATTGGCCTTTTGGAGTTTTCTTTCTAAGCTTATTTTCTATATTAGTAATTGTTTTAAGCATTTTTATCAACTCGATAATGATTTGCTCAGTCACTCTTACTTTGTAAATGATGTGACAATGCTTTACATTAGTTGCATTACTGAAAATCATTTTAAATATTTATACAGATCTCGAATACATCATTCAACTTTTATAAAATTACACATATTCTTTTTTGATTGCCTCTTATGAGAATGGACAAAAATAAGACAGAACAATCATAACTTTTATAGAAATGGATAAAAATAAAATAAAACAACCATAACTCTCATGGAAATATGCATAGATAGGATAGAACAATCATTAGATCACTTAACAAGTGGCCCCATGGAAAGATGCTAGATTCAACCAAATGATACGAGGTGACACGGATTGCTTGGGAATCCGTGATCTAGCTATGTGTGGCCCACCACAAAATATATATTATATCTATGCTGTCCATCCGTATCTCCCAAGGGCATGAATCCTAATTTGAGGCAGATTTATAAATAAAATGGACCATAAAAAACAACAGGGAATGAACAACTAGTGTTCAAAACTGATGGAGGACAACAATCTTAGATCAAGCTGATATTTACCTTTTTAGTTTTCAATATATTGGATGGTAAATAAATATCATATTAAACATTAAAAAAAAGTTTTAACATGGTGCCACGATCTCTGCTTCCTTAGGTACGGTTTACTTAAGTTTTCGATCTATTTTACATACTTTTGATTTATATATTAAAATGATAAAAAAAGGTAGCTGGGTTGTGCGGATAAAACGCAGACTGCGTCCTAACCCCAGCCGAGAATGGGTAAGAAAAGTGTCTACCATGATGCATGGTTTTTGTCTACCCCATGTATCATTTTTTTAACCATCATTTTAGGTTGTAAGAAAAAAAGGTAATCCGCGACGGGATAAAACACATGCATTACCGTGGCCCCACAGGGTGGGGTCACTGGGTCGCAATCCACGTCAAGCCACACGAATTGGATTGGATGTCCAGGTTCATCTGATCTGGCAGAAAATTTGAAAAAATAAAAATAAAAATAAAAGGGCATAGCGTCACACGTGCAAACATGAAAAACTCGTGCGAGATCGTGCCGTGCTTCTATTGGGAAAATGTCCCATCCTCGCTCACTCAGATTTCATGTCCTCGTGCATGCGGGCCCCATCTCATGCAGAGAGTGAAGGAGGAAAAACAGGAGGAAGAGCACAGCTCTGTTTGAAAGAGAGAGACATTAGAATAATAGCATTTCCACCTCCAATCCTCAGCAACTACCCCTTTAAAAAAATATTGAAAGATTTGACTCTTATGTATTCATGAATAATCAACATCAACATGGAGGAGGAGCGGCCCATCTTCTTTCCCAAAACCCATCTCATGAAATTCAGATTCTCTCTTTCTCTTTCTGCAACAAAAGCTCATGAAATCATGCCCACCTTCAGATCTCTGCTTCTTTTTGTGCTGTTGGTATTACTGGGCCAGGCAGATGGAAAACAGCAGGCCCCATGGAGGATCCACACCCTCTTCTCGGTGGAGTGCCAGGATTACTTCGACTGGCAGACGGTGGGGCTGGTCCACAGCTTCAACAAGGCCCAGCAGCCGGGCCCCATCACCAGGCTCCTCAGCTGTACGGACGAGCAGAGGAAGAGGTACAGGGGCATGGGTCTTGCCCCCACTTTTGAGGTCCCTTCCATGAGCAAGCACCCCAGGACTGGCGATTGGTATTCCCTTCTCTCTCTCTCTCTCTCTCTCTCTCTCTCTCTTTCTTCATTTCTTCTTCTTCTTCTCTTCAGTTAATGAGGATTGATTCTATAGAATTTTGTGTTGTTTGTTTTGATTTCGAATTGGTTTTCATCTTCTTCTTCTTTATTTGTATTGTAGTTTTTGTGTTACCTATCAAAGTGAATTGCAATTACTAGACTAGTAAAGTGGAAATAACCCAATTGTAGTTTCTTCGAATTTGTATTGAGTGGGTGGGCAAATTCTCCAAATTGCAATGCGAGGGCTATTTCCTCATCGCCAACACCCAGAAATATCCTTGTTTTTTTTTTTCTCATGTCCTCCTTATTAATCTCAACTCATGGTTCACAATTTGATTCATTTCTTCCTTATTAACCTCAAAAGTTCACAATTCTATCTTGCCTATTGAGTATTTGTCTCTTCATTGGTCAAGTGTGCACTGTTGGCATATTTTACTTCTCAATAAACTATTCTTGCCCATTCATTGAATGATAGAAATTTTTTTTTGGTCCATCCTTTAATGTATATGTAATCCATACTGGACCCATAATATAAACTACTTCAATTCAATCACCGAAACGTGGGTCCCACTGTTACAAATTATAATTTAACTCTACAATTCTACTGATACAGGGCCTTTACGGCTGACACGGGCATAAGGCCCAGTTTTGAAATTTTTATTTTTGAATTTTCTCTTGTTTTCCCACTTTTTTTTTTCCAACCATGAAGGGAGCTTACAAACTAATTTTAGACTAGATGTAGGCCTATTTTGAGGATCAAAACATACGATTT
Organism: Magnolia kwangsiensis; assembly: GCA_037074715.1. Lineage (NCBI taxonomy): Eukaryota > Viridiplantae > Streptophyta > Magnoliopsida > Magnoliales > Magnoliaceae > Magnolia > Magnolia kwangsiensis. The sequence goes on from CM073574.1 coordinate 103,508,452, forward strand.
GAATGTGATTCAAAGAATTGGACTGACACGGACCATTTTGGAAAATATTGAAAAAAGGTGTAAGTTATCAAAACTAATTTTTTTTTTTTCATCTTCTTGTTCTTAAACCTTCAATCTAGCTCAAGTCCCATAGGAAAAACCAACTTAAAGAATGCTAGTAAGGAATGTGGGAAGCAGTTTGTTCAAAAAGAAAAACACAAAAACCGACCAGTCTTTCGATGTCATTGAAGTCCCATCGAACTGACTTTGATGGCATCGAAGACAGCTTGATGGCATCGAGCTTGGGACCCAACTGTCTAACAACTAAACATCAATATTATGAATTTTCTTGATAGCATCGAAGGTCCTTCGATGGCATCGAAGCCCTATCGATGGCATCGAATTGGGACTCCAAAATATCCAGCAACCTAAAGGCAAAAATCTGAATTTTCTTGATCACATCGAAGACCTCCTCAATGACATCGAACTGTTCTCCAAATTGTCGAGCAACCTCAAGTCAAAAATGGATATTTTTTCGATGGCATCGAGAAATCCTTCGATGGCATCGAAGGACCCCTTCGATGGCATCGAAGGACCCCTTCGATGACATCGAATGCCACTCGATGGCATCGAATGCCACTCGATGGCATTGAACAAAACTGTCCAGCAACATATTGAAGAAAAAATTGATTTTCTCAATGACATCGAAGGGATACTTCGATGCCATTGAAGACCAATCGATGACTTCGAACTTGACAATTTTTTGCCCATTGCAAATCTTCTCTACATATACGAAAGAGGGGTTTCTTGGCAATTTGGTGAGAAATAGAGAGAGCCTTGTGTGTGTGAGTAACCATAGTTAATACCCTACTTTCCAAGCTCTCTTTCCTCATGGAGTTCATCATTCAATTCATGTCTTAAAGACATTCATTGAGCATTCAAAGCTTGGATTGAAGAATGAACTCCAGCATTTATTAATGCTCTAGCAACCACACTTGTTGGTAAATACATTATGCTAGATTGTATTGAATGCTTAGCCATGAGAATCCTTGACTTGCTCATAAAGATTCATCATTGTTAAGCTAGGATTCACCAAACCCTTGACCCAAAACCTCGGCTTCTTCAACGGCACACCAGCAATATGATTGCTGTACAAGAGAGTTTAAGATGTTTCATGATTCGAGAAGATCTTCATCAAAGGTGCTTTAATGGGATTCATCTACTTTTAGGTAAGAAAGTATTTTTGAGTCCATTGTGTTTGGAAACCATTCCTTGTGTAAGACTGGGTTTCAGAGTTTGAAATACCAAACTCGACAAGACCTTGTGTAGGCCTCTGACGGGAGAGTATGTCGTCATCCTTGTATAGGACTTCGTAAGACCTTGTGTAGGCCATCGACGGATGAAAAACGGAAACCTTGTGTAGGTTGTGAAGGTTTATGGTGAACTTGATTTAAAACCATCTGAATAGTGAAATCCGACACACTTTAGGAGAGAGTGCGTCAGTCGGGAGTGGAGTAGGCACGTAGCCGAACCACTAAACATCTTGTGCAATGGGCTGAATGATTTAAATTCCTATCCATTATGTTTTCCTGAACAATACACTTGAATTACTTACTGCGGCAAACATGTTTAACAAAATGCCTGAATGATGCTTTCACTTAATTAGAATTTTCTTTTGCACTTCTTCCTGTTTGTATTACTTTACATGAGTGTTTGGAAGTTAGTGCATGTTAATTATATTATTAAATTTCGAAAAGTCCTATTCACCCCCCTCTTAAGACATTAGCTTCGCTTGTAGTGGTAAAACCGTTATTTCAGCATAAGCTACACACTATATAATGAAGCTATTTAAAACACAGCCTCAAATGTAGTTGATTCCATTCAGTCCAACTTGGAAGTAATGTAACTGCAATTTAGAACTCAACCTTCAATATGAATGCTAAGGAACTTATGATTTGGTTTGTACTTTATTTAACTTATTGTTGCAATTTAATTTTGATAGTGAATCCAAATCAAGGTTTAGGAAAATGTCATAACAGTGGTCATAATGGGATTGGTCACGTCTACTTTGTGTTATATAACAAAAAAAATGCGTATAAATAACAGCTAAAAGTTTTCAAATGACTGCTATTATTTCTCAATAATGGCCATCGGATCAGTATAACGGCCATCAAGTAACAGAATAGCTGCAGTTATTTACATAGGATGTTTTCAATATATCGTTGTTATGTTATGGTCTTATTTGTTAAAAGCATCTGTTATTGCTCATGGGCCCACATTTTCCATCTATCCATCTTCTCATTCTTCCATTTCCCAATGGCCGCTAGTTGGCCTTTGTAAGGTTGTAACACCATTTCTGAAACCTTGATCCAAAGGCAGTTGTAGTCCTTTTTCTGTGGGGAAGAGATCCAAAGCTTGTAGAGGCACAAAATTTTTGTGCCTCCATATCGTGTACCATACACATGGGACATGCATGTGATGATCAGAACCATGTATCTTACCGACATTGATATTAACCAAAAGTTGCCTTGATTAGCTATTATAAGCGTCCGATCGATGAACATTTTCTCCCAGAATGTGAGGTGCCACTAATGTTTCTGTTACTGCACATTTGTTTGCAAATCAAAGAAAGGGTTAGGATCATTCAAACATTTTGAGTTTGGTCTATGGCCCATTCTGATGTAGTACAACCTAATCTAACCTTAAATGAGCATGGTATTTGAAAAGGGGCAGATTCATGCAATCTTAAAAAACAAATAAATATCAGCCTGATTTATATATCATAAACACATGAAAGAAATAAGGTCAATATAACATTGATTAGGGCCATCCATCACAAACACAAAGTGTTGAATCTTAAAATCTGAATTTAATTGGATCCGGCGAAAGATAGAACTTTTGTCTTACAATAGGTCCGTCTAACGTTCTAAGTGGATTTTCTAATCCAGAAAAATAGGAATTTCCTGGATTGAAAATCTGAAAAATTCAGAAAAAAATATTGTGGTTCTTCAAATGTAGATTTAGATGATGAGTTTATGTAGGGATGAAAAGGGAATGAAAATCTTTTGAGATTAGGAGAAAAAGAAGAAAATGGGGTTAAAGAAAAGAATACCTTAGAAAAGAGAGAAGAAGAAAGAAATAGGGGATGAGAAATCGTTTACCTGGGCTTTACGCCTTCTTCCAATCATTGGAAGTCGAAGACGAGATCGTCAGAAGCAAAAAGCTCTCCTTTTTTTTTCCTTTCATCAACATAACATGATATGCTATGGGTTTAGGGCAACCCTTATAAAATTTGTAATTTCATGAAATTGCCAAAATACCCATACTAAAAAAAAGTTTCAAAAAAAAAAGAAATTTGCACAAAATTGTGCACAAACTATCTCAAAACATAATTAATTCAAATGTTTATAAATTAAATGTAAAATTAAGATGCTCAATTGGCCCCAATGATAGTGCTGTGAAAGTGGTGTAATGAAGGTGGGCCGTGACGATCCAACGGTCCGATCACACCCTTCTCGCGATCCAATGGTCCAAATGTCTCCTCTAAGCAACTTACATATGTTACGAATACATGTGTAAGGTCTTCGACCTCTAGAAACCCGACCCGTATCCGTCATCTAACCACATTGACACGGGTAATGCACGCCTCCTGCGTTGATATACTTTGAATGGCCTGGTGTCCGCATCACATTCACTATTGGATCTACTCAATGAAGTGTTCCAATCTTGCCCATGCTTTGCTTTTTTAAAAAAATCTTGTCCATGTTTGCCATATGTTTGGAAATACTGTACCTCCCATGCATCCAGAGGACTGGATCACCTCCCATTTCTCTGAGATAACTGATTTTTGTTGTTTTTATTGTTTTAAAACTTTCTGTTAAATTCTTTGCTTTTTCTACAATAATTGGACTTCAAATTGGCTTTCATTTTTGGGTTTGATTGCTTTGTTTTACTGATTCAGTTTTGGATTGGATTGGATTGCTTAACTTCAAATGTGCTCACTGAATTGATGCGATATTGTCTATCAATTTTTTATTTGTTTTTCTTTATGTACATTTTCTCCCTTCTCTCCTAGTCTCGTATTCTTCAAGCGGGTTTTCATTTTTCAATTGCTTTACTGCTGTGAAAGAGATTTCCTGACCTTATGTTTTTCTGTGTGATAATGTTTTACACTTGAGCTGATCAAATAAATCCTTCTCTACCATTTGGCTTTTGTTAATTTCCCCTTTCCCAGTTATCAACAACCCCTCCCCGCCTCAGTGTGTTGGACCATTGGTTGGCCATATTTGTCTGAGTAATTCTGACCAAAGACTTTTTTGCAGGTATCCTGCAATCAACAAGCCTGCAGGGATTGTACACTGGCTTAATCATAGCAAAGATGCAGATAATGTAGATTGGGTTGTGATTTTGGATGCAGACATGATCATCCGGGGTCCAATTATACCTTGGGATCTTGGAGCAGAGAAAGGAAAGCCTGTTGCTGCATACTACGGGTACAGCTTATGATGCTTTCTATTGTCTTGATTATCACAAAAAATCATGCATGAAAGAATTTAACTGTTTTTATCAATGAATTTAATTTAATTGCAACTGTAACTGATAAACTAAATGCAATGTAAGAAGCATTTGAGCAGCTAATTGTATTCCTAACCACCTACACCCCTACACCAAAGTTTTTGAATGTAATTGTCATAATGCCGGGATGTCCACTCGTCTTGGCATCTCAATTGCCATGAAAAAGAAATTTATATGTGATGCAGGATGTATCTCTCTCACATTATCTAGTCCAATAGTAGGGGATTACCACTGGTGATATTAAGGATTTAAGGGTGCATCCACCTCCTTTCCTACTTGATGAGTGCATTAGTCATTCTTGTTTTCCTTTTATTGATTTCTGTTTTGTCTCTTTAATTTGTTTTTCTTGATTATTTGGTGCAAAGATGGTAACTGTTCCAGATGCAATAGAATACCATCTTTGTGTAGTGTAAACTAGATGGTAATCTATGTAACACCATAGAATTGTTGTTGTTTTCATTATGGTGCTGTATAGCAGTATTTGAAGGCTGAAATGAGGGATTTAGCAACCAAGAAAAAATGCTGCCCAAACTCTGGAAAGTTGAACTTCAGTTTACATCATTGGAATTGCTTATATTGGGCTGTACCTTGCATTACCAAGTGGCTTTTATGCAGATGTGGTATATAGTATTACCACAAGAATGCATTGCTAATGATATTTTCCCCCTAAATATTTCCCATGAGACTGTAATTTTCAATGAAAAAATATCAGCAGTCTCAGCTCATGAATACAATTGAGAATGTCAACACATGATCTCTTGAGATGATACAAAGGGTGAGTGATTCTCTTGTGGAACTTTTCCTCAAATGAAGTGACAATCAATTTCAATATGCTTGGAACATTTATTAGACACTCAGGAAAAGCAATTTGGTATGTGTTGGTTTTGTGCATGCAACGTGGTCATTGGAGTCCAATACGAAGGTGAGAAAGAAGTGGACAAAACCAAAACAATCTCACAAGTAGCAGAATAATTCCATTCATGCCCTGTCGATTGATTGTGCACTTGGAGAATGATAGAATATCCCAGGATGAGGTGAAGAAAACTCTAAAACTCTGATGCAGGACAATTAGCCACTTGCTCTAAAAGCTCGAACTGTTAGAGCATGGCGAATTAATCCCTTTATCTCATACCCCAGGCCCCAAATCCATGGGTTAGGTCCTCAGCCAAACCCTCCTCGTAGACCCTAAGTCCATGGGTTTCGCCCTATACGAGCCACTCGCCTCACACGGGCCCCAAATCCATGGGTTATGCGGGCCACCCACCCTGAGTGTGCCCTTGCATCCCATAGGGGACCCCACTCAAGCCCGATGTGAAAATGCCCCTGCATTAATCACCCCTGGTGAAGAGTCTCGAACACGAGACCTCCCTATCTGATACCAATTTGATGCAGGACTATTAACCGCTTGCTCTAAAAGCTCGAACTGTTAGAGCATTTCGAATTAATCCCTTTATCTCATAGCCCAGGCCCCAAATCCATGGGTTAGGCCCTCGGCCGAACCCTCCCCGTGTGCCATAAGTCCATGGGTTCCGCCCTCTCGTGGGCCCTAAATCCATTAGTTCCGGCTTATACGAGCCACCCGCCTCATACGGGCACCAAATCCATGAATTATGCGGGCCACCTACCTCGAGTGTGCCCCTCCATCCCACAAGCCATCCCACTCGAGCCCGGTGTGAAAATGCCCCCGCATTAAGCTCTCTCTATGTATGCATGTATGTTTGTATGCACACATGCACACACGTACATAATCGTATGTTTGCGCCTCATGTGAGGCCCTGATGCAGGACACATGATTTAATGCTAGCATGCAATGTAGAGATTATGAAAGAGTCTATAAAGTAATTCAATTAACAAAAGATGCTAACCTACCATAATAAGAGCAAACAATAGGAAATAAAATTTGATTTAACCTATGTGTCACACGTGCGCTCCCTCCAACCTCCTCAAATTCCATGAAATCCTAACACACCAACGGTCTGTACGGTCCTTCTCCGATGACGGTCCTTCTTCTGCTTCGATAATCTTCATCTATGGCATCCGACCACATCAAGCGAGCGAGCAAAGACATCCAGAGTGACACAGGTTACAAGCCGTCAACAAATAAGGAAGGGGGATGGACTGAAGTGGTGGCTAGAAGGCGCAACCAGGCCCCAGTAACCATTAGCCGCAGTAAATATGCTCATTATCCCACCCTCTTTGTTAAGGGGTATCCGCCAGGTTGGTATCCCATAAATCTCGAAAAAGTCTATGGGCGAGCGGGTGCAGTCATGGATGTGGTAATGCCCAGAGATAAAATGTGGGGAATATCAGGGATTTGCGCTAATCCGTATGGGGAGCGAGAAAGAGTTGGCAAGGGCGGTTGATATGCTCCATGGCGATAGTTTTGATGGCAGAAAACTATTAGTGCAGAGGGCCTGTTATGGCCCTGAGACTCTCCCCAAGTTTCCCATTCGTAAAGCAACAGCTCCCAACTCTACCCTTCCCACAACCGTTTCAATACAAAATAGATTGTCCTCTTCAGCCGACACTACGTTCACAGCTGCTCCAAACCAATCCTTTAAAGACGCGCTGGTCAAAGGTAATAGTGCTATTAAGGTTCCCACCTTGCTGTCTCCCACGATGGAAGAGCCCATTTTCACCCATTCTCAGCAGACTCACAAATTAGACATCTCTACATTGGGCGGCACTCTTTCCATTGATCAAGAAAAGTTTGATCACAACAAGGCCGAACTAGCCAAATCTGTTGTCATTTTCACTAACGAAGGAGCCTCGATTAGCGCTGTCAAGGCCTGGATTAAAAACAAAACTGGTTTTCAATATGGGAATTATGATTTTAAACCTATTGCCTCCAATGTGCTTTGGGTTAAAGTTTGTCCGGGCCTTTCCCCCAACCTCTTGTCATCAGTAGGGAATTCCCTTAAATTAGGCCCGATCGTTAATATCATGCCATGGGAGGAATATTCCATATTTGGTAAAGAGAATATATGGGTTCTAATATGGGATGTTCCGTTGGAGTTTTGGTACGACGAATTTCTCATCTTCGTAGCTTCTTCCCTAGGCTTTATACTGGAAATGGATCCCAAAACTCAACTCGGGGTAGAGCTTGGTGTTATCAGAGCAAGGGTTCGAAGAAAGAAAGGAATCCCCCTCCCTGATCACCTTCGTGTCAAGGCGGACAACCGTATAGTTCTTCCCCCGGTTCAAAGGGAAGAGCCTGGATCAGTTCATATGAGGTGGGGTGACGTCTGGAGTTCTAGAGATACAGATCGCCCTCACTTGGTTCAGTTCGAAAAAAACAAAGGGGAAGGAGTTTTGTCTCCATACTCTTGCGGAGCGCCAAACCGATGCGCATTCAAATCTTCTGATCCCGCAGACCTACATCATAGCCATCCGCTGTCCTTCGGGTCATGTGGCAACTCTCCGCCTCATTTTCCAGACTGCATCCCTGACGATTCTCGAGCTGCGTGTGAGAAAGATCGGGGCCTCCCGCTCTTAGCGACACGCGCCTCATCCCCATCCTCTCTGCAGCACAAGGCAAATCCGGCGAAGGAGATACAACCACGTATTCTACCTCCATCCCTTTCCTTGAGCTGTAATTATGACGACAACGCGTACTCCTCAGCCGTTCGCCACGTGGTCCCTGTTATCCCAGAAGAACACATCTTAGCCCTCCAGGTGGATTCCCCTGTTGCTTCGCCTCGTCTTACTTCCCTCAACCGAGATCGGGTCTGTGGACCCGGGTCCATTTTCGACCTGAATCAGTCTCCCGCTTAGCAAATGGCCCCCTATCCCTGTAGTCGAACCCATTCCCTCTCAACCTAGATATGCGACTAACGCTCCCCGTCCCCTAGTCTCCTCTTCGTTGCAAATCCTTCCCTTTAGTCGATGGAAGATAGTCTGTCCCGAGGGGATTTCTCTGAGAGCCTGATTTCAGAGTCTCAGGGGGCTGATTCCTGTCCTTCTTCTCCTTCCACTTCACCTTCCAAAAGACAGGATTGGGCATATCTGGGCCCTCTGACCCTGTTCCACGAGGAGAGGCCCTCTGACATCATCATAGCAGAACCTCTCCAAATGCGTGCAGAACCCTCCCATCAGAATCAGATCGACAATTCGCTTTTAGCCACTGAAGGTAAAAGTCGCGAGGAAAATTTCGAGAAGATGCAAAATAAGAGGTGGATTAGGGATGCAGTTGGACATGTGGGTCGCTTCATAGGCTTGTCTTTCGGCACCCGCCCAGAAGACTATATTGGCCTCTTTCAATATATCGAAGATAGAGGTAGACCTCTACCTCCCTCGAAGAATCAGATTAAACACCTGACCCGGTTTTCATCCAACAGGGAGCTTCTTAGTCTGCAATCGATGACTACGGCTTCTCCTGCATCTACATCTAGACGTGGAAGAAAGGGCACGCGGGGAAGTGTGGTTTCCCAATGAAAATTATTTCCTGGAACGTTCGAGGGGTGGGTTCCAGGCAAAAGCAGCGTCTCATCAGGGACTTCATCTGGTGAAAGAACCCGGATGTGTTATGTCTCCATGAAACTAAAGTTCTCTCCTCTCATTGACTCCTGTCCACATTGTGGCATTCCAACGACGCCAATTTCGTGTCTCGAGATGCAGATGGGTCGTCGGGAGGTATTCTCATTGCCTGGAAATCGTCTCAGTGGGATTTGCAGCATTCGGTCAAGGGTATCTTCTCCGCGGCAATTATATTGCAAGATAAGTCGTCCACCTTCCGTTGCCTTATTATTCCAGTTTATGACCCTAACGATGATTCTCTTAGATCTCTCTTCTGGGATGAGCTGTTTGTAACTAGGCAATTATTTTTAGGTCCCTGCTGTGTTGTCGGAGATTTTAACATCATCCGCTGCCCCGAGGAACAGTCTCGTTGAAGGAGAGTCATCCTAGCTATGCGGGTTTTCTCCGACTGGATCCAGCAACAGGAACTGGTTGATCTTCCTCTCTTTGTTGCCAATTATACTTGGTCTGATGGTCGTTGAAATTCGATCCAGTGTAGGCTTGATAGGTATCTCCTCTCCACAGAATGGATTGATGCGTTTCCTTCTACTGCGCAGATCGCTCTCCCGAGAGTGACTTCTGACCACTGTCCGATTCTTCTCTCGTCGGAGGAAGTTAACTGGGGCCCGAAGCCTTTCAAGTTCAATTCTGCTTGGATGGTGATCGATGGGTTCAAACAGAAGATCGAGGAGTGGTGGTCGGCCTTTCAAGTAGATGGTTTCGCGGGCCATAGCTTGCTGTGCGAGCTTAGACTCTTGAAGGAAAAAATTAAAGCTTGGAAGGTTGATGAGTTATGCAAAAGAAATCAAGAATTCGAAGCCCTTTTTGCGGAATTGCAGTCAATTGATTCTATCGATCACGGAGTTGATTTACCTCTCCGTATTCTTTCCAAATGCATCGAAATTATTCAGGAATTATCTTCTAGAGCCCTTCAAGACGAAATCACTTGGAAATTTAAATTGCGGGCGAAATGGGTTTCGACGGGTGACAAAAATACGAAGTATTTTCGTAATATTGCATGTATGAAAGCTCGGGCCAAAGCTATTTTCAGCATGTCCGTTGACGGAAGGTTCATCGACGACAAGGAGGAAATCGCCGCTTTTGTAGTGGCCCACTTCAGATCCATTTACACTGTTGAGGGCTGGAATCGACCCCTTCTTGAGGGCATTCCTTTTCTCTCTCTTCAAGCTGATGATGCTGATTCTTTGGAATCCCCTTTTTCCGAAGAAGAGGCTCTTGCGGCTATTAGGGCGATGGGTGGAGATAAATCCCCGGGTCCCGATGGGTATCCCATCAGTTTCTACCAAATATTTTGGGACATGGTTCGCAGCGATATCATGAAGTTTCTCCAAGAATTCCACAGCAGGAATAAGCTTTCTAAAGGTCTAGGCGCGTCTTTCATTGCCCTCATTCCCAAACTATCTGGCGCATCTTCATTCTCCGATTACAGGCCCATCAGCCTCATTACCAGCCCTTATAAAATCCTGGTGATGTAGGACAATTAACCACTTGCTCTAAAAGCTCGAACTGTTAGAGTATGACGAATTAATCCCTTTATCTCATTGCCTAGGCCCCACGTCTCATGGGTTAGGCCCTTGGTCGAACCCCCCTCGTGGGCCCCAAATCACATGGGTACCGCCTCACATGAGCCACCCGAGTCACATGTGTGGGGCCCGCATCTCACGAGCCACCTGCCTCACACAGGCCGCCCACCCCGAGTGTGCCCCTGCATCTCATAGGCTACCCCACTCGAGCCTAGTGTGAAAATGCCCCCGCATTAATCACCCCCGGTGAGGAGTTTCGAGCATGAGACCTCCTGCTCTGATACCAATTTGATGTAGGACAATTAACCACTTGCTCTAAAAGCTCGAACTGTTAGAGTATGACGAATTAATCCCTTCATCTCATTGCCCAGCCCCACGTCTCATGGGTTAGGCCTTCGGTCGAACCCCCCTTCATGGGCCCCAAATCACATGGGTACCGCCTCACACGAGCTACCCGAGTCATACGGGTGGGGCCTGCATCTCACGAGCCACCTGCCTCACATAGGCTGCCCACCCTGAGTGTGCCCCTGCATCTCACAGGCCACCCCACTCGAGCCCAGTGTGAAAATGACCCCGCATTACCTGGCAAAAATCCTTTCTTCCAGACTCTCAACAGTCATGGGAAAACTCATTTCTAAGTATCAGAACGAATTCATCAAAGGGAGACAAATAATAAACGGAGCGCTAATCGCTAATGAAGTTCTTCACTCTTGCCATTCATCAGGGAAGAAATGTATCTTTTTCAAATTAGATATCGAAAAGGCATATGACCATTCTGATTGGAGCTTCCTATTCTACATGCTTAATCGTATGGGTTTCGACGATAAGTGGAAACGTTGGATGCAGGCCAACGTCGAATCAACTCATTTTTCAGTTCTTCTGAACGACACTCTTAAAGGCTTCTTTTCTAGTTCTAGAGGGCTGCGCCAAGGAGATCCTTTATCTCCTCTCCTATTTCTCATGATTGGAGAAGCGCTATCCTAGATGCTCTTTAAAGGTGAAAGTGCTGGTGTTTTCAAAGGAATTACGATTCCTTGTGTTTCGTCGACAATCTCTCACATCCAATTTGCTGATGACACCCTGATAATGGTGGAAGCTGATTCTGAATCCGTGTGAAATTTGCAGACTACTCTTAGATGTTTTGTGGCCGTCTCAAGTTTAAGAATCAACATGTCTAAATCCAGAGTTTTTGGTGTTAATTGCACTGATGTAGAATTATCCTCTTTCGCTAACACTCTTGGCTACTCCCTAGCATCCTTTTCGACATTTTTTGTGGGCCTTCCTTTAGCGTTAGGCCCTCCTCCGACGTTTATGTGGGACAGAGTGATTTAGAAGTTTAACAAAATGCTTGCCACTTGGAAGAGCCGATACCTGTCTATAGGGGGAAGACTCACTCTTATCAAAGCTGCGCTGTCCAACACGCCTATCTACTTTATGTCCTTGTTCATCTGTCCCCCTCAAGTCCTCGACAGAATTGATTATTTGAGAAGAGATTTCCTTTGGAGCGGAAAGGAAAATCAGAAAAAAATCCCCCTTTGGAATTGGAAAGATGTCTATTCCCACTATCAAGAGGGCGGTGCTAGCATTAGAAGCCTAAAGCTGATGAATCGTGCTCTCCTCAGTAAATGGTCCTGGAGGTTGGGAACATAGTCGGATGCTCTTTGGAATTCTATGATCAAAGGTAAATATGGGTCTTCTCCTGGGGGTTGGTGGACCAAAGATTCTTCCAGGTACAGAGCTACATCCCTTTGGAAAGGAATCTTAAGGGTTAAAAATATATTTATGCAGAATGTTGGCTTTCAGCTCGGTAACAACGCTGCCGTAAGATTTTGGGAAGATCATTGGATTGGCGACACGACTCTCAAAAACAGATTTCACAACATTTACCGAATTGCTGTTCACAAAGATCAACCGATTTGCCGCTTCTTCTCTCTAACTGATGCCGGTCTAGTGTGGGATATTAATGCTACAAAAATTTGAATGACTGGGAGCTGGAGGAATATGCTGCCCTTCTATACTACCTCTCCATGGCGTCGCCAATCGCAGAGGAGCCCAACAAATTAATCTAGAAGGGGGATAAATCCAATATATTTTCGGTGAAATCGCTTTACACTCTTCTTTCCTCCTCCACTATCCCTACTCCTTCGGCGCACCCTTTTATCTGGAAATACCAGACGCCTCCTAAGTTCATCTGTTTTGGTTGGTTGGCGGCTTGGAAGCGGATTCGTACAATTGACAATCTGAAGAAGAGAGGCATGCAACTTCCTAACATATGCCTTTGTTGTATGAATGATGAGGAGTCGGTGGACCATTTATTGGTTCACTGCTCTTTCATCTCTCATCTTGCTGGATTTTTTCCAAAGGTTCGAGATATCTGGTTGCCTCCCTGACACTGCTTCCTCCTTATTAACTTACTGGCATGGGTTTAATTTGGGGAAGCCCAAATCGCGTTTATGGAGAATGGCGATTCTCGCAATTTGGTGGACCGTTTGGATGGAAAGGAACGACCGATGTTTCAACAACACTCGCTCTTCTGCTCAAGCTGGAACTTGGGCCAAAAATCTCCTCATCGAATGGGCGACTAATGTCCCTTCTCTTGAGGGTTGTAATCTCTTGTTTTTAGGCGTGTAATGTTGGCTCTGCCATCTCAGCAAATCCTTTTTCTTTAATGAATCGTTACGTTTGAAAATAAAATAAAATTTGATTTAACCTAAATCACATGCCTGTATGCTAAGAATTTACTTAAATCAATTAAAATTAGGACCGATGGAAGTATTGAGTTTCCAATTTAGCATAGGCATGTTCCACACTCAATGGACATATTTGTAGGTTTTATGGTTAGGTTTAGGAAAGAGAAAAATCTGAAATTAGGAAAATTATGGTTTATGGGAATTGAGGATTTTGGAATTAGGGTTTTTAAAATTGGAGAAAATAAGAAATTGAAGATCTAGGGTTTAGAATGTTGTAATGGGAAGGAAAAGAGGAAGATAAGAGAAGAAGAAGAAGAATACCTTTCAAAGAATAGAGAGGAAGGATGTAAGAAGAAGAATACCTTTTGAAGAAGAGGAAGAGGAAGGATGTACCTTGGAATCCACCACCGAACAAGCTTCTACCCTTCCACAATTTAATTGGAAGGGAATTTTTATTTTTATTTTTAAAATAAAAAACCCTAGAAAATAAGGAGGAAAATCCCTTCACACAAGAGAGCTCCACTTTTTTTTTTCTTTAATAACACCACTAGGGTTGGAACTCCACCCCCCCTGTGCTTTTATAATTAAAAATTCAAAATTAAATCCAACATAATTACAACTATGCCACTCACTTAAGTAAAGTGGCCCATTATCTAAAATAAGAAAACTAAAACAAATATTATCAATCTCAACCATCAAATAACTCCTAAAAATAACAAAAAAATATAAAGAAAGTAAGATCAGAGTCCAAGGGGTCCAAATCTAAAAGATCTGGTGGCCTGATGACCTGATCTACAAGATCCAACAGTCGGATCGATGTGAAATAGAAATACTATGACTAAAATTATTTCCTAAGCAGCCCACATGCATCATCCCAAGGTGGGGTCTTCCTAATGCACGTTCAATGGATGTGGGGTCTTCAAAATGGCCCAGCGGGCCCCATTTGGAACTTGTCTCCCATCTACAAAGAAAGCTGCACTGATGTGGGTGGTCGTCTCCATCTCTCGTACACCCGAGTAGGTCCTCTAATGTCCCCATCAGGCCCACCATGGTGTGTATATGACATCCAAGCCGTGCATCAGGTGTGCCCCCTTAAAAATAATCTAGCCCAAAAATAAGGTCAATGCAATCATTAGGTGATGCAGGACAATTAACCACATGCTCTAAAAGCTTAAACTGATAGAGCATGGCGAATTAATCTCTTTATCTCATAACACAGACTCCAAATCCATGGGTTAGGTCATCGGTTGAACTCTCCTCGTGAGCCCCAAACCTATGGGTTCCACCTCACACGAGCCACCCACCTCACATGGGTCCCAAATCCATGGGTTCTGCGGGCCACCCACCTCGAGTGTGCCCCTGCATCCCACAGGCCACCCCACTCGAGCCCGGTTTGAAAATGCCCCTGCATTATTAGGTGGGCTACACCATTGAAAACAATGGACAACACAAAAAAAAACTTGAAATTAATGGATACCCCACTTGATGATGATGGATCAACCTTTTTTTTTTTTGTGCGCCCAATTTCTATGGTGGGTTTCCTTTTGGACGGCTTGGATGCCATGGGGCCCCCATGTGAACTTGGATGTGTTTGGGTAGCTGTCCATTGATTCAATGGTGTGGCCTTCCTGATGATTGCCTGGCCCTGGTTTTTTGCACTGGGTATCCATGGTGGATGCACCTGATGCATTGTTTGGATGTCATAAAAATGCCATATTAAGCCCCACATGAGGTGCTAATATGGTAACTTACCATGTTGACACCCACATAGGATCATTCCCCAACACATACAGATGTACATACATACGTGCATACTTCAGAAGTATGATGGCTTTCTGCATAGTTTCCTGCTCCATTCATTTTTATCAATCACACCGTTGATCGGTGGCATTAGTGTTCGAAATATCGGTATTGTGTTACGTATCAGACTCTTGGGATACGGATACATATCGGTTATTGCATGGGATATATCAGTTGTATTGCATAATGTATTGCCGCTGTTGGAAACATGGAGAAATATTGGGAAATTGGTCAAAATTTTCAATGAAACTTCGATGATTGTTAAAAAAGACATCAATACACACGTATAAATCAAAACAATACAAAAAATAAGTGCACATAATAGGTTTTCTTTGTATGGGGTCCTAATCTATGCGTTGTCTAATTGAATTGATGCAATTATATTCAAAGCATATTCATATAATTTATAAATGTAAGAAGATGTGTGGAAACACAAGCAATACATTCAAAAGCAAAAGAAGAATCACTAGATCAGGTTACATACATGTTTGATTTTATGTTTGGACAAAGATTGCAACCGATTTGCGAGAAATTGAGAAATTTTGATTTTTTTCAATTTTTCGCAACTCGGCCCATCTCCTCCAAATCTGGAAATCAAAGCTCCTAATTCATGATTTTTTATGTAAAACATGAAAAACTGTGGATTTGTAACAATTTGACACTGATTTATATAAAAAAAGGATCAAAAATTGAAAATGCTCATTGGATCGAACATGTGGGATATATCCCACTACTTGTGCATTTCGTATTGCACATGTAAGATACAAGATATATCATGGGATATATCGGCTGATATTGTCAATTCTTAAAACACTAGGTGGCATATGCTGCTTTCCATTACATTCGGTGTGCAGGTAAAATTGCATACCACACCAAGTTAATTACACTTGTTTAAAAGGAAAAGAAAAGCTGCTTCCCTCTGATTTGTTTAATGGACATGTTGGTCTATCCTGCCATCTTCTGATCAATGTTTTCTGTTTGGTCATAATTCGATGTTGTAATACTTTCCGTATATGTCGTGGTATTTTCATAGTTGTTCGATTACATTTAAGATATGCCATTGACCTTTTACTCTGAAGTTTGAGAAGCAACTGCAGAGGGAAGGATTTCTGCTATTGGCAGAGGTAACTGTACCTCTTGTTGCCAATGTGTGTGTGAACCACCTCTGATATTACATAGAGCCCCTTATGATTGTTTCCACCATAATTTTCCCTCGTGCAATATTTGGACTCATCTTGTGCATTATCTTCTATTTATTCCACCTTTTGTTTTGTCACCTCTTATTTGGTTTATCATGCATATTTGTTTGTAATTTGCACTATCTTTCAGATACTTGGTTGGATGTGATAATATTCTTGCCCGTTTGCACACAAAGCATCCTGAACTCTGTGACAAGGTTGGAGGACTTCTAGCTATGCATATTGATGACCTGAGGGTCTTGGCACCTATGTGGCTTTCAAAGACGGAAGAAGTACGGGAGGATCGGGCCCACTGGGGAACCAACATAACTGGTGACATTTATGGCCAGGGGTGGATCAGTGAGATGTATGGCTACTCGTTTGGTGCTGCAGAAGTGAGTAATTGCTTCATAAATTAAGATTATGACAAGTTCGTAGTTCTTTCTCTCTCTCTCTCTCTCTCTCTCTCTCTCTCTCTCTCTCTCTCTCTCTTTATTTTTTTATTTTTATTTTTTAATTATTTTAATTTTTTTATACTAAAGTTTTTTTTTCTTTTCAAAATTTTGGTTCTATTATCTGTTTGAGCAGGTGGGTCTTCGCCACAAGATAAGCGATGACTTGATGATCTACCCAGGTTATACTCCTCGAGAGGGTGTTGAACCTATACTTCTACACTATGGTTTGCCATTTACTGTTGGAAATTGGTCATTCAGCAAATTAACCCACCACGAGGATGATATTGTTTATCAGTGCAATCATCTTTTCCCTCCTCCACCTTTTCCTAGAGAGGTACAAATCCACCAAAAATTGTTATATCATGCAGTACTTTGATTACAAAGGTCATATAGTAGGATAATAGTAGTTTGCATGTAATCTTCGTATTTCTACTAATGCAATTGAGTAAATCCCTGCACAGTTGTGAAAATTAAAATGCCTGGTTCTTCGTGATCCAAATAGTTCATGCTGTGGAGCCCATGGTGGATCGGAGAAATCAATGATTCCAGCAACCAATTGGGCCCCCATCAAGTGTTTACCATATGGTGAGGATATCCTGGTAAGAGAGGTATTGGGACGTGGACATGATGGCGCCTCCCAGATTGGTGGCTTAGATTACCTAAAGATGAGTCCCATCTCTACCATTGCTGGGTTGGACAAAAAAAGTGTTGTTTATTTTGTTGAAGCATCATATGATGACTCATTTTAGTAACTGGGTAAAAATGAGTTCCACTTATTTTTATTAAGTAAATAATGTCCTTGCACCCAAGAAATACGAAATGAACATATGGGACTCTTTTAGGATTGGCATTGGGTTGGGTTGGAACACAGGCCAACCAACCCGACCAATTTAAAAGACAGGTTTGGGCTGAGCTTATCAGGTTTTGGGTCAGGCTCATGCCAGAAATGTGGCCCATAATAGTTCTACAGAACCGACTCAAACCCAAACCTATTTCACCCCCTGGCTCTTTCCATGCACTTGAATGTTGCATCGCCCAATTATGTATAACCTCTGATAGCTGTTTCCTCTATGCAGGTTCAAATGATGGAAACCAACCCAAACAAAAGGCGGGGCTTATTTTTTAGCATAGAATGCATTAACACGTTAAATGAAGGCCTTCTGTTACACCATGCATCAGTTGGGTGTCCTAAGCGAATTTGGTCGAAATACTTAAGTTTCCTAAAGAGCAAGACATTTTCTGAGCTCACCAAGCCGAAATATTTAACTCATAACAGTTCACAAAGTCAAAAGGCTGAGAAGCAACCAGCCATTGATGCACCGGAAAGGCCACATCCCAAAATCCATACACTTTTCTCCACAGAGTGTTCACTGTATTTTGATTGGCAAACTGTAGGACTTGTCCATAGCTTCCATTTGAGTGGTCAGCCTGGCAATATCACACGGCTTCTCAGCTGCACAGATGAAGGCTTGAAGCGATACACAGGCCATGATCTGGCCCCTACTCATTATGTTCCATCAATGAGCCGGCATCCGTTGACAGGCGATTGGTAAGTTTCCCCATTTCGGTGGTCTTGTGCCATTGTTGTAGCTGCAGTTAGTTTACCATTCAGAATATTGGCTTAGTGAGCACTTCTTTTTCCATTTTGTGTACTCCAAATTATGACATGGCTCAGGCCTTGCTTTTAGACCCAGAAGAGGGTGGCCTGGGATTTAAGTTTTTGGTGCAAACTTGGGTGATCATTATTCAAATTGGTCCTCTAATTTGCTGATAATCCTATGTGAAATAAAAAATGTGCAAACCAGGGTTTGAGCCTCTAGTTTAATGGTAAATATGTCTGTGTTTCAACAGAGATGTCTGGCCGCTTCTGTCAGCTGTGGAGATGATGATTAAGTGCCCATGTTGGAGAGATATGAGAGAGAGGGAAGGAGGGAGGGAGAGAGAGAGAGTGATTAGGGTTTCACATTTCCCCCTTGTTTTATAAAAAAATCCAATGAGATACAAAAGAGGGCCTGCGGCCCAGCTTGGCCTTGGCCCAATAATGCACACACAAACACAATAATGCATGCACACATGCCTTTCAATGCTCCCTCTCAAGCTTATCAAACATGTCCAGCTTGCTACTTATAAATGATCCTTGAGAGGGGGCGATGGCTTGCTAAATATATCATCCAATTGAGCTTTACATGAACATACTCGATAATGATTTCTTTGGATGCAATCTTCTCTTAAATACAGTGACAACCCACCTCTATATGCTTTGTTTGTTCTTGGAAGACTGGGTTAGTAGCTATATGGACGTGGCTTAATTGTCACATTAGAGTACCATTGGCCCTGCATCGAAAAGTTGAAGCACTTGGAGGAGAGATCGAATCCACAATAGCTCACAGACTGCGTGGCCTATAGCTTTGTATTCTGCTTCTACACTAGGCCTGGCAATACCCATCTGTTTCTTGCTTTTCTAGGTTATCAAGTTTCCTCCAACAAAATTATAATACTCAAACGTGGATTTTTTGTCTATGACTGAACCAACCCTGTCTGCATCTATATAGGACTCAAACTTTGAGATGTCCAAGAGATCTGTAAAGAAGGGCCTGTCCTAGAGTATTCTTCAGATGGCAAGGGATACATTTGATGGCCTCCCAGTGTTATGCTTTCGGTTGATGCATGACTCTGCTCACTACACAATGACAAGCGAGATATCAAATCGAGTTACAATCAGATAAATAAGTTTACCAACAGGCTTCCTGTACCTCTCTGGGTCTTCAAACAGCTCACTTTGATCATTAGATAGTTTACTGTTTGGAACTTTGGATCCATTGAGATGTCGCATGGTTTGCACTCAGTTTCTTCCAACAAGTCCAATGCATATTTCCTCCAAGATAGGTTGATCCCATGGCAGACCAGGCCACTTCAATCCCTAGGAAATACTTCAGAGGTCCAAGATCTTTGGTTTGAAACTATTCCTTGATGTGGCTCTTAACTGCTAATATGCCGTCTTCATCATTTCCAATGGTGATTATGTTGTCTACGTAGACGACTAATGGCACAATTCCTTTGGAGGCCTGCTTCACAAACAGGGAGCGATCCACGTGGGACTTGTGAAAGCTGAAATCCACCAAAACTCGATGAGACTTTTCAAACCATGCCCTGGGAGATTGCTTGAGTCCATAGATGGCCTTCCAAAGTTTACACACCTTCCCATTCTCCCCCTGAAAAGGAGGTTGCTCCGTGTAAACTTTGTCAATTGTTTTACCAGTGAGGAAGGCATTCTTGACGTCTAACTTGTAAAGAGGCAATGACTTGTTTGTTGCCAGCCTGCCACATAGATCAAAACTTGCATGGAATTTAGTTTAACAACTGGAGAAAGGATTTTCTCATAATATAGCCCTACGGTATAAGTGTACCATTTGGCAACAAGGTGCGCCTTTGAAAGTTAAATGGACTCATCGGGTTGGTATTTTATGGTGTATACTTACTGACAACTAACTGTTCACTTTCTAGGAGGTAGAGAGACCAGTGTTCATGTTTCATTGTTGTGCATTGCTAAAATTTCTTCTTCCATGGCTCTCTGTCACCCACAATGAGCTAGCTCATCATTGTGTGAAAAGGGAACCACCTCCCATGACGAGGCTAGAGTGTAGGCCTGGGAGGAAGGGCTAAGGCAATGGTAAAAAAACATAATTAGATACTGGGTGTAAGGTGTAAGAGTGGGTACCTTTCCAGGGTAGAATAGGTAGGTACATATCTGGGTGTGACTATGTTGATACAAGAACCTCAATAGAGAGTGTTGGCAAGGTATTCTGAAACAGTAACGGTTGCGTAATGGCCACCACCGTTACCTTTATCATATGGACTGTAACGACCGTTGATTGTTCTCATAATGACCATTACAGTCTCTTTTTATTGAAAGAAAATCCAAAAAAAAATTATATTGGCCCCATAATGGATCGTTACGGCCTTTATGAGGGTTGTAGTGGCCGTTATGGGTTAGTTTTTGGCTGTTATGACTCCGTAATGTGTAATGGTTGCCACCCTTACCTTTATGTAACAGCCTTTAAGGCCACACCATGGGTGATGGTGGTGGTGATCATGAATTGGTTGTTCCATTTCTGTCAACTTGAGGACGGAACCAGCGGACAGAGACGGAAACGGAGATGACTAAGCGGCGGACGGAGACGGAAACGGAGATGACGATGAAACTAGCGGCAGAAACAGGGGACAGGGAAAAAGCAAGAGCATTCTGATTCTAATGAGAAGGGGGATTGGACGATAATCCTTGTGAGGAGAAAGAGGGATCCTCTGTCTAGCAGTCGGGTAAGAGATGTGGCGAGCTACCCGACTCTGTTCATTAAGGGTTTTCCTGAAGAGTGGCTTCCCATAAATCTCTCCAGAGTCTTCGGTAGAGCTGGAATAGTGATGGATGTTGTGCTACCAAAGAACGGGGAGACGAGAGCTATCCGGGGCTTTGTGTTGGTCAGGATGAGCACGGATAAGGAGTTACTATAGGTGATTCATAGCCTTCATGGCGAAAGTTTTGGGGGACAAAAACTGGTGGTGCAGTGGGTGAGATTTGGGCCGGAACTCAGACGTAAATGCATCTCTGTGCTGAAGACAAAAGCAAAATCGCCTCAAGATGTTCAGTGGGCTACTACACCTCAATATCAGCCAGGATCATCCTCTTTCATAGAGGTGCTTCTCAAATCTTCCAGGAATGCAGATCTTGGTAGGACAGATAATTGCAGGGCTGAGAAAGATTCATTGATAGGAAAAGGTAGTCTAGAGACGTCTCCTACTCAGGTTGACGACTCAGCTATTCAGATTAATCTGGACTCTTTCTCTAAGTCCAAGATGGATCTACGAGGGTCGGTGGTGGTTATGACCAAGGAAGGAGCATCCTTACAAGCGGTTAATCGGTGGCTAGAGGAGATCGGAGTCATAAAAGCGGGGTTTTATACCATTAGACCGATTGGGTTTAATGAACTCTGGATGAAGGGGCCTCCAGGATTTAATGAAGACTTTCTGATGATGGCAGGGGCGCTGCGCACCGACGGATCCTCAAATGGGAGGAGTTTTCGGCCTTTGGGTATGAAGAGATATGGGTGCTAATTTGGTCGATCCCCTTGGAAGTGTTGAGTGTAGAGTTTTTTCATATCATTATATCTCATCTGGGAGATCTTATCGAGATAGACCCTAAAACAACCTTAGGGGAAGAGTTGGGGGTCATCAGAGCTCGGATTCGAATAAAGAAAGGGACGATGCTACCACCATTCCTGAAGATTTCATCGGAGGAGAGGCATCTGATTCTGCCAATTCAACATGAGAGGAAAAATGATCCCATCCCTAGGTGGGGAGATCTCTGGCGAGCCAGAGAGATCCACTCGTCGAATCCGAAGGGTCGACATTAGAAGGAGAAGGAAGATTGTGCACAGCTTCAATGCATCGTAGGATCACCTAATCTCCACAAGGCACAGGTTACACACTCCAACACCCTACCGAATTCCCCTTCCCACATGCGTCGCGTTCTAAGAACTGCCTTCGGACACGTGGCGACGATCGAGCGAGAGACGCAGACCCACGAGTGCTCCCTTCTAGACACGCGTCTGTTGGATGAAATTCGTACTCCGGTCTTGCTTCACACAAAGCAGGCGTGTAATTGACCTCGGGAAAACGGTGTCTCCTCTGATCGAGACGCTACACGTGGCACCTTTATGTGTGACACTGGCGTTGTTAGTAGGGCGCCATGTTGCCTCCTCGGGTGCTATGCGGAAGCCGAGACTCATTGCTCCCTCGAGCGTCTTGCTGGCAACGTGAGGGAGGGTCGGTCTGACACCTGTAGCTTCGGGAGTTGCTTTGGCAGTAACGACGATCACAATAGACTGGGTCGGAATGTCAGAGAGTGCATCGGACCCAGCCTCGGTACCTCATCGGGTGGCTCAGATTCAATGCCATCTATGTCGTTAAATCTGAGCCTTTCCTTACGGGCAGTCCCTGGCTCCAAACCTCTTCAAAGGCCAAACGTTATTTCGTTGTCAGCTTTGGATCGTTCCAAGCCTTTGAAAGCGGCCCCAGATAGAAGACGAGCTATCTTCGGAATTCTTTCTTCAGTCGTCAGAATGGGGAGACCAATCCGATGTCGGTTCTCTGCCATACTCTCCCTTCTCGGTCAATGCATGCGATCAGGCCATTGTACCCTTATTCCAAGAAGATGCTGGTAGTGGCATTATTGAAGACGAGGCTCAAGGCATTTTGGAAGCGGAACCCCTTCAGATGCGGGTGGGGACTGTTACAGTGAGTATGGCATCTGCGCAGGTAACCGAAGAACAAATAGCCCAAATCGTGAAATGCATTCTGTAACGCCCTGAAAATCGGGGGTCGAGCATAAACTTCACTCCCGAGTTCCAGAACATCACTTATGCAACATAAATGCTTATGATTGATGCGGTTCTTGTCTAGGGTCGTCACTCCTAGTTAATCTCATACGATGATGCGGTTCTAGGTCGCTGCAAGGGCTTTTAGGGTTGTTACATGCACTCGTTGCACCGCTCCCCCATCACCTTATCAATACAGGCCTAGTTTATACTCTGTTTACTACGGGAAGACTCGTCGCCTCTCCGCAGACTCAGAGTATGCTCGAGGTCACTACAAAGGGCTGCTAGGGTTGTTACACGCACTCGTTGCACCTCTCCTCTATCACCTTATCAGTGTAGGCCGACAGCTCGAATATAGTGTCCCCTACCACCATAATCGGCTCACGAGTCTGGATTGCTCACTGGTCACTATGGGGAGGCTCGTGGCCCCAGCGTAGGCCGACAGCTCGACCACGGTGTCCCATACCACCATGCTCGGCTCATGAGTCTTAATGGATCAAGGTACCACGGTTATCAGGGTTTTCACTGGTAAGTTCAGTATCCTAGGTTCAAGCAGTTATGACCAATACAAGGTGAACATACGACGGTCAATCGGGTTACTTGACAAGTTCGACTAGTACGAGCGCCCGTTGAGTTGTACGACATGAAGTGCATAAGCACTTCGTGTAGCCTAACCACTGCCGACAAGCAATGCATGACTCGGGTTCGTCAAACACGTCTTGCGTGGCGAATAAAGGCCAACCACAAGCTAAAATCTGTTACCGATTGCCTGGACCATAACATAGCCCCAAACACATTCCATATTAACCAGTAAACATGTACAGTAGCCAGAACAGAAATAACCAAATAATTCAAGCATATTTCCCAACATGTTATAAGATACAACATGAACATGAATCTATACACATGCATTTCAAAGTAAAGCGACTAAGTTAAACAACTTGCATGGAGGAAATCATAAACATCGCTAAGGTAGTTGAGAATCCTATCTCAACACCCAAGTAAAGCATTATTTACTACGTATATACTCATACAAGCATTTATACAAACACTTAGACTACACATATTAGCCTATACATCATATGTTGGCTAAAACTTGTATTAGGGTGAATCCTTTCGCCAAACAGATACTGCATCCATAACTCGCATGTATATACGACAAATACTCATGGCAATCACATTTACAAAATTTATACGTATACGGTATCTTCTACAAATACCTAAAATACATAAAATTCCATACACTTCGTATGTATTCGAAATGGAAAACGGACAACATGATCTATATGTGAAATAGCATCCTCGTCAATAATCTACCATTAGCCGACATTGAAAGCTTTGAAAAATGACAACCTAAGCATCTAAAATCCGCAACTTACGCCGTAGAAGTGTAACGAATTCAATAGAGACTCTAAGTCTTTGTCAACGACTGATTGGCAACCTATAGTATGATTTAGGTTAGCTACTTCACCACTTGCACCAATTGAAACCCTAGAACAAGTTAGGCTTTCTTACCTAGGAACGAAGCCGGAGTCGTCGGAAAAGCGATTAGATCGTGATGGTTAAGAATGTAGGATAGCAGGGAGATCCTCCCACTTCTCTCACACTTTCTCTCTCTTTTCTCTTTTCTCTCTCCTAGGTTTTCCCAAATTCGCATGGGATGAGAGATTGAGGGTTTAAGGTCCTTATATAGGCCCAAAACTCTCCAAATTAGACTCAGGGCCATGATATACTTAGGTTATGTCCAAATACGGACCGTTCCGTCTCAACGAAGCACTTCTGGAGGTCCTGTTACTAAATGCGGTCGGACTTAAGCTCACCAATATTGGATCTAGGTGGAGTTAAGTTTTCGTCCCAGTCGGACTTCCAGATCGCACGTGGCGGACCAGTTTCAGTTCAATGGTTACGGGAACTCGATCAGAGCTACAAGTACTATGACATGTAAGGGCCACCTATCCTGATCCGAGGATGAATTTGGGTCGAATTCTAACGGTCAGAACGCTTAAAAATAACGCGCAAGTGGAACGTTCTAGATTACTTAAATTCATAATTAATTTTCTAAAAATCTACGCTTTCTCACTCTCTTCACTCCAGACTCAATGAAATGGTCTCAGGACATCGTTTGGGCTTGATTTTCGAAACGATAGTCAAGTCCAACTAGGCGGTCATAATGGTCTAAGTTCATCGCTATCGGACTTTCGACGTGCGGTCTAGATCCAATATGAAGTTACAAAGCATTCCCGGGAACAACTGGGTTTAGAGTTGGATCTTAGATTTTAGGGTAACATAGCGGTAACAAGTCTATAGGTTTTGGGTCTTACAGATCGTATTTAAAGTGGTTGGTGCTTATTTCACAGGCAATCTAGTGTAGCGCTAGTTAATTCACGTTAAATTTCTAAAGAATTTAGTCCTAAAGGGTTTCTTTGGCTTTGGAATTGGGTTCTGAGAGGTTACCAAGGTATTATAGTTGACTCATTGCCTAAGGACGTCTAACTCCAGGTTGACAAAAATCCGGGGTGTTACACATTCAGAAGAAACGTTGGATAAGGGACGCTCTTGGTCACATTAGTAGGTTCATTGACCTATCTTTCGGTGACAACCCAGAAGATTTCGTAGCTTTGTTTTAGTGCATCGAGGCATGCGGTCGGCCCCTCTCAACGTCGGTATCTCTGAGAAAAGCTCACACTCGAACAAGTCACAACAGGGAACTCCAGGGCCTCCTAGCTAGTCCAAATACCACATTCTTTAGTGAGAAGGGTACGGCAAAAGTTGTTCATAGGGGCAGATTAGTTGCTTAATGATCATCATGTCATGTAATTTCAGAGGGGTGGCTTCCAGATAGAAGAAAAGCATGATTAAGGATATCTGCTCCAGAAGTAACGCGGACATTATCTGCCTGCAGGAGACCAAGGTTCAATCCTTCAATGGCAATATCCTTAGATCCTCGTGGAAGGTGAAAGATGGTTCTTGGGTGGCCCTGAATGCTAAAGGTAGTGCGGATGGGGTGTTAATAGCGTGGAATTCAGCTGTTTGGTCCCTAGATCAGAGCTGGATAGGTGAATTTTCAGTTTCGGTTATCCTCGTTGAGGTTAATTCCAACCGCAGCTTTCTCATCTCCTCTGTGTATGGGCCGAAGCAAGCTGATCGAAGGGAAGATTTCTGGGAGGAGTTGAATGAAACTAGGCAAAGGTTTGATGGGCCGTGGTGCATAGGCGGCGACTTCAACATCACTCAATACTCGGACGAGAAATATATTAAGGGCAGGGTGAAAGCAGGTATGCGGTTATTTTCGGAATGGATCGATGATCAGGCGCTGATTGATTTGCCTCTGCTGGGAGCTCGATATACATGGACGAATGGTAGGATGAACCCAATCCTTGTGAGATTGGATAGGTTTCTTGTTTCAACGAAATGGATTGAAGCTTTCCCTCTTTCCTCTTAATCCTCCCTCCTAAGACCCACGTCCGATCACTGGCCGATAAAGCTCTCTATGCCTGAAGACAATTGGGGGCCGAAACCTTTCAGGTTCAACCTCGCCTGGCTGAAGATCGAAGGTTTCCCTCAGCTGATTAAAGGGTGGTGGGCGGGGTTCAAAGTAGATGGTTTTTGAATTCTTTAAAAGCTTAAGCTCCTGAAAGTCAAGATCAATGACTAGAAGGCAACTTTCCTTCATGCTAGAGATCGGGAAATTGAGGCTATGCTTGCTGAGCTTCAGGCGCTGGATGATGCTTCAGATGATGCTCCTCTGTTTGCTGATTCGTGGAATAGAAGGGCCCAACTAATCCACAGCTATTCTTTGAGGGTGAGCAAAGCTGAGACTTCGTGGAGACAGAAATCGCATCATAAATGGAATGTGGAGGGGGCCAAGAATACAATTTTTTTTTTTCATATTATGGCCTCCGCATGTGCTAGAGTCAACAGGATCAATTGCTTGGAAATCGAGGGTGAGCGAACTGAAGATCAGCAACGCATTTCAGAAGAGGTTGTAGGGTATTTCAGCAAGTTATTCTGCAAAGAAGGCTGCACAGACCGAAACTTGATTTTCTTCCCTTCAATCAGATTTCTCTGGAAGACGTGCTCGCCCTTGAAGCCAAATTCTCGGATGAGGAAGTCTTCGAAGCTGTTAAAGATATGGAAGGAGAAAAAGCCCTTGGCCCTGATGGTTTCTCGGTGGCGTTTTTTCCGTTTTTTTGGGATATGCTACAAGGAGACATCATGTATTTCTTTTCTGAATTTTACGAAAGAGGCAGACTATCTAAGGCTCTCGGAGCGTCCTTCATTGCTATCATTCCTAAAATCCAAGGTGCTGTCTCTCTAAAGGATTTCAGGCCAATAAGTTTGTTGGGTGGCCCTTATAAGATACTGGCTAAAGTCCTAGTGTCTAGGTTGAGAAAGGTCATGGGGAAGATTATATCGGAGAATCAAAGTGCATTCATTGCGGGAAGGCAGATCATTGATAGTGCTTTGATTGCGAACGAATGTCTTCACTCCATTCACAAATCGGGGTCCAAATCTCTGTTATGCAAGCTTGATCTTGAAAAGGCTTATGATCATGTTGATTGGGAATTCCTTCAATACATGCTTCAGCGGATGGGTTTTGGGGCTAAATGATGTCTCTGGATTAAGGAATGTGTTAGCTCTACCATGTTCGCGGTCGTTCTCAATGGGGTCCCCCAAAGGCTTCTTTGGGAGCTCAAGGGGGTTGCGGCAAGGGAACTCTTTATCTCCCTTCCTTTTCCTTATCGTCGGGGAGGCCCTCTCTAGAATGCTGAAAAGAGGTCAAGAAGCTGGTATCATAGGAGGGTGTGCAATTAGAGGGATGGACGCTCCAATCTCTCATGTCCAATTTGCGGATGATACCCTCCTTTTCTGTGAAGCTAATCAATCTAAAATCAGTAATCTGCGCACGGTAATTCGGTGCTTTGAGGCGGTATCGGGTCTCAAAGTCAACCTCTCCAATTCCAAAATGTTTGGTGTTAACATGGAAGAAGTTGAGACCTCTTTTTTTTTTGCGGGCTCCTTCGATTGTCCGACCGGTAACCTTCCAACTACCTTTGTTGGTCTTCCGTTATGCTTAGGAAAGCCTCCTAAGTCTATGTGGGACAAAGTTCTCGATAGATTTGAACATTTCCTAGCTAGATGGAAGTGCAAGTACTTATCTTTGGGGGGGCGTCTCACCATGATTAAAGTGGTCATCTCTAACTTGCTCTTATACTTCATGTCTTTGTTCAAATGTCCGAATGTCATCTTGGGCAAGTTCGAAAAACTCAGACGGGACTTCCTTTGGCATGGTAAGGAAGACAGGAAGAAATTTCACTTGGTGAATTAGAAAACAGTGTGTCAGAATGTGCACAAGGGTGGCGCAGGTGTCAGGGATCTCAGAAGCATGAACCGAGCCCTATTAGGAAAGTGGATCTGGAGGCTTGGAAATGAACCAGATACTCTTTGGAATCGTTTGATTAAGAGTAAATATGGTCAGTCTATAGGGGGGTGGTGGACGAGACGAGAGACAGTTCAGCGCATAGGGCCTCGGCCCTATGAAAAGATATCTTAGGCATGAAGAGGGAGATTCAACAAGGCATTTGATTCTCCATTGGCAAAGGAGACAAAATTCAGTTTTGGGAAGACGTGTGGGTAGGGGATCAACCCCTTAAATGTGCTTTCCCAAACATCTATCGTCTAGCTCCAAACAGATACATATTGGTGGCTGACAGTTATGATATTCATGGTAATGATGTTGTGTGGAACCCTCCCATAAGAAGAAATCTCCAAGATTGGGAGATTGGAGAGTATGTGGCTCTCCTTTTGTGGATTAGCAATGGTAAACCTAACCAGGCAGACATTGATAGGTTTGTGTGGATTCCAGACAAATCGGGCCTTTTCTCGGTTAAATCTGTTTATAACTTTACCACCCGGATCACTCAGGTGACAGAAGAATTGTGGACTGATAAGTTGTGGAAATAGAAGATCCCTCCAAAGATTGCGGTTTTTGCATGGCCGGTAGGTAAGGGCAAAGTGTTGACGGTAGATAATTTGAGGAAAAAAGGTATGATTCTTCCCAACATTTGCCTTTGCTGCATGGAGGATGCAGAATCTGTCAATCACCTGTTTATTCACTGTCCTCTCATAGGCTAGATTTGGTCTTGTATTTTTTCCTGGTTTCAACTGTCTTGGGTTCTTCCCAATTCGACGGGTCAGCTGCTTAAGGCCTTGCATGGTGCTTCCTTTGGAAAGCAGAAATCTATTATTTGGAGATTATCTCTTGCGGCTTTTTTGGTGGGCGGTGTGGGAAGAGAGGAATGAGAGATGTTTTAGAGGGGAATCTAAGGGCGGGATTCCATTGTGCAAAGGGTTCAGTTTTATATTTTCGAATGGGCTTCTATTGTTATCCCTCTAAAAGATTGTAATGTGCTTTTGTATGGAGCTAACTAACTCGCTATCTCAGCGGGTCGGCTGCTCCCTTGTTTTCCTTTTAATGAAAGTCTCTATTATCTCTCAAAAAAAAAAAAAAAAACTTGAGACGTTCAGGCAGGGGACATGGACACCAGTGTGAATACGACCAATGACCAAATCAAAACACTTGTAATCCTTTTGTGTGTGTGAGCGGTCGAAGAAAATACACAATGGCACGTGTTTAGTTTATCCGCACACTAATTTTTTGGACAAAGGCTGTGCAACCAAACACATGAATGGGTAGAGGTAACGATGAAGTATTGGGAAACAAGATAGGAAAAGGTATTTGACCATGAAGTATGGTTGATGGCTGCCTATTAATCAAATGACAAGCTGTAAAGACTGTAACTCCAGAAACATTTGGGAACGTTCATGTGAGTTAAGGGAGATCTAGTTGCCTTAAGAAGATGACGGTTTTTTCTTTCTACAACTCCATTTTGTTGCGGTGTGTAGGCACATAAGGTTTGATGGGTAATACCGGCTTAGGTAAGGAATTCATGAAATGAATTGGACAAATACTCTAATGCATTATCATATCTAAGACATTTAATTTCTTTATTGAATTGATTCTTAACCTCAGTATTAAAGGACATTGAATCTCTTTATTGAATTGATTCTTAACCTTAGCATTAAAGGACTTAAACATATCAAACACTTTTGATCTATCATGCATTATAAACACCCATGTCATATGAGAAAAGTCATCAATAAATGTAACAAAGTATCGAAAGTTATGTAAGCTAGGTACCCGAATGGGCTGAGGCAATAAAAAAGGTGTGTGATTATGGTTAATAAGCTGAAGCACGCAAGTAGACCGACAATGTTTAGCTAACTAACAGGCCTCATAATTTATTGAAGTCACATTGGATATTGAAGGAATTAGTTTTTTAAGAGACTCTTAAGGATAACTAAGCCGATCATGCCATTGTAGAGAAGTGACACACTGAGAACTGCTCTAATGCTTGCTGGTTTAGGATAGTAGAGGCCACGCAACTCACACCCCCCATCAATCATCGCCTTTGTCCTAAGGTCCTGAAATATACAATGAGACGGATAAAAGATTATCGAATAATTTAAATGCTTGGTTAATTGACTCACAGAGATTAGACTGAGGGGAAACTTTGGAACATAAAGGACAGATGGTAAAGCTATATTTGTACTTGGTGAGACAACTCATTTTCCAATGATGGCAAACAAGGAGCCATCAACAAATGGAACAAGAGGGCATTGAACTGAGATATTGATTGTGGAAAAGATATAGACTACCTATCATGTGGTTGGTGGCTCCAGAATCAATCACCTAAAGGTGATGAACCAGATGATGCAGCTAAAGCATTACCTGAGTTGGCTAGAGAGGTTGAGGGAGGGGAAGAGATTCAACAGTAGTGTTCCTATTGAGGAACCTTTCGAGATCAGTGCAAGAGATCACCACCGAATCATTCGTGCCTGAAGAACTTTCACCAGTTGAAGTCATAAAAGACTCCATATACTCGATAGGACTTGCATGAGGAGATGAGTGGGTACCGGCCTTTCTGAGAAAATTCTAAAATTTATCAACTGTATGATTTGCCTTCTTACAATGGACACAAAAGCATTGCTACCCACTAGTATTCCCATGCCCTCTCCCTCTTGTATGGCCAACACTCCATCCTGCACAGCCACTGCACAGCCACAGTGATGCAGGACAATTAACCACTTGCTCTAAAAGCTCGAACTGTTAGAGTATGGAGAATTAATCCCTTTATCTCATTGCCCAAGCCCCACGTCTCATGGGTTAGGCCCTCTGTCGAACCCTCCTCATGGGCCCCAAATCATATGGGTACCACCTCACACGAGCCACCCGAGTCACACGGGTGGGGTCCGCATCTCACGAGCCACCTGCATCACATAGGCCGCCCACCTCGAGTTTGCCCCTGCATCTCATAGGCCACCCCACTCGAGCCCGGTGTGAAAATGCCCCCGGATTAATCACCCCCGGTGAGGAGTCTCGAACACGAGACCTCCTGTTCTGATACCAATTTGATGTAAGACGGCCTAATCTAACCTTAAATGATCATGGTATTTGAAAAGGGGCAGATTCATGCAATCTTAAAAAAAATAAATAAATAAATATCAACCTGATTCATACATCATAAACACAAGAAAGAAATAAGGTTAATATAGCATTGATTAGGGCCATCCATCACAAACATGAAGTGTTGAATCTTAAAATCTGAATTTAATTGGATCCGACGAAAGATAGAACTTTCGTCTTGCAATAGGTCCGTCTAATGATCCAAGTGATTTTTCTAATCCAGAAAAATAGGAATTTCCTGGATTGAAAATCTGAAAAATTCAGAAAAAAAAATATGGTGGTTCTTCAAATGTAGATCTGGGTGATGGGTTTTATGTGAGGATGAAAGGGAATGAGAATCCTTTGAGAATAGGAGAACAAGAAGAAAATGAGGTTAAAAAGAATAATATCTTGAGAAAAGAGAGAAGGAGAAAGAAGTAGGGGATGAGAAAATTGTTTACTTGGGTCTCACGCCCTCTTCCAATCATTGGAAGTCGAAGACGAGATCGTCAGAAGCCAAAAGCTCTCCATTTTTTTCTTTCATAAACATAACATAATGTGCTATGGGTTTAGGGCAACCCTTATAAAATTCGTAATTACATGAAATTACCAAAATACCCCTACTAAAAAAAAGTTTCAAAAAAAAGAAATTCACACAAAATTGTGCATAAACTATCTTAAAACATAATTAATTCAAATGTTCATAAACTAAATGTAAATTTAAGATGCCCAATGGGCCCCGATGATAATGCCGTGAAGGTGGTGTAATGAAGGTGGGCCGTGACGATCCAACAGTTCGATCATACCCTCCTCACGATCCAATGGTCCAAATGTCTCCTCTAAGCAACTTACACATGTCACGAACACATGTGTAAGGTCTTCAACCTCTAGAGACCCGACCCGTATCCGTCATCTAACCACATTGACACGGGTAATGC
Organism: Magnolia kwangsiensis; assembly: GCA_037074715.1. Lineage (NCBI taxonomy): Eukaryota > Viridiplantae > Streptophyta > Magnoliopsida > Magnoliales > Magnoliaceae > Magnolia > Magnolia kwangsiensis. The sequence goes on from CM073574.1 coordinate 103,541,003, forward strand.
ACGCCTCTTGCGTTGATATACTTTGAATGACCTGGTGTCCGCATCAACTCCCTTCGGTTGAGAAGATCTCGACTCCGGCGAGATAAAACTCTTGTGCTTTTCTAACAAATCTGGATCTAGTCGCTGCAATTCTGCTTCCGTTAACCATGTACAGTCGGATGATGGTCTGTTCTTCCACTTTACTAAGTACCTTTGAAATCCACCGTCTCGAGTGGAAACAATTTGCTCATCCACAATTCCTTCAATTTCTTCTCTTATCTCAGGTATAGTAGGCATAGGTGGTGTAGGTTGGGAAGAAAATTCAGAAATTGGCCAATGGTTTGGAACAAAATTAGGGTCTATGGGATGGCTTGAACAAGGCATTAGATCCTCCACATTGAATGTTGAGCTAATCCCCATGCGAGGTGGAAGATCTATCACATATGCATTGGACCCAATTTTTTTCAAAATTTTAAATGGTCCAGCACTGCGTGCTTGTAACTTCTTAACGGTACCCTGTGGGAACCGTTCTGGCCTCATCCTAACCATTACATAATCACCCTCATTAAATTCTTGAATTCTACGATGTAAGTCAGCTGAAATTTTATATTGTTCATTACTTGCATTTATCCGCCTCCTAATCTCTGCATTCAACTCATGAATGTGATGGGAAAATGCATCGGCTAACTCTGAGGTCCTCTGGGTGACTGACATAGGTAACAAATCTATGGGTAGTCTAGGTTTATAACCACTAACAATCTCGAATGGACTCATACTCGTAGACCTATTAACTGAACTGTTATATGCAAACTTGGCGACTGGCAGGACCAAGTCCCAAGTTTTAATGTGTTCACCCACCAAACATCGTAATAGATTTCCGAGACTTCGATTCACAACTTCAGTTTGGCCATCAGTTTGAGGATGGTAGGCAGATGAGAACTGGAGTCTCGTACCCGTTATATGCCACAATGTCTTCCAAAAATAACTAGTAAACCGGACATCCCTGTCAGACACTATGGTCTTAGGCAAACCATGTAATCGAACCACCCCCTCAAAGAAAATCTTAGCTATGTTGGACGCATCGGACGTTTTAGAACAAGGGAGAAAGTGGGCCATTTTTGAGACTGCACAACCGCATAAAATTCTTTGTCATAGGTGGAATACTTTTGTTTTGCCTCATTCAGTTTCTCACTGAAATAGGCGACTAGATGACCCTCTTGGCTTAGTACTCCTCCTATACCTACGCCTGAAGCATCACACGCTACTTCAAAGACTTTAGAAAAATCTGGAAGACGCATGACGGGAGCCTCTATCATCTTGCCCTTAATATCTTTGAATGCCTTAGCTGCTGCCTTAGACCATATGAACTCTCCTTTTTTAATGCAATCAGTAATGAGAGCCATAATAGTGCTAAACCCTCGAATGAACCGACGATAAAATGTGGCTAAGCCATGAAAGCTTCTCACTTCATGTATGTTCCGCGGTTCAAGCCAGTCAGTTATGGCCTTGACTTTTTCTGGATCTGCTCGCATTCCTACAGACAACACTATGAACCCTAAGAAGACAACCCTATCAGACAGGAATGAACATTTCTTAAGGTTCGCACATAACCTCTCCGCCCTCAGGACACTACAGACCTGCCTCAAGTGGTCGAGATGCAGTTCTTTAGTGGTACTATATATGAGTATGTCATCAAAATAAACCACTATGAACTTCCCCTAAAGGGTCTCAAAACCTGGGTCATCACACGCATAAAAGTACTGAGTGCATTAGTCAAGCCAAAGGGCATGACCAACCACTCGTACAACCCATCCTTCGTCTTGAAGGCTGTCTTCCACTCATCGCCAGGGCGTATGCGTATCTGGTGATACCCGCTCTTGAGGTCTATCTTGGAAAAAATTATGGATCTAGCCATCATGTCTAACATATCATCAAGCCTCGGTATCGGAAACCGATACTTGATCGTGATCTTATTAATGGCCCTACTATCCACACACATCCGCCACGTACTATCTTTCTTAGGCATTAATAGCGCTGGCACGGCACATGGACTCATGCTCTCAGGGATGAAACCTTTTTTCAGTAGCTCATTTTCCTGTCTATGCAACTCTGCATGCTCTGCAGGATTCATCCTGTAATGAGGAAGGTTCGGTAAAGTAGACCCCGGGATGAAATCAATGGCATGCTGGATGTCCCGCATAGGTGGAAGCGTATCCGGTAAATCCTCAGGGAATACATCACTGTACTCCTCAAGAACCGAAGTCACCTCAGGGGGTAACTCTACATGAACCTCGGGTGTAACTTCCCTAGCCATTAGGGCATACACCGTCGAATCATCCTCTGTCTCTTTCTCAAACTTTTTTGCATTTATGATACGTAGAGACTTCGGAATAGATTTCCTCACATCCTTCCTTGACTCACTCGTTTTCACATCCTTAGCCTTGTCCATGTGGCTCTTGGGTGGTAATGGATTAATCTTGATTTTCTTGCCCTCATGCGTGAATGTGCACACGTTCGAGCGACCAAAAATCGTGACATCTCTATCGTATAACCACGGCCTCCCTAGAATGATGTGACCTACATTCATAGGTAAAACATCACACCACAATATGTCTTTATATGAACCGATTTGGATGGGGACTAAACATTGCTGGGACACAGGCATAGAAGACGTGTCAACCCAAGAAACATTGTAGGGTTGAGGGTGAGGGATGGGTTTCAAACCCAAACGAGTGATTGTGCTAGCTGAGACCACGTTAGTACAACTACCACTATCCACGATGACTTTGTAATTTTTGTTACCGCTCTTGATAAATGTGTAGAAAATTGTGCTTCTGCGCCAATCATTACTCTCTTTGGCCTTCGCTAAAGCACATCTAACTACAGCTAGTGGTGCAGTCTCTGGTTCTTCTTCTTCATAATCACTAGCACCTATCGCTGGATGATATTCCTCGACTTCATAATTACCCGTGTCATACGCATTTTCATTTGACTTGTCTATGACTAAGGCTTTCCCGCGAGTCTTTGCCGTGCACTGGTATGCAAAATGACCTGTACCTCCGCACTCATAACATCTCAAGTGACTACCACTGCCAGGATTGGAACCAAGGAGACCTTTGCCCTTATCATCCTTAGGCTTAGGCGGTGCACTAGCCTGCACCCTAGGTTGACTTCCAATGTTAGGTTTGGTTCCCTGAAAATCAAATCTAACAGTAGAGTCTTGAGACTCAAAGCGCCTTGTGATAGGAGACTTTAGGTAAAGCTCTAACTCCTGTACAACTTGGTAAGCCTAATCCAAGTCACTCACTGCACGGGTCATAAGCTCACGCTACAGATCCATGCGAAGACCCACCTTGAAACACGCCAGCGTCACTAAGGGATCCTCCTGAATATCACACCGCATCATATACTCCTCAAATTTTGTGATGTAATCTGCAACCGACATAGATCCTTGGCGTAATGCTTGCCACTGATCTAGGAGCTTTTGACGGTAAGAGAGAGGAAGATATTTTTTCTTTAATAATTCCTTCATCTCTACCCAATATGCGACTAGGACACCTCCTTATCTCTTGATCCTACGCTCCGTATTTGCCCAAAACAATTTAGCTTGACCCACAAGTTTCATTTTTGCAAACCGCACCTGTCGATTCTCAGACATCTCATACCATTCGAAATAATGGTCCATATCTGCTAACCAATCAAGGAATGCTTTTGGGTCAAGACGCCCATCAAAACTAGGAACATCTACTTTAACACTTTTTAAGACCCTCTCATCGACATCATAACGGTCTTGATACTCGACAGCGGGCTGCGGATTTCGCGCCCCTCCACGTCCTACCCCTCGGCCACGTGCTCCACGACCTCTACCACGATTTCCTACCCGTTCCTCAACTACTCCCCCCACGTGAGATTGTTCATCCCCTCCAATGTCGGGGATTTCTCTTAAGGACGTTTCTATCTGATCCATACGGGTATTAGTGTTCTTAGATTGCTCCTCAATGGCGGACAAACGTTGGTTGATCGTGTTCATCATCTCAGTCAACTGTTCCATATTGAAGATCGGGTGTAGACCAAATCCTCTACCAGTCCGAGTGGGCATACACAATAAGACTAAACTTAGGTTTCCTAAAACACGACTCTAGGAGATTATTTGACACAAAATTATAGACACCGATGATCCTAACCTTTAGAATGATGCAAATGTGAAAAAATTCAGATCTAGAATATTTTTATTTTTATTTTTATTTTTTTTGTGCAAATCTGAAAATTTCAAATCTAGATTTTATATGCGATGCATGAAACTCTAGAAAATAATAATAATAATAAGAAATAAAAATAAAAATCTAGACCTTGATAACTCGATCTGAGATGACCCAATGCAAGGACCTAATCTCTGATACCAAAATTGATCTAGGACTCGAACACGAGACCTCCCGCTCTGATACCAATTTGATGCAAGACAATTAACCACTTGCTCTAAAAGCTCGAACTGTTAGAGTATGGAGAATTAATCCCTTTATCTCATTGCCCAGGCCCTACGTCTCATGGGTTAGGCCCTCGGTCGAACCCTCCTCGTGGGCCCCAAATCACATGAGTACCGCCTCACATGGGCCACCCGAGTCACATGGGTGGGGCCCGCATCTCACGAGCCACCTGCATCACACAGGCCGCCCACCCCGAGTGTTCCGCTGCATCTCACAAGCCACCCCGCTCAAGCCCGGTGTGAAAATGCCCCCGCATTACACAACGTGCATTGCTGCCCCCATTTGGGATAGGTGTTGCGTTGTCACTAGATGAAGGCAGCATATATGAGGAGGAAGGAGCTGACACTTGCAACACTCTTAAGCAAAAATATTGGATAGAGGTGGAACATGCTTGCTTCATGGAAGCTGGGCCTTAACTGGGTCCAGATACGGGCAAACTGTTGCAAGGAAAAGTTTAACTCCAATTTCTTCCCATCGACACTATTGTTGAGCAACATTGGTGGTAAACGGATGATGAAGCTTCCATTCATCAAATAACCCTCTAAAGTGAGCACACTGTTCAATTCATCAAATAACCCTCTAAAGTGAGCGCAATGTTCATGAAAATTCTCTCCCTCTTTCATGGTTTGAAACTCCATGAAGGTATCATATGGGTGTTGTATGTCCCTCTCATTTAGTATGACCATTGGAGATAACTGAAATTTCCTTTGCACTATCACTATACATAACATTATAATAAAGCCAACTCATGACTTGGCAATCATCTTCTTTCCATTGAGATTAGGTGTTAGAATCCTCTGTGGGCCCAGCATCAGTCAAATGGTACAATTTTCACTTCAATGTAAGAAATATTCTGACAGACCAAGCCTATGGCAGATAAATCTCGACCCCCCAAAAAAAATCAGGAAATTTGTTGAGTGTCTATTCGGGTTTCCGGCTTGGAATCCATAAATTACTCTAGGCACAATGGATTCAAACAACCAGAGCAGCAAATCACAATATTTCAGTAGCAAACCCCAACTTGTGTCCAAATATAGAAGGATAGTCACACTGGTTGAAGGGAATGATCAATAGACAGCGTGCAATAGCCACATCAAACACAGATCAAAGCAAGATGGCCGCAATGTTCAGCTGCAATCAACAAGGGCTGTCCGGCAACAATATGATAAACATTAACAATAGGAGTGTCAAATAGCAAATATGATGAACGTCCAGGAATCATAGATGCTGATCAAATATCATTCAGATACCATTCAGCACATATCAAATGCTGATCAAGCAGCATCAACAACAGCATCACACGCTGGTCACAGAGATGCAGATATCCAATGCTGATCAAGTAGCGTCAACAGCACTGTCACAGGCTAGTCACAGAGGGCCACACCAGCAACAGAAATCAGACAACAAAGAGATCAATGACCCACTGAACCCAGCGTTGATTAATCTCTATACATGATTGGCCCGATCACAAAGACGCACGGCGTCTTTACTGCATCATATACATCGGAACCCATTTGGTTCTGAAATGAAAGGGAAAGAAATGAAGCTCCCTTACCCGATAGGAAGGGAGGGACATGCCTTCCAACAGTAGGATTGGATCTTTTCCACTCTTTCACCAGGTGAGCCAAGAGAGAGGGAGGGAAAACGCACAATAAATCAATTGAACTCACAAGAAAGAAGAAAATTCTCTGAAGCCTTCAAAATCCAGTGATAACATGAAAACCAGTCCAAGCATGACCATAAAGAGTATTTAAGGCTCTATACATAAGTCTTAACTCTAAAACCCTACCTGATCTTAGACCTTAATTTATTCTAATCTCTGCTGTCGGTTTCCATATTGAGAGAAAAAACTCTAAATTGACCCTGACTAAAAGTACTATATTACTACTGTAGAATTGTTATTTTAACATGCACTGTCAAACGTCACAGAGCACCACTTTTTGCAATAAAGGGTTATGTCCCTCCACCATTCACTTGATTGGCTGAGCCTGCCCTTGGCCCTTCACATGGTTTGTGATTCTCTCTCTCTCTCTCTCTCTCTCTCTCTCTCTCTCTCTCTCTCTCTCTCTCTCTTTTTAATTTTTTTAATTTTTTTAAAACTAACTTTTATTAATTGGAATAAGGCTGTGATTATGATGATGTTGATGATTGGTAATCTGGGCTAGGACCCGAGACCTCAATGTTGAAACACACCCTGTCTACTATTTGGTTATGATTAGCCCTTGGGGCTGCATAAGTTTCACAACTTTTTTCTGTTAAGGCCAACCCGAGCCTTGCCTCCACACCCATTTATGGCTGTTGCTGGCCAATCCAAGGCCTGGCTGGGGGCTGAGATTCTCAGGCCTGATTGATGAATGGATTGCTCTTCGGTTGTCCCCAGCCTGAAACCAGCCCATTACTGCACCCTCGTTTTCTTTTTCTTTTTCTTTTTTTCTTCTCTTGTAGTATCATCACTTCTTTACATCATTATTCTCTATAATTCTCTCATGTATTCAAATGTCTTCATCACTAAATAAAAGTATATGAAATTATTGCATGAAAAAAGACTAACTGATCTTGATTCATTAAAGAACACTTACTTTCTGTGGATCTCTTTGATCATTTTGTCTCAAAGATCTGTTGGCCTGATTTTGAGATTAATGTTTCTGACTATAAACAATGTTTCGTCTTTGTGCCTTTTCAGGTACCCGGCTATTAATAAACCAGCCGCTGTTCTTCATTGGCTTAATCACGTGGAGACTGATGCTGAGTTTATAGTAATTCTGGATGCAGACATGATTCTCAGAGGTCCTATTACACCATGGGAGTTCAAAGCAGAACGTGGCCGTCCAGTTTCGACTCCCTATGAGTAAGACAATAGGACGTTCTGGAGGGTAGATTTGGGTGTTCCTGGTTCCCAAGCCGGACTCAATGCATTGAATCTGAATAGTGGTCACAATGCCTATGGGATGTTGCCAGTCTTATCTCACTTGTGATTTGGGACAAAATTTTCTGGAAGATAAAAGCAAGCTTAATATGGTTCCCATTTTCCAGGCTGCTTGATGGGGGCCAAAATGTGCGTAAATCCACATGCATAAAGGCCCCGCCCAAGTGGAGAAACTAAATGATTGGGTTCTCCATGATGGGTTTTCAGCCCACCCTGGCCTGCATCACTACCCAAAGGCACCAAGCGTCCTATCTATCTTTGCAAGTCCATTTGATCACAAGTGTGGTACACTGAAACACGCCCTAATTATTAATTGCTGTTGAATCTTTATGAATTCCTGACTTGTTCTGTCTGCATGCTAGTTACCTTATTGGTTGCGATAATGAGCTTGCCAAGATTCATACACGCAACCCTGAAGCTTGTGACAAGGTTGGTGGTGTAATAATCATGCACATTGATGATCTGCGGAAGTTTGCGTTACTGTGGCTGCACAAAACAGAGGAGGTCCGAGCTGACAAAGCTCACTATGCAACTAATTTTACTGGAGATATTTACGGGAGTGGCTGGATTAGTGAGATGTATGGCTACTCATTTGGTGCAGCAGAGGTATGTGCTATGTGGGTTGTTGTCATCCATTATTGCTTATCAAAGTCAAATCCATGAATCAATTTCTAAGTGTGCATGCAAAGACATGCTTGTGCATCTACATGTGTCCATGTGCTGCTCAGATGCAGGCACCCCCATGTGCACTTTATATGTTTAAAGATACCACGTGCCCATAAATCCATAGTCACATATGCATACTTACACGTACTCAATTTTTCTTGGAAAAAAGCACATGCTGATGCACCCAGGTGGATTCATTCATTCACATGTGCATGCTTGATTTCCACATTTTCTTGTATTTGTACACTTGTGGTTTCACATTGGCACATGTATTGTTATCATGAACTTTGGGATTTTTTTAACCTTTTCAGATATTGGTTTTCTCAGGCAAATGTTTAATGAATCTCCTTAAAAGTGGCCGCTTCTTTCCTTTTTTTTTTCTTTAAGTTTCACTGTCTCCCTTGTTTGTGGAGTTTCCATATCTTTCTAAGGGGCTGTTTGGATGCAAGTAGAATCATGTACTGCACATGCTAGCAACATCAGCTTGCACATGATTTGCCGAGCACCCTTTTGCACATGAGAAAAATGAGGACAAGTAGAGCCAATATGACCATTGCTCAAGTATAGGCTATCCTTTTTCAAAAGTTTGACTAATACATGCTAAAAGTATTTTATGGTGCATGTAGGAACATAATGTTCCACGCACATGCATCAAATGTGCCAAATGCTCTACATGTACAACCATCTATATTTAATTACCAACATGTGCCATATGTACCACCATCAATCCTCAAGTGCATCACATGTGCTACTTGTGTCAATCAGTGTGCACATGTAGTAGAAAGTGGTGAGGGAGAGAGAGAGAAGAAGAGAAGTTTGGGGCAACAAGTGACTGTTGTGTGTTGTGGCCCAAAAGATTAACATACACACACATATTGACTTGAGCAAAACTTGCATATAGTGCTCCATAGAAGTACATGGATAACACACACACAATAACATATATTTTCCTACACTCTCTCAAGCTGGAGCATAAATACTGATTGTGCCCAGCTTGGAACACATACGAAGAAGATAATAATGATTAGCTTGGGTGACAACTTCCCCTCAAACACAACATGGTGGCATACACAATCGTCAATTGCTACTTGTTTGTTGACTGAGCTCTCATTGTCCATTGAATCTTCTCTTCATATAGCATGCCATCACCAAACTCGGCAACCAAGTCACCAAATCGCCTTTCGCATGCAAAATCTTCTCAAAGACACATGCAACACTCCACAATAAGTGAGTGAACTAAACTCAAAATGGTTGAGAGGGGGACTACACCCACAACGACATGTGAAGACACACGATACCGTGCAACATGTGAGTGACTAACACCCACAAATGATAACAAATGCCTAAATTGGGGGGGGGGGGGAATAATTCCTCCATGTCAAGTTGGATCGAGCATTACATCAAACGGTTTGTGTGCATAGTACTTCTAAACATGGAAGGGAAACATCAATTACACAATCACCATCTTCAACATGAATCCACACCTCATTTCACAGTCTGACAACATCAGAACATGAAGACAATGAAATTTCAGCAAAAGGACCCAAAACAAGGGTTGTACGACCCCATTTCTTCTATATATATATATAGTGCCTCCAAATCTCAACAAATTTTCACAATTCTTATTTCTGATGATTGTTAATGATCAACTGCACCTAATCCATGTGACAAATCGTCTCCCAAATACCTCAAAAACACAGCAAAATCTTCTCAAAGACGTGCAACACTACACAATGGGTGAGTGAACTACACTCCAACACTTAAGAGGGGCTTACACCCACAACAACATGTGAAGACACATGTGATACTATACAGCTAGTGTTTTGAATAGCTATGCTATGCAACGTGTAGCTTACACTATGTAGCGTAGCTTAGCCTTAACGCTACATAGCTCATGAAAATAGCTTAAGTGGCATGTAGCCTACACTACATGATTAATTTGCATAAGCTACACGCCACATAAACCACGCTACGCGTTACGTAGCATTATTACATTTTTCCATTTTCAATAAAAATCTGTTAATCTTTTCAATGCTTTTAGTAAAATAATATTAGTAGTATTAAGTCAGTTTTGTTGCTCCTTCTTTACCTTTATACTTTGTTTTTGGCTCTTCGGTTCTTTTTCATGTGTTTAGTTTTTTTTCATTCAAACGCTATTTCATAGATTGGAGTAAAATGTACAAAGTAGATTCGGGCAGGCCCATAAATAAAAAGGGGAACAGGCCCACCTATCATGTTCAAGAGAAAACGAAAGGACAACGGCTAGCCTTCCCATAAGTTCCCCAGGCCAACTCTATCGAGGAAGAGGAGACTAGAAATGGGAGAGGGAAGTTCCGCCGGAGAATTCAAGAATCTGTTCGACTGGCCAGCACTACCCCTACGGGCTAGAGCATCAACCACAACATTTGCCTCCCTAGGAGTATGGGATAGGACAACCTCCATGGTTAGCATGAGCGATTTAATCCAGGCCTACCAATATCACAAGGCCCACGGAGGAGATGAAACTTGGAGCAGTGTCCCAATCATAGAGTTAGAGTCACTGGCCACCTCTACCTTAGAAAGACCCAAGGAGGCACAATGGGAAAGACTCTTCCAGATCGCCCTGATCTCGGCTCGCGAGTTAGATCCGAAACCATACCCAGATGAGAAGGCAAAAAGGAGGTTCCCCGAGCTGTCTCTTCCCACACCCCCACCCCCTGAAAGGCCTGGGTTACCTAGGTACGAGCCATCAACGTTTATTTTGACCCAACCCCTTGACAGTCTAGCCCATTTAACAACGCGGACCCTTTTTGCATCTGCAATGGCCCCACACATCCCTAATGTAGAAAGGGTAGTGGCAGAGGATCCGTTAACCACCTTTGGGAGGGGAAGAGAAGAACCGAGAAGATTAATCCAGAATTTGACCTTGCCAGTCACCTTGGCTACAATAATCGGGGAATCGTCAAAGCCTGTTGTATTTCTGGCCAGCCAGATCTGCCAGAAAATGAAGTAGGGAGTGAGCCCCTTTAGGATTTGAAGATGGTCCGATGAGCCAGCTAATGACCACCCGGTGCCTTGCCGGATGCCGAGACGGAGGCTGTGGAGTGGATGTTGAATAACATCTCGAAGATATCCCAAACCTTCCTGGCTATTATCCTGGAGGAGAAAATGTGGTCAATAGATTCGATGCCGGGCAAAGAGGGGAGGGGACAACAACTGCACTTTGATGCCAAAGAGATACCTTTTGCTTGAGTTCTGACGTCCACCGGGATCGCACTATGGATGATTTTCCAAATATCATGAAATGTTGTTAAATTTCATTATTAACTTGTCTAATTTGGTGCAAAATATCATGAAATTGACGTAACCAATCACATCCTTGATTAAAAATCTAGAAGTATTCTGTAACTTACGCCCCATGCTTCAGAGGGGTGAATGCTATGCTACACGCTATTCGCTATTTAAGACATTGTATACAACATATGAATGAACTACACTGTAACCGATAACAAAGGCCCAATAAAGAAAGAAATGATGAAAGGAAAAGGAAAGCTACATTGCTTGTAGAAATCTCCCATGCCAAGTTGGGTCAAGCATTACATCAAACAGTTTATATGTGCATTACCTCTAAGCATGGAAGGAAAACATCACTATCCTCGACATGAATCCACACCTCATTTCATATCCTCACAACGTTAGGATATGAAAACAAGTAAATTTCAGCAAAAAAACAAAAAACAAGGGTCGTATGGCATCCATTTCAAAGAAAAATAAAAATAAAAAATCATATCACCTAATTTGTGTGATAGATCTGCCCAAAATCCCCTAGAAAATCAATACAACAAGAAAGCCAAAATCTGGATTTTTTTGGACTTTTCTCTATTTTCATTGAAACACCACAAAAAACTTAACAAAAATTCTAGAAAAATCACCAGTATTCTTCTAAAATAAATTTCTTCCAAATTCCATAATTTCTACTTTAAGGGACTACCTGGCTGTACCTTACTAATGTCATCCCTTCAGTCCGATTAAATCAGCAGTGGGCCCCACAATCATATACTGCGATCAGGTCCAAAACCAGATCTAATATGAAGTAGAAAGTGGTGAGATGGAGCAAGAGAAGGGAGAGAGAAGAAGAGAAGTTTGGGGCAACGAGTTCAGTGTTGTGTGTTGTAGCCCAAAAGACAACACAAACACATGAGTTTTTTTTCCTACACATGCACCATAATGCTAAGCCTGTTAACAACCATCCTAAGTTCCCTACTTGTTCTACCACTCCATGTACCAAGTGCTTGACAAATGGGGTACAATACAAGTAGTCATGCATTGTATGACCTGCATTGCATGTACTTGCCAGCAAGTGGTGTACAGGAATTTATGTGCATCTAAACAGCACTTCATCAGGAAAGTTGCACCATATTTTCCTGACAGAAATCTGATTAGATTTTCTCATAAGATTCACTGTACACCTGCCCAATGAGACAAATGAGTTGAATGTGAATGAAATTTCCTCCTTTTGTTGTCTGTTTGTTTAAATTAGATTATCCAGTGAATCATTTAATGCTGACATAATTTTCGTTCTTTCTTTTTTCTTTTTAAACTATGAGTAATGTTGATGTTCAATTCCCTCTTGATGCAGTTGAATCTGAGGCATTCTATAAACAGTGACATACTGATCTACCCAGGTTACATTCCTGGACCAGGAGTTGAACCCAGGGTCTTCCATTATGGATTAGAATTCAGTGTAGGAAACTGGAGTTTCGACAAAGCTAATTGGAGGAACACTGATGTGGTAAACACGTGCTGGGCCAAGTTTCAGGACCCACCTGATCCTTCATCAGTTGCTTCAACAGATGTAAACATCCAACGGAGGGACCAGCTAAGCATTGAATGCATGAAGACACTGAACGAGGCTCTCTATTTGCACCACAAAAGGAGGAACTGCCTTGACCTTAGTGCCCAAATCAACTCAAATGAAGGGATCAAGAGGGAAGTCGCAATGCCACAGAGTTTTGGGAGAACTGACGGAAGCTTCCGCAGAATAAGAAGGTTATCCCTGCCAGATTTTGCATCCCGCTCATCGCTCCTAGATGCAAAGGACCAAGTCTTTAGTTCTTTAAGATTTTGGATGGTTGGCCTATGGGCTATCTCTGTATTGGGCTTCTTAGCTGTTATCTCAGTGGTACTATCGGGGCGTAAAGGGGATGGGCCGAGGAGCAAGCCTTATAGAAACAAACGGAGATCTTCTTCTGGATTTTCAGATACGAATACAAATTCTCAGCAATTTCAGGATTATCATTTGTGTAGTGCTGAAATGGTTTCTAAACCTTACAAAAGCCTAGGAATCTGTTGCTCGTGTTGAGCGGATAATATTCCACAGCAGAAAACAACTATTTATCTGCACATTTGGTGCATGGAGAAAAAGGCAATATGGTCCAGACGGGTATCCTGAGCTCTTAGAGCACTGACGGTAGGCAGAGATCTACAACATGTGCTTGTTGATGTGCTTCCATATCCTGTTTGGAGGTCAGAAATCTTGATCAGATGGTTATTGTTTCCATTTGAGTCAGGTTCCTGGAAAGTATTCTTAAGAGAATTCCAGTTGACGTTTTACTTCCAAATGATCCAGTTCAATTTTGGGAACACGTCATGTTGTATTTGAGTTTCCTGTACTGTATTCTCATTGTACAGGGGCCTTTAGATTTGAGTTCCCTTTTGACGTTTTAAAGTTTAGGTATAATCTCACATTTTCTTGTAAGAAATACCAGAGGCAAAGGGATGTTGATTCTGTCCGTTGAATTTTGACTCTCTTTTGTGTACCATTTTCATCAATTTGAACCTCTATGTTGCAATAATCGGGGGGCAACTCTCCATAAATTCCAATGGATTGTGCTGCTCTGTGCAGATCCAAAGCTCGAATGTCTATATGGGCAGCTCTGCCTTCCTGCAGCTCCAAAGCTCAAATGTTTATATGGGTGGCTCTGCTTAGATAGCTAATTCCAGGCTTAAGGTCAATTTGGAATAAGTTTTTAGCCAAGCAATGTTCATCTGCCTGTTTTGGTCTTGTTCAAAATGCATTTAATGTTGCAGTTAATAAGACTAGGGGCATGGCATGTGCAAGGCACATGGACGTCCGAGGAGAGGGGAGAGAGGTGGTGGACAAGATGGGGGTTATTGTAATGTCCCGAATTTGAGGGGTCGAGTACACACTCGTTTCCGACATTACAAGTGTTACTTCTATCTTTTAAAAGCGCAATTTAATATCAAATCAAAATGGCATCAAATCTAATTGTGAAGAACCAAACAATGTATAAAGTCTGAAAATAAAGTGGGTCCACATCAATTAAAAACACATCCATACTGTCATCCAACCAAACAATAGAGTATATATGCCTAAGAATATACTAAATGTCTGTTAACCCTAGATAACTACTCCAATGACAATAACAAAGTGGAAGCATGCTGGAACCAGGCTTGCTCATTAAAAAAATTGGAAGTACGACACTTTCTCCACTAGGTCCATATAAGTCTCATCTAAGATGGCAGCTTTAATGGCACCTACATCAATGACATGTAGGTGGTTTTTAAAACACCGTTCTCAGGAGGGAGTTACCATTCTCCTTAGTTGTTGACAATATCAACACAATTAAGCACATGCAATGATAGCACAACATAGCACACAATTTTATAATCTAGTTAATTAAATACATATATGTCATGATATGCGGATATATGTCTCGAGAAAGAAACAACAATGATATGTCTCATCACTAAAATCACCTACAAAATAATAGAATCGACAATAATATGGCTCATCACCAATATTACCCACAATGCATATAAAACCAACAGTAATGTGTCTCGTCACCAACAATACCTGCAAATGTCATGATATGTATGCTTTAACCAAATCTTTATTAATCCATTCACAAATAGTCATATTAAGAAAGTTAGGATGCCACAACAATATTATGAGTCAAATAAACAGGATCACCTAGCTTATCGCTTGTGTCCTGTAATCCAAATTAGGATTCATCACCTATATATCAAATATGAATAATCAATCCAAAGTTACAGGCTCGTCGCCCAAAGAATTAATCAACGTGGTAAGGGTTCGTTACCTGATATAAAATACGAATAATCAATCAAAAGGTATGAGCTTGTCACCAAAAGACTTAATCAATACGGTAAGAGCTTGTTATCCCAGACCAAATAAGAGAATGGTAGACTCATCATCAACATTAATGCTCATTAGATACTATGGTGAGTTCGTCACCTAGCATAGGCCGACAACTCAAACATAGTGTCCCATACCACCATACCCGACCCATGAGACTTAATATATAGTATTGTATTACACACTAACAATTGTAATTAGCCATTACAAATTAATGGAAATCGTGATATCCTAGATTCAACAAGATGTATAGCAATAAACAAACAATTGAATGATCAAATCTGGGTGGAACCTATCCGGTGGACCAAAGAGAACTTCAACAAACTAGTATTGGGTGTAAAAGAACCGGTGTAGCCTTGATTACTGTCGGCTGACTGTGTTCTACCTCGGTCGACCAAATAAACCTATGATGGTCATTCAAAAGTTAGACAGACCACTATTCAAATAAATTTTTAGAGCTTGATCAATAACAATCTAGATATATAGTATTATGCACATAGTCATAAGCAAATATCAGTCCAATATAACATTATGATAAGTCAATTGAGTTTATTCACAAACACTTACCATCAGTCTAAGAAGATCTGTCACAATAAGTAGCATAAATAAATTTAAATTTCATAATTTCATACAAAGCCATGGAATGGTTACTCCCGATGGCGATCTATGTAAGGTTATGCTTGCCCCACAATTTGACACACTGATCGACGAATATTGTTAAGAGATCAATTCAACGGTGGTCGATTATCGATCGAGGTTGCAGCTATAGAAATATCCGAGGAAGGATAGTTAAGATTGGTATCCTCAATTTGATCGCAAGCCAATGGTCTGAACATCTCAACATTGAATAATTCCAAATTAGTGTAGCTAACCTTTTTTAAAATATCTAGAAAACTTCCATTCTCTACTAGGGTTCTTCACGTATTCTCGTATGCTCTCTTACTGCTTTAGGTTGAATGATTTGTCACATGGTCTCAACCATCCAATCCATATCGGATGTTAAGCCCACTAATAAGAATGTTTTTCTATAACTCCATGGTCAATGGCCCACTAAAGAGCGGTGTAAAGCTTGCTTGGTTAATCCGACCATTTATATGGTGATTTAAGAAGTGGGGTTTCTTGTGAATGATGTATAGGGTCTAGATGATCCAAGTTTATCATTTAGTCTTCACAAGATTAGAAAAAATGGTGATTTGGCCCTGATTACTCTGTCATTAATTTAAAGGCCATTAAAGTCGTTTGGTCAATTCAGTTTATTTACATAGGATAATTAAGATCAAATCCATTAGTCATGTTGATTTTTACTAGATCTTCATTAAGCTACGATTTTTCTGATTAATTGACAAAGGGTCGCTTAGATCTTGGCCCTAAATGCATATATCACAGGGTTAGGCACAAGATTTAAGTGATCAGACATATTCATTAGCTTCATAAGAGTATCTAATTTAATTTGTATGGTTCTTTAATGGTAACATCCGCGTATCTTCAGCATCGGTCTCCCATGTAGCTTCTTTGTCATGCCCCAAAACTCGAAAATCGGATTCATAGGAATCCCGATTGCCGAACCTGGTGTCGACAACCTTCATAATACCCCATTCTCCCCCCCTAGCGTACATATGCCAGGTTCTGATCCTGCGATCCTACAAGGAGAATTTTTTAATGTATATTTATCTCATAAGAAGCATAACCACAAGTATACCCAATTCATAAAGGCAACATAATCATCACATATCAACTAATATAATCATTTGAATACAATATTGAAAAGGAAATACATATATCGTAATCAAAGCTCCAGAGGACAATTGCACGCTGCAATCTCAACGTTGCTGCAACCTAACGCCACTTGCACGCATCTATGTGCATAAGCTTACAAAAGCTTAGAGGGTGATGAAAGTGTGTACACAGGATAAGTGCTAAGTATACCATAAATCGCATAAATCATACATCCTCGGAATAAGCGAAAATACTAACAAGATTATGAATCATACGATATAAGAGTAAGCGAAAACATACCGGTAAGTCCATGAGTGCTATCAGCCGTACCAAGGCTATGCGATATAAAACATAATAAGACAATAATAGATGCTGAGGATGCAGTGCAATATGCAAATCCTGACGAGCCACGAATACCATCAACTTCATCCAGGCCATATAAGTGCAAAACCATAGTAACCCAAAATGCTAAGTACTGCGGATGTAATGTAATATGCGATGCGAATGAAATGACTATGCTAGAACGTGAAGTCAGGATAATAGTGCGTAGTATTGTAGGCTACGAGGTCTACCACAAGGGACTTCTATCCCAACCAGTCTCATATCTAAATTTGGATAGTCTGACTCAATGTGGTAAACTCCTGATCTTGGGTTAGTCACGCGCCTAATCGAAATCCTGGCCATGCGAAGGTACACGTAACAAATAATTACGCACCACCAGCCCGAGTGGATAGTGAATGGATGAATGAATGGATATACAATTCCTGCTCAATAAGTCCACATATCATTACGGTTGCTCTTTGGAGAAATCACTAGGGTTTATTACACTCCACACCGACTACCTCCTCCCTAGCTGCACAGCCCAGGGAGTGGAAAAGACCTCACTATCAGCCAGCCAGCAGTCTGCCAATACCTACTTGGCTCATCGATAGCAAACCCATTTACGAGATGGTCATACTCAGCCTAGCTTATAGCCTCCTCACTCGAGCGGATAAGGCCACACCCCCTCCCAACCAACCATGACACAGTGAGAGACGCGGCCTACTGGTATTCGGCACTCGGGCGCTCATGTTCCACTCGGTCTAGACGTTGGGGCACCTCCTGACCTCGAAGATTATGAGATTTTCACCCAAGGACATCCTAAGTGCCCATAGTGTTAGAACCAAGTACTTCCAGTGTCCCATTTAGACATCCACAATGTGCCTGTGGAGGCCACGACCTTGATGTCGTTAAGGCGTATAATGATCAAGTCACATATATGCGAGATGCATGAATCACACTATCCAATTATGTAGCAATCCTGCGCATACGACGCGATAATGTGGGCAATCCGGCTCATAAGGAGTCCCGTAAATAGTCTGCCCAATGACGATGCTATGATCAAACATTCCTCATATCAGGCATACATATGATGTGCATGGGCATGAATCATGGAATTATACTACGCATTTTATATAGTGATGAACTATCCTCATAACGAAGATGAGCCTTGATGGCTTACATACAACAAGTATGGGCATATTAATGGGCCCTAAGGAGAGTTATAATACGGACATTTAACCAACATTATTCTTACAATGTGGAAGTCAAACCAACATTGCTCTCAAAGCATAGCCTGCCATAAACATCATTACATAACCAAGGTGAAATCACATATTGCAAAGGACTTGTGTACATCCCATTGGGCCTCAACTCATGGGCCTTAGATACATCGCCTCATCATATGGGCCCCATATATATATATATATATATATATATATATATATATATATATATATATATATATATATATCAAGGACGGGCCACAAATACATCAAGATGGGCCTAATCACATAGGCCTCATGTATATATATCTAATAGGCCAAACCAATTGGTCCTTACATACATTGCAATGGGCCATAACACGGGGCCTTGAATACATCACAATGGCCTTGCCAAATGGGCTGGAAGTATATCATAATGGGCCTTTTTACCCATGAGCTCTAAATACATCATAATGGGTCTCAAGCCACGGGCCCTAATACATCACAATGGGCCTCAAATACATCACAATGGGCCTCAAACCATGGGCCCTAACACATCACAATGGGCCTCAACCCATGGGCCCTAATACATCACAATGGGCCTTAACAATGGGCCTTATACACATCAAGGTGGCCTCAATAATGGGCCTCATACACATTAAGGTGGGCCCGACAGGTGGATGGTGTGAATAAAGCACATACATCAATGGTGAGTCCCATGTTAGTTGGATGAACGGTGTGTATAAACACTTACAATATAGTGGGGTCCACACCACCGTCTAGTGGGTAGACGGAGTGGATATAGAATACGCGCATCAAGGTGGGTCCTACGGATGGCCTAGCCCACTAGAGATTTAGATCTATCTTAATTGAATGGACAATGTGGATTCACACCATTTGGATGGACGGTGTGGATACACACGTACCATCAGCCAGCATAAAACACATATATCTTGGTTAACCTCACAGCAGCACCGTCCAATGAAGGACGGTGTGGATACCAGATACATACATCGATGTGGGTCCCATGTGGGACCCACCATAAATAATATATATATATATATATATATATATATATATATATTATGTATAAATATATACATCAGGGTACGTCCCACCCTAACCATCCAGATGGACGGCTGGGGTGAAAGACCTCCCCACGAGGGCTTCATCGTCAGAATGGATGGACGGTTGGGATGAAACACTTGCCCACTGTGGGATAAATTGCAACATTTCGGTGGAATTCACCGTCCAGAGAGCTGGACGGTGAGAATATAAGGTACATACATCCTGTGGTGTCCACATGGACAACACTCATCAAGAGGACTTCCACTTGTCCATAGATGGACGGTGGAGATATAAAAAAAAATATATCTGGGCGGTCCCACACCTGCTGGACGATGGATCTGTCCAGCGGGCAAGCCCTGTAATGATCTCTCTAAATGGACGGACAGGATATAAAACATACCTCCTGCTGACGCCTAAAAGGTTTTCAACGGCAGATGTTCAATCACCTCTGTTTCTATAGTGTGGTCCACGGTTGGGATAAAACAAATGCATCATGATGGTGTCCCACCATCCAGATGTTGCTGGACGGCTGGGATAAAACACTTACATCACACGTGGCCTACACGTACGTCACGTGGGGCCTATGTAGTATAAGGTTGGGACCGTCCTAGGCACAGCAGGACGCTGCACGTCCTCTGTCCGTTGGTAGCTGTTGCACCTATTTTATTTTATTTCTTTAAAAATGGGTTTTTCTGTAGTTTTTTCTAGGTGGGGTCCACATAAGAAAAATCCAACCCGAGCATTGGTTTCTATGGCCCAAGATAAACCCATCAAGTCTAATATTCGATATGTTTTGGTGTAAAAAAAAATCTCAGGGTGGATTTCAATGGTAGAAACTACTGTTTTCTACGCTATGGTCCGCCAGATAGTCGGATTGGCTTTAACGCCTAAAATGACCTAGGGAATGGGATGTACGGCTTAGATTAGGTTTATACATCAAGGTGGGGCCTACACAAGTGGCCCACCCAAATAGCTTGTTGAAGCAAGCTAATATTTTGGTTTCTAGTTTACATCCAGACGCTGGATGTTTTTTGGGCATAATAAATATATTTAAGGCGGGCCCTGCTTAGGTGGGCCACCACATGGCTGGGTGATATGGAACATATACATCAAGGTGGGGGTCCATCCGAGTGGGCTACACAGCCTCATCACCATACACAAATGAAAAAAAAAGAGAGGGAGAGAGAGAGAAAGATAGAGAGAGACACGTGTGATGGAGGGCTTCGCTACTATGAGGCCTCCCTTACATTCAATCATACATCAAGTGGATCCTAATACATGTAGGCCCACCAAATTAAAGATCAACGGTGGAGATTCCTTCTCCACCCAAAATGGACGGTCTAGATGACTTCTTTTCATGCAAGGAAAATAAATATCATGATGGGGTCCATGGAGAATGGCCTCATCATGGGATGATCATGAGCATCAAGGTTGGCCATCGGCCACACCTAGGGTCCAAAGTGAGATCCATACCATGAATCGATAGGCCCCACTTGGCCCATCATTAAAACATAAAAATCTAGCCTATAAAGCACCCATAAACAATGAAGATTCACCCACCTTTGATCTCTTCTTTCTTCTTCCGCCTATAAGTTCTAAAGCTCGAAGAAACAATTCCAACTGTTGAGATGAGGCTTAGATGGTGAAGATGGGAGATAGGAAGGTGGGCCACACATGACTTCTCTCATGGAGAGCTTGGACGTTGGATGCTTTCATGGGGTTTGCTTGAAAAATGAAGAAATGAGAGAGAAAGGATGAGATGTAAAGAGAGAGAGAGTGTCACATCCCAAACCCGAAAATCGGATTCAGAATCCCGATCGCTGAATCTAGCGCCGACAGCCTCCGTAGTGCCTCATTCTCGGATCCCGGCACTCGCATGCCAGATTTCGATCCTGGGATCCTACAAGGAGGATTTTCAGTATGATTTTTTTTTTATAATGGAGCATAACCGCAAGTATATGTAATTCACAAAGGCAACAACATCATCACATATCCACTAATATAACCATTTGAATACAATGCTGAAAGAGAAATACATATATCGAAATCAAAGCTCCAGAAGACAGCTGCACGCTACAAGCTCAATGCTGCTGCAACCTAATGCTACCTGCACGCATCTATCGTGCATAAGCTTATAGAAAGCTTAGAGTGTGGTGAAAGTGTGTGCACAAGATAAGTGCCAAGTATACCATAAAGCTGATAAATCATACAAAATCAAAATAAGCAGAAATACTGACCAGATCATGACTCATATGATATCAGAGTGATGCGGAAATATACGATGAGTCCATGGATACAATCAGCTGTACCAAAGCTATGTGATGCAAGGCATGAATGCTATCAGCCATACCAAGGCTATGCAATGCAAAACTTATAAGACAATAACAGATGCTGAGGATGAAATGCAATATGCAAATCCAGGCGAGCCATAAATATCATCAATCTCATCTAGGCCATATAAGTGCAAAACATCATAACCCATAATACTAAGTACTGTGAATACAATGTAATATGCGATGCGAATGAAATGACTATGCTGAAATGTGAAGTCGGGATAATAGTACGAAGTATTGCAAGATATGAGGTCTATCACAAGGGAATTCTATCCAAACCAGTCCCATACCTAAATTTGGATAGTCAGACACAATATGATAAACTCCTGATCTCAGGTTAGTTGCGCGCCCAACCGAAATCCTGGCTATGCGAAGGTACATGTAACAAATAGTTACGCACCACCAGCCTGAGTGGATAGTGAATGGATGAATGAATGAGTGCACAACTCCTGCTCAGTAGCCTGTCAGCACAGTAGCCTGCCAACCGCTGGTAGCTCGCCCAGGCCTCAGCCCCGCCCACATCACACCCGCCCACATCAGCGTCCTCCCACGTGCGCCCGCCCACATGTGCAACAGTGATGGGGTATCATACTATCATATCAGTCCTCATATCAAGTCCACGTATCAGTACGGTTACTCTCTAGGATCATCACCGGGGTCTATTACACTCCACACCGACTGCCTCCTCCCTGGCTGCATAGCCCTGCGAGTGGAAGAGACCTCACTATCCGCCTAGCCAGTAGTCTGCCAATACCTACCCGGCTCGTCGATAGCGGACCCATTTACGAGCTGGTCATACTCAGCCTAGCTTATAGCCTCCTCTCTCAGGCGGGTAAGGCCACACCCCTTTCCAACCGACCACGACACAGTGGGAGACGCGGCCTACTTGTATTCGGCACTCGGGCGCTCATGTTCCACTCGATCTAGACGTTGGGGCTACTCCTGGCCTCGGAGGTTCTGAGATTTTCACCCAAGGACATCCTACGTGCCCCATAGTGCTAGAACCAAATATTTTCGGTGTCCCATCTAGCCATCCACGATGTGCCTGTGGAGGTCATAGCCCTGATGTCGCTAGGGCGTGCAGTGATCATGATATACAAATGCGAGATGCATGAATCACATCGTCAAATCATGCGACAATCCAGCACATATAGCATGATGATGTGGGGCACTCCGTCTCATAACGAGTCCCGCAAATGGTCTGCCCAATGGCATATGCTATGATCAGTCACTGCTCATATCAAGCATACATCATATGCGTATGTTCATGAATCATGGAGTTATACTAGGTATGTTATAAAGTGATGAATTATCTTTACAATGCAGATGGGCTTGGACGATCTACACACAACTAGTATGGGCCTATCAATGGGCCCTAGGGAGAGTTATAATACGAACATTTAACCAACAGTATTCTTACAATGTGGACGTCAAACCAACATTACTCCCAAGGCATGACCCGCCATAAATGTCATTACATAACCCAAGGTGGAATCATACTACAATGGGCCTCATCCCATGGGTTCCAAATACATCACACTGGGCCTCAACCCATGGGCCCTATATACATCACAGTGAGTCTCAACCCACGGGCCTTTATACATCACAATGGGTCTCAACCCATGGACCCTAATGCATCGCAATGGGCCTTAACCCATGGGCCCTAGAATACATCACAATGGGCCTTAACCCATGGGCCATAGAATACATCACAATAGGCCTTAACCCATGAGCCTAATACATCACAATGGGCCTCAACCCATGACCCCAAATTCATTACGATGGGCCTCAACCCATGGGCCATCAACACACCAAAGGTGGGCCTCAACATCGGGCCTTAAACATGGTAAGTGGGCCACATCACATGGGCCATATGCATATCAAATGGGCCACACCAATAGATAAGTAGTGGTAATGATTTTCACCATTAAAATTCCTAAGGCCTCCTATTAAACGGGCCTAAAAACCCATCCAGAGTGTAAGATTACGGGGTTGCCACCATCCAATTAGCTCAAAACTTCATATGTAACCTTGGGACCACAAATTAGCCGTACACGTCAAATTTCAGCTCCTGGATCCTTCTGGCAATGGCTAAACTGGTAGATTAGTCCCTGAAATCATGATTTGGGGCCCGCCTGATATCTGGATAAGCTTCAAATTCAGTCTCAATGCTTTAAATGAGCTGACAATGTGGATGGACGGAGCAGATTTCTCACGATCATCACCATGGACCTATATGTACATTCCATGCACATCATGTATATACATGCATGACATTTTCTCATTTACGTAAACACACTGTGCATTTAAAATTTTTTTTAGTACAGCCTACTCCACATTTAAATCATCAATCCGTACCGTCCATTGTGTTCAAAAGGAAGATTTAATCCTTACCAAAGTGGCATTCTGAAACCATGTGAGCTGTTGTAACATCCTAGCCGTTAAATACAAGATGGATGGCGAAGTAGACAAACCCATGGACTGCACAGATTTCACTCCAAAAATAATCCTTTCCGGATGATTTTTCGTCCTGAAATCAATGGATGGAGTGGATAAAACACATATATATCGTGGTGGGTTCCACCTCATGATGGACAACATGAATGAAACACATATCATGGTGGGTTCCACCGTCCCGTGGACGGTGTGAATAAAACACACACTATTTTGGGGCCTCACAATACAATTCATGGTGGGACACCCCAAGTGAATAATCTAATCTGTTCACCTTCTTGGCCACCTCGAATGAGGTCAAATAGACTCTGACTAGGACTGATTTGGATGACAAGGGACTCCAAAGAGGGCCCTAGAGTGTTTCAACAGATGGGTATTTATACCCTTAGTACGGCCCACTCGAGATTCATATTTGCCTCAAAATTTGGCACATAGCCTAAAATTATACAGAGAAGATGGTGGACGGTGTGGATAAAACAAATTCGTCATGATGGGGTCCACGTGTGGTGGTAGCCCAGTAATGCTTCCACCCTCACAGTCCCTGGACAAAAACGTCCAGGGACGTACTCTTTTTTTTTCTTCTCTTTCTCCCTTTATTTTTTTAATTTTATTCTATTATATGGGGCCCACTAGTGGGTAATCCATTCCGTCTATTATATCAACCAGCTTTCTACATAGCAAAAGAGTCTAATGATGAATAGGTCCACCACTTATACACACAACAGTAGGTATTATAAGGTTCCAACAGTGGGACTTTGTTTCCCTCGGTGCAGTCCACTAAGAACTAAGATTTGTCTCATTTTTGACTAATAGCTTAAAACTATATGAGGAAGGTGGTGGACGGCATGGTTTAAACAATTACATCAAGGTGGGGTCCATGGCTGGGACGCCCCCACCCACGTCCACATGGTTGACGTGAGGCAGTGCTCCCACAACCACCATCGGTTGTGGTGTGGTCCACCTGATTGTTGGATCTATTAGAGTTTTGGGCTCCACGGCTAAACTATTCTATAGAATGAACGTATGGTGTGGATCTAAAAAATACATTGACATGGGTCCCATGAGTGAAAACTCACTTCAAACCTCCCATGCAAAAAAGGTAAGAAATGACGTGGGTAGCCCAATCCCTTAGCATTTGTGGTATGGCCCACCTGGGATTCAGATTAACTTTATTTTTAGGCTCAACGCCTAAAATGAGCTGGAAAATTGGATGAATGGCGTGGATTTAATTTATACATCAAGGTGGGGCCTACACAAGTGGCCCTTCCCAAAAGCCTTGAACTAAGCTAAAATTTGTGTTTTCAATTGACGTCCAACGTCCAGGGACGCTGGACGGTTTGGGCATTTCAAGTATAGAAGGTGGGCCCCGCTCAGGTGGGCCACCAAATGATGAATGGTGCAGAAACAATACATATATAAAGTGGGCCCCACCTATAGATAACTTGGATAAAATACATGCTTCATGGTGGGGTCCATCCAAGTGGGCCACACGGCCATATCATCACATATAGAATAAATAAATAAATAAATAAAATAGAGAGAGAGAGAGAGAGAGAGAGAGAGAGATTGAGAGGGACACGTGTGATGGAGGGACCCCGGCACTATGGGCCCTCCATTGCATGGTCTACAACATACATTAAGTGGGTCCCATATCATATGGGCCCACCGGTCAAAATCAACGGTGGAGATCCTTTCTCCACCGAAATGGACGGTCTAAATGACCATTTATGCAAAGAAATTAAACATCATGATGGGGTCCATGGAGAATGGCCCCATCATGGATTGATCTTGAAATCAAAGTGGCCATTGGCCACATTTAGGGTCTAAAATGAGATCCATACCATTGATCGGTAGGCCTCACTTGGTCCATCATCAAAACAAGAAATCTACACCTATAGAAGCACCCACCATTTGTTCTTCTCAATCCGTTGGAATGCCTATCTCCTTACGCTTCACTTTGATGGTGGAAGATGAAGAATGGATGGCTAGGATGAGAGATTTGGGATGGGAAGGTGGGCCACACAAACTCTTTTCTCCCTTGAGAAGGGCTTGGACGTGAGCTCTCTTGTTGCTTAGGGGATGGTTGGGAAATGTGAAGGGAAAGAGAGAGATGTGGTGGTTGTAAGAGAGATGTGAGTGATGGATGTGAGGTGAGTGATGGGTGAGGTGATGGATTGGTTGACTTTGGGTTTGCTTGACTTGTGGAGAAAGAAAGCATGGGTGCTTGGTACTTGACATGAGAGGTGATTGATGGGATTGATGAGACATGTTGTAGAGATTCTCTTGGGATTATAAACGCGCGGTATTTTCTCAAAATAAACGCCGGCTCACATCTCTTAGTCAGGGTATCGGATCGGTACATGAGTCGCGGCGTTGGAACCGCGGCGACTGTGCGATCGTAATGGTACAAGTCTCGGATCAAGCCGACTCAATTCTATAGGATATGGCTAAGGTTCGCGCGTAAACATCGATTATCGGCCCAGGTTGCCGAAATTCAACAGGAAGGATTGTGGGAGTTGACGGAATAGTACGAATTAGGATACGGGTCTTACAGAGAGGGATGGGTGAGTGATGTGTACTTAACATGTATGGGTGTATAAGAGAGAGGGTGAGAGAGAGTTGACTTTAGGGTTGCTTTTGGGGATGAGACATGTACTTGACATGTGAGGTGATTGATTGGATTGATTTGACATATTATAGAGATTCTCTTGGGATTGTAAACGTGCGGTGTTTTCTCGAAATAAACGCGGGCCTACATCTTTTGACTCAGGTATCGGGTCGGTGTACAAGTCGCGACGGTGCGATCACACCTGTACACGTCTCAGATTAAGCTGAATCAAATCTACAGGATACGACTTAGGGTCGTGCGCAAACATCGATCATAGGTCACATATTACCAGAATTCGATGGGAAGGATTGTGAGAGTCGACGGAATAGTACAGGCTAGGATACGGGTCTTACATTCTTCCTCCGTATAATGTGACTATAACACCTTCACCAGCTCCACATGTTCCCACTTGATGATGTGCGATGAATTGGGAACATACTTATTTAGCATTGACATGTGAAATACATTGTGTACAGTGGAGAGAGATGTTGGTAGTGCAAGGCAATAAACAACTGAACCAATACGATCCATGATTTGAAATGGACCTATGTAGCGCGGATCACCTTTCCTTTCTTACCAAAATGTAGCATCCCCTTCATGAAAGAGACTTTTTAAGAAAACATAATCTCCCACTGCGAACTCTAAATGTCTTCTTCGTGTGTCGGTGTAACGTTTTTGCCTAGTTTGGGCCATCAATAGGCGTTGCCTGATTATGTCAATCTTCTCGAACGTGAGTTGTACTAATTCGGGTTCAATCAGACTCTTCTCTCCAACTTTAGTCCAATGGTGTAGAGCTCAACATGGGCACTCGTATAAGGCTTCGTAAGGTGCCATGCCGATGTTAGCCTGAAAACTATTATTGTACGCAAATTTAGCATATGGAAGGCAATCACGCAACCCTCTTTGAAGTCAAGCGCACATGCCCCGAGCATGTCTTTTAAAATCTGAGACTCATTTAGTTTGTTCGTCCATTTAGGGGTGGAATGCGGAGTTTTACTTTAGTGATGCAACCATAACTTTCTGAATTTGGGTCTAAAAGATAGATGTGAATAAAGAGTCTCTATTTGAAATGATCTCTAAAGGCACTCCGTGCAATCACATGATTTCCTTAATGTATAACTTAACTAGGTCGTCTGCGAAAGTCACCACATGGACGGGTAGGAAATGGGCCAATTTAGTCAGTCTATCTATACTTAAATTAAATAATGTCCCTTCTTTGTCTTTGGTAGCCCATAAATAAAGTCCATGGAAATGTAATCCCATTTTCACTTAGTTATGGGCATAGGAGGTAGAAGTCCTGACGGTCAGCGATGCTCGGCCTTAACCTGCTGACAAGTAAGACATCTTAAGATGTATTTGTAATTGCATTTTTTCCACTACAAGTAAAGCTTATATGGCCAATGTCCTAGAGGTGGGTGAATATGACTTTTTAAATTCTAACTAAAGAAGTTACATGCACTTAATTCTAAACACTTATGTAAAGTTGAACAAACAAGAAGAAGTGTAGCTATTCAGTCTATTCTGGTGAAAACATCATTCAGGCATTTTGTCAAACATGTTTGCTGCAGTAAAGTAACTCATGTATATTGCTCAACAGAATATAACAAATAAGAGATAAAACATTCAACCCATTACACAAGATGTATAGTGGTTCAGCTACATGCCTACTCTACTCTCGGCTGACGCATTCTCTCCTAGAGTGTGTTGAATTTCATTATTTAGATGGTTTTAATTCAGGTTCACGATAAACCTTCACAACCTACACAAGGTCTACACGATTTTTATCCGTCGATGGCCTACACAAGGTCTAATGAAGTCCTACACAAGGACGACGAACGTACTCTCCCGTCAGAGGCCTGCACAAGGACTTGTTGATTTTGGTATTTCAAACTCTAAAACCCAATCCTACATAACGAATGATTTCGATACACCATAGACTGAAAAATACTTTCTTACCTAAAGTGGATAAGGCCCATTAAAGTACCTTTGATGAAGGTCTTCTTGAATTGTGAAGCATCTTCACTGCCCTTGTACTGCAATTGTAGTGATGATGTGCCTTTGAAGATACCGAGGTTTGGGTCATGGGTTTGGTGAATCCTAACTTAAAAGTGATAAGTCTTTATGGTCAAGTCTAGGATTCTCATGTCTTAGCATTCAATACTATTGAGTATAAAAGATTTACCAATAAATATGGTTGTTAGACCATCAATGAATGTTGAAGTTCTTTCTTCAATCCATAAAATTTAACTTAATATGTACATGTGTACAATACTAGTCTAGCTATCCTAACCTTATATCTATTCTCTAACGCAAATCTGACCGTTGAGAATAATCTTCATTCATAGATTAAGCAATCTGACTGTTAATTTTAAGATAGGATCATCATATACCCAAATATTCTTACTTGTCTATCATAATCAGCCACTCAGTCAAATATGCACTGCAGATAGAGATATCTAACCGTCCACTTTGATTTTGGACCACCTGATCATAGTAAACTAGTTACTCGATATCTACACCTGCTCATACA
The DNA here is from genome assembly GCA_037074715.1 of Magnolia kwangsiensis. Taxonomy (NCBI): domain Eukaryota; kingdom Viridiplantae; phylum Streptophyta; class Magnoliopsida; order Magnoliales; family Magnoliaceae; genus Magnolia; species Magnolia kwangsiensis. Next base: position 103,570,446 of record CM073574.1, read on the forward strand.
CTTATCACGTTGACATTTTGATCCATTCATCTTATTCATCACCTATGAATATGCATAACCCACTATTAGAACTGCAATCTGAGGAACTTAGACATGTGAACATGACACTCGAATCTAACGATACACATATTTTCCCCCCTAATCACTCAAGAAATCGACTTTATGCCCATCCATTTACGAAACTGACCATACATCCACCTATATATATGGTCAAAGTGCTAACCATCAAGTCCCCTTATTTTTAGCAAGTCATTTGACTGTCCGTCATGTTTGGATTCACCAAACAGGCCACGCGAATATCATGGTAAACAGATCATCATGAAGATCTTAGGATATAAGTCCAAACTACTTGGTAACTTGTCAATCAAAGGTGTATAAATGTTGTTTCGAAGTAAAGAGTGTATTAGCCACTAAAGGAGCATCTTGACCATCCTTGACAGATTGGGGCTCAAATTTAACCGGTTGAGAGATCTTGAGAAATAAGGATTGGTGGTAAAGTTTCACTTCTTTTGGGCGGTGCAGTAGGGAGGAACGGACTACAGAAGTTACTGTAAGGGAGAAGTGTGAATTTTGTAAATATAAAAAATCAATTTTTTCTTCAATATGTTACTGGACAGTTTTGTTCAATGCCATCGAGTGGCATTCGATGAATCGAAGGGTTCCTTCGATTCCATCAAAGGATTTCTTGATGCCATCGAAAAAATATCCATTTTTGACACACCCTGATCCATAGCTCAAGTGGTAGACTGAGTGAAAGATACCTCGTTTCAACACTAAGGTCTTGATATCGATCCCTAGTGGGGGTGGTTAATAGTGAAGTGTGAACTGAAGGTGGGGTGTACTAACAAGTTAACTGAAAAAAGGAAAAAAATAAAAAATTTGTAAATATAAACCCAAATCCTTGTTTACACAGCATGCATACATGAATTCACGAAAAATTTACAGTAAAGTTTCACTCACATGTTTTTGTGATGTGTGGCCCACATAAGGATCGGATGTACTTCATATTTTAGCCTTGTGGCCTAGTAGTGCCCGACAAAACAAATGAACGGAGCGGATCCACCGAAGGACTATTGAAACTAGACCACACCTATCTAGAACACCCTACATATACACGAAGGAGAAACTGCTTCAACAGTAAGTGTAGTCCCTACGGTGACTGACCGTGTGGCCCATTTAGAACTTGGATCAGCCTCATATTTTAGATTTTGGGCCAGCACGAGGTGAGGAAACTGATGAAGGGTGTGGACTTCCCGAAAGCACATTGAAAGTGGACCCCACCGACAGGGGCGGTTCAACATTTTTTGGGGGCCTTAGGCAAGTCATAAAAATGAGGCTTTAATTTAGAAAAAAGACATTGGTGTGCCACTGTACCGTTAGAAAAATAAAGTTAGAATTTAATTTAGAAAAATGACGTTAGAATTTAATTTTTTGAGAACTTAATTAGTAATAAAGTAGGTAGTTGTGGTCCTAGGTTTTAGGAGAAGAATTTATTGGGAATGATGCTATTATTTTGAAAAGAGACGATAGAGTTAGACTGTTATTATTGATAGTGCTAGTTTGTAGGATTTTATTTATTTATTTTCAATTTCAAATTTGTAAACTAATTTTTAGATGGTCCTATTTTGTAGGCCTTTTAATAAGTTTTATTTCAAAAATTTTAGGCTTTTTTTTTTCCTTCTTAATTTTAATTTTGCTATAATATAGGACCTTCGTAATAAAGAGATTTTAATTTTGCTATAATATAGGGCCTTCATAATTAGGGGACCTTAGGCGATTGCCTCACCTGCTTACCCCTTAGATCCGCCCCTGCCCACCGAATACGATAGTTGGGCTCCCTCTGCAATAATGACGCAACAAGGGAAACTGATCGCACTCGTGAAAATCCCATGTGCAGGACGACTAAACTCTGAAATCTGCCTCCAATCCAAGCCATCCAAACCTCGGAGGTGAAGATTTCGATCCCTCCCACATCGGTAGACAGGAAGTAAAGGAGTGGAGGGAATGTGGTGTTCCGCCGTTTTCCATAGAGATGAACTGGAGCATGCGAAAACTGTCGACGTTTCAAGAAACCCATCGGACGAACCAAGTCTGATCCTTCATTTTTGTGGGCCAACAATCATCGGAAGACCAATCTGGAACAACTGGAGACAACATCATAGATCATACCGAATTGGAGCAAAATCCACCATTGAAATTAGGACCATTTCCATTCACAAGACGGAGATCCTAGATGGTGAAAACCTGCACCATTGGGAGATCTGAGTCGTCCAGATGGTGGTCCAACCACGCACAACTTGATCTCCAGAAAAAGAAGAAAGGAAACTCGAGAGAAACCAGAGGAATGAGGATCGTACTCACGCTGTTCCGGTCTCATGCGTATGGGCAGCGTAAAGGCTACGCATGAAGGATCTGGATCGCCAGTTGGGTATAAATCTCCCCACGCACGAAGCTAGGGAATGCACACCACTAAGAAAGAGAGAGAAAAGTAAGAGAGACAAGAGGAGGAAAATGAGTGAAAGATAGAAGAAGAAGGAGTTCAGACGCTGGAATCCACGAACTTCAGCAGCAACCCAGACTGGTAGCAAACTCCGATCAGTCCCCGATAGGGACAAAGAAGATCTCCTTTCATGAATGATTACCTTCATGAATGTACTTGGATGTGATCCAAATGAAAGAAAAAAATATGGTGCTATTTTTAAAAGCATCCAAGTTTTACATTATTAACACCGGTATTCTCGGACACGAGTAAAAACTCTGGTTGTGAAAATTCGGGATGTTACATCTCCATGCTTCATGATTCATAACTTATGCTAATTGACAAACCATGGTACTTACAATCTCATCCTTTGTCAATTAAGTGATAAAAAAACTAACAAAGCCTATAGAACCTAAAAACATGTAACTTTACATGACTTGATATAAGATTTACGAATACAAACTGACTCAAGACATTTACAATGTATTGCTTTGTGCAACTACTCTCTATGCACTCTTCATTACTCCCTTTAAGTCTCTTCACCACAAAATTTACCAAAAAGATACAACATAACACATGGTGGAAGTATGTTTCTCCCCCTTTTTGTCAGTAATTGATAAAAGGCATTCATATAAACATGTATTCTGAAATTAAGCTAAAAAATATGTGAAGCCATGCATTAGAAGGAGGAAATAGACAATAAGCAATTGAACATATAAGGATTTGAAGCAAGAAGAGGATGTCTAATATAATCAAAATAATCATTCATCCACAAAAATTATAATCCACAATGTGCATCCTATGTCATCTTTGGTGAAATAAAAAGTAGTACCGAACCAAGATGGTCAGACACACACAAAAAGAAACATTGCTAGAGCCCTAACTCAACTCCCCTAGCTGGAGGGTCCGGTTCCTGAGCCAGAGACATCGTCACGGTGGCAGGAGAAGATGACCAAAATCTCTTATGTTGTCTAGTGGAGCGAATGCATCATCTGCTCCGAATGAGTTAGACGCTCTTCATGACTAATTTTCTCTATTCGAATAGCTGCCTGTGCCTTTAATATCTCCTCGAAGCGATCAGATGGCTGAGTGGTATGCCTGCAAGTAGTCGCACCTGGGGTGTTCTACTACGATAACTCTTATGCTGGTGTGACTCTGGTGCTTGTCTCCTCCTCTCATTTAGCCATAGGGATATCCATGTCCTCGTTGTGCAGTGCCACTGTTGGGGCCGGGATGTGCATCTTCCTCTTTATGTTTTTGTGGTGATCCTTGATGCTGGGACAGACTTGTCTAAGGTCGGTGAGAACCCATACTCCCAAGCTAGGAGACATAGGAGGTGGCCAAATGAAAGATGTGTGGGATGACTCGCCCTCACAGGCAGCACAAGCTGATGCAAAATAATGGTCGAAAAGCATAAATGGACACCCATCCCCACACTGTAGATGATGTATACCATGAAAGAAGTCAGATCAACTCCTTTTGTCCCCCGTGGATAAACATTCATAAAAAATATGGAGCGGAGGTGGAACTGACTCGACATAGTAGAGGACATCAATGCATTATCATGAATCCACAACTCATCCCTCCCACTTGATAAAAATTTGGTCATCATGACCTATGTAAGTGCTAAATTGTTTGAACACACTTTAGTTGTCAAATTTCGTATAGCCAAAACAACGTGACAGTAGATCTTGAAGATCAAGAGAAGATCAAGTTCAAGATCAAGCTCAAATCAAGCTCAAATCAAGAAAAGATGAAGCTTAAATCAAGAGAAGATCAAGCTCAAGTTCAAGAAAAAAATCAATCTCAAAAGTCAAGATGAACTCTGAGACTTAGTTCAAGTCAAAGAAGAATAGATATTTGATACATCTCAGGTGGTATAAAACCCTAGAAAGACCTTAGGAGTAGATGCTTTCATAAATGTTTAAAATTGATTTTTAATACTTATTTTTCTTGGAATTCAACCAGCATAACTTTTGGTACGTCTAGCCTAAGTTTTCTCAGTCAGCCTAAGTTCAAGCCCGAAGAAAAACTAAATTTTTTGTTGCAAATTCGCTGAGCCCGAGTTTTGGTTCGACTAGCCCGAGCTTGAAATTCGGCTAACTCGAGAAATTTTACGTCAAATTCTAGCAACTGCATCTTTTCAAATTTGGATGAATTCGGCTAGTTGAAGATGACCTCGGGCCAACCGAATTTTGGATAAATCTTATCCCACGTGATCCAAAGTCCGTTGAATTGAATCCAGTTTGCTCAGGCTAGTTGAAGACTGCCTCGGGCTAGCCGGAGATTCAACTTCTTTGCCCATAAATTGAGTTCCTTTCTCATTTTGAATTACATAAGTTAATTATCAAAATCCTTCTGCAAGAGAGAGAGAAGCTTAAGTTATTAGCAAGCTATTTGAACGGTATTTATAGTTTGATTTATATAGCTTTTGTTCAATTCCCTTAATCTTAGATCTCTATAGTTTGATTCTAAAGAGAGTAAATTATACTATTCTTTTGAGATTTAAGAGAATGATTCAAGTATTCATTGATTTGAACTTCATTAAAATCAATAGAACACTTGACCCTTTCTATCTAATTAAATAAGGAATAATCTACATTCAAGAAAGCAGTTCTTCGGCTACAAGCTTTTGATACGTCTTATACAGTGAAGATAAGTATACCTTTTAAACTCTGTTTGGTTTTTCTGAGATAGCCAGTTAAAATCTCAGTTTAGGTTTTATTTGAGATAACCTGAAAATCTCAATGTGGGTTTGATTGCGATAACTTGTAAAAATCATAAGAATTATACAAGGTTTTTAAGGTGAAACTGGGAAAACCTTTTTATGGTGAAAGCTAAAATTACGAGGGAAGTAATTTTGGGAGTAGAGTAGGTGTGACTGTTTTAAAAGCACCGAACCACTATAATTCTCTGTGGTATGTGGTGAATGGCTTTATTGTTTTATGTGGTGAATGATTGTATTTAATTTCAAGTTGAGTGGTGAATGTTGTAATATTTTATTTTTATTTACTCTTACAAGTTTGAGATTTTGAATTTTAAGAAATTCATGAAATAAGGTTCTCCCACCTAAAACTTTAGGTGAAGGTTGTCCTACAAATTATTTGGAATCAACGTTTCAATACTTAAGCAATTGAGATATCTGATTTATTTACATATTTAACACTTATTTTGATTATTTGGCATAATCTTATTCATCCCCCCTCTAGGACATCTTAAGCTCTCCTTTTAAAGTGGTATCAGAGAAGGTTACTCTCTCTCTCTCTCTCTCTCTCTCTCTCTCTCTCTCTCTCTCTTTTAAAAACCTATTTGAGCTATATCCATAGCTTTATTATGTCAAATTTCAACAGCTTGTCCATTACCAGGCCACCTCCTTTTGATGGCTCTAACTATTCATATTGGAAAACCAGGATAAGGATTTTCCTCAAATCCTTAGATGAAAATGTGTAGCAAGTCACTTTGACTAAATGGATCCCTCCTATGATAGAAGTAACTGCTAATGATGGAACCAAATCAATGAAAGAAACCGCATTTACTTTTTGGACCACGGTTGAGAAAAATGAAAGCAGTGTTAATGCAAAAGCCTTAAATGCTATAACTTGTGCTCTATCGCTTGATGAATTCAAAAGAATTATTTCTTGCGATATAGCTAAACAAGTATGAGATATTCTTTGCATAAAAATACTGCGATCACTTCCCGATAGGTTCAATTCAAAAGTTACTGCTATATAGGAGTTAAGAGACATAGATGTTATGAAGGTTGAGAAGTTGGTAGGATCTCTTCAAACTTATGAGCTGAATTTCAATGCTTCTAAAGTCAAGTCTATAGTTCTTAAATCTTATAAATCTAATTCAAAGGAAACTAATGCTAATTTTGATTTTAAAGATAATGAAGATGATATGGCTTTGTTAGTTAAGAAATTTTATAGAAATTTCAAAAATAAGAAAAGAATAAATTTTCAAAAACCATCTGATAAAAAAAAAAGAAAATCAAAATTTTAAAATTCTAAATCAAAAGACAGTCAATGTTTTAACTACTATGAATATGGGCACTTGGCTGCTAAATGTCCTAAAAAGGATAAGTCTAAAAGAAAAGGCATGATAGCTACTTGGGATGAATCATCAGAGTCAGAATCTATTTCTGAATCTGATGAATCAGACCAAGAGAATGCAAACGATTTGAAAGCCTTTATGACGATATCAAGAATCACTTCTTCAGACAACTGTGATATGTCTGATTATGAAAATCTTAGAAGTGACCCTGAAAATGAAGATGATATTCACGATGCCTATAATGCCCTATATAGAGAGAGTTGTAAAATTGTTGTCAAGTTGAAAATTCAAAAAGAAAATTGTGCTAAACTAAAAGTAGAACTTGAAAAAGTTGTTGTAGAAAAATCTCATTTTTTTGATTTTTTTTTTAAAACAAAATTAGATTTAAGTTTTAAATCTTCTGAATTGAAAAAACTTAAAACAGAAAATAAGAAACTAAAACTTGAATTTCTTTCCTTCAACGTTCAAGGGATACTTGGAAATATTCCCTTGGTGATGAAAAACTTGAAAAATAGTTAACCTTATCAAGGAGATGTGGTAATAAGTCTGGTATGGGTTATATTCAAAATAATTCTTTGAAAATCAAGGATTCTACTCCTATCTTTGTAAGAGGAGAATCCTCGAACTTTAAAGGAAAGACTCTAAGAGATTCAAAATGCAATGATTTCAAAAACTCAAAAACTTTTTAAGTCTCTAAAATAAATAATAATGCTATTAGCTATAAACATCAAAGGTATAATAAACCTCCCTTAGTTGAAAAAATTGTGGACTTGCCTAAAGAGCTATTGAAAATCCAACTCGGAAAAGACAAGAGTATATAGAAAAAGGAGAAATCCTAACTCCCAAATACAACGAAAAATAAGAGATCCTCCTAAACCTAGAACCGTAATGAAATGGGTTCTAAAGGTTAAGTGTCTTTTTGCCCACACTGCTTTCAACGCTATTAACCATTCAAGATGGTACCTGGATAGTGGATATTCTAGACACATGACAGGTAATAAGGTAATATTCTCAAACATCAACGAAATAAATGGCGGATCAATTACATCCGAAGATGGAAGCAATTGTAAGATAATTTGGCCAAGGTAATGTACAACTTCCCAACTTGCCTCTCTTTGAAAATGTGCTTTATGTTGAAGGATTAAAACATAATCTTTTGAGTATATCTTAGATCTGTGATAATAAGCATAGTGTAAAATTTTTAGATCATGGATGTGAGATTATAAATGAGAAACGAAGTGTAATATTAAATGGTCGCAGAACAGTTGGAAATTGCTATATAATTGATAACTCCCGTTCAACAAACTATTCATGTTACATGGTCCAAATAGACGAGATTGAATATGTCATAGACGTCTTGGACATGTAAATTATAGAGATTTATATAAATTGAGCAAAAGAGATCACTTACTTGGCCTACCCAAACTGAAAAAGATAGAAAAAATTTGTGGCGCACGTCAAATTGGCAAGCAAATTAGGAGTAGTGATAAGAAAGTGAATGTAATGCCCCAAAATTTCTGCAGCTTGAGTACATACTCATGCCCGAGAATTCTGGGTGTTAATAATGTATAAATTGAATGCTTTAAAAATTACATATATATAATTTATTTAGATCACATCCAGTTACATTTGTGAAGGTAACCATTCACGAGAATATAATCGACTGTATTTATTATTTCATTAGAGTAAAAGAATTCAACAAATTATCAAATGTCTTCTCAATGGGAACTTATCGAGTTCGCAGTAGAAATATAAAATTAAATCATAAAACTATTTTCTTATTCATTCAGTATAATCTTCCATAGGGAGACGGTCCTCTAGGTTTTCAATCTGTCCATAACCTGCATCTTCTGTACGATTGGAGAAGGTCAATGCCCTACTTATAATGATGATTGTCCTTTAAGATTAATAATAATTTAAGAGATTCGTAAAAGTAATGTAAGGGTTCTAATACATCTCGTATTCCACCATTACGAGAGGTATCAGTATGTGCAACCAATATGTATATGAATGCATGCTTAGAAAAGTATGTGCAGCTCATCATACATAGTGATCATCATAATGTGGAATATAATTCATAGAAAATCTGACTTGCCCCACATCTCATAATTACGGAGATTCGCTGGCATGTCCAACATTAACATGAATTTATGCAAACATCTCAAGGCGACACAACAACGCAGTTGAGGGATTTACGTAACACGATGTATTCATGGAGGGACTATTTGTGACATCCAATCCTGAAAAGTGATGTAACACGCATGACGATTTACTTATATCGATTGTGTACTATGCTAACCAACCCATGAAATTATGTGCCGATCAAGAGGGCCGCTATCTGTAACACATTATGTCCACGATAAATATTTGAATCACTAGTTGTGATACCTCTAATACATCTCGTGCATTGATAGAGAGTTAATTCAAATTATGGGAGTTTTAGAATTCCAAGGCATGTGCCCAAGCCATAAAGTTAAATAACATACGACTAATAAAATAAGGAGGAGAGTAGCAATGGATAACTCAATAGAGATGAGAGTAGCAATGACCAACTCAATAAAGAGGAGAGTAGCAATGGTTAACTTAACAAAGAAGAGAGTTGCAATAGCCAACTCAACAAAGAGAAGATCAGTAAGGGCTAACTCAATAAAATTGCTAAAGGTAAGGGCAATGCTTGTATCCATCGCCCCACAAAAATAATGAAGACCACTCATAATTAACATCCTACCATAATTCCCAAGGATAAATAACTGTTGGTAGTAAATTAACAACTGAAAGGAGAGAATCATAATATCATGAAAGAACATAAAAGGCAAGATAATTCATATCAACTTAAATTAATACAAGCATAAAGGAAAGACCGTCGCATATATTCAGAAAGGTCATATATAATTAACATCACACCTTAACCATTATTCCCAAAGGATAAATAATTGGTGGTGGTAAATTAAATATTTGCAAGGAGGATTTAAAGCATATGAGGGAATAAAATAAATCATACCAACTCAAATTAATATAAGCTTAAAGGAATCCCTCACCTTAACTTTAGATCTAAACCCTAAGTAAATATATATCCATAAAGGAAAGCTCTACATGAAAAGCTTCCACATGAATTGCATTATCACTTGAGTAAGAGGGAGACACCGTACATATGGAGAAGGAAGATGACATCTAGGCTTCTCCTTCTCTTTCTCTTTCTCTTTGTCTTTCTTTTTCTTTCTTTCTTTCTCTCTCTCTCTCTTTCTCTTTCTCTCTGTCTTTCTTTTTCTCTTTCTCTTTCTCTTTTTCCTTGGGTGTGTGAGTGGAGAGGTGAATGCATATCCCTTTTAAAAGAAGTGGGCGTGTGAGAGGGGTGTGTTTCACATCTCACTTGAATTGGGTTTCTTCAAATTTTCCTTTTTTGACAATCTTTCTTTAAATCTAATTCATCAATTATGTCAGGGTTGTCGAATAGAGCTAGGGTATATGATTTTTTTGGTGATCCAAAATTTAGATTGACCTATCTTGAAAATTCTCCTAACGGTTGCCAAAACGAACTTGATATCAATTAACAGTCCACACTTAATGATCAGTGCCTAATTTTGAGAAAAATGTGTAGTCAGGATATGTCACGCTCCAAACCCGGAGATCGGACTCACAAGAATCCCGATTGTCGAATCTGATGCCGACAACCTCCGTAGTACCCCATTCTCGGTTCCCAGCGTCTATACACTAGATTCCGATCCTGGGATCCTATAAGGAGGATTTTTTGACGTACATTTTTCTTGAAAGAATCATAACCACAAGTTTACCCAAATCACAAAGGCAACATCATCATCACATATCCACTAATATAATCATTTGAATACAATGCTGAAAGGAAAATACATATATCAAAAATCAAAGCTCCAGAGGTCCACTGCATGCTCCAAGCTCCACGCTGATGAAACCTAACACCGCATGCACGCATTTATCATGCATAAGCTTATAGAAAGCTTAGTGGGTGGTGAAAGTGTGTGAGTAGAATATGCGTGCTCAGAATGTAATATCAGAGTAAACGGAGATACCGATAAGTCCACAAGCCATATAATATTAGAGTAAGTAGAAATATTAATAAGTCCATGAGTCATCTAGTATCAGAGTAAACAATATAAATTAGTTATGCAAATGAGGAGTCAAAGAGAGCCAAATATCAGATGGCGAGGGTATAATGTAATATGTAAATCCTGCTAAGTCCGTCTAGGTCATATAAGCTCCAAATGCCATATGCCACGATGTAATGCAATATGTGGTGCGAATGACCATGCAGGAGTGTGAAGTTGGGATGATGGTACATAGTATCACAGGCTACGGGATCAACCACAAGACACTTCTATCGAAACCAGTCCCATACCTAAATTTAAATAGTCAGACTCAATGTGATAAACTCCTGATCTCAGGTTAGTCAGGTGCACCAACTGAAATTGTGGCCATTGTGAAGGTACACGTAACAAATAGTTGCATACCACCAGCCTAAGTGGATAGTGAATGAATGAGTATGCAACTCCTGCTTAATAAGTCTAAATATCAGTACTGTTCATCTATAGGATCATCACCGGGGTCTATTACACTCTACCCCAGCTTGTCGCCCCTATTCGAGTGCACAACTGGGTAAGTGAAAGAGACCTCACTATCCGCCTGCCAAAATCGGGCCTGACTCGTCGATAATGGACCTGTAAGACTCGTATCTGATACTGTATCATTCTGTAGGCTTCCGTGGTCCTCCTGATCAAAATTCGGTGACCCACGATCTGTTATCCACAATTACGCGCAATCTTGAGTCGTGTCTAGTATATTTGAGTCAGCTCGACTCGAAACTTATACCGTCATGACCGCATTATCGCCGCGGTTCTAACGCTGCATCTCGTGCACCAATTCGATGCTTAGATCATAAGTTGTGGACCACGCATGATAATAATTATGGACCGTGCGTTGCGGGACCCACCTATCCAGATTACACATTTTCCTCGCAACCATCATCATGAGGATGATGTCACCCTAGCTATAGCCCCTAGCTCATAGTCCTAGGCATGCTCTTACAACTCATAATGACCTTAGCCCATGCCTCCCTTACAACTTATGATGGCTTAGCTAGAAAAGCAATCATTTCTCATTTCTCTCTCTCTCTCTCTCTTATCTCTTTCCCTCCCCCTTTCTTTCTTATTTCCTAGCAAGAGAGAGCTCCCAACGTCCATGAGAGCTCTCCATTTCCAACCCTTTGCAAGCTCTCCACCCCGAAATCCAACCCTCTAAAATCAATCCTAACTATTGAATCTTGTTCCCTTGGAGCTCTAGATCACATTGGTGGAAGAAGAAGTCCAAGATCTAAGGTGAGTGTCTTCTATGGTTATATCCCTCTTTCTTTCTCTCTCTCTCTCTCTCTCTCTCTCTCTCTCTCTCTCTCTCTCTCTCTCTCTCTCCCTCCTCTCTTTATTTTCTTTTTATGATATGATGATATGTGCGTATGGCCCACCTGATTGACAATTTGGACTGTCCAGATTTTCTGGATGTCCAGCGAATGGGGGCCCGTCTTGCTGCCTGTTTTGGGCTAGCTAGGATGGAGGAAAATAACAAATATCGGCTTGGTCCATGTGGACCCCACCATGATTGATGTATTTCATCCATGCCGTGTGGGGTGGCCACGTCCATGTAGGACCCACCATGATGCTATGTTTATCCATGCCGTCCAGCGTCCCTGGACGTTGGACGCGGGGGGTGGGTAGCATGGAGCCCATGTACTGACATGGGTGTGTACTGACAAGCTAACACTTAAACCATAATATAAAATAATATATTGGAGCTTTTGGGGTGGGCCGCTTATGCAGACCCCACCTTGATGTATGGGGTTGATCCACGCCGTCCATTCCATTCCCTAGCTCATTTTAGGCGTTGAGCCAAAAAATGAAGCCAATCCGATTATCTGGTGGGCCATAGTATAGAAAATAGTTGTTCTTACCATTAAAATGTAATTTAAAGTCTTCTATACACTAAAATATCCCAAATATTGGGCTAGTTCGGACTGTCTTGAGCCATGGAATGCAATGGCTGGAGTGGATTCAATTGATGCAGGCCCTATGAATGAAAAACCCCAAAATACGTAATTTTTTTTAAAAATAAAAAATAAACATAAACAGTAGCAGCGTCTGCTGCTGCTGACAGATGACGCTAGCGGCGTCTGCGCTGCTCCGCTTCTGTGGACGGACGGGCAGGGCCGTGGGCCTCACTATAGGCCCCACTATGATGTATGTTGAACATCCCCGTCGTGTATTAGGTGAGTCCCCTTTGGAAAGTAGGACCCTCCAAAAATCAATTGATCATGGAAATCAGGTGGACCACACCAAAAGGAATAGGAGGTTGAACATCTACCATTAAAATATTTTGGGCCACGGAAGTTTTGGATCTATATGAAAATTGTTCCTTCCCCTTAATTCAGGTATTTGCAACCTTATGATCGGATTGGATGGAGAATAAGCATCATGGTGGGCCCCACTTGGGACCCACTTGTATGAAGTGGATTGGCTAGAGTACCGTGTACAACAGCTTTATAGCTGTTATATCAATGTCAACAAGTTCTTCGGGTCTTCTCACGAGGTATGTGTTATGCCGTCCGTCCGTCCAGCCCACACGTGTGGGTGGGACCCACCTATATGCATTTTACATCCACACCGTTGGGCCCCCTTGACGCATGTATTCTGTATTAATGCCATCCATCCACCTTAGGACGTAGGGCCCACCTTGTATACATTGTATATCCAGGACGTCCGCCATATGGACGGTGTGTCCATCCCAACCGTCCATCCATTCGTTGGGGCCAGACATTGGCAAGTTCAGTGGTCCAGACCGTCTGTCCTTTTCTAGTGGGCCACATATGTGGACCCCACCATGAGGTATGGGTCATATCTAAACTATCCATCTGTGCATGCTGGTGGACGGGCCATCTGTTGTATGCCTGGATCTGCACCGTTATGCAGATTGGGACGGTGCTGACCCACATGGTGCATGTAGTTTATTTGCACCGTCCATCCATAAATCTGCTTGGATTTACCGTGCTATGGGTACTGTCCAGCACGTGGACCACACCTTATGGATGAGGGTTATCTAGACCATCCAGATCATGGGACGACCATGATGTAAGTGTTGTATCATCAACGTCCAAAGGACGTGGGACCCACCCTAATATATGGGTACCATCCTCATGTCCAACATCTGGACGTGGACCCACGTGGCGCATGTGTCTCATCCTCACCGTCCATCTGGATAGTGGGACCCAACGATGATGTATATATATTATATCCTAACTGTCCATTCACCGGGACGTGGATGTGGACCCACTTTAATATATGCATTGTATATTTCAGGCCTTCCATCCATGACATGTGAGTGGGGCCCACCCGCACGTGTTGCACGTGTGGGTTGGGACCCACATTACTGTATGTATCCTATATCTACACCGTCCATTTGAATGGACGGCCAATAAGGGCCAACCATGATGTATTTTATCCTCTGTTCGTCCGTTCTTAGATCATGGGATGTGTGGACCCCACTACAATGTATGAGTTTTACCAAGACCGCCCATGTGGGGCCCACCTTTGCTGCATTTATATGATCCACACTGCCCATTAACGGTGGGACCCACCTTTGCTATGTGTGTTTATACACACTGTCCATCTGGGACCCACGTGCAGCATAGCTGCTTCACCACGTCAGCAAGATCCATGGGTCCCACAATGATGTATGTGTTTAATCTATACTATCCATGGATGGTGGACCATGATGTATGGGTATATCCCCACCATCTGCCCAACTTCATGGATGTATGGTCCACCTTGATGCTTGTATTTTAGCCATGCCATCTATCTGTTTCATTTGCGTCGTACTCAGCCTCGTGGGACACCATGATATATGTGTTGTGCATCCATGCTGTTCATTTGGTGGGCCCATTTAGAAGGTGCAAGCTCACTTGCTGGCTGTGCAGGGCCCACCCAATATGATATAATCAGGCCCATGAGATGAGGCCCACTTGATGTAATGAGGGCCCATTGATATATATTTGAGGGCCATGTGCAGGGCCATCTGTTGTGTATTTTAGGCCCATATGATAAGGCCCATTGTGATATATTTTCGACCCATATGCAAGGCCCGATGTGATGTGTATGACCCTTGTAATGTGGCCGATTTGATGTATATGAGACATATTGGTGTGGCCCATTGATGCGGCCCACTCGTTGTATATGAGACCCATGGTGATGTATATGAGGCCCATATGTGCGGCCCAATGTGATGTATATATGGCCCATGTTCGAGGGCCAATATGATGTATACCCGGCCCAGGTGTTGGGGCCCATTGGGATGTAACTAAGGCTCGTGTATTACGGCCCATATGATGTATGTATATTTGGCCCATGGGTTGCGGCCCATTGTGATGTGTTGAGGCCCATGGGTCGTGGCCCGACTTGAGATGTATGAGGCCCATGTGCAGGGCCCACCTGTTGTGTATTCGAGGTCCGATGTGATGTATGTTGGCCCATATGACGAGGCCGATGTGACGTAAATGAGGCCCATCGTGATTGTATGTGAGGCCATGGGCCCACTATATGTCTGGCCTTATGTAGGTCACTCCTTGGGAGCAATGTTAGTTAGATGTCCACATTGATGGGTAATGACGGTTAGATGTCCTCATTGTGACCTTCCCTTAGGCCTTGTTAGGCCATTCTCATCAACGTCGATGGCTGATTCTAAGTATCAAGGCCGATTTCGATTGTCGAGGTTGAGTATCGAGGCCGATTCTGATTTGTTAAGGCTGAGTATAGAGGCTGATTCTGAGTGTCGATTTGGATTGCCAAGGCCGATTATCGAGACCTATATGATGTATATGCGACTCGTAGTTGAGGCTCATTGTGATGTATTCGTGGCATATGGGCAAGGCCCATTGTGATATGTATTAGGCCTATGATGCATGGCCCATTTGATGTATTTGAGACCCATGTGCAGGGCCCACATGCCATGTATTTGAGGCCCATGAGCAGGGCCCACCTGTTGTGTAGCCCTCGAGTAAGGCCCATTGTGTTTGTATATTAGGCCCTTATGTGAGACCATGGGCCCATTATATGTTTGTTTCTATATGGGCCATTCCTTGGGGGCAATATTGGTTAAATGTCCACATTATCGAGGTTGATTGTGATGCAGTTATTAATATCGATTATAAGTATGTGACAACATTGCATCATGATACATGCCCATACGCATCATGTGCATGTTTATTATGAGATTTCGTTGACCATTACATATGTCATTGGGCAGGTTGTTATAAGACTCCCTGATAGGTGGAGGTTAACTCACATGAGCGAACGGTATGCACAGGATTGATGTATGACTGGATTATATGACTCATGCATCTTGCATTGTGTGTTGTGATTACTGTACGCCTTAGCGACATCAGGGCCGTAGCCTCCACAGTTATATCATGGATGGCCAGATGAGACACCGAAAATGTTTGGTTCGAGCATTGGGCTGCCATACATGGCCCTCGGTGAAAATTTCTAAAACCCTCTTGGTACTAGAGGATGTCCTAATGTCGAGACTGAGTGAATACATGAGCGCCCAAGTATCGAATATCAGGAGACTGCGTCTCCCACTGTGTCGTGGTCAGTTGGGAGGGGGTGTGACCTTACCTGCCTGAGTGAGGGGGCAATGTCTAGGTTGAGTTTGACCAGCTCGAGGAATGGGTCCGTTATTGACCAGCCGGGTAGGTATTGGTAGACTACTGACCAGGGAGATAGTGAGGTCTCTTTCACTTACCCAGTTGTGCATTTGATGGGGCAGCAGGTGGCATGGAGTGTACTAGACCCTGGTGATGATCCCAGAGAGGAACTGTACTGATATGTGGACTTATTGAGTAGGAGTTGCATACTCATTCATTCATTCACTCACTATCCACTCGGGCTGGTGGTGTGCAACTATTTGTTAGGCGTGCCTTCGCAATGGCCAGGATTTCAGCTGGGGCATACGACTAACCTGAGATCAGGAGTCTACCACATTGAGTTTGACTATCCAAATTTAGGTATAGGATTGGTTTGGATAGAAGTCCCTTATGATGGACCCCATAGCCTGTGATATTACATACTATCACCTAACTTCACACTCTAGCATGATCATTCCATTCGCACCGCATATTGCATTACATCCACGGCATATGACAGTTTGGATTACTGTGTTTCTGCACTTATATGTTCTAGATGGACTTAGCAGGATTTATACATTGCATTGCATTATCGGCATCTGATATTTGACTCCCTATGACTCCTCATTTGCATAGCTAATCTGTGTTGCATACTCTGATATTGTATGACTCATGGACTTGTCAGTATTTCTACTTATTCTGATAATTATGATCTTGTCAGTATTTCTGTTTACTCTGATAATTCCTAATCTTATCAGTATTTCCGTTTACTCTGATAATTTTTTATCTTGTCAGTAATTCTACTTATTTCGATATTGTACGATTTATAGATTACTAGTATTTTCGGTATTGTATGATTATGACATTATATTGAATACTTGGCACTTACCTTGTGCACACACTTACACCACCTTCTAAGCTTTCTATAAGCTTATGCACGATAGATGCGTGCAGGTGATGTTAGGTTGTAGCAACGTGGAGCTTGGAGCATGTGTCTGACTTCTGGAGCTTTAATTTTTACATATGTATTTCTCTTTCAACATTGTATTCAAATGTTTATATTAGTGAATATGTGATGATGATGTTGCCTTTGTGATTCGGGTATACTTGTGGTTATGTTTATTACGAGTTAAATATATATCGGAAAAAAAATTCTCTTTATGGGATCCTAGGATCGGAATCTGGCGTATAGAGAATGGGAGACAACGGAGGCTGTCGACATTGGATTCAGTAATTGAGATTCTTATGAATCTGATTTCTGAGTTTGGGGCATGATAGGACCCATTCCTCAAGCTGGTCAAACTCAACCTAGACATTGCCCCCTTACTCAGGCAGGTAAGGTCACACCCCCTCCCAATCGACCACGACATAGTGGAAGACGCGGCCTACTGGTATACGGCCCTCATACACTCATATATATTCACTCGGTCTCGACGTTGGGGCGTCTCCTGGCCATGAAGGTTTAGGAATTTTTACCTAGGGACATCTATGACACCCGTATGCTAGAACCAAACATTTTTAGTATCCCATCTAGCCATATAGGATATGCTTGTGGAGGCTATGACCCTGATATCGCTAGGGTGTGCAGTAGTCATAACACATAATACAAGATGCATGAGTCATACAATCTAGTCATGCATCAATCCTGTGCATACCGTGCACTCATGTGAGATAACCTCCGCCCATCAGAGAGTTTCATAACAACCTGCCCAATGACATATGCAATGGTCAATCACATCTCATAATAAACATGCAGATGATGCGTATGGGCATGTATCATGATGCTATATAGTCACATACTCATAATCAACATTAATAACCGGCACTGATAATCGGCCTCGACAATCGGCCTTGATAATCGTCCTCAACAATCATCCTTGACAATTAGCCTCGACATTCAGAATCAGTCAAACAAGTCCTAAGGGAAGGTCACAATGTGAATATTAAACCATCATTGCCCAACAATGTGGCCATTTAACCAATATTGCTCCCAAGGAGTGGCCCATACAAGGGATTCATACACAACTTAACGGGCCATATATACATCTCACTAGGCCTCAACCATGGACCTTGAATACATCACAATGGGCCTCAACCCACGGGCCCTAATACATCACAATAGGCCTTAACCCATGGGCCCTAAATACATTACATCAGGCCTCATCAAATAGGCCCCAAATACATCAAATAGGTCGTATCAACGGGCTGAATCAATTGGGCTTCATATATATCAATCGGGTCCACCCTTATGTATTTTTGAGATCTGACCTATTCATAAGTTAACATAGAGGTAGATTAAGTGAAAGCGAAAACATCAGCTTGATCGGAGCTACTGTGGCCCTTAAGAAGTTTTGAACGGTCAATGTCACTGTCCCCACTATTTTCAATGGTGAGGTCTACTTGAACTATAGATCTGTCTCATTTTTAGTCTCAAGCTTGTAAGACAAACTTGCCAAATGGTTAGATGTAACACATGCATCTTGGTGGGTCCCATAGGGATGGACAACATAGATAAAGTACATACCTTATGGTGGGGTTCCATACTATTGGAAGGAGTGGATACAATACATATATCAATGGGTCCCACGTGGGGCCCACCATAATGTTTATTTTTCACCCAATTTGTTGGTAAGGTCACGCAGACCCGGCTAAAGAGGAAAACAAATTTCATAATGATCCAAACTTCTGTGAATCCAAAAAGGATTTCAATGGCAAACGTTCAATCCACTGTTTCTTGTGACGTGGGCCACCAGAGTTCCTCATACGACTAATTTTTAGAGGGAGCCCATTGCCCTAAAGGGGCCGTCAAATGCACGACGTGGATGTTCGACACACATCATGGTGGGGCCCACGGTTGGGACTCATGGTCCCTGGCCTCAAACATAGTAGCGTCCTGCTGCAGCGTTAGCAGCCGCAGGTGCTGCATGCCATATAATTTTTTTTTTGAAAAGGGAGTTTTTCGGTGGTTTTTCGTATGTGGGGCCTGCATTAGGAGAATCCGACCCAACCATTACATTTTATGGCTCAAGACCGACCAAACAAGCCCCATATTCAGTATATTCTGGGGTGTAGAAACATCAGAGTGGGTTTTAATGGTAAAACCACTGTTCTCTATGGTATGGCCCACCAGATAATCGGATTCACTCCAGTTTTCGGCTCAACGCCTAAAATGAGCTGAGGAATGGGATGGACGACGTGGATTAAACTTATACATCAAGGTAGGGCCTGTATGAGTGGCCCACTCAATAAGCTTTAAAATCAAGTTGATATCTTTTTGGGGTTTGCACGTCAGTACACCACACTCTCAGTTCATACTTCACTGTGTAACAACGTCCATTGTCCCTGGACGCTGGATGTTTTGCACACAACACAAATTCAAGGTGGGTCCCACATGAACGTGGCCCACTTGATTTGGGTTAACGTTATATTTTTGTTTTTCCTTCCATCCTGGCTGCTAACGGGCTAGACAGTGTAGAACCAACACATCCATCAGGTGGGTCCCATGAAGATGAATGGCATAGATAAGATACCTACTTCATGGTGGGCCACACACACACACCATTATCAACATAAAAAATGAAAGGGAGATAGAGAAAGAGAGAGAGAGGGAGAACGAGAGTACGGTGGAGATGGGAGGGACCCCACCACTATGGGTCCCTCTCAATACAATACATGCACCAATGGGTCCCACATCAAGTGGGTCCTAAGTTTTGAAATCAATAGTGGATCACCCACCTATTGGCCTCCTTCTTACTCCCTTAGCCTCCTTAGCTCCTATGCTCAACTTTTGACGGTGAATGATGGAGTTTTGATAGTGGGGATGAGAGATGAGAGGGTGGGGAAGGTGGGCCACACGTGTTATTTTGGAAGAGAGCTTGGGGAGGCTTGGACGTGGGATGATTTGTTGCTTGGGAATGAAGACAGGGAACGAGAGAGAGAGAGAGGGAAGTGATGGGTGAAAAGGGATGGGATGATGTATGATGGGTGATGGGTGGAGTGATGGGGTTGTAAGAATGGGATGGGTGGAGAGAGAGAGAGAGAGAGAGAGAGAGAGAGAGAGAGAGAGAGAGAGAGAGAGAGAGAGAGAGAGAGAGAGAGTTGACTTTGGGAATGGGAAGGGATGGGTTGTTATACTTGGTGTATGGCTTATATTTGACATGATTGATTGATTAATTGATGGGACATGTTGTAGAGATTCCCTCGAAATTCTCAACACGTGGTGTTTTCCTTGAAATGAACGTGGGCCCACATCTTCTAGCCCAGGTATCGGATCAGTGTGTGAATCACGGGGTTGGAACCGCGGCAACGGTGTGATCGCTAAGATATAAGTTTCGGGTCAAGCTGACTTCGGTATGCAGGACTCGGCTTAGGATTGCGTGCAAATATCGGATACAGGTCGAGGGTCGCTAGAATTCGACCAGGAGGACGGTGGAGGCATATGGAATGGTACGGTCTAGGATACAGGTCTCATAGGATAGGTAAATGGTTAGACAAACTTTGGTGGTTGATCGATGATGGAAAAAGCTTAATTTTAAAATTTTACCTTTTATACCAGAAGGAAGGAACTGGTTTTAACTTTTAATGGGTAGGATCATAAATCGGGGCCTAAATTTTGTATAACTTCGTAGTTATATGAGATCGAAGTGTGGTCCAAATTTGAGTTGTGATGGAGAGAAGAAAGTGGTTAAATCTGAAGATCTAGATTTATGAGGAGTTAGTAGGCATTGGCAGGATAACTTCGCGCTAAGGAAAAGCCTACCAAAGTGGGGTCTTCATATTTCACACTTGGTCTATATGATGGGAAATGCAAGTCGTTCATATGAAGGAAAATATCCTACTATGACTACCCATGAGGTTTCTTCAATCGATGGACACCAAAATCAACAGTTAAGGGGTTAATTTATTAATTGGGTTACTTTTACAATGATCTAAGGGTCAAAATTTGATGTGTATGGTTTATTTATAATACATAGGCATGGTATAAAATTTTATATCAAATGGATCATGGGAACCATGTGATCTAGAATTTAGGGGTCTATGATAATGACATTTTCGTAATTATTACTGATATGAGAGTTTTGTGAAATCTAATGGTTCTACATAACTGTAGGCACATTTCTAAGTAATTCTTACAAAAGAACTTATATCTAAATCATTATGAATAAGAGATTATTTACCAAACTAATTAAGGCAATATACATATATCAACCAACATAATAGATGGTTAGATGACATGTTAAAAATAGAAAAACTAGATGGCTAGTACTCTGATCGTGTATGTAAGTGTGTGTATGGTCAGTTTTGTAAACAGATAATCACAAGTAAGTTTTTGGAGTGATCAAGAGGTAGAACATGTATACCGTTAGATTCAAGTGACTCGTTCACATATACAAGTTTCTCAGATTGTAGTTTTGATAGTGGGTTAAGCATATTCAAGGTGGTGAACAAGATGAACGGATCAGAATCCTAATTTGATATGTGTACGAATAGATGATGAGATCAAGTAGCTAGTTTATTATGATAAGGTGGTCCAAACTCAGAGTGGATGGTAATATATCTTTACCTAATAGTGAATAGTTTACTGAAGGTTAGTTATGGTGGACAAGTGAGGATGCTTGGATATATGATGATCCTATCTCAAAATCAACGGTCAGATGACTTAATCTATGAAGGGAGACTATTCCCAGCGGTTAGATTTGTGTTGAAGAATGGATGTAAAGTTAAGATAGCTAGATTGGTATTGTACACATATACATAACAAGTTAAATTTTATGGTAACACTCGAGAACTTTTAATATTTGGGTATTGAAAAGTTCGGGGTGTTACAGTGAACTCCTTATCCACGGCTAGATCTCTTGAACTTCTCCATTTGGATTTAGTCAGACCAATTAGAACGGAGAGTAGAGGTGGAAAGAAATATTTTTTGGTTGTAGTTGATGACTACACTAGATATACGTGGGTAACCTTTCTAGGAGAAAAATTAGATACTCTTGATGAAGTAAAAAAATCTTAAAATGTATCCAGATTGAAAAAGAGTTATCTGTGGTCAAAATAAGAAGTGATCATGGTACATAATTTGAAAATAACAATTTTGAAAAGTACTGCAATGATCATGGCATATCGCATGAATTCTCTAGTCTAAAAACACCTCAAAAAAATGAAATTGTTGAAAGAAAAAATAGAATTCTATAAGAAATGGCTAGTGTAATGCTAAATAGCATGACTCTATTAAAAAATTTATGGGTCGAAGCTGTTAGTACTGCATGCTATATAATAAATCATGTTTACATTAGAAAAGCTAAAAATAAAATAGCTTTTGAATTATGGTTTAATAAAAACCCCACAGTTAAATATTTTTAAACTTTTGGAAGCATATGTTTTATATTAAGTGACTGAGAAAATTTGGAAAAATTTGAAGCCAAGAGTGATGAGTGAATATTTCTTCGTTATGCTTTAAATAGTCGAGCATACCGTGTTCTTAACAAAAGAACTAGGGTAATACAAGAATTTATAAATACTGTAATAGATGATCAACAGATCGCATCTAGTCCTAAACAAGATGATGATGATGATGTCAATTTGATTAATATACCTAATTCTTCATCTAAATTAGACAATAATGACTTAAGGTTAGTCAAAGACCATCCGATTAATCAAATACTTGGTAAACCTCGCAGTGGTGTTCAAACTAGAAGACAACTAGAAAATATATGTAACCATGTCTGCTTTACTTCCCAAATTGAACCGGATAATGTAAATGAAGCACTTGCTCATGAAAGTTGGATTAATGCCATGCAAAATTAAATCAATTTATTAGAAATGATGTATGGTATTTGGTTTTCAGACCTACTGATAAATATGTGATTGGAACCAAGTGGATTTCTAAAAATAAAACTGATAAAATGGGATATATTATTAGAAATAAGGCAGGACTGGTTATACACGGGTATACTCAAATAAAAGGTATTGATTACGATGAAACTTTTACGCCAGTTGCACGCCTTGAATCAATCAGACTATTTATTTCCATTGCATGCCATAAAAAATTCAAAATTTATCAAATGCATGTCAAAAGTGTATTTTTAAATAGTGACTTGAATGAGGAAGTATATGTTGAACAACTAAAGGATTTTAAATCCCAAACTTCCAAACTATGTTTATCGTCTTAAAAAAGCTCTTTACAGTTTGAAACAAGCTCCTAGAGCATGGTATGAAAAATTTTAAATTTTTACTTAGTCATAATTTTATTATGAGTAGTGTTGATAAGACTATTTGTCAAAAAATATAATGATCATATCCTGATAGTTCAAATCTATGTTGACGATATCATTTATGGATTTACGTGCGCTAACTTATCTATTAAGTTTGCAGATGTAATGAAATCCAAGTTTGAAATGAGTATGGTCGGGGAACTAAACTATTTTCTTAGATTACAAGTGAAATAACTCGAAGATAGAATGTTCATCTCACAGACAAAATATGCATTGAACCTTGTAAAAAGGTTTGGTTTTGAGAACAGTAAAAATTTCGATACTCCAATGAGTACGACACTTAAACTCTCAAAAGATGAATCAGGTAAAAGTATAGACTCTCATCTATATCAAAGTATGATTAGTAGTCTTCTGTACTTAACTGCTAGTAGACCTGATATTGCATTTAGTGTTGGAATATGTGCTAGATACTAATCTAATCCTAAAGAATCACATTTAACTGCTGTTAAATGGATTATCAGATATGTCGCAAGTTCTGCGAACTTAGGACTATGGTATCCACATGATACATTTGTACAAATTGCCGGATATACAGATGTAGACTGGGCAGGAAATGTTGATGATAGAAAATCTACTAGTGGTGGATGTTTCTACATTGAAAACTGCTTAGTATCTTGGCTCAGTAAGAAATAAAATTCTGTATCTCTCTCTATAGCTGAAGCTGAATATATTGTAGAAGGAAATGCTTGCACTCAGTTAGTTTGGATTAAAAGAATGCTAGCTGACTACGAAATTACGTAAGATACAATGACTTTGTATTGTGATAATTCAAGAGTAATTAATATCTCCAAAAATCCAATTCAACATTCTCGTACGAAACATATCGACATATGATACCATTATATTCGAGAATCGGTTGAAGACAAGTCTATCATGCTCGAATACATTCAAACTGAGAAGTAGCTTGCAGACATACTAACTAAGCCGCTAGACAAAGCTAAAATTTTCAACTTAAAGCATGATATTAGTTTGTGTATTGTTAAATAATTATTTTATTTCTTTTTATGCATTTTTTAATGTTTATTCTTTTTAAATGCAAAAGATGATAAATAAAATTTAAAATAAAATAAATATGTAAAAAATAAAATTTTTTAAGGTTTTTCGACTAGCTGAGCACATGCTCGAGCTAACCGAATTCTTCGTCCAGTCGAGCACATGCTCGGGCTAGCCGATGATCGCGTGGATTTCACCTAAAAGGTGAAAAATCCCAAATTCTATTCATTTCATATCTTCTTCCTCGACTAACCAGTGCCCCATTTGACTAACCCATCTTTCAATCTTGTTAGTAAGTGATTTTCAATCAAATTTCTTCTAATATTTAATAATCTTTTGCTAGTAAATCACATTTGAGTAGTGTATTCATCATTTGAAACCCTGTTTGGTGTGGGTTTTCTTCAAAATCTGATCTACTCTTTTTCCTATCATTTTCTTTGATCTTTATCTTTTGTAAACTGATATGGAGTATCGATCCAAGAAAACGACAAGTACAAATTGTGCTAGTTCTTCTCGATCAACTCCTATTGGTGCGAGAACCCTATGGGTGACGGAAGAGGATCCGGAGCACGTTCGGGATTTCCGCACTAGAGAAATTATCATAGAAAAATCAGTAAACTTAGACCATATTGCTTGTTTTGGTCTACTTCCTATACTCTTTGAAGTCGGTTGGGAAAGCATTTTGGGATGAGGTGGATCGGCTTACCGCTCCATTGTGCAAAGAATGTATGCATCAATTTGTGATGTCTCCCTTGATGATTTGACATTCATAATTAAATATGTTGAAGGGACATTCCAAGCTATGCCTCAAGTTATTTTGGCATTAATGTAAATCAATGTCGTGGATGATGGCATACCTTTTGCCACATTATTAGAAAAAATGTCCAACTCTGAAAAATAAGCGATAACCCATAAACTATGTCTCTTTAATGCAGAATGACGGTTGGGTAATGCCCTCCTCGCAAATTAAATTCTCTCCAAATGTCGAGTTTTGCATCGTATTTTCACATCCAACGTCTATCCTCGAGCTGGGAATAAGACTGACCTTACACCCTTCATGGTTAGAGTCTTTTATTCTGTTGTGTCTGGTATGCGTGTCTGTTTGCCACCTTTGATTTGCTATATCATTATTCAGTTTCGCTTGCATCCCAAGCACGGTTCGATTCCTTTTGCTTATCTTATGGCGTGTCTTGCATTTCATTATAATGTTCAAATTTTGTTGTTTGAGGCACTGAAATCTGAACTCCTGTTTAATAATTCCAATCTAAATATGATGAACCTTAAACCTCTTCGTGGTCAAGAAGAAGAAGAGGAGGGAGTGCAGCCAGCTGCAGGCACCACTATGGAAGACATCTTCAATGAGTTAGATGAGTCAGATGAAGCTTTGCATGTGTCACAGGATTCATTAGCCCAAACCCAGAAGTCTACAATGAAGTACTTGAAAAAACACTTCCATCACATCACCCGGAGTTTGAGACTGAATGATGCATCGATGCCTGCTCCTTCTTCTTATGGGTTGGATTGAGCCAGATTTTCTGCCTGTTTTAAAACTTATTATGGGATTGTAACTTAACTTTACTTTATGTCGTGGTATTTGGATGGTTTCACTAACACTTGCTACCCCTAAAACTTAAACAAATTCCTTTGCCTTCCTTTATAATTTCATAAGCTCAATACTATTCTACTTTTATATGTTCTTGGGCATTGATTATTTCATATACTTACTGATATTTATCTCATTCTTCCTTTGTCAACTTGTGACAAAAAGGGGGAGAGAAGTTATCAAATTACTACCAATGCTATATCATATTGTTATGTCATATTGCTTCTATTGCTATATTATGTGGAGAGAATGTAGTGTGTATGAATGGAATGAATGGCGGGAATGAATGACATGAATGCTATGGAATCCTATGTATTCTATATGTGCTATGGAATGCTATGTATGCTATATGTCTATTCCACAGGGGGAGTGCTAGTTGAACTTCATTGTTTAGTAAGTTGAAGATTTCAAGAAGATACTTTACTAGTCTTCAGTGACTACATCTTTGTTATGTTAATTTTTTTATCACGAAATTGACAAAGGGGAGATTGTAAGTGCTAAATTTTTTGAGCACACTTTAGTTGTCAAATTTCGTATAGCTAAAACAACGTGACAATAGATCTTTAAGATCAAGAGAAGATCAAATTCAAGATCAAGAGAAGATTAAACTAAGATCAAGAGAAGATCAAGCTTAAATCAAGAGAAGATCAAGCTCAAGTTCAAGAAAAAATCAAGCTTAAAAGTCAAGATGAACTTTAAGACTTAGTTGAAGTCAAAGAAGAACAGATATTTGATATATCTCGGGTGGTATAAAACTCTAGAAAAACTTTAGGACTATGTGCTTTCAAAAATGTTTAAAATTGGATTTTTATACTTATTTTGCTTGAAATTTGGCCAACCCAACTTTTAGTTCGACTAGCCTAAGTTCAAGCCCGAAGCAAAACTATTTTTTTTTTTGTTACAACTTCGGCTAGCCCGAGAAATTTCGAGTTAAATTCTAGCAACTACATCTTTTAGAATTCAGACGAATTCGGCTAGTCGAAGGTCAAATTCGGCCAGCCGAACTGGGGTGTTTGGCTAGCCGAAGATGACCTCGGGGTAGCCAAATTTTGGATAAATCTTATCCCGAGCGATCCGAAGTTCGTCGAACCGAATTCGGTCTGCTCGGGCTAGTTGAAGATTGCCTCGGGCTAGCCAAAGATTCAACTTCTTTACCTATAAATTGAATTCCTCTCTCATTCCGAATTACACAAGTTAATTATCAAAATCCTTCTGCAAGAGAAAGAGAAGCTCAAGTTATTAGCAAGCTATTTGAACGGTATTTATAATTTAATTTATATAACTTTTGTTCAATTCCCTTAATCTCAGATCTCTCTAGTTTGATTCTAAATAGAGTAAATTATACCATTCTTTTGAGATTTAAGAGAATCGATTCAAGTGGTCATTGGTTTAAACTTAATTAAAATCAACAGAACCTTATATTGAGGGTCAAATATTATATATTATCCCCCAATTATATCTCAGTTTTATGAACATGAAAATGCTTAATGTTCTATTTTACTCATGTTTGTGTTGCAAGGTGATTTAAGAGCTTGGATTGAAAAGGGTGTTAAAATCATGGATTTGATGCTTAAGAATCACCAAGGCAAGGGATGAATTTTAGGAGACCAAGATTTAAGAATTCACATGCCAAAGATCTAAGAAAACTAAGTGAGGAATGAAGAGAATCAAAGATTTAAAGTGAAGAAAAGGAATCCTAAAATCATCCTGAGAAAGCATATTCTTAAACTCTGAGTCATTTTGTGAAATTGCACAGAGTGAAGTCTATTTTGAAAAACTACGCAGAGTAAAGTCTATTTTAGCAAACTGCATAAAATTGAGGCGGTTTCTAGAGTTTTCCAATTAGGTGCAAAAGTTGGAGTTCCACAACTATAAATAGGACTCTCTATGATGTTTCTAGGCATTTTCTAGAGTTTAAGGAGTGGAGCAAAAGAGTGGAGAAGTGTCACGCCCCAAACTCAGAAACCGGGCTCACAAAATTCCCGATCACCGAATCCGGCGTCGACAGCCTTCGTAGAACCCCATTCTCGGCTCCTAGCGCCCATTCGCCAGGTTCCAATCCTGGGATGCTACGAGGAGAATTTTCAATGTCAGTTTGATTCGTAATAAGCATAACCAAAGGCATAACCCACAAACAACAACCAAGAACTCCATTACATTTCCACTATGATCACAAACTTTACAAGTACAATGAGCATAAAGGGAAATACAATGGTAAAGAATAAAAACTCTAAAATGATTTGCAAAGTGCTCTTGCCTTAGCGCTGCTGGGCCCCAATGTCACCTGCACGCAACGGTCGTGCATAAGCTTATAGAAAGCTTAGATGGTAGTGAAAGTGTGTGCGTAAAGTAGTAATATGATCATGCAATATCAAAGTGATGCGGAATATACTGATAGATACCTGAATACCGTTAGCCTAACAAGGCTTTACGATGAAAGCATGAATGATGTCGGCCATACCAGGGCTATGCGATGCAAGATGCAAGTCAAACATACAATCCTCATATAAGTCCGCATATCAATACAGCTCAAATCTGGGATATCACCGGGGTCTAATACACTCTAAACCAGATCGCCGCCTCATCGCGCGCAATAAGGTAAGTAGAAGTGACCTCACTATCCGTCTGCCAATATCGGGCTCGACTCGTCGATAGCGGACCCATTCCTCGAGCTGGTCAGACTCAGCCTAGCATTGCCCCCTACACTTGGACGGGTAAGGCCGCACCCCCTTCCAACCGACCACGACACAGTGGAGAGCGCAACCATCTGGTAATCGGCACTCAACGCTCATCTACCTACTCGGTCTAGACGTTGGAGAAACTTTTTGGTATCATAAGGGTTTAGAGACTTTCACCCAGGGATATCTATAGCACCCCATATAGAATAAAATTTCTTATATCTAATCCTACCAACCACGATATGTCTGTGGAGACTATGGCCCCAATGTCGCTAGGGTGTACAGTAACCATATCACACAATGCGAAATACATGAATCACACTATCCAATCATGTAGTAAATCCTACGTGTATCGTGCGCTCATGTAGGGCGACACCGCCTAATCGGGGTCCCATAAATAATCTGCCTGAAGGCATATGCCATGATCAGTCAATTCTCATATCAAGCATACATATGATGCGTATGATCATGAGTCATGAAACTATACTAAACTTGTGATAAAGTAATGAACTATCCTTACAATGCAGATGGGCCTAGACGGCCTATACACAACAAGTACGGCCTATCAATGGCCCTAAGGAGAGTCATAATGTGGACATTTAACCAACACTATACTTACAATGTGGACGTCAAACCACCATTTCTCCCAAGCCATAACCCGTAGTAAACATCATTACATAAACCAGGTTGGGATCACACATTGCAATGGACCTTAGGTACACCCCATTGGGCCTTAAATACATCAAATGGGCCATGTCATATGGGCCTTTTACTCATCAAATGGACCACATCAATGGGCTGCACCAATGGGCCTTATATGCATTGCAATGGGTCAAAACCCGTGGGCCTTAGAAGGCGTCACAATGGTTCTCGACCCATGGGCCTTATACATATCAAATGGGCCCTTAAATACATCAATTGGGTCCAATCCTAGGGATCTTAAATTACATCAAATGGGCCTTATCCCATGGTCGTCCGCCTGTCAGAAGACGCTGCAGTGTCCTGCTGCAGTTGTCAGGGGGCAGCGCCTGCTGCCCCTACATCTTAAATTTTTTTTTTTAAACTGAAAACTTGTGGTTTTTCACAGGTGGGACCCACATTCAAAAAATCCATTCCGACCATGGGATTCTACAGCTTGAAACAAACAGAATGAGTCTAAAGTTTAAAATTTTTGGGTGCATAGGAACTTCAGGCTATGCTTCGACGGTAACCACCGCAGTCTTCAATGCTATGGCCCACCAGATGCTCAAATCAGCTTCATCTTTCTACTCAACGACTAAAATAAGGTTGGTAAGAGGATGAATGGTTTGGATTGGATATATGCATCAAGGTGGGGCCTAAGTGAGTAGGACACCCCTAAAGCTTGAAAAATAAGCTAATTTTGTGTTTTCCTTCTACAGAGACGTCCAGCGTTTGGGACGCTGGACGGTTTGGACATTGAATAAAAATACATTGAGGTGGGCCCTGATTAGGTGGGCCACCTCATGGAGGATGGTACAGATACAACACATACGAAGTGGGCCCCACTTGCAAATGGTTAGGATAGAATACATGCCTCATGATGGGGTCCATTCAAGTGGGCCACACAACCGTATCATGAAAAAAAAATGAAATAGAGAGAGTGAGATAGAGAGTGGGACACGCTTGTGATGGAGGGCTCCGCCACTATGAGCCCTCCCTTGTAAGAAACCATATAATAAATAGATCCCTTTATACATGGGACTATCGAAAATGAAAATCAACGGTGGAGATCCATTCCCCACCGATATGGACGGTCTAGATGACCTCTCTAATGCAAGGAAATAAACATCATGATGGGGTCCATGGAGAATGGCCCCATCATGGAATGATCATGATGATCAAAGTGGGCCATCGGCCACACCTTAGGGTCCCAAGTGAGATCCAAACCATTGATCGGTTGGCCTCACTTGGCCCATCTCAAAAACATGAAAAACTACTATTATCAAGCACCCACCGTTCGATCTTCTTGCTCCTATGGGTTCCTTAGCACCTTAGCTTTAACTTTAATGGAGGAGATGAGAAATGGATGGCTAACATGAGAGATCTTAGGATGGAGAGGTGGGCCACACTTGGAGTTTTGGAAAGCTTGGAGAATTTCTCATACGTATGGTTTTGGTTGCTTGAGAAAATGAGATGAGAAATGAGAAAGAGAGAGAGTTGTAAGGAGATGTGAGGTGTTGGGGTGATAGAGTGATGGATGGGAGAGAGATGGGTGTGTAAGGTTTTGTTGACTTTGGTGGCCTTTTGTGTAAGAAAGGCATGGGCTTGTAAGACCTTTTTTGACTTTTGTGGTTGCTTGGGTATGGGTGAAAGGTGATGTGTACTTGACATGAGATGTGATGGGATTTGATTGATTGATGGGATTGATGTGACACCTCATAGAGATTCTCTTAGGTTTTGTAACGCGCAGCGTTTTCCTCGCACCGAACGTCGACCCACATCTCCTGACCAGGGTATCGCCTTAGCGCACGAGTCGCGGCATCAGAACTGCAACGACGGCACGGTCAATATGGTAAAGGTCTTGGGTTGAGTCGACTTGGGTTGACGGTGTACGAATCAGGGTCGTGCACAAATATCGATTAAGGGTCGAAGGTTGCCGAAATTTGACCTGTAAGACTGCGGAAGTCTACGAAATGGTATGGTCTAGGATACGGGTCTTACAAGAAGCCGTTACCAAGAGTTTTTCTTATTCTTCTTTAGCTATTTTCATATTTTTCTTAAGAGACTTTGGTCCAATCATGTTTATGGTTTACTAAACCTCTTAGCTAGGGCTAAGAGGTGAAGCTTGAAGCATGATGGGATGTTTCTATGACTTTGATTCATGTTTATATTGAACTCCATAGATTCTAATTTAATATTTAAGGAATACTTTCAGCTTTTAATGGTTTATTGTGACTCAAATTACAGTAGATCTACAATAGCTTTAAGTATCTTCCTTTCTTGATTGAGATTGTGAATTTAGTATGTCATGTTGTTCACCATCGTCCCTTGGGCATGGTAGGGTGATGGAATCCTTCCTAATCTTCACAATTCTCCTGCTTTGAGATTATGAGATTGATAAATCCTGTTGTTTGCCATTGTTTACTAGGCATGGTTTGGTGATGGAATCCTTGCCAATTATCATACTTCTCATTTATTGAGAATTAGGTTAATAGAAGTTCAGATTTGGTTTTGTTGATATATTTTTCAATTGGATAGGATAAGACTCCAATTCTAATTATGTTACTTGAATCAAACAAGAGGGCTCCCTGATCACTACAAGTGGATCCTTGGCACCCTAGTTCCCACCTTTAAATTTCTTAAGTTTCTAATTACTCCCTTTAATTTCAGATTTAGATTTACATCTTCTTTTAGTTCTACTCCTATTTACTTTCAGAATACACACGAGATTAGTCCCTGTAGATTCGACTTCGGTCTCATTGAGATTATTACTACATCGCGACACTACACTTGGGGTTGTGAACACCCTAGACCCTTTCTATCTGATTGAACAAGGAACAATCTACATTCGAAAAAGCGCACTACCAGAAAAAGGGACAAAGGCTTTGGATAAAAGCCGTAGCTAAAGACCTATGGCTACGGTTATCATCCGTAGCACGACCGTAGCTATTGGTACTGTAGCCATAGGTCTAAAAGATATGGCTATGGATTAAACCGTAGCCATAGATGCTAATGGCTACATATATAATCCGTAGCTACACTTTCTGTAGCGAAATGTATACATAGCTATGGATAATATTTGTAGCTAAAAGTAGAGCAAAATTCGTAGTAATATGCTGAAGTTAGCAATAGCTACGGTTTTCAGTACTAGGGTTACGACCAATATCCGTAGCCATTTCCTTTAAAAAAAGTTATAATAATGGTGTCTCTTACCATTGCTAGTACATGCCCTGATTGATCAACTTATCAAAGCTAATATAGATAAAGACTTCATGACTTACAAACCCATATACCCAACTAAACCAATATAAATAACGAATAATAGAATATAAACATATGGAGTGATTCGCACCCATCTTCTACATCACTTTACCTTGTAAAAATGTTAAAATAAAATTAATGTCTAGCTAAACACCACCATCCAAACATCGTCATCTAGTGGTCCATATTCAACATGGAAAAGCTCATCAATTGAAGTGGGGATTGCTCAATGGCTCCTAACATGCAACCTTGCTTTCCAAGCCAAGAGTGTTGCATGAGATTTGGACATCTATTAGAGAGTTAAAATGAAAAAAAAGAAGATAAAAGAAAATCAATGGTTCCAATTTAACAAACAAATACCCATTAACAAGAAATCGTGATGTCAAACTAATCTAATTTTGATGTACCATATCTGAAGTCAGGTCCACAAATTGGGCGGTTCATATTAAGCCTTTCATCTACAAACGCATAAAAAAAAGAAAGAATTGTAAGCTCAAAGTTGTTAGAGTAAGAACATGTAAGTACATCTCCAAAATTTACCTTTTTCCATGGGCCTAATAAATTTCTTCCAATAAATCTTTCTTCAACTCTATAAATTTTTTTCTTATGATCCAATAGTGCAACTAGTTGTATAAGATTAATGAAATAACAATTTACACAAATATTAGTTATTACTTGGCTATTGTAAGTGGTAGAACCCATTTAGAGTACACATAGCATGCATGCATTTATAGCAAGACCAATCAAACCTATTGGCCCATTCTTGGATGGAGAATAACCTAGACTCGGTCAAAGATTTTTTGAGAAACTTGCCTGAGTCTTTGAGTCAACTCGTCTTAACTCGGTTTTGAGTCTAGTCAAGTTTTCATTGTTTCAAACAATCTCCACACTCGGCAAGTCCTATTCTGTGATTGGGATCATTTCGTCCTGTTGGACCCTCATGGATGGACCACCCTTTTAATTTAGATAGTTGGACTAGAAAACCAATGGTTAGGATGGTCCAGTAAGCATATTCACTGCTATTCCACTTTTTTAAAAGAAGCGAGTAGAAATCCAGTGCAAGAGACGACCGCCCAATGATTACTTATGCAATTATCGATGGGCCCCACCCAATCACATTATTTATATGAGCCCATCATCTAATTCCTCAAAAGAAGCATGCTATAGTCTGGAAATGGGATGCACTACAGGTGAGCAATTCCCATCTTGTCAAAAGAAAACCCATTTCTCGAAAGGAATCGAAGAGATGTGGGATGATAACTTACCTTGAAAATGAGGATGAGCAGCTCCCATCTCGTTTGTCCATATTCAAGTTCAATGCTTGGACTACTTTGGCTAGAAGGAGAATCCTCGAGCATGCTGTATTTCAGGAATTTTCAAGACCAAGATCAATGACTAGATTTGTTGAAGAAACATGAGACAAGTGATTTGAAAAGAGAATTTGGTATTTGGGTAGATAGAAAAATATATGGGAGTGAGAGGGAGAGCCCTTAGGGTTTATGAGGATTGAGAAGAAGAAGATGGTGAAATCTGAAGAGGAGAGGGAACCACAGAGGGTAAGGGAAATTGGGAGGGATTTTGAGGGTATCAGGGTTTGAGATGGAAAGAATTTTTTTTTTTTTTTTTTAAAGATGGGGGAATTAGCAGTATTCAAATACAATGTAAATATAACTACGGTTTATATCTGTAGAAAAACATTCCGATAGTCCGTAGCCTTTTCTCATTTTTTGGTAGTGATTTAGCTACAGTTTTTAGCTTTTATCTACGGACCAAATCGGTAGCAATATGGCTACGACTTTAAACCGTAGGTAAAAGATCCCATAGTCCATAGCCTTTGCTTGATTTTTTGGCAGTGGCGGTTCTTCGGTTACAAGCTTCTGATACATCTTCTACGGTGAAGATAAGTATACCTTCTAAACTTTGTTTAGTTTTTCTAAGATAGCTAGTTAAAATCTTAGTTTAGGTTTTGTTTGAGATAAACTAAAAATCTTAGTGAGAGTTTGATTGTGATAGCCTGTGAAAATCATAAGAATTGTACAAGGTTATTAAGGTGAACCTGGGAAAACCTTTTCATAGTGACAGCCAAAATTACGAGAGAAGTAATTTTAAAAGTGGAGAAGGTGTGGTTGTTTTTAAAGCACCGAACCACTATAATCCTCTATGTTATCTGGTGAATGCCTTTATTTTTTTTATGTGGTGAATGGTTGTATTTAATTTCAAGTTGAGTGGTGAATATTGTAATATTTTATTTTTATTTACTCTTGCAAGTTTGAGGTTTTGATTTAAAAAAAAATCATGAAATAAGGTTATCCTGCCTAAAACTTTAGGTGAAGGTTGTCCTACAAATTATTTGAAATCAACGTTTCAATACCTTAGCAATTGAGATCTCTGATTTATTTACATATTCAGTGCTTATTTCGATTATTTGACATAGTCCTGTTCACCCCCCCTCTAGGACATCTTAACCTCTCCTTTTCAACCTATACCATAGGGGAGGCGAGGTCATGGTCAGGCCGAGTCTCTTGGGATATGAGAACACCAATGAGTGTGGCAATGCAGGTGGTGTTATTTTGACGAGACTATTACCTATGTCGACTTCAAAAGAAGGAGGGTGAAGTGTGGGATTTCTACACTTGGATATGAACTTGTATAATTGTTTCCTTTGAGTTATATCACCAAATTTTAATATATACATTTTCCCACCATATCGATTTCAACATATTATCTATTCCATAGGGTGTACACTTATGACATCCACATTTCTTTCGAATATGATTTTGTGACCCTTATATTTTTTCAATAATTTGTCGGTTGTGGGTTTCATAGGTACAATAGGTTCCTTAATAGGATCAGGATGAGTTGGTGAGGGCAGGGCGACGACGATCAGTGGGTTGCGCGATTTTCCTGTTGAAGCACCAACTTCTTGACCCGAGTGGGCCGAGAGGTTTCACCAACAACTGAGGCCTTGCCCTTGCTATCTTTAGGCATTTTAGAGAGGATTTGATCTCACACACATAACTTAGCTAACTTCCCTAAGCTTTGAAAAGAATTAAATCTAGGGATGGTACTAATCTGAAATCTGGATGTATAATGGGATGTAGTGCTTATGAGACTTGATTTGCTCGATTTTAGAAAGGGATGTAGAGCTCAAGCATAGTCGGATTTGATGAAGGGAGTGTGTAATTGAATGGAACCAAGACAATCTACGAAAGAAACAAGCACATACAACCTATCACACCATAATGAACCGAAGTAAAACGAGATTTCGAGCTGATGCATGATGTGAACTGGAGCTAATGGAGGAGATTGGAGTGCAGGAGGCCCTAAAATCTCTCTTAGAAAGTGGAAATGAAGATTTGGAGCTCAAAAACATCAAAAGGTAGATTTGAAAGATGAACAACAACGCCCTTTTTAAACGTAGACCCAATGTTTCAATGGCATTGAAGTGGCTTTGATGGCATCGAAATTTAATTTTTGATGGCATTGAAGGAAAAATAATGAACTTTATTCTTTTAACTGTGTATAGGGTAGATTTTTTTATTTGAGGTGTACATAAAATTTAAAATTTATGATTCATGATTGCACACTTAAAGGAGAATAAAATAGGACAAAAAATAATAAATTAAAAAAATAATTACAAATGAGGCTAGAACTCCTTAGATTTGTTAATATGTCATGAAAAGCTGATAAGCACATACCCTAATTGTCCTTTGGAGATTTCCAAATCGATTTGTGTCTAGGGGTTTAGTCAATATATTAGCTAATTGCCTTTAGATTGGCACATAATCTAGCTATATAATATGCTCCTCAACAAGCTCTCGAATGCAATGATGCTGAACATTGAAAGGACGAGCTATAAAAGTCTTAGAGGGGGGGTGAATTGGACTATGCCAAATATTTCGATACAATGTGGAATAATAAATTAAATAAATTTAATTGTGCAAAGTATTAAATTCTTGATATCAAATAGTTCATAGGAAAACCTTTCACCTAAAAGATTTAGGTAGGAAAACCATATTTCACGACGTCTTTGAAATCAAAATATTAAACTATCACAAGAATCAATAAAGCGCAAAATATGTATAATAATAATAACCGATCACCACAATGCACAAGAGAATTATAGTGGTTCGGTGCCTTAATGCAACTTACTCCACTCATACTCACAATTTTGGCTTTCACTATTTCAAGATTTTCTAGGGCCACCTTAACAACCCGTTACAATTATTGTGATTTTCATAGGCTATCACAATCAAACCCAATTTGTGATTTTTACGGGGTCACCACAAACAAACCTGTTGAGATTTTCGGGCTATCTCAGAAAAATCCAAACTGAAATAAATGAATAGACAGTACTTATCTTCGATTGGCGAGTCAAAGTCGTAGCTGTAGATTGAATGCAGCGATCTTCTTCTTGGGATGTAGATGAAGTCATTGTACAAGTTCAACCAAAAAGAAATGAAGGGATCTAATGTATTTTTAATAAAATGAATGATGCCCTTTTACCGCAAATTCGATTCTCCCTTTTCTCAAAGTAGAGTATAGATTACTCTATGAAAACAGTTTAATCTAACTTGAGATGGAGAATAGAATTAGTTGTAACGCCCTGAAAATCAGGGGTCGAGCAAGAGCCCAACTCCTGAGTTCCAACATATCACTTATGCAACACAGATGATGATGATTAAATGTTGTCCGTATTAGTGTATTAAACATGAGTGGGATTATACCAAATCAACATATCATACTTCACAGACAGTTAAATTATGTAAGTGGAAGACTGTGATAAATACATAAAAAGCATATAAGTGATCATAAGTCCCCAGAGTATGAACGTCACCAGGTTAAATAATTACATGTATAATACCAAAATTCATAAAATGATAAAGCGTAATGTCATCTAGTCCATATCCCTGTAGCCCCAGTGGAGCAACTCCAGGTCTACGTAGACCTGCCAGAGAGTTGTAGATAAGAGAACTCCTCCTCATTATCATAGAAGGCAGGATCTGTCTCGTATGCCGCGTCATCATCTAAAACTACAATAGAGTCTAGTTGGTGTTTGTTGAGGGTTAAATATTGCATATCAGACCTAGTTATTGCCTAGATTTACGAACCTGATACTGTTTAATGGTCCGATTTAATCGTGTTTGTGATGTAGTGTATTTACGAGCATGGTCTGAAAAAGGGTGCTTAAAGCATGAATTTAACGCTCTGATGAAGCCAAAGGCAAGGGACAGACCCCAGGGGACTAAGATCAATGGATATACATGCCGAAAATCTGAGAAAACCTAGAAATTGAAGCTGAAGTGGCCTGAAAGTCTGCCAGAATGAAAGATCACGGGGTTTCCATCATCTGTTCAGTTCGAAACTTCATACATGGCCTGAGGACCATAAATGAATCATACACATCAAATTTCAGATCCTAGATCCTTATGAAAGGGGCTAAACTAATTGAGTAGTCCATAAAATCTGGATTTGGGGCCCGCTTGATATCTGGATATATTTAAATTTCATTGTCAACACTTTAAATTGGATCTGGAAAGGGATGGACGGATCGAATTTCTCACAAACATCTCTGTAGGACCCAAGTATACAGTGCATGTGCATGGTGCACTAGTGCACCAGGCGTGCACTAAAAATTCGGAAGTCGGTCAGTTCTTCTCAAACTGAAAAAAATGCAACAGCGTTTTCCCTGCTCGGTTGGGTTTTGCTTGTGGGCCCCACCTATCATCCAGATCATCGATCCGGACCGTCCATCAGATCCCTATGGAGTTTCTTAACATTTCCTAGGTGGCAGAATTCCAAAATATCGTGAGGAGCGAAATCCAGCCGTCCAAACACAGGACGAATGGTGGAGTGAAAGATATCGTGTGCCACACCAAAACTGCTCCAAAAAACATTCATTCTGAGACAGTTTTTCATCCTGAAATAAGTAGACAGAGTGGATTTTTGTAACATCACCGATCATGGGCCCCACCAACATCACAACGCAAGATGTGCAGGCTCTGTTTGCGAATGTGACCTATGGACGAGTTTCATGGGCCACCACCATACACAGAGGATCCGATCAGGACTGTCCATTGGAATCCCAATGATCCTCTTATCCTCGCCTAGGTGTCAGTTTGACCCCATGCAAGGTATCGTAAGATCCTAGCCGTTGAATGCAAGATGGACGGAGGAAGAAAGATCCTGTGGGCCGCCACGTTTTGAAGCCAAAACCATCCCTTCCCGAACAATTTTTTGAGGAGATTTCAATGGACGTCGTGGATCTTTCACCTGATACCGAGAAGTGGGGCCCACCAACGTCCAGCATATGCTTTGTTGTGTGTAACGTTTGCGAAAGTTTCAACCGCCTCTGCTGCGAACAAAGCCGACCTTCCCGTGGAGTTTTTTTCATCACCGACCCTTCCTTGCTATAAAAGAGAAAGAAGAAAGAGAGAGAGATGGATTCAATCACCAGGGAACGTGAGCATGGAGCTGAGAAGGGTGGAGCACGGGTGAGCTCTAAAGAGTTTTTCCTTCTCATTTTCTTAATTGTTGTTTATGTTTATTTGAGATTTAGCCTAATCATGTCAGGCTAAACCTCTTAGCTAGGGATAAGAGGTGAAGCTTGTAGCGTGATGGGAGACTCTATTTTATGCCTTTTGTTTATACTGAACTGATTTTGAAATTAGTTTAATTAAAGGAAATATTTTTAATTTTTAATGGTTTGTTCTAACTAAAATTACAATGGGTCTGCGATAGCTTTGAGCATGTTCCTTTCCTTTTATGTTTATGACGATAGAAAACCCTGTTGTTCACCATTGTCTACTGGGCATGGTTGGATGACAGTACCCTTCCTAACCTTCATGCATTGTGGATTGGTTGGTAATTAGTTTAATTCTGTTGTTTACTTTGTCTCCTGGGCAAGGTTTAGTGATGGAATCCATTCTAATTCATATACCTTTCATCTCTTCAAAACTATATCAAAGTAAGTTTAGTCTGATTTTCATAGTTACACCCTTCAATTGGATGAAGATGGACTCTAAGTCCAGTTGAGTTTTGATACAGGCATAAGATCTTCCTGATCTCTACAAGTGGATCCTCTGAATCCTTAGTTTTCTTTCCCTAAAATCCTTAAGTTTTAGATAATTATTTCACAATTATTCCTTAAATTCTATTTGATTTAGATTACATCTTAGTCTATTTCTAGTTCTACTTAGTTTCATATAACGTACAGGTATTAGTCCCTTGGGATTCGACCTCAATCTTACCGAGTTTATTACTACATCATAACCCTACACTTGGGGAGTGAACAAGTTTTTGGTGCCGTTACCGGGGATTGACGGCTACGATTTTCTAAAATTAATTGGTTTTAGAATTAGTTTAAGATTAAGATTTTCTAACTTTAGGTTTAGATTTTTTTAATTTTTTAGGAACTAACCTAGCTTTCCTGTTTTGTAGGATTCTGAGATAGAACTGATAATTTCGCGATATCTTTCTAATTTCTTTACTTTTTCTATTTTTAGAATTAGGGTTTTATTTTTTAGAAAATTTCTAATCCTACACTTTCTATCTTTAGAAACTAACTTGTTTTGTTTTATTTTACTGGTCTTTAACTTAGGGACTTCAAATTGGTAACTTCTTTCTAACCCTCTTCTTTTTTTCTAGATTTTTATTTCCTTTCTTAGGATTAGGTTTAGAATTTGATTGAGGGCTGCAAGTGTTTCATGACCAAGTGGGCCCGTGATAACACTCGACATCTCTTGACTGAAGGAGGATTAGTTGAGGGGGTGACTGTCCATCGCAGGACTAGACACCACTCGAGATTCCCAGAGTTGATTGAAGTAATGGGTGCAAATCAACCTGACGCATTACCTCCACCAAGGGTGGAGGACACTCAAGCTGAGAATGAGGTGCATCAAGTACCCCCGCCTCGTACTTTACGAGATTATTTATAATCGGCAGGGGTGAGTATGCCCTCATGCATGATTTTTCCTGAGAATACAGGTGATATGAACATCAAGCCAGGGGTGATCCAACTCCTTCCTAAGTTCCATGGGCTTGAGTCTGAAGAACCGTATTTACATCTGAAAGAGTTTGATGAGATCATAGCCACTTTATACTTCCCTAATGTATCTGAGGATACAGTCAAGCTGAAACTCTTTCCATTTTCCTTGAAAGAGAAGGCTAAGACGTGGTTACATTCACTGTGTCTTAGATCCATTGGCACATGTAATGATATGCAGAGAGAATTCATAAAGAAAATTTTCCCACATCATAAAACGATTACCCTTAGAAAAAAATCATGAACTTTGCCCAAAAGGAAGATGAAACATTCTTCCAATGTTGGGAAAGGTTCAAGGATTTGGTCAGTTCATACCCCTAACACGGCTTTGAAATGTGGCGCATTATAAATTTTTTCTACAATGGACTGACATCTTCCATGCGCCAAATGGTCGAGATAATGTGTAATGGAGAATTTATTAATAAAAATGTGGACGAGGTATGGGATTACCTTGATAGTCTTGCTGAAAAAATACAATCATGGGACTATTATCCAAATTCGAACACCATGTCTAGGCCGACTCAATCTAAGGAGAAAGATGGATTGTACCTCTTGAAAGAAGATGATGATCTCAAGTATAGAGTGACTACGCTCTTAAGAAAATTTGAGGCCATGAAAGGAAAAAAGGATAAGGTTAATGAAAGTATTTGCGGCATTTGTGATTGTAATATTCACGCAACTAAAAATTGTCCTACAATACCTGCCTTTCGAGAAGTGTTGAATGAACAATCCAATGCTGTAAATAACTATCAAAGACCTTTTAATGGACTGACCTCTAATGCGTACAATCCTGGTTGAAAAAATTATTTAAATTTTAGTTGGAGGAATGGACAAATTGCTACCCCTCAAGGTTTCTTTAACCAAACTTCACAACAATAACAAGAGAGACCTAAAGAGGATCCGGTTCAAAAACATATTCGAGAATAAGAGCTACTTAATCAGAATTTGGCATAAATGCTTCATGATATCCACACGGTATTAGGAACGCTTGCATCGTCTGTTCAAAAGATAGAGTCACAATTAACAAGTGGAGGAAAAGGGATGCTTCTTGCTTAACCTCTCCCCAATCCCCAACCGCAATATGTAAGTGACCCTAGCTCTTCAAATCGGACGGAACAAGCTAAATCCATCACCACTCTTAGGAGTGGTGAGATCATTGACAAGACCATCCCGATTAGGCTCGAAAAGCCTAAGGACCCGGAAGTGGATAACAATGATGGATCTAGTGATGCCCCATAAAAATTAGAACCGAAACTTCTAAAGAAGCTAGTTGCTCCATTCCCCCAACGGTTGGTTGCACCAAAACCTCTGTCTAACTCTCAAGATATTCTAAAGGTGTTGAAATAAGTGAAAGTCAACATTCCTCTACTTGATGTCGTAAAATAGATACCTTCATATGCTAAATTCTTAAAAGACCTATGCACAACTAAAAGACGGCAGAGTATTCAAAAGAAGATCTTATTGATTGAGAAAGTGAGTGCTATCCTGAAGCAAGATGTGCCGCAAAAATTCAAAGATCCTGGTAGCCCAACCATATCATGTGTAATCGAGAACTATCAAATTGATCACGCACTTCTTAACTTAGGAACGAGCGTTAATTTGATTCCTTATTCGATATATAAATAGTTAGGTTTAGGTGAATTAGAACCCACCCTAACCACACTACAACTTGCTGATCACACTGTTCGTATACCAAGAGGGATAATCGAGGATGTGTTGGTCCAGGTCGATAGATTTTACTACCCCATAGATTTTATCATCTTGGATACCAAACCCATTAATAACATGAGCACTTAGATTCTCGTCATTCTGGGTCGCCCATTCCTTGCCACTTCAAATGCAATTAT
The DNA here is from genome assembly GCA_037074715.1 of Magnolia kwangsiensis. NCBI lineage: Eukaryota > Viridiplantae > Streptophyta > Magnoliopsida > Magnoliales > Magnoliaceae > Magnolia > Magnolia kwangsiensis. The sequence continues at coordinate 103,613,053 of CM073574.1, forward strand.
CAATTACAGGAATGGTGTCATGACTATGTCTTTCAGGAATTTGACATTGGAGTCAAACATCTTTTTCAATAATGGCAACAACTTAAAGGATGATGACGAGTTCCACGACATTAACATGATTGATTCTTTCGTGGAAGATAGAACGCCTCTTACCTTATCCTCTGATCCTCTAGAGACATGCATGGCCCACTCCCATGATTTTGATGATGACATGATTAGGGATATGTATGCCATGCTTGATACTGCACCAGTGCTCGAAGTTAACCGATCGAGGCCACAATTTGAAAAGTTTCCCCAAACTGATGTATTGCCTCTACCATTTAACCTCAAGCTGCCAAAGCTTGACCTAAAACCTTTACCCTCTGATTTGAAATATGTATATTTAGGTCAAGATGAGACATACCCAGTGGTGATCTCTACCCACCTGAAGAAAGAACAGGAGAGTATACTCATATCTACTCTCATTGAGCATAAGGGAGCTCTTGGATGGACGATAGCGGACCTCAAGAAAATCACCCCTCGATTTGTACTCACCGCATATATCTTGAGGATAATGCAAAGACCGTTCAACAATCACAATGTAGATTAAATCCAAACATAAAGGAAGTGGTTAAGGTCGAAGTTCTTAAACTATTGGATGTGGGTATCATATACCCCATATCTGATAGTTAATGGGTGAGTCCAACTCAGTTGGTTCCTAAGAAGTCTGGGATCACCATCGTAGCCAATGCCAATAATGAACTCGTGCCAACTAGAATTACTACTGGTTGGAGAATGTGCATTGACTATAAGAAGCTGAATACCGTCACAAGGAAGGACCACTTTCCTTTGCCCTTTATCGATCAAATCTTGTAAAGGCTAGCTGGTCATTCTTATTATTGTTTCCTTGACGGGTATTCGGGATACAATCAGATCGAAATTTCTCTTGAGGATCAAGAAAAGACCACATTTACACGTCCCTATAACACCTTTGCCTACAGAAGGATGCCATTCGGGCTATGTAATGCCCCTGCCACCTTTCAGTGATGTATGATGAATATCTTTTCTGATATGGTGGGAAAATATCTAGAGGTGTTCATGGATGATTTCTCTGTTTTTGGTTCATCTTTCAGCGAATGCTTAGAGAGTCTTAAATGTGTGCTGAAAAGATGTGAAGAAAAGAATCTGGTACTTAACTGAGAGAAGTGTCATTTCATGGTTCAGAAGGGAATTGTCCTTAGACATATCATCTCGTCCAAGGGAAACGAGGTAGATAAGGCAAAAATCGATCTTATCTCTAACCTACCCCCACCCAAGAACACCAGAGACGTGCGATCCTTTTTAGAACATGCAGGATTTTATAGACGATTCATAAAGGACTTTAGTCTCCTCTCTCGTCCTTTCTATAATCTTTTGCAAAAGGATGTACCATACAAGTGGACTGAGCAATGCCAGGAAGCTTTCACCAAGCTTAAGGGCATGTTAACCACTGCACCTATCATGTAACCACCTGATTGGATCCTTCCTTTTAAGCTTATGTGCGACGCTTCTGATTATGCTCTTGGAGCAGTTCTAGGCCAGAGAAAAGATAAGAGGCCCTATGTCATTCATTACGTGAGTAGGACTTTAAATCCTACCCAAGTGAACTACTCAACTACGAAAAAGAAACTCTTAGCCGTGGTGTTCGCCTTGGACAAATTTAAGTCCTACCTGATCGGATCCAAGATCATTATCTACACAGATCATGCGGCCCTCAAGTATCTTCTTTCTAAAAATGATTCTAAGCCCCGCCTAATACGATGGATCCTTTTACTCCAAGAATTTAATTTGAAAATTAAAGATAAAAAGGGAGTAGAAAACATAGTGGTCGATCACCTTTCTCGCCTTAATACCTCTGATTCCCTTGAGGTGACTTATATCAATGATATGTTCCCTGATGAACAACTGCTCAGAGTCTCCCATTCACCTTGGTTTGCTGATATTGCTAATTATCTTGCCACAGGTTCCATACCGACACATTGAACTGCACAAGATAACAAGAAATTCTTTACCAAGGTGCGTAACTTTTTCTGGGACGATCCATATTTATTTAAATATTGCTCAGACCAAATCTTAATGAGATGTGTGCCAGATGATGAGCATCGGAGTGTCATCTCCTTCTCTCACTCACAGGCCTGTGGTGGTCACTTTTCTGTTAAAAAGACCATGATCAAGATTCTGCAGTGTGACTTTTATTGTCCACTATGTTCAGGGACACTCATGAGTTTTGCAAGGCTTGTGAGCGTTGTCAGAAATTAGGAGCATTGTCCCGTTGAAATATGATGCCTTTAAATCCCATCCTTATCATTGAAGCATTTGATTGCTGGGGCATTGATTTCATGGGACCATTCCCCCAATCATTTGGAAATTTGTATATTTTGCTCGTCGTAGACTATGTCACTACCTGGGTCGAAGCGATTTCGTACCGAAACAATGACCATCGCACAATCATTAAATTCTTAAAAGAGAACATCTTTTCTCGGTTCAGAACACCTCGAGTCATCATTAGCGATGGGGGCTCACACTTTTGTAATAGACCATTTGAAAGCTTAATGAAGAAATATGGTATCTCTCATAAGGTGAGTACCCCATCCCATCCACAGATAAGTGGACAAGCTGAGATTTTTAATAGGGAGATCAAACATATCCTAGAGAAAACGGTTAACCCTGATCATAAGGATTGGTCAACCCGATTGACTAATGCCTTATGGGCATATCGTACTGCTTTTAAAACCCCTATTAGAATGTCTCCCTTTAGACTTGTCTATAGGAAGGCTTGTCACTTGCCTATGGAGTTGGAACATAAAGCGTACTGGGCGATCAAAAATCTGAATTTCAATCTGGACAACGCTGGCTCGTTACGTAAACTTCAGTTAAATGAACTTGAAGAAATACAGAATGACGCATACGAGAACTCGAGAATTTACAAGGATATGATGAAGGTGTTTCATGATCAACATATTCTACGAAAATCATTCACGCCAGCTCAGAAAGTCCTTTTGTATGACTATCAACTACATCTCTTTCTGGGTAAGCTTCGATCTCGTTGGACTGGCCCTTACATTGTTGTTACTGCTTATCCTCATGGGGCCGTTGAGATAAGAGATCCCGACAATGGTAAGGAGTTTAAAGTAAATAGACATTGATTAAAACTATTTGTCGAGAAATTTAATTCAGAGGATATGTCCATGCCTTTGACTGCTCTTATTTACCAGGATTGATCTCCTAGTCTGAGGGAGGTATAGGTAGGTTTATCACTTTCATAGGACTAGGGTAGTTTACTTTATTTGTCTGGCTGAAGACGGTAAACTTAGTGCTCTTGGGAGGCAATCCAACTTTTCATTCCATTTCATTTTCTTAGTTAGTTAGTTCAATGTTTGTGGGTACATTGCTGCAAACCCTCACAAGACTATAACTCATCCACTAGGGATAACCTAGGGGTTTAAAGGCTTGTTGCATATACTAAATGTAATCGAGAGTACCTGCGAAAGTGGTGTAGGTAGATTTTATTTTTATTTTACTTTTGTTGGTTTCTCTCTTATGTTGACCCGCTCTTATGTAGATATCTTTGGAAAGCCTCTTGATTCTTTCATTCAAGTACTATCTTTCTATCACTCCTCTTGTACTTTCATTGTCCCATGTGCATTGCATGCTTATTTTCTTTTACATTGAGGACAATGTAGATTTTAGGTTTGGGGGTGGGAGATTAGGTCTCCTAATCAGTGTTTTCTTAGTCTTGAGGCAAAATTTGTGAACAATTGTGAAATTGTTTCTAAAATTTCTTGTGAATTCGAAGTGATTTTGACGACCATCTTTGATTTAGAATTACAAGATAAGTGATGTTAGTAATTTATGACTCTTGAATTCAGTATCTGTTAGATTTCACAGTTAAGTTTGAATTGTTAATCTAGAATTAGAAGTTGTAAACATTGATTGAGTTATGATTTCACATATCACATCACACTTTCACATTAAGGTTTCAGTTTGATATTGAAGGGTTAACTTGGTAATCACTAAGCATGTAAGGAACCGGCTTGAAAATTTGCCCGTCATGGTCAATTAAAAAAAAACAACAAATACCTTTGTAAAGGGTTGGACGAATAATCTTCACCATACGTTTGCTCCCTATAGGTGTAGATTTGATTCCCCATGGATGGTATGTGAAAAAGGTGGGTGTACAGTCTTCACTATAGGTTTGCTCCCTATAGGTGAGGATTTAAGTCCTCTTCTTGGCATTACTTTTGATGGAAAAATCAAAAGTTGGAAGAATGAATCTTTAAGGCAAGTTTTGGTTATCATGAATCTCTTGTTGGTTACCAATGATATCCTGAAATAGAGAAGTGAATCTTAAAGTTGTTAATCTGAGATTACACTATACACCCATGGAATTCAATGTTTAGAATTGTTCTAATTAATGGATTAATACTTGAACTTAATTATGAAGTTTACCGTGCACTTGAGTCCAAGAGAACGTAATGCCCAACATTCACGAATTTTAGAACTCTAGTATTTAGATTGTTTTTCAAAAATCACTCGAGTACATAGAATTATCCTGTAGTTCTTAACTTATCTTTCGCATACTTTGCTCGGGGCTATTAAAATGCTGGTTGGGGATTGTGTCGAGGGTCAAATATTTTATATCAGACCCAATTATTTCTTGGATTTACGAACCTGATACCGTTTAATGGCCCGATTTAATCGTGTTTGTGATGCAGAGTGTATTTACGAGCATGGTTTGAAAAATGGTTTCTTAAAGCATAGATTTAACGCTCTAATGACACCAAAGGCAAGGGACAGACCCCAGGGGACTAAGATCAATGGATATACATGCCGAAAATCTGAAAAAATCGAGAAACTCAAGCTCAAGTGGCCTGAAAGTCGGCCAGAATGAAAGATCATGGGGTTTCCATCATATGTTCTGCCTGAAACTTCATACATGGCCTGAGGACCATAAATGAACCGTATACGTCAAATTTTAGATCCCGAATCCATGTGAAAGTGGCTAAACTGACCGAGCAGCCCATAAAATCTTGATTTGGGGCCCGCCTGATATCTGGATATATTTAAATTTCATTGTCAACGCTTTAAATTGGATTTGGAAAGGGATGGACGGATTGGATTTCTCACAAACATCTCTGTAGGACCCAAGTATATAATGCATGTGCATGTGCACGGTGCACTAGTGCACTAGGTGTGCACCAAAATCTGAAAGTCGGTCAGTTCTTCTCAAACTGAAAAAAAACGCAACAGCATTTTCCCTACTCGGTTGGGTTTTACTTGTGGGCGGCCCCACCTATCATCCAAATCATCGATTCGGACCATCCATCAGATCCCTATGGAGTTTCTTAACACTGCTTAGGTGGCAGAATTCCAAAATATCGCGAGGAACGAAATCGAGCTGTCCAAACGCAGGACGGACGGTGGAGTGAAAGATATCGTGGGCCACACCGAAATTGCTCTAAAAAACACTCATTCCCCGATGGTTTTTCATCCTGAAATCAGTAGACGGAGTAGATTTCTGTAACATCACCGATCATGGGCCCCACCAACATCACAGCGCAAGATGCGTAGGCCCTGTTTGCGAATGTGACTGCGAATGAGTTTCGTGGGCCACCACCGTACACCGAGGATTCGATCAGGACTGTCCATTGGAATCCCAACGATCCTCTTATCCTCGCCTAGGTGTCAGTTTGACCCTATGCAAGGTATCGTAAGATCCTAGCTGTTGAATACAAGATGGACAGCGGAAGAAAGATCCTGTGGGCCGCCACGTTTTGGAGCCAAAACCATCCCTTCTCGAACGGTTTTTCGAGGAGATTTCAATGGACAGAGTGGATCTTTCACCTGACACCAAGAAGTGGGGCCCACCAATGTCCAACGTATGCTCTGTTGTGCGTAACGTTTGGGGAAGTTTCAACCGCCTCTACTGCGAACAAAGCTGGCCTTCCTGTGGAGTTTTTTTTTCATCACTGACCCTTCCTTGCTATAAAAGAAAAAGAAGAAAGAGAGAGATGGATTCAATCACTAGGGAACATGAGCGTGGAGTTGAGAAGGGTGGAGCACGGGTGAGCTTTAAAGAGTTTTTCCTTCTCATTTTCTTAATTGTTGTTTATGTTTATTTGAGATTTAGCCTGATCATGTCTGGATAAACCTCTTAGCTAGGGATAAGAGGTGAAGCTTGTAGCATGATGGGAGACTCTATTTTATGCCTTTTATTTATACTGAACTGATTTTGAAGTTAGTTTAATTAAAGGGTATATTTTTAGTTTTTAATGGTCTGTTGTGACTAAAATTATAATGAATCTGCGATAGCTTTGAGCATGTTCCTTTCCTTTTATGTTTATGACGTCAGGAAACCCTATTGCTCACCATTGTCTCCTAGGCATGGTTGGATGACGGTACCCTTCCTAACCTTCATGCATTGTGGATTGGTTGATAATTTGTTTATAACTATTGTTTACTTTGTCCCCTAGGCATGGTTTGGTGATGGAATCCATTCCAATTCATATATCTTTAATCTCCTCAAAACTATATCAAAGTAAGTTTAGTATGATTTTCATGGTTACACCCTTCAAACTGGATGAATATGGACTCTAAGTCCAGTTGAGTTTTGATATAGGCATAGGATCTTCCTGATCTCTACAAGTGGATCCTCTGAATCCCTAGTTTTCTTTCCCTAAATTCCTTAAGTTTTAGATAATTATTTCACAATTATTCCTTAAATTCTATTTGATTTAGATTACGTCTTAGTCTATTTCTAGTTCTACTTAGTTTCAGATAACATACAGGTATCAGTCCCTTGGGATTCGACCTCAGTCTTACCAAGTTTATTACTACATCACAACCTTGCACTTGGGGAGTGAACAGTATTTTAAAACATCATCCCAGAGTGGGAGTGAGTGATCAACTCAGTGGAGCTATAAGGCAAAAGGTAACATGTTATCAATTTAATCAAGCAGTAATGATAAAGTAGTACAACAATCATGTCCCAAGTACTCTTATTCATGTAAGAATGAGATGCGATAATGATGAATGCCCTCGTCTGCACTCTCTCTGCGACTTCATCTCACAGTCGCGCATGCAACACTCCCTCTGTGCTCAACACCAATGCCAAAGGCATATGTAATGCGGTGTATGTGTGTGATTAGCCAAGTTTTTAATTAGACTTATTCATACAATAGATTTGGGAAGCTAAGGCACCTCCCTTTATATCATTGACCCAAACATTGATTCATCTAGGGTCGTCAATCCTAGTAGTCGCTTACGATGGGTAGTTCCAGGTTGTTATGGAGAGGCTCGTCACCTCAACGTAGGCCTAGTTTATACTCGAGGTCACTACTGAAAGGCTCGTCACCTTAGCGTAGTCCTAGTGTATACTCGAGATCACTACGAGAGTTTGTCACCTAATCGTAGGCCGCCAACTCGAATATAGTGTCCCATACATCACTATATTCAGCTCATGAGTTTGGGTTGCTCACTGGTTACTACTAGGAGGCTCGTCATCCCAGCATATGCCGACAGCTCGACCACGGTGTCCCATACACTGCCATGTCCGGCTCATGAGTCTTGGCGGGTTGTGGTACCAAGATTAAACAGGCTTTTCACTGGTAAGTGGTACCTTAGATTCAAGCAGTAGCGTCCATACATGGTGAACATACAATGGGCCAATCAAGTTACTTGGTAAGCTCAACTGGTACGAGCACACATTGACTTAATTGACATGGAGCACGTAAGCACTCTGCGTGGCCTAACCACTATCGATAAACAATGTACGACTCGGATTCATTGAACGTGTCTTGTGTGGCGAAACGACCTCGGCCACTAATTTAGAATCATTACCGATTGTCTGGACATCGTATTAGTCCCAATCATACTCAACACAATAGGCATTCATGTGTGATACTCGAAACAACATGTTACTATCAATTCAACTATAAATCTCATTTGAGCATTTTAACGAACACATAGTGCACATGTTATCATACACAGATATTCATCCATAAAGCACGTAATAGCGAGATAAATTATATGAAGGGAACCATAATTATAGATAAGGTTATTGAGGATCCCATCTCAATGCCCTCATTAAATGCATTTCAACAAGCATTTTCTCATTTAAGCATTTTATCAAACACTTACACTACACATATCAACATACATGTAATAAAGTAGTTATAACATATATTATGACAGATCCTTTCAAAAGGGACTTGTCACACATACAAAAATTATGTATTATCAATTAATAATCATAACAAACATAAATCATAATTCCATATTCTTTCAAACATTTTAACAAACACATGGAATGCATAGTTAATACACGTAGTTTATACACATGTAATATATGGAAAGCATCGTATCTAAGGGTATATGGTAGCAATCAAGTCAGTCATAAACCATTACTGACATTGAAATCCTTGAAAACCATAACCTAAATGTTTATAGTCTGCACCTTTCGTCGGTAAACTCGTATCGTACTTAATTTTAACACCATGACTCCGTTTACAGCAAAATGGCTACCTGAATCATGAAATAGGTTAGCTATTTCACCGTTTCTCTATTTGGATCCCTAAAATAGATTAGGGTTAGGATTTCTTATCCAAGAATGGATTTGGATTCGCTGGTATAGCGACACGGGTAGGATGATTCGGCACGTGGAGCGGTGGGATCGAATCCTAGCAACGATCTATCACTCTCTCTCTCTCTCTCTTCTCCTCACTCTTTCCTTCTCTTTTTCTCTCTTCTCTCTCCTAGGGTTTAGAAATTCGTATGGAATGAGAGAGGGGTGGGTTTAGGTCCTTATATAGGCCTAAAACTAGTGTAAATGGCCTCAGGGCCATGATATACTTAGATTATAGCCAAAGATTGGTTGTTCTGTCCAACGAAGCTCATCTGGAGGCCCATTTCCTACATACGGTTTGGGAAAAGTTTCCTGACATTGGATCTAAGCTAGGTTTAGATTTTGGTCCGATCGAGTTTATAGATCGACTGTGGAGGACCTGTTTCAGTTCAATGGCTACCGTTACTCGATCAGGGCCACAAGTACACTGACTTGTGTAGGAAAATTTTCCTGATCTGAGGGTGTAGTTGGGTTAGAATCTGATGGTTTGAAACCTTAAATTTATCCTACAAGTGAACGGCCCAAATCACTTAAGTTTCAGTTCATTTTCTAAAGATATTCGCGTTTCTCACACAATTCGCTCCGACCTCAAGTTGTGCATTTTGAGAGTCTATTTAAACTTAATTTTTAAGATAGTTGTCAAGCCCAGTAAGGTGGTCATAATGTATAGTTTCGTGGTCATCGTACTTTCGACGCACGGTACAAGTCCAATACGGAGTTTCAATGTGCTCCCGAGAGCAACTTGGTTTAAAGATTGATCCTATGTTTTTACGTAATGTAGCGTTAGCGATCCTATTAGTTTTGGGTCTTGCAGTTCATATTGAAAGTGATTCAAGGTAATCTACCGATTAATTTAGTTTAGTATGATGTTATTTTTCATCTAATTTCTAAAGAATTCGATCTTTAGTGATTTCTACCTAAGGTGGTACTCGGGTCCCTGTACGAATTTTTTCTAGACGTTACAATCTATCCCTCTTAAAGAAAAATTTTATCTTCGAGATTAGTACCTTTTCGTACTCTTCCAGAATCTTAGGGTAGTTATTGCAGACCTCAACTTCCGTTTCTCAAGTAGCTTCTTCCTCAGTGTGATGCGTCCATATTACCTTCACAAGTGGAATCACTTTATTGCGTAGCACCTGCTCTTTCTTATCTTGAATCAGTGTCAGTCGCAGTACGTAAGTAGCATCCTCACTCAACTGTACCTGCTCCCACTTGATAATGTGGGAAGGGTCAAGAACTTATTTCTTTAGCATCGATACATGAAATACGTTGTGCACGCCTGCGAGTGGTGTGGGTAAAGCAAGGCGGTATGCTACCACACCCACTCGGTTTAGTATTTGGAATGGGCCAATGAACCGTAGCATGAGTTTCCCCTTCTTACCAAACGAAGGACTCCCTTCATGGAGGAAACCTCCAGGAATACATGGTCCTCGACCTCAAACTCTAGCGGTCGGTCGCCGCCTTGTATCGGCATAACTCCTCTATCTGCTCTGTGCTGCCAGAAATCAATGCCTGATAATGTCGATCTTCTCTGAGGTCGCCTGCACTAACTCTGGGCCAATCAAACTCTTATGGCCAACCTCTGCCCAGCAATGCGGTGCTCAACATGGACGCCCATATAGTGCCTCATAGGGAGCCATGACAATATTCGCCTGAAAGCTCTTGTTAAAACAGAACTCTGCATAAGGAAGACAATCATCCCAACTGTCCTTAAAATCAAGAACGTAAGCTCGCAACATGTCTTCTAACACCTGATTCACCCGTTCTGTCTGCCCATCCGTCTGTGGGTGGAACGCAGTACTGAACTTCAGTTTCACACCCATTACTTCCTGGATACGAGTCTAGAAGATAAATGTGAATCATGTGTCTCGGTCTGACACGATCTCCATAGGAACTCCATGCAGACGTACAATCTCCTTGATGTACAGCTTGGACAAATCATCTGCTGAGTTTGAAACTCTAATAGGGAGAAAGTGACCCGATTTCGTCAACCGGTCCACGATCACCCAAATGAAGTCATGTCCCTTCTCGTCTTCGGCAACCCTGAAATGAAGTTTATAGAGATGAAATTTCATTTCCATTCAGCTATGGGCATGGGCTGAAGCAGTCCAGGAGGTCGGCGATGCTCTGCCTTGACCTACTGGCACGTGAGACAATGGGATACATTATCTACTATGTGGGCTATCATGTTGTTCAACCAGTACGACCTCTTTATGTCTTAATACATCTTCGTACTACCAGGATGCATCCATCCTTGAATTATGAGCAGCTTCGAGAACTTCCTTTCTCAAGTCATGAAGACTTAGGACGCATAGGCGGCCACGATAACGTACACCCCCATCCAAACCAACTCTCAATTCAGAATCTTCATCTTCACTAGCTCGTTTCCTCATCTTCACCAACCATTCATCCTCCCCCTGTGTAAGTGCTATAGTTGCTAGTCCTTTTTATTGTCAAATTTGTGGTGCCAAAAACACTGTTTGTATCTTGTTATGAAGCTTGCATATGTGAAGAACTAAGCTCTACTCAAGACATGCTGAGTCTCGAAAAAAGTCTCACAAGATCAGCTTCAATAGACATGTACTGTTCACAAGTCAAGACTCAAGAATGCAAGTATGTACGACTTAGTTCCAGACAAGTATGATCTCATAAAGCTTTTGACATCAAGATCTCAAGAAGCTTTCAAAGTTCAAGCTACACTAAGATCTCAAGCTTCATTGTTCTCTAAGGTCACTCGTCTTTAAGTTTCAATGTCCTTACTCCACTTTTGAGGTATGACTGACTTTAGGTTGACCTTTAGAGTAGGTCACTTTGGATAAATAATTCATATGTTTTATTTATGGAAATTTGGTCTGTTCTATGACTAGTCCTGGGTCTTGCTTGACTAGTCCTAGCATTACTTCGACCTATCTAAGAATTTTCTGGATCAGTCGTAAGTTTGTTGCAAAAATTTAAAAATTCTTGTTAGGCTTCGACCAGTCCTGGAGACTGTTCGACTAGTCGTATGAACAGTGTCGACTACTTCTTCGACCAGTCGTAGACCTACGACTCAAACTACAACGTTGAAATTCGACTAGCTTCGACTAGTCGTGGGAGACCTTCAACCAGTTGAAGGGGACCTTCTGTCATGTCCCGAACTCGAAAACTGAGCTCACAAAATTCTCGATCGCCGAATCTGGAGCCGACAGCCTCCGTAGTACCCCATTCTCAGCTCCCTGCACCCATACACCAGGTTTTAATCCTGGAATGCTATAAAGAGGATTTTGAATCATCAATTTGATTTGTAAAGAGAATAACCAAGCATAACCCATGAACAATAACTACAAGAACACCATCAAAAAATTTACTATGATAAAAAATTTTGAGTACAAGGCATATGAAAGGAAAATACAATATAATGCAAATACGAAAACTCCAAAAGCTCGACTGCATGCTCCTATTGCTACTATGCTACGGCTGCGTCCTGGCGTCACCTGCACGCATCGATCGTGCATAAGCTTATAGGAAGCTTTGAGGGCGGTGTAAGTGTGTGCGCAATAAGAGCGTGCTTAGAATGTAAGGTCAGAGAAATGTGGAATCATGCTGGTGAGTACATGAATGCAATTAGCCGTACCAAGGCTATGCGGTGCAAGATATGAATGTTATCGGACATATTAAGCCCATGTGATGCAAGATGCAACTCAAGCATGCCAATCCTCATCATATATCAGTACAGTTCTCATTCTAGATAATCACCGGGATTTAGTACACTCTAAATGGCACTGCTGCTCTCCCAGCCGTATAGTCCAAGTGAGTGCAAGAAACCTCACTATCTGTCTGTCCAATAGTCTGCCAATACCTATCCGGCACGTCGATAGCGGACCCATTCACGAGTTGGTCAGACTCAGCCTAGTATTGCCCCTATCCTCGGGCGAGTAAGGCCACACCCCTTTCCAACCGACCACGACATAGTGAGAGACGCAGCCTCCTGGTATTCGGCCCTCATCCGCTCATATATCCACTTGGTCTCGACATTTGAGTCATCTTCTGGTACTATCGGGTTTAGAGATTTTCACCCAGGGACATCTATGGCGCCCCGATGCTAATAATAATATTTTCGATATCCAATTTAGCCACTCACGATGTGTCTATGGAGGCTATAATCCTGATGTCGCTAGGGCACACAATAATTACAATCACACAAATGCAAGTGCATGATCACCCTACCAAACATGCAATAATCATGCACGTACTACGCGCACATGTAGGGCAACTCTGCCTATTAGGGAGCCCATAAATAGTCTACCTTTAGGCACATGCTATGATAAGTCACTCCTCATATCAGGCATACATATGATGTGTATGATCATGAATAATGGATCTATATTAAACATGTTATATGGTAATGGGCTCTGTTTATAAGGAAGATGGGCCTAGACAGCCTACATACAAGTATGGGCCTACCAATGGGCCTTAGGGAGAGTGATAATGCGGACATTTAACCGACATCATCCTTACAATGTGGGCATCTAACCATCATTGTTCTCAAGGCACGTCCCATTATAAACATCATTTTATATACCATGGAGAAATCACACATTGCAATGGACCTAAATACATCCCACTAGGCCTTAAGTATGTCAAACGGGCCGTATCACATGGGCCTTATATTCATCAAGTGGGCTGTATCAATGGGTCGCACCAATGGGCCTTACGTACATTGCAATGGGCCATAACCCATGGGCTTACATGCATCACAACGGGCCTTATGTACATCCTATTGGGCCTCGACCATTGGGCCTCCATTACATCAAATGCGCCTCATATGTATCAAAGTGGGCCTCAACATCGGGCCATAAATGAATCAAGATGGGCCTCCATATAACAAGTGGGCCACATCACATGGGCCATATGTATATCAAATGGGCCACACCAAAGATAAGTGGTGATAATGATTTTCCACCATTAAAGTTCCAAGGCCCACCACAACATTTATTTCCCGTCCAATCTGATCATAAGGTCCTAAGGGATGTCAATGGTAGACGTTTAATCCTCACTGTGTCGTGGGGTCCACTTGATAAATAGATCTATCTTATTTTTAGTCTCAAGCCTTAAAATGATCTTTGGTTAGACAGTTTGGATGCAACACATGCATCATGGCAGGTCCCACCATAGAGATGAACAACATGGTTGAAGTACACACCTCATGGTGGGGTCTACACTAATGGAAGGCGTGGATTACAATGCATATGTCAGCGGGTCCCACGTGGGGCCTACTATAATGTTTATTTTCCATCCAACTCATTGATAAGGTCACTCAGACCTGGGGCCCACAGTAATGTTTATTTTCCACCCAACCTGAGCCCATTGTAATGTTTATTTGCATCCAATCTGTTCATAAGGTCACGTGGACCAGGGGCCACCATAATGTTTAATTGCATCCAATCTGTCCAGGGGCCACGGTAATGTTTATTTTCCACCCAACATGTTCATAAGGTCACGTGGACCTAGAGCCCACGGTGATGTTTGTTTGCCATCCAAACTGTTCATGAGGCCATGTGGACCTAGGGCCCACCATAATGTTTATATGCCATCCAAACCATTGACAAGGTCACATGGATGCAGATGAAGTGGGAAAACAAATTTCATAATAATCCAAAACTTCCGTGACACCCAGAAGGGTTTCAATGGCAAATGTTCAATCCATTGTTTCCTGTGACGTGGGCCACCTGAGTCACCTAGATGGCTGATTTTTAGATGGCCCACAGCAAGGAGAGAGGCTCATCAAATGCACCGTATTGATGTTCAACTCACATCATGGTGGGGCCCACAACTAAGACCCAGGGCCCCTGCCTCTAGCGCCCATACAACGCAGGACGCTCCTGTGGTCCGAGGGACGTTGGCAGCAGGAGGCTGCTTGTTAAATTTTTTTTCTTAAAAAATGGGTCCTCCTGAAGAACTTCCTAGGTGGGGCCTTCATCAGGGAAATCTGCCCCGTTCATTGGCTTCTACGGCTCAAGACAAGCCAAATAAGACCAATATGCAGCGTATTTTGGTGAATGAAAACATCAAGGCAGGTTTTTAATGGTAACCATTACTATGTCCTATGGTATGGCCCACTTGATTATCGGATTAGCCTCATCTTTTGGATCAACGCCTGAAATGGGCTAAGAAGTAAAATGGACAGCGTGGATTATATACATACATCAAGGTGGGGCTTGCATGAGTGGCCCACCATTTCCTTCTCCTCTCTCTTTTTTTTGTTAGCTTGCAAGTACACACCCATGTCAGTGCACATACTCCATGTTAGTCACACTCGTCTAGCGTTCAAGGATGCTAGACGACATGGATAAACACATGCATTGTAGTGGGTCCCACATGGACATGGCCCACCATTCTAACCAACGTGGGTCCCATAGAAATGTGGCCCACTTGACCTAAATCAATCTGATATTTATGTTTTCCTTCCATTCGAGCCCGCTAATGGGCTGGATGGGGTAAATCCAACACATCCATCCGATGGATCCCACATGAAATATATGATTCATAGTGGGGCACACTCACCCCTTCATCATCATCACCATTCAAAGAAAGAGAGAGAGAGAGAGAGAGAGGAGGGACCCCGCCACTATGGGCCCTCTATTGATACAACACATACATCAAGTGGGTCCCATAACAAGTGGGCCCTTAAATTTGAAATAAACGATGGATCACCCACCTCTAAGCCTTCTTCTTGCTTCCCTAGCCTCCTTAGCTCCTTGCCTTCGAGTTTGATGGAGGTAGATGATGGATGAATGGTTGAAATGTGAGATGAGAGGGTGGGCCACACTTGTTGCTTTGGGAGTGTTTGGAAAGGCTTGGACATATGGAATTTTTGTGGCTTGAGAGAGTAGAGATAGAATGAGGAAAAGGGAGAGAAAAAAATATATTAAAGGGATGGGTGATGTGGTGGTTGTAACGAAGAGGTATGGTTGTGGTTGAAAATTGTAAAAAGAGGAATGATTAGGGGAAGAGAATATTGACTTATGGTAAAAGAAGTAGTGGCTATGTGTACTTATTGTTGGGTGAGGTGGCACGAGGTAAGGTGATGTACTTGACATTGATTGATGTGACATATCGTAGAGATTTTCTCAAAATTCGTAACGCCGGCGTTTCTTCGAAATGAACGTAGACCCACATCTTCTAACCTTGGTATCGGTTTGGTGCATGAGTCGCAGTGTTAGAACTACGGCGATGGCGCGGTCGCTATGATATAGGTTTCGGTTCGAGCCGACTTTGGTATGCGGGACCTGGCTTAGGATCATGCGCAAACGTTGGATACGGGTCGATGATTGCTAGAATTCGACCGGTAGGATCGCGGAAGCCAACAAAATGGTACGGTCTAGGATACAGGTATTACACCTTCGACCAGTCGTAGCCGACCTACGACCAACCGTGAAACCGTCTATCTTATCGCGCTCGAAATTTCAAATTTTCGTTGCTCCTATGACCAGTCGTAGAGCTCTCTGGACCAGTCAAAGATGCGATTTGATCACCTATAAATAAAGCATGAATCTCAGAATAATTAATACAATTCACGCTAATTTAATTCAACCTTCTGAGAGATAAGTCTGTGCTCCATTTAAGCTAAGTGTGCATATTTAACATTATGTTTCTTTAGCTTTTTGAATTGATTTTGTTTCTTGTATTCCAATCTGATTTGAAAAGAAGTTTTATTTTCCTTTCTCAGGAATCAAAATCAATTAAAGCTAGCCCATCTGGTTTAATTTAAAATCAATTAGAACTTAAAACCATTGTAAAGTGAGTATTGGACATTGAACTTTGACATTCAAATCTCTACTCCGACTTGGTTCTTCTGGGCTGTTACAACGAAAGAGAAATTCAATATTTTACGTTTATGTAATTTACTTTCATTTGGTTTACTTTTGAGATTTACCAAAAAAATCTCATTGTATTGATTATTTGAGGAGAGCCAGGAAAACTCAGAAGTGAGTTTTTTTAATTGTGTAAGCCCACAGAGAAAGACACAATTATGAAGGTTTTTAGGTGAACCTGGAAAACCTATTTTTGATATTGAACGCTAATATCCATTGTGTGAGGATATTAGGAGTGGAGTAGCTGTGTGGCTGTTTATTAACAGTCGGTGTACACACAGGCAAACCACTATAATCCCTTGTGTTTTGTGGTTGTGTGATTTATTTTCCTATCTTTGATTATTCATTTGAGGGATGCATGGGAGGATGTGAATGTTGTAATATTTACATTTCAAGTATTGTGGGGAATGTTGTAATAATTTAAGATTTCTATTCCTGCAATTTATTTTAGTTCTTTGCTATTTATTTATTCCTCTTCAGTTTGAGTTTTTGATACTAAGACCTTTCTAGAAATAAGGTTGTCCTACCATAAATCTTATTTTTATGGTGTAGGGTTGTCCTTAGAAAGTAATTCGTATCAACCTCTCAAGACTTGAATTTTGAGGTTGTATTTTATTCTCCATTGTGGTTCGAGATTAGTTATTTATATTGGCTATCTTTTTATTTTTCTGCTGTATTTATCTTAAATTTGGCATAGTCCTATTCACCCCCCCTCTAGGACATATATCTTGGCCATTTCAAGTGGTATCAGAGCCTAATAGCTTATTTTAATTCTTTTTATTTGGATTTATTTCTCGAGTTAACGATCTAAGCTATATTTGAGATGTCAAATTTTGACAGCCTTTGAGTCACTAGGCCTCCACCTTTCGATGACACCAATTATGCCTATTGGAAAGCCAGGATGAGGATCTTCCTCAAATCCATCGATGAAAGTGTGTGGCTAGTGACAGTGAATGAATGGACCCCTCCTACCACTGAAGTAACTGGGATCGATGGTTCAAAATCAATGAGAATAACACCTTATTTCTCATGGACCACACTTCAAAAAAGTGAGAGTAATGCAAATGTTAAAGCACTAAATGCAATCACCTGCTCACTATCACCAGATGAATTCAAAAGAATTATATCCTGTGATTCTGCAAAGCAAGCTTGAGATATTTTAGAAATGACACACGAGGGTACATCAATTGTCAAGAAATCTAAAGTCCAAATCCTCACAACCAAATTTGAAGAAATAAATATATAAGAAAATGAAATGTTTATGGACTTCTACACTAGATTAAATGACATTATAAACTCTATGTGGGGTCTTGGAGATAAAATTTCAGAAAGTAAAGTGTGTGCAAAAATATTATGCTCACTTCCTGATCGATTTAATTCTAAGGTAACTGCGATCCAGGAACTTCGTGATATGGATACTATAAGGGTAGAAGAATTAGTTGGGTCTTTACAAACCTACAAGTTAAATTTTAAAGCTCCTAAAGGAAAATCTATTGCCCTCAAGTCTTCTAAAGATGTTTCTCAAGAAAACAATTCTGATTTAGAAAATTTTGAAGACGATATGGCCCTTTTAGCGAAAAAGTTTTATAAAATTTTTAAAAGCAAAAAGAGGGTTGATTTTCAAAAAGCTAATGAGAAGAAAAGATCAAAATCTAAATCTAAGCCTTGAAAATGTTTAAGATAGTCAATGTTACAACTGCCAAGAATATGGGCATTTAGCAAACAAGTGTCCTAAAAAGGACAAACCTAAAAAGAAGAGTATGTTGGCTACTTGGAATGAATCGTCTGATTCTGAAGCCTCTTCTGATTCAGAAGATTCTGAAACTGAGTCGGGTAATGAAGTGAAAGCCCTTATAACTCTAGCCAAATTTACATTTTCAGATAATGATTCAACAAGTGAAGAAAATATGAACAATGAATGTGAAAATGAAGATGATCTTCAAGATGCTTATAATGCCTTATGTAAAGAAAGTTGTAAAATTGCTATTAAACTTGAATTTCAAAAAGAAAGATTTTCAAAGCTTAGAGAAAATTTTGAGTCCCTTGTTTTAGAAAAATCTCATATTTCAGACTGTTTTGAAAAATGCAAATGTGATTTGGATTTCAAAACCTCCCAAATTCAAAGTCTGAAATCTGAAAATGAAAATCTTAAACTTGAAGTCTCTTCTCTTTTAAGTTTAAAGGATACATGTAAGTATGCCCAAGGAGATCCAAAATTAGAAAAACTTTTATCTGGATCAAGGAAATGTGGCAATCGATCTGGTTTGGGCTATGAGAAAAATGTTCCTCTTAAACATAAGAATACGTCTCCTAAGTTTGTAAAAGGAGAGACCTTGAACTCAAAAGGGAAAAGTATGAATCAAGTTTTTTCTAAAACTTCTTTTCAAAAACTGAAAAATAATTATAAACATCAGAACCGAAACCTTTTAGGTGAGAAAATAGTTGATCTTCTTAAGAAGCTCTTAAAATCTAACGCAGTGGGTCACTTGTAACGCCCGTGAAAAATCCATACTTGGGCTCGAGTACCAACTCGACCCGAATTTGCGTAGAATTCATTCCTTTGGAAAATTTGACTAGGTTAGCTAGTGCAACGTTAGAATAGCTGGGAAATGGTCCCTGATCACTTTAAATACGTTCTACAAGGCCCGAAGCGAGTGGAACTAAGGGTGTTATAATGCTCTAAAGCCTCGGATCAAACTCTAAGCCGGTTTGTTCTCTGGACCACTTTGAATCTTTGTATTGGATCTAGACCGCACGTTGAAAGTCCGATACCTCCTATCTTAGACCGTTAGGACCGTCTAGCTGGGCTTGACACTCATTCCAAAAATCAAGTCAAACCGATTATTACAGGCTATTTCATTGAGCCCGGATCGAAGAGAGTGTGAATAGGGACATAGTTGGAATTTCAAATTCAAATCTGGCACACAAATTTGACGCATCAGTATTAAGCATTCTGACCGTCAGAATACAGCCAAATCACACCCTTGGATCAGGAAAAATATCTATTATATATCACGAGACTTATAGGCCTGATCTTGGTGCGGTGACCGTTAAACTGAAACTGGGCCGCCACGTGCGATCTGGGAACCCAACCGGTCTGAAAACTGGATGTGTGCTAGATCCAGTATGCATGAGCTTAAGTCCGACCGCATTTGGCCTGGGGACCTCCAGAAATGCCCTTTTGGACCGAAACGGCCCCGATTTGGTTAGGCACCAAGTAAACATTGTTCCCAAGCCTATTTTGGGAATGTTTTAGGCTATAAAAGGGGTTGAAACCCTCACTCCTCTCTCCCATCCGAATTTGAGAGAAGCCCTAGCTTGGGAGAGAGAAAAAGAGTGAGAGATTGTGAGAGAGTGGGAGAGTTCTTCCCGCCACTTGTGCTACGTGTTGCACGTGCTTAAGCGACACTCCTCTACCGCTTTCCCGGCGATTCCACCGCAATCCTAGGTAAGTAAAAACCCTAAATAGTTGGTGATTTGAGTTTTTCTTGTTTCCATGGCGATGTAGCTTATGGATCTTATGTATTAGGCTCCTTACTCGCCGTAGACGAAGCATATACACTCCGCTTCAATTCCCGAGTCTACAAGACACTAGGTGAGGATTTTAGACGCTTAGATTGACGGTTCCCAATGCTTTCAATGTCGTTTAATAGTAGATTCTTGACGGCATCGCCGTTTGACATGTACAAAATGCTCTCCGTTTCCCGTTTCGTAAGCTAACGAAGAATATGAGATTTAGGGCATTTTAGTCATTTGTAGGAAGTACTGTTTGCATTCATATTTTGCTGATGTGATTGACATGGTTTGTTGTCGCATTAGGAAGTTAGGAATGCGTGCATAATTAGTTTGGCGAAGAGATTCGCCTAGTTGCACACTTTGGGTCGACATGCTATATGTAGACCTAAGTGTGTAGTGCATGTGTTTGTATAAATGCTTGTATTAGTATGTATTGAATTAAATGATGTTATTTGATACTTTGTGACTGATTTTTCAATTATTATGCCGACCTAAATGATTTTCTACATGTTGACAAAATGCATGATTTCATTACATGCATGGAATGTATGTGCTTGAGGATTTGCTTAAGTTGAATATGCATGGGAAGTATGCCTTGAAGATTTGCTTAAGTTGAAAGTTATAACATGTGTTAACATGCTCACATGATGTATTTCAATTCCAATACCTTGTATAGTAATTCCATAGATGTGTGGGACTTGACTTAGTCCAGGCAGTCGGTAACCGAGCGATTTCGTGGCTGACTGGTCATAGCGACGAACGACGCGTAGATGAATGTGATTCGTGTTGAGAGTTGGCGGCAGTGGTTAGGCCACGCGAAGTGTTTTACGCACTTCATGTCGTTCAGTTCGAGATGCGATCGCGCTAGTCGAGCCCGTCAAGTAACCCGACTGGCCGATGTTTGTTCACCTTGTATGTATCATAACTGCTTGAACCTAGGGTACTGAACTTACCATTGTAAACCCTATTAACCGTGGTACCTTGATCCACGAAGACTCATGAGCCGGGCATGGTGGTATGGGACACCGTGGTCGAGCTGTCGGCCTACGCTGGGGCCACAAACCTCCCCGTAGTGACCAGTGAGCACCTTGACTCGTGAGCAGATTATGGTGGTATGGGACACTATATTCTAGCTGTCGGCCTACACTGATCAGGCGACGAGCCCTTTGTAGTGACCGCGAGCGTATTCTGAGTTCACGGGAGGCGACGACCCTTCCGTGCAGTAGAGTACAGTAGGCCTGTATTGATAAGGTGATGGGGGAGCGGTGCAACGAGTGCGAGCAACAGCCCTGGCAGCCCTTGCAGTGACCTACGAAATGTACATCGTATGAGATTACTAGGAGTGACGACCCTAGACAGGATCCGTGTTGGGATTGATACAAGGGAGGTACCTTAGTTTCCCAATCCTGCTGTTTGAATGGACTAATAATAACTTGGTAATCATATCACCATAGCATTGCATGTGCCTGGAAGATGTGGAGCACTCTAGGGAGTGTGGCATGCCGCGGTCGTAAGATGTTGCCGTATGAGGGTGATCGTCGGTGAGGGCATACATCACGTCATATCATCTTGCATTAACAACAGTATTAGGACTTGTCTGATTTACTGCTTTACTATTATCGCGTGACTGAATTGTGAACATGCTAATCTTTGCTCTATGATTCCACTGAGTTGATCACTCATTCCCACGTTACGGGATGGTGTTTGCAACACCCACCAGACCCTGTTGTAGTTGCAGGTGACGATGAGATCCAGGAGGTGGAGCTAGATGATGACGAGGACCAGGATGAGTTCTCGTATATGCAGTATCATGACGGCTTTCCGTAGGTGACCTGGATCGAGGGGACATCAGTGGGACTTTTATTTTTGAACATTATTCTTTTGTTATGTACATGTATATGAGACTCAGAGATGTAGTCATACTTTGGAGACAGTTGAGATTACTTTGTTTTTCCATACAGTGATATATATCTTGTTTAGTCTTCCGCTTGCTTTTATCACTGGATCTGAAGTATGAATTGCAGTTTTGGTATACTTTTACTCATGTGAATGCTTTAAATCAGACAACATTGAATCATAACCATTTTTGTTGCATAAGTGACGGTCTGGAACTCGGGAGTTGAGTTTATACACGACCCCCGATTTTCAGGGTGTTACATCACTCTAACTTTAACTACAATCAAAAGAAGACCTACTATACTCCTAAACCCAAAACTATTATGAAATGGGTTCCTAAGGTTACCTGCTTGGTTGCCCACACTGCTTTTAAAGCTACAAGGCATTCAAAGTGGTACCTAGACAGTGGATGTTCAAGGCATATGACTGGTGATAAAGGATTATTCACTGATCTTAAAGATATAACTGATGTGTCAATCACTTTTGGTGATGGCGGCAATTGCATGATTATGGGCCAAGGTACGGTTCAACTTTATAACCTTCCTTTATTCAAGAATGTTTTATATGTTGAAGGACTAAAGCATAACTTGCTTAGCATATCTCAAATATGCGACAATAATCATAGTGTAAAGTTTTCTAATCAAAGCTGTGAGATACTAAATAACAAGGGTTTAGTAATATTAACTGGACGCAGAACGTCTGAAAACTGCTATATCGTAAGCGAATCCAGCTCATCTAATCAATCATGTTACATGGTCCATACAGACGAGACTGTTTCATAGCACAAACGTCTTGGACATGTACATTACTAAAATCTATATAGATTGAGCAAGCAAGAACTTATAAGAGGTCTACCCAAACTTCAAAAGATAGGTAAAATATGTGACGAATGCCAGATTGGGAAACCAACAAGGAACTCACATAAAAAGGTAAATTCCAATGCCACTTTAAGACCACAAGAGCTTCTCCATATGAATCTTATAGGACCTACCAGGACGGAGAGTCGAAGTGGCAAAAGGTATATCTTGGTAATGGTATATCTTGGCACGTTTTCCACAAGGTTGGTAGGAGACCTCGAACTTGAAGTCTTTCAAAGTTTCCATCCATCGCCGCTACCTCATATTCAAGTCTCTTTGTGTGAATATGTATCTGAGGCTCTTGTAGTCATAAAAGAGCTCAAACTCCTCTCCATATAGGTAATGTCTCCAGAGCTTCAATGTAAAGATGAAGACGGCTAACTCCAGGTCATGCATAGGGTAGTTTTCCTCATGTTTCCTCAATTGTCACGATGCATATGCGATCACCCTATCCTTCTGCATAAGGACACAACCCAGACTAATACGAGATGCGTCAGTGTATATCGTATACTTGACTCCTTACTCTGACAATACTAGCACAGGGGCAAACGTCAACTTGTCCTTTAGTTCCTGGAAAGCTGCTTCTGCCTTCTCATTCCAGAAAAACTTAAGATCCTTCCGAGTCAACTAATACAATGGTCTGGCTATCTTGGAAAAGTCCCTAATGAATCGATGGTAGTAACCAACAATTCCAGAAAACTCCTCACCTCTGTAATTGAACCGGGCTACTCCCAGTCCTGAACACCTCTGTAATTGAACCGGGCTACTCTCAGTCTTGAACCCCTCTGTAATTAAACCAGGCTACTCCCAGTCCTGAAAGGCTGCCACCTTGGCGAGGTCCATAACTATTCCTTCCTTGGACACCACATGTCTTAGGAACTTGACCTCTTCCTTCTAGAAGTTGCACTTCTTATATTGCACAAACAACTGGTTCTTCCTTAGGGCATCAAAGACTGCTCGCAGGTGCTCCTCGTGATCTGCCTGACTCTTAGAGTATATCAGGATGTCATTTATAAACACGATGATGAATCGGTACAGATACGGACTAAACACCTGGTTCATAAGGTCTATGAACATGGTAGGTGCGTTTGTGAGTCCAAACGACATCACAAGGAACTCGTAGTGCCCAAAGCTAGTTCTGAATGCTGTCTTCTACATGTCTTCATCCCTAACGTGCAATTGGTGATACCCTGACTGTAAGTTGATCTTGGTGAAGTACTGCGCCCCTTTCAACTGATCAAACAGATCATCTATCCTGGGTAAAGGATACTTGTTCTTTACTGTCACTTGGTTCAGCCTGCGATATTCAATACACAATCGCAGCGATCTATCTTTCTTCTTCACGAACAACACGGGTGCTCCCCAAGGGGACACACTCGGTCATATGAAACCTAATTCCAACAGGTCATCAATCTGTCTCCTTAATTCCTCCATTTCACATAAAGGCATGCGATACGTGGGTAATGAATTGGGTGTCGTGCCAGGCACAAGGTCGATAGTAAAGTCAATCTCACGTTAGGGAGGTAATCCAGGTATTGTCTTAAACACTACCCAGAAGTCCTGGACCATGGACATGTTTCCAAGTGTCAAACCACTATGATCCTTCAATAGGGCAGTATAATAAAGAACCCAGAAGGGGCAACTGACCTGAATGGGGAAAGTGAAGGCTGTGTTTTCGGGCCCGTGTGTCGTCACCAGTCGGGTCTCGCAGTCCATGCCGAGGATGATGATCTCGGTCTTCATTTTTGTTAGCCAATCCATGTCGAGGATGATGTCATAATGTATATCGTGGTGACAATTAGGTCAACAGATACCACCTTGCTTCCTAAGTCTATTAAACAACCCTCACACAACTTAGTGACATTTGTAAAAGTTCCTGCCGCTGCGATAACTATCACCCCAACCATGGGGGTCGTATTCAGCCCTAAGCGCCTGATCGTAGAACATGATATCATCGAAATAGTGGACCCAGTGTCCACCAACAGAAATATGGGTGCACCTTGGATGTGGGCAGTGACCTCGAAGGCTAAAGGCACTTTAGTTGCTCAATCAGATGCTTCAGCTACAAACATATGTACTCGTGCCTACTGAGAATGGTTCGGTTGCGGTGCCATAGGTCGTTGAGGCGGCCTAAATCGAGGTGTAGGTGGCCTATAAGAAGGCTATGCGGGTGGTACAGAACATAGAGGTGGAGTCGAGATAGCTGGTGGCATCTGCCAGTTGATCCTCTGAGGGGGCATAAAACTGTTGTCTCTCATCCTGGTGAAACAGTAGGTGTCAACATGGCCCGACCTCTTACAGTAGGTGCATCATATGTCAGGTCACCTCAACTGTGTTAGTGGAGCTGTAAGCCGAGGAGGAGAATATACTCGCGGCCTCTTGCCGAGGAACCACCTACTCGACAAGTTTGGTCGAGGCCTAGGAACCATAGGTACACGTGTACAGGATAGTCTATCCCTGTCCTGCTCAACTCGCAGAGACTTGTCCACTAGCTGAGCATAATTGAGTATGCTAACGCAACACATCTTCAAGCGTATCTCTGGTAGCAAACCCTCAGAAAATCACCACATTTGCACCGGCTGGTCTGCAATATCAAGGGAGCATATCTAGCTAGCTCCGTAAACCTATTCTCGTACTCTGCTACTGTCATCCCTCCTTGTTGAAGGTGAAAGAACTCTCCCTCCTCATTATGGTAGGTGAGAGGGAAATACTTTCCATGGAAGCGCGTCTCAAAAGCCTCCCATGACCACATGTTACCAGGAGCAATGGTCTTAAAGACGCTATCCCACCAGAGACTAACCTCCTTCTCAAGCATGTAGGTGACCAACTCTACCTGCTCTGCCTTAGTGCAGTGTAGCAGCTTCAGCATCTTAGAGATGCGATCAAGCCAATACTCGGCCTCCTTAGGTTTGTAAGTACCCGTAAATGTAGGAGGTCGGAAGCGTTGAAATCGCTCAAACAAGCCACTAACACCCACGTTTCCAGCAGGGTGCACAGGTGGTGCAGGTGGAGTCGTGCTTATGTTCTGGGCAAGGGCCCCTGCGATGGTAGTCCATATTTGCTGCTGATGCTACATGAGGAGTATCATCTGCTCCAACCTATCAAGAGGAGAAGCTGACTGATGCATGTGGGGCATCAACGAGGATGTACGGTTCTACTCGGGGACTGGTACTGCAACAGGTGTCGGCCCATTTATGGGGCCAGTGGCCTACTGAGAATCTGACATAGTGTCATGAGTCAGGCCCAAACTGGGGTCCATATGGCTATTTCTTAGGGGAGGTACCTCGTCAAGCGAGTCGCCAAGTGCAAGACGTGTCGTACTTCATGTGTCCTTAGGTGACATTCCCTATATACAACATAGGGTGTAACTTGTGTAAGATTTAGCATACAACACTTAATTTCTCAAGCATTCTACACATCTCATAAACAAAGGAGCTACATGCATTTCATTTAACCAAAATTGTCACAATACATGAGGTGTAATATTTCATGGATCATGACAGAAGATGCATGTGAGCTAATCTACGCAAGGTTTCAAACACTAAAGCATACTAACCACTTTACGATATTATTAAGCTTATAAAGGCTATAACATAGAAAATAGGAAAATAAAGAAAACCCAAGGACGACTACAACATGGGACTAGTCTTCAGAATCTAATGATGGAGGAGGAGCACCCTTATCCTGCACACAGCATAGGATAGCCTTCAAAGTGTGAGACACCTTCTTAAATTTTTATTTCATGAAGGCCCTATTCTCTTCAAGTTTGGCCTGAGTCTCACTGACCTCCTGTCGCAGGGTGACCTGGCTCTCCTCAAGTTGAACCAAGCGGGCTTCTAAAGCTGCCCGATCATGGTGGGGCTCATGTGTAGTAGGAGGAGAGCCCCCATCAGAATTTTGGGCCTCCTCTTCTTCCTCTTCCTGACCTTTCTCTCCCTCGCTTCCTTCCTCTATCTCATCTCTGCCTTCTTCATCACTCTCTTCCTCTTCACTTTCTGTCTCATCCTCACTCTCATCGAGTCGGGCTTGATGTTGTCGTGGCCCAATATTCATGTTGTTAAGAGTAGTGTCGTCGATGAAATGGATCAGCGCAAGCTTTTCTGTGCCAAGTCTATAGCCAAATTTACGAGCAAGCTTGCATATAAGTCGGTTGAATGGGAGTGAAATGTCTGTCCTGGGAGAGCATGCGGTCTGAACTATCTGTAGTAGTACATACGTAGGCAGGCACAACTTGTCTTCTTACTCAGCCCTATATAGGAAGTCTACTATCAGATGTGTGCATTCGCTGCGATTGCTCCACCTGGGATACACATTGTGTGTGAATATGTGGTGGAGCAGGCAGAAGTCGTGAGTCATCCTGGTTTTTGAGAGGCAGTTGCCTCGATTCTAGTGGACTAATAGGCCACAAAGAAATTGCATACGTCGATCTCTTTCTCGCACACTCCTGAGACTCTACTCGCTAGCATGAATCTCCCCACGCGGCATCCCCATGACTTGGGCTATCAAGTCCACATTGATAATGGCTTCTCGCTTTCCCAAGGGGATAGAGAATTGCAGAGGCTCTAATAGTGGCTCTCGTATATGGGTGTAGAAAGCTCGGACAATACCCTCATTCGCACGAGACTTCCCCTCAAATATTTGAACTCACCCGGCGTCCAACAAGAGATCCATTGCTAGATAAAGCCCAAATAGTTTCTTGTCCATGTGTGCTTCAAAGAGAACCCTATGGCCTTAAAACCTTCCATGTGCCATATCCACCAGTAGAGCTCTTTCGAGAGGAAGCTGGGGATCGATACCCCGCTTCATCCTTATCTCTCGATCGATGCTTGAAGTTTCTTCGGTGCCTTTCTACCTCCTTGAATAGGTAGGGCAGCTAGGCCCGGCTTCATCCGTGGAAGCCTTCTTTTTCCCCATGATGGAAAGGAGTGTGGAAAGGGAGAATATGGCCATCACGAGCTCAAAAAGAGCCATAAAAGTGAAATAAAATGGAGTGATAGAATGGGTTGTTGGACCTTGAGATTTTTGAGACACAAAGGAGAGTTTGTGTGCTCAAATGAGAGAAAATGAGGGAGATATGAGATGGGTTTGAAAGAAATGATGGGAGGTGTGTATATAGTGATGATGAATAAGAAGATTTGAGATTAAAGGGGAGATTTGAGAGAGAAAAATGAAAATTTTGGAAGTTTGGAAAGGTTGGAGGGGGTGTAAGAGGGTGAAATAAAGTAAATGTGGGTGTTATAGGGTCTCCAAATGATTTTGTGGGCCCCACTAGCATGTACAAGGGTTGGCCTGACCGGCCCGACAAGCCTGGATGATCTGGACCACTAGGCCTTGCGAGTGGCGTGATGCCATCGGGGTCCACTGGACCAAGGGTGATGGCATCACCCTAGGGGTGATGGTATCCCCCCCGGGTGCTGTATGTGTGCGGGGACCACTTTGGTCCCCCCCGATTTGGGTCGTTTGGGCCCCTGAGTCTGTTTGGTGCGGTTTTGGGTTTCATCTTGTGTATATTCACTTTTTTAGGGTTATTTGAGTGTAGAATACACTGAACCATCGTCTAAACCCGTCGATTGACGATCTGAAAAAGGATTGGGGACTTCTTGCATGATCGTAGATGCCTACGGGTCTGATTTTAATGGTCAGTTTCACCTGTCGGCAAAACTGGGAATCCTACGATTATTTCTATATTTTATCGCTCCCTCCTAGATAAAAGTACGTAAGTATACATCGTGTTACCATAACCCAGGTCCAATTTAATCCAAATCATGCTCTGATACTAACTTGTAACGCCTTGAAAATTGGGGGTCGAGCAGGAGCCCAACTCCCGATTTCCAACACATCACTTATGCAACATAGATGATGATGATTAAATGTTATCCGTATTAGTGCATTAAACATGAGTGGGAGTATACCAAACCAGTATATCATACTCCACAGACAGTTAAATTACGTAAGCAGAAGACTGTGATAAATACATAAAAAGCATATAGGTGATCGCAAGTCTCCAGAGTATGAATGTCACAAGGTTAAATAATTACACGTATAATACTAAAATTCAGAAAATGATAAAGCGTAATGTCATTTAGTCCATATCCTTATATCCCCGGTGGTGCAGCTCTACGTCTAAGTAGACCCGCCAAAGAGTTACAGATAGGAGAACTCATCATCATAGAAGGCAGACTCCGTCTCGTATGCCTCGTCGTCATCTAAAACTACAATAGAATCTGGTTGGTGTTTTAAAATACCATCCCAGAGTGGGAGTGAGTGATCAACTCAGTGGAGCTATAAGGCAAAGGTTAACATGTTATCAATTCAATCAAGCAGTAATGATAAAGCAGAATAATAATCATGTCATAAGTACTCTTGTTAATGCAAGAATGAGATGCGATAATGACGTATACCCTCGCCTGCACTCCCTCTACGACATCATCTCACGGTCGCGCATGCAACACTCTTGCTGTGCTCAACACCAACGCCAAAGAGACATGCAATGTGGTGCATGTGCATGATTAGACAAGTTCTTAATTAGACTTATTCATACAACAGATTTGAAAAGCTAAGGTACCTCCCTTTATATCATTGACCGAAACATTGATCCATTTAGGGTCGTTAATCCTAGTAGTCGCATACGATGAGTAGTTCCAAATTGCTATGGAGAGGCTCGTCACCTCAGCGCAGGCCTAGTTTATACTCGAGGTTACTATGGAAAAGCTTGTCACCTTAGCGTAGTCCTAGTGTATACTCGAGGTCACTATGAAATGCTTGTCACCTGATCATAGGCCAATAGTTCGAATACTACACCACCACATTCGGCTCATGAGTTTGGGTTGCTCACTAGTCACTACGGAGAGGCTCGTCACCCCAGCATAAGCCAACAGCTCGACCACAGTGTCTCATACATCACCATATCTAGCTCATGAGTCTTGACAGATCGTGGTACCAAGGTTAAATGGGCTTTTCACTGGTAAGTGGTAACTTAGATTCAAGCAATAACATCCATACATGGTGAACATACAATAGGTCAATCGAGTTACTTGACAAGCTCAAATGATACGAGCACACGTTGACTTAATCGACATGGAGCACGTAAGCACTCCGCCTGATCTAACCACTATCGATAAGCAGCGTACGACTCGGATTCATTGAACGTGTCTTATGTGGCAAAACGACCTCGACCACTAATTTGAGGTCATTACCGATTGCTTAGTGTAACATCCCGAAAATCGGGGGGTCGAGCAAAAACCCAACTCTCGAGTTCCAAAATGTTATTTATGCAACATAGATATGTATGATTGAATGTTGTCTGTGATAACGCATTAAACATGAGTGAGATTAAGCTAGAACAGCATATCATACTCCAGAGACGGTTAAATTAACAAGCGGAAGACTGTGATAGTATGTATAGCATATATAAACTGTTGTATGCCTCCAGAGTGTGGATATGTTACCAGGTTATATACATACATGTATACTCTAAAAGTAGACAAAACGAATATACATGAGTGCGCTAAAAACATAAAATGACAAGTGTCAATGTATCTAATCAACCTCCCTGTAATCCCGTCAATCAGAACACGCATAAAGGAGGGATCCTCCTCATCATCATCAAGTCCAGCTCCGCCTCATAGGCCGCGCCGTCATCTGCAATCACAAAAGGTCTGGTGGGTGTCCAGGAACACCGTCCCGTAACGTGGGAGTGAGTAGCTAACTCAGTGGAACAATAGAGCAAGGATTAACATGTTCTCAAATCAATCACGCGATAATAGTAAAGCAATAAATCAAACAATCCTAATACTGTTGTTAATGCAATTATGACATGACGTGATGTATGCCCTCACCGACGATCACCCTCATGCGGCAACATCTTACGACCGCGGCATGCCGCACTCCCTCAAGTGCTCCACATCTTCCAGGCACATGCAATGTCATGGTGATATGATTACCTAGTTATTATTAGTCCATTCAAACAGCAGGATTGAGAAACTAAGGTACTTCCCTTGTATCAATCCCAACACAGATCCTGTCTAGGGTCGTCACTCCTAGTAATCTCATACGATGTATATTTCGTAGGTCACTGCAAGGGCTGCCAGGGCTGTTGCTCGCACTCGTTGCACCGCTCCCCCATCACCTTATCAATACAGGCCTACTGTACTCTACCGCACGGAAGGGTCGTCGCCTCCCGTGGACTCAGAATACGCTCGCGGTCACTACAAAGGGCTCGTCGCCTGATCAGTGTAGGCCGACAGCTAGAATATAGTGTCCCATACCACCATAATCTGCTCACGAGTCTAGGTGCTCACTGGTCACTACGGGGAGGTTTGTGACCCCAGCGTAGGCCGACAGCTCGACCACGGTGTCCCATACCACCATGCCCGGCTTATGAGTCTTCGTGGATCAAGGTACCATGGTTAACAGGGTTTACAATGGTAAGTTCAGTACCCTAGGTTCAAGCAGTTATGATACATACAAGGTGAACAAACATCGGCCAGTCGGGTTACTTGACGGGCTCGACTAGTGCGATCGCATCTCGAATTGAACGACATGAAGTGCGTAAAACACTTCGCGTGGCCTAACCACTGCCGCCAACTCTCAACACGAATCACATTCATCGACGCGTCGTTCGTGGCTATGACCAGTCAGCCACGAATTCGCTCGGTTACCGACTGCCTGGACTAAGTCAAGTCCCACACATCTATGGAATTACATTAACACTATACAAAGGTATTGAAATTGAAATACATCATGTGAGCATGTTAGCACATGTTATAACATTTAACTTAAGCAAATCTTCAAGGCATACTTCCCATGCATATTCAACTTAAGCAAATCCTCAAGGCATACTTTCTATGCATGTAATGCGATCATGCATAAGGTCAACATGTAGGAAATCGTTTAGGTCAGCATATTAATCATGAAATCAATCTCAAACTACTACATAACATCATTTAATTCAATACATACTAATACATGCATTTATACAAACACATACACTACACACTTAAATCCACATATAGTATGTCGACCCAAAGTGCGCAACTTGGCAAATCTCTTCGCCAAACTGATTATGCAATCATTCCTAACTCTCTAATGCGGCGACAAACCATGTCAATCACGTCAGCAAAATATGCATGTAGACCGTACTTCCTACAAATGACTAAAATGCCCTAAATCTCATATTCTTCGTTAGCTTACGAAACGGGAAACGGAGAGCATTTTGTACATGTCAAACGGCGATGCCGTCAAGAATCTACTATTAAACGACATTGAAAGCGTTGGGAACCGTCAATCAAAGCGTCTAAAATCCTCACCTTATGTCTTGTAGACTCGGGAATTGAAACGGAGCGTATACGCTTCGTCTACGGCGAGTAAGGAGCCTAATACACAAGATCCATAAGCTACATCGCTATGAAAACAAGGAAAACTCAAATCAACAACTATTTAGGGTTTTTACTTACCTAGGATCGCGGTGGAATCGCCGGGAAGGCGGTAGAGGTGTGTTGCTTAAGCACGTGCAACGCGTAGTACAAGTGGCAGGAAGAACTCTCCCACACTCTCACAATCTCCCACCTTTTTCTCTCTCCCAAGCTAGGGCTTCTCTCAAATTCGGATGGGAGAGAGGAGTGAGGGTTTCAACCCCTTTTATAGCCTACAACATGCCCAAAATAGGCTTGGGAACAATGTTTACTTGGTGCCTAACCAAATCGGGGCCGTTTCGGTCCAAAAGGGCATTTCTGGAGGTCCCCAGGCCAAATGCGGTCGGACTTAAGCTCATGCATACTGGATCTAGCACACATCCAGTTTTCAGACCGGTTGGGTTCCCAGATCGCACGTGGCGGCCCAGTTTCAGTTTAACGGTCACCGCACCAAGATCAGGCCTATAAGTCTCGTGATATATAATAGATATTTTTCCTGATCCAAGGGTGTAATTTGGCTGTATTCTGACGGTCAGAACGCTCAATACTGATGCGTCAAATTGTGTGCCAGATTTGAATTTCAAATTCCAATTCTAACCCTATTCTCACTCTCTTCGGTCCGGGCTCAATGAAATAGCCTGTGATTATCGGTTTGACTTGATTTTTGGAATGAGTGTCAAGTCCAGCTAGACGGTTCTAACAGTCTAAGATAGGAGGTATCGGACTTTCAACGTGCGGTCTAGATCCAATACAAAGATTCAAAGTGGTCCAGAGAACAAACCGGTTTAGAGTTTGATCCGAGGCTTTAGAGCATTATAGCACCATTGGTTCCACTCGCTTTGGGCCTTGTAGAACGTATTTAAAGTGATCAGGGACCGTTTCCCAGCTATTCTAACGTTGCACTAGCTAACTTATGCTTAGTTTCTAAAGAAATTTATCCTAAGTGGTTTCTTTGACTATAGAATTGGGTTCTGAACGATTTTTCAGGTGTTTTAATTGACCCACTGCCTAAGGACGTCAAATCCCAGATTGGCCAAAATCCGGAGTGTTACACTTAGACATCGTATTAGTCCCAATCAAACTTAACACAATAGGCATTCATGTGTGATACTCGAAACAACATGTGACTATCAATTCAACTATAAATCTCATTTGAGCATTTTAACGAATACATAGTGCACATGTTATCATACATAAATATTCATCCATAAAGCATGTAATAGAAAGATAAATTATATGAAGGGAACTGTAACTATAGATAAGGTTATTGAGGATCCCATCTCAATGCCCTCATTAAATGCATTTCAACAAGCATTTTCTCATTTAAGCATTTTATCAAACACTTAGACTACACATATCAACATACATGTAATAAAGTAGTTATAACATATATTATGGCAAATAATTTCAAAAAGAACTTGTCACACATACAAAAATCGTGTATTATCAATTAATAATCATAGCAAACATAAATCATAATTCCATATTCAATCAAACATTTCAACAAACACATGGAATGCATAGTTAATACACATAGTTCATACACATGTAATATATGGAAAGCATCGTATCTAAGGTATATGGTAGCAATCAAGTCAGTCATAAATCATTACTGACATTGAAAGCCTTAAAAATTATAACCTAAATGTTTATAGTCCACACTTTTCATCGATAAACTCGTATCGTACTTAGTTTGAACACTATGACTCAGTTTACAGCAAAATGGCTACCTGAATCATGAAATAGGTTAGCTATTTTCCCGATTATTCTATTTGGATGCCTAAAATAGATTAGGGTTAGGATTTCTTACCCAAGAATGGATTTGGATTCACCGGTATAGCGACACGTGTAGGATGATTTGACATGTGGAGCGCTGGGATCGAATCTCAGTAATGATCTATCACACACTCTCTCTCTCTCTCTTCTCCTCACTCTTTCCTTCTGTTTTTCTCTCTTCTCTCTCCTAGGGTTTAAAAATTAGTATGGAATCAAAGAGGGGTGGGTTTAGGTCCTTATATAGGCCCAGAACTGGTGTAAATGGCCCAAGGGTCATGGTATACTTAGGTTATAGCCAAAGATTGGCTGTTTCGGTCCAACGGAGTTCATCTGGAGGCCCATTTCCTGCATACGGTCTGAGAAAAATTTTCTGACATTGGATCTAGGCCAGGTTAAGATTTTGGTCTGATCGAATTTGTGGATCGACTGTGGAGGACCCGTTTCAGTTCAACGGCTACCGTTACTCGATCAGGGCCACAAGTACACTGACTTGTGTAGGAAAATTTCCCTGATCTGAGGGTGTAGTTGGGTCAAAATCTGATGGTTTGAAACCTTAAATTTGGCCTGCAAGTGAACGGCCCAAATCACTTAAGTTTTAGTTCATTTTCTAAAGATATTCGCGTTTCTCACACACTTTGCTCTGGCCTCAAGTTGTGCATTTTGGGATACTATTTGGACTTGATTTCTGAGATGGTTGTCAAGCCCAATAAGGCGGTCATAACCATATTGTTTCACGGTCATCGGACTTTCGACACGCGGTACAGGTCCGATATAGAGTTTCAATGTGCTCCTGAGAGCAACTGGGTTTTAATATTGATTCTACGTTTTTAGGTAACGTGGTGTTAGCGATCTTATTAGTTTTGGGTCTTGCAGTTCATATTGAAAGTGATTCAAAGTTGAGGTGGTAGTCGGGTCCCTGTACGAATTTTTTCGAGACGTTACATTAGCTAAAATAAAAATACGAATTTCAACTCAAATAGCCTAAGGAGGCTTGAACTTTCTCTCTTTGTAATATAATATAAATCTACAAATTTTCGTGTTTTAAAGATTAAGAGAGAGCCTCTATTTATAGCCAAGGATCCATGCAGTTCAGCTGGCCCAAGGGTCGGTTTGGCTGGCTGAATTCCAAAGATCACGTTCCAATGAACTCAGATTTCGCGGGATAATATCTTTCAAAAATTTGGCCGGCTTAAGCCCAAGTTCGGTTGGTCGAACACTAGGTTTGGCTACCTAAGAAAGTGTTTCGTTGGCCCAATTTGCTAAAAATCCATTTTTATTCCATTGATGAAAACCTGATCGAACCCACCTTGGGCTAGCCGAACCTTAGGTTGGGTTGGCCGAACCTATCGCAAAAAGATCTTTTCAGATCTGTCTTTTTGACCAAATATTATAGGGTTGGCCAAAGATAGTTAGGCTAGCCAATTAGTCGTCGGGCCGGCCTAACTTGAGCATATTTAACATGAAATTTGATTATAGTTATGGATGTGTGAAATACACCTAACCTATAGTCAAACTATGTTTATATCACCTGAAGGTTGACTCATACGAAGTGTTTCTGAACTTCGAATAATGAATGATCTTGCCTTGAGATGTTGAGACTTCTTCCCAGATGCTTGATTGAGTTAATAACTTGTCTTCGGTCGAGCTTGCAATCCTAACAAGACTACGAAATTTAACAAACTATAACGTGCTTGAAGTATAAGTACTTACAATCTACTCCTTTGTCAAATTCGTGACAAAACTCACTCATACAATTATACAACTTAACATAGCATATTACAACATCTCAATAACACAACATTTGAGTCGACAAGGGATATCTTGTTGAATCTTGTTACTCCCCTTGAGATCATGCATATCAATCATTCCCCCTGAGCACTTAGTCACATTTGCAAAAAAATATAATTCCATAGAGTGTGTATGCATGCAAATGCATGTGCTCATATATGTGAGAGAAAAAATGATGATTATGATCATATCCACACATATATTTCTCCCCCTTTTTGTTAGAAGTTGAAAAAGGAAGAAACAATCAATGAAGCACTATGATATAAGGAAAGGAGCAATTGACATAAGATTTAAGATGCATAAAATAACATAGCATAATATCCAAATATATGTCAAGTAAGAGTAAAAGTATGTCTAAAGTTATTACAGGCTAAAGGGATTAAACAAATAATTTAGTCAGAACTAGAAGAGGACGGTGCAGGCATGTCAGGGTCATTAATCTTTAGACTCCTATTGAAATGATGACGGTGCAGGCATGTCAGGGTCATTAATCTTCAGTCAAAACTAGAAGAGGACAATGCAGGCATGTACTTTATTTGTTGTTTCCAAGTCTGAAGCAATGCTTCCTGGGAAGTATGCAAGTTGTCCTCCTTCTCTAAACTCTCCAACCTCTCTGAAAATTATGACGTTTAGAAATCAGAGTCATTGGTATCATCGGATTCTTCTAAGTCAACAAAGATGTTTTCTATGTTAACATCTTCTTCAAGACCAACTTCCTTATCACCTTGCTACTCAGGCCTTAATTCAAGTTGCATCATATTTAAATTAGCATTACCAAATGGGAGCTCGGACTCCAGTGCTTTAGTTGCAGAAATTTGAACATGATACCACAAAGTAATGGAAGTCATGAGGTATGTAAACGGAATAGAGCCATGCGAGGGTGAAGATGGTACTGAATGATCTGGTAGGTGATCAATGATGGAAGATAGATGCGAATACCAGAAATGACTTAATGCAAAATACTCATCATATTGGGAGTAAGATCTGTCTGATTCCCACCACGAGGATAGACATTTGAAGTGAAAATACGATGCAAAATGCGGTGTATCGAAAGAAGGTTGAAGGTGGGGTGTGAGTTACGGTTATGCCAGGGTGCATCAAAACCACATAACGCCCTAGTGAGAGAATCTCTTTCCGTTGGATGCATATCTTTAGAGAGTGCTAGAATAGAGATTCCATCTTCCGCCATATCAATGTCTAAGATAGACAATATGATGGAGGGGTTAATAGTAACTGCGTCTCCCACAAACTGAATAGTAAAATTTAATTGTTTTGAGGACACGTCACAAATGGATGCATACATCCCTTGTGCGATAGACCGGTAAGATGCACCACTCCACGTAAAAATCTTCTCCCATCCTACCTCGGATAGAATTTCAACTAGGCCAAAATGGGTAATATGATTTGTATTCACGGTGCAGTCAATGATAATGTTACGGGTACAAAAATTCCTTACATTCTCTGGATCATTTTTCGATAAGTGAATATTGCGCATAACCCGATTGGCGGACCAGGAGGAGGAACCAGACTAAGGACGACGAACAGTTCGTTTAGTTCGAGTTTTCATGGAAGAAAATGACTAGATATTATAAAAAAATACCAACAAATAGATGGAATGATCTAGATCAGATTTTCTACCAAAACCGAACAAAAGAGATTTCTAGATTCAAACAAGATGATGAAATCTTCAATAATGCATAACTAGGAACTTAAATCTAGAAGGAAACTCAAAAAGATCTACTTACAAGAAGTCTAGATTGATGGGTTGGTTGAAGGAAGCACTAACGAGCCAAGGAAGATGTGAATGAAATGAGGGTTTTGAAAAAAAAAATCTCCAAATCGCGCTCGGTTCGACTAGCCTGAGTGTGGTCCTCGACTGGTCGAACCGGTCAGTCAGCTATGGGTTGGCCGAAAAAATTTAAAATAAATATTTAAAAAAAAATGAATATTATCCTATTAAAGTAATTAAAATGTAAAATAATAAATTACAATATAGAAGGCTGAATTTAAGAAATACAACATAATCCAATATCATTTTTTAAAATTAAAAATATAACACTATCAAGAGGTTTTGTTAGAATGTCTGTAAGCTATTTTTCGGTACTGATATATTCAAGCATAGCAATCTTGTTTTCAACTAATTCTCTGATATAGTGATATCGAATATCAATGTGCTTAGTTCGAGAATGTTGAATGAGATTTTTAGATATTTTTATTGCACTATTATTATCGCAGTATATGTCACGCCCCAAATTCAGAAACCGGGCTTACGAAATTCTTGATCGTCAAATCTGGCGCCGACAGCCTTCGTAGTACCCCATTCTAGGCTCCTGGCATACATATACCAGGTTCTGATCCTGGGATCTCACAAGGAGGATTTTCAACATAAGTTTGTTTCATAGGAAGGATAACCACAAGCATAACCCACAACGATAACCACAACATCACCACATATCCACTATAAAAAAAAACTTTGAGTACAATGCATAAAGGAAAATACAATGTCGATATCAAAAGCTCCAGAAACTTAGAGGCATGCTCCTGACTCAGTGCTGCTACGGCATCCTATCGTCACCTGCACGCAACGATCATGCATGAGTTTATAGAAAGCTTAGAGGGTGGTGTTAAGTGTGTGCGGAAGGTAAGTGCCAAGTACGCAATATTAAAGTAATGAAGAACTATATTGGTAAGTCCATGAATGCTATCAGCCATACCAAGGCTATGCGATGCAAGCAATACATGGCCAATGTCATATGCGAGATGCAACTCAAGCATGTCAATCCTCATCTGAATCCACATAACAATACAGCTCATCTCTGGAATATCACTAGGGTCTAGTACACTCTACACCAGATTGCTGCCCCAACTAGATGCTTAACCATACAAGTGGAAGAGACCTCACTATCCGCCTAACCAGTAGTCAGCTAATATTTACTCGGCATGTTAATAATGGATCCATTTGCGAGCTGGTCAAACTTAGCCTAGCTTTTCCCCCTACCCTCAGGTAGATAAGGCCACACCCCCTTTCAACTGAGTACGACATAGTGGGAGACGCGACCTAATGGTATTCGGCACTCGTGTGCTCAAGCATTCACTCGGTCTTGATGACCAAAAAAAGGGACAAAGGATACAGACCACGTGAGCTTTTTGCTACGGATTTAAACCGTAGCTAGACTTAGTACGGTTTTAATCTGTAGCTAAAAAGGTGCCCCACCATTAATAATTAATGGTGGTGTAAAGGACTTTATAGGGCCTAAAAAAATATATGTGTTCTATCTAAGCCGTCTATCTATTTTAAAATATTATTATTGGGGATGAAACTAAAAATCAGTTAGATCGAAAGCTAAAGTGGACCACATGATAAGAAATATGGAGTTTAAATCACATGTGCATCCTATGGTGTGGTTCACTTGGGCCTTCTATCTACTTTATTTTTGAGATTATTTATTAGAATTATTTACTAAAATTAATGTACCGAATGGATAAAGCAAAATACATCATGGTGGGTCTTACGTAGCCCCTTGCAGGACCTTCCATGGGTCCCAATGTCAAAAATGGGGCCGAGGTCAAAACATTGCCATGTCCAAAACTCCCCCCATCTCTCTCTCTCTCTCTCTCTCTCACTCCATTCGATAACCCCTTCTCTCATCTTCCTCCCTATCTCTCTCTGTTCCTTAATCCTCTCACTCTCTCTCTCTTCGTGGCCATATCTCCAAATTCGTTTGAAGCGTCGGCGACGAAGACGAATCGACAGTTCTTCGGTCCTGTCTCCTACCCGTTGGATCCCACACCGATCAGATCCTCCCTATAAGCTTCCTTCCGCCAAACCCTAGACCCCCAAAAACCCTAAAAAACCCTCTAAATCTCCCATTTCTCTTTCTTTCATTTCAATTTTGCAGTTCCTGACCAAAAATACTGATTTCATGGTCATCAGCATCATTGGTCTGACCAGTGTTGGCAAATCGACGATACTAAACGAGCTTTACGGATTCAATGAGAGCTTGCCCAATAAATCCTCTGAAAACTTCTTTATTTTCTACTCAAATGCAGTTCCTTTATTTTGGACTAATTGATGGTTAGGCTATGCTGATGTTATTTTAAACTAGTGATTAGAGATTTGAGTTCTTAGGTTAGATTTGAGCTATTCTGGCTTGCAGGAATGCTCCCACCTTTTACAATGTAGTAGGAAGAAACACGAGCATTGGCTAGGCATTGTACAACGGGAATTGAACTTAGGATTTCTGCTGAAAGGCTGATTTTTCTTGATACCCAGGTTCCTCTTACTAACCTTTTTGTTATTGCATTCCCCCCACTTTAGATTGATTAAATTTAGACTTATATTCTTCCTTGTGTATTTTGAAGTCTTTTAACTTCCTTGAATAATATTTTTCTTTCTACCTTAGAACCTCTCTTCAAAAGTTTACACCATTGCATTTTCTTTTAATTTCATGGCTCTAGAAGTGTTTTGATTCTGCTCATCTAGTCCTTACTTTCCAGGCTGTTATTTTACTAATTTTTTTCATTTTCATATGACCGTAAAATTCTTCATGACATGCAGCCTTTATTCAGCCCTTCTATTCTAGCTGAGATGATTAGACCTGATGGCTCGTCTTTAGTTTCTGTATTAAATGGTGAATCATTGTTAGCTGACCTGGCTTATGAATTGATGAGTATTCAGGTACTTGTAAAGAAAAAAGAATCACATTACAATTCTGTTTTTAAATATTCGAACACTACTCACACAATGATAGATTTTAAGATTCTTTGAGCATATCTGATCTAGCGCTATCCTTTTTGTGGTGGTGCAAGGAACTATTCTAGCTTGGTGTTTTCCTAGTATCCATTAGTCATGTTTTATTGGTGGTATCAGAGGGAGTTCATGATATTAATACGTGGCATCTGATGCTAACAGTATGCCTTCCTCTTGGGATTCTATTATTAAATATCATTTGTCCATTTGTCAGTAACATGCTTTTTGACGAAGAGAACTAGTGTTTGTGCATGAGCAAACAGAAAAATTATGATGCCCATTAATGTGGAGATATCTTGCAGGAGCCTACCAAAGAGTTTTTAGCTTCCCCTGTCTTCATACATACAAAGTAAGTATCATGTCTCTGTGTTATGGTTTGAGCTACCATGCCTGCCTTTAGAATTTGTGATATGAAGAGAATACTCTGTACACATTATCTTCCTTTGGAAGAACGTGATTATTTGAAGGATGAGGTTTCATTTCATTTGCACTTCTTACAGCTTTTTAACCTTGTTATGAGAATTGTATCCAAATGGGCACTTTGGAGATATGGCCACGGAGTTCTTGTCCTCCTTATCATTGTCAATGTTCCCTACCTGATGTGTATCACTGTACTCCTTAGACTTCATAGGACAGAGAGCACCAGTCTCTGTTGCTTTAGCAAATGGACAAGCAGAACTCATCTTGGTTGATAATTCCTTGTTTCAGAGATACAGAAAGAAAGCTAAAAAAGAGTTGTAGGAGAAATATAAACTCTTCGTGATAAAGAACAACAGAGTTCAAATAATGTTTCCATGGAGAGCTAAAATTACCAACCTAAATGCTAAAAGATACATTAGAACATAAACAAATTCTGGGATGAAAAGGATCCTTCGAGTGATAAAATAAAACAGCAGGAATTTCTACTCGGAAAAAGAAAAAGTTTAGAAAGTTGCAATAAAGGGTGATCTCATTTTTGTTTCCTATTTGCTTATGCTTGATAAAACTTGCTGTTTGTGTTTTACCTAATTGATCTATTATGTTGCAGCCTCAGTCTGTCTAGCTAAGGATCCTGGCCTGACTCAGTCAACTAACAAGTACTAGAGGCTTGGAGAGTTTAAATAAGTCACGACTGGTGAGCTGCTCTGGCCATGACAAATACTGTAAAATGAGATGTTTCTTGCCACATCTGTTTCTATATGTGTTAGTATTAGTTTATAAACATGTTGTATGCATGTTCAAGGTATTTGACAAATAATAGCCCGTATATCATAATTATCTATCCATACAAGCCTACTTAGACATATCTTAGCTAGACGAACCATAATTCAAAAATGGAAAACTCAAAATCCAGCTAGTACGCTCGACTTAAAATTTAATTCTTAAATCAAAGATGATTTTAAAGTAATATTAAATATTTCAAAACTTACAAGTATTAATCAAATAGCTATAACTACAATCCTTGGTAAATATCATTTGCTTTCATCTCTCCCTCTTAATTTTTTTGACCAAACAACAACTGAATCAATGAATGAGTTGATTTGAGTCACATCAAGTTGCAAGCCAACTCGATAAGTTTGGCCAGGTCAAAGTCAATTTCACTCTCTCTCTCTCTCTCTCAATTAGAAAACTACACAGAGAGTTACTTGGTTTGATTCATGCCGAGTCTACCTAGTCGGCAAGCCAACTTAGCGAGTTTTCTAGTGATTCAGCCAAGTTACCAGTCTAGTCACTAAGGGCCCATTTGGATACCACCAAATAAGTTACTTTTTCTACTTATAGCAGTAGATAAGTAACTTATTTCAAATAATGTGGGATTTTACTCTTCCAAACCTACTTTTGTTAATATTGACATGCGACACTTCATGCATGGACAGGAGCATATCTTGTCCCATGGTTGTGGTGTGCAGTTGAATTCCTTGGACAACTTTGAAGATCACTACCGCACTTGGCACACTGCACATCTTGTTCTATCTGCTCAAGTGTCTACCCAACAACACGTCTATTGAGTATACATGTCTATGAAGTGCATGATTCCTTTTTTCAGGAAAAAGTCACATGCAGGTTCCCTATGGTACTCTCTTATCCTCCCACACAACATGTAATGTCTGCTTTTATATCTCGTTGTGTGTAAATAGGCTATTGCACAGGTAATAACAGAAGCTGTGAAATAGTTCTTATGACATGATTTTACACTGATTTTCTCCTCATCTATTTTTATGTCTTGGCTTTAAATAGGCTTGAGCAGCTATAGATGTTGTCAGTCCTAGCAACATGTGTTGCAACAATTCTAGCAGCTTTGGATGCAGCAGGTTTCCCTGATGTGTCTATCATGTCATGTACTGCTAAGTAATTCTTTTGCCATTTCCTTATGATTAGACTGCATGTTGGCTAAATGTGTCAACATTGCTTGGTTTTGTAGAAGAAATAAATGGGGATTGAAGTTTATAATTGTAGAAGAAATGAAAAAAGAAAAAGGGAAAAATGAATCTAGCAAGCTAGAGAAGGTTCATAGGTGATTG
The DNA here is from genome assembly GCA_037074715.1 of Magnolia kwangsiensis. Taxonomy (NCBI): domain Eukaryota; kingdom Viridiplantae; phylum Streptophyta; class Magnoliopsida; order Magnoliales; family Magnoliaceae; genus Magnolia; species Magnolia kwangsiensis. The sequence continues at coordinate 103,656,044 of CM073574.1, forward strand.
CTTTTTAGAGAATGTCATCTGGATCAGGAGGCCAGCTCGCATTCATGGTGGGTTCCTTTTGATGAATGGCCCAGATATTCGCACATGCCATGTTGATACATGTGCTGCAAATCTGTAAGTACTGTTTGCATATAGTTTCATGAATTGGAATGTATTCATTGCAAAATGTCTTAAAATATATTTGTTTGTCACTTATACCTTAGAATATAAACTACTGAGTTGAGTCATGAGTGAAATTGGTGATTCCACTGACAACTCAACATATGTAGGTTGGTACAATCGTAGGTATCACCATATCAAGGATTCAAAGAGTGAGTATATTCGGAAGGCTTTCAGTTTCAGACCATAACTTCAACTTGACTGCATATCCAGCTTTTATGTGTTTCTTTTTGATAATGTGTTTCAATAGAAAAATAAGTAGTTTCTGGTATTCCTTTGCAGAGTCTCATTGACACGTGCATTGAGAGTGAAGGATAACTACTTTGATTGATTTTCAGCAAATAAGTTGTATATGAGGTGATTCATTTGTTTTCCAATATGTGGTTGTTGGATTTGTTGTTAGATGGTTAGATGTTGATGAAAGGATTTAATTTTATGGCAGGATGATTATGTGACACCCGATGATGATGAATATAAGGAGAAGAAAGAAACTATATCGTTTGTCTTTTTAGAAACTTAAGTTAGAGTCGTATTAGATTGGTTTAAACTCCTGTTTCTCTTAATTTTTTATTTATATATCTATTTTTAAAATTTAGATATATAGATTTAAATTTTAGATATGGGGCCATTACTATAATTTTTGTCAGGGAATGTACGGGTAAAGATACACCATTATTACAATTTTCTTTTTTTAAAAAAGCCTGGCTACGGCTATTAATAGTAGCCAATTATCTAGAAACCGTAGCTATTCTTGACTTGAGCCTTTTTCTACGGCTCTCATTGTACTTTTAGTTACAAATATAATCCATAGTTGTGTGTTTTTAGGTACGGATATTATAGCTATGGATTTAATCCGTGTAGCTATTGGTTCTATGGTTACAGATTAAATCCGTAGCCATAGCTTTGAGACCTATTGCTACGGTACCAATTGCTATAGGCGTGCTACGGACGATAACTATAGCCATAGGTATATGGCTATGGATTAAGTTTGTAGCCTTTTTTCCTTTTTCTGGTAGGTTTAGGGACTTTAACCCAGGGACATCTATGGCACCCCAATGCTGGAAACAAGTATTTTTAGTATCTGATTCTACCATCTACATTATGCCTGTAGAGGCCATAAACCTGATATCGCTAGGGCATACAGTGATCATATCATACAATGCAAGATGCATGAGTCATACTATCCAATCGTGCATCAATCCCATGCGCATCGTATGCCCCGTGGGGCAACTTCGTCTCTTAGGGAGTCGCATAATCAATTTGCCCAATGACATATGCTATACTCAATCACTCATAACAAGCATACGAATGATGCGCATGGGCATGTATCATAATGCTATGCTAACACATACCTAGTGTGTATACTAACATAATCGTAATCGATAATCAGCCTATGTATAAGGCGGGGTCCATAGAAGGATAATAGATCTAATTCATAACATGAAGATCGATCCTCAACAATGGATATACCAATTCTGATGCCACAGATCCTTCCATCTATGGTGATGATGTACTCTCCTCATATCCAGAATGAGCCTAGATGGCCTACTCATACCAAGAATGAGACTAAGAACAAGGAGGCTTCCTCGCCCATTCCATCACGTAGCAATCTGGGCTTCCTAAGGGCCCAATAAGCACAAGGTGGGCTCTACAAGTCATGGTGGAAGCACAATCCATAATGGAGGCCCAACAATTTGGGCTGGCCCACTAAAGCTAGATGGATAACATTATGGGGGTCCAAATGGATGAGAATGGGCCTAACAATGGGCCCTAGGGAGGTTCACAACGTGGACATTTAACCACCATTGTCCCCTAGAGAGTGGCCCATAACATACAATGGGGCCCATGGCTCGAACAGTACTTAGGAACAAGAATGGGCAACACAAATAACATTCCATACATCATGGTGGGCCTCAAGAAAAGGCCCAAGGCCTACATACATCAAGATGGGCTATAATATGGGGTAACCCATGGCCCAAAAATATCATGGCCAAAGAAAACATACAATACATACATTATGGTGGGCCTCATGGGCAGCTCATATGCCCCCAAATAAATAGCTAACATTCACCATTGTGGGCCTTATAGATCAGCCCCAAATTTTGGTAAATGGGCTGGGCAATATAGGTACAATCACATACATTATATTGGGCTTACAACCAGCCCACAAGGCCCAACACAATGGATGGGCAACACTTGCATACGGAGAAGCATTAAGGCTAGACGTCCAGCCCATCTAGGTCTGCCTGGACGTCCAAAAATCTGGATAGGCTAGTCCTCATTCAATGGGCCTACTGCTGGTAGGGGTGTACACGAACCAAGCTAGCTCGGTTAACTCGCTCGACTCGACTTGAAAAAGCTCGATTCAACTCGGTTTGAAGCTGAGTTTAGTCGAGTTGAGCTGATTTTTTGAGCTCGAAAATGAGTTTGAGCAGGCCCCAGCTTGACTCGACTCAGATCGAATCCAACTCGAATCCAGCTCGAATAAAACTCGGATCGAATTGGTTCGGTGACTCGGTTACTTTGCCATTGATGTTGCTCACCAACTATTTGATAAAATGACTCAATGAAATGTGGCTGGTGGCAAGGAAGGTTTGTACATGATACAAATACCTTTTTCCTCTTTGTTTTGTTTTTTTTTTTTTTTTTATGTTACTTGGAAGGCGTTTGAGAAAATACCTGTAAAACCATTATCTTTGTTTGTAAAACAGTGGGTTTTTGAAGTTGCAACTCAAGTGTTTGTGGAAATGCCTCAGTGGCGAACTTGGCTCAATCTTGGCTTGAAATCAGCTTGAGTTGCTGATCGAATCGAGCCGAGCTAGCCAGTCAGGCTCGAGGACCGAGCTGAGTCGAGTTCGAGCTGAGGTTAGCCACTGTTCGAGCCCAGCTGAGCCGAGGCCAGCTCGACTCGGTTCAACTTGATGTACACCCCTAGCTGCTGGACTTCAAGTCCAACAGTGCCCCAATTAGCGTGGGCGGTCCACAAGGGCCTAGACGACCCGGATAAATGCATACAAGGTGGGCCCCAACTTCGGATGTCCCACTAGGGGTGGGCCACGTCCAGGTGGGCCACACAAAATGGAGGACAGTTGGGATACAACACATCATCAAGGTGGGCCACAAAAGAGGGGGACGGTCAGCCCCTTCCTGCTGGACGTTGGCCCAATTGGGGCATCCAGCAGGTGGGCTACTGGCCCAGCTGAGGTGTCCCAAAGATGGACAGCCTGGATACCCCACAAATGTCTAAGGTGGGTCTCAATAAGGTGAGCCACAATGAAGGTAAATGGGGAGTCATAAACACATACACAAGGATAACAAAAATACTAGACAACAAGATGATGAAAATAAAAATGTTGCTGGAAATATGCTGCTATCCCTGAATTGTTCTTCCCCTGGAGTGGGCCCAGGCTTGCCTAGTCAGGGGGAAATGGGTGGATAATATATATCCATAAATGCACAACAAGGTGGGGTCCACATGAGTGGCCCACCATCCCTAAAACCAGGCTGAAATTGTATTTTTCTTGCATGTAGAACTGCTGAACGGTCCAGAAATCTGGACCGTCCAGGCCCCTTAGGCCTTCTCCAGGGGCATCCATCAAGGGCTGCATGGTGTGGGTCTCATCATACATCAAGGTGGGGTCCACACACCAATGGAACACCCAATAATAAAGAGAAAATCAAGCTGAAACACATAGATTAACCCCTTCCAGATGGCCAGCAAGGTGTTGTTGCACATCATAGTCCATAAGATGGCTGGACAGGGGGACATACATTAGATAAATCATGGTATGGCCTACCTTAGTGGGACCCAAAGACCCCAAACCATACCATTAATAGAATATCTGTAAGTGCTATGGTTTTATGCTCCTTTGGTTGTCAAATTTTGTGGTGCCAAAACATCAATCTGTCTTATGTAATCTATGTCTTGTGTAGCTCATTGGTATATACGATCAAGACATTGCATATGGGTTCAAGACATTGCATCACCTCTCTAAACACGTTGCTTCAATTCAAGAATGAAGATTTACCTCAAATCATTTCAAGAAATGCAAGTACAAGTTACAACGAAAGAAGTGATCTTGTTCAAAGACTCAAGTTAGTGTACAACTCGAAATGAAGTGTAATTCAAGCTCTAGAAGATTTCAAGTTCAATGCTACATCAAGTATAGAGATCTCAAGCTTCACAATCTTCAAAGTTCAACTATCATATGAAGTCTCGATGTTCATATCTCACTCTTAAGGTATGATTGACCTTAAGGTAGGTCATTTTGTATACATAATTCATATTGAATCTTTTTATATGAATTTAGTTTATTTTAAGAGTAGTCCTGGACCCTGTTCGACTAGTCTTAGAACTGGCTCGACCAGTCCAAGAAATTTCAAAACCAGTCTTAAGTTGTTGCAATTTTTCAGAATTTTTTGGTTGAGCCACGACCAGTCCTGGAGTCTTCTCGATCGGTTGTGTGAACAGTGCTCAACTTGTTCACGACCTGTCGTACACCTTCGACTCAAACTCCAACGACTAAACTTGGTGCCTCACGACCAGTCGTGGAGGGCTCACGACTGGTCGTGGATGACCTTTGACCGGTCGTGGAATGGTTTTATCTGATCGTGCTTAAAATTTCAAAAATCCATTTCTTCTACGACCAATCGTAATGTCCACAGGACCAGTCGTAGGCGAGTTTCTACAACTATAAATTGAACACGAATTTCAGAGTTTGATAATCTAATTGAAGTAAAATCTAGGCATCACTCTGAGATAAGTTTGTGTTCATTTTAAGCTACTTTGTGCATATTTAAAATTCTCTTTTGTTAGCTTTATTGATTTGATTTTATTTCTATATTCCAATTTGAATTGAAAAGAGGAATTGTTGTATTCCTTATTCTTGTAATCAAAATCAAATATAGCTAGCCCAACTGGTTTAATTTAAAATCAATCTAGAACCTAGAACCATTTCTTAAGTGAGTATTGGACATTGAATTTCTATTCGAACTTCTACTCCAACTTAGTTCTTCCGGGCTACAACAAAAGGAGAAATCTAAGTATTTTACTTTATTGTAAATTTCATTATTTTAGTTTTATTTGAGATTAAGCAAGAAAAATCTCAGTCTGTTGGTTATCTGAGGAGAGCCAGAAAAACTCAGAAGTGGGATTTTCTAAAATTGTGTAAGCCCATTTGAAAGACACAATTGTGAAAGTTTTAGGTGAACCTGAGAAAACCTATTTTGATAGTGAACACTAATATCCCCTGTGTGAGGATATTAGGAGTGGAGTAGCAAGCTATGTAGCTGTTGTTTAACAGTTGGTGAACACACAGGCGAACCACTATAACTCTTTGTGTTTTGTGGATGTGTGATTTATTTTTCCTATCTTTTATCATTCAAAGTTGTAGGATGTATGTGTGGATGTGAATGTTGTAATATTTACATTTCAAGCATTGTGAGGAATGTTGTAATAGTTTAGAATTTATTTCTTGATATTTTCGTTGTTTCCTTTCTGTTTGAGTTTTTGATATTCAAATTGTTCTAGTAAGGTTGTCCTACCATAAACCCTTGGTTTTTATGGTGCAAGGTTGTCCTTAAAACAACATTGGTATCAATCTCTCTATTTGAGGTTGCTTTACATTTTTGTATTGTGATTTGATTAAAGTACTATCTTTCCTTTATTCATTTATATTCTGCTGTTAAAGTTTTAATTTGGCATAGTCCTATTCACCGCGCCCCCCCCCCCTTTAGGACTCATAGCTAGGCCTTTCCAATATCTCATTGCATGTCAAAATGGGCAGCAAGGTGGGGAGTCCAACGTCCAAAAAATGGACAGCAAGATCGTCCCACCTTACTGGATGGTCTGGGCATCCTGAACGCACTGGGTGGGCCACGCCAATTAGAGGGAAAAAAGAAGAGGAAGGGAGAGAGAGAGAAAGAGAGAAGGAGAGAGGAAGATCGGCCATAGGAGGGGTCTCCGCCACTATGAGCCCCTCCAAACAAATCCAAACCATACATCATGGGCTTCATGCATACATGGGCCCTACATTTAAAATCCTAAGGTGGGGATGTCATCCCCACCATGAAATCAGGGTTTAGATGACCCATCAAAGCCATAAATTTAAATGAAACATCATGATGGGGTCCATGGAGAATGGCCCCATCATGGCTCATGCATGTAACAAGGGTGGGCCATTGGCCACACCTAAGGGGTCAAGTAGTATCTCCGCTATTGATTGGTGGGTCCTACATGCCCCCATGTAAGAAAATCAAAGATCTAAGGAAGAAAATAGAAAATCTACTCCTAGACATTGCACCTACCTCAAACCTCCTCAATTCTTCTTCCACCCTTGGGTTCTATTGCTCCAAAAGAAAGGTTTTAATGGTTGAGATGGGCTTGGGATGGTTGGATTAGGAGGAATAAGCTTGGAAGAGGGCTGAATTTTGGGATGGGTTTCTCTCTAATGGTGGGACGTCCAAGCTCTTCTCTATCTAGGAATGAGGAAGAAAGGGAGAGAAAGAGAGAGATGTAGTGGAGGAATCATTGCTCTGTATGATCATCATTATATATGTAAGATGTGTAAGAGCATGGGGAAAAGAAAGAGCATGCTTGGAATGATTACATGTAAGAGGCATGAGTGGTGATGTCACCCTATGCTAGCTAGGATGACGTTATCATCATGATTGCTCCAGGGAAATGCACTAATTGGAATAGCCCCGCAACATGCGGTCCATGACCATGATGATGCGGAGGCTATCACTCTCGATTTAAGCGTTGTATTGGTACATGAGTCGCGGTGTTGGAACCACAGTGATGGTGCAGTCGCAATGGCATAGGTCTTGAGTTGAGTCGACTCGGTTTTACAGGATGCGACTTAAGGTCACGCGTAAATATTATCTACAGGTTGTGGGTCGCCGAAATTCAACGTGGAAGATCTCGGGATCCTAAGGAATGGAATGATAGTAGGACACAGGCCTGACAGTATAAATGCATTATTTGTTGATCAATACCATAGTCTGCCAACATCCTTTTCATTTACATTAATTGAGTGTAAGCATTTCCTACCGCAATATACTGATAATAATACTGAGTTTTGCTTCTTACTCATCCATGAGACGAGACAATTTCTAATGTAGAAACATCCACCACTTATGGATTTTCTATCATCCACATTACCTGCCCAATCAGAATCAGTATATCCAGTGATTTGTAAAGACGTATCATGTGGATACCATAAACCCAGATTAACATGTAACGCCCTGAATTTCGAGGACCGAGTGATACTCGGTTCTCGAATTTTTGGGTGCCACTTATGCCTTACTGGGATTGCAAAATATACATAACTTGTTTGTTTCATAAGCAATGGAGGAGTTTAGTGGTCCATGCAACATATATCAAGACCAATATAATAAGCTCAAGTGCAACTAACATGGGATATATATCTAGCAAAAGAGATAATGTGAATAAATGTAAGGGACCATGTCCCAAAAAACATATAATCTAAAAAAAGTACAAATCCCTGCCTTGGGGCCCCATTGCAAATTTTAAGGTGGTCTATAGGGATCCGTCGAAAATATGAAAATATGAGAGCTCCTCTTCCTCGTCCATGCTTGCCCCATCTAGCACATCAAGCTCTGTGACACCTGCATCTAAGAAAGGTTCTGATTGGTGTTTTAAAACACCGTCTCAGAGTGGGAGTGAGTGATCAACTCAGTGGGTTCCATTAGTAATAAGTTACACATGTTATCAATTCCATAAACACAATTAATGAAAAACATCAAACACAACATTTCTAGCTACTCTTATTAATGCATATGCATGTTATCATGATATGATGCATGCCTTCACTATACAACACTCCTTCGAGCGACACCATCTTATATTCGCAATGTCTAACACTCCCTCAATGCGACCTCAATTGCCGAGCCGCCATCCTAACTAATGCGATGAGATTGTGAACATGTTAGCCGAGTGTTTAATTACATCCATTCATCCAGCAATTTGGGGAAACTAAGGCATCCTAATGGGGTTAATGCCCTTATTTAGATCACGAGGCTTGGGCAGCTGCGACGGCCTTGCGCTCGTGATCCTTGACTTGATTTGGGTTCGTCACTCCCAGTTACTACATACAAAGAAAATGTTATAAGATAGGATTTGCTCACGGTCACTACAGGGAGGCTTATTGCCCCAGCATACAACGACAGCTTGAGCACAATGTCCCATTCCACCATACTAGACTCTCAAGACTTATGGGTCGCATCATGATGGTTCTCAGTGGGTGCTACATAGGTGTAAGGTGCTCCAAGTTTAAACAGGCGTGAGCATACATAGTTAACATACATGGTTGGCCAGCTAGTGAGCCAATTTACCCCATTCAGGCGAGTTGCGGAATAGACAACATTGGGAATGAGCGTCCCATGTAGTCCAAGTATTGCCGTCTATTTGTACTCGAACTAAATGGGTCATTTTGGCTGTTGGACAGCCCTATCGAAGGGGCTGCCGCTACGAGCTTCAGTGTTTACTGGCCAACCCAACAAGGGGGATTGTATTTCTAGATATAACAAAGGAATAATTTGATTTACTTCTAGTTGTGGGAAATTTAAGCGTGCATAAGTATAGATTCATATGCTTGATAACAGTAAAGGTCAAGTTGCAAGGGAGTTCTAAGTAAGCATGCAAGAGTTCCAATTCACATAATATCGTAAGAGGACCATATAATATTCCTAATTAAAGAAAATTTGGACATGCATGCAAGTAATTACGCAGTCAATTATCTCAATTCATATGCATGGGAGGCATGCAACACATTTTTCCCAAATTTCCTCAGGTTTGGGGATGGGTTGTATTTAAATTTCTCATAATGGGAAGGAAGTCAAACAAGGTAAACATTAGATGGCTTGGAGCTAAATATTTCTCTTCTTAGCAAGTTTAATCATACTAAAATGAATGTCTACTATTATTTCCCTTGAAAAACAACATGCACAGCAAAATTCTCATAGAAAATCATTAATTCTAGCCTAGGTTTGATAAATGGCCACCAAAGGATAATGGTCCGCACCTAGGAATGGTTTGTCGGCTTGCGGAGCCGCTTCCAAGGTGTTGGTCCCACGAATTTGTGTGTCGAAGCCCTGTGCCAATTGGATTTGCATGTTGGGATACATGTAAGTGGCTTAATGCACTAAAATCTAGAAAAAGGTGGGTGGATACTTTCGATCGGTGGTAAGCCACTCCTGTAGCGGTGGGGTTGCAAGCTCCGATGCGGGACTAAGGTAGGGGAGGAAAATTCCCCAATTTCTAGCCTCTTGGAGCTCCTCCTCACACTCTACTCTCTCCTCTCTCTCCCCACTTGCAGAAAAATTCGTATGGAAGTGTGGGAGAGAGATTTAAGAACTTTTATAGTATGAAAATTAGTCCAATTGGCCCTAGGGAGTCTTATTCCAATGTATATATCCCTAGTGGGTGGATTTCTAGTCCTTAGGGCCATCCAGTGGCCCCCTGGCCCATCTGTGACATGGTGTAGGTGTCCTATTTTCAGATGAATGTTTCGAGTTTGGTGGCAAACAGATGACTTGATTGATCGTTGGGGCTTGATTTGCGATCAATGGTCACTATCATTCAATCAGGGCTCCAACTTTGCGGATAAGAGTGGGGAAATATCCCTGATCTATGGTTCGAGTTTGAATATAATTTAACGGTCGAAAAATTGTAACTTGCTGTTTTAGTGGAGAGGCCAACTGTTTAAATTTAAGGTTTTGGGCTTTAGATTCTGGAGAGTCGCACTTTTCAAGTGCTGCCTTCACGATCCAAGTTGCGTAGTTTGAGGCACCTTTTGGATCTATTGTCCACGATGGACCTCAAGCTTAGTGAGGCCCATAATCTCCTATAGTTTCGGGCTCATTGGATTTTCCACGGGCGATACAAGGTCTCTACTCTGTCGCAATGCATTGTTGGACAAGTCGGCAACACAGCCCATTCCTAACACTAATCATGCCTAGTCCCGATTACATTCGTGACTCGTCTTGTCCTAACTTGTCGTTAGTGACTCCCTGTGCCATTCATCCCTAGATTTTTAGGGCCTCACAAGTGTGCATCATGCAGTCGCCTTGTGCAGTCTTGTGGCAAATCCACTAGTGGACACCCTAGGACATCGCACATTTGGCCTGGGTGTTACAACTACCCCCCTTATAAATTAATTTCATCCTCGTATGTACTTGTCTGTATTGTTCGAGTAGGCTTGGGTAATGCTTCTGGATTTCTGCTTCCATTTTCTAAGTGGCCTCCTCTTCGTCATGATGCATCCACAACACCTTTACTAATGGAAATACTTTGTTCCACAGTACTTGCTCCTTTCTATCCAAGATCCGTGTTGGCCGAAGGATATAAGTGAAAAGGGTGAGCCCCAAGACTTAGGGGGGGGGGGGGGGGCGCGAATAGGACTATGCCAAATAAAAGAAAAATTTGGAAAGATAACACAGATAGAAGAAATCTAAAATAACCTCAAATGCACAAGTATTGAGAGGTTGATACAAATGTTGTTCTAAGGACAACCTTACACCAAAAACCAATGGCTTATGGTAGGACAACCTGATTTCTAGAACGTTGGTAAGTATAAAAAACTCAAACTGATATAGAGGCAAAGGAAATAAATCAGGCTATTACAACATTCACCACATGTACATGAAAATAAATACAATATTCAACACATCACATACATGACCATCACCATCATCATCATCCAAACTCTGAGAATTACAGTGGTTCGGGTGTACACCAACTATTCTTAATAGCCACCCTACTCCACTCCTAATATCCAGAACCCACAGGATATCAGCTTTCACTAAGAAAGAAGGTTTTCCAAGGTTCACCTTAAAACCTTTACAATTGTGTTTTCAATGGGCTATCACAATTAAAAACCCCACACGCTGAGATTTTCTGGCTATCTCAGTCAAAACCAAAATGAAAGATTTTTTGGAAATCTTACAAACCATAATGTAATAAATGAAATATACTTATCTAACGAATGATCTTTGATGTAGCTGGTAGAACTGCCTCTTTATAGATGAAGATGTTCAATGTTCAATCTCACAGAAGAAGGGGTTTTAAGTCTAGATGAATTTTAAATTAAATCAAACCTTAGGCTACTTGGATTCAATTTCTTGGATCCCATAAAGGGTTAAATCAAAATTCCTTTTATATTAAATAGAATGGAATTAAGAGATCAAGAAATTAAGAAACCAAAAAGCTGTTAAAATGATTTATAAATACCTCACAATAGCTTCATAATAGTTGGGACTAATCTCTCAAAGTGGTCCCTATCAAGTTGTGCTTTTCCTGTTTCCTATTTTTAAAACATACAATATTCTAAGTAAAGCATTCCTAGCATTTATAATCTCTACTATACTCAGCATTCATTCAAATCTCTCCCCCTTTTTATCATAAGTTGATAAAAAAAAAAGGATGTTAACATATAAAATATGTAGAAGAAATAAAGCATTAAGTCAAGAAAATATAAAGGAAAGATCATCCAAACAAAGTAAAAGTAACAAGTCATTAAACAAAATAAGTATAAAGTTATACATCACCATAGAAATAGACAAGAAATGAAATCAACTCAGTTAGATCCTGAGGAGGAAGGAGCATGCATGGAAGGATCCATCTGATGCAAACTTCTCACAATACGGTGGAAGTATTTCTTCATGTACTTCATAGAGAATTTTTTAATTTGTGTCATCTTATGCTGTGAAACCTGTAATGTCATAACTTTCTCTTCCAGATATTGAAGACGATCATCAACATGTGAAGGCTGAAAATCTGGATCATCTGGAACATTTGACTCATCAAGTTCAACAAAGATATCATCCATAGATGTGTCTTCCTGTAGTACAGGTGCTTCCTCTTCTTCCTCGTCTCGCTAGCCCGGAAGATATTTCAGATTCATCTTGTGAATATTAGCATTATCAAATGGTAATACTGACTCGAGTGCCTCAGATGTAGGAATTGGAACATTACAATGTAAGGTAATACAAGTTATAAGATACGCAAAGGGAATAGAACCATGACTAGGATGGAAACGAAATTGAATTATGATATAGAAAATAAGAGAAGGAAGATACACTTGTACCCCAGAAACAAGTGTAGAATATTAGCTATGAAAGGAGTAAGTTCTGACTTATTCCTTGATTGAGGATACACATTGGATGTGAAGATACGGTGAAGAACTCGAAATCGAGGCAGTATTTGATTGGCATGCAATGCATTACCCAAATGCCATTCCGCATTAAATCAACACAGATTATGTGTAACTGCTAGCCGTTCTGTATGCGACATTCTATCGGTTAGATTGTCAAGAGAAATTTCATCCTCTGTAATAATAATCTTAGTTAAAGTTGAGATTAGATAGCGATCTACAGTGAAGTTTCCTTCCATAATTTTAATTATAATAGTTAGATTTTCTTCGGACACTTCACAAATTGATCAAGAGGTAGAACATGTATACCGTTAGATTCAAGTGACTTGTTCACATGTGTAAGTTTCTCAAATTGTAGTTTTGATGGTGGGTTAAACATATTCATAGGTGGTGAACTAGATGAACGGATCAAAATATCAATTTAATATGTGTACGAGCGGATGTAGATATTAGGTAGTTAGTTTACTATGATCGTGTGGTCTAAACTCAAAGTGCACACGGTCAGATATCCTTACAAGTCGGTGGATAGTTAGCTGAACGGTTGGTTATGATGGACAAGTGGGAATACTTGGACATATGATAATCTTGTCTTAAAATCAATGGTAGGATGGCTTAGTCTATGGATGAAGATCATTCTCATCAGTCAGATTCATGTTAGAGAATAAATGTAAGGTTAGGATAGCTAGATTGGTAATGTACACATGTATATATTAAGTTAAATTTCATGGTAACACTCGAGAACTTTCAATATTCGGGTATTGAAAAGTTCAGGGTGTTATATTAATGAAGAATTTACATCCCAAAGATCCGAGAAAACAAACGATAAAGGATGAAGAAAATACTAAAAAATCACAAAGTGCATTAACAAAAATAATGGATTGCTTGGTCCCACCTGAGGTTGATTCGGTCCGACCAAATGTGCCCAGAACGATCTAGCAAGCAAAAGTAATTTTCAAAGATAATTCGGCTCGACACTTAGGTGTGACTGAAGCCAGGTTCAGTGCCACCAATGGAGAGTTCGATGCGACCTGAGGGGGACAAAGACTTCAAATGAATATTGAAGAAATTTGGTTGCAATCGAGAAACTTGTTCGGTGCGATTGAAATAATGTTTTTTGTGACCGAAGCGTAACAAAAATGCATAAACTTGAAGTCGGTTTCAAGTCGATGCAGATTTTCCCTATTCAAATGGATGGTTTAAGCTTTCCTAAGTACGAATTAGGGCTTGAGTGAAAGACCTAGGGTTGGTGGAGCTTCCACGAGACTGTAATTCTTCATCGATCTCTCAAATCTAATTTGTCTTTTTAGTTTTTATTTTTTTCTAAGATGTTAACCATGTTAGGCTAATCTCTTAGATAAGGCTAAGAGATAAATCTTGTAGTTCAATTATAGTATTTAGTTTATTTGATTTAATAACAATGGGTTGAATGATGATAGTAGATTAAAATTGATTTGAATTTACTTTGAAGCCTGTGAGTTGTTTATTTTTGGATTCGTTATGCACTATGGATACAATGAATGCTTTGATTTAACAATTGTTTGGTCTGAATTAGAGAATGATTCAATCTATATAATTGATTAATCAATTAGTGCCTAAGGGTACTTTAGACGTTTTTAATTCCCTGCGATTGATATCCGAGTGCTTCATGAGAGAATCGTTCAATTGAATCATATTTTATTGGTATTAATGATTAGTTTAATAGAATTATCTTTCTATTTGATATGATAGGACTTTAATTTCAATTGAGTTATAAATTGAATCAATGAATGAGATATTGTAATTGCTATGAATGGATTATTGGTTCCTTAGTATTTTATTTATTGTTTTAAAACTCTTTTCTACTTCGTTGGATTGAAACCTAGACAACCATTACTATCATACTAGTTTTAGGCCGTGTTTCTCATTTCTTAAGGATTCGACATCAACCCCACTGAGTTATTACTACATCACAGCCTTCCACTTGGGGTTGTCAACCCTTGGGTTTGATCAAAGTGTCAATGGGTTTGCAATCGTATATGTAGAAGCTCTCGAGTACCTTCTTAATATAAGTCTTTTGAGAGAGGCTAACAATTCTTCTAGAACAATCCTAAGGATCTTGATTCCAGGCACAAAGGATGCTTCATCCATTCATCCATGTCCTTCATTTCAAAATTGGAGGACAGCCACTTCCGAATGACAACTAACATCTGATTGCCATTTTCGGCTAATAGAATGTTGTCAACATACAAAGATAAGATTAGAAAACTCTGCTTGGACCGTCTAATGTAGTGGTCTTCCTCAATGCTCACAAACCCATATTAGGCGATGGCTTGATGGAATCTTAAATAGCATTGCCTAGATGATTGCTTCAGCCCATAGATTAACTTTTTAAGGTGACAAACTTTGCCCTCTTTTTCCTTAACCTTGAAACTCGTAGGCTAATCCATATAAATCTCCTCATCTAGGTCTCCATTGAAAAATGTCGTCTTGGCAAGTTTCACCTCCGAGGAAAACATCTCCTCATAATCCATGCCCTCAATCTGTGTTAGCCCTTAGCCACTAGTTGGGCCTTGAACTTATCTATCACTTCATTTAGCTTTCGTTTGACTTTTATGACCCATTTGGCCCCAATAGTCTTGCGTCCAGGCAGAAGATCAACAAGTTCCCATACTTGGTTTTTCTCCATGGAGTGGATCTCATCCTCCATAGCTTATATCCACTCTTTCATTGCAGGAGATGACAACACCTCCTGGTACAAGCCAGGCTCATCTTCATCTAGGGAAGCAACCATGAATGATTCCCCTCTAATCTCAAAATGTCGATGGGGCTTCGATCCACGTGAGCTTCTTCTCAATTCAGGCTCATGATCTGAGTCAGTCTCGGTCTCATGTGGTACACTCCCACTAGGTGGTACACTCCTACTAGGCAAAAGATCTCTCCCACTGTCTTCGAAGATCGGTGGATCAACTGGACTGATAGGTGGGTGAACAATATTCCCACCCTTACGAAGCAATGGCTAGGTGATTGGGACTGAGTTTGAGTCTAGGTCTATCATATCAAAGAACTCATGAGTGTCTTAAGACTTCTTCCTAATAGGAAAATCGTCCTCAACAAAATTGACATCTCGCGACTCTATTTTAATCGTTCTGCCGATGTTAGTTTGTACCTTCTTCGGCTCAGAGCATTCTCAAGCGAAGTGACAGAGATTTCTGCAGTTGTAGCATTTTACTTTTGACTTGTCTTTCTTTCCGCCTCTTTTTTCTCACTTACCCTTGCCACCATTTTTGCTTCTATCTAGTGTATGGTTCTCCATCTTGATCTGGATAATTCTTTTGGGAATTTTTGCCTTTGCGCTTATGCTGTAGACCTTTCCCCTTGTACATGTTAGGCTCTGCCAAGAATGTAGCGTTGTGCTTATGCGCATACTGGCGTTTAGCTTCCAATTGTAGATAATGTTACAATTGGGCGAAGTTTTTATTCGCTTATTGTGCATCATTGTGAGCTTCATCTGTTCCCAAGAGTCAAGAAAAGAGCGCAATACTGCTAGAATCTGTTGCTCATCTGTAAGCACATTTCTCGCCGCTTTCAAGTCATGTATCATTGCCAACATCGTTCTAAGACGTTATACCATTGAGATGTTGAGAGCTATCTTGTGCATGTCAAACTTGAGAGTCAAAAGCTCTTAATTTATTAGCGGTGGTGCCAACATATGTAAGAGTCAAGGCGTTCCACATTTCTCAAGTAGTGGAATATTCTTCAAACTCACCAATTAAATCATTATGTATGTTGCTTAGCATAATAAAGCATGTGCATCGATACAACTTAAGCCAGTTTTGGAATTCTTCTTGATGGCACCGATGTTGTGAAGTATTGCCCTTTGCTAGCATTTAGGGTTTTCAAAACCCCTTTCTCATCCCAAAGATATTGCATTTTATGGTGCCAAATATTATAATTATTTCCATCTAGTTTTTCGCCCTTGTTTAGGTCAGTTACGATGTTCTTGGATGCCGTTTTCATTATATTCAAAGAGATCATTTATTAAATTCATCATCTAACCATATCACATCCATGGCTCACAATATTGTAAGATGGTGTTACTTTAATCTGTTATGTATTGTTGGATGGAAAGACATGACAAAAGCCTATAATCATCTCCTCAAACACACTCAAGATTGAGGTTTACCCATCCTTGATTTTGCGTGCCGATGATGAGGAGCCTTACAACTTCCACTCATCTCCCACTAGTTAAATTATATAGGAGGTACTTAACGTCATTATGTACCATGTACCAAATGCCATCCTACGGGTAGAGCTAGGGGCATTTTGGTCGAAATCGGCAATTTGGTCAAAACCAGTCTAGTTGAAATCGGCCACCTTGGTCAAAAATTGGTCACCTTGGTCAAATTCGGCTACTTTGGTTGAATTCGGCTGAAATGGTCGGAATCGGCCACCTTGGTCGAATTTGGCCATCTTGGCCACCTAGATTGAATTTGACTATCATGGCAGCAACACAATGTGGTCACGAGATGGTTTGCCGATTGAATCTTAATCTGCCTTCATCCCTCTTTCTCAATCCGCTGGCAACCAGTGAGTAGACGTTGCCATAAGTGCGGTCGACAATCGTGGTTGTTGGCCGCAATCAACTACAGAGAAAACTCTAAACACCCATTCTGTTAGGGATTTCGTCCCCTTCTCAATCGAGCTCCAAAATAGACAGAGACAGAAGATTTTTAAATTAAAAGGAATGTCAAAGATCAGGTGACGAAGGCGCATCTCTGTAGCTCTAATACCAATGTTAGGAAATGGCTACTCAAAGCAATTCCCTAGATCCAAAGGTAGTGAAAGATGTAGGCTCCGTTGTTGGATCTTGCCTGATGCATTTCATGTCACCAAAAGAGAGTTGCGCCGCTTTCATTGGTGCGTGAGAAGCGGTCCACTGGAACACTATTCTTCAAATAAAATCTAGACCATAAATCGTGTTGTAGTGCTTGAACCTATCTCCCCTCTCACAATCTCTCTCACTCAACAAATTTGTGCTCGAGATTATGATGTGTTTTGATCACGAGTCCTAAACTCCTTTTTATAGAGATGTAGCCAAGAATGCTATCAATTGCAGGAAATGAACAATTTGGAAACTGCCAGACTAAAGGCACTGCTTGAGAAGATGAATAGTTTGAAACTGGCAGAGCTTATCTCTTTATATTCTAGCGGGTGGGGCCTACTTGGACCACCCACCTTGTAGTTACACATCTACTAAATTGGTCAAGTCCAACCCTCCAAAGTTGGCATACAAATGCATGCTTAAGAATAAATGGACCAGCAATCCACAACGGCCAAAAACCAAAGATTCGTGGCTGATGCATAGGATGTTCTAATTTGGGACATTTTTAATGCAAGGCCTATCCATAGAGGGTAGTATGAAACATACATGTACAAACTCAGTGCACAACAGGAAATTTCCAATTCATTACAAACAGGGGAATTGGCCTTGTGATTTCGGCAAGCAGACACATGCATATGATATGCTTATGCTCAGGTGTTGGTCCAAGAGAACCTGAAATACTTCACCTTAATCTTTCGACCACATGATTCTGAAAGCGCAAGGCACATATTCGACTGGAAATGAGACCCTCATAAGAAAAACAAAAATAATTTATGATAGCAAGTTAATAAGAAAAAGGTATGTGCGCCCACATGCACCCACATACGCACACACAAAGAAGCAACAACTTCCCAACATACCACCTTCACGGACCATTTGAGCCATATATCAAACCATATTGCAACTTGAACCAATGTCTCCAACTTTCAAGCATTTCTCACTCTCTTCCTGTCATTCTCATCTAACATACCCAAACTCCTTACATTAATCTGTATATTTGGAGGCTTTATATTCCAGTGGATAATTTGGGTGCCAACACTTTTTGTGTAAGAAAACGAGCCAAACTTGATCTCCACACCTTGGTTCCAATTTGGCCTTCATAAGGAGCAACCAATAATGAATGTTTCGAGCAATATTGCATAGTTATGGAGATATAACGCCAAATGCGATGGATATCAGTTCATTTGATAGGAGGAAACCATCCGGATCACTAAGCCGAATAAACGCTACCAGCTGCTCGATCCTGCAAGCATCGGATTGAAGTGAGCTGAACTCACTTGCATCCAACGATCTTCTTTTCTCATCCAAGGCAACCACATGGCCACTCTCCATGTATGGTTCAAATGCCTTGCACATAGAGAGCACAAGAGACTTACCAAAGGCTCTCCCAAATTCCTTGACATCTAGACCTCTTGCTGTTCTAAGAGAAAGCATCACAACATCCATGGCCATGTCCTTGACATCAACATGACTATTGTTATTATTATCATTGTGACCTTCCGCCAATCTATCCTCCAACTTTTGCACATAATCCGCATAATCTTTCATCTTCCTTGGCCGTGAAAACCTCACACCATCGATGTAACTAGCAGACCCTAGACCGAATCCATAGAAAGATTTGTTCTGCCAGTAAGCGAGATTGTGCTTGCACTCGAACCTGTTCTTACAGTAGCTGCTGATCTCATAATGATTGTATCCAGCATTGGTGAGCATCTCTGAAGCCATTTTGTAGAACTTTGCAGATTGGTTTTCAGAGGGTAGAGGGAACTCTCCTGGCGTGTACCTGCATACACCCCTAATTCAAATGTATGAATCTTGTTCTGAAGAAAACTTTCAAGAGTAAAGAGTCCATGCAAGAATTCATTGTCAAAATTACTCAAGCTCCATTTCAGTCCTAGGATTAATATGAGCAGAAGGAACTTGTGATCAAAAGAAGCATCTATTGAGAGTAGCACTAATCTCTATAAACAATAAGTTGAAATTCAATGCCTAAACCATATCTACTACCCTGTTGTGTACATGCTGTCAATATGGCCCACTTTTCAGATGGGCCATGTGCCCCCAAAATTGAACCAATATCATATTCCTGGTCGTCAAACAAAAGACTGCTTTTGGGCAATTTAAAACAGTTATGGCCACCTGTGCGTAACAAAGTGGATAGGTCAGAAGTGTTAAGACTCTAGATGCAAATTTTGGGTTATGGCCCATTCAAGAGGTGGTTGATTGTGCATATGATTTAGGGGAAAAGGGATATGGTAGTCCACAAGATTACTCCTCAGGCAGTGCTGGGCTAGCTGATGACACACTCCCATGAAAAGACAGGATCCACTCCATACATTTTGTGGCTCTGGGAATGAGTGGGTCCCATCATTTCTATTTGGGATAATTCTAAGCACCTCCCTTTTGTTTTTGAGGAGTTTGTTTTTCATGCATGTGGGGCCTGCCATTACGTATTAATGGCATCCAACCTATCCAGCAGCCTCGCTCCACCATAAAAATTGGAAACTGAAAAAAAGGGGAACCCAATCAACAGGCAGGCCACACCATAGAAAACAATGGACAACCACTCTAAAACCTCCAAATTCATGAAAGGCCACCTAATGGTTGGATCAACTTCATTCTAGGGGCATCCATTTTGATGGAGTGACCATGCTGAATGGGTCAGATGACATGCATACACTACTGTGGGCCCACACGTCTACAACTAGCTGCGTATGAGATATGGGTAAAATGTTCAACTGCTCAAAGATAAAGATAATGGCGTTAGTTCCTTGTATGGGGAATCTGCAACGAATCTCTGAAACCGAGGAAATGAAAACATAATAATCCAAAACAGTGGGGAGGTGTTTACAATTATCCCTTTCTAATTTATATATATATGGAGCCAGAGGCCATCCCGTGGACCCCTCAATTCAAATTCAAATTTCTAAAGTCCCCTATATTCGACTTACCACTGTCCAAACTTGGTTCCTTGCTCCACCTGCAAATCATAGACTGACACGTGGTTGGGACCCACTTTTATGGCCAGCCCCAAGCTCTCCTCCCACATCTCTGGTGTTTGGTGAGGCAGAGAAGAGATGAGATCCACACTCCAATTCTCGACCCCACAAGACCCAACAATCTCTATAGCCTCATACACTTCGCTCACACCATGAGCTCTCCCACACCCCCTCAGCAACTCTTCTTGGAAGGCCTGCACCCCTAGCGACACCCGGTTCATCCCCAACTCCTTCAACTCCCTCATCTTCTTCACGTTGAACGTCCCCGGGTCCATTTCCATTGAGATCTCAGCAGTCGGGCAAACCCCAAATTTTGACCGCAGCGTCTCAAGGACTGAAGAGACGAGTGTCGGGGGCACCAAAGATGGGGTCCCGCCTCCAAAGAACACGGTTTCGAGAACTGGGTCAGAGGGGGATCTGGGCTTCATGGTGTCGATTTCTCGCCGGAGGAGCTGGATGTAATTCAAGATTCGTGGGTCGGCAATGGTGGGGTCTTGAGTTTGTTGGGGAGGGGAAGAAGATGAGCCGAGGGCGACAATGGGGAAGTCGCAGTAGTGGCAGCGTTTGCGGCAGAAGGGGAGGTGGATGTAGGCTGAGGTCGGTGGTAGGGGAATTGTGGTTGAGGCATTTTGGCAAACAGGTGGTGGGTGTTGAATGGAAGTGTTGGAAATGGACACAGAAGGTTTTGAGAATCTTGGGATTTTGGCTTTGGTGGGGAAGGCGGAGAGGATTGGGGAGAATGTTGTCTTCCGCATCATCAGATGATGATGGCGACAAAAGTTGAGGAATTTTGAATCCGTTTTCTTGTAACGGTTCTAGAGTGCGCGGGGTGCGCTGCTCGTCCGCAACTACGGGAGAAAAAGAAAAGAAAAAAAAAACTGGTCGTATGGGAGCAATTATAGAGTCGTGCTCACTAGCAAACTGCCCTGTGTGCAGGGCCTGTGGTTGGGTGATCCCAGCCATTGATCTGATAGTCCTCACCGTGGAAGAGATGATCCAGAAATCTAATGAACGGGAAGCCGAAGGTCTGCTTGTTAACCCACCAAATCCATTCGGTCAAACATGTATGATTAGAATAGTGTTTGGCGTGCAAGAGTAATACTTGACTCGAGTTTAATTGAATCTTGCAACGGTAGGCACTAAATCAATTATAGTTTCAGACATATAAAGATTGGTCTTAAGTGTTCAACTATCCATGTGCAGTCATCAGGTGATTTAGAAGGAGATTAGTCCTTCTGAAATAGAAATTATTTTTTTTTCCTCCTGAAGTTAAAGACTTTTATTTCAGCTTGAATCATGATTGTCCTTGGGTTTCTTAGTGATACACTGATGGATTAAAAAAATTAAAAATAAAAATTGATGGTTAATTTTATTGATTTATGATGAAAATCAGTACAATCAATGGAATATAAATAAGCAAAGAAAATAAATAAAAGATAAATATATATAATTTCATGTGGACAAACAATTGAGGTGGATGGTCAGCAGTATATGACCAAAGTGATCTTCCTAGTATAGACTTGATTGATGAGGATTCGACGATGATAGGTGGTGGATATTTTAATACTCGAGCGTACTGTAGCAATGGCGCTGGAAAACAGTGATTATAAGTATGTTAAGTTCCAAACATTTTACAGCGGGGTTATACAGAAGTAGATGGATCTAAAGCTAAAACTAAGATAAGACAACAATACGTTGTGAAAGGTTATTTATGATGGCGTAGTTGGTGCCTTAAGCTCTCCATCATGTGCTCCTTAAATAGATTGGGAGGACGGTAATCCGTATCAAAGTCTCTTTGCCAACTTGGGTTTTCTTACCGATGCAGAGATTCTTAAAAGTTATAAGATCAATTTGTATCTTAGTTAAACACGGATTCCTCATCACAATCCTTGATTTCCTTCTGTAGACACTCTATCCAGGCTAACATCTTGAAGAGGTAAGGACAATCCATGCCATGATCAACAATCCAAACTTGAAACCCTAATATAAACCCTATTCGAACCCGAAACCTTAATCCAAACCATACCCGAACCCGAAACCCTAATCCAAACCATACCTGAACTCGAAACCCTAATTCAAACCATACCCGAACCCAAAACCCCAATCCAAACCCTACTCGAACCTGAAACCCTAATCCAAGCCCTTAGAACCTCCCAAACCCAGCCCGAAGTCCCAAATCTAGGACCTATTCGAGCCAAGTCAACTTAGAAATACACCCAGATGAGCCAAAAATTTGAAAAAGGGACCACTGGACAAATCAACACGCCACAACGAGGATCGCACATTCGGGCCCAACCCGAGCTCAGCCCAGGCGGTAGTTTGACTACTGTCGGTGATACTCCGATTACTTCCGTTCGCCGAACGTGTGTGTCCTTCGAGCAACAGTTGGCATAGTATTCGAAAGTCAACTTTCTCCAGGAATTACCCCTATCCGATCCTATTTACCATTTTACTAAGCCCAAGAGCCAATGAGAGTGCGCCACATGGCGTTTCTCTCTCCTCAATAGATCACCACTTACCACCTTAGCTTTTACCCCTCTTAAACCTCACAATTACCACAATGCCATTGGAGAAGGATATAAAAAGCCCTCTCCTCCTCTCATTTTCAACAACAACAAGGAAGACCTTAAGCATCTCCACATCCAAGAGAGTGAGAGAAAGAGGGAGAGGAAGAGAGGGAAGGAGCTCCCAAGCCTCCCAAGATTCGATCCTTTAGTCACCCCTTAACTATTCTTCTTGACCCTTCTAAGCCTAGCCCATGTTGGTCATGGTTCAATCCATGTTCTAGCCTATCTAAGTATAAAGCTAAGGATCCATTCATCTCATACATCATCATGACATTTACTCCCTTCTTAACGCCCCTTCTCCTTTAGACTTCTAATGAACGTATGCTCTATGACTTGTCGTACTCCGGATCCTTTCACACCAGAAATTCCTAGTAACTTAGTCCGATTTTCTTTTCCCTTTGCATAACCATAATTACATCCGCCTTCTAGACACGCCGTCAGACGTATGCTTTGTGGCTTACTGAAACTTCAGATCTTGTCGTATCAGAAATCCACGTGTGCCTAGTCACATCTCGACTACATTCATCTTCCCTTGGGAGTATTTTATCACTCCAAGTAGAGACCGTACATTCGTATGGACAGACAGAGTGCCTAACACCTTCCCTCTTTATAACTAGGGTCCCTTACCCGAAATTTTAGATCGCAGACCAGGAGTCAACCTAAGGTAGGAGAGTCTTCGAATTTCTCCAACCTTACATTTTTCGTAGTTCTAGCCGATCGCGGGATTCTGAGATTATTCGGCTAGTGGCGACTCCAACATCTACATATTAGCTTAATCACCCCCAAAAAATCAAACATAAAAAACAACGTGGGCACCGAATTCTAGTGTCCACAGAATGGCGACTCCACTAGGGATTGTTAGCTTTCACTAGCTGAGACCCGACTCAAAAGTTTATGATACTTTACTCTTAAGGGATATTCACCATTACATTCAACAAAAAATCTTCAGCTTACACTTGCTTAGGCACTGATTCGAACCATGACCACTCGATTTCGTGCAGCCATGACCTCTCAAGCTACTCATGAAGAAGAGCTGACAGCTTAGCCAACTCCCAAAACATTAGTACCCGCACCTACACCAACACCTGTGCCGTTACCTCCAACAGCTCTAATAGACCCATAAGCTAACGCAACTATGCAAGAGGTGGCCCAAAGTCTCTGGGTAATGCAAGAGCTACTACTTTGTCTGGTACCGACTGCCACACCAAACACACAGGCAACCCAACCTAGTGTACAGAATAGTTTAATCCCTCAAAATCCTTTTACTTTTTTCCTCATTCCTCTAGTGAATCCTGTCCTCCCTCTCCTAGAGGAATCAACATATGATCAACAAAAACCACTAAACGAGAGTAACCCTCCCACACATCATTACTCAACACATCACAACAATCAGGTTACAACATTCGTTCCCCCTAACAGGAACCACATACATGAACTAACGGATGCCTTTGAAGGGGGTTAATGTTGAGTCCAACTCACTCCCCCTAACGGGAGTAACATTCTGGAATTGGTAGATACCCCAGGCGGGAGCCATTTTTGCACATCACACCCTCCTCCGAAAGGGAGCAGTGTTCAATTTCAATTACCTCCCGCCACTAAGAGTCCATCTTCTTTCCAACAACCCCCATTCTGGCAAACCAAAGGATCGAGGAAGTCGATCCTTATGAGGAGGAGGCAGCACAAGCCCTATAGCAAGGGGCAAGATATGTGCAACATAATAGAGTGGAGATTGAGGAATTGTGGGAACAACTACAAATGGTGCAGAACCAGTTGTAGAGGCAACAAAGGGTGGATCATCCATCCACCAAGTTCAAGGACCTATGTCCTTTCCCTGATGCTCGGGTACCTCCAAACTTTGAAGTGCCCAAATTCAAGAGGTATGATAATAGTGGGTGTCCCACAACACACTTGAAAGCTTTTTGTGAGTAACTCAATGCGATAACAGGAAATGATGGAGCTTTTACATGACTCTTCTAGAAATCCCTTAAAGGTGACACTTTAGATTGATATACCTCGTTGGACATCCATCAAATCAGAACCAGGGGAAGACTTTCCAGGCATTCATTGACAGATTTTCATATAACCTGAACATGGCTCCGAAAAGGTCAGACCTGGCTCTAAGACAGAAAAGCGAGGAGTCCTTATCAACATATGTAGGGCGATGGAGGGCCATGACAGCTCGAATGAGAAACCCCATCGATGACGAAGAGCAGATATCCATGATCGTCCATTCTGTAAATCCAAGCATTTCTAGGTATCTGGTCTCATATCCATATGTGAATTTCTCTCATCTCATCCGAGCTGGGGAGTAGGTGAAAGCTGGGATCAGAGCCGGAACCATTTCTCCATGGTCACACCAGGCTCCCTTAATAAAAAAGAACAGAGTCGAGGGGAAGCCTGTCGGATTTGGGAATGAAAACGGTACTGTTCCCGCGTAACGCACCACAGAGGTCAACAATATCGTCGCCAACGCTCAAGGCAATCAGTACGCCCCGCAACCGGAGCCACAACAAAATAGGCAGTACCAGCCACCAAACCAACAATACCAGCCACAACAAGCCCAGCAGGGATATCAGGCGCAGCCGCCTCAGCAACAGTACCAACAGCCTCGGGGAAATGCGCAAGGCCCATATAAGCAGGAAATGCTAGGCAGGACCCCTCTAGCACAAATATACAGTCAAGTCTTGAAAATGCTGATGCAAAGGCAACTCTTAACACCACTTCACCCTCGGGTTCCGCCAAATCCCCTGCCACTAGGCTATAATGAAAACCAGTATTGCGCATATCATCAGGCTTCCAGTCACCTAACAGACCGTTGTTTCGCCCTGAAACATGCGGTTCAAGACTTGATCAAGAGCTAGAAGATCACAATTACCCCATAAGCTGGCAATGCCAATCAGGCTAACATTCTCCAAAATCCCCTGCCATCACATCTCACGGGACCCATCACGTTTGACACCTCTACCATCAACAACATCGAAAGAGAGCATCCCACATACTCTTTCCCACATCATTCCATACAAGCAATCATGCCCGATACAACAAATCAGACATGGAGATACCAATAAGCTCCTTCGCCTGGACCACAGATATACCTCGAGACAGCACCGATAGGTTCACCTCTCATCCTTGAAGCAACACCCACCACGCCTCTGCTCATACTCAAAGCGGCATCGACAGCACAACCCCTTACCCTCCAAAGGGCATCAAAAACATCCAGGTTATAATCTCAATCTTTCACTCTCCAAGGAGCACAGATAGCGCCACCCCTGACACATCCGAATAGGTTAGGTCTTAAACCTATCATCCTCCCAATCGAGCTTCCCGATCTCGCCTCGTTGACCCTGTAAGGGGCACCCCTGTCCAATCTCCAAATCTTCTCTTGCCTCACCAATTGACACATGCCCAGAGGATCCCTCCTTCACAAAGTACACATCAAAAGGAGAAGGAAAATTCCACTGTTAAGCCCTATGAGGATTCAGTCACATCCCAGGGAAAATCCTCGAGTCTACCACAGACAGATCGCACCACTCAACCTCAAGAACCGGAGATATATCTAGAAGGGAGGATGGTTCCCTCTTATAACCCGAAGGCAATCCCATGACACTATCCTGAATGTGCCGAAGTGGGAAACAATGGCAGGTATTTCAAAAAAGATAACTAGAACCTGAAAAAAACTCCATGGAACTGTGGCAGGAACAACCTTGTAACATCTCAAAAAAATCCGTACAAAGACCCGAGTACCACCTCAGGTAGAAATCACTAAGGATCAAATCCCATAGAAATTAGACAAGAATTAACTAAGTGCTCGATATGATTGATGTTTGAGAATACATGTTTGTTGTACGTGTGGAAACTCTTGTGTGGAAGGGTTTGCTATAATACCTGTTATAACTGATTTATTACAGGTATGTAATATGTGTAGTCTAAGTGTTTGATAAAATGCCTGAATAAGAAAATGTCTGTTTAAACGTATGTAATGAGGGTGTTGAGATAGGATTCTCAGTTC
Source organism: Magnolia kwangsiensis (assembly GCA_037074715.1). Taxonomy (NCBI): domain Eukaryota; kingdom Viridiplantae; phylum Streptophyta; class Magnoliopsida; order Magnoliales; family Magnoliaceae; genus Magnolia; species Magnolia kwangsiensis. Next base: position 103,682,812 of record CM073574.1, read on the forward strand.
CCTTATCTATGGATACAGTTTCCTCTATGTAACCTGTCTTACTACTATGTTATTTATGGATGAAATGCTCATGTATTCATGTGTAGTATGTGTAGTATGTGTTTTGCTGAAATGCTTAGATAAGATTTATGCTTATATTTGGTTGTCACGTGTTATTTTTGGCTATTACATGCAAATGCTATTATTTGGAGTGTGCTTGGGGCTACGATGTGGTCCAGGCAATCGGTAATAGTTCACTATCGGTGGCCGAACTATTTTGGCTACGATGGATAAGTTTGAGGAATCCGAGTCATACGGTGATTATCAACAGTTGTTAGGCCACGCGGAGTGCTTACGCGCTCCATGTCGATCAATTCGATGTACGCTTGTACCAGTCGAGCTTGTCAAGCAACTCGATTGGCCTAATGTATGTTCACCATGTATGGACGCTACTGCTTGAATCTAAGGTACCAACTTACCAATAAAAATAGCGTTTAACCTTAGTACCTTGATCCGCTAAGACTCATGAGCCAGACATAGTGGTGTATGGGACACCATGGTGGAGCTGTCGGCTTATGCTGGGGCGACGAGCCTCGCTGTAGTGATCAGTGAGCAACCCAAACTCATGAGAAAAATATGGTGGTGTATGGGACACTGTATTCAAGCTATCAGCCTACGATCAGGTGGCGAGCCCGTAGTGACCACGAGTATACATTAAGACTACGCTACGATGACGAGCCTTTCTGTAGTGACCTCGAGTATAAACCAGACTTGCGCTGAGGTGACGAGCCACTCCGTAGCGACCTGGAACTGTTCCTTGTATGTGATTAATTGAGATTGACGACCCTAGATGGATCAATGTTTTGGTCAATGATATAAAAGGGAGATACCTTAGCTTTCCAAATCTGCTGTATGAATATGCTTAATTAAGAACTTGACTAATCACATACATATACCGCATGCATGTGCCTTTAGTGTTGGAGTTAAGCACAGAGGAAGAGGTACATGCCGCGATTGTGAGATGATGTCGCAGAGGGAGTATAGGCGAGGGCATGCATCATTATAACATATCATCCTTGCATTAACCAGAGTACATAGGAATGCTTGCTCTATTGCTTTATCATTATTGCTTGACTGAATTGATAACATGTTAACCTTTGCCTTATAGCTCCACTGAGTTGATCACTCACTCCCATGTTTTGGGATGGTGTTTTAAAACACCAACCAGACTCTATTGTAGTTGCAATTGATGACAAAGCTGACGAGGCAAAGCCTGAATTTTATGATGATGAGGAGTTCTCTTATATGTAACTATCGGGCGAGTCTATGTAGAGCATATTTTGATCGACGGGGTTACAGGGATGCTGACTCGATGCCATTAAACTTATTATTTTACATTTTTGGAACACCCATATATATTCATTTTGTCCATTTTGGGAGTATACATGTATATATTTAACCTGATAACATGTTCACACTCTGGAGACTTACAACAGTTTATATATGTTATATATCTATCATAGTCTTCCGCTTGCATAATTTAACTGTCTCTGGAGTATGATATGTTGTTTTGGTATAATCCCACTCACGTTTAAGGCACTAACACAGACAACATTTAATCATCATTATCTATGTTGTATAAGTGATGTGTTGAAACTGAAGAGTTGGGCTCCTACTTGACCTCTGAATTTCAGGGTGTGACAAGTTATTATCAGAGCATGATTTGGATTAAACTGGACCTGAGTTTCGATAACACGATGCACACTGACGTACTTTGATCTAGGAAGGAGCAATGAAATATAGAAACAGTCATAGGATTTTCAGTTTTACCGATCAGCAAAACTGACAGTTGAAATCGAACCCGTAGGTATCTCTAATTACGCGAGATAATCCTAAATTATTTTCAGACCATAAATCGACTGGTTTTAGATGATAATTTGACAAATTCCATACTCAAACAACCTGAAAGGCGCAAATATACACAAAAAGGGACCTAAAATGACTCAAACGGACTCATGGGCCCAAATGGTGTAAATTGGGGGATGCAAAGTGGACCCCACACACATACGGTACCCCGAGGGAATGTCATCGCCCATGGGGGGAGGCCTCGCCCTATTAGTCTGGGCCTATCGAGTCGACCCCTCAACACATGTGAGGCCCACGAAATGGTGTGGAACCCCCTATATCCTCCCCTTTTGGCTTCATTTCCTCCATTCTCACCTCCCCAAGCTTTTCAAACTCCAAAATTTCATTTTTCGCCTCTCAAATCCTTCCTCCATTCTCATATCTTCCTCATTTCCTTCATTCCATACACGCCTCCACCATCTTCATCAAACTTATCTTCTATTTCCTTAAATCCCTCTCATTTGAGTGCACAACTCTCTTTTTATGTCTCAAGAATCTCATAGTTCAACAATCCTTTTTTTCCCCCATTTTATTTCACTTAAATGGTTCTTTTCGAGTTCATGTTGAAGCTGGGCCTAACCGCCCTACTCATTCAAGGGGAAGAAGAGGGCTTCCATGGATGAGCCGGGCCTAGCCGCCCTACTCGTTTAAGGAGGCAGACAAGCGCCGAGCGTCGATCGGGAGATAAGGACAAAGCGGGATCTTGATCCCCAGACTCCCCTCGAAAAGACTCTGCTGGCGGATCTGTCCCATAGAAGATTTCAAGGCCATAGGGTTATCTTTGAGGCTCATGTGGACGAGAAGCTATTTAGGCTATATCCGGTAATGGACCTTCTGGCGGATGCCAGATGGGGTCCCATATTTGAGGGTAATTTCACATGAATGAGAGCACTGTCCGAGCCTTCTACGCCCACATACGCGATCCACTGCTGGAGCCTTTGCAGTTTTTCATCCCCGTGGGAAGGCGGGAAGCTGTTGTCATTGTGGACTTGATAGCCCAAGTCATGGGGATGCCGCGTGGGGAGGTTCATGCTAGTGAGAAGAGTCTCAGGAGTGCGGGTGAAAAAGATCACCGCACACGATTCCTTTTTAGCCGACTGGTCCACTGGAATCTAGCCAACTGCCTCCTGGCGTCCAAAATGGCTCCTGACTTCTGCCTACTCCACCATATCTTCACATACAATGTGTATCCCTGATGGAGAAATCACAGCGAGTGCACGCGTCTAACTTTCTGTACCGAGCTAGGCAGGGAGACAAGTTGTGCCTGCCTTTTTTCGTCCTACATCAGATATTCCTGACTGCCCATTTTGCAAGGACAACTAATTCACTCCCATTTGGCTGACTCATATGCAAACTTGCTCGTGAATTTGACTACATACTTGGCGCAAAAATTCCAGTGCCAATCCATTTCATCAACGACAGTACTCTCAATAACATGAATATTGGGCCACGACAATATCAAGCCTGACTCGATGGGACTGAAGATGAGACGGAGAGTGAAGAGGAAGAGAGTGATGAAGAAGGCAAAGATGAGACAGAGAAAGAAAGCGAGGAAGAGGAAGGGTAGGAAGAAGAAGAAGAGGAGGCCCGAGACACTGATGAGGACTCTCCTCCTACCACGCGAGAGCGTGACAGTGATCAGACTATTATAGAAGCACACTTGGCTCAACTTAAGGAGGGCTAGGTCACCCTGCGACAGGAAGTTAGTGAGACCCGAACCTTCATGAAATAAAAATTCAAGAAGGTGTCTCGTACCTTGAAGGCTATCCTGTATTGTCTGTAGAACAAGGGTGCACCTCCACCATCACAAGATTCTGACGACTAGTCGTATATGTAGTTGTCTTTTGGTTTATCTTGTTGCTTGTTTCTTTTCTTGTTTCTATGTATAGCCTTGATAGGCTTAGTAATGTGGTAGAGTGGTTAGTATGTTTTAGTGTTTGAAACCTTGCTTACATTAGCTCACATGTGTTTCCTGTCATGATTCATGTAAGATTATATCTCATGTATTGTGAAAAATTTTGTTAAATGAAATGCATGCAGTGCCTTTTGTTATGAAATGTGTAGAATGCTTGATGAATTGAGTATTACTATGCTAAATCTTACACGGGTTACACCCTATGTTGTATATAGGGAATGCCACCTAAGGCCACATAGACTACGATACGTCTCACACTTGGCGACTCGATTGACAGGGCACCTCCCCTAAGCGATTGCCATATATACCCCAGTTCAGACCTGATTCACGAGACTATGCCAGATTCTCTGCCGGCCACTGGCCCCACTAATGGGCTGACACCTGTTACACCCTCGGTTCCTGAGTAGAACCATGCGTCTACTTTGATGCCACACATACCTCAGTCGGCTCTTCCTCTTGATAGGTTAGAGTAGATGATGTTCTTGATGCTGCAGCAATAACAGCAGTAGCAACAGTTTTTGGCACTATCGTAGGGGCCCTCGCCCAGAGCATGGGTGTGGTTTCACCTGCACCACTTGTGCAACTTGCTGGAAATATGAGTGCTAGTGGCCAATTTGAGTGATTCCATCACTTTCGACCTCCTACGTTTGTGAGTACTCACAGACCCAAGGAGGCAGAGTATTGGCTTGACCGTATCTCTAAGATGCTAAACCCGCTGCACTGCACTGAAGCAGAGCAGGTGGAGTTGGTCACCTACATGTTTGAGAAGGAGGCCAACCTCTGGTGGGATAACGTTCTTTGGACCATTACTGTCAGTTACGTATGGACGTCGGAAGCCTTCGAGACGTGCTTCCACGAGAAGTATTTCCCCCTCACCTATCGCCATGAGAAGGAGGGAGAGTTCCTTCGCCTCCGACATGGAGGGATGCCAGTGGTGGAGTATGAGAACAGATTCAAGGAGCTGGCTAGGTACGCTCCATTGATATTAGCTGATGAGTCGATGTGAATGCGGTGATTTTCTTAGGGTTTGTGACCCTAGATACGCTCCAAGATGTGTTGTACTAGCATACCCCACTATGCTGAGCTAGTGAGAATGTCTCTACAAGCGAAGCAGGATGGGGATCGATTGTCCCGCATGCGTTGCCTATGGTTCTTAGGCCGTGACTAGATTTGTTGAGTAGGTCGTTCCTCGGCAAGAGGCCCCGTGCAAACTCGCCTCCTAGACATACCGCTCCACCAGCCCTGATAAGGTGAGCGGATTTGTGGTGCACCTACTGCAAGAGGTCTAGCCACGTTGACATGTATTATTTCACCAAGATGAGGGACAACGGCTTTCCACTGCCTCAGAGGATCAACTACCAGCTTCCTCAGACTATTGCAGCCCCACTCCTACAGTCAGCACCAGCACATCCATCTTTTCGGCCGCCTGCACCTCGATTTAGGCCGCCTCAATGGCCCATGGTAATGCAGCCGAACCTTTCTCAGTAGGCTCGCATACACTCACTTGCAGCTGAGGCATCCGAGACAGCAGTTGCAGCACTGTTGGCTTTTGAAGTCACGGCGCATGTTTAAGGTACACCAGTCTTCTTATTGGTGGACACCAGGTCCACTATCTCGATTATATCATGTGCAGCAGTCAAGTGACTGTGGTTGGAAACTAGTCCTATAGTTGGGTTGAGACTTCTTACTGCCACAGGGACCTTCTCATATTCGACCAAGATGTGTAAGGGTTGTCCGATACTCTTAGGGAGCAGAACAGTACTCGTCGACCTGATTATTACCCCGCTATGTCATTACGATGTGATCCTCGGTATGGATTGGCTTACCGAGAAGAAGGTAGAGATTGATTGTGATATTAGGGTGGTGACAGCCCATGGACCTGAGGGCACGACCTTTACATTCCCAATGCAGGTCAGTTGGCCTTATCTCATTAGTTGTTACACTTCCTTGTTGGAGGATGTTGATAGTCCAACACTTGCGGACACCCCTATAGTTCAAGAGTTCTCAGATGTATTCAGAAAGATACCTGGATTACCCCCTTAGCACGAGATCGATTTTACCATTGATTAGTGCTTGCTGCGACACCCATTTTATTACTGACTTATTGCATGCCTCCGTGTGAGATGAAGGAATTGAGGAAACAGATCGATGATCTGTTGGATGCTGGATTCATACGGCCTAGTGTGTCTCCGTGGGGAGCACCTGTGCTGTTTGTGAAGAAGAAGGATGGATCTCTGCGATTGTGTATTGATTATCGCGGATTGAACTAAGTGACAGTGAAGAACAAGTACCCTTTGCCCAGGATTGATGATCTATTTGATCAGTTCAAGGGGGCGTAGTATTTTACGAAGATCGACTTACAGTCAGGGTATCACCAGTTGCGCATTAGGGATGAGGACGCATAAAAGATAGCTTTCAGGACTTATTTTGGGCACTACGAGTTCCTAGTGATGTCGTTTGGACTCACGAATGCACCGGCCATGTTCATGGATCTGATGAACAGGGTGTTACGGTCATATCTATACCGATTTGTCATGGTATTATCTATACCGATTTGTCATGGTATTATAGATGACATCCTGATATACTCCAAGAGTCGGGAGGAGCACGAGGAACACCTACGAGCAGTCTTTGATACTCTCAGGAAGAACCAGTTATTTTCAGTACAAGAAGTGCGACTTCTGGAAAGAAGAAGTCAAGTTTCTGGGACATGTGGTGTCCGAGGAAGAGATAGTTGTGGACCTTGCTAAGGTAGCCGCAGTTCAGGACTGGGAGCAGCCTGATTCGGTTACTAATGTGAGGAGTTTTCTTGGCCTGGTGGGTTACTATCGTCGATTCATTAAAGACTTTTCTAAGATATCCAGACCGTTGTCTTAGTTGACTCGGAAGGATCTCAAGTTTGCTTGGAATGAGAAGGTAGAAGTAGCTTTCTAGGAACTGAAGGACAAGTTGATGTCCGCCCCTATGCTAGTATTTCCAAAGTAAGGGGTCAAGTATATGATATACACTGACGTGTCTTGTGTTGGTTTGGGTTGTGTTCTGATGTAGAAGGACAAGGTTATTACCTATACATCACAGCAGTTGATGAAACACGAGAAAAACTATCCTACGCACGACCTAAAGTTAACGGTCGTCATCTTTATATTGAAGATTTGGAGACATTACCTCTATGGAGAGGAGTTCGAGCTCTTTTGCAACCACAAGAGTCTCAAGTACATATTCACGCATAGGGACCCGAATACGAGGTAGCGGTGATGGATGGAAACCTTGAAGGACTTTAAGTTCAAGGTCTCCTACTATCCAGGCAAGGCCAACCTTGTGGCAGCGCGTTGAGTTGCAAGAAGACTGTAGAATTTGCAGCTCTGCTGATGATAAATGAGTGGAACATGGTGAAATTTGTGCGAGACTTCGAGTAGAAGCTTACGGTAGAGGAGCCGTTCAAGAGCATCGCTCATGTTCGCGTGCAACCACTTATCGATGACCGAATCATAGTGGTTTAGGGGGAGGATAAATGGTTAGTGAAGATGAGGAAGCGAGCAGGTGATGAGGAAGACTCTGAATGGAGAGTTGGTTCAGATGGAGGTTTACCTTATCGAGGCCACCTATGCGTTCCAAGTTTCATGACTTGAGAGTTCTCGAAGTTGCTTACAATTTAAGGATGGCGATGCATCATGGGAGTACGAAGATATACCAGGACATGAAGCGTTCGTACTATTGGGACAACATGAAGGCTCACATAGTAGAGCATGTATCACATTGTCTCACGTTCTAGTAGGTCAAGGCCGAACATTGCCGACCTCCTGGACTGCTTCAGCCCATGCCCATAGTTGAATGGAAATGAGATTTTATCTCTATGGATTTCATTTTAGGGCTACCAAAGACAAGAAAGGGCATGACTCCATTTGATTGTGGACCGGTTGATGAAATCGGCTCATTTTCTCCCTATCAGAGTTTTAAACTCAGCAGGCGATTTGGCCAAGTTGTACATCAAGGAGATTGTGCGTTTGCATGGAGTTCCTATGGAGATCGTGTCGGACCGAGACATGCGATTCACATCTATCTTCTAGACTCGTATCCAGGAAGCAATGAGTGTGAAACTGAAGTTCAGTACCGCGTTCCACTCACATACTGATGGGCAAACGGAATGGGTAAATCAGGTGTTGGAAGATATGCTACGAGCTTATGTGCTTGATTTCAAGGACAGTTGGGATGACTATCTTCCTTATGCAGAGTTCGCTTACAACAATAACTTCTAAACGAGTATTAGTATGGATCCCTATGAGGCCTTGTATGGGCGTCCTTGTCGAGCATCGCATTACTGGGTAGAGGTTGGCAAGAAGAGCCTGATTGGCACAGAGTTAGTTCAAGCGACCTCAGAGAAGATCAACATTATCAAGCGTCGGCTTCCGGAAGCACAGAGCAGACAGAGGAGCTACGATGATATGAGGCGGCGACAACTAAAGTTTGAGGTTGGGGACCACATAATCCAGAAAGTTTCTCCAATGGAGTTCTTTGGTTTAGCAAGAAATGGAAGCTCACACCGAGATTTATTGGCCCATTCCAGATAATGGATCAAGTGGGTGTGGTAGCATACCGCCTTGCTTTACCCACACCACTTGTCGGCATACATAACGTATTCCATGTGTCGATGCTGAAGAAATACATTCATAACCCTTCCCACATTATCAGATGGGAGCAGGTATAGTTGAGTGAAAATGTTACTTATGTACTGCGGCCGACACGTATTCTAAACCGAAATGAGCAGGTGTTGTGCAGTAAGGTTATTCCACATGTGAAAGTATTGTGGATGCATCATACTGAGCAAGAGGCTACTTGGAAAATGGAAGCCGAGGTCCGAAAGAACTACCCTCAGATTCTCGAGAAATATGAAAATGTACTAATTTCGAGGACAAAATTTTTCTTTAAGGGGAGTAAATTGTAACGTCTCGGAAAAATCCATACAAAGACCCGAGTACCACCTTAGGCAGAAATCACTAAGGATCAAATCCTTTAGAAATTAGACGAGAATTAACTAAGTACTAAACTAGATTATCTATGAAATTAGCTTTAACCGCTTTAAATACGAACTGTAAGATCCAAAACTAGCAGAATCATTAACGCAACGTTACCTAGAAACCTAGGATCCATCTCAAAACTCAGTTGTTCTCGGGAGCTTCATGAATCTCCGTATCAGACTTGGACTACGTGTCAAAAGTCTAATTACCACGATACTATACGGTTATGACCACCTTGTTGGGCTTGACCACCATCTCGAAAATTAAGTCCTAGTAGTACCCACAAATGCACAACTTGAGCCCTGAGTAAAGTGTGTGAGAAACGTGAATATCTTTAAAAAATGAACTGAAACTTAAGTGAGTTGAGCCATTCACTTGCAGGCCAATTTTAAGGTTTCAGACCGTCAGATTCTGACCCAATTACACCCTCGGATCAGTAAAATTTCCAACACATGTCAGTGCACTTGTGGCCCTGATTGAGTGTCAGTGACTGTTGAACTGAAACTATTCCCCTGCGGCCGATCCACTGATCTGATCGGACCGAGATCTTAACCTGGTGTAGATCCATCATCGGGGGACTTACTCTGGACCATATGCAGAAAAGGGGCCTCTAAATGTGCCCTGTTGGATTGAAACAGTTACTCTTTAGCTATAACCTAATTATACCATGACCCTGGGGCCATTTTCATCAAATTTGGGCCTATATAAGGTCCTTTACTCACCCCTCTCTCATTCCATACGAATTTCAAACCCTACGAGAGAGAAGAGAGAGAAAGGAGAAGTAGAAAGTGTGTGTGAGAGAGAGAGAGTGTGAGGATTTGTTCCTAGGATTCTATCTCATCACTCCACGTGCTTAACCACCACTTCTGTATCAATATACCGGTGATTTCGATTCCATTTTCGGATAAGAAATCCTAACCCTAATCTGTTTTAGGGATTCAAATAGAGTAAATGGTGAAATAGCTAACCTATTTTATACTATAGGTTGTTGTTGTGCGATAAACGAAGAGTTAGTGTTCGAACTGAGTTCGTTACGAGTTTACCGACGAAAGATGCGGACTATAAATGTTTAGGTTATGATTTTCAAGGCTTTCAATGTCAGTAATGATTTATGACTGACTTGATTGCTACCACATGTGCTTAGATACGACGTTTTTTCATATATTACATATATAAATGAAACATGTTAAATATAATGCATTATATGTATTTATTTAAATGTTTGTATGAATATGGGATTATGATTTGTGCTCGATATGATTGATATTTGAGAATACATGTTTGTTGTACATGTGGCAACTCCTGTGTGGAAGGATTTGCTATAATACCTGTTATAACTGATTTATTATAGGTATGTAATATGTGTAGTCTAAGTGCTTGATAAAATGCCTGAATGAGAAAATGACTGTTTAAACGTATGTAATGAGGGTGTTGAGATAGGATTCTCAGTTCCCTTATCTATGGTTATAGTTTTCTCTATGTAACCTGTCTTACTACTATGTTATTTATGGATAACATGTGTGATATGTGTTTTGCTGAAATGCTTAGATAAGATTTATGCTTATATTTGGTTGTCACGTGCTGTTTTTGGCTATTACATGCAAATGCTATTGTTTGGAGTGTGCTTGGGGCTACGATGTGGTCCAGGCGATCAGTAATAGTTCACTATCGGTGGCCGAACTATTTTGGCCACGATGGATAAGTTCAAGAAATCCGAGTTGTACGGTGATTATCGACAATGGTTAGGCCACGCGGAGTGCTTACGCGCTCCATGTCGATCAATTAGACGTATGCTCGTACCAGTCAAGCTTGTCAAGTAACTCGATTGACTTAACATATGTTTACCATGTATGGACGCTACTGCTTGAATCTAAGGTACCAACTTACAATTGAAAATCCCGTTTAACCTTGGTACGTCGATCTGTTAAGACTCATGAGCCAGACATGGTGGTGTATGGGACACCATAGTCGAGTTGTCAGCTTATGCTAGGGCGATGAGCCTCCCCGTAGCAACCAGTGAGCAACCCAAACTCATGAGCCAAATATGGTGGTGTATGGGACACTGTATTCAAGCTATCAGTCTACGATCAGGTGACGAGCCCATAGTGACCATGAGTATACATTAGGACTACGCTAAGGTGACGAGCCTTTCCGTAGTGACCTCAAGTATAAACCAGACCTGCGCTAAGGTGATGAGCCACTCTGTAGCTACCCGGAACTGTTCCTCATATGTGATTAACTAGGATTGACGACTCTAGATGGATCAATGTTTGGGTCAATGATATAAAGGGAGATACCTTAGCTTCCCAAACCTGCTGTATGAATATGCTTAATTAAGAACTTGGCTAATCATGCATATGCACCATATTGCATGTGCCTTTAGTGTTGCAGTTGAGCACAGAGGAAGGGGTGCATGCTGTGATCGTGAGATGGTGTCGCAGAGGGAGGTGTAGGCGAGGGCATACATCATTATAACATATCATCCTTGCATTAACCAGCGTACCTAAGAATGCTTGCTCTATTGCTTTATCATTACTGCTTGACTGAATTGATAATATGTTAACCTTTATCTTATAGCTCCACTGAGTTGATCACTCACTCCCACGTTCTGGGACAATGTTTTAAAACACCAACCAGACTCTATTGTAGTTACAGATGATGACAAAGCTGACAAGGCAGAACCTGACTTTTATGATGATGGGGAGGAGTTCTCTTATATGCAACTATCGGGCGGGTCCATGTTCTAATCGACGAGGTTATAGGGATGCTGACTAGATGCCATTACACTTATTATTTTACATTTTTGGAATACGCATGTATATTCATTTTGTTCATTTTGGGAGTATACTTGTATATATTTAACCTGGTAACATGTTCACACTCTTGAGACTTACAACGGTTTATATATTTTATATATCTATCATAGTCTTCTGCTTATGTAATTTAACTGTATCTGGAGTATAATATGTTGTTTTGGTATAATCTCACTCATGTTTAAGGCACTAACACAGACAACATTTAATCATCATTATCTATGTTGCATAAATGATGTGTTGGAACTCGTGAGTTGGGCTCCTGCTCGACCCTCGAATTTTAGGGCGTAACAAACCCACAAAGCTGACACCACTTACAACATAGCAGCTTAGCTCAAGTCCATTCCAGCATAGATTTCCATCTGCAAACTCTTATGCACATCAAGGTCACACCAAGAGATCTTTACAAAGACCCTGAATGATGCACACATCTCTCTTGATGTATCACCCGAAATGGCTGCAAGTATGATTGGCCAACTCCTCACACCACGAGCGATCACATTCTCAGACCAGGAGTTGCCACCCGAGGGTTGTAAACATGGACGCTCATTAAATATAGTTGTCCATTACAAGAACATTAAATTCCCACTTGTGCTTATAGACAACAGATCGAGCCTAAATGTTTAACCTCTAAGGACTGTCGAACGTTTAGGGATAGAGCCATCCTCTTTCCGACCCAATACCATGAGTGTCCGAGCTTTTGATAACTCCCGAAGGCAGGTGGAGGCGAAAATTGACATTGAGTTACAGATTGGACCAGACCTAACTCTAGTCACATTCCAGATTATCGATATTCTTGCTTCTTTCAATCTTCTATTGGGATGACCATGGCTCCTTGCTGTTGGAGCCATCCCATCCACTCTCCACCAAAGGGTCAAATTCTCGTCGAAAAATCAAATCATCTCGGTACTGGCTGAGCCGAAAGTTATCCTACCAGTGGCGGTCAATACCCTAGAAATTAGCATTCCAGTGATTGACGTCTAGCATGCAGAGGGTGACATATCATATCACAATTTTGAGTTTAAAATCGTAAACTCCATTGCTAACCCTCACCCGCTTGCAGTCGAATATGTCATCCCTCCTGCTGAACGTCTGATCTTGAACTACCGCACCAAGTTCCATGAGAAATGTATGGTAGTAAAACCAGCCCGTGCTAACATACAAAGACAGGGATTGGGATATCAACCGATACCAGAAGATCAGGCCGCAAGGTCTAAAAAGAGGCAAACATTCAAGTGCACACCCATCAAGTTCGTTAAGGCTAGAACAGTTCGTGACGACATAATGATATCCCTTGAGGACCACCTCCAGTGACTCAATTTAATAGAACATTCCAGCTAGGAGTCCATTTGGCCACCAATAAAGTGGGACAAGATCCTCAGGGCATCAAAAGCACATCCAATGCTAGGGGCAGAACCCCCAGATCCATCACATGAGGTTAGGAGCATAGAAGCAGGGCCACCCACAGAGGACCCTGAACCAGGGGTGCCCATTATAAATGACACAGGCAAGAACGGGGAGGCACCCATCCCCACCAATAGTTAAGGAGAAACACTCCCATTAACAACTCAGCAGCACAAGGGGCAGAAGAAACCCATTCATTGGATCGAAAAAGGGAAGTAGCCCTCCTTTGATTTGACAGACATTAGGATCCCACCGCAATATGGACCTGAGGAGCCTGAGGAGCTCCAACTTCTGAGCTAAGAGATCGAATCAGACTCCGACTTTGAGCCCAGCCCAGTAGACATCATAGTCATCGAGAGGATGACCCACAAGAATAAATAAAGCAGAACGACAAGATCGAAAGAGGAAAAGAACCAGGCTGGATAGCCACCCCCCTAACGATCGAGTTAGCTGGTGAATCACCCATGATTGCCGGTTTCCAAAAAAATGTCAATGTAAATAGCAGTTGGTGCCCGGAATCAGGACAGGACCAATCATGGTTTGTAACGTCATCCTGTTCGGGACCCCTTGACAACACAAAAAAAATCAAAAAACCTTCAAAACATAAAAACATCACATATTCCAAAAATCACAAAAAAAATCAAATACCTCTCAAAATCACAAAATTTTAAAAAATCTTCAAAACATAAAAACAACAAAAAAAACTTTCAAAAATTATTGTGCCAAACACTTCACGCACAGAGCTAGAGTTTGAGGTCAACTCATACAATTTCGATCTAGAGTTGGACTTCGAGCTCATAGGGTTTGGATGAAGCTCTGGATGAGGGAAATGATGATACAACTCTCAAACTCGAGGACTCCCTTGAAAGGTTTGAAACAAAGGCCAACTTTGTGGCAGATGAGTTCAAAATTGTGAACTTAGGATCAGCAGAACCCCCCAGAGAAGTGCGCATCGGTAGATCACTGTCTCTAAAATGTAAATAGAGGATGATGAAATTCCTGAGACCGAGGTTCTCCAACTTTGCTTTCTCTTATGAGGACATATAGGGCTCAATGAAGACTTGGTAGTACACCACTTGCCAACAAAGCTAGACATGAAGCCTATCAAGCAGAAGCTACGAAGAATGAAATCAGAATGGGCCGTGATGAAGTCATTAAGCAATATAATGCGGGGTTCTTGGTAGTCTCCAACTATCTGGAATGGTTCGCAATATCATCCCAGTTCCAAAGAAGGATAACAAAGTTAGAATGTGCATCGACTTTAGGAACCTTAACAATGCGAGTCCTAAAGACGATTTCTCTCTACCTCATATTGACACACTGGTAGATAATACTGCTAGACACAAGATCTTCTCCTTCATGGATGGCTTCTCTAGCTACAATCAGATCAATATGGCCATCGAAGATCGAGAGAAGACTTCTTTCATCACATCGTGGGAAACTTTCTGCTACCAGGTTATGCCTTTCGGGTTGAAGAACGCGGGAACCACATATCAGCGAGACATGACTGCCTTATTCCACGATATAATAAACAAGGAAATGAAAGTCTATGTGGACGATATGATCGTAAAATCTTACACAATCGAAGGACATTTTGCAGACCTCAAGAAGCTCTTCGACAGGTTGGACAAATTCAAACTTCGCCTCAACCTGCAAAAGTGTGTCTTTGGCGCAACCGTAAGCAAGTTGTTAGGCTTCATAGTCAGCGAAGATGGCATATAAGTGGATGAGACTAAGACCAAGGCAATCATCGAAATGCCACCGCCCAATGTTAAAAATGAGAGTCGGGGTTTCCTCGGAAGGATTAGTATATCAGCCGATTCATCGCGCAGCTCACACCAATCTATGAGCCCATATTCAAGCTTCTAAGGAAGAATTTGCCTAAGGAATGGAACGACTACTGTCAAACAGCCTTCGATAAAATCAAGAAGTACCTGTTAAATCCTCTAGTGCTCATGCCACCTACCCAGGTAGGCCACTGTTGCTATATACCGTTGTCACAGCAGAAGCAATCGGATGCATCCTCGGCCAACACGATGACACAAGACGAATGGAGCAAGCGATCTACTATCTAAGCTAACGATTCACAAGCTACAAAGCAAAGTACTCCATCTTAGAGAAAATGTGCCTCGCCCTAGTTTGGACGACACAACGGCTACGGCAATATATGATCACTCACCCAATCCTACTACTTACTCGCATGGACCCGTTCAAGTACTTCTTCGAAAAACTAGCACTAACGGGTAGGATCGCAACTACTGCTTTCTGAGTTCGACATCACCTATGTCACTTAAAAGGTAATCAAGGGGCAAGCTTTGGCTGACTATCTAGCAGCACACTCTCTGCTTAATTACCAAACTCTGAAGACATTCTTCCCTGACGAGGACATCCTCCTAATTGAGGAAGAAGAAGAAAGAAAGGTAGGAGAGTGCACACTCTTCTTCAATGGAGTTGCAAACTCAAAAGGGAGTGGAGTAGACGCCATACTCTATGCTCTTGATGACGTCCCAATTCCCATATCCCAGCGATTGGCATTGCAATGCACCAACAACGTAGTTGAATATGAAGCGTGTATCGCTGGTCTGAGAGAAGTCATCATCCTCAACGTGAAGAAGTTGTAAGTCTTCGGAGATTCACAACTTATCATCAATCCGACGAATGATGACTAGAAGACTAAGGATGAAAAATTAATCCCCTATCACGTCTATCTGAAGAATCTAACTGAGGAATTTAAAGAGATCACATTCTCTTACATGCCCCGACCCAAGAACCAATTTACAGACGCTCTGGCTACCCTCGCCTCAATGCTGAAAATTCCAAAAGGAGTTACCTAATGGGAGCTCATTGTCGAGCTTCAGGAGGAACCTGCATTCTGCTTGCAGATAGACGAAGTTGAAAATCCCTCGAATGATCAGTCGTGGTATACAGACATTAAGGAATATCTCGAACATCAGAAGTACCCAGAAGGAGCAACATTAACCGATCGTCGCACTATCCAGCAGCTAGCAGCCCAGTTCACAATTATCGGGGGCATCCTCTACAAGAGATCCTTCAACCAAGTCCTTCGCTATATGGATGAAACAAAAGAAACACATATCATGTTAGAAATCCATGAAGGACTATGCTGCCCACACATGAACAAACATATGATGGCAAAGAAGATCTTATGGCTCGGTTACTATTGGCTAACAATGGAGACAGATTACTGTAAACACATCAGGAAATGCTTCAAGTGTCAGGAACATGTGAACCAGATTCGTGCACCTGCTTTCAAACTCTATAACCTTACGACACCATGGCCCTTCTCTATATGGAGACTTGACATTATTGGAAAAGTCAACCACAAAGCTTCAAACGAGCATGAATACATCCCGGTGATAGTAGATTACTTCACCAAGTGGATAGAGGTAGCAACCTACACCACCATCGCAACGTCTTACATAGTCAAGTTTATGAAGAAAAAAATCATCAGCCGATATGGGATCCCTCAGGCCATTATTATAGATAACGAAACTCCATTCGTCAATAAAAGGATGGGCGACTTCCTCGACAAATTTAAGATTTAACATCATCGGTCAAGTCCCTACAGTCCCCAGATGAATGGTGGGGTCGAAGCTGTAAACAATACTATCATCCGCATACTGGAGAAAATAGTGAAGACATATTGCGACTGGTCAGAGATGCTCCCATACGCTCTTTGGGCTTATTGGACGTCTGAACGGTTTGCTACAGGCGAAACTCTATATGAACTTGCATACGGAATGGAAGCAGTGTTACCAGTTGAAATCAAAATCTCATCACTCCGAGTATTGCAGAAGACCGAGGTCGAGGAAGGTGAGTGGCAGCAAGCAAGATACGATCAACTATATCTGACAGATGAAAAGTGCATGCGTGCGCTGAGTCACTCACAATGCTACCAAAGAAGGATCGCACGGTCCTACAACAAGAGGGTCCGAAAAAGAAGTTTCAAAGTCGACGACATGGTCATGAAGTGTATCCTACCACTGCACTTGCCAGATCTTAGAGAAAAATTCAAACCCTCGTGGGACGGACCGCTGATCATTCGAGAAGTACTCTCAGGAGGTGCTCTTTGGCTCAAAAGTCTGAGAGGAGAAGATCTTCCTAAGCCCATCAATGTCGACAATATGAAAATCTATCACGAGTAACTATACCTAACCTTGTCAATGAGTACAATCGCAAAGATGTATCCACCACCTCTCCTCCAAAAACTAGAAAAATCCCATCACTTCTCCCACCCAAAAGATATCCATCCTTCCTCCCACTAAGTATAAAAACCACAAAAAGAAGAATACCCGTCATTTCTCCCATCAAAGAAGAGGTTAGTACCCACCAAGAAATAATAAAAAGAAAAGAAAAAGAAGAAACAACACCACAAAAAAAAAGAGAAATAAAAGAGAAAGTAAAAGAAGAAAAAGATAGGAAATCTCACAAAGAGGATCAAGAAGGAGAAGAAAATAAGTCCATCCCACGTCCCCAAATAATCCAACCAAAAATAGCTTACGATTGTGATCAAAGATAAGGACAGGAAGGTAACCAGTTGGCTGACTATGAAGGAAGTTTCTCTGTCTCTCCCAGCGCTCCAAAATAAAAAAATAAAAGAGAGAAAAGCATGCCTAAGCAAAAAAGGGCAAGTTGAAAACCTGAAAGGGTAGCTCGAGCACAGACAGCAGGCATATAGCGGACTTGGTAAAAACTTGAAAAGGTGCCAAGGGTAAAAATAGCACAGCTCCCAAGGGGCAGGCAAGATAAAAGACCTGAGACATAGTGAAAATTCGAAAGGACACTATGAGCAAAAATGACGGGAAAAGTCGGTCGTAGTGAAAACTTGAAAGGGCGCTACAGGCAAGAATGGCTAACAAATAAAAATGAAAAAAAAAATAAAAAATAAGAGTTTAGGTACAGAAGAGGCCAAGGCAATAAGTACAACGAAAAGATACAAGAAAAGGACCAACTTCGGATCAGTGTTCTATCAGACTCTGCTCAAATCTAAAGGACATGATCCTGGACATGCTTTTAGGGAACTAAGATCCCAAGTACACAACCCAGACTACTGCACACAACATGGGCTGAGCCTAATATTCTGATCCCAATCATCCTAAGCACAAATCCAAACATGAGCTAAAACCCACAAGTTTTGGTACACAAAAAAATCTTTTTCTTTTCAAAAGGTCTTTTACATCATTTTTCTTTCTACTTACAAAAAAACAAAAATCAAAAGATATCCATCCATACAGGATAAGCAGCCAATCAGATCAAGGACCCCAGGTAAGTCCCTATCACTCATACATCAACAGTCTCTGTCTGAGCCTCTTTACCTCCATGCACAGGTAAAAGGCCTCATCCCTCTCCAAGCGATGTGCAGCGAACATGCTCTCATCATACCGCTTTTCGACTACAATCCGACGTGCCATGTCCTCATAGGAGTAACGAAGGACAGTAATCTTTGATATTAAGTGGCCATGTGTCGCAAGAAGAAATGACGGATCAATGAATGGTCGCTCCTCAAATGCCTCTAGAGAATCATCAACATAACAGGAAGACGAAGCGGTGTCACCGCTATGTCTCGATTAGCGGCCTCATCCACCAAGTGCCAACTTGGGACCTGACGATAAAGCGACTGCTTCGCCACCCATTGCTGATATGGCATTATAGCTAAAGGTGGAGCCCAAGACTCAAACTCCAGATCCACCACATCCAAGCAACCCTGCCAAGATATCCAGACTCCCTGATACAAGGATATCAAGTCAAAAGGAAGAGCACCATGTCCAAATCCAGAAAAGGTGAAGTCCGGGATATCCTGCCAGAAGCCAAACTGCCGAAGAAATCAAACGGGATGGTAAGAGTAGTACCCTCAGAGACCCAGCAACAATAAAGGAGTACAAGCTACGCTACAAATTAGAGGTGAGTGGCAGAGCCATGGAGCCTCCCAGCTAACCTCCCATCCCTGGAGCTGAGAAAATATACTGCGGTACAGCGACTCGGTGGCCTCAACACCAGAAGGAAGGCATCAAGCAACAGAGACAACACATTGTTACGGTGGGACTCAGGCCACACAAGCGGAGGAGTCATATGGAGGTGCTCCCACATCCATACCTAGATGGAGGTATGAGTCAAGTTCAAAGGCACAAACAGGCACCATGGTAGAAAAGCAAAAATGAAAGATACCTGGAGAAAGGAACAACAGCCTTGGAGGATACGAGTGTGAACAAGAGAACAATCGGTTAAGCCCAGAAAGAGCTCCGCCAATACCACAGAAATAATACTTCTGTGGCCTAGGACGCAGTTGAATACATCCAGTAGAACTGCTAATGAAGATTGTTGCCAGCCTGAGAAGAGTAACTCACCCAGGACACAGAATATCAGTGCATTCAAGCATTGAAGCTGGCTATCGGAACCAAGGCCCCCTCGAGCAGTCGAATAACGATCATATAGAAGCTCAAGCGTAAACTCATCGACTCCATCCTCTGTAGTGGGAAAAGCAGTTAAAAATCCAAACCAAGGGATCAGGTCAACTGGACAAACTGGCTCAAATGAAGGAACGTAAGGCTCTCGAGCAAGAGGAAGACCTAACAGGCACGCAAACTCCTCTAAAGATGGGCCCAGCTCCAAATCATTGAAGAAAAATAGGTTCAATGCTAAAACCCAATCATACGAAGCCGCACTCAATAGTCGTCAATCAAGGTAAACTCGGTGGAAGTGAAGAACCTCGCGAAAACCTAAAGAGCCCAGCTTAAAAATCTCAAACTCAATCAAGCTCTCGATCCAAATATGCAACCGTTCAGAACTAGTGTCACGTGGCTGAAATCAGCAAGTCCAAACAGGCACGCCCTCTACAATCTGTAACCCCGGGTCAATAGGAGAATCATCAAAGATGGACATCCCCTCATCCACCAAATCTATCTCATGGTGGCGGAAGAAACTAGACTCAACTATTACGTCCCACAGAGTGCCCTGAAAGTTTGTAATGGGTGGGCCCGAGCAGCCAATGATCGCCACATCAAGAGCAGTCTGGAAAGCATGTGCCCCAGGAGCGGCAACGCCTAAGTATCCCAGTAGCTGACTGCATGTAACGCCCTAAAATTCGGGGGTCAAGCATAACTCAGCTCCCGAGTTCCAAAACATCACTTATACAACATAAAAAATAATGGATGTATGTTGTCGGTGCTAGTGCATGAAACATGACATATATCAAGCCAGATCAGCAGGCATAATTCAGAGATATTGAGGAAATCCAAGCGGAAGACTTAAATACATATATAAATAAAAAAGAATCCCCAAAATATGCATGCTCTGCCCAGGGCAATATATACAACTGTGTCTCAAGATACATGGATCAACTGTGCAAAATTGTCAAATACATATCCCAAAAATCCCCACTCGTCAGGACAAGGCTCACGTTTATCCCACTTGAGAACTGCATAAATGAGAACATCTCCTCATCCTCGTCAAAGTCTGGCTCCGCCTCACCAGCATCGTCGTCACCTGCAACTATATCAGAGTCTGGTTGGTGTTTAAGCACCATCCCAGAACGTGGGAGTGAGTGATCAACTCAGTGGTACTATACCGCAAAGGTTAACATGTTATCAATTCAATCAAGCAGTAATGATAAAGCAGTACAATCAAACATGTCCTAGATACTCTTGTTAATGCGAAAATGAATGAGATAATGATGCATGCTCTCACCACAAACTCCCTCATGCGACATCATCTAATGATCGCAGCATGAATCACTACCACTGTGCTCTCACACCAACGCCGATGGCACATGCAGTGTGATGTCATGAGTATGATTACCAAGTTCTTATTAGTCCTTTTCATATAGCGGGATTGGGAAATCCCTTATATCATTCCCCAAACATTGATCCATTCTAGGGTCATCAGTCTTAGGAAATCTCATACGATGTTACGTTTCTAGGTCGCTGCAAGGGTTGTCAGGGCTATTACACGGAATCGTTACACCAGTCGCCCATCACCAAATCAATATAGGCCTATTTATATCCTCAATATTGTAATAGGACTCGTCGCCCTTTTGCAGTGTCAGGATATACTCAAGGTCACTACAGAGGACTCGTCACCAATCAATGTAGGCCGACAGTAAGAATATAATGTCCCATACCACCATAATTTGCTCACGTGAGTAGAGTGCTCACTGGTCACTACGGGGAGGCTCGTCGCCCCAGCATAGGCCAACAGCTCGACCACGGTGTCCCATACCACCATGTCCGGCTCATGAGTCTTAGGGGATCACGGTACCAAGGTTAACAGGAGTTTCACTGGTAAGCTCGGTGTCTTAGATTCAAACAGTAGCGACCAAACATGGTGAACAAACATCGGTCAATCAGATTAGTTGATAAGCTCAACTAGGCCAACCACACATTGAGTTGAACGACATGGAATGCATAAGCACTCCGGTAGCCAGACCACTGTCGAATATCCCAAGCACGACTCAGATTCGTTAAACTCATCCTATGTGGCGAAAATGACCGCAACCACTATTTACAGAACGGTTACCGATTACCTGGACTATAGTACAACCCCAAGCACGTACAAACTCAATAACAAGCATATGATTCATATCTTACCTTCAAATGAACATTCATGTCATATAACTGGAATTTAAATACAGTACATGGAGAAAATCATACACACATTTAACATGAATAATCTAAGTTACATAATTCATGGAGGAAATTAATCACACAGTTAAGGTGATTGAGATTCATATCTCAACAACCTAAAACATCCCTCTTTACTAACTACTAACTCATTCAAGCATTTATCCAAACACTTAGACTACCCTATTCAACATACACCACATATGTCGATTCTATTACACATTTGGGCAAGTCCATACATATCATGTATAAGCCTACAAAACGTAATCATGGCAACCATAACGGCAGATTCCATATGTATATAGGTATCTAACATATACAAGAAATATGTTATTTGGAACATAAAGTATACATATACATAAATAAAAAAGGATAGCGCATTTGGCATGTGTAATAGCAATCATAACATGAATAAATCATTATCTATCATTGAAAGCCTTGAAAACCATAACCTAAATGTATATAGTCCTTACCTTAAACCAGAAAATGCGTATAAGAGGTGATTCAGACGATAAGTCTTCGTCAACGGCGGATACGCTACCTATGACATGAAAAAGGTTAGCTATAACTTCATTTAAAGTATTCTAAACTTCAAAACAGGTTAGGGTTGGCTTAACTTACCAAAAAATGGAGTCAGAATCGCCGGAAGAACGATTCAGATACGCAAGTTCGATGTGTAGATGAACTGGGAAGAATCCTATAGAGAATCAAAAGGTTCTCCCACACTTTCTCTCTTTTCTCTCTCTTGGAAAGCTAGGGTTTAGAAAATTCGTATGGAATTTGGGAATAAGGGTTTAAGGCCATTTTATAAGCCTAAACTCGATGAAAATAGTCTTAAGGTCAAGGTATACTTAGGTTATAACCAAATCGGGCTCTTTCTAATCCAACGGAGCACTTCTAGAGGTCCTCTTATCAAATGCGGTTGGACTTAAGCTCACTAGTATTGAATCCTTAGTAAGTTAAGGATTCAGTGCGATCGGGTTTCCAAATCGTTCGTGGTGGACCAGCTTCAATTCAACGGTTACCGAAATTCGATCAAGGCTACAAGCACTTTGACATGTAAGGGCCACCATTCCTGATCCGGGGGTGAATTTAGGTCGAAATCTAACGGTCAGAACGTTTAGAAATAATGCATAAGCGAAACTATCCAGATTACTTAAAATTATATTTAATTTTCTAAAAATCTTCGTTTTCTCACTCTTCACTCCGGACTCAATAAAATGGTCTCAGGACATCGTTTGGGCTTGATTTTCGAGGTGATTGTCAAGTCCAACTAAGCGGTCGTAATGGTCTAAGTTCATAGCTATTAGACTTTCAATGTACGGTTTAAATCCAATACAACATTACAAAGAATTTATGGGAGCAACTGGGTTTAGAGTTGGATCCTAGATTTTAGGGTAATATAGCGTCAATGATTCTATAGGTTTTGGGTCTTACAGATCGTATTGAAAGTTTTTGGTGCTAACTTCGCATGCAATCTAGTTTAGCGCTAGCTAAAACAACTTAAATTTCTGAGGGATTTGGTTCTAAATGATTTCTGCTAAAAATGGTAATTGGGTCTAAGCACGGATTTTTCTAGGTTGTTACAATCTGCCCCCCCTAAAGAAAAAATTTCATCATCAAAATTCATACCTTCTCATACACCTTGAGGATCTGGGGGTAATTCTTCTTGACCTCAGCTTCTGTCTCCTAGGTAGCTTCTTCTTCGCTATGATGCGTCCACAATACCTTCACAAGTGGGATAACCTTGCTACGCAATACCTGTTCTTTCCTATCCAAAATACTCGTCGGGCGCAGTTCATAAGTGGCATCCTCGCTCAACTGCACCTGCTCCCATCTGATAATATGCAAAGGATCAAGAACATATTTCTTCAACATGGACACATGAAAAATATTATGCACGCCTGCGAGTGGTGTGGGCAAAGGAAGACGATACGCTACTGCCCCCACTCGATCAAGTATCTGGAATGGGCCAATAAATCTCGGCGTGAGCTTTCCCTTCTTACCAAACCTAAGAACTCCTTGCATTAGGAAAACCTTAAGGAACACATGGTCCCCAACATCAAACTCAAGCGGTCGCCGTCTTGTATCGGCGTAGCTCTTCTGCCTGCTCTGAGCTGAGATCAATCGACGCCGAATAATGTCGATCTTCTCCAAAGTCGCCTGAACTAACTCTGGGCCAATCAAGGTCTTCTCGCCCACTTCTACCCAACAATGCGGCGCTCTACATGGACGACCATACAATGCCTCATAGGGAGCCATACCAATACTCGCTTGGAAACTGTTGTTATATGCGAACTCTGCATAAGGAAGATAGTCATCCCAACTGTCCTTGAAGTCCAATACACAAGCTCGCAACATATCCTCCAAAATCTGATTCACACGCTTCGTCTGCCCGTCTGTCTGCAGATGGAACATGGTACTGAACTTCAACTTCACACCCATCACTTCTTGGATACGAGTCCAGAAGATAAATGTAAATTGGGTGTCTCTATCTAACACAATCTCCAAGGAAACTCCATGCAGGCGTATAATCTCCCTAATATACAATCTAGCCAACTCGTCTGCAGAATTTATGACTCTGATCGGTAGGAAATGAGCTGACTTCGTCAACCTATCAACGATCACCCAAATAGAGTCATATCCCTTCCTCGTCTTCGGCAGTCCAGAAATAAAGTCCATGAAAATAAAGTCCCACTTCCATTCAGCTATGGGCATGGGCTGAAGCAATCCAGGAGGTCGACGATGCTCTGCCTTAACCTGCTGGCATGTGAGACAACGGGATACGAACTCAGTAATGTGGACCTTCATATTGTCCCACCAGTATGATCTTTTCATATTTTGATACATCTTCATGCTACCTGGATACATCGCAGGCCTCGAACTGTGGACTGACTCAAGAATCTCTCGTCTTAAGTCAGGTATGTCTGGAACGCATAGGCGGCCTCGATATCGCAAGCCCCCATCTATACCAATAGTCCACTCATAATTCCCATCGGTACCAACCCGCTCCTTCATCTTCACTAGAAGATCATCCCCTGCCTGAGCCTCAATGATGCGGCCATCTACGAGTGGTTGTACATGAATATATGCGACAACTTCATACGGCTCTTCTACTGTGAGCTTTTGCTCAAAGTCTCGCACGAATTCCACCATAGCCCATTCCGTCACCATAAGCAGAGCCACAAATTCTATAGCCTTCTTGCGGCTTAATGCATCAGCCACAAGGTTCGCCTTGCTTGGATGGTAAAAAACCTCAAACTTAAAGTCTTTCAAGGTCTCCATCCATCGGCGTTGTCTCATATTCAAATCTCGCTGTGAGAATATATATCTAAGGCTCTTGTTGTCACAAAAGAGCTCGAACTCTTCTCCGTAGTGGTAATGTCTCCAGAGCTTTAATGCGAAGATGACAGCTGCCAACTCTAAGTCGTGCGTAGGGTAATTCTCCTCTTGTTTCCTTAATTGTCTTGAAGCATATGCAATCACCCTGTCCTTCTGCATAAGGACACAACCCAGACCAACGCGAGACGCGTCAGTATATATCGTATACTTAACCTCTTGCTCTGGCAATACTAGCACAGGGGTGGACGTTAACTTGTCCTTCAACTCCTGAAAAGCTACTTTAGCCTTTTCATTCCAGGAAAACTTCAAGTCTTTCCTTGTCAACTGAGACAATGGTCTGACAATCTTAGAAAAATCTCTAATGAATCGTCGATAGTAACCTGCCAGACCCAGAAAACTCCTCACCTCAGTAACTGAACTGGGCTGCTTCCAATCCTGAACTGCAGCTACCTTAGCGAGGTCAATTGCAATGCCTTCCTTGGACACCACGTGTCCCAGGAACTTAACTTCTTCCTTCCAGAAGTTGCATTTCTTATATTGTGCGAGCAACTGGTTCTCCCTGAGAGTATTCAATACCGGTCTCAGGTGCTCCTTATGCTCTTCCCGACTCGGGGAGTATATCAAAATGTCATCAATAAAGATAATGACGATCCAGAATAGAAATGGCTGAAACACTCTGTTCATCAAATCCACGAACACGGCTGGAGTATTCGTGAGTCCAAAAGACATCACGAGAAACTCATAATGACCAAAACTGGTCCTGAACGCAGTCTTCCGCAGGTCCTCATCCCTGACGCACAACTGACGATACCCAGACTGCAAATCAATCTTTGAGAAATAACTTGCCCTCTTCAACTGATCAAACAGATCATCAATCCTGGGCAAAGGATACTTGTTCTTCACTGTTACCTGATTTAGTCTACGATAATCAATACACAACTATAGGGAACCATCTTTCTTCTTCACAAACAAGACAGGCGCTCCCCAAGGTGACACACTCGGCCGAATAAATCTTTCTTCAAGTAAGCCATCAATCTGACTCCTCAACTCCTCCATCTCACATGGAGGCATACGATACGTCGGTAGGGAAATCGGTGTCACACCCGGAACAAGATCAATGGTTAAGTTAATCTCACACTGAGGAGGAAGCCCTAGAATCTTCTTAAACACATCAGAGAAATCACGAACTACTGGCATATCTTATAACATCAGAACATCAAAACTCTCTACCATGGAAGCGTAACTGCTAACACGACAAGACCAACTGACCTGAACTGGAAAAGAGAAGGCCGTGCCTAAGGTCCGAAGGCTGTCACAACTCTGGCCTCGCAATCAATCTCTACTCTCATCTTCGCGAGTTAGTCCATTCTAAAAATAACATCATAATGACACAGTGGGGAGACAATCAAGTCGACGACCACCGTCCTACTACCCAAATCTATCGAGCAAGACTCACAGGTCCGAGTAATATCTGACGTAGTCCCTGTAACTGTCATGAGTCTCTCACCCTTTGCAGGAGCCGTAACCAAACCTAGCCGCTTGACCGCAGCATAAGAAATGATCAAGACAGTGGACCCAGTGTCCACCAATAGGAAGATAGGTGTACCTAGGATGTGCACAGGAACCTCAAATGATGTCGGTGCTAAATCTGCCTTGGGCGCCTCAGTTGTGAGCGCATGAACCCGAGCCTGCTGTGGTCGATGAGGTGGAGGAACCATGGGCCATTGTGGCGGCCTGAAACGAGGCGCTAGAGGTCTGAAGGAAGGATGAGCTGGTGCTGATCGAAGGGGTGGTGCTAAAATGGCCAGAGGCATCGGACGACCGATCCTCTGAGGCGGCGAGAACCCACTGTCTCGCATCTTAGAAAAGTAAGAAATCTCAGTGTGGTCAGGCTTCTTACAATAGCTGCACCACACATCAGGATGCCTCAAATGGCCAAGAGATGTAGAAGACCCCTGTGGAGAATCATACCGAGGCCTCTTACTAAGGAAAGGCTTACTTACGAAATCAGGTCACGGCTTAGGAACCATAGGTGCTCGCGTGCGGGACAACCTCTCCCCGTCTTGCTCTACTCGCAAGGACATGCTCACCAGGTCCGCATAAGAAGAAATGCTCGCACAACACATCTTCGATCAAATCTCGGGCCACAAACCCTTAGAAAAGTGCCACATCCTCAACGGCTGATCACCCATAATTAACGGAGCATACCTGCCTAGCTCCGTAAACCTGTTCTCATACTCCGTCACCGACATGCCTCCCTGGCGAAGGCGAAGGAATTCACTCTCCTTCTCGTGCCAGTAAGTGACCGAAAAGTACTTCTCATGGAAGCGTGCCTCAAACGCTGCCCATGTCCAATCAAATCTCTCCTCAACTGTGTGGAGAATGCTGTCCCACCATAAGCTAGCCTCCTTCTCAAACACGAAGGTGGCCAGCTCAACCTGCTCCGCCTCGGAACAGTGCAACGGTCTAAGCATCTTCGAGATGTGGTCTATCTAATACTCAGCCTCCTCAGGTCTGTGAGTACCTGAAAATATAGGAGGCCTCAAGCACTGAAACCGCTCGAATGTACCGCTCGCACTGGTATGCCCAACAGGGTGTAGGGGCGAGGCAAGTGGAGTCGTCGCCATCGACTGGGCAAAGATACCAGCCATGGAGGATAAGAATTACTGCTGCTGTATCTTCTACTGCTGCATCAACAACATCATCTGCTATAGCCTATTAGGAGGCAGAGCAGACTGTGATGTAGAAGGCATCAACGTAGACGCACGGTTCTGCTCGGGAACCGCAGGTGTGATAGGAGGCACCACAGAAGGTGTCACAGGAGGTGGCCCAACAGCAGGGCTAGATGTCGGCTGAGAACTCGGCATGGGATCTAAACGAGATGGGCCCAAATGGGGGTCCATATGAGTATCACATAGGGCAAGGGCCCGGTCGAGCAAATCTCCCAGAGAAAGACGGGCCGAAGATCTCAAACCCTTAGGAGGCATACCCTACACACAACAGAGGGTCGCAACCAATGAGATTAGGCATTCACACAGTCCATTCATAGCATAAACTTCACAAGCTAAGGAAAAAATATGCATTTCATTAACAAAACTGTCACAATACAGATTTGCAGCATTACATGAATCGTGACAGAGAAAGCATGTGAACAAAATAACTAAGCTTCAACCACTAATCTTCAAACACTGAACAACTACCAACTACCAAACAACTATCAAACCACACATAAAATCAAGCAACAAACAAGCAAACAATGACTACATAAAGCCTATTCATCAAAATCTGGTAATGGAGAAGGGGTACCCTTATTTTTCATACATCACAGGATAGTCTTCAGCATGCAGGTTACTTTCTTGAACTTAAGCCTTACGAGGCCCCCCAAATCCATAATATCTTGTCGAAGAGTAGCCTGACCCTCCTCGAGTCATACTATACGGGCATCTCTATCAACCTGAGTCGAAGGAGGAGGACTCTCATCAGTATCCTGAGCCTCCTTTTCTTCTTCGTCCTACGCTTCTTCCTCTATCTTTGCCCCACCTTCTTCTTCACTTCCTTCTTCTTCGCTATCGTACTCTTCCTCACTTTCATCAAGTTAGGCCTCACATTACCGAGGCCCCATCTTCATCTGGTTAAGCGTAGCCTCGCTGATATAATGGACCGGCGCTGGCAACTCCGCCCCAAGTCTGTAGGCAAACTCAAGCGCAATCTTGCATATGAGTCGGCCGAAGGGAAGCGACTCAGTCGTTCTTCTTGATCATGCGATAAGGATGATCTATCGTAGGGTAAACGTAGGCACGCACACCTTCTCTCCCTGCCCCACTTAATACAGAAAATCTACCATGAGACGCGTGCATTCACTGCGATTGCTCTACCTGGGATAAACATTGAACATGCAGATATGGTGAAGCAGACAAAAATCGCCCGACATATGGGTCGCTAAGAGGCTCTTGTTATACTGCCACTCAACCAAATGACCACATAGAAACCTGGTGCGGAAATTCCTCTCACGAACACTATACAGATTCCTTACACTTGGACGTACCTCGCCAAGTGTCACGTTCAGGAGTCGAGCTATCAACCCAACATTGATTGTGGCTTCCCGATCTCTGCCGAAGGGGATCTTGAACTGCAACGGCTCCAGCATAGGGTCCCGAATATGAGCATAGAAGGCGTGAACAGTACTCACATTTGCACGAGACTCGCCCTCAAATAGCGGATCCTACTCGACAGCTTCTATACGCTCAAACAATAAATACTCGCCAAAGAGTCGCCATCCACTTGCGCTTCAAAAAGAACCCTACGGTCCTCGTAGACGTCATGAGCCAACTCTACCAACAACGATCTTCTTATTGGAGCATGGGGATCTAAATCCTGCTTCGAATGCAATTCTTTCCCAACACTGGAACTTATGGTGGCTCCCCTAGGCCACCTCGAACGAGCGGGACGACTAGGCCCAGCCTCGTCCGCAGGGGCCTGCTTCTTGCCCATCAACAAAAGGATGGAGTAAATGGAGGAAAAAGGCTACAACAACCTCCATAAAAGCCATGAAAAAATGATGAAATGGAAGAAAAAAGGCTGACCTAATGGGTTCTACGGATCTGGGTCTGAAAGAAGAGTGTAATGGGTCAAAGAAAGGGAAAATAGAAGAAAGGAAAGATCAAAGTAAGAGGGGTTTAGGGCTGGCACATTTTGAAGCTTAAATGAGAGCTTTGGGAGCTCAAATCAAAGAAAAATGGAATGAGTAGGTGATGGGAATCGCTGAGCACGATGGAAGAATGTGAGGCTTGAAGGAAAATGGAAGAAAGAAAGATTAGAAGAGCGATTTGAGAAAGGTATGGACGGTTTCAAGGAAAAAGGAAAGCTTAAGAGTGTATTATATGAAGGAAGTAGTAGAATGGGGGTAATATAAATGAAGATCCATGGAGCATGAGGGTCCACAAGACCTCAAACTCGGTCGGCCCGACAGCCCGACCCATCTGAGCCCGCCGAACGGCGAGGCCTTGTCGAATCGACGAGGCCCTCACCGACCACTGGACTATTCGGTAAGGGCTCGCCATTTGGGCGAGGTCCTCACCATCCCCTGGGTCTAAAAAAGTTTGGGTCCCACCCTGGAACCCCCTGAAACTGATTCGTTTGGCCCCCTCTTCCGATTTGAGCCGTTTTGGGTCATTTCAGAACTCATCTGACCTCTATTCACTTTTACCGATTTTTAACAGCTGGAATGGGATGAAATGCAGTCTATACCTGTCAATTGACAGTCTGGACTTGATTTGGGGTCGACGTGTATGATCAGGAGTGTGCACGGACTTAATCTCGGCGACCATTTTTAGTAAACTTTGCCAAAAGACAAACTGGGAGTCCTAGTTCTGTTTCTAGATTGTTCTCGCACCCTCCTACGCTATAGTGGCATCAACGTGCATCGTGTGACCCTAACCTAGGTCTAGGTTAATCCAGATCATGCTTTGATACTAACTTGTAACGCCCTAAAATTTAGGGGTCGAGCATAACTCAGCTCCCGAGTTCCAAAACATCACTTATGAAACATAAACAATAATGGATGTATGTTGTCGGTGCTAGTGCATGAAACATGACATAGATCAAGCCAGATCAGCAGACATAATTCAAGGATATTGAGGAAATGCAAGCAGAAGACTTAAATACATACATAAATAAAAAATAATCTCCAAAATATGCATGCTCTGCCCAGGGCAATATATACAACTGTGTCTCAAGATACATGGATCAACTGTGCAAAATCATTATATACATATCCCAAAAATCCCCACTCATTAAGACAAGGCTCACGTGAACCCGCCTGAGAACTGCATAAATGAAAATGCCTCCTCGTCCTCATCAAAGTCTGGCTCTACCTCGCTAGCATTGTCATCACCTGCAACTATATAAGAGTCTGGTTGGTGTTTAAGCACCATCCCAGAATGTGGGAGTGAGTGATCAACTCAGTGGTACTATACCGCAAAGGTTAACATGTTATCAATTCAATCAAGCAGTAATGATAAAGCAGTACAATCAAACATGTCCTAGATACTCTTGTTAATGCGAAAATGAATGAGATAATGATGCATGCTCTCACCACAAACTCCCTCATGCGACATCATCTAACGATCACGACATGAATCACTACCACTGTGCTCTCACACTAACGCCGATGGCACATGCAGTGCGATGTCATGAGTATGATTATCAAGTTCTTATTAGTCCTTTTCATACAACAGGATTGGGAAGCTAAGACACCTCCCTTATATCATTCCCCAAACATTGATCCATTTTAGGGTCATCAGTCCTAGGAAATCTCATACGATGTTACGTTTCTAGGTCGCTGCAAGGGCTGTCAGGGCTATTACACGGAATCATTACACCACTCGCCAATCACCAAATCAATACAGGCCTAGTTATATCCTCAATATTGCAATAGGACTCATCGCCCTTTTACAGTGTCAGGATATACTCGAGGTCACTACAGAGGACTCGTCACCAATCAATGTAGGCCGACAGCAAGAATATAGTGTCCCATACCACCATAATTTACTCACGAGAGTAGAGTGCTCACTGGTCACTATGGGGAGGCTCGTCGCCCCAGCATAGGCCGACAACTCGACCACGGTGTCCCATACCACCATGTCCGGCTCATAAGTCTTAGGGGATCACAGTACCAAGGTTAACAGGAGTTTCACTGGTAAGCTCGGTGTCTTAGATTCAAACAGTAGCGACCAAACATGGTGAACAAACATCGGTGAATCGGATTAGTTGATAAGCTCAACTAGGCCAAGCGCACATTGAGTTGAACGACATGGAATGTATAAGCACTCCGTGTAGCCTCACCATTGTCGAACGTCCCAAGCACGACTCAAATTCGTTAAACTCATCCTACGTGGTGAAAATGACCTCAACCACTATTTACAGAACGGTTACCAATTACCTGGACTGTAGTACAGCCCCAAGCACGTACAAACTCAATAACAGGCATATGATTCATATCCTATCTTCAAATGAACATTCATGTCATATAACTGGAATTTAAATACGGTACATGGAGGAAATCATACACACATTTAACATGAATAATCTAAGTTACATAATTCATGGAGGAAATCATACATACAGTTAAGGTGATTGAGATTCATATCTCAACAATCTAAAACATCCCTCTTTACTAACTACTAACTCATTCAAGCATTTATCCAAACACTTAGGCTACCCTATTCAACATACACCACATATGTCGATTCTATTACACATTTGGGCAAGTCCTTTCGCTAAGGAGTCGCTGCATACATATCATGTATAAGCCTATGACAAATAATCATGGCAACCATAATGGTAGATTCCATATGTATACAGGTATTTTAACATATACATGAAATACGCTATTTGGAACATAAAGTATACATATACATAAATCAAAAAGGATAGAGCATTTGGCATGTGTAATAGCAATCATAATATGAATAAATCATTATCTATTATTGAAAGCCTTGAAAATCATAACCCAAACGTATATAGTCCTTACCTTAAATCAGAAAATGCATATAAGAGGCGATTTAGACGATAAGTCTTCGTCAACGCCGAATACGCTACCTATGGCATGAAACAGGTTAGTTATAACTTTATTGAAACTATTCTAGGCTTCAAAACAAGTTAGGGTTGGCTTAACTTACCAAAAATGGAGTCAGAATCGCTGGAAGAATGATTCAGATACGCAAGTTCGATGTGTAGATGAACTGGGAAGAATCCTACGGAGAATCAACAGGTTCTCCCACACTTTCTCTCTCTTTTCTCTTTCTTGGAAAGCTAGGGTTTAGGAAATTCGTATGGAATTTGGGAATAAGGGTTTAAGGCCTTTTTATAAGCCTAAACTCGACGAAAATAGTCTTAAGGTCAAGGTATACTTAGGTTATAACCAAATCGGGCTCTTTCTGATCCAACGGAGCACTTCTGGAGGTCCTCTTATCAAATGCGGTCGGACTTAAGCTCACTAGTATTGGATCCTTTGTAAGTTAAGGTTTCAATCCAATCAGGTTTTCATATCATCCGTGGTGGACCAGCTTCAATTCAACGGTTATTGAAATTCGATCAGGGCTACAAGCACTTTGACATGTAAGGGCCACCATTCCTGATCCGAGGGTGAATTTGGGTCGAAATCTAACGGTCAGAACGCTTAGAAATAACGCGCAAGCGAAACTATCTAGATTACTTAAAATTATATTTAATTTTCTAAAAATCTTCATTTTCTCACTCTCTTCACTCAGGACTCAATAAAATGGTCTCAGGACATCGTTTGAGCTTGATTTTAAAGTGATTGTCAAGTCCAACTAAGCGGTCGTAATGGTCTAAATTCATAGCTATCAGACTTTCAACATGCGGTCTAAATCCAATACAACATTACAAAGCATTCTCGGGAGCAACTGGGTTTAGAGTTGGATCCTAGATTTCAGGGTAATATAGCGTCAATGATTCTATAGGTTTTGGGTCTTACAAATCGTATTAACAGTTATTGGTGCTAATTTCGCATACAATCTAGTTTAGCGCTAGCTAAAACACCTTAAATTTCTAAGGGATTTGGTTCTAAATGATTTCTGCTAAAAATGGTACTCAGGTCTAAGCACGAATTTTTTTAGGTCATTACACTGCACCAGTACCCTGATCCCCGACAACAGTTACTTGTCTTATCACTACCTCGAAGTCTACTCTAAATATTTGGCCCAGGCCATCCGCAAGGAATCCATCAACTGTCAGATCGAAACTGCTCGAACCATTAAGGTGGGGCCCGCCACCCATCCGAGCTCGATTCGTCACATTCACACCATCCACCTATCATCCACACCATCCATACCCATCACTCCCCTAGGCCCACCAATCGAACTATCCGTCACCATCATCGTATCATCCACACCATCAAACCCGTCCATCCTCATCACAACAACATCCACAAAACCTGGTGGCCCATCTAGCGTAGATCCACTAAGCCCATCCAACCCATCAAATCCTCCTGGCTATATCCCATCTTCACCATTAATAATGGGAGGAGCAATGCCATAAATAGCATTGACTTCCTTAAGACGACCTACTATTTCACCATTAACCTCCATCTAACCACTTTGAACACCCATAAATGGGTCCACACCTACCACACTATCACCATTGATGTGGGATCCACCAAATCTAGCCATAATGAAGACAAAAGAAGTAAAGGACAAAAGAGGAGAAGGAGACAAAAGGAGACATGACAAAGGAGAGAAGAAGGGGACAAAAGAGATATATTCGGAGGTCAAGGCGGAGAAGGAATATCCAAAAAGGTGCTGAAGACTGTACAGAGAAGAAGAGGATTTGCTAGAAGAAAAGATGGACGGTGCGGTAATCGAATTCCCGCCGGCGGTATTCGGAGTACCATTGCAGGTAATAACACCACTGTATCATTGCTGCACCTAACAAAACAGGGGAATGGGCAAAAGTCAGTGGGCGACAGTCGGACTACCGCCTGGGCCCACAATCAGAATCAAATGTGGGGTCCAATTCTGAAACCCTGGAACCCAATTCATCTCTGAAAAAACTTTTTGGGCTATCTACAACAATGTTTCAGGTTCCAAGGGCAAAGAAGACAGGAGAGAAAGTTATATATATATATATATATATATATATATATATATATATATATATATATATATATATATATACATCTAAGAAATATTGTACAAACAAGCATACAGATCACATGATACAACAGAAGCTAGTCATCCTCATCGGGTATATATTCGTCTCTACCCTTTCGACAGACATGCGGACCCAGGAGACCTCCACCAGCAAAGCGCGCACCATCACCGGGAGCATAAGCAGGCTATAGTATGGGACCGATACCATACTGTTCACACCAGGAGCTGTACTCCCTTGCTGGGTTAACGAAGGTGCAAGCATCAAAACCCTCCAAAGTATCAGTAAGCTCTCACTCGGGCACCACTCTCCAGTCATATGGACTAGATGGTGGACTGAACGAGACGAGCAGGCTCCCATCCAACTGTGAAAAGAGCCTCTCGCCGAGGTACTACTTCGTCACTTGGGGGTCTTCCAGGATATGACGCTGCTTCGAGGCCTGAAAAGCCTCCTGGGTAGCAAGAGCAAGGGCTGCGTTCGATCGAAGATACGGTCGAGTGTGAAACTGCAAAAACAGAGGGTGCACATAAAGCACAGTGCAAAACAACACAGGGGGCGACCCTCAGGAGGCATGAAACAAGGATCAACTGACTGGCGGTAAGAGCCAGCATCACTCCTATGACGAGTCATGTTGCACAAGTAAAACCCACAGGTAAGCCCTCCTCACTGTCAAGCTTAAAGTCAAAGCCCTACTTAAAGCCCAAGTCGAACAGTCAACAGTTAAAGGTCCAAGTCAATGGTCAAGATTCTCAGAGCCCAATTTCAAGGCCCATTCCAAAGGCCTATTCTTAAGGCCCATCCCAAAGGCATATTTTTCAAAGCCCATTTTCCAAGGCCCATTCCAAAGACCCATTTTCCTAAGGCCCAATGTCAAGGCCCATTTTCCAAAGGCCCAATTTCAAAGCCCATTCTCAAGGCCCACCCTAAAGGCCCATTTTCTAAAGCCCAATTTCAAGGCCCGTCTTTCAAAAGCCTAAGCCATTTCTCAAGGCCCATTTCCCGTAGAATCCAATGAAATCATATCTAAGGACCACATCTCTAAATCAAGGCCCACCTCAACTTGGCTAAATCAGAATCATGATTTGGGGCCCACTCAAGGAAATTCATTCATACATCAAATCAAATAAATCACATGGGATGTACCACAAATGGTGGCCCGACATCAAGATCCACACCATAAAAAATGCTCAAGTGGGTCGCAGATCATCCATCCTAAGGTCCAGATCGTCCAAAAAAAAAAAGATGAAAAAATTCTAAATAAAAGGCCCCCTTTCTTATCACACCCCACTCTAACAAAGAAAATAAAAAATATATTTGTAACAAAAAATAAAATCTAGCCATCCCTATGGCCCACAATAAAAAATCTAGCAAGATCCAACAGTTGAGATCTGGCCAAAATGTACGATGGTCTCGATCATGGCCTCCCTAAGACCAAAAGGAGATCCAAGGCTACAAATGGCTCCACCAAGTGTTTCACAAAGAAAATCTAGCCAAACTCCAAGCAAAAATTCAAGATCATCTACCTGGAATTGAAGAAAAAATAAAGGGACAATGGATTAATGGTCAAAAAACACTCCAGAGAGCTACAATGGCATCCCTGGACGTCCCTGGAAGGAGAAGAAATAGGAAGGAGAACCACACCATTCAAACCAGCGCACAGCCTGGACCACCAGACAAAAACTTAGACCGGCAGTCCGACTATCACCCCTGACTAGAATTGCATGGGACAGCGGGCTTGTCCCCTATGATGAGATGGGATGCCCAGACCTTTCTTTAATCCATTGGATAATAACCCAAGAAAAAATTTTAAAAAAGGAAAAAACTAAAAAACTAAAGATTCTCTTTTAAAATCTTGCGATAAATTCAATTTCTCGCGAGAAAGTGAGAATCTCAATAAAGTATATCTTAAAAATTACTGAAAAATGCATAAAAAGAAGAATAAAATAAAGAAAAATGCAAATAAATGGTATTTAATGCCCCATTAATTTATAACTGGAGGTCATCCACCATATAATAAAAACCGGATGATCGCGACCATCCGTGAGATCGGACGGATTTTTTAAAAGTCCAAAATATTTTAAGCCATTAGCTCCATTTATTTATTAGTGGAGGCCATCTGTCAATTTATTGTAAATAAAAAATGAATGATGACACCCACCCAAGAGATCGAACGGATATTTTTCAAAAAATCTAAAAAAAATTTCAAATAAAATCCCTAAGGAGTCTAATTCTAAAGAGGATAGTTTTCAAATAAAATTTTTAAAAATCACATGCGGTGCGCAATACACTGAGAAATCTTTCATATTCTCTAGTTGCGGTCAGTGCAAACAGCTAATACTATTCGATCTTTCCCAGTTTTCCCGGAGGATGATCGAATCCGTACATGATACATGTACAATTGGCCTGATCTCTATATTTGGACAGTCATATAAGTGCTAGTAGAAATGAGTGGATTCATCTCTGAGAAAAATAATCAAACTCAAAGTGACGACAATCCATTGTAACTAAGCTATCAGAATCAACAGACTACATGGCAAAGGATTACTTGCACATACCTAGTCCGAGAGGTTCGAAAAATTTGATCAAGTCCAAGTCAGCGTAGTGAGTTCCCTATAAGGTCGCACCAATGCATATGACAGCTAACCACTTTGACGATCAAATGGATCGAATACTCCTAAGGTGATTACGTAGCAAAGGAACGACAGATCAAACAGTACGAGAATTCTTGTAAAGCCGCACCAACGTGTAGAGGTCTTACTTTTCAGACTTACCCTCCAATAATATTAACAATTTGACGAGAAAGGGTTATGATTGGTGACCTATAATGCCGCACCAATGCACAAGGACAATCACAACGTTTTCCTCAGCCCTCATGATATGTGCAAGTCATCTCTTTTCTAAACAGTCAATTAACAATAATATAATGGCAGACAACAGATTCGAATCATTATCCTTTCTGACCAAAAGGGTGGGGTGTCCACTCGCTTTAGCCTTCGATTGCTCACAACCTCAGCTAAAGAAGCACATTTATAGACACCCCACCTGGGCTAACATCTTAAAGAGGTAAGGACAATCCATGCCTTAATTAATAATCCAAACCCGAAACCCTAATCTAAACCCTATCTGAACCCGAAACCCTAATCCAAATCATACCCAAACCTAAAACCCTAATTCAAACCATACCTGAACCCGAAACCTTAATCCAAACCATACCCGAAACCGAAACCTTAATCCAAACCATACCCAAACCTAAAACCCTAATCCAAACCCTACCCGAACCCGAAACCCTAATCCAAGCCCTTAAAACCTCCCAAATTGAGCCCCAAGTCCCAAATTTAGGACTTATTCGAGCCAAGTCAACCTAGAAATACACCCGGACCAGCTAAAAATCTGAAAAAGGGACCACCGAACAAATTAGGGTGTCATACAAGGACTGCACGTTCAGGCCCCGCTCGAGCCCGGCCTAGGTAGTAGTTTGACTACCGCCACGGTACTCCGATTACCTCCATTTGCCGAACGCATGTCCTCCGAGGAACAACTAGCACAGCGTTCAAAAGTTAACTTTCTCTAGGAATTACCCCTATCCGATCCTATTTACCATTTTACTAAGCCCAAGAGCCAATGAGAGCGTGCCACATGATGTTTCTCTCTCCTCAACCAATCATCACTTGCCACCTCAGCTTTTACCCCTCTTAAACCTCACAATTACCGCAATGCCATTGGAGAATGCTATAAATAACCATCTCCTCTTCTCATTTTCAACAACAACAAGGAAGACCTTAAGCATCTCCACATCCAAGAGACTGAGAGAAAGAGGGAGAGGAAGAGAGGGAAGGAGCTCCCAAGCCTCCCTAGGTTTGATCCTTTTACCAGCCCCTGGCCATTCCTCTTGACCCTTTTAAGCCTAGCCCATGTTGGTCATGGTTCAATCCATGTTCTAGCCTATCCAAGTCTAAAGCCAAGGATCCATTCATCTCATACATCATCATGACATTTACTCCCTTCTTAACCACCCCGCTCCTCTAGACTTCTAGGGAACGTATGCTCTATGACTTGTCGTACTCCAGATCCTGTCACACCAGAAATTCCTACCAGCTTAGTCTAATTTTCTTATCCCTTTGCATAACCATAATTACATCTTCCTTTTTGACACGCCATCGGATGTATGCTTTGTGGCTTGTCGAAACTTCGAATCTTGTCGCATCAGAAATCCATGTGTGCCTAGTCATACCTCGACCACATTCATCTTTCCTTGAGAGTATTTTATTACACCAAGTAGAGACCGTACATTCGTACAGACAGAGAGGATGCCTAACACCTTCCCTCTTTGTAACCAAGGTGTAAGCCCCGTATCCTAGTCCGTACCATTCAGTAGACTTTCGCGATCTTACCGGTCGAATTTCGGCAACCTTCGACCCTTAAGCGATATTTGTGCGCGACCCTGATTCGTATGCCGTCAACCCGTATCGACTCAACCCAAGACCTTTACCATAGCGACCGCGCCGTCACTGCGATTCTGATGCCGCGACCAAGTCAAGAGATGTAGGCCAACGTTTGGTGCGAGAAAAAAACCACGCGTTGCAAATCCCAAGAGAATCTCTACCTCATGTCAAATCAATCTCATCAACCACTTCTCATGTCAAGTACAAGACCCATCCCCAAGCAACCCCAAAGTCAAAGTAACCCATCCCTCTCATGTCAAAGTACACATCACCCATCACTCACCTTTTCACCCATCACCTCTCGTTTACAACCACCCTCTCTCTCTCTCTCTTTCTCTTCACATTTTTCAAGTAAGAGAGGAGAGTGGACGTCCAAGCCTTTCCATGGAGAGAAAAGAGTAATTTTGGTGGCCCACTTCCTCTCCCAAAAACCATCATCCTAGCCATTCAAACTTCATCTCCCTCCATCAAAGAGAAGCACAAGGAGATAGGCATTCCAACGGACCGAATAGATCGAAAGGTGGGTGTTGTCCATAGGCCTAGATTTCATTTTCATGATGAAGGGCCAAGTGAGGCCTACTGATTGATGGTATGGATCTCACTTGGGACCCTAGGTATGGCCGATGGCCCACTTGATCCTCACGATCATTCCATGATGGGGCCATTCTCCATGGACCCCTTCATGATGTTTATTTTCTTGCACAAATAGGGTCATCTAGACCTTACACTTCGGTGGAGAAAGGATCTCCACCGTTGATTTTGATCGGTGGGCCCACATGTAATGGGACCC
The DNA here is from genome assembly GCA_037074715.1 of Magnolia kwangsiensis. Taxonomy (NCBI): domain Eukaryota; kingdom Viridiplantae; phylum Streptophyta; class Magnoliopsida; order Magnoliales; family Magnoliaceae; genus Magnolia; species Magnolia kwangsiensis. The sequence goes on from CM073574.1 coordinate 103,722,722, forward strand.
ACTTGATGTATGTTGTAGATCATGAAAGGGAGGGCCCATAGTGTCGGAGTCCTTCCATCACTCGAATTTCCTTCCTCTCTTTCTCTCCCTCTCTCTCCTTTTTTTTTCTATTATTTGTGTGTGATGGTGTGGCCGTGTGGCCCAGTTGGATGGACCCCACTTGATGTATGTATTTTCCCATGCCCTCTAACCCCTTCTTTGGTGGCCCACACCCATAGGTGGGGCCCACCTCAACGTATGTATTATGTCCAGGGACGTTGGACGTTCCCTGGACGCTGAATGAGAAACACAAATATGAGCTTAGTTTAGCCCTTTTGGGGTGGGCCACTTGTAAAGCCCCACCTTAGTGTAAACATTCAATCCAAGTCGTCCATCCTCTTACCCATCTCATTTTAGGCGTTGAGCTAAAATATGAAGCTGATCCAACTTTCAGGCGGGCCATCCCTTAGAAAACAGTGATCTCCACCATTTAAAGTCCCTTGGATTTCTTATACGCGCCAAAACAGGCCCAATATTGGACTCTGTTTGACGGTATCGAGCCGGGGAATACAATGGGTGGGGCGAATTTCCTTGATGCCGGCCCCACACAAGAAAAACCTTAAAAATATGAGATTTTAAAAAATAAAAAATAAAACAAACACAACAGCCAACGCTGCTGTGTCAGAAGTGCAGGCAGCCCCTGCTGCACTACGGTGGGCGGGCAGAAGATAGGACCCACGGCCCCCTGCTATCGGCCCCACCATGATGTATATATAATATCCACACCATTCGTTTGGCAGGCCCCTCCCTAACGAGGGCCCCCTACAAAAATGAGGCCGATTTGACGCTCGAGTGGCCCACATCATAGAAAATAGTGTTGATTGAGCGCCTACCATTGAAACGCTTTTGTGGGCCACAGGAGTTTCGGATCAAGTTGAAATTTATTTTTCCTCTTCGATCCAGGTCTGCGTGACCTTGTTAACAGTTTGGATGGCTTATAAATATTATGGTGGGCCCCACATGGGACCCACAGTGATGTATGTGTTTTACATCCACAGTCCAGGCAGACGGTGGAAGCCCACCATGATATATGTGTTCTATTTCCACCGTCCAGCGAACGGTGGAGCCCACTGTGCTGCATGTGTTTTATATACACTGTCCAACGACAGTGGGACCCACCACCATGCGTGTGCAGCATCCAAACCATCCACCCACTTGGAAGGATCATTTCATGGCATGAGTTTAAGAATGAGGCAGATTTATGATCAAGTGGACCACCTATTTTGGGTTGACCCATTTGATTTACATAAGGCCTATAGGATTAGGCCCATTTGATTTATATAAGGCCTATAGGAATTAAGCCCATTTGATAAGGCCATAAGATTAAGCACATTTGATACATATAAGGCCCAAGTTGTGAGGCCCATTTTGATGTAGTTCAAGGCTCATGGGTCATGGACACATAAGGCTCATTGGTGAGGCCCATTAATGCAGCCCATTTGATGAATGTAAGGCCCATGTGATACGGCCCATTTGATGTATCTAAGGCCCATGGGTCGAGGCCCAACGGGGTGTCCTTAGAGTCCATTGCAATGTGTGATTTCCAATGTTTCATGTAATGATATTTATGGTGGGTCGTGCCTAGGGAACAATGTTGGTTTGATGTCCACATTGTAAGTACAATGTTGGTTAAATGTCTGCATTGTAACTCTCCTTAAGGCCCATTGATAGGCCCATACTCGTTACTATTCATCGCTTTATAACATGCTTAGTATAACTCCATGACGCGTAGACCATTTGATGTATTTGAGGCCCACTTAATGAAGCCCGATTCGATGTATTTGGGGGCCCATTTTACTTAGCTCATTTGATTCAACCATTTGTATCGGTCTATTTGATCAGCTTGCTTATATCGGCTCGTTTGGTTGATTTAGCCCATATGATTGATTAGGCCCATCTTGATGTATTTGTGGCCTGGTGCTGAGGCCATATACGAGACCCATGTTATGAGGCCCACTTTGATATACTTGTGACCCATCTAGACGGGTATGTTATGAGTAGTCCCACTTGCTGCTTATGTAGGGCCCACCTGTTGTGTATGTAGCCCTTGTATAGAGCCCATTGTGGTGTATATTAAACCCTTGTATGAGGCCGTGGGCCCACCATATGTTCGGCCCTATGTGGGCCACTCCTTTGGGATAATGTTGGTTAAATGTCCACCTTGTGACCTTCCCTTAGGCCTTGTTAGGTCAATTATCGTGATCGATTGTCGATTTCGATGGTACAGGCCGATTTTGATTATCGAGACCGAGAATCGAGGCCGATTCCGATTGTCGAGGTCGAGGCCGATTGTCAAAACCTATATGAGGTATGTGCGACCCGTAGTAGGATCCTGTCATAATGTATTCGTGGCCTATGGACAAGGCTTGTTGTGATATGTATTAGGCCCATGATGCATGATCCATTTGATGTCTTCGAGACCCATGTGTAGGGCCCACATGTCATGTATTTAAGGCCCATGAGCAAGGCCCACCGGTTTTGTATATGTGATCCTTGGTCAAGGCCCACTATGTTGTACATTAGGCCTTTGTGTGAGGTTGTGGGCCCATTATGTGTTTGGCTCTATATAGCCCATTTCTTAGGGCAATGTTGGTTAGATGTCCACATTGTCGAGGCCGATTGAGGTTACCGATTATGAGTATGTGACAGCATAGCATCATGATACATGCCCATACGCATCATCTGCATGATTTTTATGAGATGTGATTGACCATTGCATATGTCATTAGGTAGGTTATTATGAGACTCCCTGATAGGCGGAGGTTATCTCACATGAGCGCATGGTATGCGTAGGATTGATGCATGACTGGATTGTATGACTCATGCATCTTACATTGTGTGTTGTGATACTATATGCCCTAACGACATCAGGGTCGTAGCCTCCACAGGCATATCGTGAATGGTCAGATGAGACACCGAAAATGTTTGGTTCGAGCATCGGGCTGCTATAGATGGCCCTGGGTGAAAATTCCTAAAATCCTCTTGGTTCTAGAGGACACCCCAACGTCGAGACCGAGTGGACACATGAGCGCCCGAGTGCCGAATACCAGGAGGCCGCGTCTCCCACTATGCGATGGTCGGTTGGGAAGGGGTGCGGCCTTACCCACCCGAGGGAGTAGGCATAGCTAGGCTGAGTTTGACCAGCTCGAGGAATGGGTCCGCTATCGATGAGTCGGGTAGGTATTGGCAGACTACTGGTCAGGCGGATAGTGAGGTCTCTTCCACTTACCCAGTTGTGCGATTGATGGGGTGGTAGGTGGCGTGAAGTGCACTAGACCCCGGTGATTTCCCCAGAGAGAAACCATACTGAGATGTGGACTTATTGAGTAGGGATTACATATCCATTCATTCATTCATTCACTATCCACTCGGGCTGGTGGTGCGTAACCATTTGTTACGTGTACCTTCGCATGGCTAGGATTTCGGTTAAGCGCGCGACTAACTTGAGATCAGGAGTTTACCACATCGAGTCTGACTATCCAAATTTAGGTATGGAACTGGTTTGGATAGAAGTCTCTTGTGATGGACCCCATAGCCTGCGATACTATGTACTATCATCCCGACTTCACACTCCAGCATGGTCATTCCATTCGCACTGCATATTGCATTATATTCGTAGCATATAGCATTTTGGGTTATTGTGTTCCTGTATTTATATGGTCTAGATACGGCTGATGCTATTCGCGAACTCATCAGGAATTACGTACTGCATCGCATCTTCGGCATCTGACATTTGGCTCTTTATGACTCCTCATTTGCATAGCTATTCTATAATGTGTATTCTGATATTGATTAACTTCTGGGCTTATCTGTATTTTTGCTTACTCTGTTACCATATGATTTATGATCTTATCAATATTCTGTTTACTATGATAATTCATGCTCTTGTCAGTATTTCTGCTTATTCCGACATTATACCATTTATGGATTACCAGTGTTTCTGGTATTGTATGATTATGGCTTTGTATTGAATACTTGACACTTACCTTGTGCACACACTTACACCACCCTTTAAGCTTTCTATAAGCTTATGCACGATAGATGCGTGCAGGTGATGTTAGGTTGCAGCAGCATTGAGCTTGGAGCGTGCAGCTATTTTCTAGAGCTTTGATTTTGACATATGTTTTTCCCTTTTAGCATCGTATTCAAATGATTATATTAGTGGATATGTGATGATGATGTTACCTTTATGATTTGGGTAAACTTGTAGTTATGCTTCTTACGAGATAAATGTACATTAGAAAATCCTCCTTGTAGGATCTCAGGATCATAATTTGGCGTGGGAGTCGAGAATGGGGTACTACGGAGGCTATCGACACCGGATTCAGCGATCGGGATTCTTGTGAGCCCGATCTCTGGATTTGGGGCGTGACACAAGGTCCCTTACCTGAAATTTCAGATCGCAGACCAGGAGTCAACCTAAGGTAGGAGAGTCTTTGGATTTCTCTAACCTTACGTATTCTGCGGTTCTAGCTGACCGCGGGATTCTAAGATTATTCAGCTAGTGGCAACTCCAACATCTACAAATTAGCCTAATCACCCCTAAAAAACCAAACATACAAAACAGTGTGGGTGTCGAATTCCAGTGTCCACACCTTCTAATTTGAGAGAAATATGTTTTTCGAACCTTTGTAGTTGTCGTGAAAGCATCGATCGTTTTTAAAAAGTTTTCCATTTTAGATTGTGTATGTTTACGCAATTTGATTAATCAAGAGGCCACACATGTTAATGATGGCATGTATGTGGTTTACGTGTGCGGTTATAGAAGTGCAGGCGTGTTAGAGTCATAGGTTTACGTGTGCGGTTATAGAAGTGCAGGCGTGTTAGAGTCATACTCAACTCAATGTTCGATTAAAAGTTGGTGAGTCATGTGTTGAGATGGACCGTTTAAGAGCAAATTCTATGACTTAGTTGCCATCGTCAGACACCAGTTGTAACAGTGATTAGGCGATTTATGAAAAGGTATGGGTTAATCCCTCTCAATGAATTCTTTTTGCCCTATCTTAAAGATTTGTTCTTTCACCAGTAATTGCAACAAATGCATTTATCAAAGGGACAAAGATGAACAAACTAAAATAAAAGAGGCTAAAAGTAATACAGATTTTTATTAATTTATAAATTAATGCTCATTACAATCTATAGAGTATAAAATAAACTAGAGAATGAAATAAAAAGAAATAATCACTTGAACCATCCATATGGACAGACAATCTAAGCGAATGGTTAACAAGATATGACTACAAGTGTTTTATCTTCCAAGTAGGGACTCGGTTAATTAGGATCAAGGAAAAGAAGGTTGTTGATATTTATTCTACTTCTATGGTATTGCATCGGTGATGCTAGACTATAGTGATCTAATCTAAACCTTAGACATTCTACAACATGGTTGGATAGAAGTATAGGGGACTAAAATCTATGTTAGGCTAGGATAAGAAAAAATATAGAAATTGTAAAGATAGATTGTGTTCCACATAAGCCTTTATCTCTTCATTGCATTCTTTAGAAGCGGAAAAATCCTTGTTGAATGATAAGTGTTTAATTTTATATAATTATCCCTAATTATTAAGAGCACTATCATCATTCTTTTTATTAATTAATCCTTATTAGATGAATTTTCAAAGTGAAAGAGATTAGTAGAGGCTGAAAATAATCTAAGCCATCCACAATGATTAAAAGCTCGAGATTAAGATGGACCATGTTAACCATGTTGAAGAAAATCGAGCTGTAAAGATCAAAGGTTTGACCATTTTCTAGAGTGGAAAGATGAAGATTTGAAGCCTAGAAGACCTCATCAGGGGCCACGCATTTTGGAGATCCAAGCTATGCATGTTCGGATGGTAATGATCAAGCGTTCAATGTCCACATGACACACACATGTAAGCTTGTGGGGACATCCACATGTGGGACCAGCCATGTCTAAAGTAAAAGGATGGACATCATCCAACACACGTGCATTTAAGGGAGTCTTTACCATAAATCTCACATGTGCTTCAACAATGGAGGCCTCCACCATCTCATGGCTAGCAAGAATGGACTCCTTGTTGGGTTTTTTTCAAAATAAGAAGAAAAGAAATTTTAATTTATAAAGGATTTTTGGGAAAAGGGTTGTGGCTTTGGTGATTATTGGTGACCATTCATTTGTAAATGGTGATGCCTTTTGATAAAGGGAACATCATTTGAATTTGAAATTGAGGGATGTCATTGTTGAAAAGACACCACCATTGTTGAAAAGAAACCATGGAAGAAGATGTCTTTTCATGAAAAAGGTCTTTAACATCTCTCGTGATTCTATATAAACTCATCTTTGGGTTAATCTGAATTCACAATTCCAACAATCTCCTCTCCATCTTCTTCTTCTTCTCCATTTTCATTTTTGGATGGTTTTTGGAAAGATACAATTTTCAGGCGCTAAACTATAAACAGTTTTTCAAGCAATAAATTGCAAGCAATTTTCACGAGGTAAATTGTAACAACGCAGAAGTCAATGGTGTATGTTGTAAAAGTGTGTTCGGAGTGCGATTTTTTGATTTTGCAGGCTGAAACCCACATTTCTTTGGTCTTAAAGAAGATGCTTATTATATCTTGGAGGCGAATTTGTTATAACCCTCTTGTAAATTAGTTTAATCACCACTAGGGTGCGAATATCACCTTAAAGATAATGACATCGTAAGCCTATATTTAAGTGAATTATTTTTTTTATCTTTCCACCCCAACCATAACAAATTAAGGCGATATTATGGCCTCTTCTATGGGCCATCCTAACTTTGTTCGAATTACACCATTTAATGGCTCAAATTTTCTTCGATGACATCAAGGGTCCATCTCTTCCTCACATCACTTTAGTTGGATCATGTGCTCACTCAAGATCCTCCTTCACCACCATCTGACAATGATACGTTAGAATAAATTCAGAAGAGACAAAATTGAGAGCGTAACGACTACCTATGCAAAGGTCATATCTTCGACGCTCTTTCTGACTCGTTATATGTTGTTTTCTGTTAAAAGAAGATTGTTAAGGATTTGTAGCAGACACTGCTCACCAAATATACATCAGAGGACGAAGGCAATAAAAAATTCCTTATAATTCAGTTTTTAGAATTCAAAATATTGGATGAAAAACTTACCCTTGATCAAGTACATAAGTTACAGGTCATCATATAATAGATTATTGCTGACGGTACTAATCTCGACGAATCCTTCCAAGTATCCACAATTATTGCTAAACTTCCACCTAAATGGAAGGATAATAGAAAATCAATGAAAAAAAAAAAGAGAAAATGTCCTTAGAGGGCCTCTTAATGTTTCTTCAAATAAAAGAAGAATCTAGGCTCCATGACAAAAGGAAGAACAACAGGAGGCCCTAAGTTACGCTAATGTAGTCGAGAATAGTGTGAATCGGGAATCAGAGAAGACACATTTCAAGAAAGATGATAGGCTCAAACTTAATCAAAAAGAACACATCCAAGAAGGGTCCATGCTTCTTTTACAAAATCTATGGTTACTTTAAGAAAGACTGTCAAAAATATAAAAAGAAAATGCAAGAAAAGAAATCACAAGTCAATATGACGGAAGACATGAATCTGGCAACTGTTATCTCTGAAGTTAATATGGTGAATGAGTATATTAAATGGTGAGTAGATTCTGTCGATACCAGACATGTTTGTAGAAATTACAACATGTTCAATTCCTACGAATTAGTAGGGGATAATCAAGAACTATATATGGGGAATGCCTCCACATCCAAGGTTGTAGGAAAAGGGAAGGTACGTCTTGATCTAAGATTTGAAAAAGTCCTTACTCTGAATGATGTGCTGCATGTACCGGATATTAGGAGGAATATTATATCAACTAGTCTACTGACTAAGTTTGGATTCAGACTCCTATTTGAATTCGATAAATTGATTGTATCTAAAATGAGGTATATGTAGGGAAGGGCTATGTATCCAATGGAATGTTCAAATTGAATCTTATAAATAAAAATTCTTCTTCCGTTTATATGCTTGATTCACATGATGTTAGACATACTAGATTAAAACGTATTAGTTATCATAGTATGGATAATATGTCTAATCTTAATCTAATCCCTAGGTATATAAAATTTAATGATAAATGTAGTATTTGTGTACAATACAAAATAACTAGAAAACTATCTCCAATGGTAGAAAGAGAATCACAACTCCTAGACCTAGTTCATAGTGACATACGTAAAATGAGCGGTTTAATAACAAGAGGGGGAAGGGGGTACTTTATAACCTTTACAGATAATTTTTCTCGTTATACCTTAGTATACCTATTGAAGAATAAAGATGAGGCACTACAAAAATTCAAGATATACAAGGCAGAAGTTGAGAACCAATTAGACCGAAAGATTAAAATTCTAAGGTCTGATAGGGGAGAAGAATATCTATCCTTAAAATTCTCGGAGTTTTGCAAAAATCATGGTATAATTCACCAAATTACAGCTCCCTATTTACCTCAACAAAATGGGATAGCAGAAAACAGGTCTCTCATATACATGGTAAACTCTATACTCAATAATGTAGGTTTAAGTTTAGGATTTTGGGGAGAAGCCCTATTGACTGCTTATCATATCTTTAATAGGATACTTCACTCTAAGACTCATAAGACTCTATATAAACTATGGAAGAATATGATTCATAACATATCATACTTCAAGGTATGAGATTGTAGAGCCTTAGTTCGACTTACTGAGCCTAAAAAACCTAAGATAGGGTTGAGATCTTTTGAGTGTATATTTATAGGATATGCATAAAATAGTAAGGCTTATAGGTTTCTAGTTATAGAATCTAATCATGCGATCTCGATAAATACCATAATAAAATCTAGAAATGTTGAGTTTTATGAAAACTCATTCTCTTCTATAACTAGACAAGAGATAAGATCTTAAGATCCCAATACAAGAAGTAGTTCTCAGATGCTTGATAAAGATATCAGTAGTCTCGATATAGTAAACATATAACTTAGAAAGATCAAGAGGATCAGAACAGGTACATCTTTCAGACCCGACTTCCGCCTTTTACTAATAGAAGGAGATAAATATAACATAACAGACGAAACCATGTTGATATATAATATAGAAAATGATCTGGTAACAATAGATTATGCTCTTAGATCTCAGGATGCTTCTTTTTGGAAGGAAGCTATAAATGATGAGATGGATTTTATATTACAAAATGGAAAATGAAAACTTGTTGATCTGCCCCCAGGATCAAAACCAATAAGTTGTAAATGGATTTTTAAAAGAAAACTAAGACCAAATAGAACTACAGAAAGTTTTAAGGCCAAATTAGTGGCTGGAGGATTTACACAAAAAGGTATTGATTTTTTCGATACTATGCTCTAGTAGCAAGGAAATCAACTATCCATTTTAGCTGCTTTAACATCCATTCATAAGTTAAAAATTTATCAGATATATGTAAAGACAGCTTTTCTAAATGGTGACCTTGATGAAGAGGTATATATGGAGCAATCAGAAGGTTTTATAGTTACAGGACAAGAAAATAAAGTGTGGAAATTGATCAAGTCGCTATATGGACTTAAACAAGTACCTAAGCAATGGCATGAAAAATTTGATAAAGTAGTCATCTTATATGAATGTAAGATTAATGAATCCGATAAATGTATATATTCAAAATTCTCTGATAATAAAGGAGTAATTATATATTTTTACATAGATGATATGTTAATCTTTGGTACATGTTTAGAAGTTATAAATAACACTAAAAGATTCTTATCATCTAGTTTTGACATAAAGGATATGGGTGAAGCTAATGTAATTTTAGGTATCAAGCTATTAAGAACCAATGATGGTATAATTCTATCTCAATCATATTATATTGAAAAGATACTTAAAAAGTTTGATCACTATAATAAGAAATCAATTTCTACTCCTTTTGATTCTAATACCAAGTTAATGAAAAATGAAGGTCGTAGTATATCTCGATTAGAGTATTCCAAGGTGATTGACAGTCCTATGTATTGTAACGCCCCGAATATTTCAATACTCGAGTATTGAAAGTTCTCAAGCATTATCTATAAATTAACATGTGTATGATAACCATCCAACTATCCTAGCCTTACATCCTTTCCCTGACAAAAATCTAACCATTAGAAATGTTCCTCATTCATAAATCAAGCCATCTGACCGTTAATTTTCAGGTAGGACCATCCATCACATGATTTGACGTAAGTACCTTCCCACAAAGGGCACGACGAATAACCCCATATCCGTAATGATTTAGATATACATTTCTTTGTAAGAATTTCTTAGAAACACGCCTAGAACCATGTGAAGCCATTAGATTTCACAAAACTCATAGATCAGTGATAATTATGAAAATGTCATTGACCTATACCCCTGAATTCCAATTCACATGGTTCTCATGATCCGTTTCATGTGAAATTTTATACCAGGCATAATTCTCATAAATTAATTATACACATCAAGTTTCAGCCCTTAAATCATAGTAAATTAGCTACTTGACCTTTACATCCATCCGTGCACTTATCATTTCAAGATTCTGATCCGTTCACCCCAAATGAATATGCTTAACCCACCATTAGAATTACAATCTGAGGAACTTACACATGTGAACAAGTCACTTGAATCTAAAGGTATACATGCCCTACCCATAATCACTCTAGAAACCCACTTTATGTCCATCCTTTTACGAAACTAACCATACATCCACCTATATATATGGTCAGAATGTTAACCATCAAGTTTATTTATTTTTAACAAGTCATCTGACTGTCCGTCATATGTGTATCTGCCAAACGGTCCACACGAATATCGTGGTAAATCGATCTTCTTGAAGATCTCAGTGTATAGGCCCAAACCACCTGGTAAATCGCCAATTAGGTGTGTACAAACTTTATCTTGGAATCTTGAAGCGTATTAGTCATTAAAAGATCATCATGGTCATCCTCAGGAGATCGGGGCCCAAACTAGACCAATAGAAAGATGAGGTAAAATAAATTATACTCGTCAAATTTTAGAATTATTGGACGGTACACCCCAATGCAACAGGCAGCGGAAGATGGTTAGAAAACTAATGGCAAAGTTGTAAATGACAAGGGTCAGATGCATGACAACTTATGTGATACTATTTAATGGTGAACACCCTCCCGCTCATTGGCGAATCATGTGGCCTACCTTAAGATCAGATCTATTTCAGATTTGGGCCATGGGTCAACATAATGTGGTGAAGGCGGTGAAGGGAATGAATCCCCCGAAAGTCATCATAAGTGGACCCAACTAATTCCCAGCACGCATGCGAAACGTCTGCTAGTGGGCGGTGAGAACATTAAAACAAAGGGACTCATCCCATCTTCCCATCTTTGATGTGGGCCATCCAATCTTCATATCTATCCCAAACTTTAGCCACGACCGAGCACCCTAACACAGAACAAATGAACGGTGTGGATATGCAAAAGGATTGTCACAGGTGGGCCCACCAACCATCACAGACTCTAACAAGATTCGGGTTTCCCCCGCAGCAACAGAGAAACCGGACTCCTCACTATTTCGTCCGCTGGGACGATTGGTGGCCCACATAGACATCCCAATGGATGATCTAACCCGACCAACCTGTCCTGACAAAGGTTTCGACCAAACCCTTATCCTTTCCATGCATCCATGCCTATATTCAAGGTCACAGCATCAAGGAGTTCATTGTGACGTCGATTAGTGGTGTGGCCCACACAAAACTCAGATCCACTTCATACCCAGTATCTTGGCCTAAATCGACCCTACAAAGCAGTAAACAACTCTAATCTCCTGGAAGATCATCATAAGTGGGCCCCATCGACACCAACAAAGGAGCCGGAACCAGGTTCTTTCACAGCTGACGCGTGACGGGAGGTGGTGGGCCACCACGATGGATCTGCATGGAGATCCAAGCCATTCATGAGGTCAGCCATCCAAGACCGACCCAAGCCATGTCAGTTGACACACGTGGGTGCGCATGCAAACAAATAGCAGCCGTTCTCCTTTTCGGTGATGAAAACGGTAGCTGCGTAAGGTCTTCAGATGTTCTTCTTGTTGTGTAAACGAAGCTACACGGAGAAGCTTCTGGGCGTCAGGCAGGCTATAAATAGGACCTGTCGTCCCACAAGGAAAGAAAAATGAGAAAGAGAAACGTGGGAGATAGAGAGAGGGAGAGAGAGAGAGAGAGAGAGAGAGAGAGAGAGAGAGAGAACGGTTTAGCCAAACAACAACCAGCAGCTCCGCCTTGCTGCCGTCCAGTAAGAAGGAAAAGAAGAAAAGAAAAGAAAGGAAGAAAGAAAAGAGAAGGAAAGAAAAGAAATAAAGAAAAGGAAAGGAAAGAAAAGAAAGAAAGAAAGAAAGAAAAGAGAAGAAGAGAAAGAAACAAGAAGAAAAGGAGGCTGAGTGATAAAAATTCAGCAACCTCCAGGCCATTAAAGTAGGTTCAATAGAAGGGCTCACTAAGATTTGAAAAAAAAAAATACAGAGTTTTGCGTGGTATAAAACTCCTTACAACCACTTCAGTTGAATTCAAAACAGGTGAATCTAAACTGACCAAGACATTCAAACTTAGAAGGTATTCAAATAACAGGTGAGGGTTTTATCCTTTAGGCTTACTATAATTTAAGTTACTAATTTTATCCTATCTTTTCATGTCTGCATGAATTTGATATTACCTCTACCTGTATTTTATCTAGACTTTTACATATTACTTTAAATCTTCTATGCTATTATATGTTTCACATCAATTATTGGCTTCTTTCGTGCCTTTTATGATATGAATTATTCTGTATTTCATGTTTACATGTTCTCTAGGAATTATCCAATCAATTGATTTATTTTATATTATTGGCCCTTTTTGGGATTACGGTATAATGTCAAATACCAGTGATTTCTCTGAATTTATGTGAGGCCATGGATGCAAGCCTTACCCTTGCTTCATCCATTATGGAGTTGGATCTACCACTCGTCTTTTTATTTGAGTTGGCTCTGCCACTCTCCTTTTGTTGAGCTGACCATTGTCACTATTCTCTTGTTATGTTGGCCATTGCCACTTTTGTTGAGTTAACCATTATCACTCTTCTTTTTATTATATTGGCCTTGTGCCGTCTATCTTTAAAGGCATGGGCATGTGTCTTGTTATTCTAGAACCTCCATGATTCATTTATATCTTTTATAAGTGCAAGTGATGTATTATGAGGTATCACAACTAGTGAATCAATTATCTTATCATGGACGTAATGCCTTACGAGTAGCGGGCCTCTTGGTCGCCACGTAATTCCATGGGTTGGTTGGCGCGGTGCACAATCAATGTATGTAAATCGGCATACGTGTTACATTAACTTTTCAGGATTGGATGTCGTAAATAGTCACGCCATGAACACATCGTGTTACATAAATCCCCCAACTACATGTTGTGTTGCCTTGAGATGTTCACATAAATCCACGTTAACGTTAGTCATACCGATGAATATCCATAATTATGGGATGCGGGTCGAGCTGGGTTTAAATGAATTATATTTCACATTGTGATGATCACTACGTATGATGAGCCGCACACACTATACTAGGCATGCATCTCATATAGGTTGTTTACGCATACTGATATCTCATGTATTAGTAGAGTACGAGACGCATCAGTACCCTTACTTTACCTTTTATGAATCTCTTAAATTATTATTAATCTTAAAGGATAACCTTCACTATGAGTAGGTCATTAACCCTCTTCCAACCATACAGTTGATGCAAGTGACGTCAGATTGAAGACTTAGAGAACTACTTCCCTATAGAAGATCCTCTTGAGAGACTAAGAAGACAGTTTTAGTATTTAGTTTTATACTTTCGCTGTGAACTCTGATGTTATAATAAACCTCCCATTATGAGGCCTTAATTATTCTTTTTACTCTAATGATATATAATCATTATAGTTAATTTTATTCTTGTAAATGTTACCTTCATGAATGTATCTGGATGTAAACCAAACGAAAAAAAAAATGGTGCAATTTTACCAAAGTATTCAAGTTTATACATTATTAATACCCGATTTTCTCGGGCACGAGTATAAACTCTGGCCGTGAAAATTCGGGTTGTTACATGTATGCTATGATTTTTGTTCAACCTGATATTGCTTTTACAATAAGTAAATTGAGTAGGTTTACAAGTAATCCAAGTTTAGATCATTGGAATGTTGTTTCTAGAATACTCAGATACTTGACAAAAATAATTAACTATAGTTTACACTTTTCTAATTACCCTAGTGTACTTGAAGGATATAGTGATGCAAGTTCGGTCATAATTCTAATGAATCCAAATCTATCAGTGGATGGATTTTTACACTCGGAGGAGCTGCCATTTCTTGGGGATCTAAGAAGTAAACTTACATATCTCACTCTACCATGGAATCTAAATTCATAGCTTTTACGGCTAGTAGTAAAGAGTTAGAATGGTTAAGAAACCTATTATTAAAAATACCAATATTAGTAAGGCCTTTTCCACTGTTTTCTATCTACTATAATAGTGAAGCAACACTATCAAATGCATATAATAAGACTTATAATGGAAAATCCAAGCATATCAGTCTAAAGCATAGTTTTATGTGACAACTAATTGGTGATAGTGTTATAACAATATAGTATGTACGATCTATCCAAAATCTAGCAGACCCGTTCACCAAGGGGCTGGCAGGGGATGTTGTCAGTAGAACATCAAGAGGAATGTAACTTAAACCAATTTCATAGACACCAGGTGAGGAAAACTCAGCCTAAGTTAATACGTTCAATGGGCAAAGTACCTCACTGGAAGTGTCTGAAGCAACACTATACGTTTTTTATCTGTCTCATTCTTGGATGTATGTATAGTGTTGGGTACCTGTAATGATAAAAAGGAGGATGAACTGTTGCTCTTAATGAGTTTTTTCAAGGGTGTTATAGTTATAGGGGCATTCATAAGAACTCACTTATATGAGTATTGGAAGTGGAGCCGCTTCCTGATGTTCGAGAGTTTTAACTACTCTCATGAACTCATGAATTCAGGATATAGCACAAGGCTGTTAATGTGCTATAATTTTAGAGCATATGACAATTGAAATATATGTGTGTAACATGTTCAGTTGTGTCATATAGAATACTTAGTTTAAGACCATAGTCATTAAAGACTCTGATTCAACTTTGATTTGTTTACACTAAGTGAAGGTTCAAGTCCATAAGACACTTTCTCCTATGCACATATTTTCCTTACATACTCTAACCTTTGTATTTTAAAAAATAGTGGGGGATTATTGGATTTTAAAAAAAATATAAAGAAAAGAAATTTTAATTTATAAAGGATTTTTGGAAAAAGGGCTGTGACTTTAGTGATTGTTGGTGACCATTCATTTATGAAAGATGATGCCTCTTGGTAAAGGGAATATCATTTGAATTTGAAATGGATGGATGCCATTATTGAAAAGACATCACCATTATTGAAAAGACATCGTGGAAGAAGATGTTTTTTCATGAAAATGGTCTTTAGCATCTCTTGTGACTCTATATAAACTCATCTTTGAATCAATCCAAATTCACAATTCCAACAATTTCCTCTCTATCTCCTCCTTCTCCATTTTCATTTTTGGATGATTTTTGGAAAGATACAGTTTTTAGGCACTAAACTGTAAATAGTTTTTCAAGTAGTAAATTGTAAATAATTTTTAGGGAGTAAATTATAACAGCACAGAAGTCAATAGTGTATGCTGTAAAAGTATGTTTGGGGTGCGGTTTTTCAATTTTGCAAGCCAAAACCCACATTTTTCTGGTCTTAGAGAAGATGCTTATTATATCCTGGAGGCGGATTTATTGTAACCCTCTTGCAAATTAGTTTAATCACGGTAGGGTGCGAATATCACCTTAAAAATAGTGACATCATAACGCGCCTTGAGCGTATATTTAAATGATTTATTTTTTATCTTTCGGCCCCAATAATAACACACTTATCCACTTCCAAGCACGTGAACAGCCTGCGCATCAGACCTCTCTTCATCACACGTGAGGAGTAGGTAAGAAAGGGCATCACTGTCTCATGTCCGGCAAGGAGTCCATCTCCAAATCTCCATCCCTCGTAGACAACTCTCTCGTCTCACAGGTGCTCGTCAAAGGAAGCCTCCTTCCTCCTCCACACGTGCAGACAAGAGATGAGTCTTTCCTCATGTGTGACCAGCAGGTGGTCATCTCTCCACGTTCTTGCATACAGCAGCTAATTAATGGAGGATGCTTCCATCCCACACGTGCCAGGAAGCTCTCCATCACCCGATCAGAGATCAACCACCATCCATCCTTCTCACGTGCAGCTGCAATCTCCTTCTCCACACGTGTATAGCAAATCGAAGGGGTAGACATCATCAAGCTCCACTCATACAGCAGCAAGAGAGGAAGCATCAGCTCTCATTCACGTCTGCAAGCAGCTGGAGATCATCTCCACCATCTATCCATCCAACGGGCAGCAGCTGCAGCAATGAAGGGTTGACATGCACCTCCACACGTGCATCCAGAAGAAACGGAGTTCCAACTCCACCTTCCACACGAGACAGCAAGTGCAGCAACAGCTCTGTTCTACACTCGTGCAAAAGGACTGTCCAACCAACTCAATGTCCTCCATTCTTCACACGTTTCCAGCCAGCAATGGAAGGACGCCCTTCTCACACGTGCAGCAGCTGGTGCGTCTCTCATGACCAGCAACAGCCATCATCACCAACACCAACAGCAGCATCGTGCAAGAAGTGGACGTTCCTCACCGGCAAGTTCATGAAGGATCCTCTCTCACTTGCAATCAGCATCTTCTTCTCCTCACACGTGCAGCAGGTGTAGAGCCCTTACATCTCTCATGTATGTGCATCTTGCACAAGGAGCCTCTATTCTCACGCGTATGGGGCTAGAAAAGCCTTCTCTCCTCCTCCACATGAGTAGTAGCTTGCAAAAGAGGAACTCACTCTCACACGTGGCCTAGCAAAGTGTAACACCCCGATCTTTTCAATACTCAATTATTAAATCCTTGACCCCTATCTTTTCAGTACTCAATTATTAAAAGTCCTTGAATGTTACTTTAAAAAACTTTTGATGGATCATACGAATACATCTACATACTCCAATTAGACTCGAAAACATTTAAAATGTGTACATAAAATCCAAATTCTAAAATCTTGATTCCAATAAAATTTCATAGAACCTTGTAATAGACAAATCAAGTTGTTCAATATCAATATTGGGTCCTAGATCATTTAATCCACCGTTCATCAAGCCACGACACCCAAAATTTATGATCTACACTTGATCATCACTTAAACATACAAATAAACCATATAATTTCAAATCAACTGCAAAATCTATCTTAGATTAGTAGAATAGAAAACTCCAGGTATTGTTGATAATCAAACTTTGAAGCAATCCTATCATTGGATCATATAATGTCACCATTTAAAAACTAAATTCCATCCAATATGGACTATCGAATGAATGTATTTAACCATTTATCCAAAAATTTATGACATGGTCTATTACGTACATCTTTCGTTAGGCTCACATCACTCAATGTAGAAATTCATCACTGACAATTGAATTAGGAGAGCAACCATCGAAATTGAGATTAACTATGCACATTGTATCAAGAATACCTTCATCTTGTAATACTCAATTCGACCATTCATTAGCGTATTTGATTGTGTTAGTGCACTGATTTGTGTACTTTATTTTTCAATTTATGAGTCCATGAATCATGTAGTCGGTCGAGCCCTTGGAATTTGATGACCGAAGACACAAGAGGACGTTGAGCATCAATGAGCAAAGAATAGATAAATGAGGAGCCTTGGTGACCCTAACTTTGACCCAAAACAACCATAAACCTCTACATGATCATTGAACATGCTTAGAAAGACAATAAAGGTCATTAGCTATTGTTAAACCAAACTGTCCAAAAACAGCAGACGCATTGGTGGCATTGATCGATCGTTCTCGAGCGATCAATTATGACCCAAATCGATCATCTGTAGGTACAGGATCCCACACACTATCGTCTCAGACAACGGCAAGCAGTTCAATAATGAGCGATTCTGAGACATGTATGAAAGGCTTGGAATTTGGAATGCCTATTTATCACCTCGGCACCCTCAAGCCAACAACCAAGTTGAAGCGATCAACAAGATCATCAAGAAGCAGCTCAGGACTAAGCTTAAGAAATCCAAAAGGGCCTGGGTCGAGGAGCTCCCACACGTCCTTTGGGCCTTCCAATATACAGCTCAGACATCAACTAGGGAGACCCCCTTTTCCCTTGCCTTTGGATCAGAAATCGTCATGCAGGTGGAAATAGGACTCCCTACCGCTTGGATTAACTCATATAACAAGGACCGAAATACCAAGAAAATGACATAAGAGGAAAGAGAGTGAGCCCAATTGAAGACTGCAACCCACCAACAACAGGTCACCTGATACTACAACTCCCGAGCCAAAATGAGAAGATTTTGACTAGGAGACTTGGTCCTTTGTGAAACCTTCAAGAACACCAAGGAGCCCCGTTCGGGAAGCTTAGGACTGAACTGGGAAGGGCCCTACAAGATAACAGGCACGACGTGGCATGGGACGTATAGACGTGAGGATATGAATGGACAACCTTTGCCATATCTGTGGAACGTCGAGCATTTAAAAATCTACTATATGTGAAAGTAGTTGTTTTACTTGGTAGAATGACCTGTTTATTTAATTAATGGAATCTACAATAAAAAGAACTTCCCAGGGTCAAGAATTTGAATTTCTTTTTAATATTTTTAACTACCCAAGTTATATGGTTGACTATGAGGATTTCCCATAGTGCAAGGGAGGATAGTCCTCTTATTAAACTACCTGGCGCACTATTAAGTGGTCGACACAATTAATTTTTTATTACGGATTCTACAAGAACTGAACTCCCCCGAAATAGGAGTTCTCCTTAACTATCGACCGCTGGGATGGTGTGACTGACCTACTTGTACAATTACGAATGACCTAGTCATCAGCGTATGATCTGACCTAATAAAAAGCACAACATAACGAAATATGCATGGGAAAAATCCTCTTCCATTAATAAAGAAAATTTGTTACATCATGAGGAATACGGGTGTAAAGGGGGTTAGCGAGGTGAATTTCCTTAGGGGGATGCTCGGCTTCTTTTGGGGTTAAGTCCTCGGTAGCATTATCTTTCAGGCTACTCGGTCAAGCTCAGGGTATTTTCCCTTGACGTCTTCGAGGCATTTTTCATAGTCGCGGCTATAGTACACCTCAATTTCATCCGCTCGCTCCTTCGAAGCTTTGAACTCCTCCATAGCCGCTGCTCGACCCATCATGATGGTTGCCTCGGCATCAACCACCTTCGTCATCGAGCTAATCTTCAACTCGACTAGTTCAGCCTCTATCTTTGCAGCCTTAGCCTCTGCCTCGTTGAGGTGAGATCTCACCCCTTCAAGCTCAGCCCTCACCTAGGCCTCCCCCTTCCGGGCTTCCTTCAGTTGGATCTTTAGAGCTACCTGCTCCTCCCCAAACTTCTCAAAGGCAAGTCGAAGCCCATCGGCTTTGACAGTCTTGGTTTGGAGTTGCACCTCTGCCTCCTTACATTCCTCCCCCACATGTATCATTACTCATCAGGCGGATAAAATGACAGGGGTGAATTGAGAAAAAATATGAAGACATGCATTAGACGACAACAAACTAAAAGAACAAGCATAATACAAGGAAACAGCTCTACCTTATAAAAATTTGCGGCCACCTTGCCTAGGAAGGTGACCAGATGAGTCCTGATTAAGGTTGTGAGGTCATCCTCAGGAACGTGTCAAGCCGTCCAAGCAGAAAGGCCTCACATGTAGTACCCTGATGGAAGTGGGGCCAACTCTTGGGCTTCACCACCTATTAACCAGATGAGTTGCCCTCCTAAGCTTGGGCCACGGGGGCCTGGGACTCGATGGCAGGATCAACCCCTTGAGCTGAAGAGGGTTCCAAATCCACCACCTCCAGAGCCACTGGAGGATTTGTGAGGGTAACAGCCAAGTTTGACTACTCTACCATGGGCAGACCATCACCTGATTTCGACTATCCTTCCACAACTATGGAAGAGCTCACACACTTGATAAGAGGTATGACTGCCCTCCTCTTCACGGTTCATTTTTTCTAAGCCATATCAACTTCAGAAGGGATGTGAGCCCTTTTACTAGGACAAGGGAGGTCAGCCATTCCTGCACAGTGACAAATGCTAATTTTTTTAATTAAAAAAAAAAATAGAAGCTACATGGGCTCAACAAAAATCACTTAATTTGCTAACTACCTCCTGAGATGGATAGAGTGAGGTCGTACCAGTGAAGAAGCTTTGAAGTAATCAACTGCTTCCAAGACCTTTCAAAAGCTTCCACCGGCCTTACATGGTCGATTCGATAGCTCTCTGACTCAGATATCAAGTAGGCTTCTTGGGTAGAACTGC
Source organism: Magnolia kwangsiensis (assembly GCA_037074715.1). Taxonomy (NCBI): domain Eukaryota; kingdom Viridiplantae; phylum Streptophyta; class Magnoliopsida; order Magnoliales; family Magnoliaceae; genus Magnolia; species Magnolia kwangsiensis. Next base: position 103,743,234 of record CM073574.1, read on the forward strand.
AAAAAGAATACTTCTACCATTAGCAAGAAAGAGAGTAGAATGAATACTAAATTACGAGGTCTATAGTTCGGATATATCCGACCTAGGTTAGCATACCAGGTAGGGACCCAAGGTCATAGCTTGGCCACATCAGTTGTCAATGCTTTTCAATCTTCAAATGCCCAGAACCATTTGTGTAAGGCCCATATCCTAGACTGTATCATTTTGTAGGCTTTCGCGGTCCTCCCGATTGAATTCTAGCAATCCTCTATGTGTATCCGACGTTTGCGCGCAATCTTAAGCTGAGACCTACATACCGAAGTCGGCTCGACCCGAAACTTGTATCCTAGTGACCACGCCATCGCCGTTATTCCAACGCCGTGACTCACGCACTGATTTGATACCCGAGCCAAGAGACGTGGGCCCGCGTTCATTCTGAAGAAACGTTGCACATTGCGAATTTCGAGAGAATCTCTATGACCTGTCATATTAAATCAAGTCAAGTACACCACCATATCTCAATGCCACCTCACCTCGTCACAAGTATAAGCAACCATCACTGTTTTTCCACAAGTCAACACTCTCTCTCCCTACCTATCCCTCTTTTACAAAAAATTCAAACAAACCCATGCTTTCCCATTCCCCTTCCTTACAACACCCATCCCATATCAAGCCATCATTCTTTTCTCTCTCTCATTCTCTAGCAATTCCCAACTTCCATGAGAGCTCCAACATCCAAGCTCTCTCTTCCAAAAAAACTAAGTGTGGCCCACATTCCCACCCTCTCATCTCTCATCTCACATCTCAACCATCAAAACTTCATCATCTTCTGTTGAGATCGAAACTAAGGTGACTACGAGTCCAAGGAGCTAAAGAAGGAGGCCAATAGGTGGGTGCTCTACTGTCGATTTGCATTTGAGGGCCCGCTTGTAGGTGGGACCCATTATAATGTATATGTTGTAATCATGAGGGACCTATAGTGGCGGGGTCCCTCCATCATCGCTCCTCTCTCTCTCTCTCTCTCTCTCTCTCTCTCTCTCTCTCTCTCTCTCTCTCTCTCTTCCCATTATGATGGTGTGGATCCACAATTTGTGTTACATCTACTCCGTCCATCAGCATTAAATGGTGTGGCCCACCCTATTGCAGGTGATGATCCACACTATCCATGGTTTGGATGATCGTGGTCCCACACGCTGGACCTAATACCCCCCTTTTTGTATTTTATAATATATATATATATATATATATATATATATATATATATATATATATATATATATATATATATATATATATATATATATATATATATATATATATAAGATATGTATCCAAACCATCTAACGTCCTTGTTGCTCGACTCTGGCTGGATGGTATAATATTTTTATATAGATATATATAATATTAATATTATATTAATATCATATATACATGATGATGGTGGGCCACTCCCATGTGGGACCGACCTTTAATTACGCAATCTCATCGTCCAAATGTAAGTGGACGGTGGATTTGGAATAGATATATATATATATATATATATAAAATATTATATTATATTATATTTAAATATATAATATATAATACATTAATATTATATATATTATCATAGTGGGCCACCCTCTCACGTGGGACCCACCTGACGAATGGTTTGGATGGCATGTATATTGCAGGTGGGCCATGTACGTGGGACCCACCTGATGAACGGTTTGAATGGTATATATATAACGGGTGGGCCACTTCCACATGGGACCCACCTTTAACACGAGTACACTGCACTGTCTAGATGGGTTGGGATGGTGGCAACTTCCTGCCATGATATATGTAATATACATAATATATAATATATTATATTATTAAAATAGTGTTTTGTGGGCCACTCTCACATGGGACCCACATGTATGTGTTGTATCCACACCGTCCACACCACAGGACGGTGGGACCCCACACGTATGCTACTATACGTGCAGCAGCAGCGGCATGGGCCACACAGTGATGTATATATTGTATCCATGCCATTCATCTGATGGATGGCCTGGCTCCTGTAGCAGCTTGCTGCTATAATTAAAGCCAGCAAATTCTGTGGGGCCCACTTATATATGTGTTATGTCTAAACCGTCCATCCTTTTGGCAAGCCGCTCAAGGTGGGCCACGTCCATGGACCCCATCTTGATGTATTGGTTCATCCAAACCGTCCATCCATTTGGCAGGACTTTCTCAAGGGTGAGACTGTAATAAAAAAGACAGATCCAGTTATTAGATGGACCTCACTATAGAAAATAGTGGATTGAATGCCCACCATTGGAACCCCTTTTGGGATTACAGAAGTTATGAACCAATGTAATATTTTTTTTTCCTCTAATATCAGGTCTTTGTGACCTTATGAACAGACTAGATGGGAAATAAATGCCATGATGGGCCCACTGGAATTCAACGGTGGAAATCACCATTATTTGTGATATGGTCCAAATGATCCTTTGGATATGATTTTTAAATAATACTCTAAAATGATCTCTAACAATGGATGAAGGGTGTAGTTGGTACGGCCCATTGGTATGGCTCATTTAACGTTTAGGGGCCCACTTGATGAGGCTCGATTTGATTTATTTGGCGACCCATTTGACTCAGCCCATTTGATCGACCCAATTGACTTGGCCCATTTGATTCGGTCCATCGACTCGACCCATTTGATCGACCCAATTGACTTGGCCCATTTGAATCGGCCCATTTGTATAGGCCCATTTGATTGACCCAATTGACTTGGCCCATTTGATTCTGCCCATCGACTCAGCCCATTTGTATTAGCCACTTGATCGACCCAAATGACTTGACCCATTTGATTCGGTCCATTGACTCAGCCCAATTGATTTGGCCCATTTGTACCGACCTATTTGATTCAGCCCATTTGATTCGACCCATTGATACGGCCCGATGTTAAATACATTAGCCCATGAGTGAGGCCCAATGTGATGCGTATATGCCCCATAAGCGAGGCCCATGGTGATGTGTATTAAACCATTGTATGAGACCGTGGACTCATTATATAATTGACCCTATGAGTGTTATTCATTGGGAGCAATATTGGTTAAAGGTCCACATTGATGGGCAATGATGGTTGGACGCCCACATTGTGACCTTCCCTTAGGCCTTGTTAGGCCCTTCCTCATCATTTTCTCATGGGTTAACCCTAATCAGTGGGCCCCATTCACCATAGATGGATGGTTTTACGCAATCAAGTTTGATATAACCACGGTCATGGGCCGATCTTTATATTATGATTTGATCGACTATTCATATATAGACCCTGCCTTACTTATAGGTCGATTATCAATGTCAATTATTGATGTTAATTATTGGTGCCGATTATCGAGGTCGATCCGATTATTGAGGCCGATTCCAATTATTGAGGCTGATTCCGATTGTCGAAGTCGATTCTGATTATCGAGGCCGATTCCGATTATCAAAGTCGATTTCAATTATTATCAAGGCCAATCTGATTATTGAGGCCGATTCTGATTGTCAAGGTCAATTCTGACTATCGAGGCCAATTTCGATTATTAAGGTCGATTCTGATTATTGAGGCAGACTCCGATTGCTGAGGCCCATTATGATGTATATGCGACCCATATTTGAGGCTCATTCTAAAGAGCATTCGGCCTCAGCTTGATGTATTTGAGGCCTATGTAATGTATGTGAGGCCTATATGATGAGGCCCATTGTGGTGCATTTGAGGGCTAGGCGATGGAGCCTGTTATGTTGTATATTAGGCCCATGTGAGAGGCCCATCGTGATGTATATTAAACTCTTGAGTGAGGCCCATAGTGTCGTATATTAGGCCCTTATGTGAGGCCATATGTCCACTATATGTTAGGCTTTATGCAGGCCATTCATTGGAGACAATGTTGGTTAAATGTCCACATTGTCGAGGCTGATTGTCGATGTCAGTTATTGATACCGATTATGAGTATGTGACAACATAGCATTATGATACATGTCCATATACATCATCTGCATGTTTATTGTGAGATGTGATTGATCATTGCATACGTCCTAATACAGATGATTTATGGGACTCCTTGATAGGTGGAGTTATCCCACATGAGCGCACGGTATGCACAGGATTGATGCATGATTGGATTACATGACTCATATATGCATCTTGCATTGTGTGATAGTGATTACTATACGCCCTAGCACATCAGGGCTATGACTTCCACAGGCATATCGTGGATGACTAGATGGGACACCAAAAATGTTTGATTCGAGCATCCGGGCACTTTGGTTGTCCATGGGTGAAAGTCTCAAAACCTCTGAAACTAGGAGACACCCCAATGTCGAGACCGAGTGGATACTTGAGCGCCCGAGTGCCAAATACTATGAGACCGCGTCTTCCATTGTGTCGTAGTCGGTTGGGAGGGAGTGTGGCCTTGCCCCCCTGAGAGTAGGGGGCATAGCTAAGCTGAGTTTGACCAGCTCATGAGGTCTCTTCCACTTGCATGGTCGCGCATTAGTGGACTGCGATTTTCATGTAAAGTGTACTAGACCCCAGTGATGATCTCAGAGATGTATAGTACTGATTTGTGGAGCAGGAGTTACATACTCATTCATTCATTCACTATCCACTTGGGCTGATAGTGCGCAACTATTTGTTACGTGTACCTTCACAATGGTCAGGATTTCGGTTGGGGGGCACGACTAACCTGAGATCAGGAGTTTACCGCATTGAGTCTAACTATCCAAATTAGGTATGGGACTGGTTTAGATAAAAGTCCCTTATAATAGACCACATAGCTTGCGATACTACGTACCATCATCCCGACTTCACACTCCAGCATGGTCATTCCATTCGCACTACATATTGCATTACATCCGCGGCATATAACATTTTGAGTTACTGTGTTTCTACATTTATATGGTTTAGATACGGCTAACGGTATTCGTGATCTCATCAGGTATTGTATATTGCATTGCATCCTCGACATCTGATATTTGGCTCTTTATGACTCCTCTCTTGTATAGCTAATCTATTTGCGTAGTCTAATATCCTATGATTCATGATCTTACCAGTATTTCTGATATTATATGATTATGGCATTGTATTGAATACTTGGCACTTACCTTGTGCACACACTTACACCACCCTCTGAGCTTTCTATAAGCTTATGCATGATAGATGCGTGCAGGTGATGTTAGGTTGTAGCAGTATAAAGCTTGGAACATGTAGCTGACTTCTGAAGCTTTGATTTTGACATATGTATTTCCCTTTCAGCATTGTAAACAAATGTTTACATTAGTGAATACGTGATGATGATGTTACCTTTGTGATTTGGGTAAACTTGTGGTTATGCTTTTACGAGATAAATGTACGTTGAAAAATTCTCCTTGTAAGATCCCAGGATTGGAACCTGGCATACAGGCGCTGGGAGCCGAGAATGGGGTATTACGGAAGCTGTTGGCATCGAATTCGATGATTGGGATTCCTGTGAATCTGATTTTTGGGTTTGGGGCGTGACAATTTGTCCTTCCAATTTTTGTAATAGGACAGGTTATTTGTAATAAGGGCCTGACCCTTATTTGGCCAAGTCAAAAAATAATACCAACCCGTGTGTTTAAGGTTGGCCTTCATGTAACGTCCTAAATTTTTACTATTTTGGATTGCCAAAAATCCTCAAAATTTTTTTTATAACTAGCTCACGTCGTCACATACTGACCCTTAATGCTCAAGGCGAGCCTATAAGTAGGTGATACCAGCAAAGAACTGCACAAATTCGATTAACCAACCATATGAAGCCAACTAATCCGCCTGATCACTTAAACCTTGTTCATATAGGGCCCAAATCTAACCGACCTATCACTAACTAATTAAGACAATTGTAACTAAATTAAAGATCTATCCAAAGTCGAGTCAGCTATGTCCCGGATCTTAACTAATGTATCAAATCAACCCGGTTACTCATTCAGCCTAAGAACCAACAATCTAGAGTGATTATGAATAAATAACTATTTTTTACTAATTTCGATTAGGCCACACTATGAACTTAGTTAATTCAGACCCTAATAACTGTGCCCAAGAAATATCCCTACCCAATTCATTCAAAGAATGCCCCGATTATTCAAACAAGCTCTAGATCGCTCATTAGTCGGCCACTAGTTCCAAAATTATAGAATAATGTCTGTCTCACTGGCTTGACGTCCATCGTGGATGGTGGGTCCAAACGATGCCCCGAACCACACAACTTGGACTATAAAGGTAGAGCTTGAAAGGTGCAACTCTCTAGGACTTGAAACCTGAAACTTAAGTGAGTTGGCCCCGCCACTAAAATGGTAAAATTGCTACTTTCCAACATTTGAATTGCAATCAAACTTGGGCCATGAGTCGAGGATATTTCCCTACTCATATCCGTATAACTATGGGCATGATCGATCATCAGTGACCATTGATCACAAATCAGGCCCCCATGGTAAATTGAGTCATCCATTTACCGCCAAATTCGGACCAATCGCTCATTCAACAATGGGACACTTGCCCCATGGCACATATGGGTTAGGGGCTTTGGAATGGCCCTATGGGTCAAAATTCAGCCCTAGGGGCATGCAGGTTAGAAAAAGGGGCCCCATGGCCATTTAGATAAAAAAAAAAAAAAGGATTATATAAAGCCCAAAAACTCATTTCTCCACTCCCATACAAATTTCAATCTGCAACAAAGAGAGGGAGTAGGGAGAGAAGGAGATGGGGACCTTGGGGAGGCTTGGCCGATTTCTCCGCCCCTGCTAGCTGCAACAAAGCCCGCAACCGCAACATGTAGTAGGAAAATAGCCCCGCTATGAAAAAGAGGTAATTACCGGACCCTCCTCGTGGATTTAAACCTCATAAACTGATTTGCATGCGCCCTTACAAGCAATTTCATCAGTGCAAGGCTCTGGCACGCTAGCTTATGGATCCCAACCTTTGAAGTGGCACCACAAATCGACGAATTACTTTTAGGTGCGAACCATTATCCTTAGGTGGTCATTTATCAAGTCTAGGCTAGGATTAATGAATTTTGCTATGCATGTTATTTTTCAAGGGAAATAATAGTAGACATTTATTTTAATTTGATTAAACTTGATTAAAAGGGAAGTATTTTAGCTCCAAGCCATCTAATGTTTACCTTGTTTGATTTCCTTTCCACTATGAGAAATTTGAGTATATCTCATCACCAAACCTGTGGTAATTTGGGAAAAATGTGTTGCATGCCTTCCATGCATATGAATTGAGATAATTAACTGCATAATTACTTTCATGCATGCTCAAATTTCTGCAATTAGGATTAGAATATGTTATTCTTACAACATTACGTGAATTGGAAGTCTTACATGCTTGCTTAGAACTCCCTTGCAATTTGATCTTTAGTAATATTAAGCTTATGAATTATACTTAAGCATGCTTAAATTTTCCACAACTAGAAGTAGATTGTAGTGTTCCTTTGTTATATCTAGATATTCAATTCCCCTTGTTGGGTTGGCCAGTAATATTGAAGCCCGTAGTGGCGGTCCCATCAATAGGGCTACCCAACGACCCATTTGGTTCAAGTACAGATAGTCGATAATAGTTGGACTACATGGGATGCTTGCTTCCAATGTCTTGTGTTTCGTAGCTCGCCTGAATGAGGTAAATTGGCTCACTAGCTGACCAACCACGTATGTTAACCATATAAGGTCACGCCTGCCTGAATCTAAAGCACCCCATACTTTTGTGAGACTATTATTAACCAGTAATGATAAGATCCCCAAGACTCATGAGCTGGGCATGGTGGAATGGGATACTGTGTTTGAGCTGACGGCCTACGCTGGGGTAACGAGCCTCCTCATAGTGACCAGTGAGTAACCAAGTCTCCAGAGTGGAGCATGGTGGAATGGGACACTATGTCCGTGCTGTTGGCCTACGCTGGGGTGATAAGCCTCCCTATAGTGACCAGCAAGCACAGGAAGTGATAGATCCTTGTAAGAATGGCCCCCATAAAATTACCCGACCGATGGTTCTGTGTCAGAGTACTTATCGAATAACCCGAGCATGAATGGAATTGGGTGAGGAACCCTTTTTCTTATGGTGATTTAGTTATGTGACAAGCCCGCACCTAGGAACTGAGTGATCATACTCGGTGTTTGGGTGACGACTTATATCGAGTTGATCCTCATACCTTTAGGTATTATGCCTTACCTTTAAAATTATTAATTTGTGAAACAAATGGATGATACCTAAATTTGGATCAAGGATCACAGGCTCCGAGCCGCTACGGCCGCCCTAGGCTAAGTGATATGGATAAGGCCATTGATTAAATGGAGGTGTTTCAGCTTTCCCAATCTTGCTGGATGAATGGACTTAATTAAATACTTAGCTAACATCAATATTCACGCATTGCATTAGTTAGATTGGCGATGCAGCAATCAAGGTCATATTAAGGGAGTGTTTATCATTTGCGATCGTAAGATGGAGTTACTTGAGAGAGTATTGTATGGCGAAGGCATGCATCATATCATAATACCATACATGTGCATTAATAAGAGTGTTTAGGAATTGTATAATCACTTTACTTTTCATTAATTATGTCTATGTAATTGATAACATGTGTAACTTATTGCTAATGGAACCCACTGAGTTGATCACTCACTCCCACTCTGGAACGGTGTTTTAAAACACCAATCAGACCCTATCTTAGATGTAGGTACCACAGAGCCTGACGCGTTGGATGAGGCGACCATTACATAGTCTATTTTAATCGAGGAATTGCTCAATGCCAGGTAAAATGAACTATAGAACCCCACTTCCACAAAGCATAAGTGGCACTCGGGACATTTGGGGTTGAGTATCTACTTGGCCCATGAAATCCGGGGTGTTACACTTCATCTGGTAGAGGTGGAGGAATTCTTTAACGGTCAGCTTGGTATTCCGGAGCTAAAACCATAAAATGTAGGCCCCCAACAAAGTCCTCCAAGAATTCAAAATTATCTGGTTAGGAGCTAACCTTAGACAAGATGTGACCTCCTTGACAATGCGGTGAATAGGGAGTATGAGGCCATATTGCAAGGCCACTAGATATACAGCCACCTCGCCCTTGCAAAGATCTCTTGGAATCTCACCAAGTCCAAGAGCTCGTAGTACTATAGAGTCAGGAATGTGATACTTTAACCTAATTTAAACCAGGTTAGATTCCTCAAGCCTCAACCCAAATGGGCCTACATCCACAGGCTATTTTACGAAACATTGAGTTATCGTTCTCTCTGTCAAGGTGGACCCTACGTCGACATCTATAGGCCGCTCCATAGAGGATTGTCCTATCACCCTCTCTGTCGGGGCAGACATACTCTCGCTATCACATTGCAGCGAAATCGAAGACGGTGGATCGCAGGGGCCCTTAATCGTGAATCCCCACTTTTCAGCCCTGAATCGCCCTTGAAATTTGAAGGTTCAGCCCATTCATTTGAAGTATTAGAAATTTGTGGCTAAAAAAATGAAACAAAGAAGAAAAATAGAGAAAATCTAAAAGAACAGAGCTTGCCAAAGAAGAAGACTTCCTACTTACCGAAAATCGCCAAGTCCGGGAAGTCTGAGAAAGGCAGCAGAGGCAAATGGCTAGGACTGCTGGGGTTCCCCCTTTTTACAAGGAACCTCGGCTACAAGCATTAATTACCTGCATTTAATGCTGCAGCCAAAGAGACGCCACCTCGCACAAATCCTGCCACAGGGTGACTTCCCATTGGATGGACGACCTGATTTCCAAAGTTGTGCCACTTATCCATGCCCTATAGACCAAAAACTGAAAAGACGCCTTGCCGACACACGCCACCACGAGTGCACTATCATTATCATTACAGATTCCCCCTCGATCTTAGAGCCTATTGCCCTTCTCTGCAATAATGACAAAATACCATGAGTCAATCCACTCTGCACCAACTTACTTCCCGAGCTTACATAGTGAGCTCGGAAGTAGGGGGCTACTGTTATGGGTGAAAATGGACTGACCAAAGGCAACCAATGTGATAGAATATAGAAGGACCCAAGGAAAGCGGCCTGGCTCTAATGCTCGGGCACAACTTCTGCATGGAGATCGACGACTTAAGAACTTGACAAATTACCTAGGACTTGTTGTTAGGGTACGAATCAAATTGTTCTACATATTAGAAGAAGACCCGACCATAGCCTACCAAACATTTAGCTTGGGATGATCATCCTCAAGTCGACTGACCCTGGGCTTTAAATCCTGTGGTTAGTTTAGATGGTCGACCTCGGATAGCAGTCCCTTATGTTTCCAAGTCACGACGACCCGACCTTATCACTAAAAATCATTCCCGAGGATCTCGGGAAACGACTGAGAAATGGAAGCAACGCACGCCTATTATTCAAGGAACACTTCTATCCACGTAACCAACTCTAGTCCTGTAAAAAGAGGCCCCACTTACAGAGAAAGGTACACACTAATTACCCTTAAATCGACTAGACCTAAATTCCCCAAGAGTTCTAACTTAGCCATCGAAGGGTCCCCCTGCCATAACCAGGGTCACCTTTATCATCTCCATGTTGCAAGTACCCAAAGGTCTTGTAAGGGCTAACCGAATTTCAGCAACAACAATAGGGTATGTGTTAAAAATGAGCTAGATTCGAAACATGAGTGGGCCACACTGTGAGTAGCAAAGTTTTTCATAGAAATCTTCCTAAGATCTATTGGGACAATTCTATATTATGTTTACCGATCATAAGGTCATACCTTTTCTTTTACACACCCACACCCTCATAAGGTCATACCTATTGGAATGAAAAGCATTAGTATGGTTAATAAAATTGGTTTAGATGTAGGTAATAGCAATTTGGTGGTTTAAATTTAAAAAATGGGTGATTTTGATTAGATCCTTAACTAGCTATAGTGATGGAAGGGTTAAAGTGAAGATCAGATAATTAGATAGCCTATTAGGCCCACGATGAGTATCCTCAATGGTTTAGATTTATAGGGGATTATGTATTAAAGTGGATGTGATTATTTGAAAGTAGGGTTGCCATGATCGATTAGTTTAGAATCAAGATGAATGGTAGAATGTCTAAGTCTAGCGAGGTTGGTTAAGTGGTTAATTAAGTATGTGGGGGTGGCTAACAGTGAAGTATGAACTGACAGTGGGGTGTACTAACAAGCTAACAAAAAAAATATGTGGAGGTATATTGGGTCTTAGGGTTGATACGAGGTGTGCATGGTCCAACTATGTGCAAGTTCAAGTGTCATACCCCTAAAATCATGGACTCGAATTGGGGTGTGTGCTAGGATACGCACTCGTGTACCGACACAAGCATTTTAATTTTCGTGGTATTACATTAAATGTCGATGCTAATGACATGGTGCATATTGCAATGGACCTGAGATTGTTAGAATGGCAATCTAAGAGGTTCTTCATTGTTTAGAGGTGTTCCCTTTTGGTCGTGCAACAACGGACTAAGACAGTCGAGATAGCCTCATTGGAGACCTCAAATGATTATTGGAGAAATTCAACTATCTAATATTTGATGAGACCGAGCTCTAAGACTGACCGAACAATCAGGAGAATCGTGCCGCATTATCTGATTTTAGATAAAGACTTGTGTTGGTGTATTTTTATGGGATGTCTTCCCCCGAGTCGGATCTTCTTCCACCTGCACAATCAACAATATCAAGGGGACCCTGGCTAGAGCTGGGGAGCCTCCGATGCTTAAGTCAGTCATCTGATTTATGGTAAAGGGTTTTTTGAGTTCGGTCTTGCATACCTGCTTCTGTAAAAAGCTTGGATATTTATAGATCTTAGGAATTCTCATCGTACAAGGATTCTTCTCCTGACTATCCGGAGATTTACTCCTCTTCACTGATTGCTCCCGATCCCGAGAATCTTGGGATCGGATACCCGTATTCCTGGATTTTCGGAGCGGTATTTGCATTCATACCGCCTTCTCTTATCTCGGTTCAGTTGCTACCGAATCTAGGGGAGTCTCGGCCGAGTCGGGAACATAAGTTTTCTGCCTTCTCACGGATGGAATAGTCTCAATGATTATTCGTCGTCCTTCCTTACTTCGTGGCCGACAGAACTAACTCGTTAGGTCGGTTTTATTCTATCAGTCGGGTGGCTTATAACATGCTCGGCCTTCTGTAATCTTATACAGACGAGGTTATCTCTCCGACAGAGTAACTTTAATCGTCTCTTACTTATGTCTCTTGGCCTATCCCTTATTCTCTCGGCTCTGACCGTTGTCTCGAACTCTTCGGGCAGTGCCAGCGAAGCCGACCTACTTGGAATCCGAGTCTCCGGACTTGACATATTTTTCCCCAACAGTAAGCCCCCCTTACTCCTTGTGTCATTCACAGCATCAAGGGGTAATGAGTTTTTAGGTCGGTTCGTATTAAAGTCCGAGGTCATGATGAGGAATTTAATGCCCTTTGCATCATCCCTAACGTGTGACGGTGCGTCTCCCAAGGCCACACGTGCGGGCAGCCGTCAGGTCGTTTCATCCGCTTATGGGAATTGGACGCGTGGCGAAGGCGTTACCGCTGTCAGTCGGCGTGCGCCACGTGTCGAGAGGGGGAATCGAGACGAGCGTCGTTTCACCTTTTCATTAAATGCCCTGCCACGTGGCACGGCTATAAAAAGGTCGGGCAGGAGGAGCGTATGAATTTTATTTTCGCCTTCCTTCCTCCCACCCCTGTATCCTCCTCCGAACTTTCTTTCTTCATCTTCTTCCTTCCCTTAGCTGTCGTTTCCTCCTCCGTCAACTTCTTTTGCATCCACTATCATCCTCCCCGGTGAGTTTTTTCCCTCCACTCCTATAGTCGTTAATGGATACATGTGGCTCCCAAAGCCCCTGGGAGGGGATGTTCGGAGATGAGGGTGTGTCTCAACATCTCTGGAATGTTGCGGAACCACCCTCCCTACTGATGGAGTTTGTCGTCGGCGCTGATGCCACATTCTGGCTTGTAAGGGGGGCCAACGACTTGTCGGCTGAGCGCCCCACTCAAGCCAGTCCGTCCAGTGGAGAAGTGTCTCTGGTGACCCGTCCAGGGAGACCTAACCTCGGGATGGATCAGTTGGAGGAGGAAGAGGGAGTAGTTTAGAATCAAGATGAATGGTAGAATGTCTAAGTCTAGCGAGGTTGGTTAAGTGGTTAATTAAGTATGTGGGGGTGGCTAACAGTGAAGTATGAACTGACAGTGGGGTGTACTAACCAGCTAACAAAAAAAATATGTGGAGGTATATTGGGTCTTAGGGTTGATACAAGGTGTGCATGGTCCAACTCTGTGCAATTTCAAGTGTCATACCCCTAAAATCATGGACTCGAATTGGAGTGTGTGCTAGGATACGCACTCGTGTACTGACACAAGCATTTTAATTTTCGTGGTATTACATTAAATGTCGATGTTAATGATATGGTGCATATTGCAATGGGCCTGAGATTGTTAGAATGGCAATCTAAGAGGTTCTTCATTGTTTATAGGTGTTCCCTTTTGGTCGTGCAACAACGGACTATAACAGTCGAGATAGCCTCATTAGAGACCTCAAATGATTATTGGAGAAATTCAACTATCCAATATTTGATGAGACTGAGCTCCAAGACTGACCGAACAATCAGGTGAATCGTGCCGCATTATCTGATTTTAGATGAAGACTTGTGTTAGTGTATTTTTATGGGATGGCTTCCCCCGAGTCGGATCTTCTTCCACCTGCACAATCAACAATATTAAGGGGACCCTGGCTAGAGTTGGGGAGCCTCCGATGCTTAAGTCAGTCGTCTGATTTATGGCAAAGGGTTTCTTAAGTTCGGTCTTGCGTACCTTCTTCTGTAAAAATCTTGGATATTTATAGATCTTAGGAATCCTCATCGTACGAGGATTCTTCTCCTGACTATCTGAAGATTTACTCTTCACTGATTGCTCCCGATCCCGAGAATCTTGGGATCGGATACCCGTATTCCTAGATTTTCGGAGCGGTATTTGCATTCATACCGCCTTCTCATGTCTCGGCTCAGTCGCTACCGACTCTAGGGGAGTCTCGGTCGAGTCGGGAACATAAGTTTTCTGCCTTCTCACGGATGGAATAGTCTCGGTGATTATCCGTCGTCCTTCCTTACTCCGTGGCCGACAGAACCAACTCGTTAGGTCACTTTTATTCTATCGGTCGGGTGGCTTATAACATGTTCGGCCTTCTGTAAGCTTATGCAGACGAGGTTAGCTCTCCGACAGAGTAACTTTAATCGTCTCTTGCTTATACCTCTTAGCCTATCCCTTATTCTCTTGGCTCTGACAGTTGTCTCGGACTCTTCGAGCAGTGCCAGCGAATCCAACCTACTTGGAATCCGAGTCTCCGGACTTGACATATTTTTCCCCAACAACTTGTATAAAAAGGGAGCCAATGACCTTCTGCTTAAGTGTTTAAGAAAAAGACAAGGCTATGATTGTCATAGGAGAAGTAAATGAGGGCATCCGTGGGGCTCATCAAGCAAGACAAAAGATGCGATGGTTGATTCGAAGACATGGCTATTATTGGTTGACTGTTGGAAGGATTGTATGAAATACACGAGATGGTGTCGAGCTTTCCATAAGCATGGCCCACTACAACACATACTTACGACAGAACTACACCCTATATAAAATCATGGTTGTTTTGTGGGTGGGCCATAGATATTATTAGTCAAATTCACCCACCATCTTCAAAGCAACACATCTTTATCATAGTTGCGACCAATAACTTTACGAAATAGGTTGAGGCATGGTTATTGCATGGAGTCGGTCAGGTGGAAGTACCGAACTTTATCAAAGAGCATATCATACACCAATTTGGAATCCCTGAGATCATCATAGTGGATAGAGGAGAAGCATTCTTAAGAGCCCAGATCTAGTCTTTCGCTAGTGCTTACAAGTTCAAGTTCATCTATTCCATGCCGTATTATACTCAGGTCAATGGACAGGTCGAGTCAACCAACAAAATTCTTAAAAAATATCATCAAATGGATGGTAGATGATCACCCTATTTTGTGGTAAATGACATTGTCAGAAGTGTTGTGGGCCTATCGAACGTCTCAGAGGACCAACCCAGAATTTCTCTGTTTCCCTAGCTTATGGGCATGATGTTGTGTTGCCCATAGAAGTTAATATTTCTTCACTTAGATTGGGTTATTAGAACTATCTAACTCCTCCGGAATTCATTGAAGCAATGCTCATGAAGCTTGAATAGCTCGACAAGTCAAATTGTAGGCTCTTGATACGTTGAAAGTACATAAAGCCAAAGTTGTCAAAGCTTACAATAAGAAGGTGAAAGGGAAAACCTTTGGTGAAGGACAGATGGTTTGGAAGACCATTCTTCCAATCAGTGCTAAGGATAAAAATATGGTAAGTGGTCTCCAAAATGAGAGAGGCCACTAGTGGTAAAAATAAGTACTGAGAGGAGTGTACTTGCTACAATACGTGACTGGTTATGCAAGTAGAAATTCTATAAATGGCTTGTATTTGAAGAAACACTATCCAACGTTGTGGGAATCCATGCAAAGAGAAGACAAGTCAACTCCTAAGCAAGCCAGTAAAAATGAAGAAAAAAAGAGTGAAAAAAAAAAGAAGTCAAGGATCAAGTAATGAGGTAAAAAGAATTTTTTATATATTCCCTTATTCGAATGATTATAGAAACGGATTACAAAAAAATTTCTTATAAAAGAAAAATACATGCATTGGAATAAAATAAGAGAAAGAAAAATGAATGTCTCTAATCGATTGTCCTCTAGGAAGCCAAGTCCTTCATCTTCATTTCTTTTACAAAAATAGCTGCTAAGCTTTCATCTTTAGATGCCGCCCATAAAGAGCGTCATTCTTCTAGAAAACTGCCACCATTTAATCTAGACAAGGAGTAGCAAAAGCCATGGCAGGAAGGCTGGAAGGTGGTGAAAGAGCTAAATGATGAGCTAGCATGGTGATGAGTTATATTTATAGACAATCATCACTGTCGAAGCTTGTACCTTAGCATTTAAGGTGGGAGATTTCTGACGTAGCATTAATGCACACAACGGACAAGCGTGAACCCCGTTCCATCCCATGTCGCATGTTAGAGCAACCGTTAAATTCAAAAAATCAAACATCTCATCACATATTTTGATGTGAAGGGACATGGTGGGCATTGTTTTCAACTCTGATGGCACGTCCATGTAAACCAATAAGATACTATCAAATGTCAACACTACTTACTAAATGATGGACAAAATCCTATTCATGTACCGAGAATATCTTCTGCCCCACGTCCTTCTATGGCACATCACCTACTAAAAGCATAATGGCATAGTGTCGTACGCACGTTTATAGATAAGAAACTATGACGAATGACATGTAGCCTTAACACAAGTGACACGTGTAGTTGAAGTAGCTTGCCTGACAAGTTTATAAAGACCCATTGAGATATGGATTCTATCATAATCAAGATATTCTCAGCAAGGCTGCCTCATACAGTCCTACCAAAATAGGATATATCCTCTTAGAGATAATCGATGCTCTTGCTGCGATTACAAAGGTTCAAGAAACGGATTCTTCTCAAAACGGATGGAGATTAAAGATACTGTGAGGAATCTAGATCCAGTGAGACTAATCACGTAACATTCATGGATCTCTGTAGTCATGCTGGTAAGATCTAAAAATGGTTTTGAACCATAATCTTTGAATATCTCTTTGGTCAGGCTGGGATGATCAAAAAATAATTGCACATCATGATTGTCAAGGATCTTGGATTAGCTAGGAAACCCAATGAGTGCTTGCCTCCTCGAGCTATATAAGGAGCACACATTGAAAAGGTCGAGGCCCATGCCAAATGCAATCTCTCATACAATGTGCAACACTACTTATCTTAGTTTAGATTCCTCCACTTCTGTCCAATCACACTGTGGAACGACTGGAGTTTAGGTTAGCTTAGATCGCTATTATCCAACGCCATCGCTACAGTACACTTAGAAGTAGTATAAATATACATGACTTACCATCATTGGATCCTTGATCAACTAAGTCCTTATTTGGAAGATTAAACCACCAGTCAGATCATGATCGACTGTTCACAATCCCAAATGTAGGGTCGGGATGCAGTAATAATCTTGGTGAGACTGAGGTCGAATCCACAGGGACTAATCGCATGTGTATTATGAAAACAACTAGATGTAGAACTAGAAGAAGATGTAAACCTAAATCTCGAAGTGTAGAGAGAGTAATTGTGAATTATTTAACTAAAACTTAAGAAATTCAAAGGCGAGAACTGGGGTTTCCAAGCATCCACTTGTAGGTTCTCAAGATGTTATCTCGCTTGATTCGAGGACACAACTGGAATCAGAGTCCTATCTTATCCAATTGGTAAGAAGAGATTTGTCAGATCTCTGAACTTCTCATGTATCTAATCATTAATGGATGAGAGTTGTGAGGATTTGGAAGTGATTTTATCACCTAACCATGCCCAAGAGATAAGGCAAACAATAGGATTTACCAATCCCACAACCAATCATAAGAGAATTGTGAAGGTTAGGAAGGATTCCATCATCCTACCATGGCCAAGGAATGATGGTGAACAACGAGACTTGCTAATTTTACAATCTTAATTTAGGAAAAGAAGATATTCAAAACAATTGCAGATCTATTATAATTTGTCACAACAAACCATTAACAACTAAAAATATTCCTTATAATCAAACTAAAATCCAAGAAAGTTCAACAAAACATGAATCAAAACAAAATTAACATCTCAATCACTTTACAAGCTTCACCTCTTAGCCCTAGCTAAGAGGTTTAGCCAACCATAAATGATTGGATCTAAAACCCTAGAAGAAAGCATGAAAAACTAAGGAAGAAAGAAGAAAAATGCTTGGCGATGGCTCTTTGTCCTTGTGCTTCACTCCTCCAAACCCTAAATTGATTAGATAGATCCCTAGGGATGCCCTGGGGACTCCTCTTTATAATTGTGCAACACCTCCTTTTGCACCTCTTTGCAAAAATTTGAAAACTACTACAAATTTATGCGCTCTACGTAACTTCACGCAATTCGTTCAATGACATTAAACAGGCTTCGATGTCATCGAAGGTGTCTTTTATACGTGCTTTTTTCATGCTTTTGTAGGTTCATCCAGACTCTGAAACCTTCGATGTCATTGAAGAGGCCTTCGATGTCATCAAGTGTTGTTCAAGGAATCAATAATGTGTCCAAAACAGTCCAGAGAGTTATTCCAATTTCTTTAATAAATTCGATGTCATCGAAGAGACCTTCGATGTCATTGAGCAAATCTTCAATGTCATCAAGGAGTGCTTCAAGTAATCAAAAATGATGCCCATGTGTCCAACGAGTTTAGCCAAAATTCAGCCAAAATTTGATGTTATCGAAGAGGCTTTCGATGTCATCGAGTAGAGCTTCGAGTCATTGAAAAATGTCTTCAATTTGTCCAGCGACCAACTTGATTTTCCTTCATAAATTTGATGTCATCGACCCGTGTTCAATGTCATCAAATATGTCCTCGATGTCATCGAATTATGTTTGATGACACAGTAAATCTTTATTCCGCACTTATTCTTTCGGCTTTATTCCTTCTCCACTTGGTTTTCTTAAATCTTAGGACCTTGAAATCTTCAATCTTCAATCTTTGTCTCCTAAGATCCATTCTTTGCCTTGGTGATCTTCGAGCGTCAAATCCATGCTTTCAGCATCTTTTTCAATTCAAGATCTTAAATTCACCTTGCAACACAAACATGAGTAAAATAGGATATTAAGCAGTATCATGTTCATAAAACCAAGATATAAATGGGGTTCAATATGCAATATTTGACCCTCAACACAATTCCCAACTAGCATTTTGCTAGTCCCAAGCAAAGTATGCATAAAATAAATCTCAATGCTTAATGTCAGAAATGTTTTTCAGAAAATAATCTTTTATGTACTCAAGGATGAATGGGTAGAATTAAGATATGAAAGTGAGATTTCAAAAACCTAGAACCCAATCATATAAGCAACCAATCAAACAAGTTTTTTATCCATTAAATCGAAGCATAATTTGTATTTTAAGTTTTTAAATGTGCTCAGTGAAATAAATTTACTTCCCATACGAATACTATCAATTCCTCATGTTAGTTATGCTCATCACTTCAAGATCAATTTGAAACTCACGTACTGATTCCAAACTTATCTCATTTTCCTTCTTTTTTTAGTTTTTAATTTTATATCGACAGTCAATTCTTATTCATTCTTTTTATTTTCACATTCTTTTCCAGTTTTTTTTTCATTCTTTTTCATGACCTCTTTGTCGATCTCCTATTTTTTTAACTAGTTCTTTTCTTCTTTTAAGGTGGATAAAATTCTCTAAACTCGATTCTCACCATCTATCAATGATTCACATACTAGCAATCAAAACTTCCAATATGTCTTACCAAAGACAAATTGAATGTGTCTTGTGATTTAGATTGACATTATATTCAAACTTCCTCTTAATCAATTAAGTGCAAGAACTTAGGTGATAGATTACTTAGATGATTAGACTCCAGCAATTCAAAATTCAATATCTATCCCATCATACTCAAAGCATTCTTAAGTATACAATTCATCGCTTCCCAAACAAATTTCAACCTGAAACATTGAAAATTTTCAAAAATTTTGCTCAAAACAGAGAAAATACTAATTAGTTTACCTAATCCCCCATCCCAAACTGAAAAATCCACATGGTCCTCAATGTAAAAGAATTAAGCATATAATGTAAAAGAGACAATGAAAAGAAAAGAAAAGTGATGGAAAGGTAATACCTGAAGAAGGAATTTGGAGGCTTTTCCAATAATCATAGTGTGAAGATAGGTAAGCACAAAACAAAACTCAACAGAGTATAACCAAACCATCCTAAACAGCGGAAGCAAACTACCCTAGTTCTATGAAAGCGATAAACCTACCTATACCTCCATCAGACTAGGAGATCAATCCTAGAAAACAGGATCACTCAAAGGTATGGACATGTCCTCTGAATCAAATTTTTCAACAAATGGCTTTCAGCGATGTCCATTTACTTTGAATTAATTGTCATTGTTTGGATTCCGAATCTCGACAGCCCTATGAGGATAGACATTAGTAATAGTGAAGGAGCCAGTCCAACGAGATCAGAGTTTACCTATAAAGAGATGTAACCGAGAATTGTACGAAGACCTTCTGACATGGTATGAATGATTTCCGAAGAATGTGTCGGTCATGAAATACTTTCATCTTGTCCTTGTAAATTCTTGAGTTCTCTTATGCATCATTCCGAATTTCTTCAAGTTCATTCAATTGAAGTTTGCATAGAGAGCCAACTAACCCGGTTAATTCGCTCGACTCGGCCCAACCTGAAACTGAGTTCGATCTAGGACGAGTCATTTTCTTCAGCTCAAAACTGAGTTCGGGCCGAGTTTGAACATGTCCCAGTTCAACCCGACTCGGTCCGAAACCCAACTCGTCCTGGTTTGACTCGACCATTTACATACAGACATACATACATATATATTTCTAAATCCTTACCCTAACCATTTAAGACAGAGAAGTGAGAATGCCGCCCAACCCTAAACCCTAAACTCTCATTCTCTCTCTCTCTAATCTCTCTCTCTCTCTCTCTCTCAATCTCTCTCGCCCTCTCTCTCAATCTCTCTCTTGACTTCTAGGATAGTTCACCACTCATCTTTGAAGTGACAGTGACTCATCCACCTCATAGGTGTCATAGATTTATAAAAATTTAATCCGTCCAAATCGCGGGTCCCTTTATAGATGGAGCAGAGTCCAAAAATCATATAAATTGGAAGGTCATAACCATTTAAGTTTGACGATTGTAATATTTTAACCATTCATTTGATAGCCGCTGACTGGATAGCCTAAATAGTTTGACATGTTTCAAGTTATGCACCGTCCACAATGAGATGTATAACTTGAATGGCCTAAATTCACTCAAATATGAAAAGGAATTATAATGTCCTGACTAATTAGATTTTTTATGGAGTCTATAGTTCAACTATCTAATCCGTTGATCGAGGGCCTAGTAATGGGATGCGGATTATCTACCAAAGCCCTTCCCATGAACTTGCTATAAGGTTTAAAACCGGCCCGAACTCGCTCGATTGCTGACCAGGCCGAGTTCGAGCTGGACATGTTGGCTCGGTGACCTGGCCGGGCCGGGTTCGAGCTGGGTTTGGCTGGTGACCAGGCCGAGCCGAGTTGAGCCTAGTTCGACTCGGTTCGGCCTGATGTACACCCCTAGAGCCAGCGTTGTCCAAGTTGATGTTTAGATTTTTAATAGCCCAATAGGCTTTATGTTCTAACTCTACATGCAAGTGGCTAGCCTTCCCATAGACAAGTCTAAGGGGTGACATTCCAATAGGGGTTTTAAATGCAGTATGGTAAGCCCATAAGGCATCGGTCAATCAAATTAACTAATCCTTACGGTCAGGGTCAACCGTCTTTTCCAAGATATGTTTAATTTTCCTATTGAAAATCTCAACTTGCCCACTTATTTATGGGTGGAATGGAGTGCTCACTTTGTGGGAGATGCCATATTTCTTCATTACGTTCACAAATGGCCTATTACAAAAATATGAACCTTCATAACTAATGATGGCTCGAGGCATTCCAAACCAGGAAAGGATGTTGTAACACCCTGAAAATCAGGGGTCATGTATAAACCCAACTCCCGAGTTCCAGACCGTCACTTATGCAACAAAAATGATTATGATTCAATGTTGTCTGAGTTAAAGCATTCACATGAGTAAAAGTATACCAAAACTGCAATTCATACTCCAGATTCAATGATAAAAGCAAGCGGAAGACTAAAGGATATACATATCACTGTATGGAAAACAAAATAGATCTCAACTGTCTCCAAAGTATGAATACATCTCTGAGTCTCATATACATGTAAATAACCAAAAATTAAATGTCAAAATAGTCCCACTGAGTAGTCCCGTCAATCCAGGCCACCTAAGCAAAGCCGTCGTGGTACTGCATATATGAGAACTCGTCCTAGTCCTCATCATAGTCCGGCTCTGCCTCCTGAATCGCTGCCTCACCTGCATCTAAGATAGGGTCTGGTGGGTGTTGCAAACACCATCCCGTAACGTGGGAGTAAGTAGCTAACTCAGTGGAATAATAGAGCAAAGATTAGCATGTTCTCAAATCAATCATGTGATAATAGTAAAGCAGTAAATCAAACATTCCTAATACTGTTGTTAATGCAATATGACATGACATGATGGATGCCCTCACCGACATTCTCCCTCATACGGCACCATCTTCGTCCTCGGCATGCTTGCGTACCGCTCAGTGCTCCACATCTTCCATGCACATGCAATGTGATGTTGATATGATTACCGAGTTATTATTATTCCATTCAAACAGCAGGATTGGAAAACTAAGGTACTTCCCTTATATCAATCCCAACACAGATCCTGTCTAGGGTCGTCACTCCTAGTAATCTCCTACGATGTATATTTTGTAGGTCGCTGTAAGGGCTGTCAGGGCTATTCTCGCACTCGTTGCACCGCTCCCCCATCACCTTATCAATACAGGCCTACTGTACCCTTACTGCTACGAAAGGGTCGTCACCTCCCGTAGACTCAGAATACGCTCGCGGTCACTACAAAGGACTCGTCGCCTGATCAGTGTAGGCAGACAGCAAGAATATAGTGTCTCATACCATCATAATCTTCTCACGAGTCATAGGTGCTCACTGGTCACTATGGGGAGGTTTGTGGCCCCAGCGTAAGCCGACAGCTCGACCACGGTGTCCCATACCACCATGCCCAGTTCATGAGTCTTTGTGGATCAAGGTATCATGGTTGACAGGGTTTACAATGGTAAGTTCAGTACCCTAGGTTCAAGCAGTTATGACTCATACAAGGCGAACATACAATGGCCAGTCGGGTTACTTGACGGGCTCGACTAGCACGAGCGCATCCCAAGTCAAACGACATAAAGTGCATAAAAACCTCGCGTGGCCTAACCACTGCCGCCAACTCCAAAACACGACTCGCGTTCATCGACTCGTCGCTCGTGGCAAAGATAAGCCAACCACGGATTTACTCGGTTACTGACTACCTAGACTAGGCATAGTCCCAAACAATTATGAATCCACATCAGCAATTATATAAGAGTAATGGAAATGAAATACAATAATGTGAGCATGTTAAAACATGTTATAACATACCACTTAAGTAAATCTTCCAACACATGCATTTCATACATATAACGAAATCATGCATATAGCCAACATATAGGAAATCATGTACATCAGCATATTATTTGAGAATTCACTCTCAAACTAATTCATAACACCATTTAATTCAATACATACTAATACAAACATTTATACAAACACTTAGTCTGCACACTTAAGTCTACATATAGTATGTCGACTCAAAGTGCGCATTTGGACGAATCTCTTCGCCAAACTGATTATGCATGCATTCCTAATATCCTAATGCGACAAGAAGCCATGTCAATCATATCAGCAAAATATAGATGAAAACAGTATTTCCTACAAATGACTAAAATGCCCTAAATCTTATATTTTTCGTCTACTTACGAAACAGGAAACGGACAGCATGTTGTACATGTCAAACGGCGTTGCCGTCGATAATCTACTATTAAACGACATTGAAAGCGTTGGAAACAGTCAATCAAAGCGTCTAAAATCTGCACCTTTTATCCTATAAGTGTATTGATTCGAACGGAGCGTGTACGCTTCGTCTACGGTGAACCGGGAACCTATTTTACAAGATGCATCAGCTACCATGCTAAGGAACCAAAGGAACCTTAAATCAGCAAGTATTTCGGGTATTTACTTACCTAGAATCGCGGCGAAATCACTGGGAAAGTGATTGAGGCGCGTTGCTTAAGCACGTGCAACACCTAGTGCAAGCAGCAGGAAATTCTCTCCCACTCTCTCTCACAATCTCTCACTTTTCTCTCACACCAGCTAGGGTTTCTAGCAATTTCGGATGGGTGAGAGAAGTGAAGGTTTAAGCCCCTTTTATACCTAAAACTTGCCCAAAACAGGCTTGGGAACAATGTTTACTTGATGCCTAACCAAATTGGGGCTGTTTCGGTCCAAAAAGACATTTCTAGTGGTCCCCTGGCCGAACGCGATCGGACTTAACCTCATGCACGTGGGATGTCGCTCACGTCCCATTTTCAGACCAGTAGTGTTCGTAGATCGCACGTGACGGTCCAGTTTCAGTTCAGCGGTCACCGCACGTAGATCAGGTCTACAAGTCTCATGATATGAAATAGAAATTTTTCCTGATCCAAGGGTGTAATTTGGCTGAATTCTGATGGTCAGAACGCTTAATACTGACACGTCAAGTCGTGTGCCAGATTTGAATTTCAAATTCCAAATCTAACTCTATTCTCACTCTCTTCACTCCAGGCTCAAGGAAATAGCCTCTGAACGTCGGTTGGACTTGATTTTCGACATGATTGTCAAGTCCAGCTAGGCGGTTATAACGGTCTAAGATTGTAGGTATCGGACTTTCGACGCGCGGTCTAGATCCAATACAAAGTTTCAAAGAGGTCCTGAGAACAAACCGGTTTAGAGTTTGATCCGAGGTTTTAGAGTATTATAACGTCATTGGTTCTACTCGCTTTGGGTCTTGTAGAACGTATTTAAAGTGATCAGGGACTATTTTCCAGCTACTCTAGCGTTGCGCTAGCTAACTTACACTTATTTTCCAAAGGAATTAATCCTATGTGATTTCTGGTCTAATTGGTACTCGAAGCCAAGTACGAATTTTTCCAGGGCGTTACAATCTACCCCCCTTAACAAAAAAATTTCGTCCTCAAAATTTATACCTTTTCGTACTCTTCGAGAAGCTGTGGGTAGTTCTTTCTGATCTCGGCTTCTGTCTCCCAAGTAGCCTCTTCCTCAGAGTGATGCATCCACAATGCCTTCACAAGGGGAATCACCTTGCTACGCAGTACCTACTCCTTCCTGTCTAGGATACGCGTCGGTCGCAGGATATATGTAACATCCTCTCCTAACTGCACCTGCTCCCATCTGATAATATGAGAAGGATCAGAAACGTATTTCTTCAGCATAGAAACATGAAATACGTTGTGAACGCTCGCGAGAGGCGTGGGTAAAGCCAAACGGCATGCCACTGCTCCCACACGATCGAGGATCTATAATGGACCAATGAATCGCGGTGCCAGCTTCCCTTTCTTCCCGAACCGAAGGACTCCCTTCATAGGGGAAACTCGTAAAAATACATGATCCCCAACCGTGAACTCTAGCGGCCGCCGTCTGGTATCGGCATAACTCTTCTGTCTGCTCTGTGCTGTGAGAAGCCGACGTCTAATAATATCAATCTTCTCTGATGTCGCCTGCACTAACTCTGGACCAATCAAGCTACGCTCACCGACCTCTGCCGAGCAATGCGGTGCGCGGCAAGGTCGCCCATACAACGCCTCGTAAGGTGCCATACCGATACTCGCTTAGAAACTGTTGTTGTACGCAAACTCCGCATATGCAAGACAGTCATTCCAACTGTCCTTGAAGTCCAGCGCGCAAGCTCGCAACATGTCCTCTAAGATCTGGTTCACCCGCTCTGTCCGTCCATCTATCTGTAGGTGGAAGGCAGTACTGAACTTCAACTTCACACCCATAGCCTCCTGAATGAGAGTCTAGAAAATAGAAGTGAACAACGTGTCTCTATCCAACACGATCTCCAACGGAACTCCATGCAGACACACAATCTCTCTAATATATAGTCTACCCAGCTCATCTGCAGAGTTCGTAACTCTGATTGGTAGGAAGTGCGCTGACTTCGTCAGACGGTCGACGATCACCCATATGGAATCATGTCCCTTGCTCGTCTTCGGCAGCCCTGAAACGAAATCCATGGAAATGAAGTCCCACTTCCACTCTGCGATTGGCATAGGTTGAAGAAGTCTAGGTGGTCAGCGATGCTCTGCCTTCACCTGCTGGCAAGTAAGACAACGGGACACGAACTCTGCTATGTGGGTCTTCATACCTTCCCACCAATGGGTCCTCTTCATGTCACGATACATCTTCGTACTGCCTGGATGCATCGCGAGTCTGGTACAATGCGCAGCCTCGAGAATCTCTCGTCTTAAGTCAGGGATATCTGGGACGCATAGGCGGCCACGATAACGTAAGCCCCCATCCATGCCAACTCGCCACTCGGGTCTGCATCATCACTGGCCTGCTCTCGAAGCTCAGTCAGATGCGCATCATCCCTCTATGCCTCGATGACCCGGTCATCGATCTGAGATCGCACCTGCACATGTGCGATGAACTCATACGGCTCCTGTACAGTGAGTTTCTGCTCAAAGTCTCGCAAAAACTCAACCATATCCCACTCAGCAACCATCAGCGGAGCCGCAAACTCTATCGCCTTTTTGCGGCTCAACGGGTCAGCCACAAGGTTCGCCTTCCCAGGATGGTAAGAGACTTCGAACTTGAAGTCCTTCAAAGTCTCCATCCATCGCCGCTGCTTCATATTCAAGTCTCACTGCGTGAATATGTACTTGAGGCTCTTATGGTTGCAAAAGAGCTCGAACTCCTCTCCATAGAGGTAATGTCTCCAGAGTCTCAGTGTGAATATGACGGCTACCAACTCTAGGTCGTGTGTAGGGTAATTCTCCTCGTGCTTCCTTAATTGTCTCGAGGCATATGAAATTACCCTGTCCTTCTGCATAAGGACACAACCCAGACCAACGCTAGACGCGTCAGTGTATATCGTGTATCTAACCCCTTGCTCTGGCAATACTAGCACAGGAGCGGACATAAGTCTGTCCTTCAGCTCCTTAAAAGCTGACTCCGCTTGTCATTCCAGGCGAACTTCATGTCCTTCCGTGTCAACTGAGATAAAGGTCTCACGATCTTCGAGAAATTCCGAATGAAGCGTCGATAATAGCCAGCGAGACCCAAGAAACTCCTCACCTCAGTGACAGAACCAGGTTGCTCCCAGTCCTGAACTGCAGCTACCTTAGACAGGTCAACTGTCATCCCATCCTTGGACACCACGTGTCCCAGGAACTTCACTTCTTGCTTCCAGAAGTCCCACTTCTTGTACTGTGCAAACAACTGATGCTGTCTGAGTGTATCCAGGACCAAGCGCAAGTGCTCCTCATGCTCCTCTCGACTCCTGGAGTATACTAAAATGTCGTTAATGAATACAACGACGAATCGATAGAGGAAAGGCCGAAATACCCGGTTCATCAAGTCCATGAACACGGCTGGTGCGTTCGTGAGACCGAACGACATCACAAGGAACTCGTAGTGGCTAAAGCTGGTCCTGAATGCTGTCTTCTGCACGTCCTCATCCCTGACGCGCAACCGATGATATCCTTACTGAAGATCAATCTTCAAGAAGTACTGCGCTCCTCTCAACTGATCAAACAAGTCATCGATCCTGGGTAAAGGGTACTTGTTCTTCACTGTGATCTGGTTCAGTCTGCGATAATCAATACACAATCGCATCGAACCATCCTTCTTCCTTATAAACAGGACTGGTGCTCCCCAAGGAGACACACTAGGTCGAATAAGGCCAAGCTCCAACAGACCATGAATCTGCGTCCTCAACTCCTCCATCTCACACAATGCCATGTGTTACGTCGGCAGTGAGACGGGCGTGGAACCAGGCACCAGATCGATAGTGAAATCAATCTCTCGTCGAGGCGGTAAACCAGGGATCTTCCTGAACAGATCCCAAAAATCACAAATGACTGGTGTATGCTCAAGCATCTGGGCACCATCTTCCCTTAGTAAAGTAGCGTAGGTAAGTATGTGGAAGGGGAGATTTACCCGCACTGGGAATGTAAAGGATGCGCCCTCTGGCTCGTAGATAGTCACTATACGAGTCTCGCAATCAATCTCGACCTTCGCTGCAGTTAGCCAATCCATTCCAAGAACGATGTCGAGATAATAGAGAGAGGGGTTAATGACAAGATCAATAGCCATCGTCCTGCCCCCCAGATCCACCAAACAGCCCTCACACATCAGGGTGGCATCTATAAAGGACCCGTGAGCTGTATAAACTCACACCTCATCCATCCTAATAGTCGGTAGCCTAATGCGCCTGACTATGGTATGTGATATCAATGAAATCGTGGATCCTGTGTCCACCATCACAAGAATAGGAATACCTCCGATGTGAGCAGTGACCTCAAAGGCCGAATGCTGAGAAGTCTCTGTCGCGGCTGCCTCAGCTGTCAAGGCGTGCACCCGCGCCTGCTGTGGCCGGTTCGGCCACTGTGCCGTGGGCCGTAGAGGCAGCCTGAACTGAGATGCGAGAGGTCTGAGGAAGAGTGTGCAGGAGCCAACCGTAAAGGCGGTGCTGATATAGCCTGTGGGCGTGTACGGTCGATCTTCTGCGGTGGCGAGAACCCACTGTCCCACATCCGAGCGAAACAACTCTATGCCGAATGGCCCGATCTCCCACAATAAGTACAGGATAAATTGGGGCACCGCATCGGGGGTACTGGCGCTGTAGCCCTAGAAGGAGGGTCGATGTGAGGCCTCTTGCCCGCAAAGGGCCTGTCCTGCAACTCCGGTCGTGGCCTAAGAGCAACAGGGCCACGTGATCGTGTAAGTCGATCCACATCCTTCTCTGCCCGTGTGGACATGTGAATCAGCTCTTCATAAGAGGGAATGCTCACGCAGCACATCTTCGACCGAATATCCGATCGCAAACCCTCAGAAAAGCATCGTATGCGCATCTGCTCATCTGCCAGTATAGTCAGGACGTATCTGCCCAACTCAGTGAACCGATGCTCATAATCAGTCACCGTCATGCCTCCCTGTCTGAGGTGCAGAAACTCATTCTCCCAATCATGCCTATACGTCTGGGGATAGTATTTCTCGTGGAAGCAAAACTCGAACGCTGCCCGGGTCCATATGTAGTCAGCCGCAACGGTCCGCAACACACTGTCCCACCATAAGCTAGCCTCCCGCTCGAACAAGAACGTAGCCAACTCGACCTACTCAGTCTCTAAACAATGCAGCATCCGTAGTATCTTTGACACATGGTCGAGCCAATACTCGGCCTCCTCGGGTCTATGAGAACCCGTAAAAGTGGGAGGCCGTAAGCGCTAAAATCGCTCTAATAAGCTCCGTGTGTCTGCGGCATTCCCCGCAGGGTAAGCAGGTGGTATAGGATGAGCCATGCCCTCATCCTAAGCATATGTATCGGCATTCTCAGCTGGACGCGCAGGTGGTGCAGGTGGAGGCACACTCCCACCCTAGGCTAGAGCCCCCACTAAAGTAGTCAGGAGTTGCTGCTGCTGCTGCTGCATCATGGCCATCATCTGCTCAAATCTATCTGGAGGTGGAGCAGGCTGTGGCATGTACTGCGTCGAAGAAGACGCACGGTACTGCTCTCTGACGGGCGGCGTGAAAGGCGGTGGTCCAACTGCAGGACCAGTAGGAGGCTGAGACTCACGTGCTGTCTCAGGAATCGGGCCCACAGCAGGGTCCGCATGAGCATCAGACTAAAAAGGAACCTGATCCATAGGCTCACCCAATGTAAGCCGAGCTGTGCTCCGTGTAGCCTTCGGCGGCATTTTCTATATTCAAAATAGGGCGCAACCTTGTCAGTCTCAATAGCACAAACACACCGCAATCATTCACATAAAGAGTCAAAGGCATTCCATGCATTTCATTTAATCAAAACTGTCACAATACAAGGGATATCTCCTTACAGGCATCATGACAAGAAGTACATGGGGACTAAGACAGTTAAAGCTACAACAGCAACATAAGTAAACCACTAGCCTTAACAGGCTTACACAACATAAAGCAGGAAACGACTAACTACTAACAACAACAACTAAATCTCATCGTTAGTCTGAGTCGGGTGATGGAGGAGGAGCACCCTTATCCTGCAAGCAGCACAGGATCGCCTGTAAGGTGTGATCTACCTTACCGAATTTTCTCTTCATAACGGCCTTGGTATCCTCGACCTCATCCTGAAGTTCCTGAACTTTCCTTTGCAAGGCGACCTGGCTCTCCTCAATTCAGGCAATGCGATCATCACTAGTAGCCTGAGCAGAAGGAAGAGGGCTCTCATCAGTATCCTGAGCCTCCTCTTCTACCTCTTCCTGGACTTTTTCCTCTTCTTCCACTCCAGGTTCTCCCTCACTTGGATACTCTTCGTCATCAAAATTGCCTTCGCTATCCTTATCAAGCTGAGTCTCACGATACTGAGACCCGATCTTCATCTTGACCATGGTAGACTCATCAATACAGTGAATCGATACTGGCAACTTCGGCCCAAGTCTGTAAGTAAACTCAAGCGTGATCTTGCATATAAGTCGGCCAAAAGGAAGCGACTCAGACGTTCTTCTTGATTTTGCTATGAGGATAATCTGTCGCAACACGAAAGTGGCCATACACACATTTTCTCCCTGGGCCACCTGATATAAGAAATCAACCATAAGGCACGTACATTCGATGCGATTTGTCGACCTGGGATACACGTTGAACGTGCAAATATGGTGTAACAGGCGTAAATCATCAGACATATGAGACGCCTTGAGGCTATTATTAGGCTGCCATGGAATCAGACTACCGCATAGGAACCTAGTACGGCGATCTCCCTCAAGCCTACTCCTCAAATTCTTCGCACTGGGATGAACATCACCAAGGGGCACGTTCAGAAGTTGCGCTATCAACCGAACATCGACCGTAACCATCCGATCTCTACCAAAAGGAATCTTGAACTGCAATGGCTCTAATATAGGATTCTGGATACGAGCGTAGAAGGCACGAACGGTGCTCACATTAGCACGAGAACGGGCTTCAAAGAGCGGACCCCAATGTGCAGCTTCAATGCTCTCGAATAACAGGAATTCGCCGAAGAGTCGCCCTTCCACGTCCGCCTCAAACAACACCTTACGATCAGTGTATTCACCGTGAGGCATCTCTGCTAATATCACTCGCCCAATTTGAGCATGGGGATCCAAATCCCGCTTTGTATGAAACTCCCGGGCTGTGCTTGGACTTACGACGGCGCTTGAGCTAGCGGCGGCACCCCTCGGTCTTCTTGATTGCGCAGGGTGACTAGGCCCAGCCTCATCCGCTGCGGTCTTCCTCTTTCCATCAAAGAGAGGATGGTGGAGAGAGAGAAAAAACCCAAAATGGCTTCAACAAAAGTCATGAAAAATGTGGGAAATGGGAAGAAATGGCTATCTAAATAGAAAAAAGGAAATCTAGGTGTTGTAGAGGGATGCTTCAAGCTCCCCTAGGCTGGATTTTCAAAAAGAAAAGAGAAGAAAAAAGGGGAATGGAGCTCCACACGATTTTAGCCACAAATGGAGGTTGTAGGAGCTCCAACGGACGAGATCAGAGAGGGAGAGGGTTACTAATCACGTTGGAGGTATGGGATAGGGTCGTTTTTAGCAATGGGAGGATTTGGGAGTGATTTGGGGTCACATTTTTGAGATGGGAAGCAAGAAAAACGAGTAAGGGAGCTTGGGAGGGGGCTGTTTGTGAAGAAAGTACCCTTTTTAGGGGTTTTCGATGGACGGACCACACATGGGAAGGATGTACTGGCCATATAAGGGCGTGCGCCCAAATTTTATAGCAAGTGAGCCCCACTCATCGTTGATGCATCATTGGCCAGTCGCCCATCCGGCTGGTGGGACCACATGGGTTGGGTCCCCCCTGCCTCAGGGACCCCAAATATGTATGGGCCCCACCTTCGTTCATTCTAAATTGGCCTATAGAGGCCCAAACATCCATTCGGGGCTTTTCAGGGTCAATCTGTAAACCTGAATACAATCTCCTATCATGCAGCATATGATTTTGGAGAAAAAGGAGCTAATACGTCCATCTATCCCATTAGTTTCTAAAGATTGCAAACTTAGAATGGCCTCATGGCCAGTTTTCATGAAATTTTACTATACACTGTAAAATTTTGTCAAAGTATGATTTTATATCATTTTTACATTATGATCAATGCCTAACATGAAAAGTCAGAGAAAGAATTGAAGAATGGAGTGGTGAGAGGAAGAATTTTGAAGAAATTAGGAGAAACGGGGTTTTTAAGCCCTAGTGATTTAATGTAAGGGTTGTGGTTGCCCCACAGCCTAAGGATTTACATTTACGGGTTTAGAACTGTTCAAAGAATGTCTCAACCCACCTACCTACAACCTAGGAGCTACTTAGGTCGCTTCACGCGACCCTAGATGCGTTACGGACTCTATCGCGCGATCGATACGAATAGACTTTGCCTATTGACGAATCTGCGATCCTATAAGTTTTTCTAGACCTTTCTTGCACCTAGCTAAGTCAAAGAAAGCGACAGCATACGTCACGTGACCATAACCCAGGCCCGGTATAATCTCATTCATGCTCTGATACCAACTTGTAACACCCTGAAAATTGGGGGTCGTGTATAAACCCAACTCCCGAGTTCCAGACCGTCACTTATGCAACAAAAATGATTATGATTCAATGTTGTCTGAGTTAAAGCATTCACATGAGTAAAAGTATACCAAAACTGTAATTCATACTCCAGATTCAGTGATAAAAGCAAGCGAAAGACTAAAGGATATACATATCACTGTATGGAAAACAAAATAGATCTCAACTATCTCCAAAGTATGAATACATCTCTGAGTCTCATATACATGTAAATAACCAAAAATCAAATGTCAAAATAGTCCCACTGAGTAGTCCCGTCAATCCAGGCCACCTAAGCAAAGCCGTCGTGGTACTGCATATATGAGAACTCGTCCTGGTCCTCATCATAGTCCGGCTCTGCCTCCTGAATCGCTGCCTCACCTGCATCTAAGATAGGGTCTGGTGGGTGTTGCAAACACCATCCCGTAACGTGGGAGTGAGTAGCTAACTCAGTGGAATAATAGAGCAAAGATTAGCATGTTCTCAAATCAATCATGCGATAATAGTAAAGCAGTAAATCAAACATTCCTAATACTGTTGTTAATGCAATATGACATGACATGATGGATGTCCTCATCGACATTCTCCCTCATACGGCACCATCTTCGTCTGCGGCATGCTTGCGTACCGCTCAGTGCTCCACATCTTCCATGCACATGCAATGTGATGTTGATATGATTACCGAGTTATTATTATTCCATTCAAACAGCAGGATTGGAAAACTAAGGTACTTCCCTTATATCAATCCCAACACAGATCCTGTCTAGGGTCGTCACTCCTAGTAATCTCCTACGATGTATATTTTGTAGGTCGCTGCAAGGGCTGTCAGGGCTCTTCTCGCACTCGTTGCACCGCTCCCCCATCACCTTATCAATACAGGCCTACTGTACCCTTACTGCTACGAAAGGGTCGTCACCTCCCGTAGACTCAGAATACGCTCGCGGTCACTACAAAGGACTCGTCGCCTGATCAGTGTAGGCAGACAGCAAGAATATAGTGTCTCATACCATCATAATCTTCTCACGAGTCATAGGTGCTCACTGGTCACTATGGGGAGGTTTGTGGCCCCAGCGTAAGCCGACAGCTCGACCACGGTGTCCCATACCACCATGCCCGGCTCATGAGGCTTTGTGGATCAAGGTATCATGGTTAACAGGGTTTACAATGGTAAGTTCAGTACCTTAGGTTCAAGAAGTTATGACTCATACAAGGTGAACATACAATGGCCAGTCGGGTTACTTGACGGGCTTGACTAGCACGAGCGCATCTCAAGTCGAATGACATAAAGTGCATAAAACACCTCGCGTGGCCTAACCACTGCCGCCAACTCCAAAACATGACTCACGTTCATCGACTCGTCGCTCGTGGTAAAGATAAGCCAACTACGGATTTACTCGGTTACCAACTACCTAGACTAGGCATAGTCCCAAACAATTATGAATCCACATCAGCAATCATATAAGAGTAATGAAAATGAAATACAACAATGTGAGCATGTTAACACATGTTATAACATACCACTTAAGTAAATCTTCCAACACATGCATTTCATACATATAACGAAATCATGCATATAGCCAACATATAGGAAATCATGTACATCAGCATATTATTTGAGAATTCACTCTCAAACTAATTCATAACACCATTTAATTCAATACATACTAATACAAACATTTATACAAACACTTAGTCTACACACTTAAGTCTACATATAGTATGTCGACTCAAAGTGCGCATTTGGACGAATCTCTTCGCCAAACTGATTATGCATGCATTCCTAATATCCTAATGCAACAAGAAGCCATGTCAATCATATCAGCAAAATATAGATGAAAACAGTATTTCCTACAAATGACTAAAATGTCCTAAATCTCATATTTTTCATCTACTTACGAAACAGGAAACGGACAGCATGTTGTACATGTCAAACGGCATTACCGTCGATAATCTACTATTAAACGACATTGAAAGCGTTGGAAACAGTCAATCAAAGCGTCTAAAATCTGCACCTTTTATCCTATAAGTGTATTGATTCGAACGGAGCATGTACGCTTCGTCTACGGCAAACCGGGAACCTATTTTACAAGATGCATCAGCTACCATGCTAAGGAACCAAAGGAACCTTAAATCAGCAAGTATTTGGAGTATTTGCTTATCTAGAATCACGGCGAAATCACCGGGAAAGTGATTGAGGCGCGTTGCTTAAGCACGTGCAACACGTAGTACAAGCAGCAGGAAATTCTCTCCCACTCTCTCTCACAATCTCTCACCTTTTCTCTCACACCAGCTAGGGTTTCTAGCAATTTTGGATGGATGAGAGAAGTGAGGGTTTAAGCCCCTTTTATAACCTAAAACTTGCCCAAAACAAGCTTGGGAATAATGTTTACCTGATGCCTAACCAAATCGGGGCTGTTTCGGTCCAAAAAGACATTTCTGATGGTCCCCTGGCCGAACGCCATCGGACTTAAGCTCATGCACGTCGGATGTCGCTCACGTCCCATTTTCAGACCAGTAGTGTTCGTAGATCACACGTGACGGTCCAGTTTCAGTTCAGCGTTCACCGCACGTAGATCAGGTCTACAAGTCTCATGATATGAAATAGAAATTTTTTCTGATCCAAGGGTGTAATTTGGCTGAATTCTGATGGTCAGAACGCTTAATACTGACACGTCAAGTCGTGTGCCAGATTTGAATTTTAAATTCCAAATCTAACCTTATTCTCACTCTCTTCACTCCAGGCTCAATGAAATAGCCTCTGAACGTCGGTTGGACTTGATTTTCGAAATGATTGTTAAGTCTAGCTAGGCAGTTATAACGGTCTAAGATTGTAGGTATCTGACTTTCGACGCGCGGTCTAGATCCAATACAAAGTTTCAAAAAGGTCCTGAGAACAAACCATTTTAGAGTTTGATCCGAGGTTTTAGAGTATTATAGCGTCATTGGTTCTACTCGCTTTGGGTCTTGTAGAACGTATTTAAAGTGATCGGGGACTATTTCCCAGCTACTCTAGCGTTGCGCTAGCTAACTTACACTTATTTTCCAAAGGAATTAATCCTATGCGATTTCTGGTCGAATTGGTACTCGAGTCCAAGTACGGATTTTTTCAGGGCATTACAGATGTTCTCTTTTAAGAATTTAATGACCATTTGATGTGAAAGTGCCTTGGTTTGTCAATTAGTGTGAGGGTTGAGTCGCTGAGTCAAGTGAGCCCCATATGAAGATCGTTCAAGTCATTGCCTCAACTAGATGTGTATTCTGAGCTCATCACAAGTAAATTAAGGCTCACATCCCATGTCCCAAAACACCCAGGTAAATAAAACCTTAAAAAGCCTTGGAACAACATAGGAGTTAAAAGTTTGAAAACTTAATTCTCAAACAGGAAAATGTTCTAAGTTTTCTTCCTTGCTCAATAACATCGAGATTCGGTCGATGAAATCGAACACTCATTTTTTACGACATTGAATAGGCTTCAATGACATCGAAATGTCCAGCAACAACAAAGTATTTTGGACAGAATATTCGATGAATCGAACATCCCTTCGATGACATCGAACATCAGTAATCAATGACATCGAGTGAGTGTCAATGATATCAAAGGGCCTAGAGCATTGACCAACAACTTCTTAGAAAATATTCAGACATTGTTCGAGGAATCGTACCAGACTTGATGACATCGAAATTCAAATTTTGATATCATTGAGTAAGGTTCGATGACATTGAATTCAGACAAGTATATGTCCAGCAAGCTCTAGAGGAAAAATAATGGAAATGTTCGAGGAATCGAGATAGCCTCGATGACATTGATATTTAAAGTTCGATGACATCAAGGAAGTATCGATGACATCAAAAAAGGATAAAGAAGTGTCTAGCGAGCTTTTAAGGAATATCTTCTAAAAAGATCAATGAATCGAACTGGGATTCGATGACATCGAATCAGAATCAATGACATTGTTGTAACGCCTTGAAAATTGGGGGTCGAGCATAACTCAGCTCCCGAGTTCTAGAACATCACTTATGCAACATTATTTGATGATGGATGAATGTTGTCTATGTTAGTGCATAAAACATGAAATACATCAAGCCAGATCAGCAGACATAATTCAAGGATATTGAGAAAATGCAAGCGGAAGACTTAAATACATACATAATTCAAAAATAATCCCCAAAATATGCATGCTCAGCCCAGGGTAATATATACAACTGTGTCTCAAAATACATGGATCAACTATGCAAAATCGTCATATACATATCCCAGAAATCCCCACTGGTCAGGACGCGGCTCACATGAACCCCCCTGAGAATGCATATATGAGAACGCCTCCTCGTCCTCATCAAAGTCTGTCTCCGCCTCGCTAGCGTCGCCGTCACCTGCAACTATATCAGAGTCTGGTTGGTGTTTAAGCACCGTCCCAGAACATGGGAATGAGTGATCCACTCAGTGGTACTATATCGCAAAGGTTAACATGTTATCAATCTAATCAAGCAGTAATGATAAGGTAGTACAATCAAACATATCCTAGATACTCTTATTAATGCACAAATGTTATGAAGGAATGATGTATACCCTCACCACAAACTCCCTCTGTGATCTTCATCTTATTATCGCGCATGTCAGTCACTTCCTCAGTGCTCTTACACCAACACTGATAGCACATGAAATGTGATGATATGAGCATACTTACCAAGTTCTTATTAGTCCTTTTCATACAGCAGGATTGGGAAGCTAAGACACCTCCCTTGTATCAATTCCCAACATTGATCCATTCTGGGGTCGTCAGTCCTAGGGATTCTCATATGATAGTACGTTTCTAGGTCACTGCAAGGGCTATCAGGGCTGTTGCGCACAATCGTTACACCACTCCCCCATCACTAAATCAATACAGGCCTAGTTATATCCTCGATACTGCAATAGGACTCATCGCCCTTATACAGTGTCAGGATATACTCGAGGTTACTACAGAGGGCTCGTCACCAATCAATGTAGGCCGACAGCAAGAATATAGTGTCTCATACCACCATAATCTGCTCACGAGAATAAAGTGCTCAATGGTCACTACGGGAAGATTTGTATCCCCAGCGTAGGCCAACAGCTTAACCATGGTGTCTCATACCACCATGTCCGGCTCATGAGTCTTAAGGGATCACAGTACCACGGTTAACGGAGTTTCATTGGTAAGCTCGGTGTCTTAGATTCAAACAGTAACGACCAAACATAGTGAACAAACATCGGTCAATCAGGTTAGTTGATAAGCTCAACTAGGTCAAGCACACGTTGAGTTGAATGACATGAAATGCATAAGCACTCCGTGTGGCCTAACCACTGTCGAACGTCCCAAGCACGACTCAGATTCTTTGAACTCATCCCACGTGGTGAAAACAACCTCAACCACTATTTGGGGTACGATTACTGATTACCTGGACTGTAGCACAGCCCCACTCACATACAAGCTCAATAATTAGCATGATTCATACCCTACATTCCAATGAACATTCATGGCATATAACTGAAACTTAAATACAGTACATGGAGGAAATCATATACACATGTAACATGGATAATCTAAGTTACATGATTCATGAAGGAAATCATACACTCTAGTGTTGTGATTAAGATTCATATCTCAAAAACCTTAGCAATCATACTTTACTAACTTCTAATTCATTTAGGCATTTATACAAACATTTAGATTATACTATTCAACATACATCACGTATGTCGACCCCATTGCATATTAGGGCAAGTCCTTTCACCAAAGAGTTACCGCATTCATGTTAAGCATATAACAATGACAATTAATCATGGCAATCAAAATAGCAGATTTCATACACATACAGGTATTCTAACATATACATGAAATACGCTATTTATAATATAAAGCATCCATATACGGAAATCGAAACGGATAGCGCATTTGGCATGTGTAATGGAAATCACAACATGAATAAATCATTATCTAACATTGAAAGTCTTGAAAACCATAACTTAAACGTATATAGTCCACACCTTAAACCAGAAAATACGTATTCGATATGATTCAGACGATGTGTCTTCGTCAACGGCGGATACGCTACCTATGGTATAGAATAGGTTAGCTATAACTTCGTTTAAACTATTCTAGGTTTAAAAATAGGTTAGGGTTAGCTTCACTTACCTAAAAATAGAATCAAAATTGCCAGAAGAACGATTCAGATACGCAGATTTGATGAATAGATGGACTAGGAAGAATCCTACGGAGATTCGACAGATTCTCCCACACTTTCTCTCTCTTTTCACTCTCTTAAGCAACTAAGGTTTAGGAAATTCGTATGGGATTTGGAACTAAGGGTTTAAGGCCTTTTTGTAAGCCTAAACATGATGAAAATAAACTTAAGGTCAAGGTATACTTAGGTTATAACTAAATCAGACTCTTTTCGATCCAACGGAGCACTTCTGGAGGTCCTCTTATCAAATGCGGTCGGACTTAAGCTCACTAGCATCGGATCTTTAGTAAGTTAAGTTTTCAGTCCGATCAGGTTTCCAGATCATCCGTGGTGGACCAGCTTCAATTCAACGGTTATCGAACTTAAATCAGGGCTACAAGTTCTATTATATGAAAGGGCCACTTATCCTGATCCGAGGGTGAATTTTGGTCGAATTCTAATGGTCAGAACACTTAAAAATAACGTGCAAGTGAAACGTTCCAGATCAGTAAAAAATACAATTAATTTTTTAAAAATCCTCATTTTCCTACTCTCTTTACTCCATGCTCAATAAAATGGTCTCAGGACATCGTTTGGGCATGATTTTCTAGATGATTTTCAAGTCCAAATAACTGGTCGTAATGGTCTAAGTTCGTAGCTATCAGGCTTTCGATGCGTGGTCTAGAACCAATAGAAAGTTACAAAGCATTTCCGGGAGCAACTGGGTTTAGAGTTGGATCCTAGATTTCAGGGTAAGATAGTGTTAAGGATTCTCTAGGTTCTGGGTCTTACAGATTGCATTGAAAGTTATTGGTACTAATTTCACATGTAATCTAGTTTAGTGAGGGCTAAAACACATTACATTTCTAAAGGATTTGGTTCTAAAAGATTTCTGCTAAAGGTGGTACTCGGGTCTAAGTACGAATTTTTCAAGGTCATTACAATTGTAGTTAGCCTTTTACTTTTCAAGCAAGCTCTTGTGTAAAGTCACATATAATATCGAGGAATCGAACTATGATTCAATAGCATCGAAGTTCAAAACTTAATAACATAGAATCAAGTTCGATGACATCGATCATCTATCAAAAAGTTCCAGGAATGTTTTACAGTTGAGTTCGTATCATCGTATCGATATTCAATGGCATCGAAAGTATACGTTCGATGACATCGAACTCAATCAGAAATTGACAGTTTTATTTTCGTTGGAGCTTTTTGCCTTTAAAAAGGGAGTTTATTTTTTGTTACTGTATTGAGAAAAAGAGAGAGCTTTGAGAGAGTAATTGAATATCACCTACCCTAAGTCCTTTTTCTCATGGGAGTTCGTCCTTTAATCCACCTTCATCATTGACATTCAATAGAGTGGATTAGTAAATGAACTTCCTCATTCAAGGATCATCCATCTACCGTCTTAATGGCAAATCATTGAGCTGGGATCCCTTGAATGCTTAAGAACTTGAAATCTCTCTGCTCTCAAATGAGTAACATTCATTAGAGTAGATTTCAACATAACCTTGACCCAACCCATCACCTTATATTGGAGCATCATCAATGTTGGGGATCAAGGAAGCTGAAGAATCTTCGTCATTAAGGGAGATCGTCTTCATCAACATGCAGAACGGGGCTCATCTACTTATATGTAAGTCATTAGAGTCCAAAGACCCTATTGATCATTCCTTGTGTAGGATTTAGTCACAGGTACATCTCACCCCTTACAAGCCCTCATAGGAGGCCTCCGACGGGAGAGTATGTTTAGGTTATTAGTGTATGACCTTTGCTCTTGTGTAGGGTATAAACTCAGGTCCTTTGTGTAAGTCCTTGGCCTGTGTGGCCTAAACTAGGGTCCTTATGTGGATCCTTGACCTGTGTAGTTTAAACTAGGGTCCTTGTGTGGATTCTTGACCTGTGTGGTCTAAACATAGGTTCCTTGTGTGGATCGTTGACCTGTGTGGTCTAAACCTAGATTCCTTATGTGGATCATTTGCTCTTGTGTAGGACATAAAACCTAGGTTCCTTGTGTGGACCCTTTACTCTTGTGTAGGGCATAAAACCTAAGTGCTCTGTGCAGGACCTTTACTCTTGTGTAGGGCATAAACATTTACCTTATGTAGGCATGTGTAGGTACCTTGTATAGGTCCTAGAGTCAACCTTGTGTAGGTTGTAAAGGTTTGAGGTGAACCTGATTTGAAACCTCCGTTAGTGAAATCCAATACACTCAAGGGATGAGTGCATGCACCGGGAGTGGAGTAGGCACATAGCCGAACCACTATAAATGACTGTGTTTGGGATTGTTATTTGCATATTCTTTTACTGTTTTTACTTTAAATGTTCATATGAAGCATGATAACATGATTATCTAGAACTGATAAGAATCACATCTCACACACTTTCACATAGTTCATCCATCATCATAGACTAATTGTTATATCTTGTTTAAATATTGAGTAATCTTGTGATTAGATCCTTTACTTGGCTTGGAAGCCATTAGAGTTAAAATGAGTATATCTTGATGATTGCATATTAGATCAAGATTAGGTTAATAGGATTTTAAATTGGCATAAAATTTTATAATAGTCCTATTCACCCCCTCTCTGGGACACTTTGACCTATTCCTACTTCTACTATAGTGGTCCTTATCGTAGTTTCATGATGATCATTGTTCCGGCATGGAATCGCTTCAACCCATTTAGTGACATAGTCTACAGCAAGCAAAATATATAAATTCCCAAAAGATTGGGGGAATGGTCCCATGAAATCGATGCCCCAGCAATCAAATTCTTCAATGATCAGAATGGGGTTCAAGGTTATCATTTTTTGGTACAATACTTCTGACAACACTCACAAGCTTTGCAAAACTCATGAGTATCCTTGAACATAATGGGCCAGTAAGAGCCACACTGCAAAATTTTGGCTGTGGTCTTTTTGGCAGAAAAGTGACCACCATAGGCTTGAGATGACAAAAGGAGATAATATTTTGGTATCCATTGTCTAGAACGCATCTCCTTAAGATTTGGTATGGGAAATATTTAAAAAAATATGAATCATCCCAGAAGAATTTGCGTACCTCGGTAAAGAATTTTTTCTTATCTTGCACAGTCCAATGTGTCGGTGTGAAGCCTATAGCAAGATAATTAGTAATATTTGCAAACCAAGGTGAATGGGAGACTTTGAAAAATTGTTCATAAGGAAACATATCACTTATATGTGTGGTCTCAAAGGAATCAGAGAGATCAAGGTGGGAAAGCTGGTCAGCCACTACATTCTCTACTCCTTTTTTTATCTTTTATTTTCAAATCAAATTCTTGGAGTAGGAGGATCCATCTTATTAGGAGGGGCTTAGCATCATTCTTAGAAAGATGATACTTAAGAGCTGCATGATCTATGTAAATGATGATCTCGGATCCGATCAAGTAGGACCTAAATTTATCCGAAGCGAACACTACAATTAAGAGTTCTTTTTCCGTAGTAAAGTAGTTTACTTGGGCAGGATTTAAAGTTCTACTTTCATAATGAATAACATAGGTCCTCATTTCTTTTCTCTAGCCTAAAATTGCCCCAAGAGCATAATCAGATGTGTCGTACATAAGTTCAAAAGGGATGCTCTAATCGGGTGCCTGCATGATAGGTGCAGTGGTTAACATGCCCTTGAGCTTAGTAAAAGCTTCCTAGCATTGCTCAATCCACTTATATGGCACATCTTTTTGAAGTAAATTGCATAAAGGATGAGAGAGGTGACTAAAATTCTGTATGAATCTTCTGTAAAATCATCGTGTCCTAAAAAGGATCGTACATCTCGTATGTTCTTATGTGGAGGTAAGTTAGAGATAAGATCAATCTTAGCCTTATCTACCTTAATTCCCTTGAACGAGATGATATGTTCGAGGATAATTCCCTTATGAACCATGAAATGACACTTCTCCCAATTCAGTACCAAATTCTTTTCCTCACATCGCTTCAACACATTTTTTAAAATTTTCATGCATTCGCTGAAGGATGGACCAAAAACTGAGAAATCATCCATGAAGACCTCTAAATATTGCCCGACCATATCAGAAAAACACTCAACATACATCGCTGAAAGGTGGCGGGGGCATTACATAGTCTAACTAGGGTCCTTCGGTAAGCAAAGGTTCCAAAAGGACATGTGAATGTGGTCTTTTCTTATTCTTCAAGGGCTATCTCGATTTGATTATAGCCTAAATATTCATCAAAGAAATAGTAATAGGAATGAATAGCTAGCCTTTTCAAAATTTGATCGATGAAGGGCAAAGGAAAGTGGCCTTCCTAGTGACAGTATTCAGCTTCATGTAATTAATGCACATTCTCCAACCAGTAGTGACTCTGGTTGGCACGAGTTCATTGTCAGCATTGGCTACAATGGTGATTCTGGACTTCTTAGGAACCACCTGAGTTCGACTCACCCATTGAATATCGGATATAGGGTATATGATACTCACATCCAATAGCTTAAGAACATTAGCCTTAACCACTTCCTTCATGTTTGGATTTAATCTATGTTGTGGTTGTCGGGAGGTCTTCACATTATCCTCTAGATAAATGTGGTGAGTACAAATCGAAGGGTCAATTTTCCTAAGGTCCACAATCGACCATCCAAAGGCTCCCTTATGCTCAATGAGAGTAGATATAAGCATACTCTCTTGTTCTTGCTCAAGGTGGGAAGAAATCACCACCGAGTATGTCTCATCTTAACCTAAATAGACATATTTCAAATCAGAGTGCAAAGGTTTTAAGTCAAGCTTCAGTGCCTTAAGGTTAATTGGTAGAGGCACTACATCAGTTTGGGACAATTCTTCAAAATGTGACCTCCACCAGTTAACTTCAAGTATCGGCATAGTATCAAGCATGACACTCATCTCCCTAATCATATCATCATCAAAATCATGGGAGTGGGCCAGGCACATCTCTAGCATGTCAGAGGATGAGGTCAAAAGTGTTCTATCTTTTACGAAAGAGTCAATCCTGTTAATGTCATGGGAATCGTCATCATTTTCTAACTATTTGCCCGTATTGAAAAAGATATTCATCTCCAATTTCATGTTTCCAAAAGACAAACTCATAACTCTATTCCTATAATTAATGATTACATTTGATGTGGT
Source organism: Magnolia kwangsiensis (assembly GCA_037074715.1). Lineage (NCBI taxonomy): Eukaryota > Viridiplantae > Streptophyta > Magnoliopsida > Magnoliales > Magnoliaceae > Magnolia > Magnolia kwangsiensis. The sequence continues at coordinate 103,786,923 of CM073574.1, forward strand.
AAGGAATGGGCAACCAAGAATGACTGAAATTTGAGTGCTCATGTCCACGATGGGTTGAGTATCTAAGATGATAAAATCTATCAAGTAGTAGAATTTGTCAACCTAGACTAACACAGCTTCAATTATCTCTCTCGGTACATGAACTGAGCGATCAGCATGTTATAATGTGATTCAAGTAGGTTTTAATTCATCCAAACCTAGTTGTTCTTAGACCGAGTAAGGAATCAGATTTACATTCACTCCTAAGTCAAGAAGTGCATGCTCAATGCGGTAATTTCCAATTACATAAGCAATGGTTGGGTTACTGGGATCTTTGTATTTCTGTGGCACATCTTGCTTTAGGATGACACTCACTTTTTCAGTTAAAAATATTTTCTTTGAATATTTTGTCGTCTTTTGGTCATACACAAGTCTTTCAGAAATTTGGCATATGAAGATATTTGTTTAACTGCATCCAGTAAAGGAATATTGACCTTCACTTATTTCAACACCTCTAGAATGTCCTAAGAGTTAGAAAGAGGTTTTGGTGCAATCAACTGTTGGGGGAATGGTGCAATCAGTTTGTTTTGGAGTTCCAGTTCTAACTCTTGTGAAGTGTTACTAGGTCTATCAGTTTCATCTACTTCTGGGTCCTTAGACTTTTCAGCCCTTACTGGAATAGATTTGTCAATTATCTTCCCACTCCTAAGAGTGGCGATAGACTTAGCTTGCTCCATTTTCTTTGAAGAGCTTGGATCACTTATTTCGTATTGCAGTTTAGGATTGGGGAAAGGTTGAGCTGGAAGAATCTCTTTTTCCTCAATTGAATTTTTTATCTCACGCCCTTATATGGACTTTAAAAGGTCTTGAAGGGTTCGCAATATACTCTGACTGATAAGCTCTTGATTTTGAATATGTTTACAGATTGGATCCTCTTCAGGTTTCCCTTGATTCACGAATTGGTTAGAGATTCCCTGAGGAGTAGCAGTTTGTCCATTCCTTCAACTAAAGTTTGGATAATTTCTCCAACTAGGATTGTATGTGTTAGATATGGGTCCATTGAAAGGTCTTTGGTAGTTTGTTCACGGAATTCGATTGCTTGTTCAGTACTTCTTGAGAAGTAGGTATCATTGGGCAATTTTTAGTTGTGTGTATATTGCAAGCACAAATACCACAAATAACTTCCTTAGCCTTATCCTTTTAAGTTCCATAGCCTCGACCTTCCTTTCGAGACTGGCTACTTTAGGATTTATATCATCATCCTCTTTCAGCAAGTATATCCCACCTCTCTCCCTTGCTTGAGTAGGCTTAGATGTGGTGCTCGGTTTTGGGGAGATGTCCAATGATTGTGCAATTTCAGCGAGTTTGTCAAAGTAATCCCACACCTCATCGATATTTTTGTTCATGAATTCCCTATTACACATCATCTCGACAAATTGGTAGATGGAAGATGTCAATCCAGCATGGAAGAAAGTTGTTATGCACCACTTTTCAAAACCGTATTGTGGGCATGAACTAACGAGATCCTTGAACCGCTCCCAACATTGGAAGAATGTTTCATCTTCCTTTTGGACAAAGTTCATAATCGACTTCCTGATGGTGTTTGTCTTATGGTATGGAAAGAATTTTTTTTTATGAACTCCTTCATCATGTCATTCCATGTGCCAATAGATCACGGACGTAGTGATTGTAACCCAGTCTTAGCTTTTTCTTTTAGGGAGAAAGGAAAGAGTTTTAGCCTGATCGTGTCCTTAGACATGTTAAGAAAGTATAAAGTGGTTATCACCTCGTCAAACTCTTGCAAGTGTAGGTATGGACTTTCAGATTCAAGTATAAGGAACTTTAAAAGGAGTTGATCACTCCAGGCTTGATATCCATGTTTCCTGTGTTTTCTGAAAAAATCATAAAAAAAGGGGTGTTCACCCCCACCGGTTGTAAGTAATCTCGTAAAGTACGAGGCGGGGGTGCATGGTGCACCTCATTCTCATCCTGGACTTCCGCAACCCGAGGTTGCGGTTGATTCACAGGTTGATTTGCAGTTTAACTTCAATTAACTCTGAGGATCTCAAGTGGTGTCTAACCCTGTGATGGATAGATAACCCCTCAACCAATCCTCCTTCACTCAAGAGACGTTGAGTATTGTCACGGACCTACTTGGGCATGAAACACTCTCAGCCTTCAATTTTAGAATCTAGCCTAAACCGAAAAAAGAAAAATAAATAAAAAAGAAATCTAAAAATAGAAAGACAGATAATTAGAAAGAAGTTACCAAATTAAAAGGTTCTATGTTATGATCTTGCAAACGAAAAAGAAAAGTGAATTATTTTCTAAAAAGAAATAAGAAAGCAAACTAGTTTCTAAAAATGAAAAAAGAAAGTTATTAAAAATAAAAAATAGAAAGTTTTTAAAAAGAGAAAAAGTTAGTTTTTAAAATCAAATTAGGAAAGTTTCGATCCTAGAATTAAAAAGTAGTTTCTAAAAACAGAAAAGGAAAGTTTCTAATTTTAAAATCAAATTAGAAAAGTTTTTATCCTAGAATTAGAAAGTAGTTTCTAAAAACAGAAAAGGAAAGTTTCTAAACCTAGAATTAGAAAGCTTAGTTAATTTTTAAAATAATTCAGAAAAAAAAAACCTAACCTAAAAATAGAAAATAGAATAACCCTAATCTTAACCTAATTCTAAAACTAGTCAATCTCAAAAAAATGCAACCGTTAGTCCCTGGTAACGGTGCCAAAAACTTGTTCACAACCCCAAGTGTAGGGTCATGATGCAGTAATAATCTCGTTGAGACCGAGGTTGAATCCACAGAGACTAATCTCGTGTGTATTATGAAAGCAATTAGATGTAGAATTAGAAGAAGATGTAATGGAAAATCTGAAAGTATGGAGAGAGTAATTGTGAATTATTTAACTAAAACTTAAGAAATTCAAAGGTAAGAATTAGGGTTTCCAAGGATCCACTTGTAGGTTCTCATGATGTTATCTCACTTGATTCAAGGACACAACTAGAATTAGAGTCCTATCTTATCCAATTAGTAAGAAAAGATTTATCATATCTCTGAACTTCTCATGGATCTAATCATCAATGGATGAGAGTTGTGAGGAATTGGAAGTGATTCCATCACCTAACCATGCCCAAGAGACAAGGCAAACAATAGGATTTACCAATCCCACAACCAATCATAAGAGAATTATGAAGGTTATGAAGGATTCTATCATCCTACCATGCCTAAGGGACGACGGTGAACAATGGAACTTGCTAATTTCACAATCTCAATTCAAGAAAATAAGATATTTAAAGCAATTATAGATCTATTGTAATTTGTCGCAACAAACCATTAACAACTAAAAATATTCTTTATAATTAAACTAGAACCCAAGAGAGTTTAAAAAAATATGAATCAAAACAAAGTTAACATCACAATCATGCTATAAGCTTCACCTCTTAACCCTAGCTAAGAGGTTTCGCCAACCATAGACATGATTGGATCTAAAACCCTAGAAGAAAGCATGAAAAACTAAGGAAGAAAGAAGAAAAATGCTTGGCGACAGCTCTCTGCCCTTGTGCTTCTCTCCTTCAAACCCTAGATTGATTAGATAGATCCCCAAGGATACCCTGGGGACTCATATTTATAGTTGTGCTACACCTCGTTTCGCACCTCTTTGTAAAAATCCAAAAATAACCTCAAACTTACACACTCTGCGTAACTTTGCGTGATTCATTCGATGTCATCAAAAGTATCTTTTATACATGCTTTTTCCATGCTTTTGTAGCTTCGTCCAGACTCTGTAACCTTCGATGTCATCAAACCTACCTTCGATGTCATCGAGCGTGGTTGGAGGAATCGATAATGTGTCTAAAACAGTCCAAAGAGTTAATCCAATTTCTTCAATAAATTCGATGTCATTAAAGATACCTTCAATGTCATCAAGCAAATGTTTGATGTCATCGAGGAGTGCTTCGAGTAATCAAAAATGGTGCCCAATGTGTCCAGATAGTTTTGTCGAAATTTCACAAAAACATTGATGTCATCAAATAGGCCTTCGATATCATCGAGCAGAGCTTTGAGTCATCGAACAAGTTCTCGAGTCATCAAAAAATGTCTTCAATTTGTCCATTGACCAACTTGATTTTCCTTCATAAATTCGATGTCATCGACCCGTGTTCGATGTCATCAAATGTGCCGTCAATGTCATCGAACTGTGTTCGATGACACAGTAAATCTGTATTTTGCACTTGTTCTTTCGACTTCGTTCCTTCTCCACTTGGTTTTCTTGAATCTTAGGACCTTAAAATCATCAATCTTTGTCTCCTAAGATCCATTCTTTGCCTTGGTAATCTTCGAGCGTCAAATCCATGCTTTTAGCATCTTTTTCAATCTAAACTCATAAATTCATCTTGCAACACAAACATGAGAAAAATGAGATATTGAGCAGTATCATGTTCATAAAACCAAGATATAAATGGGGTTCAATATGCAATATTTGACCCTCAACACCGACCATCCGCCTCGATTGTTTGTTCACACAGGCGATCATAGTCTTTCATTTTTTTGCTTATTTTGTTTAACTATTGGTTGTACAAATCTTTAAATATAAGTCAATAAAATTGACATTATTAACCATTTTAGTTTTAGATCTCTCATAAATCATTATTTTATTTAAGAAATAAAGGCCTACTATCATTATTAAAAGAAAATTTTTAAAACATGGTAAAAGGCATCCATTCAGAAGGACAAACCCCTACACTAAATTGTCTGATTGTTGTAACTATGGGTGGTTGAGAAGTATCCAATCCACATATTCGGTCATAATTGATCTGGGGTCATGAAGGTTCAACCAAACTTGAGTGGAGTACGACTATGGCAACTGAGGCTGAAAGTCGGGCAGATTAAACTCAACCGACCCGACATTGGGTTAGGCTCTGGCAAGATGTATCGGGTTCAGTCTCAAGCTTAGGCTATACAAACACCAATCTAATAAAATTTCAGTCGAGCTCGGTTTAAGGTCTGGAGTTGCTCAACCTAACCCAAACCAAATCAATATCTAAGTTACTTATAAATTATGATTGAGTGTAGATCGTCTGTGTTGAAGGCACAAGAAATTCTAGTGTCGTTGCATCTCATTGGTCCACGTCATTTTTGATGAGTCAAGCTAACAAGGTATGCTAGATTTCTCTCACCCAGATAGATTGCGTGCTACACAACATGACTTTTAACGTGTGAAACTTCTCTGGCCCCACAATGATTTGTGTTTTAGATCCACACCGTCCATCAATTTTTACAAATCATTCTAGAGCATGATTGAAAAAATGAGGCACATTCAAAGCTCAAGTGGACCACACCATAGAAAGCAGTAGGGATTGAACAAACTATTGTTGAAAGTTTCTTAGGGCCAACCGTGAGGCTTATTTTCCATCTAACTTGTTCATCACATACTTGGAGGAAGTTAAAATACAAATATCAGATTGATCAGAGCCTTCTGTAGACCAAAAAGTTTTCAAAAGTATCATCAATTCCTGTTATTTTCAGTGGTGTGGTCCACTTTAGCTTTGGATCTACATTTTTTTAGGGCTCATGTCCTAGAAATGATCAAAAAATTTAGATGGACGATGTGGATTTAAGAAATACATTATCACGGTGCCCACATAAATTTCACACGTAAAGAAATTCTATTGCTTGTTGTGTGGTGTAGGGGAGCAGATTAGGTGAGACCCTGACCTCACCCCAAGACTTTGCAGCCCTTACCATGGGGCCTACCTTGATGTTCGTATTATGTATCCACTCTATCCATCCATTTTTCCATACCATTTTAGTGCATGATCCCAAAAATTAAGAAGATAGTCCATGAAACAGTGGTGATTGAACATCTACCATTAAAAAATTCTTAGGGCGAAAATTAATGTTTTCGTAGATTTTATTTACCATTCAATATGCTAATAAGTTCACATAAGCTTAGATGAAGGGAAAAAAATAAATATGAACTTAATCCAAAACTTTTATGGCCCATTAATGGTCAATCACCACTGTTTCATATGGTATGGTCAACCTAATAATTCAATCTACTTCATTTTTTGCATAATACCCTAAAATGATTAGGAAAAAAGGATGGACAGGGTGGATATGGAATACACACAGCAAGGTAGCCACTGGCCCACCATGGTAAGGGCTGCACTGTCTTTGGTGAGGTCATGGTCTCACCTAATCCACTCTCGCGGTGTGTTGAGATTCAAATATTGCATATTTAACCCTTCAATCACATTATTTTTCTTGGAATTTAAGTGTTACCTTAATTAATTATAGTTCCACAACTATAATTAAATTTAAGTGTTACCCTTGTGGAACTATGTTTTTGTCTCGCAGTTTGAAAAATCTCCAAGATGATGCGAAAGTTATAGTTCCACAACTATAAATAGGAGTCCTTAGGACATTCCAAAACATCTTTTAGAGTTTGGAAAAGGAGAGAAGGTAAAGGTGGAGCGTCGACAACATTCTTCCACTTCAATTTCTTCACGGGTTCTAGTTGATCTTTGTAGTTCTCTTCTAAGATATTAGTCTTGTTAGGCTAATCTCTTCACTAAGGCTAAGGGATGAAACTTGTAGTTTATTTAGATGTTTATCTTACTTTGATTCAAGTTTATGGTTGAACTTCCATTGATTTCTAATTCAAATAAAGGAATATTTTCAATTTTTTAGGTTTATTGTGACTCCAATTACAGTAGATGCTTGAAAGGCTTTTAATATTTCTTACCTAATTTGCAATTACGAGATCTATAAGATTCATGATTGACCATTATCTATTGGGCATGGTAGGTGATTGAATTCCCTGCAATCATCACATTGGTGCTTCATGATGAAACTAATCTAATGAAAGTTCAGAATCTCATTATGTTTTAATCATTTCATTATCTGATTAGATAGCATAGGACTTCGATTCCAATCAAGTAATCCATTGAATTAAGTAAGTTAATTATTAAGATTGCTACGAGTGAATTGTTGGATCCTTAGGCTTTTATTTATTTATTTGTACCATTTTCTAAATCGTTGGATTAAATACCAAGACAATTCAATTAGACTTGGGTTAGTTCTAGGTCGTGTTCCCCATTCCCTGTGGATTCGACCTTAATCTCACCAAGCTATTACTACGGCACAGCCCTGTGTTTGGGGTTGTGAACAAGTTTTTGGCGTCATTGCCAGGGAGTGGCATTGAACACAATTAGGTTTAGGTTTTCTAGGCTTGATTTTTGTTTTAGGTTAGATTGTTCTTATTTTATGAACTTTTCTAATCTAGGTTTTTTAGGATTTTTCAATTTTCAGAATTTTTTTAAGGTTTATCTTAATTTTTTTCTCTAACATTACTAACACAGTTTATTGTTTCTATTTTATAGGATCTTCATTCTAGTTCCTCTCTTCTAGTAACATCTTCACGTACTCCCCCTACTTACTTTCAATATTGTTGTAGTATTTTTTTTTTTAGAAATTTATTTTAGGAATAGATTCAGAATTAGGGTTTTATCATGTTCATGCAAGAGTGGACATATGAATACTATAACCAACTTCTAGAAGAAAAGAGATATGTTGAAGGGTTGTCAGATGATTATGTTAGGAAACAACCTATGTCTCAAATTTTAACTAAAACCATGATTGAGAAGCAATCAGGATATGATATTCCAGTGGTTAATAATTCCATACGCGATCATATGAGGGAGAACAATTATCATTCACCAGTTAAGAAAACAAATGTGCGATTATATTATGGGTGATAAGGTGTACCAACAACCATCAAATACTCCCACATATGGCTCGTATGACTTCAATCTGTGGAAGTAACAGATTTTAAATTGGAGAGGTGTACAAACCATGGATTCTAGTAACTATCTCCTTGGATCCCCTTCTTATGAGGATTCACTTCAAAAATATATGGATTCTTAAGAACGATTCAACCAACATATCACGTATTCGCAGACATTAGAAAATATTTAGAGTTTCTTGACTCCTCCATTAAAAGAATTCAGTCACACCTCATTGATGAGGAAGAGGCTTGCCTAGCCCAGCCTCAGCCCAATCTAAAAACATAATGTAAAGAAATTGATTCCAACTCACATGTGGAGTATACTGAATTTGAGAATGAGGAGTTGGATCATGTTCATGAGTATACGGTTTAATTTTTCGAAGAGTCAATCTCAACGACAATTCAAGTTAACAATCGAGAGACACTAGTATTTTTCAAACATAGTGATGTTGACCCACTCCACCTACATGACACACATGATTCTAATGTGGAGAATGAGTTCCTCTCAAATGAATTTCTCGACTCTATAGAAGATTGCTTGGAACACTTGGAAATTTTTAATGATTACATGATTAAAGACATGGTAGATGCCTTACAAGAAAATACATCGGTGGTTGATACTGACTAAGGGAATCATTTTTCCAAAGCGCCTCCTTCCACACATCCAAAATATTTACCATTGAAGGAGGAGCTAAAAATTGAACCGAAGTTTGAAACTTCATAATGTGTTGAGACCACTGCTTAATGAGATTTTTTCTGAATTTCACCTAATTGTGGTATCTAATTCACCGTGGTGTACTAACATTAAAAACTTTTCTTCCAGGAGTGAATATTATCCGCTTTAGATACCTCGGGAGATTAAAAGAAAACTTTATGTTGAGGTTCATAAATTTCTCTGGACATTCATGCTTCAGGGCATCCAAACTTACTATAAAAAGGGCTTTTGGATGATCTTGTAGAGAAACCTACTAAGAAATTTATTAAGATACTAGCCGAAGGAGGAACCTTGCTGATAAGAATGGGTAGTTTTTCCTTGCTTCCCTAGTTTAGGATTAAGAATTTATTATTTTTCTAGGATTAGTTTATTTTATTAGGTTTCGTTTAATAGGAAGATCTTAATGATGGAACATCTTTTGATGATGGAACATCTTTTGATAGGAAGATCACACTAGCCCGTCTGTATATCGCCTTCCAGGTACTTTTCATCTACTCTCGTTTATTTTCGTGGCTCTCGATTTTGCTTTTATTACATATGTTTATACATTAAGGAAAATGTAAATTTTAGGTTGGATATAAGGTTTCCTTTAGAAAATTCTTCAGATTTGTGTTGAATTGTTGAATTTTTTAGCTTCAAATTTTTCTATGAAGTTAGGTAATTTAAAGATAATCCAGAGATTAGAATAATATGATACTTATTGTTGAGGATTTTTTAAACTTGAATTTTAGTTATTTGATAGATTTCTAAAGTTAAGTTTGAGTTATTAATATTTTAATTAGAAGTTTTTAAACATTAATTGAGTCATGATTTCACATATCACTTCTACCTTACATCTCTAAAAGTTGTATTTAATATTGAATTGTTAACTTGATGATTATTAAGAATGATAGAAACCAAACCTGGGCAATTTTTCTATCATATTCAATGAGAATAATTGAAAGAGAAAAGGATAAGAAAATACCCAGCTAAAAAAAACACAGTTATCGTCGAAAAGGGCTACCTATCGAAGTTCCTTGAAAGGACTGTAAAGAAAAAATAGTGAAAATAGTGTGAAAGTCGTCAATAGAAAAATCAAAAGCTGGATGAGTAGAAGGTTGAACTATAAAAAAAATTTTGATTATCCTGAATGTTATTTTGATTATCAATGTTATCATGAAAGTAGAAGACTGAACTTTTAGTTGTGTTAAGTTTAGATTTCACTAGGCACATGAGACTCAATGTTTAGAAATTGTCTGATTATAGATTAATGCTTTGAATTTGATTAGGATATTTACCAAGTGTTGGAGTTTAGTTATAAATTATTCTTTACATTGACATATCTTGGATTTCTAAAATCTGGACTGTTTTGAGAATTGCTTAAGCTTATGGAAATCATCAGTTGTTCTCAAAATATCTTTCACATGTTTTGTTTGGGACTAGCAAAATGTTGGTTGGGGTGTGTGTTAAGACTGAAATATTGCATATTTAACCCTTCAATAATATTAGTTTTCATGGCATTTAAGTGTTAATTCGATTTAATGATATATGTTTTTGTCATGTGAGGTGGTTTTGGACCTAAAGACAAATATGCACTTAAAAGGATGGATTTAGAGCTCAAAAGAAGATAATGAAGATTTAGAGATTTGAAGGTCATTAATGAAGAATTCACATGCTGAAGAATTCACATGCCAAAGATAGAAGAAAACCAAGTGCAAATGATGGAGAAAAGATTGGCGAAATTACTAGTCTTACAAGAGAAAATACAGACTGTTCAGTCCCACCTAAGGTCAGTTCAGTCAGACTGAAAGTGCATAAAACAGTCCAGCAAAAATTATGATTTTCAGATATTAATTCATTCCCACTAAAGCCAACTTTGTTCCCACCTAAGACAGCTTTAGTCTCACCTAAAATTGACAAATTCTGCACAAATTTTTCAGATGCAGCTTCAATGCGACCGAAGTATAACAAAAGTGCATAAATCCAAGGTCGGTTTGTGAAATCTCCAAGACAGTGTAAAAGTTAGAGTTTCATAACTATAAATAGGAGTTCATAGGACATTTCAAAGTATCTTTTAAGGTTTGGAAAGGGAGAGAAGGCCAAGGTGAAGCACCGATAACATTCTTCCACTTCGATTTCTTCATGGGTTCTAGTTGATCTTTTTAGTTCTCTTATAAGATGTTAGACTTGTTAGGCTAATCTCTTTACTAAGGCTAAGGGATGAAACTTGTAGCTTATTTAAATATTTATCTTACTTTGATTCAAGTTTATGGTTGAACTTCCATTGATTTCTAGTTCGAATAAAGGAATATTTTCAGCTTTTTTGGTTTATTGTGACTCCAATTACAATAGATGCTTGAAAGGCTTTTAATATCTTCTTACCTATTTTGCAATTGTGAGATCTGTAAGATTCGTGATTTACCAATGTCTCATGGGCATGGTGGATGGTTGAATTCTCTGCAATCATCACATTGGTGCTTCATAAGGGACCTAATCCAATGAAAGTTCATAATTTCATTATGTTTTAACCACTCCATTATCCCGTTGGATATAATAAGACCTCAATTCCAATCGAGTTATCCATTGAATCAAGTTAAATATTGAGATTGCTATGAGCGAATTACAGGATCCTTAGGATTTTATTTGTTTATTTGTATCATTATCTAAATCGCTGGATTAAACACCCAGACAAGTCATTAGACTTAAATTAGTTTTAGGCCGTGTTCTCCATTCCCTGTGGATTCAGCCTCGGTCCCACCAAGTTATTACTACAGCACAACCCTATGCTTGGGACTGTGAACATGGTGCATCACATTCTGGTCGAGAGAAGAAAACCTAAAGTGTTAACATGTGGAACTTTTGTGGGCCTATCATGATCTATGTATTAGGTCGACAGAAAACGAGGCATATTCAAGGCTAAGTAGGCCACACTGCAAAAATAGTAGGTATTGGACGCCACTATTGAAAACTTGTTAAGGCCACAGAAGGCTCTGATTAAGATGATATTTGTGTTTTTCCTTCATCTAGGTCTGTATGACCTTATGAAGAGGTTAGATGGCAAATAAACCTTATAGTGGACATTAGGAAGGTTTCAACGATACTCGTATAATCTCTGTTGCTTATTGTGGTGTGATTCGCTTAAGCTTTGGATGTGCCTCATTTTTGGGCTCATGCTCCTGAATGATCTGTAAAAATTGATGGACGGTGTGGATTTAAAACATAAATCACTGTGTTGGGTTGGGTTGGATTTAGTTAGAGTCGAGGTACGTGAACGTTGGGTTGGGTTAGGGTGAGCACCAACCAGACCTAACCCGTCCTAATGGCAACCCCCACTATCCCAAACACACATGTGAATATTCTTAGAGCTAGGAAAATATGACCTGATCCAACAGATCCAACTTGAACCGAAGGCCAGGATCAGGTCGGATCAAGTTGGCCCACTCAGATCCGACCGTACATCGAGTCGAGTGCAAGTCAATGGTCAATCTGGAGCAATCTGATCCGATCTGATCCGGTTGGGTCCTATAAATAGTTTTTTTTTACTTTTTACTACCACTCTATCTACCCGAACCAAACAAATCTAAAACCTTAACTCCTCTCTTGTCTTCTTTACCAGATCTTGATTCGAACCCACTAGGCCACCACTCAGCCAAAAATCGATCCCTACCTTCTCTACTCATCACATATTCATAGGTAGGTTCATTTATTTTTTATTTTTTAATTTGTGTGTGTTTTCGAGTCGTTAGTCTGCATTGGCTCGCTGGTGGACCGCACCAACTCGCTGGTGGTTCGGCCAAGGTCAGGACCCCGGTCGTTGGCTTAGCTGTAATGTCTCGCCCTAGTTCTGGCTCGCTATTGTGGGTTGCTGTTGGTCTGGCCCTATCGCTCGAGGTTGGGACCCCACTCGTTGGCTTAGCTGTAGCGACCCGCCCTAGCTCTAGCTCATTGTGGGTCTCTGTTGGTCCGGCCTTGCCACCCTGGCTCGCTGGAGGTCCAGCTCTGGCTCGCCGTTGGTCCAGTCCTGGCTTGCTGGTGGTCCGGCCGAACCCTAAACCCTACCCTAATCCTAAACCCTAACCCTAAACCCTACCCTAATCCTAAACCCTAACCCTAACCCTTAACCCCTAATCCTAAACCTAAATCCTAACCCAAACCCTAACCTAAACTCTAAACCTTAACCCTAAAGTTAAACCCTAATTCCTAAATTGCAAAAGTGTTTAATTTATTTGAAATTTTGAATTAAACAATTAGTTGTTAATTTGTTGGAATTACTATTTACATTGCTTTTTTGGTATTACCATTTACATTGCTTATTACTTACTGCTTAATATGTTTGTATAATTGACTAATTGTATTACATTGCTTTTTTACTTATCTCATTTTTGTGCATTGTATAGTTAACTTAATATGTATTACATTGATTTTTTTTTCTTAGATTATTATTTTGACTTGTGACTTGTGACTTGTGATTTGTGATTGTGAGTTAGATAATTAGTTGCCCATTTGAGGATTTCTAATTAGTTGCCCATTTGAGGATTTCTATATGGCCATACATAGATATAGTGTGTTCTTGGTCATATAGAAATCGCTTAAATTGTCCCATTTTAAACAGTTCAAGGTTATATAAATAGTATGTTTTCATATAACCTATTTAAATGTTCATGCCTAATCTGCGGTCCATCTCCTCATTTCTCTTTAAATATGTTTCTTCCGTTTCATTTCCAATGATAAATATCTTCATAATGCTTAGATATTTGGCATCCGAATGTAACAGAAGATCAACTTATCTAGAGAGGCATGAGGAGATGCTGTCGAATTTTCGTTGTGGACATTTAAATGGGAATATGAAAGTATTACAATCTATTCGACCTTGGATGATTAACTAATTTAGCTTATTATAGTGACTTGTAATTGTAAGTTAGATAATTAGTTATCCATTTGAGAATTTCTATGTGGCCATATATAGATATAGTGTATTTGTGGTGGTATAGAAATTGCTTAAATTGTCCCATTTTGGACAGTTCAAGGTTAGATGAATAATATAGTTTCATATAACCTATTTAAATATTCATGTCTGATCTGCCATCCATCTCCTCATTTCTCTCTGGATATGTTTCTTCCATTTCATTTTCAATGACAAACATCTTTATATTACTTAAATATTTGGCATCGGAATGTAAAGGAAGATCAACTTATCTGGAGAAGTGTGGGGAGATGCTGCTGGATTTTTGGCGTGGGCGTTTAAATAGGAATATGAAAGTATTACAATCTATCCAACCTTAAATGGATAACTAATTTAGGATTTTTTATAACTCTTTTAGCATTAGAATGTTAATGCTAATATGATTTAATATCTTTCAACTATTAGATGGAAAGTGAGGGTCTTTCCAATACCCCAGGCGGTTTATCAGTTTCATTATTAATGATCCTTGAAGATGAAGGATTAGGTCTATAAGATGAAGAGACGCCCATCGATACTAGTACCTCACAGTCATGTATTAGGGAAAAAGAGAAAAAAAAAAAAAGATCGGCGGTGTGGGACAATTTTGAAGAAGTAACCCTGAAGAACGGCACCATGAAGATACAATGCAAGTACTACAAGACTCAATATGCTAAGCAAGCAGATGGGTCAACCACAACACTGAAAAAGCATTTTTTGAAGTGTCATAAAAAGTGAGAACTCAAACCTCAAGGCAACAGACACTTTCATTTACCTAATATTTAAAGGATCCGTCGCAGGGTACATTGTCCATCTACGAGTATAACAAAGAGCTGGTGAATGAGTCGATGACCAAATTAATTATTACCAATGAAAGACCATTTCAAATGGTAGAGAGTCTTGCTTTTGTGGAATTAGTCAGATGCCTTAACTCTAGATATGAGAAGGCCTCTCGTACAGTAATAAAGAGAGTGTGCACGAAGATGTATGAAAGTGAGAAGCTCAAGTTGAAAGGACAGTTGGAATCGATTTCTCAAATTAGTCTGACATCATATTTATGGATAGCATCCAATTAACAAAAGGGGTATATGTCACTACCTACTCACTACATGGATGCCAAATAGAGGCTCTGCAAGAGAATCATAAACTTTTGTTATCTTGCACCTCCTAACACTGGATTGATGATTTTAGACTGCATGATAACTACTCACTATGTCTTGTGGAATGGAGAATTGAGAAGAAAATCTCCTCAATAACTCTAGGCAATGCCTCTTGAAATGATAGCATGATAACAAATTTACAGAACCAGTTTAGGGTCACTAGTGACTTGTATTTTGGTGGAAAGATATTTTATGGTAGGTGTTGTGTCCACATCCTAAACTTGATTATACAATATGGCTTTAAAATAATTGAGCCAATGATCGAGAACATAAGATAATGTGAAGTACATATGGGGGTCACTTTCACGATTACATACATAGAATGAGATCGTGAAGCGGTTGAATTTGTCAACAAAGAGAATGATGAAGCTAGATGTCATGACACGTTGGAATTCAACTTTTGAAATATTGGATTCAGAGATAGCCTTCAGACATGTATTCTCTCACTATGCGAAGTGTGATAGTGCATATATTTGGTTGACTTCTAAAGATGATTGGTCAAGAGATGAATCAGTTCGCAAGTTCTTTTCAGTTTTTTACAACAGTACGAAGAAATTTTCGAGAAGCAAGTATCCAACAACAAATATATTTCTACTAGAACTTTGAAAGGTAAAAGATGCCTTGCGTAAAAATAGTAGTGGATTAGACTTTTTTCAATTAATGACCATGGGTATGCAGGTAAAGTTTAATAAGTATTGGTTTGAGTATAGTTTGGTAATGGTTGTTGCAATCGTTCTTAATCCTCGATACAAGATGATTATGGTTGAATTCATGTGTAGTAAGTTGCTTGGTGCGATGAGTGCCCCCTGAGGTCAATAAGATTCATGATGCAGTCAATGATTTGTACAATTTCTATGTGTATGCCACAAAAGACAAATCTCCTCAGGTGGGTTCTAGTTCTACTGTTGATGAACCGCCAGAAGAAATGGTAGATAATTTCATGTCTTTCGTGGCACAACAGCATGAGACTCAAATGCAGACACCTATATCAGAATTTGAAAACTATCTCAAGGAGCCACTTGTAAAATTCAAAGGCGATGAATTTGATGGTTTGGACGGTAGAAGACGAAATCTCGTGGTTCACAATACCCTGTGCTCTCGTTATATTATTAATTTCAATTTCAACTGTGGCCTCGGAATCTACTTTTATAGGAAATTACTCTTTTACTGACGACATAATTCATCATTATTTTATATTTTTTCATCGGTAATGATTATTACCGACAAAATATGTCATCGCTAAGATCATCGCAATAAGACCATGGCTAAAGGCTTTTCCCGATGGAATATGACTTTGTCGGCAATGATAAAACAAATACCAACGACTAAAATTGTCGGCCAAACATATTACTTTTAGTAAGAAAAAATAATATATTTCATCGGTAAATACAGCTTATACCAACGAATATCTTTGTCAATAAAACTGTGGATAGACAACATTACCGACGGTACGTTCGTCGGTAAAACAATAATACCGATGAGTATGTTCGTCGGCATAAGCCCAGATAAACGACATTACCGATAAGTACGTTCATTAATAAAATAATAATACTGATGAGTATGTTCGTTGGCATAAGCCCGTTATTACCGACGAAATAATTCATCGGTATATCTCATATATAGATCATTAGTATAAATTTTTGTATTAGTTTGTACCTACGAAATATTTCGTTGGTATAAGTTTTCAAGCTACTATTACCAACGAAATATTTTATCGGTAACAGTCTATTTCTTTCTGGTTTCATTTATTTTCAAAATTCAGAAAAAATTCCTGATATACACCTATTACAATACATTTTTATCATATTCGCATTCACATCCATCTAAACACAAACTACATCCATCCAAACACAAACCACATCCGTCCATACACAAACAATCCTATCCACCTCTACATATAACTCACATTCATCCATGCACAAATACATATAATTTTAACATTCCTATATAAAATAAATTATAAATAAAATAAAATAAATCCTATCACATCCACAAACAATCCACATTCATCCACGCACAAATACATGTAAGTTTAACATTCGTATATAAAATAAATCATAAATAAAATTAAAAAAATCACGAAGATGAAGGCGGAGGTGGTGGGGCATTAGTGGCAAAGCATGCAACGACATCCTGAAACATCTCTTGCATCTGTCACTCATCCTTCACCCGCATCTCCTCGATCCTCTTCTCTTCTCTCCACCTATGCTCCTCCTCCTCCCTACGCCTCTGCTCCTCCTCCCTCTGCCTCTCCAGTTGCTCTTTAATCTTATCGACGATGACCCATAGCTGTTGAATCTCTCTCTGCAATATCAGCTCGGTGTAAGTACGATATCAGCTCGGCGTAGGCCACTCTCCCCAGCGACAAATCCGTTGGAGGCAGCTCTAGCAGGTGTCATGAGCTTGGCACCATGGCCAAGCCCACGCACATATCCAGAATAGGTGTCAAGCACCTCGCTCAAGATATCTAGCTTACTCCACTAACTACCATCGAGAGTGGGCTGACTGTCACGCCCCAAACCTGAAAATCAGATTCACAAGAATCTTGATTGCTGAATCCGGTGCTAACAGCTCCCGTAGTACCCCATTCTCAGCTCCTAGGGTCCATACGCCAGATTCTGATCCTGGGATCTTATAAGGAGGATTTAAAAAAAAAAAAATCTTTTTTTTAGGTACATTTAACTCATAATAAGCATAACCACAAGATTACCCAATTCACAAAGGCAACATCATCGTCACATATCCACTAATATAATCATTTGAGTACATTGCTGAAAGGAAAATACGTAAATCGAAAATCAAGCTCCAGAAGACCACTGCACACTCCAAGCTCAACACTGCTGCAACCTAACATCACATACAGGCATCTATCATGCATAAGCTTATAAAAAGCTTAGAGGGTGGTGTAAGTGTGTGCACAAAGTAAGTGTCAAGTATTTAATACAATGTCATCATCATATAATACCAAAATTACTGGTAATCTATAAATCGTACATTATTGGAATAAGCAGAAATACTGGCAAGATCATGAATTATCAGAGTAAGCAGAAATACTGACAAGATCATAAATTATCAGAGTAAGCAGGAATATGGACAAGTCCATAAGTCAATCAATATCAAAATACGCAATATAGAACAGCTAAGCAATAAGGAGTCATAAAGAGCCAAATATCAGATGTTGAGGATGCAATGCAATATACAAATCCTTTTAAGTCTATCTAGGCCATATAAGTGTAGAAACATAATAACCCAAAATCTCATATGCCTGCGGATATAATGCAATATGCGATGCGAGTGAAATGACCATGCTGGAGTGTGAAGTCGAGATAATAGTAAGTAGTATCGCAGGCTACAGGGTCCACCACAAGAGACTTCTATCCAAACTAGTCTCATACGTAAATTTGGATAGTCAGACTCAACGTAGTAAACTCCTGATCTCAGGTTAGTCGCGCGTCCAACCAAAATCATTACCATAACGAAGGTACACAATGATTAGTCACGCACTACCAGCCTGAGTGGATAGTGAATGAATGAATAAACGAGCATGCAACTCCTACTCAATAAGTCCAAATATCAGTACGGTTCCTCTCTGGAAAATCACCGGGGTCTATAACACTCCAAACCAGATTGTCACCCCATCACCCGCAATAAGGTGAGTGGAAGAGACCTCACTATCCGCCTGCCAATATCAGGCCCGGCTCGTCGATAGCGGATCCATTCCTTGAGCTGCTTAGACTCAACGTAGCATTGCCCCCTCCTCTCGAGCAGGTAAGGCCGTACCCCCTTCCAACCGACCACAACACAATGGGAGAAGCGGCCTAACGGCATATGGCCCTCATGCTCTCATGCATCCACTTGGTCTAGACGTTGGAGCAACCTCTAGAACCAAGAGAGTTTAGAGACTTTCACCCAGGGATATCTATAGCACCCCATGTAGAACAGATTTTTGATATCTCATCTGGCCATCCATGAAATACCTGTGCAGGCTATGACCCTGATGTCGCTAGGGCGTACAGTAATCACAACACACAATGCAAGTGCATGAGTTATACAATCTAGTTATGCATCAATCCTGCACATACAATATACTCATGTGAGACAATCTCCACCTATCAGGAAATCTCATAACAACATGCCCAATGACATATGCAATGATCAACCACATCTTATATCAAACATGCAGATGATGCGTATGGGTATGTATCGTGATGCTATGCTGTCACATACTCATATTGGTATAATAACCTACACCAACAATCGGCCTCAACAATATGGACTTCTAACCAGCATTGCCCCCAATGAATGGCCTACATAGAGCCTAACATATGCTCGACCCATGGCCTCACACGAGGGCCTAATACACATCACAATGGGCCTCAAATACGGGCCGTATATACATCACATTTGGCCCTATCGCCTAACCTATACATCACATAGGTCTCGACAATCGGCCTCGATAATTGGAGTCGGCCTCAATACTTAGCCTTAACAATCGGGATCGTTCGATAATCAGAATCGACAAATCGATCACAATAATCGGGATCGATCGATAATCAGAATCGACAAAACAGCAAATCGGGATCGATCGATAATCAGAGTTGGCAAATCGGTCACGACAATCAGGATCGATCGATAATCAGAGTCAGCAAATCATTCACGACAATCGGGATCGATCGATAATCAAAATTAAAAAATCAGTCATGACAATCAGGATCGATTGATAATCAGAGTTGGCAAATCGGTCACGACAATCGGAACCGGCCACCACAATCGAGATCGATCGATAATCAGAATCGGCAAATCGGTCACGACAATCGGGATCAATCGATAACCAGAGTCGACAAATCGATCACGACAATCAGGATCGATCGATAATCAGCCGAACAAGGCCTAAAGGAAGGTCACAATGTGGACATTCAACCATCATCGCCCATCGATGTAGACATTTAACCAACGTCACTCCCAAGGAGTGGCCCACATAGAGGTGAACATAAAGTGGGCCCATGGCCTCGCACAAAGGCCTAATACACTTCACTATGGGTTGCATCACATAGGCCTCGAATACATCATATAGGCCATAACCCGTAGGCTTCAAGTACACAATATGTGAGCTCTACACATGGGCCTTATACACATTAAGTGGGCTACATCAATGGGCCTCGATTACATCATAATGGGCCACATCATATGGGCCAAAAATATGGGCCACGACATATGGGTTGGAATTACATTACAATGGGCCTCGCTAATGGGCCATAAATACCTAATAGGTGAGCTCTACACATGGGCCAAAAATACAAACAGGTGAGCTTCACATATGGGCCAAAAATACATTATGATGGGCCATATCAATGGGCCGCACCAATGGTCCCTCATATACATCGGGTGGGCCTTAACCCATGGGCCCAAAACACATCTCAATGGGCCTTAACCCATGAGCCACAAATACATCAAATGGGTCTCACAATCTGGGCTTTAGGTACACCGCAATGGGCCATACAGCAGGGCCTCAAGTACGATCTCAACGGCCACACAAGATGGACAGTTAACACGTACATCACAGGTGGTCCCTGCACACGGGCCTCACGTACATCACAATGGGCCCCTGACACGAGCTTAATATACATCACAAAGGGGCCACATCCCATGGGCCTCAAATGTATCACAATGGGCCTCTACCTATGGGCTCCAAATACATCAAGATGGACCTTATGAATGGGCCGCTCCAATGGGCCTCATATACATTAAGTGGGCCACATCAACTATACTATTCATCTATATATTTTTTTTTAAAATCATTTTAGAGCAATTCCAAGAAAATTGTTCATATCGACAGATCATCTGGACCGTACCACAAATAACCGTGAAGATAATGGTTCCCACTGTTAAACTAATCACAGGGCCCACCATATAGTTTATTCCCCATCTGATCTGATCATAAGGTCACTAAGACCTGGATTAAGGGGGAAAGGCAAATATCATGTTGATCCAAAAACCTCTGTGACCCAAAAAGGTTTCAATGGTGGATGTTCAGTCTCCATTATTTTTTACAGTGTGGTCCACTTAATCACTAGATATGACTTATTTTTAGTCTCAAGCCTTGAGACAGGCTAACCAAAAGGATGGACGGATGGATGCAACACATCCATCAGTGGTGGCCCCTAATGCCACCGTCCAGATGGACGAATAGATAAAACGCATACATCTATGGTGGGTCCCGCCCGTCCAGCGTACTGGACGGGTGTGGTAAGACCCACGTGTCATGGTGGCCCCACGTCCACACACAGATGGATGGTAGGGATTAAACACCACATCATGGTGGGGCCGTACCCTGCCAGACCTGCCATGATATTTTATAATATAAAAATATTATATTATATATATCATATATGATATATATAGGGTGTCAGCGCCCAGCATCCAGAGACGCTGGACGGACAGCTGATGGTGGGCCCCACGGGTATGGACGATTTGGATGGAAAACATATACATGAATGTGGGGTCTACGTCCTCGAATGGATGGACGGTTAAGATGTGGCACATACATCATGGAAGGGCCCACCAGAGATTTGAATCTGCTTTATTTTTGTCTCAAGCATTTAGAAGATCTCGCCATTAGGTGAACGGTTTGGATGTAACACATATGATATACATCAGATAGTGGGGTGGCTAGTACATCAGATGAATGGACGGTTCAGATGAAATACGCCCAGCAGAGTGGGTCCACGAACCAGTCCAATGGATGGACGGTTTGGATGTAATACGTCCACCAGTGGAGGTCGCATCTGTCACCGTCCAGATGGATAGATGGAGTGGATTATACAAACATCACGGTGACCCTGGCTCCTGCTGTGCATGTAGCAACTACAGGCCCACCGTCCATCAGACGGACAATGGGGATCAAGGTACATATATCGTGGTGGGCCCCATATAAATGGACGGTCAGCGTGGATTCCATCCACGCATTCTGTGATGAAAGGTGTGGATGGGTACACTCAGCAACTGGGTCCCACATGAGATATACACATGCACGTGTGTATTTATATGATATAATATAATATCATATTAATATATATATATATATATATATATATATATATATATATATATATATATATATATATATATATATATATATATATATATATATATATATATATATACACACATGAAAGAGGGAGTGCAGCGTGCATCCAGCTCTGGACGTCTGGACACCTGGACGGCTTGGATTTGAAATACATCACGGTCTAGGGGTCTGGACAGTGGATGGATGGGCGAGACATATTCATCAAGTGGGGCCAGGTGTTGACACCATTGAAACAAGTTGATATTAGTGTTTTCCCCCACGCCCAGGCTTGTCCAAATGGACAGGCAACATGGATAAATACATCATGGTGGGCTTGTTGGCCTTGGCCGATCCAGCAAGATGGGCTGGTTCCATTGAATGGACGGCCTGGATCTTTACATGCCTCGCCAAGTGGGCCATCATGTAAGGAAAGGAGGGAGAACGGAAGAGAGTAAAGGAGAGAAGCACCCACCTTAGACCTTGGACTTCTTCTTCCACCAATGTGATCTAGAGCTCCAAGGGAACAAGATTCAATGGTTGGAATTGATTTTTGAGAGTTGGATTTAGGGGTGGAGAGCTTGCAATTGGTTGGAAATGGAGAGCTCTCATGGATGTTGGGAGCTCTCTCTCTCTTACTAAGAAATAAGAAAGAGAGAGGGAGGGAGAGAGATGAGAGAGAGAGAGAGAGGTGAGGGTTTTTAGGCAATTAATGAGTTTGACTTATGGGGGAAAGGGAAGGGGTGGTTGCTTGTAGGGAGTTATGGCTAGGGGTAGTGTAGGGTGACATCATCATAATTATGGTTTTCTAGGGAAATACAACAACAGGGATAGGTGGGTCCCGTGATCAAGTGATCAATGGCCGGGATAATGCACAGGTCTGATCTCATAATCTGAGCATCACATTGACGCATGAGACGTGGCGTCAGAATCACGTCGACGACGCGGTCGAAATGACACAGGTCTCAGGTTGAGTCGGCTCAGGTTTACAGGATGTGACTCAAGAGCGTGCACAAATGCTATCTATGCGGCACGAGTCATCAGAATTCAACCGGGAAGACTGCGGGAGCCTACGGAACGGTATGAGCTAGGATATGGGTCTCACACTGACTACGTATGGTGTCCATCTCTACTCTGGGCCAAACCCATTCTTATCTCGCATCCAACTCTTATCCATCTCGATAATGAAAAGATTATAGTCAGTTTATGGAAATAGGTTTACGATTAGGTTAGGGTTATAGGTTTAGAATTAGGTGTAGGTTTAGGTTTAGGTTTAGGGATTCAGGTTCAATTTTGGGTTCAGGATTGGTTTTAGGATTAGGTTTTCAAGTTAACGTTTAGGTTTAGGTTAGGGTTATAGGTTTAGGATAAGGTGTAGGTTTAGGTTTAGAGATTTGAGTTTAGGTTTAGGTTTAAATTTAGGTTTAGGAATTCGGGTTTGGTTTTGGGTTCGGGATCAGGTTTAGGTTTAGGTTAGGATTATAGGTTTGGGTTTAGGTGTAGGCTTACGTGAATTAAGTTTAGGTTTATGTTTAGGTTAAGGTTATAGGTTTAGGTTTAGGTTTAGGTTAGGGTTATAGGTTTAGGTTTAGGTTTAGGTTTAGGTGTAGGTTTAGGTTTAGGGATTTGAGATTAAGTTTAGGTTTAGGTTTAAGAATTCGGGTTTGGAATCAAGTGCGGGTTTAGGTTTAGCTTTTCGAGTTTATGTTTAGGTTTAGGTTATAGGTTTAGGTTTAGGTGTAGGTTTAGGTTTGGGGATTTGAGAATAGGTATAGGTTTAGGTTTAGGTTTAGGCTTAGGGTTTAGGGATTCGGATTTGGGTTCGGGTTTAGGTTTAGGTTTTCAAGTTTAGGTTTAGGTTTAGGTTAGGGAGTTGAGATTAGGATTAGGTGTAGGTTTAGGTTTAGGGATTTGAGTTTCAATTTAGGTTTAGGTTTAGGAATTCGAGTTTGAGTTCAGGTTCAGGATCGGGTTTAGGTTTAGGTTTAGGTTAGGGTTATAGGTTTAGGTTTCGGTGTAGGTTTAGGTTTAGGGATTTGAGTTTCAGTTTAGGTTTAGGTTTAGGAATTTGAGTTCGGGTTCGGGTTCGGGATCGGGTTTAGGTTTAGGTTTTCAATTTTAGGTTTAGGTTTAGGTTAGGGATCCGTTTGACCTTATCAACATGTTTGAAGCCAAATAAACATTATAGTGGACCCGATGAATTTTTTAACGTTGGGCATTCAATCACCATTTTTTTCCTGTGGTGTGATCCACACTTGATCTTTGGATGTGCCTCAATTTGGGACATCCTCTAAAATGAGCTGCTGCAAATGCAGATGGATGAAGTAGATGTACAACACATAAATCGAGTTGGGTCCCACGGTCAAGGCCTAACCCACTAGCTAGTTACGCCTGAAATCGAATTGCGTCCTGAGTTACTCAGTACGCTCAGTTGGGCCCATTGTAAATATATGTAGTTTATCTACACCATCCATTTGCTTTTCCAAATCATTTAAGGGGTTAAAACCAAAATTGAATCATATCCAAAACTTAGGTGAACCATACCACAAGAAACAGTGGGTATAATGATTTCCATCATTGAAACCTTTCTAGGGCCTGTAGTGATGTTTATTTATCATCCAACCTGTTCACAAGATCACACAGACATTGATGAAGGGAAAAAATAAATATCAGTGATTCCCACCTTCCAGGGACCCCTGCTCAACATCCGGATAGCTCCGACGCACATCCAGGTCTGCTCCATTAATTTCAAGCTAATACATAAACATGGGCCTATCCAAATGGCTAAGCCACCCATATTATTGTCCATAAGAAATGGACAGTTTCATCATGGTCATAATAGCGGTTCTCACCTTCCAGGGACCACCGCTCAACATCCAAATAGCTCTGACGCACATCTGGGTATGCTCCATCAGGTGGGTCATGCTCTTTCAAAACTCAGGCGGGCTAAAGCATATAGAACAAATGAATGGATAGAAAGCATCCATTTGATTGTCAGTTCACTTTGCATATTATGGCCCACCGAAGAGTAAAACTACCTGACTTTTAACCAAAAATTGCCTCACAAGTCACAACTATAAACTAACAAGTCACGATAATAATTTAAGAAAAAAATGTAATACATATTAAGCTAACTATATACAATGCATAATAATGAGAAAAGCGAAGAAGCAATGTAATACAATTAGTTAAGTATACAATTGTTGGGATTTGGATGTCTAATTTACGGGCTTGGGGTTGGCTTCTTCATGGATTTTGAATTGTTTGAGGTGGGCCTAATGGGCCAGTCTTATTCAAAATTCTAATGTACATGGAAGGCACCACAAAGTTTAGGTGTTGGTACAACATGCATGATAGAGGAAAAGGATCTTTCAAAGATAGAACATTCCTACAATCTGAATACCAATGCCATTACAATCCGATCCATTCTCTGATCTAAAGCATCCAAAGCTAGAATGTGCGTATGTATGTATGTATTAGATATGAAAATAGTACTAAATGCGAACCGATCTTTCGACACCAAATTAAATCCAGTCTAATCTTCTATTTAATCATTAAAGAAATGAAAGTTTTCAAATGAGATTAAAAATGCGGATCAGAATCAATCATATGTCTATGAAATTCTATGGCATCACAGACATTATCTGTCAGATATTGGTAACACAACTAATCATCATTGAACCATATCATTTAGCAAATGTAATGTAAGACATTTCTTCTTCCTTCAGAAACACTACCAATTCAAGAGAAATAGTGACAACGCCAAACATCCAAGTGCCCCAGAAGCTGAAAGAGTCAGTCTACTTAAATTGAAAGATTGCAACATAAGAAGCATTCAGCCCATGGAATAATGCTTGTATAGATTTTATGGAATGGTCCATCCACAATAGAGCCCAACAAAACAATGCTCTAGATCAAATTTTTAACATTGAGATACACATATAAATACAGAGATATGCAAACCAAAAACATATGAATGTCTAAACTAAGATGTTCTAGTCATGGTTGGTTTCAATCCTAAAACGCTTTCAAAAATTTTAGGTAGAACCAGCTTGATTTATTAGCCAAAATTGCACAAAGAGACTATATATATATATAGACTAATTAATCTAACAAAGGTCCTTTTTCTAGATAAATATGGAAGACTAGGGTGCTAAGGGGCCAGGTTTGCACTACAGGAATTTCGTCAAACACGTGACATGCTTATAACTAAAATTTATAAAAGTATGCTTTATGTAAGAAATAAGTGGCATGTAAAATCTAAAATCCAGTCAGGTAAACAAATAAATCTAAAAAAAAAGTTATCATGTGTAGATGCAATGTAACATGTAGACAACTAAAGACAACTATATGATCAACATGATGGTAGTTGTAGTCCTAGATAAAAGTTTTCAACAAAACTATTTAGATATTTAAGTTGTTAACAAACATGTTTAGATATTTAAGTTGTCAACAAAATTATTGTTACACCCCAAACTCGAAAATCGGTCTCACAGGAATCCCGATCATTGAATCCGGGGCCGACAACCTCCGTAGTAGCCCATTCTCGGCTCCTAGCGCACACACGCCAAGTTCCAATCCTGGGATGCTACAAGGAGGATTTTCTAACGTACATTTGACTCATCAGAAGCATAACCACAAGTTTACCCAAATCACAAAGACAACATCATCACCACATATCCACTAATATAAACTTTTGAATACAGTGCTGAAAGGGAATACATATATCGAAATCAAAGTTCCAGAAGTCAGCTATATGCTCAAAGCTCCACGCTGCTGCAACCTAACATCACCTGCACCATCTATTGTGCATAAGCTTATAGAAAGCTTAGAGGGTAGTATAAGTGTGTGCACGAGCTAAGTGTCAAGTATTCAATATAATGTCATAATTATGCAATATCAGAACTACTGGTAAGATCATGAATTATACGATATCAAAGCAGAAATACTGACAAGCCCATAAAGATATCATCAACCTCATCCAGGATATGTGATGAAAAGACATAGCAAGTCAATGTCATATACTGAGAAAGTAATTTAAATCGGCTATGTAATGCGGAAACATAATGAACCAGATATTAGATGTCGAGGATGCAATACAATATACAATTCGGAAGAGCTACAAATACCATTAACCTCATCTAGATCATATGAATGCAAAAACATAGCAACTCAGAATGTCATATACCGAGGATGTAATGCAATATACAGTATATAGTGCGAATGAAATGACCAAGCTGCAGTGTGAATTTCGGATGATAATACGTGGTATCGTAGGCTATGGGGCCTATCACAAAGGACTTTTATCCAAATCAGTCTCATACATAAATTTAGATAGATAGACTCAATGTGGTAAGCTTCTGATCTCAGGTTAGTCACGCACCCCAACTAAAATTCTGGCCATTACGAAAGTACACATAACGATTAGTTGCACACCACCAACCCGAGTGGATAGTGAATAAATGAATAATATAATGCTGAGTATACAACTCCTGCTCCACAAATCAGTATTGTACATCACTGGGGTCTAGTACACTCCAAGCTGGTTGTCGTCCCTCCCAACTACGTAGCCCAGTGAGTGAAAAAGACCTCACTACCCGCCTGCCAATAGTATACCAATGCCTACCCAGCTCGTCGATAGCGGACTCATTTATGGGATGGTCAAACTCAGCTTAGCTTATAGTCCCCTCACTCGAGTGGATAAGGCCACACTCCCTCCCAACTGACCACGACACAGTCAGAGACGCGGCTTACTGGTATCCGGCACTTGGGCACTCATGTATCCACTCATTTTAGACGTTGGGACATCTCCTAGCCCCGGAGGTTTAGGGACTTTCATCCACAGACATCCAAAGTGTCCAAATGCTTGAACCAAACATATCCGGTGTCTCATCTGGTCATCCACGACATCCCTGTGGAGGTCACGGCCCTGATGTCGCTAGGACGTACAGTAATCACAATCATATAATGTAAGATACATGAGTCATGTCGCCCAATCATACATCAATCCTGCGCATACCGTGCGCTCATGTGAGATAACTCCACCTATTAGGGAGTCAATCATCTGTGCTATGGCATATACAATGGTTAATCTCATCTCATAATAACATGCAGATGATGCGTATGGGCATGTATCATGATGTTATGCTGTCACATACTCATAATCGGTATTAATAACTGGTATCCACAATCAGCCTCGACAATGTGGGCATTTAACCAAAATTGCCCCCAAGAAATGACCCACTTAGAACCTAACATATAGTGGAACCATGGCCTCACACAAGGGCCTAATATATGACACCATGGGTCTCACTCAAGAGCTTAGTACACATCACGATGGGCCTCTCACATGTGCCTAATATACATTACAACGAGCTCCATCGCCTGGCCCTCAAATGCACCACAATGGGCCTCATCACATAGACCTCATATATATCACATTGGGCCTTAAACACGGGCTGAATACACATCACAATAGGCCACAAATACGGTCCGCATATACATCACATTAGGCCTCGACAATTAGCCTCAATATTCAGCCTTGATAATCGGCCTCAACAAATCAGAATCAGCCTCGATAATCAGAATCGACCTCGACAATCGGCCTCAACAAATCAGAATCAACATCAATAATCAGAATCGATCTCGACAATCGGCCTCAACAAATCAGAATCAACATCGATAATCAGAATCGACCTCGACAATCGACCTCGACAATCAGAATCAGCCTCGACAATCGAAATCGGCCTCAACAATCAAAATTGACCTCGATGATTGGAATCGGAATTGACCTCAACAATCAAAATTAGCCTCGACGATCGGAATCGAAATCGGCCTTGACAATCGGAATCAGCCTTGACGACTGAAATTGGCCTCAACAATCGGCTTCGACAATCGACCTTAACAATCAGTGAGAATGGGCCTAACAAGGCCTAAGGGAAGGTCACAATGTGGACATCTAACCATCATTGCCCATCAATGTGGACATTCAACCAACATCGCTCTCAAGCAGTGGCCCACATAGAGACAAACATAAAGTGGGCCCATGGCTTCACACAAAGGCCTAATATACATCACAATAGGCCTCATACAAGGGCTATATACACAATATGTGGGCCCTACACAAGGGCCTCAGATACACCGCACGAGCTACAACCCATAGACTTAATGCACATCATAATGTGCCTCATTAAATGGGCTACAAAAATAATACAATGGTCACGCCATATGGGCCGAAAATACATCTCATTGGGCCTTACCAAATGGGTCAAAAATATATCACAATAGGCCACGTCATATGGGCCAAAAATACATCTCAATGGGCCACACATACATCACATTGGGCCTCACACATGGACCACATTACTTTGGGCCTCATCAACGGGCCACAAATATACCACATTGAGCCTCACATATGGGCCTCAAAATACATCAAGTGAGCAGCATCACATGTACCTCGAATACATCACAATGGGCGTCACTCGTGGGCCTTATATACACAATAGGTGGGCCCTGTACATGGCCTCAAATATATATCAATGGGCCCTCATTAAATCAAGTGGGCCGCTTCTCATGGGCCTGATTATATCATATTGGGTGGGCCCTACACGGCCAATAGCTGGGCCTGTACCTTCCACATGGGCCCACCAAATGAACAACATGGATGCATAACACATATATCATGGTGTCCCAGAAGGTTGGATACAGAACAGATGAAACAGATGGACGGCGTGGCTAAAATACATGCATCAAGGTGGGTCATACGTCCATCAAAATGGACAGACAGTGGGGATATACCCATACATCATGGTGCGGCCCATATAGCTTGTCTGATGGATGGCATGGAAAATGACACACACATCATACAATGGGGTCCACACGCATGTGGGGCTTGCCCTACGAGACAGCATGGATAAAATACTGTAACATCCCAAAAATCGGGGGGTCGAGCATAAACTCCACTCCCGAGTTCCAGAACATCACCTATGCAACATTTTCAATGATGGATGAATGTTGTTCATATTGGTGCAGAAAACATGAGTGGGATTAGACCAAAACAACATATCATACTCCAGAGACAGTTAAGTTTCTCAAGCGGAAGACTGTGATAAATGTGTAAAATGTATAATTGATTGTAAGTTTCCAGAGTGTGAACATGTTACCAGGTTAACTAAATACATGTATACTCCAAAAATGAAAAGAAAATAATATACATGGGTGTTTAAATAAAGGCAAAATACCAAGTGTATTGGCATCTAATCAGTAACCCTGTAACCCCGTCGATCAGAACTTGCATATAGAAGGAATCCTTCCCAACATCATAAAGTTTGGCTCTGCTTCGCAAGTAATGTCATATCTGAAACTAAAATAGGGACTGGTTGGTGTGGCCAACACCATCCCGTAACATGGGAGTGAGTAATTAACTCAGTGGAATTTATACAGCAAAGGTTAACATGTTATCAATCCAATCAAGCAGTAATGATAAAGCAGTACAATCAAACATGTCCTAAATACTCTTGTTAATGCAAGGATGATATGAAGAATGATGCATGCCCTCACCGTAAACTCCCTCATACGACATCATCTAACGATCGCGGCATGAATCACTACCACTGTGCTCTCACACCAACGCCAATGACACATGCAGTGCGATGTCATGAGTATGATTACGAAGTTCTTATTAGTCCTTTTCATACAGTAGGATTGGGAAGCTAAGACACCTCCCTCGTATCATTTCCCAACGTTGATCCATTCTAGGGTCGTCAATCCTAGGAATCTCATACAATGTTATGGTTCTAGGTCGCTGCAAGGGCTGTCAGGGCTGTTGCGCGCAATCGTTGCTCCTCTCCCCCATCACCTTATCAATACAGGCCTACTTATATCCTCAAGACTGCAACAGGACTCGTCGCCCCTATGCAGTGTCAGGATAAACTCAAGGTCACTACAGAGGGCTCACCAATCAGTATAGGCCGACAGCAAGAATATAGTGTCCCATACCACCATAATCTGCTTAGAGTAGGGTACTCACTGGTCACTACAAGGAGGTTTGTGGCCCCAGCGTAGGCCGACAGCTCGACCACGGTGTCCCATACCACCATGCCCGGCTCATGAGTCTTATGGGATCATGGTACCACGGTTAACGGGAGTTTCACTGGTAAGCTCGGTGTCTTAGATTCAAACAGTTGCGACCAAACATAGTGAACAAACATCGGTCAATCGGGTTAGTTGATAAGCTTAACTAGGCCAAGCGTACGTTGAGTTGAACGACATGGAATGCATAAGCACTCCGTGTGGCCTAACCACTGCCGAACATCCCAAGTACAACTTGGGTTCGTTAAACTCATCCTATGTGGTGAAAACAACCTCAACCATCATTTGGAGTACGATTATCGATTACCTGGACTATACAATAGCCCCAATCACATTTAATTACAACGATCTAGCATATGAGATACTCAAGATAGTAATGGAGTAATGATCCAAATCATATAATCAATTGAGCATGTTACGTAGTACAACATAAACATGAATCCACACTTATGCATTTCTAAGTAAAAGCAATGAGTATGAAATAAAGTATATGGAGGAAGTCATACACATCATTAGAGTGGCTGAGAATCCTATCTCAACACCCATTTAAAGAATAGTTTACAAGTATTTATTCATACAGATCTATTTACAAACACTTAGCATACACATTAGGTCATACATGTATGTATTAGTTAGCATACGTATGAGGGAAAGTCCTTTCGTCAAAGGGTAGTCGCCCATACAACAATCATATATCCACGACAGATTGTCATGGCAAGCACGAATACAAAGTCTATACTTATTCAGTCATTTTCACATACACTTAGGCTACACATACTAAATACATATCATATGTTGGCATATCATGTATTTAGACTAAACCTTTAGCCCAGGAGTTGTTACACATACATCTAGCATACATAGATGCCAGTTAATCATGGCAAACACAAATTCAAATTTTATACGTATACGGTATTTTCTACAAATACGAGGAATACAGTATATTCAACATAGTTAACGTATAACTGAAAAACAAAATGGATGGCACTTTATACATGTGAAATAGCATCCTAGGCAAGAATAAATCATTACTTAACATTGAAAGTCTTAAAAACCATAACCTAAACGTATATAGTTCGCACCTTAAACCAGAAAATGTGAAATGGATATGATTCAGACGATAAGTCTTCATCAACGGCGGATACGCTACCTAAGGCATGAAATAGATTAGCTATAACATCATTGGAACTATTCTAGGCTTCAAAACAGGTTATGGTTAAGATTTCTTATCTTAGAACGGAGTTGGAACCACCAGAATAGTGATGCAGAAGGATGGATGAGGCACGCAGAGAGACTGGGAGGAATCCCTAGAAGAAACTCTAACTTCTCCCTCACTTTCTCTCTCTTTTCTCTCTTCTCTCTCCTAAGTTTTCTCTCAAATTCGCATGGCCTGAATGAGGGAGGGTTTAAGGTCCTTATATAAGCCCAAACATAACGAAAACAGACTTGAAGTCAAGGTATACTTAAGTTATAACCAAATCGGGTCTGTTCCGATCCAACGGAGCACTTCTGGAGGTCCTGTTACTAAATGCGGTCGGACTTAAGCTCTCTAATATTGGATCTAGGTCAAGCTAAGTTTTCAGTTCGGTCGGGTTTCCAGATCGACCGAGACGGACCAGTTTCAGTTCAGCGGTCACCGAAACTCAATCAGGGCCACAAGTGCTATGACATGTATGGGCCACCTATCCTGATCTGAGGGTGAATTTGGATCGAATTCTAACGGTCAGAACGCTTAAAAATAGCGTGCAAGTGACACGTGCCAGATTTATTAAAATTATATTTAATTTCTTAAAAATCTTCATTCTCTCACACTCTTCACTCCGGACTCAAGGAAATCGTCCCAGAGCATCGTTTGGGCTTGATTTTCGAGATGATAGTGAAGTCCAACTAGGCGGTCGTAATTGTCTAAGTTCATCGCTATCGGACTTTCGACATGCGGTCTAGATCCGATACGAAGTTTCAAAGTGCTCCCGAGAGCAACCGGGTTTAGAGATTGATCCTGAATTTTAGGGTAAGATAGCGTCAATGATTATATAGGTTATGGGTCTTACAAATCGTATTTAAAGTGGTTGGTGCTAATTTTACAGGTAATCTAGTGTAGCGCTAGTTAATTCACATTAAATTTCTAAAGAATTTAGTCCTAAATGATTTCTTTGACTTTGGAATTAAGTTATGAGAAGTTATCAAGGAGTTATGGTTGACCCATTACCTAAGGACGTCTAACCCCAGGTTGGTAAAAATCTGGGGTGTTACAAATACATAGATCATGTGTGGGGTCCACAGCTCCGTCCAAGCAGTCTAGCACCGTCCAGATGGTCTGGATGGTGTGGATGAAGCAATTACATCACAGTGGTTCCCATGAATTCAAATGGACGTATGGATGGACGGTCCTGTATACATGCAGCAAGGTGAGCTCCCACATGGATGTGGCCCCACCGCAACATACATATATACATACATACATACATACATATATATATATATATATATATATATATATATATATATATATTATACATCTGGTGGGTCCCACATGGGGCCCACCACATATGTACACTATATATGTATGTATATATATATATATAACAAGTTTGTCCCACATGGGACCCACCACATATATAATAAATATATATTATATCATTATAATAATAATATATTTACCCTATTAAGAGGACAGCAACGTCCAGGCCCTGGATGGCCTGGATATTGCATCATGGTGGGGTCCACGATCACATCCAGATGGACAGATGGCGTGGAATAGGAAACATACATCACAGCGGGATCCTCACTGATGGACTAACGGTGTGGATGTAACCCACATATATCGTGTGGGGCCCGCGAAAAGTGTTGCGTACAATGGCTATATAGCTAGTTGCTGACCAGCATACACCAGCCAATCTGCTTCCATCCCAAGGTGGGTCCACACCTGTGGCCCACCAGTCCAATAGATTAGATGGATGGTGTGGATATTTACGTATATAACATGGTGGGTCCCACAGGAAAAAGCAAATGTTTGTATTTTTCCATTCGCCCAGGCCTGTCCAAACGGACAGCTAGGTGGGCCTCGCCCACTGGAAGGATGGCATGGATAATCACGGTGGGCCACACATCACCACTATAAAAGAAAGAAAGAGAGAGAAAGAGAGAGAGAGAGAGATGGAGATCGGAGTAGCGAAGGGACCCCACCACTATGGGTCCCTCTTTGATACAACACATACATCAAGATTGGTCCCATATATGTGGGCCCTTAAATCACAAATCAAATAATAAAAGCACTCACCTCAAGATTTATTTTTTCTTCTTCCATCAACGTGTTCTATAGCTCCAAAGAATGTGATCCAATGGTTGAGATGAGGCTTGGAGGGTGGAGATAGGAGGTAGGAAGGTGGGCCACACGAGCTTCCCCATGAAAGCTATGGACATTGGAGTTGCTTGGGAGATGGAGTTTTGAAAAAATGAGCGAGAGAGGCGATGTAAGATGGTGATGGGTGAAAAGGTGAGTGATGGGAGTACTTATGTAAGGGAGAGAGTTGACTTTGGGGATAGGTGGTTGTACTTGGGGATGGATGTGAGTGATGGGAATGATGAAATGTGTACTTGACATTTGATGTGATGGATTCTCTCGGGATTGCAACGTGCGGTGTTTTCCTCGAACTGAACACGGGCCTACATCTCCTAGCCCGGGTATCGCCTCAGTGCGTAATACGCGACGTCAGAACCGCGGTGAAGGCATGGTCGCAAGGGTACAAGTTTCGAGTCGAGTCGATTCTGATATACGAGACGCGGCTCAGTATCGCTCACAAACGCCGACAACAGATCGTGGGTCGCCAAAATTCAACTGGACGCACCACGGAGGTATACGGACGGTACGGGATAGGATACGAGTCTCATAACTACAAACAACTCAAGATGATGAATCAAACCTTGATACAAAATTGTGCAAGCGAAAGGTCATGAGGGGCTTGAGATCTTAGACAAGCATTAAGCACATCTTTTATGCAGCTAAATATAAAGTGTAAGTTACAACTCCCATCAAATCTGCAAAAAAAAAAAAAAAAAATATCCGTGTTGGACAGCTACTCATTGCTCTCTCTTATTCACTTGGTAATTCTATTAAAAGCACAGCTTTTCATTGGCTAGTAGTGGACCAGAAAAACTTCTTGGCATCCTTGAAAGCATGTCATGACTCATGAGAGTTCTTAAATTAACTGATTTGCATGAAAAAAATATATGGAAAAAATCACTAAATGATTTATAGGAAAAAAAAATTAACATAGCAAGATTTAGAAAATGGAATTGTGACCGCAGAAAAATCGATTGGTGTTACAGTTGCATAACAAAAAAGGCCATGTGAAAGCAAAAAGTGGGTGAATTGGGAAAACATAAAACATCAGGCGCATAAAATAACGACTGTTTTTCATTGGAATAGTGTTACATTGGATGAGATAATGCCACTGGATGAAGAAATAAAACATCCAATGTATGCAATGGATGCAATTACATTACATGGAAGCAGTTATTGAGAAATCAATGGCCTGATTTTGGCTAACAACTATTGTTTATCCGATGTCCATCTTACATAACAAGATGCAAAGTGGCCATCACATTACATAACAGGTAATCTTTCTTAATGGGTTTTTACTCCCTGGTCGGTCAGTAATCTTTATTTGAATTTCTTTTTGTTTATTTATTTACAGCACCAACATCATCATCCTAGCTTCATCCCACCATTTTGGGGTTGGTTGTATGATCATGCTTTGTCAATCATATTCCAAACAGAAATTCTCTTGATACACCAAACAAAAAACTAGCTATTAGTATAGATAGGGTAGATGTGAATTACCTATGCCCAATTTCCCGAGATATGTCACCTGCATCTTAAAAAACCCACATGTGCCACATAGGTTAGTTTTAATCTATAAGTATATATAGGATGTCTACACATGCCAACATGACTAATATGTACAACAACACATGTTTCTTCAAACAAATGAAAATTGGAAAAAATAATAATAATAATAATAATTGAGTATACAAATCAACACTCTTATATGCTATATTTTTAGCTCCTGAAATGAAGAATTTTCAGTAGAATATGGGTGTTGTTAAGGAAAAGGCTAGACTGATTTGGTAACAGACTCATCTTTGGTAAAGAAATACATTCAACAACCTGTTTTATGCAATTGAGTGGCGATGTTGTTCAAGAGCCAAAACCCATTGATAAAAGCATTACAAGGATACAGGATGTTGCAAGCAATCATGCTTTAAGTATGCAGCAAAGCAGACAACCTTCAATTATTGTGGTCCTGTTGCAATCTGGCTCGGAACTTATCCTTTTAAATAAACCAACAGTAAGTAGGAAGGAAACCCCAAGAATAATAATCTTTGGCCTATGAGTTTCTAGTGTATGCTCTGTTTTTCAAAACTGATAACCCAAAAAAGTATGTAGAACAATACCTCATGGTTGACCACGAGGTCTTCCATTTCCCAGAGATTTTGAGGATTCTTCTATCCACTCATGGTTGATCTCTTAACTAAAATTCTCAAGTTTAAGCAAAGACGGATACCAATATTTGCAAAAGATAGTATTATCAACGTGAATTTATTAAGACACGACACTGTAACTTCAAAAGAAGGCATCCGTGTTTTTCATAATTGTGTGTTGAGTCGTATGTGGGAAAAATAAAGGTATGGGCATGATAGACATCTTTTGTGGTAGCTACCTGCAGTCCAAATTGTAGAAGCTTATCATAGCTGGCAATGTCCATTGCCTTCTGCACATCTTGCCACATAGCATCTATGTTGTCCATCAAAAAAACTATATCTAGGGGCGGCATTTCATCATCAAAATCCAAACGAGCTTCAATTTTTGTAAGCAACTCAATGCACTGTGTTCTCAATGATTTGACCAAAATAGAGAACCCACCCTATCATAGAATATGATACAAAGCCTGCTCATCAGACTCTCTGTTGAGAATTACGTCAGCAAAAGATCAAAAGCACAACAAAAATGGTTGTTAGGGAGAAGATATCGGTTAGTTGGCTAGTAAAAAGAGTCTCCCAAAAACAAATTTCATGAGTGAGAACAGAGTACAAAGCTCAACTTCTTCCAACCAAAATACAGCACACCAGAACTGGGTTACGAAATCAAGCAGATAGTTGGATCCCTGCCAATGCAGAATCTGCAGCAGCAACAGATTTAGCTGAAATGAGTTTTCCAACATTTTCAGCTTGAGAAAGATCAAAAATCATCCAGGTTTTGATGCGGACAAAATCATCTATATGCAAGGATGGTTCATGACGAACCTGAAGTTTAAGAAAAGTATTATTAATGATAAAACAAGGCAAAACATCTGGCACAGTAAAACATTGTTGGGGTGAGGAAACGTGCTCTTTTATAATCATTTAGAAAAATAATAAGTGCATATATATACACCAGTTGTAAACTTGATATATTTAAATTTTGGGAATGTCTGCCCTTTGTTAAAAGAAACAAAATTCCTCACATTTTCTAAAAGAAAAAACTTTGGCCGGAAATAATCGGCAAATGACAAAAATGCTAAGATCATTTCACACTGGACCTTACTCTAAGCGTTTTTGGGTGATCAATCTTTACCGTCCATATTGACGGCTACTGAAGATGTTTAACATTGTCATGTGATGTTTGCATGGTAGCCCATGATATGTGAAATGTGCTTTGGATCTAATGAAAGTCAAGATCAATGAATTGGACTGTTTAAAATTAAATGTCTAAATGCAACTAAGAGAATTATGACTTACGTGTGTTCTAAGGGCACTTGAGCATTGCTGAACTATAATGGTTATATATTAGGCTCCGTTTGGTAGATGCCTAAAAATGAATTCATCTCATTTCTTTAATAGTAACCATGTATTGGAGATCTTGATCCCTAATAGATTAAAATTAAGATCTCTAATACAAAATTACAATTGACTAACATGAGATGAGCTCATTTTTAGGTTTCTACCAAACAGGGCCTTACTATTTTAAAGGTATTTTAGTAAATTATACTTTAGCAGGATTTTAAATATCATTTTAGATGTCGAGTTCCCTGTTTGTCACCAACATGAAATTTCCCTATTCGGTTCCTAATATGTAAATTTCAGGCTCATTACTAATTCATCTTTGTGAGTACACTTACCGACCTGGCATCCGAGTGAGACATTGAATCCATTAGATGTCGAGTTCCCTGTTTGTCACCAACATGAAATTTCCCTATTTGGTTCCTAATATGTAAATTTCAGGCTCATTAATAATTCATCTTTGTGAGTACACTTACCGACCTGGCATCCGAGTGAGACATTGAATCCATATTGATCCACTAATCAAGTGAGGAACACATGGACAAAAATAATAGTGGTTTGGGGAAAAAACAAAGATATTCCCAATGGCCTCATCCAATGCGCATGTTGACCAGCTGTCTAATGAGTGGACTGGCCTCATCTATTTCTATATTTATACATTCTAACAAAAAGCTCTAGATAAACCCAATCCAGTAACAACAAGATTCTTAATAATATATTTCAAGCTACCACATTATCAACTAGACAAACAGCTTTGTATGCAAATATTTCCATCATTGCTGGTACAAGCTGTGAAAATGGATGATATACAAATCACATCAATGACACAAAACTCTCACATCTTAAACATGTTAAGCAACTGGGACCATTGATCTAGTGGGCCAACAGTTGGATGGGTGGCTATAAACTGAACATCATAGTAATTAACAACTCTAACCATTTGATTGTTATGAGTTTTTCCCTGTTAATATAGTCATTGCCTGTTCTTTCAGGCCCCCAATTGCAATGATTACCATAGTCAAATGGCCATGCTTTTTGGGGTATGACCCACCGATGTGGTAGCCCACGAAATCGAGGGTCCAGATCATCATATGCAAATGCCACATGTACAGTAGAGATGTTTAAGGGAAGTAGCATTATTCAATAGCTTAAAGAATACATAAACCAGTGAGGAAAGGGAAAAAAAAATACTAAAGAATGCCATCAAACTACCTGGAAATCAAAGGCAGTGAAATTGTGTGGCAGCAGTGAGTTAGGGTTTAGGGTGACCAGAATAGGGGCGTCAAGCAGGCAGCAGCACTCGTTCGGGCGGGAGAGGAGGGTAGGGTAAGAAGAGGGGGAGAGAGAGAGAGAGAGAGATGGGCGCTGGAGTCGGTTCAAGTTAAAACATATCATTTTCGTCGGTAATACTTTTTACAATTCGTCGGTAAAAGGCTTCAAAAATATTTGGGCTCACCTATGCTTTATCAGAACCATCCACTTCATATATATGTTTTTAAATATACTTATTAGCTACACCAAAAATAAAAATTACAAATCAACATCCATGATCAATCACACAAAGTGAAATACTATGTCCGCCGTTCATTTTGTCCGACGATGTATCTATTTCGTCGGTAAAAAGTTCCTTTACCAACAATATTTTATAACGTCAGTAAAAATAGACCTCCATTATCGGAAAGGATACCAAGGGATCTTTTGCCGACTAACTATTTGGTTCGCCGGGAAACATTACTTTTATCGACGAAATAATCATCAGGAAAATAGTTTTCACCGACGATACATAATGTCGTCGGGAAAAGTCTCCAGGCCGTCGTTGTAAATGGTGGCAGGAACAAGTATTGATGCTCACTTATACCTGAATCGGTTGAAGTACTTATTTGTACATAGGATTGGTTGCATCCGATATGGGGGAAAGCGAACTCTATTGATGAGGAGTTCGAGGAAGAGGAGAGTGATAGGTAAGATGAGACAATACCTGCAGCTGCAGGATAAGACACTGCCTTCTATTTCTCTTACGTTTGCTCACAAGTTATATTAGAATATTTGTAATTATTTTATGATGGTTAAAATTGTAATATTTTATGGGTGGATGGATATTTATCTCTTTTCATTTGTACTATCCAATTAGTTAATGTTACTTAAATCTCATATTATATTGTTGGGTAATTACATTCATTCATTACTATAACTTTTTATCCATGTTTCCTTAACCTAACCAGATATACATCTGTAGATATGTCATCGGAAGATGATGCATTGACAAATATTTGAGATTATAAAGTCCAAGTCTACTCCCAAGATGAAAAGATAAAGTTACAATATAAATTGTGTAAAAAGTAATTTGTAAACAAAAAAAAAATCGGCTAAAATTACATTTAGCTTGTCGGGGAGGAGACGTCACACCATATAGCAAAGCTCTCAAGAAGTCCAAGATTTATTTCGAGCCATTCTCATCTCAAATACAAAGACTTTCTATACCTCTCCCCCTGCGACTACAACTAATACAATCAACCACAGAATATATAAAAGTATGCCTATTATAAATGAAAAAGAGTTAAGCAGGGGAATTGCCTCTGATTACAGGTCTTCCACAGTTAGTAGAGAAAAAAGAAGAACAAGAGAGAATTTTAAAGGAACAAGAAGAACACGATTATAGAGAAGTCATAAAAGAAAGCTTGAAAATGGCATCCAAATCAAAAAGTACCAGACAATAATATCCACCTTCGAGACAATATGATGTTGAAGCAAACACGAGTAAACCATCGAAGTTTCTTAAAAGTCTCGCAATATTTTATAGGCAGTTGGAAATCTCGTACAAATCGGATCATAAAAGGCGGTTGAAAAAACTTGTTGCATCTATGAATGAGGACGATGGGAAAGTATCTCCACCATCCGATTCAGCAGAGGTGAACGACCATGTTTTGAACACCTCTAGCTCGGAGTCGGCCCAGAGTTGTCATGCAGTTGAATCCATAAAAAGATAACCAAAGGATGATTCTGGCGACAAAGGTGTAGGTGGAGTAATTACTATTACGATTACGGACAAGGTTCATCTGGTTACATGCCATAAAGGCATTCATCATACATAGGTTATTGAATGTATGAAAGTTTTGCCTAATTTGTATGTCAGTATGTGCATGTTAGGTATATTTACTTTTGATTTTGAACAGGATTTATTTACTTTGTTCATTTTATGGACATAGTTTATTTACTTTGGAAGTTGGATCTGTGATATTTTAAGTTTTTAACAGTTAAATCAAAATGACCTAGCTAAATAGTCTAACGTAATAATATATGCGAATATGCGATCATAGCATATGTGATCTGGCACAAATGTGATTGCATATGCGATGTATGGATTCTTAATCTCTCTCTCTCTCTCTTATATTTCCACTACAAGTGGTCTTAATCTCTCTTTTAATTGATTTTATTTCTCTCAAATATATTTTAAATATATGTAAAATTAGTTATTTAATCACTTAGAAAAGTTACCCTTAATTTTTTTTTCTTTTTTTACAATTTTTTGAAATTTTTTTATTTTTTTTAAATTTTCAAAAAAAATAAAATAAAACAGAATGACTGATCCAAATCGTACCCAATCCGATCCGACTCGGTTTCCCTAACCAAATCTGACTCGGTTCGAATCAAGCCAGCAGTGCATCAGATTAGATCGAGTCAAATGACCTGGACTCGGTTCCGAATCGGATCAAGTTCGGGGCAGTCCATGAAAAATTTTGGACAGTTGGACCCAATTCGGTCTGACTCGACTAGATGCCCAGCACTAAATACGCTTTTATTAACACGTGTGGGCCGTGTTTGATTGAATTGGGAAGAAGAACATGTGAAGCGCAAGTTTCATACTTTGTACGGCAAAGAAAAGAGTCCATGTAGGCAGTTTGGCTAGTGATGCTGCCACTAGCCAGGCGACTAGTGGTCTATGTGGCCTCCACAATGATACGTGTGTGTTATCTATGCCATGTACCATTTTTACACATCATTTTAATAACTATCCCATAAATTAGGTAGATTAAAATCTCAGGTAGACCACACCATGGAAAACAGTAGTGATTATCATTAAAAACCTCATAAGGCCCACTGTAACGTTTATTTGACATACAACCTATGGATTAGGTCGTACATGCCTAGATGAAGGCAAAAGGCAAATATCTAACTTAATTCAAAACTTTTGTATTCATAAGAAATTTTTAATGATAAGAATTCAATCAACATTATATGGCCCACTTGAGATTTTGATCGACCTCAGTCTTGGATTCACATCATAGGATAAATGGATTTATGGCGTGGATGAGGCATATACATCATGTTGGGGTCCACGGAGCACCGACCACTAGCCATTGGGTAGTGACAGGAGGAGTAGCCAATCCGTTTCCAGAGTCCACGGCATGGTCGGTCTCGATCACAGTGCCACTCAGCACGTAGGCCCAGTGTGCGGCGACACACGCTGGATCTGAGTGGCGAAAATAACAAACATTAACAGGTAAGACCCAATGTCCACTCCCATCCTGTCAACTGTTTGGATCATCCAATGACGGACCGTAAACAAACTGCAAACCGTTTGGTCAAAAGAAGAACGTGGATACAGTAGCCTTGGGGAGCTGAGTTCGTGGAACGGAAACGGAATGCTATTCCCCCTGACACCAGCCAATGGCTGATGTTCGGTGCTCTGCGGGCCCCATCATGATGTATGTGTTTCATCCACTCCGTACATATATTTTTTCTAGATCATTCTATGGTATCAGAAAAAAAAAAAAAAAAAAAGTTATATTAAAATCTCAGGTGGAACACATTATAGGAAAAAGTGTTGAATGGAAAAAGTGTTGAATGAATTTAGACCATTAAAAACTTTTTGGAGGCCATAAAAGTTTTGGATGAAGCTGATCTTTGTTTTTTCCCTTCATCTGGGTCGGTATGACCTAATATACAGACTGGATGTCAAATGAACAGTACAATGGACCTTAGGATGATTTTAATGGTGGATATCCAATGAATATTGTTTTCCTGTGGTGTGATTCACCTGAGATTTATATGCCTCTCATTTTTTGGATCAATCCATGAAATGATCTTTAAAAATTTATGAACGGAATGGATGAAGCATGTAAATCATGGTGGGGCTTACAGAGCACCGACCACAGCCACGGGGCTGGTGGCTGGGGGAATAGCCAATCCGTTCTCTCGTGGAACTGCGTCGCCGATCAGAAGCATTGATACGATGGACCCCACATAGGCCATGCACTAGACGGTTCTAGAAAGAAAACACCTCAACGGTTTGAATTCTGACCCAATCAAGTCCAAAGTTCTACATATTGGATCATATCCCAATTCAGAGCAATTCAGGATGAGGGCCACCGCATCGACGATCTGGACACCTGAAACACACACAAAGTATCGAATAACCTCCCCCTGTGGGAGAGAAAATGACCACTGTGGACAAAACCTTTTATCCAGCGGTTTTTATAAAGAAATACAAAATTAAGTTACAAACTTAGACTGACAGCGACTTTGAGGACGCAACTACCCCCCTTTTCACTGCGATGACGAGCACTGACGCTCCTCCATCTGAGAGTTGTACGAACGGCTTAGGAGAGATCAAAGTAACATGACCCCACAGCTATGTATTTATTATATCCACAATGTTCATCCATATTTCGAAATCATTTCGGAGCATTATCAAAAAAAAAAAAAAAAAATCATATCCATAGATCAACTGGACCACACCACAAAGAGCAGCAGGGAAATTGATTTTCACCGTTAAAAATTTTGTAAGGCTCACCATAACATTTATTTTCCATCCAATCTGTTCATAAGGTCACAAAAGCCTGGATGAAGAGGAAAAATAAATTTCATAATGATCCAAAACTTCTGTAACCCCTAAAAGGCTTTCAATGGTAGACGTTCAATTCCCCACTGCCTTTTACTGTGTGGTCCACTTGATAGCTAGATCTGTCTTATTTTTCATCTCAAGCCTTAATACGAGTTCATCGAATAGATGGATGGTTTGGATATAACACATACCTCATAATGAGACCCACAAAAATCGATAGGAATTACAACAAGAAACGATGAGAGAGAGAGAAGCTAGCGAGTTGGGATTGACCGGGTCAGGTGTAACACCCCGGATTTTTGCCAACCTGGAGTTAGACGTCCTTAGGCAATGGGTCAACCATATCACTCTCAAAGATCAATCCTAAAGTCTAGAAATCATTTTTCAACCCATTTCCTTCAAAATCTCACCTTTCACCAGCTTATTCTTCAAATTTCTCCAAGTACTTTCATATTAGACACAAACCTAAAGTTTAAAAGGTGAGGAACTATACTTAAATTAAAACTTACTATAAATGGTAAATACACGCGTAAAATAGAATTTTTACTATGGAATTCTTAGAATCTCATGATGTAGATAGGTTATTTGGATGGATTGGCTTCTTCTATCCCAAAAACATATATTGTACGTCGCGTAACTCATTTCAGTTGGCAAACGAGACTCGATAAACGCCTCGACGGACTCGCGGGCCCAAACGACTCAATTCGGGAGATCCAAGGTGGGCCCACATGTTTTCGGCATCCCCGGAGGGTGAGGACCTCGCCCCTGGGGTGAACCCAAGCCAATTTGGTCAGTGACCAGCGAGGACCTCGCCGATTCAGCGAGCCCTCGCCGATCTCATCCGTACAGGGACAGGCAGTCCCGTTTCTGCATTTTTTCTACGCATTTTGTCAAATTTTGAAAATTTACATCTCCTTCATTATAACTCCGATTTACGTGATTCAAAAAAAAGATTGAAGCTAAATGAGTCTAGTTTTATATAAAAATATGTGAAAAATATAATAAAATATTTAAATTAGTTTAAAGTAGGTCGTTGTGAGAAACTGTCTGAAAATCACTTGTTGGACAGCTGCTGCTTCTGGAATTTTTAGAATTTTTCTACAACTCAAAATCTTATGAAATTTTGTGGAGATAGGGTAAACTTGATGATAAACTACTAAAAAAATAATTAAAATAATATGATAACTAGAAGTGCCCAAAATGGGCCATAGAATGGCCTTAGGACCGTATTCTGTCATAATTAGGCTAGAATTTGATTAAGTACCAAACTGAATACTCAGTAGAATTAACTTGGACCACTTTAAATATAAACTACAAGACCCAAAATGATTAGAACCGCTAACGCTATGTTACCTAGAAACCTAGGATCAATCTCTAAACCCAGTTGCTCATGGGAGCATCGTGAAACTTTGTATCGGACATAAACCGCACGTCGAAAGTCTGATAGCGATGAACTTAGACGAACACGACCATCTAGTTGGACTTGACTATC
Source organism: Magnolia kwangsiensis (assembly GCA_037074715.1). Classification (NCBI taxonomy): domain Eukaryota; kingdom Viridiplantae; phylum Streptophyta; class Magnoliopsida; order Magnoliales; family Magnoliaceae; genus Magnolia; species Magnolia kwangsiensis. The sequence goes on from CM073574.1 coordinate 103,831,797, forward strand.
ACCTCAAAAATCAAAACCATACGATGTCCTGGGACTGTTTCCTTGAGTCCGGAGTGAAGAGAGTAAGAAAATGAAGATTTTTAGAAAATTAAATATATTTTTAAGTAACCTAGAACGGTTCACTTGCGCGTTATTTTTAAGCATTCTGACCGTTAGATTTTGACCGAAATTCACCCTCGGATCAGGATAGGTGGCCCTTACATGTTATAGTACTTGTAGCTCTGATTGAGCTCCCGTAACCATTGAACTGAAACTGGTCTGCCACGGTCGATTTGGAAATCCGACCGGACTGAAAACTTAGCTTGACCTAGATCCAATAGTAGAAAGCTTAAGTCCGACCATATTTAGTAACATGACCTCCAGAAGTGCTCCATTGGATCGGAACAGACCCAATTTGGTTATAACTTAAGTATACCTTGACTTCAAGTCTATTTTTGTCATGTTTGGGCTTATAAAAAGGCCTTAAACCCTCTCTCACAAATCTCATACGAATTTCAAACCCTATCCAAATCAAGAGAGAGAAAGTGAGAGAAAAGTTGGTGATTCTTCCTGGGATTCTTCCCAGCTTTACTACGTGCCTCATTCACCTATTCGTATCATTATTCCGGCGTTTCTGATTTCATTCTTGAGTAAGAAATCCTAACCCTAACCTGTTTTGGAGCTTAGAATAGTTAAGTGTTGTTGTAGCTAACCTATATTCATGCCATAGGTTGTCAATCTGCCGTTGACGAAGACTATCATCTAAATCATATTGAATACGCATTTTCTGGTTTAAGGTGTGGACTATATACGTTTAGGTTATGGTTTTCAAGACTTTCAATGTTAGATAATGATTTATTCTTGATATGAATGCTATTTCACATGTATAAAGTGTTGTCCGTTTTGTTATTCAGTTATACGTTAATTATGTTGAATATACCGTATTCCTCGTATTTGTAAAAAATACCGTATACGTATAAAATTTGAATTTATGTTTAACATGATTATTTGCCGTGAATATATGCTTGTTACATGTATGACAACTCCTTAGCGAAAGGACTTGCCCTAAATCACGCCACGACTAATATACGCCATATATGTTAAAGTATGTAGCCCACGTGTTTGTGAAAATGTTTAAATGAATGCGGAACCCGAATTCATGCATGCCATGATTATCCGTCGTGGGTATATGCAAGTGCTGTATGGGGCAACTCCCTAGTGAAAGGATTTGGCCTAATACATGATATACCAACATATGATATGTATTTAGTATGTGTAGTTTAAGAGTTTGTGAAAATGACTGAATGAGTATATAACTCGCTTTCGCACTAGCCATGACTAATTGTCATGGATATACGATTGTTGTATAGGCAATAACCCTTTGACAAAAGGACTTGCCCTAGTATGTAATAGAATCGACATACGTAATGTATGTTGAATAGTGTAATCTAAGTGTTTGTATAAATGCCTAAATGAGTTAGTAGTTAGTAAAGATGTGATTGTTAAGGTTGTTGAGATATGAATCTCAATCACAATACTTGAGTATATGATTTTCTCCATGCTTTGTGTAACCTAGATTATTCGTATTAACTGTGTATACGACTTTCTCCATGAATTGATTAACTTAGATGAATCATGTTAAAGGTGTATATATTTCCTCCTTGTACTGTATTTCATTTAAGTTATACTTCATAAATGTCCACATGATTGTAGAATATGATTCATATGCCTACTATGGAATTTGTATGTGATTGGGGTTGTGCTATAGTCCAGGTAATCGGTAATCGTTCTGTAAATAGTGGTTGAGGTTGTTTCACCACACAGGATGAGTTTAATGAATCTGAGTCGTGCTTGGGGTGTTCGGCAGTGGTTAGGTCACACGGAGTGCTTATGCATTCCATGTCGTTCAACTCAACGTACGCTTGGCCTAGTTGAGCTTATCAACTAACTCGATTGACCGATGCTTATTCACCATGTTTGGTCGCTACTGTTTGAATCTAAGACACTGAGCTTACTAGTGAAACTCCCGTTAACCATGGTACCAAGATCTCCTAAGACTCATGAGCCGGGCATGATGGTATGGGACACCGTGGTCGAGCTGTCGGCCTACGCTAGGGCCACAAACCTCCCCGTAGTGACCAGTGAGCACCCTACTTTGAGCAGATTATGGTGGTATGAGACACTATATTCTTGCTGTCGGCCTACATTGATTGGTGACAAGCCCTCTGTAGTGACCTTGAGTTTATCCTGACACTACATAGGGGCGACGAGTCCTATTGTAGTCTTGAGGATATAAGTAGGCTTGTATTGATAAGGTGATGGGGGAGTGGTGTAATGATTGCGCGCAACAGCCCTGGCAACCCTTACAGTGACCTAGAACCGTAACATCATATGAGATTTCCTAGGACTGACGACCCTAGAATGAATCAATGTTGGGAATTGATACAAGGGAGGTGTCTTAACTTCTCAATCCTGCTGTATGAAAAGGACTAATAAGAACTTGGTAAGCATATTCATAACACCGCATTACATGTGCTAACGGCGTTGGTGATAAAGCACTGAGGAAGCGAGTCATGTCGCGATCGTTAGATGATATCGCAGAGAGGATTAGATGATATCGCAGAGAGGATTGTGGTGAGGGCATGCATCATTTTTCATATCATCCTTGCATTAACAAGAGTATCTAGGACTTGTATGATTGTACTGCCTTATCATTACTGCTCGATTGAATTGATAACATATTAACCTTTGTTGTATAGTTTCCACTGAGTTAGCTACTCACTCTCACGTTATGGGACGGTGTTGTACACACCAACCAGACCCTGTCTTAGTTTCAGATGAAGGCGTTGTTTGCGAAACAGAGCCGAACTTTATGATGAGGAGGAGAATTTCTCCTATATGCAGGTTCTGATCGACGGGGTTATAGGGTTACTGATTAGATGCCGATACACTTGGTATTTTGCCATTTTATTTAAACACTCATATATATTCTTTTCTTTCCATTTTTAAAATATACATGTATTTAGTTAACCTGGTAACATGTTCACATTCTAGAGACTTACAATTAATTATACATTTTATATATTTATCACAGTCTTCCGCTTGAGAAACTTAACTGTCTCTGGAGTATGATATGTTGTTTTGGCTTAATCCACTTCATATTTTATGCACCACTACAATCGACATTCATCCATCATTGAAAATGTTGCATAAGTGATGTTCTGGAACTCGGGAGTGGAGTTTATGCTCGACTCCCGATTTTCGCGATGTTACATCGGGTCAGAGCTTGGCCTATGGCTATGGATTATAAATGTAGCCATAACTGTAATGCTATGCAATTTTTTCTCTTTTTTATTTTTATTTTTATTTTTTTATTTTTTACATGGAGAACTTATATATATATAGGGAAAAGGTACTATGCGCTCGAGCTGATGGGTCCGTCCCATGAGGTCGAGCTGTGTGGGCCCCACCGTGATGCGTTTCAAACATCTACCCCACCAGTTAGATGCACCATTCCATCGTGGGCCTAGGTCTCAAAAATCAATTCAATCCATGACTTGTGTGGGCCACACCACATACAGAAGTGGAGAGGGGCCGTGCACCATTAAAACATTCATAATCATTTTTTGGGCCCACCGAGATGTGGTTTGCAAATCCAGCCCATCCATTATGTGTATCCCACTTGGATGAGGGTTCAGACCAAGTTTCAGACGCATGCAAATTTTAGATGGGCCCCACCAACTGCTTTTATATATTTTGACGGTGTCTTCACATGATTTTAGATGGTATGGCCCACCTGAGTTCTGTATACAGATGATTTTTGGGATATCCCATAATTTAAAAGGGACCCATCAAATGCATGGTGTTGATGGTCGACACGCATCACGGTGGGGCCCACACAGCTCGACCTCACGGGAGCTTATCGTGAGGTCGAGCGCATAATAACTTTTCCCATATATATATATATATATATATATATATATATATATATATATATATATATATATATATATATATATATATATATATATATATATCTTTTTTTTTTTCATTTCTTTCTTTATTCATTTAACAAGAAAATCTTCTAAACTAAAATTAGTTACTTAATACCACATATGATTTTGGAGTAGGAGAAGCTACTTTAGCCAACCAACCTAGTTATTTTCCTAAATTCCATCAGGTCGATGGTCGAAATACATTTCATTCACTTCGCGATCAATTTCAATCACTTTGCGGTCAAACTAGAAATTGAGCGGGGCAAACATGAAATTGAGTAGGCAAATTGAAAATTGAGCGGGGCAAGGTATGAATTGAGCGAGGGAACCTAGAAATTGAGCGAGGCAATGTAGGAGTTCAGCAAGGGAAGCTAGAAATTGAGCGAGGCAACCTAGAAATTGAGCGAAGGAACCTACGATTTAAGCTAAGCAACCTAGGAATTGAGTGAGGGAAGTTAGAAATTGAGCAAGGGAAGCTAGAATTTAAGCGAGAGAACCTAAAAATTCAGTGAGACAACTTAGGATTTAAGAGAAGGAAGCTACAAATTGTACGAGGAAACCTAGAAATTGAGCGAGGCAACTTAGGATTTGAGCGAAGCAACATAGGAATTGAGCGAGGGAACCTAGGAAATGAGAGAGGTAATGTATAAATTCAGCGAGGAATCCTAGGAATTGAGTGAGGGAAGCTAAAAATTGAGCGAGTGAACTTAGAAATTCAGCGAGGCAACCTAGAAATTGAGCAAGGGAACCCAGGAAATGAGCAAGGCAACATAAAATTTTAGCGAGGCAACCTAGGAATTGAGCGAGGGAAGTTAGAAATTGAGCGAGGGAAGCTAGAATTTGAGCGAGGGAACCTAGAAATTCAGCGAGGCAACCTAGGATTTGAGCGAGGGAACCTAGAAATTGAGCGAGACAACCTAAGATTTGAGCGAGACAATGTAGGAATTGAGCGAGGGAACCTACGAAATGAGCGAGGCAACATAAAAATTCAGCGAGGGAAGCTAGAAATTAAGCGAGGGAACCTAGAAATTCAACGAGGCAACCTATGATTTGAGTGAGGGAAGCTAGAAATTAAGCGAAGGAACCTAGAAAATGAGCGAGGCAAGGTAGAAATTTAACGAGAAATCCTAGGATTTGAGCAAGACAACCTAGGAATTGAGCGAGGGAACCTAGAAATTCAGCGAGGCAACCTAGGATTTGAGAATGGGAAGCTACAAATTGTGCAAGAGAACCTTGAAATTGAGCGAGACAACCTAGGATTTGAGCGAAGCAATGTAGGAATTGAGCGTGGGAACCTAAGAAATGAGTGAGGCAGCGTAAAAATTCAGCGAGGAATCCTAGGAATTGAGAGAGGGAAGCTACAAATTAAGCGAGAGAACCTAAAAATTCAGCGAGACAACCTAAGATTTGAGAAAGGCAACGTAGGAATTGAGCGAGGGAACCTAGGAAATGAGCGAGGCAACGTAGAAATTCAGCGAGGGAAGTTAGAAATTAAGCGAGGCAACCTATAAATTGAGCGAGAGAAGAAATTCAGCGAGGTAACCTATAAATTGAGCGAGGCAACGTGAAAATTTAGTGAGAAAACCTAAGAATTGAGCTAGGGAAGTTAGAGGAACCTAGAAATTAAGAGAGACAACCTATAAATTGAACAAGGTAACCTATAAATTGCTCTTTGGTGAATTTGACAGAGCAGTTAATGAAATTAATAGGTTATTTCATTCAATTTATACATTGCCTTGCTAAATTTGTAGGTTCCCTCTCTTAATTTCTATCTTCCCTTACTTAATTTCTAGCTTCCTCTAGCTTCCCCAACTCAATTTCTAGGTTTTCTCGCTGAATTTGCATATTGCCTCGCTCAATTCCTAGGTTGTCTCGCTCAATTTATAGGTTGCATCGCTGAATTTCTCGGTTCTCTCGCTCAATTTATAACTTCCCTCTCTTAATTTTCAGGTTGCCTCGCTCAAATCCTAGCTTTCCTCGCTGCATTTTTGGTTTCCCTCGCTCAATTTCTAGGTTCCCTCGCTCAATTTCTACGTTTTCTCGCTCAATTCCTAGGTTGCCTTGCTCAATTTGTAAGTTCTCTCACTCAATTCATAGGTTGCCTCACTCAATTTCAAGGTTGTCTCGCTTAATTTATAGCTTTCCTCGCTCAATTCTTAGGTTCCCTCGGTTGCCTCACTCAAATCTTACGTTGTCTAGCTCAAATCTTAGGTTGCCACACTCAATTCCTAGGTTGCCTCGCTTAATTCCTAGGTTGCCTCGCTCAATCTCTACCTTCCCTCGCTCAATTCCTAGCTTGCTTCGCTCAATTCTTAGGTTACCTCGCTGAATTCCTACCTTGCCTCACTCAATTTCTAGGTTCTCTCGCTCAATTTCTAGCTTTCCTCGCTTAAATCCTAGGTTGTCTCGTTGAATTTCTAAGTTCCCTCGCTTAATTTTTACCTTCCCTCGCTCAATTCCTAGGATTCCTCACTGAATTTCTACGTTGCCTCGCTCATTTCGTAGGTTCCCTCACTCAATTACTATGTTTCCTCACTCACATCCTAGGTTGCCTCGCTCAATTTCAAGGTTCTCTCGCATAATTTATAGCTTCCATCGCTCAAATCCTAGGTTGCCTCGCTGAATTTTTAGGTTTCCTTGCTTAAATTCTAGCTTCCCTCGTTGAATTTCTAACTTCCCTCGCTCAAATCCTAGGTTGTCTCGCTAAATTTCTAGGTTCCCTCGCTCAATTCCTAGGATTCCTTGCTGAATTTCTACGTTGCCTCGCTCATTTCATAGGTTCGCTCGCTCAATTCCTACATTGCCTCGCTCAAATCTTAGGTTGTCTCGCTCAATTTCAAAGTTCTCTCGCACAATTTGTAGCTTCCCTCTCTCAAATTCTAGGTTGTCTCGCTAAATTTTTAGGTTCTCTCGCTCAAATTCTAGCTTCCCTCACCGAATTTCTAACTTCTCTCGCTCAATTCCTAAGTTGCCTCGCTCAAATCGTAGGTTTCCTTGTTAATTTCTACCTTGCCTCGCTCAATTTTTAGGTTCCCTCATTCAATTTCTAGCTTCTCTCTCTCAAATCCTAGGTTGTCTCGCTGAATTTTTAGGTTCTCTCACTTAATTTTTAGTTTTCCTCGCTGAATTTCTACGTTATCTTGCTCATTTCCTAGGTTCCCTCGCTCATTTCCTACATTGCCTCGCTCAAATCCTAGGTTGCCTCACTCAATTTCAAGGTTCCCTCACACAATTTGTAATTTCCCTCGCTCAATTCCTAGGTTGCCTCGCTGAATTTCTAGGTTCCCTCGCTGAATTTTTAACTTCTCTCGCTCAATTCCTAGGTTGCCTCGCTTAAATCCTAGGTTTTCTCACTAAATTTTTACCTTGACTCGCTCAATTTCTAGGTTCCCCCGCTCAATTCTAGCTTCCCTTACTTAAATTGTAGGTTGTCTCACTGAATTTCTAGCTTCCCTCGCTTAATTTCTAGCTTCCCTCGCTGAATTTCTACATTGTCTCGCTTATTTCCTAGGTTCACTTGCTCAATTCCTACATTGCCTCGCTCAAATCTTAGGTTGCCTCACTGAATTTCTAGGTTGTCTCGCTTAATTTCTAGCTTCCCTTGCTTAATTCTTAGGATTTCTCGTTGAATTTATACGTTGCGTTGCTCATTTCTTAGGTTCCCTTGCTCAATTCCTAGGTTGCCTCACTCAAATCCTAGGTTGTCTCGCTTAATTTCAAGGTTCCCTCGCATAATTTGTAGCTTCCATCGTTCAAATCCTAGGTTGCCTCGCTGAATTTCTAGGTTCTCTTGCTTAAATTCTAGCTTCTCTCGGTGAATTTCTAGGTTCCCTCACCTAATTTTTAGCTTCCTTCACTCAATTCGTAGGATTCCTCGCTAAATTTCTACGTTGCCTCGCTCTTTTTTTAGGTTCCCTTACTCTATTCCTACGTTGCCTCGCTCAATTTTAAGATTGCCTCACACAATTTGTAGCTTCCCTCTCTCAAATTCTAGGTTGTCTCGCTGAATTTCTAGGTTGCCTCGCTCAAATTCTACCTTCCCTCACTGAATTTCTAACTTCTCTCGCTCAAATCCTAGGTTGCCTCACTCAAATCTTAGGTTTCCTCGCTGAATTTCTACCTTGCCTCGCTCAATTTCTAGGTTCCCTCACTCAATTCCAAGGATTCCTCACTGAATTTCTTCGTTGCCTTGCTCATTTCCTAGGTTCCGTCGCTCAATTCTTATGTTGCTTTGCTTAAATCCTAGGTTGCCTCGCTCAATTTCTAGGTTCCCTTGAACAATTTGTAGCTTCCCTCGCTCAAATCCTAAGTTGTCTCGCTGAATTTCTAGCTTCTCTCGCTCAATTTCTAACTTCCTTCACTCAATTCCTAAGTTTCCTAGATCAAATCGTAGGTTCTCTCGCTCAATTTCTAGATTCCCTCGCTCATTTTCTACGTTGCCTCGCTCAATTTCTAGCTTCCCTCGCTCAAATCTTAGGTTGCCTCGTTGAATTTCTAGGTTGCCTCGCTTAATTTCTAGCTTCTCTCGTTGAATTTCTACATTACCTCCCTCATTTCCTAGGTTCCCTTGCTCAATTCCTACATTACCTCGCTCAAATCCTAGGTTGTCTCTCTCAATTTTTAAGTTCCCTCACACAATTTGTACCTTCCCTCGCTCAAATCGTAGGTTGCCTTGTTGAATTTCTAGGTTCCCTCGCTCAATTTCTAGCTTCCCTCGCTCAATTTCTAACTTCCCTCGCTTAATTCTTAGGTTGCCTCGCTCAAATCTTAGGTTTCCTCGCTAAATTTCTACGTTGCCTCGCTCATTTTCTAGGTTCCCTCACTTAATTTCTAGTTTCCCTCACTCAATTCCAAGGATTCCTCACTGAATTTCTACGTTGCCTTGCTCATTTCCTAGGTTCCGTCGCTCAATTCTTATGTTGCTTTGCTTAAATCCTAGGTTGCCTCGCTCAATTTCTAGGTTCCCTTGAACAGTTTGTAGCTTCCCTCGCTCAAATCCTAAGTTGTCTCGCTGAATTTCTAGGTTCCCTCGCTTAAATTCTAGCTTCCCTCGCTCAATTTCTAACTTCCTTCGCTCAATTCCTAAGTTGCATAGATCAAATCGTAGGTTCTCTCGCTCAATTTCTAGGTTCCCTCGCGCATTTTCTACGTTGCCTCGCTCAATTTCTAGCTTCCCTCGCTCAATTTCTAAATTCCCTTGCTGAACTCTTACGTTGCCTCGCTCATTTTCTAGGTTCCCTCACTCAATTCATACTTTGTCCTGCTCAATTTTCAATTTGCCCACTCAACTTCATGTTTGCCCCGCTCAATTTTTAGTTTAACCGCGAAGTGATTGAAATTGACCGCGAAACGAATGAAATGTATTTCATTCATTGACCTAATAGAATCTTGTAAAATAACTAGGTTGGTTGGCTAAAGTAGCTTTTTCTACCCTAAAATCATATGTAGTATGTTAAGTAACTAATTTTAGTTTAGAAGATATTCTTTTTAAATGAATAAAGAAAGAAATGAAAAAAAAGAGAAATTTATATATATATATATATATATATATATATATATATATATATATATATATATACACACACACACACACACACATATTTATATAAACATGTATTAGAGAAAAATGTAGATATAATAAAGTTCTCCATGTAAAAAAAATAAAATAAAGAAAAAAAAATACATATTATTATAGTTATGGTTATGGTTATAATCTGTAGCCCTAGGCCAAGCTCTGACCCAGTCAACCAGGTTGACCGATAGACCTAACTCGCTGGCTCTTCTTTTTTTCTTTTTTTTTTTCCCTTTTCCCCACCGTAATCCCTATCAATTTCTGTGTGTCTTATTATGAGGTATTTGTTATATCCAAACCATCCATCTATTCAGCGAACTCGTATTATGACTTGAAATGAAAAATAAGACAAATCTAGCTATCAAGTGGACCACACAGTAAAAGGTAATGGGGAATTGAACGTCTACCATTGAAACTCATTTAGGGGTTACAAAAGTTTTGAATCATTATGAAATTTGTTTTTCCTCTTCATCCATACCTTCGTGACCTTATGAATAGATGGGATGAAAATAAATGTAATGATGGACCTTACAAAATTTTTAACCATGAAAGTGGTGTGGTCCATTGATCTATGGATATGATTTTTTATTTTAATTTGGATAATGCTCCGAAATGATTTTGAAATATGGATGAACGTTGTGGATATAATAAATACATAGCTGTGGGGCAATGTAACTTTGATATCTCCTAAGCCGTTCGTACTTCGTACAACTCTTAGATGGAGGAGCGTCAGCGCTCGTCTTCGCAGTGAAAAGGAGGGACAGTTTCGTCCTCAAAGTCACTGTCCGCACGTGCTAGTCTAAGTTGAATACTTGAGTGTGTACTCCTTCATAAAAACCGCTGGGTAAAAGGTTTTGCCTACAGTGGTCATTTTCTCCCTGTGGGCTATGCTCAGTTGCCTTGCCTCCTGCCAAGTCCCATTGGCAGAAGCTATGTGGGCCACCGCGATGTCCATGTGGCATCCACTCTGTCCATCAGTTTTCTAAGTTCACGTTATTACAAAGACCAAAAATGAGGTTGATTCGGAAGTTAAGTGGGCCACACGACACGAAACAGTGGGGATGAAAAATGGCAGCCATGATGTTTATATGCCATCCAAACCGTTCATAAAAGTTAATCTTACCAGAAGACCATAAAACACAAACATTATCCCGACCCAGAACTTCTGTGGCCCCACAAGGTCTCAATGGTGAGAATTCAATCCCCACTATTTCTGTCGCGTGCTCCACCTGAGTCTTGGATCCGTCTCATTTAGTGAATTCTGTTCCAACATGATCGGGACAAACTGATGGACGAAGTGGATGTTACACAGACATCGCTGTGGGCCCCACATAGCTTCCGCGCACAGGAATCTGCTTTAGGTGGGGGGGCACAGGCCATTCGGGTCCTTGTGTTTTTATAAAGAAGGCCCAGCTTTCCAATCCGCTCTTCGATCTCGCCTAGAAGGAAAGAAGACAGAAGAAAGAAGAACGAAGAAGCAAATAGAGAGGGGTTATACAGCGGGAAATAAGAAAAAGATGGAAGGGCAAGAAGGTAAGCAGGAAGTTAAGCTGGTGTTGGCGAACAAGCTCTTCCTTCTAACTCACCCAGACGTTCCAGACATTGAGAAAATCCGTCTCAGGGAAGATGTCTTCTCTTCTGTTAAAGCCGACGGTATAACATTATCTCTGTCTGTCTTTTCCTTCTTCTCCCGATTCTACCCCCTCTCTGTCTTTTAACAAAATGGCCTTTTTCTCATGCAGGCATGGCTCTCCTCTACGAATCCCTTGCTGCAGACTCTGTGTTAGAGATGGATCAAGCGCTTCTGGATTCGATGCGTTCGGCAATTGCCAATGAGCTTAAGAAGCTCGATGATAAGTAGGCTTTTCTTCTCTCTCTCTCTCTCTCTCTCTCTCTTCATTAATACAATCTATTCTGTCCTCTCTTTCTTTGTTGAAGTTCCAGTTGTCTTTGACCAGAGATTTAGGTTTTCCGATTTAACTGACGGTGGAATGGTCCCAAACAGCTGGAAACCCATAAACTCAACAATTGGATCTATAAAACCCAGGTTTTATCTTTAGGAGTAAAGTGGTTGATTACAACCAATTGCAGCAGGACAGATGTGGACGTTTTGGTTTTTTCTAATTCAAAATTGGGACAGATTTCAACAGTTCATAATCAAATTTAGACTTGGCATGTTGCAGATTATTAATAACTAGCTCTAACCGATTGACTCTAAAAGCTAGATTTTCATCCTGAAAAATACAAATCAGGTCAAATGATTAATTCCAAAACAGTTTTCTGGCGAGAATCAGATTGTGTAGAAAACAGGAAATTGGATTTTGACTGATTGATTTTATTAGGAGGTTTGTGGAAAACATACCTACTAAAGACTTGGTCATTCAGTGCTGTATCTTTCTTAAAAAGTGACAAATTTTATTAAAAGAGGAGAAATATGAAGATTGCAACTCCCATTTCTAACAAAATATGAATTGATTAGTACATATGGAAGGTAGAACTTCCATCTAACATAGTTACATAGGGACTAATCTTAATTCAAAATATGAATTGATTAGTACATATGGAAGGTAGACTTCCATCTAACATTGGCTTTGCTATGGTTTTGGTAGGTTAGGTTAATTCGGGATTAGGGAATTGGGAATTAGGGCTTTAGGTTTTGGGAATTGATGTAGAGCGGGTCGCAGGCAGTTTCATGGCCAAGATGGATCAGAAAAGGCCCGGTCGACGACAAAAGTCATTAAGACCGTCAGAACCTTAAAACAGGCATATCTCGCAAACCAGAATGAGTTACTCGACGTACCGTATATGATTTTGGGGTAGGACGAGCTACTTAAGCCAACCAACCTGGCATAGCCGGGTTGCCTATGCCGAATTTGCAAGACTCCATCAGATCGACAGTCAAATTCCATGTTTATTTCCGTTTTTACTATTTTTAGTAAGTTTTAGTTTGATTATAACTCTTCATCCGTTGGGCTTTAGGAGTTGTGTCCAACATGAAAAGTGTTTAGAAAAATTAAGAGAATAACATGGTTAAGCCACATAGGACACTTACTATAAATAGAAATTTACTATTTATAGTAAGTTACGAATTTTAGGGAGTTTTAGTTATAATTTAATTCCTAAACTTATTCCAAGTCTTGGTATCCCTATTTAAAGGGTTGTAGACTCATTTATTTCAACTATCAAATAATTTACGAATTTTCATGAATACTATTTCTATTTTCTTGCTTTTTCCTCGTGGATTCGAGAAGTTTCTGTGAGGATTCCAGAGAAGCTTCGTAGATTCAAAGTAGTTATCCTTGAGGAAGACAGTGATCGACCTCATCACGTTCATCCCAGTGCCAATTAGTATCAAAGCGAGGACTCCCCTCGGGCTGATGGCAAATAATGAAGGTATGAACCAAAATCGTATGGATGGTGATCCAGAGATTCCTTATCTTAAGGAAAGAATGAAAATTTTTCACCGGGAGAGTCAGTTGACTATGCAAGGGCTGCAGGCAACCCTCGACCGTCCCGCGGATGCGCTACTTCTGCCCCGAGCCTTAGGCGATGCTCCACTGCCTATGGTTGCTCCACTACTTATGGTTCCTATACGGCACAACCCCAATTTCCGTAGAGCACTACCAGTGGTAAACCGTAGGGCTACACCAGATGATTCAAGTTCTAGCGACGAGGACCTTAATGAAGGTTTTGCCCGACGACCAATCCATTAAGGCGATCATCTAGATTGTGCTAAAAGAGATTATCGAGGTAAGGCTAAACTTCCTAGTTTTAATGGTTTATTATGCATACAAGATTTTCTCGATTGGCTAGCCGAAGTAGAGATTTTTATTACATGGACGTGCCAAATCATAAAAAGGTAAAGTTGGTAGCGTTTAAATTAAAATCTGGTGCTTCTGCATGGTGGGAGCAATTACAATTCTCACGCGCTTGCTAGAACAAGGCGCCCATCTCATCACGGTCACGGATTAGACGCCTTCTTCGATCACGATTCTTCTTCAGTGATTACGAACAGATATTATTCTAGCAATACCAGAATTGCCGATAAGGAAATTGAACCGTCACAGATTACACTGAAGAGTTCCAGCAGTTGGTAACACGAAACGATTTGTCAGAATCTGAGTCTCAGAAGGTAGCACGATTTATAGGAGGGCTGTGATCGACAATTCAGGATCGAGTTCAGATGCTCCCAGTTGGGACCGTGGATGAAGCAGTTCAGTTGGCAGGTAGGGCAGAAACGCAGCTTGCAAGAGTCTCTAATCGGCCTTATCCTTCAACTCGACCCCCCCATAACAGGTCCTACGTAAGATCCAGTGCTAGCACGAGGAAAAGAACCAGTATGAGAACGTTCTCAACCTCCCGCAATCGCAAACCATGATACGAAAAGCGGCTCATCTAGGCCTCAACGTGTAGCACCCACAACAGAGGGCCCGAGTAGGATTCTAAATTCATACGTTCGGCCAAGGTCGAACAATTGTTACCGCTGTGACCAACCGGATCACTTATCAAACACCTATCCTCAACGTCCCACAGCACACTTGGCCATAAATGAAGGGGGCACTGAAGGTGAGACTGCAAAAGAAGACCCTGACTTTGATGAACATAGGGGTGGGCATCGATCCGAGTCTAGTTGAGGTGGGCCAAGCTCGGCTCGTCTTGTCCATGATGTACGCGAGTTCGAGCTCGAGCTCGAGCTTGGCCTCGAGCTCAACATTAAAGCTTGGCTTGTTTGCCAAAGCTGTCGAGTCGAGCTAGTGGTTCGAGTTGAGTCAAGTTTCCTCGAGTCGAGCTCGAGCTTGTTGGGTGAGAGAATAATGGATTCTGTTCTTGATCCTCCTCCATTGATGAAATTCAAAAATCTTAAGAGAATCAAAGCAAAACCCGATGAAAAAACCAAACAAAACTTCGAATCGGATGAGGAAACCTGGTGGTGGTGGTCCGGGCGGGCGTGCGGATAGTAGTGGGTAGAGAGAGAAGAAAGGGAAAGGGAAAGGGGGTGCGTGCGGTCGAGTAGAGACTCTGGGGTTTGTTTGTTTTGTTTTTTTTTTTTTTGTAAGTTAACACTTAAAACTTATATTAATATAATATATATAATATTTAATATTTAATATATTTATTAATCGAGCCGAGTCGAGCTCAAGTTCGAGCTTCGAGTCGAGTCGAGTTGAAATGCTCTTTGGTCGAACTTGGCTTGAACTCAACTCGAGCTTCAAATAATTAGCTTGGCTCAGCTTGAATCAGCTATTCAAGCCGAGTCAATCCGAGCTGACTCAAGCCAAGTCGAGCGAGCTTTTCGAGCTAACTCGACTCGTGAACAGCCCTAGATGAACATGAGCAAACCACTGAGGAAGGAGCAGATGGCGATGAATGGACGGTCCAGGATCGTGGTAAATCTCTAGTTGTGAGGTTATTACTGTATACCCTACGGAAGAAATTACATCCACAGCGACAATGTATTTCGTACGCGATGCATTGTTAATGGAAAAGTCTGTGACGTGATCATAGACAGTGGAAGTAGCGAGAACATCGTCTCAAGAGTGATGGTGGACAAGTTGTAGCTACAAACGACAAAACATCCTTCCGCGTACTCAATTGGCTGAATAAAAAAGGTAAACGAGACCAAGGTAATTGAACAATGCGCCGTCTCACTTTCAATTGGTAAAAATTATAAGGATCAAATACTTTGTGATGTGGTCGACATGGAAGCATGTCATATGTTACTCAGTCGGACCATGGCAGTCAGATTGTGATGCGACCCACTGAGGACAAGACAATGTTTATATCTTTGTTAAGGATGGTCGAAAGATAATCTTTGTCCCTTCGCACCAGAGAAACATCTCAAAGCTTCTAAAGTGGAGGGGAGCTCCCTCTTGACTATTCGAGGTTTCATGGAGGAATCCAAGGAAGCTGGTGAGGTATACACCGTAGTGGTAAAGGGCGAGGAATTGAAACTCTTAGACATTTCTCCAAGTTTAAGGCCTTTCCTAAACGAATTTAAAGAAGTCTGACCCGAAGATTTACTCAATGGATTGCCCCCCCATGAGGGACATCCAATATCGCATAGGCCTTCTCCCCGGGGCCAGCTTGCCCAACTGCCCTCACTGTCAGGTGAGTCAGAAAGAATGTCAAATCTTAAAGGCAGGAGTGAAGGACGTGATCGATACTAGTCAAGGAAAGCATGAGTACATGTATTGTGTCAGCTCAAGAGCCTAATGCCAAGTACAAGAAAATGGCTAATAAACATCGGTATAAAAGTTATCTCAGAATCATAAACCAAGTCCCTTAAGTAACTCGAGGACAAGTTTTTTCCAAGTGGAGGGGTCTAATTGAGAACGTGTCACAGATACATTCCTTGCATGGTTGGACCAAAAGACGGTGGACTGTAAATTGATTATAACTCTTCATCCGTTGGGCTTTAGGAGTTCTGTCCAACATGAAAAGTGTTTAGAAAAATTAGGAGAATAACGTGGTTAAACCACATAGGACACTATAAATAGAAATGTACTATTTATAGTAAGTTACGAATTTTAGGGAGTTTTAGTTATAGTTTAATTCCTAAACTTATTCCAAGTCTTGGTATCCCTATTTAAAGGGTTGTAGACTCATTTATTTCAGCTTTTAAATAATTTACGAATTTTCATGAATAATATTTCTATTTTCTTGCTTTTTCCTCGTGGATTCAAGAAGTCTCTGTGAGGAGTCCAGAGAAGCTTTGTGGATTCAAAGTAGTTATCCTTGAGGAAGACGGTGATCGACCTCATCACGTTCATCCCTGCTCAGGAATTGAGGATTTAGGTTTAGGGATTGGGATTTAGGGTTTTAGAGTTTAGGTTAATGTTCAGGAGGAAGAGAAATGATGGAAACGAAGCAAGAGGACCACGCAACAAGGGGCCATCCGTATGGACACCCGTACATGTGCGTCCATACGGCCGCATGGACAAGGATTTGGGTTGGGGTAGGTTGGGTTGAGGTTTAGATGGGCGAGGGTTTGATTGGATTGAGGTTTGGATGGGTTAAGGTTTGAGGAAAACAAAAAGAAAACAACGGAATATAGGGAAATAGAAAGAGATTGAGGGAAGTAGAGAGAGAAAATGAAGATAATACCTTGAAGAAGAAGAGAATAAGAGAGAAAGATGAGTAAAATCACTCCATGGCTTCACACTAACTCCAATCATTGCAGGTTTTTTGTTGCGCAGAAGAGAGAAATTTCACTAAATGCATAATAACCTTACGACATTCACACACCCGAGCCTTTATAGTCGATTTAGTGTGTCACCCTTATTGCTAAGAAATGTCCAAAATATCCCCTTCAAATAAGAAAAAATAAACCAAAATTCCTAAGATAAATAAACAAAACAACTAAACTAAGCCATCCGATGACTCCATCGTGTCCAATGGTCCACAATCAAGATGGTCCACGGTCATGATCCCATGGTCCAACAGGTTTATCCAATGAATCCAACAATGTAGATGTGTCAAATCAGCTCCCATGTACAACCCACATGTATCTTCCCAGTGTGGGGCCTTCAAAGATACATAAACATGCATGTGGGCTTTTTCTACAAGGCTGCGTACTCGATACGGACCTCATATAATGATCATCCAACCATAAAGATGTTGGAATTGGGGTCAAAGTTCTCATCCTCCTTTGGTATACTCTTAATGATGCTCAGATGTCCCCATCAACCCCCCTCGACTGAGAAAAGTTCGCCATTGGCGAAATAAAACTGCGATAATGCTCTAATAGATCCGGGTCTAACCTCTAAAGCTCGGTCTCTGTGATCAACGTACTATTAGACTCTGGCCTGTCTTTCACTTAACGAGATATTTCTGGTAACCTCTTTGTCAAGTAGAAACCACTTATTCATCTAAGATACCTTTTATTTATTCTCTTTTGGTAGGTATGGATGGTAAAGGAAGCAAAGGTTGAGAAGGCTGATCTGGCAAGAGCCATGGGTCATAGAATGGATCGGGATTTGGGTCACCATGCGGGTTGGGAGCAAGGCTAGTGGGTGGAGGAGATGCTGGACCATTAAACAACACAAGATCTTCCTCATCGAATGTAGAACTAATGCCCATATCAGGTGGAAGATCTACAATATATGCATTAGATCCCAATCTTTTCAATATTTTATAAGGTCCTGCACTATGAGCTTGTAATTTCTTCACGGTCCCTTACAAAAACCATTCCCATCGCATATTCCCCTACTTGAAATTCTTTGAACCTGCGATGAGAGTCGGTAAGTGTTTTGTACTTTTCATTGCTCACATTAATGCGTTTATTGATTTTTGCATGTAAATCGTGAATATATCATGCAAATGCATCTGTGGACTCTGATGGCCTATGGGAGACTAACATGGGAATGAGATCTATAGGCTTCCTAGGTTTGTAATCATGCACTACCTCAAAAGGATTCATGCCCATCGACCTATTAACTGAGCTAGTATATGCAAACTCTGCGACTGGTAAAATTGAATCCCAAGTCGTAATATGGCCACCCACAAGGCATCGTAATAGGTTACCTAAGCTTTGATTGACCACTTCTGTTTGAGGATGATATGGCGACGAGAACTGAAGTCTTGTACCCATCATGTGCCAGAGTGTCTTCTGAAAATAACTCATGAACCTTACATCTCTGTCAGACACAATGGTTTTTTGCAAACCATGCAAGCGAACTACCTTTCCAAAGAAAATATTGGTAATGTTGGAGGCATCAGATGTTTTAGAACATGGGAGGAAATGGGCCATTGTCGAAAAACATTCCACCACCACAAAGATGGAATCGTACTTTTTGATCGTCTCGGGTAGTCCTAACACAAAATCCATAGTGATATCTTGCCACAGAGCGTGTGGCATTGTTAAAGGCGTATATAATTCAGTGTTATGCCTTTTCTGCTTTGCTAGCTGACAAGTCCTGTGTTGCCCAATAATTTTGGCAACGTCTCGCTTGAGACTAGGTTGATAAAACCTATCCTTTACAGGGCAATAGTTGTCTCTATCAAAATTATCAGCTACTTCTCCGGCACGAAGCTCCCATACAAAAAATAAAAAATAATAAAAATAAATAAAAATAAAAATTCATGTAGGGAGGTGTAGGGAACGTAGAGTCTGCCACATTTGAATAAGAATTCATTGATTAGGACAAACCCACTGTCACTCCTCGTCTGATCATCCAAAAGTGACATGTACACTTTCCCAAAACTGGGCACGTAGAATATTCTCCCTTCAATTGTTCAAACCTAGTAACTTCTACGCTGAAAGATTGGAGTAACACCACTCGACGAAGGGCATTGGCAAGTTTGTTCTCGACCCCGGCCTTGTGTTTCAGAACAAAGGTGTACTCCTGGAGAAACTCTACTCACGTTGCATGCCTTGGGTTTAGCTTCTTCTGAGAGTTACGGTATCTCAAAGCCTCATGGTTAGAAAACAAGACGAACTCTTGTGGTAGTAGGTAATGTTGCTAATGTCGCAATTGTCGCAAGGATTGAGCTACCAGGTAGAATTCATTGTCATAGGTAGAGTATCATTGCTTTGCCTCATTCAACTTCTCATTAAAATAGGTAATAGGATGCCCTTCTGGCTGTGCACTCCACCTATACCCAGTGTTCGAAATATTGTTATCGCGTTACGTATCGCTCCTTTGGGCTACATATACATATTGGTTATCACATGGGATATATCGATTGAATCACGTGATGTATCGTTGTTGTTGGAAACATGGGGAAATTGGTCGATTTTTTCAATGAAACTTCAGTGATTGTTAAAAACACATCAATACACACTTATAAATCAAAACATTACAAAAAAATAAGTGCATATGATAGGTTTTCTTTGTATGCCCTTCTGGCTGTGCACTCCACCTATACCCAGTGTTCGAAATATTGTTATCGCGTTACGTATCGCTCCTTTGGGCTACATATACATATTGGTTATCACATGGGATATATCGATTGAATCACGTGATGTATCGTTGTTGTTGGAAACATGGGGAAATTGGTCGATTTTTTCAATGAAACTTCAGTGATTGTTAAAAACACATCAATACACACTTATAAATCAAAACATTACAAAAAAATAAGTGCATATGATAGGTTTTCTTTGTATGGGGTTCTAATCTATGCGTTGTCTAACTGAATTGATGCAAGTATATTCAAAGTTCATTCATATAATTTATAAATATAAGAAGACTTGTGGAAACACAACCAATACATTTAAAAGTAAAAGAAGAATCACTAGATTAGGTTACATACATGTTTGATTTTATGTTTGGACACAAGGATTGCAACCAATTTGCGAGAAAGTGGGAAATTTTGATTTTTTCAACTTTCCGCAACTTGGCCCATCTCCTCCAAATCTTAAAATTGTAGTTCCAAATCCATGCTTTTTTCGTGCAAAACATGAAAAACCATGTATTTGTAACAATTCGATGTTGATTTAACATGATTTACAGAAAAAAGGATCGAAAATTGAAAATGCTCACCGAATTGAACATGTGAGATATATTGCACTACTTGCGAGTTTTGTATCGCACAAGTGGGATACAAGATATATCGTGGGATATATTAGCCAATATTGTCAATATTTAAAACACTGCGTATGATAGGAGCCTCAATCAGCTTGCCCTTAATCTCTTTGAATGTATTGGAGGCCGCATTAGTTCATTTGAACTCTCCCTTAATGCAATTCATGATAGGAACCATAATTGAACTAATGCCTCGAATGAACCGCCGATAAAATGTAGTTAAATCATGGAAGCTACACACCTTATGAATGTTTTGCAGTTTGGGCCAACTTTCTATAGCTTTGACTTTCTCGAGATCTGTAGACATGCCATCAGATGAAACAATGAACTCTAAGATGATAAGTTTGTCAGACATGAAAGAACACTTCTTCAAGTTGATGTGTAACTTCTCTGTCCTAAGGACCCCACAAACTTGCCTCAAATAGTGGAGGTGTTGTTCCTTGGAGGTACTATAAATGAGGATGTCGTCAAAATATTTTACTAGGAACTTACCTATAAAGGGCCTCAACACCTATGTCATCACTCTCATGAACGTACTCGGAGCGTTGGTTAAGCCAAAATGCATGACTAGCTACTCATATTGGTTTTCTATTGGCTAACCAACAACCTCAGTCCTAGTGCAAGGATCAACATTTACTCCCATTGGAGACTCCCACAGACACTAACACATATACACTTGTGTCTAATGAATTCGACCTTACACAAGATCCTATGTCCTACACAAGAACCTATTCGAGTTTGGGTCACAAACTCTTACCCTCAATCATATACAATGAAAGAGAGTATATAGACTCATACTTGATAACTTACTTGCCGGATTGAACCCATTTGTTGTTCTTGAGTTGCTTCTTCAAAGCTCTCCTGTGCTTAAATCTGCTCAATTGTTCCCTCAAACGTTGATATTGATGCTTCAGCTCCTATAGTCGCTTGCCTTGCATATGATGTACCAATGAGGTGATCGAGGCAAGCGAGGTTGGGTAAATCTCCTACAACACATGAGAATGTTGTAATTCCTAGGGGATTCACCTGGATGGGTAATCTAGAGAGTTTAGACAATGATTTGACTATAGGCACAGTGTCTAATATTTAAAAAGGTGAAGGTTTTTCCACATTTTTGGATAGGAGCATAGAATGCTCATTAGAGTGAAGAATCACAAGTAGAGTGGCATGAAACTCTTTGGATAGAGGTCTAGGATGTGTGGTAGAGTGAGAAAACACAGCCTTCTATTGCACCAAAAATCCATCGAAATGCCCAAATGTTGTATGCCCTTTATAAATGAACCAAGTTCCAATGGTTAAAAAAAAGTGCAGAAAACGACCAATTCGATCAATTGATACAAGCCTTCAATTGATCGAACTCCCCTTCGTTCGATCAATCAAGCAATGCATCAATTGATCGCTATAATTCTAGCTTATATTAAAGGCTTGTTGAACAATTTGGGGTACATTCGATCGATCGGATTGGTCTATCGATCGATCGACCGAAATGATTTCCAAACAAAAACTTACCGGACAAGTTTGACCCTGGTCAATTGATCGGGCAGGTCCATCAATCGATCGGAGGTTTGATTGACAACCCTATGAGTCTGTTGTTATAGGCTATATGTTTTACAACAGCTCGAAACCTTTTATAGCCTAACTTATGATGTTCCAATTAAGGTTCCTAAGGCTATGGATGATTAAACAAGATTTACCTATTAAGGTTGGGATCATCTAGAGGTTAAGGGTTGTTTTGGGTCAAGGTTAGGGTCACCAAGGCACTTCATATACTGTTCTTTGCTCCTTGATGCTCCATATCTGCTTGTGTCTTCAGTATTTAGCTTTCAAGGGCTCAACCGACTCCCTGACACATAGACTCACGTGATTGACAAACAAGGTGCACAAATGAGTGCACTAACAAACGTTGCAACACATGAGGCTCAAACCCAATTGTTGATGAATATGATGAATAATCGTGATTCGACCTATTTATCTCCTATTCCCTCCTATACCTCTCTCTCTCTCTCTCTCTCTCTCTCTCTCAACATTCATGATTTTATTGCAAAAAGGTAAAAGCCAAAGAATCATGAGAAAAAACAAGATGAGAAAAACTTGTTACAAATCTCCCCAACTAGTTAGAAATCCACTCCGATAAAGAGGTAGAGTGATTCTCATTCTACCTATTTATCTCCTATTCCTTGTTGGTTTAAGAAAATCAGATCCAGATCTGATGTAGTACTCCAGATATAGATATGCAGCAGTGTTTGATTAGGGAAAATTCCAAATTCTGCCCATGAAGCTTCCTGCTGCATCATACTCCCAATGGAACCCTTGTCTCGGACACACTAGTTGACAGATTTGGACAAAAAATTATTAGATTCCCATAAAAATTTCTGATGTTCTTATAGTTATATCCAATCTATAAATAAGCATTTATCATGTCCTAAGGAGTTTAAGGATTGGACTGATATGCTAATTCCTTTCACATTTGACAGGATTGCTGATGCGGAAGAGAACTTAGGTGAGAGTGAAGTGCGAGAGGCTCATTTAGCCAAATCTTTGTTTTACATCCGAATAAGCGACAATGTATATTCATTTTTCCTCATAAAACCTCACATTGCCTCTTGTTTCTTTGGAATTCTCTTTTCAGTAAGTATATATATTTTGACCCTCAGCTACTTCATACCCACAGGAAAAGGCTCTGGAACAACTTAAAGTGACTGAAACCAAAACAGTTGCTGTGGGTCAGAAGATGGATTTGGTGTTTTACACGCTGCAGCTTGGATTCTTTTATATGGATTTTGATCTCATAGCCAAGAGCATTGATAAAGCTAAGAAGTAAGATGGGACTTCGAAAATTCATCCTAGACACTTCTTTATATATATATATATATATATATATATATATATATATATATATATATATATATATATATATATCTTGAGAAATTTGAGTTTTTAATTATTTGTATATTAATTGCAGCCTTTTTGAGGAGGGAGGTGATTGGGAAAGGAAGAACCGCTTGAAAGTGTATGAAGGCCTCTACTGCATGTCCACCAGAAATTTTAAGAAAGCAACAAATCTATTTCTTGATTCCATTTCGACCTTCACTACTTACGAGCTATTTCCCTATGATACCTTCATTTTCTACACTGTCCTTACGAGCATAATATCATTGGATAGAGTTTCTCTTAAACAAAAGGTACGTAATTTTTGTCCACTTCAATTGGTCTTGGTTCTTTATACTGTGGCTCCTGATGTTGTGGTGTAAAACATGGCAGGTGGTGGATGCCCCAGAAATCCTGACAGTGATTGGAAAGATCCCATTCCTCTTTGAATTTCTGAACTGTCTCTATGGTTGTCAATACAAATTGTTCTTTTCGGCATTTGGTAAGCACTTTTCAACACTTCAGCGTATAGTTTCTATTGTTTGCTCTCTCTCTCTCTCTCTCTCTCTCTCTCTCTCTAGATAATAGCTACCTTAATTTTTTAATCATGGCAATCAGGGGTTCTTTTCCAGCTTAAATACCAAAATCAAAATTAGAGCCACTTTTTTTTCTGGGGGTGGGTGTGTGTGTGTGTGTGTGTGTGTGTGTCTATCATGTGCATGAATGAGTGTGTGCAAAATCCATAGGTTTCCCCACCAGGAGTATTGCATTATAGAAAAATAAATAAAAAAATCAGCCACATCCATTCATTGAGTAGATGACACTTGTATTATGTTATTTATCAATGACTATACATTGTTTTCTATGGTATGGCCCACTTGGTGAGTAGATGGGGATGATTATTGCATTAATTGATCCTCATGGTGGGGTCAACCTATTGGAATGGTTGGATATTGCATTGACTTAAAAGGTTGGAAGTTATCCACTCGGTGGATCATAACGTGAGGTCCAACCAGTTCGACTTGAAACCTTAGATATATATAATTAATTAATATTTTTTTGAAAGATAGATAATTTTATTAAAAGGTCGCAGCCAATATTTACAAAATACAAAACCAGGAGATCAACTACTACCAGCCCATTGGCAAAAGAAAGGAGCTATTCGAAGCTGAAACCCATTCTCTGACAGAAGATGTAGCCCTCTTGAAAACATTTATTGTTCTGTCGCTCTTGTTCTTGAACACTCGGCTATTTTTTTTTTCTAACAATAGTGCCCACAGAACCACTAGACAACTAAGCCTCCAATTCTTTTTCTTTGATTTCCCTGCACCTCTCCATGCCAAGATAGAAGAAATTCCTCTATTAAGGCCGGAAGCACCCATACAACCCCGAAAAGCTAGAAGAAGAAATCCCGCACCTCTCTTGCGAAAGAGCAATGAAGGAACATGTGATTCACTGATTCCGCATCTTGCAAACAGAGTGAGTAAGCATTTGGAAGAACCATATTCCTCTTTGAAAGATTATCAACAGTAAACACCTTGTTCCTATTGACTAACCAAACGAAGACTGCTACCTTCAATGGAGCACCATACTACCATACATATGTTGGCGACGCTAACCTTCATTTCCCTATCTTTGCTTTGAAACCAATACAAAGATTTTACTGAAAAATCCCCCCCCCCCCCCTCCCCTTTTGAGAGAGAACAAGAATTTTAAAAAAATAAAATTAAAAACCGCCACCAAGAAAACTATGCAGCAAATAATACAAGGCACCCACAACTAGGAAAAACAAGTGAAAAGGGGGGTGGATCTCGAAAACATTAGAGGCCCAATCCCTAACTAAAATGGATATTCTCCTAATCACGATGACCTCATACTTGCTTCTATTAAGAAAGCAAGGCCCATTCCTTTTGTTCCAAATCCCCACAGAACCTCAACCAACAATAAATCTTGTAACGCTTTAACATCCTTGTCAGAAGGCCCCTCCATGCCAAGCCTAAAGCAAGCTATCCACCAATTCCGGCATGACCCAATCCATACTAAAAATCCGGAGGAAGAAGGCCCACACCTTTCAAGCAAAAATGTTGTGGATGAAGAGGTGATCAATTGATAGAGAAAGGAGGATGCAAGAGTTGAAACCGAATCATAAATCATGGAATAAACGAATTGCACAGAGAGGCGTCTGGACCTGTGCACATGCCACACTGAATCACTTTCCCCAAACGACAGAGAAAAAAGCCGAAGACTTCGCAACAACTCCTCTAACTCCAAGATTTCCTCTACCAAAAGATCCCTTCTACAAGGAGGGAGCCACACACCCGAAGTGTCGGAGAGAGAAGCACTTATCCACTGTGATATCCCTATCTGTAGCTACATTAGCCACCCCTGAGAAAGCGGCACCAAGAGAATTTGCCCCACACCAAGAATTTTCCCAAAAGCGAATCTGGGTGCCATCTCCTAGTGCAAAAGAGACTCCCTCAAAAAAGGAGTTAGCAACTGATTCCACCACTTTCCAAATCGATGAAGCACGATAAATCGACCTCTTTATCTTCCATCTCTTGAAATTAGTGCCATATTTGCACACAACCAACTCTCTCCACAACCTTTCTTCTTCTGTGCCAAACCACCATAACCACCTCCCCAAAAGAGCCATATTCATTAATTCCATAAATTTGATTCCCACCCCACCATCTTTGACCAACTTACAAACCTCTGACCACTTGAGAAAATGAAACTTGCGGTAAGGAGAACCTTGATTCCCACCCCACCGTCTTTGACCGACTTACAACCCTCCTCCACCCATTTTTTCAAAATCCTACTGAGAGCTTCAACTACTATCATGAAAAGGTAAGGAGAAAAAGGATCTCCTTGTCTTAAGCCCTTGGAGGATTTGAAGAATCCTTTAGGAGATCCGTTAACCAAAACTGAGAAGGCCACCGAATCAACGCAAGCTTGAACCTAACCACTCAATTTCTGCTCACAACCTAATCTAACCAATACATAATCAAGGAAAGCCCAATCCACATGATCGTATGCCTTCTCCATATCCAAGTTGCACACTGTCCCTCCCTTGTCATCTCTGTCTGGAGTCGATACACTCATGAGCGATTAGAGCACTGTCAAGAATCTATCTGCCTTGAACGAAAGCACCTTGATTTTCACTTATAATACTTGATAAAACACTTCAAAATCGATGAGCGAGAGCTTTCGTCAGAATTTTGTAAGGGCCCCCAATTAGACTTATAGGCGAGGTGTTTCGTATCCATTACAATACGACTGTAAAGGCTGATACATATAGTTAACGGTTGTGACCGTTACGTGATACGGGGCATTTGTTTTTTTGTTTTTTTTTTGGGACCGTATCGGCCGCTGTAGGGGCCGTAATGGCCGTTACGAGGTATAACGATCGTTACCCCTATAATGGTAAAAAAAGAAAAGAAAAAAAGAAGGCCACTTCTTTTTTCTATGCAAATCCATTTTTTTCCCTCATTTTTTCACTTTTCTCCTTTAAAAAACTTTCCTACAATTTACAACAGATTTTAACTACTCGTGGTATAGTTTTAAGGATTAAATTAGTAGATTGAAGCGATTTGGGCGAATAGAAGCTTAGAGGGCCATTTAAAAGAAGAAAAAAAAGATCAAAAAAAGGTGATATATATATATATATATATATATATATATATATGCTTTTTTTTTTCTTTCCAATTTCTAATTATAATGCTTAATTGTAATTTCTGAATATTAGAGACACATAACCATGTTCATCAATTCACCAAACAACCCAATACCAACTCTCACCAAAGAATGAACCGTTACGCTATCATAAATATTTTCAAAACAAAAACTGAATATATATTTGGAATATTTACATTATTCTAGATTTTCTAGATATTTTTTCAAAATTCTTCAGGCAATTTTTTTTTTAAAAAAAAAAAAAAAAAAACCGTTATAGGGGTCATAACGATCGTTACGCCCTTGTATCAGTCGCTACAACCTATACTCGTATCAGTAATAGTGGTGACCGTTACGGCCACCGTTATCGATACATAATACCTTGCTTATAGGTCTAAAGTCAAGTTCCTCCACACTTGCTTTCTTGGGGGAAATGCAATGAACGAAGCTCCCAAATCGTGAGAGAGGCGACCTCTATAAAAAAATTCAGCAAAGAATTCTAACAAATCAGATTTAATGAGGGACCAATTTTTTTGGAAGAAAGCCAAAGGAAAGTCATCAGGACCCAACGCCTTATCCCCACCCAAAGAATCAACCACTGCCTTAATCGTATCTTCTGAAAATGGCCGCTTGAGAAATTCTGCATTTGTCGCCGACAACTCGGGGAATTCCAAATGACCTAGACTTGGTCTTGGCCTATCCTATCTATCGAGCAGAGAATTGAAGAAATTGACAATCGCTTCACACACTTTATCCTTCTTTGACACCTTTTTGCCTTGCACAACCAAATTGCTAATTTTGTTGCATCTCGCTCTTGCACTGGCAAAATTATGAAAAAAAATCGAGTGTTGCATCTTTGACACGTTTTTCTCGATTTATCATTTTAACCATGTTAAAGAATCCATTCTCGAGGCAACCGGAGAAGCCTTCTCCAAACGAAGAATAAGCCTAGCGAATTCTTAAAGAATCTATACTCGACGATTGTGTCCCACATGTCTAGCAGGTTTATCTATGCATAACTAGAGCTATACACGAGTCGAACTGGGCATAGCTCGGCTTGGCTAAGCCAGTAGCTAACCCTTGCTTGAACTCAACTTGGCTCGGTCCTCGAGCCTAATTGGCTAACTCGACTCGTTCGGTCAGCAGCTCAGGCCAGTTTGAGCCTATGCGACATTTTCTCAAACACATAAAGTGCATCTTCAATTTCTCATAGAATGCAAAACAATAATAGCAATTTACAGGTATTTCATCAAACACTCAACGGGCAGCATCAAAATCAAGATATGAGGGTAGTTTTATAATGCAAAGTTTTTTTTTTATATAATGATTTGTTTCGTAGCCATTCCTTCCTCGCCACCGGCCGATCCCGTAGAGAATGTATGCAATCGAAACAACACTTCGTTGAGTCATTTCATCAAACACTCGGCGAGCAGCGTCAATATCAAAATAACTAAGTCATCGATCCGATTCGATCCGAGTCGAGCTCGGGCAAGCTTGAACTCGACTCGCAATTTTTTTGAGCTCTAAAAACTAGCTCGACTCAGTCCAAATCCAATTTCAAGTCGAGGCGAGTCGAGCTTTTCCAAGTCGAGTTGAGCGAGCTGACCGAGCTAACTCGACTTGTGTACAACTCTATGCATAACAGAAGCCCAAGATACCTCCTCGCAACCAAATATGGAAGCTGAATTTCGAGTTTCTTCTTTTAAGAGCCCGACTCTGAGAATCTCACTTTTACTAATGTTCACCCTCTGCCTGGAGACCGTCTCGAAAGAAAACTATAATCGACAGAAGATTTTGCACTTTGAACACATGCTTTACAAAACAAAAACGTATCATCGTTATACTATAGGTGCGAAACCTGGAAGTTTGATCTGTCCACCCCGATGCCTTCCACCAAACCTATCTCTTCTCCTCTCTCTAGCATTTTGCTAAGGGCTCCATCACCGAAACAAATATACAAGGAGACAATCAAGGTGTTCCGTAACGGTAACGGTGGCCGTAACGGCCACCACTGTTACCGTTACGATACGGGCCGTAACGGCCGTTACAGCCCCTGTATCGGCCGTTACAGCCATTTTTCTTTTTTAAAAAATTATTCTTCTTGGACCGTTACGGGGCCGTTACGGCGTGTTTTTCTGTAACGGCCGTTACGACCCCATAACACGTAATGGTTAGGATCGTTACCGTTACGTAACCGATTTGGAATACCATGGAGACAATGAATCGCCTTGACGAAGCCCTCTTGAAGCAGAAAAGAAACATTCGGCAAGCCATTAACCAAAATAGAAAATTTAGCCGATCTAACACGAGATTGAATCCAAGCTCGCCATTTGGCCCCACATCCCAACCTCCCCAACATATAATCTAGAAAGTCATAATCCACATGATCGTATACTTTTTTGATATCAAGTTTGCAAACTACTCATCGATCCCCTCTTCTCTTACAACAATCATTACATTCATTTGCTAGTAAGGACCCATCGACTATTTGTCTTCCCTCCATAAAATCTCCTTGAGACGCCGATATATCCCCCAACACCACCCAGAATCTAGAAGGCAACACCTTTGCAAAAGCACCTTTCTTTTTGGGAATCAAGGCTATGAACTTGACCCCTAATTCTGCCTCCATGATACCTTTATCAAAAAATTCATTCATAAAATGGAGCATGCCTCCCCTCACCACCTCCCAAAAGTTTTGATAAAACGCTAATGGAAAATTGTCGAGGCCCAAAGCTTTATCACGTCCTGAAACTGTCACTGCTTTCTTAGCTTCTGCCTCTAAGAAAGGTCTCTCCAACAAATCTGCCGCCTCAACCGAGATACCATCGAAACCTAAATCATCAAGTGCAGGCTGACGCCAAGCATCTTTGGACAAAAGATCCTTATAGAACTCCACTATAGCACCACATATTTTATCCTTCCCCTCTAACCTCTCTCCATCTTCCAATAGAACTTTGATCTTGTTAGTGCACGCTCTAGCATTGGCAAACGCATGAAACAACTTTGTGTTTTTATCACCTTCTTTAAGCCACAAAGCCCTCGATCTTTGACGCCATTTAATCTCTGCTTCTCGAAGTCTAGCACTATATTTTGCACGATAAACCTCCCGCCATGCTCTCTCCTTAATGCAGGGGCATTTTCACACCGGGCTCGAGTAGGGTGCCTTGTGGGATGCAAGGGCACACTCGGGGTGGGCGACTCATGTGAGGCGGTACCCATGTGATGTGGGGCCCACGATGGGGATTCGACCGAGGTCCTAACTCATGGGATGCGGGGCCTGGGCTATGAGATAAAGGGATTAATTCGCCATGCTCTATCAATTCGAGCTTTTAGAGCAAGTGGTTAATTGCCATGCATAAAATTGGTATCAGAGCGAAAGGCCTCGTGTTCGACACTCCTCATCGTGGGTGATTAATGCAAGGGCATTTTCACACCGGGCTCGAGTAGGGTGGCTTGTGGGATGCAGGGGCACACTCGGGGCGAGCGACCCGTATGAGGCGGTACACATGTGATGTGGGGTCCACAATGGGGATTCAGCTGAGGTCCTAACCCATGGGATGTGGGGCCTGGGCTATGAGATAAAGGGATTATTCACCATGCTCTATCAGTTTAAGCTGTTAGAGCAAATGGTTAATTGTCCTGCATCACTCCTCCAACAATTGCTCCAATTCTTCTTTATATCTAGCCTCTGCAATTCTTGAAGCCACAAAAACGTTCTCCTCTCAGCCTTTCAAAACCACTTTTTTCCAATCACAAATCTTCTTCTTTAATAATTTTAGTTTTTGGAATAGGGAAAAGCCTTCCCCCCGTGAATCGAAAAAGAAGCCCCCCATTCCACCATCTTATACGCAAAACCTTCTACCTTTAACCAGGCTAGCTCAAATCTAAAAGGACAAGGACCCCAATTCTCTTCATCTACCTTGAGCAACACTAGGAAATGGTCGGAAAAAGGTTTGGGCATACCACTCTGATGGATAAGAGGAAACTTCTCCGCCCATTCCATTGAGATAAGGAAACTGTCTAGCCTAGACTTGAACGGATCGGCTCGACCATTCGACCATGTAAATTTGATACCCCTCATCGACAAGTCCACCAACTCATTTTTAAAGATCCATTCAGAATTATTTTTTTTCATACTTGTGGACAACCTCCTCCTATTTGACTTCTCGTGAGTAAACCTAACCACATCAAAATCCCCTCTCAAACACCAAGGTAAAGACCATCTTCTTTTGCATCTATCCAGTTCATCCCATAGCTCACCACGAAGTCTTGGTTTTGCACGGCCCGTATACTGCTGTGAACATCCAAACAAAACCCGACGCAATATCTTTCAACACCACTGACACCAAATAGTCACCTGACCAACTGTACTCTTTCTGCCACACCACGGAATTCCATATCACCAGAATGCCTCCCGCTGATCCTAGCGCATCCACCACTACCCAATCTTTCTGCTTTCCCCACCACATTGAATTAATCACCCTCAAATATATCTTTTCCAACTTAGTTTCCTGAAATGCTGCCAGCTGAATCTTGAATTTCTTACACATATCTTTTATTTTCCCCTGCTTTTGAGCACCGCTCATAGCCCTAACATTCCATGTCATTATCTTCATCCGAAACTTTCTGAACCCTTATTGCACCCACTTGTCCTGATCTCAGTTCCATCTCCACCATTTAGATTGTGACTTCTGATACCGTTGTATTCGTCAATCTGAAATGGACCTGTTTACGAATTAACTGTCTCACCCTTTCCTCAACAAATTCAAAAAAAGCTATGTAATCCTCTGGCCTGTCCCCGAATCTGAACCCCACTAATTGAGCCATCTCCATTGTAACCAATTTAATTCTTCTTATACCGTGTGCCATAGAAATCCTCTGATTCTGCAGCGGGAGTAGCTCTGTAAAGGCAGGAAACCCCGATTGACCCATCGTAGTGTTACCCGAACATACTGCATCACGAGTAGGACAATTGATCGCCAGTGGAGACCAAAAAACTGGATTTTGGTGACCTTCTTCCTCCGAAAGCCTCGCCACACCCGGAGACTGATCAATATCTCGATTGCGAACAGTTAGGGAAAGAACCTGATATGTCCCCTTTTCTTTGCGGATAACTATCTGGCGATCGGAAAAGAGAGAAACAGAAGCTCCTGCTGAAGCAATCTGGCCAGATTCAACATCCTCTGTGTTTACTGGCAACTGAAGTTTCGCAAATATCTGATTTTCTCTCTGATCACGCACTTCTCCTGATCTGATTCGAGTAGAAATGGCTTCTATTCCACTGAAACACTTGGAACCGAAACTATTCTCCATCAATTCAGGAAATAGTATCGAAATTGATGAATCCGCGAAGATTTTGAAGAAGAATCGCTCTCTGGCTGCTTCTCCAGACGCACCATGCACTGAGAGAGGTCTCATAGCAACTGATGGGTTTTGGAATCGGGCCTAGAAGAAAAGGGAATGTGGTACATGCTGCAACTTAAGTTTTCCCCCACACATGCGAGCGGCAACTCAACCCTATTCGATCGAGCAAAAGCTGGAGAACTCGACCCATATGCATTATTTAAAATCGCCTCTTGAGAAACCTCTTGATTTCAAGGGACAAGTGTCGAAATCCTATTGAAAGATGAAACACAATCGCCCCTACTCTCGACACAAAGCACAAGGCACCTGTGCCTCGCCATGTGGCAACCTCCGAGAGAAGTCATCTGAAGCACCTTTTTGCTATCCAATATTGTCTCGACAACACTCGAAAACTTGTTCCCGAGTCCTGCAGGAGGACCGGAGAAGAGAACCGTCGTCGCCATCGTACCCAGCCTCCATCAGCAGACCTCTCGACTCCATTACATGATTGCTCTCCTTCTCCTGCAGCACCGATGTGACTGTAACAACATTGTCGACTGTTAAATGAATCTGAGTTGGAGCAGGGATTGTCTTCTTCTTCCTGATCTTCACATGGGCAAACTGCAGTTCACGATTGTTCTCTGTTTCTGTATCGATCTCCATTATCTCTCTGATGCAAGCTCCTAGTTCTTTAAAGATATCATCCATCCAAAGCTCAAGCGGAATCTTCCAAATCTGATACCGATGATCTTCCCACCCAAAAACCGACCGATCCCCCAATTTAAGATTCTCCTTTATGAGATCATTGTGAAGCCCTTTACAAGCCCCATATGCCTCATCTGCATGATCTTTGTTGCCCAGCAAAACAAGCATTTTGTCAGACTGAAGGCTTTTGTCAAACAAGCATTATCGTCTGCAAGTTTGATGCATTTCCCTGTAATCTGTTTAATCTTTTTATTTTTTACTTTCCCTTTCTCTGTTATTTATTTTATTAATGAATTCAACCCTACTCTTTTGTTCTCAGCTGGCTTGACGGAGCAAATAAAACTGGATCGTTATCTGCAGCCCCATTTTCGGTATTACATGAGGGAGATCCGCACTGTAGTCTATTCTCAATTTTTAGAATCCTATAAGAGTGTAACCATGGAAGCAATGGCAACGGCGTTTGGCGTGACAGTGGATTTCATCGATTTGTAAGTATTACATGTGGCTTGTGGGCGATAGTGTCTGCATTGATTATTGTTCTCTGGCCTGTGTATATTTGAGATTCAAGGTTTATCATCAAGTGATTAATATGTTAATTTCTTTCGGTAAAATGGTTTTGCAGTTTAGTCGTGATGTATGCGTCACCTCCTTACCAATTGCTAAATTTGGGTTTCATCTGTTTTAATGCTTGTGATATTTTCAGGGAACTGTCCCGCTTTATAGCAGCAGGGAAGCTTCACTGCAAGATCGACAAGGTTGCAGGGGTCCTGGAAACGAACAGACCGGATGCCAAAAATGCCCTTTATCAAGCAACTATCAAACAAGGGGACTTCTTGTTGAATAGGATTCAGAAACTGTCTCGTGTGATTGATCTGTGAGACAGAACACCCTAATTAGTGATAGATGAGGGTTACTCGCTGTGCTGGATTGCATTGCAGCACGGCACGTGAAGGGAGATTGAACTGTTACCTTGTTTCGTTGCAGCTCTTAAATCTGTTGTCTCATTTTTTTCACCCATGTGATTAAGTTTGATGCAATAGTAGTACTGGGTTTTAAAATCTAAACAAAGTGTCATATAAAGTGATGGGAGAAAATAGCTGCACCTGAAATGATAATGGCAATAAGGCACCTTATGATTGGGCCCGCTAAAGTGGCATCAGCTTGGTAAGGACTGTTCATCTGGTGATGATGCGCCGGAGAGAGGTTATAGCTTTAAAATTGGATCTTTGCATCATACCTTCTGAGGTTTGAAATATTGTTTGAATCATATCATATTTCCATATGAGTTTATGGAGATGCAGGTGTTATTGATATTGGGATAATATTGAATTTCATTGATTCTTGGGATAACTTGAATTTTATAGGAGCACTCAAAGATCTTGAATGAC
This sequence comes from Magnolia kwangsiensis, assembly GCA_037074715.1. Lineage (NCBI taxonomy): Eukaryota > Viridiplantae > Streptophyta > Magnoliopsida > Magnoliales > Magnoliaceae > Magnolia > Magnolia kwangsiensis. The sequence continues at coordinate 103,865,842 of CM073574.1, forward strand.
TCGCTTATAATATCATTCCCCATGCTATAATGAAGCAACAAAGGTTTTCAAAAACGTGACACCAACTGTGTATATAAGGGAAAAGCAACAAACGGTTGCTATTTGGAAATGATGGATCTAGTATAACAGAGGCAAACAGTTTTACAAAAGTCAGACTATGAATACTACATTTTTTAAAATTTTTTTGCTCTTTTCGTTTCTTTTCATTTTATCTTCTTGTTTTTTTCTATTTTCTTTTTCTTTTTCTTTCTTTCTTTCTTCTTCTTTTTTTTTTTTTTTTGATAACTGCTGGTATCATTATTTAAGGTGTGGGCCACTGCAGTAGCACTCATACTGGCCTATCTCCAGGTCTCTTCGCCACCCCCAACCCCTTCCGTGTTCATGTTTTTTATTCTAATGTGGGTTTAATACAAACAACACCCTGAGCAAATTTCTGTACTCACCCATTTGGTGGATGCACTGACCAGGACGTGTTGTCGGCTCTAGTACCAAATGTTAGGAACCAAACAATGGGCCAAAAGCTCTAAGACTGCCGGAAGGTGTCAAGCTAGGCCTTCAAAAAAACTGTGGATTGTAACACATTTCATAATGGTAAATCTGTCTGGCGGTCCTTAAACTACATGCAACTCCATCGCTCCATTTGTAATGTAATGCAAAAAGTAGCTTGATGGACGGTGCAACTTGGCTTTCTGTCATTTCTAGGTCCTCTTGGTGATAAAGAATTCTACACGTGGCATACATCAACTCAAAAGCAGACCAGCTAAATTGTGGGGCCCACTGTACCTTGGTCATATTACAAAGTCAGATCAGAGTTTTCCTTCTTTTTTTCCTTTCTTTCTTTTTTTTTTTAAAATAAAAAAAATAAAAAATAAAAAATAAAAATCTTATTCCGATCATCCATTTAACATAAAACCAATAGGCTAATTAGCTAATCAAACAAGTGTAATTTTTGATCTGTTATCCATCTAAATTGAGGCCTGCAATTTGGACAGTTTAATGTAAGTTAATTCGGTGCAACATGAATAATTATGTAGTGCCTTCTTATCAACATCATCGCTTCCAGAGACTATTAAAGTTTTTCACATTCGCTTGATTGCAGTAGGAACTTTCGCTCACTGCGAAATATCATGAGAGCACATTCTATGCAAACATATCATTGAGGTCTCTTCTATGAACACTTTAAAGAAATGGCTTTGTAAGAAACACTAAGAGCTAACCCCTCTCATATACTCTTAACACTCCCCAGGAATAAGAAACACTAAGAGCTAACCCCTCTCATATATATATATACAAACACACACACACACTCCTTAATTGCTTACTCCCAATTTTCTTTCTAATCATTCTCATCCTCCCTCTTTCCATTTGAAAACTAAAAACCAGCCAAAACGTAGAAGGAAAAACCAACTGATTAATGGATAAAAGAAAAGCAAACGGAGAAGAAGATAAGTTGGAATTTCAACCATTCATTAAAATTCGTTCATTCACTACATTGCAAAATTTTGGCCTGTTTTGGATGCACCATTAAGCTAATGGTAATAGTTAAATAAAAGCTCAGTTGCATGAATCTTCTAACCAGGTGCCACTCCTGCTCCAAATCACGATTTGCTTAAGTTTATAATAAGTAAACACTCACTCACTCCTGCACCTGGATTTGTTGCCACTTGGTGCAACTATAAATGGAAGATGAAAAATGTTCCCAATTGTAATTTCAGCTCAGTATTCATATTGATGGATTATTCTCTAAACCACAATTTATGCTACTCAGTACTCACAGTTTTTACATTAAAGGAACGTAACTGCAATTTGAGGATGCTTTATCACTACCAAAACTAACATAACTAGTTATTTACATTTAATTCAATAGTGCATTCAAACACAGCCTGGAACACTTGCCATATTACCAGTTTTAAATTCGCCAAATATTTCTCGAGTTGTTTTCTGCTTTTGCTGAGATACCACGAATCAAAGTAGGCAATGACAAAGAAATGGATGTTTATGTAGCAAAAGTATGAGGTGTAGACCTCAGCACCCTCTGAATGTCCCCATCCCAAACTTGTTACCTATTTGTACCATTCACTATCTGAAATTCCCTCAATAGATTGCACACTTGTAGCCTTGCAGCATTACTACGACTTCCCCACCATTACGTTGCCAATCCTTTTTTTGAAAGGAATAATATTGCCAATCCTCAAATCATTCTTACAGAAACCAAATGCACCTACCCACTTTTGGGTTTTCAATCTATCATTAGATTCGATATGAAGCAAAGGAGAATATACACAACGAATCCAGCCAAGTTCATAGAAAAAGAAGATAAAAAGAATGTCAGAAAGGTTCTCTTTATAGCTCACACCTAAAATCCATAACTTGTCAAGTGTAGTCTCCGATCATAGTCCCAAAACATGGGGAAGTTCAGGTATTTTCCAGAGTGAATTTAAGTTGTTTCCAGATGGAGAAAGTTACAGAAGAATGCCATAAAATGGTTGTGCGGCAGGTTGAAGGCTGAAATGAGCAAGGCTCAAAATAGCTGCGGACAGGAAACAGGACGCTTTGCCAACATATCAGTTCTTTTCCTTTTTTTGTCATAGGGACAAAAAAGAGAAACCAAGAAATGCATAAATATAAGAGGAAAGAATCCCTAGAAACAAATCTAATATGCAATTGACATCTCTTCCACCATGGTGCAGTGAATAATTGCCTGACCTTTCCCAACTATTTTCTTCTCTGAGGGTCCCGGCTGAGGCTGTGCTTCTTTAACGTCTTGATATAGTTTCTCATGAGGCTAAACTTGTTGGCACCAAGATGATGGAAGTAATCCCATGTGTAGATCCCAGTTTTATGCAAGTCATCAAAAATTATCCTGGAAAGTGACCACTGAGCTTGCAGTGTCAAGTAATAAATTGATATTATCTAGTTAATGAAAAGAATAGTAACAGCAAGTGGTGCTAGCCTACCTTATTCCATAATTCCCAACAGGTTCCGCAGACATGATGCCCACATGCCGCCGCCCAAATATAACCTTATTCAACAAATGGGTAACCGAAACTAACATCAGCCATAAATGGAAAAAAGTTTTAAGTGGGGAAAATAGTCATGTAAATTCACTGTATTTGAAAATCTGTAGCTTTGTAGCCAAAATTCAATTGGTTAACTTGATGGGAGAGAAGGAAATACGGTCAGTAACATATACTTATTGGTGGATGGCCATTAGAGCTGATTCATCAATACACGTTACAATGAATAATTTCTCCAATAAGATTAGATAAAACTAGAGGTCTTGAAGACGATTTACTAGTTTGTTTGGACAACAGAGGCTACACACAATATTCAGCGCTACTGAAGCGTGAAAGGAGTAAGCCAATCCATTCTTATTGCTGTGGTTTGATGCAAAAGTGATATGAATTGCAAACATTCAGTTTAGAAAGGAGGAAAAAAAATGCAAAATTGTGATGGCATAATTACTATTCATAATCTTAGTTGTAAGGACTTCTACCCAGGTGTTTCTCCCACCTCAAACTCTTGCTTTGAAATGGGTCCATTCCTACTTGCCATTTATACCTAATAACATTTTGAAATAGTCTTTCGTACTCCATTTCCAAGTTTGTTGTTGCTACCCCCTAACATTTTCTGTGATTAAATTCATAATAAGAGCCTTCAAATTGCAGTTACATTCAAGTCCAAATTGAAAGTGACACCGCAGCAACCTTCTAATTCTTCAATATCAATGCCAAAAAAGACTCTTTTCATTCCCAAATCTGATTTTTTTGCTGCTTACATCATGCTTTGTGTAGCTAATATCATAATAAGGAAGAGTCTTCAAATTGTAGTTGCATTCCTTTGAAGTCTGACTTAAAGGTAACACAATGCAACCTGGAGTCCAATCCTTCAATACTAACGAAGGTAACTTAGATTTGGTCATTTCACTTTAGTAGACTGAGGCCAACTGGTTTGCCTATGTGGGTACTTAACTTGTCTTGACCCTTCTATGGCTGCTGTACATGGTGTTCTGAAAAGGCCATTACGTAAAGGTAACGGTGGCAACCGTTACACATTATGGGGACATAAAGGTCGTAACAGCCGTTACGGATAAAATGACCCGTAACGGCCTGTTATGTCCCCCCGTAAAGGCCCGTTACGGGGCCAATACAAGTTTTTTTGGAGTTTTTTTTCAATAGAAAAAGAGAGACCATAATAGCCGTTACAGGGGGCCATAACGGCCATTACAGCCCGTATCGTAAAGGTAACAATGGTGGCTGTTACAGCCACCGTTACCGTTACGGAAGACCTGTACTTCGAAGAAATTAGAGTGCTCCAAGCAACCTAAGCTCTGGATACATTAGCCTGAGATAAGATCGAAAGGATTTTGGCTCTATTATGTTGGCCTTGGGGATAGGAGTGACGATTAAGAGGCTCAGTTTGGGCATTCGTATTTCATAACAGAGGTGAGGTTTCTGGATTTATGAAAGAGGAAAAAGCACCGAATTGTGTTGGTAATCATGCATTGGTGTGCTCTCTACTATTTGAGCAGCCAACTACTCAAGCATGACTTTTCATGCATGTGGTGCTTATTGTATAGGGGTTTGCTTGGCAACTGCCCCTCCATGACCCTATATTGGTTTCTTGCCCTTTGGGTCATGCAAGCAATGGTTGGGCTAGGATCAGTACCGGGTGGGACTATATTGGCATGTGAGTGGTGTCAATATGAGTCACTACCATGACTATTTCCTAGCATAGTTCTAAAACTCGGTGACTCGACTCAAAACCGAGCTGAGTCAGCTTGACTCGACAAGATTTTGAGGTAGGTCCCTTGGAAACTTGCAGCAAAGCTTGACTTGGTTGGGACTCGACAGGCATGACCTGATAGAGTCTCTCGCCCAATTAATGTTTTTTTTTTTTTTTGAAATAGAAAGGCAATAGTTGAACAGCTGACAACCTGCAAAAGAGCATTAGCACTACCAGTGAGCTATGAGATACGTCTGTTTACTTGGAGGTATTTTATATACAGTAGCTATTTTATTAAAATTTCCACACAAGTAGAGAGCACTATAAACTGTATTATTAAAATATTGAGTCAAGTAAAGACTCATTTGAGTCTTTAAGTTGACCAGCCCAGGCTGGATATCGAGTTTGTGAGTTTTTGAACTATGGTTCCAAGAGCTTGGATAAAAGAGGAAGGTTGTTGTTTGGTGAGTAGCCGATGCTAAACTTTTCCCAATCTACCATGTAAAAGCCAAACCAGATGATGGTGGCGGTGGTGATCATAATGATGATTATTTCAATTCAATTCAACAGTCCATCCAAACACGCCCTACATAATATCACTGCCATTTGTTATTTCAGAGGCTAAAGAATGACAATAAAACAGTTCTGCCCAGGTGGGACGAAGCGGAAGACATGGCCAGCCAAAATAGAGAAAACAGAACTCTGCCGAAATTTGCAATATAAGAATGATAACAAGGATAATGACAATTATAATGATGACAACCAGGGAATCATGAAAAATTATCGATCATGAAGCGTCACAAAATGCAAGTAGTTTATTTAGATTTTTTTTTAATCAAAATCTATTGACTACCTTTTCTCCACCCACCGACCTAATCTTGCTGTCGGCAGCAGGGCTATATATTCTAAGAAATTCAGCGGACAAATTGAATACGCTCCCATCAGCAAATTCCACCTCTACCTGAGATCAAACAAGAAGCTGGTGAGAAAATTTATCGTAACACAAATATTGACAGTTTGGAAGTTTTAACAAATTAGAACACCATTAAAATGATTGAAATCATAGTCGTTGAGGCCATACTTGATTTCTGCTCTCCTAATGGCTGGATATAAGCGATTGTTGGGCTATCCACAACAAATATAGCATCATCTAGTGGCTATTTGCACAAATTGAAATTATAAGATGGTTGGATTTAAACTCCATTTGGGCAATTTACAACAAACGCAGCATCTACCTAATGGTCAACATAGACTGATGATCCAACTTTTCACATGTCCATCACATAGGAATTTCACAAGATCATTCATCAACCTCAACTCCTAACCTAACCTGCTGATGTCTAATGTTCATTGGTGTTCTCTTTTCCCCCAAATCCATGATGAAAATTTAACAGTTATTTCATTCTTCACTTTGAACTTTTCTAAACACAGCAAAGGTTGCTTTTAAAAAAAAAAAAAAAACTTGAATTATCATTATTATTATTAATGGTGTAGTTTGAGATGGAAGAGAAGAAAGGAAGAAAGATGAAAGGAAGGAGAAGAGGAGAGGAGAGAGCATTAAGAGCTCTACAGGCCCACCTCTCTTTTACTATAATATAAGGCAATCACTTATTACAATGAAATTATACCTATACCCGTCTTTGCTAAAAGATAAAATAAACAAACAAACTAATGACTATGGGCCTAAGGATTCTAACCCAAACACATAACTATAGACACTCCACCCAAAACAAGAATGAACTACTCTTTAAGCTTCAGCTTGTCTTCGATAAAGCTGTCTCATGTTGACTAAAAAATTATTGAAAATCCGAACGGGTCGAATGGGGAGAATCCTCGCATGTCTTGAGAACAACTGAGGGGCCAGATTGGTAGATCGAGGATCTGACCAATCCGATCCTGGCCAAATTGACTGGACCCTCGGGAAACCTTAACCGTGCATCTTTGCGATAAAATTGCTTTTGATCGACCCGATAAACATTGAAAATCCGAATGGGTCAAGCCAAAAAGGGTCTTCAACACTTTATGGAAACACACACTGGATCTGATCGAACAACACCAACATCTAGTAAGGATTGGATCGCGACCACTCATCCGGACTCAAAACCTCAAAAATTCTATGTGTAGCAGCTGATGTGCGGAAAATGACAATAAACTCTCTTGAACCAAGGACCACTCTCCTTGCTACTTAGTCGCCCTAGATAGCGCAGTCTTAAGGTGTGAAAGATTACATTTCCAAGTTATATCAAGATTGAGATTAGTATGGTTGCCCTTGTATACAAAGTGACACTAATGTTACAGAAAGCAGACTTCGGGTCAAATGATAACAGGTTATACAATCTTTGATAAAGGTGATTTATGATTTATTGTAAACTTCCCAACAAGCCTAATTTTGCTCCGATCGGAGTTATAGCGAGGAAGATCTGACTCATTTACTAAAATTGTGCGTTGCCGACTTTGCACAACAAGTGGCCAAAACTACAACAACTTTGAACCAACTTTTAACAGATCAAATGGTATCCGATTGAAGTGATTCCAGTCCCATTGAGAATCTTATCAAATTGTCTTTCCAACGAGTCCGAGATCACTGAAAACTAACATGTAACGATGAATATACAAGCATTCGGTCAACTTTGCACGTTACCAATTTTGCACATTGAGTGGTCGCACTTTTGACATATCAAATGGTATCCAATTGAAGTGATTGTCCCGTTAGAAAGCTTATCAAGTTATCTTTCGAACGAGCCTAAAATTAAAAGAAAAGGACATGCAACGAAGGAGATATGAGCATTTTTCTAAAAAGAGTGTGATACAAAAAAAGACGAAAAGATTTTAATATAAGAAATTATAGTTTAATGTTTAAGAAAAGGGAGAATGCCATGGGTTGTGTCATGTAATCTTTTTTTAATATAAAAAGGGCTCCACCACCCCTTTAACATTTTTTAAAATAGAAATGTAACCTATAATCGGCCCTTCAAGGGCCAACTATTCAACAGAACCCTCTTTTGGCTCAGAATATTATTTACCTATCTTGAAAAGCTAACACGGGCAAAAAAAGGTACATATAGCTTGCAACCGGCCCTTAAATGGCCAGCTTAAGGCCTATTTAACCACCATAGTAGTGAGCCTTCCAGGGGAGGCCAAAGGTGATTGGAGAGGGAAAGGTCGAGAGTATCGAGAGGGGAGAATGTCTAATGGTGGGGAGAGGCTATAAGAGTTCGGAGAGTCTATCCGAGGTCCTGAGGTGTCCAAGAAAACCCGACAATGCTAATGTGCTGCCTGACCCAAGAGACCGAATAGTCCACCAAATAAGCCACTAAAGTCCAAAGTATGGTTGGAATCGGCAATATCCGACCATCCCTTTTGCATAGCTTGCAACCGGCCCTTAAATGGCCAGCTTAAGGCCTATTTAACCACCATAGTAGTGAGCCTTCCAGGGGAGGCCAAAGGTGATTGGAGAGGGAAAGGTCGAGAGTATCGAGAGGGGAGAATGTCTAATGGTGGGGAGAGGCTATAAGAGTTCGGAGAGTCTATCCGAGGTCCTGAGGTGTCCAAGAAAACCCGACAATGCTAATGTGCTGCCTGACCCAAGAGACCGAATAGTCCACCAAATAAGCCACTAAAGTCCAAAGTATGGTTGGAATCGGCAATATCCGACCATCCCTTTTGCAAAAAAAGGATGTTTGGTCTCCCCTTTTTCCTTCACATATAAATTCAATATGCATTCCATTCCACACATTCCAAGCACATCAACAGCACACACTCATTTTTTTATTTTTTTTTTCTGCAATCCTCTCCTATTTACATTCTCTCTTTTACTTTATCTACCTACTCGGGGTCTTAAAACCCTTGAACTAAAGTTAGGTGTTGCTTATTTCCTTTGTCTACCTAGGGTCTTAAACCCTGTGAAGGAAAAGCTAGGTGCCATTTTATTTTCTTTTTTTGCCTGCTCGAAGTCTTAAACTCCACAAAGCATGGTTAGATGTAGTAACGTTGAAATTCTGCAGAATCCAAAAAGAAAAAAGAAAAACCATTAAATCTTGTAAGGTGGTTCACCTGAGATTGGATAGGCTTCATTTTTGGGTCAGTGCCCTAAAATGAACTGGAAAAATGGATGGACAGCTCAAATATACAACGCATACATTGAGGTGGGCCCACAGGCCACAGCCAAGTCCCACCCATGTTGCTGCGCTGGTTCGACGGAAGGATTTTGCAAGAACTTCCTATGATGGGACACTAGGTGGAGCCATGGGGCACACCGTGATGTTTGTCACGAATCCACCCCATCCATCCGTTTTCTCAGATCATGTTGGGCCATGGGCCCAAAAATGAGGCATATCAAAAACTCAAGTAGGCCGCATGACAAGAAAAATGGGTAGGGAAATGCCTACCATTTAAACCTTCTAGAGCATGCCAGGTGGCTACTAGTCGGTGCTCTGTGGCCCAACATGATGCATGTGTTTTATCCACGCCGTCCATCCATTTTTCCAGATCATTTTAGGGCATAATCCCAAAAATGAGGCAGATCTAAATCTCAAGTGGACCACACCACAGGAAAACAATAGTGATTGAATGTCCACCATTTAAAACCTCTTAGGGCCTATTGTAATGTTTATTTGACATCCAATCTGATAATTAGGTCATACAGACCTGAATGACAGGAAAAAATATATATATCAGCATGATCCAAAACTTTCGTGGCCCCCAAGAAGTTTTTATGGTGGCCGTTCAATCAACACTGTTTGGTCCACTTGAGATTTCAATCTACCTCATTTTTGGGAATCATGCCATAAAATGATCTGGGAAAATTGATGGATGGCTGGATGAAACACACACATCATGGTGGGGCCCACAAAGCACCGACCATTAGCCACTTACTAGTTGCTACTTGCTACTGGCAGCATCGCTATCCAAACTGCATCCCTTTCACGGGAATGATTAGGTGAGACCCCAAACTCCCTCAACACAGTACGACCCTTACTGTGGGGCCCACTTTGATGTATTTATTTTGTATCCATGCCATCCATCCATTTTTCCAGATCATTTTAGGGCATCATCCCAAAAATGAAGTAGATCCAATTATCAAGTGGACCATGCCATAGGAAACAGTGGCAATTGGATGAAAGGAAATAAACAAATATCAGCTTGACCAAAAACTTTCGTGGGCCAAAAGGGATTTTTAATGGTGGCCATTCAATGGCCATTGTTTCATGTGGTGTGGTCCACCTGAATTTTTTATATGCTTCATATTTTGCTTGTTCGGAGATTTAGGATTACCATCACGCATTGCCAAACTGGGCACACATGTAGAAATATTTTGACAATCTGATCTGGCCTTCATTTTGGAGATTGATTGGATTGGTCACAACTCACAATTCTAAATAGAATATTCTTAGTGAATGGATGACTCTATGTACTTTTATAAATAGCTGAATATTGGCTGTTTACACGTGACATCCTAAAATACTCCTATGAGATCCGAGCCACTCACCAGATTGGACCCATTGTGTAGATGCATTATGTCAAATGATAGGCCATTCTCATCACGTAGGACCAAGGTGTTATGTATTGGCAACAGTGGCCATCACAGTCACCACCATTACTAATATGGGTATCGGCCATGACGGACGATACGGGGGTGTAACAATCGTTACGACCCCCCAATAACAGTTGAAAATTTTCTTTTACTCAAAAAATTCTTGAAAAATATCTAGAAAATCCAAAATAATGTAAATATTCCAAATATGTATTCATTTTTTGTCTTGAACATGTTTATGGTAGTGTAACAGTGCACTCTTTAGTGAGAGTATTGATCGAGCTGTCTCGTGAATTTATGAACATGGCTATATGTCTCTAATGTTTACACATCACAATCAAGAATTAAACTAGAAAAAGAGGCATAAATACCACTTTGAATTTTTTGAAAAAATGGCCCCTTGGAGCTACTAGATCAAATCACTTTTAACCTACAGTTTTAATCTTAAAAACTATAGTAAGAGTAGTTGAAATTTGTTGTAAAATGATCTAGGAGAGTTTTTGAAATGAGAAAAGTGAAAAAATGAAGATAAAAATGGATTTTTTTTTTTTTTTTTTAAAAAGGTGTAGCCGCTTTTCGACCATTACCCATTATGCCCCATAACGGACCTTTCCAACCACCGTAATGGCCGATACGGTCCCATAAAACCAATTGCCCTGTTTCAACCCTGTATCGTGTAAGGGTCATAGCTATTACCTATATGTATTGGCCTTTACGGCCGTATCGTAACGGATACGGAACACCTTGCGTAGGACAATTATATGAATGCCCACCAATCTGATGTCTCAAGTGGACCACGCCACAAGAAATAGTGGCCATTGAATGCCCATCATTTAAAACTTCATTGAGGAATAAATATGGAGATATATGCAACTTGTTTCGTTGTACCCATATACAATCTCAGCAGGGAAAAAAATGTCATCTGGATCGGGAAAAGAAGCAAGGGATATTTGATACGGACATCAGTGACGCACCATTTAGAGTGTACCAGAGGAGGCGTTGCCAACAAAGTACTGAAGCGGAGGAGTTGATGTGGATGGACGTTGGGTCCATCGGACCCATTTTCTGACACGCTACGAGTGCAGGAGTAGCATGACCGCAGCCTGACCATAAATCCATAGGTTGGATTTCACCCTACCACATGGGCGTTTTAGTTTTAAGCATTTTTTTTGTTCTTTCCTTATTTCAAGGACTTTATTACACTTTCTTTACTTCTCGTCTCTTTTTTTTTTTTTTTTGTTATTTTCTTGTTTTTAGGGGCTTTAGTGCACTTTTGCTTTTTCCATAGCTTATATATACGTTGTGAGAAACCCTATTTTCATTATTATCGAATGAATAGAAATTCGTCTCTTTTCTTCGTCTTTATTCAAGATATTAGGGTTTCAGAATTGGTCCTTGGATGTTGAGGATTCCACCCCGATTTCAGGCTTCCTTCTTTCTAGATCTTCGAGGTGCAGGAAAAGGTAAGAATCATCCTCCTTTTTTTTTTTTCTTTTGATGACAAAAGGACCTGTACTTTTTTCATCTCAAACCCTTCGTTCTTCACCCCTTTCGTTCCTCTCTGGATACCCCCTTTCTAGTTTGAACGGAAAAAATGGATGGTTAGTCAGTAGAATCAGATCCAAACTTGACCGTGGACTGACTTGTGCTAGATCTGGTATATCCTCATATCCCTAGGTCCTCCCTTTTTACTACTTACGCGATCTTATGCTAAGGGACATGATCCTGACAGAATAACCTCATCTTTGTATTGAGATTTACCTTATCACTTTGACTGGAAATGGTCAGTTAATTGGTGTATTTATTTGAATATTCTTTAACCTGATCATACATGCATCTAGGGTTAGGTCATCACATGTCCCACATGACCGCTCTGCGTAAGGGGCATATTTTATTGAGTTTAGTCAGCCCTTTCTCCTAAGTTTTTTTGAGTCCCCATATAGATCTATGCCATTTAGGGTAGTTGTATTGCATTGGTATCATTGTTTTTACCACTTCTTGCACATAGATTTAGGACCATTCACTCATCATTCCTAGTATATGTCCACGCGCACTAGTCGTGGGTTCGATCTCCATTATACCATGGACTCTAATCAATTTACCAAGGTCATGGAGGGCCTAACTAAGGGAATGGATCAACAATTTCGAACCCTAAGGGATAATATCGCGCAGCATTTTGCACGTCAAGATGGAAGGTTCACGTGCCTAGAGGAAAGAGTTGTGCGTCTACATGCTCGTATTCCAACTGCCACTGTAGGTGGAGCCCAGGCGACCCCCGACATTGGGGTTGTCTATCAGTCCCAAGTTGTGGGCCTTGATCCGCCTAGGGATGTTTTGGGCGCAGACCAAGCCCGTGCACCTGGCAATAAACATGATGGGGTGTATCCATTACCACCCACACACAATTGTGATCGTGTTCTTCCCGCCTAATGGGAGGGCCATGATGAGGTGCGTCGTCAGCACCCCCAGAGATATCATGAGCATGAGGACCCTGTTTCTAGGGTCATGAAGGGCATCAAGGTTAACGCCCCTAGTTTTGATGGGAGATTGGACCCCAAAGTTTTTTCTAACTGGTTAGCAGACATGGACCACTTCTTTGAGTGGCACGATCTGCCAAACCCATGACGAGTTGGGTTCCCCAAGATGAAATTTGTGGGCCAAGAAAAACTATATTGGGGGAATGTGGAGCGTTGTCATGAGCGATCTGGAGACGGATCAGTTCTCTTTTGGATTGAGATGAAAGAGTTATTGTGAGAGAAGTATGTTCCCCTTTCTTACAAGTAGCTGTTGGATCAATGACACATTTTATGCCAAAGATCCATGACGGTGACGGAATACATCGCCAAGTTCGATGAATATATGATGAGGTGCGATGTGGATGAGGACCCTGCTATGGTTCTCTTCCGTTTCCGTATGAGCCTCAGGCCTGAGCTTCAGCGGGAGCTCACGCTTTACATGGTCACTAGTCTGGAACATGCTTACAGGGTGGTGTAGGAACTGGAACATTGTGTGCACCAGTCCAATTTGAGGGGGATTGATTTTCGACCTACTATGCCTAGAGTAGCTCTGTAGGGAGCGAGACCCCAGGTCAGAATTCAACCCAGAGCTCAAACTGGTACCCAGCCAGTCAACAGAAATCAAAGTAATAATATGGCTGGACCAAGTACAAGGTCCGCGATGCCAAGGCAATGCTACCGCTGTGGTGGCATGAGTCGCATCGCTACTGAGTGTTTAAATAAAGGTGAGTGCATTGCCTTTGTTTCCGAACACCCCACAGAAGAAGTGGCAAATAAAGTTGATGGTGGCCAGTTATGAGGAGATCAGTATCCCCTCCCTTGACTCGACTAGTAATGCCGAGGATGATACTGTGGAAACTATCCCACTTGTAGTTGTGAGGCGCACCTTGACCTAGATGAAGGAAAGCGAAGATTGGCACAGAACCACGATTTTCCACACTTACACCAAGTGCGGAGAAAAGAGCAGCAAAGTGATCATAGACAGTGGGAGCTGTAAGAATGTAGTTTCTCCAGTTACGTTGAGTCGCCTAGGGTTGAAGTCAGTCCCTCACCCCAAACCATACAGAGTTTCTTAGGTGGATGTGACATCCCTTCCTGTGACCAACAGTGCCTTGTTCCGATTGAGTTTGGACCATACAAGAACAAGTTGTGGTGTGATGTGGTCACGATGGACGTTGGTCATATCATCTTGGGGAGGCCATGGCTCTATGATAAAGATGTCATAATATTCGTGCGTACAAATAATCGTGTATTTAAGCATGGAGGAAAGAAGTTTGTCTTGAGCCCGCTCCCTCCCAAATCGTCAACAGGAGCGAAAGATGTTGCGTCCCCAGGCGGTCCTAGGAGTCAAAGGGCGCCTCAGGAGAAGTCTATCCACATCATAGATGCTAAAGAGTTTGAGAGAGATACTAAAGCAGGGACTATGGTATACGGCCTACTGGCTAGGGAGAGTACACCTGAGGTTGCTATGGGGATACCCCAGGAGACTCGTCCGGTCCTAGAGGAGTTTTGGGATGTCTTCCCTGAGGACCTTCCAGACGAGCTTCCACCGATGCGAGACATTCAGCATGGGATAGATCTCATCCCAGGGGCGACCCTACCAAACCTCACTCACTACAGAATGAACCCCATTGAGCATGCTAAGTTGAAGAGGCAGGTAGATGAATTGCTTAAAAAGGAATTCATTCGTGAGAGTCTAAGCCCGTGCGCCGTGCCCGCACTTCTTACACCCAAAAAAGATGGCACGTGGCACATGTGTGTTGATAGTAGAGCCATAAACAAGATCACTGTCAAGTATCAATTTTCCATCCCGAGGCTTGATGACATGCTTGACATGATAGCCACCTCTACTATCTTTTCGAAAATTTGCCTCGAGTGATTATCACCAAACTCGTGTTCGCCTAGGAGATGAATGGAAAACTGCCTTCAAGATGAAGGATGGGCTGTACGAGTGGCTGGTTATGCCCTTTAGGTTAACCAATGCCTCAAGTACATTTATGAGGGTGACGACTCAAGTGTTGCGACCCTTTATGGACAAGTTTTTAGTTGTGTACTTTGATGATATCCTCATCTATAGTACATCCCCTAGCCAGCACATCGAGCACTTGAGGCAAGTCTGCAACACCTTGTGCATAGAAAAGCTCTATGCAAACCTCGGGAAGTGTTCCTTCTTGACCTCCCATGCTATCTTCCTGGGGTTTGTTATATCGTCAAAGGGTATGTCTGTGAACCCTGAGAAAGTCAAGGCCATTGTCAATTGGCCTAAGCTGCTTACCATACACGACCTGCGAAGCTTTCACAGCCTAGCTACGTTTTATCGGCAGTTCATCTGTAGATTTAGCTCTATTATGGCTCTCATCACAGATTGCATACGAAAAGGGGAGTTTCAATGGACTAAAGTCACGGCACAGGCTTTCTCGGAAATTAAAAAGAAGATGACGGAAGCGCCAATCATGCGTCTACCTGACTTTACCAAAGCCTTTGAGATAGTGTGTGACGCATCAGGAATTGCCGTAGGTGGAGTGTTAAGCCAAGAGGGACATCCTATGGCCTTTTTCAGTGAGAAGCTGAACGAGGCTAAACAATGCTACTCCACTTATGACAAGGAGATTTATGCGGTTGTGCAATCATTGCGCCGTTGGCGGTATTATTTATTCTCGCAAGAATTCGTCCTGTTCTCTGATCATGAGGCCTTGAAATATTTGAGCTCTCAAAAGAAGTTGAGCCCTAAGCATGCCAAGTAGGCACAATTTCTTCAAGAGTACACGTTTGTGCTTAAGCACAAGGCCGGAAAAGAAAATAAGGTTGCTAACGCGCTTAGCCGTTGTATCATGATACTGTGGTCCATGAGTATTAAAGTTACAGGCTTTGAGCAACTCAATGCGAGTACTCAAACTGTCTTGATTTTGAGATCATTTATGCGTCATTGTCTAGTGACCCGCCCTCGAGGAGTGCAAAGTTCGTCCTTACAGATGGATATCTTTTTAGAGGGGACAAGCTTTGTATTCCACAAATATCCCTCCGCGATTTTCTAGTTTGGGAGCTGCATGCTGAAGAGATGGCGGGTTACTTTGGTCAAGATAAAACAGTTGCCCTTGTGTCTAATCGTTTCTATTGGCCTAATCTCCAGTGAGCTGTGGCTAAGATTAGAGGGCAGTGTCGGACATGTCAATTGGCTTAGCAGAGGAAGCAAAATACAGGTTTATATACTCCTTTGCCAGTTCCACATGCCCCGTGGCAAGATGTCAATATGGACTTTGTGCTTGGGCTTTCCAAAACTATTCGTAAGCACAATTCCATACTCATGGTTGTTGATCAATTTTCTTAGAAGACCCATTTCCTACCCTGTTATAAGACCTTAGATGTCTCCCATGTTGCTAAGTTACTCTTTCAGGAGGTTGTGCGACTCCATGGAATACCTAGATCCATCGTATCTGATTGAGATACTAGGTTCACTAGTTATTTTTGGAAGACTCTGGCATCTTTTAGGTACGAGGCTCCAGTTTTCTTCAGCATATCATCCCCAGTCAAATGGTCAAACAGAGGTAGTGAACCGTAGCCTAGGGAATTTGTTAAGATGTCTCAGACCACCACAGGACCTGAGACACTATTCTTCCCACAGCAGAGTTAGCGTATAATTCTTCAGTGAACAGGTCCACAAGAATGAGCCCGTTTGAAATTGTTTCAGGTCTTTAGACCCCGAGCCCCCATAGATTTGATCCCCATGGCTACCCCACAGCGTCCTTCAGAGTTAGGAGAGTCCTTCGCCCAGCATATACATACACTACATAATGAGATCGGGAGGAAGATTAATTCAAGTAATGAACATTATAAACTTTCTGTTGACACTCATAGGAGATTTTGGGAATTTTAACTTAGAGAAGACGTCATGGTTCGTATTAGGTCTAATCGGTTTCCACCTGGATCCGTGAAAACGCTTCATGCCCGTAGCATAGGCCCACATAAAATTGTGAAAAGGTTAGGGTCTAATGCTTATGTTGTTGATATCTCTGTTACCATGGGAATCGGTTCCACATTTAATTTAGAAGCTCTAATTCCCTTTCACGAGCCATTACCTCTATCCATTGGTTCCCCTGTTTTATCCCAGACCCTCCCTATATATGGACCTTGGCCACAGCCTGATCTTGTTGTACCCATCTTACCTTCTCTTCCACCTACACCGAGAAGAGACAAGATAGAGGAAATTTTGGACTCCGAGGCGATTTCCACTCGCTTTGGGGGTTTCTAAAAATTCCTAGTCAAATGGAAGAACATGCCCATTACAAATAACTCTTGGATCATAGAGGCAGAGTTGCAGCGCATCAACCCCGATTTGCTGGAGAGATACAAGAGTTCACTTTCGCCAGTGGCAAATTCTTCCTACCCGGGGAGAATTGATACGGACATCAATGGTACACCATTTAGAGGGTACTAGAGGAGGAGGCGTCACTGACAAAGTACAAGAGCGGAGGAGTTGATGTGGATGGACGTTGGATCCATCGGACCCATTTTCTGACGTGCTATGAGTGCACGAGCGGCATGACCACACCCTGACCATAGATCCATGGGTCGGATTTCACACCCTACCACACGAGTATTTTAGTTTTAGGCCTTTTTTTTTTCTTTTCCTTATTTCAGAGGCTTTATTGCACTTTTTTTACTTTTCGTCTTTTTTTGTTATTTTCTTGTTTTTAGGGGCTTTAGTGCACTTTTACTTTTTCCATAGCTTATATATACATTGTGAGAAATCCTATTTTCATTATTATTGAATGAATAGAAATTCGTCTCTTTTCTTCCTCTTTATTCAAGATATTAGGGTTTCAAGATCGGCGCCCTTGGGTGTTGAGGATTCCACCTCGATTTCAGGTTTCCTTCTTTCTAGATCTTCGAGGTGCAGAAAAAGGTAAGAATCATTTTTCTTCTTTTCTTTTGACCACAAAAAGACCCGTACTTTCTTCATCTCGAACCCTTCGTTCTTCACCCCTTTCGTTCCTCTCTAGACACCCCCTTTCTAGTATGAACAGAAGAGGGATGGTTGGTGAGTAAAATCAGATCCAAACTTGACCGTGGACTGACTTGTGCTAGATCTGGGATATCCTCATATCCCTAGGTCCTCCCTTTTTACTGTTTACGCAATCTTATGCTAAGGGGCATGATCCTGACGGAATAACCCCATCTTTGTGTTGAGATTTACCCAATCCCTTTGACCGAAAACGGTTAGGTAATTGGTGTATTCATTTGAATATTCTTTAACCTGATCATTCATGCATCTAGGGTTAGTTCATTACGTCCTTGCATCAATATTAGGTGGAAACATGAATGGCCAGTGGAGGGGAATAAATATAGAGCCATATGAAACTACTGTGGCCAAGTGATACGGAGTGGAAGTGTGTCTAGGTTGAAGGGACATTTGGTAGGAAGGTATAAGAATATGAAATATTGCCCAAGCGTAACAAAGCCAATGAGAGAGGAGATGAGAAGAGTATTGGTTAAGGCAAAGTCACATAGGTAACAGCAGAAGGATTGTGAGAGGGATCTTAGGGAGCACCTATGCGGTCTTGAATGAGGCCTAGGTGTTGTTGAGGACAAGCAAAATGACGATGACAATGAGGGGATTGCATATCCCAATGACTGTATTACGAGGGAGTTCGGACAGGCAATCTGTGAGTCCCATGCATCGGGGTGGGAGGGGAAGCATAAGAGACGGCTTAACGAGACTAGGTTGTCATTTGAGAACTCTTGACATGAGGCTGGTGGGAGCTACAAATGGTTTAAGGGAGGCAATGTGGGTGGCAGTGGTTCTGGCGGGCCTGGCCTACAATTCACATAAAGCGTCCGTGTTACAAATGCACTCATTGCAGATGCTAAGCAAAAGAGGTTAAAAAACATGTGGAACAAGGGGATCAGTGGGAATATGGGGAGCGCCATATTTAGGTGGTTCATCACGAGCCACATACCATCAAATGCAGTAGCCAGTCCTCACTTTAAAAATATGATTGAGGAGGTGCGTCATGCTTAAAGTCTACCTCGATCAAGAATATGAGGAGATGGAGGCTTGGGTACATGAACTCTAGCCAAACCGGGAGCAGTACGGGGTGACAGTCATGTGAGATGGGTGGACGGGACCCACGAAAATGTCTATAATCAATTTCATGGTGCTATAAGGGGCAACCCATTTCCTCAAATCTTTTAATGCATCTGCCAACATAAAAGATCACAAATACATATATGGCCTCCTAAAATAAGTAATTAAAGATGTTGGGTTCTAAAATGTCATCCAAGTTGTGGCGGACAACGACAGTGCATTCGTTAAAGCAAGGAATAAATTGATGAAGAGGTATCATCTCTTTTGGACCCCGTGCACAGCACACTGCATTGATTTGATGCTCAAGGCGATATGTTAGAGGAAGTCTGTCAGGAAGACCATCGAAGATGCGAAGAGGGTGAAGAAGTTCATGCGCAATCACTCATGGTTGTTGGCTATGATGCGCAAGTGTTGGGGTGGGGACATCGTGAGACCGAGTGCGACATGGTTTGCCACGAACAACATCGCACTCAACAGCTTGTACAAGCACCGTGTGGGTCTCAGGAATTTATTAAGATCTGAGAAATACTTTTGAGTATAATCAGAGGAAGACCGGGGGTGTAAAGAAGGTTTCTAAACTGTGCTTACTAATTCCTTTTAGGACAGTTCAAATTGTCGTTTCCATCCTGCATCCGATCTACAGAGCCCTATGGGCCGTAAATAATGAGATGTGACTTTCGATGGGGTCCATATACGAGCTCATGAGAATTATGAGAGAAGGGATATAGACTGCAATCCCCACTTTGCATCAGTAGGTGATCAATATCATTGATAACAGATGGACCGGGATCCTTGAGCATCCACTCCACTACGTTGGTAAGTTTGTTACGTTTGCCTTTTTTTTTATCACTTGCACTTGCACTTTAAGCATCACTTTTGTTTGCATATTAATGCAATTGAGTAAATACTATTTGGGTTTCATCATACTGTATGAATCCCAAATTCCATTACATACGTCTGCTCTATGAGGATAATGATTTGAGGACGGCTGTCCATGAGGTGTTCAAAAGGTTGTTCCCTGAATCGTCGGCACAAGCAAAATTCGGTAACCAGATAATGCAATTTGAGCAAATTTCACTAATGGTAATTGGTAAAATAAATTTTCTTCCTTAGTCTCTAAAAATATGGGTGATTAAAAATGGACCTGTGAATCTGTGTTTACAGTTGTTACAGTTTAGGGATGCTAGGGGTACGTACTCAACTGCACTAGCGAAAGCGTTGAGAGAAACGATGATGCCATGTGATTATAACTTTTAATTTATTTAGTATGGTATATAATTAGATAATTGTATTCGCCGTTTAAACTTCAAACTAAAAAGGCTCCTCATGCATATACAGGCAAGTGGTGAGTGATGTACGGAGGTGATACATCCGCACTGCAGTTATTGGCAGTTCATGTTCTCGCCCAAACTGATCCTCTTCACCATGCGAAAGGAATTGGAGTATGTGGTCACTCATACACACCAGTAAGAGGAACAAGCTAACATATGAGAAGTTGCAAAAACTCATTTACTGCCATTACAATATGAAGTTAAGAAAGAGGTAGTTGCAAGCAGACCGAGACATGGAGGCAAATCTGGACCCGCTCGACCTGTTGTCGATAGGTATTATGGCACAAATAGGTGACAATACTGAGGACCCACTTTATGAGTGGGTCGAGTCAGCTAATTTAGATGATGTGGAAGGAGGCCCTACTCCACATGTAGCCGAGGGAGCAACGTCTCTTGGTATCAATGTTGACCAGGTAGTAAGTCAACAGAGGGCAAATATAGACTCCTTTTATGCTTCTATGAGTATAGCACATCCTGATGAGGGTGAAGACGAATCTTCATAGCCCCCTCCCCATTATCAATTTGTAATGAGTAATGATGATGAGACTCAACCCCCACCCAACACTAGTCCCAGGGACGACGACGATGACGGTGGTGAGGGAATGGATGGAAGCACCGACACCAATGTAAGTGGTACTAGTGGGGGCGGATGTGGCAGTGGTGGGGGGTACACAACGGGTTAAAGCCAATGATCCATTGGCCAATTTACTAGGGGGGTGTTTGGCGCATGGTATTAGATAGGATTAGGTGGGATGGAATTGCATTTGGTCCCGTGCAAATTCCATCCGGCGTTCGGAAAGGATGGGAAGGGGTGGGATTAGGTGGGATGGAATTGCATTTGGTCCCATGCAGGATTTCGGTGGATTTTGAAATAAATCCACTACATATGTGGGCCCCACATTGATGCATGTGTTTTATCGATGTCGTCCATCCATATATGCCCTTTACACGTGACATTCTAGTTATATATGTGTACAAGTGACCGACATCCGTTATGAATTTGGTTCGTTGATTACAATTCCATGGTCCACCAAACGGGGCTTTGCTTAATCAAATGTTTTTCCCATAGCAAGAATTTTATCCCAAACATGGGATTGGATGGCCAAAATACCATGGTATTTCCAGACATGCAATCATTATGCAATAGTGGTGGTAATCCCATCTAATACAATTCCATACCATTTAATCTCACAAACCAAATAGGCCCTGAGGGGCAATACTTTGACCATGCCACTCAGGGCGAGGACCATGGATCTTGTCCACCATCCACGGTGAGAGCATCAGAGCCCACACATATTTTCGAACATCGTTCGAATAAGAAAGCTAGACGGGTCGTGGCAGACATCTCGCATGCAACTCATCATCTATGGACATTAGTTCAAAGCAAGGGAGCTCCACCTGTCCCACCTTATGCACATTAGGGATATCACAAGTATAGACATGGCGACCCCGACATTCACTCACACTCGTCTACCCATAGATACCGGCAACTGGCAGATAACGCTTTGAGTTATGGCCCTTTGACAGGAGGATATTCGGGGTACCATATGATTGATATTAATACTATCAGGGAGTCGGAGTTGGACCCGATCTATTCCCTCATGACCCTATTCAACTAATGTCATCGATGTATGTCACACAGTACCCACGTCTAGACGTACTCATACAGTTCGGGGAAGACAAGTATCAGAGATATATAAGAGAATTCCTCTATTGGTATGATGATGTAGGACATGAAAACTAAATATGATATGCAAGATCTCAGGCTTTAGATCATACTAATTCAAAACAATCACATAATAGTTCCACATCCTACACAAAAGCTCAAGCATTCAAACAAGGGGAATCTGCGCGAGTCCAGGCCTACACAGGATAGGGCTGGATCTGTAAATAATTATAAACCAAACGATGCTCAAAGATAAGTAATAATCATCCACACATGCACAACAATCAATCCCTAATCCAAGGGATTCACCAATTACAATTCAAGGAACCCTAGGGTGAGAAAAGGGGCAAATAAATTAAGGATAATGCAATCTAGGGTTAGGGTTTATGAAAAACAGGTATGAGATGGTAAAATAAGAAGAAAACCTAAACCGGAAGACAGTTCCCGCATGCGAACAGCGGGTCAAGCCTAACGCACGTGCGCAGGGGCCTAGCCGCACGTGCGAGGGGGTTGTACACCTGGAAACTGACTCCTTGGCTCTGGTCGACCAGGGGTGGGCTCCAAACCCCCCAAGTTTCGGGTCGATTCGAGCTACGGGCTGTGCGTGGTGCTCCACCGAAGTTTCAGCCCTCCTGCAGAACCAGATTCTGGAAACTGGCTGTAGGGAGAAGATCTACTGCAAAAACTGATGGATTCAAGGCGAGGATGGCTGTAGAAGATGAGAAGTATGGATGATAGGCGATAGGGGCGTATTGGGATAGATGTGGCTTCGCACCATGGTAGTTAGCCCTTTGATGAAGGGAGAGCTTCGCACCCAATTGGATTTTTTCCACAACTCAGGAACTCAGAGGAGTAGAAAAAAATGCAAGAATTTATTTTATTAATCTTCAATGAATAAAAAAGCTACAAGGGGTGCCTATTTATAAAAAAAAAATCTATACCCCAAACTCGCGCCATGTGCACAACTTATTACTTGGCGATGAAGTAAACCAAAATAAAAACTAATTAAAAAAATCTAATCCGTCCATGATATTCTAAATAACATTATTAAGCAAAACCTAAAATATGAGATCAATCAGACTAGTGGGCCGCGATCATAAGATCCCATGATGGGCTTTACTTGACTATCGGGCCCACTCCAACGAACCAAAACTCCATCTTCTAACTAGGAGGCCCTCCCTAGATGTCGTCATCTATCCAAATCGACGGTGGGGCCCTCCTGGAGTACGTGCCGGGGGGGGGGGGGGGGGCACGTGATGTCCCAATCACCTCTCCCCGGCTGCAAAGATTTAGCCACTGGCGAAACAAAACTCCGAAACTACTCCAAGATATAAGGATCAAGTCTCTGAAGCTCCTCCTCAATGAGCCACGTGCTGTCTGAAGCTGGGCGTGACTTCCACTTAACTAGGTACTTCTGAAACCCGCTGTCCGACATTGAAACTATCTCATGGTTAAGGATATCCTCTATTTTCTCTCTGGGTGTATGAAGGTTAGGTATGGGAGGTAGAGGCTGGGAAGAAAAGTTCGGAAGAGGTCATGTATCAAGGAACAGATCTGGGGAATCAGGATGGGTGGGTGAAGGGTTAGACAAAGTATCAAGGGTCCCCTGAAAAGTAACCAGATCCTCCACATTGAATGTGAAACTAATTCCCATGGAAGGTAGAAGATCTACTACATACGCATTGGAAGATCACCTTCCATGGGAACAACATCACACCAAAGTGTTCTTATATGATCCAAACTGAATAGGAACAAGACAATAGTGCGAGACTGGAATGGATGTTTCATCAACCCAGGAGACTATAGGGTTGAAGATGGGCTTCCAGCTTCAAGCCCAAACGGCTCACAGTGCTAGTCGATGTCACGTTGGCACAACTACCACTTTCCACAATCATCTTACAGCTCTTTTCCCCACATTTTGCATTAGTATAGAAAATCGTGTTGCGGCACCAATCACCAATGTTCTTTGGCCTGAGCCAAGGCGCAACGCACAATCACGAGGATCGCAGACTCTTGCGCTCCCTTTTCCTCATCACTAGGGGTATCTATTGGCTCGTATTCTTCTTGTTCACCGTCACTCTATGGGGGCACTACTTCTACTTGCCCATCAATAAGGAATACTTTGGTGTCATCTTTCGTGCCGCACTGGTGGGCAAAGTGACCAAACCCCTGACACCTAAAACACCTAGTGGCTCCACTTCCAAATGAACTAGACTCAGCAATCTCTTTACCCTTATCATCCTTGGGTCTGGGCTGAAAATTGTTGGAAGGCTTGTTTTGGTATCTAGTGTTAGGTCTAGACCCAGAGGGGTTAGCCTTAGCACTAGACTCACGAAAGTCAAACTGCCTTCCCACAGATGCTTTGAGATATTGCTCGACGTCTAACACTACTTGATATAACTATTCAATAGTGTCTATCTTTGGTGAGCAACTCTCTCTTAATGTCAGGACGAAGGCCCGTTTTAAAACGAGCAAGGGTAAGTAGGGAGTCCTCATCAACCTCGCAACGGGTCAAGTACTCTTCAAACTTCTCAATATACTCAGCAACACTCATGAAACCCTGTAGAAGAGACTGTCATTCCTTAATCAACCGCAAGCGATAAGAAAAAAGAAGGTACTTCTCTTTAAGCGTTTCTTTCATCTCTCCCCAATAGACTATTGGGAGCTCTCTCGCTCTTTCTTTCTTTCACTCTACTGTCGCTCAAAACCTCTTTGATTGACTCACAAGCTTCAGGGTTCCATATCTGCCAACCAATCTAAAAAGGCTTTAGGGTCCAAGTGGCCATCAAACGTATGAGCATCTACTCTAACTCCCTTGAGGAGTTGCACGTCTGGTTCATATTGGTCATGATGTCCCTCGCGGGGTGGATGCACAGGTGCACACCCATGACCAACTCCTTGGCCGCCTCCAGTCCTTGGTCTAACCTCCTAACTACCTGCCTGAGATTGGACATCTTCCCCAATGGTGGGGTTTGCCCCTAGAGAGGCCTCTAGTTGGGCAACGCGATCATTAAATTGGTCAAGTCGTTGATCTATGCGTTGTTCCAAGCGCATACTCAAAGAATCAACCTGCCGGGTTAACTTGTTCACTGATTCTTGCAGTTGCTCCATGTTTAGTGTAGGGTGCAAACCAAAACCACGACCCGTACGCATGGGCATGCAACTACTAACTCAACCTAAGGACCTTCTACTACAACTATATGCAACTAGACGGGACTAAATGATCCTATGAGACTCTATATGAGAAAAACTACGCAGTGCTACTAAAATCCAGCAATATAGTTGTCAAAATAAGGGAATAACAAAAAGTTACAGCAATGTGAATTGCTGGCTTCCTGATAACAAAAATTTCAACAACTAATATCAGGATTTATGGATCTCTAAACAGTTATATGTGATGAGACTTGATGTATGATGGACATAAACAAACTAAACCCTAAACATGTGATGCATTCCCTATAAGAGCCCTTGGCTCTGATACCAAATTTGATGTGGGACATGAAAATTAAATGTGATATGCAAGATCTCAAGCTTTAGATCATACTAATTCAAAACAATCACATAATAATTCCATATCCTACACAAAAGCTCAAGCATTCAAACAAGGAGAATCTGCACGAGTCCAGGCCTACACAGGCTAGGGTTGGATCTGTAAAAAATTATAAACCAAACGATGCTCAAATACAAGTAATAACCATCCGCACATGCATAGCAATCAATCCCTAATCTAAGGGATTCACCAATTTCAATTCAAGGAACCCTATGGTGAGAAAATGGGCAAATATATTAAGGATAATGCAATCTAGGGTTAGGGTTTATAAAAAATAGGTATGAGAGGGTAAAATAAGAAGAAAACCTAAACCGAAAGACAGTTCTCGTGTGCAGACAGCGGTCCAGGCCTAATACACGTGCGCAGGGGCCTGGCCACACGTGCAAGAGAGTCCCACACCTGGAAACCGACTCTTTGGCTCTGGTCAGCCAGGGGTGGGCACCAAAGCCCCCAAGTTTCGAGTCGATCCGAGCTACGAGCTATGCATGGTGCTCCGCCGAAGTTTCAGCCCTCCTGCAGGGCCAGATTTTGGAAACTGGCTGTAGGGAGAAGATCTACTGCAAAAACTGATGGATTCGAGGCGATGATAACTGTAGAAGGCGAGAAGTATAGATGATAAGCGATAGGGGCAGATTGGGATAGATATTTCGCACCATGGTACTTAACCCTTCGATGAAGGGAGGGCTTCGCACCCAATTGGATTTTTTCCACAACTCAGGAACTCAGAGGAGTAGAAAAAAATGCAGGAATTTTTTTATTAATCTTCAATGAATAAAAAAGCTACAAGGGGTGCCTATTTATAAGAAAAAGCCTATACCCCAAACTCGCGTCAAGTGCGCAACTTATTACTTGGCGATGAAGTAAAGCAAAATAAAAACTAATTAAAGAAATCTAATCCGTCCATGAAATTCTAAATAACAGTATTAAGCAAAACCTAAAATATGAGATCAATCGAACTAGTGGGCCACTATCATGAGATCACATAATGGGCTTTACTTGACCATCGGGCCCACTCCAACGAACCAAAACTCCATCTTCTAACTAGGAGGCCCTCCCTAGACGTCGTCATCGATCCAAATCGACGGTGAGGCCCTCCTCCTGGCGTACGTGCGTGTGCGTATGCGCGTGATATCCCCATCATATAACCAAATGATGATGGGGCCCTCCTCCTGGTGGACATGCGTGTGCGTGTGCATATCCTGAACATCATCATCATCATATGAGCAAATGATGATGGGGCCCTCCCTGGACGTCGTCATCGATCCAAATCGACCGTGGGGCCCTCCTCCTGGTGTACATGCGTGTATGTGTGCGCGTGATGTCCCCATCATATGAGCAAATGATGACCAGTGAACAATACTACCAACATGTTGGGCAACAGTACTATGTCAGATTGCAACGGGATTCGGATGATGACTACGAGCTACCTTATCACTCCATGTGGGGATGAAAGATGGCCAGAAAGGTGTACTTTTTTAGTTCATTTACTTTTACATGTCTTAATTATTGCATACTAGTTGCATTTCTATTATATAAACTCATTTTAGTTACTATTGGAGTGATTTCTTACGGCAATGCATACTTTTTAGGCCCCGTTAAATAAAAACTTATTATGTAATGCATTCTTTTTGCCATTTTTTTAATTCCTAAATATGTAAATATTTATATTTAGGCATGTCCTGAAGTTTGACTAAAAAATTCCACTGTTTTCCCCATGTCTCCCCGCATTTCCAATTATCTACAATATTATCAGCGAAAATAATATTTTTTCTTTATCTCCGGCTAGCGAAACTTGTAACAAACTCGAACACTGGTGGCAACTCCAAATCAAATGCACTTTCACGTTTGAGTTAACACCACCCCCCAACTGCACCAACAGAGTAAGAACAAGCAGAGGAAGTGAGAGCACTGCCCGCGCAAGGGCATTCACAATAACTAAGGCCCAACATAGATTCAAACATATGTGAGCATGTGTGGCCATAATGCAAGCATCAACACTCTCCATCCAGCTGGAGCATATATATCATGAATACCGAACTTGACAAAGAATCTATCCCGATGAGCTCAAGATAAAGCCTTCGTGAACATGTCTGCTATTTGATCTTGGGATTTGATAAATGGAAAGCACGTTTCGTTGTTGGCAATCTTCTCCCCGACGAAGTGACAGTTGACTTCAATGTGCCTGGTTATTTCGTGATAAACTGGATTGTTGGCAATGTGAGATATTGCTTGATTATCACAATACCATCTCATAGGAGTATCCACCATGAACCCAAGCTCACATATTAACATCTTCAGCCAAACAAGTTCACATGTTGCATAGGCTGTAGCCCTGTACTTTGCTTCTTTGTTGGACCGAGCGACAACATGTTGTTTCTTGCTTTTCCATTTAACCAGATTTCTTCCTGTGTACATACAATAACCTATGAAAAGGAGAGTTGGCCAGTCTGCATCAAATATCCTTTTGACTCTAAGGTGTCCATTTTGCTTGTATAGAACTCCATAGCCAGGAACTCCCTTTAAATATCTGAGTATGTGAAATACGGCCTCCATATGAGATGCACAGGGAGCCTGCATAAACTGACTAACTACAATAACTGGATAAGCGATGTATGGTTGTGTAATTGTTAAATAGACCAACCTGTCCACTAGCTGACGTAATCTCCCTACATTATTAAATTGTTCCCCTTCATCGATACTCATCTTTGAATTAGTGTCCATGGGAGTTTCAACTAGCTTAGCCCCAAGCAGACATGCCTCATCTAATAAATCCATCACATACTTCTGTTGCGACAGGTTAATTCTCACCTTCGACCTTAATACCTCAATACCCAGAAAGTATTGAAGATAACCTAAATCCTTTGTACAAAAATGTTGCTGCAAGAACTTCTTTAATTTAGATATGCCAGTACCATTCATCCATCTCAGACCATCTCAGACCATTCATCCATCTCAGACCAAAGAACAGTTCTTCTCAATGGGCCATCAAAAGGTTTTCCCCCCTAACCGTGATCACCATCTCCGCTTCATTGGCTAACTGAATCCAGACCTTCATGCTGCTAAGTTTCTGAATCTTCAGATGGAGGGTTTGTCGTCCCTATCTTTCTAGAATCCACTGCTCCACCTCCCGCACCTATACATGATCATCCTCCACTACCCTAGTAAGATGAAAGGATAACCATTTTTTCCTCTCCCTAACAATTTGATTCACCACCATCACTGATTTCAATCCTTCTTCTGCCACTCCACTTGTCCGGTTTCCTTCCTCAGCTCGTCACTATATCTCCTTCCCCTTTCATTGCTGTTGCACCAATTGGCGCTTGTATATGAATTATGAAGGGCTTGTGGGATGAAGAAGCTCTACTTCTAGTTGAAGACGATGCCCTTCCACACTGGCGAACATGTATTTCCTTTTTCCTGAACCCTTGTTGCTTCCAAAATCTTCAGACAACGCCTTTGGGCAAAACATTGCCATTTGGAATTTGCTTATCTTCCCCTACTTCAATCCTATTGATTTCCGAAATAGCCTTTTCCACTTATTTCGCTCTAACCATCACGAAAGAAAACCCTTTTAGCAAACTAGAGTTCTGTCTAATGTAGGCCCAAGCCCACAGTGGGGCCCAACATATGCTGGTTTTTGGGCTGTTTATTGCTAGATTTGGGACCTAAATGTCTTAGATTGTCATTTACTATTTTTGGAGGACAGGAGGCAGATTTTGAAAATATGATTAAAGATTTTGCAGATTACTTTCTTGATTTGATATTACTATTTTAGACGTTGCTACCTTAGACAAATTAATTGATGTTTGAAATCAATGTAACAATTGGGGGATCTTAATTAAAGATTTTAGAGATTTATCTTGTGTCTTTAGAGTCTATTAAAAAGGGGAGTTGGTCTAGGAGGTAGGTCATTCCTATTTTCTATGTTTTATGAGTTTTTGTTTAAGCCTTTGTAAGGAGAAATTTCAATTTCCGATAAAGTTGCTCATTCCTCCCTACTCAAATATTCTTGTGGGTGTGCTCCTGTAAATTCTTGCAATTCGGGTATTGAAATCTCATTAATTTGATAAGCGGGCTGTGGGTATCATCACTGTTGCTTGAGATGATTGTTTCTTGTACCATATTGATCAGGCATGAAAGCATCTTCTAGGCTGTAGTCCTCTTTTAGGGAATGTTGGAGATAAAGAAAGTAATCCACCTAGATACACTAAGGGACTGTAAACTATGTCTTTTAGGCATATATGCATCATCAAGCATTGGTACATCATCAACATGGTATGATACCAGTATCAGATCACCAAAAATAAATACTGGGTAGCCTAGATTGAGAGAAAAACATTAGCTCAATAATCGGCCATTACCACACTGTTTATTCTTCAGAGATCCTACCAAGTCTCACAAAATAGTCAAGGCCACAATATGATGATAGAACCAACTTAGTTGTGGGAATCCTCTACCCAAGGTGTTGCTCCCCCATACAATATCTTGTTCACAAGCCTCTTACTGATCCCACTATGAAATACCACTACCATGATACAACTAAGACCTCCTCTAACCGATAATTTCGTGCGAATTGACTTACTTTTGCCACCTCTAAATCACTACTGCACTTGAATCCACTCTAATCCCTGTGAGGAACTGAATCTTAACAAACGAGTGACCTCATGAAACCTTGAAGTGCATGTGGTTTGAGAAGTCTAAAATCTAAATCAGAAGGCTTCAATAAGCAGCCCAACATGGATATGGCGTTGCAGTCCATGTGCAATTATGAAGACTTGTATGCCTAAGTGTATGTAAATGTTCATGAATAGGCTAATCAATGGGCCCAATAAACTGATTAGGTTAATGGGTCTAGCCTGCAATGGCCCAGGCTTGAGGCCGCAAGACTAGGCCTGATTTTTCAATCCGACGAATAATGGGGCCAGGCAGGACCTAAACCTGAGTCTAAATTCAAGCTTAAGAAATAAAGATTGACAGCCCTATTTGTATTCAGGAATTGGATTTGAATCGGGTTATTTTGGGTCTGCCCAAAATACCCATTTTCCCAATTGATCTAATAACTAGAGAAAAAAAAAAAAAAAAACTAGCATACTTTGTTAGTTATGCATCATAAGCATGCAAACAGAAATAATATCCTCTGTTTCTTTTCCTTTTCTTTTGATGTTTTACTTTATTTGAGCTGTATGGAGTAGAAACAATTCACTTGGGAAAGAATAGGATCATTTTGCAATGTTGAAATGAGCATAATCAGATCGTAACATCCAAGAAAGGAAGAAGATGAGAGAGAAATGTGTATTACAGAGGTTGGAGGGTTGAGAGAGAATCTGGTGAGGCGGGGTGGTGTTACGGACGCATGGATTGCTCGAACCGTTCTGTGGAAAAGGGACCCCATTTTTCTCTTCTCGAGGAGTTGGAGAATCGTTTTCTTCCATTTGTTTTCACTTTACTGTTCGAGAGCACCCTCTACTTTTGGTATATGCGAAAAACCCCTCACTTTCAGTGTTGTCAAAAAAAACCTCTCCTTTTTCACATTCAGTCATCAAACATGCATCGGTTTTCTTTCACTGGAGTTCGCAGTTAAATAAATAAATAAATAATTATTAAATTTAACTGTTAACCGTGTAAAATAATGCTTTTGTCTTTCACTTTGCAAAGATAGGAGATAATTTCATATTGGGCGAGTTTTAAAAAAAAAAGGTTTCTTACGTAGGCCTCAACATAGCTACGTGATGTAAACCATCAAATGGTAGACCATCAATGGATATGATTTGAACCATCTAAGTGATGAATCAAAACCATTCAAACACCATGTTTATATATAGAGTTGGGTATTGGACCGAATCGTATCAGATTAGGTCCAACTTGATTCGGTCCAAAATTTATATAGGCGAACCCGAACTCGATCGGATTCAAGACCAAGTCTAGGACATCTGACTCGAACTAATCCGATGCATGATTGGCCTGACCTGAACCAAGTCCAACTCGGTCAGGGAAACTGAGTCAAATCGGGTTGGGTACGATTCGGATTGAATTTTTTAACGATGAAAATCATTATCCTCACTGCTATTTTTTGTGTGGTCCATTTGAGCTTTAGATATGATTCAACTTTTTTTTTCCAAATGCTCAAGCATGATCACGAAAAATGGATAAACGATATGGATATAATAAATACATTATTGTGGGGCCCGTGTAATTTTGATCTCATTTGAGTCGTTCGTACAACTCGGAGCTCGAGGCACGTAGGCATAGTTGTGTTGACGTGCACAACACGAAAATGCAACTATAACACAGAGCTCGAGGCATCTAACGTGCATTGTTGTATTGATGTTAGCAAGTTCTGTGGGTCTGATCATAGGGTATGTGTTATATCCAAACCGTCCATCCATTTAGTGAGCTCGTCTTAAGGCTTGAGACGAAAAATAAGACAGATCTAACTATCAAGTGGACCACACGAATTGTTTAACGGTGAAAATCAATATCTCTGCTGCTATTTGTAGTATGGTCTAGATGATCTTTGGATATTATTCATTTTTTGGATAAATGTTCTATAATGATCTCTAAAAATATATGAATGGTGTAAATATAATAAACACATCACTGTGGGGCCCATATAACTTTGATCTCTTTTGAACTGTCCGTACAACTTAGAGCTCGAGGAGAGTCAAGGATGGGGGCTTCCCTGTGAAAGCCTTTCGCAGGAAGTTCTTGCGCTGGGAACATAGGTGGGCCCCGAGGTGATGTTTTTGAGAAATCCACTCCATTCATCTATTTTGTGAGCTCATTTTAGTTTTCAAGGCCAAAAATGAGACGTATCCAGTACTCAGATGGGCCAAAAACGTGAGTATTGAATGTCAATAGTTGAAATATTCGTGTGGCCATAAAAGCTTTGAATCGGGATAATATTTGTGTTTTCATTTCATCCCAATATGAATGACGTTATAAATGGTATAGATGTCATATGAACATCACCGTCGACACCAGGAATGTTTCAACGACAAGAATTTCCCTGCACACATTTTCCTTTAATGCGGCCCACTTGAGTCTTGGATAGACGGGGTGGATTTCTCACAAGCATCACAATAGGCCCCACCTAAGTTTCCAACACAGGAACTTCCTGCGAAAGGATGCTGTAGAGGAAATCCGCGTCCGAAGCGTTAGTACTCGTCTTTGCACAACACGTACCTACAGGCTACAACAACTATAGAGCTGGTGTGTGGTACCGAGTAAACTCTGTTGGGGCCCACTATGAATGCATGTGGTTTATCCACTCCGGATCGGATCGGTCCGGATCGACCACAATTTGAACTTAATCCGAAAAATATTCGAATCTAAATGGCCTAACTCGATCCGCACCGATCTCGGCCATCGGTTCGGTTCGAATCAGGTCGGACATGCCTAACTTTATTTATATGGAAACAAAATTGAGAATTTCTCTCATTTTTCTCATTTTTACAAAGTCAGGTAAAAAAGTTATTTCATGTGATTAGTAGTCAAATTTAATGATTAATGATATTTTGTAGTAGTTGACTCTAATAGAAGTTATATACATGTATTTATGATTGCATGTAAACATGAAATATATATATATATATATATATATATATATATATATATATATATATATATATATATATATATATATATATATATATATATTATTTAACAATACTAAAATGAAAATTCTTTATTTGATATATAGCAAAGAGAGGGGGCGGTAAATAAGGTTGTAAATTGAGTCGAGTCCGACGAGGTGGGTCAAGCTTGGCTTGACTTGTCCATGCTCTCCTCAAGCTCACCCTCGAGCTTACCATTAGAGATTAGCTTGTTTGTTAAATCATTTGAGGTGAGTTAGAGGTAAGGTATATGATCAAGTCATGGTGAGCTTATGTCAAGTCGAGTCGAGCCAACACCCAACCCAACCCTAACCCAGCTCGACCTAGCAATCAGCCCAACTCGACCCAACCCTTCTGCTAGCACCCACCCAACCTGACCTAACACTCACACTCGACCCGACCCAGCTCGACCCAACACCTAACCCGACCCAACCCAACTCGACCCAGCACCCAAACCATCACCCACACCCGACCCAACTGACCCAACTCGCACCTGACATAACACTTTGTTGTGGGTGCTGAGAGAGAGAGAGAGAGAGAGAGAGAGAGAAACGAGGGGAGTTCGAGCGCAGTGGGTGGGGCAAGGAAGGGAAAAAGGGCAAGAAAGTGACGGAAGATTAGGTAGGTGTGAGACCCAACCTGAGTTCACATGTGTGCATGTGTATGTGAGTATGCATTCCGTCCATCTTGGTCTCGCGGTCCTACCGGTCGAATCCCGGTGACCCGTGACCCTTGGATAGTGTTTGCGGTCATTCGTAAGTCCAGTCATGAAGACCTGACTCGGATTGATTTGAAACCTATGTCATTGCGACCGCATCGTCGTCGCGGTTCCAACGACGCATCTTGTGCGTCTATCCGACCTATGGATCAAAAGTTATGAGCATTTTATCATGTAGCCCACTTTTTGTACAAATGCATGTGGATCACCATCACCCTTGGCACAAGTTCCAAGGTACACTACCCACATACTACACAAAGATCCATAACTAATACGACCAACCACAAACACTACCAAAAGACCTACCCTACCCCTAGCAACTTTGGTTTCTCCTCCCTAAGGTAATCATTTTTTTTCTTACAAATAAATCATTACTATATATATATATATATATATATATATATATATATATATATATATATATATATATATATATATATCTTCTTATCTCTCTCCCTCCTTCTCATTTTCTTCATTCCAGCAATTTTCTCTCCTAAACATCCCATTTTCCTCCATTACTCTAGCCCCTTGAAGCTTCAAAATCCCTCAATCCCACCCTTAGAAATTCGTCTTAGTCATTAAACCTTCTTCGTTGGTCCAATATCTATCTTACGTGGGAGATTAAGAGCTTGATTTAAAGGTGGGTGTCTACAACTTGCTATGATCTTGGGTATGCTCGTATTGGAGATGATTACATTGTTATGAAAATCCTCCTTGTAAGATTCCAGGATCGGAACCTATCTTAGGAGCTGAGAATGACGTACTACGGAGGTTGTTGCGACCAGAACCGGTCATCGGGTTCCTTGTGAGGTCCGATTACCGAGTCTGGGGCGTGACAGAGTTGGTATCAGAGGATAGCAAGTAATTTGGGAATAACTTGGGATAATATCACATATCTGCTATGAGCTTAGGACAAGTAGTGTCCTGAGTGCGTTTCCCTCATTTTGTTTGAGCCTTCAAGGATTCTAATTCCAAGGTGTCCATCACCTTTGTTCTTTCTGTAGACCATGTCGTCTAGTCGAGGTGCCCATGATTGTGATGCCTATGGCCATGGTGCCCATGGACGTGGTTCTCATTCCACTCCAGTGACCCGAGTGATTTCTGCCCCACCATCTGAGATTCCTGTTTCCCCTCTGGAGCCTGTTGTACTTATTCTTGAGGCTCCCGCCGTACCTGTGCCTCCGTTAGAGGCCAGTGCTACCCCCGCTTATCTGACGATTTCTGTAGGAGCTGAGCATCCCCAGCAGTTGATGCAGGTCGTCACTAATGTTCTTCAGACCCATCAACCCGTTCCTGAGACACCCGGACAGGCGGAAACAGGAGAGTGCGAGCCCCTTTTTGCGAAATTCGACTCTGTAGCGTGCTCCGTTGGCTATATTTCTACTTCAGGGCAAGGCCGAGTGGACCAGTTCGTAGAGGGATCGTGATCAAAGGAGAGGCCGGAAGAGGCAGGCCCCCTCTAGTAGCTCCCGGCAACGTCGACAACGGCAAAGGTGCGTAGCCTATCGAGCCGCCAGAGCATCAGCATCACATACACCATCTTTTTCTTCTAGGCCCTTTTCTGGCATTTATTGTGGATGTGGGCAGACAAGACACCGTAGGTGCGAGTGCCCTCTTCCTTTGCAGCAGCGACAGTGGCTCCCGCCACCAAGACCCCGACAGTAGTCGAGACTGCAGGATGGAACTTCGCAGCGACTGCAGTAGCAGCAGATACCGCAGATGCAAAGGAGACAAATACCTCCCCAGCCACCTCAGGCTTGATTTTGCGCGACTCTGCAGGACCCTTAGTTATTAGGGGAGTCATTATGGGTATTCTCATTGTCTCTGTATGTAAGTCTTGTGTTTTGGTGCATCGCACCTCTTTTGTATCCAAGGGCTTTTGTCCGATCAAATTTCTATTAGAGTCTGTTGTAAGAGATTGTCAGTATCGACATTTTTGGGAAGATCGCTGTTTTAGGTTGATGATATTATCGTGTTCCATTTTGGATGATGAGATGGTCTTATCCACTGAATAGTTTTGTATTGCCAATGTCGGGCTTGTTTTGTTGTCAAGGCAGTATTCCTAGTTAGGGATGGTAGGCCAGATTGCTAGTTTTGTGGCCGAGTGTGACACTTATCAACATGTCAAGGCCAATCATCTGAGACCCCCCTGGTCCCTTGCAGCCGTTGAGTGTTCTAGAGTGGAAGTGGGAGCACGTATCGAGATTGATTGCTTGTATTGCTTGTGTTGCCTTCTCTTGTAATTGATGATTGATACATATATGATGATGTTATGCATTTTTTTTGTTCCGATTTTGTTAATTTTGAGGATGAATTTTTTTTGTTGGTGGGGAGGATTGTGAGACCCAACCTGAGTTCGCATGTGTGCATGTGTGTGTAAGTATGCATTCCGTCCATCTTGGTCCCGCGGTCCTACCGGTCGAATCCCGGTGACCCGTGACCCTTGGATAGTGTTTGCGGTCATTCGTAAGTCCGGTCATGAAGACCCGACTCGGATCGATTTAAGACCTATGCCATTGCGACCGCATCGTCGTTGTGGTTCTAACGATGCGTCTTGTGCGTCTATCCGACCTATGGATCAAAAATTATGAGCATTTTATCATGTGACCCACTTTTTGTACAAATGCATGTGGACCACCATCACCCTTGGCACAAGTTCTAAGGTACACTACCCACACACTACACAAAGATCCATAACTAACACCACCAACCACAAACACTACCAAGAGACTTACCCTACCCCTAACAACTTTGATTTCTCCTCCCTAAGGTAATCATTTCTTTTCTTACAAATAAATCATTACTATCTCTCTCTCTCTCTCCTTATCTCTCTCCCTCCTTCTCATTTTCTTCATTCCAACAATTTTTTCTCCCAAACATCCCATTTTTCTCTATTACTCCAATCCCTTGAAGCTTCAAAATCCCTCAATCCCACCCTTAGAAATTCATCCTAGCCATTAAACCTTCTTCCTTGGTTTAACATTTATCTTGTGTGGGAGATTGAGAGCTTGATTTAAAGGTGAGTGTCTACAACTTGTTGTGATCTTGGGTATGCTCGTATTGGAGATGATTACATTGTTATGAAAATCCTCCTTGCAGGATCTCAGGATCAGAACCTATCTCAGGAGCCGAGAAGGGGGTACTACGGAGGCTGTTGCGGCCAGAACCGGTCGTCGGGTTCCTTGTGAAGTCCAGTTACCGAGTCTTGGGCGTGACAGTAGGGTTTTAACTTTTAACTTTTTTATTATATATATATATATATATATATATATATATATATTCGATCCAAGCCAAGTTTGAGTCAAGCTCCACTATGCTCGATCTCGGCTCATTTTCAAAACAAGCTGGGTCATATGAGACTTGGCTCACCCAGAGACATCGTTCAAGCCGAGCTAGATTGAGCTAAGTCGGGGAATTTTTTTGAGCTAGCTTGGCTCATATATAGCTCCAGTGGTAAATATCAAATACTTTCTTAAGAACAACTTTGATACTTTATAGTAGCTTGTGAGTGGATAATAGGCAAGCACATATAAACATGTGGCTTACACATTATTCAAAATTAAATCGTCCAGGTTTTGCATACTGGTTTAGATGTTTCATGGACTACAAATTATTAGATTGGTGGACATTATTGGACAGTAGAAAATGAAAAACATCAGATGGTTTTAGCCAAATAAGGTTCAATGAATTAGAGGTTGGGGTTGTTTTACCGATTTGAATTTCAGATTGTAAGTTGGCTACACTATTTTCCAGAATTTAGTAGTTTTAATTTTGTTATAAAATGTTGATTTTATATATATATATATATATATATATATATATATATATATATATATATATATATATATATATATATATATAAAGTTTTTGCAAAAAATAATTTTTTGGTGTTTTTGGGAATAGTCCCACATTGGAAAAGAAGAAAAGAAACAATGGGTTTATATGAGAAAGGTGGAGTACCTTAATGTTTATTTGCTTGGTCCGTAGTGTATCGGGCTTGTGTGTTTTAGTATGAATCATTGGAACACCCGCTCGGGCTCGACTCGGGATCGGTGCGAGGGCATGAGCATGTGAGGCAGTGTGGCTATAGAGGCACTAGCGGCGCATTTCGCACGTGCGCATCGTGTCCCAGAGGGTCGCTCCTTCATGACCTTAAGCGAACTGGTGCAAGACAAGTACAAGTCACGGTGTGACAGAGAGATAGGTCAGGTAGCTAGGATGAGTCTAGTGGTTTGAATGAGACTTGTGTGACTTATATAGAGGCTGGAAAAACTAGCCCTTGGAGCAAGGTGTAACTCCTCGTGCACATTAAGTCTGACAATGCAGAAACTGATGCATGTGACTAGCCTAATAGTTATAAACGGCTAACCAATGAGTCTAAATGGTTAGCATGCAATAGTTGTTACACCACATGCACAATGGTAAAAAAAAATTGGCAATAACGGCTAGTTTCTCACTAACAGTTAGAAACAATCATATGGATTAATGGCCTTAGACCAAAACTGTCAGTCATCCTAACCTATATAAACAGTGCCTGGATAGGTTTGCAAACCATCACTAACACACTCAAATCATTCACATACGAACCACAAAGAAGAATAACAACCAATGTACTCCAACAAGTCAGCAAGGTTCATCCAAACCTTAGCCTGAAGAATAGACCAGTGTTGTGGTCTAAAACGGTTCATCTGAACCTTAGCTTGAAGAACAAACTAGTGTTGTGGTCTAAAACTTCTTTTCTCTTTCTGATTATGGGATTTTTCTTTTATAGTTTTCTATCAGAAATTTGTATACGGAGTTCCATTTGTGGATCCTCATTTTTGCTGAATGTAAATCCACACCTAAGCTTGTCATATCCTAGAATTTGTTTGCCTGTAACCTTTCAGCATATTCAATTTATTTGAGAAAATGCAAATAATGCTTTAAGGACAACATTCTCATACATGCTTCAATGTATTCTAATTTTCTATATTATTTTTTAACAAATTCGAGTTAATATATGCAAGGGCTACCATTTCTAGAGCCTGCATTTCAAGAGTCATGAGTATCAAATGGTTTCCCTTATCTATATGTATCTCTATATATAACACTAGCATTTTTATATGCATTTTTATATATAATATTAGTAGTTTTGGACCATTTTGCCGACACAAATAGTTTTTAGGAGAGTTTGAACCTTAAAATTTTAAAGATATATGAAGGATTTTCAATAAAGGTAGGGAATTTTAAGCATTTTAAAAATGTGAGCCATCAACTGAGGACAATTTGGTCATTTCATCATTTCAAAGGCATTATCACCTACCATCTTCCTTCCTCTCAACGCGCAACACACGTGCTAGAGCCCAATTAACAACTTTTGGACATTTTTGCCCCTGCAATTATTTTTGCCCACTCAATTGGCTAGGGAAAACGTTTCAAATGAAGGGTATTTTGGGAATTGAAAATGAATTGTTGTCCAATGGTTTAGATTTCACCCACAAAATGATTGCACTTGAATATCTCCTTCCCTTTACATTTATTTCGCACTAATAGAAAGGAGATAATACGAAAAAGGCTTTATGTAGCCTACCGTTGGCATTGTTTTAATATCTCTAGCAAATTTTGGAGTACACTTTTTTTTTTTTTTTTTTTCTAAACTTGCCACATATGAAAACCTGCTATAAATAGGACCTACCTCATACAGCCTCTCCACACCATATAGAAACGATTTTGCTTTTTCAAGTGAGTAACCTTGGTAAAAGACACATGTATAAGTTTATTTTCAACTTCCATAACGGACCATCATACTCACTTATGACCATCCAACCGTTGATCAATAAATCCGAGATGATCCATCCGTTGAATCATCAATCCAACCACCAAAAACACACTTTAACCATGGATCTATCTAAGGGATTGATGGATCGATCATCCAACTGATGAATCTTCCTGGATTTCAAGATACACTTTTTGGACCATTAGAAGCACCCTTTACTTATTTTGTGCTGATATCCCGAGATTCTTGATAAAAGAATAAGAGCCTTGTTTTATTTGTACACTAATTATAAATTAATCACTTATGATTACAAACTCATGTTTCTAGTTTACATGCTTATATAATTGATCATGCTTCACATTGTCATAAGAACTTAAATGGACAGGTGGTTAGAGTTTAAGTGAAAGGAAGAAGGGTTGACTATTTAAGTCCCCCCACATTTGCATTTTTCCTTAGCTTTACCTAAAACTCCGAACTTAAGTACAAATCTTTTCTTTTTTACTTCTAAGAAAGTGTAGTTACCATAAGTGGTTAAGAAAGCTTAAAATGAGATTTAAGTCAGGGTTTAAGGCCTCTTAAACATTAGTATTTATTTATTTTTTAATTATTATTTTTGCATAATTTTGCACTTAAAAAGGTCAAAAATTACCAAATATAGAGAATTGATTTTGCACAAAAAAAAACTCAAAAATCACAAAATATAGAGAATTAATGGATTTTCCTTTTTTTTTTTTTTTGGGGGGGGGGGGGGGGGGGGAGAGGGTTGGACAGGTGAGGCCCACTTTCACCATCACCATCATCAGCTTTATCATTATTGATGCAAAAATCTGGCTCACCCTCATTGAGCTCCGAGCTCTTGCACCGAGCCTTCTATGCTTGCACAGGAGAAGGACAAAGGAGACCTTGGCTAGGATAGGGGACCCTCTGATGCCAAAGTCAGGTTAGGAATCCGGGTCTAAGTAGTGTGGATGAGTTTTAGGTGAGAGATTTTGTGTACCTATTCCTGTAGGTGAGTCGCTTATTTATACTAGTTAGTTGGAGTAAACGTGTCCGTCAATCTCGACACGATTTCAGCCATCAGGCGGGAACTGCGAGTGCGTTGATGTCATTGGTTACACTATGAACGTGGTGCAATGGCTAATGCCTTGGCGCAACCGTGGTATCTCAATTGATCCTCTAGATTTAGATAGAGCAGATGAACCGAACACAATTATCCCTGATTGGACCCGGATCACATCATATCAATTTGTAGATAGATATGTCCCAATCACTTGCAATCGGTTCGGTTTAAATCTTCCAAACCTATATCTCGCCACGGGTTGGACTTACCTAACTTTGTGATCCCGTTTGATGAAGTATCTGATGTGGCTGCTCGTCTGGGCGAGCTGACCTTGAACTAAGCTCAGTCGAACTAGCCTAGGATGTGGTCGAGGTGAGCTGGATCCAATTGAGGTCGGCTAAGAATCTCCCATAATAATCATTATCATCATCATTAAGCCATTTCCACCGCTAAGTGGACTGCACCCATCTAACCACTCTTTTATTTATATATATATATATATATATATTTTGTTAGTCTTTTGATAATGATTAAATTGGTGGCCAAAATCGATCCAATCCCAAAACGTTGGTAGGCTGGACCGTTTGATCAGTCTATGAGCCTAAATGTTGACCAATCTAGACCTTTTGAATGCCCTTAGAATGATGGCTCAATGAACTACAAACAGTCCATGCATTGGACGGTTCGTTGGACTTGGGATTTATTATTATTATTATTAAAAAAATCAATGTCTGTCAAGTGAAATATCAATTTGTTGGAACGTAAGGGACCATTGTGGGGCCCATCTAATCTGAATTTTGATCAGGGATTAAGGTCAAAAGTGGACCAGCAAAGTGATGCCCACGCTGCCCAAGATTGGACAATGTGTGGGTCCCAGCCCACCAACGGTCCACCATGCAACCCCAAAACGATCAATTTTACCGGTTGGTTTTTGAGATGAAAAATGATCGGATGATCATCATCATTTTCCAGCCATGATATATCCACTAAAGGACCATTCTCGTATACTAAAACAGGCCAGCGACGGCCCAATTTTGGGACCCAAGAACGGTCGGTTTTTAGGGACACGCCACGTTAGGGCCCACCAACGTCTCGAATTGCGGGCTTTACACGTACTGCCTAGATCTGAAATTTAATAAGGCCCAAAAAGGGCCCTTTGATGAACCTTCTAGCACTTTTGATCTGGACCTAGACGTGCCACGAAATTAACCTTGAGATTCAGAGTCTCGGCCGTTAAAATGGCACAAATAGTGGACCTTTTGGACGGTCAGATCTGGACTGTCCAATCAGCCCCATAACGCTCGGGAAATCAGACTCTTAAAGACCTACAATTTGGATTTTTTGTGGTCGGTCTAAGTGGTGTAGGTTTTAGTTAGATCTGGATCCTTGAAAGGCCGCCAAAACCATTTGATGTTTAAAGTTTTAAATTGGCTTGATTAGACGAATCTAATCTAAATCTTTCTTTTAGATAAGTGTGTGATCCATTTTTTTGTGTAATTTTTTTTTTTTTTTTTTTATAAAAAAACTCTTATAGAGACCCTAAAAATGTCCGAAATCTGGCCCCAAAGTGGGCCCAGCAATCTGGCCAGTGGACGCCCAAGATTGGGCCATCAAAACTGCCTAAGTATGGGACCATTGGGACAGTTAGATCTGGACTGTCCAAACAGCCCTCATTACCGGCCAATCTGATCCTCTTAGATTAGGCCTATAGTTGGGGTACCAATGAGACTCATGTTTGGGTAATTTGAACCCTTAAGGTTCACCTCTTTTGAATCATGTTTGGTAGCCCCTTGCACACCCAAACCTGTTCACAGCTTTGGAACACTCTAAACTAGTTAAAGTGGCTCACTCTTAAGGCTCCCTAACGGCTTGATTTAGGCTAGATCTCACCCCCTTTTCCCCCTCATGACCCATCTGGTGACTCAAAAGTCTTCCTTTATTCTGACCTTTGGTTAAAGTTTTTGGCCGGACCGGTTATAGACTGTGGGATTGTCCATATTAGACCCAAAATAGATTTGTGAATAGCGCTACAAAAGGGAACAATCCAAAAACATTTCAACTTGAAGGCTAGATTTGAATTATGGTCCAAAAATCATTTAGAAACATGTTCCAAAAATGGGCTACAAATGCGATTGACTAATGTTGGACTAAACTTGGTCTTTGTAAGACCATTCACATAATTAGTTGGTTGTGGCTTTGGTGATTGTTGGTGTGAATGGTGATGCCTCCTGATGAAGGGAGCATCTTTTGAATTTGTAATGGAGGGATGCCATTGTTGAAAAGACACCACCATTGATGAAAAAACACTATTGAAGAAGATGTCTTTTCATGAAAAGGGACTTAAGCATCTCTTGTGATTCTATATAAACTCATCTTTGGGTCAATCCGAATACACAATTCCAACAATCTCCTTTCCATCTTCTTCTTCTTCTTCACCATTTTCGTTTTTGGAAGGTTTTTTGAAAGATACAGTTTTTCAAGCGCTAAACTATAAGTAACTTTTAGATAGTAAATTATAAATAGTTTTTAGGGAGTAAATTGTAACAACACAGAAGTTAGGGTTGTACGCTGTAAAAGTGTGTTCAGGGTGTGATTTTTCAGTTTTGCAGGCCGAAACCCACATTTCTCCGGCCTTAGAGAAGAAGCTT
The DNA here is from genome assembly GCA_037074715.1 of Magnolia kwangsiensis. NCBI lineage: Eukaryota > Viridiplantae > Streptophyta > Magnoliopsida > Magnoliales > Magnoliaceae > Magnolia > Magnolia kwangsiensis. Next base: position 103,909,042 of record CM073574.1, read on the forward strand.
ATTGTATCCTGAAGGCGGATTTGTTGTAACCCTCTTGCAAATTGGTTTAATCACCAGTAGGGTGTGAATATCGCCTTAAAGATAGCGACATCGTAACGCACCTTAAGCCTATTTTTAAGTGATTCATTTTCTAATTTTCTGCCTCAAAAATAACAATTTTAAGGTGATATTATGGCCTCTTTTATAGGTAATCCTAACTTCGTTCGAATTACGCCGTTCGATGGCTTAAATTTTCTTCAATGAGAATTGAGGGTCCATCTCTTCCTCACATTACTCAAGTTAGATCATGTGCTCACTCAAGATCCTCCTTCACCACCATATGGTAATGATACGTTAGAACAAATTCAAAAGAGGCAAAGTTGGGAGCGTAACGACTACCTATGCAAAAGTCATATTTTCAACGCTCTTTCTGATTCGTTATACGCTGTTTACCGTCAAAAGAAGACTGCTAAGAATTTGTGGCAGACGTTGCTCACCAAATACACATCAGAGGACAAAGGCAACAAAAAATTCCTTATAAGTCAGTTTTTAGAATTCAAAATGTTGGATAAAAAACTTATCCTTGATCAAATACATAAGTTATAGGTCATCATCCAATAGATTATTGTTGATGATACTAATCTCGACGAATCCTTCCAAGTAGCTATCATTATTGCTAAACTTTCACCTAAATGGAAGGATACTAGAAAATCATTGAAACAGGAAAAATAGAAAATGTCCTTGGAGGACTTCCTAATGTTTTTTCGAATAGAAGAAGAATTTAGGCTCCGTGACAAAAATGAAGAACAACAGGAGGTCCTAAGTAATGTTACTATAGTCGAGAATAGTGTGAATCAAGAATTAGAGAAGTCACCTTTCAAAAAAGATGATAGGCTCAAATCTAATAACCAAAGGTTAAAAAGAACACATCCAAGAAGGGTCCATGCTTTTTTTTGCAAAATCTCAGGTCACTTTAAGAAAGACTGTCAAAAATACAAAAAAAAAAAAAAATGTAAGAAAAGAAACGACAAGTCAATATAACAGAAGACATGAATCTGGTAGCTGTTGTCTCTAAAGTTAATATGTTGAATGAGGATGTTGAATGGTGCGTAGATTCTAGCACTACCATACATGTTTGCAGAAATTACAACATGTTCAATTCTTACAAATTAGTGGGGGATAATCAAGAACTATATATGAAGAATGCCTCTACATGCAAGGTTTTAGGAAAATGGAAGGTACATCTTAATCTAACTTTCGAAAAAGTCCTTACTCTGAACAACGTTTTGCATGTATTGGATATTAGGATAAATCTTATATCAACCAGTCTACTGAATAAGTTTGGATTTAGACTCCTATTTGAATTCGATAAATTGATTGTGTCTAAAAATGAAATATATATAGGGAAGAGCTATGTATGTAATGGAATGTTCAAATTGAACCTTATAAATAAAAATTCTTCTTCCGTTTATATGCTTGATTCACATAATGTTTGACATGCTAGATTATGACATATTAGTTATCGTAGAATGAATAATATGTTTAATCTTAATATAATTCTTCAGTATACAAAATCTAATGACAAATGTAGTATTTGTGTACAATTCAAAATAACTAGAAAACTGTTTTCAAGGGTGGAAAGAGAATCACAACTCCTAGACCTAGTTTATAGTGACATATGTGAAATGAGTAGTTTAATAACAAGAGGGGGAAAGAAGTACTTCATAACCTTTATAGATGATTTCTTCCGTTATACCTTAGTATGCCTATTGAAAAATAAAGATAAGGTACAATAAAAATTCAATATATACAAGGCAGAAGTTGAGAACCAATTAAACCGAAAGATTAAAATTCTAAGGTCGGACAGGGCAGAAGAATATCTATCTTTAGAATTCTCGGAGTTTTACAAAACTCATTGTAGAATTTATCAAATTATAGCTCCCTATTCACCCCAACAAAATGGGATATCAGAATGAAAAAATAGGTCTCTCATAGATATGGTAAACTCTATTATCAATAATGCAGGTTTAAGTTCAGAATTTTGAGGAGAAATCCTATTGACCGCCTGTCATATCTTTAATAGGATACCTCACTCTAAGACTTGTAAGACTCTATATGAACTATGGAAGAATAAGATTTCTAACATCTCATACTTTAAGGTATGGGGTTGGAGAGCCTTAGTTACACTTATTGATCCTAAAAGGCTTAAGATAATGTATTTTCATAGGATATGTACAAAATAATAAAGCTTATAGGTTTCTAGTTGTAGAATCTAATCATACGATCCAGAGAAATACTATAATAGAATCTAGAGATTAGGGTTGAAAGTCGGGCGGGTTGGGTCGGGTTGGTGCTCAACCCTAACCCAACCCAACCCAATCTCGGGTTGGGAATTCTCAACCCAAGCCCAACCCAAGCGGGCTCAATCGGGTTGATCGGGTTGGTCGGGTATATATGTACTAATATTTTCGTTATTATATTTCAATATAAGGCTTATTTTTTGTATCTATAATTTTATTAATTATATGTGTGATTATTCATTATAAAGAATTTCATTTTTTTCCTTTAAAACAAAAGCTAAAATATAAGACATTTACTTTAAAAGTCATGTAGCATAGCACAAAGTCTATTTGGGAGAGAAATATGACATATCTTGTTAGCTTGAGTCCCTGAAAATGACGTGGACAAATGAGACTTGACATCACTAGTGTGCCTTCGACACAAACGATCAACACTCAATTATAATGTATAAGTAACTTATATATCATAATCGGGTTCGGGTTGGGTCGGGCAACCCGAGACCTCAACCCGAGCCCAACCCAAGTTTTGTTGGGTTGGAGTTTATATAGCCTAAGCTTAAGATCGGGCCCGATATATCCTGCTCGAGCCCAAGCTTAAGATCGGGCCCGATATATCCTGCCCGAGCCCAACCCAATGTCGGGTCGGTCACGGGTCGGTCAGGTTGAACCCGCCCAACTTTCAGCCCAACTAGAGATGCTGAGTTTTATGAAAACTCATTTTCTTCTATAACTAGAAAAGAGACAAGACCTCAATATCTTAGTACAAACAATAGTTCTCAAATACCTGATTAAGATATCAGCAGTCTCGATAAAGAGGACATAGAACCTAGAAAGACCAAGAGCATCAGAAAAGGTACATCTTTCGAACCTAACTTCTACATTCTGCTAATAGAAGGAGATAAAGATAATAAAACAAAGGAAACCATGTTGGTTTGTAACATAGAAAATGATCCAATAATAATAGATGATGCTCCTAGATCTCAGGATACTTCCTTTTGGAAGGAAGCTATAAACGATGAGATGGATTTTATATTACAAAATGGAACATGGAAACTCGTGGATCTGCCCCCAGGATAAAAACCAATAAGTTGTAAATGGATTTTCAAAAGAAAATTAAGAACTGATGGAACTACAGAAAGGTTTAAGGCAATATTAGTGGCCAGAGGATTTAAACAAAAAGCAAGTATTGATTTTTTCGATACTTATGCTCCAGTAGCAAGGATATCAACTATACGAGTTTTAATTGCTATAGTATCCATTCATAAGTTAGAAATCCATCAGATGAATGTGAAGACAGCTTTTTTAAATGTGACCTCAATGAAGAAGTTTATATGGAGCAACCAGAAGGTTTTATAATTTCAGGACAGGAAAATAAAGTATGTAAATTGATCAAATCGCTATATGTACTTAAACAAGCACCTAAGCAATGACATGAAAAAATGGATAAAACAGTCACCTCATATGGCTTTAAGATTAATGAATATGATAAATGTGTATATTCAAAATTCTCTAATAATAAAAGAGTAATTTATATGTCTCTACGTAAATGATATGCTAATCTTTAATATATGTTTAGAAGTTATAAATAACACTAAAAGATTCTTATCATCTAGTTTTGACATGAAAGATATGGGTGAAGCTAATGTGATTTTATGTATCAAGCTATTAAGAAATAATGATGGTATAACTCTATCTCAATCACATTATATTGAAAAGATACTTAAAAATTTTGATCACTATAATAAGAACCTAGTTTCTACTCCTTTTGATTCTAATATCAAGTTAATTTAAAATGAAGGTCGTAGTGTATCTTAGTTAGAGTATTCCAAGGTGGTTGACAGTCTTATGTATGCCATGATTTCTACTTGACCTGATATTGCTTTTGCAGTAGGTAAATTGAGTAGGTTTCCAAGTAATCTAAGTTTAGATCATTGGAATGCTGTTTCTAGAGTACTCAGATATTTAAGAAAAACTATTAACTATAGTTTACATTTTTTTTGGTTACGCTAGTGTACTAGAAGGGTATAGTGATGCAAGTTGGGTCACTGATTCTAATTAATATAAGTCTACCAGTGGATAAATTTTTACACTTAAAGTAGCTGCCATTTCTTGGGGATCTAAGAAGCAAACTTGCATATTTCACTCTACCATGAAATCTAAATTCATAGCTTTCGCAGCTAGTAGTAAAGAGGCAGAATGGTTAAGAAACCTATTATTATAAATACCATTATTGGTAAGGCCTTTACCACCTGTCTCTATCTACTGTGATAGTGAAACGACACTTTCAAAGGCATATAACAAAACTTATAATGAAAAATCTAGACATATTAGTCTAAGACATAGTTTTGTGCGGCAACTACTTGGTGATGGTGTTATAACAATATAATATGTATGATCTATCCAGAATCTAGTGGACCCGTTTACTAAGGGACTGGCAAGGGATGTTGTCAGTAGAACATTAAGAGGAATAAGACTTAAGCCAATTTCAAAGACATCGGATGAAAGAAATCCAACCTAAGTTAATAGGTTCAATGGGCAAAGTACATCACAGGAAGTGGCTGAAGCAGCATTGTACATTTTCTATTTGTCTCATTCCCGGATGTATGTATAGTGCTAGGTACCTGTAATGATAAAAAGGAGGATGAACTGCTGCTCTTAATGAGTTCTTTCAAGGGTGCTATAATTACAGAGGCATTCATAAGGATTCACCTATATAAGTATTGGAAGTGGGGCTGTTTTCTGATGTTTGAGAGTTTTTGGCTACTCTCATGACCTCATGAATCCATAACAGAGCACAAGGCCATTAATGTACTATAATTTTAGAACACATGACAATTGAAATACATGTGTGTGTAACATGTCTGGTTGTGTCATATAGAATACTTAGTTTAAGACCATAGTCACTAAGGATTCTAATTCAACTAAGATTTGTTTACATTAAGTGAAGGTTCAAGTCCATAAGACATCTTCTCCTATGCACATATTTTTCTTACATACCCTGACCTTTGTATTTTGAAAAATAGTGGAGGATTGTTAGGTTTTTTCAAAATAAGAAGAAAAAGAATGGTTATGGCTTTGGTGATTGTTAGTGTGAATGATGATGCCTCTTGATGAAGGAAACATCTTTTGAATTTGAAATGGAGGGATGCCATTTTTGAAAAGACACCACCATTGATGCAAAAGATACAATGGAAGAAGATGTCTTTTCATGAAAAGGGCCTTAAGCATTTCTTCTGATTCTATATAAACCCATCTTTGGGTCAATCCGAATACACAATTCCAACAATCTCCTCTCCATCTTCTTCTTCTTCACCATTTTCGTTTTTAGAAGGTTTTTTGAAAGATACAAATTTTCAGGTGCTAAACTATAAATAATTTTCAGGCAGTAAATTACAAACGATTTTCAGGGGGTAAATTGTAACAACACAGAAGTTAAGGTTGTACGCTGTAAAAGTGTGTTCGGGGTGTAGTTTTTCGATTTTGCAGGCCGACACCCACATTTTTCATGTCTTAGAGAAGAAGCTTATTGTATCCTGGAGGCGGATTTGCTGTAACCCTCTTACAAATTGGTTTAATCACCAGTAGGATGCGAATATCGCCTTAAAGATAGCGACATTGTAACGCGCCTTAAGCCTATCTTTAAGTGATTCATTTTCTAATTTTCCACCTCAACAAAAACAGTTTTAGTGTTAGAATGCTCCAAATGAACTAGATTGGTGAGCACCGATCGGGATCATATTTTACTACTGCAACGACCCGAGACCTACACCCTAACAACAGCATGACATGCCACATTACGATAGTCGATTTGAGAGATACATACGTATGTGCAAATCAAGGTGAGCACTCATTTCGATGCGTGTTCACTGTCGAGTGGGGGCCACTTGCAAAGAATCTAGAATAGAATCTCTAAAAGGTGACATTTCCTAATACCTAAACAACCCTCACACCCTCAACCGTAACCTCACAACTACCCCAACCAAAAGGCCCTAAATTTCCCAAATTAGCCCTACCCCCTTATGCCTCTCATGCACCAAAGTCCACATACGTCATCGCTCACCACTCCCTCTCCCATTATAGCCCATACCACCCCCGTACGCTAAAACACTCCCTTCTCTCTTTCCCACTCCCCATCCTAACCTCCATTCTTCTTCTTCTTTTTTTCCCTCTCTATCCCAAAAAGAGAGAAAAGAGTTAAGAGAAATTGGGGGAGAGAGAGAGAGAGAGAGAGAGAGAGAGAGAGAGAGAGAGAGAGAGAGAGAGGTTATGAGAGGTTTAGAGTTAGATTAGGAGGAGAAGCGATTCAAGCCATCCATGTGCACCCCATCCCGATCTGACCGTTGAAGTGAGTGCATAGGCCGTCTACCCGTTTTCTTAATAATTGGATCACCGTATGGGACCCATCTTGTTGTATATGTGTAAATCCATGCTATCCTTCCATTTTGCTAGAAGGTGGGACCCACTTTTCCATGTTGTCCAGCGTGGATAGTGTGTGGTCCACCTTGATGTGTGTATCATACATGTGGGCCCCATAGTGATGGGGGACCCACATTGTAGCATATTTTCCTCTTCCTTTCTCTTTCTTTGAATCCAACGAGGCCCACCTAGGGTGGCCCACGCTGTCAAGATAGCGTGAACACGTTGTGGTGGCCCATCATGATGTCTATTTTCATCCAACATGTTCGTAAGTTCACATAGATCTAAATGAAGCTAAAAACAAAATTTAACTTAATCCAAAGCTCAATGGGCCTACCATGAGCTAGCCAAACCGATGGATGGATTGGTGTAATGACTTGGATAAAATATAACCAATTCATGCATGCATGCACGTACCAAATCAAACCCCACACATCATACACCTTTCACATATCACTCACACGTGACACACATGTGAAAGAGAGAAGAAATAAATGGATATAAATTCAAGTAAAAAGATAAAAATGTGTGAAACGTGGGAGGTCTAGCATTCCAAACAATCTACTTATCTGGACCATTCAAATCTCATATTACTCACCTTCATCGACTAGTCAATGTATCCTCACATCAATTTAAACCGTCCAAAAAGTTTGATCCCTGACGTACTTTCCAACAGATGGTCTAACCAATCAAAACCATCAAGTAGCGAACTGTATCATTTAACTATTGAATTTGAATCTGCCACATAGACTGCCCATCTAAAAATTTAAACCATTCCTTATCTGAACCATCTAAACATACATCTAATGAACGGTATTCTAACTTTAGATCTTGCTTATGTGAACATTATATGATGTAGAGCGGGTCGTGAACACTTTCATGACCAAGATGGACCAGAGAAGGCCTAATCGGAGGCGGAAGTCATCAAGACCGTCAGGACCTTAAAACATGCAAATCTTGTAAACTAGAATGAGTTACTCAATGTACCATATTTGATTTTGGGGTAGGACGAGCTACTTTAGCCAATTGCCCATGCCGAATTTGCAAGATTTCATCAGATCGACGGTTGAAAATCAAATTTATTTCCATTTTTACTATTTATAGTAAGCTTTGGTTTGATTGTAACTCTTCATCCGTTAGGCTTTATGAGTTGTGCCCAACGTGAAAAGTACCAAGAAAAATTAGGAGAATAACGTGGTTAAGCCACATAGGACCTTACTATAAATAGTAAGATTTACAATTTATAATAAGTTACGAATTTTAGGGCGTTTGAGTTGAAGTAAATGCTGAAACTTCTTCCAAGGTTTGGTATCACTATTTAAAGGGTTGTAAATTCGTTTTTATTCTCAATCAATCAAATTATGAATTTTATAGAATTTATTTTCTATTTTCTTTGTTTTTTCTTCATGGATTCAAGAAGTCTCTGTGAGGAGTCCAAAGAAGCTCCATGGATTCGGAGTAGTTATCCTTGAGAAAGACGGTGATCGACCTCATCACATTCATCCCCGCGTCAGTTGGTATTAGAGCGAGGACTCCCATCAAGCCGATAGCAAACAATGAAGGTATGAACCAAAATCTTGTGGACGGTGATATATGGATTCGTTATCTTTCGGAAAGAATGGAAACTTTCCACTGGGAGAGTCAGTTGACCATGTTAGGGTTGAAGGTAACCCTCAATTGTATTGCGGATGCGCTAATTTAGCCCGAAGTTTAAAGGATTGATTAACTGCCTGTGTTCGTTGTACGACACAACCCCGATTTCTGCAGAGCACCATTAGATGATGGTAAATCACAAGGCACCACTTTGATCATGAGGAAGCTGTATGTTATACATGCCAAAGGTAGAAATAGATTTACAACGAGACAACATCTTTTGAACGAGGTACACTGTAATAAAAAAGTCTGTAATGTGATCATCCGACGTCAGGAGCAGTGAGAATCTCGTGTCGAAAATAATGCTAAAAAAGCTGCAACTAAAAACAAAAAAGCATCCATCTTTGTACACAATTGGATGGATCAAGGAGGTCAACAAAATAGAGGTAATCGGACAATACACCGTCTCGTTTTCAATTGGTAAAAATTATAAAATCAAGTTCTTTGTGACGTAGTAGACATGAAAGCTTGTCATATGTTACTTGGTCGACCATAGTAAAGTAATATTGATGCTATGCATAGAGGTCAAGATAACATATTTATATTTACTAAAGATGATAGAAAGATTAGCCTCGTCCCTATGGGAACGGAGAACCAACCCAAGACTTCTAAGTTTGAGAAACAATCTCCCATACCTAAACATGATTTCGTTAAACAATTTGAGGAGATGGGAGATGTAGATGCATTAGTTGAAAATGAAATTTATATGGAGCCTTTGAACATTCTAAAGCATTTGAAACTAGTGTTGTAGGAGTTCAAGGCGATTGTGCTCAATAAACTTCCTAATAAATTGCATTCCATACGAGATATACAAAACCACATTGATCCCGTCTTAGGAGCAAGTTTGCCTGATTGCCCACAATATCATAAAGAATGTGAGGTCTTGAAGGCAAAAGTAAATGAATTGATCGATACTAGTCAAGTCAAGGAAAACATGAGTACATATACTGTATTAGCTCAAGAGCCTAATGCCAAACACAAGAAAAGGGCTAATAAACATTGACGTCAGAAGTTATCTCAGAATCATGAGCTAAGTTCCTTGAGTAACTCGATGACGATTTTTTTTCCTAAGTGGAAGGGTCTGATGTAGGACGTGTCACAGATACATTCCTAGCATGGTTGGACCAAAAGAAGGTGTACCGTAAATTGATCATAATTTTTTATTTGGGTATCGTTATAGCGCACTAGACCAAGTATCAAGAACCGAAGCAGCACGAGAACTTGAGGACGAGTTCTTTTGAAGTGAATGAGACTGATGTAGAGCGGGTTGCGGACACTTTCATGGCCAAGATAGACTAGAGAAGGCCCGATCAGAGGCGGAAGTCATCAAGACCGTCAGAACCTTAAAACAGGTATATCTCACAAACCGGAATGAGTTACTCGATTGACCATATATGATTTTGGGTAGGACGAGCTACTTTAGCCAACTGCCCACATCGAATTTGCGAGATTCCATTAGATTGACGGTCGAAAATCAATTTTATTTCCGTTTTTACTATTTATAGTAAGTTTTGGTTTAACTGTAACTCTTCATCTATTGGGCTTTAGGAGTTGTGTCCAACATGAAAAGTGCTTACAAAGATTAGGATAATAACATGGTTAAGCCACAACCTTACTATAAATAGTAAATTTACTATTTATAGTAAGTTACGAATTTTAGAGAGTTTGAGTTGGAGTCTGATGCTGAAACTTCTTCCAAGGTTTGGTATCACTATTTAAAGGGTTGTAAATTCGTTTTTATTATCAATCAATCAAATTACGAATTTTATAGAATTTATTTTTCACTTTTCTTGTTTTTTTCCTCGTGGATTTGAGAAGTCTCTGTGAGGAGTCCAGAGAAGCTCCGCGAATGCATAGTAGTTATCCATCCTTGAGGAAGATGGTGATCGACCTCATCACATTCATTCATGCATCATTATATTAGATAAAAATAGAGGTATTAGAATGAGAGGTGTTTATGTAGGTTGAAACTTTTTAGTATTATTATTAAATATAATAATAAAAATAGTATTTAATATAGGAGTTTTAAAAATTCAATTTTGTTCATGCATGAAACACCATTACTTATATTTTGCTTCACATATGAAGCACATGCAAAAACAATTAAGGCCCGTTTGGCCGGTCGGATTGGAAGTTAAATCCCAGGACTGGCCGGACGTGCCAAACAGACTGGATATACCAATCCAGGGACATAACAATCCCATGTATCTCAAGACAATCCACTGACAACCATTATTACTTAGAAATCCATGCCATCCAACCTAATACCATTCAATCCCTTTCAATCCACCCGGCCAAACGGGCCCTTATGGTATAAGCCCTATAAATATGGGTTTAGATATGAGCTTATGGCATAAAGTGGTAGCGTGAGTCCAGTGGAGTTTGAGTGTGGGTCCACCCTTAGAATCATAAAACAATAGTCGCCGTGTGCATGGTGCATAAGTATGAGTCAATCAAGACTCAATTTTAGACATTGTGCACATTGAGTATATACGTTGGGTTTGTACTGCATTAGGTCTGGTCCAACACTTCAAATCAAGTAAGTGATTTTACCTCAAAGTTTAAAATTTTCAGCCTATTATTATGTCATCTTATTCCAAATTTTAATAGTAATATTGCTTAAATTAATTATTAATGTGATTAATCTGTTTATTTAAAATTTATTTAATTCTTTAGCTTAATTGTTGAAATTTCGAAATATACTTTGAAATAATTTTTGAATTAAATCAATTTGGTTCATAGTAAAATTTTAATTTAATATTCAAATTATATAAAAAAATGAATTGTAATTAGCTTAGAATATAATATAACTTAATTAATAAATTATTGAAAGTATAATTTGATTTAAATTTTAAATTAAAAAAATCTGATTTTAATTCTAAACTTTTAAAAATTAAAATTTTAAATAAATTTTGTTATTAAAATAATCAAATTCATCAACTCTGAAATTTATTTAATAAATTAGATTATAATTTGATTGATTTAAATCAATTTCATCCAAAGTTAAATTTAAATATAAATTAATCTATATAAATTTATTAAAATTTAATTTAATATCAGAATAATAAAAAATTTATTTATTAAGTTTATGTTATGATTAAAATAAATTTTAAATTTTAGAATTTAGCGAATAAAAATAAAAATAATTTGTTTTATGCTAATATTATTTAAGTAAAAATTTTGATTTAATTAAAGTTAGAATTTAAAATATAATTTCTTATACATTTTTAAATCTTAGTAATTCCTAAATTTAATAATAGTAAATTAAAAATATTTTATTTAAGTATTTTGATTATTAAAGTTTCGACGAAATTATATCTAAAATTATTAATTAGAAATAAAAATTTATATTGTTGATTTTTTGAGAATTCAATAATTATTGATTTTTATAGTAATTTTTAAGAGTAGTAAAAACATGTGAATAAATCCATAATAGATTTATATTGTTATTTTCGATTGTGAAACAATGATTCATCTTATATGCATGTCTAGCATTCATTGAGTATCGATATTAATATGTTGGATGTAACTTAAGCAAGTAGAGTGATCGTGTCCTTTAGGTGTAAGACCTTAAAGCCAGCAAGTAGGAAAATTGTGTCCATTGGCTGAAAGACCCTAGAACCAACTGGATCCTTTGGAGTCTCCTTTGTGTACGGCGTATGAGTATAATTGTGTACGCGGATATATGTCAGAGGTACAACTGGAGCAGTAGTCTGACCAGCCAATGTATAAATGAGTCCCTCATCACCAGGTACCTGTACGTGGGTGTTAATGCAATGTGGTCATCTACTTGGGTACGGTATTATAAGAGATGACATATATTGTTTATGAGAATTTATGGGAAGTATCACATGCATAACAATTTTGTGATTTTATTACTTAAATTTATGTTATTTTATTATCCGTATTATATTTTTCTTTCTTGTTTATAAAAATTTGATATAATCTAAACATTTTAATTTTTAGATAAGAAATAGCCTTACTGGGCTATTATGCTCACCCTATTACAAAAAAATGCATAGGTGTAGAGATGGAATACTATGAGCAGGCGGGTCTCTACTATTAGTTTTTATTTTTCTAAAAATTTTTATTTAGTTAAAATTTCAATTCGGTTTTTGTTCTTTAGGTTTAGTTTGAATTCCAAATTTCAATCTAGAAAAAAAAGCTATCAAGAGAGTTGAATGGAGTAAACATTATATTATTTTAACAATTTTTTTCTTTTAGATTACTCTGAATATCTATTAAATTTGATGGAATTATGTGGATTGTAATAAATATTAATATATTAAAATTCACGAACTAGGGATTCGGGTCCCGAATACCCTATTCGGGTACCCAAATGTCAGGGCTTGACAATTGGATCCTCGGGACGAACTCTACCTAGGTGGGAATTTCATATGTGTGTGTAAGAAATTACATGCGTGGTGGGATAAAGAGCTAGCATGATGTGTGCAAAAGTTTGGTGAAGCTATAAAAATATGGCTAAGTTCTAGAGGGGGGTGATTAGGACCAATTGAAAAATTCTTCAATTCAAAACAATTGCCTACTTAAATAATTTATCAATTAAAACTAAGAAGTCAAATTTAACAATAAGATTTTCGAGCCAAAGTGGGTCCAATCACATAGATTATAAATCACATGTAGAACACACTTAAGATGCAGCTGTGATCAACTCCTACCCTAAGCATTCTTGTAGCCCACGTTGATGTACATCTTGTGGTCTTACCAGGGTTGGATCCAAATGTCACGCCCCAAACCCGAAAATCGGATTCACATGAATCCCGATTGCCGAATCCGGTGCCGACAGCCTCCGTAGTGCCCCATTCTCGGCTTCTGATAATCAAATGCCAGATTCCGATCCTGGGATCCTACAAGGAGGATTTTCAGAATGAATTTTTTTTTTTGTAATGGAGCATAACCACAGACATAACTAAGTCACAAAACAACATCACCACGTATCCACTATAACAAAAATTTTAAGTACAATGTAGAAAGGGAAATAAAGGTGATCAAAAAGCTCCAAAAGGTCCTGATATGCACTCCTGTCTCAGCGCTGCTGCCGTCCAACGCTACCTGCACGCAACTATCATGCATAAGCGTACAAAAGCTTAGAGGGTGGTGTAAGTGTGTGCGTAAGGCAAACGCCAAGTGTACAGTGTCAGAACAATGCAGAAGTATGTGGTAAGTCCATAGAATCAACCATGCCAAAGCTATGCGAGGAGATATGAATGTCATCGGCCACACCGATACAATGCAAGGCCTATATAGCCGAATGTCATATGCGAAATGCAATCTAAGTAAGTCGGTACTCCTCAAGTAAGTATATCAGTACAGTTTCTCTCTGGATATTACCGGGGTCTAATACACTTCGCAGAGACTGCCACCTCCCTAACTGCACAGTCAAGCAAGTGAATAAGACCTCACTATCCGCCTGACCAGTAGTATGCCAACACCTACCCGGCTCGTCGATAGCGGACTCATTTGCGAGCTAGTCAAATTCAGCCTAACTTATAGCCCTCTCACTCAGGTGGATAAGGCCACACCCCCTTCCAACCGACCACGACACAGTGGGAGATGCGACCTACTGGTATTCGGCACTAGGGCACTCGTGTATCCACTCGGTCTAGACGTTGGAGCATCTCCTGGTACCAAAAAGGTTCTGAGACTTTCACCCAAAGACATCCTAAGTGTCCATAGTGCTAGAATAAGTATTTCCGGTATCCAATACGGCCATCCACGATGTACCTGTGGAGCCACGACCCTGATGTCGCTAGGGCGTGCAGTGATCAAGTCACACGTATGCGAGATGCATGAATCACGCTGTCAAAACATGCAGCAATCCAGCGCGTACTGCGCGATCATGTGGGGCACTCGGTCAGATAACGAGCCTCGTAAATGGTCTGCCCAATGGCGTATGCTATGATCAGTCATTACTCATATCAAGCATACATATGATGCGTATGGGCATGAGTCATGAGATTATTCTAAGCATGTTATAAGGCAATGAATAGCAACGGGTATGGACCTATCAATGGGCCCTAAAGATAGTTACAATGCGGACATTTAACCAACATTGTACATACAATGTGGACGTCAAACCAACATTGTTTCCTAGGCACGGCTTGCCATAAATATCATTTCACGAACCATGAGAAACGTACATTGCAATGGACCCTAAGGACATCCGTTAGGCCTCGATCCCTGGGACTTAGATATATCAAATGGATCGTATTACATGGGCCTCACATTCACCAAATGGGTTGCATTAATGGGCCTCACCAATGAGCCTTATGTACATTGCAATGGTCCATGATCCATGGGCCTTGAAATACATCAAAGTGGCCTCACAACTTGGGCCTTAAATATGTTAGATGGGCCCATACACATAAATATATCAGCTAGGCCACTCCATTTGTGCCCCATGCACATCAAATGGGCTTGTTTCCATGGGCTTTAATATGTATCACATGGGCTTGAATCCCGTGGGCCTTATATAGAATAAGTGGGCCGGATCCCCTGGGCATTGCATATGTCAAATGGGTCCAAACCCATGGGCATTATACATGCCAGATGAGCTTAATCCCATAGCCCTTATATGTATCAAATGGGCCTGATCATTTGGGCCTCAGATATATACCAAGGTAGGCCTCAATGAATGACCAAAGTTAAATCAATAAGGGGCCCTATACACATGCCATGGTGGCCCATTTGAACCATAGATCTGGCTCATTTTGGCTCAAGCCATAAAATAATTTTTACAAAAACAAATAAATGGATGGTTTAGATGCAACACATGCATCATGGCGGGGGTCACATGAAGGCTCACCTTCATAATCATATTATGTTTAATATACTATATAATTTATATACAGTATGTATATATATATCTACACACACACGCACACACACATGTGCACTCACACATGCATACACACACACGCACTCACACATGCATACACACAAACGCACTCACACACGCACACACATAGCAACAGTGGGCTCCACCGTTCGTGCGGACGGTGGACTAGCCACATACATCACTGTGGGTCCCATGTGGGGCCCACCATAATGTTTATAATCCATCCAACCCGTTCATTAGGTCACAGAGACCTGGGTGAGGATGGAGAACCAATCTCAGCTTGATCCAAAACTTCTGTGGGGCCAAAAATGGCTTTCAATGATAGGATTCAATTCGCACTGTTTCATACGGTGTGGGCCACCTGAGCTTTGGATGTATATCATTTTTGGGGAGGGCCCACCTCAGAGGATGGGCCACCTTATGGACGGCGTGGATACAGCATATACATCATGTGGGGCCCACGGCAGGAGCCGTGGGTCGGCCTCGTCCGCCCGCTAGTGTGAGCGCAGGCGCTGCCTGCGCTGCCTGTGGCAGCAGCCTTGCATATATATATTTTTTTCTTTTTTTGAAAAAAAGCGATTTTTCTGTGGTTTTTCACCTGTGGGGCCCACCTATGATGGATCCACCCCGCTCAATGGCCTCTATGACTCAAGACAAGCCAAACGAGTCCGATATTGCATATTTTTTTTGGCGAATCAAATTGTCAGGGTGAATTTCAATGGCAAACACATTGTTTGCTATCCTATGGCCCACCTGAGAGTCAGATTATCCTCATTTTTCGGCTCAACGCCTAAAATGAGTTGAGGAAGAGGATGGGCGGCTCGGATTGTATACATACATTAAGGTGGGTCCTATACAAATGGCCCACCCCAATGGCTTGAAACAAGCCTTTTTTTTTTCTTTTGGTTTTCATTCCAGTGACGTCCAGACGTCACTGGACTCTTTTCCTCCCTTCTTCTTTTTTTTTTGTTGGGCTGTAGCAAATACATTCAAGGTGGGCCCTGATTAGGTGGGCCACCCCAAATGGATGTACATTTAAGATGGGCCCCACCCATGGACGGCTTGGATAAAATACATATTTCATGGTGGGGCTAATTCAAGTGGGCCACATAGCTACATTAACATACAAGAAAAATAAATAAAGAAGAGAGGGAGAGAGAGAGAGTGAAAGAGTGGGACACGCGTGATGGAGGGACCCCGGCACTATGGGCCCTCCGTTTCAACCATCCAATCATACATCAATGGGTCTCATTGCATATGAACCTTCCAAATAAAAGATCAACGGTGGAGATCCCACTCCACTAAAAATGGACGGTCTAGATGACCCCCTTTATGCAAGAAGGTAAACATCATGATGGGGTCCATGGAGAATGACCCAATCATGGAATAGTCTTGATGATCAAGATGGACCATTGGCCACATCTTAGGGTCCCAAGTGAGATCCAAACCATTGATCGGTTGACCTCACTTGGTCCATCTTAAAAACATAAAAAGTAGTCTAAAGAAACACCCACCACTTGATCTTCTTGGTCGTTGAGATGCCGGTCTCCTAAAGCTTCACTTTGATGGTGGAGATGGAAAATGGATGGCTAAGATGATGAAATTTGGAGATGGGAAGTGGGCCACCAAAATGCACATTTTCTCTCCATGGAAGGCTTGGACGTGGGATTTGGAGTGTTGAGAAATGAGAGGGAGAGAGAGAGTTGTAAGAGTGATGGAGTGATGTGAGGTGAGTGATGGGTAAAGTGAGAGGTTTGTTGACTTAGGTGGTTGCTTGACTTGTGGAGAAAGGAAGCATGGGTGCTTGTACTTGACATGAGAGGTAATTGATGGGATTGATGGGACATATTGTAGAGATTCTCTTGGGATTTGCAACGTGCGCTGTTATTCCTCGAACTGAACGCGGGTCCGCATCTCATTGTCTGGGTATCGGATCGATGCGTGAGTTGCGGTGTTGGAACCGCGGCGACGGTGCGGTCGCAACGATACAAGTCTCGGATTAAGCCGGCTCAAATGAATAGGATACGTCTTACGGTCGTGCGCAACGTCAAGTATAGGTCGCGGATTGCTGGAATTTGACGAGAAGGATCGCGGGAAACAACGGAACAGTACGGATTAGGATACGGGTCTTATACCAAAGGAGACCTACCTAGGCCTAAACTTTTCCTTGTGAATGAGAACATACACACATGTGATATGTTTGCTAATATGCTAGTGTACTTAGCCTGATAGGTCAACACTGGTAATATGTCTAGTATAATCAATATCATGTCCATTCATATGTCATGCGTATCATATATATGCATGTTATGGGTAATGATTGATCATAGCATATGCTTTATGGCTTTAAGATACTTAGGGGACCCATACGAGATAGGGTCGTACCATATGATCGAGATGTAGGCAACTTTTTGGTGCATGACTTGGATAGTGTGATTCATGTATAACGCATTATGTATGACATGTTTGCATCGGCTCCCTAGCGACACTAGGGACATAGCCTGTAGCCTTAGTATTACTGATAGACAAGATTTTGAACACTGAAAATCTATTGTGGTCACTGGGTACATAGGATGTCCCTGGGTGAAAGTTCTTAAACCCTATGGTACCAGTAGGGTACTCCGATATCAAGACCAAGTGAATAATATGAGCGCCCAAGTGCCAAATACCAGTAGGCTGCGTGTCTCCCACTATGCATGGGTTAATTGGAGGGGTTGTGACCTTATCCGCTCAAGTTAAGGGGACTATAAGCTAGGTTGAGTTTGACCAGCTTGTGAAATGGGTCCGCTATCGTGAGCTGAGTGGGACTTCGCATACCACTGATGAGGTAGATAATGGGGTCTCTTCTCGCTTGGTCAAGCACGAAATGGGCAGCAGGCTAGTGATGGAGTGTACTAGACCCCGATGATGTTTCAGATGAGAACCGTTATTGTATGTGGATGAGTTGAAGATTTTCATGCTTGCGTTCCATCTCTAGAATATAACACTCGACCCCGTAAGCTCTTGCATAGCACAACCTTAGTATGGTTGATAGCATCCATGGACTTGGAAGATTAGCCCTCCATAATTTTTAGTTTATTTTGATATTATTATATTTGTCATATGCGTTTCGCATGCACACACGTATTCTATTAAGCTTCGTAGGAAGCTTATGCACGTCTATTTATGTTGCATGTTATGCTAGGACATATCAACAGCGTTGAGGTTGGAGCACTTGCTTGATCTTTTGGAGTTTTTGATATATCTTGTATTTTTCTTTTCCAACATTGTATAAATAGTTTATATAGTGCACATGTGATGGTGTTTTAGTTTTTGATACACTGATAGTTATGTTCCTTTATATAAAAAAAATCATTATAAAAATCCTCCTTGTGGGATCTCACTTTTGGAACTTGGCGTATGGAAGCTGGGAGGTAAAATCGGGGTACTACGGATGTTGTTATTGCCAGATTCAGAGTTCGGGAATTCTGTGAACATGTTTACCAACTTTGGAGTGTGACAGGTGTCACATGGAGAATGTGTATGTGGTGTGAGTGGGGTGAGGTGTCAGGTGCATGTGATGCATGTGTGGTGATGGACCATGACATCATGGTGAGGTGTGGGCTAAGTGAGTCGAGAGTATCGAAATACTCTACTAAGGCATGAAATGGGCTTTCTAGGATGGTTCATAGGATATGGGTCCAAGCCCATATGAGGTGTGTATGTACGGCTCTTCATGAACTTACACTCTCAAGTTCTTTGGGACGTATATCACAAATGGAGCACCACACAAATGAACGGATGATACCTCTGTGGTCAGGCCAACATGGTAGTCGATATAGTGGGAGTTCCGAGGTCTTAAGGCTCAAGTCACCTAGGTGCATACTGTACTCGGACAATCTGAGTCCCGTTTCAGGGCTTCGGATGATTATCACTTATGCATGGAAGAAATGCGGCATACCGGTGTACTAAAATGGTCGAAGGTTACCTACGAGCAGGTACCCGAGATAGACATAGAGATGCATTACCAACCATTGTGAAAAATTGGGGTGTTATAGTGTCACCCACTATTTCTATTAAATATTTTTAAAAATGTATTTTGTATTTTATTTAATAATTTTATTAAAAATGAAAGAGTGTGGTCAATCTATAGATTGACTTAAACTTGGCAATACGACAACATATTTTTTTTTTCCCACACTTACAATGCAATTTAAAATAATGAAAATGAGAAATTCGGACTTCCACAATTTCTTCCATTTTCAACCTTCAACCATTTTCAACCTTCAAAAAAATTGAAATTTCTTACTTTAAATCCAAGTCTATGCATAAACTTACATGCATATATGTAAGGATTTCTACTGGGTTTATTGATAATCAGTTGAAAAAATGAATTAAAACTAACTCTTCTTATGTTTGGGGTTTCAACCCCAATCCACCCTCATATCACAATTTCTTCATGAAATTCATGTTTTGATGCACAACAACTTTAGTGAAGTCATTAAAATGTACCAAGACACAAAATCCAGCAAAATATTTGGGTAAGAAAAGGTTTCTTTTATCATTTTTTTTTTTTTTTTTGCACGAATATTACAAATATTGTTGGATGTTGATCAATACCAGTTAAATTTTGCAATATATCAACATGTAAACAATACTATTGCTGATACAAGGTAATTTTACGAATACTTTGAGATTTCATGTCGCTCATGTGCAACACAATAATATCAGCTTATATTTTTGTAGATGTAAATCATATATTATCACTGATGATATCAACCGTCATGCCAAACTATCAAGTTTCTATGAAACTTTTAAATGCTCTTTTGATGGTGAAGCGTGACAAAGCAATACTTTCAAACAAAGCAGAAACATGGTTTGTTTTGTGTATCCGTGAGGGGAGTCTCAAATTTTAAACTACAATGCCTAGTCTATTAGGACAGAATATATAGGATAGCTATGTAGAGCGGAAAATATAGGATAACTTAAAGACCAGTCATGCTTTATGGGATAGAATGTTGGGAATCAAGGAACAACATGTTCATATGATAGCAATAACCAAAATGAGAGTGTTGAGATGGATGAATGCAAAGGCGAGAAATGATAGAATTAGAAATGGATGCATTTGAGGAAACAAAGTAGCACCAATATGCAAGTGTAATTCAAACCAAGAACTGTGCCAGTTAATAGAGAGTTGGTGCAAGTTGAAGTCTCTGAAAGGGCAAGGGAAAGGCAAGTTGAAGTCTCTAAACGGGCAAGGGAAACGCCTAAAAGAACATGAATGGAGGTATTGAGTAAAGACTTAATGACCTATGGTCTAACTAAAAGTTATAACCCTTGATTGAGTGGAATGGTGGAAAATTATTCTAATACAACCATATTATGATGATTAAAATAACTAGTCTAAATTTGAGGATGGACTGCCCTTCCTCCCAATCAAGCAAAAGATTATTGGGAGAATTTTCTCTTCTTTTCATTAATGGCTAGGAATTACATAAATAATTATGGCATTCCATAAAATTCAAACTCAAGATTAATCCACTCCCATATAATCAAGGCTGACTACTCTCTTGATTGTTAGACTATAATTTCATATTCAAAATTCAAATTAAAATTCACAAATAACAACATATATTAAGTAGAATTACTAGGTCCGCTTTGTTGACTTGAATAGCTTGGCCCATTAGTTGACTCATGGACTAGGCCCACTCTATACCCGAATGGTTTGGCCCACTAGTTAACCTATGAACCCTAACATTCCCCACCCCTTAAGCAACAACCTTGTCCTCAAAGTTGGCATTGGAAAATTGTTGTAAAATACGATCTTGGCCAATACATGAAGCATATGCCTTTTCCTTTATGAAAATGGCTTTGGCCTCCTCATCCGAATCTAGTAAAATCATAACACAAGTACTTTTTTACCCTATCTTTTCATCACAATAATAACACAAGCCCTTTTTACGCCTAACTTACATTTTGTGTCAATTGAAGCACTCACAAGAGGTCCTTCCCCTGAATTAATGGTCGTGGAAGGTGGAGCGATTGCACCTGGATTGAAGGGTTTGGAATTAAGACAACTTTTGTAATTAGTCTTCCTGTATGCGAGTCAAACCCACCATAGTCGGCATCTTCGTTAGATGGAAAAGCTTAATGTCCACACAAATCTCCTCCTTCAAGCTCACAATAGAACACCCAACCAATGCTTTCTCAAGCCATCATTTAACGTGATTTGCCAACTTCTCAAATTGCATTTGATACTCGTGATCCATCCCATTTAGTGCAACTTTAACAAAGCCTCATCAAAGTCTTCGTAATCATACGGTCTGAATTGCACATGGCCTTAACAAACATGGCCCATGTTATCATGGGATTGATGTGTTCGTACCACTAAAACCAATGGTTTGCTTCGCCTTTCAGGTGAAAAGCTGCAAGAAGTGTCTTATCCTCTTCTGGTGTACCCTAAAATTTGACGAATTGTTCTGCACAATGCACCTGTTCGGTTAGATCTAACTTAACAAATTTGAAAAATCAATTTAAGCATATCGCTCTCAAACCAATCCTCCATTATAGATGATGTTGTCATTTGAAACCTCCAGTTCTTCATGGTCCTTGCAGTTGTGGCAGTTTTGATTTGGAAAGATCATATCTAGATTTGGAAAGCTTCTATAGATTCTTTGAGTTCTCACATGGTGGATTTCAATTCTCCCATATTCTTCTCAATGATCGCTACTTTGTCTTCCATCTTATGCTTGGGCATACCCAAACCTGTATCTAATATCAAATGAAACAATTATAATTGGCTAATTAAGATTACCAGTCTAAATTTGATGATGGATTGTCCCTCGCAATCAAGCAAAAGATTATTGGAAAAATTTTCTTTTCATTTCATTAATGGTTGAGAACTACATAAATAATTGTGGCATTTCACAAAATTCAAATTCAAACTTAAGGCTAATCCACTCTCCTGCAATCAAGGCTAGGTACTTAATTGTTAGACTATTATTTTGAAATTAAAATTAAAATTAAAATTGTGATTCAAAGATACTAATAGATCTTAGGAGCTATTAGGCCTACTCTGTTGACTCGAATAATTTGGCACACTAGTTGACCAATGGACTAGACCAACTCAACCGATCCGAATGGTTTGGCCCCACTAGTTGATCCATAGACCCTAATAGCGTTAGAATAAGGCTCAGTTGATGATGATGATCCTAGTTTATTTTCATTTTGAGATAATCTGAAGTGAGAATAAGTTGCAAGTGTGAGGGTTCACATGTATAGGAGTTGGATCAATCAATAGAATTCGGTTGTCTATTGTCTTTTACTCATTAGAAGGCACAAAGTAATTTATTTACTTATTTTCCTAAAAGGTGAATGACCTATGCAAGAGGGGAATGATTCTCCCAAATGTTTGTGTGACATGTCTTCATTGTGTCGAGTCAGTGGATCATCTCTTTTTCCATTGCCCTTCTGTGAGAGGCATTTGGAATGGTTTTTGCATCTATTCAGGGTGGCATGGGTAGCGTTGGGCTTAGTTGAAGGTTGTTTGCTGCATGACCTGGAGATGGAGTGGGCAAGGTAGGAAAGGCTTTGTGGAGAATGGCGTTGCTAGCTGGTTTGTGGTTTATTTGAGGAGAAAGAAATAATCGTTGCTTTAGGAATCGAAGTGGCTGAATCTTGGAAGTGCTTGAAAGGGCAAAATCAAATGTAATGGAATGGGCAATAGCTTCAAACATAGCAGATTATAGCCTTTTGTTTTCTTAGTAAAATTATCATCTTTAGAAAAAAAAAAGTACCTAATTTATTTAACCTTTTAAAAAAGTAATTGATTTTTTAATGTTTTGTTTTGCAATACCACCCAATCTCTTATATTGGACATCTTCTTGTGGGAGGAGTGCTACTTAAAGTTCTAATTTTAGGTATGCGTAAGCCTCTTTTTTTTTTTTTGGTAATGTGTTTCTTAGATTATGAAGTTTGAAGTTGCATCAAGTTCCTATTGTATACCTTCTTTGTTAATTTCTCTCTTTCCTCTTCTCAAATCTTGGTTGGACGATCTTGAGCAAGTTAGCTTGTGACCGGTAATTCAGCTTAAGAGGGCAGAGCTTGGAGATGGAAGTCATCATTTATCTTCAATCGTATGGACACAAGTACATGAAACTATGCAGAGAAGTGGGTTCTTGGAAATTATCAAATGTTACAAACCAAAATCCTCTAATTTAGGGGGTGTTTGGATCATAAGTTTCTTAAGATAAGCTACTTATTCCACAAGTAGCTTATCTTAGTTTCTACTTATTAAGAAGATAAGTATGTTTGGCAAACAACATACTTATCGGCTTCTCTCTTTCGTCTCTCCTGGTGTCTCTCTTCAGCAACTTGTGAAAGTAGAAAAGCTAAAAAAAATTTAACTGAAGCGATTATGCACTTTTTTAAGTAAAAAAGTTACTTGCAACTAATCATAAACCAAACTTACTTATCTGAAATAAGTCACTTATCTATTGTTGAAGTAGAAAAAGTAACTTATTTGGTGGTATCCAAATGGGCTCTTAATATCTCTATATACAACACAACCCATTTTGGATGATTTTGCCCATGCAATTAGTTTTTAGGAGAGTCCTCTACCTCAAAATTTGAAAGGACATAGGAGGAATTTACAATATAAGTTGGGGCTGGGACATTTTTAAAATGTTCGTCATCAACCAAGGTCGTTTTCATCATTCAAAAAAGGCCTCCGATATCTACTTTCTCACCATGATTCTCTAGCGCCTATTTTCTCTCAGGATATCTCTCTTCCTCTCCATGTGCAATGAATATGCTACAGCCCTAGCATTACATAATAAGAGCAGGAACAAAAAAGTCGCTGAGATGTTACCTGCTCTCTAGAAAGATCTCAGGTACCCTGTTTAGGCATGGTAAGGGTTGGGTTGTCTAGCCCAACCCATTGATAACCTATATGGGTGGGTTGGGTCTGGTAGGGTTCAACCCTAGCCCAACCCATTTACTTAAATGGGTCACATTTCTAGCCTGAGCCTGACTTGCTACCAAGCTGACCTGCAGTTCAACCCAACCCATTGCCACCCCTAACCTTCTTTATTCCAAAATTGGTGAAACTAGAAGCACCATCTATCAGGAGAGATGACAGCAGCTTTCCATAGAGTGTTGCAACTCTTCCTAAGGTTGCCAGGTCTTTGAAAGCTTTATGATTCAAGGCCCATCAGGATCAAGTCTTCCTTTATCCTGTCCATCACTGCTCATCTGACCTTTCAGTGCCATCAAAATAAGCTTGTTTCTTTCCATCGGTACTTCCCAACAAACTGCTCAAGGGAGGAGATTCCAAAGAATCCTACAGGTAAATTGAAAGGAACACTTTCCCAACTCTGCAGACTGCAGCACATCAATTAGGGGTTGTTTGGATCTTAAGTTACTTAAGCTACTTATGCCTCAAGAAGCTTACCTTGGTTCTACTTATTTAGCTGAAGTGGTTAAGTAATTTTAAGTAAAAAGGTTACTTGTAATTGATCTTAAACCAAACTTACTTTAATATATATATATATATATATATATATATATATATATAATGGTGTTTACCAAACTAATTTAAATTTAAACCAAACTTACTTATCTCAAATAAGTTACTTATCTACTGCTGTAAGTAGAAAAAGTATCTTATTTGGTGGTATCCAAATGGTTTGTATTTCTCCAAACAGCCCTTCGACCCCAAACATCTTAATCACTTAAACCCAGATATCTTGCACCAATGGACCAGAAGATGGTTGGCTCTCTTCACATTTACACATCCA
Source organism: Magnolia kwangsiensis (assembly GCA_037074715.1). Lineage (NCBI taxonomy): Eukaryota > Viridiplantae > Streptophyta > Magnoliopsida > Magnoliales > Magnoliaceae > Magnolia > Magnolia kwangsiensis. Next base: position 103,934,025 of record CM073574.1, read on the forward strand.
CACCTATTGGGGAGTTGCATACCTTTCTTCTTCTTCTTCTTCTTCTTCAGCATATTGACAGTCAGAAGATTATGAGACTTGTGGGAGTTGCCCTGGATGACACCACTGAAGGGAAAGGAGCATCTTTTCTTTTTTTCATTTTTCCTTTTTCAGCCTAGATAGAATGTTTGAGGAAGGACTGTTTCTAAAATGTTGATGACTAACTCTAAATGCTAGTCATGTCTAAACATGGCCCAAGCTTGTAACTTAATGCTTCTACTAATGGAAACTATAATATAAATCTAAGATAATAGAATTGAGATACCTGCCCACTCACAATCATTTCTCATAATTTTCATCGAACATCTTCAACTCATCCAGTTGAATATCTAGGTGCCAAATCCATCTAATTACCTGTGAGAGGTAGCTTTGGACAAACGTCATTTAACAACAAAATCAGTGGAATCATTTGCAGAGAAATGATGCATTTCTTTCATCTGCCTCAGCTTTCATGTTGGGATGATCAAGCAACTCTTAATCCACATGTTATGTGAGCACACATGGATGCATGCACATTTGTACCATTGCTTTTCTTTTACCCACCCATGTCAGTCTCAATCCCCATGTTATTCACAGTTCAAAGATACTCAAAACCTTTACATGTAAAATGGCATAGAAATTCCAACCATTTCATTTGATAAATAGAAAACTATAAACAAAAGCTTACAATTGTGGTGTTCTGTATACAAAATCTCGTTCTGAAAGCATACTCGCCATGCTAAAACAAAGAAATGAAGCTTTCCAAGATCAAACGAATAGCAATCACCTGCCATGTCAGCCCTTCACCCTACAATAGCATAAAAATGATGCATTGGATTAAACCCATCAATACTTCATTGTTGTGTCATCTATTATGAGCTATGCAATCATAAGGAAACATGGTTTAAAAGATCAAGGGATACATAGGATCACAAAAGGTCACACATGCTGTACAAATCATAAGCAACACAATCATTTAAACTGTGACAGAAGAAATGGGGAAATATTGGCAGTCTACCAAAAGAAATCCCTCTAGAAAGGCCGAGATATGATGATGAAACTCACTCAGATTTTTCTCCTGATTCCTCATTTGTGATTGAACCTAAAGCAGTAAGTTTCCCAAATGATTCTTTGGCACCACCGGCAGCACCACCGAAGAAGTCCATCACTTTATCCACTACAGTTTTCAGCTCCTCTTGTGTTGGAAGCTGACAATTAAATTCCAATATCAGGAAACTTCGATAATAATAATAATAATAAACAAAAACAAAGAAACAATAACAAAAAGCTCTATGAATCTAGTCTTATTTGAAGGAGAAGATGTGAAGGGGAATTGCAGATTATACTCTCAGCCAACTTCAACTCGTTGATTGTAATGAACCTAAGTAATAGACTGTTGACAGCGCTCGATGGTAATCAACCTATGTAGTAGTCTATTACACTGCACCTGTGGGAGTTTTGTGTTCTCGTTGTTGGTCCCAAGCCCGATAGAGCTGGGTTGTGTCAGGTTGGCAGCCAGTGACAAACTTGTTCCATAACTTTCCAACATGACTCTCAGCTAACTTCGAACTCGTTGATTGTAATGAACCCGTGTAATAGACTGTTAGATATGCTTGACTGCAATCAACCTATGTAAAAGTCTATTACATTACACCTGTGGGAGTTTTGCGCTCTCATTGCCAGTCCCCAACCCTATAAAGGAGGATTGTGCTAGGATGGCAGCCAGTGTCAAACTTATGGCAGAACTAACAACATGACTCTCCACTAACTTCGAACTCAATGATTGTAATGAACCTATGTAATAGACTGTTAGACAGCGCTTGATTGTAATCAACTTATGCAATAGTCTATTACATTGCACCTGCGGAGATTTGTGCTCTCATTGCTGGTCCCAAGCCCAGTAAGGAAGGGTAGCATCGGCAGCCAGTGTCAAACTTATGCCATTACTTCCAACATAAATTTCAGCTAACTTCATATCATAATTTGAGAGTTGGATATAAGATTTTAGAGAAAAGATTCTATACTATAGTTTTAAACAGAAACTTAGCTGCAGTTGGCTTCAGTTTTGATTCAGCCTGTAGTATGAAATTAATGACATGGACAGGTACCCAGTTCCTAAAATGTATTGGTCAGAATTTCTTTACAGTTAAGAGGAATGAGCACATACAACCTACTGCATGTGACTTCACATGCAACCCAGCTCCACATTTCAAAATAGCACGTGTGGGAAACCTGAGCCATGCACAAGGTGGGCCCTACCAGTGGCATGAAGGTCACCTGCACATGTAGGTACGGATGGTCTATTGAGACCTGCCAACAGTCGGATTCAACATGCACATGGCCCACCTGATGAGTGGACTAGCCTATGTTTGCACCAGGTGATCTTCATCATTGGGTCCACCTTCTGCACAGTTTAGATGCCTCACACACAAGCAATGTTGGCACATGAGCAAGGTTGCATGTGAAAGTCATATGCAATGGGTTTTAAGCAACCACTCCCTGCTAGATTATGCATAGAATATACTATAGGCATGCATTTATATAGAAGTCCTGATGAATATTTTCTGATGCCATGTTGCAGGCACCAGATTTAGCTGTTACGGTGCTGCAGATAGATATTTAAAACCTGGACTGGATTTCAACCCATTTTTGTGGGCCATTTGGTCCAAACGGTCAGACCTACTAGGCCCATGTTGGCCCAAATATCTGATTCATTAAAAACAATAAAAGCCACAGAAAATTAACAGCTAATATGCTGTTATCCTAGTGGTCAGAGTGTTTGTTTCAAAGAATAGTCGTGGGTTTGAATTTCAACAGATTGCAGTTTTTCTTTACAAAAAGATTCATCACCATTACTGACTCAGTTGCAAGGTTAACTGGCCCATTTTGGTGGCCAGTTCTGGTCCAAACTGGTCCCACTCAAGCCCACAACACAAAACGTTGATCAAGATAAGCATTAGATAGTGATGCAATGTGGGGCCACTGAAGAACCCCATTACCTGACATTGTCATAAGGGGCCCACTGGGCATGCGATAGTTTCAAAACACGTATTAGCCCCCTCAATTGCACGTTGGAGTGGGCTGATACAGATCATACAACCATATTGTATCAAATATTTAGAACCATACCTCTTGGGTTGTTTCTACTGAATAGAAACATTGCTATAGAAGCTTGCTTTGCGACAACAGTAAAAGCTCAAATATAGAGAGAATCCTAAATGCAGGAGGTTTATGAGAGAGTTTTTCACAGCTTAAATCCCTCTCTATTGAAGGTTTTGAGGTTTCAACTGAAGAAAAGCCCTAAATGCAGGAGTTTTATGAAAGGCATGAGAAGGTCTTGGAATAGCCTTTCCATTATGTAGGGTTTCTCTTTGAAAAGTATAATGAAGGTTTTTCCCCCCATAGGTGTGCATGTTCCCAACTTACATTTGTGATACATTCATATTAAAAAAGAAATTCAAATCCTCCAAATGTCGGATTCAACTGTACATGGGGCATATCCCCAAAAGTCAAATTTACATTGAATGGTCAAGAATGGCATTTTTAAAATCCTTCGGTTGTAAATATAGTGAACCCTAAATGCAGGAGTTTTATGAAAGGCATGAGAAGGTCTTGGAATAACCTTTCCATTATGTAGGGTTTCTCTTTGAAAAGTATAATGAAGGTTTTTCCCCCCATAGGTATGCATGTTCCCAACCTACATTTGTGATACATTCACATTAAAAAAGAAATTCAAATCCTCCAAATGTCAGATTCAACTGTACATGGGGCATATCCCCAAAAGTCAAATTTACATTGAATGGTCAAGAATGTCATTTTTTAAAATCCTTTGGTTATAAATATAGTGAACTCTTATGCATTTGGCCGTGCCCGCACCCATACACCCACAAATACAAACACACATGCATACCCATGCCCACGTGCATGCACATACTGATCCACACACACACACACACACAATTTACACACATATCCCTTTACCAAAAAAGTATCATTATTCTCTGTCAAAATTCATCTTTCTTGTGATGAATTATATAATACTCAGTAATAGTATGGCAGATTACACTACTCATGAAATATCCGATATATGAAAGCTGGAGTCTGCTAACATGGAAATCTCTCCACTCTCCTCTCTATGTATTTCCTCCTTTTTTATCCTCTTTTTTTAAAAAAATAAATTTGTAATTCAATAACTACCTATTTTCTCCCCCTATCAACTAGCACAAATCATTGGCATGTGGCAATTTCCTAGGATGCATCATGCATGTGAATTAGACCAGTGAGCTACTCCATCAAATAAATTCTAATGACAGTAGCACACAAGTTTGGCAACATTGGTCCACCGTAAAAACAAAGTGGACTACCTGCCGAATGATTTGATCTAGCAAGAAATTCCTTGCTAAATTGGTACGCATGTTCACTCGTACATCATGCAGTTCCCTATGAGTATGCTCGATCCAAATCATCCAACTTGTGCAATTTGCTTTCTGAATATGAACTATAGATCAATATTTTTTCTTTTTTTCCCCTTTTCCAGAAATAGTTGACCATTTTTCTTTTTTCTCCTCAACTTGGCAGCAAACAACAGTAAGATAGGATCATCTATCTCATCAATGTTATTTTTGGTTAAGCCCCATATAGAGTACAATCCTATGATGTAGATGGTCTGGATGTAGGAACATTTAGTCTAGATGCTCAAAGAATGTGTGCATGTGTATGATCTCCTATACTCGTGCACGCAAACGCCCTCTCCATGTTTCAAACAATTTTTAGTTAAAATTGCACCTATAAGGAAGCCCTTCTAATTACTAAGAAGTCTTACAGGAGTTATATGATGTAAGGGCTCACAACAAAGTCATGTTGTGTGCCACCATCACATGGCCATGTAGCTGGACCATCAATCTAGCTGTTTCATTCAATCCAAATCTATCTGGGAAATGGGTGTGGGTTGGTGCAGATATATCTAACTGAAACACCAACAAGATGATTGTTATAAAATCTGAAACTCTCAATTGGAAATTAACAATCATATGACCATTTATTGGGCCCTAAGAACATTTGAAACTCCGATCTCTACAATTCTTCATTGGATAAAATTTTGTGTCTACTTACTAGGAGAAGTGGCATGTGCAACACACATGGAGAGATAAAGGGAGAGAAAAATCAGGAGAGATTTTCGGAGGGAAGAGAGAATAACGGAGGGAAAGGGTGCCAAAAGTGGGAGCGTGCTACTCATGTACAAAAAGGGGAGGGGGAGAAGCAGGTGAAATCCAAGCCATTTGCATAGGCGGATAAATCCAAGTCAACGTTTATAAGCAATCAGATTTTCAAATTTCCATAAATAATCTTATCTTGAAAATCTCATTTAATGTCCCATAAAATTTCAGAGGCCTCCAGACTCCTAAAAGTAATTGGATGGGAAAGTGTCCGTTTGCTCCTAGTGTTATATATAATAGATGTATGGATGCAATGACAACTTTGACATGATACATGCTGGGAGAGAAATACAACAGCTTCGGGCATAGTTGCCTACAATCTAGAGTCCAGATGGGTAGCATCCCTTTTATGATTTCACTCAATAGGATATAAAGATGCAGAAACAGAGAAATGATAACTGTAATCAAGGTTTTGATGTGCGATTTGTCCCAAAAATCGTGAAGGGAGACTCCCAAATCATTAAGTCTCCCACAATGCAGGAAGGGGATTAAAAGCTTCATTTTTAGTGCTAGTTAGACTACAACAGATTCATATAATAGGAAGTGAAGTGTGAGAAGTTAAAGTTTTCATGAGTTACAGTAATGGAAGTAGTAGGTCTTCTGATTGGTTGGATATCCATAAATACATGTCTGATTTCATCTTCTACACATCTCACTGTCTAGAGAGGATGTGTGCAAAACACGATTAACAAAAAGTGAAACTAAAAACATGATGCTGAGCATATGGCAACTTGTAAGGGAAGGAATTATCCAAAGACCATCCAATTATCAAAACAAACAACTATCAAGATAGAATTTGATAACAAAACACAGGTATAAGAAAGACATGTTTGGCTTGTAGTAGAAAAAGGGAAAGAAAGCTCACCTCGATAACATTTGTACTAGAAAGTGCAGCTCTTACATCATTATTTTCCTACATATTCAGTCGAGTGAAATTAGACCATGAAACAAAAGATCATTTTTCTGTTGTGGTGGGCCTGATTCAACGAGGACATAAAAAACAAAAATTGCATATTTGCATCAAGTGTAGAGCCAGAGATACATTACAACAAGTTTGTAGCCATATCTAAATGCAGTAGCTGATCGTAACACACGATATTGCCTAAATGCTGTCTTTTGTATCTCCTTCTCATCCTGTTTAAATTACAACACCTGACAAAGTCAGGTATGCATGGGAATTGCAGCAACATTGATTGAAATAAACAACATGATAAGCAAATGCGTCAATCATGATTTCTGACATATCAAATTCACACAGGCGAGTGACTTCATGTGACTACTGAAAATTGAAAAAAGACCCTGATATGCAATTTGAATTTCTTGCTTATTAGGAAACAGGGCCCTAATTTTCACAGCAGAAAAGCAAATAAATTCTGGAAGCACAATGCAAATGCATAGTTAGAAACTGCATGGTTTGAACGAATAATCATCACTCATGAAGAGGAACCAATACCATAGAATAATTGGGGAGTTTAAGAAGAAAGAAGGGAATCAGCTGCTCAAAGAGCAGATTGTAGATGCATTAGGCTTGAAATTCAGATTTATTTATTTATTTATTTTTTGAGAATGAAAAAAAAAAGAGTTTTTATTTTATTTTATTAAGTGGTAACCGGTAAGACAAATTTTATTAGCACTGAGAGCCAGGGGATGGTGAGGAATCTCCTCCCCTGACACACTGGTAGCACCCTCCAAAAGACCCATAACATCTTCCAATTTACAACCCTTAGATTGGATAGCCCAAAAAAATACTGTCCCTTTATCCCTCTGGAAAACCCCTTCTTTACCATCCAATCTGTTGAAAAACATCCTATAGTTGCATTCTCTGTAATAACCAGTGAGTAGACAACAAAGACAGGCGCTGTTTTTTAAAATATCAGCAACAGTTTTTTTTTTTTCCCTTTTCTGGAAGATAAGATGAGGTTCGCTGCAACTAAAAGAGGAAAAATGAAGACATAAAATTTACAATACACTCTTGTGAATCAATATGGCAAGAAAAGAAAATATTAAGCAAAAAGAGCAGGTAGAGCAAGAAGAAAAATATCATCAGCCCAATTGACCCGTTTGCGTCCTGAATAACACCACCAGCTCCGAATAAAACATCGCCCCATCCAAATTCAATTTCCACCAATCATGGGGTGGGGGAGACCACAATATTCTTTCCTCAACCATCGAAAGTTTGCATTCGGTAACACTGTTCGGATATCTAATGAGATCACTCGTTACCACTCTTTGAACTCCTTGGATAGTAACTCCCAACTTACAAGAAGGAACTGGGTGGTCCGGAACAACTTAGGAAGCACAAGTAAAAATACTGTCTAAAATTATTCTCTTCTATTCATTCAAAATGCTCCACATGATTGAATGAGGCAACCTCCATAGCACCCCTCTTGGATTAAAAGGTTTGGAAGACCACTCATTCATAATGTCTGCAATAGAAGAAGAGAAAACACACTAAATACCAGAGGAAACAAAGGAAAAGGCCCAAAACTCAAAAGCTGCCTCACAGTGAAGAAATATATCGCACCACTGACTCTTCATCCTTCTAACACATAAAACACATGTTTCAAAGCAAAATATTACTCGCAAATCCTCCAACATGAGAAACTTATTAGCTGCAGTGGTCCAGTAAGGCCCACAGGCCCACACGAGGAAGCATCTAGAAGAGGAGCAGAGTCGATCCAAAGCCCATAAATGGTTATGGACCTTGTTGTTAGGAAAGTAAACCACATCAAGCACTTTAAGCAGGTTCTCCAACAACTCCACCTTTTGTAATCCTCAAAAAAATACCACATCCCACCACCCTCCTGCCAAGCATCTCAAAGCATTCCTTAATGTTGTGAGACAAGAGCGAGAATCGTCTCGGAAAGCTTTGCGCAATCTACGCTCCCCAACAAAAAGATGCCCCTATGAGAAAAATAAGCATTGATTCAAAGTGCCCTGAGTGTCAAGTAGGATACAGGTAGAACCAATGGTTAACAAGGAATAATTAGGCACCGATGCATCAAAACTTATGATGCACCCATTGCGTAAACGTAGCATCCACATTTTGGTGTCCAAATCACCGACCTGATAGACCTCACAATGATGGTGGTTGCCCCAACAATCTTCTATACCAGAAGCTCCTAGCTGTTGAATCTTTGGCCTTTTACCTGACTGTTACTATAATTTGTTTCTTAACCAGCAATTGAATGGTTACAAATTATGATTTTCCATTTCAGATCTTTTGGACCATCCCATCATATCAATGGTTTCAATCACCAAGAAGTGAGCCCTATTCGTGTAGAACTAAACGCATCAGGAAACCATTCATGTGCTGCTGCATCAGTACTTGATAAATGTTCTTGGTTAAAAGGCTCGTTCATAAGCGTGTAATTTAAAACACATCATACAAATATGCTATAAAAACATGTTGGAAGCATCACTTCTCGAAGGAAATGGGAAAGAAAATACAAAAGAAAAAAGAATCATAAGCACTGCAAAAATGACAGAAGGGATGGGAGGAGTTGGAAGGTTGTGCACTTTTGCTAAGTCTAAGAGGCAGGGTGAGTGCTTTCAGGGCCCACAAGATGTCTAGGCATAGAGAAGTTTTTTTTTTTTTTTTAAACATTCTTGGCATAGAGAAGTTTGAAATCATATAAAAAGGATTGTATTTGAATTGAGAAATCTACAATCCCCAATGCAAATTAATGGAACAACCCAAACTAGTAGCTCGTGCAAATATAATGTATCACATCTTTGACACAACAATAATATGCACACAATCACTATAAGATACAATGATGTACTATCATTGGCAAGTAATAGAATCACAAACTCAAAAATGAAATGGACCCCAACGGTAAAAAATATGACCATTGGGCATTATGCCGCATACTATGTATGGGATGGCAGAACTGCATAATCCACTGCATGCTCATTGAACAGAAAAGTATGCCATCACATACTGTGTATGCGATGGCATAACCACATAATCCACCGCATACTCATTGCACAGAAAAATATCCCATTGCATACTCTCATTTTCACATACGCCATCATGGCATATGCGATTTTCCAGGGCCATTTTGCATATGCAATTGCACAATCAGTTATGCAATCATATATGATAACACTGGTCAGTGGAAATGGTAGCAAAAGCTCTTAGCTGAATGTTGACAAGGCAGTTGAATAACTAACTTGTGACTTTATAGTGGGCAAGGATCTTTCCTGTTTGAAGAAATACTCTCTAATTTGATGCTTCTGGGGAAAAGGGAGTTATTGGGGATTTGGCTGGATGTCAATGGGGTTTGGGAGATTATAAGTGTTTTTTGATGCAAGAGGGTTGCTTTCCTTCTTATCTGGGGCTTCCCTTGTGTGTTGGTAAATTGGCGAAAATTTTGTGGGCTAATGTGATTGAAAGAATGGAATAGCCTAGAAAAGTAAATATTTCTCCAGCGTTGGTAGGATTACACTTATCGAAGAAACACACTCTAACATGTTGGTTTATTTCATGTATGTATTTTGGTGCCTTCCCAATGTTATCCGTCACCTAGAAAAGGTTACCAAGAGACTTCCTAAGGGCGGAGATGGAAGAAAAGAAGTATCGTCTGGTGGATTGGAAGGAAGTGAGTTCACCGCATGAAAACATGAACTGAACACCCTTATGGAATTTGCTTTGGAGATTCGGCACTGAAGATGGGATCTTGTAGGTGCAATTAATTCTTGAAATATGGTGCCCAAGAGGGTGGTTGGATCGCCTGGCCTTCCTTACTGTACAAAGCATCAAGCATTTGGAAGGCATTTGCAAGTGACATCAATGATTTTTCCAGAGGGGAAGAGTTTGTGTTGGATGATAAAGATGTGATGGTTAATCAGTGTTTTAACAAAGAAGGAGATTAGATGGTGTGGTTTCCCCAATTTCATAGAAACCTCGTGGAGGGAGAAATAGATGACTTCACTAGATTGCAATTCCTCATTGGGCCTCTATTCTCAATCCAGGAATAGTTGGTGTTGGAAGTTGGATCCTTTTAGTGCTTTCATAGTTGGATCATTATGTGTTGGTAGGAGCTCATGCAAGCACGGAATCGGGGTCCTAAGGTAAAAGAAAGCAGGTGTTTTTTGGCAGTTCTTGTTGCTAGCGGCAATCTAGCCAATGTGAAAGGAACACAACACTAGGACTTTCAGCAATAAGTCCCAGTCGCAGGAGGTTGTCTTCCTTAAGGCTAAAAGTAGGGTGTTATTCTGGGCATCAAGGCTTTCCCTGTTTAAGGGATGTAAAAGGGAAGATATGCTAGATCCCAAAGGTGGCTGCCTTTCAAGCTTTATTTGCAGAGTGGATGATCTCTCATTGACCCTTTTGTTCTCTTTTATTTATTTATTTATTTTTGTATGTGAATTCTCTTTTAGTAAAATCTTGAATTATCATTCAAACAAAAGATGTATGGGAGTCAACTGAACTATGAATCCTTTCCTTGGGTACCCAATTGGGTTATAGCATTGAAGTTTCATTCAATAGACATGGGATCTTAACAAACACCAGATCTTGCTGAAACCATAGAAGAAACCAGAGAATCTCATAAGCAAAGTAAAAGTAGTTTTCTCCAAAAACATTCAAAAATCTAATATTCTAAAGTGAGGGATTCGAAGCTCCTCTCCAACTCATGGAACCAAGTTTCATTCATTGGTGGCGGAATATCTTCGTAAGTTATAAACCAGATTAGTGCCTGAAATAACTTTTCATCAATAACTGAGAGTTTAATGCCATCTGATTGCTAGAAATCAAATCTGTTGCTAGAAAAGCTGTACAGTAGCTGGAAAAGCTGTAAAATTGCTGGAACTTTGATTCTAAGGACCTGTTTGTTCTTCTAATTTCCTGTGTAATTCCAAGTAATGAGCCATCATTATCTTTGGGCAGTGTTTGTTAACACATGAATTACGGCATGACAATTGAGATTCAAATGCAGTAAAATACAAGAGACAAAGGAAATTGTAATCATTACAAATTTTCTATTGCAAAACTACCCTATTTACAGTGATTCCTGTATAAAACAAACATCCTAAGGTCAGTCGTCAGTACAGTCAAATTCACCTGACATCATCAGGAAGTAATGTGGAAAGTAATCAATTACCCATTTGCAGCCAATTACTGCTGTGATTGGAAAAACAAACAGGCCCTAAAGGTGTGTTTACTACTGAAAATCTATCCTTAGCCACTAGAAATTGTTTCTAGTGGCTGGAAATAATTTTGCTGCTCGAAATTGCAATTAGTCGCTGTTTTTGTTTATTAACATGTAGATATCCAAGTCAGTGGCTGATATCGTCTTTGGAACATATTGTGCTGGAAGTTATTCCTTTTCGTACCAGCATGCTGGAGGTTGTTCTTAATTGCTAGAATCTTAAATTTGTATTGCTACCATTTATAGTTTAGGGAACACTTCCATTTGTTTGTCCAATACTTGTAGCATTTGAGGAAGCAATTGATCAGAACCATTAATGTCTTAATGGCATGTGTCACCTAGTGGTCTAGTTCTTCAGCATTGTTGATATGGGATAAGCTTGGACACTGGGGAAAAATTTAAAGAAAAAATCCTAACACTTAAAGAGGTGCCAAATGAACAGAAAGTTAAGAAACAAAATACAGCACTGGTTAACACTGAACCAGAAAAGGTCAAATATTCAATGGCAAGGGTTCATCTGGAGCTATTTTGGTGCATGGGCCATCCACGGTGAGGCCTATCCCAAGATCATGGGGTTGTTCTTCCATCGACTAGAATTATAAGCTAGTAGTTACAAACCAGGAGAAAAGCAAGAAACATTGGAGAATGCCAAGCAAACAAGGCCTCAAGAAAAATCTTACTTTATAGATCACAGCCGCAAGATTTCTGGCAATTGTATCTTTGTAGATATATTTTCCAAGAAAATTATCTTTTGCGGCAACCATTATCTTCGCAGTTGTACCACCTGTTATAAGACTAAGTGGGTACCAAAGATAAACCTGTACCAGTTGCCAAAACCCAAAATAAATAAATAATAAAATCCATGTTGCTATCAGCAAAACTGAAATCACCAATTAAGCAAGTATGGACTTGAAAGGAGCAAACATGACTGCCAAAAAAAATCACCAAAAAAGACAAATTCAGCAATGAAATCACAATAACAATGCAGTTATGAAAAAAAAAGGGGGGGGCACAGCTAAAATAGAGCAAACCAAAGAACACAACCACCTAGAGAATCAGAAGAACTCTGTACATCTATAAAAGATAATCACCAGAAACCGATACATGGTACAAAGAAGTGAAAAAAAAAGAGTCACAGAACTATAGAAAACAGTTAGGTATCACCAATAAATGCAATTGTCATCCCAAACCCACCCACCCACCCCCCACGCACACACGGACAACAAAAAGAAAAAGAAAACACTGACTATAAACAAATTGCAAAAGTTCACACTTTTTTGTTGGCAACAAAAGAGGATAAAAAATCTTCGAAATTCCATACCTAAAAATACAGACATGGACAATAAAAATTTTGCAAAAGTCCAAATGTAATACCAAAAAATTCTCTTCAAAGTTCCACTTACAAATATAAAAGTTGCACATGACTTGTGTGTTCGAATTGCTGCACATGAGATTGTGCATGAAACATCTCCTACCATCTATTGGTAGTAGGCAGGAACCCTATGCACATTCAAACTTTCCGCCGAAAGGTACAGGGAATGTGCATATGGATTCTCAGCCACAAATGTGAAGTGGAAGGTGTTGGGCGCATAATGTCATGTCTCCCACCCATTGGTGGTGAGCAAGAATCCTATGCACTTTCGGATTTGAATAAGGATTCCCACAATAAATATATAGTAGATGATGTTTCATACACTATCTGTTGTACACTGACCGGTATTTGTGATACAAAATGCCCATCCATCCATGCATAATTACAAAAATCCAACACCAAAAGATACATGTTCTTGTTTTCTTTTTTATTGCTAAAGAATATATTTTGTGTTTTTTTGGTGTTGGGTTTTATAATTCTGCCAGGCATGGATATGAATACAACAAAAAAAAAAAAAAAAAAAAAAACCCCTCACATCTTATGAAGTAAACCATCTCTAATTCATCATTATCATCATTGTCTTGCCCTGATATTCAGGGTTGCCATATAAAGATGAAAAGACAAATAAACACCATGCAACTGTATAAAATTACAACACAAAATATAAATAAATAAATAAAGATACTCCGGCAAAGGCTGATAACCCATATGGTGCACATTGCCACAATGCACATGGGAGATACTTACCCGAATCCAACCCATCCAAGTTGTAGGACCCATTTTAGAAGGGGACTAGTGCCAACATCAGATTTATTGAAGAATCCTATTTCCTAACATCTAATAAATGGACACTTGTTTGTTGAATACAGACCCTTACTACTTTAATCTAGCCATCCATTGATGAGCTCCAAGTAGACAGATCAGATCATCCACTCATCCACCACAAGGACCAGAAAATTTGGACAGTTTAGGTTAAGGTTACATGCATGACGTGCATAGAGTAGCTATTTGTAAGCATGTGGCTCTGCATACCCCATCAACATAACAAATAACTCTTATAAAACAGGAAAAGGTTCATTGATAAGCATTAATAGCCCAGTTACCAAGAACCGTACCCAGCAGACACATGGAAGCGATTGAGACCGTTCATCTGCTGGGTCCTGACTTGGATGAGCTGTACTAAAAAAAATATCACTAGTTAAATTACCCTAGCCACCAATTGTAAGAAAAATAAAATCCTACTGAGCATTGACAATTGGTTGGACTTTTCTCCCAACCGTGCAATGATAATCCTCAGAAATCACCCAACAGCAGCTACAATCACCATACCAGTGTGACGTTCAGGGTACCCCAAAACCATGTTAGGGCTGCCCAACAGACAAAAGGGTTCAGATCTACATGTGTGCCACATGCAAGAAATAGAGTGATTTATAAGTAAATCATGATATTTGCATTTAGAATTGCTCACTTTCACCATAAAAACAAGACCGAAGAAAAACCAACCTGAAATAACATTATGATCAATATAGAGCTGTAAACTTCCGCATCTGGTACACAAACCACAATCAGAAATCCATACTACAGAATTACACAAAGAACTGTCCTAGCGTACCTCACACTAAGTACCTATCGGGGTTACTTCTGCAAACTGAGAGCCATGTGGGTGGAACTTCCATGGGATCCACCCCGTCTATAAGGTAATCTGCCTCATGTTAACCATTGAACCCAAAAATCAAGATAATCCAAAGCTCAGGTAAGCCGTAGGCCACAACATAGGAAGCAGTTGGAATGGAATGCCCACCATTAGTTTTTTGTATCCATGGTCTGATGTGCCACTAAAATCACATTATTCCAAAAATCTTGCAGCCCATATCACATGAATATAGAGGTTTTAGGTATAAAATTTTTGAGGTGGCCTACCTGAGTGTAGAATGAGTGTGATTTTTGGGATCAAGCCCAAACAAGGGGTGGTGTACCTGATGTACGGGTGGATTGCACGTTTCTCCCACGTTGAAGAAAGTAACCCCAATAGGTATCTAGTGCAAGGTATGCAAACATTTTCCTTACAAAAACCATAAACAGAGGCCATGTGGTTGTGAGTATTTACAAAATTAACCAAAAAGAAGAAGAACAATAAAAAGGAAATCACCAAAAAAAAAAAAAAAAAACCCACACAAACATAACAAAAACCAACTGAATTACAATCAACGAAGCATGCGCAGTGATAGAAATGATTCATCATAGAAAGGAGGGAAGAGAGAGAGAGAGAGAGAGAGAGAGAGAGAGAGAGAGAGAGAGAGAGAGAGAGAGAGAGAGAGAGAGAGAACAGACACTGTCGGTTCGGATGAAGATGACGAATCTTGGGTTGCCATCATCTTCGATTTTGGGCAAGCCTGGAGGCGGCGTCCTTTGGAACTGTCGAGATTGCACCCCTTTCTTTCCCTTTGCTTCCACCACCAAATGTTTCTTCTGCTGCCTTCTGCTGCAGCTGCTCGAACGTGAGAGGGTTGAAGTTCTAAAGAAGCCGTTTTCGTGGGTACTCCTAGATTTCGATAGAGGAAGTCGTACCAGAGCATTTAGAGACATACCCACTTCCATTCTCTCCCTCTCTCCCACACACTCTCTAAGTGCAATCCAAGATGGAGATAAACCAGGGAAAGAAAAACAAGTCTGCCTGTCTTCTTTTTATCCACATTTTCTATTTTCCAGGGAACATCCAACCGTCCGACGAAGGGACTTGCTCCGCCGCAAAATTTACATGTGGTGCCCACCTTTTCGGTTGATCCAGTTCATCTCTATTGTGGCCCAGCTGTTGATGGGAGAGATTCCGTTGGGCCCATCTTCTTATCGTGGACTGGACTATGTGACAGAAAAGAAGGATATCCTGTCGTGTAAAAATACAATTGAAGGCAAAAATCATTTACATAGAGAATCATATACAAGGAACTACCAAATCTTCTCTAAATAGCAAGATAAACACCATGCTAACAACTGAACAAATTTCGTACTCAAATATTAAGTACCGACAACTAAAGCAAGTCTCTATGTAATTTCCTATTTTAAAGGGAGTATAAATAACTGCTAAGATAGCACCTTTCCTTAGCTACATCAGCACGCTGGCACGTAACATTGCCCCCTTTAAAGCTCGCTAATGTCCAAATGGCGTGAAAACACTCACTTTATATTCTCATATAGTCTCTTCACGTGTTCTTGGGTTCTTATTGGATTTGCGTCAATTTCAAACTAAGACTCATTTATTCGAGTGGTGGCTTCAGTTGTGCTCAATCCCAACGGACCTAACCTATTTGAAACGGTGTTTTAAACACATAATTATGGTCTATATAGACTTACTCCTTTTCTGAATTCATTCATTAAACACCAATGATTTCTTTCTCCATTTCTTCAAAAATAAGTCTCTGATTTGGTACTTTGCAACCGAGTTTGTCACCAAGTCATCTCACTTTGTGTTTAAGTTTTGCAAGCTAGTTCAACTCTATGTGCACCATTGGAACTGGGTAATAGTCTTTGTATCTTGCAGGCCAATTGTCCAAGATTCTTGTTGCACTTGGGATGCAGTCCAAGTAGGATAGATTTGATTTCAAGCCGAGTGACTCAATCACATTTCGACTCAAATAAATAAGTTATCTTTTCTTTATTTCATTATTTAGTTTTCTATTTTTATATATTTTTATTTTTTACTATTATATATTGTTTCTAGCACATTATTTCCAACAATCTTAAAATCAAATATTCAATTATTAAAAACAGTGAATATCTTATTTAATATTTAGAAACTAAAAAGTTTTCTTCATTATTTACTTTTTGTAATAAGTGTTTGACTATTTCTCTAACTAGTTGAAAACCAAGTTACAAATAGAACTCTATTGTATTCCATGGCTACCATCATAGTTAACCCTACGATTGAACTGTCGAAAAATTGAATCATTCGCTACACAAATTTTCAAAAGATGGAAACAGAAAATCAGTTTTACATTAAAATCATTAAAAGGTTTTTTACATTTTTTTTTTTATATTCATTTGTAGTTAATCTAGCCAACGAAAATAATTTTAGAGATGCTAATAAGTATAAATATTATATCATGAATATCTTGTCCAATGAATTATACATCTATATTTCTTATGAATTTGCTAAATACATTTGGACTGCACTAGAAAAAAAATAATGTCTTTGAAAATGTCATATATAAGAAACACATTATTGCAAACTTCATTCATTATGAAATGACAGATGATAAACATGTCATGAATCAGATTCATGATTATCAAAATCTAATACATGAACTGATGATTGAAAGAATGAAAATGAATGAAGAATTCTTATCGGGAGCGTTGATTGAAAAGCTACGTCATTCATAAAAAGAATATAAAAACATAAGAAAATTGACATTTCTTTACAAACTATAATCGTATATATAAGAATAGAGAAGGCTAACAGAAACATAAAACAAATTAAATATGCAAACGAGTTAGTTTCAAAAGCTAACCCAGTAAAAACAAGTTAGGCACAAAAGGACAAAAAGAAATAGAATTGTTACAACTGTTGAAAGCATGTACATCACTTTAAGAAGTGTAGGTTCAAAAGAAAACAAACAACTAATTCAAAAAAAAAAATGAGCCATTTAACTACTGTAAGAAGCTTGGACATTATGAAAATGAATGTATGCTTAAAAAAAATATAAAATCTCATGTTAATCTCACTAAAGTTGAAAAAATTCAGACATGGTTGTCACTATAGTGTCTAAAGTATTCTTAGTAAATAACATGAAATAGATATTAGACACTAGGGCAACTCGGCATGTATATAAGGATTAGAGCATATTTACCTCATATCAAGTGACAAGAGATGAGGAACAAGTGTTCATAGGAAATGCCCGATGCTCTCTAATTGTTGTAAAAGGAAATGGTCTATTCGTTGTAAACGTTTCTTATGTAATAAAAAGATGGCATTCATGGTTCTACTTATATTGTTGAATCTCTTTCATTATGGTATAGTAGATTATGATACATAAACGTAGAAGCCTTGAAAAGAATGAAACAAATAGGATTACTGTTGTAATTGGATGTCTTAAATCTATAATCCCCGCGCTACTCGACCAGTCGAGGACAGCTCGACGCGAAGTCCAGCGTGTTTTTTCTTTTAAGTGTCCGGGCTGCTCGACCAGTCGAGGGTCAGGCTCGACCGGTCGAGGGTGACCTTCAACCAGTCGAGGACCTGGCTCGACTAATCGAGGGTTACGCA
Source organism: Magnolia kwangsiensis (assembly GCA_037074715.1). Lineage (NCBI taxonomy): Eukaryota > Viridiplantae > Streptophyta > Magnoliopsida > Magnoliales > Magnoliaceae > Magnolia > Magnolia kwangsiensis. Next base: position 103,952,046 of record CM073574.1, read on the forward strand.
GATTGTGTACGGATTTTACGCGGACTGTGTAAATTTGAGGCGGTTTCGCAGAGGTGCGGAAGAAGAGTTTCCTAAACTATAAATAGGGGTCCCCAGGGCTATTCTAGGGTATGTTAAGGCTTTCTAAGGGGTTCCAAGGGTTCCTAAAATAGTTTTAGAGTTTTTAAATGTCACACCCTAAACTCAAAAATCGGATTCACAGGAATCCTAATTGCCGAACCCGGTGCCGACAGCCTTCGTAGTACCCCGTTCTCGACCCCCAGCGTACATATGCCAGGTTCCGATCCTGGGATCTTACAAGGAGAATTTTCCAACGTACATTTGTCTCATGAGAAGCATAATCACAAGTATACTCAAATTGTAAAGGCAACATCATCATTACATATCCACTAATATAATCATTTGAATACAATGCTGAAAGGAAAATACATATATCGAAATCAAAGCTTCAGAGGACAGCTGAACGCTCCAAGCTCAATGTTGCTGCAACCTAATGCCACCTGCACGCATCTATCGTGCATAAGCTTACAAAAGCTTAGAGGGTGGTGAAAGTGTGTGCACAAGATAAGTACCAAGTATACCATAAAGCCCATAAATCATACATCATCGGAATAATCGAAAAAACTGACAAGATCATAAATCATACAATATCAGAGTAAGCAGAAATATACTGGTAAGTCCATGAGTGCTATCAACCGTACCAAGGCTATGCGATGCAAGACATAATAAGACAATAACAAATGATGAGGACGCAATATGTAAATCCTGATGAGCCACGAATACCATCAATCTCATCTAGGCCATATAAGTGCAAAAACATAGTAACCCAAGATGCTAAGTACTGCGGATGCAATGTAATATGCGGTGCGAATGAAATGACCATGTTGGAATGTGAAGTCGGGATGATAGTACATAGTATCGCAGGCTATGGGGTCCACCATAAGAGACTTCTATCCAAACCAGTCTCATTTCTAAATTTGGATAGTCTGACTCAATGTGGTAAACTCCTAATCTCAGGTTAGTCGCGCACCCATCTGAAATCCTAGCCATGTGAAGGTATACGTAATAAATAGTTACGCACCATCACCCGAGTGGATAGTGAATAAATGGATATACAATTCCTGCTAAATAAGTCCACGTATCAGTACGATTGCTCTCTGGAGAAATCACCAGGGTCTATTACACTCTACACCGACTGCCTCATCCCTAACTGCACAGCCTAGTGAGTGGAAGAGACCCCACTACCGCCTAGCTAGCAGTTTGTCAATACCTAATCGGCTCGTCGATAGCGGACCCATTTACGAGATAGTCATACTCAGCTTAGCTTATAGCCCCCTCATTTGCGCAGATAAGGCCACACACCCTTCCAACAGATCATTACACAGTGAGAGACACAGCCTCATGGTATAGGCACCGGTGCTCATATTCCACTCGGTCTAGACGTTGGAGCATCTCCTGGTACCAATGAGGTTCTGAAATTTTCACCCAAGGACATCCTACGTGTCCATAGTGTTAGAACCAAGTATTTTCGGTGTTCCATCTAGCCATCCACGATGTGTCTGTGGAAGCCATGACCCTGATGTCACTAGGGCATACAATAATCATGTCACACATATGCGAGATGCATGAGTCACACTGTCCAGTCATGCAACAATCCTGCGTATACCACGCACTCATATGGGTAACTCCTATCAGTGAGTCCCATAAATAATCTGCCCAATGACTATGCTATGATCAGTCACTACTCATCTCAAGCATACATATGATGTGAATGACATGAGTTATGAAATTATACTAAGCATGTTATAAGGTAATGAACTATCCTCACAATGAAGATAAGCCTAGACAGCCTACACACAATAAGTATGAGCTTATCAATGGGCCCTAGGGAGAGTTATAATGCGGACATTTAACCAACATTATTCTTACAATGTGGACATCAAACTAACATTGCTCCCAAGGCATAACCCACTATAAATGTCATTACATAACCCATGGTGGAATCACATAATACAATAGACCCTGTATACATCCCATTGGGCCTCAACCCATGGGCCTTAGAATACATCAAAATGGGCCTCATCATATGGTCCTCATACACATCACGATGGGCTTCAATAACGGGCCTCATACACATCAAGGTGGGCCCCAATAACGGGCGCTAAATACATCACAATGGGCCTCAACCCACGGGCCTTTATACATCACAATGGGCCTCAACCCATGGGCCCCAAATATATCACAATGGGCCTCAACTCACGGGCCCTAATACATCACAGTGGGCCTTACCAAATGGGCCAAAAATATATCACAATGACCTCTACCCATGGGCTCTAAATACATCACAATGGGCCTTAACCCATGCGCCCTAATACATCACAATGGGCCTCAACCCATGGGCTCCAAATGCATCACAATGGACCTCAACCCATGGGCTCCAAATGCATCACAATGGGCCTCAACCCATGGGCCCCAAATACATCACAATGGGCCTCAAATACACAACAGTTGGACCTCAACTGATGGCAATAAAAATACATCCAGGTGAACAATCTGCCCACACGTTCAAATAGTGGACGGTGTCGATATATATCAATGTGGGGCCTGCTGCCAATAAAGGAGCAGCTAGATGGCTACTGCACAGGCAACTGGCTGCACTTAGAAAGGCAAAGGTGGGTACCACGTAGGGCCCACCGCCATGCATATATCATATAGTATATATAATAATATATATATATATATATATATATATATATATATATATATATATATATATATATATAATACAAAATACTATTTAGTAGTGGGATCCACAGCACTTGCTGCCACCATATGGCAATGGGTCCCACCATCAGAATAGATGGACGGCCTGTGTAAAACACATACATCATGTGGGAGGTCCCACCGTCCAGTGGTGTGGATGGTGGTGACAAAACACATACACCATGCTAGGTCATCCACTGCCGTGGATGGTGTGCTACATAACACATACATCCTTGGGTCTCTCGTGGGGCCCACCATAATGATTTATTTTCCATCCAAACCGTTGATAAGGTCATACAGATGTGGATGAAAAGAGAAACAAATTTCATATTAATCCAAGACTTCTATAGAACCCAAACAGGGTTTCAATGGCTGGCGTTCAATCCCACTGTTTCCTATGATGTGGGCCACCTGAGCTATGTATACGGCTGATTTTTGGTGGGGGACCCACTGGCCTACGGGGCCCACCAATGCACGGTGTGGATGGTCGGGACACATCACGGTGGGGCCCACACATGGGACCGTGGTCCCTATCCGCCCGCCCATGGCACAACAGCGCCTACTGTTCTGTCAATGGCAACAGGTGCTGCTACTTAGATTTTTTTTTTTTTTTGAAAAATTGGTTTTCCTGAGGTTTTTCTGTGGTAGGGCCCACATCAGGGGAATTCACCCCATCCATTAGCTCCCATGGCTCAAAACAAGCCAAACAAGCCCAATATTTGAGGCGTTTTGGCTTATAAAATCATTAGGTGATTTTTCAACGGTAAAAATCACAGTTTGCTATGCTATGGCTCACCAGAAATTCGGATCAACTTCATTTTTCAGCTCAATGCCTAAAATGATCTAAGGAATGAAATGAACAGCTTGGATTAAAAACATACATCAAGGTGGGGCCTGTGGGAGCGGTCCACCCCAAAACCAAAAGAAATCTCTCTCTTTTTTTATTATTAAAATTTACAATTCACGTCCAGCGTCTCTGGACGCTGTACGGCTTGGCATGACACATATATGTAAGGTGGGCCCTGATCAGGTGGGCCACCAAATGATGGATGGTGTGGGTACAACACATATGTGAAGTGGGCCTCACCTACAAACGACTTGGATCCAATACATGCTTCATGGTGGGGTCCATCCAAGTGGCCACATGACCATATCATCACACACAAAAATAAATAAATAAAAAGAGAGGGAGAGAGAAAGAGAGAAAGAGGGACACGCATGATGGAGGGACCCCGACACTATGGGCCCTCCATTTTAAGCATCCAATCATATATCAAGTGGGTCCCATTGCATGTGAGCCCACCACATCAAAGATCAACAGTGGAGATCCCTTCTCCACCAAGATGTAAGGTCTAGATGACCATTTTTTTAAAAAATTAGAAAGTAAACATTATGATGGGGTCCATGGAGAATGGCCCCATCATGGAATGATAATAAAATTAAGGTGGGCATCGACCACATCTAGGGTCCCAAGTGAGATCCATACCATCAATCGGTAGGCCTCACTTGGTCCATCATCAAAACATGGAAAGATCTAGCCTAATAAGCACCCACCTTCGATCTTCTTGGTCCGTTGAAAAACCAATCTCCTTGTGTCTCACTTTGATGGTGGAAGATGAGGTTTGAATGACTAGGATGATGGATTTGGGATGGAAAAGTGGGCTATCAAAATCACTCTTTTCTCTCCATGGAAAGGCTTGGACGTGCACTCTCTTCCCTTGCTTGGAAAGTGTGTTGAGAAAAGAGAGAGAGAGAGAGAGGGATGTAAAGAGAGAGAGAGTAGCTTAGGTAGGCCATAATTACTTGTAAGAGAGGGTGGCTAGCAATAAATGCTTGTAAGAGGGCTAGGGGTAGGGTGGCTAGCCATGAGTGCTTATAAGAAGGGCTAGGGGTAGAGTGGCTAGCCATGAGTGCTTGTAAGACGGGCTAGGGGTAGGTAGGGTGGCTATAGCTAGGGTGATGTCATTCATAACCCTCATAATTATCTAGGGATTGGTGCCACATGGGATGGGTGGGTCTCATAATGTGCGGTCCATGGTCATTATAATGCACGGTCCGCATCTTATGATCTAAGCGTCGGATTGGAGTACGAGATGCGGAGTTGGACAGCGGCGATGGTGCGGTCGCAATGGTACAGGTCTCTGATCAAGTCGACTCAAATCTACATGATATGACTTAAGATCGCGCGTGAACATCGATTATAGGTCACAGGTTATTGGAATTTGTTGGGAAGGATCACGAAAGTCGACGGAACAGTATGGATTAGGACACGGGTCTTACACTAAAAGGTATAGCAAGGGTGAGATTTGAGGTCATTTGAATTGGGTAAGTCATTTCTCTTTGTAATTTCTATTTTCATAGTGGAATTCTATTACTTTGTGCCATGGTTTTTTTCCATCAGAGTTTTCCACTTAAATCTTTGCATTCTCTTGTGATTACTTAGTGCCATTGGATTGCTATCCTAGATCTAGATTTGTGTGATTCCGCAGGACAAATCCCCAACAAGTGGTATCAGAGCAATCGTTGGGGCACAAATCTGAATATGAGGGATTAGTAATAATGAAAAACACTAGGTATGATATTGAGAAGTACTCAGAGAAAAATAATTTCGAGTTATAGAAGATCAAGATGATCAGTTTCTTAATCAAGCAAGGTGAAGAAGGTGCTCTTGAGGAGTAAAAGTCTACTATGACTGATGATAAATGTAATACTCTTGATAAGAAGGCTTTATCATCGATCCGTTTATGTCTCATAGATGAGGTTCTCTACAATGTCATGAGGGAGAAAATTGCGGTTAAGTTATGGGCGAAGTTAGAAGATGTTTATGTGAAAAAATTATCTGAAAATCGCTTACACTTGAAGCGGCAGTGGTATAACTTTAAGATGGCAGAGGGTGGAGATCTGGAGGCTCACATTAGTAACTTTAATAAATTGGTTTGTAAATTATTGGATATGGAGGAAATGATGAAAGATGAATAACAAGCATGTATGTTATTGAATTCTCTTCTAACGTCTTATGAGTCATTCAAGGACACAATGTGCACCATGAATAAAACCTTGAGTGTCGATACCGTTATCTCAGCCCTTCAAGGGAAGGCTATGAAAAGCTTAATAGTGACAAGAGGATATCTTCTGATGCGCTGCTTACAAGGGGTACGAATTCTAAACAAGGTACAAGTTCTTCATGTTTTAAGTCCAAATCCAAGGGCAATGGAAAAAGAAAGGTAAAGTACAGGAATTATGGGATGGAAGGACATGTGAAGAAGGATTGTGCAAATCCTAAGTCTAAGAGAGAAGATTCCGAGGCTTCATACATGGAGGCCAATGTTGCCATGTCAGATGGATCGAGTGGATGTGATGGTGATGTTTTGTCTATGTCTATGATCAGACGACCATACGATGATCGTAAGGGCGAGTGAATACTAGACACAGGGGCATCTTTTCCCATGACTCTTTATTGGAGTTGGTTCACCAGTTTTAGGGAGTGCGATGGTGGACAGGTGTTTATGGGTAATGACTTTACCTGTAATGTTATGGTTGTTGGTACGGTGAGTGTCGAGATGTTTGATGGGATAACATACCTTGATTGATGTGAGGTACATTCCTGACATGAAGAAGAATATGATTTCTCTTGGTGTACTTGGGGTAATGGGCTTCAAGTTCACAGGTATTGATAGTGCTCTTAAAGTATCTAAGGGGGTACGAGTAATCATGAAAGCACAACGACTCAATAATGTTTACAGGTTGATCGGGAGCACTTCAACAGGTAGAGCTGCAATGGCTGTAGCAGATTCCACCTCTGTACGTGTGTGGTATGTTGGGTATGGCCACATGAGTGGATAGGGTAGGAAGGCTGAGAAGCGTGGACAGGGATACAGAGTAGGTGGAGCAACCATCTATGAGAAGAATCATATGATATAATCACAGGATATTGGCAAGGTACCTGGATGACTCCAATATCGCAGGGGATTCATCTTCCATTCAGATGACTTTAGGTGAGCTTGGAGATGAGGAGTGGAAGGTGACTATGAGCAATGTGATGGATTCGTTATACCAGATCGACACATGAGAGCTGGTGAAACTTTCAGTGGGCCAGGAAGCGGTTGGATGCAGGTGGATCTTCAGGAGGTTACAACATAGATAAGAGCAAGTAGCGAAGGGTTATACTCAGAGAGAAGGGATCGACTTCTTCGAGATATTCACATCGACGGTATAGTGGGTGTCTATTAGATCCATGATTGGTGCTGGTTGGCCAATGTAATCTTGACCTAGAATGATGGATGTGGAGTCTACACTTCTATACGGGAAATTAGAAGAGCGGATCGACATGAAGCAACTAGAGCAGTTCGAAGTTAAAGGGGCTGAGAAGAAGAGTTTGCAGGAGGTCGTGATACGACCTGTCGCTTAGGTAGTGGTTTTATTCCTTCATGGTGGGTCAGGTATTGTATGTTGATGACATGTAGATTGCCAATTATGTCATGTCTGAAATCAATGTACTGAAGACTCGATTAAGTGGGACATTCAGGATGAAGGATCAGGGGGCCGCAAAGATGGTTCCCAGTATTGAGACTGGAAGAGGAGTAGGCTTTGACTATCTCAGGGAGAATACCTTGGGTAGGTATTAATCAAGGATGAGATGGACCAAACAAAGCCAGAGAGCGTTCCCTACACGTCTGTAACATCTTGTAAAAATCTGTATAAAGGCCTGAGTACTACCTTAGGCAGAAATCCCTAAGGATTATATCCTGTAAAAAATTAGGTGAAATTTATTTAAATACTAAACTAAATAGGCAGTGGATTTAGCTTGAACCACTATCTATATAAATGACAAGACCCAAAACTATCAAAAGCAATGACTCAAAACTACTTAATAACCTAGGAGAAATCTCAAAAGTCAGTTGCTCTCGGGAGCACATTGAAACTTTGAATCAGACTTGGATCACACGTCGAAAGTCCGATGACCGTGAAACTATAGGGTTATATTCGCCTTACTGGGTTTGATGACCAGCATGGGAATCGAGCCCAAATAGTATCCAAAAATACACAACTTGAGCCCTGAGCGAAGTGTGTGAGAAACACGAATATCCTTAGAAAAGGTATTGAAACATAAGTGAATTGGGCCATTCTTTTAAGGGAAAAATTGAAGATTTTAGACCATAAATTTCTGACCAAACTTCACCCATGGATCAGGGAAATTTCTCTGCACATATTTATATACTTGTGGCCCTGGTCGAGCGATAATGACCGTTGATCTAACACGGGTCCTCCACGGTCGATCCTCTAATTCGATCGTACCAAAATCATAACCTAGCTTGGATCCATGGTCAGAGAAATTGCTCCATACCGTAGGTGGTAATGGACCTCCATATGAGTCCCGTTTGCCTGAAACAGGCACCCTTTGGCTATAACCTAAGTATACTCCACGGGCTTAGGTTATAGCCAAAGGTCACCTAGCTTTCAACACAAGTTAGGTTGAAAAATGATGGTGTAGCGAAACGGGAGAGATCGTTGCTGGGATTCACTCTCACTACTCCACGGGCTGAATCACCTCTCCCGTTTCGCTACACCATCATTTTTCAACTACGATTTGGGTAAGAAATCCTAACCCTTATCTCATTGTAGAAATCTAAGTTGGTAGTTTGTCAACCTAGCTAACCTATTATGTCATATAGGTGTTTGTCGTCTCGTTTTTAGAAATGTACAGTCTAAACAGGGTCCGAATTGAGATTTTCGATGAAAGGTGTGGACTATAAACATTTAGGTTATGGTTTTTAAGGCTTTTACTGTCAGCTAATGATTTATGTCTGACTTGACTGCTGCCATATCATCTTAAACACGTCGATTTCGATATATTACACATGTATGAACTATGTTGTATGAAAATGCATTCCATGTGCTTGTTGAAATGTTTGAATGAATGTAAAATCCTAATTTGTGCTTACCATGCTTTCTAATTTAATATCCATGTTTGTTATGTGCTTCATAACCGATGTTGTGTAATGAATCGTTATAATTCATGTTGTAACTAATTTACTCTATGTACTTAGTAATGTGTAGTTTAAGTGTTTGATAAAATGTCTGAATGAGAAAAATATTGATGATTGACATTTATTAAGTGTAATAAGATAGGATGCTTAATTTCTTTAATCATATGTACCGCTACACGACTTATGGATTTAATGCAAGTGCTTGGCGACATGTTCCATGTGTTTGATAAAATGCTCAAATGAGTGTTGTATTTGGATTGTTTGTTAAATGCTTATATGATTACCACATGTATCCACATGTTATATCTGAGTAAGATTGGTCCAGGCAGTCAGTAATGATTCTCGTTTGAGTGGTTGAACTAGTCTCGTCACATTGATATGTTCGATGAATTTGCATCGTACAACGATTGACGACAGTGGTTAGGCCATGGGGGTGCTTATGCGCTCTATGTCGATTAATTCGGTGTACGCACGTACCAATCGAACTGGTCTAATAACCCAATTAGCCTACTGTGTGTTTACCATGTAAAGACATCCCTGCTTGAATCTAAGGTACCACTTATCAATGTAAAATTCCATTTCAATTATGGTACTACGATCTATTAAGACTCATGAGCTGGGCATGGTGGTATGGGACATCGTGGTCAAGCTGTCAGCCTACGCTGGGGTGACGAGCCTCCTCGTAGTGATCAGTGAGCAACCCAAATTCATGAGCTAAATACTGTGGTATAAGACACTGTATTCGATCTATCGGCCTACACTGAGGGGACGAGCCCCCTCGTAGTAACATCGAGTATAAACTCTCGAACATATCTATCCACTGTTTTTCATTAAGAGTGATGTCCTACAATTTACTTATCGTATGTGATTAACTAGGATTGATGACTCTAGATGGATCTTTCGATTGGGTAAATAATATAAAGGGAGGTACCTTAGCTTCTCGAATTTATTGTATGAATAAGCCTAATTAAATACTTGGCTAACACGATCATGCACCGCATTGCATGTGCTTTGGCGAGGAAGTACACTTTAGGGAGTTTGCCATACGTGAATGGTTGATGTAGTCGCTTGAGGGAGTGTCGTACGAGGGCATACATCATTACTGCATACCATCCTTACATTAATAAGAGTAGTTAGGGAATGATTGTTATCTTGCTTTATCATTACTGCTTGATTGAATTGATAACATGTTAACCTTTGCCTTATAGTACCATTGAGTTGATCACTCACTCCTACTCTGGGATGGTGTTTTAAAATATCAACTGGACTCTGTTATAGATGCAGGTGATGAGGACATATATGAAGCGAAGTTGGACTTCGCAGATGAGGAGGAAGAGTTCTCCTATGTTTAACTCTCTGGCAGGTCTATGTAGACCTCGTGCTGCTTCGATGAGATTTCAGGGATATATGGATTAGTTGGACACTTACATTTTGTCATTTTGTATATTTTGAGTTAAAACATGTATATATTTGGCTTGGTAATATACTCATAATCTGGAGGTTGTGAAACATGTACATATACCTTATATATCTATCTCAGTCTTCCACTTGCTTAATTACATTAACTTTGGAGTATGATATGCCGATTTAGTGTAATCTCTCTCATGTTTAATGCACTAATATGGATAACATTTAAACATCATTATCTATGTTGCATAAGTGATGCATTGGATCTTGAGAGTAGAGCTTTGCTCGACCCTTGAAATCCGGGGCGTTACACGATTTCTCCTAAAAGTTTTTCTCAGGATATGTCCTAAAACAGATGAGGAAAAGCAGGATATATCTCATGAGCCTTATTTGAATTCGTTTGACAGTGTATGCCATAGCCTGGATTAGATCGGTTATTTCACAGGTTATTAGCGTTGTGAGCAAATACCTCGATAAGTAACATTAAATAGCGGTGAGATGGTAAGAAAACTACTCTTTACTTTTAAGAAGACAGGAACAAAGTTAGAAGGGTAAGTGGATTTAGATTACGTAGGCAGTGTGGATTTCAAAACGTCCACTTCAGGTTACTCGTTTGAACTAGCGGGTTGAGCAATTAATTGGATGTCCATGTTATCCGACAGGTGCTTGAGGAAGGACACGTAACTCTGAAGGAGATTAACACCCGTGTGAATCTGGATGACATGATCTCCAAGGTCATTCCTGCAGAGAAGTTCAAATTATGTGCAATTTCTCTGGGTTTGGCGATGGCGAAAAAGAAGGATAGAGTGTGCACGAGAAGCTATGATGTGATGCATAGATAAGAGAAGAGGTCAAGAAGCTACACGGTTGAAGATTGAAGACATGGTGGAGATTGTTATAATCGGATGTCTTAAATTTTAATCCCTGCGCTGCTCGACTAGTCAAGGGGCTGCTCGACCAGTCGAGGACAACTCAACTCGAAGTCCAGCGTGTTTTTTATTTTAGGTGTCTGGGCTGCTCGATTAGTTGAGGTTTAGGCTCGACCGATCGAGGGTGACCTTCGACCAGTCGAGGACCTAGCTCGACTAGTCGAGGGTTACGTAGATTATGCGTAGACTGCTTAAATTTGAGGCAGTTTCACAGAGGTGAGGAAAGAGAGTTTCCTAAACTATAAATAGGGGTCCCTAGGCTATTCTAGGGTATGTTAAGGCTTTTTAAAGGGGTTCTAAGGGTTCCTAGAAGGGTTTTAGATTTTTTAAAGGGTATAACAAGTGTGAGATTCGAGGTTGTTCGAATTAGGTAAGTCCTTTCTCTTTTTAATTTCTATTTTCATAGTGGAATTCTGTTGCTTTGTGCATGGTTTTTTCCTATAAGAATTTTTCACGTTAAATCTTTGTGTTCTCTTGTGATTACTTGGTGTCATTGGATTGCTATCCTATATCTAGATCTGTGTGATTTCGCAGGACAAATCCTAACAATTATTACGTAACATCTCAGTCGATAACTTCAAAAAATGTGAAACTTGTATAGAATCTAAGCTTGTTAAAAATCATTTAAATCTATTTGCAAAAGTTCCAAGTTATTAGAATTTATATATGATGACTTAGGTAATTTTAGAAATTACATGTCTAGAGGAGGCAAAATGTACTATGTAATATTTGTAGGTGATTATTCTAGATATACTAAAGTATATCTTATAAGGAATAAAGATAAAGCTTTAAAATTCTTCAAGCATAAAGTAAAAGTTGAAAATCAATTTAGCAGGAACATTAGACGACTTATATCAAATAGAGGAGGAAAGTATGAATCTTCTTACTTTAGCTAACTTTGTGAAAATAAGCTTACATGTTAGTACACCTTATTATCATATTGTGCATCTCAAGAAGAATGCATGAAATTGTGTATCTCAGCTTGCATATTCTCAAGTAATTGGTAACCTAATGTATTTGATGAATTGCATTAGACCTAATATTTCATTTGCAATAAGTAGGCTAAGTAGATATACACATAATCCTGAATATGATCATTGGCTTGCATTAAATAGAATACTAAAATACTTAAAAGTATGATTGTATATGATATTCATTATATGGGGTATCATCCTATGTTAGAAGGATATAGTGATGTTATTTGGACAATTGATTTAGATGAAACAAAATTTATGAGTGGATATATTTTCATCTTTAATGAATATGTAATATCTTGAAGGTCTACTAAATAGGCTTGCATTAATTGGTCGACTATGAAATCTAAGTTTTTTGCCATAGAAAAGGACGGATCAGAACTTGAATGGCTTAGAAATCTTTTAATAGATATACCTCTATAGCCAAAACATGTGTCTGCTATTTTATTCACTATTATTGTTAAGCAGCAATTATAAGGGTCAAGAGTAAAATATAAAAGGGTAAAGGTAGACACATTGGACTCCAACACAATTTTGTGAGACACCTGTTGAATGGCAGAGCCATAGCTGTTGATTTTGTACGATAAGAAAAGAATATGGTAGATCTTCTGACAAAAAGACTATCGAAAGGATTAGTCATGGAAACATTGAAGGAAATAAGAATTAGCTTAACCGAATAAGCTACCAAAGTTGGTAACCCAACCTATACAAGTGGAGATCACATGCGATAGGTTCAATGGGTAAACAATAAGACACTATGAAACTAGGAAGCATTGCAGAGAACTTGGTGTAAACAGTGTAAGCAACAACGTGTGAGAGGATGGGTTTTTGAACTCTTAATGAATCAATAACCAAATATGGTGGTGTATCCAGTTGTTGTGTACACTTGATGGAATTCACCTATATGAGTGCGGAATTGGAACCGCTTCCTATGAGAATATATAAGACATTTCTCTAAACCACTCATGAATATCCAGGTAAAGGTACATGGTTAAAAGGAACCAAACCGCAAAACCAGCTGTAGCAAAGAATTTATGTAAGTGGCATGTATAGCTATTTACGCTTACAGAGTCAGGTTAAAGATCGATAGTCACTTAATGCCTGTAAAGATGTCTTGCTTAAAATTTTGGTTAAAGTTGGATAAACATCGACACTATTACACAACTCTTCTATCTTATACAAAGGCATTTTGAATTTGAAACAGGTTAGGGGATTGTTGTATTTTAAAAGGTTTTATTGTTTTGAAAAGTGTTTCATTTTTAGTATATCTCGTCTCAATTTGGAAAGGACCAAAGAAAAATCCACATATATAAATATAAGACAGGAGTTTTGTATGGGGCTTGAGCCAGAGGGGGGGGGGATGCTATTATCCTGAACCTGTGCCATTGACCACGCACGCGTGCACAGCTGAGCTATGTTGTGTCAGGTTGAGCTGTGGCTGGGATATGCTTGAGTGCACCAGGCCGGGTCGGGTCAGGTCTGGGTCTGGGTCTGTGATGACTGAGAGTCTCTTCACACTAATGGTTGTGTTCCTCACTTTGCGAGTATACTCGCAACTGTCGGTTTTATGTGAATTTCGAATGAGGGACATGTATGTTCTGGTGGTCACACCAATTGGGTTCAAGCCTAATGGACCTAAACCATTTAAAATGGTGTTTTAATACCTAATCATGATAGATCTACTCATTTTCCAAATTCATTCATTAAAAACCAATAATTTCTTTCTCTGTTTCTTTAAAAATAAGTCTCTAGTTTGGTGTTTTGCAACTTAATTCACCGCCAAGTCAACCCATTTCGGGTTTAAGTTTTGCACGCTGGTTCGAGCCCATGTACGATGAGTGCATCGTTGGGACAAGGTAATAGTCAATGTATCTTAGAGGCCAACTGTCAAATATTCCTGTTGCACTTGGGATGCGGTCCAAGGAGGGCATATTTGGTTTCAAGTCGAGTGACCTAGTCACGCCTCAACTTAAACAAATAAGTCATCTTTTCTTACTTCATTTATTATATTAATTTTATATTTTTCTGAATATTATCTATTATTTTTAGCACATTATTTCCAATAGGCGCATGTCCATCCATGTGGAACGAAGTAAGAAGAACCTTCTCATTTTTCGTTATTCAATGGTAGTAGAAAGGATAACCTTTTCATTTTTTGTTATTCGATGGTATTGGAAAAATTGTTAGAATTTGTAAGTGGAGTCTAATGGGTCACGCCCATCGAAGTGGGAAAATCGATCCAAGTGAAACATGGTTGAATCCTCTCGCAGCCTTGCCCGTTTTACTTCCTAACATTGGATTCTCCTGCTCTTGATTGTTCTCCATTAATGGTGAAGGGAAGATGTAAGGTGAGGCACTCTAATGCTTGTTGGATCATTTTTAGATGACGTTCTTCTGATCCATACTTTTTCTCCATTAGTCTTGGCTTCTTTTTCTACTTCTTTGTCTTCCTTAGAATGTCCCAAGAAGGTCCGCTCTGATATAAAATGATAGGGTCAAAGCTTTATCAAGCTCATGTGAAAGAGGGGAAGGGCATACTCTTGTGTAAAAACAAGATTAAAGGTAAAAAATCGTTTACGTTTCATTATTTTCCTAAGAAAACTACATAAAAATAGGTATGAAATCTTACATAAATGACAAGATAAACACAAATACTAATAATTAAGCAAATATTCTAGTTAAACAATACTAACAGATAAGAAAATCTCTATATAAGAAAATCTCTACGTAATCTCTCATTTTAAAGATGTTGGCACTCAGTTTGTTTTTGGTCATGTGTGGTGCATGTGGGTGTGCCAGAACTGATTGTGTGACTTGATTCAAATCAAACAACTTGACCTTAAGTGCTAAGATAGACATATATATCAAATATGAGCGTATATGACTAAGATATAAGAAGATCTATCGCCTATTCGGCCACTCATGATGGAATTGTAAGATGATTAGGTGATATTCACAAGGTAGGGTTCTTCCTTTGATGATGGGTTCCTTCTTGCCTTTCGTAGGAAAAGACTTTAATATACTAGTGCAATCGAACTAAAAAAGGAAGTACTTATAGTTGGTTGCAAGGAGCAACCACAAGAAGCCTTTATGAGAGTGATATAGTCCATCGCATGAGCGTAGACTTGGATTATAACTAATGATTGCTGTTAGTACACTAATTTGTGCACCTTATTTGTCAATCACATGAGTCCATTGTGTCATGTAATCGGTTAAGCCCTTAGAAGCTGAAGATTAAAGACACAAGTAAAGGTGGAGCATCAAAGAACAAAGAACATGTATATGAGGTGCCTTAGTGACCCTAACCCGCCTTAGTGACCCTAACCCTTAACCTAAAACAACCTAATCCTCTATATGATCTTAAACCTAATAGGTAAACCTTTTAGGGGGCGTTTGGCCCAGAGTGTTAGATTGGATTAGGTGGGATAGAATTGCATTTGGTCCCGTGCAATTCCATCCAACATTTGGAGAGGATGAGATTGGTTGGGATTAGGTGGAATGGAATTGCATTTAGGCCCATGGAATTGCATTTGATCCCATGCATGAATTTCGTGGATTTTGAAATCCACTACACATGTGGGCCTCACATTAATGCATGTGTCTATCCATGCCGTCCATCCATATACACTGTTTTCACGTGACATTATGGTTATATATGTGTTCAAGTGAACAACATCCATTGTGAATTTGGTCTGTTGATTACAATTTCATGGTCCACCAAACATGATTTTTCTTAATCCCATATTTTCTGTAACAAAATTTTTATCCTAGACATGTGATTGGATGGCTACAATACCATGGTATTTTCAAACATGCAATCATTGTGCAATAATGATGTTAATCTCATCTAATACCATTCAATACCATTCAATTTCATTAACCAAACTCGCCCCTTAAGCCACAAGAGCCTAAATCAATCATCCTTAAATTGGCTTTAGAGTTCCCTTATTATTGAAAAAACTATACAATTTCAACAACATTCAGTCCCATCGAACCCATCTTTGATCCATCTAAAATCGGCTAAAACAGGACAGCGTGTTGTGCCATAATTCTAAGTAATTCAACTGCAACCGAGTGCCATCTTTGGTGCCATCGACGATCATGTTCAGTGTGACAAAAGACCACCTTCAGTCCGATCAAAGGTGTTCAAGTGTGTCTAGCAACTTTCCTATCTAATTTGGTGCGATTGGACCTTAGTTCGATACGACTGAAGACTAGTCGTTTCTGTTCATTTTATGACCATTGGAACTTGATTTCTTTATAAAAAAGATATGATCTTTGGGCATCAGTAATGGTTTTTGGTGTAATAAAAACTTAGGTGAATCTCCAATCATATCCCACATCCTAAGCCTCATATTCCATGAGTTTTGATTCATCTTCTTAAGCTTTACCATTTTGATAAGGATTCTAACCTGTAATATACAGGCAATGTTGGAGGGATATTTTTTTGTTCTTTATGATTATTTAATCACAAACGTTCATCAAGTGGGTCATTCAAACTATTTAAACCAAGATCTGTGATAATCCATCCATTGGATCACCAATCCAAACTACGAATCATCAATCTAAACCATCCAAATTGAATAGTAACTTATTAATTTTTAAATCTACTATTAAAATTATCATCTAATAGATGTATCATTAAGATCTTGAGAATTTCCCATTGGACCACTTGATCTTTCTATAGACAACTATTTAATATGTTCCTACATACAATATTAACAATGCCATATAAAAATCTTGACTTAAAAAGGATAAAAAGTTGAGATCTAAGGCCAAAAATTCTTGAACCGTTAATTTTAGCATATTTTGTGGACCTTAGTAGAGCATACTAGCTTCTTATTTCATGACTATAGTAGATCTTCAATACTGTAATTTTAAATTATTTTAGCATATGTAAAATCATAAAAATTATCCATATGTATTATAACCATACATTTGAGTATGACCCATAGTATTATATACATTTATTCTTATTATTTTTACCTTGAAATTATTTTTTTCTTATGATCTTTATAATAAAAGCTTCATTTTGATATAATGACTGGACATATAAACTTTTGGTATGGCCCACACGATCGTGGCATGTACACATTCGATTTATACATCCTATTTCACAAGAATGCATGTTCACAATCTTTGGTGCACTACTGCCTCTACGAACACTTGCAATTTTTCTAAATTAACCATGGTCATTTTAATCAAGAAATCATTTTTACGAGATGACATAAGGTATAAAAGAAATATAATCATGCGCTTAGATCAAGAAGACTGTACTTGTGGGACCCACGTCTTCATGACACGTATGCACATATTGTTTGCACCACCATAAAACCTCTCATCCTTAATATGAGAGTTACATGCACTTAACATGTGTTTATTACATGTTACATGTGTATGTGCATTTATGTAAGAGAGCTTTGGCTCCTCTCTATAAGGCTTGCCAAATCATTTCTTATAAGCACTCACACAGAGAGAGAGAGAGAGAGAGAGAGAGAGAGAGAGAGAGAGAGAGAGAGAGAGAGATCTAAAGGAGAAGTTCTGAGAGCTTACATCCTGATCCAAGTCATTTATCAAGTGCGTGCTCTAATACTATATCTCTTATATGTTTTAGATCAAATCTAAGTGGGCCCTACCATAAGATCATGTCTATCATATTAAATCTTTTGCGTTTCCCATATCTTATTTGTGTTATAATCATGTATGTAAAAAATCCATTATAGACATTAGTGTGAAAGTGGGCCCACATAAAATTAACCACACCTTTAGAAATCTTATTCATTAAGTGTAAATATGGAGTTAAGACTCTATAAATCTAGACCTAGATTGTTAAAATTAGAGAAAGATCATATAATAATCAGGACCGTTAAATCGATGATCAGGTCCAATCCAACCGTTAATCAAAGGTTTAATAAAATAATTAAGTGATTATATTTAAGAAAATTAAAAATTGACTTGATCTAATTTTAGATCAGATCATCTAATCAAAGATCAATAAGGACCATTGGAACAAAATTGTGAGAAATAAGGAAATAAATGATTGGATTAGATGGATATAAACATCCAATTATCTTTAAGTTTATATCTTTCTTAAGATATAAACTTAAGAAAGATTAATACATTTGATCTTTGGTTAGAAACATGATAATTGACTATGTACGGCTCAGATCTAAGAAATTATGGACTTGATTGACTGATTTAATGGACTAATGTAACAATTATAGAATCTTACTTATTTTTACAAGTATTTTAAGAAAATGGACAATAAGGAAGAAATTAACTTGATGCCTGTATTCTGGCCATGATTAAAAAGATGAAACTTTTTATAGATCGTAAACCTGAGTGCAGTCATTAGATTCATAAAGAAATGATCAAAATGTCAAAATGGTCGAATAAAGAATGGACATTTTGGGTAAGTAGTCACTATCATGGATGAATTTTTTCACATGCATTGTATAACATTACATGCTTACTTTTGCTTAACTTTTATAATCTGTTAAAATTTGTGTAAGTATGCAATTTCCTTGTATTTGATATGTCATTCTGAGAATGCCAGACAACTTGAGGATCGAGTTATCTCTTAAATTCTCAGGCAGAGTTCCTAATGGAACCCGAGTTGGTACTAATAGGGCCTCCTACTTGGACTATGGTTGAGGCTGGGGAAGGATTTTAGCCATCTCTAGAGTAGGCCACTCGTTACAAAACTGTACTGTTACACATGGTACATGAGATACCTCAAGCCAGTGTTCACGCAGGATGTGAGTAAATTCTAACACTCGTTGGGTGGATCTTGGTCGGATGGGTGTTAGTAGGCTGGATATTGTGTGCAGCTATGACCCTGATTGTTGACTAAAAAATAATTTATGGTAATGTGGCATACTATGATTCTTGTATATAACTTTGTACCACACCTATGTTGTGAATTATGCATACAATTACTTACTAGGCTGTTAGCTCATTCTGTTGATTGGAAAACCATTCAGGACAGAGAAATGAACCGGAGTCTCCACGTGTAAAGTAATGACTTTGAGAGACATGCTGTGAGAGATTCGCTGTGAGAATAAAGAATTTTTAGTTTTATATTTATTTCTTTTAAATGATGATGTATGAGCTTGTGTTAGATATCAACCAGTAAATAATTGATACTTTTGATTAGATGTATAATGATTAATTAAGTTTACTATTTGTGATGATTATTATGGTTATGTGTATAATATTATCCCCTCCTCATCGAGTCACACCCCCGATTCGACGACTAAGTCAACTGGACTCGGGTTTCCAGAGCCAAGGTGTGACACTAACCTCAATGTTGAAATGAACTCAATATCTACCATTTTCTAGATATTAGAACCAACTTTATTGAAGAATCCTTTGTCTAAACTCTTTAGGAGACCCTTCTAGTAGAATCCTCTGAGCATTACAATTCCTATTAGCTATAGGAGATTCTACCTAACCTCCCATCACCTTGGTCATTGAAAGGAGCATCGATTGTAAGCTGTTTAATTTTAGAGTTGAAGAATTTATGATACATAGCCATCATGATCGGGAGAGATAGGAAAGTTGATTGAAGCACGAGAGAACATTGATCAAGCAACCCGAGAAGGTGTTACAAAAGGAGCTTAATCTGACAAGTAAGTTGTCATTTATAAGAGTCCATGTACAGTCATTCCTTGTGTAGGATTGAGTGTAGAGTTTGAATTACTAAATTCAATTAAGTTCTTATGTAGGACCTAAATCAAAGTCCTTGTGTAGGCCACTGGACATGGGTGTGTACATGTCAATCTTTAAAGGAGCCTCCGGTGGGAGTAAACGTAGGTCCTTGGACTAGGACCGAGGTTCATGGTGAGCTTATAGAAAACTACATAAGTTTCTGAGGGATCTGATCCTTGTGTAGGATTGTAAATGTTAGAGGTAAACCTGATATAAAACAGTGAAATCTGGTACACTCATGGGTTGAGTGTGTCCGCCGGGAGTAGAGTAGGGAAACCAAACCACTATACATACTTGTATTTGAGATTGTTATTTAAGCACTTATTTAATTATGTTTATCTGATTGAATGTTTAATTATATGTATGCATGATTAGATGAATGTTAGAGGTTGATAGATAACACATCCCACATACACATATATATTATCATGTTTATAAACTAGTTGCTTAATTGTTACATCTTTTGTAGTCTATGTGATTGGATCCTCTATTGGCTTAGAAGCCTTAGAGTTAGTTTCTTTTCTTAGCTTTAATTAGAAATAGTAGACAATTGTGTTTAAAATGGCATAAATTTTATTTGGTCCAAATCACCCCCTCCTCTCTCTCTCTCTAAGCTAGACACCATTCTAAGCTCTCTCAAACTTCTGCGCATAACTTGTGGGGCCTCCATGTGCAATTTTAATTGCCGCTACAAGATTATCACTACTTCTAAGATAAATATAGTCTATGATAAGATAAATATAATCTAATTGGTTTGTTAGATTGGTATGAGACGATTTACTTTGCTGAACTTCTTGGTATTTATAAATCCTTTTTGCATCTTCCTTTCATGCGTTTCTCTTCTTTATTTTAATGGTTATGGCATATGAATCATTGCCATGTTAGTCTTCCAAATCCTTTTCTCTTCATTTCCTCCTAACGGTCTTTTTCTGCTCGACCGTTTTCCACCTCTTGAACTTCTCAGCCACGCCCTTGTCATCAAATGAAGTGTATCATCCAACTCAGCAGCAGTTATACTTCCATGAAAAGCATTTCAAATATCCTTAAAGATCTTTTACATACTATTTATTTCCCTGCAATGACACATGTTCTTTCCTCATTGGTTATTTCAAAAACAGTCAGAAATAGTGTACAACAAAAGGAGTAAAAATAACTACTTTTAAGATAGCCTCTTTATTAGCCACATTAGCATGTTGGGCAAACAACATATTGACTGTCACTTATCCATTTGAAAGTCACCCATGATTGGATAAGTGGAAACTTCTAATTATGGATAGGCAAATGAACGGCCTAGATTACTGAAAAAGTTACTTGGTTTTACCAGTGCTGGGTCCAAGATTCTAATGGAACATCATATCAAGTAGATACAAGAAACTTTAAGGTCGTGCATTGGTACTAACAAATTTAGAAAATGAAAAAAATAAAATAAATGGTAACTTTTCATCCTCACATGAGGCAGTCATGTACATACATCCTTGCCATACAAATTATGAGTCTTATTGTGAATGTAGCATATCTTGAGAATCATGCTGATTAAGCAATCCTAGTTATCAAATTAATGGCAATAAGGCGTGTGGTTATGAGTTAAATAGTACAGTGGTCTAAATTAGAAGGGATTGTATTGTTAATATTATTTTCCCAATACAATTTTTTAAGAAAAATGATTTTGTACCTCACCTAGGTACTTAGGGTTGCGTTCTCTAACATGGAAAAAAGTTGTGTTTGTGATCCTTTAGTCTTTCCAAGTTTCACCCAACCATGAATTGCTTTTTTATCTATCTCATATCCAAAGGAGCCTTCACGGAACTATGCGCATTCAGGCCACAATCTCATGAACCACTTGAATGGCCACGTTTGAATCATTGGCCATGCTCAAATCATTGGTAGAAGGAACCAATCCCTTGCAGTTAAATTCGTTGTTGTTTCTTGTTAACTGGTCCTCTTGCATTATCTCTTCTATTGAGCTAGTTGGCTCCTATTTCACTAATTCAATGTTCTTGCTCTAGGCCTACTGGTGGTTTCTTTGCTTTTCTTTCCCTAGCACGGGGTGTGACCTAAGGTGTGCGTTCTTTTTTGTTCCATTCCTCTTTTTCTGCTTCCCTAGCCTGAGGTATGGGCTCTTCCTTTTTGTTTCCTTGGCTTTGGGAGTGTGGGTTCTTTCTGTTATTTTGCTTATGTAATTTTTGCGCTATTGGCCATTTGAAATAATAAAATTTTTACTGATCTTCCATTAAAAAAAAACCTTTATACATCCATAAAATCCACTTGTGCACCCCTTTGTTTAGCCTTAATCCCAAACATCAGGTGGAATAAAAGATCAAGGTGGGCTACACATTAGTATATATACATATAACCTTTGAATCCGTTCATGTGGTTAGGTTACTTCTCCTTAGTTGAACTTCCTCTATTCCAAGTGGCTTTTTGTGAGCTGAAAAGCTCCTTGGCATTTGAGTATTTTTGGGCTTGGCTGAGGAGATTAACTAGAGTTATTGGAGGGTTCTTGCTGAATGAGAAGAGGAATCTCCCCTCCCTTAGGCCAGCCATCATTGCGGCCAGGGGCGATCTGGTCCGAATATCCCTCCACTTGCATCGCTTCCAAGTTGAAGCGCTAGATATAATCTTTTAACAACTCATCCTCCTTCTAGATGATGGTGAGGAGGTGAGTCATTGGTTTTAGCCTTTCTTTTCTCCTGATGAAGTTGGTGATAAAGGCTTTGCTGAGCTGCATGAATTAACTGATGGATTGCAGTTTTAGCTGCTAAAATCACTTCTGAGCTACTCCTGTCAGGGTCAAGGAGAATGCTTGGCACATTATCGCTGTTGATGCACCATGAAGCTCTATCTATGCCCTGAAGGATTCCAGATGCTCATTCGAGTTGGTGGCCCTGGAATAAGGCGTGATATTTGGCATTCAGAATCTAGGTGGGAGTAGAGTGTGCATGATGTTGGGAGTGAATGGCTATAAGGCCCATAGCCTAGTCTGTACCATTCCTTAGACTCCCGTGAACCTCCCCGTCGAATTCCGGTGACCTGTGACCTGTAGTCGGTATTTGTGCACGACCCTAAGTCACATCCCGTATATTTGAGTTGACTCGACCTGAGACTTGTACCCTAGCGACCGCACTGTTGCCGCGATTCCAACGCCGTGTCTACGCACCGATGCGATACCCAAGCCAGGAGTTGTGAGCCCGTGTTGATCTCGAGGAAAATGCCGCGCATTGTGAATTCTGAGAAAATCTCTACCATCCATAACATCAATCCATCAAGCACAAGTCAAGTACACATCCCATCACATGTCAAGTACCAACCTATCCCTCTCTCACCCAAAAGTCAATAACACCCATACCTTTCCATCCCATCTCTTACACAACACCACTCCACCCATCACTCACCCATCCCTCTCTCCTATCAACCCCCCTCTCTCTCTCATTCTCTACCCATTTTTCCAAACAACCAAGAGAGAGTAACCATCTAATCTTCCCAAGGAGAAGCTAGGTGTGACCCACTTCCTACCCCCTAATCTCCCATTTCCACCCTTTAATCTTCATTTTCCACCATCAAAGAGAAAGCTTAGGAGCTTAGTATTCCAAGGAGCCAAGAAAGAGCGAAATCAGTGGGGTTTATAGCATTAGATCTTGATTTTGATGTAAGGCCCACTTGTGATGGGACCCATTTTGATGTATGTGTTGTAACAAAGAGGGGCCCATAGTGGCGGGTCCCTCCACTATGTCGTCTCTCTCTCTCTCTTTCTCTCTCTTTTCGAATTTACTGGCCCATGTATGGGCGATCTAGGTGGGACAACTTTGTTGTCCACCTTGCTGGACTCTCTGTCTAGTTGGATGGTTTGGATGACGGTAAAACACAAGTGTTGGTTTTATCCAATGGTGGGCCACGCTGATGTGGACCCATCATGATTTATTTATTAAATCCACACCATCCAGCGATTTGGACGTGGGTGTGATCCACCATGATTTATGTATTTTAGCCCATCATCCATCTGAACGGTGGGGACACCAGCAGTATACAGCTGCTGGATTAACGACAGCGAGTTTTGTGGGTCCCGCATGATGTATGTATTGTATCAACCCATCCATATGTGTTACATCCAGACCGTCCATTTATTGGACGAGTAGCCTATGGCTAATGGATTAACGTTAGCAAATTATGTGGACCCCACTGTGAGGTGCGTTGCATCCCAACTGTCCATCTGGATGGTGGGAACCACTAGCAGCTGTAGCTGCTTAACGTCAGTAAGTTCTGTGGCCTCATCTCTAGGTATGTGGTATGATCCACATTGTCCGTCCGTTTTGGCAGGAGTGGGACCCACCCCACACGTGCTGCACTTGTGGGGTGGGGCCCACGATGATGTATGTATTTTGTCTCCACACCGTCCATTTATGGATGTGCTTCATGTGGGGCCAATGTGGTGTATGGGTCCTATCCACACTGTCCAGATGACTAGACGGTGGGACCCACTGTTGATGTATATGTTTTATATCCCCACCGTCTATCAAGTGGACCACACTATAAAAATAGTGGAGGATTGAACGTCTATCATTGAAACTCATTTGGGGTCACAGAAGTTCTTGATCAATATGGAATTTGTTTTTCCTCTTAATCCAGGTCTTTGTGACCTTATGATCAGATTGGATGGAAAATAAACGTTATGGTGGGCCCTGTGATTTGTTTAATAGTGAAAATCATTATCTCCACTGTTATTCATGCTATGGTCTAGATGATTTTTTGATATGATTCATTTTTTTGGTAATGCTCTAAATGATCTCTAAAAATAGATGGATGGTGTAGATAGTCCAACTAGGGCGATGGGTCCCACTTGATGTATATGAGGCCCATGTGTGAGGCTTGATGTGATGTATATGAGGCCCATTATAATGTGCATGTAGCCCATATTTAAGGTCCATTGTGATGTACATAAGGCCCATGTTGAGGCCCAATGTGATGTATACCCGGCCTATGTGTTGTAGCCCATTGTGATGTACATGAGGCCCATGGGATGTCGCCCATGTGATGTGACCCATTGTGATGAGTGAGGCACATGTGATATGGCTCATTGTGATGTACATGAGGCCCATGGGATGTGGCCCATTATGATGTGGCTCATGTGATGTGGCCCGTTGTGATGTGTATTAGGCCCATGTGACGCGGCCCATTGTGATGAGCGAGGCACATGTTATATGGTCCATTGTTATGTATATTAGGCCCATGTGACGTGGCCCATTATGATGTATACGTGGCTCATGTGATGCAGCCCATGTGATGCGACGCATTGTGATAAGTTAGGCACATGTGATATGACCCATTGTGATGTATATTAGGCCTATGTGATGCGGCCCATTGTGATTTGTATTAGGCATATGTGATGCGGCCCATTGTGATGTATTTAAGGCCCAAGTATAAGGCCCAATGTGATCTATATGAGGTCCATGAGTGAGGCCCAATGCGATGTATATAAAGCGCTTGTGTGAGGCGCAAGGTAATGTATATGAGGCCCATTGTGATGTGCGAATCCACCAAGATGTATGGAATGATGTTTATGATGCTCATCCATGTTCCTAGTTGATATTAAATGGGTTATACTTTAGGAGTAATGATGGTTTAATGTCCACATTATATGAGCAATGATGGTTAGATGTCTACATTGTAACTTTTCCTAGGGCCCGTTGTTAGGCCCATTCTCATCTCCCCTTAATGGGCTAACCCAAACCGTTGGGCCCCCATTGATGATTATATTACTCATCTTTCCCTTGATTAAGCTATCCCAATCCATTGGGCCCCCATTGATAATTATATTTCCCATCTTTTCCTTGATTAAGCTATCCCGATCCGTTGGGCCCCCAATGATGATTATATTACCCATCTTTCCCTTGATTAGGCTATCCCAATCTATTGGGCTCCCATTTGATAATGATGTTTTCCACCATACCCTGTAGGACCACTCAAGCCTTGGAGCCCATTTTGTGTTCGTACTGAGCCTTCCATAGGGAATGTGGCCCACCTTGTGCTTATTGGGCCCTTAGGAAGCCTAGATTGCTACGTGATGAAATAGGCAAGGAAGCTCACTCCTTGTTCTTAGGCCCATTCTTGATATGAGTAAGCATCTAAGCCCATCCTTGATATGAGGAGAGTACATCATCACTGTGGATGGAAAGATCGGTGGTATCAGGTTTGGTATATCCACTATTGAGGACCGACCCTCATGTTATGGATTAGATCTGCTGTTCTTCTATTAACTCCGCCATATATATAAGCTGATTATCGGTTACGACTATGATTAGTATACGCACTGAGTATGTGTTAGCATAACATTGTGATTGTATGAGGCCTATTGTGACTATGTGAGGCCTATTGTGACTATGTGAGGCCCATCGTGATTGTATGAGACCCATTGTGTGATTGTATGAGGCCCATTGTGATTGTATAAGACCCATTGTGATTATATGAAGCCCATTATGATTGTGTGAAGCCCTTTGTATGTGTGACCCCCAATTGTGATGTGTGAGACCCACCATGTGTATGTGATTGTGTGCATGCCACTTGTTCATTATTATGGGCCATGAGCTGCCTTATACAGGCCCACCATGATGTATGTGATTATAATCATGCTTGGTATACTTCATGATATATGCCCATACGCATCATTCGCATGCTTGTTATGAGCAGTGATTGAGCATAGCATGTGCCATTGAGCTTATTGTTTATGGGATTCCTTGAGAGACGGAGTTGCTTCACATGAGGGCGCGATATGCGCATGTTTGATGCATGATTGGATGGTAAGGCTCATGCGTCTTGCATTTTGTGGCATGATCATTTAGCACCCTAACGACATCAGGGCTGTGGCGTCCATAGGCATATTTTGGATGGCTAAATGGGATATCGAAAATATATGATTTGAGCATATGGGTACTTTGGATATCCGTGGGTAAAAGTTCCTAAACTCCCGTGGCGAGGGGATTCTCCAACGTCTAGACCGAGTGGAAGAAATGAGCGCCGAGTGCCGAATACTAGGAGGCCGCGCTTTTCATTATGTCATGGTCAGTTGAGAGCGGGTGTGGCCTTACCCACTCGAGGGTAGGGGGTAAAGCTAGGATGAGTTTGACCAGCTCATAAGTGGGTCTGTTATCGACGAGCTGGGCCAATATTGGTAGGCAGATAGTGAGGTCTTTTCCACTCGCAGGGCTGCGCGGCCGGTAGGAACGATAGTCAGCTTGGAGTGTACTAGACCCCAGTGATGATCCTAGAGATGTATGATAATGATATGTGGACTTACTGAGTAGGAGTTGCGTACTCAACATTTGATTGATTGATTCATTCATTATCCACTTGGGTTGGTAGTGCGCAGCCAAATCATTATGTGCACCTTCGCAGTGGCCAGGATTTCGATTGGGGCGTGCGACCAACTTGAGATCAGGAGTTTACAACATTGAGTTTAGCTATCTAATTATAGTATGAGACTGTTTTGGATAGAAGACTCTTGTGATGGACCCCATAGCTTGCGATACTACGTACTATCATCTCGACTTCATACTCCAGTTTGGTCATTTCTTTCGCACCGTACATTACATTGCATCCTCAGCACATGACATTTGGGTTGTTATATTTCTGCATTTATATGGCCTAGATGAGGCTGATGGTATTCATGGCTCTTTAGAATTGTATATTGTATTGCTTTCTCGGTATCTGATATTTGGCTCATTTATGACTCTGTATTGCATACTCTGATATTGAATGACTTATAGACTTGCCAGTATTTCGCTTACGCTAATATTTGTATGCTTGACACTTATTTTATGCACACACATATACTACCTCTAAGATTTCTATAAGCTTATGCATAATTGATGCGTGCAGGTGATGTTAGGCCGTAACTGAGCTGGAGCAGGAGTGTGCCGCAGAGCTTTTGGAGTTTTGATATTATTATCATTGTATTTTCCTTTATGCGCATTGTACTTAAAGTTTTTGATCATAGTGAATTTTGTGATGGCGTCTTGGTTATTGTTCATGGGTTATGTTTGTGGTTATGCTGAAACAAATTATGTTGAAAATCCTCCTTGTAAGATTCCAGGATCGGAACTTGATATATGGGTGTCAGGAGCCGAGAATAGGGTACTACGGAGGCTGTTGGCACCGGATTCTGCGATCGAGAATTTTGTGAGCCTAGTTTTTGAGTTTGGGGCGTAACAACAGTGGCTCAGTCTCTTCCAACATCGCTTTGATCTAGGTCGAAGCATGCGCGCAGTAGGCCTCTCGTATGTTGTTGATCTGGCCTCGTAGTTCGTTGAGCTCGACTTCCCAGGGATCTTCGCTCTTAACCATTACCTTAGTTGCGGTCTTTAGAGCTTTTCCATGCCTCTTCTTCTCCAACTCATGACGTAATTTGGAGGCAGCTAATGTGTCAGTGCTTGAAACATGGGAGGGTGAAGACCTTGGTAGTTCACCGTCCTTTCTGCTCCTTTGAGAGTCGGCGAGTGCTCCAGATGGTGCAGGAACTTCTATGGCTGCTCGAGCCACAACTTCCTCAGCCCCCTAGACGGGGGGAGGTTTTTGTTGCTCTAGCATTCGCTTTATTAGGTTGATATTACTAGTCAATGCTTTAACTTGTTATTCTAGAGAGACAAGTTGACCTCCCCAATTTTGGGATTGCTGCATCGGTCCTATGGGTGCAGAGTTATCCTAAAGTTGGAAAGACGAGTCCTAATGGTTTGCAAACTACTCTGACAGTGCAGGGTCGGGTGCAATAGTGGAGGTTTGGACTTTCTTTCTCCCTTTTGCCATCGTTAGAGCATTACAGATGAGGAGAACAGATTTCACTGTCATTCCCATAGACAGCGCCAAACAGTTGATGTAGAAATCTGGTTAGCCCTTCGTAAACCTTCGGATACCTACACAGGGGACCCTCTGATGCCTAAGTTAGGGAAGGAATCTGGGTTTAGTAAGAAGAATGGGTTTTTAGGTTACGATTATGTGTACCTTTCATCGTTCGAGGTGTCCTTACATATAGTCGAGTGAAGGCGGTGGCGTGAAGGGAGATCTTCCTACTTAGTAGGAGCGTATTGTGGAGGGATTCAGATCCTAAACGCATCGTGGATGCTTTTCGGAGTCTTCGGCTGAGATCTCAGAAAGATCTCTTTAATATGATTTGGGCGGTCAGAATCAGGAAAGACGTAGTGGTAGGAGGCCGAGGCCGAGCAAGGCATTCGAGGTGGCATGCGCAGCTTTCTCGAGAAAGAGTCCGTGTATGTGGACTCTCTGATCAACCATGGTCGGGCTCTTCTATAATGTTGAGTGAATAGCCGACCTGCTGAGCTGACGTCAAATAGCTGAGCATAGAGACCGTGCTCCTTTCTTTAGCAGGACACAAGACAGTGCGTGGGATGTCCATCCTCTTCATTACCACTCGATGTGGGGGCTCTTCCGCAAGCCTTCCGAGCAGGGCGTGCTTGACCTCACACGGGGTCGAGCCTCAAAGGCTTTTCTAGAATATTCTGACATAGACTTGGGCACAGACGAGATCTTGGTAGAGCTCAACATCATCCAGTTGAGACCCAAGGGCATTACTTCTTTGGTTGTTTAGGAGCTTCTTGGTCATGGTCAAATCTTGGCGAAACTCATGTTGTTCACAATTGTTCGACCTGAACTCGTCTTATTGGTCATTCTATTTTTACCTATAACAAACCTCAACCTATAGACCCCTACAACCTTAACCTTCGCCCCAGTGCCATTGGTCATGAGAACATAATGTTTTCCATCTATTGGCCAATAACTCTTTATGAATCCATTCATGGAATTGAAAATATGACTTGTGGTGCCTAAATTGACCCACCATGAATTTTCAGGTGTATCAATTCAATTTGATTCTAAGTAGACAAGAGTTTTTTGTACTTGATTCGCTAGTAATTCCTCTTTCATATTTATAACTCTTGAAAAAATATAAGTGGATTACACTCTTATCTCATGGAACTAGGATCTAAATAATTTTAGGAAATAACATACATATCTATATATAAGAAGGATTCAGAAACTCACATTGTAAACATCTCATGTTAAAACTTTTATCCAATCAAGGGGGTGGTCAATCAGATTATCAGGATAATGAGCTTAAATGTCAAACCTGGGTGTGAAACCTAATGCATTATTGTGGTCTCTTCTTTTGGTTGAGAGCGCAATATGTGATTGGTTCTCACAACATGAGGTTGGATGAGTGCAAATAATGTGAGCACAAATGGTCCAACACCTTTATGATAATATGGTTAATTTGATCCAACAATATTAATATCATTTATCCCATCCTATTTAGCTCTCACCGGACTGCAAACTCCTTTTGGTCGAAGGCAGTCTATATTTGGTGACAAACACCATCAAAATTGATTGTCTAATATATGGCATGTATGCCATACCCTTGATTCTAATAATCGGTTCATATCTCAAGTCACCACCACTTTAATGAAATAAACAACTAGATATACTCACCAATTCCCAGAAACTAGGATCCTACCCGATCGATTGCCCCAAATAGATATCCTCAAAACCACATGCCAAGAGGCGTGTAGCGGAGTCAAGGTGGTCACAAAAATGGGATATGGACCAGTTATTCTATTAATCTTGAACTCTTAGTAATTTGAATAGATATAAAATCTATATTCTAGTCCAAAACCACAAACTAGGATAGGGAAGTAGGCCTTAGTGACCACCATGGTTTTTTTAAAAGCATTTTCATCTGATAATACATGTCGTAATGAGTCGGTAAAGGGTGGGGAAGCTTTTATTGGGCCCACTTTTTATTTTTTATATTCATGATATGGTTACATCTTTGTACATAATTACATGGCTCATGTTTTGCTTGACAAGTAATGTCGGCATTCTTATATATATGTTCATTTAAACTAGATATTACAAAGTTGATTCAATGTACACCGCATCGATAGGATCTAGATCGTTCAACTAGTTTCACTCACATTTATAAATGACCTCAAATTGTTGGTTTGTGATGTCTAGTGAGAGTGCAATTTTAGTATTTAATGACCTGAATAAGCACATATGCCCGTCTATAAGCAGTCACACGTGGTAATGCAGCATGATGTAGCGATACATGTATCAAGTGGAGACACGAGTATTACGTGCCAAAACACACGTTTGTCATCCAATGAGCCCCACATGTATAAAACTAGTTGATGGTCTAATGAAGCTTGTCAGTTTTTTAAGTCGTCCATTCCTTTTGTACACAAGTGGCCAACATTATAGCTGAACATTGCTAAAAAAATAATTATTGGATCAACTATAAAGTGAATCGCACCCAAGAAATGGCTTAAATGTCTTGCATGGTCCTGGCAATTGGTTAAGTTCGGTGAAGATTGGATCTGCCAAGCTTGACCCATTTAATAAACTAGTCAGGAAATCTGGTATTATAACCCCACCCGAGACCTATCGACGCAGAAAAATGGTGGCCAAAATACACCGTCACAACAGAACCTCTTCACCGAAATCGATGACGAAATGACCATTGACGCAAGGAGGGGACTGAGGTGTATGAGATGCACAAATAAACGAATCCATCACTCTGATACTACGTGTTATTGTTGTGCATCAATGGAGAGAGGTGCAAGCCTTTAGACGGTATTAACATATACCTTTTACATTTTCTATGAGAATTTTTTAAATTCTCATAAGATCTTCTCGAGTGTTACTCAAAATGTACCTAAAACAAAACACTGGGCCCTCACCAAGCTCTTACTCTTTATATTGTTTAAAGTTTGGCAAAACCCTACCCAATGTTGGCTTGCTACTGACTTCTCTATGCACAAGCCTCTCCCGAGAGAGAGAGAGAGAGAGAGCCCTAGCAAAAGTCAAACATTTTTGCTGTATGGTACTTTCTGGAGCATCGTAACTTGCGTAATATGTACATGCCACACACTTGTGGGCCCCCAGCTGGACTCATCATTACGATCCAGACTGCTCAATTCGCTGCCCCGACAACCAATGTCATATGTGGCCCCATAAATTCTAACACAATGACCCCATTCGCTTCTTCAAACATATGCTTCATACTCCAACTAGCTAGCTTCAAAAGAAGACATTGCACCTAATATTGTGTACCCTGAAAAGCTAACGTTTCATTTTAACCTCAGTTTTTTTTTTTTTGTTTTTGGGTGAAATGGGTATTATTTTTACTCAGTTAATTATGCATGTGGATCTAATCAAAACATGTAGATATTTATGGGTTGAAGGATAAGATTTCCTCTGTTGTCCTGATGGCAAGACGACAAAAAAGAGTTGTGTTTTATAGATCTCAGTACCTTAGATTCCACGACTATAGTAACGGAAGTGGGTACGTTACATGTGAAAATCATAAGTGTTCATCATGTGTGAGGGGCCAATAATGAGTTGGGATAGAATGTCACCACCACCTAGTTCAATGAGATGTTGGTGCTTTTGCCCTATACCACATGAGAGTATAAGTGTTCATGGTATGCATGTTCTTCGGTTAGACTTGAATGAGCACTTGCAATTGTGGAGACCCCACCTGGAATGAGAGAGACTGCTTTGAAAGAACCAAGTTGAATTTCAAAATAAGACTCTGATTGGCCTGAAGAAACACCGAAAAACTAAATGGATCAGATGGACAGCATCCTTACACCCTTACACAGCCAACGAAGTACCAAAAACAAAGAAAAGGCACCAGAAGAAATCAGATTCACGTGACAAAAACAGCTCAGAAAACGTGAAAAAATCCAGTGGATACGGATTCTCAATGGTTTTTAAAGGCAACTGTATGTCAGCATGATAGCTGTTGTTGCCCGTTAGACACATTAGGACTTGGTCCGGCCATCGCTAATTGTTATTTGGACAGACTTGGTCCGTTATTTTTTCGCTGTTTTGACGTGATGTCAATCACACATATGCTATGAGACATGCCATGATATGCCACAAGCACACCATGAAACATATTAACAACCCAAGTAGTGATGTGCACACAAGCTATGTATGAATAGGAGGCAACCCTCACTATTAGAAATATGATTTTTACCGACAAAATTTTTACCGACGAAAATAATTTTCGTAGATAAAGATGACTTTTACAGGCGAAAATTAAATTTACTTTCGTAGGCAAAAACCATCTTTACCTACGAATATTTTCGTAGGTGATTGAAAACTTTAATTTTTCTTATGAAATATAATTTCGTAGGTAAAAGCCATCTTTACCTATGCAACTATTCGTAGCAAAAGGACGAAAAGTTTACTTTTACCTACCAAATCATATATTGTAGGCAAAAGCCATCTTTACCTACGAAACGTTTCATAGGTAAAGGGTGTTTTAAAATTTTTAAATTACAAAAAATCGAAAACTTTACTTTTACCTACGAAATATAAGTTTGTAGGGAAAAGCTATCTTTACCTACGAAACGCTTCATAGCTAAAGGCTGTTCTGAAATTTTTAAAAATATCGTAAAGCTTACTTTTACCTACGAAATTAAATTTCGTTGGCAAAAGCCATCTTTACCTACGAAACCTTTCGTTGGTAAAGACTGTTGTGAAATTTTTAAAATAAAAAAATCGAAAACCTTACTTTTACCTATGAAATCTAAGTTTGTAGGGAAAAACAATCTTTACCTACGAATATTTTCATAGCTAAAGGGTATTCCAAACCAAAACTCTGCTTTTACCATCTTTACCTACGAAAATTTTCGTTGGTAAAGGGTGTTTTGAAAATTTCAAAATACAAAAAAATCGAAAACTTTACTTTACCTACGAAATGTAATTTCGTAGGTAAAATCTATCTTTACCTACAAAATTTTCGTAGTTAAAGGATATTCTAAATTTTTCAAAAAATCAAAAAGTGTATTTTTACTTACGAAATTGGATTTCGTAGGCAGAAGCCATCTTTGCCTATGAATAGTTTTGTAGGTAAAGGGTGTTTTGAAGTTTTCCTTACCTACGAAACGTTTCGTAGCTAAAGGGTGTTCTAAATTTTTCAAAAAAAATATCAAAAACTTTGTTTTTACCGACGAAATTAGATTTCGTTGGCAAAATCCATCTTTACCTACGCAAAATTTCGTAGGTAAAGGGTGTGTCTTGAAACTTTAGCCATCTTTACCTATGAATATATTCGTAGATAAAGGGTGTTTTGAAATAGAGAAAATTGAAAATCTTACTTTTACCTACGAAATCCAAAACCATAGGGTAAACCCATCTTTACCTACGAAACTTTTCATAGCTAAAGGGTGTTCTAAATTCAAAAGCCATATTTACATACGAAAGTATTCATAGCTAAAGGTTGAAAAGTTTGCCTTTACCTGCGAAACTAGATTTCGTAGGTAAAAACTATCTTTACCTATGAAAAGTTTCGCAGGTAAAGGGTGTTTCAAAATTTTCAAAATCTACTTTTACCTACCAAATTAGGTGTTGTAGGTAAAAGCCATATTTATCTACGAAAACATTCGTAGCTAAAGGGTGTGCTCAATTGAAAACTTTAGTTTTACCTACAAAATCTAATTTCGTAGGTAAAACCCATCTTTACCTACAAAAATTTTCGTAGGTACAGTTTGTTTTGAATTTTTCAAACTACAAAAAATCGTCAATAAAAGTGTTTTTTCTAATTTTAAATGTATATATTTTTGTAATAATGTAAAAATGTTTTAATTTTTAAAATTTTTTATCGGTAATATATATATATATATATATATATATATATATATATATATATATATATATATATATATATATACACACACACACACACGGAAACGCTCACCTGCAAACTAGTTCGTACGTACTATGAACGAACTTTTTTAAGAACCCATCATATGTGATGTGGATCCAAAATCTGAATCGTTCATGTGAATCAGCACCTCGTGAAACCCCATGGGCCTAAGTTTTACTTTGATCTAAAACTTTGATGGGTCATGAAAAATGAAAATAGTTTCCTCCCTTGATTTGCATTTCTCTTTGCTATGCCCCATTAGAATTTTATATCGGGGCAAAAATTTGTCACATGAGGTTTCATGGGATTTTGCATCACATGAACCGTTTAGATTGGACACCCATGGCACGTGTGCAAAGGTGCGCACGTGCGTAGGTGCGCAACGGAGCATGACTCTCTGTCTCTCTCTCTCTCTCTATATATATATATATATGTTTAGTTTTTATATCATATGAATGGAAATTTTTTTATATATATAATTAAAAGGTAATATTTAAATGATTTGTAATATCATATAAAAAAGAATATTGAAAAGTTTAGAAATTTTAATTATGTTTAAGAAAAAATTTTGAGAACAAAATAATGCTTTTGAAGAAAAAATTTGGCATTTTGAAATTTTTGAGAAAAAAAAATTAAAATATGAGAAATTTTTTGAGATTTTGAAAATAAAAATTCAAAATTTGTATTTTAAATATTTTTGAAATATTTTATAATAAAAATGATATTTGGTTAAAAGATGTCACGCCTCAAACTCGGAAACCGGGCTCACAAAATTCCCGATCGCCGAATCCGGCACCGACAGCCTTTGTAGAACCCCATTCTCGGCTCTTATCGCCCATTCACCCGGTTCCGATCTTGGAATGCTACGAGGAGGATTTTTAATGTTAGTTTGATTCGTAATAAGCATAACCCACAAACAACAACCAAGAACTCCATTACATTTCCACTATGATCAAAAACTTTACAAGTACAATGAGCATAAAGGAAAATACAATGGTAAAGAACAAGAACTTCAAAATGATCTGCAAAGTGCTCCTGCTAAAGCGCTGCTGCACCCCAATGTCACCTGCACGCAACGGTCATGCATAAGCTTATAAAAAGCTTAGAGGGTGCTGAAAGTGTGTGTGCAAGGTAGTAATATGATCATGCAATATCAGAGTAATGCGAAATATACAAATGAAACCATAAATATTATGAGCCGTACTAAGGCTATGCGATGCAAGATGCAATTCAAGCATACAATCCTCATCTAAGTCCACATGTCAATACAACTTAACTCTGGGATATCACCGGGGTCTAGTACACTCTAAACCAGATTGTCGCCACATTACACGCAATAAGGTAAGTGAAAGAGACCTCACTATCCGTCTGCCAATATCGGGCTCGACTCGTCCATAGCGGACTCATTCCTTGAGTTGGTCAGACTCAGCCTAACATTGCCCCCTACACTTGGGTGGGTAAGGTCGCACCCCCTTCCAACCGACCATGACACAGTGGAGAGCGCAACCGTCTGGTAATCGGCACTCAATGCTCATCTACCCACTCAGTCTAGATGTTAGAGCAACCTCTTGGTACCATAAGGGTTTAGGAACTTTCACCCAAGGATATCTATAGCACCCCATGTAGAATAAAATTTTCGGTATCCAATCCTGCTAACCATGATACGTCTGTGAAGGCTATGACCCTAATGTCGCTAGGGCGTCCAGTAACCATATCACACAATGCGAGATGCATGAATCACACTATCCAATCATGCAGCAAATTCTGCACGTATCGTGCGCTCATGCAGGGCAACACCGCCTAATCGGGGTCCCATAAACAATCTGCCCGAAGGCATATACTATGATCAGTTACTTCTCATATCAAGCACACATATGATGCGTATGATCATGAGTCATGGAACATGTTATAATGAGATGGACTATCCTTACAATGCAGATGGGCCTTGACGGCTTATACACAATAAGTATGGGTCTAACACTGGGCCCTAAGGAGAGTCGTAATGTGGACATCTAACCAGCATTATACTCGCAATGTGGACGTCAAACCAACATTGCTCCCAAGGCACGATCGTCTTAAACATCGTTACATAATCCGAGTTGGGTTTACACATTGCAATGGACCTTAGGTGCATCCCATTGGGCTTTACATATATATATCAGATGGGCCATATCATATGGGCCTTCTATTCATCAAATGGGCCACATAAATGGGCCGCGCCAATGGGCCTTATGTGCATTGCAATGGGTCATAACCTGTGGGCCTTAGGTTGCATCAAATGGGCCTAACCTCGTGAGCCTTATACATATCAAATGAGCCTAATCCTGTAGGCCTTATATAAATCAAATGGGCCTAAACCCCTAGGCCTTATATAAATCAAATGAGCCTAAATCCATATGCCTTATATATCGAGTGGGCCTAAATCCATAGGCCTTACATCCACATCAAAGTGAGCCCCAATGGACTACCATAGATATATTTAAGATAGGCCTCAAAACATGCCAAGGTGGGGTCCACTTAGACTATGGATCTGA
The DNA here is from genome assembly GCA_037074715.1 of Magnolia kwangsiensis. NCBI lineage: Eukaryota > Viridiplantae > Streptophyta > Magnoliopsida > Magnoliales > Magnoliaceae > Magnolia > Magnolia kwangsiensis. The sequence continues at coordinate 103,989,066 of CM073574.1, forward strand.
CTCATTCTTTATGCCCATGCCATAAAATGGGCTTTCCAAATGGATGGATGGATTGGATGCAACCCATACATCATGGTGGGGGCCCACATGAAGGCCCACCATCATGTACATTATACATAATATAATGCATAAATTACATAATATATATATATATATATATATATATATATATATATATATATATATATAGTATATATAATATTATATATAATATAATATATATATACATATATATACACACACACACATGCTGCACACACACAGAAAACACACACGCGCGCACAGAAAACACACACACGCGCCTGCACGTGGATGCGTGAATAAAACACATACATAAGGTGGGCTCCACCGTCCAACGAACGGTGGAAGCAAACTAGGTACATCCCTGTGGGCTCCATGTGGGGCCCACTTTAATGTTTAAATGCCATCCAAACCGTTCGTAAGGTCTCTCAGACCTGGATGAAGGGTAAATACAAATTTCAACTTGATCCGAAACTTCTGTGGGCCCAAAAAGAATTTCAAGGGCAGCCACTAAATCACCACTATTTCCTGTGTTGTGGGCCACCTAAGCTTTGGATTCAATTGAAACTTGGAGGGGGCCCACTACTGGGGGTGGCCCACCTCATGAACAGATTGGATTACAAATAAACATCATGGTGGGACCCACGACAGCAGCCGTGGTCCCTGGCTCGACCGCCCATGGTGCTGGCAGCAGCGCCTGCACGGACGCTGTCAGCGCAGCTGCAGCACTCCTTTCCTTTTTTTTTTTTTTTTCTAAGAAAAACCTATTTTTTGTGGTTTTTCAGAGGTGGGGCCCACATCAACCGAATCCAGCCCGTCCATTACGTTTTGTGGCTCAAAATAAGCCCAATGAGTCCAAGATTGGACATTTTCCAGCGTATAGAAAATTTCTGGAGAACTTTAGATGGTGGAGATCACTATCTACTCAGTTATGGCCCACCAGAAGTTCCAATCAATCCCATCTCTTGGCTCAACGCCTAAAACGAGTCGGTGTACAAGATAGATGGTGTGGATTTTAACACATACATCAAGGTGGGGCCTGCATGAGCTGGCCCACCCAAACCTTCCCCTTTTTTTTTCTTTTTCTTTTGGCAAGGACGTCCAGTGTCTCAGACGCTGGACGGTTGGGTATTTATTTTTTTAAAAATAATACATTGAGGTGGGCCCTGATTAGGTGGGCCACCTCATGGAAATAGTATGGGTCCATTGCACATAAAGTGGGCGACACTTGATGGTTTGAGTAAAATAAAAGCCTCATGGTGGAATCCATTCAAGTGAGCCACACAAACACAATATGATCTTAAAAAGAAAATGAAGTAGAGAGAGAGAGAGAAATAGAGGGTGGGACACGCTTGTGATGGAGGGCTCCGCCACTATGAGCCCTGAGATCATACAATAAAATGGGTCCTTCTACACATGGAACTAAGAAAAATCGGATTCAACGGTGGAGATCCTTTCTCCACCAATATGAACGGTCTATATGACCTTTAAATATAATGAAATAAACATCATGATGGGGTCCATGGAGAATGGCCCCATCATGGATGATCATGATGATCAAAGTGGTCCATCGGCCACAACTTAGGGTCCCAAGTGAGATCCAAACCATTGATCGGTTGGCCTCACTTGGCCCATCTCAAAAACAAGGAAAACTACTATTATCATGCATCCACCGTCCGATCTTCTTGCTCCTATGGGTTCCTTAGCACCTTAGCTTCAACTTCAATGGATGAGATGAGGAATGAATGGCTAGGATGGGAGATGATGGGGTAGGAAAGTGGGCCACCTTGGATTTTTTGGAAGAGAGGGAGAGGCTCATACGTTTAAAGCTTTGTTGCTTGGAATTGAGGCTTTGAGAAATGAGAGAGAGAGAGTTGTAAAAGGGAGAGAGATATGAGTGATGGATGGATGGAGTGATAGATGTGTATAAGAACTTTTTCACTTTTGAGGCCTTTTGTATAAGAGAGGCATGGGAGGTGTAAGAGATTCTTGACTTTTGATGCATTTTGTGTAAGAGAGGTATGAGCTTTGTAAGGAAATCTTGACTTTTGTGGTTGCTTGGGAATAGGTGAAAGGTGATGTGTACTTGACATGTACTTGACATGTGATGGATTGATTGATGAGACATCTCGTAGAGATTCTCTTGGATTTCGCAACGCGCGGCGTTTTCCTCGCACCGAACGCTGGCCTACATCTCCTGACCAGGGTATCACCTTGGCGCACAAGTCACGGCATCGGAACCACAGCGATGGCGCGGTCGCTATGGTAATGGTCTTGGGTTGAGTCGGCTCGGGTTGACGACATATAAATCAGGGTCGCGCGCCAATATTAGTTAAGGGTCGAAGGTTATCGGAATTCGACCGGTAAGACCGCGGAAGTCTATGGAACGGTACGGACTAAGATACGGGTCTTACAGAAGAGTAAAAAAAAATATACATTTTGAAAAAAAAATGTTATTTTTAAAAGAAAATTTAAATTTATTTGTGAAAATAAAAATTACTAAATTATTAGGCACATCCACTAATTGAACCTTTAATCATTTTTGGACAATCTAATCAGTTCAAATTGAAGAGTAAATAACTTCAGATGTTTAAATTAAATTTCACTGAAATTTTTGATCAATCTTGTATGCTCAATATCTTTCTCATATGTAGCCTGATTGAGGTTCCAAAATTATTCATATGACAATTTCAATCGGACAGTGAGAAGCTTCTAAAATTATTCATTTGAGTTTGGTATGATTTGCATTTTTTGAAATTCTATATTGACAGTAGAAAATGATAGCAAATCGTAGAGCATTGCTAAGCGCACATGTTTGTGCAATTAAACTCGTGTACATGCCAGCATGGCACATACATGCTAGATCTCATCCATCCATCAGGCTGGTCCTACTTTGTGTATATTTTTTTCTTCAAAATAAAATCTGGTCCAATGAGTATGTGGGCCTCAATTTGGAAACAACGAATGGGTTAGAAAACTTCAACCAGGTTTTTCAAAGCCATACTTTTTTTTTTACAAATTGTGGCCCACATAACACGTGGACCAAACGGATTCTTGAATTAAGTTATTATTATTGTGTTTTTGTTCTGATGGATGGAGTGGATCTCAAATCTATTGTGTCATGCTGGCAAATATATGGCATGTATTGCACATGCATGTGGGCTTAGCAAAGCTCAAAATACAATATTAATATTTCAACATTTTAAAAAGACAACTGATCACCTACATGCAACGGTACTATGGCTCACGTTACCATGTCATTTACGGAGGACATCAGTACCATGAAAAAGAAAAATCAGCTTGATCCAAAACTTTTATAGCTATCAACAAATTGGATGTCAAATAAACAGTACAGTGGGCCTTAGGAGGATTTTAATGGTGGATATCCAATCACTATTGTTGTAATGTGGTGTGGACCACCTGAGATTTATATCCCTTTAATTTTTGGCATAAAACTCTAAAATGATCGTTAAAAATGGATGAACGAAATGGATGAAACACATACATCATAGTGGGCCCCACGTAGCCCCTAACAAGACCGTCCAATGCCCACTTCACACCCAAAATGGGCGCGCGCTCCAAAAACCCAAAAAAACCTAATCCTCTCTCTCCCTCTCTCCGTTCCCTTATTCCCTCTCTCTCTCTCTCTCTCACCCAATCTCTGCTCCCTCTCTCTCTCTCTCTCTCTCTCTCTCTCTCCTTTCCCTTTCGCTCATTCTCCTTCGTCACTCTCCTTGATTGCAGTAGGAGATGGGCCTCAAAACTCTGATTTTAATGGAGGATGACGATGGAGAAGGGGAGGTCAGCTGCTGCCCTCGATTGCAGCTAGAGATGGACTTTGAAATTTGTTGGAGAGACTGATTAGAGTTACAGAGGAGAGCAATGAGAAGTTCCTGTTGAAGCTCGAAGACTGAATCGACCGGTAAGCTCCTCTATCTTCCTCTTTATTATTATTATTATTATTTTTTTCCTTTTTTCTATCAAACCTTCTATAGCCTTTTTTCTAATGGATCGTTAATGGGTCCTTCTCAAATGTTTGATTAGAGCCGAAATTGAGGTTCTCACAATCGAAGTCCAATTCGAGCATTTAAATATCGAAGCAGAAGCCTATGTTGCTGGTAGAGCTTATTGTCCGTGGTCAACTTCACCATTAATATTATTGAGGTATAATTAGCATATCTGAATCATTGAATCATAAAAGAAAATCATAGAAGTGGGCATTTGTAATATGTTCTACTATTCAATTATACTGATTTACCGACCTCTCATTTGTTTCAAAAGGGCTTCTTGAATACTCTATGTTCTTATTTTGTTCTATTGTCATTTTACTGAAATGGAGTAGAGGAGATGTACTGTTTGGTTCATATAGAAGGCGATCGGTCATATCAGTAGCTTTTCTGATCATGATATGGAAAATTATAGGTATTTTGGAATTTGGGTAAATTGTAAGAAGTTATGTTTCTGTGGTTTACATTTTAATATAATTTTTCATGATTTCATGATATCGTAACTGCTTTTCAATTAGATCAAATGCTGATTGTTTTGTATATTATGCCGCCGTAAATCTTTAAGCATATGGATCATCATGATGATTGGAATTTTAGAGTGTTTCCTGGATTGGAATAGAAAAATTTTGTGGATCCCATTGTTTGTCTTTCAATCCCTGTTTCCTTTCTTTTTTTTTCATTTACTTTACTGATGGGAGTAGGTACATGCTTTCCATTTCTTATGTAAAAAGTGGTAGCAGCTCGGTTTTCGATTTGCCCAGGAAGTGGCAGTTGAGCTCTGTTTGAGGGACAGGATGCATGGAAACTGTGAGAATTCTTTTCGTTTCTCATCTCTTTTTACTGTTTTTCTCATAAGAATGTTTGTTTTTCTTGTAGAATTGCTGCAGTTTTTTCTTAATTTTTAGCAGAATTATGGTAGGAATTATTGTTTTACAGTTGGATCTATTGATTTCTATGTTGAATTTGGTTTGGATTCCATGTTCTTCAGTTGAATTCAGGAGGACTGAGTATTTTTTTGGTGTAATTGAGGACATTAAATGATTTCAGATTTCAAATTTTTGGTTGACTCATAGGAACTGTCATTTTTACTCTACGATTTTGTTGTTGTGAGGTAGAATTCTGGTAGATTTCCTGTTTCTCTATTGCATTTGGCAAGGATGTAATCAATGTGATTTGAGTAGCACTAATGATTTTTACAAGAAATTACAGTTCTTTTTACGGGAGTTTTGATTTTATTGGTAGCTTTTTTCTAATATTTTATAGTTTTCATTAGAATTCTTGAGTCTTCTTGTTGGGGTTGCATTTCTGAAGGATTCTAATTTCCTTTGGACTAACTTACTAGTATATCATCATGTTCAGTAGATTCATGGCAGATTTGGTATGTTTTCAGAGTGAATTGCCAATTTTCAAGAGGATGTTTTGGAATAATTTGTCATTTTTTTTGGAATTCAAAAGGATTTTCTTGTACTTCTTGCATCTGCTGGATAAATTTCAGCCCAGGCATCACTCTTTGAAGGATATATATATATATATATATATATATATATATTCCTAGAATGTCAGCATTTTTTAGTAGTATTCTTCCAGATTCTGTCCATGTCTTCTGGTGGCATCATTGACATTAATTTTGACTTGTTTAGATTTTGTAGGATGTATCTTTCTCTACTAGAAATTTCACAAGCTTCGTGTTTAAGCATCTACCAAAACAGGCCCTTAGTTTGTTTATAACTTTATATACATTTCATTGCAATCTTTCTCTGATATTGGGTTATGCATCCATCTGTTTGGGCCCCTTTTTCACCAATATTTTTTCAATTGAATACCAAATGAAAATAATGAGAACACTTTTGACTGGAATACAATTCATATAATCTTTCATTAAGTAATGGTACAATTGTATGATGGCGGCAATGTATTTCAGATATAAACTTAAATTAGACTCATGCATGTTGAGTTGCCCACAATCTGCCCATGAACAAGTTCATGAGATCCAAGCCATTCATTATCTAGTTCCAAATGAAGTGCATTTTGGAACCTAAAGGATTTAAATCCTTTTGAATCTGATGAATGTGAACCAGTCCTTAGTTTCTTATTTTCTACTAAACTTGTGAGATCTCCCTTATCAGGCCACAATTAAACAATAAGATCAAGTTGATGCTGTAGGTTTCTTCAAGGCCCTGATACAGATCAAGGAACTATCTCTAAAATTAGAGAGGCTATCAAAGAACAGAAGGAAATTAATCACCGTTCAGTTGATCAACTACACAAAGTGGTAAGTTGCTAATATCAGTACTTCCAGGTATGATGTCACTATACCATGTCAGTTCCATCATTTATTGCATTAGGAACTCAACTTTTACAGTTGCTTGTTATGTTTTCTATAAGATATCTATGAACTAAAGGTTATTTGTGGATTCTACAGTTTGTATATGAATATTCATAGTGACCTTTGTGGAAAAATTTGTATGTAGGTCTTTATGCTTATAATCATTCCATTGAATGGCCCATTCATAAATTTGTGCCTGTATCTTCTATTTTAATTGCCTGATGTAGCATAACTATTGACATGACCATGATAAGGCTGATAATTGATTTTTGGTAATTATAATGATGGTAATCAATAGATAAATGGTACATATTACTGGGCTATGGGCCCCACTTGTCATTGTTGAATACCTGTATATACTGTTAAGAGATGCGCATTACGTATATAAGGAGTTATTTGATACTCTGGCAGCGTATGACTAAAGGATTTGCATATTTTCCTTACACACACACACACACACACACACACACACAAAGCATATATCAATTGCTTTAAAATTTCAATTGGGTGTTGGTGGTTTTGACTAAAGGATTTGCATATTTTCCTTTTATACACACACACACACACACACACACACACACACACACACACACACACACACACAAACCAGGTAAAGCAATACAGGCATCAGATTGTCTAGCCATCTCTGGCTTCCTTTCGTGCATATCTGTTACTGCCTTCACTTCTCCTATTGTCTCACCAGTTATCTGCATGATGGTTGCAATAAAAAAATATAAGTTATCAATCTCTAAGAGCCCATGCCTTTAATTCCTAATTTGTCTTTTCATGTCTTTCCATTATGTTATTGCTTTAATGCATTATTCGTAGTCTCCTAGAATGGAGAAGCCATTTGGTATTCATTTGCACACACATCTAATTTAATTTATCATTTGGCTTAGAGTTGTTGTTGATTCTTATCTGTGGTGTAGTCCTCATGATGATTAGGTCAGCTTGATTTTTGGTGCCTCCCTACCCAATGATTGTAACAACCTTTTGGATGGTTGTATTGCATACTTATAGTACATGTGCCCACAACTACCCTGTTGCATGTTAATATTCAACTCCATGTGACATTCTGCTTGATAAATTGTAGTTCTTTCTTTCTTTGTTAAGTATTTTAATTGATGTGCTTCCCCAGTTTTGAGAAAATACAGGTAAATGTCAAGCGTAATCCATGCTTATGAACTATCCCATCCTTTCTTGTAAATGTTATGCCTAAATATTTAGCAATTTTATCTTTGCAGCTCTCGTTGCATTATAGTGGTTGGACTTCATATCACACATGCAAATTGTCTTTCATTAAATGCATTTATTTACATTTATATGTTACCATTTCATTTTCCAATGTTGGAAAGACATTGATTTTGTTTTTTTATTTTTTCATACGCAGGCTGCTGGTGCTCTGTCAATAAAAATTGGTGAGTTTCGAAGGCATACTTGGATGGTATTGACTTTTATATGTATATTATGTCCAATTCATTGGTCATGATTTTTGGAGGAAATAATTTACACAACTACCTTTTCGACTCAAAGTCTGGTGTAAACACAATTAATCACCCTTAAAAAGATAAAAAAAAGGAAAGTAAAAGTTCAAAACCATTAATCTATCTCTGAAGTCCAATTTAAAGCTCGTCCTCTTAATAAGAAGGTAATGCTTATCTTTACTGCATGTGGATCTTTTACTTGTATAGTTACAACTTGAAAAGTTTTATGTATTGTGAAAATTACAGATATTTTCTAGTAAAGGTGAAATTGGTGTCTTTCGAACTAGCAAGCGGCAAACGACAATACCCATGGTATTTCATTTTGTTTATGTCAGATGTCTTCAGATGCTATACATATTTATTTCCTTGTCAATACTGTTAGTGCGCTTAAATACAGGAATTCAATTTCCCGACAGACAAGCGATTTCAGAATCCACCAATAGAATTGTTTAAGAAGGTCAATCAAATGTATGGAATTTTATTTTATTTATTTATTTTTTTTAATTTTGTGTGCTATAATAAAGTACTTGGTTTAAGATAGGAAGAACTTTCTTGTTACTATAACTATAATTCCCTATGACTTACCCTTCTTGTTCTTCTTCTCTTTTGTCTTGACTTTAAATGCTAGCTCTCATTGACATGTGAACTTAAGCAAAAGATTGCATCTCAGTCAAATATGTCTCGGCCCGTACCTATTAAGGTTTTCTTTCTTTTTTAACTATCTTCAATTGAACAGTTCATTATATCATTATGTGCATCAATTGCTTCAATTTTCATTTTTTTCCCAGTATTTTTACAAGTGGTTGCATTATCATTCGATGCAAGGGCTTGAAGGAAAATATGGTTGATTCTGTACAAAAAGAACAAAAGGTATGTTACTAGAACTATGTTACGAATGTGTTCATACCCCATCAGCCGTCAAGTGAACATGTTCTCTTTTAATCTTTTGGCTCTTTTAACAACCCTCATTCCTGTCTTAGTTATTTCATGCTATTCTTGTATGGTAAGTTTTCAGTCTCATGAAATCTAACCTGTAGATTACCCACACAAGCAAGGATACATTGCAGCGGCTTGGGGGAAAGCAGGTCCAATGTGGGAGTGATAGGGGAATGGCTGAAATCAGATCTCAAGTAAATGTGTGCAGGTAACTACACGAGGCTGAAGATGAAAATAGAGTTTTTTAAGGTTGAAATAGTTACTTTTTTCTTTTTCTCATTCCTGCACTAGTTCTAAATTTAGTCCCATACACTGCTAATTTGTTTGTGTGGAATATATGTGGATTTTCAGTTTCTCTTAGAGCCAAACTCAGGATCTTTGCAGTTTAGTTGTTGTGTTTCTATTCATTTCAACCTGTGAAAAGTTTTTTTTTTTGGTAATTCCATTTCACACAGGCCTGCATTTTCAAGGGTGTCTAGTAGTGCTTGCGTGTTGGTGTCACTTCGTGTCTCTTTAAGGCCAAAAACAAAGTGATAAAATCATCCAGCCCTAGAGAAAATATCGCTGAAATCACAAAAATCTTGCCAATCCCATAGCAGGTCTTCTTTTTTTAGTCTGTGAATGATTTGAAAACTAAAATTGAGGCTATAACTCTCCTTCTTTGCTCATTCAAAGACCTTTCTTAGGAGTTCTACTTTGTTTCCAAAAGTTCTGTTGTTCATCTTGTTGCTTTTGCCTCTCACGATTAATCTACACTTGTAATCCCAAGGTCGCATTTGTGGTTGAGTTTTTTCGGGTCTATAGTAGAGATTTATTTATTTATTTATTTATTGTGAATAGGTTGCTAAAGATCCATCTAGAAAAGAGATCAATGCTCTTGAGCAGCACATAAAGAATCTTCTTTGCCCTTCCACCCCCTTTTTCTTCAACACATTGTACGATTCATACCGTGATGGTGCGGACTTTGTTCGTGGGTACCCTTTCAGTCTCCGTGGGAAGCTGTTATTACTTTGTTCCATATACATGATATGCACATGCATAGTATTTATATTTATTCTTGTTTTTTCTTTGATGGTCATATGTTGTAGTGTTTCCCAGAAGCATTGTTTCCTAGTATACTATGAATATTGTCTCTTGTATCCTGGTGGTTATTGCCAGGAATAAATTGAAAATGCATTGTTATGGATGCTTTTCTTAATGTAATGCAAAGTGTAGAAGTACATCCTCATTTAAATTGATATAATATAAAATCAGTACACATATTATAAAATTAGGGTTCCCGCACAGTGGCAGTTTGGTAATTTTGGAGTCCTTGGTTAGGGTTTGGGCTGAAAGTACGAGTGATAGAGCGGACACTTTTGGAATCCGAACTCATTCTTTTGAAAAATAGAAAAATGGGAATATTAGTAAATATGGATTTTCTTGTTAAGAAGAAAATGGAAGATGGATTGAAAAAACATAAAAGAGATTTTTTTTTCTTCTTTTTTTGCTTCAAGAGAGAGACAGAGAGGTGAGAGTGGGGAAATCGAGGCAGATAGTGGGGGAATGAAGTGGCCGAGTGAGATTTGAAAATAGCGAGTGTAATTTGGTTTGAAAATGACGTTTCGCATGCGTGGCGTGCATTTCTTTTAAGACAGTAATTTGATTTTACTGAAGACAATTGAATTACATAGGCAAGTGTTTAATGCAGGAAACTTCTCTGAAAATGTTATTCTGATAACTAACCTGATGAGAGTAATTTGTGGTTCAGTTCCTAGACTAATCTCTCTATCATATTCAAAGAAATCCACATTTTTCTTCGTGTCTCTTATATGGTTCTCTGTCCCATTTTTGTTTGACTTGAAAGTAAAGGTGATGCATCTTCTTATTTATTCAATCATGGAATGTAGGATGTTGCTGTTAAGGTTCTAACAGATCAAGACTTTCATGAGGATCAACTGAAGGACTTTCTAAGGGAGGTATGCATTTGAAAAATTACTAATAATGTTCTGTGAAACTGTACCCATTTATATATCCGGATGTGCGTTGGAGCTATTCGAATGTTGAGCGGGGGTCCTTGGCAGGTGGTAACCACCGTTATGGCCATGATGAATTTATCCATTTCCTATGGACAACATTGGAGGGGCCTAGCCATTTGGACAAGCCGTGTTTATGTATTTGCTCGAAATTAATGGAGCAGACCCGGATGTGTGTCGGAGCTATCCGAATGAGCGGGGGTCCCTGAAAGGTGGGAACCGCTGGATATGACCATGATGAATCTGTCCATTTCTTATAGACAGCATTGGAGGGGCCTGGCCATTTGGACAGGCCGTGTTTATATCTGTATTTGCAGGTACCACACCCTTAACCTAAACCTATAACCCCAAACCTATAACCTAAACCCATTCTCAATTCCTCTATAGCTATAACCTATAACCTAACCCTAACTTATAACCTTAACCTATACCTACAACCTAAACCTAAACCTATACCTATAATCCAACCTAAACCTATACTTATAACCTAAACCCAAACCTAAACCTATAGTTATAACATAAACCTAAACCTAAACCTATACTTATAACCTAAATCTATTCTCAAATCCCAAAACTTATACTTATAACCTAAACCTAAATTCAAATCCCTAAACCTAAACCTATACTTATAACCTAAACCTATTCTTAAATCCTAAAACCTATACCTATAACTTAAACCTAAACTCGATACCGAACCCGAACCCAATTTTCTAAACCTAAACCTTAACCTATAACCTAAACCCATTCTCAAATCCCAAAACCTATACCTATAACCTTAACTTAAACCTATTCTCAAATCCCAAAACCTATACCTATAACCCAAACCTAAACCCGATCCCGAACCTGAACCCGATTTCCTAAACCTAAACCTTAACCTATAACTTAAACCTAGACTTATAACCTATAACCTAAACCTATTCACAAATCCCAAAACCTATACCTATAACCCAAACCTAAACCCGATCTTGAACCCAAACCCGATTTCCTAAACCTAAACCTTAACCTATAACCTATACTTATAACCTTAACCTATTCTTAAATCCCAAAACCTAAACCTGATCCCGAACCCGAACCCGATTTCCTAAACCTAAATCTTAACCTATAACCTAATCCTATACCTATAGCCTAAACCTAAACCTTAACCTATAACCTAAACCTATACTTATAACCTTAACCTAAACCTATTCTCAAATCCCAAAATCTATACCTATAACCCAAACCTAAACCCCATCCCGAACCCGAACCTGATTTCTTAAACCTAAACCTTAACCTAAAACCTAAACCTATACCTATAACCTTAACCTAAACCTATTCTTAAATCCTAAAACCTATACCTATAACCCAAACCTAAACCCGGTACCGAACCCGAACCGAAACCCGATTTCCTAAACCTAAACGTTAACCTATAACCTAAACCTATTCTCAAATCCCAAAACCTATACCTATAACTCAAATCTAAACCCAATCCCGAACCCGAACCCGAACCCGACTTCGTAAACTTAAACCTTAACCTATTACCTAAACCTATACCTATAGCCTAAACCTAAACCTAGACTTATAACCTTAACCTAAACTTAGTCGCAAATCCCAAAACCTATACCTATAACCCAAACCCGAACCCGAACTCGAACTCGATTTCCTAAACCTAAACCTTAACCTATAACCTAAACTTATACCTATAGCCTAAACTTAAACCTTAACCTATAACCTAAACCTATACTTGTAACCTTAACCTAAACCTATTCTCAAATCTCAAAACCTATACCTATAACTTTAACTTAAACCTATTCTCAAATCCCAAAACCTATACTTATAGCCGAAACCTAAACCTTAATCTTAACCTATAACTTATAGTTACAACCTTAACCTAAACCTAAGCCTTAACCTATAACCTAAACATATACCTATAACCTTAACTTATAACCTAAACCTATACTTATAACTTTAACCTAAATCTATTCTCAAATCCCAAAACCTATACCTATAACCCAAACCTAAACCCGATCCCGAACCCGAACCCGATTTCCTAAGCCTAAACCTTAACCTATAACCTAAACCTATACCTATAGCCTAAACCTAAACCTTAACCTATAACCTAAACCTATTCTCAAATCCCAAAACCTATACCTATAACCTTAACCTAAACTTATTCTCAAATCCCAAAACCTATACTTTTACCCAAAACTTAAACCTTAACCTTAACCTATAACCTATACTTACAACCTTAACCTAAACCTGAGCCTTAACCTATAACCTAAACATATACCTATAACCTAAACCTATAGCGGTACAAGCAGTGCATGAGCCACGAGGAGGGTGCACTGTTCGCACCGCCGCACATGACTGATGACAACTGGTGGATACTCTGCGATAGATTTTTGTCTGATTCTTTTCAGGTAATATTTACATATTTACGATATCTTAAGGTAACAATTAAATTAACTATTAATAACAATGTATTATGAATAATGTGTTCAGAAGAGGAGCAAAATAAATTCTGACAATAGGGAAAAGTTAGAAGTGAACCACGTAGATGGTTCAAAGTCATTTGTAGAAATTCGTCACAACATGGTAAGAAATTACTGGTAATTATTAAGTTGATATATTATTTTCATGCATTTATATTAACTCTATTATCCTTTCGATTGCGCAGTGAGATTTCGTCACTGGCCAGGAGCCCAGACCAGTAGACCTCTACAGAGGGACTCACTGTCGACAGGCGACAGGATCTAGGGTACATCCTAGAGCCGGCGAGATTTGGGTAAAAATCCTTACATTGTAAAATTTAATTGCATGGACACCTTACGCAATCAGCTCACTCCCGTGATACTCAGCGGAGTGAGCCAGAGATCTTGAGTGAGGTGCTTGACACCCGTTCTGGAGATGTGCGTGGGGTTGGCCATGGTGCTAAGCTCATGACACCCGTTAGAGCTGCCTCCACCCGATCCATCGTCGTTGGCGAGAGCGCCACCCGCCGAGCTGATATTACAGAGAAAAAGGTTCAGCAGCTACGGGTTGTCATCCATGACATCAGAGAGCAGCTGGAGAAGAAGAGTGAGCAGCTAGAGAGGCAGATGGAAGAGCAGGAGAGGAGGATGGAGGATCTGACAAGGCAAAGGGAGGAGCAGGAGAGGAGGATGGAAGATCTGACGAGGCAAAGGGAGGAGCGGGAGAGGAGGATGGAGGAGCAGGTGAGGGAGAGAGGAGCATGAAAGGAGGATGAAGGAGATGCGCGCGGAGCATGAGCGACGGATGACGGAGATGTTTCAGACTCTTGCTGCATGCTTACCCACTGATGCTCCACCTCCTTTGCCTTCATCTTTATAATTTTTTGTATTTTATTTATGATGTTAAACTTATATGTATTTATTTATGAATGAATGTTATGTTGATGGATGTAGTTTATATTTGGATGGATCTACGTACTTTGGGTTTGAATCGATGTGAATGTGAATATGATGAAATATTTATATATAACAGGTGTATATTAGGAATATTAACAGGTGTATATCAGGAATATTTTGTAGGCATATTAAAAAAAAAAGACACTTTTACCAACGAACATTTTCGTAGGTAAAAGTATTATCGGGCTTTTATCTACGAAAATTTTCGTAGGTAAAAGTCTCATACACGTTTTTACCTATGAAAAGTTTCGTAGGGAAAGTTCAGTAATTTGTTTGGCTACGAAAATATTTGTAGGGAAATGTTTTGAAAATATTTTTACCTACAAAAGTATTCGTTGGTATATGTTTTCAAAATGGTTTACCTACTAAACAATTCGTAGGTAAAAGTTTTGTAAAAGTTTTTAGCTACGAGTTGTTTCGTAGGAAAAAGTTCTGTAAATATTTTTGCCTACGAAACTATTCATAGGTAAAGGTTTTGTAAATATTTTAAGCTACCAAAATATTCATAGGTAAAAGTTTTGAAGATATTTTTAGTTATGAAATTATTAGTTGGTAAAACTTTTATAACAAAAAATTCGTAGTATAAGTTTTGAAAATATTTTTAGCTACGAAAGTATTAGTAGGTAAAACTTTTGCGATAATTTTTACCTACGAATAAATTTGTAGGTAAAAGTTTTGCAATAATTTGGACCTACGAAAACAATTCGTAGGCAAAACTTATGTTATATTTTTAGCTACGAAATTATTTGTAGGTTAAAGTTTTGTCATAATTATTAGCTACAAATTCGTTGGTAAAACTTTTGTAAATATTTTTACCTACGAAATTATTTGTAGGTGAAAGTGTTTGCATAAGTTTTACCTACAAAACAATTGGTAGGTAAATCTTCTTAGCTACGAAAATAGTCGTAGGTAAAAAGTTTTGTAAATCTTTTTTAGCTACGAAGTTAAGGGAAAAATATTTTTCAATATTTTTGGCTACGAAAGAAAATGTTGGTAAAATATTTTACCTACGAAATGAAATCGTTGGTGAAAGTCTTACTTTTGCCAACAAATTTTTTTTTTTTGTTGTTAAAAGTTTTCTCCCTCGGTCTTTTGGCAACGAAATTTCCAACGAAAATTTTCGTTGGAAAAAGGTTTTGCCTACGAAAAACAGGCTTTTACCTACGAAAATTTTCGTAGGTAAAAGTGACTTTTCTTGTAGTGCCTGATGTCAATTGGGCTCCTCTTCCAACCACAGAATCTTAATGTCTCATGAATTGGATATACATACACATCCACACAACGTGCATCACACACCAACATGTGGGCGGGGCCTGGTGCCTGGGCGAGCTACCAGTGGCTGACAGGTTACTATGTACCCAGTAAGAGGCGGAACATTGTCCCACATCGGAAGCGCTGTCTAAAGTAATGGTGGTTATATGTGGGATCTAGCTTTCAATAATATAACGTATTTTGTGGCCAACCTCGAGAACAAACTCGTGCGTTGTAAGCTTTGTATCATAGACCGTACCGTTTCATAGACTTCCGCGGTCTTTTCGGTCAAATTCTGGCAACCTTCAACCCTTAATCGGTATTTGCGTGCGACTTTGATTCACACGCCATCAACCTGAGTCGACTCAACCCAAGACCTTTACCATAACGATCGTACCGTCGCTGCAGTTTTGATGCCGTGACTCGCGCGCCGAGGCGATACCTTGGTTAGGAGATGTGGGCCAGCGTTCGGTGCGAGAAAAATGCCGCGCGTTGCAAAATCTAAGAGAATCTTTGTGACTTATTACATCAATCCATCAATCCATCAATCTCAACATGTTAAGTACATGTCAAGTACACATCACCTTTCACCCTTTCCCAAGCAAGCCCCAAAGTCAAAAATTTCTTACAAAACTCATACTTTTCTTACACCATTTGCCACAAAAGTCAAAAATATCTTACACACTCATCACTCACCACATCCATCACCCGTCACTCACCTCTTTTTACAACCTTCTCTCTCATTCTCATTTCCCAAAATTCACTATCCCAAGCATGAGAGAGAGCATCACACGTCCAAGCTCTCCAACTCTCCCAAGCCACAAGTGTGGCCCACCTTTCCATCTCAAGATCTCCCATCCTAGCCATCCATTTCTCATCTTCCTCCATCAAAGTGAAGCACAAGGAGACTGACAAGTCGAGGGAGCAAGAAGATCAAGTGGTGGGTGCTTTGATAGAGTAGTTTTCATGTTTTTAAGATGGGCCAAGTGAGGCCAACCAATCAATGGTTTGGATCTCACTTGGGACCCTAAGATGTGGCATATGGCCCACCTTGATTATCAATATCATTCCATGATGGGGCCATTCTCTATGGACCCCATCATGATATTTATTTTTCCTTGCATGAAAGAGATCATCTAGACCGTCCATATTGGTGGGAAAAGGATCTCCTCCGTTGAGTTTAGATTTCGATGGGCCCACATGTATTGAGACCCATTTGATGTATGATTTCTTGTAAGGGAGGGCTCATAGTGGCGGGGCCCTCCATCACATGCGTCCTCCTCTCTCTCTCTCTCTCTCTCTCTCTCTCTCTCTCTCCCCCTCCCTCTTTCCTTTTTTTTTGAGATGATATGGTTGTGTGGTCCACTTGGATGGACCCCACCTTATATATGTGTTATACCCACGCCATCCATCATTTGGTGGCCCACCTGAGCAAGGCCCACCTTAAAAGTTGTGGTATGCCACACTGTTCAGCATCCAGGGACCCTGGACGTGTAAGGAAAACAAAAATATTAGCTTGATTCAAGGGCTTTTTGGGTGGACCACTTGTTCAGGCCCCACCTTGATGAATGTCGTTAATCCAAGCCGCCCATCCTTTTTCTTAGACCATTTTAGGCATTGAGAAATGGAGCCAATCAGAGCTTCTGGCGGGCCATAGCATAGCAAACAGTGTGTCAACCATTAAAATCTACCCAGGAGTTTTGATGTGCCAAAAAATATATTGGATATTGGACTCGTTGGGTCTGTCTTAAGCAGTAAAGACCAATGGATTGGGTGGATTTACATGATGCAGACCGCACACCTGAAAAACCGCAAGAAAATACATTTTTTTTTAAATATAAAATTTTTTAAGCAGCAGATGCTGCTGCAGAGGGCGCAGGCAGTGCCTGCCGCTTACTGGAGGACGGACGGACGTGTTGGGACCCACGGCTCCAGCCGTGGGCCCCACCATGATGCTCATTTGTTATCTAAACTGTTTATAGGGTGGCCCACCTCCTGAAGTGGGCCCCCGCCAAAAATTAGCTCCATCTATGGCTCAGGTGGCCCACATCACAGGAAATAGCAGTGATTTAATGTCTACCATTGAAACCCCTTTCTGGGTCACCGAACTTTGGATTCAATATGAAATTTGTTTCTACTCTTCGTCCAGGGCTCTGTGACCCTATGGACAGATTGAAGAGCATACAAACATTGTGGTGGGCCCCACGTGGGACCCACTTGTAAGTGGATTGGCTAGTGCATGCACACAGCAGCATAATAGCTACTGTGTTGACATGCTCAGGCCTCCTAAGCCATGTGGGCCTCATGCACAAGGTATGTGCCATATCTAAACCGTCTATCCACTTTGATAGCTCATTTTACGACATGAGCTAAGGAATGAGTCAGATCCATAATTCGTGTGGACCCCACCATGATGCATGGGTTGCATCCAATCCGTCCAACCATCTTGAAGCTCATTTCTTTGGCATAAGCTAAAGAATGAGTCAGATCTATAGTTCAAGTGGACCCCACTTTGGTATATGTATGGGACCCATTTTGAGTTATTTAAGGCCGTTCATTGAGACCCCACATTAGTATATGTATGAGGCCCACCTTGTCATAGGTAAGGCCCCTGGATTTAGGCCTATTTGATGTATTAGTGGCCCATGGGTTAAAGCCCATTGGGATGTACTAGGGCCTATGGGTTGAGGCCCATTTGATGTACATATGGGGCCTAATTGGTGTGGCCCATTTGGTACACATAAGACCTATGAGATTAGGCCCATTTGATGTATTCAAGACTCAAGAGGTTATGGCCCATTGCAATGCACATAAGGCCCATTAGTGCGGCTCATTGATGTGGCCCACTTGATGAATATAAGGCCCATATGATATGGCCCATTTGATGTATTTAAGGCCCAATGGGATGTACCTAAGGTCCATTGCAATGTGTGATCCCAACACGGTTTATATAATGATGTTTATGACGGGCTATGACTTGGGAGCAATGTTAGTTTGACGTCTACATTGTAAGTATAATATTGGTTAAATGTCTGCATTACGACTCTCCTTAGGGTCTATTGATAGGCCCGTACTTGTTGCGTATAGGCCGTCTAGGCCCATCTGCGTTATAAGGATAGTTCATTACTTTATTACATGTTTAGTATAGTTCCATAACTCATGATCATACACATCATATGTATGCTTGATATAAGAAGTGACTGATCATAACATATGCCTTCGAGCAGATTATTTATGGGCTCCGGGTTAGGCGGTGTTGCCCTACATGAGCGCACGATATGTACAGGATTCCTGAATGATTAGATAGTGTGATTCATGCATTTCGCATTGTGTGACATGGTTACTGTAAGCCCTAGCGACATCGGGGCCGTAGCCTTCACAGACGTATCGTGGTTGACAGGATTGGATACCAAAAATCTTATTCTACATGGGGTGCTATAGATATCCCTGAGTGAAAGTTCCTAAACCCTTATGGTACCAAGAGGTTGCTCCAACGTCTAGACCGAGTGAGAGTATGAGCGCCAAGTGCCGATTACCAGACGGTCGTGCTTTCCACTATGTCGTGGTTAGTTGGGAGGGGGTGCGGCCTTACTCAAGAGTAGGGGGCAAAGCTAGGCTGAGTCTGACCAGCTCGAGGAATGAGTCCGTTATCGACGAACTGAGACCCATATTGGCAGGCGGATAGTGAGGTCTCTTCCAGTTACCTAATTGCATGCGATGGGGTGACGATCTGGTTTAGAGTGTGCTAGACCCCGGTGATATCCCAGATTTGAGCAGTATTGATATGTGGACTTAGATGAGGATTTGTATGCTTGAGTTTCATTTCGCATCGCATGGCTTTGGTATGGCCAACATCATTCATGTTTTGCATTGTATGGCCTTAGTACGACTTATAGTATTCATGGATCCATCAGCATATTCTGCATTACTCTGATACTACATAATTGCATTACTACCTTGTGCACACACTTTCACCACCCTCTAAGCTTTCTATAAGCTTATGCACGACCGTTGCATGCAGGTGATGTTGGATCGCAGCAGCGCTGAGGCTTGAGCACGTGACAGATTATTTTAGAGCTTTTGGTCTATCACCATTGTATTTTCCTTTATGCTCATTATCCTTGTAAAGTTTTTGATCATGGTGGAAATGTAATGGAGTTTTTGATTGTTATTTGTGGGTTATGCCTTTGGTTATGCTTATCATGAATCAAACTGATGTCGAAAATCCTCCTCGTAGCATCCCAAGATCGAAACCTGGCGAATGGGGGCTGGGAGGCGAGAATGGGGTTTTAAGGAGGCTGTTGGCTCCAGATTCGGTGATCGAGAATTTTGTGAGCCCGGTTTCCGTGTTTGGGGCGTGACATGCGTCCTCGAGCAAAGCGGACAATATTATACTGTTGGGGCTGACCTTTACACCAACATCCTCCCATGTCCTCTTAGACCAAATATTAATAGCAGCCGCACATAGTCCATAACGTGCATCACTGTCACACCTAAAATTCAGAACCCAGGCCCTATTAGTTCCTAAGCCCCAAACTCGGGTCACGACAGCTTCCTCGCCACTTACTAGGATTGGTGAACAGGTTTGCGAACTTCCCGAACACCAAACCTGACTCGTGGCGGATGGATTTTTTTATTTTTTATTTTTGAATGATTAATCTAATTAGGCAGTTACACATCATATACATAGTATTAACGCATACATACAGGAGACGGACCTATCCTTTCAAGGACGATCACCCAATATAACCATACACATTATTCCATATTATACATAAAGAAGTACAATCATCTTAACAACAATGAATGAAATAATAGCAAAGTTCCAATAGCTCCTGCATTCACCCAACTACTGAACGCATCCTGAAAAGGGTGTGAAATATTAGTATAAGGAAGCTACAGGCCAATGAGTCTACAACGTCCCGGGGGTAAAACATGTCTTATCAGAGTGCTCCTGTAAAGACATCCAAAAAAAACTATAGACATATTTTCAACCAAGAATTTTATCATATGTGAGCATGTTATCGATTAAGTATGTTGTTATAGTTAGATATATCATCATGGATACACTGGTTTCATGGATAGGAAGGTTACCATAATGAATACATTATATTCATCCAACTGGTTTTCATGAATGAGTATGTCACCAATCACGCGTGTTGTCATAGGTGGATAGGTTATCATCAACATATCATCATAGATGAACAGATTATTACCGATAGTCAATTTACATATGCACATATTTGCACAAATATTTGTACTACCATAGTTTATTAGATCATGAACATGTTTTTAATGTCGCATACTACTTAAACGAGTAACTATAAGTCATAAGAGTAGCAATTCATCATGTACAAGATAATTAAATTCTATGTTCTAGTATAAGGCATGTTATGAAAAGGAAATAACAAAGTTGACATATTGATGGGGACATCAGAGGACCTACTCGAGTGTACCATATGCGGAGATGACCACCCACATCAGCGTAAATTTCTTTATGGATGGGAGACGAGTTCTGGATGGGGCCCGCCAGGCCATTTTGAAGACCCCACATATATTGGATGTGCATTAGGAAGACCCCACCTTGGGATAATGCATGTGGGCTACTTGGGAGATCATTTTAGCCATAGGATTTCTATTTTGTGTTGATCCAATCGTTGGATCTTACTGATCAGGCATCGGGCCACCAAATCTTTTAGATTTGAGCCCCTTGGACTTTGATCTTGCTTTCTTTATGTTTTATTTTATTTTTAGGAGTTATTTGATGATTGATATTAATAATATATATTTTAGTTTTCTTATTTTAGATGATGGGCTACTTTACTTAAGTGAGTGGCATGTTGTAATTATGTTGGATTTTAATTTCAAATTTTTAATTATAAAAGTACAAAGGGAGTGGAATTCCTACCCTAGTGGAGATTTGAGAAGAAAAAAGAAAGAAGAGAGGAGCTCTCTTGTGTTAAGGAATTTTTCTCTTTGTTTTCTATGGATTTTTTATTTAAAAAAATTTATTTTTTATTTTTTAAAAAAACTTTCCCTTCTAATTAAATTGTGGAAGGGTAAAAGCTTAGTTGGTGGTGGATTCCAAGGTATTCTTCTTCTTCAAAAGGTATTCTTCGTCTTACATCCTTCCTCTCTCTTTTTTGAAAGGTATTATTCTTCTTCTCTTGTCTTCCTCTTTTTCTTTCCATTATAACCTTCTAAACATTAGATCTTCAATTTCCTATTTTTTTCAATTTCTAAAAATCCAAATTTCAAAATTCTCAATTCTCATAAACCCTAAATTTTCAAATTTCAGAATTTTCCCATCCTAACCCTAATAATAAAACCTACAAATCTATCTATTTAGTGTGGAATGTACCTATGCTAAATTGGAAGTTCTATCATTTCATCGGTCCTAGTTTTAATTGATTTATCTGATTTCTTAACATGCGGGTATGTGATTTAGGTTAAATAAGATTATACCATTACTAAAATATCAGCATAGTAATTTCTGGTTGTCACATTGCTAAATTTTCAGCTTGAAAATTTTGGATTATACGTGTGCTAAATTTTCAGTTTGGCACAATCGAATTACTATCTTGCTGAATTTTAAACATAAGATTTGAGGATAGCAACTTGTTGAATTTTCTAGTTAGTGTGTCTAGTGTGATCTCTAAGTTAGTACTATCAATGTCATCACATTGTCCTAGGACCTAAGGTTTCCTTTAGAGTGTCCTTGTGTATGCCCCCTCGTTCAGGACGTGGCTTTGGTCTACATCCCACTCTGAATCTAAAGCAGATTGATGAGGCCCTTAACGCTATTAACAACCGTCTGATGGCTATTGAAGTGCACAATAGGACCACCATAGCTCAATTGACATGATCAATGCACGTGTCAATTGTCTTGAAGCCTCCCTTCAGGCAAACCCTGATAATCGGGAAGATTTCCAATCATAAGTTGGGGATCAAGTTGAGACTGTGCCACTTGCAATTATTAGTCTTGCCTTAAGCCAAATTGTAGAAAGTGATGATTGGTGCAGGGATTCAATTTCCACACTTATGTCAAGTGTGGTGACAAAAACTACAAGCTGATCATTAATGTGGCAGTTGCATCAATGTGGTATCTACTTGCACTGTGGTCTGCTTAGGCATGTTAGTCATTCCTCACCCTCAGCCCTATCGAGTCTCATGGATTGATGCATCTTCAATTCTGGTTTCCCAGCATTGTCTTATTCCCATCCACTTTTGTTCCTATACAGATACGTTATGGTGTCATGTTTTATCCTATTCCCATCCAACATACTATTGCGCGGCCTGGCACAAAGCATTCTCTCCTTCCTTCCTTCCTTCTCCTATTGATACCTTCGATCTTCTCTTCTTCTCTGGAGCTTTGATCTTCTTCGAAATCTTCAATGTGTGCAAATGAGAAGGAGAGTGAGGTATTTATAGGCCTCCACACGTGCGAACCCTTGAAATCCATGATGTGGGCCCACCTTTCATCAAATCTCAGCCGTCCACATCAGCATGCCCGAATCATCACTTGAGCCTATCCGCGCAACACCATAGTAATACCATTTGCGTGGGTCCGCAAAACACTATGGTGTTGCGCAGCCTGGCACAAAGGGTAATCATGATTTACTTGTTCACGTGCGCACATTGTGAAAACCCTCTGTGGGGACATGCACAACTGACACCCTTTTGCGCAGGTCGGCATAATGCCCTGATTTTTGCTTCGTTGTGTATTTTCTTCATAACTTTTGCTCTCTCTTCTCTTCATAGTTTCCCTTTATTTCTTCTATTCTTTTCTCTTCTTTTTTCCTTGTCTCGGACATATTCTCATCCTTCAAAATCCTTTATTCATCATATGATAGAAACTTCATACATTTTTTGTGCACCAATAGATGCCCCCTTAATCCTTCTTTGATTGATAGAAAAAATTAAATGGAGGATCAATCCTCTTCTGCACAAAATTCCTTTCTCAGCAAAGGATTCTTCATAGATGTAGAGTTGATTTCATATTGGAGAAGGATTGCTTGAACGGAGAACTTCAACAATCAAGCTCAAAAGAATCAAGTCCTGAAGAGTCATGCTCTAAATGAATTGTTATCAAATGAATCTCGGTTGAAGGAATCGCACTCAAACGAATTGTGCCTGAAGGATGATTGGATGATCATGCTCGAACAGAAGATTAGATGATCGCGCTCGAACGAAAGACTGGATGCCCGTGCTAGAATGAAAGACTGAATGATCGCGCTTGAACGAAAGACTGGATGCCCCCAATCAGAAATGCCGACTGAATGACTCGATAAAGTGGATAATGGTGGCAATGAAAGCACTCTATCTCCATAGTGGTCAATCAAATAGAACGTCTTTCTAAATATGGCTGCAATTGCATCCACCACAGTTCTGACTCTTCCTGTTTATTCAATTCTTTTTTCTTTCATCAAAATTTGCCGTTGTAATAGCTGTAGCGATTTCATCTTTAAATGACTTGATTAGAAAATTGTTCTTTCATATTGTCCCTGCTGTAACAATCTCTTTGATCAATTCTTTTATCCATAGTCTGTATAATCCATGTTTTTGAATAGTAATCTTTTCCTGCCAAATTAATCGGAATTAGTATCTCAAAATTTCATAACTTTCCAATTTAGTTTCATGAAATATTAATAGTTTTGAAATATATATTGAAAGCTTTTTAGAATGGCATCTTTATGATTGCCAACCACATTTGTTGTATTCCTTGCTCATTAGATTGTGCTTTCGGAGATGTCTTTTTTGTATCTAAAGGTTCTACTACTGAGTCTTTTCTAATTTGTGTTCCTTGGCATTTCCTCGTAGGTTGGCTCAGAGTATACTTTACTTGGACATTTGCTGACTCCAAAAGAGTATATTCGCATCCTAGTCACCCTGATCACCTCCCTTTAATGATGATTCCATTTCATTTGGCGGACATTCATTTCTTGTCTCCATCAGGCCCAACACCCTTCCTTAGAGAGGAGGCGATATATTCTGGCGCGAACCATACAATCTTAATAGGTTTGCTCGACAGTTTGGGTTTGATCAAATGGTACCAGAGATTCTCGATATCATTACTAGAACAATGAGAAGTTTCAACATTGGGCCATATAATTGGGCTCTAATATAGAAGCAACTCTTGAATGTTCGCACCGGGTCATACTTCATAATTCATGGCTATAATTATCATTTTAGTGCTTCTTACTCTTGGATGTGGTGGTGGGCTCATCAGTGTTTCTTAGTGGAACATTGCTACCCAATAAGTCAAGCTATACGGATTCTTCCTCCTTGCTTAAAATATTTCCAAAAAGACCAAGGCATTAGATATTGCAAAGAAATAGATTGTGCTTCCTCTTTAGGCCAATTCTACGCAAAAATTTCTTCTGTGGATAATATTTCTGAAACAAAACCTGCTGACACTCTTGAGGGATGGATTGCCTTTGGTATGCCTTTAAAGAATACCCATGAATCCTCCAATTTCCTAGAAGAGAATGATGACTCTCTACGATTCTATCCTCCTCCTCCTTTACAGATTTTAAGAGATAATATCCCCTTAGCATCAGAAAGACAAGTTAGAAAGGCATCATCGCCCTCTCTAGAAGGATAAACATATTATCATTGAAGACCCATCCTCTTCGGAAGAATAACTATATTTTGAAGCACTTTGCTTGAGGATAGAAAACATCGAATATTTTGATCAAACATGATGTAATTGTAATTTGTACTTATTTCAAAAGAAACACATTTTGTATATTTGTTCATTCTAAACATGAAATTTTCATGACTTATATCATATCAAGAAATTTTGCATCTTTGAACATATTTTAAGTAAATAGATGATCATGTATTTTTGAAGCATTTTGATGCTACAGATAGTTTAAGCTCTTGAATAATGGAGCTAGTGCACTTTAACTGACTACACCTTGACAGGACAAGATTGAACATGTCTAGATTGGACTATACTATACACAATTTGACTGGACAAGACTTGGGCTCAAAGAGCAGACAAGACTTGGGCTCAAAGAGAAAATATAGATTACCGCCAATTTTAGGCTGGGCTTAAAGAGCAATTATAGATTACTGTCGATTTCGGGCTAGGCTCAAAGAGCAATTATAAATTACTGCCAATTTCGGGCTAGGCTCAAAGAGCAATTATAGATTACTGTCAACAGGACGATCCAGTCCATCTATTGTGTGTGTCCCACGTGGTGGAGGGGTCAGTCCAAGTTTTAGATGCATAAAAATTTCAAGTAGGCCCCAGCAAGTACTTTTATATGTTTTAACGTGTCTTCACATGATTTTTGATGATGTGGCTTACCAGAGAACTGGTTTGGCTTCAATTTTTGGCTCAACACCTAAAATGATATGAAAAATAGGATGAATGGTGTGGATCAGATACTTACATCATGGTGGGGCCTATTGAGGGCCCCACACTCCTCCCTTTAGTCAAGCAGCTGGGACGTTGTGCATGCTGCAGCATCCTCTGGACGCTGGCAGCAGCAGTGTCTCTCCCTCTTCTCATTGTATTATCTTTTTTATTTTTATTTTATGGTATTGTATGCACGTGTGTGCATGGCTGTGTGGCCAGCCCAATGGGCCACACTTTGGATGGTTTGGATGGCATAAAAACATTATAATGGGCCCACTATCAATAGGTCCACATGTGGTCTATAAAATTAAATTTTTATGTCTTCTCCCAGGCATCCATACCATTAATAATATTATTATCATCAACACCATCTCTAACATTAGAGTATCATCTTCACTATCCATAACATAATGAAAACAAAAATAAAAATAAGTGGGGATGGTGCACTCACCTTGATGAATTAGATGGATGGTTGAGATGGATGGAAGGAATGGGATTAATGGAGTTGATGGAGTTGATGGCCCACTAAGATCACTCCTCTCTCTCTCTCTCTCCCCCCTCTCTCTCTCTATGGAAAATGGTGAAATGCTAAGGGATGGAGGGGTATTTATAAAGAAATTCATAAAAATTTGGTTAAGTTAGGCTAATGTGATTAATATTAGCTTAGGCTAGGATTATAAAAATTAATTTATGATTTGTATTTAATGGTGGGTTAAAGGATCATGGGATGGCATGGTGTGATGATGTCACACATGAGGTGTGGCATGGAGGAGAGTTGACTTGAGGTGTACATGATAGATGGGAGGTATGGGTGTGTGACATCACACACATGGGTAGAGATTTTCTCACCCATGTGTGGCATGTGCATGTGTGTATTACATGTGTTGTGCACATGTGTGGAGTGGAGTACATGGCACCTTGCACACATGATACACTAATTATTCTTCATGGTGTATCTCACAAACGAAGTATTGTATAGACGCATGGTGGTACCTAAGTGATCGCAACAACGGGGCGTTTGATATACGATAGGTTTCGAGGTCTTGGGATCCCAGTCAATTGGGTATACACTATGAATGGCCAATCCAGGTCTAGCTAAGGGCATCAATCATCATGTACATATGCATAAGAAATGGTACGGAATGGATGGAGTCTTACACCTTAAGTCATTGAAGGTTTATATATAGACTTGCTCAGGCACTCACTGCTGCCATATGTAGATGATGATGATAGGCCTTATGCGTAGTTGGTTGTATAAGGCTTGGCTAGACCGCCTTAAATGATAAGTTACCATTGTTGTCATCCACTTTATATGTGGTTGGCCATACAATTTTATTCCACTGCCAAAAATGGTGAATCGATAATTGATATTTCGCCACTGCTCATAATGTTCTAAGAACATTTCTGTTATATTTAAAATAGTGCATTAGCTCAGCGATGATAGCAATTTCGATAAGATGAGTTTATATAAGTGATTGATGATGACAACAATAGTTGCTAATTTTGGATATAATCATCGACATTTGGCGATTTTAGCGATAATCATCAACGTTGGCAATAATCATTGATGTTGGCGACAATCATCAACGCTTGATAGCAATCATCAATGCTTGACCTTGATATGCCTGATATGCTTGTGAAGCTTTTCTTGAAAATTTACACCCTAATATACTTGAGAAGCTTTGCTTGAAAATTTACGCCTTTATATGCCTAATATGCTTAAGAAGATTTACTTGAAAAATTTGCGCCTTTCTATGCCTAATATGCTTGAGAAGCTTTGCTTGAAAATTTAGGCCTTTTATTCATTCACATGAAGAGGAGTAGATGACTTTTGTCATTTGTAGCCGTTGATCTTTCTACTCGTCATGCCCCCGTTTGATTGGATAAGATTTTCTCTGAGAATCTTTACAATCAAAACTTCTTTATCTTTCGAGAACAATGATTTTGATAGAATAAATAACTGCAGGCATTCCGATGTCTTATTTATTCTGATCCATGGTCCTCCAATAAACTGTAATATATTGCCTTTCTTGAATATTAAATCTTTTTATGTCTTGACTGACATTATAAGCCTGATAATTACCAATAATCTGGATATAATTGTGGCTTCATAAATTTCTATAGATAAATGGTCAGAAATGATCTTGGAATGGCCTCCTTTTCAGAATATTTATAATTTCGGAGCCACTTTCATCAGCCATAGCAATAATCCAATTACAATAACAATTCTGGGCTAGAGCTTTAATATATAATAATTCAATCATGGTAATAATTTATACCCCAATTTTACCTGTAAAAATTGATATTGTTAATTATCATCTCAGGGAATCAACAATTACCTCATTTGGGATTAGGTGGATTGAGAATTTCGTCTTGATACTTAAAAGTATATGAATGAATTTTACAAATTGTATTTCTTTGAGTCTTCCATTTGCTAATCACTCTTTATCTTTACTTCACTGAGAGATGAAAACCCATGAAGATATATGACTGAAGATTACTCTGTATTAGGATTTTCTATCTATTATGCTATTACATAGCTCTTCCTCTTTTCTTCTTGTGCATAAGCATGATGAACTATACTAATACTAAAAAATCTTGTTCCCTTTATCGAGAGATTATTAATGTTTTAGAATCGTCATTCTTCTCTTTTTGTCATATTCTTCCATCACGATTTTTCCCATATTGATAATCTTTTGTATCTTTTTCCTGAGGGCATTACAACTTTCTGTATGATGTCCAAATGTATGGTGATAATGACAATAATCCATTCCTTTTGTATTTTCAATTTCTTTGAGGTGTCTTAGTCGAGGTAATTCAATACTCTTCATAGTCAACAATTGTTTCATTATAGGAAGTGTGTCTTTTCTTGCGAATAAATACTTCATATGGTCTTTATTTTTCCTGGATCTTTTATATATAATTATAACCATATTGCCATTTCTATCTTCTTCATCGCTGTCTCTTTTAACATCCTAATAATCTTCTTTATTTTCTTCTTTCCGAGTGATGTGGGCTGATGTTGGCTGAAAAACAGACACTCTTCCAATCATCTTTTCAAGAGCATAAGCCTTCATAGTAAGATCATGAAAAGTTTTCCAATCTGTATTAATCAGGTTACATGCTAGTTCTGGTCTCATGCCTTCTAAACATAGTTTTACTTGTTTTGATTCCTACAGAAGATGTTGACATGATGCCCCCAAGTCCTTCTATCGACTGATGAATTCTTTGACTGGTTCATTTTCTTCTTGGAGAATAGAGGCCAGTTCGGTCAAACTAACTTCTCTATCATAAGAGAAAAAGTTCGACATAAAAGCATCTTGCATCTGTTCCCAAGTATCAATAGATCCTAGGATTAAACTTGAATACCATATGAAAGCCCTTCCTGTCGGAGAAGATCTAAATAATTGCAGACAATATTGAGGAACTCTAGAGAAGTTCCTCTTCTTTGTTATGAAATACATCATATGCTCTTCTGATGATCCATTCCCATTAAATTTCTGAAAGTCTGGGTGTTTGAAATCAGCGGTAAACGACATTTCTTCTATTTCATGAGGATACGGTGTTTGGTATTGAAAGTTTTGATTCTAACCTCGCTTCTTCTCTAGATGAATGGTTTCAATGGCCATTTGTCGGATTTCTTCCTGCGTTATGTTCTGAGTAATATTAGATGTCAGTTTTTAAAATCTAACTGCTTGTGGTTGTGGCATTTCTTCGTGTAGTTTAATGTTGTTCACAACAGTCACTGTTGGAAAATTAGGGACTCCTTCAACTACGTGTTTATCTGGTGAAGGTTGGTTAGGTTGATTGATGTCTGCCAATAAAACTTCTATTTTCTTATTCTTCGATCGTCTTGATATTGAAGGAGGAAGCGAGTGCTGCACTGCTGATGCTGTTGAAAAAGATGGACTATTGTTTGATTTGAAACCAACGTATTGTCACTTCAAAAGACTAGCTGACTCAGATCGTGGCATCTTAATGCATGAGTTTGCTTGAAATCTTTTCCAAGTGGTGTTATGAGAGAACATTCGCTAGTCGCGATGGCTTTCCCTTTATTCTTCTAAACTCGTAATGATTCTGTGGAAGATGTCTTTATGGTTGTAGTTAATGATACTGGAAGACCTTTTGGAGTAATGTGCCTTTTTATTTTTCATAAATGAAATGATTGCGTGACTGAGGCAGGGCTGTGTCTCACGACACTTCGCATAATCGACCCTGTACTTGGTGGGATGATACTTCTTTTGGAGGTAGATCGAACTTTTCTTCTTTTGGATGTTAATATCCTCCATCCTCCCTCGTCTTATTGAGCTACTGGTGAAACAAAGATCATTCCGTCCATTACATAAATTCCCTACACCTGATCACAACGGATTTTACTTTCTGTGGTACTTTCTTCTTTGTTTAGGTTTGCCATCGATCGTAACTTGCGGTTTTATCTTCTTACCTTTAGACAAAATATAAAATTACAATTAGTATCCAAGTGATAAAACATTCTATCTTAGAGATCAAGGAGAGGATGTTCCCATTAAGAGTCATCATTTTGGGGTTGAAAAGATGCCAAACTATGACAAAAGTTCCCGTAACCTTCTCAATGTTATTCTTAAATAAGATAGAAATCCCCAGTAGAGTCACCATTTTATTTCAATAAGAAACAAATGCAATTAATATGGGAAAACTATCGTATTCAATTATAACAGAGAGAGTGTATGGGGAACAGTCATTATATTTATTTATACCAAGTTCATTTACATCCTTTGATTTCCCTTGATTCTAAGATAGATTATTGAAATACAAAAGTCGTAGAAGTTCGAATATCGAATCTGGATATCAAATTTGACAGCATTTCGCTTGCGATTTAATCATCTTATCAAGAGGAATATTGTGTAGATCTGATCATCTGATCTCTCCTTCTTGAGCTTATCCCCTTGTGTGGAAGGAAGAT
Source organism: Magnolia kwangsiensis (assembly GCA_037074715.1). Lineage (NCBI taxonomy): Eukaryota > Viridiplantae > Streptophyta > Magnoliopsida > Magnoliales > Magnoliaceae > Magnolia > Magnolia kwangsiensis. The sequence continues at coordinate 104,019,818 of CM073574.1, forward strand.
TGAAGACTGCGAAGACTTAGAATATCAAATCATCAGAAAATTCAGAAGCATTCCAATCTTCAAGCATTGAGGGCCACGCAACAGTATGCTATTACGTAGGCCCGTACAACAACATACTGTTGCGTGGCCTGGCATAAAGCCTTCTCTCCTTCCTTCCTTCCTTCTCCTCTTAATACCTTCGATCTTCTCTTCTTCTCCGGAGCTTTGATCTTCTTCGGAATCTTCAATGTGTGCAAATGAGAAGGGGAGTGGGGTATTTATAGGCCTTCACATGTGCAAACCCTCAAAATCCGTGTTGTGGTCCTACCTTTCATCAAATCTCAGCCGTTCATATCAGCATAGCCGAATCATAACTTGAGCCTGTCGGTGCAACACCTAATACCATTTGCACGGGTCTGTACAACACTATGGTGTTGCGCGGCCTAGCATAAAGGGTAATCATGCTTTACTTGTTCAGGTGCACATAACTGTGAAAGGCCTTTGCGTGGACCCGTGTAACTGACACCCTTTTATGCAGGTCGACACAATGCCCTAATTTTCCCTTCGTCGTGTATTTTCTTCATAACTTTTTCTCTCTCTTCTCTTCGTAGTTTCCCTTTATTTCTTCTATTCTTTTCTCTTCTTTCTTCCTTGTCTCTGACATCTTGTCATCCTTCAAAATCCTTTCTTCATCGTATGATAGAAGCTTCATACATTTTTTGTGCACCAATAGTTATTATGGAGATGCCACCTGAGGTTACACCCAAGGTAATGTAGTGAGTTACCATCTGAGGTGAGTTCGGTATTGGAGGAGTCTAGTGTTGTTATTCCAGAGGACATACCGAATGAGCTTATTCTCGTTCAAGACATTCACACATTGACTCTACCAAACCTTCATCATAATCAAATGAGTTCTGTGGAGGAAGTGGATTTGGAAAGAGAAGTAGATGAGCCTAAGATCCCTATAGATTGCATACTCATGTCTATGTTCCATAGGCCTTCAGAGCCTATATAAGAATTTACACAACATACGCATGACTTACATGTGGAGATTAGAAAAAGAATCAATATAAGTAATGAAACATACAAAATGATTGCTGACTCACACCGTATGTTTAAAGAGTTTGTTATGGGTGATGAAGTCATGATTAAAATATGTCCAAAAAGGTTTCCACAAAGAACCATAAAAAAATTACAAGCTCGTAGCACTAGACCATATAAAATCTTGAAAAGACTGGGTTTGAATGCTTACTTGATATATCTTTCACCTAACATGGGTATCAGTTCCACACTTAATGTGTAAGATCTTGTACCATTTCATGGACATTCCCTTAACCCTAAGGAGTACCAAGGGATTGCCACGTAGGCAATTTTTAAGGTCCGTATCCTAGTCCATACCATTCCTTAGACTCTCACAACCCTTCCCATCGAATTTCGGTGACCCGCGACTTGTAGATAGTGATTGCGCATGACCCTAACTCGCATCCCCAAGATTTGAGTCAACACAACTCGAAGCCTATACCCTAGCGACCGCGTTGTCATCCCGGATCCAATGCCACGTCTTGCGCACCAATGCGATGCCCATGCTAGGAGTTGTGGGCTTGCGTATATTTTGAGGAAATGCTGTGCGTTGTGAATCTAGAAAAAAAGAATCTCTACCCAACCTATCACATCAATCAATCAATCAAGTACAAGCTATCACAACCCATACCTAGCTCATCCCTCTATTACCAACAAAGTATGACACCCATCCCTCTCTCACTCAAAATTCAACCAAACCCATACCTCTCATGTCACTCCTCTTACACACCCATTCCTCTCATCCCATCCCTCTTACACAACACCACTTCCTCGATCAAAGAAGAAGCCAAGGAGCTTAGCATTCCAAGAAACCAAGAAGAAGTGGAGTTGATGGGTGTTTATAGGACTAAATTTATGATTTTGATGATGGGCCAAGTGGGGCCTACTGATTGATGGTATGGATCTCAATTTGGACCCTAAGTGTGGCCGATGGCCCACCAGATTCATATGTTCATCCCATGATGGGGCCATTCTTCATGGACCCCATTATGATGTTTATTTTCCTATTATAAGAAGGTCATCTAGACCTTGATCTTGTGGGTGGGAAAGGGATTTCCACCATTGACTTTATGATTTGAGGGCCCACATGTGGTGAGACCCATTTGATGTATGTGTTGTAATGCTTGGAAGGGAGCTCATAGTGGTGGAGCTCCTTCCTTACACACACGTTTTCTCCCTCTCTCTCCCTCTCTCTCTCTCTCTCTCTCTCTCTCTCTCTTTCTCTTTCCCCATTGATGGCCCACTTGATGATGCATGAATTGATCCACGTCATTCATTTAGACATTTAGGTCCACCTTGCTGCCCGTTTTCGGGCCGGCCATGGGCGAAGGAAAGACATAGATATCATATTGATTTGGAATGGGGCGGCCCACCCATCCGTGGACCGCACCTTGATGTGTATATCGTCCACGCCTTCCTTTTGTGGGGCTCACCTTGCTGGTGTCCAGTGGACAGGCCCTCCTGGCCGTCCATTTTGGACAGCCCAGATGAAGGGAAAACACAAATATTAGCTTGGTTCGTGGGTGGCCCACCCACATGGACCCCACCTATCCACGCCGTTCGTTCTCAGAAAGACCTGGACGGAGGGAAATCACAAATATCATCTTGATCCAAACTCTGGTGGGCCACCCACGTGGACCCCACCATGATTTATATATTATATCCAGACCATCCAGGGCGTCCAACAGGCCTGGACAGTAGGAACCTATAGCAGTGGGGTCTCCCAGCTGGTGGGCCACCCATGTGGCTCCACCTGATGTATGTCTTATCCTGTACTGGAAGGTCGGACCCCACCATGATGTCAGTGTTTTATCCATGTCGTCTGTCCGTTGGACATGGGGCCCACATGATTTGTGTTGCATTCCACATCATCCATCAGGTTAGGACGATGGGGACCCCACATGATGTAAGTGTTTTATCCCTACCGTCCAATCCCTGGATGTGGACTGGACCCACCGTGATGTGTACGCTGCCAACATCGTCCAGCAGCTATGGGGCTCATGTGATGTATGTGTTTCATTCACATCATCCAATAAGGATGGTGGGAATCCACCTTAATGAATATGTTTTAATCCACACCGTCTAATAGCCAGGTCCAAGCGCTGTTGGACAACTGTGGCTAATGCCCACCATTGAAATTATTCAGGCCCACTGTACTGTTTGTGGGTGGCCCATATCTAGTAGGCTCACGCTGTCCAGTTGGGCCAGGCCCATACTGCTGGACAACAGCGAGCTGACACCCACCGTTGAACCTTCTCAGGCCCGTTGTGGTCGTATGTGAGGCCCATAGTGATGTATATGAGGCCCATGTGATGAGGCCCATTGTGATGTATATGAGGCCCATGTGATGAGGCCCGTTGTGATGTATATGAGGCCCATTGTCACGTATAAGGCCCGTGTGTGAGGCCCATCATGATTTACGTGTTGATGTATATGAGGCCTAATTGTGATGTATATGAGGCCCATTGTCACGTATGAGGCCCGTGTGTGAGGCGCATTGTGATGTATGAGGCCCACTATGATTTATGTGTTGTATGTATGCTGTCCACCCAGTTTTACGAGCCATTGGCTACCCCATGAGGCCCACTTTAATGCATGTGTATTGCACACTATCCATTCATTCTTCTTAGGCTGTGGGCTGCCTTGTGCAGGCCCACTATGATGTATATGTTATACGCACAACATCCACCATGTTGTGGGCTGCCTTGTAAGGCCCACCTTGATGTATATGATACACCCGTTGTCCATCCAATTTTTTCAGATAGTATATGGGTCATGGCGCCATTGTGGGTTAGATTTAAATCCCAAGTGGACTGCACCTTAGTAGCAGTGGTGGTTAAATGGCCACCGTTGTAAACCTCCCTAGGGCCCATTGTTATGCCCATTTTCCATTCTTTCTCCTTTCACCCAACCTTGAATAGGGTCCCATATGTGTGGCAGACAGACCTCACCTTGTTGGGTTATCCCAAACCGTTGGGCCCCCATTGATGTTAGTGATACCCATCTTCCTTTGTTTGGGCTACCCCCAAACCATTGGGCCCCCATTGATGATAGAGATCTCCACCATACCTTGTAGGGCTATCCTAGACCTTGGAGCCCACCTTGTATTCATACCAGGCCTTCCATAGGAAATGTGGCCCACTTGGATATCTGTTTGCCTAAGATTAGTGACCATACCCAAGGTCCACTTAGATGTCGAGCTGGCTACCCAATCAATGTAGAAGGACACATAGTCCTAGATGTATGGACCCCACCAAAGTCCACCTTGTATTCATATCGGGCTTCCCATAAGAAAGCCCAGTTTATTCATGATATAGAGATTGAGAAAGCCCACCTGTTCACCCTATTAACTCGCCCTGTGGACTCACCTTGTTGTATACCTGATTGACCCACCCCATGAGGCATATCCTACCCTTGCATCCAGTTGCTAGGACCTCGGTGTCGCATATATATCATCCACACCATCCATTTACTTCTTTGGGACAAGTGTGAGGCCCATCCTTAACGTTAGAACATCATCACCCCTTACACTGGATAAAAGAATATGTGGTATCAGATTAGGTATATCCACTGTATAGAACCTATCTCGGTGTATGGGTTAGATCCGCCATCCTTCCAGTGGACCTTGCCTTAGGATATATGCTATATTAGTGTCTTGAGTAGCTAATGTTAGTCTAACATGTGACATGCCACAAGGACTTCTATATGTTTAATGTGGCATATATCCTTTTTTCGTTAAGCTCTCACTCTTCGTATATGATATACTAGTTAAAGCCAATTATTTTCTGCTATAGTTGTAACATGCTAGTGTCCTTAGTCTAGTAGGACACTGAGAACATGCCTAGTATAATATCATGATACATGCCCATACGCATCATTTGTATGCATGTTATGAGGAGTGATTGATCATAACATTGGGCTGAGATGTTTATGGGACTCCTTGTAAGATGGAGTTGCGCCACATGATCGTGTGATACACGTAGGTTTGATGCATGACTGGATGGTATGACTCATGCATCTCGCATTTTGTGTGACATGATCACTGTGCGTCCTAGAGACACTAGGGTTGTGACCTTCATAGGCATATCATGGATGACCAGATGGGACATCAGAAATATTTGAGATTTAGCATATGGGCACTTTGGATGTTCGTGGGTGAAAATCCTTAAACCTCCATTGTCAGGGGATGCTCCAATGTCTAGACAGAGTGGATACATGAGTTCCCGTGTGCCGAATACCAGTACGTCGTGTCTCTCATTGTGTCCTGATCAGTTGGAAGGGAGTATGACCTTATCCACCTAAGTGAGGGGGTTATAAGCTAAGCTGAGTATGACCGGCTCATAAATGGGTCCGCTATCGATGTGTCAGGTAGTTATTGGCAGACTACTGGTTAGACGGGTAGTGAGGTCTCTTCCACTCGCTGCTTGTGGGGCTAGGGAGGAGGCAACCAGTGTGGAGTGTACTAGACCCCAGTGATACCTCATCACTGTTGCACACGTGGACAAACCCTGATGTGGTTGGGGCTAAGGGCCTGGGCGAGCTACCAGTGATTAGCAGGCTACTGTGCATATAGCGAGGCGGAACCTTATCCCACATTGGAAGCGCTGTGATCATCATATGTGGACTTGCTGAACAGGAGTTGCGTACTTAGCACTTGACTCATTCATCCATTCATTCACTATCCACTTGGGCTGGTGGTGCGTAATTAGATCATTATGTGTACCTTTACAATGGCTAGGATTTCGGTTAGGCGCGCGACCAACCTAAGATTAGGAGTTTACCACATTGAGTCTACCTATCCAAATTTAGGTATGAGGCTAGTTTGGAATGAAGTCCCCTGTGAAGAACCCCATAGCTTGAGATACCACGTACTATCATCCCGAGTACACACTCCAGCTTTGTCATTTCTTTTGCATTGCATATTATATTGCATCCTTAGCATATGACATTTCGTATAGTATATCTTGTATCAAAGAGCCTTGATATGTTTGATAGTATTCATGGACTTGCTAGTATTTTTGCTTACAATAATATTTGTGTGCTTGACACATGTATTGCGCACACACGCACCACCCTTTAAGCTTTTTAATAATCTTATGCATGATTGTTGTGTCCAGGTGACATTAGGTCGTAATAACAATGAGGTAGGAGTTTGTGGCAGATCACTTTGGAGATTTTGTTATTTGTGTATTTCCCTTTTTGTATTGTAATCTAATGTTTATATTAGTGGATATGTGGTGATGATGATGTTCTTGTGATTTAGGTACTCTTGTGGTTATGCTTCCTTACAAAAAAATCATATTAAAAATCCTCCTTTTAGGATCCCAGGATAGGAATCTGGTGTATGGATGCTTAGAGCCTAGAATGGGGTACCGCGGAGGCTGTTAGCATTGGATTTGGTGATCGAAAATTTTATGAGCCCGGTACCCGAGTTTGGGGCATGACACGATCCACGTCCACCTCATCCCTCTCATTCCATCCGTCCGTCCAGTCGTTATCCCAGAGATGTACTAGACCCCGGTGATATCTCAGAGATGTACGGTACTGATATTGTGATACCCCGTCACTGTTGCACACGTGGGAGGGCACACATGGGCAGACGCTAATGTGGGTGGAGCTTAAGGGCCTAAGTGAGCTACCAGTGGTTGGCAGGCTACTATGTATACAGTGAGGTGAAACATTGTCTCACATCGGAAGCATGGTGGTGGTCAGCACTTGACTACACACTCTGCTGAGCAAGAGTTGCGTACTCAGCACTTGACTCATTCATCCATTCATTCACTATCCACTCGGGTTGGTGGTGCACAACCAAATTATTATGTGTACCTTCTCAATAGCCAGGATTTCAGTTGGGCACGTGACGAACCTAAGATCATGAGTTTTAAAGTCTAGTTATTTAAATTTAAGTATGTGACTGGTTTAGATAGTCCCTTGTGATGAACCCCACAACTTGCGATACCACGTACTATCATCCTGACTACACACTCTAGCTTTGTCATTTCTTTTGCATTGCATATAGTATTACATCCTCTGTATATGACATTTGGTTTACTATGTTTCTGCATTACATGACATAGATAAAGCTGATGGTGTTCGTGGACTTGTTAGGATTTGCACATTGCATTGCATCTTCAGTATATGATATTTGACATACTATGTCTTGTATCATAGAGCCTTAATATGGTTGACAGTATTCATGGACTTGCTAGTATTTGCGCTTACTATGATATTTGTAAGACCCGTATCATAGTCCATACTATTCCGTCGACTCCCACGATCCTTCCTGTCGAAGTCTGGTAATCTGTGACCTATAATCGATGTTTGCGCATGATCCTAAGCCGTATACTATAGATTTGAGTCGGCTTAATCCGAGACTTGTACCATTACAACCGCACCGTCGCCGCGGTTCCAACGCTGCGACTCGCGCACCGATCCGATACCCCGGGTAAGAGATGTGAGTCAGCGTTTATTTTGAGAAAACGCAACGCATTTAAAATCCTAAGACAATCTCTACAACATGTCAAATCAATCCCATCAATCACCTCTCATGTCAAGTACAAACCCCATCCCCAAGTAACCCCAAAGTCAAAGCAACCCATCCCTCACATGTCAAAGTACACATCACACATCACTCACCCATCACCCATCACTCACTCACCCATCCCTCTCTCTCTTTACATCCCATCCTCTCTCTCTCTCTCTCTCATTTCTTCAATTTTTAAGCAAACCCTATGAGTGCATCCAACGTCCAAGCTCTCCATTAGAGAAGCCATATGTGGCCCACCTTCCTATCTCTCATCTTCACCATCCAAGCCTCATCTCAACCGTTGGAATTTTTTTCTTGGAGCTTTAGAACCTATAGGCGGAAGAAGGAAGAAGAGATTAAAGTGGGTGAATCTTCATTGTTTGTGGGTGCTTTATGGGCTAGATTTCTTATTTTGATGAAAGGCTAAGTGAGGCCTACCGATTGATGGTATGGATCTCACTCTGGACCTTAGGTGTGGTCGATGACCCACCTTGATTGTCATGATCATTCCATGATGGGGCCATTCTTCATGGACCCCATCATGATGTTTATTTTCTTTGTATAAGAAGGAGTCATCTATACCTTCCATTTTAGTGGAGAAGGGATCTCCACCGTTGATTTTGAATTTGGTGGGCTCACATGTATTTGGGACCCACTTGATGTATGATTAATTGCAAAGGAGGCCCCATAGTGTCGGGGTCCCTCCATCATCACGTCTCTCTCTCTCTCTCTCTCTCTCTCTCTCTTTAATGTGATGAAATGGCCCTGTGGCCCACTCGGATGGACCCCACCATAAGGCATGTATTTTATCCAAGTCACCTATAGGTGGGGCCCACTTTCTAAGTGTTATATCCACACCAATCATCATTTGGTGGCCCACCTAGGCAGCCCACTTGAAGAGCACAAACCGACTAGCATCCCTGGATGCTGGACGTTTATGGAAAACACAAATAATAGCCTTGGTTCAAGGCATTTGGGGTGAGCCACTTGTATAGGCCCCACATTGATATATGCATTCAATCCACACCATCCATCCTATTTACTAACTCGTTTTAGGTGTTGAGTCGAAAAACAAAGCTGATCCAACTTTCTGGCGGGCCACACCTTTGAAAACAGTGATTTTCACTGTTCAAATTCACTTAAATTTTTCAACAAGTCGAAAAATGCCTAATATTGGGCTTAATGGATTGGCTATGGACTATAGAATCTATTAGTTGGGTGGATTCTGTTGATGTGGGCCCCATGTATGAAAAACTGCAAAAAAATGCGATTTGAAAAAAAAAACATATAGGCAGCAGATGCTACGGCTTTCAGAAAGCAGGCAGCGCCTGCTGCGTGTAGCGGACGGACAAGCAGGACCCACGGTCCAGCCATGGGCCCCACCATGATGTATGTTAATTATCCACACCGTTCATTGGGTGGGCCCCTTCCAAAGATTGGCCCGATCTAAAACTCAGATGGCCCACATCATAGGAAATAGTGGCGATTGAACGACTGCTATTGAAACCCTTTTTAGGTCACCACAAATATGAAATTTGTTCTTCCTATTCATCTGGGTCCATGCGACCTTATCAATAGGTTAGATAGAAAGTAAACGTTATGGTGGGCCCCACGTGGGACCCACGTGAGATATGTATTTTATCCACACCGCCCAGATGTATGGTGATAGGCCACCTTGATGTATGTTGTCCAGTCCTAATCGTGGGACCAGCTTCATATTTCTGTCCACAGTGTCCACAGGGTGTGGACCCCACACGATGTATGTTTTTATTCACACCGTCCATAGCATTGGATGGTGTATCCCACCATGATGTTCATTTGCCGTCCAATGTGTGGAGTAGGTCACGTGTGACATGGTTGATGAGAAACCCCAAATATCATCTGGGTTCATAGCTCCAGTGGGCCCCACCATTTTGGTGGTTAGTGGAGATTGATTGGCTACCATTGGAGCCTCCTTGGCATCACTATGATGCAGTGTTTTACCCAGCCGTCCACCTACTTTTATTTAGTTTTCTTTAGTGGGCCCACTAGGCAGTGGGGTCTACATGAAGTGTTCATGAAATCCACACTGTTCGGCTGTTTGGGACGGTGTTAGACGCACCACCTTAATGATGTATTCCATCTACTCAATCCATTTGTTGGACATGCCACGTTGATGTATACATTGTATGTCCATACCACCCATCTACCGGGCCACAATATGATGTATGCATTTTATCTATACCGTCCAAAGGATGGTGGGCCCTACCATGGGGTTTATATTTTATCAACATCGTCCACTTGGGACGGGACTCACCTAAGTTATGATTCATGTGCATGCCATTTATGGGCTGCGGTCCACCATGATACATGTTTTATCCTTACCATCCATAAATTTTCAAGCCCACTAGAAGCATGTGTTTTATCAGGCCTAATTGCTAATTGAGTGATGCCTATTGTGAATGTATGAGGCCCACCGTGATGTGTGTATTGCATACACACTATCCATTTGGTGGGGTCCATCTTGTAGGCCCACCATGTTGTATATGTCCTATATTCATGCTGTCTATTTATTCTGGACCATATGGGTTGTCCCGTCAGGCCCATTGTGATGCATTCGAGGCTCAATTGGTGTGGCCCATTTGATATACCTATGGCCCATGTGATGTGTCCCACTTGTCATATTTATGGCCTGTTGTTGAGGCCCACCTTGATACATATATAAGGCCCATTTGAGGAGGCCATTTTGATGTACTTATGGCTCATTGTTGAGGCCCACCTTGATGTGTATGAGGCCCGTTGTTGAGGCCCATCTTGATATATATATATATATATATATATATATATATATATATATATATATATATATATATATATATATATATATATAAAGATGGGGCCCATGTTATATAACCCATTGTGATGTATTCAAGGCACATAGGTCGAGGCCCAATGGGATGTATATAAGGTCCATTGCATTATGTGATTCTACCATGGGTTATGTAATGACATTTATGGCAGGCCATGTCTTAGGAGAAATATTGGCTTGACGTCCACATTGTAAGAATAATGTTGGTTAAATGTCCGCATTATAACTCTCCCTAAAGCCTATTGTAGGCCCATACTTGTTGTGTGTAGGCCATCAAGGCCCATCTTCATTGTGAGGATAGTTCATCACCATATAAAATTCTTAGTATAACTCCATGATTCATGTCTATATGCATCATATGTATGCTTGATATGAGGAATGTTTGATCATAGCATACACCATTGGGCAGACCATTTATGGGACTCCTTATGAGACAGAGTGCCCCACATTTCGCACAATACGCGCAGGATTGTTGCATGACTGGTTAGTGTGACTCATGCATCTCGCATATGTGTGACTTGATCATTGTACGCCCTAGTGACATCAGGGCCGTGGCCTCCACAGGCACATCGTGGATGGCTAGATGGGACACCAGAAATAACTAGTTCTAGCACTTTGGGCAGTTAGGATGTCCTTGGGTGAAAATTTTAGAACCTCCTTAGTACTAGGAGTTGCTCCAATGTCTAGACCGAGTGAAATATGAGCGTCGGTGCTTATACCATGAGGTCATGTCTCCCACTTTATCGTGGTTGGTTGGGAGGGGGTGTGGCCTTACTTGCCCAGGAGGAGGGACAATGCTAGGCTGAGTCTGACCAGCTCGAGGAATGAGTCCGTTATCGATGAGCCGGGCTTGATATTGGCAAGCGGAAGTGAGGTCTCTTCCACTCACTTTGTTGCGCGTGATGGGGTGACAATCTGGTTTGGAGTGTAATAGACCCCGATGATTTCCCAGAGAGGAACCGTACTAATATGTAGACCCACTAAGCAGGAGTTACATACTTATTCATTCATTCACTATCCACTCGGGCTGGTAGTGCGTAACTATTTGTTACATGTCTCTTTGCATGGCCGAGATTTCGGTTGGGGGCACGACTAACCTGAGGTCAAGAGTTTACTACATTGAGTCCGACTATCCAAATTTAGGTATGGACTGGTATGGATAGAAGTCCCTTGTGGTGGACCCCGTAGCCTGCGATACTATGTACTATCATCCCGACTTCACATTCCAGCATGGTCATTTCATTCGCACCGCATATTACATTGCATCCGCAGTACTTAGCATTTTGGGTTATTATGTTTTGCACTTATATGGCCTAGACGGACTTAGCAGGATTTATATATTACTTTGCATCATCGGCATCTGATATTTAGCTTCCACATTTGCATAGTTGATCCGCATTGCGTATTTTGTTATTGTATGACTCATAAATTTACCAATATATTTCCACTTACTCTGATATCATATGATTCATGATCTTGTCATTATTCCAGCTTATCTCGATGATGTATGATTTATGGGCTTTATCATATACTTGACACTTATCTTACACATACTTTCACTACCCTCTAAGCTTTTGTAAGCTTATGCACGATAGATGCATGCAGATTGTGTTAGGTTACAGCAGCGTTGAGTTTGGAGCAGGCAGCTGTCCTCTGGATATTTGATTTCGATATATGTATTTCCCTTTCAGCATTGTATTTAAATGATTGTATTAGTGGATATATGATGATGATGATGTTGCCTTTATGATTTGGGTATACTTGTGGTTATGCTTCTTATGAGACAAAAGTACGTTGAAAAAATTCTCCTTGTAGAATTCCAAGATCGGAACCTGGCATATGGACGCTGGGAGCCGAGAATGGGGTACTATGGAGGCTTTCAGCACCAGGTTCGACGATCAAGAATTTTGTGAGCCCATTTTCTGAGTTTGGGGCTTGACAATATTTGTGTGCTTGGCACATGTATTGCTCACACACGCACCACCCTCTAAGCTTCTTAGTAAGCTTATGCATGACCGTTGCGTGCTAGTGATGTTAGGTCGTAGTAGCATTGAGGTGGGAGCTTGTGGTAGATCACTTTGGAGATTTTGTTATTGATATATTTCCCTTTCAGTACTGTAATCTAATGTTATATTAGTGGATATGTGGTGATGATGTTGTTCTTGTGATTTGGGTACTCTTGTGGTTATTCTTCTTTATCAAAAAAATTCATACTAAAAATTCTCATTGTAGGATCCTAGGATTGGAATCTGGTGTATGGGCGCTGGGAGCATAAAATGGGGTACTGCGGGGGCTGTCAGCATTGGATTTGGCGATCGAGAATTTTGTGAGCCCGGTTCCCAAGTTTGGGGCGTGACACGATCCACGTCCACCTCATCCCTCCCATCCCAGCTATCCGTCCAGGCGTTATCCATGCCATTCTCTCGATGCCAAAAAAGGGCAGGTAACTGCCTGCACCAAGAAAAGTAAGGGGAGACATTCCCGCTTTGGGAAAGGGCAACTGGCACGATCCGGGCCCTCCTTGGGTCACGTGGGCTAATCCCGACCGACTCCTTTAGGGAAACAACAGTCTGGAAGCAAGAGTCTTCTCGTCTCACGAGAAGATGATTAGAAGAGGAGTATCAGATGAGATACTTTGAAACACCAATGAATGACACAAAAAGTGGGCCCTGCAGTGATCAGCGGTCTCATCTGGTCCGTTCAAATGGATAAGATCACACTAAAACATCGTAGGCAAAGATTGGCCATTGATGGCCATATCATCTTTTCCATTAGCTCGTCCGACCCACCATGATGAGATGAACCCCACAATAAGTAAAAACTTACTTTTCTGGTGGGCCAGAGTAGCAGAAATACATCCCTGGGGTCGGATGGGTCCCATGCATAAAAAGATCTCCGGATCGCCCATGGGAAGGGCCACTCTTCTCAACCATTGGGTGAACTCATTTCATGCCTATAAAAACAACTACTTGCCCTTAGGATTTGCACCCAGAGCTGAGAGAGAGAGAGAGAAGACAGAAAGAGAGAAAGGAGGGAGAAAGAGACTGAGAGAGAGGGAGCGACCATGTGGACTCGGTGCTGCATTGTACCAACTCAGCTGCATAGCTCAGATCGAATTGGGTCAGTGCAGACCTGTAGCACGACACTTAGAGAGAGAGAGTAAGAGAAACCAAGAGAGAAAGAGGGAGAGGGCATAGGAGGAGGAATAGGAGAAGGAGAGAAGCTTGGAGCTCACTCGACTGACTGGATCGATGCTGCACTCCACTGAGTCAATCCGTCTATCTTGGATTGAGTCGGGTCAGTGTGGGCCAGGGACATCTAAGGAGAGAGAATCGTGGGCCTTCTTGCAGACCCTTCAAGCCCAGTACAAACTAGGATCTGATCAAGGTCGTTGGACGTGCTCAACCATTGTCATCTACAAGGTAAGGCCTGTATACGTGTAACCTCTCCTAATTATGTGACTCAGCACCCGGTTAAACCTAATGGGCTGAGCTGCAATGGTGGCAGCAGAGTTAGGCCGATGTTAATAGTAGTGGGCTGAGCCCTGACTGCAATGATGGCAGCAGTGCTGGGCTGACGCTGGCCATATCTGCTGTGGAACACACCAAGCTCAAACTAGGTGGGCCACACCTGAGTTAATATTCAGTGGGGTGCACCCAACCAAATCAGTGAGCTGTGCCCCATTCACTCAATGGGCCACACTTGAGTTGGAAACTTAGTGGGCCGCACCCTGTACAACCACATTCGGTGGGCCACCCCAGCCACATTTAGTAGGCCCCTGAAGCTTTGGGTCGGCCCAGTCCTTGGGACGAGCCTGAGCCACATGCCTAGACTCTGGGGTGATAATGGGTGACTGTGGCTGGGTCGGAATTAATCGAGCCCAGCCCAGCCAGCCCTTAGGCTGTCAGTAAATGGAAATTGTTGGGCCAGAATAGCCCAAACCAATCAACCTTTAGGCTGCCAATGGGTAGAAATGAATGGGCCAAACTAGGCCCAGTTCGGGCCTTGGGTATTGGAAAAATTTAGGCCAAGTTAGCCACAGTATTATTGGGACACAATTGATGGGCCTAATCACATAAATGTAGGCCAATCTCCACTTGAATGGGCCCTTAGAAGCCCCACCTATTTGCGATGGCTTAGATAGTTAGAAGCCTTGGAGAATACTTATCTAATACAAGCTATTGATTTGGGAATGACTCTAGGTAATTAACAGTGTTATATTGGGCTGCAATTTATTTGCAGGAATTTGGATCAAGGAAGGAACTACAACCCGCTAGGTGATGACTTCTCCCCTTGGGCTTTCCATCTCTAAGATAGATTAAGGGTAGCTTTTTCATTAATTATAAATGATACCTTAGAGCTTGAATAATTATATGATTAGCTTACCTTAATATATGATTAAGAATTGGTAACCCATGGATATGAGAATCAAATGCATATGCTAGACCTTATTTCATTTAGTAACTCTTGAATTATTATTACATTTGTACTTGAGTTTTTCTTTAATTGTTAGAATAGTACCCTAGTCACTTAGGATGATTCAATACTTAATTATTATGCCATTTCCACATGCTATTCGACTGTTTGCAAGACACATGTGAAATTGAAATATCTCTAGACAAATAGAAGAACCTCTACCTATGAAAGAGAGTCCACACTTAGTGTGTAATAAGATTGGTTGTGCTAAGAATAGGCTTTTAACATGGAGGTTATGCCAATGGCAAATTATTCATGGGAGTTACTATCTATGGGGTGATTCCACCTATCTGACCATGGGCTGAACCATTTAGAATTTTCTATTGTCGTCGCTTTATCATGTTTGAAGCATACATGCCGACTCACTTTAATCGTTTGATTTAGTATCTAAATTATGATTTCAGTATTTCATTCCCTTTTAAACATACGATGGTAGCTATCTTATATATTGAGAATTGATTAGCCACATGCTGATGGGTTCTATTAAACACCCTAAGGCTAACTGATGGGTAGGGGATGGTGGTATGGGACACTATGCCCAAGCTGTCGGCCTATGTTGGGTGACGAGCCCCCCGCAGTGACCATGACCTTCATTAAACTGGTTGATTGTAATTGGACTAATAATGCATACATGTATATTGGCAATGATGGGTGGTTATTTCTGGATGTTGTAGCACGTGCCCTTAGGTATATTGAGGTATCGTTTCTCTAGTTACCGGACCACCGACTATCAATCTATGTACATGATGTACGATGGCTTGATCATTATGTGGTACGTGATGTATGCACGTGATGTGCTGCGTTGATGACCTGCCTTTTGCATGGGTGACGAGCCTAAGTCCGACTGGATGAGCATCCCCAGGTCGATGATGCATTCATGCATCCGTGCATATAATAAGACGCGTCCATGCATATAATAAGATTACATTTGGTTATGTTTTATATGTCTTGTTGCTTTTTATGCTATACTTGTCTAAGGCGGCGGTGTGTAATCTTGAGGGAAATTCACACTGAGCTAGCCACTCATTCATCCAATGTTCAACCGTACAGAGAATGCAGGTGTGGGCAGGGATGACTATAACACGGATCCCAGAGTCGGTGTAGTAGGAGCGGAGGAGGAGTTCTACGAGGAAGAGCTGTATCAGGAGGTGGCGGAGTATTTTGGGTTGAATCAGCAGTTGTTGGATTTAGTTTGTTTATTTGGCATAGTTGAACTTATAATTTTGTATTTGGGTCCCTAGCTGAGTGGACCAAGATATTACTGTTTGGTTTATCCATGCATGGTTTCGCTAATGCAGTTTGATTCTACTTTTAATTACCAAAGATCTGATTATTAACTTGGGTTTTCAGAGGACAAGTGGCATAATCAGGTTCTGAAATCCGGGGCGCTACAGATTCACACACATCGTCATTTCTGTGGCCATCATCAATACTATTATCATACATGTATTAGGTATTAGGCACATGGTCATCATCATGCATATGGTTTTCTTTGTGTGCATCATCATCAATTGTGTTATTATAATCCAATTAACTAGCATCAAGTAATTATGGTTATCATATACATGTCACCATCATGACCATCAACACATACATTTTTATCTATTTGGATATCAATATCATCATCTATGCAACCAATATCAAGTATGATGATCATATACATTGCATCATCATGACCATCAACACATCCATTCATTATCATATCATCTTTAATATTTATGCTACCATAACTAGTCCATCCACAACCTCATTATTTTAAACATAAGTAACATCATACTTATCATCAATACTACTTAGCCACCATCAAGTTAACACTACTATAACCACCATTAATTAAATCATACCCATCATCATCATGTTACCATACATATATCATCATCTCAACCATCAATAGGTGCGTCCCACCTAGGTGTTCCCCTTACATTGACCTTAGACTACGTGCAAGGTATGTGGTCTTATAGGTCAAGCGTGAGTCCCACTTGGCGAACCACTAGGCCAACTCCAAATGATAAACTTCTAACCACAAGGCTTTTGGTGGTGTGGATCCAATTCCACAACTAAGTGGGTCCCACTAGCATAAGGTAGAATGTTCAATACAAGATTGTGCCCCACATTTTACAACACGTATGGTTAATGGGATTTTCAATGATTTAACATTCTTGTGGTACGACCCACTTAAGTTTAGATTTGGTTGGGTAGTATATAATTGTCCCACCTTAAGGAAAGCATACATAGATACATACATTTAAGGTAGATCCCATAACATAAATGGGCCCCACACATCCACCATCAACTAGAAAATAAATTACAATCTCAAACATAAGACCCACATGGAAACATTGTACGAATTCCACATCATGTTGGGCCCTCAAGCCTCATGTACAATTAAAACAAGCAAGCTCAACTATTACGGCTTATACAATCCAAATGGGCCCCACTAGGTGTGGCCCAACTGACTAGTGGTAGTGTTCAAGGCACGCTGCCTACTAGGCAATGGGCCTAAGAAAGGTTACCATGATAGGCTTCCTACTCCCAAATGTTTCTCTTGGTATTGGGCTCAACTGGGCCTTAGTTTCGCTTCACTTGGATGAGCCTAATGCCACATATAACTTAGGAGAAACAAATGGGTAGTAAGGTTGTCCAACACATGTCCCATACCATAGAAAAATGATAACCTTACATAGTGTGCAAGGCAAGCCTTACTAAGCAAGGGAAAGGCCTGTTGAAGACATCCCACACTAAATGGCCCACCACCACCTGGAAGTTCATTTTTTAGGGTTTAGATGTTGTATTAAATGCCTTGGGAATGTGGACCCCATGGATGTGGCCCCACATGAATTTCTTATCAAACAGATTTTTTGTGCAAGACTGGTTTTTAGCCATCTTTGAGTCAGATTTAAGACCACATGGGCCCACTTCTAAACAAATGAACACCCCATGTTTTCGTGCCACGTGAATGGTCCAGATCAACAAAGGAACTCCCATAGACCCCACTCGCCTGGTGCGTGTGCACCAGAAGATGGGCACCCGCAGGGCACCGGAACTCAAGAGCTGGTCAATTGGATTTGACCCAAGACCGCTTGAAGTGGGAAACATTCCCCTGCCTTTTTTCACGGATCAGTATTATTGAATGAAAGATGTCCATTGTCCAAACCAGTGGGCCACTTAGGCCAGAGATCATCCTAATCTAAGTCTTCCATCAGGGATGGCTGACACTTTCGATGCAACCCCAAGTAATGGAACGAACTAAATCTCGGCCGCACGTCCACGCAACTGGAGGAACAGCTGAGGAACCAAGAATGATCTTCTAATGTTTCCTTGTTGACAATCCACTTCCATGAAAATCCAGACCATTCACCTAGAAGCAATCCTAGCCGCTCACCCAAATTGATGAGGAGTTGTACTGTTTCCACCACAAAATGAGAAACGGCAGAGAGAATCTTTCTGTTAAAAGAAAGAATCAATCCTGGCCGCTAGGACGTTTCTAGAAGGTGTTTTAAATTGGGAACATCCGTCTTTGGGTGAGCGATAACTTTATCCAACGAAATAGAAAGTTGCCACGAGATGAATTTTTCCCCCACGAGAAATGGTTGCAGCCAAATATATCGAGACCATCATTAGTACAAGGATTATGGTAACAAATGGTGGGGTCCATATAGAAGGACTAGATTAAGAGATTACATCATTTAGGAAGAATCGCCATAAAAGGTCCATTCATCTTCTCCGTCCAAATTAGAAAATCATCATCATGGAGTGGACCCCATTCAGTAATCAAAGGTGTCCATCTGATAGCTTAAAGGGATGAAAATTCATTCATACCATCTGAACTAGGCTATGCAAACTGGACCTTGTAGATTGTGCGTCCCAACTTTTGTGTTTAAGAAGAAAGTTGTAACTAATCTTAAGATTAGTTACGGTAGAAGGCGCTAGAAGTTATTCAAGAGGCTATAAAAGACTGTTTTCGAAATAAGCTCCTCGAATCAGCCCCAGAATATAGGAGGGAAAAGATAGAAAGAGAAGTAGAGAAGAGGGCAAGTGTGACACCAAGTTTGGGTTCCAATAGGCAGTGCGACACTGAGTTTGAGCTCTAGTAGCTCGTCCTAGTCACAGCCAAGTTTTGATAGCATCAGGCTCCGGTAGTTTCGGGCCTTTATAGGGAAGGGAACATGATAGGAAGGAAGAGAAATGGAGGAGTTAGGTCTCTGGGCGCAGCAAGACTAAACTCGGTACAAAAATGAGTCGATATAGCGACTCACTAGGTTGGATCCTTGCTGAAGCAATCCTCGAAAGGAGAGAAGGAAGTGAAGGAGAAAGCAGAGAGGGAGAAAGAAAGGAGAGTGCTGGTCGAGTAAAACTCGACTCGATCTAGCTAGGGTAACTCAATCGTCACACGCCCAACTCAGTCAGCCAAGTTCAATAGCTTCTCCTTGGAGTAAGTCCGATCTCTCAGTACATCTACCAAGTTAGGTCCTCAGGTAATTGCTCTTACGTAAACTGATGTCCAAATAAGTAAGTCGTAGGTTAGTAGCTATGTAAACTAATAGAACTAATGTGGGATTAATCTGATTATGACCAATTGGGCAACAACATTGGAGAAGTGCGACGAGCCAAATATCCAATCAAGCATGATTAGGAATTGAATCCATCACCACATTACACTAACATCATTGTGGTGAGTTGTTTCCCCAAACACCTCCGTAGTCAGGAGTTATTAGAACTAGTTGATTATGTAGTTAGACTTCTTACACATTATGCTTTCACCTAGACATGTAATTTCCATCTCTAGACAATCCAAATCAACCTCCCACTTCCATCAAGTGGTTAGTAACATATATTCTTCTAATACGCATAAATTGATCACATTAAGTTATGTAGGAATGCATGATCTTCCCAAGGAATGAACGTTAAGACTTAAATTAAAACTAAACAACTATGTCAACCATAAGTAAGCATAGAATGTGAATCTAATCGCATAACCCGCAATTCAGGACAACATTCGAATTAGATGGCACACATGCTTTCTGGAGACAATGCCATTTAGAAAAATTATATCTAAGGTGAGGATTTCTCCCGTTAAGCTTACTACCCTTTTATTAGTGTCAATATAGTACAATTCCACATTAATCATAATCCTCTTAATTAATCATGTACATGGATGAATGTTACTCTTGATAGATTCATTTCCAACTTATTCATTTATAACACATGCAACATTCACTAGCTTGTGAAGTATTGGTAGAATTTGTGTCATTTTAAAGATGAGAATGGTTTTCCCTACATACATGTGAAATTCAATTTAAAAGGAAGTTTTAGCAAATTGAATGGTTCGACTGTTTGAAAAGCCCATCCTTATGAATGAATGGGCTGACTTTTTGAAAGGCCCATTCTCTTGTTTAATGGGCCGACTGTTTGAAAGGCCCATTCTCTTATTTAATTGGCCGACTTTTTGAAAGGTCCATTCTCTTACTAAATGGGCTGATTGTTTGAACGGCCCATTCTCTTGTTTAATGGGCTAACTATTTGAAAGGCCCATCCTTAGAATGAATGGGCTGACTGTTTGAAAGGCGCATCCTTATGAATGAATGGGTCAACTGTTTGAAAGGCGCATCTTATGAATGAATGGGCTGACTATTTGAAAGGTTCATTCTCTTGTTTAATGGGCCACCTGTTTGAAAGGCCCATCCTTATGAATGAATGGGCTGATTGTTGGAAAGGCCCATTCTCTTGTTTAATGGGCCGACTGTTTGAAAGGGCCATCCTTATGAATGAATGGACCAACTATTGGAAAGGTCCATTCTCTTGTTTAATGGGCCGACTGTTTGAAAGGCCCAACCTTATGAATGAATGGGCCGATGGTTTGAGGAGGCCATTCTTTTGGAGATGTTTTTAAACATATTAGTTCATGCTATGGTTTGAAATGCTTGAAATATTCTTTGAAAAGATCACTTTACTCAGCTAATATTATGGTACATAATCTTAGAGGGAGTTCTCTCTGAGTAACCACTCATTTTGAATATCTAAACGTATAGATACCACAAGTACAAACTTAGAGGAAGGGGGCTATGGCATGGATCATGAGGTAAAAATAGCCAGGGGTGAAGGAGAAATCCTTGGAGAGGATTCCTCTCAAGATGTAGCAGAGTTCTATGGAGTTAATTAGTAGATTATAGATGAATACTGTTAATTTCTAGTAAGAACATTTCAGTTGTAATAAGTCCTCATCTTTGTGGACGTTGATTTGGTACTACTTAATATGCGATGGCTTACCATTTTCTGCTTATCTCTCATACTCTGATTTTATTTTACCAAACGCTTCGAGATTTGAAACTAATACTCAGATTTTTTTAAAAGTTAAGTTTATACTTAAGTTTCAAAAAATCAGGGTGTTACAGTTGCAATCAGAGAGAGGGTCTGAGATAACCATGCCAGGTGGGGAGGAGGAAGTAGTACTATTAGGTAGCTCTTGATAGGTAACGCTTTCATAAGCAAATAGTTAGATGAGTAACTTTAGTAATTAGAAGAGAATTTAAA
The DNA here is from genome assembly GCA_037074715.1 of Magnolia kwangsiensis. Lineage (NCBI taxonomy): Eukaryota > Viridiplantae > Streptophyta > Magnoliopsida > Magnoliales > Magnoliaceae > Magnolia > Magnolia kwangsiensis. Next base: position 104,041,258 of record CM073574.1, read on the forward strand.
ACTGAATTTCAAAGCCTTAAGCTTACAGGTACACATGCTGCCTAAACTTCGCTCTCAACAGGCACAAATTGTTAACGCCCTGACTGCGCTACGGAATGGGAGCCCCATCTACACACCAGGATTATGGGCAGGACTCATGGACCCCAACTTAGAGTTTGAAGCTGGGGACAACCCTCCATCTCCTATGGCAAATCCTTCAGAAATGCCTTTTTGACCAACGAATGAGGCCTTTCCAAACAATTAGTTGGGTACAACAGCATTTGGAGTGTTCAAAGAAATGCCGGCGCTTACCAGCAACAACAAGTTACATTTATGCGGCAACAACAGACTATGTTTGCCACCATGTTAGATGCATTTCAGGGTAACACTCATAGAAACACGTCTTATGGTCAGGATAATTTTGAAGTAGATATATTCGAAAAGTTTCAGCAGTTAAGGCCACCGGCATTCTTAGGCACAACTAATCCGATGTAGGCTGAGTACTGGTTGAATAGAATGACGAAAATCATGGAGTCGTTAGGATATTCTGATGGTTAGAGGGTTAGTTTGGCAACATATCTCCTAGAGGGAGAAGTCGACATTTGGTGGCAAAGCATGCAAAGAGGTGTAACACCTAGGTACCCATGAACTTGGGAAGAAATCAAAAACAAATTTCTTGAGAGATATTTTCCACGATCATATCACAATGAGAAAATATCTCAATTTTTGAGGGCTAAATCTGGGTGGTATAACCATTGCGCAATATGAAGCACAGGTCGATGAACTATCGCGTTTCGTGTCTAAGGTTGTCGAGGATCTAAGGTACAAGCTACAAAAGTTTAAAGAGGGCCTTCGACCTGGAATTCGGTCTTGCTTGTGGACCCTAGATTTCGTAGATTTTGCTAATATGGTGGATAAGGCTACATGGGTAGAGAAAGATTTCAAGCGCTCAGCTAGGGCACATCTCTCAGCCAGGGACAATATGGGAAAACTCAAACAAGCACCTTTTGCTCCATAAGTGCTCGAAAAGCGACCTCGAATTAAATCTACTGCCCATCTATGTTTCTGACCAGATGATGTAATTACTGCAAGAAGAATGGACATACGGCCAATATCTACTATCAGAGGATTGGGGATGAAGGGGTCCATGCTCCCCCATTTCAGACAGCAGCTAGGCCGTACCAAGATGTAAGACTCATATCCTAGTCCGTATCGTTCCGTAGGCTCTGCGATCCTCCCGATCGAATTTTGACAACCCTCGGCCTTTATCCGACGCTTGGGCGTGATCCTAAGCCTAATCCTGCATACCAAAGTCATCTCGACTTGAAACTTGTACCCTAACGACCATGCCATCGTCGCGGTTCCAACGCCGCGTCTCACGTACCGATATGATACCCAGGCTAGAAAATGTGAGCCTGCGTTCATTTTGAAGAAAATGCCACCCGTGCTAATTTCGAGAGAATCTCAATGACCTATCCCATCAATCAATCAATCAATCAATCAAGTACACACCTTATCAAGCAACTCATCCCTTTCCCATTGCCAAAGTCAACTCTCTCTCTCTCTCTCTCTCTCTCTCTCTCTCTCCACCCATCCCTTTCTTACAACCCCATCACTCCACCCATCACCCATCACTCCATCTCTTATCAATCCATCACCTCTCCCTCTTTCTCATTCTCTAAGCAACCTCCCAAACTCCTAAGAGAGCTTCCAACGTCTAACCTCCCCAAGCTCTCCCAAAGCCAAGTGTGGCCCACTTTCCCACCCTCTCATCTCCCATCTCAACCATTTATTCTCCATCAACCTCCATTAAAATAGTAGGCAAGGAGCATACAAGTCCAAGGAGCTAAAGAAGAAGGCCGATAGGTGGGCGATCCACCATTGATTTTAAATCTTTAGGCCTACTTGATGTGGGACCCACATGATGTATGCATTGTATAAGGGAGGGCCCAATAGTGGCGGGGTCCCTCCTCTTCTCATTTTTTTTCTCTCTTATGGATGTCAGTGTGTGTGTGTGTGGCCCACTATGAAGTATGTATTTTTATCCATACTGTCCACCGAATGGCCCACATGACAGTCCGTTTGGACGGGCCCGAATGAAGGAAAACACAAATATCAGCTTGATCCAAGAGTATGGCCCACCTGACGTGGGCCACCATGTTGCATAAGGCCATCCAAACCATCCATTCATGTGGGGCCACCAAGGAGGTACCCCTTTCATCCGCTTGTTGCAATATCACACACACACACGTATGTATATACATACATATATATATATATATATATATATATATATATATATATATATATATATATATATTATATACATATTGTATATATAATATTATAATATATATATATATATATATATATACACTATGGTGGGCCACTACGTGGACCACACCATGATGTATGGCGTTATCTGCACTGTCCAGTTGCTGGATGGTGTAGCTGACCTGATATCCACCGTCCATCCATATAAGTGGGACCACCGTGATGTACGAGTATTATCTACACCATCCAGAAATATGGACGGGTGGGACCCCCCCATTATGAGTTTCATCAACGCTGTCCATATGTTTGGGGTCCCCCTAATGCATGCGCAACATCTAGATCGTCCATCCACCAGCTGATCAGCTGCTGGATTGATGACAGTAAGTCCTATGGACCCTGCTGAGGTATGTGTTATATCTAAACCGTCCATCCTTTTGACAACTCGCCTTAAAGCTTGAGACTAAAAATGACGCAGATCTTGGTATCAGGTGGACCACCCTATAGTAAACAGTGGGGATTGAACGTCTACCAGTGAAACACCTTTTTGAGATTATAGAAGTTTTGAATCAATATAATATTTATTTTTCCCTCCCTATTCAGGTCTTTGTGACCTTATGAATAGTCTGGATGGGAAATAAATGTTATGGTGGGCCTTCTAAATTTTTAACTATGGGAATCATTATCACCACTGCTATTTGTGGTCCAGATGATCTTTTGATTTGATTCATTGTTTGGATAATGCTCTAAAATGATCTCTATACATGGATGAATGGTGCAGCCCAAGTAGTGCGGCCTACTTGTTGTATTTGAGAGGCCTAATATGACATATTTGGAGCCCATGGGTAGAGGCCCATAGTGATATTCGGCCCATTTGATCAGCCTAATTGATTATGCCCATTTGATCGGCCCAATTGATTAGGCCCATTTGATCAGCCCAATTAATTCGGCCCATTTGTACCAGTCCATTTGATTCGACTCATTTGAATCGGCTCATTGATTTGGCCCATTTGAATCGGCCCATTTGATTATCCCCATTTGAATCAGCCCATTTATTCGACCCATTTGATACGACCCGATGTTATATATATATATATATATATATATATATATATATATTGGCCCATGAGTGAGGCCCAATGTGATGGGTATATGCCCCATAAGCGAGGCCCATGATGATATGTATTAGACCCTTGTATGAGACCGTGGACCCCTTATACGATTGACCCTATGAGCACCATTCCTTGGGGAAAATATTGGTTAAAGGTCTACATTGATGGGAAATGATGGTTGGACGTCTACATTGTGACCTTCCCTTAGGCCTTATTAGGCCCTTCCTCATCATTCTCTTGTGGGTTAACCCAAATGCTTGGGCTTCATTAATTTTAATTGATCCATCATCGACCATCCATCTATGGACCCCACCTTGCGTTGGGGTTAATTATCAATGCCGATTATCAGTGCAGATTGCTGATACTGACTACCATCGTCGATTATGATTTTGTGACAACATAACACCATGATACATGCCCATATGCATCATCTGCATGTTTGTCATGAGAAGTGATTTGCCATTGCATACACCATAGTACAGGCGGTTTATGAAACTCCCTGATAGGCGGAGTTATCCCACATGAGCACACGACTTGTGCAGGATTGATGCATGATTGGACTACATGACTCATGTACTTTACATTTGTGTGACTATGATTACTGTACGCCCTAGCAACATCAAGGTCGTGGCCTCCATAGGCACATCATGGATGGCTGGATTAGATACCGAAAATATAATTTCTAGCATCGAGGCGCCATAGATGTCCCTGGGTGAAAATTCCTAAACCTGATGATATAAAAGGATGACTCCAACGTCAGGACCGGGTGGATACATGAGCGCATGAGGGCCGAATACTAGGAGGTTGTGTCTCCCACTATGTCGTAGTCAGTTAGAAAGGGGTATGACCTTACCCACCCGAGCATAGGGGGCATTACTAGGCTGAGTTTGATTAACTCGTGAATGGATCCACTATCGACGTGCCGGATAGGTATTGACAGACTGTTAGCCAGATGGATAGTGAGGTTTCTTACGCTCACTTGGGCTGTGTGCCTGGAAAAGGGGTAGTACCATTTGGAGTGTACTAAACTCCAATGATTATCCAGAATGAGAATTGTATGGATATTTGATGAGCTGTATTAATATGTGGATTTGGATGAGAATTGGTGTGCATGAGTTACATCTCATATCACATGGTCTTGATATGGCCGATAGCATTCATATCTTGCACCGCATAGCCTTAGTACAGCTGATTGCATTCATGTACCCATTAACATGATTCTGCATTACTCTGTCATTGCATTCTGAGCACATTTATACAACGCACACACTTTCATCACCCTCTAAGCTTTCTATAAGCTTATGTATGATTGATGCATACAGGTGACGCCAGGACGCAGCCGTAGCCTGCGTACAATCAAGCTTCAAGAGTTTTCTTCATTATCATTATCTTGTATTTCCCTTCATACGCATTGTACTTAAAGTTTTAGATCATAGTGGATTTTGTGATGGTGTTCTTGTAGTTATTATTCATGAGTTATGCTTATGGTTATGCTCATTACTAATCAAAATCATGTTAGAAATCCTCCTTGTAGAATCCCAGGATCGGAACCTGGTGTATGGGTGCCAAGAATCGAGAATGAGGTACTACGGAGGCTGTCAGCACCGAATTCGGCGATTAGGAATTTTGTGAGCCCGATTTCTGAGTTTGGGGCGTGACACAAGACTCCATTCATCTAGACCATGAGCTCCAATCAATCCCAAAGATGCTTCTGCACATGTTTATGTTGTTTCTGCATCAACAACAAAGTATTCCGCTCAAGCAATAAACAGTACAACCTATGTTAACAAAATTCTTGTGTTCATTTTATTTGATTCTGGTGCCATGATATCATTCATTGACTCTACCATGGTAAGAAAATTAGGGTTTGAGACAATATCATTGCATAATCCCCTGGTGGTGACAACTCCCACGGGGAGTTTTATTGAAACAAGCAAAGTCCGTAAGATATGTCTTATAACTCTTGTAGACCGTAGGGTATCAATAGACCTTATCATTATGCCAATTAAGTGATTTGATGTGATATTGGGAAAAGTTTGGCTTTGGAAGGTTTGAGTCGTAATGGACTGCCATAACAAAATAATCTCTATATCCATTCCTTGGCATAAACCTTTTACAGTGTAGTTCAGGAATTTTCTAAGATATTTCAAGACATACCCAGGTTGCCACCCAAATGAGAAGTGGATTTCTACATAGCTTTGAAGCCAGGAACCACTCCGATATCCTTACCCCCTTTTCGAATGCCTCCCAGTGAGATGGAAGAGCCGAGAAAGAAAATCGATGAATTATTGACCTAAGGATTTATTCGTCCTAGTGTCTCTCCATGGGATGCGCCAGTTTTGTTTGTAAAGAAAAAGGATGGGTCAATGCGATTATACATAGATTACAAGAAGTTGAATGAGGTAATAATAAAGAATAAATATCCTCTACCTCGTATAGATGATCTACTGCTCGATCAGCTCAAGGGCGTTAAGTACTTCTCAAAAATTGACCTACGATTTGGATACCATCAATTAAGAATTAGGGACAAGGACATCCCCAAGACGGCATTTAGAACTCGGTACGAGCACCATGAGTTTCTGGTTATGTCATTTGGTCTCACCAACGCACCGGCAGTATTTATGGACCTGATGAATCAGGTGTTTATGTCTTGGATCGATTCATAATCGTTTTTATCGATGATATACTAATCTATTCCAGAAGCCGAGAAGAACATGAACAACACTTACATACAATCTTGAGCACCTTAAGGGCCAGTTTGGATATGCGTTTTGGGATGTATTGTATCGTATTAGAAGATTTGACGTTTATCATGTTTGGATTGGAGTGAATAGGAGTTGAATACCATGCGTGCAAATACAAACTCCAGCCAAATTTTTGAACCGTATTGTCAGTGGGTTCTGTTACCATCAATACTTCGTATTCATTGCACTGTATTCAGTAGCAGATGAAAGTTTGAAATTTGTATGATTACAAGATATCTGAAACCTATGCAGTGTAAGATCGGGACCATTCATTTGGTACATTTCAATGTGAAAATCACCTGGGCTAGAAATTAGAAAGTTTCATACGTTAAACAGGCCACCTGACCCAATTAAGATTATACAGTATGCAGACGTAATACGTCCTATCCAAACATTGATCTGTATAATGTATTGTATACTATGCCAAACAATACCTCCTATCCAAACATTGATTAGTATCTGATTGATTTAGATGTATTTTAAAAATCGTGCAATGTATACATGAACAGTACCCAAATACAATACAATATAATACTATACGTGAATCCAAACAGGCCCTAAAAGAAAACTAGCTGTATGTAAAAATATCCATGTGCAAGTTTTGGAAGGAGGAAGTTAAGTTTCTGGGGCATGTGGTGAAAGCCAAAGGTATAGCGGTTGACCCCGCTAAAGTGGAAGCAGTTTCTAAATGGGAGCAACCCACTACAATCACAAAAGTTTGGAGTTTTCTCAGAATGGAGGGTTATTATAGACGTTTCATTAAGGAAATTTCCAAAATTGGAGACCATTAACACAGTTAACAAAAAAGAATGCGCAATTCGTATGGGATGAGAATATGGAAACTGCATTTCAAGAGTTGAAGATATGTTGAGAGCATGTGTACTCGACTTCAAAGGGAATTGGGACGACCATCTCACCCTCGTAGAATTCGCCTATAATAATAGTTTCCAAAGTAGTATAGGCATAGTGCCATTCGAAGCTCTATACAGACGCAATCCTAGCCACTCACCTAAATTGATGAGGTGTTGTAGGGTTTCCACCACAAGAAGGAGAAACAACGGAGGGAATCTTTCCATTAAAGGAAAGAATCAATACTGACCACTAGGACGTTTCTAGAAGGTGTTTTAAGTGCATCGGGAGCATCTGTCTTAGGTGAGTGGTAACTCTATCCAACGAAACAAAAAGTTGCCATGAGATGAGTTTTTCCCACACGATAAATGGTTGTGGCTGAATATATCGAGACCATCATTAGTACAAGGATTGTTGTAACAAATGGTGGGCCCACGATGGTTTATGAGCTCATCCGATCCATACAGAAGGACCAGATCAGGGCATTACACCGTCTAGGAGGAATCACCATAAGAGGTCTTTTCATCTTCTCCATCTAAATCAGAAACCCATCATCATGGAGTGGACCTCATTCAACAATTAAAGGCATCCATATGACAACTCAAAGGGATGAAAATTCATCCATACCATCAGAACTGGGCCATGCAAACTGGACCTTACAAATAGTGTGTCCCAACTTCCGTGTTCAAGAAGAAAGTTGTAACTAATCTTAGGATTAGTTACGGTAGAAGGCGCTAAAAGCTATTTAGGAGGCTATAAAAGACCCTTTCTGGAATAGGCTCCTCAAATCAGCCCTAGAATCCAAGAGAGAAAAGAGAGAAAGAGAAGTAGAGAAGAGGGCAAGTGCAGCACTGAGTTCGGGCTCCAACATGCCAGTGCGACATTGAGTTCGAGCTCCAGTAGCTCATCCAAGTCATAACCAAGTTTCGGTGGCATCAGGCTCCGGTAGTATCGGGCCTTAACAAGGAAGGGAAGAAGATTGGAAGGAAGAGAAATGGAGGAGTTGGGTTCCTGCGCGTAGCAAGACTAAACTCAGTTTGAAAATGAGTCAACGTAGAGACTCACTACGTCAGATCCTTGCTAAGTAGTCCTCGAAAGGAGAGAAGGAAGTGGAAGGAGAAAGCAGAGAGGGTGAAGGGAAGGAGAGTGCTAGCCAAGAAAAACTCGACTCGATCTAGCTGGGGTAACTCAGTCGCCACACGTCCAACTCATTCTAGCCGAGTTCAGCAACTTCTCCTTACGGTGGGTTCGATCTCTCAAGACTTTAGCCGAGTCAGGTCCTCAGGTAATTGCTCTTACGTAATCTGATGTCCAAATAAGTAAGTCGTAGGTTAGTAGCTGTGTAAACTAATAGAGCTAATGTGGGATTAATCCAATTATGTCCAATTGGGCAACAACATTAGAGAAGTGTGGCGAGCCAAATATCCAATCAAGCATGATTAGGAATTGAATCCATCACCACATTACGCTAACATCACTGTGGTGAGTTGTTTCCCCAAACACCTCTGTAATCAGGAGTTATTAGAACTAGTTGATTTTGTAGTTAGACTTCTTACACATTATGCTTTCACCTAGATAGGTAATTTCCATCTCTAGACAATCCATATCAACCTCCCACTTCTATCAAGTGGTTAGTAACATATATTCTTCTAATACGCATAAATTGATCACATTAAGTTATGTAGGAATGCATGATCTTCCCAAGGAATGAACGTTAAGACTTAAATTAAAACTAAACAACTATGTCAACCATAAGTAAGCATAGAATGTGAATCTAATCGCATAACCCGCAATTCAGGACAACATTCGAATTAGATGGCACACATGCTTTCTGGAGATAATGCCATTTAGAAAAATTATATCTAAGGTGAGGATTTCTCCCGTTAAGCTTACTACCCTTTTATTAGTGTAAATATAGTACAATTCCACATTAATCATAATCCTCTTAATTAATCATGTACATGGATGAATGTTACTCTTGATAGATTCATTTCCAACTTATTCATTTATAAAACATGCAACATTCCCTAGCTTGTGAAGTATTGGTAGAATTTGGGTCATTTTACAGATGAGAATGGTTTTCCCTACATACCTGTGAAATTCAATTTAAAAGGAAGTTTCAGCAAATTGAATGGTCTGACTGTTTGAAAAGCCCATCCTTATGAATGAATGGGTTGACTTTTTAAAAGGCCCATTCTCTTGTTTAATGGGCCGACTGTTTGAAAATCTCATTCTCTTGTTTAATGGGCCAACTGTTTGAAAGGCCCATTGTCACGCCCCAAACTCAGAAATCGGATTCACAAGAATCCCGATCGTCGAATCTGGTGTTGACAGCCTCCGTAGTGCCCCATTCTCGACTTCCAATAATCATATGCCAGATTCTGATCCTGGGATCCTACAATGAGGGTTTTTAGAATGATTTTTTTTTGTAATGGAGCATAACTACAAGCATAACCAAGTCACAAAACAATATCACCACATATCCACTATATCAGAAACTTTAAATACAATGTGAAAAGAAAAATACAAGATAATAAAAAAGCTCCAAAATGGCCTGATACGTGCTCCTGCCTTAGCGCTGCTGCTATCCAACGCTACCTGCACGCAACTGTCGTGCATAGGCTTACAAAAGCTTAGAGGGTGGTGTAAGTGTGTGCATAAGGCAAACACCGAGTATACAATATCAGGTAATGTGGAAGTATGCGGTAAGTCCATGAAGGCTATCAGCTGTACCAAAACTATATGATGCAAGGCATGAATGCTATCGACCATACCAAGGCCATGCGATGCGAGACATGAATACCATTGGCCACACCGATGCAATGCGAGGCCTACATAGCCGAATGTCATATGCAAAATGCAATCCAAGAAACTTGGTACTCATCAAGTACACATATCAGTACAGTTTCTCTCTGGATATCACCGGGGTCTAATACACTTCGTAGTGACTGCCACCTCCCTAACTGCACAGTTAAGCAAGCAGAATAGACCTCACTATCCGCCTAACCAGTGTCTGCCAATACCTACCTGGCTCGTCGATAACGGACTCATTTGCGAGCTGGTCAAACTTAGCCTAGCTTATAGCCTCCTCACTTAGGCGAATAAGGCCACACCCCCTTCCAACCGACCACGACATAGTCGAAGACGCGGCCTACTGGTATTCGGCACTCGGGTGCTCGTGTATCCACTCAGTCTAGACCTTAGAGCATCTCCTGGTACCAAAAAGGTTCTGAAACTTTCACCCAATGACATCCTAAGTGCCCACAGTGCTAGAACCAGGTATTTTTGGTATCCGATACGGCCATCCACGAAGTACCTGTGGAGCCACGACCCTGATGTCGCTATGGCGTGCAGTGATCGAGTCACACATATGCGAGATGCATGAATCACACCGTCAAATCATGCAGCAATCCAGCGCATACTGCGCGATCATGTGGGGCACTCTGTCTCATAACAAGTCCCATAAATGGTCTGCCCAATGTCGTATGCTATGATCAGTCACTACTCATATCAAGCACATATGATGCGTATGGGCATGAGTCATGGGATTATACTCAGCATATTATAAAGCGATGAATATAACGAGTATGGGCCTATCAATGGGCCCTAAGGAGAGTTACAATGTGGACATTTAACTAACATTGTATATACAATGTGGACGTCAAACCATCATTGCTCCTAAGGCACGACCCACCATAAATATCATTACATGAACCGTGGGGAAACGTACATTGCAATGGACCCTAAGGACATCCCATTGGGCCTCGACCCATGGGCCTTAGATACATCAAATGGGCCGTATCACATGGGCCTTACAATCATCAAATGGACTGCATTAATGGGCCTCACCAATGAGCCTTATGTACATTGCAATGGTCCATGACCCATGGGCCTTGAAATACATCAAAGTGGGCCTCACAACTTGGGCCTTATATGTATCAAATGGGCCAGATCCCATGAGCCTTATATATGTCAAATGGGCTTAATCCCATGGGCATTATATTTGTCAAAAGGGCCTAATCCCATGGGCCTTATATATGCCAAATAGGCTTAATCATTTGGGCCGTAGATATATACCAAGGTAGACCTCAATGAATGGCCACAGTTAAATCAATATGGGCCCTATACACATGCCATGGTGGGCCCACTTGAACCATAGATCTAACTCATTTTTAGCCGAAGCCAGAAAATGAGTTTACAAAGTAAATGGACGGTTTGGATGCAACACATGCATCATGGTGGGGGTCCACATGAAAGCCCACCATCTTGTATATATCATATATATAATATATAGTATATATATTATATATATGATATATACAATATAATATAATGTATATATATATACAAACACACACAGCACTAAGGTCCCACCGTCCACCATGGAAGGTGCGGATGAAACACATACACCACCGTGGGCTCCACCGTTGCATACATCACTGTGGGCTCCCACGTGGGGCCCACCATAATGTTTACTGACCATCTAACTTGTTGGTAAGGTCACAAAGGTCTGGATGAATGGGAAAGATAAATATCAGATTGATTCAAAACTTACATGGGCCTAAAAGGGTTTCAATGGTAGAATTCAATCACTGTTGTTTCTTGTGGTGTGGGCCACCTGAAATCTGGATCTAGCTGATTTTTGGGTGGGGCCTACGTAAGGTAGGGACCCACCATATGGACAGCTTAGATGAAAAATAAGCATCAAGGTGGGGCCCATGGCTGGAGCCGTGGGTCTGCCTCCGTTTCACGCTGATGCTGGCAGCATCCTGCTGCTTGGCAGGCGCTGCACCTCCTTCTTCCTTATTATTTTTTTTTTAGAAAAACTGTTTTTCTACAGTTTTTCATACCTGGGGCCCACATCTGATGAATCCACTCCAGCCATTGTATTCCAAGGCCCATAACAAATCTATCAAGACCAATATCGGACCTTTTTCAGTGTGTAAGACAAATCTGGGTAAATTTCAACGATAATGATACTATTTTTAGAACTATTGCCCACCAGATACCCGGATCATCCTCATTTTTCGGCTCAATGCCTAAAATGAGTTGGGAAAGAGGATGGACAACTCGGATTGTATACATACATCAAGGTGGGTCCTATACAAATGACCCACCTCCAGTGCCTTGAAAAAAAGATAATATTTGTATTTTGCTTTACACGTCTAGAGAGTCCCTGGACTCTCTCCCCTATTTCGTTTGTTTGGGCATGCAAGGCCTTTAAGGTGGGCCCTTCATAGGTGGGCCACCGCATGGTGAGGTGGTGTGGTTACAATACATATGTAAAGTGGGCCCCCACCTTTAGATGGTTTGGATCCAATACATGCTCCATTGTGGGGTCCATCTAAGTGGGCCATAAGGCCATTTCATCACACACAAAAATAAATAAAGAAATGAAAAGAGAGGGAGAGAGAGACAGAGATAGAGTGGGACACGCGTGTGATAGAGGGACCCTGACACTATGGGCCCTCCGTTCCATGATCTAGATCATAAATCAAGTGGGTCCTATTACATGTGGGCCCATAAAATTTAAATCCAATAGTGGAGATCCCTTCTCCATGAAATTAGACGGTCAAGATGACCCATATACAAGCTAGGAAGGTAAACATCATGATGGGGTCATTGAAGAATGGCCCCATCATGGAACGATTTTGATGATCAAGATGGGCCATTGGCCACATCTTAGGGTCCAAAGTGAGATCCATACCATTGATCGGTAGGCCTCACTTGGCCCATCTTAAAAATATGAAAAACTAAGCTATGAAAGCACCCACCACTTGATCTTCTCGGTCCGTTGAAAAGTCACTCTCCTTGTGCTTCACTTTGATGGTGGATGATGAGATTTGGATGGCTAGGATGGAGATTTTGGGATGGGAAAGTGGGCCACTAACATGCACTCTCTCACATGAAAGAGAGCTTAGACGTGGGTTCTCTCTTGCTTGGGATTTGTTGCTTGGGAAATGAGGGAGAGAGAGAGAGGGTTGTAAGGAGATGTGAGAGATGGGTGATGGATGTGAGTGATGGGTGAGGTGATGGTGTACTTAACATGAGACTTGACTTAGTGGTTGCTTGACTTATGGAGAAAGAAAGCATGGGTGCTTTGTACTTGACATGAGAGGTGATTGATGGGATTGATTTGACATGTTGTAGAGATTCTCTTAGGATTGCCAACGTGCGGCATTTTTCCTCAAACTGAATGCGAGTCCACATCTCCTCTTCTGGGTATCGGATCGGTGCATGAGTCGCAGCATTGGAACTACAGCGATGGTGCGGTCGCAAGTATACAAGTCTCAGATTTAGCCGACTCCAATGTATAGGATACGACTTACGGTCGTGCGCAAACGTCGATTACAGGTCCTAGATTGCTGAAATTTGATGAGAATGATCGCGGGAGTCGACGGAATAGTACGGACTAGGATACGGGTCTTACAGCTCTCCCCACCTAATAAAAATTTTATCCTCTACCATCATAAATAACCATAACTTTAAAAGAAAATAGGAAACATAACATCATATATAATCAAACACAATACATCATACAATCAATCATCGAAAAGATGAGGATAACGTTCTCGAATCTCCGCCTCGCGCTCCCAAGATGCCTCATCCACACTATGATGGCCCCACTGCACCTTCACCAAGGGAATGACCTTTGTTCTGAGGATCTGCTCCTTCCGATCGAGGATATGAACTGGCTGCTCAATATAAGAAGCGTCCTCACGAACCTCCAACGGCTACCAATCAATAACAGGAACGGCGTCTGACCCACACTTCCTCAACATAGAGACGTGAAAAACGTTGTGAACACTAGACAACTACGATGGCGAGGAAAGCCGATAGGCCATGACGTCAATGCGCCCAGTGATCTCGAAAGGTCCTATGAATCTCGGGGCAAGCTTGCCCTTCGTTCCAAAACGAATCACACCCTTCATGGGTGAGACCTTGAGATACACATAGTCCCCAACGGTAAACTTCAAGGGACGACGGTGACAATCAACAAAACTCTTCTATCGGCTCTGAGCTGTGTGCATCCTCTGCCTGATGATGTCGATAGCCTCTGATGTCGGCAGCACAAGCTCGGGACCTAGGAGACGTCAGTCTCCAACCTCAGTCCAATAACTCGAAGATCTGCACGGTCTGCCATATAATGCCTCAAAAGGAGTCATACCAATGGTTGCCTGATAGCTGTTGTTGTATACGAACTCAGCCAATCGCAGGTGCTCATCCCAGCTACCCGAGTAATCAATCGCACAGGCCTGAAGCATATACTCAAGGATCTGGTTGACCCTTTCAGTCTGCCCATCGGTCTGCGGATGATGCACGGTGCTGAGCTGCAAATCAGTGCCCATCGCTCTCTGGAAGCTCCTCCAAAACTGAGACGTGGACCTCGGATCTTGGTCTGAAACAATCGAGACAGGAACACCGTGCAATCTCACGATCTCATCAACAAACATCTTGGCGAGCTGATCTGTATGTCAAGTCTCATGAATCGTAAGAAAATGTGCTGACTTCGTCAGACTGTCCATAACAACCCAGATAGCGTCATGACCGCGCTGAGTCCTCGGTAAACCCATGAAAAAATTAGTCGATATGTGCTCCCACTTCTACATCGGGACGCTCAGCGGCTGCAATAGACTAGGGGGTCTCTGATGATCGGCCTTGACACACTGGCAGGTGTCACACTCGGCTACAAAACTGGCTATCTGGCGCTTCATCCCTGATTAAAAATACTGACGCCTCATATCGCGATACATCTTCGTCGAGCCAGGGTGGATAGAGAAACGTGATCGATGTGCCTCGGTCATAAGATCTCGGCGTAACTCAGGAATATCCGGGACACATAATCGGCCTCTAAAGCGAAGTCCACCATCAGAACCAATCTTCCAATCCGTCTGACTCTCAAATGCTGTCTCTGCTCGGAAATCCTGTAACAACTCGTCTGTCTGCTGAGCTCCGATCACCCTTGCAACAAGAGAGGGTTGAATCGACAGGCTCGATAGTTGAACAATAGATGATTGCAGACCAAACTCAAAGTCGTACTCTGCTATATTCTTAAACATCCTCCACTCCTGAATCATCATATACCCCACTAGGCCTCGTGGCTGATGGCTGGGGGCATCCTCCACCATGTTCGCCTTGCTCAGGTGGTACTGGAGATCAAAATTGTAGTCTTTCAGGAGTTCCATCCAACGCCTCTGCCTCATGTTCAGCTCAGACTTAGAGAACAGATACTTCAAGCTCTTGTGGTCGGAGAAGAGCTCAAACCTCCCCCCATAAAGATAGTGCCTCCACACTTTCAATGCAAAGACAACTGCTGCCAGCTCCAGATCTTGCGTGGGATAGTTCAGCTATGGACCTTGAGCTGATGGGACACATAAGTCACCGGCTTCCTGTGCTGCATCAGGACAGCACCCAAGCCAACTAATGAGGCATCGATAAATACAACAAATCCATCACTCACAGAGGGAAGAGTGAGGACAGGAGCGGACGTGAGGCGGTCCTTCAACTCCATAAATTCCTGCTCACAAGCGTCGCTCCAAATGAACTCGGTACCCTTTCGGGTCAACCTGGGCAATGGGACTGCAATACGAGAGAATCCCTTAATAAAACGTCGGTAGTAGCCCACCAAACTAAGGAAACTACGGATCTCGGATGCGTTCGTGGGCTGGTCCCACTGACACACGACATCAATCTTCGAGGGGTCCAGTGCGACACCCTACCTCGTCACTACATGGCCGAGGAACTTCACCTCCTCCTGCCAGAACTTAACTTCTCCAGCTTCGCATAAAGTTGGTGTGCACGGAGGGTCTGTAATACAATCTCAAGATGCCGCTCATGCTCCTCACAGGTCCTCGAATATATCAGAATGTAGTCGATGAACACCACAATAAACCGATCGAGATACGGACGGAATACCTCGTTCATCAACTGTATGAATACTGCGGGCACATTAGTCAGTCCGAAGGACATGACCTGGAACTCAAAATGACCGTAGCGCTTCCTGAAGGCTGTCTTCGGGATATCCTCATCTTGAACCTGAACCTGATGATAACCGGACTGCAAGTTTATCTTCGAAAAGAACTGTACATCCTTCAGCTGATCAAACAAGTCGTCGATCCTCGGAAGCAGGTACTTGTTCTTGATCGTGACCTTGTTGAGCTTGCGATAATCTATGCAAATCCTCAACGAGCCATCCTTCTTCTTCACGAAGAGTACCGGTGCTCCCCACAGTGAACTGCTCGGACGAATAAAACCTAGCTCGTGCAACTCGTCCAACTGCTTCTGCAGTTCCCGTAACTCTAACGGTGTCATACGATACGGGGCCTTCGAGATAGGCGCGGTACCGGGCACGAGATCAATCTGGAACTCAGTGTGCCGACAAGGTGGTAACCCCGGAATCTCCTGAAACACATCAGAAAAACCACAAACAACAGGCAGCTAGTTGATACTCAAAGCAGCTGACTCCTCAACGGCACACGATAATAGGCAAGAAAGCTGCTCTCCTCTGGGCTCTGTAACAAATTGAAACTCTGGCACGCGGCGAGCCAATCCATGCCCAGGATGACATTAAACTCGGACATCGACAAAGTGAAAAGATCAGCCGGTAAAAAGATATCCCCAATCAAAATGGGGTAAGATGTGTAAAATTGGCCCAACACTACGGTCTTCCCTAAGGGCGTCGATACTAGCAAACCCTCACGGACAGACTCCAACGGCAAATCGGTCGATCGGCAGAAATCATCGGCGATAAATGAATACGATGCACCAGAATCAAATAATACACGTGCAATGCATGCAGAAATAAGAAGAGTACCATCGATGACCCCTCCTGATGACTGAGGATCCTGCTAGGTGACATAAAATCTACCCCGAGCCTGCTGGGGAGGTGCAGGTCCCCTCTGAGGTCTCTGCTGCTATTGTGGTCGCTGTGGGGGCCTAACCTGCTGCCTTTGCTGCTGTAGGGGAGGTACAGGAGGCTGGTGTTGCGGTCGCTACTGCTGTAGTGGCTGTCGCGGAGGTGGATGTAGTACCCTCGGGTGCTGCTGCTGCGGATGGGGACACTCATGCCTACGATGTCATGTCCTGCCGCATCTAAAGAAAGTGCCTGAAAATGGTCCCTAAGATGGTGTTGGGGGTACTGCTAGTGCTCGAAATGCTAGGTGGGTCGTGCGTCATTGCTGTGAACGATGCTATTGGTGGGAACTACTAGAGGGTGCCTTCCTCTTTTGATCTCCCCTCTAATCACGGGCTCTCTGCACACCAACCCAATCTGTCTCATATATCAGGGCTCTCTCCACTATCTGCTCAAATGTCGGAAGTATGTGTCCGATTACACGACTCCAGAGGGCTGGACGTAAGCCGTTCTCAAAACGGCGGGCCTTCCGCCCCTCATCATCAACAAGATACGTCGTAAATCTCGATAGCACAACGAAACGTGCCTCGTACTAGGACACTGTCATGTCTCCCTGGACCAGAGTCTCAAACTCTAGTGCGCGCTGCTGTCGCACATGCTCTGGAAAAAACTTTCGGTCAAACCGGTTTACAAAGTCCTCCTAGGTCCAGTCGAAATCAGCCGCTACCAATTGGGCGACAGATGCCCATCAATACTGAGCCTCACCCTGCAGAAGAAATACGGCTAATGGTACTCGCTGCTGGGTCGTACATCTTATGGTGTCAAATATCTTCTCCACCTCGGAGCACTATATCTCTATAGCAGTAGGGTCTGGCTCGCCCTGGAAGCACAGAGGATCGTGCTGTCAGAAATCCTTGAGAAGAGCGCTCGCACGCTCCTCCTCGGCCTCGGTTGGTGTAACAGTGGGATGCCTGCTCTGCCCCTGAAGAATAACAGTCATCGCCTATAACAACTGCTGTAGCTGAGTAGCACTCACAGGTACGGTTGGATCCACACCGGTCTCAGGTAAAGGAGTGGCATCCTTAGGCTCGAAGGTAAGAATATCTGGTGGTGAAGCAGGAGTAGCAAGTGGTAAAGCGGGAGCCGCAGGTGGTGGAGTGGGATTCGCTCGGGTCGCTCTTCTAGCCATAATGTCCTACAGGAAGGAACAATGGCCTATTAACCTTGGAAATTCTCGAAGGCATAAATGTTAAGGGTCTATGTAGGAAAATCGCTAAGTCATTCAGACTCGGAACCTATTTATAGTAGATATGTGATGTGATCCTCTGGTATTCCCAAGTTATGCTCTGATACCAACTTCTGTCATGCCCCAAACCTGAAAATAGAATTCACAGGAATCCCGATCGTGGAATCCGGTGCTGACAGCCTCCGTAGTGCCCCATTCTTAGCTTTCGACAATCATATGCCAGATTCCGATTCTGGGATCCTACAAGGAGGGTTTTCAAAATGATTTTTTTTTGTAATGAAGCATAACCACAAGTATAACCAAGTCACAAAATAATATCACCACATATCCATATATCAAAAACTTTAAATACAATATGGAAAGAAAAATACAAGATGATCAAAAAGCTTCAAAATGGCCTGATACGCGCTCCTGCCTCAGCGTTGCTGCTGTCCAACGCTACCTGTACGCAACTATCATGCATAAGCTTACAAAAGCTTAGAGGGTGGTGTAAGTGTGTGCGCAAGGCAAACACCGAGTGTACAATATCAGGTAATGCGAAAGTATGCGATAAGTCCATGAAGGCTATCAGCTGTACCAAAGCTATATGATACAAGGCATGGATACTATCGGCCATACCAAGGCCATGCGATGTGAGACATGAATACCATCGGCCACATCGATGCAATGTGAGGCCTACATAGCCGAATGTTATATGCAAAATGTAATTCAAGAAAGTCGATACTCATCAAGTACACATATCAGTACAGTTCCTCTCTGGATATCACCGGGGTCTAATACACTTCGTAGTGACTGCCACCTCCCTAACTGCACAGTCAAGCAACCGGAATAGACCTCGCTATCCGCCTGACCAGTAGTCTGCTAATACCTACCCGGCTCATCGATAGCGAACTCATTTATGAGCTGATCAAACTCAGCCTAGCTTATAGCCCCCTCACTCAGGCGAATAAGGCCACACTCCCTTCCAATCAACCAAGACACAGTGGGAGATGCGGCCTACTGGTATTCAGAACTCGGGCGCTCATGTATCCACTCGGTCTGGACGTTGGAGCATCTCCTGGTACCAAAAAGGTTCTGAAACTATCACCTAAGGACATCCTAAGTGCCCACAGTGTTAGAACCAAGTATTTTTAGTATCCGATACGGCCATCCACGATGTACCTGTGGAGCCACGACCCTGATGTCGCTATGGCGTGCAGTGATCAAGTCACACATATACGAGATGCATGAATCACACCGTCAAATCATGCAGTAATCCAGCGCATACTGCGCGATCATGTGGGGCACTCTGTCTCATAACGAGTCCCGTAAATAGTCTGCTAAATGGCATATACTATGATCAGTCACTACTCATATCAAGCATACATATGATGCGTATGGGCATGAGTCATGTGATTATACTCAGCATGTTATAAAGCAATGAATATAGCGAGTATGGGCCTATCAATGGGCCCTAAGGAGAGTTACAATGCGGACATTTAACCAACATTGTACATACAATGTGGACATCAAACCATCATTGCTCCTAAGGCACAGCCCACGTAAATATCATTACATGAACCATGGGGAACGCACATTGCAATGAACCCTAAGGACATCCCATTAGGCCTCGACCCATGGGCCTTAGATACATCAAATGGGCTGTATCACATGGGCCTTACAATCATTAAATGGGCTGCATTAATGGGCCTCACCAATGAGCCTTATGTACATTGCAATGGTCCATGATCCATGGGCCTTAAAATACATCAAAGTGGGCCTCACAACTTGGGCCTTATATGTATCAAATGGGCCGGATCCCATGGGCCTTATATATGTCAAATGGGCTTAATCCCATGGGCATTATATATGTCAAATGGGCCTAATCCCATGGGCCTTATATATGCCAAATGGGCTTAATCATTTGGGCCTTAGATATATACCAAGGTAGACCTCAATGAATGGCCATAGTTAAATCAATATGGGCCCTATACACATGCCAAGGTGGGCCCACTTGAACCATAGATCTAACTCATTTTTAGCCGAAGCCAGAAAATGAGTTTACAAAGTAAATGGACGGTTTGGATGCAACACATGCATCATAGTGGGGTTTCACATGAAAGCCCACCATCTTGTATATATTATATATATAATATAGTATATAATCTATATAATATATATATGATATATACAATATAATATAATGTATATATATATACACACACACAACACTAAGGTCCCACCGTCCACCATGGATGGTGCGGATGAAACACATATACCACCGTGGGCTCCACCGTCCACTGGACGGTGGGAATACGATACATACATCACTGTGGGCTCCCACGTGGGGCCCACCATAATGTTTACTGACCATCCAACCTATTGGTAAGGTCACAAAGGTCTGGATGAATGGGAAAGACAAATATCAGATTGATTTAAAACTTACGTGGGCCCAAAAGGGTTTCAATGGTAGAATTCAATCACTGCTGTTTCTTGTGGTGTGGGCCACTTGAAATCTGGATCTAGCTGATTTTTGGGTGGGGCCTACTTAAGGTAGGGACCCACCATATGGACGGCTTAGATGACAAATAAGCATCAAGGTGGGGCCCACGGCTGAAGCCGTGGGTCTACCTCTGTTTCACGCTGACGCTAACAATGTCCTGCTGCTTGGCAGGTGCTGCACCTCCTTCTTCCTTATTATTTTATTTTTTTTTGGAAAAATCATTTTTCTACCATTTTTCATACTTGGGGCCCACATCTAATGAATCCACTCCAGCCATTGTATTCCAAGGCCCATAACAAATCTATCAAGACCAATATCGGACCTTTTTCAGCATGTAAGAAAAATCTGGGTAAATTTCAATGGTAATGATACTATTTTTAGAACTATGGCCCACTAGATACCCGGATCATCCTCATTTTTCTGCTCAACGCCTAAAATGAGTTGGGGAAGAGGATGGACGGCTCGGATTGTATACATACATCACAGAGGGTCCTATACAAATGGCCCATCTCCACTGCCTTAAAAAAAAGATAATATTTATATTTTGCTTTACACGTCCAGAGAGTCCCTGGACTCTCTCCCCTATTTCTTTTGTTTGGGCATGCAAGGCCTTTAACGTGGGCCCTTCATAGGTGGGCCACCACATGGTGAGGTGGTGTGGTTACAATACATATGTAAAGTGGGCCCCCACCTTTAGATGGTTATCCAATACATGCTCCATTGTGGGGACCATCTAAGTAGGCCATAAGGCCATTTCATCACATACAAAAATAAATAAAGAAATGAAAAGAGAGGGAGAGAGAGAGAGAGAGAGAGAGAGAGAGAGAGAGAGAGAGAGAGAGAGAGAGAGTGGGACACACGTGTGATGGAGGGACTCCAACACTATAGGCCCTCCGTTCCATGATCTACATGATAAATCAAGTGGGTCCCATTATATGTGGGCCCATAAAATTTAAATCCAATGGTGGAGATCCCTTCTCCATGAAATTAAATGGTCAAGATGACCCATATACAAGCTAGGAAGGTAAACATCATGATGGGGTCCATGGAGAATGGCCCCATCATTGAATGATTTTGATGATCAAGATGGGCCATCAGCCACATCTTAGGGTCCAAAGTGAGATCCATACCATTGATCGGTAGGCCTCACTTGCCCCATCTTAAAAACATGAAAAAATAAGCTATGGAAGCACCCACCACTTGATCTTCTCGGTCTGTTGGAAAGTCACTCTCCTTGTGCTTCACTTTGATGGTGGATGATGAGATTTGGATGGCTAGGATAGAGGTTTTGGGAAGGGAAAGCGGGCCACCAACGTGCACTCTCTCACATGGAAGAGAGCTTGGACGTGAGTTCTCTCTTGCTTGAGATTTGTTGCTTGGAAAATGAGGGAGAGAGAGAGGGTTGTAAGGAGATGTGAGAGATGGGTGATGGATGTGAGTGATGGGTGAGGTGATGGTGTACTTGACATGAGAGTTGACTTGGTGGTTGCTTGACTTATGGAGAAAGAAAGCATGGGTGCTTTGTACTTGTAATGAGAGGTGATTGATGGGATTGATTTGACATGTTGTAGAGATTCTCTTGGAATTGCTAATGTGCGGCATTTTTCCTCAAACTAAATGTGGGTCCGCATCTCCTTGTCTGGGTATCGGATCGGTGCATGAGTCGCGGCGTTGGAACGACGGCGATGGTGCGGTCACAATGATATAAGTCTTGAATTTAGCTGACTCAAATGTATAGGATACGACTTACGGTCGTGCGTAAACATCGATTACAGGTCACGGATTGTCAGAATTCGACGAGAAGGATCGCGGGAGTCGACGGAATAGTACGAACTAGGATACGGGTCTTACACCCATCCTTATGAATGAATGGGCCGACTGTTTGAAAGGCGATGAGCCGACTATTTGAAAGGTCCATTCTCTTGTTTAATGGGCCAACTGTTTGAAAGGCCCATCCTTATGAATGAATGGACTAACTGTTAGAAAGGCTCATTCTCTTGTTTAATGAGATGACTGTTTGAAAGGCCCATCCTTATGAATGAATGGGCCGACTATTGGAATGGTCCATTCTCTTGTTTAATGGGCCAACTGTTTGAAAGGCCCATCCTTATGAATGATTAGGCCGATGGTTTGAGGAGGCCATTCTTTTGGAGATGTTTTTAAACTTATTAGTTCATACTATGGTTTGAAATGCTTAAAATATTCTTTAGAAAGAACACTTTACTCACCTAATATTATGGTACATAATCTTAGAGGGAATTCTCTCTGAGTAACCACTCATTTTTAATATCTAAACATACAGATAACACAAGTACAAACTTAGAGGAAGGGGGCTAATGCATGGATCATGAGGTAGAAATAGCCAGGGGTGAAGGAGAAATCTTTGGAGAGGATTCCTCTTAGGATGTAGCAGAGTTCTATGGAGTTAATCAGTAGATTGTAGATGAATACTGTTAATTTCTAGTAAGAACATTTCAGTTGTAATAAGTCCCCATCCCTGTGGACATTGATTTGGTACTACTTAATATGTGATGGCTTACCATGTTCTGCTTATCTCTCATACTCTGATTATTTTAGTGAACGCTTCAAGATTTGAAACTAATACTCAGATTTTGTTGAAAGTTGAGATTATACTTAAGTTTTAAAAAAATCAGGGTGTTATAATTGGTATCAGAGAGGGGGTCTGAGATAACCAGGCCAGGTGGGGAGGATGAAGTAGTACTATTAGGTAGCTCTTGTTGGGTAACCCTTTCATAAATAAACAGTTAGATGAGTACCTCTGGTAACTAGAAGAGAATTTGAAACTAAATTTTAATGCCTTAAGCTTATAGGTACACATGCTACCTAAACTTCGCTCTCAACAGGAGCGAATTGTCAACGCGCTGACTCCGCTACAAAATGGGAGCCCCATCTACACACCAGGATTACGGGTGGGACTCATGGACCCCGACTTAGAGTATGAGGCTGGGGACAACCCTCCATCTCCTATGGTAAATCCTTCAGAAATGCCTTCATGACCAACGGGTGAGGCCTTTCTAAACAATCAGGCGGGTACAACAATGTTTGGAGTGTTCGAACAAATGGCGGCACTTATCCAACAACAACAAGTTGCATTTATGTGGCAACAACAGGCTA
Organism: Magnolia kwangsiensis; assembly: GCA_037074715.1. Taxonomy (NCBI): domain Eukaryota; kingdom Viridiplantae; phylum Streptophyta; class Magnoliopsida; order Magnoliales; family Magnoliaceae; genus Magnolia; species Magnolia kwangsiensis. Next base: position 104,064,929 of record CM073574.1, read on the forward strand.
CGTTTGCTGTCATGTTAGATGCATTTCAAGGTAACACTCATGGAAACACATCTTGTGCTCAGGATAATTTTGAAGCAGATATATTCAGAATGTTTCAACGGTTAAGACCACCAGCATTCTTAGTCACAACTAATCCGATGTAGGCCGAGTATTGGTTGAATAGAATGACGAAAATGATGGAGCTGCTAGGATATTTTGACGGTTAGAGGGTTAGTTTGGTCACATATCTCTTAGAGGGAGAAGTTGACGTTTAGTGACAAAGCATGCAAAGAGGTGTAACACCTAGGTACCCATGGACTTGGGAAGAAATCAAAAAGAAATTTCTTGAGAGATATTTTCCACGATCATATCGCAACGAGAAAATATCTCAATTTTTTAGGCTAAAGCAGGGTGGTATGACCATTGCGCAATACGAAGCATAGGTCGATGAACTATGTCTAAGGTTGTCGAGGATCCAGAGTACAAGCTACAAAAGTTTAAAGAGGGCCTTCGACTTGGAATTCAGTCTTGCTTGTAGACCCTGGATTTCATAGATTTCGCTGATATGGTGGATAAGGCTACATGGGTAGAGAAAGATTTCGAGCGCTCAGCTAGGGCACATCGTTCAGTGAGGGACAATATGGGAAAATTCAGACAAGCACCCTCTACTCCACAAGTGCTCAAAAAGTGACCTCGAAATGAATCTGCTGCCCCATCTTCGTTTCCAACCAAACGGTGTAATTACTGCGGGAAGAATGGACATACAGCCAATATCTACTATTAGAGGATTGGGGATGAAGGGGTCCGTGCTCTCCCATTTCATATAGCAGCTAGGCCAGTGCCTTGACTCCAGCCATCCAGACCATGAGATCCGATCAATCCTAAAGATGCTTCTGCTCATGTTTATGCTATTTTTTCATTGGCAACAAAGTATCCAGCTCAGGCAATACACAGTATGACCTATGTTAACAAAACTCTTGTGTTCATTTTATTTGATTCTAGTGTCAAAATATCATTCATTGACTCTACCATGGTAAGAAAATTAGGGTTAGAGACAATATCATTGCATGCTCCCCTGGTGGTGGCAACTCCCATGCGGAGTTTTACTGAAACAAGCAAAGTTCGTAAGACATGTCTTATAACTCTTGTAGACCGTAAGGTATCAATAGACCTTATCATTATGCCAATTAAGCGATTTGATGTGATACTGGGGATGGATTGGCTTTCGAAGGTTTGAGCCGTAATGGACTGCCATAACAAAACAATCTCTTTATCCATTCCTTGGCATAAACCTTTTATAGTGTAGTTTGGGAATTTTTCAAGATATTTCAAGACATACCAAGGTTGCCACCCAAACGAGAAGTGGATTTCTGCATAGATATGAAGCTAGGAACCGCTCCAATACCCTTACCCCCTTTTCAAATGCCTCCCTGTGAGATGGAAGAGCCAAGAAAGCAAATCGATGAATTATTGACCCAAGGATTTATTCGTCCAAGTGTCTCTCCATGGGCTGCACTAGTTCTGTTTATAAAGAAAAAGGATGGGTCAATGCGATTGTGCATAGATTATAGGAAGTTAAAGGAGGTAACAATAAAGAATAAATATCCTCTACCTCGTATTGATGATCTGCTCGATCATCTCAAGGGCGCTAAGTACTTCTCAAAAATTGACCTGCCATCCAGATACCATTAGTTAAGAATTAGGGACAAGGACATCCCCAAGATGCCATTTAGAACTCGGTACGAGTAGCCTGAGTTTCTGGTTATGTCATTTGGTCTCACCAATGCACCGGCAGAATTTATGGACCTGATGAATCAAGTGTTCATGTATTACCTGGATCGATTCGTAATCATTTTTATCGATGATATACTAATCTATTCCAGAAGCTGAGAAGAACATGAACAACACTTACGTACAATCATGAGCACCTTAAAAGAAAACCAGCTGTATGTAAAAATGTTTATGTGCGAGTTCTGAAAGGAGAAAGTTAAGTTTCTGGGGCATGTGGTGAAAGCCGAAGGTATAGCGGTTGACCCCGTTAAAGTGGAAGCAGTTTCTAAATGGGAGCAACCCACTACATCACAAAAGTTTGGAGTTTTCTCGAAATGGAGGGTTATTATAAACATTTCATTAAGGAAATTTCCAGAATTGCGTGACCATTAACACAGTTAACAAAAAAGAATGCGCAATTCGTATGGGATGAGAATATGGAAACTGCATTTCAAGAGTTGAAGATGAGACTAACGTCTACGCCAATATTAACTCTCATGGAGGAAGGTGAGAAGTTTATAGTTTATAGTGACGCATCAAATATGGGGTTGGGCTGTGTTCTGATGCAGAATGACAAGGTAATTATGTATGCCTCAAGACAACTAAAGAAACATGAAGAGAATTACCCGACACATGACCTGGAGTTAGCAGCCATGGTCTTCACTTTAAAAATCTGGAGACATTATCTGTATGGTGAAGAATTTTAACTTTTCTGTGATCATAAAAGTTTAAAATATATATTTACACAGAAAGATCTCAATATGTCTCAGCGACGGTGGATGGAAATGCTCAAAGACTTTAGTTATGAAATATCCTACCATCCAGGGAAGGTAAATTCGGTGGCTGATGCTTTAAGCAGGAAAAAGAAGCACGAATTAATGTCTATCTTAATGATAAAAGAATGGGAGATTATGGAATTCATTCAAGACTTCGATATCTAGCTTATACTCGATGAACCGGAGGCCTACATAGCCCTTCTGACTGCAGAATTGACATTGGTCCGTCAAATTATTTGTACCCAAGAACAGGATGAGTGACTAGGAAGATGAAAGAAAAATGCAAGGATGGGGAAGCGATCGATTGGAGGATTGGGGGTGACAACAGACTCCGATATCAAGGACGGGTATGTATACCCGACAACACAGACTTGAGAAAAATGGTTATGTCGGAAGCACACCACTCCAAGATGACTATATATCTAGGTAGCACTAAGATTTATCAAGATGTGAAAAGGCAATACTGGTGGAATAATATGAAGCGAGATATAGCGAAATTTGTGGCAAGATATATGGTATGCCAGAAGGTAAAGGCAGAACATCGCAAGCCTGTAGGTTTCCTTCATCCCTTGCCGTTAGCATAATAGAAATGGGACAGCATCTCCATGGATTTCATATCTGGACTTCCCAAGACTCGGACGAAGCACGACCCAATTTGGGTAATTGTTGATAGATTAACAAAATCTGCTCGATTCCTCCTTATTCGCACTACGTACTCAACTGATGAACTAGCAAGGTTGTATATTCGAGAGGTCATTTGATCCTATGGTATTCCCCATGAGATTGTGTCAAATCGAGACTGTCGTTTCACTCCACGTTCTAGAAAAGGTTCTAGGAAGAACTGGGTACCGAGCTCAACTATAGTACAACCTTCCATCCTCAGACTGATGTCCAAACTGAAAGAGTAAATCAGATCTTAGAAGATATGTTGAGAGCATGTGTACTCGACTTCAAAGGGAATTGGGACGACCATCTCGCCCTCGTAGAATTTGCCTAAAACAATAGTTTCCAAAGTAGCATAGGCATAGTACCATTTGAAGCTCTATATGGATGCTCTTGTCGAGCTCCTCAATGTTGTGCAGAAGTAGGAGTAAAAAGTTTGTTGGGACTAGAAATTATTCAAATTTTGACCCAAGTAATCGAAGTGGTCCGAGAACAACTACGTGCTGCCCAAAGCAGACAGAAAAGTTATGCAGACAATCAATGTCGCGACCTAAAGTTTGCAGTGGGCGATCATGTGTTCTTAAAGGTATCACCTATGAAAGACGTGAAGAGATTTGGACAAAAGGAAAAGCTAACACCTCATTTTATTGGTCCCTCTAAAATTTTGGACCATTTTAGAGTTGTATCTTATTTCCTGGCATTACCTACTGCACTAGCAAAAATACATAATGTTTTCCATGTTTCCATACTAAAGAAGTATCAGCCCGATGACTCTCATATTATCAGTTGGGAGCAAATCGAATTATCAGACGACGCTTATTATACAGAGGAATAGGATAGTATTTTAGATCACAAGGAACAGATTCTACGTACAAAAAGCATCCCTTTGATCAAAATTCTATAGTCACATCATGGAGTGGAAGATGCAACCTAGGAACAAGAAGTAAAGATGAAAGAGAAGTACCCCATGTTATTTGGCGACATCAGTTAGCTAATTTCAGGGGTGAGTGTATTGTAAAATCTTGATTTCAAGAAGATGTTCAAGAAACACAAGAACTAAATAAGCATTGCCATGGGTTAACATAGAAAAACACCCAAATTTCCAGAAACGCGAATTTATGATAAACAAATAAGACCCATAGCTATCACTGATAAAACCAGATACCAATAAATCAATAAACCCTTGTGACAACACTTACACATACAACAAACTTAGTGGAAAAACTAGTAGATACATAAAAACACCATAAAAATAGATTGTTTACATTCATAGTAGCCATTCATAGTAGAAGTGTGGAATTTCGGGGACAAAATTCTCTTTAAGGGAGGTAGATTGTAATACCCCATGTTTTTGGGCCACATGAATGGTCCAAATCAGCAACGAAATTACCATAAACTCCACTCAACTGTTGCGTGTGCACCAAAAGATGAGTGCCCGCAGGTCACCGGAACTCGAGAGATGGTCAATCGGGTTTGATTCGAGACCACTCGAAGTGGGAAACATTCCCCTACCTTTTTTCATGGCTCGGTATTTTTGAACGAAAGATGTTCACTGTCCAGACCAGTGGGCCACTTATGCTGGAGATCATCATAATCTAAGTCGTCCATCAAGAGGGCCAACACTTTCGATGCAACCCCAAGTAATGGAACGAACTAAATCTCAACCGCATGTCCACGCAACTGGAGGAATGGACGAGGAACTAGGAATGATCTTCTAACACTACCTTGCTGGAAATCCACTTCTGTGAAAATCTAGACTGTTCACCTAGATGCAATCCTAGCCGCTCACCCAAATTGATGAGGTGTTGTAGGGTTTCCACTACAAAAAGGAGAAACAGCGGAGGGAATCTCTCCATTAAAGGAAAGAATCAATCGTGGCCGCTAGGACGTTTCTAGAAGGTGTTTTAAACGCATCAGGAGCGTCCTTCTTAGGTGAGCCATAACTCTATCCAACGAAATAGAAAGTTTCCATGAGATGAGTTTCAAATGGTGGGGCCCACAATGGTTTATGAGCTCATCCGATCCATACAGGACTAGATCAGGGCATTACACCATCTAGGAAGAATCTCCATAAGAGGTCCTTTCATCTTCTTCGTCCAAATCAGAAACCCATCATCATGGAGTGGACCTCGTTCAGTAATTAAGGGCATTCATCTAATAGCTCAAAGGGCTGGAAATTCATCCATACCATTAGAACTGGGCCATGCAAACTGGACCTTGTAAATAGTGCGTCCCAACTTCCGTGTTCAAGAAGAAAGTTGTAACTAATCTTAAGATTAGTTACGGTAGAAGGTGCTAGAAGCTATTCAGGAGGCTATAAAAGACCCTTTCTGGAATAGGCTCCTCGAATCAGTCATAGAGTCCAAGAGAGAAAAGAGAGAAAGAGAAGTTGAGAAGAGGACAAGTGTAGCACTGAGTTTGGGCTCCAACAGGCCAGTGCGACATTGAGTTCGAGCTCTAGTAGCTCATCCAAGTCATTGTCAAGTTTCGGTGGCATTAGGCTCCTGTAGTTTCGAGCCATAACAAGAAAGGGATGAAGATCGGAAGGAAGAGAAATGGAGGAGTTGGGTCTCTGCGCGCAGTAAGACTAAACTCAGTTCGAAAATGAGTCAACGTAGTGACTCACTACATCAGATCCTTGCCAAGGTAGTCCTCGAAAGGAGAAAAGGAAGTGGAAGGAGAAAGTAGAGAGGGTGAATGGAAGGAGAGTGCTAGTCAAGTAAAACTCGACTTGATCCAGCTGGGCTAACTCAGTCGCCACACGCCCAACTCAGTCTAGCCGAGTTCAATAGCTTCTCCTTGGAGTGGGTCCGATCTCTCAGTACTTCAGTCAAATCAGGTCCTTAGGTAATTGCTTTTACGTAATCTAATGTCCAAATAAGTCATAGGCTAGTAACTGTGTAAACTAATAGAGCTAATGTGGGATTAATCCGATCATGTCCAATTAGGCAGCAACATTGGAGAAGTGTGGCAAGACAAATATCCAATCAAGCATGATTAGGAATTGAATCCATCACTACATTACACTAACATCATTATGGTAAGATGTTTCCCCAAACACCTCCTTAATCAGGAGTTATTAGAACTAGCTGATTATGTAGTTAGACTTCTTACACATTATGTTTTCATCTAGATAGGTAATTTCCATCTCTAGACAATCCAAATCAACCTCTCACTTCCATCAAGAGGTAAGTAACATATATTCTTCTAATATGCATAAATCGATCAAGTTGAGTTATGTAGGAATGCATGATCTTCCCACGGAATGAACGTTAAGACTTAAATTAACACTAAACAACTACATCAACCATAAGTATGCATGGAACGTGAATCTAATCGCATAACTCGTAATTCTGGACAACATTCAAATTAGAAGGCACACACGCTTTCTGGAGATAATGCCATTTAGCAAAATTATATCTAAGGTGAGGATTTCTCCCATTAAGCTCACTACCCTTTTATTAGTGTAAATATAGAACAATTCCACAACAATCATAATCTTCTTAGTTAACCATGTACATGGATGAATGTTTCTCTTGATAGATTCATTTCCAACTCATTCATTTATAACACATGTTACATTCCCTAGCTTGTGAAGTATTGGTAGAATTTGTGTCATTTTAAAGATAAGAGTGATTTTCCCTACATACATGTGAAATTCAATTTCAAAGGAAGTTTCATTAAATTGAATGGTACAACTGTTTGAAAGGCCCGTTCTCTTGTTTAATAGGTCGACTGTTTGAAAGACCCATCCTTATGAATGAATGGGTTGACTGTTTACAATGCCCATCTTTATAAATGAATGGGCTGACTATTTGAAAGGCCCATTCTCTTGTTTAATGGGCCAACTGTTTGAAAGGCCCATCCTTATGAATGAATGAGCCGATTGTTTGAAAGACCCATTCTCTTATTTAATGGGTCAACTATTTGAAAGGCCCATCCTTATGAATGAATGGGTCAACTGTTTAAAAGGCCCATTCTCTTGTTTAATGAGCCGATTGTTTGAGAGGCCCATCCTTATGAATGAATGGGTCGACTATTTAAAAGACCTATTCTTTCATTTAATGGGCCGACTATTTGAAAGACCCATCCTTATGAATGAATGGGCCGACTATTGGAAAGGCCCATCCTTATGAATGAATGGGTTGATTCTTTGAGGAGGCCATTCTTTTGGAGATGTTTTTAAACATATTAGTTCATGCTATGGTTTGAAATGCTTAAAATATTCTTTGGACAGAACACTTTACTCACCTAATATTATGGTACATAATTTTAGAGGGAGTTCTCTCTGAGTAACCACTCATTTTGAATATTTAAATGTACAGATAACACAGGTACAAACTCAGAGGAAGGGGGCTTTGGCATGGATCATGAGGTAGAAATAGCTAGGGGTGAAGGAGAAATCCTTGGAGAGGATTCCTCTCAGGATGTAGTGGAGCTCTATGGAGTTAATTAATAGATTATAGATGAATATTGCTAATTTCTAGTAAGAACATTTCAGTTGTAATAAGTCCCCATCTGTGTGGACGTAGATTTGGCACTACTTAATATGTGATGGTTTACCATGTTCTTCTTATCTCTCGTACTCTGATTTTATTTTACCAAACGCTTTGCCATTTGAAACTAATACTCAAATTTTTGTAAAAATTGAGTTTATATTTTAAGTTTCAAAAAATTAGGGTGTTACGAGAAAAAAATAAAGATTTTGATAGAGCCATTTTGGGGCTTCAAAACCCAAAAGGTGAGCTGTGAGGCTCATATCCTAACACGTACTGTTCCTTAGGATTTTGTGGTCCTCCCAGTTGAATTCCAGTGACCCGCGACGCATAGATAGTATTTGCGTACACCCTTGGTCTTATCCCGTATTCCAGAGTCGGCTCGACTTGAGACTTGTATCCTAGCAACCGCGCCGTCATCGTGGTTCCGACGCCACATCTCGCACGCCAAGGTGATACCCAGGCCAGGAGATGTGGGCTCGCGTTCAATTCAAGGAAAATACGGTGCTTTGCAAAACACAAGAGAACATGTCAAATCAATCAATCAATCACATCAATCAAGTACACATCAATGGTCAAGTACATATCTCATCACTCCCTTACCAAAGCAACCCCAAAGTCAAAGCAACCCATCCATTACATGTCAAGTACACATCACACCCTATCACTCACCCATCTCTCTCTCTCTCTCATTCTCCAAGCAACCCAACCGTCCAAGCTCTCCATAAGAAGAGCTTAGTGTGGCCCATCTTCCTACCCCCACATCTTTCATCCTAACCCTCCAAACTTCATCATCCTCCATCAAAGTCAAATCCAAGGAGCTAGGGATTCTGTCAGACCAAGAAGATAAAATGGTGGGTTTTTATAACATTAGGTTTTGATTTTGATGATTTAAGGGCCCACATATGGTGGGACCCATATTGATGTATGCTTTGTATCAAAGAGGGGCCCATAGTGGCGAGGTCCCTCCATCACCGCCATTCAATCTCTCTCTCTCTTTCTCTCTCCTTATGTGATGGTCCACCTTGATGGACAGTGCTGGTTTACATGGCCAATGTTTGGATGGTGTTGGACATGGGATGTGGACCCACCTTGACCTTATGTGTTTGATCCAAACCATCCAGACGGCCCACCTGAATGTCCGTTTGGACAAGTCTGGCACGTGCTGGATGCACCGTGGGACCCACCCCTAGCATTTTGTTAATCCAACCGTCTATTGTAAGGACGTTACCAGGAGCTATTAGGACCACCATAATGTATGGTTTCATCCACATCGTCGCTGGTTGGGACGGTGGATCCCCACCATGACATGTGTGTATTATTCATGTCGTCCACCTGTTTGGACCCCACCTGATGGATGTGCCTCATCCAGACCGTCTAGATGGTGGGGCCTGGACGAGGAAAATAAATATTAGCTTGGTCATGGGAAGCTGCAGGGCCCACCTGAGGTATGTTGTAACCTCGACCGTCCATCCGAATAAGGGACAGTGGGTCTCACACAACACAATGCTGCTGTGATTATTGTCAGCAAGTTTTGGGGGGCCATCACGATGTATGTGTTAGATCCAAACCATCTGTCCATTGTAGATCCACCTTTGATATGTTTTAGACCGAAGCTGTCCACCTGTTTTACCATGTGGGCCACACCATCCAGATGTGTTGGACGGTGCTGAATAATGTTTAGACGATGTTGATGTACATGGGCAATGTTTAGAAATTGTTGATCACATTAGTGAGCCATGTACCCCTATGATAGTGTACTATGATACACATGTTGCACCTGCCACTATTGAAATGATTTTAGATGTAACCCAAGCTCCCACTGTCCATCAGGACGTAGGACCCACCATGATATATATGTTATATATTCACACTGTCCATTCATGTGGCCCCCATGTGATGTACATGTTTGATCCGAGTTGTCCATGTCACGTGGCCCACTTTGATGTACATGAAGCCCATGAGTAACACCCATTGTGATATATCTAAGGCCTATGAGTTGTGGCCCATCGTGATGTATTTGAGGCCCAAGTGCAGGGCCCACCTATTGTGTATTTGAGGCTCGTGTGATGAGGCCCATGTAATGTATTTGAGGCCTAGGTGCAGGGCCCACCTGTTGTGTATTCAAGGCTTGATGTGATGTGTGATTTTTTCATGATGTATGTAATGATGTTTATGTGGGCCATTCCTTGGGAAAAATGTTGGTTAAATGTCCATGTTGATGGGCAATGATGGTTGAATTTCTACATTGTGACCTTCCATTAGGCCTTGTTAGGCCCATTCTCACCGATTCTGATTGTCGAGGCCGATTTCGATTATCGAGGCTGATTCCGATTGTTGAAGCCGACTATTGAGGCCAATTCTGATTACCGAGGCCAATTCTGAATATCGAGAGCGATTGTCAAGGCCAATTATCGATGTCGTTTATGAGTATGTGGCAGCATAACATCATGATACAGCCCATACGTATCATTTGCATGTTTGTTATGAGATATGGTCGACCATTGCATATGCCATAGGGCTGAGATATTTATGGGACTCCCTAATAGGTGGAGTTGCCCCACATAAGTATGTGGTACATGCAGGTTTGACGCATGACTGGTTGGTATGACTCATACATCTCGCATTTCTGTGATATGACCACCGTACGTTCTAATGACATCAGGGTCGTAGCCTCTACATGCTTATCGTGGATGGTCCGATGGGACACCAAAAATCTATTCTACATAGGGTGCTATAGATATCCCTGAGTGAAATTCCTTAAACCCTCTTGGTTCTAGATGTTGCTCCAACATCTAGACCGAGTGGATGCATGAGCGCACGAGGGTCGTATACCAGTAAGCTGCGTCTCCCACCGTGTTGTGGTCAGTTCGGAGAGGGTGTGGCCTTTCCTGCCCGAGGATAGGGGGCATAACTAAGCTGAGTTTGACTAGCTCGTAAATGGGTCCACTATTGACGTGTTGGGTAGATATTGGTTGACTATTGGCTAGGCGAATAGTGATGTCTCTTACACTTGCATGGTTGCACGTCCAGTGGGCAGCGATTGCATGTAGTGTACTAGACCCCGATGATGATCCTAGAGAGGAACCATATTGATATGTGGACTTATTGAGTAGGAGTTACATACTCATTCATTCATTCATTTACTATCCACTCAGGCTGATAGTGCGTAATTAATTATTGTGTATCTTCGTAATGATAAGGATTTTTATTGGGGCACGTGACTAACCTGAGATCAGGAGTCTACTACTTTGAGTCTGGATATTTAAATTTAGGTATGGGACTGGTTTGGATAGAAGTCCCTTGTGATAGACCCCATAGCCTACGATACTACGTACTATCATCTCGACTTCACTCCAGCTTGGTCATTTCATTTGCACCACATATAACATTGCATCCGTAGCACTGATCATTTTGGGTTGCCATGTTTTTGCATTAATATGGCCATTAGCATTCATGCTTTGGATCGCATAACCTTGGTATGGCTAATGGCACTCGTCGACTTACCAGTATTTTCATTTACTCTAATATTACATTCTAAGCACGCATATATTTCTCACACACTTACACTACCCTCTAAGCTTTCTATAAGCTTATGCATGATAGATGCATGCAGGTGGTGTTAGGTTGCAGCAGCGTTGAGCATGGAGTATGCAGCCATCTTCTAGAGCTTTGATTTTTGATATATATATTTCCCTTTTAGTATTGTATTCAAATGTTTATATTAATGGATATGTGATGATGATGTTACCTTTGTAATTTGGGTAAACTTGTGGTTATACTTCTTATGAGATAAATGTACGTTGAAAAATCCTCCTTGTAGGATCTCAGGATCGGAATCTGACATATAGGTGCTGAGAACCGAGAATGGGGTACTACGAAAACTATCGACATCGGATTCGGTAATCAAAAATTTTATGAGCCTGATTTTTGAGTTTGGGGCATGACACGGACCTCTTTGGTTACATGCATAATATTTTTGGTGAAGGCCCAAACATGGGTGCTTAGGAGAAATGTACAAAAAACTGTGCAAAGATGGTTTTTTGCCATTTATGGGCACGTCTCGTCATCAGATGGGACCATATTTCAGCATGCCACCATGTGCCCATGGTAGTCCTATATATGAAATTCTAAAACCCATAAGGTGGGCCCCACTGGATGTGCATACATAGTTTTGTGTAAGGCTAAACATGAGCATTTCAATTTTCTGTGCAGAATTTTTTGCAAATTGTGTCTGGCCCCATTTTAAGATCTGCTCCCCAATCACATGGGGTCTGCTTTGGCCCAATTAAAATATTATTTCTCTAGTCATTGGTATATATTAAAAGTGTCACTTAGTGGCCTTATAGGCACCCCTAAAATTACAGCTTTACTGCTGCATTCAAAGTTTGAAGATATATCTAATTGTCCTAGAGGGGGGTGGATAGGACTTTTCAAAATTATTTAAACTAATAACATACACTTCCTTCTAATTTCACAATTAAAGAGTTCTAAATGATAAGAAGTACATAATCATAGTCTAATCAGTGAAATACATCATTCATGCATTTTAACAAACATGTTTGGTGCAGAAATTAAACAAAGCATAGAGTTCATCTAAACATTACAAATATGGAATTAAAACATTCACCATAATTCACAAGATGTATAGTGGTTTGGCTATGTGCCTACTCCATTCTCGGCTGACTCACTCTCTCCTAGAGTGTGCCGGATTTCACTATTCAAATGGTTTTAAATGAGGTTCACCACAAACTTTCACAACCTACATAAGGTTACCATTTTCCATCCATCGATGGCATACACAAGATCTTAGCAAGTTCTACACAAGAACTTGAAAAGTTCTACACAAGGAAACAACCCGTATTCTCCCTTTGGAGGCCTATGCAAGGACTTGTCGAGTTTGAAAATACAAACTTTGAAACCCAATCCTACAAAAGGAAAGGTTTTCAGACACAAATGTACTCTTTTACCTACCTATAAGTGAGTGAGTCATATTAAGCATATGATGAAGATCTTCATGCTCCATAGTTGATGCCGATGTTAATAGGTCAAGGGTTTTGGTGAATCCTAACTAGGTAATGATTGGTCTTTAAGAACTAATAAAGATCCTCATGCTAAGAATTTAATCCTTCTTAACATATAAATTTGGCAATAAAGAAGGTTTCTAGAAGATTAATAAATGCTAGAGTTCATTATTCAATCCAAGCTTTGAATATGCTAATTGTTAATGCTTATGCCTAAGCACAACTAGGATTGTCATATTTCATAGTCATATGAGGAACAAGCACTCATGAAGATATTCTTTGACAGCTCATGAAGATCTATGAAACGACTCAATCAAGCATCTCAAGGAAGACTTAACATCTTTTATGCATAAAAGTACATGGGTTGAAGTTCGGAACACTCCGTATGTGTCAACTATTAAGTGGTATAACCTTAAATTGACCTCAGGTTAGGTATATTTCACATAGCATCATAATGAACATCATTTTAGTAAAAATATACTCAAGTTAGGCCAGCCCGACATCCAGTTCGGTCAACCTAACTGCCTTCGGCTAACCCAATATAATTCGGCAAGTTTACATAATGCCATTGATTTTACACGTTAGGTTCGGCCAACCCAACCTTGGGTTTGACCAGCCAAATATATCCACTCAGCCAGCCCAACTATATTCGGTCAAGTTTCCCGCGTGCAATGTAATACCCATATCATAGACCATACCGTTCCGTTGGCTTCCGCAGTCCTTCTAGTCAAATTCTGTCAATCCTCGAATCGTATTTGACGTTTACGAGTGATCCTAAGCCGGATCCCGCAAACAGAAGTCAGCTCGAACCGAAACCTGTATCATAGCGTCCACGCCGTCACCACAGTTCTAACACCGTGACTCGTACACCGATCCGTACCCAGGGTAGAAGATGTTGACCTACGTTCATTTCGAAGAAACACCGTGCATTGCAAACTTTGAGAGAATCTCTACAACATGTCCCATCAATCAATCAATCAATCTCATCAATCTAGTACACATCACACATCAAGTCAAGTACAAGTAGCTCATACCCTACCCCTACATCTCTCTTACACAAGCAACCCAAAGTCAACTCTCACATCACTTCCATCACTCCACCCATCACCCATCACACCCATTCTATATCATCCCATCACTCCACTCTCTCTCTCTCTCATTTCTCAAATCTCCCAAGTAAGAAATTTCACACGTCCAAGCTTCCCTCTCCCTCCTAAGTGTGGTCCACTTTCTCATCTTCCATCTACACCTTCTCATCTCCCATCTCAACCATCCAAACCCCATCATCCACCGTCCAAGGAGAAGGCAAGGAGCATTGGAGGCCAAGGGACCAAGGAAGAAGGCCTAGAGGTGGGTGATCCGCCGTCAATTCTTTTTTTAGGGACCCACTTACGATGGGACCCACTTGATGTATGTGTTGTATCAATGAAGGGCCCATAGTGGCGGGGTCCCTCCTCTCCATGATTCTCTCTCTCTCTCTCTCTCTCTCTCTCTCTCTCTCTCTCTCTCTCTCTCTCTCTCTCTCTCTCTCTCTCTCTCTCTCTCTCTCTCTCTCTCTTCCTCTCCCTAGAATGAGGTAGGCCCCAGCGAATCATGTTAAATACACTCCATCCATCAAACGGTGTGGCCCACCACATTTTAGGTGAAATCCACCCTCCATTGTGGGACGCTGGGAAGATCCTCATGTTGGATAAAATATATATACAATATATATTATATTTATATTTTATTAATATAATAATATGAATGTACATGCATGGTGGGCCACGTCCATGTGGGACCCACCATGATGCCTGTGTTATTCCACGTTGTCCAGCGTCCAGAGACGCTGGACGTTGCCCATCAGAGAGGTGTGAACTGGCTTAGAGCGTGGCTAATAGTGAAGTGTGTACTGACGTTGGGGGTGTACTGAGCTTGGGGTGGGCCACTCATGCAAGCCCCACCTTGATGCATCTATATAATCCACGCCGTCCATTCCATTTCTCAGCCAATTTTAGGCATTGAGCCAAAAAATGAGGCCAATCTGATAATCAAACGGGCCATACCATAGGAAATAGTACTATTACCATTAAAACACACCATGATTATCTTATTCGCCAAAAACACGTCGCATGTTGGTCTCATTTGGGCGATTAGGGGCTGTAGAATCTAATGGCTGGGTTGTATTTTTCAGATGTGGGCCCCACATGGGAAAAATCACAAAATTTCTTATTTCAAAAAAAAAAAAAACATATTAGGCAGAAGCAGGCGCTGCTGCTGTCACTGACACACTAGAGACGTAACAGCGTCCTAGGGGCAGACGGACAGGGACCACGGGTCCTAGCATGGGCCCCAGCATGATGTTTGTCGGCCATCAACACCGTGCATTTTGTCGGGTCCCCTCTGACAGTGGGCCACCCCAAAAATCAGCTATACCTAGGACTTAGGTGGCCCACATGGTAAGAAATAGTGGGTTGGACGCCTACCATTGAAACCCTTTATGGGTCACGGAAGTTTTGGATCAATATGAAATTTTTTTTTCCTCCTCAATCCAAGTCCGTGTGATCTTATCAACCGGTTGGATGGCAAATAAACATCACCATGGGCCCAAGTCCATGTGACCTTATAAACAGTTTGGATGGCAAATAAACATCACCGTGGGCCTAGGTCCTCGTGACCTTATAAACAGTTTGGATTGCAGATGAACATCACCGTGGACCCAAGTCCACGTGACCTTATGAACAGATTGGATGCAAATAAACATTATGGTGGGCCCCTGGTCCACGTGACCTTATGAACAGATTGGATGCAAATAAACGTTAAGGTGGGCCCCTGGTCCATGTGACCTCTAAACAGGTTGGGTGAAAATAAACATTATGGTGGGCCCTGGTCCATGTGACCTCTAAATAGATTGGGTGGGAAATAAACATTATGGTGGGCCCCATGTGGGACCCACTGATGTATATGTTCCACACTTTCCAACAATGTGGCCCCCATCACGAGGCATGTGCCTTATCTATGTTGTCCATCCCTATGGGACCCACCATGATGCATGTGTTTCATCCAAACTGTCTAACCATTGAAATCATTAGGACCTTATGATCATATTAGATGGAAAATAAATATTATGGTGGGCCTTGGGAATTTTAATCAGTGGTAATTATTATCACCACTTACATATGGGGTGTGGCCATTTATTATACACGGGGCCCATTGACGTAGCCCATTTGATATACATATGCCCCATGTGATTCATAGCCCATTGTTGAGGGCCCACCTTAATATATATATAGGGCCCATGTGATTAGGCCCATCTTGATGTAGTTGTGGCCCATCCGTTAGGGCCCATCTTGATATATGCAAGACCCAGTACATGAGGCCCATCCGTTAGGGCCCATCTTGATATATGCAAGACCCAGTACATGAGGCCCATTTGATGTATTGGAGGCCCATGGGTCAAGGCCCGATAAGACGTACATAAGGCCCATTGTAGTGTGATTCCACCATGGTATGTGTGTTAATCTTTATAGCGGGTTATACCTTGGGAGTAATGATGGTTTGATATTCACATTTTAAGGATGATGTTGGTTAAATGTCCACATTGTCACTCTCCCTAAGGCCCATTGACAGGCCCATACCTGTAGTGCGTAGACCGTATAGGCCCATCTTCGTTTTAATCAGAGCCCATCACCACATAACATGTATAGTATAGATTCATGATTCATGACCATACGCATCATATGTATGCCTGATATGAGAAGTGACTGATCATAGCAAATGCCATCAGGCAGATCGTTTATGGGCTCCCTGATAGGCGGAGTTACCCTATATGAGCGCACAATATGCGCATGATTTTTGCATGTCTGGTAGTATGATTTATGCACTTACATTTGTGTGATTGTGATTATTGTATGCCCTACCGACATCAGGGTCTTAGCCTCCATAGACACATTGTGGGTGGCTAGATTGGATACTAAAAATATTGTTACTAAGCATCGGGGCGTCATAGATGTCCCTGGGTGAAAATCTCTAAAACTGATGGTACCAGAGGATGACTCCAACGTCAAGACCAAGTGGATATATGATAGCACAAGGGTCAAATACTAGGAGGCCACGTCTCCCACTGTGTCGTAGTCAGTTGAAAAGGGATGTAACCTTACTCGCCCGAGGGTAGGGGGCAATACTAGGCTAAGTTTGACCAGCCCATGAACGGGTTCGCTATCGACGTGCCGGATGGGTATTGACAGACTATTGGTCAGGCGGATAGTGAGGTTTCTTACGCTCACTTAGACTGTGTGGTTGAGAGAGCGGCAGTGCTATTTGGAGTGTACTAAACCCCGGTGATTATCCAGAATGAGAACTGTACTGATATATAAAGATGATTGGCATACTTGAGTTGCATCTCGCATCACATGGCCGTGTTATGGCCGATAGCATTCATATCTTGCACCGCATAGCCTTGGTATGGCTAATTGCATTCATGTACTCATCAGCATGTTTCTGTATTACTTTGACATTGCATTCTGAACACACTTTTATTGCGCACATACTTTCACCGCCCTCTAAGCTTTTTATAAGCTTATGCACGATTGATGCGTGCAGGAGATGCCAGGATGCAGCCTTAGTCTTGTTGTAGTTGGAGCATACAGTCCGCAGTTTAGAGCACACAGTCGAGCTTTTAGAGTTTTTGTTATTTTCATTATCTTGTATTTCCCTTCTGACGTATTGTACTCAAAGTTTTTTATTATAGTGTATTTTATGATGGTGTTCTTGTGGTTATTGTTCGTGGGTTATGATCATTATGATTCAAATTGATGATTAGAAATCCTCCTTGTAGTATCCCAGGATCGGAACTTGGTAAATGGGTGCCGGAAGCCGAGAATGGAGTTCTACGGAGGCTGTCTGCGCCGGATTCAGCGATTGAAAATTTTGTGAGCCCGGTTTCCGAGTTTGGGGCGTGACATGCAATCTCTTTAAATCTCAAAGAGATTTGTCTAGTCGAACCCTATGCTCGGCCAACTAAAATAGAGGTTTGGCCAACTGAATCTTAGCCTAGGCCAGTCGAATTTTTGAAAGATCTTATCTCGTGAAATCCGAAGATCCGTTGGAACGCAATCATTAAAATTCGGCCAACCGAATTTTTAAATCCTTTAACTATAAATAGAGGCATTCTCTCACTCATTTAACACACGAAATTCATTGAGAAAATTCTTGAAAGTAAGAGAAAAAGCCAGGCTCTTCTTAAGCTATTTGTATGGTAATTATAATATTTGTTTAGCTTATTTTATTCTCTTTCCCAAGATAGTTTTAATCTTTTTTTTAATAGAGTGATCCATACTCTACTTGAGATTCAAAAGAATAGAATTTGCAACTATTATGGTTTTGTTTATTAAAAACACATTAGATTCTTATATCCTTTTTGGGTTGAACTCATACATGGCTTCATCAATATCCCAAGAAAGAGGATCTCTGCAATCAGGCTACAGTAACGTCTTCGCTCGCCATTAAAAGATACGTATTGTATTTATATTTATTTCATTTTAGATTTTTCTGAGATAGCACGGAAATCTCAGCGGGTTGATTTGTGGTGATCCTGTGAAAATCACAAAGAGGGTTTTATTATGATAGCCTGTGAGAATTACAAGAACTGTATAAGATTGTTAAGGTGACCCTGTGAAAACCTTGAACTAGTGAAAGCCAAAATTATGAGGGTAGTAATTTTGGAAGTGGAGTGGATGTGACTTTAAGTACCAAACCACTATAATTCCTTTGTGCATTGTGGTGATTGTTTTTATTATTTATATGCCTATCTTATGATTGATTAACTCTTGCTAAGTTTGATATTTTGATTTCAAAGACATCGCGAAATAAGGTTGTCCAGCCTAAATTTTTTAGATGAAGGTTGTCCTACGAACTATTTGACATCAAGGATTCAATACTCTAAGCAATTGAATTTAATTGTTTTATTATTCCACTTTGTATCGAAATATTTAATATTATCCTATTCACCCTCCCCTCTCCTCCCCAAGGACATCTATAGCTCATCCTTTCAAGTGATATCAAAGAGAGGTTAGTCTTTTTGGGATTACATCCTAGAGCTAAATCTAGAGCTATTAGAATGTTAAATTTCGATAGTCTATCCATTTCAAGGCCACCTCCCTTTGATGGCTCAAACTATTCTTATTAGAAGGCAAGGATGAGGATTTTCCTCAAGTCCATTGATGAAAGTGTGTGGTAAGCCACCATGGCCCATTGGATCCCTCCAATGATGGAAGTAGTGGCTGAAAATGGAACCTCGTCCATGAAAGAAATCACTTATACTTTTTAGATAACAATTCAGAAAAGTGAAAGAAGTGCTAATACAAAAGCCCTTAATGTTATTACTTATGCTTTATCACTAGATGAATTTAAAAAAAAAAAAATCATTTCTTGTGATACATCAAAACAAGCATGAGATATTCTCGAAATGACACATAAAAAGACTAACATTATTAAAAAATCTAAGATTCAAATCCTCACGACAAAGTTTGAGGAAATCCGTATGAAAGAAAATGAATCATTCATAGATTTTTATACGAAACTAAATGACATTGTTAACTCTATGTGGGGTCTTGGAGAAAAAGTCCCTGAAAACAAAGTGTGCGCCAAAATACTAAGATTACTTCCTGACAGGTTCGATTCTAAAGTCATTGCAATTTAAGAATTGAGGGATACAGATGTTATGAAGGTAGAAGAATTAGTTGGATCTCTACAAACCTATGAGCTGAATGTCTAAGCTCCTAAAAACAAGTCCATAGCTCTTAAATCTTCTAAATCTAAAGATATATATTTTGAAAATGATGAGAATGAGGATGATATGACTATGTCGACTAAAAAGTTTTATAAAATTTTCAAAAATAAAAATAGATTAGTTTTTTAAAAACCTTTTGATAAAAGAAAAAGAAACTCAAATGTTTGGAAATCAAAATCTAAAAGCACCCAATGCTTCAACTGTGAATTTGGGCATGTAGCTGAGTTCTACACCATCAAAGTTTAAGTTTCGATGTCATTGAAAGGGCTTCGATGCCATCAAGAAATTTAGATATTACTTGTTTGCTTGCTGGACAAAATGTGCTCATTTTTTATGTCATCAAAGAAGCTTCGATGCAATCGATAAAATCCACAAAATTCAAGATTTCTTGCTGGACAGTTGGTGCAATTTTTCAATGCATCGAAGCTTAAGTTTAATGCCATCTAACAAGCTTCGATGCCATCAAACATGTTTATTTTTATAATCTAATTTTTAACTTGGACATCAAATTTCCTAACTGTTTATCATTCTTAACAAAGGTTTTTCCAAGATGTTTTTGGTCAAGAAGGTGCTAAGTTAGAAGGGTTATGGTATAGGGTTTGGTGAGTTCATGCGGCTTTCTTACTTTGTCTTGAAACTTAAGTATCCAAACCTTTAAGTCTTTAGTCTTGGCTCTTCCTTAGGCCTCACTTGACTCTAAGACTCTCACTTCACGCTAATTGACAAGGTATGGTACTTTCAATCCCCCCTTTGTCAATTACGTGACAAAAAGCTAACAAACCATATACAACTCAAGGTACATATTTACATGTCTTTTGAAATAAAATTACATTCCTTTACAAGTAAAGAAAGACAATTCAGACTTGAATTCTTCAATGCTCCCCTTATCTTCCTACAACACCGCGATTTTTGAAAAGATACCAAACCATATGGTGGGAGCATGTTTCTCTCCCTTTAATGAGGCTATGTTTCCTCAAATATGACATTAATTGCTTATAAGTTGATGTTTACTTATATTGTGCATACCTCGATGGAATTTTGGAGATCTCCAGATCTATTTGCGTCTAGGGGTTTTGTTAAAATATCGACGAGTTTTCTTTCTGTGGGCTCATAATCCAATGAAATAACATGTTCTTCAACAAGTTCTCATATAAAGTGATACCGGATGTCTATGCTTAGTTCTTAAATGTTGAACCAGATTCTTGAAAATATTTATCGCACTAGTGGTGTCCCAAAATAGTGTCATAGTATTTTGCTCAATTTCGTAATCTGTCAACATTTGCTTCATCCATAAAAGCTGGGCACAACAGCTACCTGCTACTATATTCAGCATCGACGGCTGATAAAGAGATGGCATTTTTCTTTTTACTGTGCCAAGACACTAAGAAATTCCTGATATAAAAACATTCGTCGTTGGTTAATTTTCGATCATTCGAATTCCCTCCTGTCCAGTCAGCATTTGAATACCCAGCAATGGTAGTAGAAGTGTTAAATGGGTACCAGAGGCCAAAATCTGTGGTCTGAGCCACATACCTGATTATTCTCTTTATAACAGTAATATGTGATTCTTTTGGTTCAGCTTGAAATCTAGCGCATGCACCTATGCTAAATAATATATTCGGTCAGCTCATTGTAAGATAGAGTAGACTCCCTATCATATTGCGATACAAGTGTTGGTCCACACTTTTTCCAGTTATATCTTTTGATAATTTTAGTGTGGTGTTAATGGGTGTGTGATGTATGCGGCTAGACTCAAGACCAGATTGTTTTACTAAATCTTTCATGTACTTCGCCTGGCTTATGAAAATCCCATTTTGGAGCTATTTTACTTCTAATCCCAAAAATAAAAAATAAAAAAAATGTTCCCCCATGTTCGCTTAATACCCCGAGTGCAAGGTTGCGAAGTAGTAATAACTCGGAGAGACCGAGGTCAAACCCATAGGGACTATATATGTTTGTGTTTTTTAGACTATTTAGAATTAGAATCAGAGACTAAACTAAATCTAGAAATTGAGAGAGATATTGTTGTGAATTGAATCTGTCAAAATAATGAAAACTAGAGTGCTAAGGATTCACTTATAGCCATTTTAATGCCATCTTGCTTGATTCAAACAAGGATAACTTAATTGGAATCGAAGTCGTAATCTATCTAGTCTAAGAATTCAAATTGTAAACATCCAAACAGAAATCTGGACATTCATACGTTTGGTTCCTTCATAATAGTCTAGTTACACTGATCGTAGGGAATTTAAAGCATCTACCATACCCTTAGTTAATGGTAGATTAGAGAATTCTTCAAATCAAATAATCACAAAATAAATAAGCGAGTATTCGGAAAATTCCTAAGCATCCAATGTGCCTGGAGTGGACAATAGATCAAAGTAAACTGAAGATACTTATGTAACTGTTATGGTTTCTTGCTACTTTGGTTGTCAAATTTTGTGGTGTCAAAACTTCAATCTGTGTCTTGTGTAGCACATTGGTATATATGTTCAAGGCACTGCATCATAATGCTCCAAGACAAGAACAATGATCTACTTTAAGAAATGTAAGAACAAGTACATTGTTCTCTTCTCTTAAAACTTCAGAGTTTTAAAGCTACGAGATCTTGTTCAAGACTCAAGGTGAAATACAACTCAAGAACTACAAGTTCATGGTTTCAAAGATTTCAAGTTCAAGCTTCATCATGTGTCAAGATCTCAAGCCTTAAAGATCATCCATCATCTGAAGATATGAAGACTCAATGTCTATACTTCACATTCAAGGTATGAATGACCTTAGACTGACCTTAAGGTAGAACATTTTGCATATATAAGTCAAATCGAATCACTTTGTAAGTGTTTGGACTGTTCTAAGACTAGCCAGAACTCTGTTTGACTAGTCTTAGCACTGGTTCAACCAGTCCTAGAAATTTCAGAAACAGTCTTAAGTTTGTTACAATTTTTTAAAATTTTTGGTTCTTCCATGACCAGTCCTGGACTCTGCTCGACCGGTCGTGTGAACAGTGCACGACTCGTCCTACAACCAATCTAGGATCTACGAGTCAAACTAAAGCGACTAAATCAGGCTTAATTTGACCAGTCATAGGCAGGTCACGGCCAGTTGTGGAGGACTCACGATCAGTCGTGGACAGCCTTCAACCAGTAGAAGAATGGTGTTATCCAATTGCGCTCAAAAATTTAAAAATCTGTTCGACCTTCGACCAGTCGTAATGTCCTCAGGACCAGTCGAAGATGCAATTTCTGCAACTATAAATAGAGCACGAATTTCACAGTTTGATAATCCAATTCAAAAAAAATCAAGGCATCACTTTGAGAGATAAGTTTGTGTTCTTCTTAAGCTATTCTCTTTTGTTAACTTTTCATATTTGATTTTATTTCTGCATTCCAATCTGATTTGAAAGAGGAATTGTGATGTTCCACTTCTTGGAATCAAAATCAAATAGAGCTAGCCCGAATTGATTTAATCTAAAATTAACTTAGACCTAGAACCATTTTAAAGTGAGTATTGGACATTAAACTTCTGTTCGAACTTCTACTCCGACTTGGTTCTTCCGGGCTGCAACAAAAGAAGAAATCCAGGTATTTTACATTTGTGTAAATATTCTATGTTATTTGATTTCTTTTGAGATTAAGCCAGAAAATCTCATTGTATTGGTTATCTGAGGAGAGCAAGAAAACTCAGAGTGTGGATTGTTGAATTGTATAAGCCCATTTGAAAGACACAATTGTGAGGGTTTTAGGTGAACCTGAGAAAAACTTATTTTCATAGTGAATGCTAATATCCACTGTGTGAGGATATTAAGAGTGGAGTAGCAAGCTGTGTGACTGTTGTTTAACAGTTGATGAACACACAGGCGAACCACTATAACTGCTTGTGTCTTGTGATTTGAATGATTGTTTAATTTGTGTTTCTTTTATCATTTAATATTGTGGGATGTATGTGTGGATGTGAATGTTGTAATTTTTCATTTCAAGCATTGTGGGAAATGTTGTAATAGTGTAGAATTTCTTTCTTACTATTTCCTTTAGTTCCTTTCCAGTTTGAGATTTTATTTCTCTAATTGTTCTAGTAAGGTTGTCCTGCCATAAACCCTTAGTTTTTATGGTGAAAGGTTGTCCTTAAAACAACTAGAATTTGAGGTTTCTTTACATTCCGTATTGTGGATTGTTATCTTTCCTTTACTTGGCTATCTTATTATTTTATTCCACTGTTATCATTTTAAATTTGGCATAGTCCTATCCCCCCCTCCTCTAGGACATAAAGCTTGGCCTTTTCAACTTATTTATTCAAACCATAAACTATGAATTGTTTAAAATGAATATCAAACAACTTGAATCAAAGTAAAATAAATATCGAAACAAACTACAAGCTTCACCTCTTAACTCTAGCAAAGAGATTAGCCAACCAAAGACATGATTGAACAAAAACTTTTAAAAGAAAACATAAAAACTAAGTAAAACTAAAGGATTGAAGAAGATGGAACTCCTTAAAGTTCTCCAATACCTTGCTATACTCCTACCTTAATTTATGCCTAAAAAATCTAAAAGATTCCTATTTATAAGCTTTGATTAGACCAACTTTGAAACCACCTCAAATTTACACAACTATCGCAGCTTCGATGAGACATCAAAGCTCCATTGCAGAGTTCAAATTGGATTATGAAACTATTTAGCGCACGTCTGTTAAGTCTACATAAGTTTTCAATGTCATCGCCCGTCCTTTGATATCATCAAACATGACTTCGATGTCATCGAACAATCCTTCAATAGGATCGAAGAACGTCCAAAAGTGTCCAATGATTAAACTTCAAAATTCATGATTTTTCCGATGTTAGCGAACTGGCTTCGATGAAATCGAACGCTTCTTCGATTTGATCGAACCCCCCTTCGATGGCATCAAAGGGGTCCCAAATATGTCCAGCAAGCAAATTGAATTTTATTTTTTTTAATTTCTACGATAGAGTCAAATTACCTTCAATGACATCAAAGGTCTCATTAATGGCATTGAAGTGACAATTTCTGCATATACGATTTTTGCAATTTGATTTCTTCAATTTTCTTCTTTCTTCACTCAGTTTCTTTGGATCTTAGACTCTTGAAATCTTCATTCTTGACCACCATAGATACATTCTTCATCTTTGTAATATTTTGAGTATCTAATCCTCGCTTTAAGCATCCTTTTATCCATAGCTCTTGAAATTACCTCGCAAGAGAAATCAAGTGTAATGAGCTCAATTAAGCCAATTCAAACTCACAAAACCAAAGTATAATAAAGGGAAAATATGCAATGTTTCACACTTAACACACTCCCCAACCAGCACTTTACTAGTCTCAAGAAAAACATGCGAACACATAGAATAGGTAGCCCTTTTCGATCTCACTGTTTTTTAGCTAGTTCTTTTCTTTCTTCTTTTAATACTTTAGGCAGATAAAGGTCGCCAGACTTGGTTCTTATTCACTTTTAAGTAATTAACATGTTAATACTAGAAAGTAAGCAACTTCACAGATTATGGGTTAAATGTGAATTATGAGCTAAAATAAATTGATGTTTAAACTTTCTATCAATCAATTAATTAATTAGAAGAACTAATTTTAAAAATCTACTAACTAGCAAGATTCTATATTTTCAACGCTTATCTTATATCTCGTCATAATACTTCAACATATATTCAAATTACATAGAATTTTGTTTTCCAAACAAGTTTTGAAATAAAAATTTTAAAAAAAATTTAGAAAATTTGGCTCAAACTAGAAAATTACTGATTATATTCATCTAATCTCACCCCCAACCTAAAATTTGCATTGTCCTCAATGTAAGAAATATGCAATAAACCCAACATGAGGCAATAAAAATAAAAGAGGAATGAGTTAGAAAGATAGTACATGAGAAGGAAGAATGTAGAGAATTCAAAGTCGCTATTGTGTAAAGGGATAAGCACGACTAAACTAAAGCAAAATCCTAATGCACTTAATCCTAATCATAGGAAAGTAATAAATCTAACGGACCTTCATCAAACTAGAATGTCGATCCTGATAAACAGGATTAATCAGAGAGAAGGACATAACCTCTAAATCAAATTTCTCAACCAATGGTTTGAGATGGTGACCATTCATTTTAAAAATATTATCATTCATTAGATTCTTTATCTCGACTGCCCCATAAGGATAGACCGTTTTAACCATAAAGGGGTCAGTCCAACGAGATTTCAATTTTCTCATAAATAAGTGAACTCTACAATTGTAAAAAAGGACATTTTGATTTGGCTCAAATGTTTTTTGAAGATTATTCCGATCATGAAAGATCTTCATGTTGTCCTTGTATATTCTAGAATTCTCATATGCATCATTTTAGATCTCTTTAAGTTCATTAATTTGCAATTTGCGTAGCAAGCTATCATTGTCAAGGTTGAAGTTGAAATTCTTTATTCCCAGTATGCCTTATGCTATAATTCCACTGGAAAGTGGCAAACCTTTTCATAGACAAGTCCAAAGGGTGACATTCCAATAAGGGTTTTGTATGCGGTATGGTAAGCCCATAATGCATCGGTCAATCAAATTGACCAATCTTTATGGTCAGAGTTAACCATTTTCTCCAAAATTTGTTTGATTTTCTTATTCGAAATTTATGTTTGGCCATTTGTCTATGGGTGATAGGGTATGCTCACTTTATGCGAAATGTCATATTTCTTCATTAAAGATTCGAATGGCCTATTACAAAAGTGGGTCCCACATCACTGATAATGACTCGAGACGTTCTGAATCGAGATAGGATGTTTTCTTTTAAGAACTTAATTCCTGTGTGATGGTCATTATTTCGGCATGGGATCGCTTCAACCTATTTAGAGACATAATTAGCTACAAGCAATATGAGATTTCTGAATGATTGGAGGAATGATCCCATGAAATCGATGCCTAGCAATCAAATGCTTCAATGATAAGAATATGGTTCAATGCCATCATGTTTCTACAGGATAATCCTCCCACATTTTGACAGCGTTCACAAGCTTTGCAAAAATCACTCATGTCCTTGAACATAGTGGGCTAATAAAAGCCAAACTGCAGAATTTTCACTGTAGTCTTTTTAGGAAAAAAGTGGTCGTCACAAGTGTGTGATTGACAAAAGGAGATGACACTTTGATGTTCATTATTAGGAATACATCTCCTTATGATTTGGTCTGGGCAATATTTGAGCAAGTATGGATCAACCCAGATAAACTTGCGCACCTTGGGTGTAGAATTTCTTTTTGTCTTGCTTGGTCCAATATGTCGACGTGATATTTGTAGCAAGATAGTTAGCAATGTTAGCAAACCAAGGCAGATGGGATATTTTGAAAAGTTGTTCATCAAGGAACATGTCGTTTATATGTGTCGTCTCAATGAAATTGAATATGACAAGTTTGGAGAGATAGTCAGCCACAACATCCTCTACTACTTTCTTATCCCGGATCTCTACATCAAATTCATGGAGTATGAGGATCCATCTCAACAAACAAGGCTCAGTATCCTTCTTAGAAAGAAAGTACTTTAGCATTGAATGGTCCATGAATACTATGATCTTAGATCCTATTAAGTAGGACCTAAACTTGTCCAATGCAAATACTAAGTCTAAGAGTTTCTTTTCCATAGTGGAATAATTCATCCAGTAGATGCACATTCCTGTATGTTAGTAGGCATCGCATTGCCACAAATTTACTTAGCTAAGTGGGCCACTCAATATCATAATTTCACATGATTTGTTGGCCATACAACATCGCAAGTTCACTTAATTAGTTAAGTAGGTCACAAATTTTTATGATTTGGTGGCCCACCATATTAAAAGTTCCCATGGCTAAGTGGCCCCACAAAGGTGACAAGTTAACTTATCAACAAGGCTTCAAATGCATCATAATTTTACAAGGTTAAGTGGCTACACATTCACTATTATTTTACAAGGCTAAGTGGCCGTTCAATACATCACATGATCATACGGTTTATGACCATACATACATTATAATTATGCAAGGTTAAATGGCCACTCACACACTACATGATCACATGATCAAAGGACCACTCATATATCAAAATTACACATAATTTAGTAGTCATTTATACATTATATGATCACAAATTCACTCATCGAAATGGGACACCTGAAATCACAAATTCGTGAAGCTAGGTGAGCCACCTATCATCACAAGTTCACTTAGTTTAGAGGAGCCCACTGTATCATTAATTCTCATGGTTTAGCTGTGGACTGGACACAACGTCCGGGTGGATCCCGCTGTCCCAGGGACAGCATGGACATGGTGGAATCCACTGTCCAGTAGGCAGCTTGCCAGGCGCGGTGAGCCTCAAAAACTGTGGAACGAGCTGATATTTGTGTTTTCAATTCACCCAATGGGAGTGACCTCTTCAACGGTGTGGTTTGCATATAAACATGACAGTGGGGCCA
Source organism: Magnolia kwangsiensis (assembly GCA_037074715.1). NCBI lineage: Eukaryota > Viridiplantae > Streptophyta > Magnoliopsida > Magnoliales > Magnoliaceae > Magnolia > Magnolia kwangsiensis. The sequence goes on from CM073574.1 coordinate 104,092,839, forward strand.
CAGCGGACCCCAATAAACATTACAGTGGTCCCTCAAAAGGTTCCAAAGGTAGCCATTTCTATAAACATGACAGTGGGGCCACAACGGACCCCAATAAACATTACAGTGGTCCTTCAAAAGGTTCCAAAGGTAGCCATTTCTACCATTGTTGCTCCATCAGTGGACCCACTTAAGATTTGAGCCTGCCTCCCTTTTTGGGCCCTGACCAAACATGAGCTGGAAAAATGGATAGATGGAATGGATTTCGCACATCACCCGGGGATTGGGCCCAACAGAGATTTGCATATGCCTTGTTTCTGGGCGTGCTCAGAAACTGGCTGGAAACAGACAGACACCATGGGTTTAAGACCCATGGCTGTGGGCCCCAAGGGTTTGCAATAATAGGCGTTGAATTCCCCTTTTTCCCATGTGATGGGGTACACTTTGATGGTCCCAAAATGGATGGGTGTTATGGGTATACAACACATACATGATGGTGGGCACCTGGGTGTTATGGGTTTACAACACATACATGGTGGTGGGCCCCAGGGGTTTCAACCGTAAGATTCAAACACCATTGTTTTTGTGGTTGGCCCAGCTGGGGCTGGACAGATGGACGGTGCATATGTAACACCTAACTCACAGTCGGCTCCAAGGAGTCTCCAAACCGGGCCAGCAGCGGTGGGTCCTAAGAAGTATTTAATTGTGGGACGTTCAGTTTCTGTCTCCGTGGTGGGGCCCACCTAAGCTTTGAGTTTTCCACACGCGTGGGCCCCACCCAGTATCAGACCTGGGAATTCCCCAGGTCAGGTGGCAAAAAAACATTACAGTGGCTCCTGGCTGGAGTTTTAATGGAGGACGTTCAATCACTAAAGTTCCCTGTGGCGTGGTCCACCTGGCATTTGGATCTGTTTCATTTAGGGGCCCATGCCCTGTGGGTGGGGCCCACCACCCTAGTGAGATGAAAAACGGATCGACGGCATTAGATAAACCACATACATCAGCGTGGGTCCCAGTAGCTGGTGGACAGCCTGCAATGGCCCTGGAAGTGTTCAACGGTGGTTGTTACAACTCCCGTTTCCATTTCTTCTTCTCCCCCTTTTTTGCTTTTATTTTAAGGTGGTGGGGTCCACTGGACCCCTGAGGTTAATCCAACGGTGGACGTGGACGTGGTGGATGTCTTGCAGCATCTGGTGAGTCCATTGACGCGGTGGACCCTCCCAAAAAGGAGCTGAAAAAACTGACGGACCGCTTGGATTAAACATGTGTACCTTGCTGGAATTCCAGCAAGGTCTCAACGGCTGGACAGTCCCCACTATTTACGGTGGTGGGGGCCACTCTAGTTTAATGATCAAGCTGGTATTTATGTTTTCCCTCCATCCATCAAGGTCTGCGTGACCAAATCAGCAAGTTGGATGGGCAATATATATCATGGTGGCCCACTGGTGAATGGCAAGGATGCATGTATTGTAATTGCCCAATTCAGCAGTGGCCGACCAAGCAAGTGGGAGGCCGGATCATCTCATACATTAATTGGCCGATCCGAGTGGCAGTCCATCAATGGATGGATGGCCAAATCAGTGCATACATCCAAACATGATCAAGAAGAAAATCAAAGAGAAATAATGAGTGCAATGTGACCTACCCGTTTTTAAAAGTGATGATAGCGTGCCCTCCTTGATCCGGACCGTCCAATGGCTTGGGCCCACCAAGATAGTTCACCAGCTTGAGGAATCTCAGCCCTGTCCTTCTCCCTTTGCTAAAATATCTCTCTCTCTCTTTCTCTCTCTCTCTCTCTGGGAAATTTCTACTACTCCCCTTGTTGTTTTCCTTTCTTTCAAGAGAAATGGGAGAAATTCTCCCTTATGTAGAGAGAGCTCTCTCCCATAACTAGCATGAGTGACATGTAAAGCGTGAGAGAACCTTAGTGGATAGCATGCATTTGCTAATGGCATGTGTTAGATCGCATACATTAGTGCATGAAGAGGGGGTGGAAGGAGAAAGAATGACTCAGAGAGTTAGTAGAGGATGATGAATGGATGAGATAAAAAGAGGATAAGTTGAGTTTGGTATGTGAGGGAGATAAGAGAGAGAGAGTGGGGTGATGTGGCATATAAGGTATAAAGTGAGTGCGCATATGGTCGGTGATTTGTAAAGTGGAGTCGACACTCCATGGTGGTCAACATTTTCATATTAAACTTACTACATGTGATGTGTATGTAATGTTTGTATGTGCGCCATATCGGGCATACACACATGCGTGCATGTGCGGGTGCAAGGTGCAGTCACATAGCCTATATGGGTGTCGGGTACGTGAACTATAGACTGTTGTACTTGATGTCTTAAATCTTGGTTTTGGTATGATCGACCGGTCGAGGGTCCACTCGACCGGTTGAGGCTGGCTCGACTCGAAGTCCAGCGAGCACATGTTTTGGGTATCCATGATGCTCGACCAGTCGAGGGTCAGGCTCCACCGGTAGAGCGGGTTGCTCGACTAGTCGAGGCTTTCCTTCGACTAGTCAAGGGTTATGCAGATCCTGCGCAGACTGCGTAAATTTGAAGCGATTTTCGGACTTTTCCAAAGGATGTGCGTAAGTGGAGTTTCCTAAATTATAAATAGGGGTCCCTAGGGCTATTCTAAGGCTTTCTAAAAGTTTCCAAGGGTGCCTAAAAAGGTTCTAGGGTTATCAATGGGTATAGCAAGGGTGAGATTCGAGATTGTTCAAATCGGGTAAGTACTCTCTCTTTGTAATTTATGTTTTCATAGTGGATTTTTGTCGCTTTGTGCCACGGTTTTTTTCCAAAAGGGTTTTCCACATTAAATCTTTGTGTTCTCTTATATGTGCTTAGTGCCATTGGATTGTTATCCTAGACCTAGATCTGTGTGATTCCGCAAGCCAAATCCCAACTAGTATCAGAGAAATCATTGGGGCACAGATTTTAGATTTGAATCTGAGGGATTAGCAATAATGGCGAGCACTAGGTATGTGATATTGAGAAGTAATCAGGGAAAAATAATTTTCAATTATAGAAATCAAGATGATGAGTTCCTTAATCAAGTAAGGTAAAGATGGTGCTCTTGAGGAGCGAAAGTCTACTATGACTGATGATGAATGGAATACTCTTGATAAGAAGGCTTTATTATTGATCCGTTTATGTCTCATGGATAAGGTTACTCTACAACATCATGAGGGAGAAAACTGCGGCTAAATTATGGATGAAGTTAGAGGATGTATATGCGAAAAAATCCTCTAAAAATTGCCTACACTTGAAGCGGCAGTGGTATAACTTCAAGATGGTAGAGGGTGGAGATCTGGAGGCTCATATCAGCAACTTTAATAAATTGGTTTACAAATTACTGGATATGGAGGAAGTGATGAAAGATGAAGAACAAGCATGTATGTTACTGAATTCTCTTCCGACGTCTTATGAGTCATTCAAGGACACAATATGCTCTACGAATACAACCCTGAGTGTTGACACCATTATCTAGCCCTTCAAGGGAAAGCTATGAGAAAGCTTAACGTCGACATGGGGATATCTTCTGATGCATTGGTTACAAGGGGTAGGAATTCTGAACAAAGTACAGGTTCTTTAGGATATAAGTCCAAATCTAAGGGCAATGGCAAATGAAAGGTAAAGAGCTGAAATTTTAGGATGGAAGGACATGTGAAGAAGGATTATATAAATCCTAAATCTAAGAGAGAAGATTCTGAGGCTTCATACAAGGAAGTTAATGCTGTCATATCAGATAGATCGAGTAGATGTGATGGCGATATTTTGTCTGTGTATTCGCTTAGACGACCATACGACGATCGTAAGGACAAGTGGATGCTAGACACAGGGGCATCTTTTTACATGACTCCTCATCGAAGTTGGTTCACCAGCTATAGGGAGTGCAATGGTGGACAAGTATTTATAGGTAACGAGAGTACCTATAATGTTGTGGTTGTTGGTACGGTGCGTATTAAGATGTTTAATGGGGTGGAGCGTACCTTGATTGATGTCAGGCACGTTCCTGATTTGAAGAAGAATTTGATTTCTCTTGGTGTACTTGAGGCAAAAGGATGCAAGTTCACAGGTATGAATGGTGCTCTTAAGGTATTTAAGGAGGCACGGGTAATTATGAAAGCGCAACAACTCAATAGCATATACAGGTTGATCGAGAGCACTTCAAAAGGTGGAGCTGCAATGGTTGTAATTGATTCCACCTCTGCACATGTGTGGCATGCTGGGCATGGTCACATGAGCGGGTAGGGCAGGAAGGCTGAGACATGCAGACAGGGATACGGAGCAGGTGGAGAAGCTACCCGTGAGAAGAATCACACAACATAAATCGTAGGATATCAGCGAAGTACATGGACAACTCTAATATCGCAGGGGATCTGTCTTCTATTCAGATGGCTCTAGGTGAGCCTGGTTCTGATAAGTGAAAGGTGACTATGGGTGATGTGATGGACTCGTTATATCAGACCAACATATGAGAGCTAGTGGAGCTTCCAGTGGGCCAGAAAGTAGTTAGATGCAGGTGGATCTTTAGCAGGATATAGCATAGATACAGAGCAAGGTTGGTAACGAAAGGTTATGCTCAGAGAGAAGGGATCGGCTTCTCAGAGATATTCGCGTCGACGGTATAACAGGTGTCTATTAGATCTGTGATTGGCGCTAGTTGGCCAATGTGATCTTAAGCTTGAAGGATGGATGTGGAGTTTGCACTTCTACAAGGAAAATTAGAAGAGCAAATCTACATGAAGTAACCAGAGCGGTTCAAAATTAAAGGGGCTGAGAAAAGACTTTTCAGGTCGTGGTACGACCTGCCACCTAGGTAGTGATTTGATTCTTTCATGGTGAGTCAGGAATTGATGACATGTAGATCACCAAGTATGACATATCTGAAATCAATGTATTGAAGACTTGATTAAGTGGGACATTTAGGATGAAGGATCAGGGTGCTGCAAAGATGGTTATTGGCATTGAGACTGAAGGAGGAGTGGACTTTGGTTATCTCAAGCAAAATACCTTGGGTAGGTATTGATCAAGTATTTGATGGACTAGGCAAAGTCGAAGAGCATTCCCGACGCGTCTCTCCTCAAGTTTTCTTCAGGACATGTCCCAAAATAGATGAGAAAAAGCATAATATCTCATGAGCCTTATTCGAATGCGATTAGCAGTGTATGTCATGGTCTGGATTAAACCGATTATTTCACAGGCTATCGGTGTTGTGAGCAAGTACCCCGACAAGCAATATTGGGTAACGGTGAGATGACAAGAAAACTACGTCTTTCCTTTAGAGAAGACAAGAGCAAAGGTAGTTGGGCACGTGGATTCTAATCCGACAGACATGCTCACCTACAACGTTCCAGCAGAGAAGTTCAAGTTCTGGTTAACTTCTCTGGGCTTGGCGATGGCGTAAAAGGAAGACAGAGTGTACAAGAGAAGCTATGATGTAATGTAAAGATAAAAGAAGATGAGAAGGAGCTACATGGTTTAAGATTGAAGACATGATGGAGATTGTTGTACTTAATGTCTTTAATCTTGGTTTTGGTATGCTCGATCGGTCGAGGAACTAGCTCGACCAGTCGAGGGTCAACTCAACCGGTTGAGGCCCGCTCGACTCAAAGTCCAGCGAGCACATGTTTTGGGTGTCTGTGATGCTCAACCAATCGAGGGACAGGCTCGATTGGTTGAGCGGGTTGCTCGACCAGTCGAAGCCCTCCTTCGACTAGTCGAGGTTTACGCGGATCTTACGCAGACTGCATAAATTTGAGGCAGTTTTCGGACTTTTCCAAAGGAGGTGTGGTGCATAAGTGGAGTTTTCTAAACTAAAAATAGGAGTCTCTAGGGCTATTCTAAGGTATTCTAAGGCTCTATAAAAGTTTTCCAAGGGTTCCTAAAAAGCTTCTAGGGTTATCAAAGGGTGTAGCAAGGGTGAGATTCGAGATTGTTCGAATCGGATAAGTGCTCTCTTTGTAATTTATGCTTTCATAGTGGATTTCTGTCTCTTTGTGCAGTGGTTTTTTTCGAAAAGGTTTTCCACGTTAAATCTTTATGTTCTCTTATGTGTGCTTGGTGCCATTAGATTGTTATCTTAGACCTAGATCTGTGTGATTTCACAGACCAAATCCCAACATAGACTCACCACGTTCAGGAATAAGCAACTTTCATTTTAAAATTGCACATAAGTTTTGATGAGCATAGATAACCATCAGTGTAAAATAAAGGACATCTAGGCAATGCATACGATCTGTGGTCTAACACGTGCTACATGCGATATAAAAGAAAACAAACACCCTACTTAAGACGAGAATAAGAGAGGAGTCAAAATGGCATCCGGTCCATCGTAGATAAAGTAGATACGTACAGTACACCCTCCTTACAAAAAGTTTCGTCATCGAAACAAATATATAAAAAATATAATCAACATACAATGAGTGCATTTAAGTAAATAACTAAGGATAACGATCTCGCATCTTGGAATCACGCTCCCAGGTTGCCTCCTCCTTGTTGTGATGTCCCCATTGAATCTTCACAAGTAGTATCACCTTCGACATGAGGACTTACTCCCTCTGGTCCAATTAAATGATAAATTTTATATCTCACATGCATGGGATTCAGGTCTTGAATAACCTTGTTCGAGTACTTTAATTTTTGGGCATGAGCGTTGAAGGGACCTAGAGTTTGTAGTAGGTGATCACGTGTTCCTGAGGTCTCCTTTATCAAGGGTGTTATGCAGTTCAAGAAGAGGATGTCACACCCCGAAATTAGCATCTGGGTATATTCAACCCTGATTCCGTACCCAAAGACATGACTTATGTTTTCTGTGTTTACATTTCATAATCCACATATATATTGATAAAATGATTCTTATTCAAAAAAATTTAAATAATCAAACATTCATTTAGAGAAGAATAAAATATCCATGTTCCGACTATTCAAGATTATCACAAAACCCATGTCATCTTCATACTATCATACTATACTTAATGTTCATTACACTTATTTAGAAAATATTAAAGAAACAAAAAATAAATAAAAGTAATCTCTTTAAGTGCCTCCAAGAGATCCTGATCCTGAAAATTTAAAATCCCAATAGAAAAATTCCAATAGGGTAAGCTACGAAGCTTAGTGAGTAATCTCAACACAAGTTTCAAAAATTAACCTCATATAATCTGAATAAAATGTATTAAAAAATATAATACATACTTAGGTAAAACAACAGATGAGAAGATTAATAAATAAGATTTTTCAATGTAAATTCAAAGAAAAATGAATGAATGAAATCAACATATATTATAATCCATAATAATAAGTGTAGTTTATTCTTTTTAACACCAGGTCTAGTTTACACCGATTGGCCAACACTCGTGCCAATACAACACCTAGCCTAGCAATGGGAACCGTTTGCATAATATGTTCACCCATCCAAAGGGCACTTGGTGAGGGACCCATTTATACGTTAGCTGGTCAAACTACTACCCTACCGAATCTGACAATAGGAATATTTTGCAATCCTGATATGCTCATCCACCCAAAGGGTACGGTAAAGGTTCCAAGAGGTTCCAGTTGGGATTCTAAGACTTTCAACCCAAGGGTCTAAGTTTTCCTACCTATTTATGCTTTAGGAATTTTCAACCCAGAGGACTTAATCGCCCCACTTATTTTCTAGCATTTCATAATTATTTCAATGATGCATGATTTTAATACTACATAAATTAATTATTCTAAAAATCTTCAATGGCCCGCTATTCTTCGATCAATCCATAATAGTGGTGTATATAATTTACCAAACCAAAAATAAAATTTCCAAGTCAACATAAACTATACATGATCAAAGTTCCACGTACGAAAATAAACATGCAATACAATCCATTTAAATATGAGAGTTGGATAATATAATATATTAAACTAAAGATTCTTACCATGATTTTAAGAAAACAAATAAATAAATAAAAATAAATCCTAAATAAAAAGAAATTATTAGTACAGGATTAACAATCAATTAATTTTAAAGTCAAATTAAAGCATGTTAGTAAAGACAACCTAAAATATGTATTAGATTATTCACATATTTAAAAGGATGGTAAGAAATTAAAACAATAAAAAAGCTAATAATAATAATACTTACAACCAAGATGAGAAAATACATTTGCTTGATTATTCACATAATAATAATAATATTTTTTAAAAAAAAACAAACCAAATAAATAAAATTAAAGAATGAATAAATAATTTAACAAAATATATCAAAAAAAAAAAGTGAGAGAATACTCACTTTAAAAAATAAAATCAAAACTCCTTTTTTTACTCTTCCTTTTTCGCTTTCCTCTTTTTTCTTTTCTTTTCGTTTCCTTTTTCCCTTTTTCTCTCTCATCTTTTCCTCTCTCTCTCTCTCTCTCTCTCTCTCTCTCTCTCTCTCTCTCTCAAGACCCTTTCTTTTTCTCTCTTCTTTCTCTCTCCTCACTTCCTTACCTCACCTCACGTCACAGCACACTCCACTTCACGTTTCATAATGCATGATCTCTCTCATGCCTCCTCTTTTATAAGCTCCTTTCACAAATGTGGCATGTGTCAAAGAGAGTTGATTTTATCTCTTACCGTTTCTCTTTCTTTCTAACCACATTTTTTTGTTTATTTATTATTTATTTATTATTATTATTATTTAAAACATGTTGTATACGTGCATGCAAGTTTGTACATGCATTATACATGTGCCACGTACAAGTGCCACATGTATGTCCATAAAAAAATTATATGTCGTGAAATGGGTATATGCGATATGTGATGCACGCATGGGCTACTTGTGTGTGCGTGAGAGGTATGTTTGTGATGTGTTTAGTGTATGTGTGTGGTTGTGGTGTATTCAATGGTGCATAAATGTATGATGCAGATGGATGGATGGATGGGTAGATATATGACAAGATGAGCTATTGTGTGATTGATGGTGGAATGGACAGGTAGAATTGTAAGTTTCCAGATGACCAGTGAGATGGACGATCAATTTAGATGGATGGATAAGTATTCTAATGATTTCAGCTTATGGACGGTTTGATGGTTATAACATTGGATGGATGGTTAAATCTATGGTTGGATTTATTAGTTAATGAATAGTTGGATTGGATATGTCCAAATCAACAGTTGAGATTGAACCAATTGATCTTGTAGATCAACGGTCATATCGGATTAATTGGGTATGTCGATCAATGGTTAAAATTAGATGGTCAAGATTATTTTGGGATATTACAGATGAGGAACGTGGCCCCGCGCTATATTGGACCCTTCGAGATTTTTTTTATAGAGTTGGTGTTGTCACTTATTGCATTGCCTTACCACCTCAACTATCTCAAATTCACCCCTTTTTAATATATCGATGCTGGGAAATAATAAACCAAATTCGTCACATGGAATTGACTAGCCGAGCTTGGAGGTTAGAGACGATGCTTCTTATAACCTTCAAGCCCTACTAGTCAATCACATGAGATGAATTTGGTTAATAATTTCTCAACATTGATATATGAAAAAAGAGGTGAATCCCAAAGAGCTGAGCTGGCAGGGCAAGGCGATAAGTGACAACACCAGCCAACTTAAGAATATTGAAGGCTCCAATATAGTGTGAGGCCAGCTTCCTTTTCTTCTCAAACCACATAACGCCCTTGATTGGGGAAACCTTCAGAACACATGATCACCTACTACAAACTCGAGATACCTCCAACTATCGTGCCCCAAAATTAGAGCACCAAAATAGGGTTATTTAGGACCTGAATCCCAAGCCTAAGAGATAAATTTTATGATTTAATTGTATTAAAACAACCATTTCCATCGTAGTATACTAAAATGATCATTTCAACAACTACCCACATTCTAAGGTCAAACATTCCTCACAGATTCTCGTTCCATCACATATAATTTAAATAATCAAATACTTAAAAGAAATAAAATTCTAGACCCAAATTTGTCCTTACATCAAGTTCAATGAGAAAAGAAATTAACCTAAACTTAAAAGAACTAAATAACTCCTTCTAAGTACAATAATTTCAATAGTATCTTTGAAATAACCCCGCCCGATACTTGAAATGTTTAAGTAGAGTGAGTATAACAACTCAATAGGATCACTTCATTCCTAAGTTGAAATTTTCACATTAGTACCAAACACAAGATGAGCATGTTAAATAAAAATTCAAAAGAAAGAATTAAATAAACATATATAAATTGCATGTTAAGTATAGCAATTCTTCGTAATCTTTTCAAAGTAATCTAGGGTAGAGCATCCGTGTATGCAGATCCTTTTAGGGGATAACCCAAGACAGATCACCTGTGTTGATACTTTTAGGGAATGACCCATGACAGAGTACTGGTGCTGATCTTTTTAGGAAATGACCCACAATAGAGCACCTGTGGTAATGTATTGATCCTTTCGAGAATTACCCTAGGTTGAACCCCATGCTTAGGGCCTGTTTGATTTTACGATACAAGAAGGAAATGGATGTAATTACCCCTGTCAGGCACCTTATCGCCGTTTGAATATTTAGATGGATTTCTTGCAGGGAAATTTTGCAAGACATAGGAGGAAGTCATGTCTTCGGATCTTGCAATCGGCAGAAATTGTGGATGTAAGCGGATGCGGAACGTATTCTTAAGAACTGCGTGGGGTCCACCGTGATCTATCCAGAAGATCCATTTCATCCATCCATTTTACCGAATGTTTTTATGGGTTAAGCCTAAAAATTATGGTTATCCATTGGTCAGTTTGATTAGTTTACAGAATACATCGTTGATGGCTCCTACTGTTGAATATTTCATATGCGCCAAGCACTTTTTAGTTGTAACTTAGATTTTTTTTTCCTTCATCCATGTCTGGAGATTTAATAAATGGTATGGATGATAAATTAACATCATTGTCGGGCCTATCATAATATCAATGGGGAAAATCAAGTCTAATGGTCTTTTCCGTGGTTTGATCCACTTGATCCTCTCTGAAGCTTCATTTTTGGGTTGAATGCCTTAATTTTATTTTTAAATAATTAGTCAGTGTGGATTGTGTTGAATACATAGGAGGTGGGCTAAACTGAGATCACCTAGTAGCTATTCAATGTTACCCTACGTATCCATCCACGCCTGGGAATATCGCGGACTTGATCTATCAAAGTCATCATATCACCTAGCTATGACAGGTGATAGATGTCTTGAAATTATCCCTGTGCTCCACATGACTACAAAAAATCGTGACATTCAACATCTACATGGCTATATAACTTTTGTTCTTTCGTTTGAAAAATCTGCTGCAATAGGCATTCCCATTTTTCATTTCTGGTAGGTGGCAGGTCTTTTTTCATATAGCTAATAGATAACTACTACTTTTGATATCTCCTTCTTCTTTTTGAACTTTGAAAGTATGTGATTTATCCTTTTTTCGTTTCAACAGGTGGAAGGAGTTGCAACTTGGCTATAGTTCCTCTCGCCATTAGCAGGTCAGAAATTTTTTAGCTCGTTTATGAAAACACCCAGAAATCCCCTATTTCATAATCCGATAATACCTAATCCAATCCGATGGCTCATCACACTGTAAAACAGTGGAGTCTAACGGCGATGTGAGCGTTAGACTATTGAGATACTACATTGGTGAATCCCATACAAAAGATCTTACATATTGAAAATCAGAGCCACCAATATTTGACATTTCGGTATCAATCTCAAGAAATATAATATAAAGGTAATGATTATCATAATAAGGAGATTTTTTAGTGACATTCCATCTAAAATGGGTCCAAATATTCCAACGGTCTTGATTACTGAAAAATCGACCCCACCCATGGAAATTGGAAAGCAGAGGATAGTGCACACTGCCTCTACCAGTTGAACTAACGAGTGGGAGATGATCCTTAGAATTGGACGAAGATTGGGTACTACTCCCACAAGGATTGGATACAGACAATCTTGTAAGGATTGGATACAGACATGGATAACACACATACATCACGGTGGACCCACAGAGATTGTGGTGGGAGTAGCACCATTTCGCGTACCTAAGAATTTGTTGTAGAAGGAGAGATGGATTTCAATTTTCAAAAGGGAAACTCATGAGTTCATTTCTATAGTTCATGAGACTCAGCTGACCACCACACGTAGCTTCATGGGGTCCACATCTAGATATGATCGAATAATCAGAACAATCCACTTTTAGTGAGATATTATAGATGGTCCATGGTTTAATAATCACATTTAAAAATGAATGATGTACCATCTATTTGTGAATTTGAAAGTGAACAGAAGACCATACATTTACATGGTTTGACATATCGTCTGAAACTTGTATGAATCGCCTATGGACCTATATATATATAATCAAAAGGTAATGATAAATCAATATCAGCCTGTAATAGCTTAATACACCTGTGATTAGATATGACACCGAAACCGGTTTGCAAACCTTTTGGGCAAGGGTGCCTATGATGCATGAAAAAAGAACTATGATCATGACTACAAGCTAATCATACTCACTCATATTTGAACCAATCTACTGCATGTTTTCACATTCAATGTCATCCTCCTTATGAGAACGTACTCGTCTCCCAAACCGGGGAGAGCGGAAGACAAGATCTGTGTACAAATGATCAAATTCCACTATCCCAGTGAAAAATAAAAAATCAAGCATCAAAACAAGAACACAAATCCTAACAGATTCTAATCTTTTAGTCCATCAAATTTCTTAAACTTTCCCAACTAATTGGGGTCGGCTACAAGATTCCTATTCTGCCATTCCACTCAATGTGGAATTAAAACTCTGAATTGTCGGTATTATCGTAATTTATAAAATGGAACTATTTATTTAACATGTAGAAGAAGGAACCCAAGTCTTTGATTTTGGGAGATTATATTGTGTAGAAACTACAACCCCCGAGTAATGGATCCTAGCGAATGGACGGAAGAGGAGATGAATATGTTTGCTATTATATTTGCATCTACCTCAGCAACCATGGCAGCTGGAGAATATTGTCGTAACTAACTGTTTCAGAATCCACCTAGGCGTGCAGATAATAAACGAATTTGGATAATCAATGAAATAATTTGGGCTTCAGACAACGAATGCATCTCCCAGTTGAGAATGAGGAAGAGAACTTTTTTAACCTATGCTCCATTTTACGGGATAAGAACGGTTTGACTGATGCGATGCATGTAAACATGGAAGAACAACTTGTGATGTTCCTCCATACTTTAGGACATAATGTGCGTAATAGAGTGATCGGACATTAATTTATAAGGTCCGGTGAAACGATTAGTCATTATTTCAATCGGGTTCTGGACGCAATAGTGTCTTTATACCTAGTCTATGTACAACTACCCAGTCCAAAAATCCCACTTGAGATTACCAGTAATCCAAATTAGAATAACTACTTTAGGTGAGTACTTTTTCTCTTGATTTGCAATTTCGTTGTTGAATTATTATGTTTTTTCACTTTATAATTCATTTTTTTTTTACATAATATGCACTTTAGGATTGTATTAGTACAATAGATGGGATGCATATACCTGCATTTGTTCCTAGTAATGAGAGCGGCGACTACCATAATAAAAAAAGGGGCAATTTTTTCAAATGTAATGGCCATTTGTGATTTTGATATGAAATTCGTCTACATGCTTGTGGGTTGGGAGGGATCCTCTTCAGATGCACACGTCCTACAAAGTGCTTTGACCAATGAACATGATCGTTTTACAGTATGTCAAGGTAACGTCACATGTAGACTAATGTCTCCAACCTGATAAATTACAGCACTCATCACTGATTGAAACTCATTTCTTATACACTGTAGGTAAATATTATATAGTTGATGCTGGGTATCCTGATTCTCCTGAATTTATGGCTCCATATCAAGTTTTACATTACCATCTTATTGAATATTGTACCAAACGTAATCCCTCAAATGCAAAAGAGCTATTCAATTATTGTCATGCACAACTTAGAAACGTTATTGAGCATTGCTTTGTTTTATTGAAGGCTATATTTCTCATTCTAAAGACTGCTCCACAATACCCTATACTCACACAGGTCAAGATTGTGCTCGCTTGTTGTTTCCTTCACAATTTTATTCATTTGTCAGGAGATGACGAAATTGTGGATGAGAATGGTACATCAAGAGATGGTGATATAGGAGTGTCTCCATCAACGTTAGAGAATTCTACTATTGATGACGATCGCAGTGTGCTTAATGTCACTCAGGCGTAGAGAGATGCATGGCTGGCATTTCATGACGGCATTGCACAAAGGATGTGGAATGATTTTAGTACAGTGAGTCAAAGGGTTTAAGTTATTTATCAATTTTTTAAAATATAACACAATCACAACCTGAGGATTATTGTTTTCTTTTGTCGTATACAATGTTACGAATATGGTATTAGATTTAGGTTGATCTTATATTACTCATTGTACATTTTTATCATCGCATTCACAGTTAATATTACATTGAACGTTTTGCCCACTATAGACTATTGATCCATTTCTCTCTTCTGGATTGTGCAAATATTTATTTTTTTAGATAGTTGAAGATACATCTTCAGCAGCTTCAATGAACGTGAGATCTCAACCGTCAACACCCACAAAGTGGACAGAGGATGTCATGCAACAACACCAAAAAGGACACCAAAGAAGAATACGGGGAAATCAGTAGATGAGGCACCTTCCCTAGGCAGTATACTTCGTTGGGGAGATGACATGGACAATTGTCTTATCAATAGTCTAATGGATCAGGTTGCAAATAGGAAGAAGAGTGGGTATGGTTTTAAGAAAGAGGCGCACGAACCTGTTGTTGACAATATCAGAGATAAATTAGGGCTTAGTCTCACTTCCAAGAATGTCATTAACCGCTAGCACACTATAAAAATATTTTACTTTACAATTCGAGATTTGCGCAATGCTAGTGGTTTTGGGTGGGATGATGGTTTGAAGGTGGTGGTCGTAACGAATGATGTTTGGGTGGACTACATAAAGGTGAGAAGTAATATTCTTTTTTAAAAGTGCATATCGTGACACCCAACCTGAATTCGCATGTGTGCATGTTTGTGTGTGAGTATGCATCTCGTTCATCTTGGTCTCATGGTCCTACCGGTAGAATCCCGACGACCTGTAACCCTCTGATAGTGCTTGTGGTCATCCTTAAGTCTGATCATATAGACCTGACTTGGATCGAGCCGAAAACTATGCCATCTTGTCCGCTTCGTCGTTGTGATTCTGACGTTGTGTCTTATGCGTCCATCCGATGTATAGATCATAAGTTGTGTGCATCTCATTTCTAACCCTTGATCATGATCATGTGGCCCACTTGGGAGTAGTGCATGTGGCGCCACTCCCTTTTTACATAAGTTCCAACACACACCACACACACACTACCTAAACCTCATCTTTTACACCATCCACTACCCACACACTACCCATCCCTACTCCAAGACTATGGGTCTATGAGCATTGTTTATATCACCCTAGCATTATGATGGATTTGCCTATCCTAGGAGAGAGAACTCATGATGACTCTCTCTCTCTCTCTCTCTCTCTCTCTCTCTCTCTCTCTCTCTCTCTCTCTCTCTCTCTCTCTCTCTCTCTTGTAGCAATTTCTCTTCTCTCCCTCTCATTATCTCATTCCCTCCCTCCATTGCCAAAAACAACCCCAATCTCCCTCCATTTTTTAGCTCCTTTCTTCCTTAATCCTCCACCATCTAACTCTTGAAACCCTATCTCTACTATTGATCCTTTTCCCTTGGAGCTAGAGAATCTTAGTGTGAAAGTTTGGTGATCATCCTTAGAGGTGGGTGCTCCTCTTAGCTTCTTGTCCCTTTCTTCTCTTTTTCTTTTCCTTGCATGCATGGAAGCATGTAGGACCCACCAATCTATGGTGGAGGTCCTACATGGGTCCTAGGATGAAGGCTATGGGCCTAGATCTTACTCTTTTCTTCCATGGTGGGCCATTCTCTATGGACCCACCATGATGTACTTTCTCTTCATTCTAGTATCTCCTATGCCATTTAGGCCTTTACATGCATAGTGGGGAAAGGTGTCCCCACCCTCCAGTAAGTTTTCTTAATATATAGTAGCTTGCATGTAACATATGTACATGGTGGATGGCATGGATTGTAGTGTGGAAGGTCCATTAGTGGCAGGATCTTCCACCAATGGCCGTATCACTCTCCTTCTCTCTCCCTTTCTCTCTTTTTTCTTCTATTTATTTTTGATGATGTGTGACCCACTAAGAAGGTCAGCAACATCACAGATCCATCAAGGAGATGGGACATCCAAGCCCACCTTGTTGGACGTCCAGGCCCACCATGCATGCATGAGTTGGTTGGCCACCAAACTTAATTTTTCATAGAGATTTGAATGCACTAATGAATCAAGAATTTTTTCAACCCACAACTATCACTGAGTTTATATATATATATATATATATATATATATATATATATATATATATATATATATTCCGTTAAATGATCTAGAAAGAAGGTGGACGTGGTGGATTTCTTGCAGCATCCGGTGAGTCCATTGACACGGTGGACCCTCCCAAAAAGGAGCTGAAAAAACTGATGGACCGCTTGGATTAAACATGTGTACCTTGCTGGAATTCCAGCAAGGTCACAACAACTGGACAGTCCCCACTATTTACAGTGGTGGGGCCCACTCTAGTTTAATGATCAAGCTGATATTTATGTTTTCCCTCCATCCATCAAGGTCTGCGTGACCAAATCAACAAGTTGGATGGGCAATAGACATCATGCTTACCGGTGGATGGCAAGGATGCATGTATTGTAATTGCCCAATTCAGTAGTGGCTGACCAAGCAAGTGGGAGGCCGGATCATCTCATACATCAATTGGCCGATCCGAGTGGTAATCCATCAATGGATGGATGGCAAAATCAGTGCATACATCCAAACATGATCAAGAAGAAAATCAAAGAGAAATAATGACTGCAATGTGAGCTACCATTTTTAAAAGTGATGATAGCGTGCCCTCCTTGATCCGGACCGTCCAATGGCTTGGGCCCACCAAGATAGTTCACCAGCTTGAGGAATCTTAGCCCTGTCCTTTTCTCTTTGCTAAAATCTCACTCCCTCCCCCCTTCTCTCTCTCTCTCTCTCTCTCTCTCTCTCTCTCTCTCTCTCTCTCTCTCTCTCTCTCCCTTTGGGAAATTTCTACTACTCCCCTTTTTGTTTTCCTTTCTTTCGGGAAAAATGGGAGAAATTCTCCCTTATGTAGAGAGAGCTCTCTCTCATAACTAGCATGAGTGACATGTAAAGCGTGAGACAACCTTAGTGGATAGCATGCATTTTCCAATGGCATGTGTTGGATCACATACATTAGTGCATGAAGAGGTGGTGGAAGGAGAAAGATTGACTCAAAGAGTTAGTAGAGGATGATGAATGGGTGAGATAAAAAGAGGAAAAGTTGAGTTTGGTATGTAAGGGAGATGAGAGAGAGAGTGGGGTGACGTGGCATATGAGGTGTAAAGTGAGTGCGCATATGGTCGGTGATTTGTAAAGTGGAGTCGACACTCCATGGTGGTCAACATTTTCATATTAAACCTACTACATGTGAAGTGTATGTAATGTTTATATGTGCGCCATCTCAGGCATGCACACATGCATGCATGTGCGGGTGTAGGATACAGTCACATAGCCTATTGGGGTGTCAGGTATGTGTACTATAGATTGTTATACTTGATGTCTTAAATCTTAGTTTTAGTATGCTTAACCGGTTGAGGGACTGGCTCGACTTGTCGAGGGTCTACTCAACTAGTTGAGGCCCACTCGACTCGAAGTCCAGCGTGCACATATTTTGGGTGTCCATGATGCTCGACCAGTCAAGAGTCAGGCTCAACCAGTCGAGGCCCTCCTTCGACTAGTCGAGGGTTACACAGATCCTACGCAGATTGTGTAAATTTGAGGCGATTTCCGGACTTCTCCAAAGGAGGTGCGTAAGTAGAGTTTTCTAAACTATAAATAGGGGTCCCTAGGGCTATTCTAATGTATTCTAAGGATTTCTAGAAGTTTTTCAAGGGTTCCTAAAAGGGTTCTAGAGTTATCAAAGGGTGTAGCAAGGATGAGATTCGAGATTGTTCAAATCGGGTAAGTCCTCTCTCTTTGTAATTTATGCTTTCATAGTGGATTTCTGTTGCTTTGTGCCGTGATTTTTTTCTAAAAGGGTTTTTCATTTTAAATCTTTGTGTTCTCTTGTGTGTGCTTGGTGCCATTGGATTGCTATCCTAGACCTAGATCTGTGTGATTCCGCAAACCAAATCCCAACAAGTGGTATCAGAGAAATCGTTGGGGCACAGATTTGAATCTAAAGGATTAGTAATAATGGTGAGCACTAGGTATGATATTGAGAAGCACTCAGGAAAAAATAATTTTCAGTTATGGAAAATCACAATGATGAGTTCCTTAATCAAGCAAGGCGAAGATGGTGCTCTTGAGGAGCAAAAGTCTACTATGGAAGATGATAAATGGAATACTCTTGATAAGAAGGCCTTATTATCGATCCGTTTATGTCTCATGGATAAGGTTCTCTACAACATCATGAGGGAGAAAAATGCTGCTAAGTTATGGGCGAAGTTAGAGGATGTATATGTGAAAAAATCCTCTGAAAATTGCCTACACTTGAAGCAGCAGTGGTATAATTTTAAGATGGCAGAGGGTGGAGATCTAGAGGCTCACATCAACAACTTTAATAAATTAGTTTACAAATTACTGGATATGGAGGAAGTGATGAAAGATAAAGAACAAGCATGTATGTTGTCGAATTCTATTCCGACGTCTTATGAGTCATTCAAGGACATAATGTGCTTTACGAATAAAACCCTGAGTGTTGACGCCGTTATCTCATCCCTTCAAGGGAAGGCTATCAGAAAGCTTAACGTCGACATGGGGATATCTTTTGATGCACTGGTTACAAGGGGTAGGAATTTTGAACAAAGTACAGGTTCTTCAAGATCTTAGTCTAAATCCAAGGACAAGGGCAAAGGAAAGGTAAAGTGCTAGAATTATAAGATGGAATGACATGTGAAGAAGGATTGCATAAATCCTAAATCTAAGAGAGAAGATTCTGAGGCTTCATATAGGGAGGCTAATGCTTTCACATCGGATGGATCGAGTAAATGTGATGGCAATGTTTTGTCTGTGCATTCGCTCAAAGGACCATACGATGATCGTAAGGACAAGTGGATGCTAGACACAGGGGCATCTTTTCACATGACTCTTCATCAGAGTTGGTTCACTAGCTACAGGGAGTGCGATGGTGGACATGTATTTATGGGTAATGACAGTGCCTGTAATGTTATGGCTATTGGTACGATGCGTATTAAGATGTTTGATGGGGTGGAGTGTACCTTGACTGATGTCAGACACGTTCCTGATTTGAAGAAGAATTTGATTTCTCTTGGTGTACTTGAGGCAAAAGGATGCAAGTACACAGGTATTGATGGTGCTCTTAAGGTATCTAAGGAGGCACGGGTAATCATGAAAGCGCAACGACTCGGTAACATGTACAAGTTAATCAGGAGCACTTCAAAAGGTGGAGCTGCAATAGTTGTAGCTAATTCCACATCTGCACGTGTGTGGCATGTTGGGCATGACCATATGAGCGGGTAGGGCAGGAAGGCTGAGACACGCGAACAGGGATACGGAGCAGGCGGAGCAGCTACCTGTGAGAAGAATCACATAGCATAAATCGCAGGATATTGGCAATGTATATGGATGACTGCAATATCGCAGGGGATCCGTCTTCTATTCAGATGGCTCTAGGTGAGCCTGGTTCTAAAAGGTGAAAGCTAACTATGGGTGATGTGATGGACTCGTTGTACTAGATCAACATATGGGAGCTGGTGGAGCTTCAAGTGGGCCAGAAAGTAGTTGGATGCAAGTGGATCTTCAGCAGGAAACAACATAAATACAGAGCAAGGTTGGTAGCGAAGGGTTATACTCATAGAGAAGGGATCGACTTCTCAGAGATATTCGCACTGACGGTATAACAGGTGTCTATTAGATACGTGATTGGCGTTGGTTGTCCAATGTGATCTTGAACTTGATGGATGGATGTAGAGTCTGAACTTCTATAATGGAAATTGGAAGAGTAGATCTACATGAAGCAACCAGAACGATTCGAAGTTAAAGGGGCTGAGAAAAGACTTTGCAAGAGGTCATAGTACGACCTGTCTCCTAGGCAGTAGTTTGATTCCTTCATGGTGAGTCAGGAATTGATGCCATCTAGATCGCCAAGTATGACATATATGAAATCAATGTACTGAAGACTCGGTTAAGTAGGACATTCAGGATGAAGGATCGAGGGGCTGCAAAGATGGTTCTCGGCATTGAGACTGAAGGAGGAGTGGTCTTTGGTTATCTCAGGTAGAATACCTTGGATAGATATTGATCAAGTATATGATGCACTAGGCAAAGCCGGAGAACTTTCCCTACGCGTCTCTCCTCAAGTTTTCTTCAGGATATGTCCCAAAATAGATGAGAAAAAATAGAATATCTCATGAGCCTTATTCAAATGTAGTTAGCAGTGTATGTCATGGTCTGGATTAGACTGATTATTTCACAGGATATTAGTATTGTGAGCAAGTACCCCGGCAAGCAATATTGGGTAGCGGTGAGATGATAAGAAGACTACGTCTTTCCTTTTGATAAGACAGGAGCAAAGGTGGTTGGGTAAGTAGATTCTAATCCAGTAGACATACTCACCTACAACGTTCCTGTAGAGAAGTTCAAGCTTTGGTCAACTTCTTTGGGCTTGGCGATGGCATAAAAGGTCAAGAGAAGCTATGATATGATGCATATATAAAAGAAGATGACAAGGAGCTACATGGTTGAAGATTGAAGACATGGTGGAGATTGTTGCACTTAATGTCTTAAATCTTGGTTTTGGTATGCTCGACTGGTTGAGGGAATGGCTCGACCAGTCGAGGGTCCACTTGACCGGTCGAGGCCCGCTCGACTCAAAGTCTAACAAGCACATGTTTTGGATGTACGTGATGCTCAACTAGTTGAGGGTCAGGCTCGACTACTCAAGTGGATTGCTCGACCAGTCGAGGCCCTCCTTCGACTAGTTGAGGGTTACGCAGCGGACTGCGTAAATTTGAAGCGATTTTCAGACTTTTCCAAAGGAGGTGCAGTGCATAAATGGAGTTTCTTAAACTATAAATAGGGGTCCTTAGGGCTATTCTAATATATTTTAAGGCTTTCTAAAAGTTTTTCAAGGGTTCCTAAAAGGATTCTAGGGTTATCAAAGGGTGTAGCAAGGGTGAGATTCGAGATTGTTCAAATCGAGTAAGTCCTCTCTCTTTGTAATTTATGCTTTCATAGTGGATTTTTGTCGCTTTGTGCCGTGGTTTTTTCCCAAAAGGGTTTTTCATGTTAAATCTTTGTGTTCTCTTGTGTGTGCTTGGTGCCATTGGATTGCTATCCTAAACCTAGATTTGTGTGATTCCGTAGACCAAATCCCAAAATAGACTCACCACGTTCGGGATTAAGTAACTTTCATTTTAAAACTGACACAAGCTTTGATGAGCATAGACAACCATCGGTGTGAAATAAAGGACATTCGGGCAATGCATACAATCTGTGGTCTAACACGTGCTACATGTGATATAAAAGAAAACAAGCACCCTACTTAAGACGAGAACAAGAGAGGAGTCAAAATGGCATCCGGTCCATCGTAGATAAAGCAGATATGTTACAGTACACCCTCCTTACAAAAAGTTTCATCATCGAAACAAATATACAAAAAATATAATCAACATATAACGAGTGCATTTAAGTAAATAACTAAGTGTAATGATCTCGCATCTTAGAATCACGCTCCCAAGTTTCCTCCTCCTCGTTGTGATGTCCCCACTAAATCTTCACAAGTAGTATCACCTTCGACATGAGGACTTGCGCCCTCTGATCTAATTAAATGATAAATTTTATATCTCGCATGCTTGGGATTTAGGTCCTGAATAACCTTGTTTGAGTACTTTAATTTTTGGGCGTGAGAGTTGAAGGGACCTAGAGTTTGTAGTAGGTGATCACGTGTTCTTGAGGTCTCCTTTGTCAAGGGTGTTATGCAGTTCGAGAAGAGGATGTCACACCCCAAAATTCAGCATCTGGGTATATTTAACCCCGATTCTGTACCCAAAGACATGACTTATGTTTTGTGTGTTTACATTTCATAATCCACATATATATTGACAAAATGATTCTCATTCAAATAATAATAATAATAATAATCAAACATTTATTTAGAGAAGAATAAAATATCCATGTTCCGACTATTCAAGATTATCACAAAACCCATGTCATCTTCATATTATCATACTAAATGTTCATTACACTTATTTAGAAAATATTAAAGAAACAAAAAATAAATTAAAGTAAATCTCTTTTAACGCCTCCACAAGATCCTTATCCTGAAATTTTAAAATCCCAATAGGGTAAGTTGCGAAGCTTAGTGAGTAATTTCAACACAAGTTACAAAAATAACCTCATGTAATCTGAATAAAATGTACTAAAAGATACAATACCTATTTAGGTAAAGCAACAAATGAGAAGATTAATATATTATAATTCATAATAACAAGTGTGGTTTATTCTTTTTAACATCAGGTTCAGTTTACACCGGTTGGCCAACACCCGTGCCAATACAACACCTAGCCTAGCAATGGGAACCTCTTACATAACATGTTCACCCATCCAAAGGGCACTTGGTGAGGGACCCATTTGTACGTTAGCTGGTCAAACTACTACTTACCGAACCTGACAATAGGAACATTTTGCAATCCTGATATGCTCATCCACCTAAAAGGTATGGGAAAGGTTCTAAGAGGTAGCAGTTGGGATTCTAAGACTTTCAACCCAAGGGTCTAAGTTGCCCCACCTATTTATGCTTTAGGGATTTTCAACCCAGAGGACTTAATTGCCCCACCTATTTTCTGGCGTTTTATTTCAATGATGCATGATTTTAATACAACAAAAATTAATTATTCTAAAAATCTTCAATGGCCCGCTATTCTTCGATCAATCCATAATAGTGATGTATAAAATTTACCAAACCAAAAATAAAATTTCCAAGTCAACATAAACTGTACATGATCAAAGTTCTATGTAGGAAAATAAACATGCAATACAATCCATTTAAATATGAGAGTTTGGATAACTATATATATTAAACTAAAGATTCTTGCCATGATTTTAAGCAAACAAATAAATAAATAAAAATAAATCCTAAATAAAAAGAAATTATTAGTGCAGGATTAACAATCAATTAATTTTAAAGTCAAATTAAGGCATGTTAGTAAAGACAACCTAAAATATGTATTAGATTATTCACATATTTAAAAGGATGGTAAGAAATTAAAATAATAAAAAAGATAATAATAATAATACTTACAACCAAGATGAGAAAATACATTTGCTAGATTATTCACATAATAATAATAATAATTTTTATTATTTTAAACAAACCAAATAAATAAAATTTGAGAATGAATAAATAATTTAACAAAATATAATAATAAAAAAATCAAAATCAAAACTCCTTTTTATTTCTCTTCCTTTTTCTCTTTCCTCTTTTTTCTTTTCTTTTCGTTTCTTTTTTTCCCTTGTTCTCTCTCATCCTTTTCTTTCTTTCTTTTTCTCTCTCTTCTCTCTTTCTCAAGACCCTTTCTTTTTCTCTCTCTTCTCTCTCTCTCCTCACTTCCTCACCTCACCTCACGTCACAGCACACTCCACTTCACGTTTCATAATGCATGATCTCTCTCATGCCTCCTCTTTTATAACCTCCTTTCACACATGTGGCATGTGTCAAAGAGAGTTGATTTTATCTCTTACCATTTCTCTTTCTTTTTAACCATATTTTTTTGTTTGTTTGTTATTTATTATTATTTTTTAAAACATGTTGTATACGTGCATGCAAGTTTGTGCTTGCATTATACGTGTGCCACATGCAAACCACATGCATGTGCCACATATATGTCCATAAAAAAATTGTATGTCATGAAATGGATATATGCAATATGTGATGCACGCATGGGCTACTTGTGTGTGTGAGAGAGGTATGTATGTGATGTGTTTGGTGCATGTGTGTGGTTGTGGTGTATTCAATGGTACATAAATGTATGATGTAGATGGATGGATGGGTAGATATATGACAAGATGAGCTATTGTGTGATCGATGGTGGGATGGACGGGTAGAATTGTAAGTTGCCACGTGACCAGTGAGATGGACGGTCAGTTTAGATAGATGGATAAGTATTCTAATGATTTCAGCATATGGATGGTTAAATCTATGGTTGGATTTATTAGTTAATGAACAATTGGATTGAATATGTCCAAATCAACAGTTGAGATTAGACCAATTGATCTTGTAGATCGACAGTCATATCGGATTAATTGGGTATGCCGATCAATGGTTAAAATTAGACGGTCAAGATTAATTTGGGTTATTACAGATGAGGAACTTGGCCCCACGCTATATTGGACCCTTCGAGATTTTTTTATAGAGTTGGTGTTGTCACTTATTGCATTGCCTTGCCACCTCAACTATCTTGGATTCACCCCTTTTTCATATATCAATGATGGAAAATTATAAACCAGATCCGTCACATGTAATTGACTAGCTGAGCTTGGAGATTAGAGAGGATGCTTCTTATAACCTTCAAACCCTATTAGTCAATCACATGCGATGAATTTGGTTAATAATTTTTCAGCATTGATATATGAAAAAAGGGGTGAATCCCAGAGAGCTGCAAGGCGATAAGTGACAACATCAGCCGCCTAAGAATATTGAAGGGTCCAATATAGCGTGAGGCCAGCTTCCTTTTCTTCCCGAACCGCATAACGCCCTTGATTGGGGAGACCTTTATAACACATGATCACCTACTACAAACTCGAGATACCTCCAACTGTCATGCCCCAAAATTAGAGTACCCAAATAGCGTTATTTAGGACCTGAACCCAAGCCTAAGAGATAAATTTTATGATTTAATTGTATTAAAACAACCATTTCCATCGTAGTATACTAAAATGATCATTTCAACAACTACCCACATTCTAAGGTCAAACATTCCTCACAAATTCTCGTTCCATCACATATAATTTAAATAATCAAATACTTAAAAGAAATAAAATTCGATATCCACATTTGTCCTTACATCAAGTTCAATGAGAAAAGAAATTAACCTAAACTTAAAAGAACTAAATTACTCCTTCTAAGTACAATAATTTCAATAGCATCTTTGAAATAATCTCGCCCAATACTTGAAATGTTTAAGTAGAGTGAGTATAACAACTCAATAGGATCACTTCATTCCTAAGTTGAAAATTTCATATTAGTACCAAACACAAGAAGAGCATGTTAAATAAAAATTCAAAAGCAAGAATTAAATAAACATATATAAATTGCATGTTAAGTATAGCAATTCTAAGTAATCTTTTCAAAGTAATCTTGGGTAGAGCATCTATGTATGCAGATCCTTTTAGGGGATGACCCAAGACAGATCACCTATGTTGATCCTTTTAGGGAATGACCCACGACAGAGCACCGGTGCTGATCTTTTTAGGAAATGACCCACAATAGAGCACCAGTGATAATGTATTGATCCTTTCGAGAATTACCCTGGGTAGAACCCCATGCTTAGGGCCTGTTTGATTTTACAATACAATAAGGAAATGGACATAATTACCCTTGTCAGGCACCTTATCACCATTTGAATTTTTGGATGGATTTCTTGCAGGGAAATCTTGCAAGACACAGGAGGAAGTCACATCTTTAGATCTTGCAATCGGCGAAAATTGTGGATGTAAGCAGATACGGAACGTATTTTGAAGAGTTGCGTGGGGTCCACCGTGATATATCCAGAAGATCTATTCCATCCATCCATTTTACTGGATGATTTTATGGGTTGAACCCAAAAATTATAGTTGTACATCGTCCAGTTTGATCAGTCTACAGAATACATCGTTGATGGCCCTTCTACTGTTGAATATTTCATATGCGGCAAGCACTTTGTGGTTGTAACTTAGATTGTTTTTTTCCTTCATCCGTGTCTAGAGATTTAATAAATGGGATGGATGATAAATTAACATCATTGTTGGGCTTATCATAATATCAACGGTGAAAATCAAGTCTAATGGTCTTTTCCGTGGTATGATCCACTTGATCCTCTCCGAAGCTTCATTTTTGGATTGAATGCCTTAATTTTTATTTTTAAACAATTGGTTGGCATGGATTGTGTTGAATACATAGGAGGTGGGCTAAACTGAGATCACTTGGTAGCTATTCAACGTTACCCTACGTATCCATCCACGCCTTGCGATATTGCTGACTTGATCTATCAAAGTCATCATATCACCTAGCTATAACAAGAGATAGATGTCTTGAAATTATCCCTGTGCTCCACATGACTACAAAAAATTGTGACATCCAACATCTACATGGCTATATAACTTCTGTTCTTTCGTTTGAAAAATCCGCTGCAATAGGCATTCCCGTTTTTCATTTCTGTTAGGTGGCAGGTCTTTTTTGTATAACTAATAGATAACTACCACTTTTGATATCTTCTTCTTCTTTTTGAACTACGGATGTATCTGATTTATCCTTTTTTCATTTCAACGGGTGGAAGGAGTTGCAGCTTGGCTACAGTTCTTCACACCATTAGCAAGTCAGAAATCTTTTAGCTTGTTTATGAAAACACCCAAAAATCCCCTATTTCATTATCTGATAATACCTAATCCGATCTGATGGCTCATCACACTGGAAAACAGTGAAGTCTAACAGCGATGTGAGCATTAGACTGTGGTGTGGTTTACTCCATTGGTGAATCCCATACAAAAGATCTTACATATTGAAAATCAGAACCACCAATATTTGGCATTTCGGTATCAATCTCAAGAACTATAATGTAAAGGTAACGATTATCATAATAAGGAGATTTTTCAACAATGTTCCATCTGAAATGGGTCCAAATATTCCAACAATCTCGATTACTGAAAAATTGATCCCACCTATGGAAATTGGAAAGCAAAGTATAGTGCACACTGCCTCTACCAGTTGAACTAACGAGTGGGAGACGATCCTCAGAATCGGACGAAGATTGGGTACTACCCCCACAAGGACCTAGATAGATATGGACGATCCTGGAAGTCCCATCGTGATGCATGTGTATTATCTAGATTGTCCATTCATTTTGAAATATAATTTTAGTCAATCTCCCCAAAAAGTAGGTAGGTCGAAGGCTCAAGTAGACCACACCACAGGAAGCAGTGGTGACAATGATGCCCACCATTGAAACTTTCCTAGGGCCCACCATGACGTTTATTTACCATCCAACCTTTTCATAAGATCGCATTGACCTGGATGAAGGGAAATCATAAATATCAGCTTGATTCAAAACTTTTGTGGTACCTAAGATGATTTCAATAGTAGGTGTTCAATCCCTCTCTTTCCTCTGGTATGGCCCACTTGAGCCTTATATCTATCATAATTATCTAAAATTCTTTGTTAAAATGGATGGACAGCATGGATAAAACACATACATCACATCATAGTGGACCCACAGAGATTATGGTGGGGGTAGCACCATTTCGCATACCTGAGAATCCATTGTGGAAGGAGAGATGGATTTTAATTTTCAAAAGGTAAACCCATGAGTTCGTTTCTCTAGTTCGTGAGACTCAGGCTAACCACCACGCGTAATTTCATGAGGTCCACATCTATATATGGTCGAATAATCAGAACAATCCACTTTCAGTGAGATATTATAGATGGTCCATGGTTCAATAATCACATTTAAAAATGAATGATGTACCATCTATTTGTGAATTTAAAAGTGAACAGAAGACCATACATTTGCATGGTTTGACATATCATCTGAAACTTGTATGAATTGCCTATGGACCTATATATATATATATATATATATATATATATATATATATATATATATATATATATATATATAATCAAAAGGTAATGATAGAGCAATATCAGATTGTAGTAGCCTGATACACCTGTGATTAGATATGACACCAAAACCGGTTTGCAAACCTTGTGGACAAGGGTGCCTATGATTCATGCAAAAAGAACTATGATCATGACTACAAGCTATACCAAGCTAATCATACTCACTCATATTTGAACCAATCCACTGCATGTTTCCACATTCAAGTCATCCTCCTACTCATGAGAACGTATTCGTCACCCAAACCGAGGAGAGAGAAAGACAAGATCTGTGTACAAATGATCAAATTCCACTATCCCAGTGAAAAATAAAAAATAAAAAATCGAGCATCAAAACAAGAACACAAATCCTAATAGATTCTAATCTTTTAGTCCATCAAATTTCTTAAACTTTCCCAACTAATTGGGGTCGGCTACAAGATTCCTATTCTGTCATTCCACTCAATGTGGAATTAAAACTCTGAATTGTCGGTATTATCGTAATTTACAAAATGGAACTATTTATTTAACATGTAGAAGAAGGAAACCAAGTCCTTGATTTTGGGAGATTATATTGTGTAGAAACTGCAACCCCCGAATAATGGATACTAGCGAATAGACGGAAGAGGAGATGAATATATTTGCTATTATATTTACATCTATGTCAGTAGCCATGGCAGCTGGAGAATATTGTCATAATTAACTATTTCTGAATCCACCTAGACATGCAGATAATGAACGAGCTTGGATAATCAATGAAATAATTTGGGTTTTTGACAACAAATGCATCTCCCAATTGAGAATAAGGAAGAAAACTTTTTTAAACTTATGCTTCATTTTACAGAACCTATGCTTCATTTTATGATATAAGAATGGTTTGACTAATGCGATGCATGTAAGCATGGAAGAACAACTTGTGATGTTCCTCCATACTTTAGGACATAATGTGCATAACAGAGTGATCGGACATCAATTCATAAGGTCCAGTGAAATGATTAGTCATTATTTCAATCGGTTCCTAGATGTAATAGTATCTTTATAGCCAGTCTGTGTACAGTTACCTGGTCCAAAAACCCCACTTGAGATTACCAGTAATAAGAATTGGAATAAATACTTTAGGTGAGTACTTTTTCTCTTTATCTGCAATTTCTTCATTAAAGTATTATATTTTTTTCACTTTATAATTCATTTTTTTACATAATATGCACTTTAGGATTGTATTGGTGTAATAGATGGGATGCATATACCTGCATTTGTTCCTAGTAATGAGAGCGGCGTCTACCGTACTAGAAAAGGGGTAATTTCTCATAATGTAATGGCCATTTGTGATTTTGATATGAAATTCGTCTACATGCTTGTGGGTTGAGAGGGATCCGCTTCAGATGCACGCATCCTACAAAGTGCTTTGACCAATGAACGTGATCGTTTTACAATACGTCAAGGTAACATCACATATAGATTAACGTCTCCTACCTGATAAATTACAACATTCATCACTGATTGAAACTCATTCCTTATACATTGTAGGTAAATATTATATAGTTGATATTGGGTATCCTCATTCTCCTAGATTTATGGCTCCATATCAAGGTGTACGTTACCATCTCAATGAATATCGTACCAAACGTAATCCCGCAAATGTGAAAAATCTTTTCAATTATCGTCATGCATAGCTCAGAAATGTTATTGAGCATTATTTTAGTGTATTGAAGGCTAGATTTCTCATTCTAAAGACTGCTCCATAATACCCTATACTCACACAGGTCAAGATTATGTTGGCTTGTTGTGTCCTTCACAATTTTATTCATTTATCAGGAGATGATGAAATTATGGATGAGAATAGTACATCAAGAGATGGTGATGTAGGAGTGTCTCCATCAATGTTAGAGAATTCTTCTATTGATGACGATCGCAATGTGCTTAATGCCACTCAGGCGTAGAGAGATGCATGGCTGACATTTCGTGACGACGTTGCACAAAGGATGTAGAATGATTTTAGTACAGTGAGTCAAAGGGTTTAAGTTATTTATCAATTTTACATGATGTAACACAATCGCAACCTGAGGATTATTATTTTGTTTTGTCATATACAATGTTATGAATATGGTATTGGATTTAGGTTGATCATATATTACTCATCAGACATTTTTATCATCGCATTTATAGTTAATATTACAATGAACGTTTTGCCCACTGTAGACTATTGATCCATTTCTCTCTTGTGGATTGTGCAAATATTTATTTTTTAGATAGTTGAAGATACATCTTCAGTAGCTTTAATGAACATGAGATCCCAACCGTCAACACCCACAAAGCAGACTGAGGATGTCATGCAACAACACCAAAAAGGACACTAAAGAAGAATACGGGAAAATCAGTAGATGAGGCACCTTCCCCAAGCGCTATACTTCGTTGGAGAGATGAAATGGACAATTATCTTATCAATAGTCTAATGGAGCAGGTTGCAAATGGGAAGAAGAGTGGGTATGGTTTTAAGAAAGAAACGTATGAACTTGTTGTTGACAATATCAGAGATAAATTAGGGCTCATTCTCACTTCCAAGAATGTCATTAACCGCTTACACATGGTGAAAAAATTTTACTTTACAATTCGGGATTTGCGCAATACTAGTGGTTTTGGGCGGGATGATGGTTTGAAGGTGGTGGTCGTAAAGGATGATGTTTGGGTGGACTACATATAGGTGAGAAGCAATATTCTTTTTCAAAAGTGTATATCGATTTAAATTATAATTTAGGCCGACTATATCTCCCTTACCTTGACATTTGTTATTCTTGTTTTCTTAATAGTCACACCCATACGCAAAAAAATGTTCTTGGTAAGCCGCGTTCAAGATACGATGATCTAGAGTACATTTTTGGGGATGATCGTGATACTGGTAAAAGATGTACAACCAAAAATTATAGTTTTAACACAGTTTCTTTTGGTGGCTTAAGAGATCCAGATGATCCGATGACACAGACTATGGACCTTAATTTCATATCAGTTGATCTTGGATCTAATGATTTTAGGGACAATGGCTCAAATATCCAATGGTCGTGAGACAGTTGTGAAGGCGCTAATATACCACATTCAACTCCACCTGCAAAGGGAAAAAAACTCCAACACTACAAATAGTAGTGCAAACTCTAGGAAGAGGTCGAGGGCTACCCATTTGACAGATGTGATTGGTCATAGTTTGACCGACATGGCTGAAGCTCTGCAATCGATTGTGACAAATATGTCAAAGGAAAAGAATTTTGTAAGAATGGTTGTTATCATTTCAGAGCTGGAGCAGCTGGATGGATTGAACGAGCAAGAAGTACTTTGCACAACAAAACTACTTTCTAAGGAGGAAGAATATGGTGCCGCTTTGCTTAACCTTCCTAATCATAGGAAGCTGAAATTTTTTCAGATGTTAATGAAGTCCAATCAATGAAGCACATGGGCCACCGTAGAAGAAAATTAATAGTTTTTGCTAGATGCACCTATAACAAACATTTGATACATGGTTTCTTTTTTCTTTTTGGACGATTCGACGTTATGTTATGATGTTTGATCCATTTTGGTTACTTTGTTATGCTTGTTTAATATTTAATAGAGAGAGTACTCGTCTGTTTGTGATAGCTAATGACAGTTTTAATGTTATATTTACTTCCAAAAAGTATTTTAATTATGTTTCGACCATTCATCTAATGTCCTGTTTTTTTCCTCTAATGTCTCTATTTATGGTAATATTCAAATATATATCTATTTTCTGATGAAAGTTATTTTCATTTTAGATGGGAAAGGTCTACATTGTATTTA
The DNA here is from genome assembly GCA_037074715.1 of Magnolia kwangsiensis. Taxonomy (NCBI): domain Eukaryota; kingdom Viridiplantae; phylum Streptophyta; class Magnoliopsida; order Magnoliales; family Magnoliaceae; genus Magnolia; species Magnolia kwangsiensis. Next base: position 104,124,578 of record CM073574.1, read on the forward strand.
GAGGAAGACTGGGAGGAATGTAATGCCGAGGTAGACGGGTTTCGCAAGTTGTTATTCAAATCATACAAGTCGCAAGAAACAGTTATCCATGCATGGGAGGCTTTTAGTGCGATACCACAACATCCGAACATGTTAAATGGTGAATTTCCCCACGCGAGTGGTGATGATAACACCGAGGTTATCATCAAGCGTTGCATGGCCAGGAATTCCAAATTAATCATATTAGCCATCAAAATACCTCAGATTATGAGGCCTCAACTTCAAACCCCCCAGATTTAAAGGCGGAGATCAGATCTAACGAAGATGACAGTACTACACTGCTGTTCCTACTAGGCGTATCGCTTATCATTATTACGGTTTAGCTCATCTCTATGAACCATTAAAGTTGTAGTGGTGGATGTTTAACAGTAGACAACATTTTTCTATACATTATTTAAATGCATGTCTTATATCAGGTTGATGTAAAGCACTATATGATGTTCTTGGATTGTCTTGGCTTTTTTGTTTTACAATTTCTTATTTGGTAAATTGATATATGATGTTTTGCAGGGTGTTAGATAAAACATGCAAGTGATGGTGGGCTTGATTCGTGTCTCTAACATAAATGTTTACCCAATGCTATGTGAAAATCGATTGATGTAGGTGTATTAATTTACCTTGTATGTGGACCGTTATAGCAACTATATTTAGGATATTTAGGTGGGATATGGTCCAAAAATACCATAGAATACTTGTACCATATATGAAGAACTGCCTACAGCTTGTACCATAGAATACTTGTGGGCCACCTTAGAAGATGGTTGGTCCAGAGTTATCACACTTGTGGGTTTTTCAAGCGTGTGGGAGGAGGCCTTACACTAGCGTCCTTTTTGAGTACCCCGGATTAAGCAGAAGTGGATTAGGTGCGGCTCTAGTTTGACCAAAGATGTTGGGAATACGGATTAGCGTCTGACATATTGAGTAGCTAGTCTCAAAGTAACGTCACCAAGTTATAGGGAACCCCACAGTGATATATGTTTTTTTATCTACATCGTCCTTCCATTTGGAGATATCATATTAGGGCATGATCCAAAAAATGAGGCAGATCCAAGCCTTTAGTTGACCCCACAACAGAAAATAGTGGGAAGAGTGACTCCCACCATTAAAAAGTTCAAAGGGCCACAAAAATTTTCCTCCACCTTGATAATATTTGTGTTTTCCCTTCTTTCATGTGTGCATTTATGTATGAACAATTTACGTTAACAGATAAATAGTTTGTTGCGGGTCAAATATTGCATATTATCCCCCATTTATTACTTAGTTTTATGAACATGATAATGCTTAATGTTCTATTTTAATCATGTTTGTGTTGCAAGGTGAATTTCAGAGCTTGGATTGAAAAGGATGCTAAATACATGGATTTAATGCTCAAGAATCACCAAGGAAAAGGAGGAATCTTAGGAGACTTAGAACAGAGAATTCTCATGCCAAAGATCCAAGGAAACTAAGCACAAAGGATGGAGAAAATATTGGCAAGAGCACCAGTAAAACAGTAGAAAAACAGCCAATTTTGGTGCTACCTAAGCCACTTCGATAGCTACCTTGCACAAAACAGTCCAATAAGAAAATAGCTTAATTCGGTGCTACTTAAGCTTAATTCGGTACCACCGAAGTCAATTTTGGTAGCAACTTTGGTAGCATATTTTGCTACTTGAGCACTCTGCACATACAATTTCAGATGTAAAAAATTTCAGATACAACTTTAGTGCTACCGAAGCCAACTTCGATGCTACCGAAATCGCCCAGAGTTGTTGCGCAGGGCTAATGCAGATTGCATAAATTAAGGCCTTTCAAAAGCGATTTTCAAAAATTTCAAGTCGGTGCATAAGAGGGGGATGCATAACTATAAATAGGAGTCCCTAGGACATTTCTATGCATCATCTAGGGTTTGAGGAGTGGAGCAAAAGCGTGGAGAGCCGCCGCTAAAAGTCTTTCTTCCTCTTCCTTAGTTATTTTTAATTATTTTTATGCTTTTCTTAGGAGATTTTAGTTCAATCATGTCTATGGTTAGCTAAAGCTCTTAGTTAGGGCTAAGAGGTGAAACTTATATCTTGATTGGGATGTTTACTTTGCTTTAATTCATGTTTATGTTTGAATTCATTGAACTCTGGTTGATTTAAGGAATATTTTCAGTTTTTAATGGTTTGTTGTGACTCAAATTACAATAAGTCTGCAATAGCTTTAAATATCTTCTTTTCTATTGGTTCGACAAAGAAACAAATGCATTTTGATTTGGAAGAATTATCTTATTCAAACATAACAGAGAGAGAGTACTATGAACATTCATCACATTCTATTAATACTGAGTTCGTTTACATCCTCTTTACATCCCTTGATTCTAAGATAAATCATTTAGAAGTAAAGGATTTGTGCTTTAAGCATCAAGAGTTTATTTCGACAGCCTTCCGGCGCCTGATTTGATCATCTCCTAGGACTAAGGAGGAATGCCGATCCGATCGACGGGTCATTTCGACAGCCTTCCGGCACCTGATTGATCTTCTCTAAGGACTTAGGAGGAATGTCGATCCGATCGACGGGTCATTTCGACAGCCCTCCGGTGCCTGATTTAATCTTCTCCTAGGACTTAGGAGGAATGCCGATCCGATCGATGGGTCTTCAATGAAATAGAGATTTCAGCAGCATAACAGCGCCTGTTTCAACCATCCTCTGGGACTTAGGAGGAATGTCGATTAAATCGACTGATCTTTCTCCTTAGAACCCATGAAGAGGAGAAAACCCAGAGAAAGGAAGCCTAGACCACGGACTTCGGCAGCACAACGGCTCTTGGACTTCATAGACTGTGGGGCAGTCCGGTTACGTGGACCCGCGCAACCGATATCAATTACGCGATCCTGCGTAACTCTCAGGAGACTTCGTTCCTACCTTCTATCTTCCGCTCCGCTTTGCTCCTCTTGAAAATCTTCAATTCCCTTTAATGAAGGAGGGGAAGGGGTATTTATAGACCCTCGCACGTGTGAAAATCCTGATCTTAGCGATGTGGGACTATTTTTTAGTGCTTTGGATCATTTTGAACGAAGCCCTTTTGTGCAGTTCATTCCGAGGTTCCGCGCAACTGATACTTTCATTGCGCGGTCTCGCGCAACAGAGATTGATTGCGCAGACCCGTGCAACATAGACTAGCTGCGTGGTTCTGCGCAACTGCCATGAAAATTATCTCCCTTTTCTTCTTTCCGAAAGTTCTTCTCTTCTTCTTTTTTACCTTTACTTGCTTGATTCCTTTTACCATTTTTATGCCTCAACAGATTGCCCCCTTGATCCTTTATTTATTCTTTTGGAGTAACAAGTAAAGGATCAAATATCCCATTTGGTTTGCGCGGACCTGCGTAATTGGTCGTGCATATACGCGGTCGCAGTAATCTATAAATACCGCACCCTTCGTCACTTTCTGCAGTCTTTACTTTCTCTGACGAATTTTTTCACTCTTGGCGATTTTTCGCGCAACGGACATTGTCTGTGCGGAGCCGCGCAACGAATCTTTTGTTTGCATAATTTTCTAAGTGCCGCAACACGTCGCGCAACTTCTTTTGATTGCGCAGACCCACGCAACCAAGACTTCTCCATTTTTTGAACTCTTTCCTCAACAACCTGTCTTAAGTCTTCAACCCTCCTCTCTTCATGGCTCGCATCAAGAGGACCCTCCGACCTGTAGACCCTCAAATGGAGCATCATTCTCATTCCGACGCTCCTGATACTTCTCATCGCCCATCTCCTTCCGCTAACCAACCACCGACCAAGCGTACCAAAACCACCACTCAGACCCCGTCATACTTCAAAGAGACAGTACTCCTGACTTTTGATTTCACTGGACACATCGAAGCACTTTCCTCACCCATTCATCGTGCTATAATCATGGGAAACGTATAATGGCCTCCCAAGCACGGTCATGAATATAATTGGGAAGAATGGTTGAAGACAACCGCCCACATTAGCACGGATAGCGATAGACCCCTTGTCAAAGAAGGTACCCCGCCTGCTTCTCTCTCCAAGAAAACTCGTCGGAATAAGGCGCGGGAGTTTGAAGAAAAGATCAAAGAGCACAATAAAAAGAAAGAATCTGTTCGAGTGATTGAGGGTGTCATGAAATTTAACAATCCTCATTCGAAAGGCATGACAGTAATTCCCATTAGCATGCATCGTCACCAATCCATCCTTGAATGTGAACCCACAGACTATGTGGATGGAGAAAAGCTGATGTATACTGAATCTGGACGACGCGAGAACCCCAAATTCTTGAAGGGAGAATACAAGCGCAGAAACTCTGACAGATTATCAGAGAGGCCCATCCCATGATCTTCCTTGCTCCCTTTCACAGTCTGCACAGTCTCTTCCTAACCTATTTTTATGAGACTGTCAGACAACGCTTCAAGGACTGTGATCCTCTCTGGGGATTAGAAGATTTTCGCACAAGAGGCCTACTGACTTCTCGTTGTTATTACTCTGATTGGGCAAAGGCAATTCTGAAGAAACACACAAGTACCCTTGGTAAAGTAGGCCTTTACGATGCGATAGATGTCACACCCTAATATTTTTACAAGGAACCCTGCATACTAAAAGGATTTCTCAAATATTGGTCTCCCACTACCAATTCCCTTCACCTGTCGTTCGAAGAAATGAGCATATCACTATGGGATCTACACCGCATAGCAGGTCTCCCACTTACAGGAAGATTTTATGACGAGTTCATACCGATAAATGCAGAATTGGCATTTATATCCTCTCCCGATCGCAGACCTTCCATCTCAGAAACCACCATCGAACTTTTCAGAGAGATGGAAAAATTTTTGAATATTCACAAACTATCTCCTCTGCAATGGCTGGCCCATTTTTCTAGAATACTCAGGTATCCCATATCCATAGACAAGTGTATTCCTCTTCACCACATATTCCTGCATATTAATTCATTTCTTGTTCTACAGATTTTGCGACAGTCGTTGTAAGGAACTGACGACCCTTCGTGATAACATGAAAGAACGACCAGCTTATAGCTCATTTGGGGAACTGGCAGCCTTCCTTGCTTACTAGTTGAGCATAGTTGTTCTTCCTAGTTCCAAGTGGGCGGATGCTATTCGCCCCACCACTTTTGTGGTCGCCGGAGCTCTAGCAGAAGGTCATAAGTATTCTATTGCACCCCCTGTGCTATGCTTCATTTATCGGGCTTTTGGAGAGATCTCTACACACATAAAAAATTCCACCCTGGGATCTTCATCAGCGTATACTGCCTGACACTATTTCACCGGATGGCTAGGAGTCTATTTCCCCTGGACTTTTGAAGCATCGAAAAAAGCTTACATCAGTCCTTCTCATCTTCCTCTTTGGTTCTTTCAACAAAGGGCCATGGCCAGAAGATCATACGAGTGGGTGATCAATAAGATTCAGGACTTTGATCAAGTGGACTTTTTCTAGTTCCGACTTCATCACTACATTCAAGATACAGATATGGTAGATCAAGGGGCACTAACTGTAGCAGAAAGGGCCTTTTTTCTTTCCATTCATTCTTGCAGTTTGCCACTCAGGGAAGGAACAAAATTCTGGAGAGAACCCTACTATCCTAGCTGTTTTGCTCGCCAATTCGGTTATGACCAAGCCGTGCCAGAAGATTGTGGGCTGGTTACTAAGAGAATGCGCTGCTATGGAACAGGTCCCTTGAACTGGGCCATGATATGGAAATAACTATTAGGCGGCCGTGTCAACTCTTCTTTCGTCATCCCTAGCTGCGATCGGATAGTCCGTACTTCTTACAGCTGGATGAGGTGGTGAGACCACCATCATTTCTGATCAACAAACGCCTACCAGTGAACTCTCTTCTCTTTCTCCATCCACCTCGGCTTAGGGGCAGAAAAATTGATAATGGAATCTGCTTCATTTCAGAGAAAATTCACGCTCCTCATCATGGTGAAATTTGTAGAAAGATTTCGACGGAAGAGCCAATCCGTGAGAGAAAACCAATTAACACTTTAGACGGTTGGTTTACCCATGGAGTCCTGGCGAAATTTGAACATATTCCCCACGACCTTGGTGGCTGAGCTCCAGAAGATGTTGCAGGAGCATCCTCTCATATTCCTGAAGAGACTGCTACAGCTGAAGAAAATACAGCTCAAGACAAACCTGCCCCTTCTCCACAAACTCTTCCCCTTAACTCATTGTCCCCGATGACTAGATCACGAGTATGTCAACAAACGTTGTCACCCACTCCTGAAGAAGAAGCAAGATAGGTCTCTTCATCTCCCTCGATTCTAGTTGGCAGGAGATCTCCAAGGGAAAGCAACCGGCCTATTTCCTATAAAGGGAAACAAGTCGCGGTTGCAGAAGTGGATGAGGAAGATTTGGCAAGCGAAAGTTCATCTTCTAGCGAAGATTCATCTTCTACATCAGGAAATTCCACTCCCCTGGGGTCTGACAATGATGATGATGGAAATAATGGAGTTCAAGATGATGATTATGAAGAAGGGGAGGTCAATATAGATGACGAGAAAGATACGGGCACCGAAAATGTAGCAGAAGAACATCTCCCCATAGCCCCTAAAACTTCCCCTGCCACTTTTATTCCTAGCAAGCCACATGCGGTAACCGAAGAGGATGAAGAACTCTTGGACTACGGGGAATATGGGTATTCACCTGGTAAGGGAGCTCGAATTCCTTAAACATTTATGTGCTTGTCAAGTGATCACTATCTTAACACCACTATCATCCTTTTTTTTTAAGGTACTCATGTGGCTTGCATTGAAACGAGCGCTGCCCCCTCTGCAGAACTTCATCCAGCTACACCAATGGTCTCCTCATAGGTTTCTTTGGCCCCTCTGGTGGCGCCAAAGAGTGTGACCCGTGAAATTATATTTCCTATCGAAGCTATTGATCTACTAACTCCTACTACCAGAGATTTCAGCACAGAAGTGAGAGCGCCCTCTCTTGCTGATATGTTAGAAGCTGGTACTTCTGCAGCCCCAGAAGTTCCCTTTCTTGCTGGTCATACTTCTATAGCAGGTATATATATATTAATTTGAAGAGCTGTAAATTCTTCATTTTGTATTTCTCACTCCAGCTTGGTCTCTTACTTATTTTGCAGGAATTCTCTCCTGTAGTGGGGCGGCCAGTTCCGAATCTGTGGCCACTGTCTCTGAGTTACCATTTCCTTTGAAGATTCCTGCTCACAAAATACTTTTAATGAAGAACTTTTTTTCAACATTAATTCATATCTTCAAGGACCCTGAACAATGGTCAGATCTGGACATTGCCATCGAAATTCTGAAAAACTCTGCAAAGATGGCAATGACTAATATTTTTGTTTTGCGTAGTTCCCTCCTTAGATTTTATGATTCAATAGCTTCTCTAGCATCAGCGGAGACTATTACAATTACTCCAGAAGTCCTTGAATATGGGAAGCGGTTAACTTTATCTAAGGAGAGGGCTTCACTCATTGCTTCCACGATATCTGAATTAGATCAGGAGCAATTATTGTTGCAAGAACACTTGAAGACCCTTACTGGTGACAAAGAGCTTATTCAAGATCGTATAACAGGTTTAAGAGAAGAGATTTCACAGATGGAACTGCAAGGTCATGAGAAGGAGCTATCTATACAGGAGGTTAAGGAGAAACTCGAGGTCAATATTCGGTCTGCCGATACTGAGAAGTTGGAATTACTCAGGAGCAATGAGACGATCACATCTCTAGAAGACAAATTAGCTGGCCTTCCTGATCAGACAAAGATTATTCTTGAAGAAAGCATGACGCAGCTTAGCTTCAATTAAAAGAAGACTTGCGGCAATTTATGAATGTAATAGGCATCACTGAGGAATTATAAACATGTAATCTTTCCCTCTCTTTTTTATGTTTGAATGTATGTTCTCTTTTGGTTTTCATCAGTAAATTTAACTTTTCATGCACTTCTATATTATGCATTGTTTCAGGCATACCATCTATGTCATGATTTCAACATGAATTTGCTGCATTTTGAACATGGCACATAATTTATCATGACATTCTATGAAACTAATCATAAAACAGCAATATTTTATGCTTTGTTAGTATAGAGTTTCCTATATGACCTCATCCGTTTATATTTTATTGGCGGCGCTAAGTTTCAATTTAGTTAGTTGCACACATTTTAAGCTCATGAGTAGTGGAGCGGCGTTACTTCGGGTCTTACATGATGGTCTCTGTAACTCTCTAAAGTTCACGGGACTTCTCACTGCATAGGGAGTTCACAAACCGCGATCCATCAGAGGGGCCCAGTGAAGCTACTGGGGCCATGAACTCGGTTGGATTTACAGCACAGGGTTGGCCGCGGTAACTCTCTAGAGTTCACAGGGCTCACAAGGCTACCTTTGGGGGTACCAAATCCATGGTTGTCGATCCATCAATGAGTAGGTTTAAGCCCTTCCTCATGAGTATGTACCGGAATCGAACCACAAATCTGGGGGGTCTTATGCATGGTTAGCTTGTCATTCGCGCACTGTGGCCCTCATTTTCTTTGCCTGTAAGGTCGGGCCCATTCACGGGAGGGCTTGTCCTCCATTCTCCATGACGTTGTCGGAAAGCTATACAGATGGCATGGGTGTTACTCTTGACTGGTCATTTGGAGACTTTTAGCACTTTGGCTTTGAGTCGCCTTTTTGGCCCTTTGCTTTTGATCTTTCGGTTGACTTTTGGTTCTTGAATTTTGGTCTTTAAAGACTTTGAGCTTTTTCGGCCTTTGGTCATTTGAAGATTTTGAGCTTTTGGCTTTTAGTCAACTTTTGGCCTTCTGGCTTTTGGTCATTGACTCCGTCAACTGCCCACATGGGTATGCGTACGATGGCCTTCATGGGCTTTTTAGGGCCACTATCTTCTCGCCATTGCCCGAATGGCGATCTTCATAGGTCTTATGCGTAGCTGGTCCCTTTTGAGCTTTGGTCCTTTTAGGACTTTGGCTTTTCTTTCTTTTTTCTTTTTAGGGACTTGACTAGGCTACCTTTTTATGATGAACAGCCATTGCTATTGCCAATTCATATGTACAGTTAACTGTATGATTCATTCTACTGTGATCATATGGTTGACATTTCGCCGCTACTGACAATGTCATAAAAACTTTCGTATTATGTTTATGTCAATTTTTTGTATCAGCTTAGCGATGATGGCAACCTTGATGAGCGATTGATTGGCAATAGCGATAGCTGTTCTCTTTTTCTTTTTATGATCATTAATACCTGATAATTTAATTTCGATGGAGATTTTCTGTCGGCAATTAGCGTCAATGCTTGATAGCGATCACCGGCACCTTTTATGCCAATGCTTGATAACGATCGTTTAATTGCTTGATCTTTTAATCGCTGGCGATTCTTCTAATCGCTTGATCTTTTAATCGCTTAATCTTTTAATCGATTGATTCTTCTAATCGCTTGATCTTTTAATCGCTTGCTCTTTTAATCGATTGATAGCGATAGTTGCTAATTCTGGCGATTAACTTTTCATTTGGCTTTGCTTTTGGCAATCGTCCTTAGTGCTTCGTGTTTGGCGATGACTTGTTATACTTGAAAGCCTACATTTTATTCACATACACCAAAGAAATACATTTCGTGGTGAGAAATTCATTTCACAGCTTTTACTTGCCTATCTTACCTGTCTTGCCCCCTTTTGATATAGAATTATTATCTTGATAATGTTCTATATCAAAATCAATAGCGCCTTCAGAAGCAATTTTCCTTTTTCCAGTGCGAGTATAGGCCAATATAGGCTTTCATTTACTTCCTTGAAGGGTTTTGCCTTTATTGAGCACGCTTTATCTCATTTAGCTTTGAATTTCCCCCCTGGATATGATCGTGACCGTGAGTGGAGATACATTTTTTTGTTCTTGGAGATATGGAGGAAGTATATTTCTGTGGGAGGCTATAAGACTGTAATTGTATTCATTAACTAGCTTGTCCCCAACCCTTGAAATTTTCTACGCTTCTCCTGATTGACCCCAATGGGGACCTGAATTCCCTTCCCGTGATTTAGGCCAACGGGTTCTTCATAATCAAAGCTCATGTTTTTCATAATTTTCTTACTTGCCGAACTATACTTTTGAAGGCCTTGCGGCGTCAACTTACCATGGTATTCATTATTTTGAGCCACTTCTCTTGTCCTTACTGCTTCTGAAACGTAGAATTCGATTGGCTCAAAATATTTTTCATTGGCTTTAACTTGAAATCTTGTCGGAGCGGCCGAAAATGGCTTATTTCTTTCAGCATACGGTAGCGGCACCGTATAATTTGACTGTAAAATCTTCAACTGTTTAGATGATAGGAAAGTTAACGGCGGTTGTCCCGGTTGTCTTAAATGTTTCGGCATAAAATAGAACTTCTTGCTGATCTCTGCTGTTTTGGTCGACACTACTTTTTCTGCCATTTCTGTGATTGCGCTCTCTTGATCATTCTTCAGGACGTCACTTTCATCCTTATCTATTTTTTCGGTGGCAAATTCTTTGTAATAACTTGCATCTGCAAAGAAGAACTCAGCTTCTGTATACGGTCTCGCATCGGCCATTACTTTATGTTGTACCTCGTCTTTACAGTATTTGAAACACTGATGAAGAGTGGAGGGTATGATATTGTACTGGTGTATCCATGGCCTTCCTAGGAGAATGTTGTATGTCGTCACTGCATTTATGACATGACAAACAACGTCAGTAGTCAGTTCCCCTATTTCCAACGTCACCGTAATTTTTTCAAGTGCGCGCTGCCCATCCTGATTAAAACCTTGTATCATCATCCCGCTGGGGCGTAATTCTGAGCGACGGTAGTTTAATTTGTTTAACATGGAAAGTGGCAAAAGATTTACTGCAGACCCATTGTCTATCATAATCCTCTTGACTTTCTTCCTGTGAATATGAGACTTCCTCACAGATCATATCATTATCAGAAAAAGAAATGACTGGGAAGCAGTCCTCATGCTCATTGGGTTCTTCATGTTCTACCTCTGCCAGTAAGGTTTTCCTGATGTCATGATCAGATAGGGCCTGAATCAAACTTTGCCGAAATTCTTCTGATAGCTTCAGTGCGTCATAAACGCTTAATCGGGACGGTATTCCCTTTAGATGATTTACCACATCATAATTTACTTTCGTCATTTTATTATTTTTCTTCATCTTACCGCTGTTATTTTCTTTTGCAATTGGTTCTTCTGTTTTCTGTTTTGTAGGGCTTACTATCTTCTTGCCCGACGTAGTGTAATTACTGTAACCTTGTTTACAGCTTTACTGCTTCCTGCATTATTCGCTTCTTATTTCTCTTCTCGGATTGTAAGCGTGTTTACGGTTGTCATGGAGCCTCTTTCTCTTTCTTTCCCCAATACTATCTCGCCTCTATTGATTAGTCGTTGTATTATACATTTTAGTGTATAGCAGTTTTTTGTGGGGTGCCCCACTAGGCGATGATAACGACAGAAATTCTTTTCTCTTGTCCTTGTTATATCTTCTGGGTGCTTAGGCTCCGGCAGTACTATCGTGCCAGCTTTTAATAACTGCTCTATCATAAGGGCGACATCTTCTTTTTCAAATGCGAACCCTTCATGAGAGTTCAGCATTCTAGGTCGCTTCCCGTCGTACCTATTTCTTGACCTATCACCCTCTTCGCGTCGGTCCGACCTTCTTTCTCTCGAATCCTTTGTATCTTTTCCTTTTCTGTCGTGATCGACAGTGTTTACAGCTGTTCTGCTGGACGCTCTCTTAGTCGTATCATGGTGAAATGCTAGGATTTTATGAGTCATCAGTTCCAATGCGTGGGCTTTGGTAGCCAAGTCACGAAAGGTCCTGATGTCGGCGCTAGTCAGTCCGAACGCAATCCCCGTGCCCATAGAATTTAGACACATCTTAACCTGTTCTTTTTCCTCCGGTAGTTGTTTACACGAAGCCTCTAACGTTTTCTACCTCTCTATAAATTTCTCTACCGGCTCTCCTTCTCTTTGCCGAATAGAGGCCAGTTCCGTAATACTGACGTCACGTTCCGAGGAGAAGAAGTTCGACATGAAAACCTCCTGCATTTGTTTCCATGTGCATATCGATCCAGGTGCCAAACTAGAATACCATCGGAATGCTTTGTGCATTAGCGACGAACCAAACAGCCGCAAGCAGTACTGTGGTATCGTGAAAAAATTTCTCATGCTAGTGATAAAGTGCATCAAATGCTCCTCCAGAGATCCTTCCCCATTGAACTTTTGAAAATCCGGATGCTTGAAATTGGCTGGAAAAGGGATATCTTCTACTTCCCTTGGATACGGTGTTCGATATCTAAAGCGCTCGGTATTTTTGCGTTCTCTTTCGGCTCTGACCGCCTCTTCAATCACTTGCCTCACCTCTTCCTGTGTCACAGTTCTTGCTGTCGAAATGGACCCTAGTGACCCTGCCCCCTGTGGTGGAAGAATGTCGGGCTGATTTTCTTGCCCTTCCGTTGCATTCTGGGGGATTGCCATTCGGGCTACATTGTGTGCGAGGGTTGCCAACGCTTCTCTAAGATTTTTGCATTCTTCCATCAATGCATTCTGTGCTTCTGCCATTGTATTGAAACGATCCTCTGCAGTTGCTCTATAATTCGGGTTTGTCCTATCCATGAATACTGCAGCCTCTCCACTGTTCGTCGAAGCAGTAATCGGAGGAGAACAAGAGAATGCCGATGTGACAGGGCTTGCAGAAAAGGGAGGGGATATACTTTCATCAGGCTTTTTCGTACTCTCTGTGGCATCAGTCGACTGAGATGATGCCGATACTGGTCAATCGTTTCGGGATGGCGTCGGTGATCTAATTACCAATGCTTTTCCCTTTTGTTCCTTTGTTCGTTTAGTTATTGAGGCATTTAAAATTGGGAAGTCGCCTACCGTCAATTGAGGAACTGTTTGCACTGTTTGCGCTGGGTGAATTGCCGGAGGAGCAAGTTCAGGATTTCTTCTGACTGTGCTTCGTGTGATGGGTCCTCTGGTCTTTAATGAAGGCTAATTCATTCCATAATTCTTCAAGTCTTGTGTTCGTGCCTTACGAGAGGTCACAATAGTCCAACCTGCATTGTCTTCTGATGATTGGGGCGAAGCAGAAATGACCCCAGTTGTTACTTGAGCACTGCTACTTTTACGCACATGACTTGGTGCGTATTCTATCACGAACCCTGTCGGGATGAATCGGAAGTTCACTCTTCTTACGGGGATCGCCATGGATGTTGAGTCGTAATCAGATTTTAGAAACCTTCAATCACGAAACATGTTTATAGTTAGTGATTGAATGATTAAGGTGATTTATCTTAGAGATGAAGGGGAGGACTTCCCACTAAGAGTCGCCATTTTGGCGTCCATAGGACGCCAAACTATGACGAATGTTCATAACAACCTTACTATTAATACTTTGAATAAGACAGACAGTCCCCAACAGAGTCGCCATTTTGTTTCGACAAATAAACAAATGCATTTTGATTTGGGAGAATTGTCTTATTCAAACATAACAGAGAGAGAGAGTACTATGAACATTCATCACATTCTATTAATACTGAGTTCGTTTACATCCTCTTTACATCCCTTGATTCTAAGATAAATCATTTAGAAGTAAAGGATTTTTGCTTTAAGCATCAAGAGTTTATTTCGACAGCCTTCCAGCGCCTGATTTGATCATCTCCTAGGACTTAGGAGGAATGCCGATCCAATCGACGGGTCATTTCGACAACCTTCCGGTGCCTGATTTGATCTTCTCCTAGGACTTAGGAGGAATGCCGATCCGATCGACGGGTCATTTCGACAGCCCTCCAGCACCTGATTTAATCTTCTCCTAGGACTTAGGAGGAATGTCGATCCGATCGACGGGTCTTCAATGAAATAGAGATTTCAGCAGCATAACAACGCCTGTTTCAACCATCCTCTGGGACTTAGGAGGAATGTCGATTAAATCGACTGATCTTTCTCCTTAGAACCCATGAAGAGGAGAAAACCCTGAGAAAGGAAGCCTGGGCCACGGACTTCGACAGCACAACGGCTCTTGGACTTCACAGACTGCAGGGCAGTCCGGTTGCGCGGACTCGCAACTCCCAGGAGACTTCGTTCCTACCTTCTGTCTTCCATTCCGCTTTGCTCCTCTTAAAAATCTTCAATTTCCTTTAATAAAGGAGGGAAAGGGGTATTTATAGACCCTCGCACGTGTGAAAATTCTGATCTTAGCGATGTGAGACTATTTTTTAGTGCTTTGGATCATTTTGAACGAAGCCCTTTTGTGCAGTTCATTCCGAGGTTCCGCGCAACTGATACTTTCATTGCACGGTCTCGCGCAACAGAGATTGATTGCGCAGACCCATGCAACATATACTGGCTGCGCAGTTCTGCGCAACTGCCATGAAAATTATCTCCCTTTTCTTCTTTCCGAAAGTTCTTCTCTTCTTCTTTTTTACCTTTACTTGCTTGATTCCTTTCACCATTTTTATGCCTCAACACTATTTGAGATTAGGGATTTGGTAAATTTCATTGTTTGTCAACATCTCTTGGGCATGGTTGGGTGATAGAATCCCTTCCAATTCACCACAATTCCCCTTCATTGAGGCTAGTTCAATGAGAAGTTCAGATTTGACTGTCTCTTCTTCCAACTAGAGAGGATATGACTCTGATTCTAGTTGGATCTCTTGAATTAAGCAAGGTAGCATCTCAATTGCTACAAGTGGATCCTTAACACCCTAGTTACGACCTTTAAATTTATAAGTTTCAATTACCTTATTCAAAATCACGTTCTCAAATATTTCATATTTAGGTTTACATCTTCTTCTAGTTCTAGTTCTAGTTACTTTCAGAATAAACACGAGATTAGTCCCTGTGTATTCAACCTTGGTCTCATCGAGATTATTACTACATCGCGACCCTACACTTAGGGTTGTGAACACCAATATCAAGGTCAGATTGAACTCAAAAAAGCTAGTTAGGTTGGTTAACTCAATTGACTCGAGGGATCTAGTTGTCACTGGCCAATAGAGCTCCTCTCTCTCTCTCTCTCTCTCTCTCTCTCTAATTGTAACACTGTAAACTTTCCAATACTCAGGTATTGAAAGTCCTCAGGTGTTACCATGAAATTTTAATTTAGTATATTTGTATGTAACAACACATAACCTATACTTGAAACTTTGAAATTCACATATGAAAACATCATCATTCTGAATTTGTTAAGTCACCATCATAAAAGAATACCACGAATAATGTGTAAGAATGATTGCCAAAAAATCACACTTATTTGATAAATTTACAAAAATTCCCTTATCCCTAATTACACCCTAAATTGACAATTTTGGCCAATTAGGTATGATGTTTTCAAAACCCTTTGTACAAACATCAACGTAACAAATATGAAAACAACCCTATATGGTCAAATCACCAACTGAACCACTAGATCATAATGGACTAAAGTAGGGAGTGTTCATAGTTGTCGATATGGAAAGGTGGCCACAAAACTGAACCGACCAAGTTATTCACCCTAGTCATAAACCCTTAACTCTTCGTTAGAATTCTAAGCCAAGGGGTAAAAAAGTCATTTCTAAAGTGGCTTAGAAATTTATGGTGGATATGAACTTACACCTTGAATCTTTTATAAAGATTTAACTAACAGTTCAATTGATGAACTATATAGACAATCACCTAATTTCTATATGGGGAACCTAATCATTAGAGTAATTTTTTGAGATTCTGAGTCTATACTTATTTTTCATGAATCAAGGGTCATGATCACATGGACCCACTTATCCAAATCTCAAACTAGTATAATGCAATGAAGTTCTCATAGTAACTAGGAGTCTTACTAGATTAGTTCTTGCAAAATGTAATTACACATCTCACCATCAGATGTTAAAGTATCATAGTTTTGAGAATCAAAGTAAACGTTAAAGCCTTGAATATCTCTTAAAAATCCAATCGAACCAAAAATCTATTCATACAAATAGTCTTAGAAGACCATGAGAATCGTAACCAATTTATCATCTCATCCACAATCCATTGACCAATATCGCTTAGCTCAAACAAGCATTCATCTTAATAACTCACATTTACATAGAGCAAGAGTTGCCTAAAAGAACCACTTTCCATAATTTGATCGCGGTTAAATTTTTACCATGAGCCATTGGGCACATTTTAATCGTCCAAACCAAATCTCAACCTTTAGATCATTACGGAAGGGTCCAAACTAGTAAAACAGCCCATTACCCCTTATATTTAGTGTCTCATGAAAGTGGAACAAATTTTACAAGTCATAGGACAATATTCTTAATCTTATGAACAGGTTAAATTATCTATTTTCACGGGTCCATGTATAGATTCTAAGAACCCACTTTTGATTTATTAATAACTAAGTTACTTAAAATAAGGAAACTTAATGTTTCCCAAATACCTTAGCCACTTAGAAATCGGCATTCAAGTTGAGGCTACCGTCCATTCACAGTGAGATTTCAACTATAGTAAAAAGGGACCTGACTACATGTTTTTCAAAAGATGAGCATTTACCGTTTATTTTCCACCACTAAACTTTATCAAGGGCTAATACACATTAAGTTGAGTGTCCAAAATCCAAACAAAAGATACTATCATGAAGCCCATTGAAAATCTTGTGGGCGGAGCAATTTATATCATTTAAAACATCATTAATGGGCCCTACATGGGAAACCCTTTGTTCCTATGACCTGATGATGTGCAAGTGCACGTCTGTGCAGATACATGGTTGCCCCATTAAGAGGAGTGTGCGTGAATCTCTTCCCCTATCCTAATTAATGTGGAGAGAAAGAGAGAGGAGAGAGAGGAAGGGAACTAGGAAGAGAGAGAAGGTAAAGGTAGGTTCATTAACTCAACTCTCTCTAAATTTGGTTCTATTTAATTTTATTTAATAAAATTATTTTGTTTATTATAATGTGAGAATCAAAATTTTCAAAGTTTAGACCTAGATTTAGGCCGTATATCAAAACCCAAAATCTACACGATAAAAATCTAGTTTTTTTTCCCTTTTTTTAAAAAAAATTCTAACCAAACAAAGTGTGTAATATAATAATCTAATTGTTCAAATTATATAATTTATGTTAGAGTTTGATCCTAAAGCGCGTACACGTGATTCTAACAATGTTAGAAGGTGATTCAGCGTGAGAGGTGAGAATATCCCTTTAAGCTTTCCGTTAGGATTCATAGATTAGTTATTGTTTATTCATTATATTATTTTAAGTTAAACGTCTTACATCATGTCTACTTCACATGGCTAGTATGCTTTGTAACGTCTAGGAAAAATCCGTACAAAGACCAGAGTACCACCTCAGGAAGAGATCACTAAGGACCAAATCCTTTAAAAATTTGACGGAAATTAATTAAGTATTAAACTGAATCAATCGGTAGATTAGCTTGAAATTCTTTCTATACGATCTGTAAGACCCAAAACTAGTAGAATCGTTAATGCTACACTACTTTAAAAACTTAGGATCCATCTCAAAACCTAGTTTCTCTCGGGAGCACATTGAAACTCCGTATCGGGCTTGAATCACGCGTCGAAAGTCCGATTATCGTGAAACTATATGGTTATGATCGCCTTATTAGGCTTGACAATCACCTCGAAAATTAAATCCAAATAGTATCCAAAAACGCACAACTTGAGCTCAAAGCGAAGTGTGTGAGAAACGCAAATACCTTTAGAAAATGAACTCAAACTTAAGTGATTTGGGCCGTTCTCTTACAAGCCAAATCTAATGTTTCAAATCGTCAGATTCTGACCCAACTACACCCTCGGATCAGGAAAATTTCCCAACACAAGTCAATGTACTTATGGCCCTGATCGAGTGTCGATGACCGTTGAACTAAAACTGGTCCTCCGCGGTCGATCCATAAATTCGATCGGACTGAAATCTTAACTTGACCTAAATCCAATGTCAGGAAACTTTTCTCAGAAAGTATGTAGAAATAGGGCCTCCATATCAGCTCCGTTGGATTGAAACAGCCGCTCTTTGGCTATAACCTAAGTATACCATGGGCCTGGGGCCATTTTCATCAATTCTGGGCCCATATAAGGACCTTAACCCATCCTTCTCTCATTCTATTCAAATTTCAAACCCTAGGAGAGAGAAGAGAGGAAAAAGAGAAGGAAAGAGAGAGGAAGTGGGAGATAGTTGCTGGGATTCATCCCGCCGCTTTACATGCCAAATCAGCCTTCCCATGTCTCTATTCCGGTGATTCCGATTCCGTTCTTAGGTAAGAAATCCTAACCCTAATATGTTTTAGATATCTAAATAAGAAGATCGGCAAAATAGTTAACCTATTCCGTGATTCAGGTAGCCGTTGTGCCATAGACAAAGACTTAGTGTACAAACCAAGTTCGATACGTGTCTACTGGCGAAAGGTGCAGACTATAAATGTTTAGGTTATAGTTTTCAAGGCTATTAATGTCAGTAATGATTTATGAGTAACTTGATTACTATCACATGTGCTTAAATACGACGCTTTCCGTATCTTACACATATATATAAATCATGTTGAACATAATGCCTTCAATGTATTTGTTGAAATGTCTAAATGAATATGGAATTATGTTTTATGCTTGCCATGAGTATTCATCGTGAATATATAATTATTGTATGTGTGACAACTCCTTATGAAAGGATTTTTCCTAATATAGGTTATAACTAAATTATAACATATATGTTGAAATGTGTAGTCTAGGTGTTTGATAAAATGTCTGAATGAGTACTTATATGAAGAAATGCCTTTAATGGAGGTGTTGAGAAGATATTTTCAATCACCCTAGCCATATGTATGAATTCTTTCATGTCGCTTATATCCTATTATGTGATTTGTGTATGGAATGCATGCGTGTAATGCTATGTAAATTTTATATTTCATAAGATGCTCAAGTGGTTGTATTGTCTAAATTATTTGTTCAATACTGATATGCCTATCACATACGGTTTTATGTTAGATTTAAGTGTGATTGGGACAACTACGTAGTCTAGGCAATCGGTAACGGGTTCCAATCAAGTGGCTGAGTTAGTTTCACCACCACAGATACGTTCGAGGAATCTGAGTCGTATGGAGATTGCCGGCAGTGGTTAGGCCACGCGGAGTGCTTACGAGCTCTATGTTGACCAAATCCAACGTACGCTCGTACCAATCGATCTTGTCAACTAATCCGATTAGCCTAAATATGTGTTTACCATGTATGGATGTAACTGCTTGAATCTAAGGTGCCACTTACCAATGAAAACCTGTTTAACCTTACTACCATGATCTACTAAGACTCATGAGTCGAGCATGGTGGTATGGGACACCGTGATTGAGCTGTCGGCCTACGCTAGGGCGATGAACCTCCTCGTAGTGTCCAGTGAGCAACCCTGACTCATGAGCTAAATAAGGTGGTATGGGACACTGTATTCATGTTGTTGGCTTACGATCAAGTGACGAGCCTCTCATAGTGACCTCGAGCATACTCTAGGTCTGTGCTGAGGTGACGAGACTTTTCGTAGTAAACTAGAGTATAAACTAGGCCTGCACTGAGGTGACAAGCCTCTCTGTGGTGACCTGGAATTGCCTATTGTATGAGACTAACTAAGATTGACAACCCTAGATGGATCATTGTTTGGGTAAGTGACAAAAAGGAAGATACCTTAGCTTCCTGAATATGTTATTTGAATAAACCTAATTAAGAATTGGGCTAACACGATCATATATGCATTGCATGTGCTTTGGTAAGGAAGTGCACGTGTCCGGAGTGGTGCATGCCACGATCGTGAGATGATGTCTTCAAGGGAATGTAGGCGAGAGCATACATCATTATCACATACCATTCCTACATTAATAAGAGTACTTAGGATATGATTCCTGTACTTCTTTATCATTACTGCTTGATTAAATTGATAATATGTTAACCTTTACCTTATAGCTCCACTGAGTTGATCACTCACTCCCACTCAAGGACTGTGTTTTAAAACACCAACCAGACTGTTATAGTTTCAGGTGATGTTGAGGTCTACGAGGTGGAGCTTGACTTCTATGACGAGGAGGAGGAGTTCTCCTATTTGCAACTCTCTGGAGGGTCTATGCAGACCTGGAGTTGCGTCACCGGGGCTACAGAGATATGATTATTTTGTAATTTTGGAAACTATACATGTAATTTAGTTAACCTGGTAACATGTTCACACTCTGGAGACCTACAATAGTTTATATGTTTTATATATCTATCACAGTCTTCCGTTTGCTTAAATTTAATCATCTTTGGAGTATGATACGCTAATTTAGCTTAATCTCTTTCATGTTTAATGCACTAACACGGACGACATTAAATCATCATTTTCTATGTTACATAAGTGATGTGTTAGAACTCGAGAGTTGAGCTTTGCTCGACCCCTAATTTTTGGGGCGTTACATGCTTCTATGTGTTATTATGAACCATAATATGATTGAATTTCATTCATGCATGATTTAGAATTGCTTTAGTGCAAACTATGCTTTATTATTAATCCACGTGCATTGTTTGCTTACATGATAGAAATTTGGAACAATCCATGTTAAGGAAGAAATTAATGATGTTTATGATTTAATCTATGTATCTTTGAATGTGTGGCATGGTTGCACACGTCAAGGACCCAATCTGAGACATGACCCATGTGGAGGATGTATATGGAATACTATTCATGAGAAGACTGCATTGTTTTGTTGAGAGCACACCTCATTGGACTATGCCTTATACCTTAGATGGCCTATTTTAATTATAGACTTAACACCATGATATTTATAATTTTAACATCACTTTATTACATATTTTGGTATCCTAAGTGGAACGAGTGACGAGCCCATGTTTTGTGTTCATGAACGGACTTGTATTCACAGTAATTATTTTTATTGATCTTGGAATGGTGATTCAAAAGGGTACTAAATGTATAACATTTCTATAATTGATTACGTTATAAATTGGACTAATAAAGGATTAGCTAATCATGCATTTATGACACTTATAGAACTTACCGGATGATGTCGATATATGTCCTTGGAATTTTTGGGTCATGATGTCGATGTTCATCTTTCGATATTTTCAGGTCATGATGTTGATGTTTGTCCCTTTTAATTTCCAGGTCATTGTGTACTTCATAAATTTTGAGTGGATATGCACCCCCATGTCGATGTGCATTCATGTGTTCATACATTAATCAAGTTATGCATAATAAGGTTGATATTGTATGAACCCTCTCTTCCTTGTCTCATATTTATAACTATACTAGACTATGATAATGGATGTGTAATATGGGAGAGGGTTTCACTAAGTTGGCCACTTGCCCTTTTAGTGTTAAAAACACCACAGATGATACATGTCAAGCCCCAAACTCAGAAACCGGGCTCACAAAATTTTTGATCACCAAATCTGGCACCAACAGCCTCTGTAGAACTCCATTCTCGGCTCTCAGTGCCCATTTGTCAAGTTCTGATCCTGGGATGCTACGAGGAGGATTTTTAACATCGGTTTGATTCGCAATAAGCATAACCAAAGGCATAACCCACAAACAATAATAAAAAACTCCATCACATTTCCACTATGATCAAAAACTTTATAAGTACAATGAGCATAAAGGGAAATACAATGATAATGGACAAAAAGCTCCAAGCTGATCTGCGACGTGCTCAAGCCTCAACGCTGCTATGATTCAACGTCACATGCACGAAATAGCCGTGTATAAGCTTATAGAAAGCTTAGAGGATAGTAAAAGTGTGTGTGAAAGGTAGTAATATATGTATGCAGTATCAGAGTAATGCGGAACATGCTGATGAATCCATGAATACCATTAGTCGTACCAAGGCTATGCGATGCACGGCATAAATGATGTCAGCCATACTAAGGCCATGCGATGCGAGATGCAACTCAAGTATACGAATCCTCATCTAAGTCCACATATCAATACAGCTCAAATCTGAGATATCACCGGGATTTAGTACACTTTAAACCAGATCGTCACCCCATCATGCGCAATAAGGTAAGTGGAAGAGACCTCACTATCCGCCTGCTAATATTGGGCTCAGCTCATCGATAGTAGACTCATTCCTCGAGCTAGTCAAACTCAGCCTAACTTTGTCCCCTCCTCTCGGGTGGATAAGGCCACACCCCCTTCCAACCAACCACGACATAGTGGAAAGCACGGCCTCTTGGTAATTGGCACTCGGCCCTCCTGTACCCACTCGGTTTAGACGTTAGAGTAAGCTCTTGGTACCATAAGGGTTTAGGGACTTTCACTCAGGGATATCTATAGCACCCCATATAGATCAAGATTTTTGGTATCCAATCCTGCCAACCACGATACGCCTATGGAGGCTACAACCCTGATGTCGCTAGGGCGTACAGTACCATATTACACAATGCGAATGCATGAGTCACACTATCCAGTCATGCAGAAATCCTGAGTGTATGATGCACTCATATAAGGCAACACCGCCTATCCAGGAGCCCCTAAATAATCTGCCCAAATGCATATGTTATGATCAGTCACTTCTCATATCAAGCATACATATGATGCGTATGATCATGAACCATGGAACTATACTAAACAAGTTATATGGGGATGGATGTTGTTCATAACGATGATGGGCCTAGACGGTCTACAAGTATGGGCTTAACGATGGACCTTAGGGAGAATTATAATGAAAATATTTAACCAAAATTATTCTTACAATGTGGACATCAAACCAACATTACTCCCACAGCACGGCCGTCATAAACATCATTACATAAACCATATTGGGATCACACATTGTAATGGACCTTACTTACATCCCATTGGGCCTTAAATACTTCAAATGGGCCAAATCACATGGGCCTTATATTCATCAAGTGGGCCACATCAATGGACCACACCAATGGGCCTCATGTACATTGCAATGGGCCATAACCCATGGGCCTTATATTCATCAAGATGGGCCTCATAACATGGGCCTTATAAATTCAGGGTGGGCCTCAACAGATGGCCACAAATATATCCAGATGTATAAATATATATACATATATATATATGAATTATATAAAAAGATAAATTGGACCGCACTCCAAATAGTAGTGACAATGTTTTCCACCGTTAAAAATATCCTACAAGGCCCACTGATAGTGAATGGAACTACCGTGGCCCTTAAGAAGTTTTAAACGGTGAATGTCACTGTTCCCACTATTTTTCCGTGGTGGGGGCCCACTTAAACTAGGGATCTGACTCATTCTTTTAGCTCATGGTTAGATGGATTGGATGCAACCCATGCATCATGGTGGCCCCACCATCCAAATGATGGACAGCCTGTAAAACACATACATCATTGTGGGGCCATCCCATCTGTTCCCACTGCCCTACTGACGTTAGTACAACAACTATAGAGCTACTGTACAATGCAGCATCAACTTCTTCACACGGCGAAGGTGGGTCCCACGTGGGGCCCACTGTAACTTTTGCTTACCATCCAATTTGTTCATATAGCCATAGAGGCCTGGACGAAGAGTGAAAACAAATTTCATATTGATCCAAAACTTCTGGGCCACAAAAGGTTTCAATGGCAGATGGTTTAACCCCACTGTTTTATATGACGTGGGCCACCTGAGTCCTAGATCAGGCTGATTTTTGGAGGGGGCCCACTTCAGGGAGGGACCCATCAAATGAACGGTTTGGATGACAAATGTAACACCCTGAAAATCGGGGGTCGTGTATAAACCCGACTCCCGAGTTACAGACCATCACTTATGCAACAAATATGATTATGATTCAATGTTGTCTAAGTTAAAGCATTCACATGAGTAAAATTATACCAAAACTGTAATTCATACTCCAGATTCAGTGATAAAACGCAAGCGGAAGACTGAAGAATATATATATCACTGTATGAAAAATAAAATAAATCTCAACTGTCTCCAAAGTATGAATACATCACTGAGTCTCATATACATGTAATAAACAGAAATCAAAATGTCTGAAGTCCAACTACTATGTCCCGCCAATCCAGGCCACCTATGCAAAGCCGTCGTGAAACTACATATATGAGAACTCGTCCTGATCCTCATCGTAATCCGGCTCTGCCTCCTGAATCGCCGCCTCACCTGTATCTAAGACAGGGTCTGATGGGTGTTGAAAACACCATCCCGTAACGTGGGAGTGAGTGATCAACTCAGTGAAATAATAGAGCAGAGATTAGCATGTTCTCAAATCAATCATGCGATAATAGTAAAGCAATTAATCAAACATTCCTAGATACTGTTGTTATTGCAATATGACATGACATGATGGATGCCCTCACCGACATTCTCCCTCATGCGGCACCATCTGTCTCCGCGGCATGCTTGCGTACCACTCAGTGATCCACATCTTCCAGGCACATGCAATGTGATGTGGATATGATTATTGAGTTATTATTAGTCCTTTTCATACAGCAGTATTGGGAAACTAAGGTACCTTACTTATATCAATCCCAACACAGATCCTGTCTAGGGTCGTCACTCCTATCAATCTCATACGATGTTATATTTGTAGGTCGTTGCAAGGGCTGCCAGGGCTATTGGTCGCACTCATTGTACCTCTCCCCCATCACCTTATCAATACAGGCCTAATTATCCTTAAGACTGCATCAGGACTCGTCGCACCCATGCGGTGTCAGGATAAACTCAAGGTCACTACAAAGGATTCGTCACCAATCAGTGTAGGCCGACAGCAAGAATATAGTGTCCCATACCACCATAATCTGCTCAGAGTAGGGTGCTCACTGGTCACTACGGGGAGGTTTGTGGCCCCAGCGTAGGTCGACAGCTCGTCCACGGTGTCCCATACCACCATGCCCGGATCATGAGTCTTTATGGATCAAGGTACCATGGTTAACAGGATTTCCAATGGTAAGTTTAGTACCCTAGGTTCAAGCAGTTATGACTCATATAAGGTGAACAATCAACGGCCAGTCGGGTTACTTGATGGGCTCGACTAGTACGAGCACATCACAAGTCGAACGACATGAAGTGCATAAAACACTTTGTGTGGCCTAACCACTGCCGCCAACTCCAAACACGACTCGCGTTCATCGACGCGTCCTTCGTGGTAAATACAAGCAAACCACGAATTTACTCTGTTACCGACTGCCTGGACTAAGTATAGCCCCAAACATTTGTGAATCCACATCAGCAATCATATAAGAGTAATGAAAATGAAATACAACAATATAAGCATGTTGAAACATGTTATAACATACCACTTAAGCAATTCATCCAACATATACATTTCCTATACATAAAGAAATCAATACATCTAGCCAACATGATGGAGATCATTTACATCAGCATATTACTTGAGAATTCAATCTCAAAACTATTTCACAACACCATATACTCAATACATACTAATACAAATATTTATACAAACACTTAGTCTACATAGTGTATGTCGACTCAAAGTGCACATTTGGGTGAATCTCTTCGCCAAACCAATTATGTACGCATTCCTAATATCCTAATGCGACAAATAGCCATGGCAACCATTTCAGCAAAATATGCATGTATACAGTATTTCCTACAAATGATTAAAATGCCCTAAATCTCATATTTTTCGTACATTTACGAAACAGAAAATGGACAGCATGTTGAACATGTCAAACAGCGTTGCCGTCGATAATCTACTATTAAACGACATTGAAAGCATTGAAATCATCCAATCAAAGCGTCTAAAATCCCCACCTTTTACCCTAGATGTGTGTCGTTTCGAACGGAGCGTATACGCTTCGTCTACGACGAACAGGCGACCTAATACACAAGATGTATAAGCTACTTCGCTATTGGAATCGACGGAACCTTAAATCAGCAAGTGGTTAGGATTTTTCTTACCTAGAAATGCGTCGGAATCACCAATAAAGTGATTGGGATGTGTTGTTTTAGCACGTGTAGCAGCTGCAGCAAGTGGCGGGAAGATCTCTCTCACACTCTCTCACAATCTCTCACTTTTTCTCTCTCTCTAGCTAGGGTTTCTAGCAAATTCGGATGGGTGAGATAAGTGAGGGTTTAAAGCCCTTTTATAAGCTAAAACCTTCTCAAATTAGGCTTGGAAATAAAGTTCACTTGAGGTATAACCAAATCGGGGCTGTTCTGGTCCAAAAGAGCATTTCGGGAGGTCCCCTGGTCGAACGCAGTCGGACTTAAGCTAATGGTCACTGGATGTTGATCACACCCAGTTTTCAGTCTGGTGGAGTTCCCAGATCGCACGTAGCGGTCCAGTTTCAATTCAGCGGTCATCGCACCTAGATCAGGTCTATAAGTCTCATAATATAAAGAGAAATTTTTCCTGATCCGAGGGTATAATTTGGTTGAATTCCGATGGTCAGAACGCTTAATAATAACGCGCCAAGTCACGTGCCAGATTTGAATTTAAATTTCCAAATCTAACCCTTTTCTCACTCTCTTCACTCCAGGCTCAATGAAATAGCCACTGAACGTCGGTTGGGCTTGATTTTCGAAATGATTGTCAAGTCCAGCTAAGCGGTCATAACGGTCTAAGATTGTAGGTATCGGACTTTCGACGCGCGGTCTAGATCCAATATAAAATTTCAAAGGGTTCTTGAGAGCAAACCGGTTTAGAGTTTGATCCTAGGTTTCAGGGTATTATAGCAACATTGATTCTACAAGTTTTGGGTCTTGTAAAACGTATTTAAAGTGTTCAGGGACTATTTCACAGCTACTCTAACGTAGCGCTAGCTAACTAATGCTTAATTTCTAAAGGAATTAATCCTACGTGATTTCGGATCGAGTTGGTACTCGAGTCTCAGTACGAATTTTTCCAAGGCATTACAATCTACCCCCCTTAACAAAAATTTCATCCTCAAAATTTATACCTTTTCATACTCCTCGAGAAGCTGTGGGTAGTTCTTTCTGATCTCGGCTTCCGTCTCCCAGGTAACCTCTTCCTCAGAGTAATGCGTCCATAATACCTTCACAAGGGGGATGACCTTGTTACGCAGTACCTGCTCCTTCCTGTCTAGTATACGCGTCGGTCGCAGGATATATGTAACATCCTCTCCTAACTGCACCTGCTCCCATCTGATGATATGGGAAGGATCAGAAACGTATTTCTTCAGTATAGAAACATGAAATACGTTGTGAACGCTCGCGAGTGGCGTAGGTAAAGCTAGACGATAAGCCACTGCACCTACGCAATTGAGGATCTGAAATGGACCAATGAATCGCGGTGCCAGCTTCCCCTTCTTTCCGAATCGAAGGACTCCCTTCATAGGAAAAACTCGCAAAAATACATGATCCCCAACCGTGAACTCTAGCGGGTGCCGTCTCGTATCGACATAACTCTTCTGTCTACTCTGCGCTGTGAGAAGCCAGCGTCTAATAATATCAATCTTCTCTGACGTCGCCTGCACTAACTCTGGGCCAAGCAATCTATGCTCACCAACCTCTGCCCAGCAATGCGGTGCTCGACAAGGTCGCCCATACAACGCCTCATAAGGTGTCATACCGATACTCGCCTGAAAACTGTTGTTGTACGCGAACTCCGCATATGCAAGACAATCATCCCAACTGTCCATGAAGTCCAATGCGCAAGCCCGCAACATGTCCTCTAGAATCTGGTTCACCAGCTCTGTCTATCCGTCTGTCTGTGGGTGGAAGGCAGTACTGAACTTCAACTTCACACCCAAAGCCTCCTGAATGCGAGTCTAGAAAATAGAAGTGAAACGCGTGTCTCTGTCCGACACGATCTCCAATGGAACTCCATGCAGACGCACGATCTCTCTGATATATAGCCTAGCCAGCTCGTTTGCAGAGTTCGTAACTCTGATCGGTAGGAAGTGCGACGACTTCGTCAGACGGTCGATGATCACCCAAATAGAATCATGTTCCTTCCTCATCTTCGGCAGCCCTGAGATAAAATCCATGGAAATAAAGTCCCACTTCCACTCAGCGATCGGCATAGGCTGAAGGAGACCAGGAGGTCGGCGATGCTCTGCCTTCACCTGCTGGCAAGTGAGACAACAGGACACGAACTCTGCAATGTGGGTCTTCATACCTTCCCACCAATAAGTCCTCCTCACGTCGCGATACATCTTGGTGCTGCCCGGATGCATCGCAAGTCTGGTACAGTGCGCAACCTCAAGAATCTCTCATCTCAAGTCAGGAATGTCTGGGACGCATAGGCGGCCACGATAACGTAAGCCCCCATCCGTGCCAACTCGCCACTCGACGTCTGCATCATCACTGGCCTGCTCTTGAAGCTCAGTAAGATGCGCATCATCCCGCTGCGCCTTGATGACTCTATCATCGATCTGAGATCGCACCTGCACATGTGCGATAAACTCATATGGCTCCTCCACAGTGAGTTTCTGCTCAAAGTCTCACAAAAACTCAACCATGTCCCACTCAGCAACCATCAGCGGAGCCGCAAACTCTATCGCCTTCTTGCGGCTCAATACGTCAGCCACGAGGTTCGCCTTACCAGGATGGTAAAAGACTTCGAACTTGAAGTCCATCAAAGTCTCCATCCATCGTCGCTGCCTCATATTCAAGTCTCGCTACGTGAATATGTACTTGAGGCTCTTGTGATGCAAAAGAGCTCGAACTCCTCTCCATAGAGGTAATGTCTCCAGAGTCTCAGTGCGAATGTGACGGCTGCCAACTTCAGGTCATGTGTAGGGTAATTTTCCTCGTGCTTCCTTAATTATCTCGAGGCATACGAAATTATCTTGTCCCTTTGCATAAGGACACAACCCAAACCAACGCTATACGCGTCGGTATATATAGTGTATCTAACCCCTTGCTCTGGCAATACTACCACAGGGGCGGACATAAGTCTGTCCTTCAACTCCTGAAAGGCTGACTCCGCCTTATCATTCTAGGTGAACTTCACGTCCTTTCGTGTCAACTGAGATAGAGGTCTGGTGATCTTCGAGAAATCCTGAATGAAGCGTCAATAGTAGCCAGCAAGACCCAAGAAACTCCTCACCTCAGTGACAGAACCAAGCTGCTCCCAGTCCTTAACTGCAACTACCTTAGACAGGTCAATTGTCATCCCATCCTTGGACACCACGTGTCCCAGGAACTTCACTTCCTGCTTCCAGAAGTCGTACTTCTTGTACTATGCGAACAACTGATGTTGTCTAAGTGTATCCAGGACCAAGCGCAAGTGCTCCTCATGCTCCTC
This sequence comes from Magnolia kwangsiensis, assembly GCA_037074715.1. Lineage (NCBI taxonomy): Eukaryota > Viridiplantae > Streptophyta > Magnoliopsida > Magnoliales > Magnoliaceae > Magnolia > Magnolia kwangsiensis. The sequence goes on from CM073574.1 coordinate 104,153,753, forward strand.
TCGACTCCTGGAGTATACCAAAATGTCGTCAATGAACACCACGACGAATCGATAGAGGAAAGGCTAAAATACCCTGTTCATCAGATCCATGAACACGGCTGGTGCGTTCGTGAGACTGAACGACATCACAAGGAACTCGTAGTGGCCAAAGCTGGTCCTGAATGCTGTCTTCTACACGTCCTCATCTCTGACGCGCAACTGATGATATCCTGACTGAAGATCAATCTTCAAGAAGTACTGCGCCCCTCTCAACTGATCAAAAAAGTCATCGATCCTGGGTAAAGGGTACTTATTCTTCACCGTGATCTGGTTCAGCCTGCGATAATCAATACACAATCACATCGAACCATCCTTCTTCCTCACAAACAGAACTGGTGCTCCCAAGGAGACACACTGGGTCGAATAAGACCAAGCTCCAACAGATCATCAATCTGCGTCCTCAACTCCTCCATCTCACATAGTGTCATGCGATAGGTCGGTAGTGAGACGGGCGTGGAACCAGGCACCAGATCGATAGTAAAATCAATCTCACGCTGAGGTGACAAACTAGGGATCTTCCTAAACGGATCCTCAAAATCACGAACGACTAGCGTATGCTCAAGCGCCTGGGTACCAGCGTCCCGTAGTAAAGTAGCGTAGCTAAGTATGCGGAAGGAGAGATTTACCCGCACTGGGAATGTAAAGGACGCGCCCTTTGGCTCGTAGACAGTCACTATACGAGTCTCGCAGTCAATCTCAGCCCTCACTGCAGTCAGCCAATCCATGCCAAAAACGAGGTCGAGAAAATAGAGAGAGGGGTCAACGACAAGGTCAATAGCCATCGTCCTGCCCCCCAGATCCACCAAACAGCCCTTGCACATCAGGGCGGCATCTGTAAAAGACCCGTGAGCTGTATAAACTCGCACCCCGTCCATCCGAATAGTCGGTAGCCCAAGACGCCTGACTATGACATATGATATCAATGAAATCGTGGATTCTGTGTCCACCATCACTAGTACAGGAATACTTCCAATATAGGCGGTGATCTCAAAAGTCGAGTGCTAAGCAGTCTCTGTCTTGGCTGCCTCTGCTATCAAGGGGTGTACTCGAGCCTGCTATGGCCGATTCGACCGCGGTATCATAGGCCGCAGAGGCGGCCTGAACTGAGATGTGGGAGGTCTGAAGGAAGGGTACGCAGGAGCCAACCGTAAAGGCATTACCGATATAGCCTGTGGACATGGACGGTCGATCTTCAGCGGCGGTGAGAACCCACTGTCTCTCATCCGAGCGAAACAGCTCCCCACAGAATGACCCGGTCTCACACAATAAGTACACGACAGATCGGGGTGCCTCGTCGGTAACACTGGCATTGTAGCCCTAGGAGGAGGGTTGATGCGAGGCCTCTTGCCCGCAAAGGGCCTGTCCTGCAACTCTAGTCGTGGCTTAGACACCATAGGGCCACGAGATCGCGTCAGTCTATCAACGTCCTACTCTGCCCTCATGGATATGTGAATCAGCTCAGCGTAGGAGGAAATGCTAACGTAACACATCTTCGACTGAATATCCGGTCGTAAACCCTCCGAAAAGCACCGTATGCGCATCTGCTCATCTGCAAGTATAGTCGGGACGTATTTGCCCAACTCGGTGAATCGATGCTCATACTCTGTGACTATCATGCCTCCCTGTCTGAGGCGTAGAAACTCATTCTCCCGCTCATGCCTGTATGTCTGGGGATAGTATTTCTCATGGAAACGGAACTCGAATGCTGCCCAAGTCCAGATGTAATCGACTGCAACAGTCTGCAACACACTATCCCACCAAAGACTGGCCTCCCGCTCGAACATGAACGTAGCCAACTCTACCTGCTCAGACTCTGAGAGTGCAACATCCTCAGAATCTTTGACACACTATCGAGCCAATACTCGGCCTCCTCGGGTCTGTGAGAACCCGTAAAAGTAGGAGGCCGTAAGCACTGGAATCGCTTGAGCAGGCCTCGTGTATCAGCAGTAGTCCCCATAGGATAAGCAGGCGGTGCGGGATGAGCCATGCCCTCATCCTGAGCATAAGTATCGGCATCCTCAGCTGGATGCACAGGGGGTGCAGGTGGTGTTGCACTCCCACCCTGGGCTAAAGCCCCTGCTATAGTAGCCAAGAGCTGCTACTGCTGCTGCATCATGGTCATCATCTGCTCAAACCTATAAGGAGGTGGAGCGGGCTATGGCATGTACTGCATCGAGGATGACGCGCGATGCTACTCTCTGACAGGCGGTGTGAAAGACGGCGGTCCAACTGCAGGACCTGTAGGAGGCTGAGACTCATATGCTGTCTTAGGAATCGGGCCCACAGCAGGGTCCGTATGAGCATCAGACTGGAGAGGAACCCGATCTATAGGCTCTCCCAATGTAAGTCGAGCTGTGCTCCGCGTGGCCTTAGGCGGCATTCCCTAAATTTAAAATAGGGCGCAACCTTGTCAGTTTCAATAATAGCACAAACACACCGCAATCATTCACATACTAAACTGCATAATTCCATACATTTCATTTAATCAAAATTGTCACAATACAAGAGATATATCCTTACATGCATCATGACCAGAAACACATGGGAACTAAACCAGTAAACTACTACAGCAACATAAGTAAACTACTAGCCTTATCAGGCTTACACACAGAAAGAAGAAAATAACTAACAACAACGAACATCATCCGGATCTAGATCACTAGTCCGAGTCTGGGGATGGAGGAGGAGCACCCTTATCCTACAAGCAACACATGATCGCCTTCAAGGTGCGAGTCGCCTTGCCAAATTTTCTCTTCATGACGGCCTGGTATCCTCAACTTCGGCTCGAAGTTCCTAGAATTCCCTTCGCAAGGCAACCTGATTCTCCTTGAGTCGGGCAATGTGAGCATCTCTAGTAGCCCGTATCGCTGGAGGAGAGCTCTCATCAGTATCCTGAGCCTCCTCTTCTTCTTCTTCCTGAGCTTCTTCCTCTATTTCTACCCCAGCCTCTTCTTCACCAACATCCGCGTCACTATCATAATCGCCCTCGCTATCATGATCAAGCTGATCCTCACGCTGCCGAGGCCCTATCTTCATTTTGTCTATGGTAGTCTCAGCGATGAAGTGAATCGGTACAGGCAACTCTGGCCCAAGTCTATAAGCAAACTCGAGCGCGATCTTGCATATGAGCCGGCCAAAAGGAAGAGACTCAGACGTTCTTCTTGATCTCGCTATGAGGACGATCTGTCGTAACACAAAGGTGGCCATACATACATTCTCTCCCTGGCCCACCTGATATAGGAAGTCAACCATGAGGCACGTACATTCAATGCGATTTGTCGACCTAGGATACACATTGAACGTACAAATGTGGTGCAACAGGCAAAAATCATCCGACATATGAGACGCTAAGAGGCTTCTGTTAGGCTGCCACGGAACCAAACTACCGCATAGTAACCTGGTACGGTGATCTCGCACACGCACACTCTTCAGATTCTCAGCACTTGATGAACTTCACTAAGAGGCACCTTCAGAATGCGAGCTATCAGCCAAACATCAATCGTAGCCATCTAGTTTCTATCAAAGGGAATCCTAAACTGTAATGGCTCCAACGTAGGATCCCGAATACGAGCATAGAAGGCACGAACGGTGCTCACGCTCGCTTGAGACTGTGCTTCAAAGAGCGGACCCCAGTGTGCAGCCTCAATACGCTCAAACAATAAATATTCACCAAAGAGCCGCCCCTCCACATGCGCTTCAAACAAGTCCTTACGATCTGTATAAGTGTCATGGGGCAACTCTGCCAACAGTACTCGCCCTACATGAGCATGGGGATCCAAATCCTGCTTTGAGTGAAACTCACGAGCTGTACTTGGGCCCGCGGCGGCGCTTGAGCTAGCGGCGCCACCCCTCGACTTTCTTGATCGTGCAGGGCGACTAGGCCCGGCCTCATCCGCTACGGTCTTCCTCTTTTCCATCAGAGAAAGGATGGTGGAGAAAGAAAAAAAGTCCAAAATAGCTTCAATAAAAGCCATGGAAAATGAGGAAAATAAGGAGAAACGGCTTCCCAAATTGATTGAAGTGAATCTAGGCATTGTAGAGGGATAAATCAACCTCCCAAGGGTTAGATTTTCAAAGGAGAAAGAGAACTATAAAGGGAAATGGAGCTCTACACGATTTCAGCCATGAATGGAGGTTGTGGGAGCATCCACGGATGAGATTGGAGAGGGAGAGGGTTGTTAACAGTAGCAAAGGGGTGGGTAGGCGTCGTTTTTAGCAAAAGAAGGGATTGGAAGGGATTTGGCACCAGGTTTTGAGAGAGGGCAGCAAGAAAAATGAAAATGGAGGGCTTGGGGGCATTTTTTTTGAAGGGAGTAGGACATTTAGGGGCTTTTGAGGGACGACCCGCACATGAAAGGGGTGCCCTACCCCAAAAAGGGCGTGCGCCTGAATTTCAGACCAAGTGGGGCCCACCGGTCGGCGATGCATCACCGCCTGGCCATCAATCCAGCTGGTGGGGCCACATGGGTTGGGTTCCCCCTACCCTGGAGGTCCCAAATATATATGGGTCCCACCCTAGTTCATTGTAGTTTGGCCTAGAGAGGCCCAAAACTCCTATTGGGGTGTTCCGGGGTCAGTTTGTAAACCAGAATGAACTTATACATAAAGTAACATATGATTTTGGGGTAGGAGGAGCTAGTCCATCCAACTAACACATCTATTACGAAAGATTTCAAAATTGGAATGGCCAAAAGGCCAATTTTCACGTATTTTTACTATTCATTGTAAAATTTTGTCTAAGTATGATTTTATATCATTTTCACATTAGTATTAATGCCTAACATGAAAATACTGAGAAATAATTGAAGAATAGGGTGGCGAGAGGAAGGATTCTGAAGGAATTGGGTGAGACGAGATTTTTAAGCCCTAGCGATTGAGTGTAAGGGTTGTGGTTGCCCCACGACCCAAGGATTTGCATTTTAGGGTTTTGAATTCTCCTACGTTCATCTCAAACCCACCTACTTATAACCTAGGAGCTACTTAGGTAGCTTCACGCGACCCTAGATACGTTACGAACTCGATCAAACGATCGATATGAGTAGACTTCGCCTATTGGCGAAACTGCGATCCTATAAGTGTTTCTAGGTTCTTTCTCGCACCCACCTAAGTCAAAGGAGGGACAGTGTACGTCGCGTGACCATGACCCAGGCCCGGTATAATCTCATTCATGCTCTAATACCAACTTGTAACACCCTGAAAATCAAGGGTCGTGTATAAACCCGACTCCCGAGTTCCAGACCATCACTTATGCAACAAATATGATTATGATTCAATGTTGTCTGAGTTAAAGCATTCACATGAGTAAAATTATACCAAAACTGTAATTCATACTCCAGATTCAGTGATAAAACGCAAGTGGAAGACTGAAGAATATATATATCACTGTATGAAAAATAAAATAAATCTCAACTGTCTTCAAAGTATGAATACATCACTGAGTCTCATATACATGTAATAAACAGAAATCAAAATGTCTGAAGTCGAACTAGTATGTCCCGCCAATCCAGGCCACCTATACAAAGCCATCGTGAAACTGCATATATGAGAACTCGTCCTGGTCCTCATCGTAATCCGGCTCTTCCTCCTGAATCGCCGCCTCACCTGCATCTAAGATAGGGTCTGGTGGGTGTTACAAACACCATCCCGTAACATGGGAGTGAGTGATCAACTCAGTGGAATAATAGAGCAGAGATTAACATGTTCTCAAATCAATCATGCGAAAATAGTAAAGAAATTAATCAAACATTCCTAGATACTGTTGTTAATGCAATATGACATGATATGATGGATGCCCTCACCAACATTCTCCCTCATGCGGCACCATCTGCGTCCACGGTATACTTGCGTACAGCTCAGTGCTCCACATCTTCCAGGCACATGCAATGTGATGTGGATATGATTACTGAGTTATTATTAGTTCTTTTCATACAGCAGTATTAGGAAACTAAGGTACCTTGCTTATATCAAACCCAACACAGATCCTGTCTAGGGTCGTCACTCCTAGCAATCTCATACGATGTTATATTTGTAGGTCGCTGCAAGGGCTGTCAGGGCTGTTGCTCGTACTCGCTGTACCTCTCCCCCATCAATACAGGCCTAATTATCCTTAAGACTGCATCAGGACTCGTCGCACCCATGCGGTGTCAGGATAAACTCAAGGTCACTACAAAGGATTCGTCACCAATCAGTGTAGGCCGACAGCAAGAATATAGTGTCCCATACCACCATAATCTGCTCAGAGTAGGGTGCTCACTGGTCACTACGGGGAGGTTTGTGGCCCCAGCGTAGGTCGACAGCTCGTCCACGGTGTCCCATACCACCATGCCCGGATCATGAGTCTTTATGGATCAAGGTACCATGGTTAACAGGATTTCCAATGGTAAGTTTAGTACCCTAGGTTCAAGCAGTTATGACTCATATAAGGTGAACAATCAACGGCCAGTCGGGTTACTTGATGGGCTCGACTAGTACGAGCACATCACAAGTCGAACGACATGAAGTGCATAAAACACTTTGTGTGGCCTAACCACTGCCGCCAACTCCAAACACGACTCGCGTTCATCGACGCGTCCTTCGTGGTAAATACAAGCAAACCACGAATTTACTCTGTTACCGACTGCCTGGACTAAGTATAGCCCCAAACATTTGTGAATCCACATCAGCAATCATATAAGAGTAATGAAAATGAAATACAACAATATAAGCATGTTGAAACATGTTATAACATACCACTTAAGCAATTCATCCAACATATACATTTCCTATACATAAAGAAATCAATACATCTAGCCAACATGATGGAGATCATTTACATCAGCATATTACTTGAGAATTCAATCTCAAAACTATTTCACAACACCATATACTCAATACATACTAATACAAATATTTATACAAACACTTAGTCTACATAGTGTATGTCGACTCAAAGTGCACATTTGGGTGAATCTCTTCGCCAAACCAATTATGTACGCATTCCTAATATCCTAATGCGACAAATAGCCATGGCAACCATTTCAGCAAAATATGCATGTATACAGTATTTCCTACAAATGATTAAAATGCCCTAAATCTCATATTTTTCGTACATTTACGAAACAGAAAATGGACAGCATGTTGAACATGTCAAACAGCGTTGCCGTCGATAATCTACTATTAAACGACATTGAAAGCATTGAAATCATCCAATCAAAGCGTCTAAAATCCCCACCTTTTACCCTAGATGTGTGTCGTTTCGAACGGAGCGTATACGCTTCGTCTACGACGAACAGGCGACCTAATACACAAGATGTATAAGCTACTTCGCTATTGGAATCGACGGAACCTTAAATCAGCAAGTGGTTAGGATTTTTCTTACCTAGAAATGCGTCGGAATCACCAATAAAGTGATTGGGATGTGTTGTTTTAGCACGTGTAGCAGCTGCAGCAAGTGGCGGGAAGATCTCTCTCACACTCTCTCACAATCTCTCACTTTTTCTCTCTCTCTAGCTAGGGTTTCTAGCAAATTCGGATGGGTGAGATAAGTAAGGGTTTAAAGCCCTTTTATAAGCTAAAACCTTCTCAAATTAGGCTTGGGAACAAAGTTCACTTGAGGTATAACCAAATCGGGGCTGTTCTGGTCCAAAAGAGCATTTTGGGAGGTCCCTTGGTCGAACGCAATCGGACTTAAGCTCATGGTCACTGGATGTTTCTCACACCCAGTTTTCAGTCTGGTAGAGTTCCCAGATCGCACGTGGCGGTCCAGTTTCAGTTCAGCGGTCATCGCACTTAGATCAGGTCTACAAGTCTCATGATATGAAAGAGAAATTTTTCCTCATCTGAGGCTGTAATTTGGCTGAATTCTGACGGTCAGAACGCTTAATAATAACACGCCAAGTCACGTGCCAGATTTGGATTTAAATTTTCAAATCTAACCCTTTTCTCACTCTCTCCACTCCAAGCTCAATGAAATAACCACTGAACGTCGGTTGGGCTTGATTTTTGAAATGATTGTCAAGTCCATCTAAGCAGTCATAACGGTCTAAGATTGTAGGTATCGAACTTTCGACGCGCGGTCTAGATCCAATACAAAGTTTCAAAGGGTTCTTGAGAGCAAACCGGTTTAGAGTTTGATCCTAGGTTTCAGGGTATTATAGCACCATTGATTCTACGAGTTTTGGGTCTTGTAGAACGTATTTAAAGTGTTCAGGGACTATTTCACAGCTACTCTAGCGTAGCGCTAGCTAACTAATGCTTAATTTCTAAAGGAATTAATCCTACGTGATTTTGGGTCGAGTTGGTACTCGAGTCTCAGTACGGATTTTTCCAAGGCATTACAACAAATAAGCATCATGGTGGGGCCCACAGCTGGAGCCATGGGTCCCTGCCTACACGGTCGCCTGCCCTCCACGCGGCAGGCGCTGTCTGCGCCTCTTGCAGCAGCAGCGTCTGCTGCCATATACTTTTATTTTATTTTATTTTTAAAACTATTTTTCTTAGGTTTTTCAACTGTGGGGCCCGCATAGGAAGAATCCAACCCCATCATTGCTTCCCATAGCTCGAGACAAGCCAAACAAGCCTAATATTCAATATATTTAGGGGTATAAAAATGACAAGGGGATATTTTAATGGTTAACCCGCTGTTTGCTATGTTATGGCCCGCCTGAAAGTCGGATTGACTCCATCTTTCTGCTCAACGCCTAAAATGAGCTTGGGAAAGGAATGGACAGCGTGGATTGAATACATACATCAAGGTGGGGCCTATATGAGTGGGCCACCCCATAAGCTTGGAAACAAGCTAATATTTATGTTTTTCCCCTTTGTCCAGCGTCCCTGGACGCTGGACGATTTGGCGTTGCACATGCATTGAGGTGGGCCCTGCTTAGGTGGGCCACCAAATGATGGATGGTGTGGTTATAACACATTTAAAGTGGGCCCCACTTATAAATGGCTTGGATAAAATACCTGCCCCATGGTGGGGTCCATCCTGATGGGCCACATGACCATATTAACACAAGAAAAGAAAAAAATGAAAAAGAGAGGGAGAGAGAGAGAAAGAGAGAGTGGGACACGCGTGATGGAGGCACCCCGACATTTTGGGCCCTCCCTTGCAATCAACCATACATCAAGTGGGTCCCAATACATGTGAGCCTTACCAAATCAAAGATCGACGGTGGAGATCACTTCTCCACTAAAATGGAAGGTCTAGATGACCCTTATCAACTAAAAGTAAACATCATGATGGGGTCCATGGAGATTGGCCCCATCATGGAATGATCATGATGATCAAAGTGGGTCATCGGCCACATCTTAGGGTCCCAAGTGAGATCCAAACCATTGATCAGTATGCCTCACTTGGCCCATCATGAAAATATGAAAAACTAGCCTATAGAAGTACCCCCACCGTTTGATCTTCTTGGTCCTTTGGCTTCCTTTGCTCCTTAGCTTCGATTTCAATGGAGGAGATGGAGTTTAGATGGTTGAGATGGGAGATGAGAGGGTAGGAAAGGTGGGCCACATTTGTAGCTTGGAAGATATGGGGAGAGGCTTGGACGTGTGGTGGTTTCTTGCTTGAGAAAGAGAGTTTTTGAGAAATGAAAATGAGAGAGAGGGTTGTAAAGAGAGAGGGAGAGAGAGAGAGAGAGAGAGAGAGAGAGAGAGAGAGAGAGAGTGATGGGTGTAAGAGCCTTTTTGACTTTTGTGGTAAATGGTGTAAGAAAAGTATGGGCTTGTGTAAGAAACTTTTGACTTTGGGGTTACATGGGAATGGGTGAAAGGTGATGTGTACTTGATGTATACTTAACATGATGGGATTGATTGATTGATTGAGGTGACAAGTGGTAGAGATTCTCTCAGAATTCGTATGCGCGGTGTTTTCCTCGCATCCAATGCTAGCCCACATCTCCTGACCAGGGTATTGCCTCGACGAGCGAGTCGCGGCATCAGAACCGCGGCGACGGCGCGGTCACTATGGCATAAGTTTCGAAAATCAAGGTCGCACACAAATGCCAGTTAAGGGTTGAAGGTTGCTAAAATTCAATAGAAAAGACTGCGGAAGTCTATGGAACGGTACGGTCTAGGATACGGGGCTTACAATACAGGACTAGAACACATAAATACATCTAAAGAGCCAAGTAAGGATCCAATAGACAAGATGCCTTACATGAGTGTAGTAGAGCTCTTGCAGCTCAACTAATAAATAAATTTCTTCCTATGCTTTAGTAGAACCATTGATACTTAAACATATTATTTAATTTCGTAATAAGTCACCAACTAAGAGGACAAGTTAAATTGATTTTTATGATGATTGGAACTCCATCTATCAAGTTTAATTTATTTTACTTTTGTGTGATGTATACTCATGGGAATATGAATGTGATGATGTTAAATACTTGAGAGCATACCTATGTGTACTTTCATTAACACCTGGGCATACTCTCGAGTATATCCAAACTTAAATAGGCTTATGGTTGTGTGGATAGAGAGGCCCTAATTGATTGTGCTTTAGTTCTCCTTATGAGCCTTCTGAATAGCTATTGAATGTAGGTATAGCTTGGTTTCTCCATCGGGGTCCTTAAAGTACGCACGATCTAACAAGTGATCCATTGTGTCTTCTTGAGACATGAATATCATGTGAATAGGTGTAACGCCCCAGATTTTGAGGGTTAAGAAAAGTTCAACTCCTGAGATCCAGCACATCACTTATGCAACATGGATAATGATATTTAAATATTATCCATATTAATATATTAAACATGAGTGGGATTATACTAAAATAACATATCATACTCTAGAGATAATGTAATTAAGCAATTGAAAGTCTGAAGTGTATGTATTGAAATAAGTAAGCGGTTCACTACCTCTAGAGTATGATGATGTAACATGGTTTAATATATACAAGGTTTGTTTCAACATATACAAAATGTCAAAATGTAGGTGTCCAGCTAATCCGTATGACCCTGTAATCTCGTTGAATCAGTATAAGGTCTACGTAGACCCGCCTGATAGCTGAACATAGGAGAATTCCTCCTCCTCATCTATGAAATCCAACTCAGCTGCATAGACTTCGTTATCACCTGCATCTACAATAGAGTCTGGTTGGTGTTTTAAAACACCGTCCCAGGGTGGGAGTGAGTGATCAACTCAGTGGTACTATAAGGCAAAGGTTAACATGTTATTAATTCAATCAAGTAGTAATGATAAAGCAGTACAACAATCATTTCCTAACTAATCTTGTTAATGCAGGTATAGTATGCAGTAATGATGTATGCCCTTGCACAAAGCTCCTTTACAAGCGACTCCGGCAACCAAGTTCGCGTATAACAACCTCTCTAAAGTGTAACTTCCTCACCAAAGCACATGCAATGCGGTGCATGGTCGTGTTATCCGAGTACTTAATTAAGCTTAAACATACAGGAAATTTAGAAAGCTAAGGTACCTCCCTTTATATCATTAACCCAAACAAAGATCCATCTAGGGTCGTCAATCCTAGTTAATCACATATGATAGGCAAGTTGTAAGGCATCACCCCTAATGAAAACCATTCGATAGGCAAATTCATTGTTTATACTCACGGTCACTACGGGGAGGCTCGTCACCTCATCATAAGCTGACAGCTCGTACATGGTGTCCCATACCAATCTGGTTGCTCACTGGTCACTACGGGGAGGCTCGTCACCCCAGCGTAGGCCGACAACTCGACCACAATGTCCTATACCACCATGCCCAGCTCATAAGTCTTAGAAGATCATGGTACCATGATTGAAATAGTTTTTTACATTGGTAAGTGCTACCTTAGATTCAAGTAGTTATATCCATATGTGGTAAACACATAATAGGCCAATCGGTTTATTAGATAAGTTCGATTGGTATGAGCGCACGCTGACTTAATCGACATGGAGTACATAAGCACCTCACGTGACCTAACCACTTTCAAAAACTGTCGTACGACCCAGATTCATCGAATGTATCAAATATGGTGAGACTAATTCAGTCACTCGAACGGGAACTGTTACCGATTGCCTGAACTATGTTGTAGTCTTAATCTTACTCAGATGTACTGTGTAAATACATGTGGTAATCATATCAGCATTTAACAAATAATTCAAGTGAATTCTTCATTTAAGCATTGCATCAAACACATTGAACATGTTAAAAAACATTTACATTTTATCCATAAATCGTGTAGTTGAAATTACGATTACATGAAGGAAACTATATATATGGATAAGGTAATTGAGAATCTTATCTCAATACCCTTATTAAATACAATTCATCAATAATTTCTCATTCAAACATTTTATCAAACACTTAGACTACACATTACCAAATACATAGACTAGATTAGTTACAACATATATTATGGCAAATCCTTACACAAAGAGATCATCATACATACGACAAGCATGAATCCTAGATTTACAATCATGACAAGTGCAAATCACAATTTCATGTTCATTCAAACATTTTAACAAACACATGGAATGCATCTTGTATTCAACATAATTCACACATGCATAATATATCGAATACGTCGTATCTAAAACAATATGGCAGCAATCAAGTCAGACAAAAATCATTAGCTGACATTGAAAGTTTTGAAAATCATAACCTAAATGTTTATAGTCCCCACCTTCTGTCAGAATACTCGATTCGGACTCAGTTCAAACACTACGTTCCCGAATACAGAACGTCGGGCACCTAAGTAATGAAATAGGTTAACTATTTCATCGATTACTCTATTTAGATCTCTAAATCAAGATTACGGTTAGATTTTCTTACCCAAATCAAAGTTGAAACAGGTTGCGTAGCGAAGTGGGTAGGTGAATCAGTGCGTAGAGTTGTGGAAAGGAATCCCAGCAAAGATCTCTAAGAATCCTTCTTCCTCTCTCTCTCTCTCTCTCTCTCTCTCTCTCTCTCTCTCTCTCTCTCTCTCTCCACCCCCCCCCCCCTTAGGACTTTTAGAAAATTCGTATGAGGGAGAGATGGGGTGGTTTAAGGGCTTTATATAGGCCCAAACTGATGCAAATGGCCCCAGGGCCATGGTATACTAAATTTACGTCAAAAGGGCGGCTGTTTTTGGCAAACGGGGCTCATCAGGAGGTCCATTACTCACCTACATTACAGAATAAGTTCCTTGATAATGGATCTATGTCAGGATGTGATTTTAACGTGATTGGATAGGCCGATCAGCCGTGGAGGACCCATGTCAGATCAATGGTCATGCTTGCTCGATCGGGGCCACAAGTATACGAATATGAGCAAAAAAATTTCCTTTTCCCCTGGGTGAAGTTTAGTCAGAAACTGACGATCTGAAATCCTTAATATCAGGCATAAGCAAAAGGCCCAATTTACTTAAGTTTCATTTTATTTTCTAAAGATATTTGTGTTTCTCACACACTTTACTCAAGGCTCAAGTTGTGCATTTTTGGATATTATTTCGGCTTGATTCCCGCGATGGTTGTCAATCCCAGTAAGATGGTCATAACCCTATAGTTTCACAATCGTCGAACTTTTGACGTACGGTTTCGGTCCGATACGGAGTTTCAATGTGCTCCCAAGAGCAATAAGCTTTTGGGATTATTCCAAGGTTTAAAAGTAGTGTTGAGTTAGCGGTATTGGTGGTTTTGGATTTTTCCATTTATGTAAATAGTTTTTTAAGTTGAATCCACTGATTAATTTAGTGAGTACTTAATTAATTTTCACCTAAATCTCTACAGAATATGGTCCTAAGGGATTTCCGCCTGAGGTGGTACTTGGGTCTTTGTACGGATTTTTTTCGAGACGTAACAATAGGTGGTGGATCTTATGGTTTGAATGTTTCATCAAGTGTTTGAAAGACCAACCAACACATTTGAGGTTTTCATTTGGTTAACCAAATTTTTCAACCATTAACTTTCATTTTCCACCAATGATTTGTTTTAAATCGAACTTAATGGACATCCAATGGTTGAGATTTTATATTATCCATACCTTGGGTATTATGTGCATTGTCCAAGGATGAAGATCACTAATAGTGGAGGGATTTGGACTATTGGGGTGCATAGTTTAGGTAGGTATACAAACATCCTTCACAGTAGAGTACGTAGATTTTTGTAAGGTGGAGAAGCACCATATGGGTGAATCCTCCTATGACCCCAACTTATTATATTTAAGATCATATTTAAGGAAAGGAGCTACAGACATCCACACCTCTCCCCCCTGGGATGTCCAAGTTAGAGTAAAAAGTTAGAGAGAGAAAAGTGAGAAGGAAGAGAAAGGGAGGGATTGGGCCACGCTCAATGCTCTCATCATAAACACATTCACATCTTGTGTGTGGTCCATCTCACGTACGGCTCAAGGGTTACATTTGACCCCTACCGAGATCTTGACTAAGGCTCTTAATTCCCTTTGTCTAGAATAGATTCAGGAGAGATTCCTTATGAGATCATTAGCGGCACATGATCAATAGTTCACCATCAAGTATAATTTTTAATTTAGTTAAACTATATATTTTTTTTTTTTCATTTCAAAGTCCAACCATCAACTTAGATGTGGAGTATTCATTAGGTGGGGCCCATTTGATGTGGATTGTCCATCGTGCAGGGCCACACTTTGATGTGGGTTGTCCATCATGTGGGGTTCACCTTCGATGTGAATTGCCCATTATGTTGGGCCACCTTGATGTGGTTTATGTATTTTGTGACGCCCCGCCTTTAATATGGGTGTTATTCATCATGTGGGCCACTTCGATGTCAACCATCCATCATGTGGGCCCTTCTTCAATGTCCACCATCCATAATGTGGGCCCCACTTTTAACGTGGACCATTTATCAATGTTTGCCCCCACATTCAATATGGGTAGTTCATCATGTGGGCTCACCCTAATGTTAACTATTCATCATATAGGCTCACCTTTAATATCCTCCTTCCATTATGTCAATCTTATCTTTAATGTGGAGAAGAGAAGAGGGCAATATGGGAATTTCTTAAAAAGTTTAGGGACAAGCTTGTTTCTAAAAAAGCCCTAAATTGTTCACCTACTTCAATAAAATATGCTCTTAAACAAAAAGTAAACTCTTCATGCCTATGGAATTAAAAGGTACATTTTTTTTAAACATCTAAATTAAGTAGATATAAAATTAGACCATTTCTATACAGTCTATTTTCAAAAAAAAAAAAAAAACTTATTTATTTAGAAATAAGAAAAATTAGCTCTTATTTGTGGGGATACTAAAAACCTCTTAGGTAAACGTTGTCAAATGTCACTCGAATGCTATTTTACTTGATGTCCATTTTGAGCTTTGGAACTTGTTTCGTAGTGACTAAGCTGTGAGATTAATATGGTACTCTAAAATATATTACTGTTGGGCCCCTACTTTTGGTTTGTTAACACCATATATATAACACATTTTTAAAAGGAAAAATAAATACAAGGTTGTCTCTATAAAAGTAACCCTAGGTGGATGGGAATATTTTATGTAAACAAGTGTTTTACACCTATTTCAGGGTGATAAGCACTAGATTATCTTGTTATTGTATATATGTTCCACACATGTCACATGTGGTAATGTGAATAAGTGATTATTATACATCATCAAGCAACCCACACATCCCATATGTTTTAATATGCTAATGTGTCCACTTGATATATGTGTCGCATATATCATTGTATATTTTCAAACATTTTGTATATGTCATTCTTAATGTATACAAGACTCAAATGTCCACATATGTCAATGCATTAATAGGAGTGTCAATGAGCCAGGCTTAGGCCTACCAAAATCAAAATTTTGAATAGGCCTAGCCCAATAGCCCAGCTCAAAATAGTTCAAAATATGGGCTGAGACCAACCTTAGGCCCTGCCCATTGACAACCCTATGCATCGAGGTTCATCGCATATGCTTATCTATACATAACCTGCAAAGAAACAACTGTGATTGTCACTAAATGGGGCCCTTAGCTATGCCTTGAGTAAGATGAAAAGGAAGGGTCCTAAAAGGAAAGAAAGGCATCAACACCAAAGAGAAGAGGGAGAATAGGGCAAACTATGCCAACTGCAACGAAGGTGTTGTCATCTTCCGTAATGGGCCTAAGGATCATGGATGTGGACGTTGTATTAGTGAGTAACTACTGGACGGTGCTTTATGGGCCTGACCATGATGTATGTATTTTATCCATGCCATCCATCCATTTTTACAGATCATTTTAGGGCTTAAGCTAAAAAATGAGATAGATCTAAATCTCATATGGACCACACCACATGAAACAATATTGATTGAACACCCACCATTAAAAAATTCTTGGGCCCACCAAAGTTTTTGATAAAGTGATGTCTGTACTTTTCCTTCATCCATGTATGTGACCCAATCAATAGGTTTTTGTTGTACCCTATTTCTGACTGTTCCTTTGAGCGCCAATTAAAGAGAGACATGTATGTTTAATTTTACATAAGTTGCATATTGTATGTAAAATATGTGGAGATACCCGAAGAGGATTTTACAGGTATATAGCTGATGTTTGTCAACCAATGCCATGTCATCCATAAAGTAATCATGGTCGACAAAAACATGGACAAGTCAACAAGGAAGCTTGGAGCGGTTATCTGTATAAGTGGAAAGCTAAGAAGGAAAGGCTCGGGGGAGGTCAGTAGTGTTAAAGCGGTTATAGCAACCATTATAATGTAAGAAGTATCTAGACTATTAGGTTAAGGCTATAACTAAGAAAGGAGTTCATCAAAAGAAGGGGTTTATACCAACCAAACCAAACCAAATCTATATTTCAATTATATATCATTTACATTCCTTAGTGTACTATTTACCTTTATCTGTCATTTATATTCTTAAGTGTAATCCATAACAATAATCAAGTAGTTGCTAAATTTAGTTATAATTTGAGTTTATGCTCATACACTGGATTTAATTCAAGTATCAAGCAAAGTTCTACATCTAAAGAGGCATTTTGTAGTTGTTCTCCGTGGCCAACTGTAAGAATTTTCTTTTTATTTTATCTGTACTGAAGAGAAAAAGTCTTTTCATGCAGAAGGCAGAGGTGTGACCCATTTTAAGAGGATAAACTCCACCCTATGACAATCGCCTAATCATCTTAAGCAACAATGTGCAAGTGGTTTAATAGGATCTCAATCATATATGGTCCATTTCTGACATATATGCCTATTTTGATGCTTGAGGTCGTAGTTGTTCAGTTTGAATTGAGCCGCACAATCAATTATGGCATGCCTACACTGATCGCGTGACTGAAATTGAAATAATAGTATCGATAATTTTTTGCACACTCGATGAGACTCTCACTCTAGTTTACTTACGGGTGTGACATTAAAATTAGATCAATTGCAAATATAAATAGAAGGAGCAATCGAGTTGCTAGGGCTGAACCCTCGACATCAACCACACCACCTCCGACCGAGGATATGCCAGTTTAAATGCCCGCTCAATTATTAAATTTAAATATTAGTCCAATACTCAGTCTCACTAACCAGGAAGGGGCATCGTCCTCTTAAACTGCTTCTATTGAAGAGCTAATGGTCAGATTTCAGGATGTGCAACTAAGCATCCACAATGTTCAGGAATATGGGAGATCTCAAGCAAACTTGGTACATGCTCAGGCTGAGAAATTTCGTATTAAAAATGATACTATAAACAAATGGATGACTAGCCAGGCTGAGGCCATGTACCGATTGATGTCCATGACATTGAAAGAGCACCTACGATAATGTAGTATAATGCGGATAAAAGTTCTGTTCGTAACATGATTCAGCCACTATCGATACCTCCCCTACAGCGGAACTCACCTCCCATCCTGATTCAGGATGGGAGGAATGCTCCACTGTATGTTGTGTTTAGGCGAGCAGAGTGAGAGCTTAAGAATTTTATTCCTAAAGTTCGAAATCATAGTATGCCAGGAAGACAACCTTTCTAGAATTTTTCCAAAAATCCATTGTTCCATGAGGGACCAAACCGGGTAGGTCTTGATTCGTCCCCAATGGTTGAACCGCAACAGATAGATCATGACCAGATCATGCAAATGGTCCAAATAATGATAGCCAAGTCATCAGTCCCAATACTATCATGGTCTATCATAAGCCATATCCTAATGGATTAACCGACAACATCCATTTCCAAGGACCTATTGACTAGATTTTTCCCTATTCTCCTGTGATCTTGGTCAATCGACCATCCAACACAGGTTAATTCACTATGCAGTGCAGTGACCTAGCTAACAATAAATATCACAAGTTGCAACAATTCGGTCATTCATTGACGGTAATGGCCTTTACATGGTACTCCAACTTACTGCCAAATTCAATCCATACTTGACATGAGATGGAAGAAAAATTCGATACCTAGTTCTTTTCTAAGGACAAGGAGATGACCATGGTCGATGTCTCACGTCTCTAATAGTTTCTTGAGGAATCTTTTAAAAGATCAAAAAGCTAGTGTAAAGCCATCACAACTTATGCTAAATTCATGCAACTTGCGTAGGACAGCCTGGAATACAAACTCTGAAAGAAATTCATCGGAACCTAGTTCATAGATTTGTATGATTAACCAGGAAAATTTACAAATATGAGGATATTCTCTAGGAAGGATCCAAGTAAAAAATTCAACAATCAAAACATATGACCATGACCCTAACTAAGAAATTGTGATTGTCGAGGTAGTGGCAAAAAAACCACTCATTTGTTCAGCATTGATCAAGAGGGAAACAATTGTCCACCATGTAAAAGGCTAAGAAGATATATACCTTTAATATCACACAAGCCAATGATATTTTTGAGATATTACTAGCAAGTAAGTTCATTGAAGTTCCCAATAATCACAAAATACACACGGTCAATGAATTAAAAAGGTTAAATATTGTAAATGGCATGGAACACATTCTCACTCTACTAACGAGTGTGTTGTGTCTAGGAACGTCATCCACTATAACATTAATCGTGGATTGTTCATTTTTTTGAAGAAGGGCAAAGAAGTAATGCTGATAGACACTTATCCATTCCAGCCTAATCTCAACGTCAATGTGGCCATGATGAATCTGTGGAAATTGGATTGACCAAGGAAAATGGTTGATGTTGGTCCGGGTCATTAGCACGATGTGTTATTCACAACCCTAAGTATAGGGTCGCGATGCAGTAATAATCTCGGTAAGACCGAGGTCGAATCCACAGGGACTGAAACTTGTACGTTTCTGAAATTAACTAGAAGTAAAACTAGAAGAAGATATAAAACTAATTCTAAAGTATTTGAGAGAGTAATTAAAACTAAGAATTTAAAGGTAGGAACTAGGGTGTCAAGGATCCACGTGTCGTGATCAGGGAGCCCTCTTGCTTGATTCAAGTAACACAATTAGAATTTGAGTCTTATCCTACCCAGTTGAAAAATATATCAATAAAATCAAATCTGAACTTCCATTGACCTAATTCTCAAGAAAGGAAAACTATGAAATTAGTAGAGATTTCATCACCAAATCATACCCAGGAGACAATGGCAAACAACAAGATTTACCAATCTTATAATCTCAAACAAGGAGAATTGTGAAGATTAAGGACTCCATCACCCTACCATGCCCAAGGGACGATGGTGAACAATGGGACTTACTAATTTCATAATCTCAAATTAGGAAAAAAAAGATACTTAAAGCTATTGCAGATCTACTGTAATTTGAGTCACAATAAACCATTAAAAATTGAAAGTATTCCTTAAATATTAAATTAGAATCCATGAAGTTCAACATAAACATAAATCGAAGCAATAGAAACATCTCATCATGCTACAAGCTTCACCTCTTAGCCCTAGCTAAGAGGTTTAGCCAATCATAGACATGATTGGACCAAAGTCTCTTGAGAAAAATATAAAAAAGACTAAGGAAGAAGAAGAAAAAATCTTGACAACGGCTTCTCTACCATTTTTCTCCACTCCTTAAACCCTAGAAGATGCATAGGAACATCCTAAGGAATCTTATTTATAGTTGTGGACCTACAACTTTCGCATCTAGTTGAAAAATACTATAAACTGCCTTAAATTTACACAATTTTTTAAAATAGACTTCACTCTGCATAGTTTTCCAAATTAGACTTCACTCTGTGCAATTTCACAAAATGATCAAGAGTTTCAAAATATACTTTTTCAAGATGATTTCAATATTCTTTTCTTCACTTCAAATCTTTGATTTTCTTCATTCCTCACTTGGTTTTCTTGGATCTTTGGCATGTGAATTCTTCAATCTTGGTCTCTTAAAATCCATCCCTTGCCTGGGTGATTCTTGAGCATCAAATTCATGCTTTTAGCACCCTTTTCAATCTAAGATCTTAAATTCACCTTGCAACACAAACATGAGTAAAATAGAACATTAAGCATTATCATGTTCATAAAACTAAGATATAAATGGGGGATAATATATAATATTTGACCCTCAACACAATCCCCAACTAGCATTTTGTTAGTCCTGAGTAAAGTATGTGCAAAATATTTCGAGAACTATAGGATAATTTCTATAAGCTCAAGTGATTGAAAAAAAAAATCCAAATAATAGAATTCTAAAATACATTAGTTTTATGCATTACCTTCTCCTAAACTCTAGCACTCATAAGTTTCATAATTAAGTTCAAAGTATTAATCCTCTAATTAGAACAATTCCAAACATTGAGTTTCATAGGTGTATAATGAGTTTAGACTTATCACAATTAAAGGTTCAATTCGTAACTTTCATGATAACATTGATAATTAAAAGAGCATTCAGGACAACCTAAACAGAAACTTGCCTTACAGTTAGTCTTTTAGTTCCCTCTTTTATTCATCTAGCTTTTGATTTTTCCATCGATGACTTTCACGCTATGTCAACCTTTTTAAAGATCTTTAATAGGTAGCCCTTTTCAACGACACCTATTTTTTTAGCGGTATTTTCTTTTTCTTTCTTTTCAATTCTTTCCAATGAACATGATGGACAAATCCCCAGTTTGGTTCCTTCCATGCTTAATAATCATCAAGTTAACAATTCAATATCAAACTGATACTTTAATGTGTAAGCTGGATGTGACATGTGAAATCATGACTCAATCAATATTTAAAACTTCCAATCGAGAATCAATGACTTAACTTAATTTTAAGATCTCTCAAGAGACTAAAATCCAAGAAACATAAGGCATCAACAATAAGTATCTTGTAATTCTAATTCATGGATTAACTTCAAGATCACTTAAATTTGTAGAAATTTCAAAAAATTTTCTCAATTTTTCATAACTTCACCCAAAGACTAAGAAAATAACTAATTAGCCTGCCTAATCCACACCCCCAACCTAAAATCTACATTGTCCTCAATGTAAAAGAGATATGAATTCAATGAAAATGAGGCAATGAAAAGAAAAGGGAAGTGGTGGAAAGGTATTACCTAAAGAAGGAATTTTGAGGTTTTTGTTTTCAAAATATCTCAATGTGAAGATGGGTTGGTACAAGAATTAAATTATCAGAAAGAAAACTTTCCTAAATGACAAAAAGAAAACTATCCTAAACGGAGAAAATCAAATTATCCTAATCCTAAATTCTTTGAAAATAATAAATCTAACTAGAAAAATAGAGAAAAACTACTTTGTCATGCTGCAAGGTTCCTCCTCCGGCCATTATCTTGATAAATTTCTCAGTAGGTTTCGTAATAAGATCATCCAAATGTCCTTTTTGCAATAGGTTTGGATGTCCTAGAGCATGATTTTTCAGAGAAATTTGTATACCTCAGCATAAAGTTTTCTTTTAATCTCCTGAGGTGTCTAAAGTACATATGACTCACCTGAGATAGAAAGTTTCAGAGTTAGTGTAACATAGTGAATAAGATACTACAAGTAGATAAAATTTAGAGAAATTCTCAGTAGGTGATGTAGTCTCAACATATGCCAAAGTTTCAGGCTTCAGTTCAACTTTCAGCTCATCCTCCCTTAATGGTAAACATTCAAGATCTATGGAAGGAGGGGCTTCAGAATAAGAATTTTCTCGGTCAGTAACAACCACTGAGGTATTATTTTAAAAGGCATTCATTATTTCTTTTATCATAGGATTATTTGAATCTACAAAATATGTCAAGCAATCTTTTAGAGAGTTGAGATAGTCAGTTGAGAGGCTCATTTTTCATGTTGAGGTCTGTGATGATATACCCAATAATTCCTTCGTCTTCTCTTAGAATAGAGGGAAACATGATCTCTTGCTCTTCACCTGGTGAGAGTCAATTGTTACCAGATATATCGTGCCTTGCCCTGCATAGATAGATTGTGGATCAGTAGGCGCATTGATGTGAATACTCTATTCATTATTACTACTCAGTAGAGGCATTATATCATCAAGCATTGATAACTCAGAAGGTAGCCCTAACCGAGTAGTTTCAAATTCTAAAGTCATCTCGAAAAACTTGTTCATCTCCCTAATTATATTATAATATAAATCAGGGGAGTGGTTTATACACGCTTCAAAAGACTCATGCGATTCACTTGGAAGGGACTCTTCCTCTACATATAAATCAAACATGTCAAATGGGTGGAGTAGATCATTATGCTCAACAATGTCCTATATCTCGTGATCACTTTCCTGAACCATAATTGAAATCGATTTCAATGAATCTCGGGTTGTAAACTCATGATTCTCATCCCAATACTTGTCATCTTCCAATTCATTACAGTTTACAAGTGGGATGAGATCACTTTCCTCACACTATTTTCCTAAGTTGAGTTGAGGCTTGAATAAACTAGCTTCTTTCTCCTCATTGAAGTCAAGTGTGTCATATGATTGGAGTGTGTCAGTGTCATTATATTTAAAAGAAACCCATGTCTCTTAATCATTCATTCGGATAGTCATCGATATCGACTCTTTGGAAAATTGAGTCGTGTGCTCGTTAACACAATCCAACTCTTCATTCTCAATTTTGGTACTCTCCACAAGTGAGTTAGGATCACTTTTCTCGCATTTTGTTTCTAGATTGGGTTGAGATTGTGATAACCTAGCCTCTTCAACCTTATCGAAGCACAATTTAATTGCTTCTAATAATTTCATCATGCCTGCTACAAGTTAGTTGAACTGTTCTTGATAGTCCGTGAAATTCAAACGTGAATCCTCTTAGATCGTTTCTTATTGGATTTCAAAGGTAAGGGATCCAAGAGAATAGTCACTATAATTAAATATTGGTTCATCTCTCCAATGCTGATGTTTTCACTAATCATAGTCGTACAGGTCAAAGGTGGGAGAGTTTGATGGTTGTTGGTACATATTATCATCCATAATATAATCTCTCATTATTTTCTTCTTGTCTGATGT
Source organism: Magnolia kwangsiensis (assembly GCA_037074715.1). NCBI lineage: Eukaryota > Viridiplantae > Streptophyta > Magnoliopsida > Magnoliales > Magnoliaceae > Magnolia > Magnolia kwangsiensis. The sequence continues at coordinate 104,177,059 of CM073574.1, forward strand.
ATGATAATAGTTCTCTCTCCCATAATTATGATAACCCTAACAATCATGTACTATTTTCTTAATATGTGGGGTGTAATTAGTCTCCTGCCTATGATCATGTAAGGACTTCTCAATCGATGGAGCATTGTATTCTGGTTGGTTCTCGATGATGGTTTTAGAAAAATTTTGAGACATATGTTGTTTCCTAATATAATCATCTGACGGCCCTTCATAATTTCTCGCATTCTCTAAAACTAGCTTAGCATACTGACGTTCTCACTCTTGCATATACATGGTGAAACTCTAATCCTGAACCTAATCCTAAAATAGAATAAAAGAAAATTCCTACAGCAATATGGAAAGTAAGTAAAGGAGAAGTTAGAAGGAGTTTACTGGTTTGAAGAGTTCTATGTTAGGATCCTACAAAACAGAAAACAATGTTAGTTTCTAAAAATAAATCAGAAAAAAAAAACCCTAACTTAAAATGAAAATAAAAAGTTAGTCCTAAAAATAAATTAGTTTCTAAAAATAAATTAGGAAAGTTTCTAAATCCAAAAATAGGAAGTTAGTTTCTAAAACAAATTAAGAAAGTTTCTAAATCTCGAAATAAAAAGAAAATTTAGTTTCTAAATCTAAAAATAAAAAAGAAAAATTAGTTTCTAAAAAAAATTAAGAAAGTTTCTAAATCTCGAAATAGAAAGAAAGAGAATCAAAAAGAAGTTATCAAATTAGAAGTTTCTATTTTTGGGATCCTACCGAAGAAAAAGGAAAGTGAATTAGTTTCTTAAAAAGAACTAAAAAACAACCTAGTTTCTAAAAAACGAAAAATGAAAGTTTCTAAAAATAGAAAGTAAGTTAATTTATAAAAATAGAAAAAGGAAAGGAAATTAGTTTCTAAAAATGGATTAGGAAAGTTTCTAAAAGATTAAAAAAATAGTTTCTAAATACAAATTAGGAAAGTTTTTATCCTAGAATTAGAAAGTAAATTAGTTTCTAAAAATAAAAAAGGAAAGTTTCTAAACCTAGAAATAGAAAGCTAAGTTAGTTTCTAAAATAATTCTGGAAAAAACCTAACCTAAAAATACAAAGTAGAAGAATCCTAGTTTTAACTTAATTCCAAAATTAATCAAATCCAGAAAATGCAATCGTCAATCCCCGACAACGACGCCAAAAACTTGTTTACAACCCCAAGTGTAAGGTCGCAATGTAGTAATAATCTCAGTAAGACCGAGGTTGAATCTACAGGAACTGAAACTTGTACGTTTCTGAAATTAACTAAAAGTATAACTAGATGAAGATGTGAAACTAATTCTAAAGTATTTGAGAGAGTAATTATGAATAGAGTAATTAAAATAAAGAATTTAAAGGTGGGAACTAGGGTGTCAAGGATCCACGTGTAGTGACTAGGGAGCCCTCTTGCTTGATTCAAGTAAACAAATTAGAATTTGAGTCTTATCCTATCCAATTTGAAAATATATCAATAAAACCAAATCTGAACTTCCATTGACCTAATTCTCAATAAAAGAGAACAATGATAATTGGCAGGGATTCCATCACCAAATGTAACACCCCGGATTTTGGCCAATCTGGGATTTGACGTCCTTAGGCAATGGGTCAATTAAAACACCTGAAAATTCACTTAGAACCCAATTCCATAGCCAAAGGAATCACTTAGGATTAATTCCTTTAGAAAATATGACTAGGTTAGCTAGTGCAACGTTAGAATAGCTGGGAAATGGTCCCTGATCGCTTTAAATACGTTCTACAAGGCCCAAAGCGAGTGGAACCAAGGGTGCTATAATGCTCTAAAGCCTCGGATCAAACTCTAAGCCGGTTTGTCCTCGGGACCTCCTTGAAACTTTGTATTGGATCTAGACCGCGCGTCGAAAGTCCGATACCTCCTATCTTAGACCGTTAGAACCGTCTAGCTGGACTTGACACTCATTCCGAAAATCAAGTCAAACCGATAATCACAGGCTATTTCATTGAGCCCGGACTGAAGAGAGTGTGAATAGGGACATAGTTGGAATTTCAAATTCAAATCTGGCACACAAATTTGACGCATCAGTATTAAGCATTTTGACCGTCAGAATACAGCCAAATTACACCCTTGGATCAGGAAAAATATCTATTATATATCACGAGACTTATAGGCCTGATCTTGGTGCGGTGACCGTTAAACTGAAACTGGGCCGCCACGTGCGATCTGGGAACCCAACCGGTCTGAAAACTGGATGTGTGCTAGATCCAGTATGCATGAGCTTAAGTCCGACCGCATTTGGCCTGGGGACCTCCAGAAATGCCCTTTTGGACCGAAACGGCCCCGATTTGGTTAGGCACCAAGTAAACATTGTTCCCAAGCCTATTTTGGAAATGTTTTAGGCTATAAAAGGGGTTGAAACCCCCACTCCTCTCTCCCATCCGAATTTGAGAGAAGCTCTAGCTTGGGAGAGAGAAAAAGAGTGAGAGATTGTGAGAGAGTGGGAGAGTTCTTCCCGCCACTTGTGCTACGTGTTGCACATGCTTAAGCAACACTCCTCTACCGCTTTCCCGGCGATTCCACCGCAATCCTAGGTAAGTAAAAACCCTAAATAGTTGGTGATTTGAGTTTTCCTTGTTTCCATAGCGATGTAGCTTATGGATCTTATGTATTAGGTTCCTTATTCGCCGTAGACGAAGCGTATACGCTCCGTTTCAATTTCCGACTCTACAAGACATAAGGTGCGGATAGTAGACGCTTTGATTGACTGTTTTCAAAGCTTTCAATGTCGTTTAATAGTAGATTCTTGACGGCAACGCCGTTTGACATGTACAACATGCTCTCCGTTTCCTGTTTCGTAAATTAACGAAGAATATGAGATTTAGGGCATTTTAGTCATTTGTAGGAAGTACCGTTTACATTCATATTTTGCTGATGTGATTGACATGGTTTGTTGTCGCATTAGGAAGTTAGGAATGCGTGCATAATTAGTTTGGCGAAGAGATTCGCCTAGTTGCGCACCTTGGGTCGACATACTATATGTAGACTTAAGTGTGTAGTGTATGTGTTTGTATAAATGCTTGTATTAGTATGTATTGAATTAAATGATGTTATTTGATAGTTTGTGATTGATTTTTCAATTATTATGCTGACCTAAATGATTTTCTACATGTTGACAAAATGCATGATTTCATTACATGCATGGAATGTATGTGCTTGAGGATTTGCTTAAGTTGAATATGCATGGGAAGTATGCCTTGAAGATTTGCTTAAGTTGAATGTTATAACATGTGCTAACATGCTCACATGATGTATTTTAATTCCAACACCTTTGTATAGTGTTAATGTAATTCCATAGATGTGTGGGACTTGACTTAGTCCAGGCAGTCGGTAACCGAGCGAATTCGTGGCTGACTGGTCATAGCCACGAACGACGCGTCGATGAATGTGATTCGTGTTGAGAGTTGGCGGCAGTGGTTAGGCCACGCGAAGTGTTTCACGCACTTCATGTCGTTCAATTCGAGATGCGATCGCACTAGTCGAGCCCGTCAAGTAACCCGACTGGCCGATGTTTGTTCACCTTGTATGTATCATAACTGCTTGAACCTAGGGTACTGAACTTACCATTGTAAACCCTGTTAACCATGGTACCTTGATCCACGAAGACTCATGAGCCGGGCATGGTGGTATGGGACACCGTGGTCGAGCTGTCGGCCTACGCTGGGGCCACAAACCTCCCCGTAGTGACCAGTGAGCACCTATGACTCGTGAGCAGATTATGGTGGTATGGGACACTATATTCTTGCTGTCGGCCTACACTGATAAGGTGATGGGGGAGCGGTGCAACGAGTGCGAGCAACAGCCCTGGCAGCCCTTTGTAGTGACCGCGAGCGTATTCTGAGTCTACGGGAGGCGACGACCCTTCCGTAGCAGTAGAGTACAGTAGGCCTGTATTGATAAGGTGATGGGGGAGCGGAGCAACGAGTGCGTGCAACAGCCCTGGCAGCCCTTGCAGCGACCTACAAAATATACATCGTATGAGATTACTAGGAGTGACGACCCTAGACAGGATCTGTGTTGGGATTGATACAAGGGAAGTACCTTAGTTTCCCAATCCTGCTGTTTGAATGGATTAATAACAACTTGGTAATCATATCACCATAGCATTGCATGTGCCTGGAAGATGTGGAGCACTCTAGGGAGTGTGGCATGCCGCGGTCGTAAGATGTTGCCGTATGAGGGTGATCGTCGGTGAGGGCATACATCACGTCATGTCATAAATGCATTAACAACAGTATTAGGATTGTTTGATTTACTGCTTTACTATTATCGCATGATTGATTTGATAACATGTTAATCTTTGCTCTATTATTCCACTGAGTTAGCTACTCACTCCCACGTTACGGGACGGTGTTCCGGACACCCACCAGACCTTTTTGTGATTGCAGATGATGGCGCGGCCTGTGAGGCAGAGCCGGACTTGATGATGATGAGGAGGATCCCTCCTTTATGCGTGTTCTGATCGACGGGATTACAGGGAGGTTGATTAGATACTTTGACATTTGTCATTTTATATTTTGTAGCGCACTCATGTATATTCGTTTCATCTACTTTTGGAGTATACATGTATGTATATAACCTGGTAACATGTTCACACTCTGGAGACATACAACAGTTTATATATGTTATACATACTATTACAGACTTCCGCTGGTTAATTTAACTGTCTCTGGAGTAGGATATGTTGTTCTGGCTTAATTTCACTCATGTTTAATACATTATCACAGACAACATTCAATCATACATATCTATGTTGCATAAATAACATTTTGGAACTCGGGAGTTGGGTTTATGCTCGACCCCCCGATTTTCGGGATGTTACAGATGGTATCAGAGCATGATTTGGATTAAACCGGGCCTGGGTTATGGTCACGCGACGCACGTTGTCGCTTCCTTTGACATAGGTGGGTGCGAGAAGGGTCTAGAAACACGTCCAGGATCGCAGATTCGCCGATAGGCGAAGTCTATTAGAATCGATCGCAAGATTGACTCTGTAACGCATCTCGGGTCGCGTAAGGCCACCCGAATCGCTGCTAAGCTATAGGAAGTTAGGTTGAGATGTCCTATGAGCGGTTTTAAACCGCAAAAGTAAAATCCTTGGGCCGTGGAATGACCACGACTCCAGTAATCAATCGCCAGGGCTTGAAAACCCCGTTTTGCCAAAAATTCTCAAAATTCCTCCTCTAAACACTTCAACCTTCAGTTTTTTTTTTATCCATTTCATGTTAGGCATCAAACCAAATATGAAAATAACACAAATTAGTACATTCACCAAATTTTACAGTGAATAGTAAAATTTCATGAAAAATGGCCATAAGGCCATTCTAACTTCACTTTCTTTAGCAACTAATGGTCTAGATGGATGTAATAGATCCTTCTACCCCAAAATCATATGCTGCATGATAGGGTTTTGTATTCGGGATTGAATATTGGACCCGAAAAGCCTCGAATGGATGTTAAAAATGTATTGGCCTCCCTAGGGCAATCTACAATGAACCAGAGTGTGCACCATACCTTTTTGGAATCCCTAGGCCAAGGGGAATCCATCCCATATGGCCTCAATGGCCAGTTTGCAATTTCATCGGCGATGCCATCGCCGGTTCGGCGATGCATCGCCGGTAAAACTCCTCGAATGGGTCTAAACTTTGGGCTGGATGAGTTTGGGGGCTAGGGTAGTCCCCTGGTATGCGGTCCGTACCTTGAAACTCCCTAAAAGATGTACTTCCTTCACAAAAGTCCCCTTTCCTAGCCCCATTTTCGTTTTCTTGCTGCCCTAACCAAAAATTGTGGTTCCAAACCACCCCTAGATCCATCTTTGGCCAAAAAAGACCACCCTCCATCATTCCTTTGAAGTTGGCAGCCCTCCCTCTTGAAGGTTTCGTCCGTTGGAGCTCCTAAAACCCCCAAATCGAGCCGAATTCGTGAGGTGCTCCATTCCCCTTTTTCGTTTTCATTTCTTTCTGAAAATACATCCTAGGGGAGCTTGAAGCATCCCTCTACAACGCCTAGATCTCCCTTTTCTATTTTGGTTAGCCATTTCCTTGCATTTCTCCCATTTTTCATTGCTATTGTTAAGCTATTTTAGCCTTTTTCTCCTTTTCCACCATCCTCCTTCTCATGTCCCTTTTATTGGAGACTTTACCCTCTTTTTGGGTCTTAGAATCGTGCTAACCTCAAATCCCATTTCTCAACTTTCTCCGTGTGAGAAGTAGTGAAAATACTTGGCCGATAGAGCTCGAATGGGCAACAGACAGTACTGAACTTGATAGTATTCAAGAAGGTCAGTTGGGACCCTGGTAGAAGTCCTTTGGTAGAATTAGGCATCTATGTCGTTGCCCTTTTTCTTGTTTGATTACTGTTTGAAATTTCTAGGTTGTTTTGTTTTTAGGTAGAAAAATGTGTTTGTGTTGTGGTTTGGGCTTAATATAGCCAAAATTTGTTGAATGGAATGCATGTTGTTTCATTTCGTTATAAGATATTGTTTCTAGATTGGGAGTATTATAACTCCCTGAGATCCGTCCTACAAATTAGTTTTTATCCCACCCCACCCTCCTACCAAGCATGCCACTTCCAATCCCACTATGGGACTAAGAATGCGGTTCTATTTAATACAACTGAATGCTACTGGCCACATAGGCCCTTGGCGTTTTGGTCCTAGAGTTAGTACTTCTAGAGTTGAAGAGTCTGACGACATAAGGAATCCAATTCCATTTAGACAATCTTGACCCTAAGCGATAGAACAACTCTCTGTAGTAGAAATGGTATGGAAAGCCATTTACCGTATAATCTTAAGCTATAGATTATAGCTACTGGGTTACAGACTAGCGTACTAGCTACCTAGAGTAGGGTAAAGTCTGTATATGTTAAGGAATGATAGATTAGATTTGATTGGAATGAGACTCCCTTCCTTGGATAGATCCCCTTATGACTTATAGACTCCTGTTGTTGCCCATAGGAAGGAACCATACACTCTCAGGGAACATTTATAACTCCCTCAGATTGAACTTAGAATGTACTAGCACGCCCCCTAGAATTGCCTTCCCCAAGGGCTTATTGCATTCGAGAATGCGGAATAAAGGAACTACATGTAAGCGATGTATTCGCGGTCTGAATCGACTTCTTAATCCTAGTGGTTACCAATAAATCCAATGCTCTGATCAAGCAGAAGATCGGAATCGACTCGGATTAAGAATTGATACAATAAATCTTCTGTCCTAGCTAGACAGAAAGTCTATGTATCCGGCTCAGACCCATTACACAACCTTTCTTCCGTGTTGGCTCGACCATCTACAACTAAACAGGATCATAGTGTCTTTGGGAAATGGCGAGGACTTAAAGCCAGTAGGGAATTAGGCGTCTTGCCACCAACTCATACCTGCCCCTGAACCTATCCACAATAGAGCTTAGGCTCATCTCTATCGCCATAGATACCAATGCCATAGAACGCATCATTAGCATGGAAAGCCACTGTAATGAGAGGTTGTTCCCTAATTCATGTCAAAGATAGCCCCTAAGTTGCACCTTGTTCCGATATATAGAGCGATGCATAGATTCTTGAATTTAAGAAAAACCAAGTTTTAAGGGGGGTAGAACGAATTTAGTCCAATCCAGATAGGTTAGTCAACGCTACCGTTCGATCAGAGTGGCGTAGCGGAAGCGTGGTTAGGCTTTTCCCCACTGGCCCAAGATCGAAACCTTTGATTTAGGTTATGCGTAAAGGTTAGGTCGCTAAATAAGATTTGAACCTTCCTTAGAATGTCAATACTAAAGTCTCTCTAGGTACTCCTTGCCCTTTGCCAATGTCGGGGACGACATTGTGTTTTAAGGGGGGTAGATTGTAACACCCCGGATTTTGGCCAATCTGGGATTTGACGTCCTTAGGCAATGGGTCAATTAAAACACCTGAAAATTCACTTAGAACCCAATTCCATAGCCAAAGGAATCACTTAGGATTAATTCCTTTAGAAAATATGACTAGGTTAGCTAGTGCAACGTTAGAATAGCTGGGAAATGGTCCCTGATCACTTTAAATACGTTCTACAAGGCCCAAAGCGAGTGGAACCAAGGGTGCTATAATGCTCTAAAGCCTCGGATCAAACTCTAAGCCGGTTTGTCCTCGGGACCTCCTTGAAACTTTGTATTGGATCTAGACCGCGCGTCGAAAGTCCGATACCTCCTATCTTAGACCGTTAGAACCGTCTAGCTGGACTTGACACTCATTCCGAAAATCAAGTCAAACCGATAATCACAGGCTATTTCATTGAGCCCGGACTGAAGAGAGTGTGAATAGGGACATAGTTGGAATTTCAAATTCAAATCTGGCACACAAATTTGACGCATCAGTATTAAGCATTTTGACCGTCAGAATACAGCCAAATTACACCCTTGGATCAGGAAAAATATCTATTATATATCACGAGACTTATAGGCCTGATCTTGGTGCGGTGACCGTTAAACTGAAACTGGGCCGCCACGTGCGATCTGGGAACCCAACCGGTCTGAAAACTGGATGTGTGCTAGATCCAGTATGCATGAGCTTAAGTCCGACCGCATTTGGCCTGGGGACCTCCAGAAATGCCCTTTTGGACCGAAACGGCCCCGATTTGGTTAGGCACCAAGTAAACATTGTTCCCAAGCCTATTTTGGAAATGTTTTAGGCTATAAAAGGGGTTGAAACCCCCACTCCTCTCTCCCATCCGAATTTGAGAGAAGCTCTAGCTTGGGAGAGAGAAAAAGAGTGAGAGATTGTGAGAGAGTGGGAGAGTTCTTCCCGCCACTTGTGCTACGTGTTGCACATGCTTAAGCAACACTCCTCTACCGCTTTCCCGGCGATTCCACCGCAATCCTAGGTAAGTAAAAACCCTAAATAGTTGGTGATTTGAGTTTTCCTTGTTTCCATAGCGATGTAGCTTATGGATCTTATGTATTAGGTTCCTTATTCGCCGTAGACGAAGCGTATACGCTCCGTTTCAATTTCCGACTCTACAAGACATAAGGTGCGGATAGTAGACGCTTTGATTGACTGTTTTCAAAGCTTTCAATGTCGTTTAATAGTAGATTCTTGACGGCAACGCCGTTTGACATGTACAACATGCTCTCCGTTTCCTGTTTCGTAAATTAACGAAGAATATGAGATTTAGGGCATTTTAGTCATTTGTAGGAAGTACCGTTTACATTCATATTTTGCTGATGTGATTGACATGGTTTGTTGTCGCATTAGGAAGTTAGGAATGCGTGCATAATTAGTTTGGCGAAGAGATTCGCCTAGTTGCGCACCTTGGGTCGACATACTATATGTAGACTTAAGTGTGTAGTGTATGTGTTTGTATAAATGCTTGTATTAGTATGTATTGAATTAAATGATGTTATTTGATAGTTTGTGATTGATTTTTCAATTATTATGCTGACCTAAATGATTTTCTACATGTTGACAAAATGCATGATTTCATTACATGCATGGAATGTATGTGCTTGAGGATTTGCTTAAGTTGAATATGCATGGGAAGTATGCCTTGAAGATTTGCTTAAGTTGAATGTTATAACATGTGCTAACATGCTCACATGATGTATTTTAATTCCAACACCTTTGTATAGTGTTAATGTAATTCCATAGATGTGTGGGACTTGACTTAGTCCAGGCAGTCGGTAACCGAGCGAATTCGTGGCTGACTGGTCATAGCCACGAACGACGCGTCGATGAATGTGATTCGTGTTGAGAGTTGGCGGCAGTGGTTAGGCCACGCGAAGTGTTTCACGCACTTCATGTCGTTCAATTCGAGATGCGATCGCACTAGTCGAGCCCGTCAAGTAACCCGACTGGCCGATGTTTGTTCACCTTGTATGTATCATAACTGCTTGAACCTAGGGTACTGAACTTACCATTGTAAACCCTGTTAACCATGGTACCTTGATCCACGAAGACTCATGAGCCGGGCATGGTGGTATGGGACACCGTGGTCGAGCTGTCGGCCTACGCTGGGGCCACAAACCTCCCCGTAGTGACCAGTGAGCACCTATGACTCGTGAGCAGATTATGGTGGTATGGGACACTATATTCTTGCTGTCGGCCTACACTGATAAGGTGATGGGGGAGCGGTGCAACGAGTGCGAGCAACAGCCCTGGCAGCCCTTTGTAGTGACCGCGAGCGTATTCTGAGTCTACGGGAGGCGACGACCCTTCCGTAGCAGTAGAGTACAGTAGGCCTGTATTGATAAGGTGATGGGGGAGCGGAGCAACGAGTGCGTGCAACAGCCCTGGCAGCCCTTGCAGCGACCTACAAAATATACATCGTATGAGATTACTAGGAGTGACGACCCTAGACAGGATCTGTGTTGGGATTGATACAAGGGAAGTACCTTAGTTTCCCAATCCTGCTGTTTGAATGGATTAATAACAACTTGGTAATCATATCACCATAGCATTGCATGTGCCTGGAAGATGTGGAGCACTCTAGGGAGTGTGGCATGCCGCGGTCGTAAGATGTTGCCGTATGAGGGTGATCGTCGGTGAGGGCATACATCACGTCATGTCATAAATGCATTAACAACAGTATTAGGATTGTTTGATTTACTGCTTTACTATTATCGCATGATTGATTTGATAACATGTTAATCTTTGCTCTATTATTCCACTGAGTTAGCTACTCACTCCCACGTTACGGGACGGTGTTCCGGACACCCACCAGACCTTTTTGTGATTGCAGATGATGGCGCGGCCTGTGAGGCAGAGCCGGACTTGATGATGATGAGGAGGATCCCTCCTTTATGCGTGTTCTGATCGACGGGATTACAGGGAGGTTGATTAGATACTTTGACATTTGTCATTTTATATTTTGTAGCGCACTCATGTATATTCGTTTCATCTACTTTTGGAGTATACATGTATGTATATAACCTGGTAACATGTTCACACTCTGGAGACATACAACAGTTTATATATGTTATACATACTATTACAGACTTCCGCTGGTTAATTTAACTGTCTCTGGAGTAGGATATGTTGTTCTGGCTTAATTTCACTCATGTTTAATACATTATCACAGACAACATTCAATCATACATATCTATGTTGCATAAATAACATTTTGGAACTCGGGAGTTGGGTTTATGCTCGACCCCCCGATTTTCGGGATGTTACAGATGGTATCAGAGCATGATTTGGATTAAACCGGGCCTGGGTTATGGTCACGCGACGCACGTTGTCGCTTCCTTTGACATAGGTGGGTGCGAGAAGGGTCTAGAAACACGTCCAGGATCGCAGATTCGCCGATAGGCGAAGTCTATTAGAATCGATCGCAAGATTGACTCTGTAACGCATCTCGGGTCGCGTAAGGCCACCCGAATCGCTGCTAAGCTATAGGAAGTTAGGTTGAGATGTCCTATGAGCGGTTTTAAACCGCAAAAGTAAAATCCTTGGGCCGTGGAATGACCACGACTCCAGTAATCAATCGCCAGGGCTTGAAAACCCCGTTTTGCCAAAAATTCTCAAAATTCCTCCTCTAAACACTTCAACCTTCAGTTTTTTTTTTATCCATTTCATGTTAGGCATCAAACCAAATATGAAAATAACACAAATTAGTACATTCACCAAATTTTACAGTGAATAGTAAAATTTCATGAAAAATGGCCATAAGGCCATTCTAACTTCACTTTCTTTAGCAACTAATGGTCTAGATGGATGTAATAGATCCTTCTACCCCAAAATCATATGCTGCATGATAGGGTTTTGTATTCGGGATTGAATATTGGACCCGAAAAGCCTCGAATGGATGTTAAAAATGTATTGGCCTCCCTAGGGCAATCTACAATGAACCAGAGTGTGCACCATACCTTTTTGGAATCCCTAGGCCAAGGGGAATCCATCCCATATGGCCTCAATGGCCAGTTTGCAATTTCATCGGCGATGCCATCGCCGGTTCGGCGATGCATCGCCGGTAAAACTCCTCGAATGGGTCTAAACTTTGGGCTGGATGAGTTTGGGGGCTAGGGTAGTCCCCTGGTATGCGGTCCGTACCTTGAAACTCCCTAAAAGATGTACTTCCTTCACAAAAGTCCCCTTTCCTAGCCCCATTTTCGTTTTCTTGCTGCCCTAACCAAAAATTGTGGTTCCAAACCACCCCTAGATCCATCTTTGGCCAAAAAAGACCACCCTCCATCATTCCTTTGAAGTTGGCAGCCCTCCCTCTTGAAGGTTTCGTCCGTTGGAGCTCCTAAAACCCCCAAATCGAGCCGAATTCGTGAGGTGCTCCATTCCCCTTTTTCGTTTTCATTTCTTTCTGAAAATACATCCTAGGGGAGCTTGAAGCATCCCTCTACAACGCCTAGATCTCCCTTTTCTATTTTGGTTAGCCATTTCCTTGCATTTCTCCCATTTTTCATTGCTATTGTTAAGCTATTTTAGCCTTTTTCTCCTTTTCCACCATCCTCCTTCTCATGTCCCTTTTATTGGAGACTTTACCCTCTTTTTGGGTCTTAGAATCGTGCTAACCTCAAATCCCATTTCTCAACTTTCTCCGTGTGAGAAGTAGTGAAAATACTTGGCCGATAGAGCTCGAATGGGCAACAGACAGTACTGAACTTGATAGTATTCAAGAAGGTCAGTTGGGACCCTGGTAGAAGTCCTTTGGTAGAATTAGGCATCTATGTCGTTGCCCTTTTTCTTGTTTGATTACTGTTTGAAATTTCTAGGTTGTTTTGTTTTTAGGTAGAAAAATGTGTTTGTGTTGTGGTTTGGGCTTAATATAGCCAAAATTTGTTGAATGGAATGCATGTTGTTTCATTTCGTTATAAGATATTGTTTCTAGATTGGGAGTATTATAACTCCCTGAGATCCGTCCTACAAATTAGTTTTTATCCCACCCCACCCTCCTACCAAGCATGCCACTTCCAATCCCACTATGGGACTAAGAATGCGGTTCTATTTAATACAACTGAATGCTACTGGCCACATAGGCCCTTGGCGTTTTGGTCCTAGAGTTAGTACTTCTAGAGTTGAAGAGTCTGACGACATAAGGAATCCAATTCCATTTAGACAATCTTGACCCTAAGCGATAGAACAACTCTCTGTAGTAGAAATGGTATGGAAAGCCATTTACCGTATAATCTTAAGCTATAGATTATAGCTACTGGGTTACAGACTAGCGTACTAGCTACCTAGAGTAGGGTAAAGTCTGTATATGTTAAGGAATGATAGATTAGATTTGATTGGAATGAGACTCCCTTCCTTGGATAGATCCCCTTATGACTTATAGACTCCTGTTGTTGCCCATAGGAAGGAACCATACACTCTCAGGGAACATTTATAACTCCCTCAGATTGAACTTAGAATGTACTAGCACGCCCCCTAGAATTGCCTTCCCCAAGGGCTTATTGCATTCGAGAATGCGGAATAAAGGAACTACATGTAAGCGATGTATTCGCGGTCTGAATCGACTTCTTAATCCTAGTGGTTACCAATAAATCCAATGCTCTGATCAAGCAGAAGATCGGAATCGACTCGGATTAAGAATTGATACAATAAATCTTCTGTCCTAGCTAGACAGAAAGTCTATGTATCCGGCTCAGACCCATTACACAACCTTTCTTCCGTGTTGGCTCGACCATCTACAACTAAACAGGATCATAGTGTCTTTGGGAAATGGCGAGGACTTAAAGCCAGTAGGGAATTAGGCGTCTTGCCACCAACTCATACCTGCCCCTGAACCTATCCACAATAGAGCTTAGGCTCATCTCTATCGCCATAGATACCAATGCCATAGAACGCATCATTAGCATGGAAAGCCACTGTAATGAGAGGTTGTTCCCTAATTCATGTCAAAGATAGCCCCTAAGTTGCACCTTGTTCCGATATATAGAGCGATGCATAGATTCTTGAATTTAAGAAAAACCAAGTTTTAAGGGGGGTAGAACGAATTTAGTCCAATCCAGATAGGTTAGTCAACGCTACCGTTCGATCAGAGTGGCGTAGCGGAAGCGTGGTTAGGCTTTTCCCCACTGGCCCAAGATCGAAACCTTTGATTTAGGTTATGCGTAAAGGTTAGGTCGCTAAATAAGATTTGAACCTTCCTTAGAATGTCAATACTAAAGTCTCTCTAGGTACTCCTTGCCCTTTGCCAATGTCGGGGACGACATTGTGTTTTAAGGGGGGTAGATTGTAACACCCCGGATTTTGGCCAATCTGGGATTTGACGTCCTTAGGCAATGGGTCAATTAAAACACCTGAAAATTCACTTAGAACCCAATTCCATAGCCAAAGGAATCACTTAGGATTAATTCCTTTAGAAAATATGACTAGGTTAGCTAGTGCAACGTTAGAATAGCTGGGAAATGGTCCCTGATCGCTTTAAATACGTTCTACAAGGCCCAAAGCGAGTGGAACCAAGGGTGCTATAATGCTCTAAAGCCTCGGATCAAACTCTAAGCCGGTTTGTCCTCGGGACCTCCTTGAAACTTTGTATTGGATCTAGACCGCGCGTCGAAAGTCCGATACCTCCTATCTTAGACCGTTAGAACCGTCTAGCTGGACTTGACACTCATTCCGAAAATCAAGTCAAACCGATAATCACAGGCTATTTCATTGAGCCCGGACTGAAGAGAGTGTGAATAGGGACATAGTTGGAATTTCAAATTCAAATCTGGCACACAAATTTGACGCATCAGTATTAAGCATTTTGACCGTCAGAATACAGCCAAATTACACCCTTGGATCAGGAAAAATATCTATTATATATCACGAGACTTATAGGCCTGATCTTGGTGCGGTGACCGTTAAACTGAAACTGGGCCGCCACGTGCGATCTGGGAACCCAACCGGTCTGAAAACTGGATGTGTGCTAGATCCAGTATGCATGAGCTTAAGTCCGACCGCATTTGGCCTGGGGACCTCCAGAAATGCCCTTTTGGACCGAAACGGCCCCGATTTGGTTAGGCACCAAGTAAACATTGTTCCCAAGCCTATTTTGGAAATGTTTTAGGCTATAAAAGGGGTTGAAACCCCCACTCCTCTCTCCCATCCGAATTTGAGAGAAGCTCTAGCTTGGGAGAGAGAAAAAGAGTGAGAGATTGTGAGAGAGTGGGAGAGTTCTTCCCGCCACTTGTGCTACGTGTTGCACATGCTTAAGCAACACTCCTCTACCGCTTTCCCGGCGATTCCACCGCAATCCTAGGTAAGTAAAAACCCTAAATAGTTGGTGATTTGAGTTTTCCTTGTTTCCATAGCGATGTAGCTTATGGATCTTATGTATTAGGTTCCTTATTCGCCGTAGACGAAGCGTATACGCTCCGTTTCAATTTCCGACTCTACAAGACATAAGGTGCGGATAGTAGACGCTTTGATTGACTGTTTTCAAAGCTTTCAATGTCGTTTAATAGTAGATTCTTGACGGCAACGCCGTTTGACATGTACAACATGCTCTCCGTTTCCTGTTTCGTAAATTAACGAAGAATATGAGATTTAGGGCATTTTAGTCATTTGTAGGAAGTACCGTTTACATTCATATTTTGCTGATGTGATTGACATGGTTTGTTGTCGCATTAGGAAGTTAGGAATGCGTGCATAATTAGTTTGGCGAAGAGATTCGCCTAGTTGCGCACCTTGGGTCGACATACTATATGTAGACTTAAGTGTGTAGTGTATGTGTTTGTATAAATGCTTGTATTAGTATGTATTGAATTAAATGATGTTATTTGATAGTTTGTGATTGATTTTTCAATTATTATGCTGACCTAAATGATTTTCTACATGTTGACAAAATGCATGATTTCATTACATGCATGGAATGTATGTGCTTGAGGATTTGCTTAAGTTGAATATGCATGGGAAGTATGCCTTGAAGATTTGCTTAAGTTGAATGTTATAACATGTGCTAACATGCTCACATGATGTATTTTAATTCCAACACCTTTGTATAGTGTTAATGTAATTCCATAGATGTGTGGGACTTGACTTAGTCCAGGCAGTCGGTAACCGAGCGAATTCGTGGCTGACTGGTCATAGCCACGAACGACGCGTCGATGAATGTGATTCGTGTTGAGAGTTGGCGGCAGTGGTTAGGCCACGCGAAGTGTTTCACGCACTTCATGTCGTTCAATTCGAGATGCGATCGCACTAGTCGAGCCCGTCAAGTAACCCGACTGGCCGATGTTTGTTCACCTTGTATGTATCATAACTGCTTGAACCTAGGGTACTGAACTTACCATTGTAAACCCTGTTAACCATGGTACCTTGATCCACGAAGACTCATGAGCCGGGCATGGTGGTATGGGACACCGTGGTCGAGCTGTCGGCCTACGCTGGGGCCACAAACCTCCCCGTAGTGACCAGTGAGCACCTATGACTCGTGAGCAGATTATGGTGGTATGGGACACTATATTCTTGCTGTCGGCCTACACTGATAAGGTGATGGGGGAGCGGTGCAACGAGTGCGAGCAACAGCCCTGGCAGCCCTTTGTAGTGACCGCGAGCGTATTCTGAGTCTACGGGAGGCGACGACCCTTCCGTAGCAGTAGAGTACAGTAGGCCTGTATTGATAAGGTGATGGGGGAGCGGAGCAACGAGTGCGTGCAACAGCCCTGGCAGCCCTTGCAGCGACCTACAAAATATACATCGTATGAGATTACTAGGAGTGACGACCCTAGACAGGATCTGTGTTGGGATTGATACAAGGGAAGTACCTTAGTTTCCCAATCCTGCTGTTTGAATGGATTAATAACAACTTGGTAATCATATCACCATAGCATTGCATGTGCCTGGAAGATGTGGAGCACTCTAGGGAGTGTGGCATGCCGCGGTCGTAAGATGTTGCCGTATGAGGGTGATCGTCGGTGAGGGCATACATCACGTCATGTCATAAATGCATTAACAACAGTATTAGGATTGTTTGATTTACTGCTTTACTATTATCGCATGATTGATTTGATAACATGTTAATCTTTGCTCTATTATTCCACTGAGTTAGCTACTCACTCCCACGTTACGGGACGGTGTTCCGGACACCCACCAGACCTTTTTGTGATTGCAGATGATGGCGCGGCCTGTGAGGCAGAGCCGGACTTGATGATGATGAGGAGGATCCCTCCTTTATGCGTGTTCTGATCGACGGGATTACAGGGAGGTTGATTAGATACTTTGACATTTGTCATTTTATATTTTGTAGCGCACTCATGTATATTCGTTTCATCTACTTTTGGAGTATACATGTATGTATATAACCTGGTAACATGTTCACACTCTGGAGACATACAACAGTTTATATATGTTATACATACTATTACAGACTTCCGCTGGTTAATTTAACTGTCTCTGGAGTAGGATATGTTGTTCTGGCTTAATTTCACTCATGTTTAATACATTATCACAGACAACATTCAATCATACATATCTATGTTGCATAAATAACATTTTGGAACTCGGGAGTTGGGTTTATGCTCGACCCCCCGATTTTCGGGATGTTACACCAAACCATGCCCAAGAGACAATGACAAACAACAAGATTTACCAATCACATAATATCAAAGCAGTAGAATTGTGAAGATTAGGAAAGATTTCATTACCCTACCATGCCTAAGGGACGATGGTGAACAACAGGACTTACTAATTTCACAATCTCAAATTATGAAAAGAAGATACTCAAAGCTATTGCAGATATATTGTAATTTGAGTTACAATAAACCATTAAAAACTAAAAGTATTCCTTAAATATCAAAATAAAATTCATGGAGTTCAACATAAACATGAATCAAAGCAATAGAAACATCTCATCATGCTACAAGCTTCACCTCTTAGCCCTAGATAAGAAGTTTAACCAACCGCAGACATAATTAGACCAAAGTCTCTTAAGAAAAATATGAAAACAGCTAAGGAAGAAGAAAAAAAACTCTTGGTGATGGCTTCTCCACCCTTTTACTCCACTCCTTAAACTCTAGAAGATGCTTAAGAACAACCTCGAGAGTCCTATTTATAGTTGTGGAACTTCAACTTTTACACTTAGTTGAAAAACTCTAGAAATTGCCTCAAATTTACGCAGTTTACTAAAATAGACTTCACTCTGCGTAGTTTCTCTAAATAGACTTCACTCTGTGCAATTTTACAAAATGATCCAGAATTTCAGAATATGTGTTTCAGAATGATTTCCGGATTCCTTTTCTTCACTTGAAATCTTTGATTCTCTTCATTCCTCACTTGGTTTTCTTAGATTTTTAGCATGTGAATTCTTCAATCTTGGTCTCCTAAGATCCATCCCTTGTCGTGGTGATTCTTGAGCATCAAATACATGCTTTTAGTACCCGTTTCAATCTAAGCTCTTAAATTCACCTTGTAACACAAACATGAGTAAAATAGAACATTAAGCATTATCATGTTCATAAAACTGATATATAAATGGGGGATAATACGCAATATTTGACCCTAAACATGTGTCACGACGACCTCGATCAAGGTAATACCAGTCCTATACAATGACTATAGAACAGTCGAGAACCACACAACACAGCTGTCAAGACTCGCCATTATGTGGTCGATGTGCCAGAATGACTCGAGATGTTGAAATCCTTCCTCTACCAGCAAGGTAGATCAAACATGCAATTTCAAAGGGGACCGATAAGAGAGATCCTCATCGACTGCAAAAAGCATTCTAGCCCCATGAGCACTAGCATTAGTAGAGGACTCTGACTTAAAGAATGGTTAAGTCACCACTAACTAAGAAAGAAGTCTAAAAAATGATATTGCATCCCAAATTCCTTACCACCCCTGAAGTAATGACTTGAACTCAGAAACGCCATTGGTAGTGGCATCAAGTAGCTTAAAAAAGAGAATTAGCAGAAATCGAGAATACATCTCTGTTAGGATCCATGTAGCCATGTCCATTCTAAAGAATTCGTCAAACAAAGGAATAGCTAACCGTAAACATGGTTAAAATAATCTTGAAACCTGTGGTGCACGATTAGGTCATGAAAGACGGTACCCAACCTAAAAATACAATATAATTGGGCAATATTGACAATCATGACGTCTTTTTGTTCTTAGGAGACAATTTACTGATTAAGCCGCTAATGGTAACAACTAGAGCATTGGAAGTGTCTTCACTCACTTTTAAGAAGATAGGGGCAACTTCAATGACCGTAAATAATATTGAGTGTTCTGGGATAGGTTTTAAGGAGTATCACAACTCAAAAACACTTAGGGGGCAATGTCTGGGTTCAGAGATCATTTTTGGATCATTGCCACCCGTGATGTTTAATTGCAACATGGTACGTACTCTCCCATCAGCTTTTTAAGCCAAGCCATCTTAGCCTAGTGAGATGGTGGGGACATAGAGGAATTGAGTCCTCTTATGCTAATACAATATACTTCTTTTTTCCTAGAAGATACAGTTGAGGAGCACTAAGAGTGAGCAAGACACCACAGGTAAATATTGTTACCATGGAGTCAAGGACGTCGTTTAAAAAAATAGTCCTTGAAAGGCCCACCCATGATATGACTCAGCATCTTAAACAATTGTACATATCTACTCCTCGAGGGCTGCCGAGTCATTAGAATATTGGTTGACAATGGGGCTATTGTTAATATTTTCCAAGTAAGAATGATGACAAAATTGAAAAAAAAAAAAAAAAAAAAACCATGTCAGATCTAATCCCAGTCGAGGTTATGGTCAGTAGCTTTTTTGGCATGTCACGAATATGCATGGTGTATTACCAGTCGACTTGACCGTAAGTACTAAAAGTGTGTTGGTTCCTTTCTTCGTGGTCGACACTTCTAGTTATAGTGCTCTACTCGGAAGGGATTGGATCTACTCGTTTGTGTGCATCCCATCATCCTTGCACCAATTTATAATATTCTGGAATCAGGATAAAGTTAGATTGGTTTTAGTCGATAACAAGCCATTCTTGGCTACATCAAATGCAAATGAAGCCAACTAACATGGGGATGAAGTAGGACCGATTTGTTTTATAAAAAGAAACAAGCATGGATGCTTGACTGGGATATATGTAAAAAAGATTCTAAACAGTATCGTGTGAGTGATTACTATTGTGATTCACCTAGTTAATAACCCGTCAAGGGACATTGTACCTTCTCCGTCAGTTTCACGCTGCACCATACTGATAAATGAGAAGCAATTTACATCTAGAATAAAAGGGCTTGAAGAGATCCTAAAAGAGGTTAACAATAGTTGCTTTGTAAATTTGGTCGATACAGTTGGTCCAGTTGGTAAAGTAGATGAAGATAAAATAGACATGGACTTGAAACAAACCCCTAATAAGGTGGAAGATTCTTAGGCTCAGGTTTATTATCCCTTGGTCGAGGTGAACCTAGGAATTGAGCAGAACCTAAAAATAAGCTTTTATCAGTGCATAGTTGAAGCTATAAGATAAAGCTAAACTCACCGGTTTGCTTAAAGATTTTTTCGATTATTTTGTGTGGGATTATCATGAAATGCTTGGACAGGATTGAAGCATAGTTGAGCATAGATTGCTAATAAAAGAAGACTATCAACCATGCAAGTAGTCACCCAGGTGAGTGACAACAGAAGTCACTCAAAAAATAAAGAAAGAGATCGAAAATTTACTAAAGGCTAGTTTCATTAGGCATATTAAGTACGTTAAATGGATCTCAAATGTGGACCCAATCATAAAAAAGAATGGTAAGATACGGGTATATATCGATTTTAGAAATTCAAATCTAGCTACACCCAAGGATGAATATCTAATGCCCATGGTAGACCAATTGATCGACAGATCAACTAGACACCAGATGATTTCTTTTATGGATGGCCACTCCAGGTATAATTAGATATATATTGCGCTCGATAATGTAGTAAAAATGATATTTAGGTGTCCTAGGACTTTGGGAACCTACTGTTGGGTAGTCATACCATTTAGGCTCAAGGATGAAAGGTTATGTATCAAAGTGCAATGAATGTTATCTTTCATGATATCATCGGACAGTTTATGGAAGTTTACGTTGATGAAATAGTAGTTAAATCAACCAATGTGGGGGATCATTTCACTCATTTACGCAAGTCATTTAAGCGAATGAGGTTCCACAAGTCAAAAATGAATTCCCTTAAATGTGCCTTTGGGGTGTCGGCTGGTAATTTTTTGAGATGCCTTGTATACCAGTGAGGGATCGAAGTGGACCAGAATAAGGCTTGGGCATCATAAATGCTCACCGGTCAAGAAAGAAATCAAAATTGCAATGTTTTCTTGGACATGTCAATTTCAGGTGAAGATTTATTTGTAACTGTGAAGGAAAGACTAACGTATTCTCTTAATTGGTAGAATAAAAGCAAGGAATCGAGTTTAAATGGAAGGTAGAACATAAACTAGCTTTCAAAAAGATTAAAGAGTATTTAATGAAGCTGCCAATGTTAATGTCACCAGTCAAAGGTCGACCACTCAAATTGTATTTAACAACATTGGTAGAGTCAGTTGGAACATTACTAGCCCAAGATGACGATGATTAGGAAGAGCGAGCAGTATACTATCTGAGTCAGACACTCCTCGATATCGAGAGACGATACTCGGCAATGGAGAAATGATGCTTATCTCTATACTTTACAACCACCAACCTAAGTCATTATGTGTTGGCTGAAAGAGTTAATGTAATAGCATTGATCGATTTAGTGAAATATATGTTGAATCAACCAATTTTGAGCAGTGGAATCGGTAAATGGATTTTGGTTCTATCTGAGTTTGATCTTAAGTACTTACCCCAAAAAGTAGTAAAGGGTCAGGCTATAGCCAATTTCCTGGCCGTTCATTCATCTGACTTTAAAAGACAACTTTCCTTAGAAGTTTTAGACTTGTATCATGTGTCTCTTACTCCCTAGAAGTTGATTTTTTAATGGCTTGAAGAGCCATAAAGCATCAGGGGTTAGGATTATCTTAATTGCACTGAATGAAAATAGGCAAGAATTCACATTCCAGTTAGAATTCGAATATACCAACAATAAGGCCAAATACAAGACTATGCTAATTGGTTTAAAATTACTAATGGAACTAGGCGTGTGAAACATGACGTTAGTTGGTGATTCACAATTAGTGATAAATCATATGACAGGACTATTCAAGTGCACCAACCCAACACTGTTACAATATTATGCCACAGCATTCTAGATGTTGGGTAGCTTCAATAAGGTGGAATTGATGCATATAACTCAAGATCACAACATAGACACCAATGAAATGGCAAATATGGCCGTAGGACTAGACATCTGGAAAGGATCGGCCAAAATGATGATCATGGTGCAAAGGAAATCCTTACCCTCAGTCTTTGAGAGGGAAGTAATTATGGAAGTATGCCAGATCGAGATAGATGATGATGATTAGAGGGCTTCCCGAAAAGGTTATCTTCAAAGCCCATGGATTAAGTTTAATACAGATCTGAGAAGATTGACTATCAATTATGTCATGATTAACAATGAATTGTACCAGAAATGGTGCAATGGTGTGCTATTGAGATGCCTAGATAAAGGGAAAGCTATGCTAGCTATGGGCGAAGTCCATGATTGTGTGGAACTCATCAAGCTAGGAGAAAAACGAGGCATACACTTAGATGTTATGGATATTTCTGGCAAAAAATGATGGCGGATTACATTTAGTATGCCAAAGTTTGCGAGGCATACTAGAGAAACGGACCAATACAGCATGTGCCCGTGTTCAAAATTCATCCAATTATCAAGTCATGGTCATTTCAGAGATAAGCGATCGATTTGATAGGACAATTTCATCCATGGTTATTTCAGAGATAAGCGATCGATTTGATAGGACAATTCCATCCACCCTCATCGTACATGGATTCTTTCATCAATGTGGCCACTGATGTCATGTCCCAAACCCAGAAATTGGATTCATAGGAATCCCGATCGCCGAATCCAATGGCGACAGCCTCTGTAGTACCCCATTCTCGGTTCTTATCATTCATATGCCAGATTCCGATCCTGGGATCCTACAAGGAGGATTTTTTTATTTTTTTTTTGAAATGTACATTTAACTAGTAATAAGCATAACCACAAGATTACCCAATACACAACGGCAACATCGTCATCACATATCCACTAATATAATCATTTGAATACAATACTGAAAGGGAAATACATAAATAGAGAATCAAGCTCCAGAAGACCACTGCACGCTCCAAGCTCAACACTACTGCAGCCTAACATCACCTGCATGCATCTATCGTGCATAAGCTTATAAAAAGCTTAGAGGGTGGTGTAAGTATGTGCACAAGGTAAGTGCCAAGTATTCAATACAATCTCATAATCATACAATACCAAAAATACTGGTAATTCATAATTCGTACATCATCGGAATAAGTAGAAATACTGACAAGTCCATAAGTCAATAAATATTAGGATACGCAATATAGAACAGTTATGCAATAAAGAATCATAAAGAGCTAAATATCATATGCCGAGGATGCAATGTAATATATAAATCCTACTAAGTCTATCTAGGCCATATAAGTGCAGGAACATAGCAACCCAAAATGTCATATGCCTGCGGATGTAATGTAATATGCGATGCGAATGAAATGACCACGCTTGGAGTGTGAAGTCGGGATGATAGTACGTAGTATCGCAGGCTACGGGGTCCGCCACAATAGACTTCTATCCAAACTAGTCCCATACCTAAATTTGGATAGTCAGACTCAACGTGGTAAACTCCTGATCTCAGGTTGGTCGCGCGCCCAACCGAAATCCTTGCCATAACGAAGGTACACAATAATTAGTTGCGCACTACCAGCCCGAGTGGATAATGAATGAATGAATAAATGAGCATGCAACTCCTACTCGATAAGTCCACATATCAGTATGGTTCCTCTCTGGAAAATCACCGGGGTCTATTACACTCCAAACCAGATTGCCGCCCCATCACGCGCAACAAGGTGAGTGGAAGAGACCTCACTATCCGCCTGCCAATATCGGGCCCGGCTCGTCAATAGCAGACCCATTCCTTGAGCTGGTCAGACTCAGCCTAACATTGCCCCCTCTTCTAGGGCAGGTAAGGCCGCACCCCCTTCCAACAGACCACGACACAGTGGGAGATGCGGCCTAAGGGTGTATGGCCCTCATGCACTCATGCATCCACTCGGTCTAGACGTTGTAGCAACCTCTGAAACTAAGAGGGTTTAGGGAATTTCAACCAGGGATATATATAACACCCCATGTAGAACAGATTTTCGGTGTTCCATCTGCCCATCCACGATATGCCTGTGGAGGCTACGACCCTGATGTCTCTAGGGCATATAGTAATCACAACACAATACAAGATGCATGAGTCATACAATCCAATCATGCATCAATCCTGTACATATCGTGCACTCATGTGAGACAATCTCCACCTATCAGGGAGTCTCATAACAACCAGTACTATGACATATGCAATGGTCGATCATATCTCATAACAGATATGCAAATGATACGTATGGGCATGTATCATGATGCTATGCAGTCACATACTCATAATCGGTACCAATAGCAAGCATTGACAATCGACATCGACAACGTGGACATTTAACCAACATTGTCCCCCGAGGAACAGCCCACATAAAGCCTAACATATAGTGGACTCATAACCGCACACAAGGGCCAAATATACAACACCATGGCCCTCATTCAAGAGTTTAATATACATCACGATGGGCCTTTCACATGGGCCTAACATACATTATAATGGGTTCCATCGCCTAGCCCTCAAATGCATCACAGTGGGCCTCATCACATAAGCCTCATATACATCACGTTGGGCCTTAAACACGGGCTGGATACACATTACAACGGTCCTCAAATACGGCTCGCATATACATCACATTGGGCCTTGACAATCAGAATCGGCGATCAGCCATGATAATCGGAATCGAAAATCGGCCACGATGGCCTCGATAGATAATCGGCCTCGATAATCAGAATCGGTCAATCGGACATGACAAGTAAAGTTAGTAATCAGCCACGTCAATCGACAATCGGCCATGACAAGCAAAGTTGGCAATCAGCCACGTCAATCGGTAATCGGCCACGATCGGTAATCGGTCACGATAATCGGCCTTGATCGATAATCGGTCAATCGGCCACGGCAAGCAGAGTCGGCAATCGGCCACGTCAATCGACAATCAGCCACGATCAATAATCGGTCACGATAATCGGCCTCGATAATCGGTAATTGGTCAATCGGCCATGATAAGCAGAGTCGACAATTAGCCACATCAATCGATAATCAGCCACGATCGGTAATCGGTCATGATAATCAGCCTCGATCGATAATCGATCAATCGGGCACGATAAACAGAATCAATAATCGGCCACGTCAATCGACAATCGGCCACGATCAGTAATCGGTCACGATAATCGACCTCGATAATCGATAATCGGTCAATCGGCCACGATAAGCAGAGTGGGCAATCGGCCACGTCAATCAATAATCGACCATGATCGGTAATTGGTCACGATAATTGGCCTCGATCGGTAATCGGTCAATTGGCCACGATAAACAGAATCAATAATCGACACTGATAATCAATTTATGAACAAGGTGGGATCCATAGATGGACAACTGGTCAACAGTAATATAAAGATCGGCCCTCGGCAGTAGTTATATCAAATCTGATAGTGCGAAACCATCCGTCTATGGCAAATGGGGCCCACTTATTTAGGTTAACCCACTAAGAGAATGATGAGAATAAGCCTAACAAGGCCTAAGGGAAGGTCACAATGTGGACATCCAACCAACATTGTCCGTCAATGTGGACATCTAACTAACATTGCCCCCAAGGAGTGGCCCACATAAGGGATTCATACACAATGTGACGGTCATACATACATCACATCGGGCCTCACACAAGGGCCTCAAATGTATCATAAAGAGTCACGCCTATGGGCCTCATATACATCTCAATGGGCATGCCTATGGGCCTCGAATATATCACAATGGGCCACATCCCATGGGCCTCCAAGCTATTATAATAGGCCTCATCAAATGGGCCGTAATTGCATCACCATGAGCCTCATACGTGGGCCTCGTATACGATAAGTGGGCCGCACTGTTGGGGCCTCATATGCATCAAATGGGCCTCGTATCTGGGCCTCGAATACATCATATGGGCTACACTCATGGACCTTGAATACATCACATCAGGCCGTATCACATGGGCCTCAAATTCACCACAGGTGGACCCTGCACCTGGGCCTCATACACGTCAAATCGGGCCTCTCATACATCACTTTTGGGCTCACCCAAACGGTTGCTTAAACATCACATTAAAGTGAGCCCTGCACATCCCAAGTGGCCCATACACATTATCTGTGCCTCACATGGTAGCCAAAACAGATGGATGGCGTGGTGAATTACATGCATCATGGTGGACCCACGAGATGGATGGCATGGAACGAAGCACATGCATCAAGGTGTGGTCCCACGGAGCTGCTGGATGAACGACGTTGGTAATACATATGTCAAGGGGCCCCACGTCCAGGTGGACGGTAATGATAAAACACATATATCATGGCGGGTTCCCACCATCCAGATGGAGGGTGAGGATAGAACACATCATCCAGGTGGTCCCGTATGTGGGAGATTTCCACCGTCTAGAACGCTGGATGGTGTGGATGTACAGATAGACATCATGCTGAGGTCCACATGTACGTGGACTGGATGGTATGGAT
The DNA here is from genome assembly GCA_037074715.1 of Magnolia kwangsiensis. Taxonomy (NCBI): domain Eukaryota; kingdom Viridiplantae; phylum Streptophyta; class Magnoliopsida; order Magnoliales; family Magnoliaceae; genus Magnolia; species Magnolia kwangsiensis. The sequence goes on from CM073574.1 coordinate 104,203,735, forward strand.
ATAATAAATACATCAGGGTGATGCCTCGTGGTGGGCCACCCCTCCAAAGCACAGGGCCTCACCGTACCATGCTGCTGGATGGTGTGGATCTAACATGTAACTCATAGGTGAGTCCCACAGAACTTGGTGGCATCACCACAGGTGTGTGGTAGACCAGCCATCGATCCATTATCTCATCAGGTGAGTCCCACGTAAGGCCCACTAGAATATAATAATATTATACATTTACTATTATTTTATTATTATTATTTTAAATAAATAAATAAATAAACACATACATCTAGTTGACGTCCAGCGTTCAGATAGTTGGACACCTGTCCAACAGACAGACTGGATTCACATGCATCAAGCTGGGCCCCACCAGCATTTGTTGGGTTTAAATCCAGTAGCCTTGAGCTGCGTGGGATCGTGGACGGTGAGGATATACAACTCATTCATCAATGGGTGGGGTCCACGTCGGCGTGGCCCACCGTTTTGGATCAAAGTGATATTTGTACTTTTCTTTATCCAGGCCTGTACTCAACGACAGCCAGGTGGACCTTGTCCACTGGACGACCAGGTGGGCCCTGCCCTGAAATGATCTGAACTGTATGGACGGTGTTGTTGCAAACCACATACAGCAAGGTGGGTCATACATGGCACCGTCCAAACGGACGGTGGAGTTGAAACACGTAAATCAAGGTGGGGCTCACAGAGTGGGGGATTAAGATGACATTTGTGTGGCCCATTCAAGCTGGGCCTACGCGGATACAACACTTACATATAGTGGGTCCCACCGTCCAGAGTGCTGGATGGTGCGGATCAGACACATACATCACATCAGCCCACATAGCACCATCCAGATCTGGACGGTGTGGGTACAGAACACATAAATCAAGGTAGGGCCCCACACGTGTGGTTGCAAGACATCCACCAAGGTGGGCCCCATGTCTGTTCATGGGACGGATGGCTAGAATGACAAATACATCACGGTAGAGCCCCACCATCGCCAACCATGGACGATGAGGATGCAGAATACGTACATTAAGGTGGGCTACAACAGCTGCTGGTCAGCAGCATTCCACGGAGAACGTGGATGTAAAATGCATACACCAGGTGGGTCCCACGTGGGTGGGTCACCCCACTATTATTTTTTATATTTTTTAAAAAAAAATAAGCTAATTGCTTGTGGTCGACCTTCATCTTCAACGTCAGCAACAGAGAGCTGATTTTATGACTTCCCTTCATCCAGGTCTGTCTAAACGGACAGGCAGCAGGGATAGATACATTACAGTGGGCTTGATGGCCCTACACGGTGGGCAGCAAGGTGGTCTTGTCCCGCTGTTTGGATGGTTTGGATCTGATGTGCACATCAGGTGGGCCACAAATAGGGAAGGGAGAGAAAGAGAGAGAAGAAGAAAGAGAGAGAGAAGATGGATCTAACCATAGAAGACACCCACCTTTGATCTTCTTGGACTTTTTCTTCCATCAATGTATGCCAGAGATCCAATGGATGCATTTCAACGGTTGAGATTGACTTAGGATGGTGGAAATGGGAGATAGGAAAGTGGGCGACACTTGCTCTCCATGGAAGCCATGGACGTTGGGTGCTCTCATGGGGTTGCTTGAGAGAAAATGATAGAAATGAGAGAGAGAGAGAGAGAGAGAGAGAAATGATGTGAGTGATGGAGTGATGGGAGGAGGGATGGGTGAAGTGATAGAAAAGTTGACTTTAGAGTACTTTGTAAGAGAAAGTATGGTGGCTTGTACTTGACATGTGAAGTGATGGATGGGATAGATTGATGTGACATTTCGTAGAGATTCTCTCGATACCCACAACGCACGGCGTTTCTTCAAACTGAACGCGGGCCCACATCTCCTGGCCTGGGTACCGCCTCGGCACCCGAGATGCGGCATCGGGACCGCAGCGACGCCGCGATCGCACTAGTACAAGTCTTGGGTCGAGCCGACTGTAATATATGAGACACAACTCGTGATCACGCGCAAATGTCGATAACTGATCGCGGGTCGCCGAACTTCGACCAGAAGGATCGCGGGAGTTGACGGAACAATACGGAATAGGATACGGGTCTTACAACTGATTATTTCAACTAGTGGGTGGAAGAAAGACCCATGAAAGGAGTCGGTCATAGAGAGATTATTGATTTCATCGAGACTCATATTATCCATAGGTTTAAAATACCCAAATCAATCATTATGGATCAAGGCATAACTTTTTTAGCAAAAGAGGTCAAAGCCATGGTTGACCGATATAAAATCAAGATTTTACACTCAACGGCATACTATGCACAGGTGAATGGTCAGGCCAAGGCCAATAACAAGGTAATAAAAAATATTTTGAGGAAGATGATCGAAGAGAATTCCCACAAATGGCATAGGAAGCTGTTAAAGGCACTTTGGGCATATAGAAATTCACTCTACACCAGTACTAGAATGAGTACATTTGTGTTGACATATTGAAACGATACAGTGGTACCCCTAGAGGTCATTGTGCCATCAATACTCATCGCACACCAAGCTAGGTCAGCCCTTCCTGAGTGCACAGAAGTCATGCTAGTTCAAAAGGTTATATGAGACTCGCATAGGGCCATAGACTCTATAGTCACCAACAAGGCTAAGGTTACTCAAGCATATAACAAAAGAGTAAAAGGGAAGTCCTTAGAAAAAGAAATAATGAAAAGATGAGCTATTTATGCCCTGGGGGGGGGGGGGGGGGGGGGGAATAGGACAAAACCAAATTCTTTGAAATAAAGTGGAATAAATAATAAATAATCTTAATCACCCAAGTAAGGAAACCATGATTTCAAATAATTCGTAGGACAACTTTCACCTAAAATTTTAGGTAGGACAACCTTATTTCACGAAGTATTTAAAATCAATCTTTCAAACTAGCTAGAGAAAATAAAATAAATACAAAATTCATCACAAAGAATGAAATGATATTCACCATAAATAAAGAAATAAGCATTCACCATAAGGTGCAAGGGGTTATAGTGGTTCAATGCTAGCAAGAGAATATAAAATAAATACAAAATTCATCATAAAGAATGAAATGATATTCACCATAAATAAAGAAATAAGCATTCACCACAAGGCGCAAGGGGTTATAGTGGTTAAATGCTTAAACCCACACCTACTCCACTCCCAAAATTAGTACCCTCGTAATTTTAGCTTTCACTATTTCAAGGTTTTCACAGATTCACCATAACAACCTTATACAATTCTTGTGATTTTCACGAGCTCACCAAAATAAAATCTTTTTTATGATTTTCACAAGCTATCACAAATTAACCTATAGAGATTTCCAGACTATCTCTGAAAAATCCAAATAAAACACTAATATATACAAGGTACTTATCTTCAAATGCCTATTCAAAGATGTTACTGAAGCTTGATGCAACAATCTGCTTTCTTATGATTTGATGAAGCAATGTATGTTCAACCAGAAAGAGTAAAGGGATCTAATGTGTTCTCAAATAATAAAAGAAACCCTAACTGCTGCAGATTCAATTTTCTAAATCTCAAGTAGAGTTTAGCTTAATCTCATAAATACGTTTAAAGCTATCTTAAGAAAGAGAATAGAATAAGTTAAACAAGAATAAGAATTACTAAGAAAATAACTTGAGGAGGGCATGAATTTCTCTCTAACTTTGAGAAGGATTTTCTCTAATTTTCGTGGTTGTTTAGAATGAGAGAAGGCCTCTATTTATAGCTAAAAGATTTGGAAATTCAGCTGGCCGAATTCCAACGATTCTGTTCTAATGGCTATCAGATTGTGTAATGCCTCATGTTTTCAAGACCTGAGTATATGATCTCATTTCTCAAAAACCTGAGTGTTAACCTATAGAGAGCCAAGTTCATTATATATATATATATACAAGAGGTTGTATATACAAGAGGTTAGCATTTAGAATATAAAGGGAAATTTGTGTTTACATTTAGCGTAGGATGGACACATCAACATAAAGGGAAATTTGTGTTTACATTTAGAATATACAAGAGGTTGTCCATAATGACTTATACAAACCAATGTCTCGATATTAAAAATACAAGATTTACATAATTTAATAAATGAGAAATACTAAAATGCATTTAAACATAAGTCGCAAGTTCGCGCAGCTTCTCTTGACAGGTACAACCATGCATCATTGACAATTATACCTGACTCCTCATCAGTCTGAACCTAAATATCACTTAAGCCACCTATGCTACCTGAACGGTTATATATTTGATGGATGAGTGGCCAACTCAGTGTGAACTCCCCTCAAGATTACACACTGTTGCCTCAGGCAAGAATAGCATGAAAGCAACCAAGCAAACAAAACACAGCAAAATACGGTCTTATTATATGCATGAATGAGTGAATGCATCATCGACCTGGAGATGCTCATCCAGTTGGTAGTTGGGCTCATCACCCATGCAAAGGCTGGCCATTAGTGAAACACATCATGTGAGTACATCACATACCGCATAATGACCGCCCATCGTACATCACATATGTAAATCAATAGTCAATAGTCTGACAGCTAGTGAAACGATATCCCCAATAACCCAGAGGGCACGTGTTACATTATCTAGAAATATCCACCCGGCATTGCCAATATGTCATGTATGCATGATTAGCCAGGCCATTATTAGTCTAATTACAATCAGCCAGTTTAATAAAGCTCAAAGTCACAAAGGGGGGCTCATCACCCAGCGTAGGTAGACGGCTCGGGCATAGTGTCCCATTCCACTATCCCCGGCCCATGAGTTTATCGCCTTGGGGTGTTGATAGAACCCATCAACACATGGCTAATCAACTCTCAATGTATGGGAAGCTACCATCGTATGCTAAGTGGAAATGATATATCAAAGATACAAAATACAATTATTAAAATAAGTCGGTATGTATAATTCAAACACAAATAAGCAACGATGATAAAAAAATTTAAAAAAATGTTGATTAGTTCATCCCATAGTCAAGTAGGTGGAATCAGCCCATAGATGGTAAATCCCATGAATTAAATTTTCACTAACATGACCTCCATGTTGAGAGTCTATTCCTAGCACAATCAATCTCATTACACCCAAAGTACGGACTCTCTTTCTTAGATAGAGGTTTCCCTCCCTAACTAGAGAGATTTTGATTCATATGTGTCTTGTGAATAGTACAATAGCATGTGAGAATGACATAAAGATCATGTAACGAACCACCTTAAATAACTTAAGGTATCATTCAAATAATTAAAGTAAAACTTAAGTACACATGCAAATATAATTCAACAGTCACTTAATAAATCAAGTTCTAGCATTTGCATGGGATACTTATGATCATGGATTATCGATTCTCAACATATGTTCAGGTAAGCTAATAAAATGATTAATCAAAATCTACGATATCATTTATAGTTAATGTAAAAGTTATCCTTGATCTAATTTAGAGATGAAAAGCTCAAGGGGAGAAGTCATCACCTGATGAACTGAATCGCCTTGTAGTGTCGTTAAGTGCTTGCGCCCTTAGAACCGAATCCTACCATGAATTATAAATTTTGTATGGTTAGATCCAGGTTTTACACACTGCTTTTAGTTAAAGTTCTAACCTAAGGTTTGGATCACTCAGGTTTAAGGTTTCACCTTAAGTTTAGTCCTATGCTTAGATTCTAGGTTTTGATTATGGAATTTGGATTCTAATTTGTGCAACCATTAATGATATTGTTAATGGAAATAATAAATGAATAAAATTAATAAAATAATTAGTTATTAATTTTAGAAATATTACAATGGCTAATATTATATTAAATTATCTAATAACAACTCACAATGAATAATAATATTAATAGTGACTCATAATAGTAATAACAATAGTAAAAGGAGCCCAAATAATATCATAGAGAATAAACCCATCAACAATAGAACTCAACCTGGTGAAAGAAGTGAATCAACTCAAATGGTCAGATTCGAGTTTTATGCACTATCTACGGTTAAGATCATAACTTATGGTTTAAATTACTTAAGTTTAGGGTTTTATCCACTAATTTGATTTGAGGGTTTATTTTAGAGTTGAAATCTAATTCATATAATTAATTTATAATAATATTAGAAGTGAAGTGATAATGGGTAATAATTGCCGGTTAATACTAACAACACTAACATTATAATCAATAATCTACTAATGACAAAATAAGAATAGCATTAATGTTAATATTTAATGCTAAAAATCAAGTGGTGGAATTAATAGCGTCTAATGATAATTTCCAACAATAACGAATTAGTGATAATTTAATTTTGACAATTCAAATGTATGAAAGAATTGGAAGTTGACATACATAAGTTGAATGGATCAGGATCTCATTAAAACTGGCCCAGTTTGAATATGGAGTGGTGAGGACTGAGTTGACTCAACACAACTATCAACCTTCCTCTCTCTCATTCGCTTCCTTCTTGATTCGCTTAATACAACCACAACCAGCACCTAGTTGGACCCAACCAACTCACAGAGTTAATGAGTCAAGGCTCGGTTGACTCGGCAGTGAGTCGAGTTCCCAACTCGAGTTTAACTTGTCGAGTCAACTCGATTTCTACTCTCTCTCAGCTTCTCTTCTTCTTCATCTCTACCTCCTCTTTCCTTTCTTCTCTCTGGTTAGAAAAGGAGTCCAGCAATGGCTATCAGGCCCATCCGGACTCAGCCTAGACTCGTGACTCTGCGAGTCAGCATGGTGCGGCACAACCAACACACCACCTCTCTCCTCTCCTCTATATTCCTCTTTCCTCCTTCTTTCTCCCTTTCTTCTTCCTCCTTTTATATGCTTCTTCTTCCTTTCTTCTTTTAGCCCTGGTCAGCGAGAACGCCAACTCGGCCGAGTCAACAACACGGTGGGCGAAGCAACATCACGGTGCAGCCGCACCACCCCTGCTCTCTCTCTCCTTTATTCTTCCACTTTCTTTTCCTACTTTTCTGCTTCTCATCTCTCTTCCTCTGGACTTTTGCTAGAACCCAATCATGGCACGGACCGGGCCAAACTCACTGCAAGACTCAACAGTGAGTCGGGTTGCAAACCACCGGTCCTGGCCTGACTTAGTGCGGTAGCGGTAGCATAGACACACTTCTCTCCCTATCTCTCTTCATTGTTCTTCTTCTACTATCAGTTCAGCAGGGATCGCTGAACCCACCTTAACTTGACTTGGACCCAACATGTCAAGTCCAGTCAGCTCGACAGCGGTGCAGTGAGACCCACGCTCGCACTCACACTCTCCTTCTTCATATTCTTCTTCTCCTACTTATCTTTTCTTAGTTTTCCTTTGACACAGCAAAGGAGTCAGGACTTATCCCCAACCACTGCTTCAAAGCATGACTCAGTCCCACTCGGTGTGGAAGAACGGTCGAGGAGAAGGTTGGCTCGAATGGCAGATTTCAAACGGGGGCTTCTCTTCTCAAAATGAAGCCACTGAACCACTCTAAGGGGTCTTACAATGCTTTCAGAACTTTGATTTCGAATCTCCATGGAGGTTTGACTGGTGGGTTCGAACGTTGAAGGTGGCAGTTAGTTTTCTGGGGTTTTTGTAAGAGATAGGAAAGAGTTGTTTTCTCTCCCTTCTTATGGGAAAAACCTAGCTCTTTTAGGCCATTAGATCGTCACGAGTGTCCCAGATTCAATGTGGTAGAAACCGCCTCCAAAACAATAGGTAGGGCCAAAACCGGCCATTGGTTTCTCTCCCTGGTATTGAGGGAGTTAAACCCTAGCTAAGACAGTTGAGATCTAGCGAAAGGGAGGACTGAGATTCCATGGATCTCCCTCACACGGATCGCTAGCGTGTCACATGGAGACAGTTTTCGTTCTTGGAAACATTGTGCTTATAAGACCTGTTTGCACCAAGAATCGTGTGCATGCACATGTGTTCCCTGGTGTGGGATTAGGTGGGGTTTGGTTTAATTTTTACTCCTAACAAGATGAACGGTTCTGATCATTGAAATGGGCCCTGATCGAAACTACGAACATCAGTCCGTCCACTAGCAAAAAAGAAATCAAAAAGGAGGGAGAATTTCCTTCCTCTTTAGGCGCGGTCAAGTCAAACCCAGCTTGACCGACCTCTAATTTCGGTGCGATGAGGGTGCACTACGCCCTGGTGTACACATTCTGCAAGTGTGGGGCCCATACTTGTGTGCACTTAGGCATACATGGCTTTGACGAGAGGTGTGGTTTTCATCGTCCGACCAAGCTCCGTCAAATGGACGGTCCGGATCCATGTAGAGTGGCATGATGGTGGGTCACTGCCATCATAGCGAACAGCCCTGTTTAAACGTCCCGCGAGTGGGAGATCGAGAGGAATCTCTCTTTTCAAACTTTATCGAGTCAAGGTGGTTTTGACCAAGCCCTAGGACCGGTGCACTCCCACTATGGCACACATCCAACCCATGGTGGGGTCCACAATGGTGTATTTTCCAAATCCACACCGTCCATTCTCTTTGGGAGTCATATTTGAGACGCCAGGTCAGTGATCAAACTGATCCAAGGTTCGAGTGGCCCATACATCATGATCGGCGCATCCATTCATGGGTTTCTACCAATCTAAGAGTTAGATCATTCTAAGTTCAACTATCAACGGTCAAAAAGGGGTCCTAGAGTCATTGGTACACCATTTGTCCACCTTGGCTGTTGAATGCTCCTAGTAACGCCATTCGTACTATTTATTTTTCATGTACTGTTACTACATGCGTACACCTGGACACTCATCCATTCGTTTATTTTTTATAGGGTCCACCTTTGATCAGGATCATTCGATGTGGGTCATCTGTCCAATCTTAGACATTTCTACTCCTTGAGGAGTCGATGGTTGAATCTATAATTCAATGGTTGGGTCATTCTAGATTTGAAACATTAGAGGTGAAAAGGGTTATAGGGATCCTAAAGAGCATTTGGGTGTTTTGATCCGAACTTAGGTGCGAAATCACACGATTTAGTGTTAGTTGATAAATAGCGGATCTGGCGATTTAGATTCCCAAATCTAGGATGAATGATTGGATTGATCTATCCAGGAGGTGGAACTTTGAAAATAGATTCCTATGTCAATGTGGAGGTCCATCTTGAGTGACAACGGAAGGATTTAGACTAGAATGGATGTGAATGTGCGAGAAAGTTAGGTTACTCAGTAAAACTCAAGTACTAAAAGTACAGGGTGTTACAGATTGCATGGAATAAGATTTATCCAAATTTTGGTTGGCCAAATTCTCTTAAAAATCCAAAAATTCTTTGTTGAAAAATGACCCGAACTTCAAGTTAGGCTAGCCGATCCTAAAGTTAGGCTAGCCAAATTTGCAACAGTTTTTTCAAAAATTCAAATATGAAAAATTGCCCGTACCTAAAGTTAGGTTAGCCGAAGAAGTTAGACTGGCCGATCACAAAGTTAGGTTGGTCGAACTTTAGTGAAATTACACTGAAGTTAACCTATTTAAAATAATTTTTGAAATCACCTAACCTAAAGTCTTTCTAGGATTATATCACATGTTAGTTAACATATATAGAGATCTTCTAATCTTGATAAACTAAAAACCGAGAAACATCATGTTAAGTCTTGAGATGTTGAGCCGATCTTAAGATGATCTTAATGAGATTTAATGTACTTTCGATCTAACCGATATCTTTGTATATCTTGGTCTATGATTTGACAACATCATGTGTGCTATAAATATAAGCACAATCTCCCTGTAACGCCCCGATTCCCGGAACCCGAGTAAGAGACTCATTCCAAAAATTCGAGTGTTAATAAATCAGATAACTAGTGAAATATCAGAGCACGATAGCATAAGCAAGCAAGGATAGTATCATATAATCCGAATATTTGGCCCACTCAGCTAGGGGCCTTAATTATAAAATTTATAAGTTCCAAAGTACCAAACAACTGTAAAGGAATATTGAATCTACTGGTTAAGCCCAAAATAATCAGCCACTTCCTACTGTGCCTCATCATCATAATATCCTTCCTCGGGTTCTGCCGTCGCGCCCTCAAGGCCAGTGCTGCCATCTTTCTCCATCTACACATGCATACTCTGTATGGTTGGATATTCAATGAATAAGTGGGCAGCTCAGTATGAATTTTCCTCAAGATTACACACCGCTGCCTTAACAAACATAGTTTAAGGAAAAAAATAATGAAACATTGCAAAACAGATAGGATGCAATCTTATTAAGATGCATGGATGTATAAATGCACATCGACCTGGGGATGCTCATCCAATCGGACTTGTGCTCGTCACCCATGCATAGGACCAATCACCAGCATAGCGTATCTCGTACAACATTGTGCAAGTCATCAAAATAGGTTGATAGTCAGTAGTTTGGGAGCTAGCGAAACGATACCCCGATAAATCCTAGGCACGTGCTATAACATCCAGAATTAGCCACCCGTCATTGCCAATGTGCTACGAATGCATGATTATCCAAATCATTACTATTTTAATTATAATCAACCAATTTAAGTAACTTAATAGTCACTAGGGGGGCTCATCACCCAGCGTAGGCCGACAGCTCAGGCATAGTATCCCACGACCACCATCTCCAGCTCATGAGGTTTTCCCACCTTAGAATGTTTAATGGAATCCCTCCACAAGTGGTTGGTCAAAAATAACTTCAAGTCGAGGTTCCTATTTTCCATGTAATCTATCTAGTTGCATCCCAAGTGTAGCTCGCATGCAATAGTGGAATTTCCAACGTGAATGTTGTGAATTGAATTCTATGGTGACTCATAATAATCAAATAACATGTAGAGGTGCATAAAATTATATAATGGTAGTAGAACTTATAACGTGGTATCATGAAACTAAAGTATGAACTATCAAGTATTATGATGGTAAAACATGAAAATCAAAGATCATTGCAATGAACAATGTTTATGAGTTATCAATTAATATGTGAATCTAGCATGTAATACTTATTTCATGTGGACATGGTTTATCAATCATAGGTCAAGATAGGACCGCGAATAGAATTTAATAATTTAACACAAATAACCAAAGTCTTAAACTAGAGATTATAAATTAGATAGATACTATATTTGGATTAACTTAGAGATGGAATGCCCAAGGGGAAAAGTCATCACCTGTAGGGTCATAGTCCTTTCCTCTGTTTAAGTTACTGTGAGTATCTTGCGTCATAATATCATGCCAGTAACCTCCTAAGGTTATAGTCTATATTAGTCAATTATTCCCAAGATTTTAACTAACCAGTACATTGAAGTTATATGGGTTTGAAAGGTCCCATGAATAAGGCTTATTTAGGCTTGCATTAGAGTGACCAGGCCCACCAAATTTTGTCCAACAAGTGGCCTAGATTGAGCCCAAAATTATCCCTAACTAAGGGCCGAACTAGGCCTTGTTTTGACCCAGCTGTTGGGTCTAATACGAGCCTAAAAATGGGGCTAGGTAGCCCATTGTTGTCCCCACCTCAGGCCCGTTCTTATGGCCCTATATGAGTTACTGGGCTAGTCTCGTCCTGGCCGAGCAGTACGGCTGCAAGGGGTTGGGCCCACTATGTGGTTTCAAAAGTCCTGGGCCCACATCAGGCTTTGAGTGTGGCCCACCTGCATCATGCAAGGTGCGGCCCACCTGCCTCAGCTTATGTGGGGCCCAGTGCAGATGCAAGGTGGCCCACTAAGGCTAGAATGTGGCCCACTGTGACTTCAGAGGGCCTAGACTTTGCACAGGCCCACTATGCCTGATTTTGGGCTGGACTTGGGCTAATTTCATCCCGTTGTTGGGATTGATTTCATCCTAGTTCCAGGGCTGATTTTAGCCAAGCATATGGCCCAATTGAAGGACGTTCCCAGTCCAGTTCATGACCCATCTGAAGGATGTTTTTCAGTCTAGCTCACGGCCCAGCTGAAGGCTATTTTCAGGCCATGTTTGGGACTGTTCTTAGCCCTAAACACGGCTTGGTTTGGTGGCTGGGACCCAGTAAATGAATGGTCAGAAGTGCTTGATTAAGCTAGCCTCTTCTGCTCATCAGAAGATGGCAACAGCACCCATCATTATACTAATGCAGACGTTCTCTCCTAGCTCATCGGGTTGGTTCTGAGCTGGCCCAGCACGTCTGCTAGACGTCTCTTAAATGTTCCTATCCGTCTGATGAAATGGGAACAGATGGCCAGCGGTCCACATTAAAATGATTAGGACCCAGGATCGGCCTCTGTTTCCCTTGAATATTTAGCCAATGAGGAGGGGCACTCGGCCTTACCTGAATTCTAAGCTCGTTAGGTCGGACTAGCAATAGCACTAGTGCTTCTAATCTGCACTGACCCGACTTGGCCTGAGCTAAAACTAGAGCTGGGCATTCACTACAAGAAAAGCCACTTTTACCAATGAAAATTTTCGTAGGCAAAAGGCTTAATTTCGCAATAAAAAAGTTTTACCAACGAAATTTTTCGTTGGCAATTTCGTAGCTAAAAGACCAAGGGGAACACCTTTTACGCACGAAAAAAAAGATTCGTTGGCAAAGGTAAGACTTTTGCGGACGATATTTTTTGTAGGCAAAACATTTTACCAACGTTGAATTTCGTTGGTAAAAGTATTGACAAAACTTTTTACCTACGAATAGTTTTGTAGGTAAAAATATATACGAAACACTTTACCTACCAACAATTTCATAGCTAAAAACATATACATGGCTTTTTACCTACGAATACTTTCGTAGCCAAAAATATTAAAAACACTTTTTACCTACCTACAATTTCGTAGCCAAAAATATTAATCTCATTTTAGCTACCAAAAATTTCGTCTGTAAAAATATTAACAACACTTTTTACCTACCAATAGTTTTGTAGCTAAAAATAAGACTTTTTACCTACCAATAGTTTCGTAGCTAAAAATATTAACAAGACTTTTTACCTACCAATAGTTTCATAGCTAAAAATATTAACAAGACTTTTTACCTACCAATAGTTTCGTAGCTAAAAATATTAAAAATACTTTTTACCTACCAATAGTTTCGAAGCTAAAAATACTTAGAAAACATTTCTGTAGCTAAAAATTCCTTTACCTACGCATATTTTTGTAGGTAAAAATCTTTACCCAACAAACACGTTTAACTACGAATGATATCGTAGGTAAAAATACATTACAACATGTTTAGCTACGAATATTTCCGTAGGTAAAAACTTTTGTGAACTTTTAACTACGAAAATTTTCGTAGGTAAAAACTTGGAGGATTCTTTTACCTATAAAAATTTTCGTAGGTAAAAGTTTTTTTTTTTTTTTTTTTGCACCCTATATTCCAGCACAAAATTCTTGATATACACCTGTTACAATAGATTTCCTGATATACACCTGTCATATAATATATTTCATCATATTCACATTCACATCCATTTAACTCCAAAGTACATAAATAAATATATCCAAACATAAACTACATCATGCATAAATACATATAAGTTTAACATCATAAATAAAATATAAAAAATCACAAAGATGGAGGCAGAGGTGGTGGGGCATCGATGGGTAAGCGTGCGGCAAGAACCTGAAATATATTCGCTATCCGTCGCTCATGTTCCACCCGCATCTCCTCCATCCTCCTCTCCTGCTCTTCCCTCAGCCTCGCATGCTCCTCTATCATCATCCTCTCCTGCTCCTCCCTCTGCCTCATCAGCTCCTCCATCATCCTCTCCTGCTCCTCTCTGTCTCGTCAGTTCCTCCATCCTCCTCTCCTGTTCTTCCCTCAGCCTCTCCTGCTCCTCTATCCTCCTCTCCTGCTCCTCCCTCTGACTCGTCAGCTCCTCCATCCTCCTCTGCTGCTCCTCCATCTGCCTCTCCAACTGCTCACTCTTCTTCTCCAGCTGATCTCTGATGTCATTGACGATGACCTGTAGCTAGTGAACCTCTCTCTCAGCGATATCAGCTCGGCGGGTGGCACTCTCGCCAACCACGATGGATCGGGTGGAAGCAGCTCTAGCGGGTGCCGTGAGCTTGGCACCATGGCCAAGCCCACGCACATATCCAGAACGGGTGCAAAGCACCTCACTCAGGATCTCTGGTTGATTCCGCTGAGTACCATCGAGAGTGGGCTAACTGCGTAAGGTGTCCATCGCTATCTGTAATGAAAACATATGAATTTTCTCAAAAAAATGACATTACTATAATTTAATGCAATTAAATTTTATAATGTAAGAATTTTTACCGAAATCTCGCTGGCACTAGGATGCACCCAAGATCCCATCGCCTGCCGACAGTGAGTCCCTTTATAGAGATATATTGGTCGGGGCTCCGGCCAGTGACGGAATCTCGCTGCGCAATCGAAAGAACAATAGAGTTAATATAAAATCCATTGAAAGAATATATCAACTTAATAGTTACCAGTAATTTCTTACCATGTCGTGACAAATTTGTACAAATGACTTTGAACCAGCTACGTGGTTCACTGCTAACTTTTCCCTATTGTTAGAATTTATTTTGCTCCTCTTCTGAACACATTATTCATAATACATTATTATTAGTTGCGAATTTAATTGACCTTCTGGAATTCATCCATTAACACCTTCTTCTTCAGCTGTGGCCATATGAGTTCAACAATCTTGGACATCTGTGCCCTTACACAGCTTCTTCTCTTTGACGGAGTAGTTTTTCGTCCACAATAAATAGAGACATTTTAGTAATAAGGCCAACAAGGCCTACTCTCATTTCATGCTCACCTATCGAAAACATGAAGGCCTGATCAAGTATGAAGACACACAGGGCCTTCTTGTTACTATGAATTTGCCAACATCTACTATGTGTAAACGTGCTCTATAGATCACCAACGAATGTGTTCAATTGACCGAGGCTCTTGCATAAGGCATAAAACTATCATGTGCACCATTCGTGCTCGACCACATATACAAAGGCATATATGGGTTAACCACTAAAGGTTTTTTTCATAACGGAGGATTGTTATGACTTCTCCAAATGTGGTTGTATGAGCATTTTTATTCATTTCTCGTTCCTTATCCTCCCCCTGTTCACATCATTTATACTTCTTCTGGTCATCACAATATTCATTTTCCTCAAGAAGTCCATACTTTTTTCACGTATATAGACTCTCTTTTCTTCCCTCTTAATGCTAGTGAGCATTACCTCACTTTCACACCCCCCCCCCCTGTTACTAAAAGAGTTTGGCGTAGCTTAGTTCACAGGCGATTTTGAAGAAACTGACGAGCAGTCGACTTCTCTCATGCTTTAAGCTTGGAAGAGTTACCTCATCGGTAGGGACCTCCCCTATGACATCATAGTGGAGACTAGCAAGAATGTCAAGGCTAGAATCAAACCATATTGTCTGAATTTGCTTGCTCAGCAATTCATCTTAATCAAATGTATTCCTTACCCCTTCACTCAAAAGACTTGTAACCAACCCCTTTATTCTCGGCCGATCATTGATCAAATCAAACTCTATCGCTCCTTTCATTCTACTTTCCATTCGACAAGCATGTCTTTTGAATTGCCCAAGTTTCCAAATCGTCCTCTCGTGATGGACACCTATTTTAAATGCTGGGGGGGCATTATAAATAGTTAGTTGCCACCTCTGTTGAGCTTATCACCTTTATTCCTCGATAGACTTACAATGAAAGAGAAGAATTACACCCCAATCGGCTACAACTTCTGGCCAACGGTTAATTAAGTCGAGAGATATATCAGCTCAAATAACAACAACAACAACAACAAATCTAACAATTGAGACAACTCTTAAACTGAAACACAAAAAAGTTTTGATGAAGGGGCATGTTAATCAACAAACTTTAGTCCTCCAATCCCCTCTTACTCCCGTAAGGATTTCCGACCTAGGATATTCTCTCGGTCTAGCTCCTGAAGCTCTAATTTTGGTTCTCGTCCGAGATGATCCAACCACATGACTTACATCAACAAGTTGGCCATCATCAGCTAAGATGCGCAACCCACTGACATTACAAAAATTAGGTCCTTCCTTGGCCGATGCTATAACTTTCTTTGAAAAATATTTCCAAACTAAGCATTGGCATGGGCTCGCCATTAAAGATTACACCATAGAATTTGAGGAAGGCCTCAAACATCATAGAGACGCACGTTATAATCTGTCACGCCCCAAACTCAGAAACCGGGCTCACAAAAATTTCGATCGCCAAATCCGACGCTGACAGCCTCCGTAGAACCCCATTCTCGGCTCCTAGCGCCCATTCGCCAGGTTTCGATCCTGGGATGCTACGAGGAGAATTTTCAACGTCAGTTTGATTCATAATAAGCATAACCAAAGGCATAACCCACAAACAACAAACAAGAACTCCATTACATTTCCACTATGATCAAAAACTTCACAAGTACAATGAGCATAAAGGGAAATACAATGATAAGGAACAAAAACTCCAAAGTGATCTGCAAGTGCTCCTGTCTCAGCACTGCTGCGCCCCAACGTCACCTGCACTCAACGGTCGTGCATAAGCTTATAGAAAGCTTAGAGGGTGGTGAAAGTGTGTGCGCAAGGTAGTAATATGATCATGCAATATCAGAGTAATGCAGAATATACAGACGGATCCATAATATCATGAGCCGTACCAAGGTTATGCGATGCAAGATGTAAGTCAAGCATATAATCCTCATCTAAGTCCATATGTCAATACAGCTCAACTCTTGGATATCACCGGGGTCTAGTACACTCTAAACCAGATCGTCGCCTCATCGCGCGCAATAGGATAAGTGGAAGAGACCTCACGATCCGTCTGCCAATATCGGGCTCGACTCGTCGATAGCGGACCCATTTCTCGAGCTGGTCAGACTCAACCTAGCATTGCCCCCTACACTTGGGGAAATAAGGCCGCACCCCCTTCCAACTGACTACGACACAGTGGAGAGCGCAACCGTCTGGTAATCTGAACTCCACGCTCATCTACCCACTTGGTCTAGACGTTGGAGCAACCTCTTGGTACCATAAGGGTTTAGAGACTTTCACCTAGGGATATCTATAGCACCCCATGTAGAACAAGATTTTCGATATCCAATCCTACCAACCACGATACGTCTGTGGAAGCTATGACCCTGATGTCACTAGGGCGTACAATAACCATGTCACACAAATGCGAAATGCATGAATCACGCTATCCAGTCATGTAACAAATCCTGTGCATATCGTGTGCTCATGTAGGGCAACACCGCCTAACCGGGAGCCTATAAATAACCTGCCCGAAGGCATATGCTATGATCAGTCAATTCTCATATCAAGCATACATATGATACGTATGATCATGAGTCATGAAAGTATACTAAACATGTAAATAAGTGATGAACCATTCTTACAACGCAGATGGGCCTAGACGGCCTATACACAACAAGTACTGCCTATCAAAGGGGACCTAGGGAGAGTCGTAATGTGGACATCCAACCAACATTACACTTGCAATGTGGACGTTAAACCAACATTTCTCTCAAGGCATAGTCCGTCGTAAACATCGTCACATAAATCGTGTTGGGGTCACACATTGCAATGGACCTTAGGTACATCCCATTGAGCCTTAAATACATCAAATGAGCCACATAAATGGGCCGCACCAATGGGCCTTATGTGCATTGCAATGGGTCATAACCCGTAGGCCTTAGACTACATCAAATGGTTCTCGACCCATGGGCCTTATACATATCAAATGGGCCTAATCCCATGGGCCTTGGAACACATCAAATGGGTCCAATCCCATGGGCCTTAAATTACATTAAATGGGTCCAATCCCATGGGCCTAACATATTGTTTATTTCCATCCAAACTGTTCATGTGGTCGCATGGGCCTAGGCCCACTGTAATATTTATTTGTCATCAAACGTGTGGGCCAGGGGGCCCACTATAATATTTATTTGCCATCCAACGTGTGGGCCAGGGAGCCCACTGTAATATTTATTAGCCACCCAACTGTTCATGAGGTCACGTGGACCTGGGGTGGGGCTGGTCCCATTGAAATGATTATTTTCCAACCAACCTGTTGATGAGGCCACCCGGATAGGGAGCCCACCATAATTATTTATTTTTCAATCCATCTGCTGATAGGTCACACAGACCTGGGGTGGGGCTGGTCCCACCGTCCAGAGGTGGACGGTGCAGATATAACACATACTCCTGGTGGGTCCCACCGTCCAGGGGTGGACGGTGCAGATAGAACGTAAACAAGGTGGGCTCCACCGTCAGGCAGACGGTGGATGAAAACACATTCATCACTGTGGGCTCCCATGTGGGGCCCACTGTAATGTATAAATGCCATCCAAACCGTTCATAAGGTCACTCTGACCTGGATGAAGAGAAAACACAAATTTCATTTTGATCTGAAACTTCTGTGGGCCCAAAAGAGAGTTTCAATGGTAGAGGTTCAATCCCACTGTTTTCTGCAACGTGGGCCACTCGAGCGTTGGATGGAGCTGAAACTTGGAGGGCAGCCCACCGCCCCAAGGGCTCACAAAATGGACGGTGCGAATACAAAAAAAAACATCAAGGTGGGGCCCACGGCTGGGCCGTTGGAGGCTGGTCGTTCGTCCGCCCGCCGTTGCACGTAGCAGCGTGCTGCTGCTGCCGCTATCAGAGAGGCAGAGGCTTTGCCTCTTGCTTTATTTTATTTTTAAAAAAAAAAATCACTAATTTGAGGATTTTTGGGTGTGGGGCCCATATCCAAGAAATCCATCCTAGCCATGAGATTCTACGGCTCCTAACAAGCAAAATAAGTCCAAAGTTTGGGATTTTTGGGTGCATGGAATCATCAGGAAATTTCTCAATAGTAACCACCAATGTTCCCTATGCTATGGCCCACCAGATATTCAGATCAGCCCCATTCTTCTACACAACGGCTAAAATGATGTTGGTAAGGGGATGGACGGCTTGGATTGGATATATACATCAAGGTGGGGCCTATGCAAGTGGCTCACCCCAAAAGCTCCCTTTTCTTTTTCTTTACACAGGGATGTCCAGCGTCCCAGACGCTGGACGGTTTGGTCCTTGAAGAAAGTACATTGTGGTGGGCCTTGCTGAGGTGGGCCACCACTGATGGATGATGTGGGTACAACATATAAGGTGGGCCCCACTTGAAGAAAGCTTGGACAAAATAAATACTTCAAGGTGGGGTCCATTCAAGCGGGCCACACAAACACAATATGATCTAAAAAAAAAGAAAATAAAGTAGAGAGAGAGAGAGATAGAGGTTGGGACACGCTTGTGATGGAGGGCTCTCCCACTATGAGCCCTCTCTTGTAAGAGATCATACAATAAAATAGGTCCCTCTACACATGGAACTAACAAAAATTGGATTCAACGGTGGAGATCCTTTCTCCACCAATATGGACGGTCTAGATGACCTTTAAATGTAATGAAATAAACATCATGATGGGGTCTATAGAGAATGACCCCATCATGGATGATCATGATGATCAAAGTGGGCCATCGGCCACAACTTAGGGTCCCAAGTGAGATCCAAACCATTGATCGGTTGACCTCACTTGGTCCATCTTAAAAGCATGAAAAACTACTATTAACTAGCACCCACCGTTCGATCTTCTTGCTTCTATGGGGTCCTTAGCACCTTAGCTTTGATTCCAATGGGTGAGATGATGAATGGATGGCTAGGATGAGAGATCTTGGGATGAAGAGGTGGGCCACACTTGGAGTTTTGGAAGAGAGGGAGAGGCTTGGAGAGCTCTCATACGTGGGATTTTTTTTTTTGCTTGGGAGAGAGTTTGAAAATGAGATAGACTTGTAAAGGGAGAGAGAGATGGGTGATAGATGTTTGATGTGGTAGTGATGGGTGTGTAAGACACCTTTTTGACTTTTGTGGCCCCTTTTTTGTAAGAAAAGCATGGGCTTGTAAGGGATTCTTGACTTTTGTGGTTGCTTGGGTATGGGTGAAAGGTGATGTGTACTTGACATGTACTTGACATGTGATGTGATGAGATTGATTGATTGATGAGATTGATGTGACATCTCGTATAGATTCTCTTGGATTTCGTAACGCGCGGCATTTTTCTCGCACCGAACGTTGGCCCACATCTCTTGACCAGGGTATCGCCTCGGTGCGCAAGTCGCAGTATCGGAACCGCAGCGACGGCACGGTCGCTATGGTAATGGTCTTGGGTTGAGTCGATACAGGTTGACGACATATGAATAAGGGTCACGCATAAATATCGATTAAGGGTCGAAGGTTGCTGGAATTCGACCGGTAAGACCGCGGAAGTCTACGGATCGGTACGGACTAAGATACGGGTCTTACATAATCAATGTTAGATCAGATGGTGGCAAGCTAGGGAGAAATTGAATGATCTGAACCTTCCTTTTAATAACGAATATCTTGCCCCTTATAAACCCAATCCACCACCATTTCCAACTTCCACTCAACCGAGGGCAATGATCACTAAAAATTCTCGGTTAATAAGCGATCGATTCACCGTCGCCGCAGTCCGTTTGGACTTAAGTGGATGTTAAATTTATTCCTATTTTTTCACATTTCTTTTTCTTTTTATTAGCTTATTTCTAATTTTACTTTCTTTAATCGTGGTAACTTGGGAGTTATCGGCCGTGGAAAGGCAAGCTGTTCCAAAATCAACACTTTAACAAATGGAACCAGCTGCCAAGGTCATAGAAGCAACAAAGAAGCATGCCACTGACTCTAAAGGGATAGTGAGCTGCCAACGTCTCCATCTTCCTCCTATTTAAGAAACAACAACCAATGAGACAAAATGTTTATATAGTCGATCAACCTCAATCACCCACAATTATCATCAACCAAGGAGACAAAGAAAATGAAGATGAAGTAAAAACTCATCCTCTAGTTGCCACTCCACAGAGCTCTTGGAGAGCTTTCTCCTCACGATCTACTCCAACATCTACTCGGTAGCCATCTCCAGTCTTGGGATCCTCCCATGATAAAGAACCACTTCAATCGTGCACCACATATGAAGTCATCATCTCTAACCAAGCGATGATAAAGTTCAGGTGATTGACATTTCTGTTCCTCATTCAAAATTGATTCATGATCTAGTGTCAATATTAGTTGATGATTCTTCATTATCTACCACGATGACTGAAGATGTGTTTTTGATTGAAGACATTCTCTCCTCCCTCCAGCAAGCTTTTAGTAGCGACATGCCCATGATTGAGTCTCTCGCACCCTCCACTGAGCTACAACACATCAAAGAAGAAATCTAGGCACTCGTACA
The DNA here is from genome assembly GCA_037074715.1 of Magnolia kwangsiensis. Classification (NCBI taxonomy): domain Eukaryota; kingdom Viridiplantae; phylum Streptophyta; class Magnoliopsida; order Magnoliales; family Magnoliaceae; genus Magnolia; species Magnolia kwangsiensis. The sequence continues at coordinate 104,224,886 of CM073574.1, forward strand.
CTCGGGGGGTGCCAGAGGCTACATCGACCGAGTCAATTGAGAAGCTTACCAAATTGATCGACCAGTACTAAGTATTCTCTTGTTTGGATAAGAGCCTTGCAGTCAAATTACCAGCACTCAAAGATTTTCTAGATTTGATAAAAGAGAATTACGAGCTCCACACAATGATTGAACACCTTAAATCTGAATGAGTGAATGAAACTTTTCAAGTAGCTATAGTTAGTAACGTTGCTAAGTGGCTCTTGACCTAACATGAAGAGATGAAGAAATATGAGGCAGAGTTAGAGGATATGAGTGAACAAATCGTTACTCTAGAAGCACAATTGATGGTGTAGAAGATAAATTTTGAGGAGAAGAAAGCTAAGCATGATCAAAGGAAGAAGGTAATCAGGGACCTGACAATATTTACCAAAACTTAAATAAAGGCAATTGACCAGGTTAGACAGGAGACCTTAAGACATCAAGTTATTTTGGCTAAGAAGAAGAAGAAGAGGCGAGAGAAGTTTGGGGCCCGATTACTAGATTTTTGTCTTTTGAATTTTAACTTTCCTTCTGTACACTTATCAATTAATGAAATTGGCCACTGCGCCACTTTTGCTTTTATTTCCTCTCGTCTTTTCCTTGCGTTTTCCTTACTTTTGTGATTTATAACCAACTTTATGATGTGGCACACAAAAAATGAGGAGTCGTGCACTGCCTTAGCTGAAATAACTGCCATGATGGCTATACGTTCCTACTTTTCAAAAACACAAAGTGTCATTGCATGCCATAACTACTCGTAATGCACCAAACTGGGGGGGCATAATTGCCTATATAAATAGCAGTAGAGCCCATTTTGTAACTCATTGAAACCCACATACTATCCATAATTCCTCTAATTTGCAGATATAGCTCTCAACCAACCCTCTTCTTCTTTCCACAGTCAGGCCAAGGTCTATCTAAAAGAGATATTTGACTATGGCCTTGTTGATTATGGCCAGTGCTCCTTGTTGTTTGACACTAACCTATTCATCAAGGATACTTCTGAGGCTGCTGAATTTGATGCTTCTCTTGGGGAGATTCTGGAGGTTCTAAGAAAACTCCACTACATTGGATATCGATACTTCCAACTCGAGTTCGAGTGGTATAGAATTATAAAATATCTGAGACATCAAGCGTTTACTCAGGAAGAATCTGACCTCATGGGCAATGCTCATAGGAGAGCATGGAATGACCGCCTTCGCTGTAACAGGGTCCATCAATTCAACAAGACCCTGTTGCGATTCCTTCAAACTCAATGCATTGATCTTATGGATGATATCAAGGAGAATGCCGTGAAGAACCCTGATGTTCCAGAGGATCTCCTCTCTTTTGGACTCCTAGATTGCTAACTACCAGGCTTGGTTATGTGTGAGCCTTGCTAAAAAAGAGAGATAGAAGGCAGAGTTTCCTCAATTGACTACCGTGTCGATCAAAACCCGCACTTCCTAAACATCTCCCTGGAGGAAGGACCTCAATGGAAGAGCTTTAATGAAACTATGGAGGCAGAAAAATTGCGCACTGTTTAGGAATTTAAGGAAATAAAGACAACAAATGCCTAAACTCGCCTTTCTCGGCCGATGGCCATTTCTCTCCCTTTTTTTTGTGTAACTCAGCCGATGGCCTAGTTTTCTTTTAACAAACTTGCTTTTTAAAAAAAAAAAAAAAAATTTTATAATCATGTTTTACACATCACTCACATATTACTACTTGGCTATATTGTTCCCAACATAGAACAATATCATTATTGTCAAGATATCAGGATTTCAAAACACAAAATACCAAATAATAACATTACCATTATGATCAACTGTTTTCAATATAGGATAGTTGGTTGATGAGAATCTCCCAACTGTATGCACCATTAAGTGAGTAAAAAAGGACTAAGATTGTTATGTTTATCAAAATTTACCTCTTGGGCTAACTCCATGTAGAGTTATTAACAATTTTCCATTTGATAAAATCGACTGATGCTATTCTTTGAGCTCAGCCGCAACCAACCCTTAACACTTTTTCTTTCTTTCTTTGTATAATAACTGCTTGACTGATGGGGTGCATGAAAGTAGAGAGACGTGTGTGCCATTTTCCACGGAATCATTATTTATTGTGGCTGCTCATTCCACCTTCTTAGGAATACGATTTAGCACTGCAATCCTTAATTCAATTATTCCAACCGCAATATTGTATCGCATGTGGTCATTAAAGGCATCTGATGATGCTTATAAATTCATCATTCTCTGCTATTATGCATCCTTCACCTCTTTACTGTTTCCTTTAACTCTAAATTATCTACGGAATCGGCCCCATGTCTCCCTCTTATCTTCTACACATAATCCCAAACCTTCTTAAAAGAGATTCTCGCTACAGGAATTAAATACTTCTCTCAATCAACTCTCTTCCATAATGTCTATCCTTTCATCAGGGATGCTACCAAAGCTTCTTAATCCGACCCACCTTTAAAGGAAATTTTAGTGGTTTTAACTAAATTACAATGCCTTAGGGATCGATAGTTCAAGGAAGGCTTATAAACCCAAAAGTATGCCGCTCTAATGAAGGAATGCTCCATTATTTATGCAGAATCCAAGACTCTTTCTACTTTTATGACGCGGCATGGAGACATCGTTTGCATAAGAACTGCCAACATCGTTTTAATAAGGCAATGCTACGAATGCTCCAAGTCTAGCGTCGGGAGTGGACCGATGATCTGAATGAGACCAAAAGTCTCCATCCTAGGAGGGATCACCTTGACTCTATAGAGCTAATGACTTTTGTGGACTCTCATATCAATCTTTACCAGTCTTGGTCACACAAAAACTCTACATAGAAGAAATAAGTTGAAAGCGAGGTCACTACAATTGGCCGCCACACTGATGAAGTTGGCTTTCCTCGACCATATTGCAGTTGAATAGTACACTTAAAGAAGTCAGAAGAAGTAGTTCAAGGGGGCTAGATCTTCCACACTCAAAGAATTTAAGGAAATCAAGGCTGCCTATTCCTAAGACATTCGATTGGCCTAAGAGCTTTTTCTTGTATTTTTTCCTTATTTTGTAATCTCCACCTACAATAATAAAATCTATTTTCTGTGATTTACGGTAGGATATTTATCAATCATCCCTTTTTTGTTACTCGGCCTAATTATGTACTACCTCTCATAAAGAAGGGTAATAAGTTTTCAAGAATCGACCGTTAATTGGAGCTCTCGCAACTTTTTTGTCCTTATCATGTAAGAGATAAACTCCACCCTTGAGGACTTGGATGACAATATAGGGCCCATCTTAAGTGGGCAATTATTTCTTAACTAAGGCTTGGTCCATGTTCCCTATTGGTAGCATTGCCTTCCAGGTTTTATCCGTAAGTGCTTATATTTGTAGCACACTTGATATTGTCAAATTTCATAGACCAAGATACACAAAGATATCGGTCTGATCATAAGTACACCACATCCCTTGAAGATCGGCTCAACATCTCAAGACTTAAAATTCCGTTGCTCGGTTTCAAGTTTATCAAGATTAGAAGATCTTTGTATATGTCAACCAACAGGTAATATAACCCTAGAAAGACATTAGGTTATGTGCTTTAGAAAATTGTTTTAAATAAGTTAACTTCAGTGTAATTTCACTGAAGTTTGGCCAACTTAAATTTGGGATCAGCCAGCCTAACTTCAGGTTTGGGAAATTTTTAGGATTTGAATATTTGAAAAATCTATCACAAATTCGGCCATCCTAATTTTCGGTTCAGCTAGCCTAACTTGAAGTTCAGTTAGCATGAGGGAAGTTTGGGTCCTTTGCTAGGAAAGAATTCTCAGATTTTTAAGAGAGAATTCATCTAGTCAAATTTTTCCTTAGGCCAGCTGAATTTTGTATAAATCTTATCCTGCAAAATCTGACAGCCGTTAGAACATAATCATTGGAATTCGGCCAGCTGAACCTATTCTTAGGCTAGCCGAATTTTCAAATATTTTGGCTATAACTAGAGGCCTTCTCTCATTTTAAACAACAACAAAAATTAGACAAAACTATTCTCAAAGTCAGAGAGAAATTAAAGCCCTCCTCAAGCTATTTGCTTAGTAATTCTTATTCTCGTTTAGTTTATTCTATTCTCTTTCTCAAGTTAGCTTTAAACGTATTTAAGAGAGTAATCTAAAATCTACTTGAGATTTAGGAATTTGAATCTGCAGCAGTTAGGGTTTCTTTTATTATTTGAAAACACGTTAGATCCCTATATTCTTTCTGGTTGAACATACAATGCTTCATCAAATCTCAAGAAAGAAGATTGTTGCATCAAGCTTCATTTACATCTTCAAATCGACAATTGAAAATAAGTACCTTGTATTTATTATTTTTTATTTGGGTTTTTCAGAGATAACCTGAGAATCTATGTGAGTTGATTTGTAATAGCCCGTAAAAATAAAAAAAAAAGGAGTTTTTATTGTGATGAGCCCGTGAAAATCACAAGAACTATATAAGGTTGTTAATGTGAATTTGTGAAAACTTTGAAATAGTGAAAGCCAAAATTACGAGGGTAGTAATTTTGGGAGTGGACTAGTTGTGGGTTTAAGCACTGAACCACTATAACCCCTTGTGCCTTATGGTGAATGTTTATTTCTTTATTTGTGGTGAATGTCATTTCATTCTTTGTGGTGAATATTGTATTTATTTTATATTCTATTACTGTTTGAAAGATTGATTTCAAAGACATCGTGAAATAAGGTTGTCCTACCTAAAATTTTAGGTGAAGGTTGTCCTACAAATTATTTGGAATCAAGGTTTTAATACTTAGTCGATTGAGATTATTTATTCTGCTTTATTTCGAAGAATTCGGTATTGCCCTATTCACCCCCACTAGGACATCAATTGCTCGTCTTTTCAAGTGGTATTAGAGAGAGATTGCTCTTTTTGTGATTTACATCCGAGAGCTAAATCCAGAGCTATAAGATGCCAAATTTTGAGAGTTTATCCATTTTTAGGCCACATCCATTTAGTAGCTTAAATTATTCATATTGAAAAGCCAAAATGAAGATGTTCCCCAAATCCATTGATGAAACTATGTGGCAAGCCACTGTGACTCAATAGATCCCTCCTATGATGAAAGTAATAGCTGATAATGGAACCGTCCATGAAAGAAATCGCTTATACTTTTTGGATGACTGTTCCAAAAAGTGAAAGTAGTGCTAATGCAAAGGTCTTCAATGAAATAACTTGTGCTCTATCACCAGATGAATTCAAAAGAATCATTTCGTGTGATACATCTAAACAAGCATGTGATATTCTTGAAATGACACATGAGTGAATTAACATTGTAAAAAAAATCTAAGATCCAAATCATCACAACTAAATTTGAGAAAATTCATATGGAAGAAAATGAGTCTTTTATGGACTTCTATACGAAACTAAATGAAATAGTCAATTCCATGTGGGGTCATAAAGATAGAATCCCTTAAAATAAGGTTTGCTCAAAAATACTTGATCACTTCCTAATAGGTTTAATTCGAAAGTTACTGCTATACAGGAATTAAGGGATACTGATACTCTGAAGGTTGAGGAGTTAGTTGGATCTCTTTAAGGTTACGAGTTGAATTTTAAAGCTCCTAAGATCAAGTCCATTACCCTTAAATCCTCTAAATCTAAATTAAATGATTCTAACGTAATTTTAGATATTGAAGAAAATGAGGACGATATGGATATGTTGGCTAAGAAATTTTATAGAAGTTTTAAAAATAAGAAAAGAATATATTTTCAAAAATCGTTTGACATAAGAAAAAGAAATTCAAACTATTAGAAATCTAAAACAAAAGACACCCAATGCTTCAACTATTCTGAATATGGATAAATCTAGAAGAAAAGGCATGATAACTACTTGGGATGAATCATTATAATCTGAAACTAATTCAGAAACTGACAAATCAGACTAGGAAATTGCAAATGATTTGAAAGCCTTTATGACTATAGCCAGAATCACTTCCTCAAATGATTGTAAAACATCTAATTATAAAACTCCAGGAAGCGACTCTGAAAGTGAAGATGATCGTTACATATAATACCCTATACAAATAAAGTTGTAAGATTGTGGCCAAACTTGAAATTACAATTTGAACTTGAAAAAGTTGTCTTAGAAAAATGTCATTTTTCAATTTTTTTGAAAAAACTAAGTTAGACTTGAGTTTAAAATTTTTTGAATTGAAAAAACTTAAATATGAAAATGAGATATTAAAAATTGAAGTTTCCTCCTTTCAAAGTTCAAAGGATCCTTAGAAATATACCCAAGGTGACCAGAAACTTGAAAAGTTGTTAATCTCATCTCGACGATGTGGTGACAGATCTGGACTAGGTTTTATTAAAAATAACACTTTGAAATCTAAGGATTCTTCTCCTACTTTTGTAAAAGGACAGTCTTCGAACTCTAAAGAAGAAACTCTAAAAGAGTTAAATTGTAAAAAGAATTACTTCAAAAATGCAAAACCCTTTCAAGCCTATAATGTAAAAAATTGTGCCAATTACCACAAATATCAAATAAGATATAATAGAAATCCTCCTCTAATTAATGAAATTGTAGACTTGCTCAAAAGGCTATTGAAAACCAACTCAGGTAAGAATGGAGTATATAGAAACAGGATAAATCTAAACTCCCAAATACAATGAAAGGTAAGTGTAACATCTCGAATTTTCACAGCCCGAGTACATCTCGTATCCCAGCATTTCGAGTGTTAATAATGTAAAAATTAGATGCTTCAAAATCGTACGTTATTTTTTTTCTTTTTTTTTTTAGATAAATAACATCCAATTACATTCATGAAGGTGACCATTCATGAGAATAAGATTGACTATATTTATTATTTTATTAGAATAAAAAGTATACAAAAAATTCTTTAATGCCCTCTCAATGAAAGCTTATTACATTATCAAAGTTTGTAGCGAAAAATAAATAAAATAATTCGTGGTGTTACCATTCTTCTTTTGTTTTTGAAATAATCTTCCATAAGATAATTATCAATCGAATCATCAACCTATAATTCTCCTGTAATATTTGTAAGGTTAGAGAGGGTCAATGCCCTACTTATAGTGATAGTTATCATTTAAGATTAACAACAATTCAAGAGATTCATAGGAATAATGTAAGAGTTCTGATACGTCTCATACTCCACCACTATGCGTGGTATCAGTATGTATAACCAATATATATATATATATATGAATGCATGCCTAGTAAAGTGTGTACAGTCCATCATACGTAGTGATCATTACAATTTGGAATATAATTCGCAGAAAATACGGCTCGCCCCACATTCTCACACTACAAAGATTCGCCAGCTGTCCAACGTTAACGTAGATTTATGCAAACATCTCAAGGTGACATAACAACGTGATTGGAGGATTTATGTGTTCATGGAACGACTATTTGTGACATCCAATCTCGAAAAGTGATGTAACATGCATGACAATTTACTTACATCGATCGTGCACTATTCACCAACTCACGAGATTATGTGCCAACCAAGAGGGCCCATATCCGAAACACATTGCGTCCACAATAATATATATGAGGCCTATAATACATCATTTGCATCAATAGAGAAATAAATCGAACCACGAGAGTTTTGAAATTCCAAGACACATGCCCAAGCCATAAAGGAAGGTAGCACAAGGCTAACCTAATAAAGAAGAAAAATAACATTAAGCTATCTCAATAAAAGAGAAGAGTATTAAATAAGATAACTCAACAAGAATAAGGAGAGAAGAGCAAAAGTCTAACTCAATATAGAGTGGAAGCATGTGTCGCTCTTAAAAATGACAAAGGACAAGGCTTGTATCCATCACCTCATATAAATTCATAAAAATCATGCATAATTAAAATCGTACCTTAACCATAATTTCCAAAAGTATAAATAATTGATAATGGTAAATCAATCAATTGTATAAAAAATTATAGTAATATGAAAGTATGTAAAAATAAGATAAATCATATCAACTCAAATTAGTGTAAGCTTAAAGGAATCCCTCTCCTTAGCCTTAGATCTAAACCCTAGGTAGATCTCGATGTAGGAAAATTTCTACATGAATCATGACATTGCTTGAGCAAGAGGGAGACATCACACGTGTGGAGGAGGAGGATGATGGGCAACTAGCTCTCTCTCTCTCTCTCTCTCTCTCTCTCTCTCTCTCTCTCTCTCTCTCTCTCTCTCTCTCTCTTTCCCTTTCCCTATCCCTTTCTCTTTCTCTTTCTCTTTCTTTTTCTTAGATGTGGGATCATGTGCATGTGAGAGGAGAAGGGGACGCACTCCTCCTTTAATAAAGGAGTGGGCGTGTAAGAGGGGGTATGTTTTACATCCCACTCGGATTGGGTTTATCCAGTTTGACCTTTTTTTAGCAATCTTTCTTTAAATCTAATTCATTCAGTGTGTCAAGGTCATCGAATAAGGGCAGGATATATGATTTTCTTGATGATTCAAAATTTAGATTGGCCTATCTTAAAAATTCTCCTAACGGGTGCCAAATGAACTTGATCTTAATTAGCAGTCTACACATAATGATCAGGGCCCAAATTTGGGGAAAATGTATAGTCATGATAGGCAAATGGTTGAATAAAAGTTGGTGGTTGATCAATAGTGAAAAAGGCCTAAATATGAAATTTCATATTTTACACCAAAAGGAATGAACTGACTTCAACATTCAGCGGTGTAGGATCATACATCGGGGTCTAAATTTTGTATAACCTCGTAGTCATGTGATACCAGAGTGTGGTCCAAATTTGAGTTGTGATGGATGAAAGGAGGTGGTTAAATCGAAAGATTCAGATTTATAAGGAGTTGGTAAGCCTTGAAAGAATAACTTCACACCTAAGAAAAAGCCTACCAAAGTGGGGTCTTCATATTTCATACTTGGTGTAGATTATGTGCAATCCAAGTCATTCATATGAAGAGAAATATCTTACTACGACTACCCAGGAGGTTTCTTCACTCGATGGACACTAAAAACAACTGTGAAGGGGTTAATTTGTCAAGTAGGTCACTTTTACAATGATCTAAGGGCTAAAATTTGACATGTATGGTTAATTTTTGATACATAGGCACAGTAGAAAATTTCACATCAAACAGATTGTGAGAACCATGTGATTTAGAATTTAGGGATATAGGTTAATGACATTTTTATAATTATTACTTATATGAGAGTTTTGAAAATTTTAATGGTTTTATATGGCTATAGATATGTTTCTAAGTAATTCTTATAAAAGAACTTATATCTAAGTCATTATGAATAAAGAATTACTAACTAAATTAATTAATGGAATGTACATATATCAACCAACATAATGGATGGTCAGATAACATGTTAAAAATAGAAAAACTTGATGGCTAGTACTCTGATAATGTATGTAAGTGGGTGTATGGTCAGTTTTGTAAACAGATGATCACAATTGAGTTTACTTGGATATATGATGATCTTGTCTTAAAATCAATGGTCGGATGACTTGATTTATGGATGAAGATTATTTTCAATGGTCAGATTCGGGTTGAAGAATAGATCTAAGGTTAGGATAACTAAATTGGTATCATACGCATTTCCATACTAAGTTAAACTTGATGGTGACACTCGAGAACTTTTAATACTCAGGAATTGAAAAGTTTGAGGCGTTACAATAAGAGACCCTCTTAAACCTAGAACTGTAATGAAATGGGTTCCAAAGGTTAAGTGTCTTATAACCCACCCAGCTTTCAAAGCAAATAACCATTCAAGATGGTACCTGTATAGTGGATGTTCTAGACATATGATACGTGATAAAGCTACACTATCAAACATCAACCAAATTGATGACGGCTCAGTTATATTCGGAGATGGAAGCAACTGCAAGATTATTGGTAAATGTAATGTACAACTTACCTCTATTCGAAAATGTTTTATATATTGAAGGGCTATATCATTGATGACTCTTGTTCAACAAAGGACATGTAATATTAAATGGTCGCAGAACGTCTGAAAATTACTATATCATTAATGACACTTGCTCAACAAATCATTCATGCTACATGGTCCAAATACAAGAGACTGAAGTATGGCATCAACGTCTTGAACATGTAAAATATAGAGATCTATATAAATTGAGCAAAAGAGATCACCCATGTGGCTTAAATTGAAAAGGATGAAAAATAAAGTATGTAGTGCCTATTAGATAGGCAAGTAAATTAGGAGTAGTCACAAAAAGGTGAACTCCTTAGCCACTACAAGACCTCTTGAACTACTCCATATGGATTTAGTTGGACCAACTAGAACAGAGAGTAGAAGCAGAAATAAATATTTCCTAGTTATAGTTGATGACTACAGTAGATATTCATAGGTAGCCTTTTTAAGAGAAAAATTGGATGCTCTTGATGAAGTCAAAAGCTTATAAAACGTATCCAGACTGAAAAAGAATTATCTGTAATCAGAATAAGGAGTACTCGCAGAACTAAATTTGAGAATAACAATTTTGAGATATTTTATAATGACCATGGTACTCTGTATGAATTTTTTACTCCAAAAACGCCTTAGCAAAATGGAATTGCTGAAAGAAAAAATAGAGTTTTACAATAACGGCTAGTGTAATGCTGAATTGCATGAATCTACCTAAATATTTATGAAAGCGAATGCTTTATTTTATGAGATCGAGAAAATTTGAAAAAATTTGAAGCTAAAAGCGATGAGGGAATATTCCTTGGTTATGCTTTAAACAGTTGAGCATATTGGGTTCTTAACAAAAGAATTAAGGTTATACAAGAATTGATATTTGTTGTGATTGATGATCAGCTGATAATTCACAGTCTTGATTAAAATGATAACAATAATGATATAGTTTTGATTAATCAACTAGAACCATCATCTAAATCAGATAATACTGAGTTAAGATTAGTCAAAGATCATCTGGCTGATCAAATACTTGGTAATCCTCACATTGGTGTTCAGTCCAGAAGACAATTTGAAAATATATGCAATCATGTTTGCTTCAATTCATAGATTGAACCGGCTAATGTAAATGAGGCACTAGCAGATGAAAGTTGGATCTTGGTCATGCAAGATGAATTAAATCAATTTATAAGAAATGATGTATGGTATCTTGTTTTAAGACCAACTGATAAACATGTAATTGAAACAAATAGATTTTTAAAAATAAATCTGATGAAATAGGTAATATTATTAGGAATAAGACATGACTAGTTATGCAAGGTTACACTCAAATTGAAGGTATTGATTATGATGAAACCTTTGCACCAGTTACGTGACTTGAATCTATGAGATCATTTATTTTCATTTCCTGTTATAAAAAGTTCAAAATATATCAAATGGATATAAAAAATTTCTTTTCTAAACAATGACTTAAGTGAGGAAGTTTACTTTGAACAACTGAAGGGTTTTGAAGATCCCAAACTTCCTGATTATGTATATCGTCTTAAAAAGATACTATATGGTTTGAAACAAGCCCCTAGAACATGGTATGTGTTATGGGGAGATCCGAGCCCATGAATGAACGTCAATCCGACTGTAAGTCTGAGCTGACTCGATGCCGTTACGTCTGAGGCGCCCGAGGCACGACCCATCTGACCAGATTCCTGCATCACAACAACGACACTCGAGTCTTTGGTGTGATTCAGCTTGGAGGTGCCTCAACAATCCAATCGGACAAGCCAACCACGATATACCTAAGGCCGGCCGCATCTGATCCGACTCTACGGGTCGGGTAAGACGCCGTCTAACTTGGAGATTGTCCTTTACTCTGAGGTCGGACGAGCCGAGCCGAGCAGATAATCAAGGGCGTATATCCCATTTTCTAAACATAGAAACTGCCATAATCGAACGTGGCCGATAACTTCGCTCATAGATACGTATTATTCGTCGGATATGCTACACGATCAACAGATTGCGGACGGTATCTTCATGATCCGAGAATTCCCCTGATCGTGCCGGGATTATCGGGACCAGACCACCCCACAGGCAAGTATAAATAGCACACAACCCCTTACCTACAGGTACGTAAGATCAAGCTCTGGCTCTCCTCTACTCTCCACCAAGACCTCGATTCCCTTGTCCTGACTTAGGCATCGGAGGGTCCCCCGTCTTAGACAGGGTCACCTTTGCCCATTTTCTTTGTGTAGGCTTTAGGGACGATACGTAGAGGGCGACGTGGAGAAAGGGCTGACCAGATTTTGACCTCAACATTTTTTGGCGCCATCTGTGGGAACCTGAAACTAGAAGTCACGTTCTGATTTTCCTAAGTAATGGCGAGGAAGAAGAAAGCTGCAGTGGTGCAGCCGCAACCTAATGAGTAGACTCGGTCGTCATCACCGCTTCATACCGAGTCCGCACCAGGACCTTCCCAACGTTTACACAATTGGTCGAGTAAGTATCGCGCCATGCAGAACGAGATTCAGGCCCTGCACAATGAGATAAACCGAATGAAACAGCAAAGAGAGCCAGAGCCACGTCCGGCTCAGGAACGACCCATTCTCGAGTCGGTGGGGTTGTTCGTGGAGACTCGCTCTGAATCGAGGAGTGTGAGACCTGAAGCCTCTCAACACTCGGGGGTGCCGCATTCGAGTCAAAATCCTCCTACGGTACACGTCGAGGTATCCTCGTGAAATGCCACCACTCGGGCCCCCACAACCATTCATTCAGCCACATCCGCCATGTCGCCCACGGACCTCCATCATCAGTTAGAACGGAGGAGAGAAAGGAGAATGTCGGAGGTCGAGAATGCCCCAGAGGTCGTCGCAGAAAATAGGGATCCATGGGAGGCACGATTTGCGGAGCTGAAAAATCGATTCATGACATTGGAGAAAAAACAACAACAATCAGCAGTTTCAGCCACGATCCAAGTGATGATGGAAGAGACCGAGCCTCCCTTCACCCCAACCATCATGGCTGAAGTGATGCCGCAGAGGTTTCAGATGCCTCCCGTCATTTAGTATTCAGGATCTGGGGACCCATCCGAACACCTGGAGTCCTACCGATTGTGGATGCAGATCCAGATTGTAACAGATGCAATGATGTATAGAGGGTTTTCTATCACCCTCACGGGATCTGATAGGATTTGGTATCGCTAGCTCAAACCCAACTCCGTGAGTTCTTTCGCGAAACTAAGTCGACTATTCCTTATGCAGTTTATAAGCAGTAAGAGAAGTTGGAAACCCAACACTCACCTGCTCACCATCAAACAGGCCCCAAAAGAGTTGTTGAAGGATTACATCGCCCGCTTTAATGAAGAAGCATTGCATGTTGAGGACTACGATGATAAGATGGTTCTCGCTGCCATTCTGAGCGGACTGAAAGAAGAAAAGTTCACCTTCTCTATCGGAAAGAATCCACCAAAGACGCTAGCAGACTTCATGGTAAAAGTCCAGAAGTATACCAACACCGAGGAGTTCACTAACGCTCAGAAAGGCGCACAGGTAATCGACTCGACGAACAAAGGGAAGAGACCTAGGAACGAAGACTCCTAGATGACGGGCAAGGGGGTGGACGACTGCGCTCCTCGCAATCGTCGACCGAACCGCAGGCTGGAGGGGAAGTTCCATTCCTATACCCCTCTTAATACGTCCGCCAAGCAGATTCTGCTGGATATCCGAGGAGATAGACTACTTAATTGGCCAGTCTACATGAGGGCTGACCCAGAGCACCGGGACAAGCGAAAATTCTGCCGTTTCCACCGGGACCATGGTCACAACACGAACGACTGCGTGGACCTGAAAGATGAAATCTAGTCCCTCACCAGTAAGGGACATCTACATTGTTACATAAAAATAGAGAAGTCCACTCGGAGAGAGGAACGGTCGCGAAAACAGCCGAACAACCCCCCAGAGGAACCCACCAAAATTTGCACCATCTTCAGGGGTTCAGCTGGGGGAGGGGATTCAAACAGGGCTCGAAAAGCCCATTCCCGGAGATCCGAGCCGGAACATCATGTTCACCTGGCGGAACGTCCCAACAAGGAACTTCGAGTCGTTCCGTGCAACCTGACTTTCACGGAAGATGATGCGCGTGGGATCCAGCATCCATATGATGACGCGCTAGTGGTTACCATGACCATAGCAAATCACAAAGTGTACCGCATCTTGGTCGATCCTGCTGATGTTATGTATTCTGAAGCATTCAAAAAGATGAGAATTCCACGGTCCCGACTCCGACCCGTGAAGACTCCCTTGCACGGCTTTGCCGGAGAGAGAGTCATCTTCGAAGGAGCCATCTTCCTCCCAGTAATAGTACGAGAAGGGTAACATCAAGTCACACTTTTGGTGGACTTTTTAGTTGTCAATATTCCATCTGTACACAACGTGATCCTGGGCCGACCGTCCCTCAACGCGATGAGAGCGGTCATCTCAACTTACCATCTGATGATGAAGTTTCCAGCTGAAGGTGGGATTGATTATCTTCAAGGTGATCAACGCGAGGCCCGGAGGTGTTATGCGATAGTCGTGAGAAAATGAGCTGCCAAACAGGCGCTCGTAATGGACGCTTTGGATCCTCGAGGACCGACGAAATGCTCCTTAGTCAAAGATCTGAAAAGAGTGCCGCTCGATGAATCAGACTTGAGCAAAACTGTTCAGCTCGGATCATCACTAAATCCCGAGCGGAGGTACGAGTTATTGGTCTTCTTGAAGCAGCACCGAGACATCTTCGTATGGTCGCACGCAGATATGTCAGGGATCTCACCTGATGTGCTGGTCCACAGGTTGAACGTGGACCCAGATCACCAGCTAGTTAAGTAAAAAGAAGACCGTTCGATGCTGAACAATATGAAGCCATTGCCGAGGAGGTCTCTGTCCCGCTCGATGTGGGCTTCATAGAAGAAGTATATTATCCTGACTGGATAGAAAATATTGTGCTCGTTAAGAAATTCAACAGGAAGTGGCGGGTCTGTGTAGACTACTCTGATCTGAATAAGGCATGCCCCAAAGACAGCTTTCCGTTACCTTGGATCGACCAACTAGTGGACAGCACGGCCGATCATGAGTTACTCTTATTTCTGGACGCTTATTCTGGGTACAACCAGATCGCCATATATCTCCCAGATAGGCAGAAGACTACCTTTGTCACGGACAAAGGACTCTACTGTTATCGGGTCATGCCATTCGGCCTGAAAAATACTGGGACAACATACCAGAGGCTGGTAAACCAGATGTTTGCCAAATAGATTAGGCACACCATGGAGGTGTACGTGGACGACATGCTGGTAAAAAGATCAGGGCCTCCAACCACCTTGCTGACCTCGGAGAAACGTTTAACATCCTCCGAGAATATCAAATGAAGCTGAATCCCGCCAAGTGTGTATTCGAAGTCGAGTCGGGAAAGTTCCTTAGCTTCCAAGTCAGTCAACGAGGGATTGAGGCCAACCCAGATATGATCAAGCTCTGGATCTCCTCTACTCTCTACCTAGACCCCGATTCCCTTGTCCTGACTTAGGCATCGGAGGGTCCCCCGGCTTAGCTAGGGTCACCTTTGCCCATTTTCTTTGTGCAGGCTTCAGGGACGATACGTAGAGGGCGACGTGGAGAAAGGGCCGACCAGATTTTGACCTCAATAATATGAAAAATTGACTAAATTTCTACCTCGTTAAAATTTTGTGATGGGTAGAGTTAACAAAACTTTGTTTGTTAAAAAATATAATGTTGATAGCTTAATTGTTCAAATTTATGTTGATGATATTATCTATGGATCTACTTGCGCTAATCTTTCTACTAAGTTTATAGATCTTATAAAATCTAAATTTGAAATGAGTATGGTTTGTGAGATAAACTATTTTCTTGGACTATAAGTTTAACAGCTCGATGATGTAATGTTCATCTCTCAAACCAAATATGCACTGAATTTGGTAAAGAAATTTGGTTTTGAGAATGGTAGAAATTTTAATACTCCTATGAGTACAAGTCTTAAATTATCAAAAGATAAATCAGGTAAGAGTGTTGACTCTTGACTCTATCACAGCATGATTGGTAATCTACTTTACTTAACTGCTAGTAGATCTGATATTTCTTTCATTGTCAAAATTTATGCTAAATATCAATCTAAACATAAGTAATCTCATTTATCCACTGTTAAACGGATACTCAGATATGTTGCAAGCTCTGCTAACTTAAGTTTATGGTATCCACATGATACGTTTATACAAATCGCAGAATATACTGATGCAAATTAGGTGGGTAATGTGGTTGATAGAAAATCTATAAGTGGTGGATGTTTCTATATTGGAAACTACCTTGTATTATGACTAAGCAAGAAACAGAACTCTGTATCATTATCCACTCTGGAAGTAGAATACATTGCTACAGTGAATGCTTGCATGCACCTTATGTGGATGAAACAGATACTAGTGGATTATGAAATTACTCAAAATACAATGAATTTATATTGTGATAACACAAGCGGGATAAATATATCAAAAAATCCAATTCAACATTCTCGTACAAAACATATTGACATTAGATATCATTACATACGAGAATTAGTTGAAGATAAAACTATCATGTTAGAATACATTCAAATTGAGAAGTAGCTTGTAGATATCCTGACTAAGCCGCTTGGCAATGTCAAGTTCTCAAAATTAAAGTATGATATTGGATTATGTGTTGCTAAATAATTCTTTTATTTTTACTTTTATTTTTGCATTTATTTCTTATTGCTTACTTGTAAATAATATATGCATGAAAGAAAAATAAAATAAATAAATAAATAATGATTTTTTTTGGGATTTTTGACTAGCCCAACATTGACTGAGAAATTTGACCAGCTAAGCACGTGCTCAGGCTAGCCAAACCGTGTTTGTATGCTCAAAAAAGGAGAAAAATCCATTTGCTTATTTTTACACTTCATTTTCTTTGGTCCGTTGGTGCTTCGTTCGGCCAACCCGTCCTCCCAAATCTCTTGTAAGTCAATTTTTAACATTTATCTTCTAGATTTAGGTTGTTATTCTCTTGATTTTCTTCATTTTGTGGTCCTTGCATTTAGAAGCCCTTTTCTTGGTGGGTTACTTCCACAAACTGATCTACATTGTTCTTGCTATTTTATTTTTATTTTTTATTTTTTGTGATTTTTCATTGTTCTATTACTTTGAACTAAGAGTAAAACGTGCTGCACGCAAGGTACAAGATGGTTCCTCTTCCCGATTGGGTCCTCGCGATGTGTAAACCCTACGCGCACTGGAGGATGACCCGAAAAATGTGCGGGATTTTCGTACAAGGATTATAATCATAGAAAAATCAATCAATGTGGATCATATTACTAGATTTGACCTAGTTGAGATCATTTTCGAGGTTGGATGGGAGAAAATTTTGCAATGGGGCGGGATGGCATACTGGTCCATTGTTCAAGGCATGTATGCCTCTATTACTGAAGTCTCTCTAGATGAATTATACTTTAAAATTAAATTTTTGGAAGAGACTGTCACCATAACGCCTTCCACCATATCTTCATTGATGGAAATTGAAATGGCGGAGGACGGGATACTGATTGCTACTCTTTCAGATAAGATGAACAATTCTGAAAAAGTCACTTACCCATGTGTTATGCAGATTTAATGCTGAATGGCGGTTCGGTAACGCCTTACCCATGAATAAATTATTTCCCAAATATCGTGTCCTGCATTGCATCTTCACTTCCAATGTATATCCAAGGGTAGGGAATAAGACTGATCTTACTCCCTTTTATACTTAGAGTTGTCCATGCTATCACCATTGGCATTCGTATTTGTTTGATTTCTTTGATCTGCTATGTCATTATTCAGTATAGACTGCATCCCAAGCATAGTTCGATTCCATTTGGACATCTTATGTCATCTCTTACACTTCAATATAGTATTTAAATTCCTTCGTTTGAAGCACTGGAATCCGAACTTCCATTTAATATGCTAATTTAAATATGATGCGGCTATCTCCCCTTCCTAAACAAAAAGGCGATCAGGAAGAAGCACACGAAGAAGACATAAACATGGACGATATTTTTGATAATTAGGAAGGTTCAGAAGACTCAACTAACTCAAATTATCACCCTTCTTAATTTCTTGAGAGGCTGTCAACTTTAGAAGAGAAAGTGGATGCTTTGCAAGTATCCCAAGAATTATTAGTCCAAATCAAAAATCAAATATGAAGTACATCAAAGAGTACTTTCATAAATTCAGTAGGACTTTGAGGATTAATGATCCTACGATGCCTGTACCATCCTCTTCTGAGTCAAAGTGAGATATTTTTCTTATTGTTGGATCTGTATTATCTTAAATTTTGATGGTTTGGTTTGATACATGGTTCTCTACTTGATACATGGTTTGATATACCGTTTGATATAGTGTTTTCCACTTTTCTATGATATTATGCTTCGTTTTACCCTGCTTTTATAATATTCTTAAATTTCACTGCATCTATATTTTGATTTCTTCCTTTATCAACTTTTGACAAAAAAGGGGGGAAAATAAGATATATCTCTCTCTAATTCTCTCTAATGTGTTTGTGGAATTTTATAGAATTTATTTCTAATGTATACTTTTGATTATATATGATTATGCTTGTGAATGTACTTGAGATTATTTTTAGATGACATAGTGCATGCTATATTTTTCAAGGGGAGCTATAGGTGGAGTACAAATGATTGTTGTGAAATACAGATGGTTGTTGAATCTATTGGGCGGCTTCAATCTTTTTGATGGTTGAGAACATGAGTTTATTTATGATGTATGTATGTATGTTAGTATATGTGTTGTGTATGATGTATGTGTATTTTGTTTCAAAATTGACAAAGGGGGAGTGTAACACCCCCCACATCTTTAGCACACAGGTGTTACTAATAAATATTTCTAATAAAATGATACGCATAGTTTTAAACCAAAACTAAAGACGAGGGATAGACCTATGTATCAAGCTACCTATCAACACCTAAGGCTTGACACCAATCTCCTAGGAGGGCCAGGACTCTCTTTGGACCATTGGCACTCAAACTCAAAGCGATCTGGCCCTCAGAATAGCTGGAAAACTCTAAACAATGCTCTAATCACAACTTGGGGATCACCCAAGCGCTGGATCGTCCCGATCAACAGCCAGGTGCACCAAATAGAACTCCTTAAAGGAGTGGACGACGCAGATCTCAAGATCTCACCCTGGTTGGACCCATGTGGGAGTGAACGTGCACCACATTTAGTGCACGTGCCACGTGCCAGATCGCTGGGGCGGTTAAACGAAAGCTGACCCAACGCAAATTAGAAAAAAGTGGAGGTTTCTTCCAATACACTCGTCCGAACGAACGGACAATCGTCCGGACTGCGTGGTGGCCCACTTTGGCTCCATCAGCAAGATCAGAGCCGTCCATCTTGACCATATGGAAAAATCGACGAGATACATGTCGTTTGTGGAATCCCATGCATGCGTGCATGTGTAAGTGCAGCAAATGGTCTCAGACAGACAACTGTATTTTCCAAAAATAGAGCTATTGTGGAGTCCTCCACATTAGCAATCCGTGTTTACAGTCCTCTTTCAATCCCAGCTATTCCTGGGGGTAGAAATCCAAGCTCTCCATCCATTACCAGAAATGAAAAGGCAACGGTCTGTGGGAGCGAGCGGCATGCGAGAGATTTCCTCCTTTAGAAATCCCAGCTGGCATGATCTGGATGACCCTCTGGGCTCCTTGGAGGGATCTCATCCGTCCCCTCTAGGGCTGCAGCTGTTTGCTCGTTAGAGATGTCTCATCTTGTGAGAAAATCGGAGGAGGCGAAAATATCGTCGGGTGAGAGAAAACGGCGATGATGGGTTGTAAAAATGAGCCCCATCGTGATTAAGGCCCCCATTTGATTCCTTCAAAAGGACCAGATCACGGAAAAACATCGTGAGCAAAAATCGGCTATGATCGGCCATGTCATCTTCCTTGTTGAGCCGAAAACCCACCATCAAGTCGTGGGCCCCACTGGAGCTAAAAACCTGCTTTTCCTGTGGGCCATGGCAGCAGGAACCCATCCCCAGTGTTGGATGAATTCCATGCATTTAGAAATCTGAGAGGATTGCATGCATTCGGCAACCAAATCCCAGCCGTTGAAGGGTTCGTTCACGTGTGTCCCAACTCTATAAGAGTGGACGGTTTGTCTCGGGATTCTCACTGAGAAGCTTGCTAGGAGAGAGATAGAGAGAGAGTGAGAGAGGTCATGTGTGGGGTGTAAAACCAGGTGCCGCATTGCGCCGAGTCGAGCCGTTCGAGTCAGATCGAGTTGGTTCAGTATAACACGTAGATACCATCCAGAAAGAGGGAAAAGTAAAGAAAAATAGAGAGGGGGTCAGAGAAAAGAGAGCCAAGGAGAGAGAGAGAGAGAAAGAGAGAGTAAGGCAGAGCGTGGACTCGGTGCCGCACTACACTAACCCAGACCATTTCAGCTAGAGTTGGGCATCGGATCGAGTTGAATCGGATTGGGTCCAACTCGATCTGTTCCGAAATCTACCTGAGCTAATCTGAACTCGATCCGATTAGGGGCCGAGTCCGGGACACTTGGCTCGAGCCGATTCGATGCACGGTTGGCCTGACCCCAACCAAGTCGGATCGAGTTAGATTTGTGGGTCAAACTATGAGTTATGTGTTATATCCAAACTGTCCATCCATTTGTAGAGTTCGTATTAAGGTTTAAGCCAAAAAATAAGACAGATATAAAGATCAGTTGGCCCACACTGCAAAAAAACGTGGGGATTGAACGTTTACCATTGAAATCCTTTTGGAGATTATAAAAGTTTTAGATTAATATGAAATTTATTTTTCCTCTTTATCCATGTACTTTTAACCTTAATAATAGATTAGATGGAAAATAAACGTTATGGTGGGCCCTACAAATTTTTTAACTGTGAAAATCATTATTCTCACTGCTCTTTGTGGTGTGGTCCAGTTGATCTCTGGATATGATTTTTTTTTTTTTTTTTTTCATAATGCTCCGAAATGATCTCAAAACATGAATGAACGTTATGGATATAATAAATACATAACTGTGGGCCATGTAACTTTGATCTCATTTGAGCCGTTCATATAACTCGAAGCTCGAAGCCTATCACTGCTCTTCTTTACAGGACATATCTAAACCAGCGACCTGGGCATGAAATGGATACAGGCTACGGCCTGTGACGTATATTAGATACTGAGAGGTTGAGTTGGCATTCTATGGGCCCCACTATGATGTATGTGTTATATCCACACCGTTCATCCATTTTTAGATATCATTTTAGGGTATGAACCAAAGAATGAGGTAAATAAAAATCTGTAGTGGGCCACACTAAAGAAATCAGTGGGGAGAGTGATTTCCATCGTTAAAACTATCTTAAGGTCCATCGTAATGTTTATTTGAAATCCAACCCATTAAAAAGTTAAAAAAAAAACATGAAAAAAAACTTGAAATAAGCAAAACACAAATATCAGCTTGATCTAAAACTTTTGTGGCCCTTAGAAATTTTCAATGGTGGGCTTCACTGTCCCATTGTTTTCTGTGCTGGAGTCCACTGGAGCTTTGGATTTAACTGGTTCTTTGGATATTGCCCTAAAATGATCTCTCCAAATGAATGGAAGGTGTGGATACAAAACATACAACATGGTGGGGCCCACAGAACTTATTGACATAACTTCAGTAGCTAGTCTCGTTACTCAACCTGTCACTGATGTACTGTGCATGTAAGTGGTTGACATGCATAGCACGTCTCTTAGTAAACTTTGTTGGGGCCCACCGTGAATGCATGTGGTTTATTCACACTGTCCATTAGTTTTTTCATATCATTTTAGTAGTTGAACCCAAAATTGATGTATATCCCAAGCTTAAGTGGACCATACCAAAGGAAAAGGTAGAAGTATTGATTTCCACCATTGAATCACTCCAGATCGGTCCGAATCGGATCCATTCGGTTCAGCTTTCAGTTCGGATTAGTTCGAATTCACAATGATTCGACCTCGATTTGATGAACGGTCAGATCTGACTAATCTAAGTTGAACCGCACCAATCCAAGCCTTTAGTTCAGTTCGGATCGAGTAGGGTTAGGTCGGATCCACCAGATTAGACCAGAAATCACTACAAGAAATATGGTTTTTACGTACGAAACTTTTACCTACGAAATTAATTTTCATAGGTAAAAGCAAACTTTTACCAACGAAATTTTATTTCGTAGGAAAAACCCATCTTTGCCTACGAATATTTTCGTAGGTAAAGGCTCTTTAGCCTTTTTCGCATCATAAAAAATTGAAAACATTATTTTTACCTACGAAATTTAATTTCGTAGGTAAAACCATCTTTACCAACGAAACTATTCGTAGCCAAAGGTTGTTTTGAATTTTTTACCTACAAACTGCAATTTCGTAGGTAAAAACCTATCTTTAGCAACGAATATATTCCTAGCTAACAGGTAATCAAAAATTTAATGTTTACCTATGAAAATATTCGTAGCTAAATGATGTTTTGAATTCTAAAAAATTGAAAACTTTACTTTTACCTACGAAATATACTTTCATAGGTAAAACAAATATTTACCTACGAAATTGTTCGTAGCCAAAGGGTGTATTAATTTTCTAACCTATCTTTACCTACGAAACTGTCGTAGCCAAAGGGTGTTTTGCATTGGTTAGCATGGAATTAAAAAATCTGATCTTTACCTATGAAAATATTCGTAGCTAAATGAAGTTTTGATTTTACTTTTACTTACGAAATTGTTTCGTAGGTAAAAACCATCTTTACCTACGAAAATATTCGTAGCTGAAGGGTCTCTGAAATTTTTCAAACAAATACAAAATCCAAACCCTCCTTTTACCTACGAAACCAACTTTCGTAGGCAAATTATATATTTACCTACGAAACTATTCATAGCTAAAGTGTCTTTTAAACTATTAAAAAAGATGAAACCACTCTTTTACCTACGAAATAAACTTTCGAAGGTAAAACCTACTTCACCTATGAAAATATTCGTAGCTAAAGGGTCTGTTAAATTTCTAAAATCCAAAACCTTACTTTTTCCTACGAATTCTAGTTTCATAGGGAAAACCCATATATTCCTACGAAAATATTTGTAGCTGAAGGGTATGTGAAGGGAATACCTATATTTGCCTACGAAAATATTTGTAGCTGAAGGATATATGTGAAAATTTTCAAAAAAATACAGAATCCAAAACCCTTCTTTTACCTACAAAACCAACTTTCGTAGGCAAAATACATATTTACCTACGAAACTATTCGTAGCTAAAGGAAATGGTTTTTACCTATGAAAATATTCGTAACTAAATGGTGTTTTGAATTTTTCAAAAAAACAAAAAATAAAAAATTTACTATTACCTACGAAATTTAATTTCGTAGGTAAAACCCTTATTTACCTACGAAACTATTTGTAGCGCAAGGGTCTTTTGAATTTTTCAACTAAAACAAAAATAAAAAAACATTGCTTTTACCTACTAAATCTATTTCGTAGGTAAACCCCATCTTTACCTACGACAATATTTGTAGCTAAAGGGTCTTTTCAATTTATTAAACTTTTTTTTACCTACGGAATTTAATTTTGTAGCCAAAATTGATCTTTAGCTACGAACATTTTCATAGCTAAAGGGTGTTTTAACATCGGGTGTTTCGAATTTACTTTTACCTACAAAATAAATTTCATAGGTAAAAACCATATTTACCTACGAAAATATTTGTAGCTAAAGGGTCATTTAAAGTTTCATCCACAGTGTTTACCTATGAAATCAAATATTTTATGAAAACTAATATTTACCTACGACAATATTCGTAGCTAATGGGAGTCATTAATATTTATAAAAATAAAAAATTGAAAACTTTATTTTTACCAATGAAATCAATATTCGTAGCTAAAAGTAATCTTTACCTACAAAACTATTCATAGCTAAAGGGTGCTTTAATTTTTTATTTTTTTTTTAAATGTGAAACTTTACTTTTACCTACGAAATTAATATTCGTAGCTAAAAGAAATCGTTACCTACGAAACTATTCGTAGCTAAAGGGTTCTTTGAATTTTTAAAACAACAAAAAATGGAAAACTTTACTTTTCCTACGCAAGTATTCATAGCTGAAGAGCCTTTCGATTCGAAAACTTACTTTTACCTACGAAATGTACTTTCGTAGGTAAAACATATGTTTACCGACGACCTTATTTGTAGCCGAAGGGGTTTTTGAATTTTTCAAAACAACAAAAAATCGAATACCCTACCTTTACCTACGAAATTTATTTTCGTAGGTAAATTTGTCTCTGCCTACGAGATTATTCGTAGCTGAAGGGGTTTTTTAAAATACTTTTGCCTACGAAATGTATCTTCGTAGGTAAAACCAATATTTACCTACGAAATTATTCGTGGCTAAAGGGTTTTTTGAATTTTTCATCCAAGAAAAAAATAGAATACCTTACTTTTACCTATGAAATGTATTTTTGTAGGTGAAACCCTTTTTACCTACGAAATTATCCGTAGCCGAAGGGGATTTTGAATTTTTCAAAACAACAAAAAATCGAATACCTTACCTTTACCTATGAAATGTATTTTCGTAGGTAAAACCCACATTTGCCTACGAAATTATTCGTAGCTGAAGAGGTTCGGAATTTACTTTTGCCTACGAAATGTATTTTTGTAGGTAAAACCCACCTTTGCCTACGAAATTATTCGTAGCTGAAGAGGTTCGGAATTTACTTTTGCCTACGAAATGTATCTTCGTAGGTAAAACCAATCTTTACCTATGAAATTATTCATAGCTGAAGGGGTTTTTAACTTGTTCAACCAACAAAAAATCCAATACCTTACTTTTGCCTACGAAATGTATTTTCATAGGCAAAACCAATTTTTACCGACGAAACTATTCGTAGCTAAAGAGTTTTTGAATTTTTCAAAACAACGAAAAATCCAAAACCTTACTTTTGCCTACGAAATGTAATTACGTAGGTAAAACCCATCTTTACCTACGAAAATGTTCGTAGCTAAAGAATCTTTTGAATTTTTTTCCAAAAAATCGAAAAGCAAATTTTCGCGGGGTAATGGAAATGGTGGCGGTAAGACTTTTACCAACGAAAATATTTGTCGGTAAAAATGTTTTTCTTAAAAAAAATTTTCGATGGCTAAAAACCAACGGTAATAATGTAAAAAATTTTTAATTTTAAAATTTTTTTGCCTATAACCTTAATATATATATATAATATAGTTTTTATATCATATGAATGGAAATTTTTTATATATATGTATATAATTAAAAGGTAGTATTTAAATAATTTGTAATATCACATGAAAAAGAATATTGAAAAGTTTAGAAATTTTAAATATTTTTAAGAAAAATTGTGAGAACAAAATAATGCTTTTGAAGAGAAAAATTGGCATTTTGAAAATTTTGAGAAAAATTTAAAATATGAGAAAATTTTTGAGATTTTGCAAATAAAAATTCAAAATTTGTATTTTAATTATTTTTGAAATATTTTATAATAAAAATGATATTTATTTAAAAGAGTAAAAAAAATATATCTTTTGAAAAAAAAAATGTTAAATTTATTTGTGAAAAATAAATTTACTAAATTATTAGGCACATCCACTAATTGAACCTTTAATCGTTTTTGGACAATCTAATCAGTTTAAATTAAAGAGTAAATAACTTCAGATGTTTAAATCAAATTTCACTGAAATTGTTGATCAATCTTGTATGCCCAATATCTTTCTCATATGTAGCCTGATTGAGGCGAGTAACTAGTCAAATTGAGAGTATTGATCAGTAAAATAGAGTGAATGCACCAGACATGTAAAATGGGCCAAATATTCTGGTTAAAATTGTGACCCAACTTACTGACCTCATGAGAACCTAAGAATTGATGTTGGTAAGTTTTGTAGGCCCCATCATGATGTATGTCGAACATCAACACCGTGGATTTGATGTGTCCCCTTTAGGTTATGAGATATCTCAAAAATCATCAGTAAATGAAACTCAAGTAGGCCATACCATTTAAAACTATGTGAAGACATCCTAAAAAATATAAAAGCACTTGGTGGGGGCCCACAGGAGTTTTGGATGCGGTTGAAACTTGGTCTGACCCCTCACCTAAGTGGGACACACATAATGAGTGGGTTGGATATGTGAATCACATTTAGTCATGCCCAATATTTGATTATGAATATTTTAAGGAAACCTTTCTCCACTACATTTAAGTTACTCGTTTACCTTTACCAGAGTAAACTTTGTGGGGTTCACCGTTATTTATTTATTTTATCCACTCCATTCATCCATGTTAACAGATAATTTGAAGTATAAAGAACAAAAAGGAAGCATATCCAAAGCTGAAGTGGACCACACCACAAGAAATAGTGTGATTTAACCTCTACCATTTAAAATTTCTTGGAGGCCATAGAAGTTTTGGATCAAGCTGATGTTTGTGTTTTCTATTCATTTATATATTTTTGATATTATGAACAACCTTTAACTATTTTTGGACAATCTGATCAGTCCGGACATGAAGAGTAAATAACTTCAGATGTTTAAATCAAAATTCACTCAAATTGTTGATCAATCTTGTTTGCCCAATATCTTTCTTATATATAGTATGATCGAGGCAAGTAACTAGTCAAATTGAGGGTAATGATCAGTAAAATAGAGTAAATGGACGGTGTCGATATACATAAAATATATCAAGGTGGCCCCTGCACGGTTAAAGTAACACCCATGAAGGAGTTACCTAAATAGTGAAATGGTATTATAAGGTCACCTCATAGGAACTTCCCATGAGATTAATCTGTGCGCCCCACCATGATGTGTGTAGAACACCAACACCATCCATTTGATGTGTTCCCTTTAAGTCCAAAAATCAGTTGTATACGAAACTTAGGTGGGCTATAGCATCTAAAACTATACGAAGACATCCCTAAAACATATAAAAGCATTTGGTGGGGCCTACATGAGTTTTGGATGTGTATGAAACTTGGTCTGACTTCTCATCCAAGTGGGACACATATAATGAATGGGTTGGATCTATGAACCACATCTAGGTGGGCCTAATAAATGATTATGAATGTTTTAATGGGAGGGTAACCCTCTCAACTATAGTATGTGGTGTGGCCCACCCAAGTCATGGATTGACTTATTTTTAAGTTCGTAGCCTACCATGGAATGGTGCATCTGATTGACGGGGTAGATCCAAAGTTCACGTGGACCCACCATAGAAAAGAGTGGGACAGTGACACCCACTATTGAAACCTTCTTAGGGCCCGCCGCAATGTTTATTTAAGATCCAATCTGTTTATAAGTTCATACAGACATGGATGCAGTTGAAACTTGGTTTGATCCCTCATCCAAGTGGGACACACATAATGAGTGGGTTGAATATGTGAATCACATTTAGGCAAGCCCAATATATGATTATAAATGTTTTAAGGAAACCCTTCTCTACTACATTTAGGCGAGTTACTCGTTACCCTTACTAGAGTAAACTCTATGAGGTCCACTGTTATTTATTTATTTTATCCACTCCATTCATCCATGTTAACAGATAATTTGAGGTCTAAAGAATAAAAATGAAGCATATCCAAAGCTGAAGTGGACCACACCACAGGAAATAGTGTGATTGAACCTCTACCATTTAAAATTTCTTGGAGGCCATAAAATTTTTGGATCAAGCTGATGCTTGTGTTTTTTATTCATTCATATATTTTTTATATTATGAACACCCTTTAACCGTTTTTGGAAAATTTGATCAGTCCAGATTGAAGAATAATAACTTCAGATGTTTAAATCAAAATTCACTCCAATTGTTGATTAATCTTGTTTGCCCAATATCTTTCTCATATGTAGTATATCGAGGCGATTAACTAGTTAAATTGAGGGTAATGATCAGTAAAATAGAGTGAATGGACCAGACATGTAAAATGGGCCCATCATGATGTGTGTCGAACATCAACATCGTGCATTTGATGTCTCCCCTTTAGCTTATGAGATATCTCAAAAATCATCCGTATACGAAACTCATGTGGGCCATACCATCTAAAACTATGTGAAGACATCTAAATAAATATAAACAGTACAATATTGGATGTCATACCATTTTGGGGCCATAAAAGTTTTGGATCAAGCTGATTTTTGTTTTTTCCCTTCATCTGGCCCTGTATGACCTAATCAACATATTGGATGTCAAATAAACAGTACAGTAAGCCTTATGAGGATTTGAATGATGGATATCCAATTACTATTGATTTCATGTGGTGTGGTGCACCTGAGATTTCAGATTTTTATCTGCCTGATTCTTTGGCTCATGACGTAAAATGATATCTCAAAATGGATGGACGGTGCGGATATAACAAATACATCATAGTGGGGCCCACAAAACTTGGTGGACGTTGGTCGGTGCTCTATGGGTTCCACCATGATGTATGTGTTTCATCCATGCCGTCCATCCATTTTTACAAATCATATTAGGGCTTGATACTAAAAATGAGAGGGATATAAATCTCAGGTGGACAACACCACACGAAAATAATAGTGATTGGATATCCACCATATAAACCCTCCTAAGGCCCACTGTACTTTTTATTTGACATCCTATCTGTTGATTAGGTCATACAGGCCCAGATGAAGGGAAAAAAAATATCAGATTGATCCGTAACTTTATATGGCCCCCGAAAGATTTTTAATGGTCGACGCTCATTCCACACTGTTTCCTATAATGTGGTCTAGTTGAGATTGGGATATACCTCATTTTTTGTCTCATATCATAAAATGAAATGAAAAGTAGATGGATGGAAAGGATGAAACACATATATCATGGTGGGGCCCACAGAGCACCGACCATGTGACCCATGACCGCTTGGGAACGGATTGACTACTCCCTGACTCGGCCAATGACTGGTGGTCGGTGGTCTATGGCCCCCACCATGATGTATGTGTTTCATCCATGCTGTCCATATATCTTTACAGATAGTTTTACAACATGAGACCAAAAATGAGATATATGCAAATTTCAACTGGATCACATTACAAGAAATAGTGTTGAATGAGCGTCGGCCATTAAAAACATTTTGGTAGCCATAAAAGTTTTGGATCAAGCTGATTTTTGTTTTTTCCCTTCATCTGGTCCTGTATGACCAAATCAACAGATTGGATGTCAAATAAATAGTACAGTGGGCCTGAGGAGGATTTTAATGGTAGATATCCAATCACTATTGTTCTCATGTGGTGTGGATATATCCCTCTAATTTTTTGCATAAAGTTCTAAAATGATATTTAAAAATGGATGAATGGAATGGATGAAACACATACATCATGGTAGGGCCCACAGAGCACCGTCCACGGTCTCAGCCCAAAATCGGGCGCGCGCTCAAAACAGAGCCACGCGCGCCTAATCTTCCCCTGATCTCTCACTCGTCGCCCTCTCTCTCTCTCTCCCTCTCTTACCCCTGCCCTCTGCCATCATCTAGGGCTCTCTCTCTCACCCTCTTCCTCTCCCATGATCTCTCTCCTTCTCAATCTCAGATCTCTCTAGATCTGTCTCTCCTTCTCCCTCTCCCTCTCGATCTCTCTCAATATGCCTCTCCCCCTCTCTCTCTCTTGTGATCTGCTTCTCTCCCCCTCTCTCTCTTGCGATCTACCTCTCTCCCTCCCTCTCTCTCTCCGTCTCTCTCTCCCTCTCCCTCTCTCTCTCTATTCGACTCGATTTGCAAGCCTTAACCTGCATCCAGCAGCCACTAAAACTTACCGCATCTCTGGTCATCAACAGCAATAGAAAGTTGTTGAGCTCCCACCTGTTGCCAATCTGAAAAGGTGATGTTGCATTTTGATTTTTAGTCTTCATTTTGGCTATGAATCTCTATTTGGATGACTGGATCATGGAAAGTTATTTTGAGGATTTTTACATGTAAAGTGTATGTTGATATGCTTGTGACATTATCATTCCAAATTATGTTTGTGATCTGATTGGAAGCCCATGAGGACCCGCACCTGATGCATATGTTTTATCCCTACCGCCCACCTGCTGTATGCAGCTGGGCCACTGTGATGTATTTTTTATCCAGGCCAGCAGGGCCATCCATATGTGGACGCTGTTGAGCTGACGCCCAATAGCTGCAGGGCCCACTGGGATGTACCTTATCCACACTGATGTGGATCCTGTCTTGATGTATGTGTTCTACATCCTCAGCCGTCCATCTGCATGGCCCAGATCAGATGTTTGTGGGCTGCACCAGCAGCAGCAGAACTGTCCAGACTGCTGAATGTCTGGACGGTAAGACAACCCAAATATTAGTTTGATTCACAGCCGTGGGCCACGTGTACATGGGACAATGATCAATGGTTTGATTTTCATAAATCTATTAGTGGTTCATTCTCGATAATGGCCCCACCTTTTCCACAACAAGTAGCCTGTTTGATTTTCTATGGAAAGTGTAAACATTATTTTTTATTAATAAGATTTTTTTTCTAAAAATTTAGGATGTATTTTCAAATATATAAGATCACTTTTTTCTAAAAATTTAGGAATTGAGATTCATGTCTGAGAGTGGGAAGATGTGGAGAGAGAGAATTTTTTTTTTAAAGTATGCTGCTCCAATGTACATTGCCGAGACTGCAGCGCGTCAAATAAGAGGCAGGCTGATCTCTCTTAAGGAGTTCTTTATAGTTCTTGGAATGCTTGTAAGTATTTTTGAGTTTAGTACTGATGGCTTTGGGTTTATTCACAAGTTGTTGAAGTTGTAAATATTGAGAGCTCAGGGCTATCATGCAGTTAGGTTATATTACAGGCAGTCTCTACATCAGTATGGTTTCAGGATGGCATTATATGTATGGAACTAGTTTATCCATATCATTAGTTATGGGGATCGGAATATGGTGGTTGCCACCATCACCTCGATGGCTGCTTCTATGCTTGATACAGGGAAGAGGCAATGTGCCAGACGTGTGATAAAAAGTGATACATTGTCTCTGCCGGTTGAGAGGTAGAGCTATTGATGATTCAATTTCAGAACAAGTAGATGAAATTTTGGTTGAACTTTCTTATGCTGATCAAGAGAAGGGAACTTCAATTTGGGAGGTCTTCCAAGGAAAATGCAAGAAAGCACTTATAATTGGCGCAGGATTGGTTTTCTTTCAGCAGCTATGATTGTTTTCTTGATGTTTTAAATAATCAGAGATAGTTACTGGTTCATGGCTAGATGACGATGACAACGAATTACCGATTCATGGCTACCAATGCTTGATTTTCATTTTCACCATTTAATGAATTAAACTAACTGGGACCATTTTCTGCCTAACGTATCACTTGCTCCCATGACAGGTTATTGTCACACAAATCAGATGTTTTATCATGTGCTTTAGTATTTCTTGTCATTCTTGCTATGCCTATTTTGTTATTTTGTGATTGCAAAAGTGCCATCTAGATAGCTAAAATTCCAAAGTCCAATGAGTGTCCCAAACATAATTGGCCAGCCATGGATGATTATAATATTTCACAAATGATACTCTGCTATATGAATGTGGACTGTGCTACATGAAAAAGAAAACACCTCTAGCCGTATGCATTATGAATATATTGCTCAGCGTCTGACATGAAACATACTGCTGAAATGCTTGCCAAAATACATGCCTATAAGAGAGTTGACTCATCATACGAAACTACACATTACAATGTAAAAAATAAAAATAAAAAACATCCTAGCCCACTCGACAAAACTGTAACCTTCATGATGAATACGGGATAACATCCTGGTCCCACAAAATGAGGAATACAATTTATACAAATGAAACTGAAATAGATATAGGAATTAGAAATTTCCCAGTGCTCGAAATAACAAGGGAAGTCAATTGCACTCAATGAAAATTTTAGTTTACTTTATGGTAATCATCCATTTTTATTTTCTGAAAATTCCTCTAATGGAATGGTTAGGATTGCCAACTGTGATTTTTTTGGCATATGGTTCTTCCAAAGTATATTGTACATGATTATTGTTTTGAAGCTCGTACATGTTTGCCATATGTACTAAGAGCCGGTCACTGATATATCAAGTGAAAGGAAGTGACAAAAACCATAGTCTATGCAGATCCGTTTTTGTCTCTTATGCATTCATGAAAAATTGATTAATTTACAGTTTATAGCTAATCCAACAGTTGAATGTTAAGTGAAAGGAAGTGACAAACCATAGTCTATGCAAATTTTCTTTTCTTCACTTGTGTATTCGTCTGAATTTGGTTTGATTTCTGAAGTTTATAGCTAATCTGCACCGTTGGACGTCGAGTGCTTTATGCTAGTTCCCTATGAGATATGCTCAATCGTTGTTATTAGGTTTCTTGATTAAAATCAAGGGATTTTATAGCTATAATCTTGGGCCTTGGATTAAATGTTGTGTTTTGTCTTTTGAACAGGTTTCATTTGATTAGACAGAGTATTTGGAACAACATCCAGAAGCATTTAACTGGGGGATTGGGATCTCTAGTTTTAGAAAAACTGCCTTGTTTCAAGATTACCATGGACTCAAAACTTTCAGACAGGTGTTTTTTTTAACATGTTCCACACTTTGAATTTATTTTTATAAAAGCACTCATCTCTGATGTCCATATTTTCTTTTGATGTTCATTCTTTTTAAATAAGCCACAGTTGTTTGTACAATTCAGGAGCTGACTCTCATATGAATAGTTCAGTGCATTCCCAACCAACATCAAGGAGCTCAATGCTCATAAGCAATCCCACAGGGTACGTATTTTCGTGTTCCACACCAATATTGTATGTAATCTTAAGATTCTCTGATTTTTTTTTTTTTTTTTCTATCCAACATTTCTATTTATTATTATTATTTTATTTTTTTTATAGATATGGGCATCTGTTTGGGATTTAGGATGAAATTGTATTTCTTTTGATTTTTTTTTTTTGAATAGAATCCTTTTTCTTTCTTTTCTCTTTTCTTTTTAGATTTTTTTCATGAAATGAGAACAAAACAGGTCTCATTTTTTTTCTTCCATAATAAATGCAGTTGTGCATGTTTAGACTTGGTTGTTTGGGTCTCTGTACATCATCATTGTTATCTGAGTTGTTTGGATATTTGTACATCATCATTGTTATCTGAGTTGTTTGGATCTCTGTACATCATCATTGTTTAGGATGCCATGTCCAAAGAATAACCTCTTGGGTCTCAAAAATCAGTCCAACAACAACAGCCACATTTTTTAGTTTCCAACAACCACCAATGACATGGAGACAAGGAATCTTTGGAAAAGTTCCGAGGCTTTTCTCAAAGAATTTCTCTGTTCTAGTAATTATGGAAGGTGATTTCAGGATGTCAAACTCACAATTTGTGAGGGTTGGAAATTGAGCTTTGGATTCAATAGTATCTGCAACCATGCCACTAGATTTAAAAATTTGCTTGTCAATGCAGGGAGTCATTTGCACAATTTCTACAACTTGATCTCTAGAGTAGAAATTGCCAAATGGTAACCCAAATCAATTCTTGAAGGTCCTATTTCCATCAAAATGTGTAATTAGAAGTTCCCATTTCATTTTCTCAAATGGGCATGAGTTCTTACTGATTTGAGCACTGATTTGCATGATGCTGAATTTGTTTAAACCTTACAATCCAGCATTCATTTATATAGTATCCAATATGGTATTTTAAAACCTTATAATTCCACATTTATTTGCACCATGCCAATCTTGGTTTTAAACCTTACAACCTATTAAAAATAGGAATTTGGTTTGGTGGCCAGAAGCCTCAAGTTCTGCATGCATAATTTAAATTCCTTCCAATCAGTAGTCTCTATAATCAATGGTATGCAATATATCTAAGTTTTAAAATGTTGAGATTCAACAAAGTATCTGCTATGGGATGTCAGTCCACTACTTTTACCACAAACACAGCCAACAACGAAGACCAAAGAATGGATAGACTGATGTAAGAAAGACATACCAAATTTGTTTCAAGGAAAGAATTTATTGTTCCAGTGACATCTTGAAGAAAATATAAATACCTTTATAGATTTGGAAGGAAAGAAATATAACTTTGAGAGGTGGTTATTTCATTCCCTTGGTAGATTTGGAAGGAAAACAGAAATACCAAATTTGGATGGCTTGGTCAAATGGGAAATAATTACCAATCTTTGAGAGGTGGTTATTTTGTTGCCTTGGTAGATTTGGAAGGAAAGAAATACAACTTTTAATAATAAATGAGGATACCTTGATAAACATCTGTTGGAAGCCACGCAGAAGCAGTTGGGATTCCAACCTAGGCAACCTACAAGCAGAACGTAAATTGAGTTATAGACAAATTTAAAAATCAGTTTTGCCATATTGTATTGTTCACCACTGATACCGAGTAGTATCACCTCTTATCATCCTTTATCAGGCCATTTCAGCTCGGTATGGGCTGATATAGCTGTATCATTCATGGACAATTCCAGCACATATATCAGACTGGTTTTTTACAATACTTCAAAGCTTGGAGATACCCCATGTTTCCACATCATAGATAAAAGAAAAAAAAAATTGTGGAAATTATTAAATAAATATCACAATTGTATCGAAGGTTTGCCCCCACCATGGATAGAAAGTGCCCAAAACATCTCCATTTGGACAATCCTAGCTTTTTAATTGGTGACCAGCAAATAGACAAATCTGAAAAGAAATTCTAGAACTATCAATACTCGACAGAAATGAAAGCCAAAGATTAGATAACCAAGATTGTCCAATCTAGAGGGGTTTAGGACATGGTCCATCCATAGTGGGCCACATGGATAAACTGTTTGGAACATTGGGCCCCACATGTAAACTGAGATCCTGAGGATACTATGCATATCCTTATACAAACCGAGAGAACTTATATGCAACTCTCATATTACAAAAATTCCTAGCACAAACAATCCATGTATTGAAACAAACCATTGTAAATAAATGTCATTTGATGTTGTATTCTAGTATATACCCATCCTGTTCTCCAAAAACTATCATCGTAAACATCCAAAAGACGATGCAAACTAGTTCATAGGTCACTGCAAAGCAGTACACAGCACAAACTTTAAAAACTAAGGGAACGTACTTCGTCTAAAAACGAATCCTTCAAGGATCCTCTAGCTTTCTTAATGATTTGGATGGCCTCTAAATTTGTACTTCCCTGCCAAGAAAAGAGATGATGATTTAGAATAAAGATGAAATTGAATTGGCACAACTAAAACAAACTAACAAGAAAAACATTATTACTAAAACAAACTTACACCAAAAAGGTAATTGATGTGAGTGCAATAGTGTAGCAAACTAGCAGCAAATGCTAGTTTAGTTAGTTAAAATGGGAAAAATGGGCATTGAGTAGGACCATTGGCTTTCGATTGATTTCAACGATGCGGCCCATGCACTGAGGGGACCAACTTGATTTGCCACAGGTGATTTTCATGGGTGGCCCACTTTTTACTTATGGGGATGTATGTGAAAGTCCATATTTGTCTAGTTGGTACAGTCTTTCTTCGAGTGTCCAACCTTCCCACACTTGAAACAAATCGAGTTTCGGGATTGACTACCCCCTTTCATCCATTGTCTTTGTTGGCCAGATTGGGAACATTTCCTTGGCTGTGCTACCACACCATCCAATTTTGAAGCATGGTTGGTCAACTCCATCCATTGTGTGGCCTTTCAAAACATCAAAACTCATTTTTCGAGTGCCCCTTTCAATGCCTTACGGTGTGTTTGGTTGAACCAGATTTTATTAAATATCATAAAATTCTAAAACTCATCAAAACTCCAAATGAGATTGAAAACAGATATCTATAAACGTACATGACTTTTCCATTAAAACCCATCAATGCCTCACGGTGTGTGTGCTTTTTTTAATTGTCTTTTCTACCAATAATACATGTCTAGTTGCCAGGTTCAAATATGCCCTGTACGCCGCAAGCAATTGATGTAATGACTCTGTAATGGTCATTATGACCTTTTCTTTTCTTTTCTTCTTCTTCTTCTTCTTCTTTTTTTATTTTTTATTTTTTATTTTTTATTTTTAAGAAACTATAATGGCTCTGTAACAGGCTGTTATGGGCCATTTTCTGTAATGGTCAGCCCTAGAACTCCTAACAGTGCACATCGTTACCGTTACACAACTGTTTTGGGATACCTTGGGGTACATGATTGTTTTTTCTTTATCACTAATTACGCTACATGATTTTTAAGCTACTTAAAATACATTACATTTTCTAGTTTGTTTGTTGGTCCAATTTAAGATCTTAACTTCTGATTCACTTTGGAATGAAATGTTGCATGAACTAGTCTTATTTCTCTAATGTCTCCCAGATAGGCTGGGCTCCCTCGATGACAATTTCCTTGGTGAGAGAAAATATGGTGTAGCTGAGAAGAATTAACCATTTCAAATGGACTATGATTCTTCTAATTCCTTGAGAGCTGCAAATCATGAAATGTATGACTATGGTTTTGAAGATCCTTGTAATGGTCAGCCTTGTTTCAAGTTATGTTGCTCGAAATTATTAGAGTATACTCGGATGTGCGTCGGAGCTATCCGGATGAGCGGGGGTCCCTGGGAGGTGGGAACCGCTGTTATGACCATGATGAAGCTATCCATTTCCTATGGACAGCATTGGGAGGGCCTGACCATTTGGACAGGCCGTATTTTGGTATTAGCTCAAAATTAATGGAGCATACCTGGATGTGCGTTGGAGCTATTCGGATGAGTGGGGGTCATCTGAATGGAAGGTGGAACCGCTGTTATGACCATGATGAAGCTGTCCATTTCCTATGGACAGCATTGGAAGGGCCTGGCTATGTTGACAGGCCATGTTTATATCTGTATTTGCAAGGACCTCACCCTTAACCTAAACCACACCTAATCCTATTACCTGAACCTATAACCTATTCTCAATTCCCTACAGCTATAACCTATAACCTACCTAAAACCTTAACCTAAAACCTAAATGTGTTCTCAAATCCCTAAACCTAAACCTACACCTATTCCTATTCTCAACTACCTAACCTAAACCTAAACCTAAACTTGAAAACCCAAAGCAAAACCCGATCCCAAACCCAAACCCGATTTCCTAAACCTAAACCTTAACCTATTCTCAATTCCCTAAACCTATAACCCATAACCTACCTATAACATTAACCTAAAACCTAAACCTTAACCTATTCTCAAATCCCTAAACCTAAACCTATACCAAATCCTTTTCTCAACTACCTAACCTAAACCTAAACTTAAACTTGAAAACCCAAAGCAAAACCCGATCCCGAACCCAAACCCGATTTCCTAAACCTAAACCTTAACCTATTCTCAATTCCCTAAACGTATAACCTATAACCTACCTACAACCTTAACCTAAAACCTAAACCTTAACATATTCTCAATTCCCTAAACCTATAACCTATAACCTACCTATAACCTTAACCTAAAACCTAAAACCTAAACCTTAACCTATTCTCAAATCCCTAAACCTAAACCTACACCTAATCCTATTCTCAACTACCTAACCTAAACCTAAACCTAAACTTGAAAATCCAAAGCAAAACCCAATCCCGAACCCAAACCTGATTTCCTAAACCTAAACCTTAACCTATTCTCAAATCCCTAAACCTATAACTTATAACCTACCTATAACCTTAACCTAAAACCTAAGCCTTAACCTATTCTCAATTCCCTACAGCTATAACCTATAACCTACCTAAAACCTAAACCTAAAACCTAAATGTGTTCTCAAATCCCTAAACCTAAACCTACACCTAATCCTATTCTCAACTACCTAACCTAAACCTAAATCTAAACTTGAAAACTCAAAGCAAAACCCGATCCCGAACCCAAACCCAATTTCCTAAACTTAAACCTTAACCTATTCTCAAATCCCTAAACCTATAACCTACCTATAACCTACCTATAACCTACCTATAACCTTAACCTAAAACCTAAACCGTAACCTATTCTCAATTCCCTACAGCTATAACCTATAACCTACCTAAAACCTTAACCTAAAACCTAAATGTGTTCTCAAATCCCTAAACCTAAACCTACACCTAATCCTATTCTCAACTACCTAACCTAAACCTAAACCTAAACTTGAAAACCCAAAGCTAAACCCGATCCCAAACCCAAACCCGATTTCCTAAACCTAAACCTTAACCTATTCTCAAATCCCTAAACCTATAACCTATAACCTATCTATAACCTTAACCTAAAACCTAAACCTTAGCCTATTCTCAATTCCCTACTGCTATAACCTATAACCTACCTATAACCTTAACCTAAAACCTAAACCTAAAACCTAATTGTGTTCTCAAATCCCTAAACCTAAACCTACACCTAATCCTATTCTCAACTACCTAACCTAAACCTAAACCTAAACTTGAAAACCCAAACCAAGACCCAATCCCGAACCCGAATCCGATTTCCTAAACCTAAACCTTA
Organism: Magnolia kwangsiensis; assembly: GCA_037074715.1. Lineage (NCBI taxonomy): Eukaryota > Viridiplantae > Streptophyta > Magnoliopsida > Magnoliales > Magnoliaceae > Magnolia > Magnolia kwangsiensis. The sequence goes on from CM073574.1 coordinate 104,263,243, forward strand.
ACCTATTCTCAATTCTCTACAGCTATAACCTATAACCTTAACCTAAAACTTAAACCTAAAACCTAAATGTGTTCTCAAATCCCTAAACCTAAACCTACACCTAATCCTATTCTCAACTCCCTAACCTAAACCTAAACCTAAACTTGAAAACCCAAAACAAAACCCGATCCCGTACCCGAACCCAAACTCTATTTCCTAAACCTAAACCTTAACCTATTCTCAATTCCCCACAACTATAACCTATAGCCTTAACCTATAACCTAAACCTAGAATCTAAATGTGTTCTCAAATTCCTAAACCTAAACCTACACCTATTCCTAATCTCAACTCCCTAACCTAATCCTAAACCTAAACTTGAAAACCCAAAGCAAAACCCGATCCCAAACCCGAACCCGAACCCAAAGCTATAACTTATAACCTTAACCTAAACCTAACCAAAGCCTATAACCTAAACCTATAATCTTAACCTAAACCAAAACCTATAACATAACTAAACCAAAACATATATCCTAAACCTTAACCTATAACATATAAGCTATAACCTGAACTTATAACCTATAACCTAACCTTAACCTAATCCTAAACCTAAACATATAACCTAAACCTAAAAATAAAAAATTAAACCTAAACCTAAACTTAAAACCTAAATGTATTCTCAAATCCCTAAACCTAGATGTAAGACCCGTATCTTAGTCCGTACCATTCCATAGACTTCCACGGTCTTACCGGTCTAATTCCGGCAACCTTCGACCCTTAACCGATATCGACGCGTGACCCTGATTCATATGCCGTCAACCTGTATCGACTCAATCCAAGACCAATACCCTAGCGACAGCGCCGTCGCTGCGGTTTCGATGCCGCGACTCGCTCGCCGAGGCGATACCCTGGTCAAGAGTTGTAGGCCGACGTTCGGTGTGAGGAAAACACCGCGCGTTGAGAAATCCAAAGAAATCTCTACGAGATGTCACATCAATCCATCAATCCATCAATCAATCAACCCATTACATGTCAAGTACATGTCAAGTACACATCACCTTTCACCCATTCCCAAGCAACCACAAAAGTCAAGAATTTCTTACAAGACCTATACCTCTCTTACACAAAAAGCCTCTAAAGTCAAAAAGTTCTTACACCTCCCATGCCTTTCTTACACAAAAGGCAACAAAAGTCAATATTTTCTTACACAACCATCATTCACCACATCCATCCATCACCCATCTCTCTCTACAACACTCTCTCTCTTTCTCATTTTCTCATCTTATTCTCCAAGAAAATTTCATACGTATGAGAGCTCTCCAAGCCTCTCCCTCCCTTTCAAAAAAAACTCCAAGGTGGCCCACTCTCCTACCCCATCACCTCCCATCTCAACCATCCATTTCCCATCTCCTCCATTGAAATCAAATCTAAGGTGCTAAGGAACCCCTAAGAGCAAGAAGATCGGACGATGGGTGCTTGATAATGTAATTTTTTTATGTTTTTGAGATGGGCCAAGTGAGGCCAACCGATCAATGGTTTGGATCTCACTTGGGACCCTAAAATGTGGCCAATGGCCCACTAGGATCATCATGATGTTTATTTCATTATGAAGGTCATCTAGACCATCTGTATTGGTGGGGAAATGATCTCCACCGTTGATTTTCAATTTTGGTGGTCCCATGTGATTAAGGGACCCATTTGATGTATGATTTTCTTTACAAAGAGGGCTCATAGTGGCGGAGCCCTCCATCACAAGCGGGTCCCACTCTCTATCTCTATCTCTATCTCTCTCTCTCTCCCTCTATTTCATATTTTTTTTCTATAGATCATGGTGTGTTTGTGTAGCCCACTTGAATGGACCGCACCTTGAAGTATTTATTTTATCCAAGCTTTCTTCAAGTGGGGCCCACCTTATATGTTGTACCCACATCAGGGTGGCCCACCTAATCAGGGCCCACCACAATGTTTCTTTTAAAATAAAAAAAAAACCAACACGTCCAGCGTCTGGGATGCTGGACGTTCCTGTATATAAAAAAAGAAGCCTTTTTAGGGGTGGGCCACTTGTATAGGCCCCACCTTAGGGTAAGCATTCAATCCAAGCCGTCCATCCTCTTACCCATCTCATTTTAGGCATTGAGCTAAAGGGTGAAGCTGATCCGACTTTCAGGCGGGCCATACTTTAGAAAACAGTGATCTCCACCGTTTAAAGTCCCCTAGATTTCTTCTACGCGCTGAAACAAGCCCAAGTTTGGACTCTGTTTGTCGGTACCGAGCTGGTGAATACAATGGACGGGGCAGATTTCCTTGATGCTGGCCCACACAGAAAAATCCTTAAAAATTCTAGATTTTTTTTAAAAAAAAAATAAGCTAACACAGCAGCCAACGCTGCTATGTAAGTAGTGCAGGTAGTGCCTGTTGCACCACGTACGGGCGGGCGGGCGAGCGGCCACCCACGGCTGCTGCCGTGGGCCCCACCATGATGTATATATGAGATCCAATCTGTTCATGAGGTGGGTCCCCTCCTCAGGTGGGCTTCCTCCAAGTTTCGGCTGGATCCAAAATTCAGGTGACCCACACCATAGGAAACAGTGTGAATGAACATCTACCATTGAAACCCCTTCTGGGGTCCACAGAAGTTTTGGATCAGGATGAAATTTGTGTTTTCCCTTCATCCAGGTCCGAGTGACCTTATGAACGGGCTGGATGACATGTAAACATTACGGTGGGGCCCACGTGGAGCCCACATTGATGTATGTGTTTCATCTCCACCGTCCAGTGGACGGTGGAGCCCTGAGAGATGTATGTGCCTTATCCTCCACCGTCCAGCCGACGGTGGAGCCCACCTAGATGCATGAGTGCTTGCGTGCATGTGGCGTGTGTGTGTTTTATGTGTGTGTGCAGCGTGTGTGTATATATATATATATATATATATATATATATATATATATATATATATATATATATATATATATATATATATATATTATATATAACATTGTATATACTATATATATTATATGTAATTTATGTATCACATTATTTATAATGTACATGATGGTGGGCCTTCATGTGGGCCCCCACCATGATGTATGGGTTGCATCCAATCCATCCATCCTTTTGGAAAGCCATTTTATGGCATGAGAATAAAGAATGAGTCAGATCCATAGCTTAAGTGGACCCCACCTTGGCATGATATGAGGCCTATCTTAAATGTATCTGTGGTAGTCCATTGGGGCCCACTTTGATGTGGATGTAAGGCCCATGTCATGGGGCCATTCGACGTATTTACGACCCATGGTTGAGACCCACTTTGATGTGGATGTGAGGCCCATGGGTCGAGGCCCATTTAATGTATTTTAAGGTCCCTGAGATTAGGCCCATTTGATTTATATAAGGCCTATGGGTTTAGGCCCACTTGATATATATAAGGCCTATGGCTTAGGCCCATTTGGTAGATATAAAGCCCATGGGATTAGGCCCATTTAAGACACTTAAGGCCCATGTGATTAGACCCACTATGACATACTCTGAGGCCTATGGGATATGACCCATTGCAATGCACATAAGGCCCATTGGTGTGGTCCATTTATGTGGCCCATTTGATGAGTAAAAGGCCTATACGATATGGCCCATTTGATGTATTTAAGGCCCAATGAGATGTACCTAAGGTCCATTGTAATGTGTAAGCCCAACACGGATTATGTAACGATGTTTGCGATGATCGTACCTTGGGAGCAATGTTGGTTTGACGTCCACATTGCAAGTGTAATGTTGGTTGGATGTCCACATTACGACTCTCCCGAGGTCCCCTTTGATAGGCAGTACTTGTTGTGTATAAGCCGTCTAGGCCCATCTGCGTTGTAAGAATGGTTCATCACTTATTTACATGTTTAGTATAGTTTCATGACTCATGATCATACGCATCATATGTATGCTTGATATGAGAATTAACTGATCATAGCATATGCCTTCGGGCAGGTTATTTATAGGCTCCCAGTTAGGCGGTGTTGCCCTACATGAGCGCACGATATGCACAGGATTTGTTACATGATTGGATAGCGTGATTCATGCATTTCGCATTTGTGTGACATGGTTATTGTACGCCCTAGTGACATCAGGGTCATAGCTTCCACAGACGTATAGTGGTTGGTAGGATTGGATACCGAAAATCTTGTTCTACATGGGGTGCTATAGACATCCCTGGGTGAAAGTCTCTAAACCCTTATGGTACCAAGAGGTTGCTCCAACGTCTAGACCGAGTGGGTAGATGAGCGTGGAGTTCAGATTACCAGACGGTTGCGCTTTCCACTGTGTCGAAGTCAGTTGGAAGGGGGTGCGGCCTTATTCCCCCAAGTGTAGGGGGCAATGCTAGGTTGAGTCTGACCGGCTCGAGAAATGGGTCCGCTATCGACGAGTCGAGCCCGATATTGGCAGACGGATAGTGAGGTCTCTTCCACTTACCCTATTGCGCGCGATGAGGCGACGATCTGGTTTAGAATGTACTAGACCCCGGTGATATCCAAGAGTTGAGCTGTATTGACATATGGACTTAGATGAGGATTGTATGCTTGACTTACATCTTGCATCGCATAACCTTGGTACGGCTCATGATATTATGGATCCGTCTGTATATTCTGCATTACTCTGATATTGCATGATCATATTACTACCTTGCGCACACACTTTCACCACCCTCTAAGCTTTCTATAAGCTTATGCACGACCGTTGAGTGCAGGTGACGTTGGGGCGCAGCAGCGCTGAGACAGGAGCACTTGCAGATCACTTTGGAGTTTTTGTTCCTTACCATTGTATTTCCCTTTATGCTCATTGTACTTATAAATTTTTTGATCATAGTGGAAATTTAATGGAGTTCTTGTTTGTTGTTTGTGGGTTATGCCTTTGGTTATGCTTATTACGAATCAAACTAACGTTGAAAATTCTCCTCGTAGCATCCCAGGATCGAAACCTGACGAATGGACGCTAGGAGCCGAGAATGGGGTTCTACGGATGCTGTCAGAGCCGGATTTGGCGATCAAAATTTTTGTGAGCCCGGTTTCCGAGTTTGGGGCATGAAAAATTATAACGTGCGTCTCTATGATGTTTGAGGCCTTCCTCAAATTCTATGGTGTAATCTTCAATGGCGAGCCCATGCCAACGCTTAGTTTGGAAATATTTTTCAAAGAAAGTTATAGCATCGGCCAAGGAAGGACCTAATTTTTGTAATGTCAGTGGGTTGCGCATCTTAGCTGATGATGGCTAACTTGTTGATGTAAGTCATGTGGTTGGATCATCTCGGACGAGAACTAAAATTAGAGCTTCAGGAGCTAGACCGAGAGAATATCCTAGGTCGGAAATCCTTACGGGAGTAAGAGGGGATTGGAGGACTAAAGTTTGTTGATTAACATGCCCCTTCATCAAAACTTTTTTGTGTTTCAGTTTAAGAGTTGTCTCAATTGTTAGATTTGTTGTTGTTGTTGTTGTTATTTGAGCTGATATATCTCTCGACTTAATTAACCGTTGGCCAGAAGTTGTAGCCGATTGGGGTGTAATTCTTCTCTTTCATTGTAAGTCTATCGAGGAATAAAGGTGATAAGCTCAACAGAGGTGGCAACTAACTATTTATAATGCCCCCCCCCCCCCCCCCCCCCCCCCCGGCATTTAAAATAGGTGTCCATCACAAGAGGATGATTTGGAAACTTGGGCAGTTCAAAAGACATGCTTGTCGAATGGAAAGTAGAATGAAAGGATCGATAGAGTTTGATTTGATCAATGATCGACCGAGAATAAGGGGGTTGGTTACAAGTCTTTTGAGTGAAGGGGTAAGGAATACATTTGATTAAGATGAATTGCTGAGCAAGCAAATTCAGACAATATGGTTTGATTCCAGCCTTGGCATTCTTGCTAGTCTCCATTGTGATGTCATAGGACAGGTCCCTACCGATGAGGTAACTCTTCCAAGCTTAAAGCATGAGAGAAGTCGACTGCTCGTCAGTTTCTTCAAAATCGCCTGTGAACTAAGCTACGCCAAACTCTTTTAGTAACAGGGGGGGGGGGGTGAAAGTGAGGTAATGCTCACTAGCATTAAGAGGGAAGAAAAGAGAGTCTATATACGTGAAAAAAGTATGGACTTCTTGAGGAAAATGAATATTGTGATGACCAGAAGAAGTATAAATGATGTGAACAGGGGGAGGATAAGGAACGAGAAATGAATAAAAATGCTCATACAACCACATTTGGAGAAGTCATAACAATCCTCCGTTATGAAAAAAACCTTTAGTGGTTAACCCATATATGCCTTTGTATATGTGGTCGAGCACGAATGGTGCACATGATAGTTTTATGCCTTATGCAAGAGCCTCGGTCAATTGAACACATTCGTTGGTGATCTATAGAGCACGTTTACACATAGTAGATGTTGGAAAATTCATAGTAACAAGAAGGCCCTGTGTGTCTTCATACTTGATCAGGCCTTCATGTTTTCGATAGGCGAGCATGAAATGAGAGTAGGCCTTGTTGGCCTTATTACTAAAATGTCTCTATTTATTGTGGACGAAAAACTACTCCGTCAAAGAGAAGAAGCTGTGTAAGGGCACAGATGTCCAAGATTGTTGAACTCATATGGCCACAGCTGAAGAAGAAGGTGTTAATGGATGAATTCCAGAAGGTCAATGTTGTAGTGAGGAGAGGAAGATATGGTACGTAATCATATAACAATAGCTTGATATATTCGTAGATGCCAGTTTCTCTTTAAGAAACCTCGTGCTATGCAGCAACACGTTCTAACCAATTGTGTCATCCTAATAAAGGTTTCACCCAATATCATGAGGTCTTTAGGGAATTGGAAGGATAGGGGATAGATTGGAATTGAATCAACATATTTTCATTGGGCAAATTGGGAAGAAGAGGTCCATGAAATGGTCAAAAAAAAGGCTGGGCTAAGACAGTAATAATCACCAAGTGGCGATTTGAAGATTATCTTGTTGGTGAGTTTTTTAGAAAGACCTTCCAATGTATATATCAGATCATCTTGTTAGAAGGTTGGAGAGATAAAGGACGATGAAGTAGCCTTCGCCGGCATGAAAGAGAGTTAGGATTTTGAGAGTAAGGAAATAGGGAAGAAAGCTTGAGAAATGAGGAAACGTGTTGAAATGGGATGTATATCAGTTAAAATTGGGTGCATTAGCGTTATCACAGGAATAACTCTCTGTCTAACAAAGTAAAGCACAACTGCCATTTGGAATTGTCTCGGTCATGAGTGTTAAATGAGGCACGCTCTTACACGCATTGCCACGAGAATAACTCTCTGTCCAAAAAAGGAAAGCACAACTGTCATTCAGAATTGTCTCGATCATTCGTATTAAATAGGGCATCGCCACATGTCCTATAGAACAACCGCATTTTTGAGGGGTCACACGTTGTTTTCACCTTTTACCAAAGGCCAAGTAGAGTGGGAGGTAATGTTGTACCTTATTTTTTACCATTCCTTCAAGAGCCAATTAAAGATAGATATGTAATTTTACATGAGTTGCGTAGGGAATTTAAAATCTGTAGAGATACCTAAAGAAGATTTTATAGGTATGCAATTGGCATCCATCGAGCGATGCTACATCATTCATAAGGTAATAATTAATGGCTGAGTAGAACATGGTTGAGTCAACAAGGAAGCTTAGAGTGGTATTTGTACAAGTAACAAGCTAAAAAGGAAAAGACTCTTGGAAGTTTAGTAGTGTTGAAGCGATTATAACAACGATCAAAATATGAGAAGTATTTATATAGTTAGATTAAGGCTATGAATAGTAAAGGAGATTAGCACAATAAGGGGTCTTATACCAACCAAGCCAAATTAAATATATCTTTTAATTATTTGTCATTTACATTCTTTAGGGTAATATTTATCTTTATCTGTCATTTTACATTCTATAATGTAATCCGTATCAATAATCGAGTAATTGTTAACTTTAGTTATAATTCGAGTCTTCGCTCATACGCTGAATTTACTTTGAGTATTAAAAAATGCTGACAATTGCTTGATTATCTTAAACAATGATGTGCAAGTGGTTGAATAGGCAACCGAGATCTTATTCGATCTCAGTCATATACGGTTGATTTCTGACATATCTGTCTATCTTAGTACTTTTTATTTATTTATTTATTTGCACACACACACCCCACAGACACAGACACACGCACACCGTGGGATTTCACCACCGTGGGTACTTGAACCCTTGACCCAGTGTTGAAACTCCAGGGAGTCTACCACCTGGGTAAGAGTAAGGACCCGGCCTATCTCAAGTGCTTGGGTCGTAGTTATTCAGTTTGAATTGAGCGGCGTACTCACACAAATCACATGTCTGAAATTGAAATAATAATAGCAACAATTTAACGATGAATAAACGTTGAAAATAACAGCGACAGTTTGATGGTGATTAAAGATTAAATTCCGCACAGGGAAGATTTAATGGTAGGGTGATCGCTATTTCCTGCTGTGTAATCCACTTGAGATGGTCATTTTCTAGGAGTGTAATTCACTTGAGATTTGAATCTGCCTGATTTTTCGGAAAAATAGATGCACGGCGTGGTTTCACACATCATGGTGGTCTCACGTGGCACCTTGCTGGTGGCGGTGACAGTACGCAATCCGCGTCCCCGTCCCGCCAGGAAGCCTCTCTCTTCGGTTTTGTTTGCATACTGCATGTTTAAGCCATCATGCGTGCGAGCTGTTTGGGGCCAACCGGCAATCTTTACATGGATTTTAAACCGTGGATTTGGTAATTCACGTCATGTTCACTGTACATCTTAATAATCATCCCGATTCAAAATCGAGGTGAGATACATCATAAGGAGTAATGCATAATCATGTCTAAAACCTATATAAAACCTGTATAGTCACATTTCTGTGGCGCACCTTAGCTTTATAATGGCCATGTTTTGAAGTGTCGTGCCATCCATTGGTTCTCACTTAATGAATTGCTTGAATAACATATACAAAACAGGGTAAACGTCATATTCCATTCTAGGTCCTCCACAGTTCAGCTTAGTGTGGTCCTCCTGAGTGATCAATCAGCATGGATTCTGATATCTTATCCTAACATGTCTGACTCACCAAAATCATGGGTTTCATGTGTTCATCAAGGTGCGCCCCACACAACTGGAATTCTAGGTAGCCTAAAGTACCTTAAACACGTGTACAAAACCTCGTCCTCACGTCACGTATCTTCTGACGTGGATTAGAATACAATTGAGTTTTAAGTTTATGCACTTGGGTCATGGTTCACTCATTCCAACCACTGTTGATATGTGATGAGATGCCCTCCGGAAGATGGAAAGATCTGGCCATAGAATATTTAACCTTTTTTTCTTTTTTCTTTTTCCATTTGAATGTGGACGATGTTACAAACCATTTATTAGTTAGCTTGCCTACTGAAGGGATTAAGAGTTCTCATCCAGAAGATTTTGGTGGATGGGCTATCTAGTGTGAGGCCCATCCATAAATGGTTGGGATAACTGAAATACGGTTCTACTTGTATGAAAGGTAAAGCTCGATATTAATCAGTATCTTCGAAAACATTCAAACTTACCACTGTATGATTGCTTTCTTCACTGGACTACGTGGTGTTGCCTGTATCACCCTTGGAGGTCGCGCGGTGATTGGTTAGGTGCTGTGAGGCTCAATGTGATATACGGGTTTTATATGGATGCCAGGCCGCACATTCACTTTGCCAGCTTACTTTGGATTAGGAATCCAAAATTGAAATATATCCGAAGCTCAAGTGGACCGCACTGCAGGAAACAGGGAGATAATAACACCCATTCTTGAAAGCTCCCAAGGCCACATTAATATTTATTTGCCATCTAACCCGTTGATAGGGTAACATGCACCTGGATGAAGGAAAAACCACAAAGATCAGCTTCATCCAAAAATTTAATGGTGTGTGTTCAACCACCAATATTTTTCAGTGGTGTGGTCTACTTAAGCTTCAAATCTGTTTATTTTTGAGTTCATGTCTTAAAGTGATATGGAAAAACAGCCCGCGCATAAAACAAATATATCACGGTCAGCCCCATGTGGCAACACCAACGCTGGGGTGGTGTGGCAACACCCACACCACCTGATCCGTGTCAATGTACCTACCAGGCATTTATTGAAAAAAAAAAAAGCTCCGTAAATGACTTAGTACTGGGCAAAAGAATGCATCACTGGCATGCTACAGGATGTGGACAGAACATTGGCAAGGACGCTCCTGATGGTACTCTTTAGAACCCACTTTGATATATATGTTTCCCCCGAGTCATTCATATATTTTGGATCATTATTTTAGGGTACGAGCTCATATAGAAGGAAGATCAAAATTTCAGGTGGACTCACATCAGGGAAACAATGATGATTAATTACCCATCATCGAAATTTTCATAGGGCTCACTGTAATATTTATTTTCCATCCAACCTATTGATTAGCCCTTACGGAACTTTCATAAAAGGAATCATAAATATCAGTTTGAACTAAAACTTTTGTGGCTGTTTTTAATTGTGAGCCTTTAATCACCATTGTTTTGTTTGATGTAATTCACTTAAGATTTGAATATATCTTATTTTTGAGCTGGCTCCTTAGAATGAGCTGTAAAAATGGACCAAGGGCATGGATAAAATACATACATACATCATGGTGGGCCCACCTAGCACAGTCAGCAGCGAGTAGCTAGTATGCAATCGCACCATACGCGTGTACGCATCCGCAACAAAAACGTGGCAGACATACCCATTGATATTAACACAGACGGTGATGTTAACCTTTGGATCCAACTAACTTTGATTGGACGCTTCCAACTACCAGACTATTTGGGTCCCTATTCATGGCTTGTCAGTAGTCTTACAAGAGTCTCAAATTTTAAGGGCTGTTTATTTTTCTAAATATACCGTAAATAAGCTATAAATGAGTACTTAACTTTTAAGTCTGCTGGAAAAGATGAAATGCGGCTGTAATTTTGCCTTGAAAATCGTAGCCTAAAATGTTGTTATTGGATGGAAATTAGATGGTAGAATTTAATGATCCCATTATCCTGCATGTGTCTGATCCACACCATCTATTAGCTGACTCATTTTATGAATGAGTTTAAAAAAAAAAAAAAAGAACAACGAACAAAGATGAGGTAGATAAAAAGCTTAAGTGGACAACGTCACTAGAAACAAGTGGAATTAAACGCATAAGTTAATAGTTAAAATGAGCCTAGGGCTCACATGAATATATACTTGTCATCTAAGCCATTCATAATGTCATACAAATAGAAATGAAGGGAAAACACAAAAATAAGTTTAATAAGAAACTTTTAATAACCCCGTAGAAAAAAAGAATTCCCTTGCTTTGTGTGGTGCCCGATAATGAGGGGGTAAAATAAATGGATGGAACGAATAATTACATATATGATAATGGGCCCACTGAAATACTCTCCTATCCTTTATTTCAATCTACTGTCAACATAAGTCACTCGTTAAGTGGTGGCTCTGCAACCTATGTTAAATAATAATTACCTATTTATATTTCATTTACAATTAAAGATAGATGGTCGTGGACCTCTTGGTAGAGGCTATATTGGGCTACCATCATATGTGTTTCATCCAAGCCGTCCATCTATTTTAAAAGATTATTTTAAGGCATGGACTCAAAGAGGAGGCAGATTGAAGGCCCAAGTAAACCGCACCGCCGCCAGAATCAGTGGAGAGATTGACCTCCATCATTGGAACCTGGCTAGGCCCACAGTGAAGTTTATTTTCCATCCAAATTGTTCATAAGGTAACGTAGACCTGGATGGAAAACATAAATATCTGGTTGATCAAAAACTTTTGTGGCCCCAAGAGGCTTTGGGCGGTAGGCATTCAATCTCCACTATTTACTGTGGTGTAGTCCACTCGAGCCTTTTATCTACTTTCTTTATGGGCTCATTCTCTAAAATGGTATTTTAGAAATATATAGACGGCTTTGATGAAACAAATATATTACGATGGGCTCCCCAGAGCCCCTGACAAGACCATCCCCATACAGCTAGCAATCAAATTCAAAAGGAGGAAAAATCATAAATGGCCCAGAATTCGAAGGCATGTGTGCATTGATTGGTCCATCAAGATCATTCCGTCCATTTAAAATTAAAACCATTCAACATCAATAATTGGGTCCACAACTTTAAACGGTTAGGATGAACGCATGACTACAGATGAGTTCAAGCGGAGGATCCCACAAGTCCGGTAGATGAGTTAGAGAAATTTACTACTATACAACCCATTCATGGCCCATTCACCTGCTTAAGCCCACTCCTTTTTACCCGACTAGAATAGGCCCCAGCTGTACGGATGACTTGCCAAAGGTCGAAAATGCCCCCCCTTTTTCCTTCAACGAATCGGCTGATACCTGAAAGCTGTGTTACCTATGGCTACAGATTATAATTGTAGCCATGTCCGTGCCATTGGTACTTTAATTTGAATGGCAGTACCGCCGATCTGGCGGTAAAATGCATTAAATTGACTATGAAGTAAAGAGGAATTGCCTGGATTGACCGCGAAATGCATGAAATTGATCGTGAATTAAAAGGAATTGACCATGAAATACACAGAATTGATCGTGAAGTAAAGGGAACTTGAAAAGGCCAAGCTATATATCCGCGGGGGGTGGTGGTGAATAAGACTATGCCAAATTTTAAATTTTAACAGCAAAATAAAAATGAATAAAGGAAAGATAGCACTGAAAATAAATCACAATACTGGAATGAAAAGCAATCACAAATTCTAGTTATTATAAGGACAACCTTTTACCATAAAAACCAAGGGTTTATGGCAGGCCAACCTTACTAAAACAATTAGAGAATTAAAAGTAATAATTTAAGGGCAATAAAAAGAAATAGAAAAAATTGAATTCTAAATTATTACAATATTCCCTACAATGTTTAAAATGTAAATATTACAACATTCACATTCACATATACATTTCACAGCTTTGAATGATAAAAGATAGGAAAAATAAATCACACATTCACAAAATACAAAGGATTATAGTGGTTCTCCTGTGTGTTCACCAACTGTTAAACAATAGCCACACAGCTTGCTACTCTACTCATAATATCCTCACACAGGGGATATTAGCATTCACTATCAAAATAGGTTTTCTCAAATTCACCCAAAACTTTCACAATTATGTCTTTCAAATGGGCTTACACAATTCAAAAAACCCCTCTTCTGAGTTTCACTAACTCTCTTCAGATAACCAACAGATTGAGATTTTTCTGGCTTAATCTCAAATAAAACCAAAATAAGGAAATTTACACAAATGTAAAATACCTGAAATTTACACAAATGTAAAATAAGAAAATTTACACAAATGTAAAATACCCGCAAAAACCAATTCGTAGTAGAAGTTTGAATAGAAGTTTAATGTCCAATACTCACTTTAAAATGGTTATAGGTTCTAATTGATTTTAAATTAAACCATTTGGGCTAGCTATATTTGATTTTGATTCCAAGAAGAAGGAATACAACAATTCTTCTTTTCAAATCAAATTAGAATATAGAAACAAAATCAAATCAATAGAGCTAACAAAAGAGAATTTTAAATATGCACAATGTAACTTAAAATGAACACAAACTTATCTCAGAGTGATGCCTTGATTTTTCTTGAAATTAGATTATAAAATTCTGAAATTCATGGTCTATTTATAGTTGCAGAAACTCGTTTACGACTGGTCGTAGGAGAAACGAATTTTTGAATTTTTGAGCGCGATAGGATAAAACCATTCTACGACTGGTCGTAGGGTGTCCACGACTGATCATGAGCCCTCCACGACTAGTCGTAACATACCCACGACTGGTCATGAGAAACCAGGAATGGTTACTGGAGTTTGAGTCGTAGAACCAGGACTGGTCGTAAGACGGGTCGTGTACTGTTCACACGACCAATCGAGAAGACTCCAGGACTGGTTGTAGTTCAACCAAAAAATTCTGAAAAATTGCAACAAACTTAAGACTAGTCTTGGAATTTCTTGGACTAATTGAGCCAGTGCTAAGACTAGTCGAACAAGGTCCAGGACTACTCTTAGAATAGTCCAAACACTTACAAAGTGATTCAGTTTGACGTATGTATACAAAATGACCTACCCTAAGGTCTATATAAGGTCAATCATACCTTGAAAGTGAGATATAAACATCGAGACTTCATACGATAGTTGACCTTTAAAGCTTGAGATCTCTATACTTGATGTAACATTGAACTTGAGATCTTCTAGAGCTTGAATTACACTTCATTTCGAGTTGTACACGAACTTGAGTCTTTGAACAAGATCACTTCTTTCGTTGTAGCTTGTACTTGCATTTTTTGAAATGGTTTAAAGTAAATCTTTGACTTGAAGCAACATGTTTAGAGAGGTGATGCAATGTCTTGAACTCATATGCAATGTCTTAATCATATATACCAATGAGCTGTACAAGACATAAATTGATGTTTTGGCACCACAAAATTTGACAATCAAAGGAGCATAAAACCATAGCACTTACAATCTCCCATTTTATCAAATTTGTAACAAAACACGCTTAACAATAATATCATCAATATACATACAAAGAATCATGTATACACTAGTTATAAGAGAAAATCAATTACAACCTGGTTAAAGAATCATGTACCAATTATCATCAACTAGCACATAACATTATGAGCTAGACATAACATAAGCAAAATATCTCTTCACATATTCCCCCTGTGTAGCACACACATATCTAAAAAAAAAAAAAATTATGCTACTAACCCCACAATCCATATTCATGCCATAAATTCATAAGTAATTGATCCAAATATTTCTCCCCCTTTTTGTTACAATATAACAAAGGAAGAAAAGAAGAAATGGAAAAGGATATAAAGGATAATAAATAGGAGTAATAAAGGATTAATTAGTTAAGATATAAGCAAATCAAAGTCCACATATGATTAACTAGTTTAAACAAAAGTCAACAAACCAAATAAAGTTCACAAACCAACACAAGTAGACTTAAAGTTATTACAGACCAAAAAGTAAAGCACTTAATCATATCCTGAAGAAGGAGCACGTATGGTAGGATCAAGTTGATGATAGACCTTATTTAAGTGCCTAAAATACTTACACATATATTTAAACTGTAAATCATGGACAACATTTATATTCTCTACCTTCTCCTCTAGAGCACGAAGACGAGCATCAAAATCAGATGGCTCATAGTCAGGATCATTTCTAGAGTCTGATTCAATTTTATCAAAAATATCATCCATATTTATATCATCAGGAGGAAGATCACTAGCTTCTTCTTCATTCACTGCTTCAGCTCCACCACCACTCAAATCCACTTGGCTTGTTAATATTAGAGTTGTTGAAAATAAGATGATGGATGAGAGCCTCACCAACAGGCATAGTAACCAACATGTGGTAGCCAAAACAATCATAAGATAGGCAAATGGAATATCACTATGACCTTCATGGAGACGAAACTGAATGATTGAATGACATATCAAAGAAGGAAGACAAACTTTAGTACCAAAGATGACAGAGTGCAAAACCCGAACCATAAAGGAAGTCAATTCTATTTTATTAGCAGAACGCGGATACAGATTTGAAATAAAGATTCAATGCAAAACCCTGTATCTAGGTAACAAGTACTTTGAGAGGAGCGTATTCCCTTTATGAGTCCATTACATAAATCTCTAGTGAGCATGTGTTTTTCTGATTCTGAGGATTTCTCAGCTAGAGTATGAATAAGGATACCCTCGTCATTAACAGGTATGTCTATTAACCCTGAAATCAGATGATGGTCAATTTCAAATGGACCTTCTCTAGCATCAATTTTAAACATTAAATTCTTAGTCGAAAAATCAGAGATACATGCAAACATGGACTGAGCAATAGATTGGTATGCAAGCCTATCATGATGTAAGATGTTATCCCATCCTACAGCTTGAAAGAGTGGAATGATACTAAAAGGAGCAATGTGATCAAGATCAACAAATCGTTCAACAACAACCTTGTGCAAATGCAAATCCTGTACATATGAGGGATCATCTTCGGGTGACCGAAGGTGGCGCCGTGTTATTGGAGTAGATCTAGAAGAAGATGGATCATGGGAAGTTTTCTTTTTCCCTCTAGCATCCATTGGCAATAAGAAAATCGATGTACTAAGAAGTTACAAAAAATGAGAAATAGGTTTTCTCAAAAATAGAAATTAGAGAAGAAAACTCCAAATATCTCAACAAAGCTTGAAATTAAGCACTTCAATGAAGAAATTGAAAAAAATAGACCATGAATCTTCAAGCAAGACTGAAAAAATGCACTAACCTTAACGAATAAAATAGTAGGGTTCGACTAGTCATACCACAGCTTGTTGGAGAGAAAAGAATATATGAGGAAGATTATGGTTTTCCCCAAATTAAAGTGACCAGCACGCTACACGACCAGTCTTGGGTCGTCCTCGACCGGTCGTACCACGACTGGTCGAGCAAGTCCTTGACTGGTTGTGTACCAACATAAACATACATTTTTCATACAAATTTAAAATTTTAATCAATAAATTATCAAATATATATACACTATGATACAAATATGTATAAATAATCAATTTAAAATGCATATACCAATATCAAATTTTAATTTATTAAACCTGTTTTTGTCGAGTGGTTTAGTAAAAATGTCAGCAAGTTGAGTCTCGGTAGGAATGTACTCCAAAGATATCAACTTTTCTTCCACTAATTCACGAATATAATGAAACTTAATGTCAATGTGCTTAGTACGTGAATGATGGATTGAATTTTTTGAAATATTTATTGCACTTAAATTATCACAATATAAGATCATTGAATCCTATGCAATTCCATAATCGCTTAACATACGTTTCATCCAAACAAGCTGAGTACATGCATATCCAGCTGCGATGTATTCTGCCTCAGCAGTAGAGAGTGATATAAAACTTTACTTCTTGCTAAATCAAGAAACTAAATAATTTTCAATATAGAAACAACCACCACTGGTTGATTTTCTATCATCGATATTACCAGCCCAATCAGCATCTGAGTACCCAGCCAACTGAACACTAGTTTCATGTGGATACCAAAGACCTATATGTGACGTACTTGTGACATATCGCATAATCCACTTAGCAGCAATTAAATGTAACTCTTTAGGATCAAACTAATATCTAGCGCAAATTTCAACACTAGAAGCAATATCAGGTCTATTAACAGTTAAATACAGTAAACTGTCGATCATACTACGATATAATTTAGGATCCACATTTTTACCTGTAAAGTCTTTTGAGAGTCTTAAGTTATACTCATAGGAGTATCAAAATTCTTACCATTCTCAAATCTGAACTTTTTAATCAAGTTCAAAGCATATTTGGTATGAGAAATAAAAATACCATTAGGTTATTATTTTACTTGTAACCCAAGGAAATAGTTCAATTCCCTAACCATGCTCATTTCGAATTTGGATTTCATTAAATCTGCAAACTCAATAGTCATGGTAGTACGGGTAGATCCATAAATAATATCATTAACATAAATCTGCACAATTAAGATATGATCATTATGTTTCTTAATAAAAAAAGTTTTATCTACACTTTCCATTTGAAAATTATGACTTAGTAAAAACTTAGTCAGTTTCTCGTACCATGCCCTAGGAGCTTGTTTGAAGCCGTAGAGAGCCTTTTTAAGGCGATAAACATGATCAGTGTTTTTAAGGTCTTCAAAATCCATTGGTTATTCAACATACACTTCTTCATGTAAATCACCATTTAAGAAGGCACTCTTTACATTCATTTAATAAATTTTAAATTTTTTAAAGCAAGCAATGGATATAAATAGTTTGATTGACTTAAGACGAGCTACTGGGGCAAAGGTTTCATCATAATCAATACCCTCAATTTGAGTGTACCCTTGTACAACCAACCTAACCTTGTTTCGAATTATATTACCTAGTTCATCAAACTTATTTTTGAAAATCCATTTAGTTCCGATAATAGGTTTATCTTTAGGTATAGGAATAAGATATCAAACGTCATTTCTCACAAATTAGTTAAGCTCTTCTTGTATTGTAATAATCTAGTTTTCGTCAATAAGAGCTTCTTTTACATTAGTCGATTCTATCTGGAGTGTAAAACATACATAATTGCATATGTCTTCAAGTTGTTTACGAGTGCATATACCAGTGAGGGGGTTTCCAAGAATGTGAGTGGTTGGATGATCTTTAATAGACCTTAATTCAGAATTGTTTTGACTTAATGAAGTGTCTGGTTTGTCAATTAAAAGAACTTCATCATTATTTGAACTTGGAGCCGGTGTATTCAAGTGATCGTCTATGACCACATTTATAGATTCTTAAATAACATTGCTCATTTTGTTCAGTACACAATATGCACAACTGTTTAAAAAATATCCTAAAAAGATTCCTTCATCACTTTTAGTGTCAAACTTTCCCAGATTTTCACGGTCACTTCAAATATATCACTTGCTACCAAAAACTCGAAAGTATTTGACAGTAGTCTTCTTATCGAACCACATTTCATGAGCCGTTTTATTATTAGATTTACTTATATAAACCCGGTTAATTATATAGCAGGCAGTATTTACGGCTTTAGCTCAAAGATTTTTAGATAGCTTCATACTATTCAACATTACATTAGCCATTTCTTGAAGTACTCTATTTTTTCTTTCAACAATTCCATTTTGTTATAGAGTTTTAGGTGTAGAAAATTTATGTAATATCTCTTGATCACTATAAAATTTTTCAAAACTGTTATTCTCAAATTCAGATCCATGATCACTACGGATCTTATAAACTTTAGAACCTTTTTCCATTTGGATCCGTTTGAGAACTCATTTCACTTCATCAAGGGTTTCTGATTTATCCCTTAAGAAAGCTACCCAAGTAAATCTGGTAAAATCATCCACGATTACCAAAATATATTTTTTGTCACCTCGACTCTCTGTCCTGGTAGGTCCTATAAGATTCATATGGAGAAGCTCGAGTGGTCTTGATGTGGCATTGGAGTTCACCTTCTTGTGAGAGCTCCTTGATTGCTTACCAATCTAACATTCGCCACATATTTTATCTATTTTTTGTAATTTAGGTAGACCTCTTATTAGTTCTCTTTGCTCAGTCTATACAAATTATGGTAGTGTACATGTCCAAGACATTTATGCCACAAATCAGTCTTATCTGTATGGACCATGTAACATGATTGACTGGATGAATTGGATTCGCTAACAATATAACAGTTTTCAGAAGTTCTGCGACCAGTTAATATTACTGAACCTTTATTATTTAGAATTTCACAACCTTGGTTAGAAAATTTTACACTATGATTGTTATCGCATATTTAAGATATGCTTAACAAATTGTGTTTTAACCCTTCAACGTATATTTTTAAACAAAGGGAGGTTATAGAGTTGAACCGTACCTTGGCCAATAATCCTACAGTTGCTGACATCGCCAAATGTGACTGAACCATCAGTCATGTCTTTGAGATCAGTGAATAAACCTTTATCACTAGTCATATGCCTTGAGTATCCACTGTCTAGGTACCACTTTGAATGGCTTGAAGATTTGAAAGCAGTGTGGGCAACCAAGCAGGTAACCTTAGAAACCCATTTCATAACTGTTTTGGGTTTAGGAGTATAGTTTGTCTTCTCTTGTTTGTAGTTGTTGTAAGAGTAACCTACTGAGTTAGATTTTAAAAGCTCCTTAAGCAAATCAACTACTTTTTCGGCTAAAGGGTTTTGGTTCTGATTTTATAGTTGATATAGTCACTTTTAAGTTTTAGAAAAGTTTTAGTATTTTTAGAAAAATTTTGATTTATACTTTTTCCTTTTGAGTTTAAGGTCTCTCCTTTTACATACTTAGGAGGCGTTTTCTTCTATTTAGGAGTAATATTTTTATCGTAGCCCAAACCGGATCGATCGCCACACTTTCTTGATCCAGATAAAAGTTTTTCTAACTTTGGATGTCCTTGGGCATACTTCCATGTATCCTTTAAACTAAAAAGTGAAGAGACTTCAAGTTTAAGTTTTTCATTTTCAGATTTAAGATTTTCAATCATGGAGGTTTTGAATTCTAATTCGCATCTAATCTTTTCAAAACAATCTGAAATATGAGATTTTTCTAAAACAAGAGATTCAAAATTTTCTTTAAGCTTTGAAAATTTTTCTTTTTGAAGTTTAAGTTTAACAGCAATTTTACAACTTTTCTTATATAGAGCATTGTAAGCATCTTGAAGATCATCTTCATTTTCACAATCACAGTTCAGATTTTCTTTATTTGTTAAATCATTATCTGAAAAAGTGAACTTGGCCAGCGTCATAAGGGCTTTAACATCACTGCCCGACTCGGTTTCAGAATCTTCTGATTCAGAAGAGGCTTCAGAATCAGAGGATTCATCCCAAGTAGCCAACATACCCTTCTTTTTAGGTTTATCCTTTTTAAGATACTTGTTTGCTAAATGCTCATATTCATGGCAGTCATAACACTGATTGTCTTTTAATGATTTTCAAATTTTAGGTTTAAATTTCTTTTTATCTTTCAAATTTTGAAAATCAACCCTTTTTTTACTTTTGAAAATTTTGTAAAACTTTTTCGCTAAAAGGGTCATATCATCTTCAAAGTTTTTTAAATCAAAATTGTTATTATTTTCCTGAAAACTATTTTTAAAAGTTTTAAGGGTAATAGATTTACCTTTTGGAGCTTTAAAAGTTAACTCATAAGTTTGTAGAGAGCCAACTAATTCCTCCACCCTCATATTGTCCGTATCACGAAGTTCCTGGATCGCAATTACCTTAGAATTGAACCGTTTAGGAAGTGAGCGTAGTATTTTATCACAAATTTTACTTTCTAAGATTTTATCACCAAGACCCCACATAGAGTTCACAATGTCATTTAATCTTTTATAGAAGTTCATGAACATTTCATTTTCTTCCATACGTATTTCTTCAAATTTGGTCATAAGGATTTGAATCTTAGATTTCTTAACAATTGATGTTCCCTCGTGTGTCATTTCTAAAATATCCTAAGCTTACTTTGCAGAATCATAGGATATAATTCTTTTGAATTCATCTAGTGATAGTGTGCAAGTGATTGCATTCAGTGCTTTAGCATTTGCACTACTCTCACTTTTCTGAAGTGTGGTTCAAGAGAAATAAGGTGTAATTCTCATTGATTTTGATTCATCGATTCCAGTTACTTCAGTGGTAGGAGGGGTCCATTCATTCACTGTGGCTAGCCACACACTTTCATCCATGGATTTAAGGAAAATCCTCATCCTGGGTTTCCAATAGGCATAATTGGTGTCATCGAAAGGTGGAGGTCTAGTGACTGAAAAGCTATCAAAAGTTGACATCTTATATATAGCTTACATCGATTAGCTCAGGAAATAAATCCAAATAAAAAGAATTAAAACGAGCTATTAGGCTTTGATACCACTTGAAAAGGTCAAGCTATATGTCCTTGAGAGGGGGGGGGGGGGAGGGTTTGGTGAATATGACTACGTGAAATTTTAAATTTTAACAGCGGAATAAAAATGAATAAAGGAAAGATAACACTAAAAATAAATCACAATACTGGAATGAAAAGTAATCACAAATTCTAGTTGTTCTAAGGACAACCTTTCACCATAAAAATCAAGGGTTTATGACAGGACAACCTTACTAGAACAATTAGAGAATTAAAAGCAAAAACTTAAGGGCAATAAAAAAAATAGCAAGAATTGAATTCTAAACTATTACAACATTCCCCACAATGCTTGAAATGTCAATATTACAATATTTATACAATATTTACATTCACATATATATCCCACAACTTTAAATGATAAAAGATAGGAAAAATAAATCATACATCCACAAAGAATTATAGTGGTTCGCCTATGTGTTCACCAACTGTTAAACAACAGTCGCACAACTTACTACTCCACTCCTAATATCCTCACACAGGGGATATTAATATTCACTATCAAAATAGGTTTTCTCAGGTTCACCCAAAACCTTCACAATTGTGTCTTTCAAATGGGCTTACACAATTCAAAAAACTCCTCTTCTGAGTTTTTTTGGCTCTCCTCAGATAACCAATAGATTGAGATTTTTCTAGCTTAATTTCAAATAAAATCAAGAGAATGAAATTTATACAAATGTAAAATACCTGGAAATTTATTATTATATTTTTTTTACAGCCCGAAAGAACCAAGTCAGAGTAGAAGTTCGAATAGAAGTTCAATGTCCAATACTCACTTTAAAATGGGTATAGGTTCTAATTGATTTTAAATTAAACCAGTTGGGCTAGCTATATTTGATTTTGATTCCAAGAAGAAGGAATACAACAATTCCTCTTTTAAAATTAGATTGGAATATAGAAACAAAATCAAATCAATAAAGCTAACAAAAGAAAATTTTACATATGCACAATGTAGCTTAAAATGAACACAAACTTATCTCAGAGTGATGCCTTGATTTTTCTTAAAATTAGATTATAAAATTCTGAAATTCGTGGTTTATTTATAGTTACAGAAACTTGTCTACGACTGGTCTTGTGGACACTACGACTGGTCATAAGAGAAACGAATTTTTAAATTTTTAAGCGCGATAGGATAAAACCGTTTTGCGACTGGTCGTAGGGTGTCCACGACTGGTCATGAGCCCTCCACGACTGGTCGTAACATACCCACGACTGGTCGTGAGAAACCACGAATGGTTGCTGGAGTTTGAGTTGTAGAACTACGACTGGTCGTAAGACGGGTCGTGTACTATTCACACGACCAGTCGAAAAGACTCCAGGACTGGTTGTAGTTCAACCAAAAAATTCTGAAAAATTGCAACAAACTTAGGACTGGTCTTGAAATTTCTTGGACTAATTGAGCCGGTGCTAAGACTAGTCGAACAGGGTCCAAGACTAGTCTTAGAATAGTCCAAACACTTACAAAGTGATTCAGTTTGACTTATGTATACAAAATGACTTACCCTAAGGTCTATCTAAGGTCAATCATACCTTGAAAGTGAGATATGAACATCGAGACTTCATACGATAGTTGACATTTAAAGCTTGAGATCTCTATATTTGATTTAGCATTAAACTTGAGATCTTCCAAAGCTTGAATTACACTTCATTTCGAGTCGTACATGAACTTGAGTCTTTGAACAAGATCACTTCTTTCATTGTAACTTGTACTTGCATTTCTTGAAATGGTTTAAAGTAAATCTTTGACTTGAAGCAATGTGTTTAGAGAGGTGATGTAATGTCTTGAACTCATATGTAATGTCTTGATCATATATACCAATGAGCTACACAAAACATATATTGATGTTTTGGCATCACAAAATTTGACAACCAAAGGAGCATAAAACCATAGCACTTACAGAACTGACCATGAAATGCATGAAATTGACTGTGAAGAGAAGGTGAATCGTCAGGATTGATCGTGAAATGCATGGAATTGACTGTGAAACGAAGGGAATTGACCATGAAATGCATGGAATTGACCATGAAGTGAAGGGAATTGACCGTGAAATGCATAGAATTGACTGTGAAGAGAAGAGGAATCATCAGGATTGACCGTGAAATGCATGGGATTGGGCGTGAAGTGAAGGGAATTGACTGTGAAATGCACAGAATTGATCGTGAAGTGAAGGGAATTAACTGTGAAGTGAAGGGGAATCGCCGAAATTGACCATGAAATGCATTCACGGTCAATTCCCTTCATTTCACGGTCAATTCCGTGCATTTCATGGTCAATTCCCTTTATGTCACGATCAATTTCATACATTTCATGATCAATTTCGACAATTCCCCTTCACTTCACGATCAATTCCATACATTTCACTGTCAATTCCCTTCATTTCACGGTCAATTCTATGCATTTCACAGTCAAATTCCTTTGTTTCACGGTTAATTTCATGCATTTCATGGTCAATTTCGGTGATTCCCCTTCACTTCACGGTCAATTCAATGCATTTCACAGTCAATCCCCTTCACTTTATGGTTAATTCCATGCATTTCATGGTCAATTCCCTTCACTTCACGGTCATTTCCATTCATTTCACGATCAAACCCGGCGATTCCCTTTCACTTCATGGTCAATTCAATGCATTTCATGGTCAATTCACGGTCATTTCTATGCATTTCACGGTCAATCACAGTCAATTCCGGTGATTGACTGTGAAATGCATGGAATTGACCGTGAAAGGGAATCGCCGGAATTAACCATGAAATGCATGGAATTGACCGTGAAGGGGAATCGCCGGAATTAACCATGAAATGCATGGAATTGACTGTGAAATGAAGGGGATTGACTGTGAAATGCATTGAATTGACTGTGAAGTGAAGGGGAATCGTCAGAATTGATCGTGAAATGCATGGAATGGACTGTGAAATGAAGGGAATTGACCGTGAAATGAAGGGAATTGACCGTGAAGTGAAGGGAATTGACCGAGAAATGCATTGAATTGACCATGAAATGCATTAAATTGACCGTGAAGTGAAGGGGAATCGCCGAAAATGACTGTGAAATACATGGAATTGACGGTGAAATGAAGAGAATTGACCGTGAAATGCACGGATTTGACTGTGAAGTGAAGGGAATTGACCATGAAATGCATGGAATTGACCGTGAAGTGAAGGGAATTGACCTCGAAATGCAAGGAATTGACCGTGAAGTGAAGGGAATTCGCCGAAATTTACTGCGAAATGTATGAAATTGATTGCGAAGTGAATGAAATTAACCGCAAACTGATTGAAATTGACTGCGAAGTAAATGAAACATATTTTCAACCATCGACACGATAGAATCTTGGAAAATAATTAGATTGGTTGGCTAAATTAGCTTCTCCTACCCCAAAATCATATGTGGTGCGCTAGGTTACTCATTCTAGTTTAGGAGATATGCTTGTTAAATAAAATGATAAAGAAATGAATTAAAAGATAAAAGTATATTTTTATGTACTCATATGTATATAGTTACATAATTATGTATCTGAGAAATATGTATGCAGAAGAGGTTCTTCTTGTAAAAAATAAAATAAAAAATAAAAAAATTTGTCAGACTGCGGCGGTACTGGCAGCAGTGTCGCAGCCGTCGGGCTTTTTTTTTGGATGTGGAATTCTCGTTACTTTTGTGGGTCCCATCATGAGGTCTGTGTTATATCCAAACCGTCTATCTATTTGGCGAGCTCATATTAAGGCTTGAGACAAAAGTAAGACAGATTTAACTATCAAGTGAACCACACTGTAAAAGGCAGGGGAGAATTGAATATCTATCATTAAAACCCTCAGGGTTAAAGAAGTTTTGAATCATTATGAAATTTGTTTTTTCTCTTCACCTAGGTCTCTGTAACCTTATGAATGGATTAGATGGAAAATAAATGTTATGGTAGGCCCTATAAAATTTTTAACGGTGAAAATCAATTTTCTTGCTACTATTTGTGGAGTGGTCCAGTTGATCTTTGGATATAATTTTTTTTTTTTTTTTTGATAATACTTCGAAATGATTTTGAAATATGGATGAACGCTGTGGATATAATAAATACATAACGGTGGGGGCATGTAACATTGGTATCTTTTGAACCGTTCGTATCACTTTCGAGGAGCGTCAGCGCTCGTCTTGGAGACCAGCCGATCCGCTTGTAGGAAAAAGATGGGGCATTTTCGGCTTTTGGCAAGTCGTTCGTACAGCTGGGGCTTATTCTGGTCAGGTAAAAAATAATGGGCTTAAGCGGGTAATTGGGCCATAAATGGAACGTACTGTGGTAAATTTCACAAGAAGTACATCATGCATAACTCTGCATGTTCCCCGTCGTCAATTGCAGAATGGGACCTACGATTAGATGATCAGAACTGTCCATCTTTTGCCTGATATGGTGAGTGGGCTATAGTTAGGAAGATACTCTGGTCGGAGGACCCTGACCATCAATTCTCGTCGCTCAAATGGACGGTTTGAAACACAAACATTAAACAGACAACACTCGAAGGAATACAAGTATGTAATTCCATAAAAAGTCAAGTTCATCTCTTCGGAGAGAGATCATTTAACTGTTGACCAATCGACGATAGTTCCAACAGCTCGACGGATCCGATCATGTGGGTCCCACCCAGCGATTGTAGAAAAGGAATCAAACTGCGCGACGCATGGAAAACGAACTCTTCCGCTGGCTCTGGTAGTTCCTCCCCCTCTCCCACTACTCCACATATTATACAATCCTCAAAACAGCAGAAGATGTGAATATCCATTGAAAAGTGAAAAAAAAATAAAAATAAAGAAAAGAAAAAAAAACAGAAGAGATTTGAATGCCATTCGACATTCAAACATCGGAGAAAATGCCATTCTTTCAATTCCAATTCCAAGACTTGAATGAGAAGCTCTCGACCACCTTCAGGCCTTGGCAACGGTCTTGCCAGTTTTGGCTTAGAGCAACTGATGTATACGCTGGCTACAAGGTAGCTACCTTCTCTCTCTCTCTCTCTCTCTCTATATATATATATATATATATATTTATTTATTGGGGAAAGCTGTGAATTTTTTTTTGGGTTGTGTTAGATATGTCAGGTTCGAGTTAAATTCGTGAAAGGAGGTGAAAAGCAGGAAGAAATGTGGGAGAAACAGCATGAATTAGCGGCTGAGAAGATATATTCCATGTGTTCTGAACTTGGTGGGTTCTTTCTCAAGGTATTGTAATAGCCTTTTCTTTTGGCTGCTGGCTTTTGTTTCTCTTTTTTCTTTGCTTTGAAGGTTTGGGGGAAAGAATGCAGTTTAGGGTGATTGGTTTTGTTTACGTTACTATTTGAATGGTCTTTTTCTTTGTGATTTGTGTTTTGGAATGAAGGCACCCACTTCTTCTCTTCAGGGTATCATTATTATTATTTTAAAAATTTTGTGTGGGTATTGAATTTCTTTAACTTGTTTTTTTAGGGTTTATATATATATATATATATATATATATATATATATATATATATATATAGCGGAACGCTCACCTGCGAACCGGTTCGTACGTACTACGTACGAACTTTTTTGAAAACCTATCATACGTGATGTGGATTCAAAATCTGAACCGTACATGTGAAGCAGCACCTCGTGAAACCTCCCAGGCCAAAGTTTTACTTTGATCTAAAACTTGATGGGCCATGAAAAGTGAAAACAGTTTCCTCCCTTGATTTGCATTTCTCTTTGCTATGGCCCACCAGAATTTTAGATTGGGGTGAAAATTTGTCACGTGAGGTTTCATGGAATTCCGCATCACATCAACCGTTCAGATTAGACACCCATGGCACGTGTGCAAAGGTGCGCACTTGCGTAGGTGCGCAGGTGAGCATGACTCTCTCTCTCTCTCTCTCTCTCTCTATATATATATATATATATATATATATATATATATATATATAAATGAGATTTTGATGTTTAGGAAGATGAATTCCAATTTTTTATTTTTTATTTTTCCTTTTTTCACGGCACTGCAGTGGCTTCCATTCAACAGTCGGTTATTATGTGATCCAAAATTATTATGACAATAAAATGGATTTCCTGCTGTGTTTAAAACATGGGTTCTTTTGTCTAGTAAACTGAAATGCTTTTCTTCCCTTGGTTTTCATCGTTCCGGTCTTTTTTATTTATTTTTTATTTTTTGAAGCCAACTGAATTTTATAAAGAGAAAGTACCGGGATGGCGCACCAGCTACAAACAAGGGAAAAAATTTACATACTGAGGAGAAAAGAAAAATTACAAGCCTTTGTCGCCTGGAGACGCCCATTTCATTACAATAAAGCTTTGCGTAGGTGAAAACCTCAATCGCTGAGCTAGTCGCATTCCGAAAACTTCTAGAATTTTTACATACTGAGGAGAAAAGAAAAATTACAAGCCTCTGTCGCTTGAAGACGCCCTAATGCAAACCTGAAAGGAAAAGAAAATAAATCAATAAGAAAATAAAGAGATTGTGGGAAAAGAGCCGAATGCTAAAGATCACAAATGCAAGACTGTGAGCAAGCTCAACAGTCCTCTAGTCTAGAACTAGAGACCACTCTCCTTCCCTTCAACAGCCACCATAGAGAAAATAAGAAAATTTCATAAAGAGAATTTTAATCTGCTTGTCTTATTCCATGGACTATAGGCCCTATTTATAATCAAACCTTACAATTTGTAATAAAAGCTATAAAATCTAAAAATCTATAAAAATAAGAAAGCACCTAAATAACAAAGCATTTTAACTAAGAAAATGCCAAAAATAAGAAAATACTTAGATAAGAAATATCTAAAATGATTTCCGGCCTAATGTAAAGATATGAAAAAAAAGGAGAGAATTTCCTACTATAGAGATTTGAAAGAAAAGGAAAGTAGAGATGAGCTAAAAAAGGAAAGTGGGTATTTTCTTGTGCACACGTGTGGAGCGTGCTCGCGTGAGATGCGGGCCTTTTCTTCAAATCTTGATCAATTGGCATGTGTGGCCATTTGGTTGCATCATGCCCATTTCATTACAATAAAGCTTTGCATTGGTAAAAACCTCAATTGCTGAGCCAGTCGCATTCCGAAAGCTTTGCGTTGGTAAAAACCTCAAATCTAGCATTTCTTCCCCCCCCCTCCCCCCCCAAAAGCCCAAAAGGCTTGCTAGTAAGGCCAACCTCCAACACACCCTTCTTTCCTTCCCCAGCCCGACACCATGCCATGCTAAAAAGAGGTCCCCAATTGATCCTGACAACACCCAGGGAACACTAAATATGCTAAGGAAACTCCTCCACACTTCCTGAGCAAGAGGGTAGTGTAGGAAGAGGTGGTTAACTGATTCTGCATCATCCATACACATCACACAAACGTTGGGAATCACCACAGGACCAAACATAGGATGTATGGCTGCACTTCTCTCCCACCATCGAAGGTCGAAGCATCTTGTAGAAGGATTGAACCAAGAAGCACCCCAACTTATCTACCTTCGACCCCATTACGTCTTGTTCCTCCAACATCAGAAAACAACTATGGAGAAGCCCCAGTAGCTTTGTGAAGTTCCTACTCCCTGATCGAGCATCTTCCTATGCCATAGAGGGGACTGGGTGACAACTCCACTAGTGAAAAAAACATTGGGAGAACGGAATATTTCTTTCAAACGACAATTTCGCCAAATGCAGAAACACTACCTAGAGCGACTTATTCCTTATCCACACATCCTCTCAAAACCAAGGTGTTCCATAACGGTAACAGTGGCTGTAATGGCCACCACCATTACCTTTACGATACGGGGCATAACGGCCGTTACGGTTTCTCTTTTTTTATTTTTTTAACCCTTGAAAAACCTATATCTGCCCTATAATGTTGATTAAAAAATATAAAAAACCTATATATATCCCGTAATAGACCATTACGTGACTATTATGGCTTTTATAGGGGATGTAACGTGCTGTTAATGGTGATTACAAGTCATTTTTTTCCATAATGGCTGTTACGGCTGTTATGACCCCGTAACGTGTAACGGTTGCCACTGTTACCTTTACGTAACGGCCTTTACGGCACACCATGCTCAAAACCGAATCTTCTCCCCATTTCCAATGGCAAAACAAATCCCCTCGCTAAACTTGTCCTTCAAGCGGGAAACTAACTTCTAGATGCATGTTGCCCTACATCGTGAAGAACTCTTAACCGACTACCCTCCATCCTGGCATCCACGCTTGCAATGACTTTTCTCCACAGAGATTCTTCTTCTAACGCAAATCTCCAGTCATTTTCCCTCAAGATGTAGTTCATCATCTCCAAACCCCTGATGCTTGTTCCCCTGTCCCCGTCATCATATGGTTTGCACACCTCTTCCCACCTCAGTAGGTGAAGTTTCTTGTTATCTTCCATACCCCTCCATGAAAAGTCATGCCTCGGTCTTTCCAACTTGTGTGAGATGACTTTGGGGCACTTGAATCGGGACACGAAGTACAATGGCATATCAGACATGGTTGTTTTGATTAGTGTCAACTAACCACCGAAAGACAGACCCTAATCATGAAAGTCATCTCATGATATGCCAAGATTTGATGGTTTAGGATGAGGTTGGTTTTGATTTTATTAGAATGAGGGATTTCTTTCTTTTATTGTTCATCCTTCTATTTATTTTGAATGATTTTGGCATTTGAATCAGGCTGCTCAGATACTAGGGAAGCCTGATTTGGCTCCAGCTGCATGGGTGAGAAGGCTTGTCACATTGTGCGATAGAGCCCCTGCTACTCCTTTTGAAGTGATACGGCTTGAACTAGAGAAGGATCTGGGTCGAAATATTGGTGAAATTTTTGAAAGATTTGACATTATTCCTGTTGGTTCTGCTTCAATTGCACAGGTACCTCTCCAAAATGCATCTTCCTACAACTTTACACTGCTTTTGCTGGCCAAAATTTGATTCTTTAGGGTAGTGCCATACGAATTTTGTTATGATCATGTTGCTAATTTACAATGAAGGGCATAAGGTTTGCAATTTTGACCATTTATGCTAAAGCTTTAGTTTCAGACTCTTGGTTCTGAGTGTTAGAATGTATTATGTTGTAAGCCATGTCAATTTTGTTTCTGTGGAGAAGGAACTGAGTCACCTCTGAAACTTGTATGTTTAAGGATGGGTTGTTGTGTGATTGTTTTTGGTTGAAATGGGATGCAATAATCACAGTATTTCCCCGCTCTCTCCAACTGCAGGTAACACATGCCACAAGGGAAGCAATACATGCTTTAACCAAAGAAAATAACTTCTTTTATTCGAGTGACTAGCGTGATTATTCATTAAAGAGTTTTCTTAATTATCAGAATTTCATAATTATTCATAATATAATCCTAACAATCCACTGCTCCTAATCATCTATTTCCATTGAGAACGTAAAAAAACCAAAATATCCCTCAATCATGCATGCCTACCATAAAATAAGTGATAACTAGTTCAAATGATATTGAATCGTGTATCTTGCGCTTGTTTGAAAGCTATCTTAGTAGGGCTTTTAGATGATTTCATGTCATTCAAAATTCGTTTGATACTTGGAAAGTGGCCCACCAATCAAGTAATGCACTAGACCAGTCAAGTAATACTTCGATTTCATGCCATTCAACTTATCTTGTTTCTTCTCCGAACCAGTTGGTTTCAATCCGTTGATTGGATGTTTTGAGATCCAGGTGGGATCTCTCTCTTTTGGATCAGTGGGGTCCATTTGTGGCTGGCTGTGACCAGCATCTGTGATCAGAGTGTGGACCAACATTGTTCGTGCGATGCATGTTGCAGCATCTACAATCTAACAGCTGTGTGATCTGCAGCATGATCTCCGACAAAATTGACCTCTAACGTCACCTACGTCATGCGTGGGGTACGTGAAGAGATCGAGTTGTGATCCTGATCTGTGTCGGGCCCACATCAGTTCAAATCCCTGCCCACCTTTGGATCTGTTTGATCAACTGCCCAAGAGTTGCTGATCACACACATGCTGCTGATCTTCATGTGCTGCTTGAGAAGCGTGTTGCTGGCCAGTGAGCCCTGCTATTTGTCGCTGGGGTGGCCCATCATGACTATCATGAATGTGGTGCTGGACTGTCTTACCAGCCCCTCCAATGGTGGACAAATGATCTGTGGCTTGGATCATTCTTATGACGTTTTCTGCTGTGTTTTTCTTGCAAATCGTTGTGTGGTCAGCATATTTCTGATCACCCCTCTGTGGACCTTTGCCTCCATATTTTTTTGCCATTGAAATCTGCTGCCGTTTTTGCTGTGTCGTGTGCTGAGGCCCACTTAGATTGGCATTGGCACTGTGCGTACTTTTAGATCCAGAGTGGGGCCACTTTAATCAGTATGAGGCCACCATATTGCTGGCTGTGATTGATGCAGGTGTGATTGTTGGAATTTTTCACCGTTGGCTGGGGCTGTTGATGACACAAGGTCTGGTGTTCATGTGGTAGTTGTGTCACCATTGCTGTTTTTGATATGCTACTATTTAGATCTGCTAATTGTAGCCATTTGGATACCACTTGTGGCATCACACCGTGTGCTGTAGTTCTCTTCAATCAGCGTCGTGCCTTGTTGTTGCTCATCGATTTACGCTATGTGTTGTGGCTTGTTTTGATGAATGTTACTGTATCGTTGTTGGCTGATCTGTTAACATATTGGTCAGAGATTGGATGCTGAACCTACGCTGGACAGTTTCATTTGCTGATTGCATAATTGCTACTTTGTTCTTCTTACTTCGACATGCTCTTTGATTCAAGGTTGAGAACACAACCATATTCTGTGGTGATCTCTCGGTTCAATCTCATGTGACTTCTGAGTAGGAACACATAACAGCCTCTTTTCTTTCCTCCTCAACCCTTCTAGCCAACTCAAGTAATGTGCTAGATGCATCCTCTGGTTTATCAGCTTAGGTGATGGACTTTGGGGCCACCAACCAAATGACAGGTAATAAGTCTCTGCTTTTTTCTGTTAACACCTCAATTACCTTCCGACCTGTCTCTCTTGTTGATGGATCTTTATCTCCTGTTCTTGCCTCTTGGTGAAGGAACTGTTTCACTTAGTACGGATATAGTGCTGCCTTCTGTGCTTTATGTACTAAAAATTTCCTCTTAGTCTCCTGTTTGCTAGCCAGTTAACCAAAACATTGAACTGCTCAATCACCTTTTATCTCTCACATTGTTTTTCAGGACCTCAAGACAGGGGCAATGATTAGTGGGGGGCATGAACTACTTGGTCTCTGTTACTTTGAACCAATGTTTTTCATATCGTTATCGCGTTGTGTGTCGCACCCTTGGGGTACTGATACGTATCGGTTATCGCATGGGATATATTGGTTGTGTCACATAATTTATTGATGTTTTTGGGAAACATTGGGAAATTGGTCGAATTTTTCAATAAAACTTCAGGGATTGTTAAAAAAGACATTAATACGCACTTTTAAATCATAACATCATAAAAAACGAGTGCACATTATAGGTTTCCTTTGTATAGGGTCCTATGGTAGCGTTGTTTGACTAAACTGATGCAACTATATTCAAAGTCTAAGAAGTCATTTATGGAAACACTAGCAATACATTCAAACGTAAAAAAAGAAGTAAAACTTTAGAAGTATACCTGTGAATGATGTGTGTGGCTATGGCTCAGACCCACATAGAGTTGCGTGGTGGCTTAAAATATCATATCTATCTTAAGGGGGTTGGGATTAGGACTCCTGCTTCACAAATCGATATTATTGTGCCTAGGTCATAGCCAGTAGAATGGTACCAGTGAAGATACTTTCTGACTTAATGCTAGTACTTATCTTCTTTGAACCGAACCAATCTGCCCATCCGTGGGTACTGCATAATTGTCACAGTTTGTTGTTGATATGGATTTTGGGTGAGCACATATATAGCTCCTAAATATCTATACTACTGCCCATTTCCAGACTGCATATTGTTAAAGTCCCTTGATATACATTGATATGCCATCCTCTAATGGCTCGAGCTTTCAGAGACTGTGGTGATTTGACATGGTATCAGATTAGAAGGTCTTGTGTTCGAATCTTGGGAGCATCAAATATGCCTCCCTAATATATTCTCCCACAGGGAGCTGTTTATGGTGTGAGTTGTGTCCCTCCACCCTTGCCCAATATATTCCTGTGCGGAGTTCCACCCTGCACGTGCTAGGGAGTGTTAAAGTCCCTCGATATACATTGATATACCATCCTCTAATGGCTCTAGCTTTTAGAGAAAGTGGTGATTTGACAAATATCACCGGCCATATGCGGAAGTGAACTCCTAATCCTAGTAAAAAAACGATGTGCTGTAACTACTGGAGTTGCTCGTTGCATTTCCAACAGGTTTGTATCCACATTCATGCTGTGGCATAGAACTCAAGCTACCTGATTGTATCCGCGATCTATATCCATACTGTGGCATAGAACTTGAGCTACCCTCTCTCGTATATGATCAAGAACTAGAGCTACCCCACTTCTCATTGATGCCTCAATAACTCCTTGAAATCTATTAGCTTCTGGGTCTGCTTCTTCAATAACTTCTTATGCCCGTATGCTTTATTAATGATAAGGCAGGGCTGATGTTCTTCTGAGCGAGAACCATGGTCAGCGTCCTGGGTGGCATGATCAAATTCCCTCTCCCCAGTGAACGGGCTAAGAGGTCTTTTGAGATTGATTCCTTGAATGAGTTTTGTTGTTGTCGCCACCATTTTTGTCGTCACATCACCATCGTCACCATCGTTGCCATCGTCATCGTCATCATCACCATCACTATTGTCATTATCATCACTAGATCCATCACCTGCATTGCTCTCCGTCTCACTCTTTAGTGTCGGATAAGGTCTCGTCATCACGTGTCCCACGTGATAGTGACTGCCGCGGGCTGCCCTCTGGAGTCCTCGTCAATGGGTCAAAAGCTTTTGGAGGAGATTTGACATGCTATACATGATCATCAACATCAATCCCATGTGATGCTGCCTGCTTCATGACATGCAGCTCCGGTTGTCCATCTGAAGTGTGCGAGTCATTTGACTTAACCCACTCGTAAAGTGGGTCCTCTGTACCCTCTTAGCATATGTATGTTGACCGATCGTCATCAAGTCTAACAGGTCCTGTTCTTATCCTCTTCCTTTCGTGCATGACAGCCTCTCTTGTAGCTTC
Organism: Magnolia kwangsiensis; assembly: GCA_037074715.1. Taxonomy (NCBI): domain Eukaryota; kingdom Viridiplantae; phylum Streptophyta; class Magnoliopsida; order Magnoliales; family Magnoliaceae; genus Magnolia; species Magnolia kwangsiensis. The sequence goes on from CM073574.1 coordinate 104,297,848, forward strand.
ATGTTGTAGTGGCAATACACTAGCTTTTGAAGCCTCTTATAATTCAATTTGTTGCTCTTGTTCGTGTGAATGAGAGAGAAGGTGTTCCAGTTTCTTTCATAGGGTGAGGAGGACCTTGTCCATGCAAGCATACAGACAACCGGTTGCTACAAAGTTTTGCAATCACTCTTATACATGGCCAACCATTCGTCTATGAAATAGATTGTTTTTTCCTTAGTTTCACATTTACTACTAAGATATGATAACTATTAAGTTCTAAGAGGTAACTAATGCAACAACTCACATGCCATCATCTAGTTCCTCGTCTTTCGCATGGCTTCACACCCAAACATTCCAACAACATCGTGGAATTGAACAATTTGTTGATGTCATTTAGCATTAAGTGTGAGTTTGGAGGTTTTGATGAAGTTAGAGAAAAGGTAAGTGTGGAACATGTTTACCTCATTACCAAAGTGGCCTTTCCCTGGACTGTAGGGAGATAGTTTCTCATATACCTCATGCACAACCATCTTCAAGCTATTGTCTTCATACAGTCTACGACTGTAGTGGTAGGTGGGATTTAAGAAGTATATTGAAACTCAACACGGTGTAAATATTCACATATCAGTACAATAAAAGATCCATACATGTTATTCAAAGAAATAATAAAGTATTGAAGCATATAAAAAACTAAAAATAATTGGGATAAGTACTTACCGGACAGATGAAGTTGCGAAAGGGTCATTTCCCAATGGTCGTCGATTATTACATGCATCCATTTATATGCTTTGGGGGCTTTAGCCTGGATGAGTTCTCTTGTTAACTATATGGATGCATATAAGGATTCCATCAACGAATATCTCTCATTATCCAACATCCTCAACACTTATGTGGGCTCTAAAATACCCACTACACCGCACATGCATTCCTAGAATGCAATGCTCGCTATAAGCTCCTCAATTCTCCAATCTACTCCCTTTTTACTCTTATTTCAATTCGTGTACTCCCTAGAGTTGAAAAGCTCTTGCAACCCCTTCTCGTGTTTTGGGAGGCTATTTAGGGCGATGTAATTTGTGGCTAACTGCGACTCTTTGGGTTGCACTATATCCTTACCACACCTCTCACACATCTCAGATAATAACTAGGTGTAGTTGTAGATTAAATTTATGATCAAGCATGCATCAATAATAACAGTCTTCACCAAAGGCCTATCCCCTTTCGCCTCAAACATTAGATCTATGCAATGGGCTATGCAGGGGGTCCAATACGAACTGTACGATGTTCTTCCTCACGACGTCTTTAATGACATCACGCATCAACCCATAGATGTAACATGAGTTTGTGTTTTTTGTTTGTTTGTTTTGTTTTGTTTTATTACTGGCATCTTTAGAATTTAAAATTTAAGAACACCATCCTTCGTCAATAGTAGATCATAAAATTTATGACCGACATCCTTGTCGGTCTGGTCCGGCTGTCACACATCACAATGCAGGTGTACATCTCCCATGATTGACGAAATCCATCTACATAATGACGCGTGTTGGCTCACTCTTCATCAAATATTTGCCACTTATCTCACGTGGCATGGGTGGCAACACACCCTCCTTCCCATGCCGCACTTCATTGATTATATTCTTGAAGTGTGGGCTCACTGCTGCATTCGCAGGAATGTGATCATAAATAAAAAACTTTGCAATGAACTTCCCCACCTTCCTCACATCCCCTTCACTAAACATTTGCTTCAATTTCTTCTGCGTTCCCCCCAATTATACATCATTGGATTTGAAGGTAGATCCGGTACCTGCATGCTACTGTTGTGGCCCAAATCTCATATCCTTCCCTTCCAACTCATCCTATAATTGAGTTGGATGCTTTAGGAGAGAGAGAGTTTTGAAGAAAAATGTTTTTGTGTATTCGGGCACAAAAGACCTAACACTCACTTTTTTTAAAATGTTAGAGCATAAATACATACTCCTCACTATAACATAACATCGTGGACAAGCACACGCCAAAAAAATACATGAATACAAAATACTCACTCTCTATACTCCCCCTTAAGTTGGAGCATAGATGTTGATCATGCCTAACTTGCTAGTGATATGATGTAGAGCATCTTGACTGAGAGATTTTAGTGACAACATTGGCTAACTGCTTGCCAGAGCGAACAAAAAAGGTTACAATCTCCTTGTTAGCAACTTTTCCTGAATTAAATAATAATCAATCTCAATGTGCTTCGTGCGCTCATGAAACACCGGATTGCTGGTAATGTGAATGACAACTTGGTTATCACAATGCAAGGGAATGGGACTTAAAGAATTATAGCCAAGTTCCTTAGAAGGGTGCGAAGCCAAACTAATTCATGTGTTACATGGGCCATTGCCCTATATTCAGCTTCAACAGAAGATCGTGCCATGACAAACTGCTTCTTACTTTTCCAAGTGACAGCATTTCCACCTAGAAATGTACAATACCCTAATGTAGACTGTCTATCAAGTAAACTACTAGCACAATTGGCATCAGAGTAACAGGAAAGATGAAGGTAACCATGCGGTCGAAATGGTAAACATTTACCTAGAGCTAGATCTAGGCATCGAGTCGAGTCGGACTGAGTTAGGGCTGAGTCGACCCGACCCGGACTCGACCTGACTTTTTATCGAGTCCAGCATGCCTGACCTAATCCGAGTCCAGGTCTGGCCTGGATTCACCTAGACTGAGTCCAACCTGGTCACAAGGATCTAGTGAGGTTGAGTTGAGCTTTTTTTCCCTATCATTTTTTTCCTACTTGAGTTGTTTAGAATAAATATTGTCAAAGACTTAAGAGTAATTTGTAAAAGAAAAAACAAACAAAATAAATAAACATTGTCAAAAATCAAAAGTATGTTCAGAATCTCAGATGGAGTTTCACATACAAACCACTAAACCATTTATTCATTTAATATCCTTTGTATGATGAATGCCTTTGTGGTGTATAAACTGAGTAACCTTGTTCATAATAGTATCCCCTTCCACCTTCGTCGCCAAAATCATCATTTGGTTCTCTTTTTAAGGCTTGAACTGTAGGAGACATCTGGGCCGAGTTCGAGCTGGAGGTGTCTAAAAGCTAGTTGTTTAATTCTTCTAAATCGGATGGTGGAGATGCATTTCCATCGTCCTCATTTATAGTTTTAACAAGTTTTTTTAGCCTCTTTTTATGATCCAGTTTGTACAGGATTCCCAACCACTTATATAATGCCGCGAGACTTTTAAGAAACTTTGATGATTTATTGCCTGACTTATGTCCCGTACTCGTGCTTGCTTTGGCATCATGTTGTCTTGGAGGGGGTTGATGTTGTCTAGTCTTGGATGCTAATTCCAAGCTTTGTTTTACGACTTCTTTATAATATCGTTCTTCTTGTTCCCTTAATAACCTGTCTTATTCTTCTTTACTAAGTGTGGGGGCTCTTCCGTTGCTTGACCCTTCTTCTGTGGCTGGCTTTAGTGTTCGAAATATCAGTCTTGTGTTACGTATCGCACCCTTGGGATACGGATACGTATTGGTTATCACATGGGAAATAACGGTTGTATCGCATAATGTATTGCTACTGTTGGAAACATAGGGAAATTAGTCCAATTTTTTAATGAAACTTCGATGATTGTTAAAAAAGACATTAATACACACTTATAAATCAAAAATTACAAAAAACAAGTGCACATAATAGGTTTTCTTTGTATAAGGTCCTAATTTATGCGTTGTATAATTGAATTGATGCAAATATATTCAAAGTTTATTCATATAATTTATAAATGTAAGAAGACATGTGGAAACACAAGCAAGACATTTAAAAGCAAAAGAAGAATCACTAGATCAGGTTATATACGTGTTTGATTTTATATTTGGACACATATTTTAACCGATTTGCGAGAAATCGGGAATTTTTTATTTTTTTCAAATTTTCGCAACTTGGCCCATCTCCTCCAAATCTCGAAATTGAAGTTCCTAATCTATGATTTTTCATACAAAACATGAAAGAACATGGATTTGTAACAATTTGATAATGACTTAACATGATTTATAGAAAAAAAAGGATCGAAAATCGAAAATGCTCACCAGATCGAAAATGTGGGATATATCCCACTACTTGTGCGTTTCGTATCACATAGGTGGGATACAAGATATATCGTGAGATATATCGGCCGATATCGTCGATATTTAAAACACTGGCTGGTTGTATTGGCTGTAAGGTAAGGGGTGGTGGATGCCTTTGTATTTGAGTCGAGAATAATGTCTCGAAATGAATCTCGGACTTCTGGAAGAGCTTTGCTACATGGGGCAATGTCTCCTCCCCGTCAAGCCAGATGTAATTTGAGGCGATATATTTTGGTTACAAATTGTTTTCCACATAACTTGCATTGCAACTTTATGTTTCCATCCTGGGAGTAGACGTGGGCTTCATAACCCCAAATATCTGTAGATGGATCATCTTCGATGACATTTCTATAAGTGTGAATTTTGAAAGAAAGAATGGTTAGACTAAGGCAACATAAATAATTAAGAAGTGAAAATAAACAAATGCAACCAACCAACCATATGAGATTTAAGCAACATCAAGTCATTTAAAAGCATAAACGTAAGGAAGAAAAATATAAAAAAGAAACATTAAAATACATAAGTTGATAAGTGATAAGCATATAAAATATCTATTAATATATTAAATGTTACAATTCAAGTCCACAAATAATAATTGTCAAATTGTCGTAAGCAAATGCAAGAGAAATAGCAATCACTGTCTCATCCTACTTCAGGGATGGTTGGCAAAATGGTTGAATATTTCTGTGAAACTTTAGGGATTATTAAAAAAGACATTAATACACACATTTAAATCATAAAATCTCAAAAAAGAAGTGCACGTAATAAATTTCCTTTGTATAGGGTCCTAAGTTACGCACTATCTGATTGAACTAAGGTAACTATATTCAAATATGATGCATAACATATATAAATGTATAAAGATATGTATGAAAACAAAACTAATGCATTCAAAAACAAAAGATATAGTAGAAATTAGAAAACATACCTATCAATAATATGATTGGCTATGGCCTAGACCCATAGAGTTATGCGGTGGCTCATAATCATGCTATAAAATGATTATGAGCCACCGCATGTACGGAGTGGATATAGAATACACACATCAAGTTGGGCCCAATGGTAGGGGCTGCATGGTCTTGGTGAGGCCGAGGTCTCACCTAATCCGCTCCCTCCACCACACAACAAGTAACGGAATTTCTTGATATGTCAAATATATGTGGGTCCCAATATGATGCATTTCTTAGATCTAACAAGTCCATTTTTTCATATCATCCTAAGATATGAGCTCAAAAGCAATGCAGATCCAAATCTGAAGTGGACCACACAAGTGAAAACAATAGGAATTGATGCTACTGTCGAGAACTTCTTGGGGCCGCAAAAGGCTTTGATCAATTGATGCTACCATTGAAAACAGTAGGGCCCACCTCGTTGCATGCACTGTGTATCCGCGTTGCCCCTCTGTATTGCAACCTGATTTTAGGGGTTGGCCTAAAAAAATGAGGCAGGTACAAATTTCAGATAGATGTGGACCACTCCACACGAAATAGTGGTTATTGAACATTAAAAATTGTGGGCCACAAATTTTTGGATCAAGCTAATATTTATTTTTCCTTTCATCCAAGTTTGTGTGAACTTGGATGGTCATAGTGGACCCTAGGAAGTTTTCAATGGTGCAGGATCAATGACCACTGTTTCTTGTAGTGTGGTCCACTTGAAACTCATATCTGTTTCATTTTTGGGACCATGTCATAAAATAAGAAGTCCAAACAGATGGATGGCTTGGATATGCAATACATACATCAAGGTGGGCCCTAAAAGTTTACTCATGTACGTAATTTGTTTGGTCGAATCTGAGCATCCAACGACTTGGGTGGGACCTTGATTATGGGGCTACCTTGACATAAGATGGTGTATCAACACTGTCAATTCATTTTAACAAATCATTTTAGGGCATGGACCGAAAAATAAGGTAGATCCAAATCTGAGGTGGACAACACCACAAAAAACAGTGGTCATTAAATGACCACCATTAAACTTTTCTGGTGGCTACAAATTTTTTAGATCAAGCTAATATTTATGTTTTCCCATCCGGGTCTGTCAAACCTTATGAACGGATTGGATGGCATATAAACATCACGGTGGGCCCTAAGAAGCTTCAATGGTGGACATCATTGCCACCACAGTTTCCTGTGGTGTGGTACACTTAAGCCTTACATTTGCCTCCTTTTTGGGCTCATGCCCTAAAATGACCTATCGAAATGGATGGACTTTGTGGATTGGCTGGTGTACTGATGTTTTAATTTAAAGCAATTTGATTTAAATGATTTTAACTCGCAAGTATACGAATCAGATGTAGATATGGTATGTATTATGAGATCGTTCCCACGAGGACTGGTTGTCACAATTTGAAATTTATGACTCTTCTTAACTAATCCAACAAATATTTTAGCAAACTAATAACAAAAATCTATGGAAAATAACTGAGAGCAATGAAGAAAATTCAATTGAGGAGAAGACTAGGACTTTCGAATCCACCCCTAATTATCCTAACCCTTGTTTTACCTGTTGATTCACCCAAATTCAGATTGATATAAATTTAATAAACAAAGCACACCCTATGTCCTTGGTCGGGCACACAGAATGTATAATCCTTTAAAGCATATGGATCACATCTTTCCATCCATGGTCAGGCATGGAGAGATGTAGATTCCTGTTTCTTCCTCTATAAGAAACCTGTTCATAGTCAGACACAAGCACCTAGTTAAGATTCCAAACAACATCCATATCTAGACTTTGGTCAAGCTCATAGAATGGAGAAGTATGGAAACTACAGTTAAGCACACTAGAAAAAGAAACAAATCAATCAGATTAAAATAAATTCAACATAGACAAGAGTTATTGAAATTAGGGGCTTCATCTCAGCCCTAGTTGAGAAGTCTAGCAATCCATAAAATTAATTAGAAAGAAGAACAAATAAGAAAGAGAAAAGAAAAACATAAAGATCTCCCTTCTTTCTTCCCCTCTCTCTCTCCTCTTTCTTCTCTCTCCTCTTTCTTCTCTTTCTTCTCTCTCTCTCTCTCTCTCTCTCTCTCTCTCTCTCTCTCCTTGGCTCTGGCTCTCCTCAAGCTCTGGATCTTGCTCTCCCCCCTGTTCAAACCGAGACCCCTTGCTTTTATAGCTGTGAAGGGCGGTGGCGAGGCTGTAGTCGGCTGAAAAAGCTTTCGTAGCAACAACAATGCAACTCCCTTACGCAGCTGAATTCGGGGCTTCCAAAAACTCATTTTCCTTGCATGTTGTCCGTGAAATCAACGTCCCCTGGGACGGTTTTGAGTGGCCTACACGATGGACGGCTTGGATCTTAAATCCGATCAACACCGAGACCACACCACAGCCCGCAAAATTAGGCTGCGGTCGGTCGCGGAACAGGGAGTGCGGGTCTCATCCGCTGTGACACTGGCGGGGCCCATTCCTTCTTTATTTTGGGGAGGAAAATTTGGTCAGGAATATGTAGTTTTCACCTTCCGTTGACGAAGCCCACATGATATCATACTCTGTCGTCCGTCCAACATTTAAACGGCCAGGATTCCATTATCTTTGTTTCTTCGAATATCGTCACCTAGGCCTTGGTAACATGGGCCTTAGAGAGCCAATGGACGGTCCGGATTGTTGATATGGACAATAGGTGGGGCCCACAACTCGAACGTCCGATTGGACATCGTTAACGCTGTTAAAAACGGAAGTTTCCATTTTTTAAAGGGATGTAGTCGGTCAAACCGACTTTGACCGCCTGATATTATCCAGTGCACATCGAATGCACTTGTGCATTGTGCACTCTCAACTCTGGTAGAGTCCATGATGATGGATATGAGAGATCCGTTTCGTCCATCTCTTCTCTCATATCTTTTAAACAGTTGGGACTAAAATTGAGTCATATCCAGATTGCAGGTGGGCCCCAAATCAGGAATTTAGGGGCTGATCTGTCCGTTAGGCCACTTCCCGAGATATTCAATGGCTGAAATTTAATATGTACGGTTTATTTATGGCCTCTAGCAGTTGTATGAAGTTTCGAGCCAATTGGATAGCGGGAACCCTGTGATCTTGCATTCTGGACCAATTTTGGGCCTCTTTAACGTGAACGGCTTGATTTCCTCGGATCCCTGGCGTGTAAATCCATCAATATTGGTCTTCTGGAGTTCGTCCCTTGCTCTGGTGACTTAGGAGCGTTAAATCCATGCTTTTAATACGCTTTTTCAATCAACGCTCTTTATTTCATCCTGCAACAAAACTCAATTAAACTATGGCATTAAGCATTATCATATACGTAAAATTAGGCAATAATCGGGGTCTGATATGCAATATTTGACCTTTATCATGTACCACACACCGGTGACCCAGTTGGTGCGAGTACGTGTTGTGCGAAGATAAGCACTGACGCTCCTCGAGCTTGAGTTGTACGAACAGTTCAAAGGAGATCAAAGTTACATGGGCCCCACAATAATGTATTTATTATATCCACACCGTTCATCCATTTGGAGAGATCATTTTAGTTTATGAGCCCAAAAATGAGTCATATCCATAGCTCAAGTGGACCACGCCACAAATAGCAGTGGGGACAATGATTCTCACTGTTAAAACCTTCGTAGGGCCCACCATAACATTTATTTTCCATGCAATCTGTTCATGAGGTCACACAGGCTTGGATGAAGAGGAAAAACAAATATCATATTGATCCAAAACTTCTGTGACCTCCAAAAGGGTTTCAATGGTAGATGTTCAATATCCCATTTCTTTTTGCAGTGTGGTCCACTTGATGTTTAGATCTATCTTATTTTTCGGCTCAAGCCTTACGACGAGCTCGCCAAATGGACGAACGGTTTGGATATAACACATATCTCATGATGGGACCCACAAAACTTACTGATGTTAACACACTAGCCAGGTCGGTGGTGTGCGGTACAACAGCCAAAAGCGGATTGCGTACTGAGTAACTCAGTATGCTAAGCTCATTGAGTAAACTTTGTGGGGCCCACCATGATTTATGTACTTTATCCACTTCCTACATCAATTTTAATAGATAATTTTAGGGCTTAAGCCCAAAATGAAGCATATCCAAAGCTCAAGTGGGCCACATCGTAGGAAACAATGTGAATTGAACGTCTACCGTTGAAAAATTCTTGGGGTCCACAGAAGTTTTGGATCAATATGATATTTATGTTTTCCCTTCATCCATGTCTGTGTGATCTTATGAACAGGTTGGATGACAAATAAACATCATTGTGGGCCCTAAAAAGGTTTTGTTGTAGGGGAAACATGCCGACCTACTATCGACAGGCCAGGTCAAGCGCTCCCACAAACGTTCAAGACCAACCTAGTGACCGAGCCTGACCTCCGAGGACAACTGAGCCTGACCTCTAAGGGTGATCGAGCCCGACCTCTAGAGGTGCGAAATCATGCCTTGCACGATCAAAGCTTAGCTAATCAACTGAAGAACCAGCCAGCGGCCATGGCTGAGCTCATGGCAACCGACACCAGTTTGAACAACAGGCCACATCGAGAATCCCGCTGTCCACTTCTATTATGGGACTTCGCGGCGCCAAAGATCTCGGAGGCGCCAAAGATCTCGCAATCCATCACCAGCACGAACCTTGTTTGTAGCCAATCTAGAAGGTTCGGCATTGCGCACATCCGGAATCCCAAATAGGATTCCCTCCGCCAAATCAAGAACCGACTCCCCCGAGACCGCCTATCCCCACTGATAAAAGGACAAGCTTCGCAAAGAAAGAGGCATGCACAATCTCTAACTCCAACCTCTTGTAAGCTCACCAAAGCCCTCGTCCCTGAATCCCTCACCAAAGGGCCCCCGATACTAGAGCCAGGGGGGAGCCCAAGTCTTCTTGGCAAGAGCGTCCAGTCGAGTTCACGAGCCAAGGAGGAGAGCAACCAAATTTCTGCATCAACGGGTTTCAATGGTGAAAATTATTATTCCCACGGTTTCCTGTGGTATGGTCCATTTGAGCTTTGGATATGATTCAATTTTGGTCTCAACCATTAAAATGAACTAGGTGTTCTACAGCCAAGTTTCTCGAAAAAACAAATAAAATCCTGATAAAAGTGATAGTATCGTTGATATCGCACAATATTTAGTAGTACTAAATGATATTTAGTGACATCAAATGATATTTGTCGATATTATGTGATATTTATCAATAGAGAACTAAGAGATAAGAGATTCAGAGGAAAGTTGGGAATATGTATAACTGCATGGTGGAAGAGAGATTGTTGCAACTGGCTCCAGATATTGGAGTTTGGTTTCCATATGCAAAGTGACAAAGTGAAACTGACTTGAAGGAAGATAAGAGCTGAACAAATGAGGCTTGTCAATCATATGCAAGGTGGCTCCAGAAGTAAATGTCCCAAGAAGAAGAAGAAGAGGACAAATGGAGGACAATATCTGACTGGGCTGCAGTGACTTTGGAAGTATTAGGAGCATTATGAACATGGAGTCGCATCAAGGCCTCATAGGCTTCACGCGATAAGAGAAAAGTCACCTGAAGAAGGCCTCTCAGGAGCAGTCATCTGTGAAGACTTCTCAAAATCACCTGAGGCACTACTAGCCCAGGACACAGCTGCCCAAGATGGATGTCCAATAAGGTCCTAGCATTAATGAACAGTTGATTTGTGCCCCCACAGTGTGCATAGGTGCGGGATCCGTCATGATCACGTCCTCTTCCAACGCGTCCACGACTACCACATCCATGACTACCACTTTCACCATGCTCACTATCACGGCCCATGCCTTGATTACGGAGCCCAAAATCGTGACTATGTCCTTGCGCACCCCATATTAGAGCTCTAAATCCATGGAGGGGTGGTCTCCAACTGCATATGTAGATTGATTAGGAGGTACAAAAGTAGAAGTGGATGAGATAGTGACTCTTTGACACATCATAGATAACACCTAGAGAAGGGGATTCATAACTATAATATGTTCCTGAATACTGTAATACTTAAGAGTTTTCAGTGTTTTCATGTTGCTTCTATTGCATGATCATAATCCCATGTACAATAGGAGGGAAGGGGCTGATAGAAAACTAGTTCGTCCCACATACCTCGAAGAGCCGAAAAACACTCCTTCATGGATCTCGAATCTTGTTGAAACTTGCTAATATTAGAGATCAACTTAAAAACTGTGGATATATTCTGTGCTTCTGAATACATGTCATGAAAGGTGTCCTAGATCCTTTTGGAGAGGTTAGGAACATGACAGAGTTACTCACAGTAGAGTTCGATTTTTGTTGCAACTAACGGGTCATGCCCCTATACCAGTTGGATCTCAAGAATGCGTTCTTGAATGGAGACTTAACCAAAGGGTATAAGTAACCTCCTGGGTTTGTTGCTCAGGGGGAGAAAGGGAAAGTGTGCAAGGTGCAGAAGGTTATTTATGGATTGAAGCAATCTCCTTGGGCTTGGTTCAAGAAATTCAGTCGGGCTTTGGTGGAATTTGGCTTTCGCAGGTGCCAGGTAGATCAGATGGTTTTTCTAAAGAAAAACCCTAGGGGGATGGTGGTGTTGATCGTCTACATTGATGACATAATCATCATTGAAAGCAATAAAATTGGCATTTGGGAAACTAAAAATCACGTCAAGAGTTGGTTCCAAACTAAGGATCTTGGACATCTATGGTATTTATTAGGGTTTGAAGTGACTCAATCATATACTGGGATTAACCTATCCCAAAGAAAATATGCTCTGGAACTGTTGGAAGAAATTGGACTAATGTGGTGTAAGCCATTTGATACTCCACTGGACCCAAATAGCAAATTGTTAGATGATAACGGAGAGCTTTTTGATAATCCAGAGAGATACATGTCTTGTTGGTAAGTTGATTTATTTAACTGTTATGCGGCATGATATATCATTTGCTGTTGGCATGATGAGTAGATTTATGCATCAATCGATGCTCCAACATTGGGATGCATTCTTACGCATTTTATGGTAGTTGAAAAATGCTCTAGGACAAGGTCTTATCTACAAGTCTAATAGGCATCTCTGAATTGAATTAAATGTAGATGCGGATTGGGCTGGTTCAGAGACAAACATGAAGTCCACTTCTGTTTATTACACGTTTGTTGGAGGCAACACGGCTACGTGGAAAAGTAACAAACAAACTGCCGCTTCTAGATCCGGTGTAGAAGCAGAATATAGGGTCATGAGCCATGCAGTCTCTGAACTCTTGCGGGTCCAGTCTCCCCATAAGAACTTTGATCATTTGATGGTGGACCAATGACTCTCTTCTGTGACCACCAAGTGGCATCAGCAAGCAATCCAGTTTCCATGAACACACAAAACACCTAGAGGTGGATTGTCTCTTCATCAGGGAGAAGATTACCTCCAGAGAAGTAGTGATGGAGCACGTACCTTCCAAGTCCCAGTTAGCGGATATCTTCACCAAACTGTGTAAAAAGTTCCTTCATTAGCAGCAAGCTGGGCATGGTTGCTGTATATGCTCCAGCTTGAGATGCAATGTAGAATGTAACGGTCAAATGTTGTAAATAAGTTACTGGCCTTGGGTTTGGGTCTTATAGCCCACATGTTTTGTACATGCATTTTATATAATATAAAAGGAGAGGTTAGGGTTTTGGATATGCAATACACTCTCTTCTCCAAGTTTCTCTCTCCTTCCTCTCTCTCATATATCTTTTCCCTCCTTTCCTTCTCCTCCCATCTCTTCTCCTCACTTTTCTTCTGCTGAACCTTCCCACATCCAGCTTGTGTGTGCACTGCATGCTGCCCATGTGAAGGGCCTACCGTTGATCTGCAAGGTGGGGCACTGATCTGGTTGGTGCTGCCATTTTCTACACCCCTGTTATGTAGGTTGATGAAGTTAATGGAGTTGCATCTCATAATGGCCAAAAGCTATGCTTGTCTGAGCATCCATTGACAAACCAGGATGGTCTGCATATGCCTAGACTACCTGACCTGATCCCTGGGTTAACTACTGGATGCCAACAAGGTAAAGACGAGTAAGCGGTGAGTTTTTATGAATGACTGCTTCATTTATTCAGAGATGAAAGGTTAATAAAGGGCAGGTATTGCTCATCTAAAGGCAGTTTTGTGACGAGCATTCTCATTTAGAGAATGCTTATCCCATGATTCCTTTTTGTTAGCTTTGATCTTTCGCATGCATTCATGTGAAAGTAATCTTTTTTCATGAGTAATGTGTAGAAATGAGAGTTCTCTTTAAACTAAGAACAATGGAAACAAATTTCCACCAGTCGTCTTCCATAATCTCGATCTTATTGTTGTTATCACTCTGCCACGTATCTTAACAGTTTCATAATTAATGTTCGAGCACTCCTTATGAATATCTTGGTAGACCTCTTTTGTGAACAATTCCATGGATCTGTTCTTGAGATGGTCAGACTAGATTTTAAACTTCATGGAATGGTACTTTTATGATCTATATAGAAAATGATTCTTTACATTAATGCTGATGCAGGTACACCGAGCAAGAATGAGAGGTTCTAAGACTGATGTTGCTATCAAGGTAAGGAAAATTGTAAATGTTGATTAGATTGATCTTGGCTGCATTTATGGCTTATTTACTTGTACATGATGCTCTCTAGGTTCAACATCCTGGAGTTCAAGACTTGATGATGACAGATATCCGCAACTTGAAAGCCTTTGCTTTATATTTGCAAAACACTGATATCAAATTCGATCTTTTTTCTGTCACTAAAGAGATCGAGAAACAGGTATATATTATTTCTGTTTGTTTTGCTCCTTGATCTCATGGCCATCATCATTTTATATGTTTTGGCTTCTATATTGGATGTTCATTAGCATTTGCCACTTCAATCTGACTGTAATTTGACAAAGCTGGTGCCTGATGGTTAGGTCTTTGATACTTTTGGTACGTCTGGAAATACTGCTATTTATGTTTGAGGAAATCGAGGTAGGATTGACATCTGAATTATGAAGAAGATAGAACCCACATTAATTGGGCTCATGTTTTTTGAATTCTTCTTTCCCAAATAACTAGTGAGATATGTGCAGGAAGGTTCTGGGCATATCTAATGCAACCAAATACCACACATGCTGGTAGATCAAAGATTTGACCAAGCCAACTGTTCAGATTGTCTTGATTGATGATCTGGACAAGATTAATGGTCTGATGATAAATTTGACGAGATTGATGGTCAGCTTGTACTGTGAGGCCCATGGGATCAATCAAGGGGCCATCAAATTTATCGGTTTAATTATTTTAAGTCGTTTTTAGTGTTAGATTTAGTTATGAATAATTTAATACTTTTCCTTTGTATTTTCTTCAATTTTCTAGTGGGCCACTTTTTGGGCACCAAACGATGTCGGAATGACAAGAAATTGGTTATGTTCGATAGACTATTAGGTTAGCTTTAAGACGAGCCCCATATGTGATTCTGACCTGTTTGAGTGACTCATAGGCCTTTTACATAATGCCCATAGAGTTGTGACAAATTTTGGATTTATGTTGGTCTTTCCTAATTTAAGGTTTCTTTTTATTATTTAGGCCTATATAAGGCTATATTATGGACATGTAAAGCATTACTATTGTGATTATTATTATGAGGAGAGAATTATTAGGAGAGGAAAGACATCGTTCAAAAAAAATAAAAATAAAAATAGAGGAAAGAGAAAAAGAGGGTTAAGGGCTGGATGTCCCCACCTCACTTGCTTTTATTCCTTAATTTGAAAGCCAAAAATAACCAAAATTCCCCTCACTTATTAAAAATTGTATACGTGCCCCTCAGGACTTCCAAATATGATGAGGGACCACAATGCTTGAGAAAAGGGAAAAGATGGACCGTACAAGTGTATGGTCCAGACTACAGTCATCTAGGTGGGCTGTATTATCATAAGGCTCACATGTTCATAAACTCAAAACTATCCCTTAAGCTGGAGCATATATATAATTTATGCCCATCTTGGAAAGATATGTTACCTTATTCCCTACTCTTCTCATTCTCTTCTCTACAACACTTTTTCTTGTTTTTTTCTTTTATATTAATTTACTTGGTATCAAACCGTATTTACTTATGATCTAATCCTCATTCGTTCTTTTGTCTCACAAAGTCCTCTTTCTTTTCTTCTGATGGAGATGAAGAATGATCTAAAATCTAGATTTTTAAATCTGATTCAGATTTTGGGGTCCATATAACCTTTATAAAATTAATTGGAGCAAATTATCTCCAATGGTCTAAATCTATTCAAGTGTTTTTAATGGCCAAATACAATTGAAATATTTGACCATGGAGAAGCCAAATGAGAGTGATAGCATTGTATGATAAGTGGATTTAGGAGAATGCTTAAATTATGACATGGCATGAAAACATCTATTAGTGCTAATGTAATGTTTTTGGATACTGCAAAGGAGGATTGGGATGCATTACATGAGTTGTATTCGTTTGATAAAAATATATCTCATACGTATGAGTTGTTTAAAGATATTTTCTCATTCCAACAAAGATATAAGTCTCTTGGTGAATATTATTCAGAACTTGATGGGGGGAACTGAATGTGTATGTCCAATGTTTTAAATATCGTGATACCGGCCGATAGATCCCATGATATATCTTGTATCCCACTTGTGCGATACGAAACGCACAGGTAGTATCACACAGGTAGTGCTGATATATCCCACATGTTTGATTCGGTGAGCATTTTCAATTTCTGATCCTTTTTTTGTTGAGATTATGTTAAATTAGTGCCAAATGGTTATAAATCCATTGGTTCTTCATGTTTTGCAAGAAAAATCATGGATTTGGAGCTTTGATTTCAATATCCATCAGCGCTTCATGTTCTCCATTTTTTTTTTTTTTTTGTTCTTCTGCAAATCTCCTTCAACTAGTTGTCAATTGAGACTAATTTCAAAATATTTAGGAGTACTTGATGGAATGATCATCGCATACATTCTAATTTTGAAATTTGAGTGTAAGTGGCCTGTCCGATTTGGGGAAATTTCGAAATTTCTCTCAAATTGTTTGCAATGTTGCACTCCAAATATGAAATCAGGCATGTATGAGGGTTGATCTATTATTGATTTGTTAAGTCCTGGCCAATTTTCAAAAAATAAAAATAATTTTTAATTAAAAATTAATAAAAATTTATTTATTTTTTTTCGAAATTTACCCTTAACCAACTGTCAATTAAGACTAATTTCGAAGTATTTGATGAAATGGTCGTCACATACACTTTAAATGTTATGCATTCAATTTTAATATAGTTATAGTAGTTCAGTCAATCAACACAACTTAGAACCCTATACAAAAGAAACCTATTATGTGCACTTCTTTTTTGATATGTTATGTTTTAAAAGTGTCTATTAGGGTATTTTCTAACAATCCTTGAAGTTTCATTGAAAAATTCAACCATTTTCCCAATGTTTCCCCATGTATCCCAAAAAGTGCGATAAATACCCGATACAAACGATATATCCCATGTGATAACCGATATGTATCTGTCTCCCAAGGATGCGATAACATGATACCGATATTTTCAACACTGTGTATCAACCTCTCATTAGTGATATGGAAATGCAATGTCAACAACGTGAGGAGTTCTATGTGGCTAAAGTCCTATTTGGTTTAAAACTTGATATGGGCTAGTATGGGAACAAATCTTGTGTGGTAAGGATGTGTCATTTCTGAATGAAGTGTATGCTTGCCTCCAGCTTGTATCCCTTGGCTCTATGAGTAGAGTCAATGATAGCTCTGGTTTGGCAAGTTTACTGGATGAAGAAGAGGTAATGGTTGCAGTGGCAGAGGTAATTAAGGTGGTTGTGTTGAGGTGGGAGGAGGTTGTAGACCTAGGAAGTGCATGCGTTGTGGGCTTACAAGTCACTCCGTTGATAAGTGTTCGGATCTCCATGTGAAGCTAGCTTAGGCTAATCGAACATCTTATATTGAAGAGAGTATTGGGCCTCATTCTGCGAGTTCTACCTTTATTGCTAAAAAAACACATGTTTGGAGAGACAATTACGCTTACCAAAGATGAATATTCTAGTTGTTCGGACCCTTTCCTTAAAAAGCCAAATTTCCTTCATTTTGGTATCCCTAGCATGTCAAGCTTCAAGGGTTGTAGTTGATTGGGCTGATCTAGTCTAGTTCAAGGGCAATATTCCTAGGCACTTTATCATTTCCTGGATGGTATTTTTGGGAGGCTTAAGATGGAAGACATGCTAATTAACTATAATATCATTAGCGATGGTAGTTGCCTTTTCTGCACTTGTTATTTGGAAACCATTGATCACATCTTCTTAAATTGCCCCATGTCTGTTGGAAACCATTGATCACATCTTCTTTAATTGACCCTATGTCTGTTGGATTTGGGAAAGTATACATCAGAGGTTCTCTTGGCCTTCTATTCCCTCCTCCTCCATTGTTCATTCAGTTACTAGCCTTGTGGAAAATTGCATTGACCCTGTTTCCATCATGCTAGTGAGCTTTGCTTCCGGGCCCTCCCCTAGTATGCTTGGGGGGAATGAATCAATCATCAATTTTAGGTGTATTCTTGAGGTCAGGTCCCATTCCAATTTTTGTTATGGGGCCTTCCATTCCAATGATTGCTCCGGGTAATATCTCCATGGCTGTGAACTTGCCTTCTGCTATTCACCATTCCCTCGCTTTGTCCGCTTCTAGTAGATCTAATCCTTCAGTGACCTTGGCCTTGTTGGCCCATCGTCTGTGCTGAGATTAGCGCCACTAAAGTTGGGCTTCTTTGCTTCACCCCCTCCTTCAAAATCGTCTGGGGAGTAATCTTTGAGGTTGATGGTCAGGAGCTTAGGGATAAGAGCCTTCCTGTTTTATTATTTATATTTCTCAGGCTGACTTTTGCTTTTGTTTTAGGTATTTTGATTGAAGTTCATAATGAGGGCTGTCATGTAGCTATAAAAAATCCTATAGACTCTTTTTGAAGTATGTGTCTTTATGCCCGTGCTTTACACTCGCAGCTTTCCTCCTTTGGAGGAATGGTGGAGATTGTTGTTAGACATAAGAGAACTCTCATTTCTAGCATTGTGAGTACCCCTACGAACAGTTTCCCTTGGATCATGGCTTCTTCTAAGATGACTTCTTTAATCCCTTTTGCCTTATGGTCCTAGTCCCTTTAATCTAGAGGGATAGTTTTTTTTTCTTCTCTTTTCCCTATTGCTACAGGTTTCACTGCTCGGGGATATGGAAACTGTTAAGGTCCCTTGATATACATTAATACACCATCCTCTAATGGCTCAAGCTTTTAGAGCCAAGTGGTTGTTTGACATGGTATCAGTGGAAGGTTAAGTGTTTGAATCCCGGGAGTAACAAATATGCCTTTGTAATATATTCTCCCTGGGGGCGGGGGGGAGTTGTGAGTGCCCCTCCACCCTTGCCTAGTATGTTCCCGTACGGAGTTCCACCATACTTTAATGGCACGTGTGGGGAGTGTTAAGGTCCCTTGATAGACATTGATATTGAGTTCAATGCTTTTTCCTCTATTGATATTTGCCACTGTGGTAGATGGTACTCAGTCCGAAGTGTGTGGAATGTTTATTGTTAATCTAAGTTCTTCTTCTTCATTATCATATGTTCTTTATGTCCCTTAATTTTCTTTTAGTCTTATGTCTGTTAGTGAACTCACCAAATATCTTAACCACTCTGTGATCTTCTATCCTTCACATTGTGTTTTCTAGGATCTAAAGACGAAGAAGAAAATTGGTGGAGAACATGAACATGATAGGTTGTACTATCTTGATTGTGAAGTAGTTGGCGTAGTGCACAGAAGAACATCTCTCCATTTCGGTCATCCATCCTTAAAAACTTTCAAAAGCATTATTTCTTCCTTGTTGGTGGTGTCGATTTTAGAGTGTGAAGTGTGTGACTTGAGTCAACATCATTGAATCACTTTACCATCATGTGTGGAAAAGCTCAGCTTAATTCCTTTTTCTTTGGTCCAATCTGATGTTTGGCGAGTTATTAGAGTATCCAGTAGGTCAGGGTATAACTATTTTATTACATTTGTTGATGATTGTTCAAGAATGACTTGGTTTTATTTAATGAAAGACATATCTGAATTGTTCTATGTTTTTAAGACCTTTCATATGGAAGTACAAAATCAGTTTAATTCCAAAGTGTTTGTGTTTTGTTCAGATATGTTAAAGGAGTAGATGTCCAAGTCTTTCAGCTTGTATTTTTTTTGAGAACGTTATCTGATATCAAACATTGTTTGCGCACATTCCACAATAAAATGGTGTTGCAGAACTGAAAAATCATCACTTGCTTGTGACCTTTTTTGAGTCCACTCAGTTCTTCTCAAAAGCATGTAAATCTCTTGACTTGGAAGCTTCACCATCGGTGCTTGTGCTTGTTCCCGTTGAAGTAGACACTATCCAATAACCTCCTTCCACTTGGTTGTCACTTCTTGCTATGCCTCGTAAAGTCCACTTATGATGAAAATGGGAAGAAAATATGGCCAATCATAATGTGCCATCTACCATATATTCTTTCGAGCATATTGATCCAGCGGATTCTACTTTATTTCTTGATTCAGTTAATGTTACTATTGCTTTGAGGTAAGGTAAGTGTGCATTTACTAACCATTCTATCTTCAAATATGTTTCCTTTCAGTGTCTGTCATCCACTTTTCGTAGATTAGTCCTATTTTTTGTTATCTCATTCTGTTCCCAAGTCATATGAGGAAGCCTTATTACGTAAGGGGTGGAAATAGACGATGGAAGACGAAATGATTGCGCTTTATCGGAATAACACCTAGAAGCTAAATAGTCTTCCCATTGGTAAAGGTATTGTTGGTTGCTAGTGTGCATGTACCATTAAATTTTAGCCTGATGGTACAATCGAATGATTGAAGACTCGCTTGGTTTCAAAGGGATATACTTAGACACCTGTGTTGATTATACCAATACTCTCTCTAGTTGGCAAGCTAAATTCAATTTGTGTTATTCTTTTAGTGGTTGTCAATCATGTTGGCTCCTTTTCTAGCTTGATGTAAAAAATGCCTTTCTTCATGGTAATCTTAAAGAGGAGGTTTATATGGAGCAACCACTTAAGTTCGTTGCTTAGGGGCAGTCATATACGGTGTGTAAACTGAGAAGGGCAAGTTATGGGTTGAAACAGTCACTGTGATGCGTGGTTTGGTGAGTTCATTAAGGTTGTATTGAACTATGGTTTTGTTCGAAGTCATGTTGATCATTCCATCCTCTTGTGAAGAGGCGCCTAAGTTTGTTTGTGTTAGTTGATATGTTGTTGATATTGTGGTTATAGGGAGTGATAGTAAGGGGATTGGGGAACTTAAGAAGTATCTTCAAAGTTACTTTCCAACTAAAGATTTGGTCATCTTTGATACTTTCTTGGTATAGAAGTTGTTAGATCAAATAACTAATCTATCTCAACAAAAATATGTTTTAGATCTGCTCATAGAGACGAGCCTTCTTGGTACTAAGTCAGTTGATACCCCAATGGATTCAAATCATAAACTAGTTGGTGATCAAGGAACTGTGGTTGAAGGCCAAGCATGTATAGAAGATTGGTCGAAAAGCTTATCTATCAGACTATCACTAGGCTAGATATCATATGCTGTGAGCTTAGTGAGTCATTGATGAGCTCTCCAAGAGTGCCTCACATGGATGCAGTTTTTAAGATTTTGCTGTATCTCAAGGGTGCTCTAGGCTAGGAAATTTTGTACACAAGGAACAATCATCTTCAAGTCATAGGGTATTCTGATGTAGATTAGGTAGGCTCTCTAACTAATAGGCGGTCTACTATCAGGTATTGCATGTTGTTTGGAGGAAATTTGGTTATTTGGAAGAGTAGAAAGTAGAGTATTGTAGCTCTATCAAGTGCTGAAGCAGAATATAGGGTGGTGGCTTATACCATGTGTGAGCTCATGTGGATCAAGAAGCTGTCGCCGGAAATGGGTTTTGTAGTGAACTTATTAATGCAATTATTTTACGATAATCAAGCGGCCTCCCATATTGCAAACAATCCAATCTTATCACGCGCAGTGTTCATAGTATTGATATGTTACATGTATCCTTGGCCGGGGATATAGAAACATGTATCGATATCGCCAATGTTTTCACTAATACCTAGAAATGTATCATCGACTATAAGGGAAATATTGGGGAAACATAAGGAAATGGACTTTCTTAATGAAAATTTAGGAGATGCTAAAATATACATATTTGCATATTTAGGAATCAAATAATTGCAAGAAACATGCATACATAATAAGTTTCTTATTAATGGGTGTCTAAAAGCATGTAACACTGACTTAGGGAAATGTTAGGGCTTGTTTGGCCGGACGGATCCGATGGGATTAGGAGGGATGGGATGGATTTTAAGGTAATGATGGTGGTGTCAGTGGATTGGTTTAAGATCCATGGGATTGCTATATCCCGGGACAAGTTCACCGAGTCTGTTTGGCACGCCCGGCATATCCCGGAATTTTACCTTCCAATCCCTTCCAATCCGTCCAACCAAACACGCCCCAAGCACGATTGAACGGGATTAGGAGGGATGGGATGGATTTTTAGGTAATGACGGTGATGTCAATGGATTGGTTTAAGATCCATGGGTTTGCTATATCCCGGGACAAGTTCATCGGGTTTGTTTGACTCGTTTGGCATATCCTGGGATTTAACCATCCCATCCCTCCTAATCCCTCTTAATCTGCCCGGCCAAACAGGCCCTTAGAGACATGGGGAAATTGGTGGAATTTTTGAATGATACTTCAAGAGATGCTAAAATACACATTTTTGCATATTTAAGAATCAAATAGTGAAAAGATGCATACTTGCAGATTTAGGAATTAAATAATAACTTTCCCGTTAATGGGGCCATAAAGCATGTATTGTTGACTCAAGAAACATGGAGAAAATGGTGGATCCATCCATCCAACCATCCATCCATGTACATACATCATTCAAACATGCATGCATGATCCATCCATCCATCCATCCATCCACCCATCCACATGCACAAAAAAAATCCCCAATATTATCCGTATCTCCAGCTCAATGATATCGATAACAATAGTGCCGATGTTGCTATTCATCGCCAATGTATAACCAATATTTTCGAGTGTGAAAATTCCAGGTGTCACTTGTATCGCCAATGTATCGTTTTCGCCAAAATTTTTGACTGTGTAAATTCTAGTTGTTGCTTGTATCGCCCGTGTATTTGCAATATTTCATTTCGATAATATCACCAATGTATCAATATTGCCAAAAAACTGTTTATTAAAAAAATTCCATTTCAAAAATTTATGAGTACATTGTTACATGTAGTGTTCAAACTGTTGAAAATAATATCGATCATATCGCGATATTATCGTTATTGCAACATCGGCGATATCGAGACCATAGTCTTTCCTTTCCTGTTGGTGATTTCTCAGCGAAATATCATGTGTTGTTGATATTCGGAAATACAAATGGATGTTTGGATATATAGATGGGATGGTTGGACTGGTTTCTTACAACAACACATGCTTCTAGCCCCCCATTAAATGGAAACTTATTATTTTGCAATTTTTTTTTTTTTTTAATTCCTAAATATGCAACTATGTGTATTTTAGCATCTCCTGAAGTTTCACTGAAAAATTCCACCTTTTCCCTTATGTTTCCCCAAATTTCCCCCGCATTTCTGGTTATCGGCGATATCGGTATTGTTTCCGTCTCCCCAGCCAACGAAACTTGTAGTAATATTGATGCTTCAAACACTGCATACAATCATGTCCCCATTAAAAAAAATTGAAATGGATTTTTTTTTTTTTTTTTTCCAATAAACGGATTTTTGGCAATATTATCAAAATATCACCAATACACTGGTGATACAAGCGACACTTGGAATTTATGTAGTTGAAAATATTGGTGATACAAGCGACACCTGGAATTTACACAGTTGAAAATATTGGTGATATCCATACATCGGTGATACTCAGTCATCAATGCTTTGAATTTCTGATACTACCAGTGTTTAACGGTATTACTGAGCTGGAGATGTAGATAATGTCAATGATATTATTGATATATTGGGGATACTCCGAACAATGATCATGAGCCTGGTATGCCATTTTGTAACAGTAACAGTGGCAACTGTTACGCATTATGGGGTTGTAACACCCCCCCCCCCCCCCCCCCCCCCCCCCCCCGGTTATGGCCATAACAGTCTGTTATGGGGGCCGATACTGTTTTTTTTTTTTTTTTTCCTAAATAAATTTATAGAAGGCTGCAAAGAAACATTACGGAAGCCATAATGGCCGTTAAGATCTATATCGTAACAGTAATGGTGGTAGGTGTTCCGGCCACCGTTACCATTACGAAATACTGAACAATGACCGGGTCTTATACTGTGTTGGCGTATTGGATGTGGCCGATAAGGCGTATAAAAACACCCTCTCTCTCTCTCAAAAATTTCCTCCTTTTCTCCATTCTTCTTTTGAAGCATGGAGGAACCTTTTGAAGCAATTGTCAGTTAGATTTAGGTGAAAAGATATGGTGGAATGGAGGAACAAGATTCGTGTAGCTGATCCCAGGTGGTTGGGATAAGGCTTAGATGATAACAATGTTGATGATTTAGATGAAAAGATGGGATTAAAGCATGATGAGTGGGATTCTACAAATCAAAGCGAACTTGGCCATTTAGGAGAAAATTGAAAAAAGGGTAAACCATACCAAATTTCTTGGTTTTTTTGTTCTTTCTGTTACTTAAGATTTATTAAAACAAAAAAAAAAAGTACAAAAAAGCTGAAGGTGTGATGAGAAGTCAGCCCAACGACAGCCTAAGGAGCAAGTGTGTTAACAATTCCCAATGAAAACCCATAATTTCTTACCAGCTACATCCATTGAAATGGTGAATCCGGGAAAGCCCATAAACATTTTCTTCCCCTTTCTCTTAGAAAGACTCCATCAGCTTCCTCCTGTTTTGTTGTTGAACACCCTGTTGTTTCCTTCCTTCAAAATAGACCAAAGTACTGCTAAAGCATTGGGACACCAATTCCCTTTTGTTGATCGCTGATCTATACAGTCTTATATGGTCAAGACAGAGGTCTGTCATGCATCTAGGTGTCCTCCCAAAACCATGTCCTGGTTCCATCCGAACAGAAAACGCTACTACCATTTTAGAATCAGCTGCACCACACATTCTTCCTTTCTAGATGCCTGAAGCCCCCATCTTGCGAGGAATTAGCCATGAACCACATTCTTTTTCTTACATTTCAGCACAATAGGCCCTCATCTACCAAATCATGCTTGATTTGTGTATGATCAGGGCCTATTTTATTTATTTATTTATTATTATTATTATTATTATTATTTTTTCATTTTGAAGATGAATAGTAACCCAGAAATTCATCCGATTTTTCTTGTAGTTTCTTTGGGAAACGGATATTTCAGTGAAGATGGTAATTGCTAGATGATTAATCATATCATGAATCATGATGGTTCTTGCCTACTTGGAGGATACTCTATTGTCTCTAGTTTATACATGGAACCAACGAAGATGAATTTGTAAGAATCATTAACTATTTATTTAGAGGACAGAGACTTAGCAACTCAGCTTTCAATAGGTCAGCCTAACATACAGCACTCTTACCCAAGAATGGTCCAATAAACCTTTGGATACATGAAACAAAATCATACATACTGCTGTTTTAAACTTACACACAAAATTCCTGTCATTTTTAACATTTTTTTGGGGGCAAAAGTAAAATATAGGCCCATGTCGGCTGTATTAGAGTGCATACCCCTGGGAAACTGTTATTTAGAACCTTGGTATTAACAATAATTAAGAAAACCACGTCATTCACTGTCACAGGGTTTTGTTTAGGAAACCGTTATGGGAATGGTTTACCAAGATATCAATACAAATTGCAAAACGCGTATTGATAATCTGTCCCTTGACTAGTGTTTGTTTCTCCTCTTAGAAGCAATTCGTCCTTCCAAAAAGATTTCAGGCTCTGAGAAATATGTTTTGTTTCTGACATTAACAATCTTGATGGGTCGGGAAGATTTTAATACAATGGCTAGGATATACATCTCTGCTGAATCGTCACATCCCCCAACCTTCTTCCTTGGGCGTGTAAGCTGTAACAAGCCCTTGACATCATGGCCCTTATATCAATCTCGCCATTGCCCTCCCTGCTACTGATGTTGTTACTTGTACCTTAATTGAAGCTGCTATAATGATAATCTTTCTACCTGGGTGATAGCAAGCGATTGGGACACTTGGAGGATACTGAATATAGAAAATGAAACCAAAATATTTTTGAACTCATTTAAACCCTCAGTTGCGATCGTGCTGATTTCCTGCAATGTTGCCTTCACTGATCAGCATTACTTTCTGAGTTGATGGAAGATTCCTTTGGTGTGAGACCTGCTAGGTTGAAAGTTTGAAACTATCCATTTTCAGTTGTTTGTATGGATATTTTGTATGCAAGTCTTTTTGGGATGATTTACAACCTTCTTCTTCTTCTTCTTATTTATTTATTTATTTATATTTTTTTAAATATTTTTTTTTTTTAAAAGAAATTTCATTGCTCTATTATTTTTGTGTGTATGCATTTCTAGGTTGGATATGAATTTGACTTTTTGCGAGAGGCTGATGCTATGGAAAGGATTCGGCATTTCTTGCATGCTAACAACAAAAAGGTTCCTGTTTTGGTGCCACGTGTGATTCGTGATATGGTGACTAGGTAAGGTATGCAGGTAGCACAATTTATACAGTTGCAAGTTTTGTCAGACATTTTATATGTCATTGTATGCTAGTTTTACAAAGAATATGGTTTGGAGTTGAACAATAAGCTGTTGTAATGTTTAAACATTAAGCGGTTGACACTTAACCTTTCTGATTACTTTTAAGATGCCAATACCATATGGTTACATAAAAAATTGACTTTTGCCTGAAGAGCCACACGTATTTGGATTTATCAAATGCCTTTCTTATCATCTACACCAATGGGTTACCCAGATATGGTAGATTAACACGATTCTTTAAGTTTTAAGATTTCTTTTGTTCCAACATTTTGTCCATGTTACCTAGACGCTTCACGATGGGCCCCAATTAACTCTTTCAATTGGAAACTACTATTTTAAGCGCAATACTGTACTTTTGAAATGTTCGTCTGGGATACATATGCTAGGCATGCATGGGTACTATAGTTTACAAATTATGTTTTGGAATTTTTTCTTGCACAATGCACTTCGGAATGAAATATAGAGGCCATGGTAGTATAAGGAGGGTGGCCAATGAATGTAACTAGGGATCCAGGACTCAGACATGTTGTTATCTATTGTTTCTTTGAGAAATAGCCAAAAATCATAAACAACTTTCTACTTCTCAGTTGCAGCAACATTATCAGCATCTTAGCCTTTCCCCCAGGAGTTCACAGTTGGCTTTTAATTGATAGATAAGCAGAACTTTTATAATGGACTTCCTGCCAGACATCAATGTTCCTCTTTTAGCTGGGCTCTTGGAATCGGTGATGGCAGATTCTCAAATTGACACGGTTCAAATTCCGTCACTGTCCCACCCAGTATCAACTCCCAGCCAAAATTTTACGTGCAATATTAAAGGGTGAGCATGCAAAGTAGGGTCATGGGGGCACAACTGCCAGGAAAAGAGCTAAGCATGAAGAATGCAAACACATGAATGGTCATGCTTGAGGAGTTGGCTGTTCTAAGTTACCGCGAACATAATTATGAATAAGTCACATGCCAACATGGTCAGGGCCCTGATTGTTACTCACTACAAATATTCTAGAGGCAACAAACGATATAAATAATAGTTTCAAGTGCATGGGTATCATTTAGTGAAAGAAATAAAATATTCTCCATAATTTTCACTTGAAGATATTCTGATGGGGACATCAGAGGATCTACTCTGGTGTACCAGAGATGAATGTGAGCACCCACATCAACGCATCTTTCTGTGGATGGGAGACAAGTTCTAAATGGGGCCAGCCGAGCCATTTTGAAGACCCCACATGAATTAAACGTACATCAGGAAGACACTACTTTGGGATGATGCATGTGGGCTTCTTAGAAGGCGATTTTAATCATAGGTTTTTTATTTCGTATCGATCTGACCGTTGGATCTTCTCGATCAGAGATGGGCCACCAGATCTTCCAAATCTGGGCCCCTTGGACTCTGATCTTGCTTCCTTTATGTTTTTTTTTTTTTTTTTTTGTTGTTGTTGTTGTTATTTTTAGGATTCATTTGATGGGTGAGATTAGTAATAAGTGTTTTAGTTTTCTTATTTTGGATGATGAACCCTTTCACTTAAGTGAGTGGCATAGTTGTAAATATTTCGAGTTTTTAATTATAAAAGCACATGGGGGGTAGACATCCAACATTAGTGGAGTTATTGAGAAGAAAAAATAAAAAAGAGAGAAGGACACTTCTGTGAAGAGATTTTTCTCCTTGTGTTTTAAGGTTTGTGAGAAACCTTTATTCCAATTAAATTGTGGAAGGGTAGAGGCTTGTTTGGTGGTGGATTCCTCAAGGTGCATTCTTCCCTTCTCTTCTTCAAAAGGTGTTATTATTCCTCTCTTATCTTCCTCATTCTATTACAACTTTCTAAACCCATCAAAACCCCACTCAATTCTCCCTTTGTTTCTTCCCCTTTACCTGGCCACGTGTGGACTCGCATGGGCACACGCACGTACGCACATGCATCCTTACGGGCAGCCACGTGTGGGCACCCATTTGGGGTTTTCTCTCTTTGGTTTCCCCGCAAAACTCCCTAATCCCTAGATCCTTTGGATTCTCAAAAACCCCATTCCTAAATCTCCATCAATGAATACAAAACCCTAATGAAAATCTGAATTTTTTGTTAAACTTTCCTTAAACCAGAATTTTGCTTGCATAATTGTTTATTCACGTGGTTGTTGCACTACCCACACTAGATTGGAAGTCCCTACTTCCAAGTGGTCTACTCTTGAATTATTTTATATTTTCGTGCATCGCATATGTGATAACCTAGGATCTTTGTGTTATAAATCTGAATTTCCGAATCAATTATGTGGATATGCTTGATTTTACATGTTGATTGTTGAAATAATGTGTAATTAATCTCTTATCTTGCATCCTAAGATAGTTTCCATCACGCTACATCAAATAAGATAGTTTCCATCATGCTACATCAAATTTGGTATCAGAGCCTAGGTTTAGCCTATGGTAGGTGTTTGACAAAATTCCTATACCCCATATTAGAGCATATAGGTCACAAATAGCTTGTTGAATTTTTTGATTTGGCTTGGTGAATTTTTTGCTTGGGTATTTTCAAAGTCACATATTACTGGAATTTTCAGATTTACTGACTTTAAGACACATGGTTGCTAAATTTTCAATTTTAGCCTTATTAGAATCATTCTAAGGTTGTCTATAGGGATTAAGGTACTAAGGGTTATCATATATAAAATACATGTGCATCATATATCATCACATTGAGCGTCATCAAATTTGATTTTTGTACCACATTCATCATATAGTTTACATTCAAATAGGTTGTTTCTCATTAGGGTTGTTTAGTGTACACAAATGCAAACATGTCGTGATTTTGGTCTATTCCCTACCACGAACCCGAATCAAATTGCCAAGGCTCTCGAAAAGATTAATCGCCATTTGACAGCATTGAGACACACAATAAGATCATTGCTACGCAATTGACTGCCAACAACCAGCGTATCACGCAGCCAGAGACTACCCCTAACGGTATCCTCATCACCGGGGTAGACTACTAGTCTCAGGCAGGAGAGCCAGCGGATGAGGACCCAGTTGAGCAGGGTCCAGTACAAGTAGAACCCATTAGGAGTCGTAATAGGAACTTTTCTCAGGGAGTAGGTCATGTAGGACCGTGCGCATACGGGCCCCGTAGAGAGTCACTGGATCGTTACGACCCTGAGGAAAGGATTATGAAGAGCGTCAAAGTCGATGCTTCTAGTTTTGATGGTTGCTTGAACCCGAAGCATTTCCTTGACTGGCTAGCTGGCATGGACCACTTCTTCAAGTGGCATGATATGTTAGATCGTTGTCGAGCGAGGTTTGTTAAGATGAAGTTGACGGGTGAAGCCAAGTTGTTGTGGACCAATACAGATCAAAAGGCAGAGCGATATTACATCATGGGTTGAGATGAAAGACCTTAAAGAAAAATACGTCCTGCCCTCCTATCGTGATCGCCTTTTGGACCAGTGGCAGTCCAGCTTATCCCTCATGATGTTGGTACACTAGAGGACGCCTACCTTAGGGTAGAGGAACTTGAACGATACCTAGTGCAATTGACCATGAAGCGGTTTGCATCTCGTGATTCCATTAGCAGGGTTACTCCTCGGGAAGCCAAACCTAACCTTGGGAGCCAAACTCTCTTACCTATAACAGAGATGTTAAAGGTAAGGGTCTAGTCAACACTAGTTCGAAGGGAAGTGAGCACATGCAGTGTTTACGTTGCAATGATTATGGTCACCTCGCAAAGGAATGCCCGAACAAAGAAAAAGGTAAAGTTCTTATGATTAGTGTTTTCAGTAGTTATGCATGTAGCGTAATTCCCTGGTAGCGTAAGCTACAAGGTATGTAGCGTAAGTTGCACTGCATGTAGCGTAGCGTGGATAGCGTAAGCTATTTTCAAGTGTTTTTTCTCTGTTAGTTAAACACCTATTTTAAAATGGTGATGACTTATACCTATGACACATGGCACTACATTAAACTAATCCGGACCATCCAAATTGTTGTCCGTATCGTAGATAGAGCACTTAGGTCAATTCAGACCATCCAAATTGTGTCTATATCATGAATTTGTGATGTTTCAATAAATAAAAAAGAAGTCATACTTAGAGATGTCTAAAGGCAAAAGGAGGGATTTTGCATGGAAATAAGTGATTGATGATATGGATTCGTAATCAAGAACTCATAGAAATTATGCATTTCGTAAATTTTATCATATGTTCTATTATTTTAATTAAAAATATTAAGAATTGTGTAGCTTATGCTACATGCTATGTACCTTACACTATATGCTATAAAGGGCCAAATGCCACGCTATACGCTACACACTATTTAAAAAATGTAATGCAGGGGCATTTTCACAGCGGGCTTGAGTTGGGCCGCCTGTGGGATGCAAGGGCACACTTGGGGTAGGCGGGGCCCACAGGGGAGGTCTCGTGTTTGAGTAGAACTGTACACGAGCAGAGTAAGCTTGGGTACTCGCTCGACTCGACTCGACTCGACTCGTCGGGTGTTTGAGCCGAGTACGAGTGGATTTTTGCTACTCGTTATGAGTTCGAGTAGAGTACGAGCAAAGTAGTACTCGACTCGGTACTCGACTCGTACTTGACCAGGGCCATATACACCTAAAAGAAAGCCTTAATCCCTCCCACTCCTAGTCGCTTTCATGCTTTCGCCCGCCCGCCCAAAACGAAACAACAAACCCTTCCCTTTCCTTCCCTCCCTCCTAGTGGCTAGCGCCCGTTCAAAACTACCCTACGGTCCCTACCCATTCCCTCTCTCTCTCTCTCTCTCTCTCTCTCTCTCTCTCTCTCTCTCATTCCCCTGTCCGGTGCCGTCCGTCCCGTCCCTCTTCTCTCTCTCTCTCTCTCTCTCTCCCTGTCGCGACCATCCGGCGGTCCCTGCCTGGCTCGATCGCCATTTCCCTTACCTGGTCGACATTGCCCTGTCCGGTGGCCACCACGACTGTCCGACGCCCCTGTCCGTAGCTCGTCACTACCCTGCCCTGTCCACAGCTCGTCCCTACCCTGCCCGGTGCCCCTGTCCCTGCTGCAACTCGTCCCTGGCTTGCTCGACGCCCCTGTCTGCAGCTCGTCCCTGCTCTGCCCTGTTCGCAGCTCATCCCACCCCTGCCCGGTGCCCCTGTCCGTCCATCAGGTAAGAATTTTTATTTTAATTATTATTTTAATCGAATCTAGGTACAATTTATAAGTGTATGTGTATCAAGCATTGTAATTTAACTATTCTATTTATATTCCCTCTCAGTTGATAAAAGATTTCTTTAAGATTTTGGAAATTAAAATTAAGGTTGATTAAGATAATAATTGAGACTTGTTCTAATAAGGAGGTATTTAATACTCTAGCAGAGTGTGATGGTTGATACACTGACATTGAGAACTTGTAATAAACTGATAATATTGAGAGAATTACTATCAGTTCTTCATCTCAAAATTACTAAATTAGATTGATTGATAGTATTTGTTTGTTGAATTTGCACTAGTTGAATATATATCATCTCATCTATTTGTTGGACTTTTAATAATCTTTCATTTAAAATATCAATTAAATGTGAATTTTAATGTATTGTTCATGTATATTTTGGGTTATGATTTGGACAGTTTAATTTTGTTACTCGTGTTCCATGTTGAGAAATTTTTTAGGGCCTGTGTATCAACCATTACACTCCCCCAGGCTTAATATAGTGATGCTTTTATCTTTGTTGGATGCTTAGTAGCTAGAGTTGCGTTTCAAATTTGGACTCGGCCTCGAACTCGACTCGAAAACTCAGACTCGACTCGACTCGATTTCTACTCGTACTCGACTCGTACTCAGACGAGTAGAGTACGAGCAGGGAATCCATGCTCGACGCCCAAGTGGAGCCAAGTATGAGCATGACTCGGCCAAGGTAAGCCGAGCACGAGCAGGGTGATACTCGGCTCGACTCGACTCGTGTACAGCTCTATGTTCGAGACTCCTCACCGGGGGTGATTAATTCGCATTTCACACTGGGCTCGAGTGACGTAGCTTGTGGGATGCAGGGACACACTCGGGGTGGGCGGCCTGTGTGAGGTAGTACCCATGTGATTTGGGGCCCATGAAGGGGGTTCTGCCGAGGTCCTAACCGATGATATGTGGGGTGGGCTATGAGATAAATGAATTAATTCGCCATTCTCTAACAGTTCAAGCTTTTAGACTGAGTGGTTAATTGTCCTGCATCAAATTGGTATCAGAGCGGGAGGTCTCGTGTTCGAGACTCCTCACCGGGGGTGATTAATGCAGGGGCATTTTCACACCAGGCTCGAGTGGGGTCACCTGTGGGATGCAGGGACACACTCGGGCTGGGTGACCCATGTGATTTGGGGCCCGCGAGGAAGGTCTCGTGTTCGAGACTCCTCACTGGGGGTGATTAATGTGCGTTTCACACCGGACTCGAGTGAGGTAGCTCGTGTGATGCGGGGACACACTTGGGGTGGGCGGTCCATGTGATTTGGGGCCCATGAAGGGGGTTCGGCCGAGGTCCTAACCCATGCGATGTAGGGTCTGGGCTATGAGATAAATGGATTAATTCGCCATACTCTATTAGTTCGAGCTTTTAGAGCAAGTGGTTAATTGTCCTGCATCACACTGCTTATGATAGATGAGGCAGGTGAGGATGACGAGGACCTTTGTGACGTAGAGGAACATGAGCCTAATATTGGTGCTACTGATGAGGAGTTTGATGTTCTGGATACCCACACTCTCATGGTAGTCAGATGCACCTTTGCCCAAGCTAAAGAAAATGATGATTGACGCAAGAACACAAGCTTTTACACTTATACCAAGTGTGGAGAAAAGAATTGTAAAGTGATCGTGGACAGTGGTAGCTGTACTAATGTGGTCTCTACCAGCACCATGAGTTGATTGGGCTTGAAACCCTCAGCCCTACAGAGTGTTGTGGGTTGACAAGTCCTCCATTCTAGTCTCACAACGATGTTGTATCCCTATCTAGTTTGGGTCGTATAAGGATTTGCTGTGGTGCGATGTGGTTCCCATGGATGTCGGCCACATTATCTTGGGTAGGCTTTACTTATTTGACTTGGACGTTACAATATTTAGTCACTCGAATATTTGTACATTCATGTTTGAGGGCAAGAAAATTAGATTGAGTCCTCTTCCAGCCAAGAGCATACCGGAAAAGAAGGAGACCACCAAGAAGGGTGATCTTGGAACTTTGAGGAAGTCCAAACCTAACTCCCTTCATATCATTAATGCAAACGAATTTGAAAGAGAGACTCAGGATTTGGAGGTGTATGCCCTCGTGACAAGAGTGGCTACTCCCCAGATTGGTGTAAAGTTGCCCAGTGAGGTGATTTCGATGATGAATGAGTTCAATGATGTCTTTACTGACGACCTCCTGGATGAGCTTCCACTTATGAGGGACTTCTAACATGTCATTGATCTTGTCCCTGGGTCGACTCTCCTAAACCTTCCTCATTATAGAATGAACCCCACAGGGCATGTTAAACTCAAGAAACAAGTTGGTGAGCTAGGAAAGGGTTCATTTAGGAGAGCATGAGTCCATGTGCCGTTCCCGCCCTTCTGACGCCCAAGAAGGATGGCACGTGGCGTATGTGTGTGGATAGCAGGGCCGTCAACAAGATTACTGTTAAGTGCCGCTTTCCTATACTGCGTCTTGATGATATGTTGGACATGATGGCTAATGCCCTAATTTTTTCTAAAATAGACCTCAAGAGTGGGTATCGGTAGATCCGTATTCGCCCAGGTGATAAGTGGAAAATGGCCTAGGCCAATGCCCTAAGCAATGTTCGAAATATTGGTATCGCGCTATGTATCGCACCCTTCGGATATAGATGTATCGGTTATTGCATGAGATATGTCGTTTGTATTGGATAATTTATCTCACTTTTTGGGAAACATGGGGAAACATCAGGAAAATGGTTGAAATTTTCAATGAAACTTTAGGGATTGTTAAAAAAGACATTAATATACACTTTAAATCATAATATCTCAAAAAAGAAATGCCCATATTAGGTTTCATTTGTATAGGGTCCTAAGCCATGCGTTGTTTGACTGAACAGTGCAACTATATTCAAATTGAATGCATAACATTTATAAATGTACCAAAACATGTATGATCTGCACTAATGCACACTAATGCATGAGATTTGCATCGTTCATAACAATAGGGTGAGCCCAGGAAGGTTTTCAATGGTAAGTATTCATTCCCACTATCTTGCTGCAGTTGGGGCCACTTGAACTCTAGATTCACCTCACAAGTGGGCCCTGGCCCATGTCCACATCTAGTGGACCTGATCAATGGTTGGATGTCAAATAGACACCATGGTGGGCCCCAAGAAGTTTTCAACGATAGGGTGTTTAAACACCACTTTTTCGGACCATGTTTCTTATAGTGTGGTGCACTTGAAGCCTCAGTGGTGAACCATTGTTTGGGACTGTGCATATAAGGCAGCATTTGGGACTATATAAAGCAACGTGCAAATAAACCTCATTGGTGGACCAATATTTCTTATAGTGTGGTCCGCTTGAAACTTGTATCTGCTTCGTTTTTTTGGACCATGCCCTAAACTAATATGTAAAAATAGATGGATGGTGTGGATATGCAATACATGGGGAAAACACAAATATCACCTTGATCCAAAACATTGATGGCCTGTGAGAATTTTTCAACACTAGTTGTTCAATTCACACTGTTTGCTGTGGTGTGGTCCACTTGAGCTTTGGAAATGCTTCATCTTTGGGGCCATCGTCCAACTATTTTCAAATCACATTTTAGGGCATGATCCAAAAAATGAAGCATGCCCAAATCTTAAGTAGACCACACAAATTTGATTTAAAGCTTTTGTCGTCCACAGTAAGTTTTTAATGGTTAATTACTACTCTTTCCTGTGATATGGTCCGTTTGAGATTTGGATCTGCTTTATTTTTTAGATCATGCCCCAAAATATGTTTTCAATACAGATGAACGTTGTGGATGTAGTCACATACATCAAGGTGGACCCCACGGGTCTCACACACCTTAGATTCGGGGTCTCCCCAAATTAGCTCCCACTTGGTTAGTACCCAATCCACGCATGCACAAGAAATATCAGCAATGTGGGTGGGACCCTAACTATGGGCCCCACCATGATGTATGTGTTGTATCCACACCGTCCATCCATTTGGAGACATCTTTTTAGGGCATGAGCCAAAGAATGAGGCTGATCGAAAGCTCAAGTGGATCCCACCACAGAAAATAGTAGGGACAATGACACCCACCGTTGAAATCTTCCTAAGGCCCACCATAATGTTTATTTGAGATCCAACATGTTCATAAGTTCACACAGATATGGACAAAGGGAAAACACAAATATCAACTTGATCGAAAACTTTCGTTGCCCCCTAGAATTTTTTAATGTTAGACGT
The DNA here is from genome assembly GCA_037074715.1 of Magnolia kwangsiensis. Taxonomy (NCBI): domain Eukaryota; kingdom Viridiplantae; phylum Streptophyta; class Magnoliopsida; order Magnoliales; family Magnoliaceae; genus Magnolia; species Magnolia kwangsiensis. Next base: position 104,333,065 of record CM073574.1, read on the forward strand.
TCAATCCCCACCGTTTTCTGTGGTGGGGTCCACTTGAACTTTGGATCGGTCTCAATTCTTTGGCTCATGCCCTAAAATGATCTCTCAAAATGGATGGACGACGTGGATGTAACACATACACCATGGTGGGGCCCACCGAAACATAGTTTGATTACTAGTTAGGGAGAGAATTAGGTGTGGTCCTGGTCTGACCCAAGACGGTGTGTCACTTGTGGTGGGCCCACCTTGGTATATTTATTGTATATCCAAGCCGTCCATATGTGTTTACAAATCATTTTAGGGCATGAGCCCAAAAATAAAGCATACTCAAATCTTAAGGACCATTTCGTAGGAAATAGTGGTGATGGCTCATTAAAACTTATGAATGGGTCACAAAAGTTTTTGATCAACCTAATATTTGTTATTTTCCCTTCATCCATGTTTCTATGACCTTTTCAACAGGTTGGATGACAAATAAACATTACAGTGGGCCTTAGCAAGTTTCTAATGGTGGAGGTTCAAATATCATTCTTTCTTAGAGTATGGTCCATCTGAGAGTTGGATCTAATTCATTTTTTAGATCATGACATAGAATGATCCGACAAAATGTATGGACGACATGGATATATAATACATACATCGATGTGGGCCCCACTGTAAGGGCCGCATTGTATTTGGTGCAGTCGAGTCGCACCAAATACACTCCCTTAATAAAGGCAGAGAGCGAGAGAGTTCTTTGAAACTCTCCTCGTCTTCTCCGTTAAAGCGGCGAATGCGCAAGCCCTCTTGCCTCATCTCGAGACGAATTTGTTAAAATCCCAAAAATCCCTCCCTAATTTCATCTTTTTTTTTTTTTTTTTCCAAAATCCAACCCAAATCCCCATAAACCTTGGCAGAAATCTGGTTTCCTTTCGAAGCAATTCTCTTCGAAGAAAAAAAAGGGTTTTAGGTTTTCTTACATGATCTGGCGCTGTCGATCGTGATCGGCACACCAAATCCACACAAATCTTGAGTAACAAGGTTAGAGATTTTTTCCCATATATATATTTTTATTTTCTTCGAATTTCGACAGATATCGACTGATATCTGGATCATAGACAAAGAAAAATCCCTGATGTCATGCGATATATTGCTGATATCACCGATAAAATGTGATATCTTCGATATATTGCGCAATATCAGGGATTTTCTTTTTTATGATCAGCCGATAGTATCGATACTATCAGCCGGTTGTATCGATATTGTGAACGTTGCTCCTAGGCAGTTTCATATCGTTGGACCACGATACCGATAATATCGGCCGATAGTATCGATATTGCAAACATTGGTCCCAAGTACGTTTACGTGAGTGATGACCCAGGTGTTGAGACCCTTCATGGGGAAGTTCCTAGTCGTGTACTTTGACGACATCCTTATTTATAACATGACTAAAGAACAACACCTCCACCATCTAAGGCAAGTGTGTGGGATCCATAGGGTAGAGAAGTTATATGCCAACATCAAGAAGTGTTCTTTTTTGTCTAGTAATGTCATCTTCTTAGATTTTATTGTGTCATCTGAAGGCATGTTTGCGGATCTCAAGAAAATCAAGGCTATAGTCAGTTAGCCTGAGCTACATAATATTCATGAGGTGCGTAGCTTCCACGGCTTGGCCACCTTTTATGAATGGTTCATTAGAGGTTTTAATTGCATCATGGCTTTCATTACCGATTGCATTAAAAAGGGGAGTTCCAATGGACTAAAGTAGCCTATAGGGCATTCAAGGAGATTAAGGTCAAGATGACTAAAGCTCTTGTCATGCAACTTCTAGATTTTTCCAAGGCTTTTGAGGTCACTTGTGATGCGTTTGGTGTAGGTATAGGTGGAGTGCTTAGTTAGGAAGGGAACCCTGTCGTTTTCTGTAGCGAAAAATTGAATGCAGCAAAACAAAAGTATTCTACCTATGACAAAGAATTTTACGCTGTAGTGCAGTCCTTGTGCCATTGGTGATATTATTTATTTTCGCAATAGTTCATCTTGTTCTCTGACCATGAGGTTTTGCGCTATCTCAACTCGCAAAAGAAGTTGAACCTAATGCATGCAGGTGGGTCCAATTTCTCCAAGAGTACACTTTTGTGTTGAAGCATAAAGTTGTGGTTAAGAATAAACCTGTTGATGCATTGAGTCGTAGGGTTGTGTTACTCCACTTCAGAGCATCGAAGTCACTAGGTTTGATTGTTTGAAGGAAGATTATCCTAGTTGCCCGGATTTTGGAGAGGTGCACGTATCATTGTTAGATAGTCAGTTTAGGGGTAGTAGTGGGTTTGTCCTAGTCAGTGAGTTTTTGTTTAGAGGTGATAGATTGTGTATACCCTGTACATCCCTCTGTGACTTTCTTGTTTATGAGCTTCATGCTGGATGGATAGATGATCATTTTGGGCATGACAAGACTATTGCCCTTGTAGAGGAGCGCTTTTATTGGCCAAGTCTCAAACGAGACGTTGTTAACATTAGGGCAATGCAGGACTTGTCAGCTGGCAAAGTAGAGGAAGAATGCTGGTTTATATATACCTTTGCTAGTCCCCCACGCCCCATAGGTTGATATTAGCATGGATTTTGTGCTTGGGCTCCCCAAGACTATTACAAAGCGCGATTTCATTTTTGTAGTTGTGGACCATTTTTCAAATATGGCTCACTTTCTCCCATGTTCTAAAAGGTTTGATGCCACCAATATTGCTAAGATATTCTTTGGGGAGGTAGTTCGTTTGTATGGTTTGCTGAAGACCATTATGTTAGGTTGAGATGTGTGGTTTATGAGTTATTTTTAGAAAACTCTTTGGCACATGATGGGAACTAAGTTGCAGTTCTCTCCGGCATACCATCCTTAAATTGATGGTTACATGGAGGTTGTCAATCGAAGCTTAGGAAATCTGCTACGATGTTTGGTGGGATGCCATATTAGGATCGAGGATGCGGTTTTGCCCATATCCGAGTTTGCATACAACAATTCCATCAATAGGTTAACAGGAATGATTCCATTTGAGATAGTATTTGGGTACAAGCTTAGAATGCTTATAGATCTCATACCCATGTCCGTTTCACATAGGCCATCTAAGTCTGCAGATGCATTTGCATGACATATTCATGATTTGCATAGTGAGATCAAGAAACGCATTAATGCTAGTAATTGCTATTATAAAATCTCTGCAAATTTATATCGTAGGTTTAAGGAGTTTTAGGTGGGTGACTATATCATGGTCTGCATTAGGCCCGAACGATTCCCACAGGGAAACGTGGGGAAATTGAATGCTCATAGTGCAAGTCCATATAAAATTTTTACAAGAGTGGGCCCTAATGTGTATGTGGTGGATCTTCCATCTGACATGGGCATTAGTGCAACATTCAACGTGGAGGACCTTGTGCCTTGTGACGGACCCACACATTCTAACCCTCCTGCAAGCCTTTTTCATACCCCAAATGATGGTGTTCCCGACCCCGTCCCCAACCCATGCCCTTTACTAGACTTTACTTCCCACCCATCACCTTCTCTTCCATCACTACCTGGTCGGAAAAACAGAGAACGAGGATGTTCTGGACCACCAAGTGGTCTCTACCCGCCATGGAGGATATCAGAAATATCTCGTGAAGTGGAAGAACAAGTCGGAGTTAGACAATACTTGGATTACAGTGGCAAGTTCCAGTGCATTGACCCTGACTTCCTTGAGTGTTATCACAGCTTTATTTCGCCGGCGGCGAATTCTCCTCAGTCGGGGTGAATTGATGGGGACATCAAAGGATGTACTCGGGTGTACCAAAGACGGAGGCGACCTAGTGCAACTTTCTGTGTGGATGGGAGACGAGTTCCAGATGGGGCTTGCCAGGCCATTTTAAAGACCCACATGCATTAGACGAGCATCAAGACGACCCCACTTTGGAATGATGTATGTGCGCTGCTTAAAAGACCATTTTAGTCATAGGTTTTTTTATTTGGTGTTAATCCGACCGTTGGTTCTTGTCGATCAGAGATGGGCCACCAGATTTTTTAGATCTGTGCCCCTTGGACTTTGATCTTGCTTTCTTTATTTTTATTTTAATTTTATTTTGTTATTTTTAGGATTTTCTAGATCTGTGCCCCTCAACAGTTTTGCTCCTTTGCTTTTTCCCTCTTTTCGCTTTTTTGCTGTTTGCTTTCTTTTTAATGAATTCTCTTTTCGTTGCCTCTAAAAAAAAATAAAAAAAATAAGTATTTTAGCTTTCTTATTTTGGATGATGGGCCATTTTACTTAAGTGAGTGGCATAGTTGTAATTATTCCAAATTTTTAATCATAAAAGCACATTGGGGGGGGGGCGTCCAACATTAGTGGAGTTATTGAGAAGAAAAAATTAAAAGAGAGATTCTCTTGTATGAAGGAATTTTTCTCATTGTGCTTTAGGGTTTGTGAGAAACCCTTTATTCCAATTGAATTATGGAATGGTAGAGGCTTGTTTGGTGGTGGATTCCCCATGGTGCATCATTCATTTTTCTCTTCCTCAGAAGATATTATTCTTCTTCTCGTCTTCTTCCTTGTCCTTCCATTACAACCTTCTAAACTCATCAAAACCCCACTCAATCCTCCCCTTTCTTCACCTTTACCTAGCCACATGTGGACTCGCACAGGCACATGCACGTACGCACGTGCGTCTGTACGGGCAGCTACATGTGGGCCCCCATTTGGGGTTTTTCCTCTTTGATTTTCCTCCAAAACTCCATAATTCCTAGATCTTTTGAATCCCAAAAAAATTCCATTCTTAAATCTCCATACATGAATACAAAATCCTAATGAAAATCCGAATTTTTTGTGAAACTTTTTCCAAACCAGAATTTTGCTTGCATCATTGTTTATTCACGTGGTTGTTGCACTACCCACGCTAGATTGCAAGTCCCAGCTTCCAAGTAGGCTACTCTTAAATTATTTTATATTTTCGTGCACCGCGTATGTGATAACCTAGGATCTTCGTGTTATAAATCTGAATTTCTGAATCAATAATGTGGATATGTTTGATTTTACATGTTGATTGCTGAAATTAATGTGTAATTGATCTCTCATCTTGCATCCTAGGATAGTTTCCATCATGCTACACATCATATTTCATTTAAACGTATACTGTATGAAGATTATATGAATTGTTTATAGACATTTTTTGAAGGTACCTGTAACATCAACATATTATTCTAGTCCATTTATACCATTTCCAAATTGGTTTCACATTTGGGGTTAACAGTTAAGTCGAGCATTATTGTTTCTTCTATTCCAGAGTTTGAATTTGTATCTATGACCCAAGAACACACTTAATCACCAAGGGTTTCTCTGCCTGTTTAGGAAGGTTTTAGTAATGGAGTTTATAGACGGGATCCCAATCCTAAATCTTGGCAACGAAATGGCTAAAAGAGGCATAAATCCCGGTGGTAAGATTGCAGCTGCAGCAAAGCAGTAAGCACCTACATTGTCCTAGAGTATGAAAATTTCCTTTCCTTTATTGTTTAGACTTTTGATAATTATAAGTTATTTCTTCCCTCAATGAATTCTTCTATATATGAAATAAGCTTAGTGAATTCCACTTTCTATATGATTTAGTTTGATGGTGAGTCCTTATACTTCACTATAGGTTTCGTTAAAAGAAGATAGTAACCTTGTGCTTGGAAATTTTGTGCTGATGTAGGAATATTTTGAGAAGTTTGACACTGGCTTATGGTCAAATGATCTTGAAGAGTGGATTTTTCCATGCAGATCCACATCCTGGAAATATCTTGATTTGTAAGGACTCGGAGGCAAGTGAGCTACTAATGCTTAGTTTTAAAAAAAGCTTTTTCATTTCTTGTTCTTTTGATTTGTGTTGTACATATTATATTATGTGCCTTGATTAGTTGGTTTTATTGCAGGAATAAGCTATCTTTAATGTGAATTGGGATGTACTGAGCTGATTCTTTGAATCAAAACTGGTTTTGTTGTATGAAAGAATAAAGGAGAGTCGAGATTCTAATATCTTGGTGCAAAGAATCTTTGAGCTAGTTGTTTCTAGGCTACCTGGCCCCGTGGAGAATATTGAGCTTTGTGCATATTAGAGGACTGAAGGGGTGCAACAGATTTGAGTGCAGAATTCAAACAGAAAATATGGATCCAAGAGAAACACTATTGCTCAATTGAGTAGGTGACTGTACAAGTGGGCTACGATAATTTTTCCATAGTGTGTAAATCCTTGGAGGGTGTACAAGATGCGACTCGTTGTAGGTCGATGAGAATATGAAGCAGAAGAGGATGCTGGAGGATGCAGGCTCAATCACAAAACTTTTAAGCAGAGAAAAAGAGTAGAAAATGTGTACATGGTGTATGATTGAGTAGAGAAAAAGAGGAGAAACAGGTAAATGAGTTTGTAGGCTCAATGGATTTTCAAAGTACTAAAGCTAAAGAAAATTGGTCAGTTGCTAGGAGGCTAGACTGCCTGAGGTTTGGAGTACGGATGCTAAGGGCCTGTTTGGTTCGTGGAATTGAATGGTAACATCATTATTGCTCAATGATTGCTTGTCTGGAAATACCATGGTATTGTAGCCATCCAATCCCATGTTTGGGATAAAATTTTTGCTATGGGAAAACACTGGATTAAGCAAAAGCATATTTGGTGGACCATGGAATTGTAATCAAAGGACCAAATTCACAACAAATGTCGCTCACTATTACACATATATTACCAAAATTTCATGTGTAAATGGTGTATGTGAATGGACGGCATGTATAAACACATGCATCAATGTGGGGCTCACATGTGTAGTGGATTTCAAAATCCACGGAAATCCTGCATGGAACCAAATGCAATTCCATGGGACTAAACGTAATTCCATCCCACCTAATCCCATCCTCTCCAAATGCTGGATGGAATTGCATGGGACCAAATGCAATTCTATCCCTCCTAATCCCATCTAATACCATGCTCCAAACGCCCACTAAATAAAAGTGTTTGGCTGCTGGGAGGCCATATTGTTCAAAGTTGATAAAGAAAAAAAAAAAGTAGGCAAGGAATTGGGAGATGCAAGGTAATAGAGCTTCGACCGAATGCAACAACTAAGACCTCTTTTTTCTTGGTTTTGAATTGTTTACTGGTGACCAGTCTATTCTTGATGCATGTTCCCTAGATGATTCACTAGAAGCCATGCTTGAGCTTCCTCTTAGATGTGAGTATTCTGGATGCCCCCTAGCGTTAATGACTGAAAACTGCCATAGGGGAGCTAGATCATAAGAGGTGAGATTACCTGAGGAGTTCGCGTTGATTGTGAGTTGGCCAAGGTTGGGGGTACCATCATAATGAACAATGCTTCTACGAAGTCGACATGCTCCTCCCTAGGCTGCAGACCTTAACAAGTCACAAAGTCTATGCTAGCCTCCTCAAATGACTGCCAATGCTTGGTGTCATGATTGGTTTGGAAGAGTGTCAAATATTGCTGCTGACAAAGGAAGTGAGATATGGTCCTTGACATGACATTAAGTTAGGGAGGTCATCATGTCAGGAGAGTAATGACCCACTTCCCTAGGGTTCCGAAGAAAATTGATACACTTGAGGTGGATAAATGGCCCAATGCAACTCTAGAGGTTGACTTGGTCAGGAGAGGAGTGACCACTTCCTTGTGAATGATGCATGGTATGAGAGAGAGAGAGAGAGAGAGAGAGAGAGAGAGAGAGAGAGAGAGAGAGAGAGAGAGAGAGAGAGAGAGCATTAGCATGGTATTCATAGACTTATCAAATCTATGTGGGAAGATTCTCAAACATAGAGAGATACCAGAGATATGCTAAAGATGATCTAAAAGATTTATTAGAAATCTTTTTGAATTACCAATCACAAATATACCCTCATAGCACATAAAAATAATGTGATGGTCAACTTGCTCTTAAGCCACCAAAACTACTCCCTTAATAAAGCTTTGGTGATGATTCCAAAAAGCTTTTGAGATGTCACAAAGAGGAACCGAACTTGGGGACGAAATTTTTCCACTCTACAAAGTTTTAGGTAATCTTTGTATTTGGTGCTTTAGATTATAGAATTCCATGATCATGTAGAGCACCATACTATTAGAGTACACAATTCTTTGTGTACATCTAGAGCACCATACTAAATGAACCTTATTGTGTATCTTTGATTTGATTGGGTTTTATAGGAGTTAATTTGGGTTTATCACCTTGTATGTTGAGATTATTATAAATAATGGATCATTAGGTGGAGTATATATCAATTCTCTCCCCTTTGCTTCCAACTCTCAATATCACCCATCTTGTGATAACGATAACATTGCGATATTTATCAATATTATCGTCAACAAATTGAACACTACATACAACCATGCGCCCATAAAAAAATTTAAAATGGATTATTTATTTATTTTTTAATAAAAAGATTTTTGGCGATATCAATACATTGGCAATATTATCGAAATATCACCAATACATTGGTGACACCTAGAATTTACACAATCAAAACTATTGGTCTTACATTGGCGATACCGATACATTGGCAATACAAGTGACACTTGGAATTTACATGGTCGAAAATATTGGCGATATCGATATATTGGCAATACATCGTCGATACCTGGAATTTCTGATACTACCAATGTTATTAGTATCGCTACTAGTGTTATCGGTATCGTCGAGCTAGGGATACAAATAATATTGGAGATATTTTGATAATCTTGGGGATTCTTTGGACAATGCCTGGGATAACTGACGCAAGTCCTAATTTTTGTTCAACGCAGTGTTTGAAATATCGGTATCGCGTTACGTATCACATTCTTGGGATATGGATATGTATCGATTATTGCAGGGGATATATCGGTTGTATCGTGTAATGTATCGCTGTTGTTGGAAACATGGGGAAACATTGGGAAATTGGTTGAATTTTTCGATGAAACTTCGGTGATTGTTAAAAAAGACATCAATACACATTTATAAATCAAAACATTACAAAAAAGTACACATAATATGTTTTCTTTGTATGGGGTCCTAATCTATGCGTTGTCTAACTAAATTGATGCAAGTATATTCAATGTCTATTCATATAGTTTATAAATGTAAGAAGACGTGAGGAAAACCAAACAATACATTCAAAAGCAAAAGAAGAATCACTAGATTAGGTTACAGACATGTTTGATGTGATGTTTGAACACGGATTGCAAACGATTTGTGAGAAATTGGGATTTTTTTTTTTTTTTCAATTTTTGGCAACTCAGCCCATCTCCTCCAAATCTCGAAATTGAAGCTCCCAATTCATGATTTTTCATGCAGAACATGAAAAATCATGAATTTGTAACAATTTGACACTAATTTAACATGATTTACAGAAAATAAGAGCATTGAAATTTGAAAATGCTCACTATATTGAACATGTGGGATATATCGCACTACTTGTGCGTTTCGTATCGCACTAGTGGATACAAGATATATCGTGGGATATATTGGCCGATATCGTCGATATTTAAAACAGTGGTTCAACGATCTTTTGACGAAATGTGGTGACAGAATTGACGAGAGTAAATCTTTGAAGGTGAATTGATAGCATCTCAGATAAGGTTAATACAACCCCTCTCAACGTCTTGGTGAATGAAGCAAGGGTGTGTTTAACAACACCTGGGTTCATCATTTCCAATTTCAACGGCCGCACGACCTTCATTGTTGTGGGAGTCTTGGTCATCGTGTGCGTTCCAACCTTTATCAAAACGTCCATCATTGATGAGGTCTTAGGTGTACAACAAACTTTAGTCTCTACACATAAAGAAATCAACTTCTTTGTTGAATTGACTTCCTCATGGAATGTGCTTGCAGTCATTGTATCTAGTAGGTATGCTACTCCAAAGCTACTAGATGGGAGAGAGAAGGTGAAGGCTATAGATGATGCCATGTATTCTGGAGAATTTCGCTATGACGAAGAACTGAGAATTCCTATTAAAATAGATATTATTCTTAGTAGGCAGAGAGACATGTACATGTCATTTCAAGTTGTTCTTTATAGATGAAAGGAGGGATTTTCCCATTGAAAGTCGCCTCTTTGGCGTCACATATGACACTGTAGGGCCTTTTAACTTGGAACGCTTTGAATACATCAACAATGCTTTAGAATGCCTTACAAGGGCAGGTTAGAAAGAAGCCCTATCACTACTTAGAGCAGAACTAGAGATTTTGGGTTCGATCCCTAGTTGAGTCGCCTCTTTGTTTACATGTGTTTGTGAGTACTGTTGATATTATCAAAGACATTTATAAGCATTCCTCGATATATTTGAAAGAGAGAAGCATGCCAAATCGAAAGGCTTACATTATTGTTTGAGTTCTATTTACATTCCCGGCTATGGTCTGGCACAAGTCATTAATTACAATCCTCGGGGAAATACCTTTGATTATAAAGTAACAACTTATAAATCTCATCTCATAGAATAGTAAAGAATTGACTAGTAATGAACATGACTTTAGCTATCATCTATCTGACAGTTGGTCAATATATCTTGTCTAGCATATGACTGTATGACTAAATGAAGGTCCAAATTTTACTTATTCGGAGTGGAACTAAGACGGGGAGCACATGGCTTTGTCTAGATACCGATCAACACAGAGCTATTGATAATATTTCTCACGAATGAATTAGTTGCATGGGTAGTATCTGTATGGAGACGGGTATTGTTTTAGCCCTTTGATTCAGTTATTGATAGACCTAGATATACTGTTCAGGGCTAGGGAGACTAAAGCTGTTAACCATGCCATTTTGACCATAGAGGATGTCAATAATATAGTAATAATCCAACTCCTGATGGCCAGAGTAAGTTCAAAAGGTCATCGGTCCAGGCTAAGCTCCAAAGGATCGCCAATTGCTACAATTCTTGAAGGAGTACTAGTGTCTCGGATTCCCAAATGAGTGCAAGTTCTCAAAGGAGTGTTGATTTCTTGTATTCTCAAACGAGTGCCAATCTTTGGTATTCTCAAAGGAGCATTGACCTACTAAACTCCCTTAAAGATCACCGACCTCCGGGCTTTGTAGAAGGAACATTGATTCTTCACAGACTCAAAGGGGTGCTAACAAAGCGCCAACCCCACTATAAACTTTTTAAAATGCAGATCTCTACACTCCTTTAAGTGAGTGAGATCATTCTTAAGCCCTAAATGTTGTTAGTCAATGTTGTCAAAAGCAGGCGCATAAGCGAGTATGCGATTACATAATTGCATAATGCCATCCATATAGCATATGCCATATGGATGGTATGCAATCGCATATCTCATAAAGCGATCACATAATGGCGTATGCGATTGCATACTCTCCAATGGTTAGAAATCTGACCGTTGGAGCATTAATTTATTATTATTATTATTATTATTTTTTTTTTCGGTACTTTTGCCTATAAAAAGGCACTTCCTCCTCCATTTGCAACATAAACATCCTAAAACACTCTCTTGCTCTCATACATCATTCTAAAGCCCTCATTCTCTCTCTTAGTCTTAATCTTGTAGTCTTTTTTCTTTACTATTCAAGATCAAGTCAAGGACTCAAGAAGTAAGAAGTTAAAAGAATCAATGATTAAATCACTCTATGCTATTCATTCTATCTCTCTCTCTTATCTCTTCTATAATTCTATTATCTTATTATTCTATTTTTTAATCTCCATTCTACGAATCTAATCTCATATTCTAAGTTTCTAACTTTTTTAATTTATAATCTCTATTGTAAGTTTCTAACCTGTGTTTGTGTGATCCATTGTTCTTGATTTCTTTTTAGTATTATCATTTATTAAGATTCAATAGTCAAGACTCAAGAGTAAGACTCAACTCAAGAAGAGACTCTCTAGTCTCAACAACTCGAGTCAACTCAATAGTTAGGTCTCAACTCTCAAGTGGCAATCACACACTCAAAGTCTTCTAATTTGTTTCATACTTTCATTGTAATTTGTAAACTTGAAGTTTCTTCTATCTACTTTGTTGTTTACAGTTTCTAGATTCTACACTTCTAGTTTTTTTCAACTTTCAACTTTCAAGTTTTTAGTTTATTTTAAGTTTGAAGTTTCTAGTTTAATTATTTCTAGTTTCTTATTTTGTTTATAGTTTGTAGTTTCTAGGATTCAAGATTCAAGACTCAAGAGTTTGATCATTTTCAACTTTGAAGAATCAAGAGTCAAGATTCACTTTCAAGACTTATCAAGATTCAACAACAACTTTCAACTTCCAATTTCCAAGGATTCAAGAGTCACAAGACTCTCTCTCTCTCTCTCTCTCTCTCTCTCTCTCTCTCGCACGCGCGTGCGCGCGTTTACAATTGTATTTGTAACTCCACAACCATATTAGCGACACTCTCCATCCCCCTCTCTCTCTCTCTCTCTCTCTCTCTGTCTCTTACAATCGTATTTGTAACTCCACAACCATACAAGTGACACTCTCCCTCCCTCCTTGCCTCCCTTCCTCTCTATCTTAGTATTTTAAACTATTTACTTTATTTAGTACTTAGTAGTATTTACTACTTAGTAGTTAGCACTTACCTATTACTACTTGCTAGTTACACTAATTATTTAGTTTAGTACTTAAACTAATGGACTATAGTCTACATTCTAAATTTCTAATACACACTCATAGTCTCATGCACATACTATAGTCAACTGCTTTTATCCTACTAGGCTCTTCTACTTTGAAGTTGAAGTCAAATGACCCGGGTTGCAAGTACGGGTACTATCGAAGTGTCGGTAAAAAGTGCAAAGTAGTGTGTGACCTATGCAGATTCATATGTTCCGGTGGTATTGGCTGGCATAAACAACACCTTGTGCACGCATCAAGAGCAAATGCAAGAGCACGTCCCAATGTTACTCCGGAGATCCATAGGAAAATCATGGAGTTCATGGATAAGCATGCTTGGAAAAGACATGACACAATGACTATGCAAGAAGAATTCATGGAGAGAGAAGCTTATGAGGATATCAATGTAGTAGTTTTGTATCAATCTACACCACTTATATCCTTTGGGCGATCTGGATTGGCCGCAAAAGAGCCCGTGGGCATGGGCCTATGGATAGGTGGTGTAGACCATATCCAGAAGATGTGGTTGACCAAAGGAGTAAGGGACCTCCACAAACTACTTTAGAAAACTGACATAAGAAGAAGGATAGAAAAACCACGATTTAATACATTGCAAAATAGTTGTACTAAACTAGTTTAACTTTTAACACCGTGAAAATGAAGAGTTTTAAAGTTATGGTGGAAACTATAGGTCAATTTGGACCTGACTTGAAATCCCCTTCCTATCATGCAGTGAGGGAGAGTTTCCTAAAAAAGAGGTGGGTTTATTAAAAGCTTTATTTCCGAATGCAAAGAAAGTTAGAAAATATATGGTTGTCCGTTAATGACCGATGGATATATTGATAGATCCAGTCGAACACTGATAAACTTGTAAATTGTTCAACTGGGACTGTTTTTAAAGTCTGTGGATGCATTGGCCCATTCCTACATAGTCAATTATTTATTTAAATTATTAAATAGTGTAGTTGGATATGTGGGAGAGGAATTTGTTGTCCAAGTTATCACAGATAACACAATTGCTTATGTAGTTGCCGGTCGCCAACTTATGGAGAAGAGGGGACATTTATTTTGGACACCATGCGCGACACATTGTGTCGATTTAATGTTATAAGATATAGGTAGGTTATATCTTAAAGTAATTGCTAGGGTTAGGAGAGTCACGATTTTTATATACAAACATGCCCTTATTCTCAATCACATGAGAAACCACCTTGGGTGCAACTTGCTTCGTCCAGTCGTGACCTGATTCGCAACAACTTTCTTAACACTACAAAGATTACATTTAAAGAAAGCTAAACTTAGTTCCTTTGTATTGTCGGCCGATTGGAATAATTGACTATGATCAAAGGAGGCTGAAGGAAATTTAATCCAACAAACCATTCTTTCTGATCACTTTTGGGCTCGAGTGGTACAGGCCTTGAAATCATCTGAACCTTTTGTGTGTTGTGATTGGTGGATGGTGATGAAAAGCCACCCATGGGTTATATCTATGATGTGATGGAGAGGGTTAGAAACAAAATAACGAAACACTTCAACTATAAAGAACGTGATTACCAACCTATCCTAAACATTATAGATGCTAGATGGGGCAACCAAATGACATCCCCTTTCTATTCGGCTGTATTCTGTGTCTACCGATAGGGTTGTAGTAGCAACATTTCATATGGTCAGATTTCTAGACACTTTAGAAAGATTGGTTCCAGACAAAGAAGAACATGATAAAATATCTTGAGAGTTGGACTTCTACTTGAAGAGTATAGGGTTTGGTCAAGAGAGATTTTTATCAGGCATAGAAGTATGAAATTGCCAAGTAATTATGCAATTTATTCTATGAAATTCTACAACTTACAATGTAAGAAGTCTAAGTGAGAAAGTGTCTAACTTAAAACTTATTTGCATAGCTAATTGGTGATCTATGAATGGAGTTGACCCGACTAGGAGGGATTCGGTACTACAGAAGCTAGCCATGAGAATTCTTGGCCTTACATATTCTTCGAGCAGTTGCGAGCGCAACTAGAGTGCATTCGAGTCAGTGAGTTTTAGAAATTACAACTTAAAGTTCTATAATTTACTTATAGTATCAAATTTCAATGCTAAATTGCTAATATTACATATTCTAAGTGTTAATGGCATACAAATTCACAAAAAAAAAAAAGAAAAAAGAAAAAAGAAAAAGAAAAAAGAAATCACCTTGAAGAAAAGAAACTAAATGACCTAATCTTCGTCTAGTATAACTAGAAGCTGCGAGAAAGATTCCAGACTAGGTGAGAAAAGCCTAGATTCTATGATCCTATCAGCCTAGATGATTTGAAGGCAGATAGTGAGTGGCTTGTGGAGATAGATGATCCAGTCTTTGCTGGAGAGTTCCTTACATGTGCCCAAGTTGAAGACGTTGCTTATGGATTGGCACTTGGCGAAGGTTATCAATCTCAACGGCAGAGAAGAGTAGCTGGAGGGGTGAGCAGTAGCACGAGGCCTAAGCCTAGCAGTCAAGGAGAAGACAATGATGATATTGAGATTGAAGAAGTACAAGAAAATGCTCGACCATTAGATATGGATGGGCAACTTTTGCGGATAGATAACGAAGAAAGAGAAGAAGATGAAGTGTACGTTCAAGAAACAGATGACTCTGATGATGATGACGACGATGGTGATGGTGGTGATGTGCCATAATGGGAGAGGGAACAATATATATAGTTAGTAGATTAGTATTTTCTACCATGTAGATTTTGTATATTAATAAAGGTATAAAGTTTTTACTTTTTATTAATAAGTAGTTGTTAATTTTTAGTTATTAATAGCTTAGATAGTATAGGTAACATACCTAATAATATTCATAAATTAGTTTGAAAATTGATTGGAGTAGTGAAGTCTTTATGAGAAAAAAAAAAGATTTTCCCAAAATTTTCATTTTTTATGATTTTTTTTTTCAAATAATAATAATAAAAACTATGCGATCACATAAGCGATCACACCGTGTTGATCGCATATAATCGCTTAAGCGATTTGACAACATTGGTGCCATCTAATATAGTTCCAAGGTTGGTCTAAAGTCGTGTTGGGCTCGTCGGGCAAAGCAGGTTGCCCGACCCATTGCCACCCTTCCAGATATGGTTGTGATAGGATCAGTGTTCGAAATATCGGTATCGCACAATGTATCGCACCCTTGGGATACAGATACGTATCGGTTATCGCACGGGATATATCGTTTGTATCGCATAGTTTATCGCACTTTTTGGGAAACATGGGGAAACATTGGGAAAATGGTTGAATTTTTTAATGAAACTTTGGGGATTGTTAAAAAGGCCCTTGATACACACTTTTAAATCATAACATCTCAAAAAAAAGATGCACATAATAAATTTCCTTTGTATAGGGTCCTAAGTTACGCGATGTGTAACTGAACTAATACAACTATATTTAAATTGAATGCATGATATTTATAAATATATCATAGTCATGTATGAAAACACAACTAATTCATTGAAAAGCAAACTAAGAACTGAAGAAGTAAAATTTGATAAATATACATATCAATGATGGGGACTAGTTGTGGTCTAGACCCACATAGAGTTGCGTGGTGGCTCGTAATCATCATCTCCATCTTGACGGGGCTGGGCATAGTACTGCTCCTCCACAAGTTTACAATATTGTACCCAAGTCATAGTAGAGTGGTACCAATTAAGATACTCCCTGACATAACGCTGGTACTCATCCTCTCCGAACTGAATCAATACGCCCATCCGTGGGTACTGCGTAATCGTCATAGTCTGTAACTGATGGATCTAGGAAGGGCACATATGAAGCTCCTTGGTATCCATATTGTTGGCCATATCCATACTGCTGCTCATATCCTTGCCCATATGCAGAAGTGAACTCCTGACCAGGGTTGAAAAATGATGTGCCGTAACTGCTGGAGTCACTCGTCGCATATCCACTGGGTCCATATCCATGCCCATACTGTGGCACAGAACTCGAGCTACTTTCCAGTGTTTGTGATCCAGATTCATGTTGTGGCCTGTAACTCGAGCTCCCCTCCCTCGTCCGTGATCCAAATCTAGAGCCACCTCGCCTGCCACGAACACTTGTGTCCCTCATGCATTTTGCCAGCAGCTCCTCAGAATTTGAAAGTTTATGAGTCTTCTTTTTCTCCAGTAGCTTTTGACGCGTGTATGTCTTATTGTAAACAAGACGAGGTCGTGGTTCTTCTGGACGAGAACCATGGTCAGGGTCCTGCGTGGAATGATCGAAATTCTCTTACCCGGTAAAAGGGCTAAGAGGCCTCTTATCCTGACTCTCACCCGTGTCGCCACCATCCCCATCGTCACCACCATCATCATCATCATCCTTACTGTCATCAGAGTCATCGTCACCTTTATCGCCGCCATCATCATCACCGGACTCATTTCCCGCATCACTCTCTGACTCAGTCTCGGGGTCAGACAATGTTTTCCCGCCACGTGTCCCGCGTGATAGTGACTGCCGTGGACTGCCCTCTGGACTCCTCGTTAATGGATCGAATGCCTCATCAGGAGACCTCTGCTGCTCCACATGTTTGTCAACATTAATCCCTTGTGTCTCTGCTTCTGCCGCAATATGTGGCTCTGGCTGCCCATCCGAGGTATCTAATTCATCCGACCTAACCCACTGGTAAACTATATCATCCTCCGCATCATTAGCATAAGCATGTTGTCCGACCGTCATCAGGTCCAGTGGGTCTTCCTGTGCTTTTCTTCTTCCTTCCGAGCGGAGCAACCTCTCTCGTAACTTCATATTGTAGTGACAATACACTAGCTTTTGAAGCCTCTCATACCCTATTATATTACATTTATTTGTATGTATAAGAGAGAATGTACACCAATTCCTTTCACAGGGTGACGATGACACCGTCTGTGCAAGCACACGGATAGCCAGTCGTTGTAAAACCTCGCAGTCAGTCCCATACATGGACCACCATTCGCCTGCATATCATAAGATTCTTTCATTATCCTAGATTTTTCAAAATAATATAAAAGTTAAGTTTACTTCAGTGACTCACATGGCATCATGACATTCCTTGACTTCACAGCAGGGTGACACCCAAACATCCCAACCGCATCGCGAAATTTAACAATCTGTTGATGGCGTATAGCAACCAGAATAAGTATTTAATGATTGAGATGAAGATAAGGAGAATATAAGTGCGGAACATATTTACCTCACTACCAAATGTGCCTTTTCCCGGACAGTCGGGGAATAAGTGGTCGTACGCCTCATGCACAGCCCTCTTTAATGAATTATCTTCGAAGAGGTTCCGACTGTAGTGGTATTTGGGATTCAGAAAATACGCTGAAAACCAACATATACACATCAGTACAACCCTCGTTTATTTTTGCACATGGTAAAAAAATTCATATAGGTACTTACCAGCCTGATGTAGTGGGTGAGAAAGCGTCCTTTCCCAACGGTCGTCTATTATTGCATGCACCCACTTATATGCATTGGGAGCTTTAACCATGATGGCCTCTTTCATCAGCTGTATAGATGGATACAGCGACCCCATCGACGGATTTGTTTCATTGTCCACCATCCTCAGCACCACATAAATGAGCTCTAGAATACCCACAACACCACGCACTTTATCCCAAAATGAATTTTCCAGTACCAACTCCTCAATTCTATAGGTTACTTTCGTCAACCTTTTTTTTCCATTCTACGTAATCATGAGAGGCGAAAAGCTCTCGTAATCCCTGTTTGTGTTTGAGAAGGCTACTTAAAGCGATATAATTTGTGACGAACCGCGTCGCTCCGGGGCGCACTATATCCCCACCACACCTCTCGCGCATTGCGGCTAATAACCAGCCGTGGTTGTATACAAAGTTTGTGATGAGCCGTGCATCAGTAATTATAGTCTTCACCGACGGCCTATCCCCGATCCCCTCCAGCATGAGATCAATGCAATGGGCTGCGCAGGGGGTCCAATACATATGATATTTGTTCTGAATATCTTTTCCCTCCTTAACAAATGCACTCCCATTATCCGTAACAAACTGCATAATATTTCTCCTCCCAACATCTTGCATGACATTGTGCATTAGTTTGTAAATGTAGTTATGATCCTTGATCTTACTACTCGCATCTATACTCTTTAGGAACACCGCTTGTCCCCTGGAATAGACCATAAAATTTACAATCGATATCTTCGTCGGTCCGGTCCAACCGTCACACATGACGGTGTAGCCATACATCTCCCATGACTGCCGATACGAATCAACGTATGTCTTCATTTCTGCATGTTCATCATCCAAGTATTTCCCCATGATCTGTGCGGGTGTGGGCGGCTGCACACCCTCACCCCCACGCTGCACTTCGCTTATCATATTTTTGAAGTGCGGGCTTGCTGTGGCATTTGCAGGGATTTGACAGTATATAAAAAATTTTGCTATAAATTTTTCAACTTTTTTCCTCACATCCCCTCCACTAAACATCTCTTTTATTTTCTTTTGTGTCCCTCCTGCCTCTTTGTACATCCTCGGATCTGAAGGTAGATCCGGCACCCGCATGCTACTGCTCCTGCCCATGCCCCATATTCCTCCCCGCCTACTACCCTCCCCTGATCCATCCCTAATACTCTCCCCTGCTCCACTTCCCCCCACCACGCTCATGGATAGACCCCTCAAATCTAGGCCTACTTGTGTCCCACCTCCTATCCTGATCCCTCTCCCACTGATCCCGTATGGACTCTTGAATTGCACGTTTGTATTCGGGATCATCATCATTATCGAGATCCACTACATCATCCTCACCTGCATATGGTGGTCGCCCCAACTCCTCCCTAATCTCCCTCTCCCGCGCATGTCGTTCATCTTTTGACTTCACATTTTTTTTCAATATAGTCTTCATCTGTTCTCGCACATCTTGTGGGCACTTAGGGCAATTCACAACATTGCGATACCCTCTTGCTAAATGCTCCTTTAAGCCGGTTACCTCACCACTCCTCGAAACATGACCACATAAATCACAAATACTCTCAAATCGATTATCGGGAATGGGCCGACCGTACGTCCACCCTATATTAGGTTGTCTCCGTCCTCTTCCTCCCGACATATTTTATATGTAAAATAATATTTTATCTATTCATTAAGATTGGATAGAGTCAAAATCAGATTTCAACCACCACTCAGATGGGCCACACCACATGGAACAATGAGTTCTTTTTCATGGGGCTTATTGCTGACATCATCGTCTATATGAGTGACATAAGTGGTGTACAGTCAGATGAAAAAGTACAAGATCTAGAAGAGCACAATTTTAAAAGATTTATGGCAATTTTTATGAGATTATTTCTGTAAGTTTTTGAAAGAGTTTTAATTAAAAAAATCAGGACTTTGGTCGATTCCCTTTTTTTCTCTACAATTTTTATTAGTATTTCTTTTACTATTTTTTCATAGGACTTTGATGCGGTTTGGACTTTTCCATCTACTAGAACAAGTTGGAGTAAGTGATAATCCAAGTTGGCAAATTACATGGTGTAAGTGATGAAATCGGATTGAGTTTATCCACGCCGTCCATGAGTTTTTCGGGCTCATTTCAGTGGTTGAATACAAAACTGAAGTATTTGAAGGAAATGGATTGGCTACTCACCCTGACACCATCCCCGGAGCTGGTGGTCAGTGCTCTATGGGCCCACCATGATGTATGTGTTTCATCCATTCCGTCCATCTATTTTTCTAGATCAATTTATCATAGTATAAAAAAAATGAGGTATATCCCAGTCTCAAGTGGACCACATTACAGGAAACAATTTTGAATGAACTTCGACCGTTAAAAACTTTTTGGGGGCTATAATAGTACTGGATCAAGTTAATCTTTGTTTTCTCCCTTAATCTGGGTCTTTATGACCTAATAAACGGATTGGATGTCAAATAAACAGTACAGCTGGCCTTAGGAGGATTTAAATGATGGATATCCAATCACTATTGTTTTCCTGTGGTGTGATCCACGTAAGACTTATATGCCTCTAATTTTTGGAACAAAGACATAAAAACGATATTTAAAAATGGATGAACGGAATGGATGAAACACATCCATCATGGTGGGGCCCACAGAGCACCGACCACCAGCTCCGGGGCTGGTGTTAGGGGGAGTAGCCAATCCGTTTCCGTATTTGAAAAGCTCAATTGGACCACACCATAGGAAACAGTGGGAATAGAAATCGGATTTTGTACTGAGTTACTCAGTACGCTTTTATCGTACTGAGTAAACTCTGTTGGGCCCACCATGAATGCATGTGGTTTATCCATGCCATCCATCCGTTTTTAGAGATCATTTTAGGCGTTGAGATGAAAATTGAAGTATATCCACACCTCAACTGGACCATACTACATGAAATAGTGGAAGTATTGGTTTCCACCGTTGAAACCTTTCTGAGGCATGCAGTAATGTTTATTTATCATCCAACCTATTACTAAGATCGAACAGAAATGGATGAAGGGAAAAAAAAATAATATCAGCTTGATCTAAAACTTTTGTGGCCCTAAGAACTTTTCAACGGTAGAAGTTCAATTCACACTTTTTACGTAGGTGTGGTCCACTCGATCTTTTTATAGGCTTTATTTTTGGGCTAAAGCCCTAAAATTATCTGGTAAAATGGATGAACAGGTTGGATAAATTGTATGAATTAAGGTGGGCCCCACAGAGTTTACTCAGTACGCTAAGGGTACTGAGTTACTCAGTACGCAATCCGCTTCTGTGGGAATAATGATTTCCACCGCTGAAACCTTTCTGCGGCCCACAGTGATGTTTATTTATCATCCAACTTGTTCATAAGATCACATAGACATGGATGATGGGCCCTCAAGAAATTTTCAACGGTAGAATCTCAATTCTCACCATTTCCCATGGTGAGGTCCACTTGAACTTTGATATACTTCATTTTTGGTATCAAGCCTTCAAATTACCTGTTAAAATGGATGGACGGAGTGGATATACTTCATTGTAGCGGGCCATGTACGTTTGATCTCATCTGAACCGTTCATACAACTCAGAGCTCAAAGCTCGAGGCGCACACGCGCACATCCTTGCACGACACGTTTTCACGTTGCGTGTGGGAGGCGTATTAGCTACTGACAGGTTGAGAGTAGCTACTCCCTCCCCTACAGAAGTGACGTGACCAAGTCCTATGGGACCCACCATGATATATTTGTTGTATCCGCACCTTTCATTCACTTGAAGATTTTAATTTAGGGCAGGAGCCAAAGAATGAGTCAAATCCAAGGTGCAAATGGACCCCACCATAGAATATAGTGGAGAGAGTGACTCTCACCATTAAAATTTTCCAAGGCTTAGAGAACAGTGGATCTTACTCATTCATTGTCTCATGCCTTAAAATGATATTCCCAAATGTATGGACGGTGTAGATACTACACATACATCTTTGTGGGTCCCACAGAACTTGGTGCGTCACTTCAGCCGTCTGGCTACGCAACCCGTCATGGCGCAAGGAGACGGATTGGTTACTCTGTGTGACACCGGCCTCATGGCTCGTGGTCGGTGCTTTGTGGGCCCCACCATAATGTATTTGTTTCATCCATTCCGTTCATACATTTCTACGGATCATTTTAGGTATTGTTACAATAAATCAAAGGGATATAAATCGAAGGTGGACCACACCAAAGGAAAAAAAAATAATTGGATATCCACCTCTAAAATCCTCCTATGACACACTGTACTGTTTACTTGACATCCAATCTGTTGATTGGGTGCTAAAGACCTAGATGAAGGGAAAAAATAAATATCAGGTTGTTCCAAAGCTTTTATGCCCCACATCGTTTTCAACGGTCAATGTTCATTCAACACTGTTTCTTATAATGTGGTCCAGTTAAGTTGTGGATATGGTTTAATTTAGAGCTCAACGCCTGAAATGATCATTAAAAACAGATGGACGGCGTGGATAAACCACGTGTAATCACGGTGGGCCCAACAGAGTTTACTCAGTAAGATAAGAGCGTACTGAGACGCAATTCAATGCGACTGCCTGCATGTGACGGGGGCATGATGGGTCACTAAATTACGTGGGTCCCACCATGATGTATTTTTTCTATCTACACCGTCTATACATTTGAAGAGATCATTTTATAGCATGAGCCAAAAAATGGCTTAGATCCAGAGCTCGAGTGGACCCCACCATAGAAATCAGCTGAGAAGGGTTTCAACGGTGGAAACCATTTACCCCTTCGGCGAGGAAGCAAATTGCGTACTGAGTAACTCAGTATGCTAAGCGTACTGAGTAAACTCTGTGGGATCCCTTGTGATTTATATATTTGATCCACACCGTCCATATATTTTAAAATTTAATTTTAGTACCATATACCAAAAAAAATAATTATATTCATGGATCAAATAGACCACACCACAGGAAATAGTGTAAAATGAATGTCTACCATTGAAAATTTCTAGGGGCCACCGAAGTTTTGGATCAAGCTGATATTTTTTACTTCACTTCATCCAAATGTTTTTATCTTATGAACATGGTGGATGAGAAATAAATATCACTTTGGGCACTGGAAAGATTTCAACGGTCGAAATCACTATTCCCACTGTTTCCAGTGGTATGGTTCACTTGGGCTTTGTATATGCTTCAATTTTAGGCTCAATGTATAAAATTACGTGAACAAATGTATGGACGGATTGGATAAACCGCACACATTCAAGGTGGACCACAACTGAGTTTACTCGGTACGATAAAAGCATACTGTGTAACTAGTACGCAATCCCATTTCCATCCGCCGAAGCGGATTACGCACTGTGTACTGAGTAAACTCTGTGGGGCCCACTGTCATTCATGCATTTCATCAAATCCGTCCATCTATTTTCCTATATAATTTTAGGGCTTTTGAAAAAAAATTAATCATATCCAAAGCTCAAGTGGACCACACCACCTGAAACAGTTTGAATTGAAGTCAACCGTTGAAAAGTTCTTGGGGGCCCACAAAAGTTTTAGATGAAGATGATATTTGTTTTTTCCATTCATCCATGTCTTTGTGATATTATGAACAGTTTGGATGACAAATAAACATCATTGGGGGCTGTATAAATTTTTCAACGGTGGAAATCAATACTTCCACTGTTTCCTTTGGTATAGTCTACTTGAGATTTTGATATACTTTATCTTTGGGCTCCACCCCTTAAATGATCTGAAAAAACGGATGGACGGCGTGGATGAACTAGATGGAGACGAATGGGCCTTACGGCGTTTACCCAGTAGGATAAGAGCCTACGTAACTCAGTACGCAACCCGACTTCCCCATCCACGCAGTTTTTCATCTTCCCTCTTCATTTTCGCGTCCATGGCTAAATTCATGCAGTCCGACCCACTTCCCCCCCCAAATCTCGTTCCGGAAGGAACGGTGAGTCGATCCGGCCTGATTCCTCGCCGGAATCTCTGAGAAAGAGGGAAGAAGGAAAAAAAAAAGAAGAAAATCACACTTACCTGTCGAATGGCCCACCTCCGATCACCGCTACAGCCAGGTACGCTCCGATTTCTTTCTTTTTTTTTCTAATTCAATTTTTTTTTTTGATTCTCTATTGCTCGGTTCTGAATTTTATGGTGCGTGGGGGTAGTTAGCTACAGTGGGACTCGTGAATCCCCTGCAATCCACCCGTGATTGTCCGTGCGTTGATGTCCGACAATAAAGGAGAGGAAATGACACGATATCGTCGATATTTCGTGCGATATCACCA
The DNA here is from genome assembly GCA_037074715.1 of Magnolia kwangsiensis. Taxonomy (NCBI): domain Eukaryota; kingdom Viridiplantae; phylum Streptophyta; class Magnoliopsida; order Magnoliales; family Magnoliaceae; genus Magnolia; species Magnolia kwangsiensis. The sequence goes on from CM073574.1 coordinate 104,357,310, forward strand.
ATAATATCGGCCGATATCTGGATTTGATATTTTTTGGTATCTTCCCGATGTTATCGCAAGTATATCGTCCCGCAGTGGGCCGATACCGATAATATCGGCCGATAGTATCGATACTTGAAACACTGGATAGGATTAAGAGATATTTTTAACATTTTCAATATTTTGTTGAAATATATGGTTAGGACTAGAAGTTAGGATGTGGAAGGTGTAGATGGATTCAGTTTAAGGGTTAGTGTGATGCTTGCTTTGCATGGACAATAACTAACCATCATATGCTATTTATTTGTATGAAGACTATAATATGGATATTATGCTTCTCTTTTGAATTCAATTTATGACGTATTCGACGATATAGAATTGAAGAAAATGATGAGATAGGCCAACAAACTACCAATCATAAACTAGTTGTGGTACGAAGATAATAGTATGTACATCTTGGTGCTCTTTGGATGCATTTTATTTTTTATTTTTTATTTTATTATTATTATTATTTTTTAATGTGTTATGTGATATTGAATTGAGAAGTGATTTTTTATTTTTGGTTGAAAACGTACAAGTGGGGTCCATCTTTTGGTACTCCAAGCCATACATTTGGTCGGCTCCATCATGGGATGGGCCATGCCCCAATATCTACTGATCAGATTATCCTAGCCATCAAATTTGTAGCTTGCAAATGGATTGCCTTAACATTTTAATTGGATGGTGTTGGATGATTATGATCATTGAAAGATTTTTTGAGGCATCTCTGATCCACGATGGGGCAACCGAGTAAATGGTTTGAATCACCAAAAGATTGTGCCCCTTGCACGATCTGTTGGGTTGATATTATTTGATTGAACACTACATATTCCTTTTTTATATTCATTTTCTATTTTCAGAATTATGAACTTATTCATCTCCATAACTAGTGTCCAATTTATTTGTAACTGCTTTTTTCCAGGTTGCTTTGCTAGACTATGGACAAGTTAAGCATCTCCCAGACGACCTAAGGCTCGGATATGCCAACCTCATTATGGCAATTGCTGATAACGACCCTATGAGGACAATACAGGGCTACAAGTACTAAATTTATCCTAGTCACTTGGGTGATTAGCTTTATAAAATGCTCAGTGGCCGTTGAGACCATTGTTTTAAATAGCTTATGCTACGTAGCGCGTAACTTATATAGCTCATGAAAATAGCTTAAATCACGCATAGCCTATGTTACATGTTAATTAACATACACTACACGATATGTATCGTATGTTAAATGCTATGTAGCTTACACTATAAATTATTTTTACCATTTGTTATCTGTTGATTTTGATGTTGTCTTCATCGATGAGTGGATCGGATTGATTTTTCATAGGAGGAGATCGTTATGGTGTGGCCCACCTTTTTGACTGATGTGATATTCTAGAAATCTGACATGTTGGGCGGAAAAACAATGGCTTTTATTTATGATGCAACTGCTGTATCTGATCTTTTCTACTTACGAGTTACGAATAAAGAGTTCAGAGTAGCAAAGTTACTTGATACTCTGTAGAGCACGGCACTTGATATGCAGGCACTACAAAGTTGTATATGTGATTGGCATACATCAACTCAAATTAAACCGACTAGATTATGAAATCCGCTTTCACCAAGTCACATTTCCAAAATCAGATTGGTGGAACAATCCTAACCCTTGATTGGTAGACACTTTTTGTTGTTGTTGTTGTTGTTGAAATAGACCATTGGATATATTTCATTTTTAACTATGAAATAAAATTTTGCCAATCTCATGGTCAAATAATCAAGTATGCGTGAATTTTGGTTCATGATGGTTGAATTCGATTACATGTATGCCACTCAATTCCGCGGTGCCTATGTATCATCCATCACATGAGTGAAGTATTAAAGTTTTTCTCGTTCAAGCATTTGGAAGTTACCAAAGAAATGACTTGAAATTTTCTGTAAAATAAATTTTAAGTGAATTAGAAATTGAAAATTGTTTTAAGTAATTAGGAACCAGAATTCTAATCCAGATTACCTTACTTAAGTTCTAACTGGTAATTATAAAATTTCAATTATGTTTTTCAATTCTTTCTACTGAAATTAGATATTTTATTAAGTTAAAAAAAATGATAACCAATTATTCACAAACCAACAAGATCTCCCAAACCCACCCTGGTTGGACGGTTCAACATTTGGATTGGAAAACTTGTACAATTTGGGCAGGGTGTACTCAAATACTAAGTTTTGCTTGGACCACCCCATTTTTTTGGGTGGTCTTGGTCCAAGCCAGTCCAACCGATCAGGTTGGTCTGGGTTTTAAGAAATTGACCCATGCAATAGTTTTATGTCATGCACAGGTCAAGATGTGCTACCAGGTTGGCACGTGAAACTGATTGATTAGGTGTTTGTCAAGCAGTTCTTTTTATTAAAATTTTAACCTTAGAACACATTGTACGGCTAGTTCCTCTCATAATATTTGAACTGTCCTTTGAATTCATCATAGAATGTGATGGCTGTGGGTTTTGAACTGTCATTAGACCTAACTGAATTAACTCCATTTGTAGGGACCTTGGCATACAAACCTCGAGCACATGTGCGGATGAGCAAAACGAAATGATGAAATTGGCCCAAACGATGTTTGATACAAAGCTTCCCCCAGGGGTAACTATGATGACACCATTTGCAGAAGAATCTTCGATTAAAAAAATTGCTGTTCAGGTATGCAGTGATTTACATAATCCATATCATTGTTCTCTCAGATTACGAAGTTCATTATGTTATTGTTCAAGATGTGTTGATTTTGTATGAGCTACTCATGTTTTGTGCTAATCATAGCCCCTTGTTTATGGTTGGTCAGCACTTCATTAGTTATGGTTAAAAGACTTGGCATCTCGGATGGATTCATTTGGTCCTGAGTTGAGTTGGGATTCGCCCGAGTTGGAGCTGAATCAGTTCAACTCGCTCAAGTCAGGTGTGACTTGGGTGGTGGGAGGGGGGTGATTCGTGGAATTGAAGCAGCTCGGGTCGTAATACGTCCAAGTCAACTTGGACAAGTCACATCAGACTTGTCCTAGTCGTAAAACCACGACGTTAGGATATCAGTTTGTTCATGATATCTCGTAGAAGCATTTGATTGTGGAAAGTAACGACAACAACGGCAACATATAACATTGCAGTGTATGAGTTAACTTACACAATTTACAAATGGGAGTGTGGCCTTATAACCATGGTTCAAAATATATCATCTGCTTTGTATTGGTTTGGTGGGAATTGATCTGAAATGGAACACTGGTACAACATAAATGGGTGACTTGCACTTCGTTGTGTCATACTCGTTCTAACTCGGATGATGCACCGGCTCAACAAGAGTCAACCAGGTACAATCTAAATGGGATGAGTCACACAGTGCAACTCGTCTGACACTTACAAAAGCAAGGGTGGGGTTTTCAAAACCTAATTTCACCCATCTTTCCTTCGTTTCAAAGGTTGGTGGAGCGAAATTATGATTTAGGAGATTTGTGATGCCCTTTGTTTCAAAGGAAACACATCCCAATCTCTGAAATCATGAACTTAAGTTACGTGGTAAGAGCCCATTTTGGTTTTTTCTGAAGAAAGGTGTATTTTGATGTTTTCATAGTCTTTAGTGGTTGTTTTAAGATCAAATCCTTCTTCAAATCATTGCCATGGGTTTGGACATAGACCTGTGGATTGATGATATATATATTAAATTCAAAGAGTTTGGAAAAAACGTTTTTATTCCTTTTCATTTGCTGTTTTTTAATCCTTTTATCCGACTATTTTATGATCATAATTTTCACATAGATTTTACCTAACAAGTGTTTTTTTTAGTAGTATTACATTATGAGCTTAAATGTGTTTTTGTGTTTTTAAATTTCTTTTTCTTTTATCTTGTAATCAAGCATGTCATTTACATACATTATTCTTACAATATGGCAGTGCTAGATCTCATCATATCATCATCTAAGCCTTATCCCAATTAATTAGGGTTGGGCACATGAATCTTGTTCCTCCATTCCACTCTATCAAGGGCCATACCTTCAGTTAGACCATAGTGTTAGATCTATGTTCTTTTTTAAAACTTGGTTTCCATCTTAAAAAAAAATATTCTGAAAAACACATTTATTATCATTTTTAATAATTGGTTCTCTATTATGTTTTGAATTGATAAATTTGTTTATAGTTTCATTTTTATGACAGTGTAACTTGCCACGTGAGAACTCAAGGAGTTTTAGGTATTTGAAAAATGTAGCCACGTGCTGCAAAATGGAAGTTCATCCAATTCATCCAATACATCCAATATTTATAGTTTAGTAGCGGGGCTAATGCAGGGGCATTTTCACACCAGGCTCGAGTGGAGTGGCTTGTGGGATACAGGGGCACATTGGAGTGGGCGGCCCATGTGAGGCAGGCCCCACCCGTGTGAGGTGAGTGGCTCGTGTTAAGCGGAACTCATGTGAAGTGGGGCCCACGAGGGGGGTTCGGTCGAGGTCCTAACCCATGGGATGTGGGGCCTGGGTTATGAGATAAAGGGATTGATTCACCATGCTCTATTAGTTTGAGTTTTTAGAATAAGTGGTTAATTATTATGCATCAAAAGCTTATTTGATATTGAGGCTTATCCAATACCTTGTTCATTTTTGTTTCTCAGTGTCAAAATTTTTCATGCAATTAGCCTCTATGGTATCATGTGACACCATCTTAAATAATGGTTGGAGGCTGCTGGAATGTCCTGAAGTTATAGTGGTTACAATAGTAAATGGGTACTCATGCAAAATTATCATACAGAGAAGGATGGGATGTAGTGAGATGTCTTTTCCATGCTATTCAAAATAATTACATTATGGTCATAACGGCTGTTACGTAATGATAATGGTGGTGCCTGTTACGTGATATGGGACCGAAACACCCACAGACCATAATGGGCTGGTAATGGCCTTTATGAGCCCGTAACGGGCCGATACAGGGTTGTAATTGGTACAAGCCCCTAATGGGCTAGTATTAGAGCTATACACGAGTTGAACCGAGTTGAGCTTGACACAGCTCGACTTAACACATTCACTAGCTAACCCTAGCTCAAACTCGGCTCGGCTCAGCTTGGTACGGTCAACAGCTCGGGCCAGTTCGAGTCAAGTTCGTGCCTGTGCTCCATTTTCTCAAACACATGAAATGCAACTTCGATCTCTCACAGTTTGCAAAACAACAACAATAATTTATAGGTATTTCATCAAACACTTAGTAAACTGCATCAAAATCAAGATTCAAGGGTAGTTTTATCATGTAATGTTTGTTCTTTTGGTAGTGATTTGTTTCATATTAATACCTTCCTCGCCACCGGTTGATCCCACGAAGAATGTATCCACCCGAAACAACACTTCGTTGAGTTATTTCATCAAACACTTGGTAAGAAAAATCAATATTAAAATAACCGAGTCACTGAACTAGTTCGATCCGAGTTTGATTCGAGTTGATGCTCGATCCGAGTCGATTCAAGCTCAGCCAAGCTTGAACTCGACTTGGCTTGAACTCAGTTTTGAACCGAGTCGAATCAAGCTTTTTCGAGTCGAGTCGAGTGAGTTAACTGAGCTAACTCGGTTCGTGTACAACTATAGCTAGTATAGGACCAATATATTATTTCTTTTCAAAAAATTTCCAATTACAGGCTCGTAATGGTCCTTATGGCAGCCGTTACAGCCATTAAGGCCTGTATTGTGATGCCCACAAGGTTGACCTTTACAGCTGTTGTTACCTTTATTGAATACCTTGGTCTTTTTCCTAATGAACCCCAATTGTTGTAGTATATTGAAATTGAGAGGTTCTCTCATTCAATATTTTGAATGTCTGACTCTATCTAGAAAATCATAGCAGCGTTTCCTCAAATATAGCCTAGCCTGATGATCCCATATTCTTTAGCAGTGGACCTTGTAAACTTAAGAATCTGGAGAATGTTTTTCTGTATTTCTTCAACCCAAAGGTGGGTTTAAATAACCACTCTACGAGACTATACAAGGAAGCTTATTTAGAGCTTCTCTATACATAGTATATTATAACTAATAACCTACACACAACCCCATATACACAATATTCTCACACCCCCTCTTAAATTGATGTGGGATAATAAACCACCATCAGTTTGCCACGAAGAAACCTATGATGGGATGAGGTCATAGTTTTGGTAAATAAATCAACAAGTTGTAGTTCTGATGTCACATGAAGAAGAGAAATGATTCCAGCTGTGTATTTTTCTCTCACAAAGTGGCGGTCAACTTCAATGTGTTTAGTGTGTTCATGAAATATTGGATTGGAAGCTAACTGAATCGCATTGAGATTGTCAACATATAATGGAGTCGGCAAAGGCAAATGAATCCTAAGATCTGTCAATAATCCCCGAAACCAAGTAATTTCACTACATGCCTCCGCCATTGCACGGTATTCGACTTTTGTGCTGGATCTAGATGCCGTGGTTTGCTTCTTACACTTCCAACTAACCAATGATTGTCCTAAGAAAACACAATAGCCAGTGGTGGACCGTCGTGAAATGGGACAACTTGCCCAGTCTGCATCAGAGTAAGCATGTAATTGTAGATCATGCGATGATGGAAAGAGAAGTGCCTGATTGAGGGTACCTCGAAGGTATTGAATAATGCGATGAACTGCCGTCACATGCAATGTGCAAGGTGCCTCAACAAACTGGCTAACAACATGAACTGCATATGAGATATCAGGACGAGACATAGTGAGATAGACTAATCTCCCCACCAGTTGTCTATAGGATGTAACATCTGAGAGAAGGTCTCCATCATCTTTTCCATACTTGACATTTAATTCCAGAGGAGTCTCACAGGTCTTGTTATCTGTAAGGTTTGCTAGCTTAATCAAATCACAAGTATACTTCCGTTGACTCATGAGGTAACCTTTTGTATTATGAGAGATTTCAAGACCCAAAAAATATGTTAACGGCCCCATATCCTTCATATGAAATGAGGAGTGAAGTAAAGATTTGAGATTGACAATTCCTAGAGCATCACTTCTTGTGATGAGAATATCATCAACATAGACCAATAAAACAACAAGACCTGAATCAGACTTGAGAATAAACAGTGATGAGTCATATTGGCTTTGAGAATAGCCCGTTGTGGTTAACACTCCATGGAAAATTTCAAACCATGCTCTTAGTGCTTGTTTGAGTCCATATAAAACTTTAGATAGCTTGCAAACTAAGCGTGGATCTGATGCAGGACATGGAAAATTAAATATGATATGCGAAATTTCAGGCTTAAGATCACTTTAGTTCAGAAATAATTACACAAATTCCATATCCCACATAAAAATCCAAACATTCAATTAAGGAAAATCTATGTGGGTCCAGGCCTATACATGATAAGGCTGATCAATAAGAATTATGAACCAAACGATACTCAAAGATAAGAAATAATCACCCACATGCATAGTAATCAGCCCCTAATCCAAGGGATTCAGAAATTCCAATTTGGGGAACCATAGGGTAAGAAAATTGGCAAATAACTTAGGGAAAACGTAATCTAGGTCTAGGATTCATAAAAAAAAACAGCTATGAGAGGATAAAAGAAGATAAAAACCTAAACTAAAAGACGATCCCGCGTGTGGACAACAACAATGGCCCAGACGCACGTGCATGTGATCACGGCCGCACGTGTGTGGGGCCCACTATTCAGAAAAAGGCCACCTTGGCCCTGGTCGGCCAGGGATGGACTCCAAAACCTCTAAATATCAGCTCGATCCGATATACGGTTTGTGCGTGGTGCTCCGTCGAAGTTTCAGCTCGCCGGTGGGTCGAAATCTGAAAATCTACTGTAATGAAGAAATTTGATGTAACAAAAGGGACGAATTCGAAGTATGGATGGTGGTGGAAGATGGAAAAGAAGATGATGGAGGATGGGGGTGAATCGGGGTCGATGTGGCTTCGCACCACGGTAGTTAACCCTTTGATGAAGGGAGGGCTTCGCACCCAATTAAGCTTCACAACTCAGAGAGCAGAAAAATAAAGCAGAAATTTTTTTATTAACTTCAATCAATCAAAAGAACTACAAGGGGTGCCTATTTATAGGAAAAATTCTATACCCTAAAACTCGCACAATGTCCGCAACTTATTACTTGGCGATGAAGTAAACTAAAATAAAAATCAAACAAAGAAATCTAAAGCGTTCACAATGTTCTAAATAATAACAATAAGCAAAATCTAAAATATGAAATCAATCCTACTAGTGGGCCACGATCATGAGATCCCATGATGGGCTTTTCTCGACTATCGGGCTCACTTTTTTTGAACCAAAAGTTATCTTCTAACTAAGAGGCCCTCCCTGGATGTCGCCATTGAGCCAAATCGATGATGGGGCCCTCTTTTTGCTTACGCACATGCGTAGGGGGTGGTGTGCGTGCACGTGTGCACATGATGTCCTCATCAATTCTCCACGGCTGCGAAGATTTCGCCACTGGCGAAATTAAACTCCTGAACCGATCCAGGATGTAAGGATCAAGTTTCTGAAGCTCCTCCTCAGTGAGCCATGTGCTGTCTGAAGCTTGGCGTAACTTCCATTTAACCAGGTACTTCTGAAACCCGCCGTCCGACGTTGAAACTATCTGATGGTCCAGGATATCTTTTATTTCCTCTTTGAGTGTGTGAAGGTTAGGTATGAGAGGTAAAGGTTGGGAAGAAAGGTCGGGAAGAGTAGGTATGAGAGGTAGAGGCTGAGAAAATAGGTCGGGACGGGTAGATATGGGATGTAGAGGCTGGGAAAACGGGTTGGGAGGGGTAGGTATGGGAGGTAGAGGCTGCGAAAATGGGTCAGGATAGGTAGGTATGGGAGGTAGAGGCTGGAAAAATGGGTCAGGACGGGTAGGAATGGGACGTAGAGGCTAGTAAAATGGGTCTGGAGGGAGCCATGGATCAAGGAAAAGGTTTAAGGAATCAAGATGGTTAGGCGAAAGGCTGGACAATGCATCAATGACCCCTTGAAATGTAACTAGATCCTCCACATTGAATGTGGAACTAATTCCCATGGAGGGTGGAAGATTTTTCATATACGCGTTGAGACCGTTTTGTTTTATAATTTTGAATGGTCCAGCGCTATACACGTGTAATTTTCGAACGACTCCCCGAGAGTACCGCTCTGGCCTGATGCGGATCATCACAGAATCCCTTACATTGAATTCCTGGAAACATTTATGTTGGTCTGCAGAAAGTGAGTAATGTTCATTACCAGTCATGATCTTCTGCCTGATTTCATGATGCCATGAATGAATATGATGCCCAAAAGACTCTGCAGGCTCTGATGGCCTATGGGACTGTGACATATGGACAAGATTAATAGGTTTCCTAGGTTTATAACCAGTAACGACTTCATAAGGATTGAGACCTGTGGACCTATCGATAGAACTATTAAACACAAACTCAGCTACAGGTATTATGATGTCCCATGTTCTAGTGTGCTCTATATCCCTCCTAGGGGAAGACTCATCTGGTAGATCATCAGGAACGACATCACGAAACTCATCCACTACCGGAATGACCTTAGTGGGTAACTCTACACTAGCCACTGGTGCACTCTCTCCAGCCACAAGGCCGCACATGTTGTTTCCCTCAAAATAGTGGTCTTGATGTCCCTCATAGGGTGGTGGTACGAGTGCATGCCCATGATTGATTTCTTGGCCACCTCCATTCATTGGTTTATCCTCCTGGCCACCTACCTGAGATTGGACGTCTACCCCAATGTTGGGATTTATCCCGGCGGAGGCCCTCAGTTGGGTAATGCGCGCATCAAATTGATCAAAGCGTAGGTCTATATATTGTTCATAGCGCTTATCCAAATACTCGATCTGCTGGGACAACTTATTTAGTGACTCTTGCAATTGTTCCATGTTAAGTGTAGGGTGTCATCCAAAATTCAGCAATATATATCAAGGACTACGGTTTTCTAGCAACTATATATGATGGACTGGATGCATAAAGGACTCAAACAAACTAAACCCTACATATGTGGTGAATTCCCCACAAGACCCTAGGCTCTGATACCAAATTTGATGCAGGACATGGAAAATTAAATATGATATGCGAGATTTCAGGCTTAAGATCACTTTAGTTCAGAAATAATTACACAAATTCCATATCCCACATAAAAATCCAAACATTCAATTAAGGGGAATCTATGTGGGTCCAGGCCTACACATGATAAGGTTGGATCAATAAGAATTATGAACCAAACGATATTCAAAGATAAGAAATAATCACCCACACATGCATAGTAATCAGCCCCTAATCCAAGGGATTCAGAAATTCCAATTCGGGGAACCGTAGGGTAAGAAAATTGGCAAATAGCTTAGGAAAAACGTAATCTAGGTCTAGGATTCATAAAAAAAACAGCTATGAGAGGATAAAAGAAGATAAAAACCTGAACCAAAAGACGATCCCGCGTGTGGACAGCAACAATGGCGTAGACGCACGTGCGTGTGATCACGGCCGCACGTGTGTGGGGCCTACTATTCAGAAAAAGGCCACCTTGGCCCTGATTGGCCAGGGATGGACTCCAAAATCTCCAAATATCAGCTCGATCCGATGTACGGTTTGTGCGTGGTGCTCCGCCGAAGTTTCAGCTCGCCGGCGGGTCGAAATCTGAAAATCTGCTGTAATGAAGAAATTTGATGCAACAAAAGGGACGAATTCGAAGTATGGATGGTGGTGGAAGATGGAAAAGAAGATGATGGAGGATGGGGGTGAATCGGGGTCAATGTGGCTTCGCATCATGGTAGTTAACCCTTTGATGAAGGGAGGGCTTCGCACCCAATTAAGCTTCACAACTGAGAGAGCAGAAAAATAAAGCAGAAATTTTTTTATTAACTTTAATCAATCAAAAGAACTAAAAGGGGTGCCTATTTATAGGGAAAATCCTATACCCTAAAACTCGCACCATGTGCGCAACCTATTACTTGGCGATGAAGTAAACTAAAATAAAAATCAAACAAAGAAATCTAAAGTGTTCACAATGTTCTAAATAATAACAATAAGCAAAATCTAAAATATGAAATCAATCCGACGAGTGGGTCACGATCATGAGATCCCATGATGAGTTTTTCTTGACTATCGGGCTCACTTTTTTTGAACCAAAAGTTATCTTCTAACTAAGAGGCCCTCCCTGGATGTCGCCATTGAGCCAGATCGATGATGGGGCCCTCTTTTTGCTTACGTACATGCGTAGGGGGTGGTGTGCGTGCACGTGTGCACATGATGTCCTCATCAGGATCCTTGGACTTATAACTGGAAGGTTGCTTCAAGTAAACTTCTTTGAGATTCCCATGGAGGAAAGCATTCTTGACATCGAGTTGATTGAGTTGCCAACCTTTAGAAGAATTAATAACGATCAAGAAACAGACCGTTTTCATTTTTCCCATTGGAGCAAATGTCTCATAATAATCAACTCCATAATCTTGTTTATAGCCCCGGGCACTAGCCGAGCTTTGTATCAATCTAAGCTCCCATCGGATTTTAATTTTACAGTATATACCTATTTGTTGCCGATCACTTGCTTCCCCTTAGGTAACAGAACCAGTGTCCAAGTAGCATTCTCCTCGAGTGTCTGAATCTCATCATCCATGGCCTTTACCCAACACGGTTGTGTATATACCTAAGAATAAGAAGTAGGTACAACCAAAGAATCTATTCCAGAAAACAAAGCATGATGAGAGGCAAAAAGATTTAATCGACGGGGAGGAACAGATGGACGGCTAGAACGACGTAATTGGATCATAGTGGAAAGTGGGACAGTTACCTACGCTGTAGGAGAAGAGGACACATGATCGGAAGCAGGAGCAGATGAGGGAGAGGACCTAAGAGAGATACGCTTCACATGGCGTTGGTAGACTTGCAAAGGAGGGGTGGGAAGAGGCAGGGAATGATTTTCTTCAAATGATGACATATGAGAAATGGAACATGGAACAACGGTAACTGAAGGAGATGCATGGACAACTTTATAGTATAGTAAATTTTCAAAAAATGTGACATGTCTAGACACACGAACACGATGAGCACATGGATCATAACAACGATACCCTTTCTGATGCTCCCCATATCCGAGAAATACACATTTAGCTGTCCTGGGACCGAGTTTATCCTGTTCTCCTTCGAGAAGATGAACAAAAGCAATGCATCCAAACACTCTTAACTGACTATAATTTGGATCTTTATCATGAAGGAAGAACGTGGGAGTTTTCCGGTTGGCCAATACATTGGAAGGTAATCGATTGATCAGATACATGGTTGTTGATTTTGCTTCAGCCCAAAGAAATTTTGGAACACGTGCATATTCCATGATGGTAGTTAATACCTCAGTAATGTGCCGATTCTTTCGTTCTACTACTCCATTCTGCTTCGGTGTGTGAGGACACGTTCACTGATGTATAGTACCATTTGAACTTAGAAAAGTCTCAAATTCAGAAGGCATATATTCTCCCCCAGAGTCAGACCGTAGAATTTTAATTTTCTTTGCAAATTGGGTCTCCACATATGAGGAAAATTGTCTGTAACATGAGAATGCTTCAGACTTATGCTTCATGAAATAAATCCAAGTATGCCTTGAAAAGTCATCCACAAAAATGATGTAATACAACGAACCACCAGGAGCCATGATGGGAGATGGACTCCAAACATCAGTATGAACGAGATCAAACAAATTCTGAGTACAAGAGTTACTCAATGAAAATGGCAATGCAGTAGATTTACAGACTTTGCAACTAACACAGTTCATATCAATGGAAATGGAACTAATATTGATTTCATCATTTAAAAGACCAGATCTAAATAAGAAAGGCATATTTTTAGAATTTGGATGTCCTAAACAACTATACCAAAGTTTCCAGAATTTATTAGCAAAAGAAATATCATGAGAAGATGGAAGAAAGAAACAACGCGATGAGACAACTCCGGGATCGAACTTCAAAGTTAATAACCTTCCGCTCTTATGGCCCTTCCCAATCAGTTTGTTTCCAAATCCTGTATGAAACAACCAGACCGAGAAAACAGAACCAAACAGTTATTTTCTACTAGTTGAGCAACCGAAATCAAGTTAGCAGATAATTTAGGAACATAAAACACTTTAAGAAGGAAGAAATTGCGAGATGATGAAGGTGAGACTTTCAAGGACCCGATATGAGAGATAGGTAAATGGTTCCCATCCGCAGTGTAGATGGAACCCATTCCTTTATAGGGGACACAATCAGTTAGACAAGAAGGGTCACCGGTCATATGATTAGATGCCTTTAAGTCAATAGTCCAAAGATTTAGAGGATCAATATTACCTATCGAACCTAAAGAACCCATCGCTTGAAGGATTCGTTGAATTTGTTATGGGGAAAGTAGAGTATGTTGCATTGATGAGGCCATAGATGAAGAGTCAGACTTCTCAGAAGAGGGAGCTAGAAATGCACGTCCATGTCGCTAGTAGTGAGGACAAAGGGGAGGGCGAGTCAGCCAATTGGCTATATCATGTCCTTCTTGTTTGCAGTAGTGACAAAACAGAGTACTTGGTCCAGAGGGTTTCAGATTTGCTTTCTTGTTGGGACAACGAATATCCACATGACCGAATCCATTACATTCAAAACATTTAACTTTCGACATGTCTCTTGACTTTGCCGAATAATTGCGAGTAATGAAGGCAGCATCAAGAATTGCATCAATTTACTTGTGTCGCGAAGTATCTTTACTGTTTCTACTGCCACAGCGGGGATAACTGGATCCATAAGTTGAATCTCATGCCAAAGGGAGGTAAGTTTAAAATAGAAATCTTGTATACTTAGATCTCCTTGTTCTAATTTTGACAGCTCATACTCTACTTGATAGCGACAGGCATGAGTTGATTGTTGATAACACATTTTCAAATGAGCCCATATTTCGGATGCAGTCTCGAATGACGTGAGGTTCATTGCAATGTTGCTCTCAACACTATTAAGGATCCAAGTGACCACCTTCGAATTATTTGTGGTCCAAGATAGGAGTTCCTTTGCATCTTTGGTTTTCCCATAGAACCATCTACATAGCCGTAGAGGCTCTTTCTTGCTAAAAAATGCTTGAATTGAAATTGCCACAAGGAAAATTTTTTCCCATCCAACCGAACATGGATAGTTTTGATCAAGGTGTCCTGTATCGGTATCGGTTGGCGTAACGGTGACATCCAAAACCGATACGGATACGGGGGCGTAACGGCGATACGGGGGTGTAACGGCTTGTAACGACGCAAAATTTTTTTTTTTGCCAAAAAAATATGAAAAATATGGATTAAATCCGGAATATTCTAAGCATTCCAAATATGCATTCATTTATAAAATGGAACATGTTTTTGGTGGTGTAACGGTCCACTCTTTGGTGAGAAGTTGTATCGGACTGTCTGATGAATTTATGAACCAGATAACTTGAATTTGACTACAAAATTCATATATTTAACTTTATAACTATCTACTACCAATGATAGATATATTAGAATGAATGTAATATGAAAATATCTTACATTAGGTGTTTGCAATTATTTTTGAGGAATTTCTCGAACATAGCTGTGCACGTGACTGTGATTCCTATCTATGACCTGTCATCCTTAAGTCAAGAATATTAAAAAAATAAATTAGTAGTGTCTGATATACTCCCCCGCAACTTGATTAAGGATTACTTGATTGGTTGTCAGGGGAGCTATTTTAAATACAAGTTCGGCAGTGTCAAGTGTGTGCATGGCTTCTTACAATAATACTGCTGAGCTGTCTGTTGCAAATACTTACCTTAATACAAATATATACTCACAATCACAAGTCACCACCAAAATGAAAATCTGCTTTTTTGTGGTTGCTCGACCTCCACATCATCGTCATCGTCACCATCAGGTTGAGGCTGTCCAATAGGTGGTGCTGCATATCCATAATATCCAGTGCCAGAAGGAAATACTAAATCAACGAAACCAGAGGATGACTGATCCTGATTGGGCAACGACTCAGACCCCGAGTAAGGATATCCACCAGTGCCCGTCGAATAGCCATATTGGTACCCATACTCAGGCTGTTGAGAATCTTGAGATTGAGAGTACGTCTGCTGTGATGAGTAACTTGGATTTGGATCTGGATATCTATAATCATATGAATATTGATCGGGAGGACTATTCCAACGTGAATGTCCTGGAACAAGCTCAGTATAACCACTACAATCATAATCCAATTGACCATAAGAATATCCATCATAATAACCAAGACCATGAGCTTGCTGATGTTCTGGACCTCTCGGACCCGGTGCACCACTAGATGTACCCTCCTCCTGCTGCCTGTATCGTGACTCAGTACACTCATAAGTCCGACCTTGTATACTACCTCATCGATGTTCGTCGACATCGTGATCTGTAGACGGCGGCTGTATAGGGCACTGGGCAACACCAGAAGTGCCAGCACCAGGGGCAGGGGAGTCATCGCCATCATCCGACACGGACACGCTACCACTGCTCGTACTCTTTTGTTGATTTTGAGCCGTTTCCGTACGTGGCATAAACGCTGCCCCTCTTACTGGGTCCAACACATCTGCACGACTCTCTTGTTGTGCTCTGCGTATTTCTAGGCCATCAATTTTCAATTCTTCACTATCCTCTTCAATTTGCTTTTTCCTTGTTTCCAACCAAGGTAGAAGTGGGTTATCCTCATCATAAATATTGTCTAAGTTTATTGGACAGTAGTCTCCGTTATCGGTAGCTGTAATGCTCCTATGATGTCGTTGCATTCTTAGTTTTATATTATAGTGCATGAAGACAAGTCTATCTAATGTTTTAGTCTGTCATCTATTCCTATTCTTTGAATGAATGAGCGCAAACCAACTCCAATTCCTTTCGCAGCTAGAGGAAGATGTTGTTTGGCTCAAAACTTTTACTGCAAGTTTTTGGAGAGCCTTCGTACTCTCTCCGAAATTAATCCACCATTCGGCCGGTTGCAATCTAGATACTGCATGCTGTGCAAGAGCATCTCCAAAACTACCAAGGCGATTTCCAACTGTATCTAATTCATTCAACGCCTTTATTTGCAGATCTAAGTCAGGTTCTAATCTCTTTATCACATTTTTTAGCCCGACACGAACTTCATCATTCACAACAAATGATTGGGCATATTTATACCTAGGATTTAGGTGATAACCTTCTGCATGAAGATCGTGATGGAGTTGTTTTGTCCATCTCCTGTCGATCATCTTCCAATAAGTCTCCCAACTTCTATAATCACGTTGAATTGCAAGCTTTGCCTTATCCATGACATCACATAGGAAGCCCATGGTAGGTGTTTCATCGATTTCAACAAGACAGAGTACCCTCATTAGTGGCTCCATCACCTTTAGGATCGCCTTGACCTTCTTCCAATATTTGTTGTCCCGTATGGTGTTCGTAACGTCGACCGGTGTCCCTGATGTCTTCTTCCCATGTTTTGTGTTGAGCCATTGTCGGAAAGCAAACATCTCACTCAACTCTCCCCTATGCTGGAATAAACTCTCTAATGCTATAAAGTTTGTTGCGAATCTAGTCGCCACAAGCCTCAACAACTCTCGTCCTTTCGTGAACTTTCTCATTATTGCGACTACTTGATTATGGTTGTAAATAAACGACATCACTTCTTTTTCCCTTTCAACCATTTCCTTAACATTCTTCTTCTTCCCAATATCTTCCAATATAAGATCAATACAATGGGCAGCACATGATGACCAAAAAAGATGTTTTCTCTTATCCATCAACATATGTCCTGCAAGCTTATATGATGCTTCATTATCTGTCACGATCTGCACTACATTCTCCTCTCCAATCTCATCCACAACTTTATCCATTAGGCCCATAATATAAAAAGAATCTTTTGTTACTTCTGAGGCATCAATTGACTTGTGGTATATAGTTCCTAAGTGGCAGTGCACCATGAAGTTAATCATGATACGTCTGGTTGGGCCAGTCCAACCATCACACATGATCGTGCATCCTCTGGCTTGCCATACAGGTTTAAAGGTAGCCACGTATGTTTTCACATCCGCATACTCTGCATCTGTCCATTTTTCCCTAATCTCCTTAGTCGTGGGAGCTTTTATTCATTCACCTGCTTTTGCTGCTGCATCAATTACCACCTGCCAATATGGAGAATTGGCCGCGTTAGGAGGTATGTTGGCATGTATAAATAATTTTGCTTCTGCTCTACCTAATTTCTCAATGGAAGTTCTACTCCACATTTGTTTTATCTTCTTTTGTTTAGTTGATTCTTCCCTAAACAGGATTGGATCAATAGAGGGTCTCCTAGGCTCATTTACTTCTTCATCCAAATGTATAGGGGCATCACGTGAAGATGTCTGTCGTCGGCTCCCAAATACACGTCGTAACCTACCAAACCTACCCCTTACCCTCAGTCCCACCTGCAGAAGCAGTTGCACTTTCAGTTGCACTCACTGTCCCACTCCCACTCCCACTCCCACTGCCCCCCCTGTATCACGCATTGATCCATGCGTGCTAAACATGCGGCGACGTTTTTTCTCTTCACGAGCTACACGCACGCTCTCTCTCCTAGCTATAGTTAATTCCCAATCTGAATCTTCGTCAGAATTAATAATATCTTCATCACGAACGCCCATATATTCAAGACCAAACACCTCCTATCGAGCTGCTTCTAAAATATCATCTTTCTTCTTTTGTACAGCAACACGTTTACCCTTCGACTCATCCAGACTAGCTTGCATTAAAAGCATTATCTCTTTCGGTACTCTGACAAATGGCGCAACTTGACCCTTTCGATGTGCTAAATGTTGTTTGAGACGGGTAATTCTATTAGACACTAGTCTATCACAATACTTGCACTTCATTTGGTGCCTAGTACCACCAACCCTCTCACAATGTTGCCATCCAATATCCTCACTTGTTATTGGCCAGACCCAGACATTTCTTTAGGTTTAGGATATGAGTATGAGTGTATGACCTATGTTAATAAAGATAATTTTATGTTCTAACTAAACCCTAAGAAGCTCCAAAACCTGTCCATTATAAGCAAATAAAAATATAAAGTCACTAATTCGAAAATACAAAAAAAAATATTTATAAAATGACACCACAAATCTGTAAAATGCACATTAACATGTTCTACTATGATTAACACATCATATGACATCATTAAAACAACAAAACAACCATTAAAAATTGATTTTTTGAATTTTAAAAAAAGGGGCCAAAATTCATGCGTAAATAGAAAAAAATATAAAATGGCACCCCAAATATGTAAAATACACATTAACATGTTCTACTATGATTAACACATCATATGACATCATTAAAACAGTAAAACAACCATTAAAAATTGATTTTTTGAATTTTCAAAAAAAAGGCCAAAATAAATGCGTAAATAAAAAAAATATAAAATGGCACCCCAAATCTGTAAAATGCACATTCACATGTTCTACTATGATTAACACATCATATGGCATGATTAAAACAGCAAAACAACCATTAAAAATTGATTTTTCGAATTTTAAAAAAAGGGGCCAAAATTCATGCGTAAATAGAAAAAAATATAAAATGGCACCCCAAATATGTAAAATGCACATTAACATGTTCTACTATGATTAACACATCATATGACATCATTAAAACAACAAAACAACCATTAAAAATTGATTTTTGAATTTTCAAAAAAAAAGGTCAAAATAAATGCGTAAATAAAAAAAATATAAAATGGCACTCCAAATCTGTAAAATGCACATTAACATGTTCTACTATGATTAACACATCATATGACATGATTAAAACAACAAAACAACCATTAAAAATTGATTTTTTGAATTTTAAAAAAAGGGGCCAAAATAAATGCGTAAATTAAAAAAAATATAAAATGGCACCCCAAATCTGTAAAATGCACATTAACATGTTCTACTATGATTAACACATCATATGACATGATTAAAACAAGAAAACAACCATTAAAAATTGATTTTTTGAATTTTTTAAAAAAAGGGCCAAAATTCATGCGTAAATAGAAAAAAATATTAAAAAAATATTAAATGGCACACTAAATCTGTAAAATGCACATTATCATATTCTACTATGATTAACACATCATATGACAATGATTAACACATCATATGACATGATTAAACAGCAAAACATATTAAAAAAAGCAAATACCTATTTTTGACAAATTTCTGAAAAATGGCCCACCAAGCTTTGATTCAACCAAATCCATAATATAATGTATTTTTGTCCCAAATACCTTGCCAAGGTTGGTCGAAATTACTATTAGAAGGAGTGAAAAACAGTTTGAAAGCAAGAAGTTTGGAAAAAACAGCAAAAAAAGTCCTTAAAACGAAAAAAAAAGGAGCCGTTTTCTGACCGTTACGGGTCAGTAACGGACCGTTACGGTCCGTATCGGGCCGTATCGGCCGATACGCATACAAAAAATGGTAACGGCCAATACGACCCCGAATCGCGTATCGGCCATCACCGTTTCCGTTACGTATCGGCCGATATGGCCGATACGTAACCGATTCCGCACACCTTGGTTTTGATCTTATCGGAGGGATTCATACATGTCATAAGAAAGAAAAACCACGAAGAAGAAATGTACCACTGATTTCTGGTTGAGCAGGACCGGATCTGATGAGCAGAGGTAGAGCTGCTGTCGTCGATGGAGAATAATTGACTTGATGGGTTCAACAGATCTCAGATCAATGGATCCAGATGTGAAGACAGAGGTTGCGAGCTAGAGATGGGTTTCAATGGATCTGAGAAATTGGGAGCTGTTGCTGAATCTGCTGCAGCCTGCAATGGATTTGGAGGGGCTGTCAAAATCGATGGGGGCCGCTGGAATCTCGATGGGGGCCACTGGAATCTCGATGGGGGCCGCTGGAATTGATGGGGGCTAATGGAATCTCGATGGGGGCTGCTGGAATTGATGGGGGCTACCAGTCGTGAAGCAGATTCAGAAACCTCGCTCTGATACCATGTAAACTCAAGAATCTGGATAATGTTTTTTTGTATTTCTTCAACCCAAAGGTGGGTTTAAATAACCACTCTACAAGACTATATAAGGAAGCTTATATAGAGCTTCTCTATACATAGTATATTACAACCAATAACCCATACACAATCCCATATACACAATATTCTCATAGACCTCATGCACTTACTAGTGATTGATGGCTCAATTGAATTTAACAGCCACACAATCACTAATTGATTCCAACTTTCCAATCTACGTCAACTAATTTTGGTTCTTTACTAGGTGGAGAAAAAGTGTATCCATGGTCCCACAGCCTTTTCCCCTACATGATCCAATTTAACTCTATGGACTCATGAGAAACTATTACTGAGTTGGATAACATGACGGGAACTGATTAAGTTGTAAGTAAAATCTGGATTGGTTACTCCTCTTGTAGACACTAACAACTTACCCAAAGTGAATCTGATAATATCATCTAAGCCTCATCACAACCAAATTGAATCCCATATGAAAAAAAAAAAACTCAAGCTCAAGCTCAACCTAGTAGATGAGCCACACTCAAGGCCTATGAACAACATCCTGAGCTAAAAAATCTGCTTCAACATTGCCGTAGCTTTTACTGTGATACAATGAGACGCTTTGGCTCACCAATCCAAAGAGCTGGAGTTGTTAGTACCTGCCAGAGAAGAGAATGGTATTCTAACCCCTCTTGTCCGTCTCAGATAGCTCTGCACAGCCACTCTCTTCCAAGCGTTTCCCTAGTGAGCATCTTTGGCAGTTCAATTTGAGGATGCCTCTTTAAGGTCTGACCAACACAAATATGGTAGTGGGCTGTCTTCTTGAACCCTTCTCCAACCCCATCCAACCATGCAAGAGATTGCTTCCTCAACCTTACAAAACCCCTTCTCACAACAACCATGTGAGCACCCTCTTATTAATGCTTTCGACCACTTCGACCTCCTCCCCCCTTTCTTTCTGAATCCCTGATTGGTCCCCTCCTTCCGTAATGAATAAAGGGTAGCCACTAGGCTAAGATTCCACCATGAAAAACTTTTTGCTAAGCCACTTCATACCTCTGTCTCCAATAACCGATTAATTGATCACAAAAATGATCCCAAATAGAGCATCTTCCTCATCGACATGTATTAGTGAAACTAAACTAGATGAATAAATGGTCCACAGATTTGAAATCCTTTATACACATAACAATAAGGTGCTAACAATTGGAAGGAACAAGGTGCTAACAGTTGATAATCTTCGTAGGAGGGGGATGGTGTTGCCGAACGTATGTTTGATGTGCATGCAGAATTATGAGATGGTGAATCATCTTTTTCTTCATTGTCCTTTTGCTAGGGAAGTATGGGATAAATTTCATGGGTAATTTGGAACATGTTGGGTTATGTCAGCGACTCAGAATCTGTAGAATGCTTTTTCCAAGCATGTTTCGGAAGAGGAATTGGTAAAGGGAAAGCATAATGAAAGTTACCGTTGCTAGCAGGAATTTGGGCCGTGTGGGAGGAAAGGAACAATAGATGCATTCAGAATCAAAGAAGAAGGGCAGTCTATGTCTTCAAAAGAGCTTTAGCAAATGTAATGGAAGGGCAAATGGTTGTAAAGGTTTAGGGTAGTTTCCGTTTTCATCTTTCTAGTTTTTCCCTTTTGTACATTGTATTCTTTTGGCTTCAGTCTATTATAATAAATCATCGCCTATATATATGTATATACGGTGATCAAAATATCAGTATCGAATTACGTATCGCATCCTTAGGATACAAATATGTATCAGTTATCGCACGGGATGTATTGTTTGTATTGGGTAATTTATCGCACTTTTTGGGAAACATGGGGAAACATTGGGAAAATTGTTGAATTTTTCAATGAAACTTGAGGGATTGTTAAAAAAGACCCTAATACACACTTTTAAATCATAACATCTCAAAAAAGAAGTGCACATAATAAGTTTCCTTTGTCTAGGGTCCTAAGCTATGTGTTGTTTGAATGAACTAATGCAGTTATATTCAAATTGAATGCATAACATTTAGAGTGAATGTGATGATCATTTTATCAAATATTGCTAAATACTTCGAAATTAGTTTCAATTGACAGCTGCTTGAAGGGAAATTTCGAGAAAAAATTAATGTTTTAATAAATAATATTTTATTAAAAATAATTTTTATTTTTCAAAAATTGACAAGGACTTCACAAATCAGCAAATCGGCTCTCATACATGCTTGATCTCATGTTTTAAGTGCAACATTGTAAACATCTCATGTTTTAAGTGCAACACTGTACGCAATTTGAGAGAAATTGGGGAAATTTCAATTTTTAAAATTAGAGTGTATATGATCATTGTTTCATCAAATACTTTTAAATACTTCGAAATTTGTCTAAAAAAATTTATAACTACAGGGTGTCCCCGCCCCCTTTTAAGGTGAGATTATTCCCCACGGATGCACACAATCACCCGCCAACCATGTGCATCGGATAATCCACGGGGACGGGAATCGAAATTAGTCTCAATTGATAGCTTGTTGAAGGAAAGTTTCGAATGAAGGAAAGTTTAAAAAAAAAAACAAAACATGGGAGAACATGAAGAACCAATGGATATCGAAATCAAAGCTCCAACTCCATGATTTTTCATGGAAAACATGAAGAACCAATGGATTTATAACCATTTGACATTGATTTAACATAATTTCAATAAAAAAAAGGAATCGAAAATTAAAAATGCTCGTTGGATTGAACATGTGGGATATATCAGCACTAACTATGTGTAGTGTTTTAAATATCGACGATATCAGCCTCCCACGATATATCTCGTATCCTACCTGTGCGATAAGAAACGCATAGGTAGTGGTGATATATCCCACCTATTCGATCCAGTGAGCATTTTCGATTTTTGATCCATGTTTTTGTTGTAAATCACGTTAAACTAGTGTCAAATTGTTACAAACATATGATTCTTCATATTTTCCATTAAAAATCATGGATTTGGAACTTCGATTTCGAGATTTAGGGGAGATAGGTCAACTTGTGGAAATTTGGGAAAAATAAAAAATTCTCTATTTCTCGCAAATTAGTTACAATCTTTGTATCCAAACACCAAATTAAACATGTATGTAACCTGATCTAGTGATTCTTCTTTTGCTTTTGAATGTATTGCTTGTGTTTCCATACATGTCTTCTTACGTTTATAAATATATGAATAAACTTTGAATATACTTACATCAATTAAGTTGGAAAGCGCATATATTAGGACCCCATACAAGGAAACCCTTATTATGTGCAATTTTTTATTTTATTATTATTATTATTTTCTAATGTTTTGATTTCTAAGTGTGTATTGATGTCTTTTTCAACAATCCCTGAAGTTTTATTGAAAATTTTGACCAATTTCCCAACGTTCCCATGTTTCCCAACAATGGCGATACATTACGCGATACAACCGATATATCCCATGCAATAACCGATATGTATCCCTATCCCAAGGGTACGATACATTACGCGATAACGATATTTAAAACATTGCTTGTGCATTTCGTATCGCATAGGTGGGATATAAGATATATTGTGAGATATTTCAGCTGATATCGTCGATATTTTAAACATTGTGTATATATATAACAACACTTGATGATTATCATTTCTATGCTACAAAGATGATCAATCATAAGAAATTTATCGCATCTCACCAGCCACCCAAGAGCCAAAACATGTGGAGGTGTTGGTAAGAACCATAGGGAGGCCATTAAGGGTTAGTACCTTAGACATTTCCCATTAGGTAAATAATTATCATTTTGGGTATAGGGACATGTTTGAAACTCAACACACTGGTCAAGGCGACAATCTTTCAACCTACGAGCCAATTATTCTCCCCCGTTATCAAGATGAAGGATCTCGATTATTGTACTATATTGAGTCCTCATTATCTTTAGTTCACATATGATATGATCATTATAATAAATATTGAGTCCTATATCATTAAAGACATTCTTTGGTGTTTTAAAGTTTTTTCAGCCCTTACTAACTCCAAAAAGTGTTATTCATAGTGTAGCTATGGAATCGAGGATTGTGGCCAACTTGGTAAGGTTTCTTGGGTCAAATCTGGCCTCTCTGTTCTTAAAATACTTGAGGCTTCTGTCGGGGTCATTCCCTACTCCATTTGAGTTCTGGTAATTGAAAGGTTTGAAAAGAGGCTTGTGGCTTGGAAATGATATTTTCGTTCCTTTGTAGGTCACATTATGCTCATCAATTCTATGCTTGCCAATCTTCCAACATATTATCTGTCTTCTCAAATTCCCAGCAAGGATTTCCAAGAAGCTTGAGAATATGTAATTTTCTATGGGAGGGAAGAGGAAATAGCTGTAAATATCCACTTTTGATTTGGGAGGACATCCAAAAACCTAAAGATGAGGAGGGTATTGCAATTGGAAGAATTAGAGATAATAATCGGACCTTTCTATCTAATGAGGGTGAGGTTTTGGCAGCAAACAAGGATCTTTATGGAGGAACATAATTTCTAGCAACTATGAGGAAAAGGAATAGGATAGGATTCCTATTGGAGTTAGAAACAGAAGGACTCTTTTATGTGGAAGATATTTCAACTTTTAGTGACATACCAAGAGGCGTGAGAAAAATCTTTGTTGGTGGAGTGAGATTTAGAGTTGGCAAATGATGATAGAACCAAATTCAGGGTAGTCATGGGTTGGGGTTACTGCCTTTCTGGATAGATTCCTCAACTATTCTTGCTCGCATATAGGAATATCCTTATCAAGGATTGCTAGGACATATTGGGTGAGTAGTGTGGAACTAAGAAGCCTTTTGGACTTCAAAAACTGCTGTGCTTTCATAGTTGCTTTACATTCTCAGAGGTACTTTCCTCCCCTCCAACAAGAGTGATGAAAGGATCGGTCCCATCATCTCTTGGGACCTTTTAGCAAAGGGGTTCTTTAAGACTCATATCCCTGCAAATCTTCCTAGGCCACCATGTATTAAAGTTTGGTACTTCAGCTCCTCATGCTGAAGCGTTTTCTTGGACAAAGAAATCCTCTCCTTCGAAAATTTAAGAAAAATGACTCTCCCAAGTGTGTGCTTTCGACAAGGAGATGGCGATCTCTTTCTACATTGCGAGTTTCGCACTGGAAATATGTGTTCCTTCTTCATGCTTTTCGAGGTTTTGTGGATGCTTCTGAATTCTGTTAATGATTGGGTTGGTCTTTCAGTCTGTTTAGGCCAAGAGGAAAAGTTACACTTACATGTGGTCATGTGGGATATTTGACGGAGTATCCTGCTTGATTACCCATGTTAAAGAAAATTAAGTCCAATATGGTGACTTGGGCTTTGTTGCCGAGGAGTTTAACGGCATCTTTGTGGAAGACCTCTATAGAAATTTGTGGATTTTTTTTTTTATTATTTTTTTAAATGTGTTGCTGCTGTTTAAATAAGAAATTTTTTTATAAGATGTTTCTTCTACCTTTAATTGGAACTGGAGTCCCATCAACTATTCTGCTGGTATCACGACTGAGAAAAAGTTGATACAGTGAAAGAAAGATCCAACATACCTGTCACGTGATCCATGGCTTCTGAATCAATACTCACAAGGAGTGCATGGAGGAGAAGACGCATGATTTGCAGAAACAAATGCACCTGTCCAAACCAAGTGAGACTTTGGGAAGAAACTTCTGTTATCTTGATTAGTTGGACGGTGAGCTATATATATATCAAGTAACTCCTTGCATATGCAACGGATAAGATTGAGGTACTGTTACTCTAATATGGTCGGCTATAATGTGATGAACAACATTTACATGCATAAGCACAAAAACATCTGCATATACATGAATCTGCATCCAAACATAGATACATAAGAATGTTCATGTTGCACATTTTGGGTGTTTTGGGACACCCAAATAAAGCTGGATTTGTTTGCTTCATGCTGATTTATTCCATTACATTCTATATCGTTTTCATTTCTGTTTTTAGACTTTTCCGGAGGAGCTATTTTCAATTCTCCGAACAGTGCATCTCTTGAGAGGACTGAGTGTTGGTCTGGGCATAAACTACTCGTGTGCCGAACAATGGAAACCTATTGCAGAAGAAGCTTTATATGCAGCTGGAAGATTAAAAGGTATGTCTCTCTCCATCTCCTATTACATTTCAAACTGCCATGTGCAGATTCTGTAACTTTCGCATTCCTTTAATGTTTCAGATAAGGATCCCAATGTACGTAAACGCGGCTTCTTAAGAAGAATATTTTGGAGAAATTGATGGGCATTGTGACTGGTAGACCTAGACGATTTGAATGTTGTTGCTTCTGTAATTGATGTACGCCCTCAGCAATATTTTTGGTGGTGAGTCTTATACCATTACTATGTGTTTAGCTTTCTTTACTTATCCTATCTTACATAAGTTTAGTTGTGGGACATGTTGGGTATTTTTACTTTTGTTACTAATGGCATTATTGCAACAATTGCAAAATCACTTCAAATAAAACATAAGAGATTGGGGGACATCCAAACCCTAACATCTCTCTCTCTCTCTCTCTCTCTCTCTCCCTCTCTCTCTCTTCCTTTGGTTCATGAAGGTGTGTGATGCCCTCTTTCACCTATATCCATTGTAATGGATAAATTAGGGTATCATACATATGTGGCCAGGTTTTTATGGTAAGATTTGAAGAAGTTTAATATGCGTTGAATGTGGGTATGACAAGTGGTGAAGAAACAGTGTGTGCGTGTGTCAAGGTGTTGAGGCAAGAAGCGGTGTTGAACCATCGTCCATCAGTGTTCATCAGATTCTAATATACTTGTTGGTAAGTTCAAATCAAATATTATTCTCTTAGTGATTTATTTCATTCTCCTAAACTTACGGATACAAAGAATGAAGCCAAGTCAAATATTTTGTCTCCATTGAAGTCAATGAACTTCTAGATTACATTAACCAAACTCAATGGATCAAATTACCTTCAATGGGCTACATCAGTAGAGGTATTTCTCACAAGAAAAAGAAAGATGAAATATTTGACTTCCCCCAAACTTAAAGAAAGTTCATCTGAATATGAAGATAAGGTGGCAGAGGATGTGAAAATTAGAGCTCTACTTTGGAATAGTATAGAGCCTTAGATCAACACAAATGTTATCTTTCTCAAAACCATGAAGAAAGTATGGGAAATTTTGATAGAAATGTATTTGGGTGAAAAGAACTTAACACAAATCTTTAAGTTGTTTCAAAACATATTTACCCTACAACAAGGAGACGAGTATGACTAATACTATTCAGCTTTGAGAGAAATGTGGGAAGAATTATATGTATACTGGCCATTGACCCTTGATTATGATATTATGAGACGATAGAGAGGAATTATGTGTTGCTAAATTCCTCTCTGGACTTCGTCTTGAGTTTAAGCATGTTCATGCCCAAATTCTTGGAGGTAGTGAGATTCTATCTATTACGAAGACATTTGCTCGTGTTCAACGTGTAGTTAGTGTATAGGGTTCATCTCCTTCAGATCGTTCAACTGTTGTTTCTATGTTTGGTAGAGATGATGGGGGAGTCAAGGTTGTGCACATGATGGCTGAGTTGGTGGCAGAGATTCAAGGGGAGGTAGAAATAATTGGGGAGGTCGCAGTGCAAATTTCAATAGTAGTCGTGGTCGGGGCAACTGACGTTGCACTCATGGTGGTATTAGTAATTATAGAGTTGATACATGTTGGGATCTTGTGAGCAAACTTGCTTGGGAAAGTCAAGTTCATATGGTGGCACCAAAGGTAATGCTGCTAAGCCTATTCCCTCTGTTTTTTTAGCTGAGTACCTCAGGTGAGACAATTACTTTGATGAAGGAGGAATATGCTAGACTTCTGAAGGATTGTTCCACTCTCACATTATCCTCCTCAATAGCTTTTGCTCAATCAGGTACAATGTCTTGCATCAAGTGATATACCCCTTGGGTCATTGATTCAGGTGTTTCTGATCATATGCCTAGTAAACAAACTGAATTGTCTTAGTTAATCAAATTGTCACCTATTTCTTCTATCACTTTAGTAGACGGTACATCAACCCATGTGTCTAGGTTGGGCGCACTGCTTGTCCTACCCTGTCACTTTCACTTATGTCAGTACTTTATATTCCTAAATTTCTTTTAAGTTTATTATCAGTGGGTAAGCTAACCAAGTCTCTAAATTGTTCTGTCACGTTCTATCCCTCTTATTGTCAATTTCAGGATCTAAAGAAATGGAGGATGATTGGTGGAGGGTAGGAAGCTAATTAACTTTACTATCTTGATCGTGGACTAACTGAAGTAAGGAAATTCTGGAGTAACTTTACTAATCTTGATCGTGAACTTTACTAATCTTGATCGTGAAGTTTAATATCCCTTTTATTGTCCGGTTCAATCCCTCTTTAAGTAGTTTGAAAAGTCTAGTTCCGTCATTGTTGCATGTTTCCGAGTTACAGTGTGAAGCTTGTGAGTTGAGCAAGCACCATAGAGTGTCCATTCTTCCTCATCTTAACAAAATGAGTGATAAACCTTTTTATTTAGTACATTCGGATATTTGGGGTCCATTTCATTTTACTAGTTTATCAACCTTCGAGTACTTTGTTATATTTGTGGATGGTTACTCTAGAATGACTTGGTTATATTTGATGAAAGATAGGCGAGAGGTGTTTTCTTTCTTTCTTTCTTTTTTTTATTTTTTTATTTTTTTTTTTTAATTTTTAATTTTAGGAATTTCATATGGAAATTGAGACAATTTCATTTTAAGGCGTGTTCTACATTCTGATAATTGTAGAGAATATATATCCAATGATTTTAATTCATGTATTTCATCTCATGGCATCATTTACCAAACATCATGTGCACATACACCACATCGAAATAAGGTAGCCGAGCGTAAGAATCGTCACTTACTTGAAGTCGGTAGGGTATTGTTATTGAATGTGAAGGCTCCTAAAATATTTTGCAGTAATGCAATTTTATAAATGGGATTCCTTCATCCGTCTTAGATGGAAAATCCCTTTTCTGTTTTATGTCCTAACATCCCCACTTTTTTCGTCCCACCAAAAGTATTTGGTTGTGTTTTATGCATGAGCTTGATCATGTTCATGAAAAGTTTAAACTCGGGGTCAAGATATTCCGTATCGGTAACGGTGGCCGTAACGGTCACCACCATTACTGATATGGGTATTGGACGTTGCGTAACGACTGTTACAACCGTCGTAATGGTTGGAAATTTTCTTTTGCCCGAAAAATTCTGAAAAAATATCTAAAAAATCCAGAATAATGTAAATATTACAAATTTACTTTTTATTATTTTTTTATTTTTTATTTTTTATTTTTAACATGTTTATGGTAGTGTAACGGTCTACTCTTTGGTGAGAGTTTAGTATCGGGCTATCTAGTGAATTTGTGAATATGATTATATGTATATAATGTTTACACATTACAATCGAGCATTAAAACTAGAAATTAGAAAAAAGGCATAAATACTACTTTTTTAATTTTTTGAAAAAAAGGCCATCGGAGCTTCTATTTGCTCAAATAACTTAAATCTACGGTTTTAATCTTGAAAACTATAGTAAGAGTGGTTGAAATCTATTATAAAATAATCCAGGGAAGGTTTTAGAATAAGAAAAGTGAAGAAGAGAGGAGAAATATGGATTTAAATAGAAAATAAAGTGGCTGTTTTTTGACCGTTACAGGGGTAACGGTCGTTATGCCCCGTAACAGCCTTTACGATCACTGTAACTGCTGATACGGTCCCAAAAAACTAATTGCTTCATTTCACCTTGTATAGTGTAACGGTCATGACCATTACCTATATGTATCGGCCTTTATGAGCATTTCGTAATTGATATGGAACACCTTGCTCAGGGTGATCAATTGTTATCTTTCCCAGCTATTCTCGTACTCAAAGAGGATACAAGTGTTACAATCTTATTTCTCGCAAAAGATGTGTCAGCAGATGTCACATTTTTCAAATAAACTTCGTATTTCTCCAAGGGAGGAAAATCGTTACTACTTGAAGCGAATCCCATACTACTTTACCTGTTGTACCAAATGTTTCTATGGGTATTTTTGGAGAGATACCTTTGCAACATACAGTTAAACCTTTACAAGTTTACTCTAGACGTTCCAAGCATGGAGAGGGAGTACATTTAGGCATGCCTTCTTCCAATCCTCGTGATCTGTTGATAGATCTTCACCCTTCAAAGTTTCTCTCTACATCTCCTAATGAAGGTAATTTATCTATTGCACTTAGTAAGGAAACACATTCTTGTACACAACATCCTATTTCCAACGTTGTTTCATTTACTGATTTATCTCCATTCCATCAGTTTGCCTTGTTGTTGTCGTTTATGTCTATCTCTCATTCTTTCCAGGATTTTCTGAAGTATGAAAGGTGGAAAGGAGCTATGGAAGAAGAAATAGCTGAACTGCATCAAAATCAAAATTCGATATTAGTTGATCTCTCTGCTTGAAAGCATTTTGTTGGATGCAGATGGGTGTATACGGTAAAGTATTACCCTGATGGTTCAGTTGATCAATTGAAAGCGCGTTTGGTTGCAAAGGGATATTCTCATACTTTACGAGTTGACCACTCAGAAAATCTCCCCAGTTGCGAATTTCAATTCAATACGTGTGATTGTGTCTATTGTTGCATATTTGGACTGGTCTCTATATCAACTTGATGTAAAAAAAATGTATATCTTCATGGCAATTTGGTTGAAGAAATATATATGGAGCAATTATCTGGATTTGTTGCTTAGGGGGGAGTTAGACAAGGTATATGGCCTTAAAAAAAAATCAATCTATAGTTTGAAACAGTCGCCAAGAGCTTTGTTTGATAAGTTTAGTGAAGTGGTGCTTGAATTTGGTATGAAGCATAGCCAAGCAGACCATTATGTGTTTGTAAGGAAGAGTGAGGCAGGCAGTATCATGTTAGTGGTGCATGTGAATGATATTTTTATCATTAGTGATTGTACATGACTTGCAAAGTGGAAGATTTCTTGAGGAAACATTTTTATACAGAGGACTTAGGTTGTCTTAGATACTTCTTAGGCATTGAAGTTGCAAGGTTTGTGTTGGGAATTAATCTGTTACAATGAAAATATGTGATGGATCTATTGGAGGAGACGGGTCTTCTAGGAGCTAAGCCCATTGAAAGTCCTATGGATACAAGTCAGAAGTTGAATTTGGAAGGAGAATTGTCTAATGATCCAGCCAAATATTGCCATCTGGTGGGAAAATAATATATTTGACCATCACTCGACCCAATACCACATAAAGTGTGGTCAGCCAGTTCATGCAAGCTCCTTGAACTCTTCGTATGGAGGTGGTGTTTCATATTCTTAAGTATTTAAAGGCAGTGCTTGGTCGCTGTATCCTATATAAGGGGAATGGTCATCTTTGTGTACAAGGATATTCGGATGCAGATTAGGCAAGCTCCCCACTTGATAGGCGTTGACAACTGGCTACTGTATTTTTATAGGGGGTAACCTTGTCACTTGGAATTGTAAAAAATAAAAAACACTGGTGGCTAATTCAATGGTTGAAGCGGAATATAGGACTATGGCTCATGCAACATGTGGACTCATGTGGTTGAAGACATTAATGGGTGAACTTGGATTTGTGGTGGATACTCCTATGAAGCTGTACTGTGATAATTGAGCAGCTTTCCACATTGCCAACAATCATGTTTGTCGTGAGAGAACCAAACATATCGAGGTCAATTGTCACTTTATCAAGGAGAAGTTTACTAGTATGCTATTTGTCAAATTACAGGATCAACTGGCAGATATGTTTACTAAAGCTTAGTCATCCTCTCCTGGGTTACATCACTGTCAAGCTGGGCATTGGGGATATATATGCTCCAACTTGAGTGAGAGTATTATGGACCATAACTCAGCCCATTCCTGTGTGTTTAGCTCTCTTTATTTGGCCTGTTTTACAAAAGTTCAGTTGTAGGACATGTTAGTATTTTTACTTTTGTTACTAATGACATTATTGTAAATATTGCACATGGCCACTTCAAATAAAACATAAGTGGGTGGGGGACGTTATCGCGTTGAACGGCCAATGGTGGACAGCATAATGGCCTTATTTTCTTCAGCGCATTGGCATGATTGCTCATGTTTCCTCAAGAAGAATTATATGCTCCTTCACCCAAGGATATGAATAGTAATATTTGGTGTCTTTTATCTCAGTTTGGTACAAGTAGGTCCCACTTTTCAGTGACTGTTGATTTGATGGGTCTCACAGTGGACCAACCATGTAGGCTCCTCAATCAAAGTGTAAAAAGAAGTACAGGAATGGACTACATTCAATTGAAAATAAATGTCAAGGATTGGATGTCCAGGGTCTTCCAAAGTGGGAGATTTTGGAGGAATGGTTTGTTGGGAGTCGGTCTCATTAGATCAATAGGATGGATCAATCATCAATGAATCATGGCCTTGTAGAAATGAAAATCCGATGAAACTATGGATCAATCTTCTCTTGTTTGTAATACAACTATGCGAGCATTTGTGAATGCATTTGTCACAGAATCTCTCACTGGATAGTTGAAATATTTAAGCCAATAAGTTTGTATTTCTTTGACATCCTTCATCAAAGAAAAACCATGTGCCTTCTTTCGAATCTGTCCATTGCTTAGGGTCCTTGATGTTCTATCAGATGACAGTCCTATGATTATTTCTGTGGCTATCCAATTGAACAGGAAACAGCTACAGTTGAAGTTTCCTTCTCCAGGATGAATGAATCCACCCTGCTCATTGTTTTTTTCCCAATGAGAAATGCAAAGGCAAGTTGCATGAGGAAAGACTAACATGACAAGTGATTGCACATGTGTGATTCATCAGGTGGGCTGACCATGAGCATGGATGAGACCAAATAATAGGACTGTCTACTCTTCATGTGGCTCACATGTTGAACTCCTTATTTTTCTAATACTGCCTACTTGATGAGTGGACTACCCTGATTTTGAGCCAGGGAATGTTTGAGGTGGGTCCCATCTAATGAATAGCCTGGATCTCATTAATGTAGGACATCGGCATGTCCCTTGAACTGTCCCCTCAATCTTCCCTTACACATCTACTCCGCTTTCTCCTCTAGTGGATCTTGGATGAAGCACACCCAAAGAAAGGAGATATCACCTGGGATCTCTGCCACTGACCTACGTCTCTGCATCGTAGTAGGTATCTCAAATTGATATAACTTCCAGATGACTTTTGAGTGATTCACTTGTTTTGTCTAACCAACCATGATAATTTCGTGTAAAGCGCAACTGGACCTCCATGATTTGGCTGAGAAAGCTGGTGTTTCTTCTTTTTCTTCTTCTTCTTCTTCTTCTTCTTCCTTTTGTTTTGTTAATGCTTCTGAAGAATCTCTTCCTGTTTCAACAGTTTCATGTTCCCAAAATGCAAGAAACCTGCAATATATTTCAATGATCTTTGGTTTGTAGATGAAATGAAGAAAAGCAAGGGGTCGTGCCAAGGAAGCTCGCTCCGAGATGCTTGCAGGACATGATGATCCGGACTGTTTATATGGATGAGTCAGAAACTGTTTTCCTGAACTGCTGTCTTGAACTAAACTTTGTATGGATGGTGAGATCTCCGGTGGTTGATAAATAAGATACTTTCCATGTCGTCCATCTACGGTGGGACTTGGAACACTATAGATGCTTTGTACAGTGCACATTTTGCACGCATCTTTAGCATCTCTCAGGGGAAAAAGGAAGAAGTGCACGAAAGGAAGGATGAATTGATGATCCTTCCTGCCTAAAATTGAGTTCATCTAATTTTAGTTAACAAGACCTATGAATTAGAGATCCTTTTTATTTATTTTTTAATTATTATTATTATTTTTTTTAACACACACACACACACACCCCACACACTCATGCTATAGTGGGATTTCACCACCTATGGGTACTCGAACCCTTGACCAGGTGTTGAAACTCTTGAGAGTTTACCAACGGAGCAAGAGCAAGAGCAAGAGTATGAATTAGAGATCTTGATCTATGGAGTGATTATGTATTAGGGATCTGGGTCTCTAATACATAATTACTGTTAACTAAAATTGATAAACTCATTTGTAGGTGTCCAAACAGTCTTTTGGTAATTGTAAGCTCTGATGCTTTGAGGGTTGTTAATGGGTTGGGTTTGGGTGGGGTCTTATAGGCGCCCATACTTGGGCTATCTAGGTTTAGGTCTTGATGGGTCTAGGTCCCTTTGGGTCTGGATCTCGTTCTTGATACTCGAGCTCAGATCATATCGGGTTTAGGTATTCGTTGGGTACCCCTCGGGTCTTTGGATCTAGGTTTCTAGTTGGGTTTGGGAAAAATAATAGCACTTACATGGTTGGGGCCACCTGATGGATGGATTAGATTGCACCTATGCCACTTTTAAACGCGTATAGCATAAATGGGCTCTCTTACATCCGTGTGGCTTAGAAAACCTAATTTTGATGCTAAAATCATCAGTGTGTGTGTGTGCGCACCCACCCACGGTTGCACTAGACCGGTGGTGCACTTTCACTCTCGTTGGTGTTTCTTTCTTTTTTTAATGGTCTGGGTGATTTTGACTTTGGTACGGTTTAGACTTAAGAGTTGCTACTAGCCAATGATCTCAGAATCTATGGTCGGCTAGATACCATAAACCCACAATGGCTAAGGGAATTGAAGACTTCCCTGACTTGAGCGACTCATGTGATTGTTCTATGTTCGGAAATTTGGCATACGGGCCTAGATGATGGAGAAGTGAAGGGGTTAGGCATCCTTCTTCGCCCACACTCACCAATGGTTTTTAGAAAAGATGAAATTAAAGCAACCCTACTATGATCATGACCATGGAGACGAAGCATTCGAAATTGACCATGATTGATGAGATAATTATTGTAAAGACTAAAAAGAAAAATACAACTAGGATATATAAAATTGAAATATTGTAACTAGAAATCAAAATGGATTGCAGCATGCCGAGAGATGAGAGAAGCGAGAGACCAGACACTTTTGGTGATAGAAATGATTAGATATCTTAAGTTCCACCTCTATTCCAATCGATCTGATCCATTGGGAAGGCTCGAGCCAATGTGATGTTGGGTTGGATGGCTTAGATCATTGGGAGACTAGGCTGGATGGCTTGGATCCCTCCTCTCTCTCTCTCTCTCTCTCTCTCTCTCTCTCTCTCTCTCTCTCTCTCTCTCGCTCTCCTCTCCGTCCTCTCTCATCACTTTCTAAGGCCCCTTGGAATGGGGAAGTCCCCTTTTATGGTAATGCTGGGGGAAATCCAATTACCATTGATAGGAATTGGATCCCAGCCAATTGTTGAGCTGGCTTGATTTGAACCCCAAGGCTCTTTTGATAGGAAACTCATGGATTCCATCTTAACAGGTGGTAGTGGGAATTTTTGCTACCATACCATGCTCGAATCTCGAGGCATTTTGGACATCCGGACACAAGGCAGTTCCTTATTGGCTTGTGGTTACCGATGGGAATTAGATTTCCATCAACCTCATTTTCTGATTCTGGCCCTGAGTTTGAGTATAGGGGGTGTAGGGGAGTTTCCAGGCTAATTGGTATAAGATTTGGGTGGTTGTAGAGTTGACTTCAATTGCTGGTTCAGATCAAGCGAATAGGTTTCCTTATATCGGGCGAGGTGTCTATAGATGTTCCTCTTTGGCAGAAATTGGATACAACCAAATGCCAAAGCGATAGGCATACCATTTTGGTCAAGTGTAGAAGTATCTAGGCCTATTCCAACCATAGTTTCATTGTCAGTAGATCATTTGGCAAAAGAGGAACTCGTGAGTACTCAAGGGTGATGGGAATGTGGTGATCGCCCTTGTGCTTTGCAGTCATGGGAATCCCACCACAGCCTTCCAATCGTGACTGGTATTTGTTTTTGGAATGTGTAAATCTGGATTTTCAGCAAAATAGTTGATCCTCCACTTGGCAGCCTTACACTGATCTGACTATGGTACTTGGATCAAGAGAGATGATTTCTCTTACTAGGCGGTTATCCTAGGAACACCTGCAAGTCTAGTTGTCGAAATGGGTAGTCTCCCTACACTCCACTGACTTACAAGGATCCAACAATTGTACTGCAATTGTTAGGTTCAACAGGTATTCCTGACTACATAAACTCGAGTTACCTTTTGCCATCCGATTTTTTAGTTTTCAACACTCGAGTTGTGATAGATCTTTCTACTGATTAAAGACTGTTGTCTTACCAGATTACAGCCTGCACTTAATTCAAATATGGTGTGATTGGGCTGACACTGGAAGTTCAAGCCAATTCTATTGACGTATTATACGTGACTTCTGTAAAATCGAAAGATCAGAAGAACCAAAATACAAGTTTGCTGTTGTGTTCGTACCTATCCGGAAGTATAGAAGACTTCTTAGTGCCTAGGATGCCATGCGCATTAATTTTTGAAAATTTTCATAAAAGAAATTTAATTGCTGGGAGGCTATACTTGGGAATAGCACTCCTTGATTATTATTATTATTATTATTTGGAATATTTGATTGATCACAAGAGCATATCAGAAAACTACTTTATTGGAAACCTGATCCTTGGGATTTTTGTTTGAGCTAACTTCACTAGGGATGATGATTTGCTGATGTTTTCGAGGGCTCCAATGAGCCAGCTGTTTTTTAATGTTTTTTTGCAGGCCTTTAATTGAAAGAAAAGGTTCACTTGGACCCTTGGTAATGCTTTTTTTTTTTTCCATATTAAATTGACCCCTGAGAATGGTTTTATTGGGCATTGTTTTTTAAATGTAGCCCATTGTTTTATGATTTACTGGTGCACTGGAAGTTGGAAGACTGGTGACCGTATGTTGACACATGAATTAGTACTTAGCCAAAATGGGCCCCATATTAACTCAGCTCAAGCAACCACACCGATCAATGATGTCATCACGTCATAATGAGGAAGCATAAAACCAACAAAAGGCCTTATGCCATGAGCGTAGGGTCCCATGCCTCTAGGCCCTGAGAAAATCTGGCTCACATGCCTATAAATATCCTTTGGGCACTTAAAAACATAGAGGACAAGATAGTGAAAATGAATTGGAAAACAAATGCAAGAGAGAATTGGACTTTGGAACTTTAGAAGCAAATGCTCATAAGGTTAACCTTGCATGAATTTTCCACCCCCTTCATTGGGAGAACCCTGTGCCATGCACTAGGGAACTTAGTGAAGGAAGGAGAGGCCTTGCGCCACTAGGTGTCTCATGAATTGAAGTTCCGATGCCATGTGCCTAGTGCCAACGAATCTAGCTTTGTGCCTCAGTGTAGTGCCATTAGTAATACCCTCATGGACCTCTCACACAACTATGCCACAGATTGTACACGTACTCCTTTATGGTTGGTACCTGACACCAGATGATGGGAGCTAGAGGATCGTCTTCCACCCGTCTCTGGCATGTAAGACCCCCAAAGCATTGTCGGAACGATTGTTCCGTGTACGCTACAACCATCACGACCCTCTTCATTCTAAATACTTTAAAGACAGAGAACCAAGGACCAAAATATGTTATGCTCTACGCAACAGAACACTAGATTTTACCTTTCAATCAGGGATTTTTCCGAGGGATGCAATGAAGGGAGGGCCTGCGCTAAACTATAGTTTGAAATCCAATAACCCTTAGGCATTGATGAAAGCCACTTGGCCTGACTTTCTTTTGGTGTACGGTGTGCAAGCATTCACATCTACTCACAGATAAAGCCCAAAATATTTAGTAACTCTCC
Source organism: Magnolia kwangsiensis (assembly GCA_037074715.1). Lineage (NCBI taxonomy): Eukaryota > Viridiplantae > Streptophyta > Magnoliopsida > Magnoliales > Magnoliaceae > Magnolia > Magnolia kwangsiensis. The sequence continues at coordinate 104,395,043 of CM073574.1, forward strand.
AATGGAAGCAATGATTCTTTAATGTAACTAGAGAATCATGAACTCTGCCACTACAAATCATCCATTTCTCATGCCTCTCGGATTAATAGGCTATCTGATGCCACTGCCTCTTATGGTCAAACTCATGGCGCCTACTACAACTATACAAGATGCCTAACACCCCCCACGTCTAATGCAAAAGGTTAAAACATTCTCCTAATACCCCCAATTACAATAACACATTTTTTTTTTTTTTTTTAAAATAATAATAAAATAAAAAAATAAAAAATTCTTAAACAAAAAAATGGGGACTCCAATGGGGAATGATAACCTTCCCCTATGATGTCGCCCAAATTTGTTATGATGATGGGGCTGAGGATGTCTTATGTGGGCTGCACCAATAGAAACGGCGTTGAAAACTCCATGGGACCCACAGTGTTGTTTATCTGCCATTCCACATGTTGATAAGGTCAAGATAGACCTGGATGAAGGGAATACACTAATACCAGTTTGATCCAAAGCTTAGTGGACCGCACTATAGGACCCAACATGATGTATGTGTCCTATCCATGTTGTTTCTAGAGTGTGGGCCACTCGCCATTGGACCGGCTATGATGAACGTGTTTTGTACTTGTTGTCCATCCATTTTGGCAGCCCAAATAGGCCGGTTTTTTACATGTGGTGTGCAAACACACCGTTGAAACTTTTCAGGCCCACTATATGTGCCGTATATTCAGGTTGTCCCTCTATTTTGGCAGCCCATGTGGCCCACTTTGATGTATGCTTTCTAAGGCCCACGGTACAGATTACTTGAGTAGCATGATGAGGCCTACACTTGGGCTCAAAGTAGAGCCATTTCAAGGCCCAAACATGCTAGATTAGTGGGCTAGAGTGTGAGCCTCATGTGGAACCCAAAATTGAGGAGATTTTCAAGTATTTTTAGGCCCAACAACTCTAAATGGGCAGCCCCATCTCTCATGTGCATAATGTATGGTTTGATTGATGTGAATGTGAATTTTATATATGGCTAGCCTTCATGTTTGATTCGGACAATTGGCAGTAATGTAATAAGTCCATAAGGGCATTCGATGTATGCATAATGTAGATGGTATGTGAGGTATGCATGGTGTAGATGGCATATAGTGTATGCATGGTATAGATGGCATGAGATATGTGCGTTATATGGATGGCATGTGATGTATCCATGATGTAGGGACTAAGGATTATTGGACCTTGGTTAAGCCTATGATGAGACCCATTTCTTATGGATATTTCGGCTATGATCCGCCCATGTATGAATAAGTTATAAGGGCCTAGATGAACTTCACATGAACGATGGGTTATGAGATCAGGGTCTAAGGACCCATGGTACACTTGGTATAAATTGCATAAGTGGCATAACATTTTAACCTGCCATCAGTACATGACATGGTTTATATGACGACTACATAATAGTTGATTACATGAGCATCCATGGAGCATACGCATGAGCATATCATGATGTTTGGGCGATCTTATTGGTTCGTATGCTTGGACGAGATCCAGGGGAGTCGGGGTATCTGTTATGGGTATTATCATGGGATGTGAGAAGGAGAGAGGCAAGCCCTGAATCCAAGAGATTCTATTATGGATTTTGCGCCCGTTAATGGTACTGATGGGTCCCTTCTGATAGGTCGAGTAGTAGGAGCAGTGCAGTTATGGGGGCGCCAAGACCCTCTACTGCCGAGATTGGGAAGACAGATGTATAACGATCCTACTTAATGCTTGGACCGGGTGATGGTACTAGTTGGAGATGGTGTCCCCATTGCCAATGGTCAAGTAGGGAAACAAATATGATCCTCATTAACAGGCCAGGCGGCTGAGTTCACCGTCGTGTGTTGGATGAGAATGGATGTGACGAGCCCAACATTTGCCTCGTTGGAAAAATAACATCACCCACACCATCGCTTAGGTACGTAGTCTTGATCCCGGATGTTATGCCCTAAAACCGGCAGTCGGACTCTCCAACTTTTGGAGCGCCAATCCCAGGTTGCTCAAACTACCTCAACACATACCAGACTCGGTAAACAGGCTTAACAAATTCCCGAACTCCAAATTCAGCTTATAATGGAGTTTTTTTTTTTTTTTTTTTTTTTTTTTTTTTTTTTTACATATATTAAGTGAGTTAAGTCTATAAGGAAATGCAAAATGACAACATCTCATAACGATCACATCGTCAAAGAAGTCCAAAATACAACATGTTTAAATGTCCAAAACTCTAAAATAGAAGGAAAGTAAGGATAAGGATATCTATCAACGTCTATAGATACCTTGAGCCTGGTAATGTCCTGAAAACATGAAAGAAATGCGGTTGTGAGCAACGAGCTCGTGGATCATACCACATGCCAAAAGGTGAGCACCACTTATCATGGACATTCCTTAATCTAGAAAGGTATCATATACATAGGCATAATAAACTAATGTTAAGCATGTTATCACATGCATGATATCATAAGTAGGCATATTATAAGAGAATGCATAATGAATGGTCGAGTCGTAGTGCGTACTATCACAGGTCAGTAGGAGCCTCGTACCAAGAGCCACAACACACGTTAATCTCATACATATCGCGCAAAGTGATTCTAGGATGATAAACTTTTGATCCCGAATAGTCCCATATCTATTGGGTACCGTGACCCATGAATAAGTGACACTTATATTATATTTACGCATCTATAATCTTGAATGCATGAATGCATAAATACTACACTTGTCTACTTGTCGCATTTGTACCATCATAGCCAAAACCGTATTCGTAATCATAATAACTTCAATGCCATTCCCTCACAATGGCATATATATATATATATATATATATATATATATATATATATATTATTGCCTTATATCAATGACCAGCCGACCTAAAACACATCCATCCTATGAAAAAGTCAGTGCATGAGATGTACAACAGAAGAGGTCTCCCAGGCATAGGTGGAGATAAAACAGAGGGATTCAATAGGTACCTCTTAATATCCTCGAATGCCTTTTGAAACTTTGAATTCCATTCCAACGTCAGTGTCTTTTTTGAAGAACTCCGTGAAAGGTTTGTTGTCTCACTCGGTGTCATGCACCGGGATCGACAGTTAAACTCTTCAACTTCCCGAGCGTTGATCCTAGGTTGCTCCAACTACCTAGCCACGTACTAGACTTGGTGAACGGGCTCACCAAATTTCTGAACTCCAAATCCGACTTGTGGCTGATGATTTTTATTTTTATTTTAAAAATATATTAAGCGAGTTAAGTCTATAAGGAAATGCAAAATGACAACATCTCATAACGATCACATCGTCAAAGAAGTCCAAAATACAATATGTTTCTAAGTCCAAAATTCTAAAATAGAAGGAAAAGAATGATAAGGACATCCATCAACGTCTGTAGGCACCTCAAGCCTGGTAATGTCCTTAAAACACTTAAGAAATGTGGGTGTGAGCAACAAGCTCATGGATCATACCGCATGCTGAAAGGTGAGCACGACTTATCATGGACATTCCTCAATTAAGAAATGTATCATAGACATAGGTATAATAAACTACCTCTAAGCATGTTATCACAGGCATGATATCATAAATATGTATATAAAATAGAACATAATGAATGATCGAGTCACTGTGTATAGTATCGTGAGCCGGTAGGAGTCTCGCACTGAGAGCCACAACCCATGTTAATCTTATACCTAACGTGCGAAGTGATTTTAGGATGATAAACTCATGATCCCAAACAATCCCATACTTATTAGGGACCGTGACATATGAATAAGTGGTACTTAGATTATATTTACGCATCTATAATCATGAATGTACAAATGTATGAATACCGTACTTGTCTGCTTGAGTTTTATGATGAAAAAGGAATATATATATATATATATATATATATATATATATATATATATATATATATATATATATATATATATATATATATATATATATATATATATATTTTACACACGCACACACACCTCCACACACTCACGCCACACGCACACATACTGATGAAAAAGGAACATTGTTATATTAAGAGAATTGCAAGTATTTTCCCTCTATCTATGAATGGTGCATTGATACACCTCATATACTTAGAGTATAATAGTTATGTGACATTTTTTACACATCTCCGGTGCAAAAATTAGCAACTTCTAACAAGAACATTCATCACATTACCAGCTCACCCTTTACACTTCCAAGAATTCCTTATTATTATTGTTGAATTTGTAGGCAACAATATTGAATTTCACTACAACAGTGGCATTCACTTCTTAAGAGGCTTTCTTGTTCTTCCTCCCCACCAGAGGATTCACACTTGTAATACTACATGGGTAGCCCACACCATTTGTTACCGCTCCTGCTTAGGCTAAGGTTACCACATCTGTTAAGGCCTTCTTCTAGCCAAGGCTGTTCTTAGGGTTATTGCCGCCACAAATGCACGACCCATTGTTAAGGTAGCATCCCTAGTTAAGACTACCTTAATGGTCAAAACTCCTGTTTTGGCTAGCATTGCATCAATGACCACACCCACCTCTTTTTATGAGTTGACAACCCGAGTAAAGACCCGCGCAACGGTTAGAGCTTCGACCCTCGTCGTTGAATCTAGAAAGGCTCCCCTTCGAGCATCAATGACTTCAATGACCATAGCTCCCATTGCTTTCACTAGACATGTGTTGACCTCTTTTCGATTGTAATATGTTATCCTAGGAGGCATACTCTTGTTGCATCCAACAATGCATCGGGTGGAACCACTTCTAGCCCTACTCGCCAATTGATGCATCTTCAACCATACGCTCTTCACACTTAGGGCCCTACAAGAGGTTTGGCCCACACCTTTCCTGACAAGGCACACTTGCCAATTTTTTGAAAACTGGCTGTTTAGACTTCAATGCCTCCACATTAGCAACTCAAGCACCCCCACCACCATTGGAAGTGACAATTATCGATGAACAAGTTCCATTCGTGAACCCACGATCACAATACCAATTCCTCTCAACAGAACCTACGTGTCTCAATAACAAGTTCCGATCACTGGTGCCTAAGTCTTTACCTAGCCACCATTACTGATTGCAACTCAAACCAACTTTTGGCAGACAATGGTGGAAACAATTCTTCAAGAAGATAAAAGGGAGGCACATGCGAAATTCATCTTCAAAACATTGTATTTGGTAGAACTAGATAGTTTCATCTTCCTTGGTGGCTTTAAGTGCTCGGACTTTCAGAAGTTTGATGGTACCAGGTCACCACAGGAACACTTAGTGCACTTCTTGACATCAATGGACACTAGTCTAATGTACTGCAGTACTAATGTTTGTAACTCTTTGGTACATCACTTAAGAGAGAGGTGTTTAAGTGGTAGGTTAACCTGCCCCGAGATCCATGCATACATTGAACTAGATGTAAGAGTTCTTCTTGGCTAACTTCTTTGCCTTACAACGGAAGATCATCATTGCCAATATGGGGCCACCACTAGACAATGGAACAACAAGTTGGCATAAAAATTCATTGACCAGTGGAGAAGACTTCACTTGTTGTAATGCCCCGGATTTTTCTGAAGTGGCCTTGGAACTTAGTATTATGTGTTGTGTGAAATCCTCGATTAATGTGAATTTTAACTTATTTCTTGACTAATTATTTATCTGCAATGATTTTGATATGATTTATTTGGTGAGAATTTTATAGAATTGTACCTAGAAGCTCGTATAAGTATTAAATTTTATAAATTTTTTAGATTAGAAATTTGTACATAAATGCCTTTATCCTTGATCCTTGATTTGAGATCTTATAGTTCTCATGATATATTTGACCTGAAATTCTATACCACGTTTATTTATCGTAAATTAATCAAACATGTTGAATGTCAGCCCTTAGATCATATTAGAAGTGACTCAATTGACAAATCAGCCCTTAACCATTGATTTTGGTGACCATTTAGTGAAGAAAGTTCATTGGTAATTGTAGTAAAATATTTTTCTTCATGTGAATAACTTGGATTACCCATCATATGACCAAATATGAAATGTGAGAACCTCACCTTGATAAGCCTTTCTTTAAGCACCAAGTTATATGTTTTAAGCTTACAAAATCATTCCAAATTTTGACCTTTCAATTAACCCACTTTCCACTGTCAATCGCAACTCAAATTTAGATCACACATTGGCCTCATATGACTACAAGATCATACAAAATTTAAAAGCCGATCTATCATCTTACACCGTTGAATGATAGAACCCCAAAGCTGGTTCCTTCCGTTTGATGCAATATGTGAAATTTTAGATTTAGACCATTCCCACCATCGATCAACTACCAAAATTTTCTCAATTGTAATTCCTATCATGACTACACTTTTTTCTCAATTTTGGGTTTGATCGTCAAGCATGGACTATTAATTGAGATCAAGTCCATTTTGGTACCCGTTAAGTCATTTTTTTAAGATCATCCAATCTAAGTTTCGGATCTCCAAGAAAATTAGGTATTCCGGCTCTACTCGATGACTTAAAACCATAAATGAGTTGGATTTGAATAAAGACTGTCAGAAAAAAGGAGATTTTGAAAACCCAATGTTGGTAGGATGCAACCACATCCCTTCTCACACCCATAACAAGGAGGCATGTGCTCCTTTACCCAATAACACACACACCCTCACGCCTCTTCAGCCGTTCATGTCGATTGGAGATAGATAGATATATAGATAGATAGATAGAGAGAGAGAGAGAGAGAGAGAGAGAGAGAGAGAGAGAGAGAGAGAGTGTAGAATGCCTACTCATCTAGCCGTCCATCCCCATCCATACAAGCCATCCATTGTGTGGGAACCTTCTTCCTAGACTTGTGTGTATTCCATGGTTCATATAGACGTTGTCTTCCTTGAGAATTTCAGCTAGAGTTTCAACTTAGACGAATGTGAGGAATTCCTTAAAGCTTATACACAATTATAGCTTAGATTTTCTAATTTCTACAACTAATTTCTTCATGATTGATTTTTGTTTGTTTAAATTGAAAAACCTCCAATTTATTTTATGTTTAAATATGATATATTGATGTAAATTGTATGTTGGATGAGTGAATTCATGTTTGGATTTGATTTGGTGAAGGTTTAAATCATGTTTATGCACAAGCCTAGAGTATGTAGTGTTGGGTGCATAAACTATATGAAATCTATGTTGATAACCTAACTTAGATGGGCTGTATGACCATATGGAAACTATTTTGATGTCCCACGATGTGGAAATTCATGAATTCATCTAGATCAGCGAGTTAACTCGTAGAACCGAGCTTAACCGCCAATACATGCATGGTGCGCCCACTAGGGTTGGACGTATGGATCCTATGTGCAGTAGTTTTAGTTTGGTCTATACCTGGTGATGTTTGTACATATTGTGGTGATGTTTCAAACGTGAATAAATTGATGTGGTATTACTGGACTTTTTGTGAAAATTCTATATGATGTGTGTTTGTATGTTTGCAGTTGAAATCATGTATGTGAACATCAACTTATGGGAACTATGTGAATAGAAATACTATACCTATGCTTTGTTGGATATAGACATGTGTTTGAATGCCACGTCAAAGGAAGCCCCTTACCCCATAAGATGGGAACGTAACATGGAATTGTGGACACCCATAAGGGCTATGTTGCTAAATTGGTGTAGAATATTCATATTATAGATTTTGATGATTCTTGGAGGATCCTATGGTTTGATGATTTCTTTTGATGGATCCATGATCAGTTAATACAGAATGGAGGAAACCCATATGGGAATTTATGCATTTATGGAAATGCCCTTGTGTAGGTTATATGGATTATGGAGGATCTGATTATTAGATTGTTTACCTATGGAGGATATATAAATGGTTAATGTGGAATGTGAGCCATGTATAACATTACGATTAGAGGTGTACACGAGTGAGCCGAGCTTTGCCCAGCTCAGTCTGCTCGAGCCCTAGCTCGTACTTGGCTTGACTCGAGCTTCGAGCTCGGAGTAGCAATTCGTGCTCGGCTCGGCCGAGTTCGAGGAGATTTCGAGCCTAGGCAGAGGACGAAGGATATCATAGTGGTGATTGTGACGGAGGAAGTTCAAGCAGATTTTGAGCCTAGGCAGAGAAGGAAGGGTGGGAAGGGAAGGATTTGCACGACTTGATTCCAAGGAATACTTGTGCGACTCATGTGATTGTCACGACCCGGCTCTCGAAGGTGACGAACTTTGAACCGACTTAGCTCCCAACACTCTCATTGGCTAATGTATGGTTCTGATCAAAGGGAGGCAGAAGAAGGATTACACAAATGAGGAATTGAAAGTTCTAAAAAAAATTCGATGAGAGATTGAGACGGTTGAGTTTCGAATTGTGGGTGATTGGGTCATTGCTGTTTGAGCTAGCAATCGCTCCATTTGCTCTATTTGAAGCTATTAACAGAGTCTCCTTTGAAGATGATTTGTGTTCTTTGAGTAGCAGTGATGATCAGTTCTGCAAGAACAATCCATTTCTGATGAAAGCCTTAGAGTTCTGTTTTGTTGTTTCGGAACAAACTGAGTAAAGGAGAAAGCTTGCCTTACGAATAACTCTTGTAAGGGCATGGTTTTGCACCGAGTTACCGATTTGAACCGATTCACGCCGAGTTCGAGCAGTATTCGAGTCGATTCGATTCGAGCAGGGGCAAGCTCGAACTTGTTTCGAGCTCCAAAAATCAGCTCGAACTCGAGTCGAGTCGAGTCAAGCTTTTTCGAGCCGAGTCAAGCGAGTTACTGAGCTTTTGCTGCTCGTGTACATCTCTAATTACGATTAGAGTATGTACGTCCATTCGCTAGTGGAAGTAGTGTGAAGGGTAACGACTGTTCTAGGCTATAGTGGACCGTGGAATTGGGGGAGGGGGGGTGAGGTAGTGACTTGTTGAGTGTGGGCATCGTTAAACTGATTTGATGATAAGTTAATTTAATTAAAGACGGAACTAATCATGCATTCACTCTGGGAGTGTACAATAGAGAAGGTGTCAGAAGATCTCATTTCACTAGTTGTGTATGATTGAGTGAAAATGTGGAAGATCCCATTTTAGTATGTTTAAGCATAAAAAATAATAATATTCTTCAAATTGTATAAAGATTAACACGATTATGCGACAACACAGAGAAATTGAGGAAAGCAGACTCTGTTGCACGACTGTGTAATAAAGAAGAGTTGTGCGGCCGTGCATTGTGTAAAATGGCCAAGTAAAGGTGGTTTTAGGGTTCTATTGATTGGACCATGAAGAAAGTCTGCTGTACAACAACACAACAAGAATGTATTGCGTAACCGTGCAACAATGTTCAATTGCGTGGATTCAGGTCTTTGCATGTGTGGTGGCCTACAAATACCCCCCTTTTAAGAGTTGCTTTTGGTATTCCGCGACGATATATGAGAGGAGCATAGAAGAAGTCTTCAAGAGTAGGGTAGAGAACTGTTGTACGATCGCACAATAGGGATATGTTGCACGACCTCATAACAAGGAACTCTATATGAATATTAAAGATTCATTAGAATTCACTCATGGGATTTGAAATTCCCCGTGAATTGGTCTTTCGCAATTACATCTTAATCATATCAGTGAAGAACAAGTGATCTTCTGACCTGCACAACTCCTTTTTTATTACAACAGATATTTCGCAAGCCAGGATGTTGCTGGAATCGCCATTGAAATTGTTTCTTTTCTTTCTTTCATTGTATCTACTAAGCACACTTTGTTTGGAATCAAGGAAAAACACGAGGATGTAATTGAAACTCAGTATTAATAAAATTAATCATAATGATTATCCTTCTCTCTTTCCTTTATTATTATTGAACATGGATATTCCAATCGCGATACTTGTTTCTTATTGAAACAAAATGGTGACTCTGCTGGGGATCAAACTCAGAATCTCTGGTTGGAATATTTATGTTTATACAAACATTAGAATAATCGAAAGAACATTTATCATCAACTAGCGCTGCAATGACGACTCTCGACCTAAACATCCTCCCTTTCATCTCCAAAACATAGTATACAATTGCTTAGCCTAGATCACTAATATGTTGTCACTTCTTTAGGAACTTCAACTCTTTGCAATTGTGATGAATTCTCTCCCGATCAACCTAGCCTTTTACTTCAAGCCTAATGGGTTTGCCTTTGATCATGTTAATAACATACGAATGCTACCCAAATGTATAGTAAAGAAAGTATAGTCAACTTCGATTAAGGGTAGCAGGCCATATGCAACAACTGGAGTAGTTTCTACATTATAAGTTGCGCAAAGGAATGACGAAGAATAAATAGCAGTGACATAAAAAAAATAAATAAAGTCCCAATCTCCTCTAGCTATAAGTTCGATTCTGCTGTGAACAGTTAGAGTGACTATTATGCGGAATGCAGTAAAACAGAACCTTACACTGGCTCCACCACTACTTTATCTGGGACAGGTTGAAAATGCTTCTTTTACTTGATAGGACTTTTCGACTCTTCTGGTTGTAATTCTTTGGTGGACTCAGAAGAAAAAGGGGAAGTCTCCCTTGATGAACAAGCCATCACCCCCAGAATTTATCACAACAACTCCATTGCGCACACCAATACTGGTGAGCCTTTGTCAGCATCATCAGGATCATGTGAAAGTATTAAGGGGGTCTAATAAGAGATCCTTTTATTTGAACTCCCTTGTGATGACGTACCCCCTCTCTCCTTCAACAATTAGACAATCAAGGAGTGGAGAAGTAGTCGTTTATATGACAGGAACAAGCTAGACTCAACCATTATTTACGGATGAAAGATTAGTCAAAATGGCCCGCTCATAAACTACCCTAATGGAGGAATGCAGAAACCTTAGAGAAGCGTTAACCTCCTTAGCTAGTAACGTAACACAAGTTACCGCCCCTCCCATGATGCTACAATAAACGACAATGAACAACAAGTAGAGGGTTCGCAACCACCAAGGCTAGGATCACATAAGTCAGCACCCGCGTCTCGCACAATCATCGAGGATGAGAACGATAGGTGGTGGGTTCTCAGGATAGGAGCGGGAACATCCAGGGAGGTTCCGTTTCAGAACACCATACTCTCTTGAGGTCGAGGATATGCCATTTCCAGTAAATTTCAAGTATCCGAACTTTCAAAAGTTTAACTGTGACAGCTCGCTAGAAGAAAACCTTTTTGAGCAATTTCTCTACAGTCCCATAGTATTGTTTGCGACTGTTTGGGTCATTGCTAATAGGAAAAGCCTTTTAATAATATTCTAGCTTGGTACCAGAATCTATACGTACCTATGATCAAATGTAGTATACCTTTATGGTAAATTTCTTCTCATCCGATAGGGATGTCAATATCACTGAATTGGCCTCTATACGACAATAGGAAGGTGAACCGGTAGAGAAATTCATCGACCGATAGAAAACTCTTGGGGCGTCATGTCGATAACTCCCCAAGAAAAAAAGAAAAGGTGAAAATGTTCTTGAACTCCATGGAGATAGGGTTTACATTCGGATTAACAAGAGCCGATATACATACTTTCTGTGATCTCGCCACAAAGGCTCATGCACTTGAGGCCATGGCTAGGAAGATGCCCACTTTCCAGACCAAAACAGTACGGTGGGGGGCAAAATTGAGTAATGGCAAATGTTGCCGACCAAGAAAAAGGAGGAAAGACCCTTGCAACTGGCAAAGGATAGACATAAGAGAAGATAGGGATCATTACAGAGGGTGAACGACTGACAACCAACTCAAGAAATATGACTATCATGAAGGGTACACATTAAAAAAAGAAGACGTGCTCCCCATAATAAATCAATTATTGGCTGCTATAACAATCAAGTTACCCCAACCAAAGCTTCCAGAGGAAGTGAAGAAGATAAAAGAAAAGAAATACTATCACTATCATCGCATGCTAGGACACCCGACCAAAAATTATTTTACAATAAAGAACATAATGTAGAAAATGATGAATCGGGGTGAAATTGTGATGAAAAAGGAAAGAACGAAGTAGAATGGCAATCATGAAAATGGTGTCCGTGTGGAGCTCCATTTGTGAAAAGGCTGAATGTGAAAGGAACAAATGAAAGCCACACAAGCCGCACTTATACGATGGTTGAAAAAGTGAAAGTTGTAACATGATCATCCTTAAATTGTCTAATGAACTAACCAGGTCACCATCGGTGAATGTAGGTAAGGCGGCGGTAGTTATGTTATGCTCTAGGAAGAAAATTGTTAGCCCTTTCTAAAGATAAGAACTTGTAACAACACAAGATAAGGCTTCGGGAATATCACAAGGAAGAGACCCCTCACATAATAAAGAGGACCAAGGGAACAAAACACCAATCGACGAGGCTTCGTTGACTGGTAAAGTAACTTATGAAGTTGTAAGTCATCTGAAAGACATCCCTACTCAGCTAAGTATATACGACATATTGTGTTTGTTGAAGAACTTACGCTAGACATTAATCTAGGCTTTATCAAATGACAGTATAACAAAAGCACTACTTGTTGAAATGGAAAACACAGGGGTGAAAAGGGGAGATAACATAGTACAGAGTGATACCCCTGAAGGAATAGAGACAAATAGCTATATGTCTGTTATTACCTTCTCCAACAATGATTTAATATTAAGTGAAAAAGATCATAATAGACTGTTGATGATCATCGGCTGTATCAGTGAAAAGTAGGTTAAGTGAATAATGTTGGATAACGGCTCCGCAGTAAATTTATTACCATTGAAGATGCTCAATAAATTGGGGTATCATTATTTGCATCAGCGCACCAACAGAATGATGATTTAAGAATTTAACCAATATGGTCAAAGAGCATTGGAAAAAATCACATTAGTGCTAGAGATATATGACTTGGTCACAAACATTGTGTGCCACGTGATTGATGCGGTGATAACGTATAATCTCTTTTTATAGAAGAAGAAGTCTTCGAGAGCAGAGCAGAGAACGGAATCCTCGCGAGATCCGAAATTCTCCATGAGTTTGTCTTTTACAATTACATCTTAAGCATATTGGAAAGAACAAGGAGCCTTCGGACCTGCACAACTCCTTTATTATTGTGACGAATATTTTGTAAGCTAGGATGCTGCTAGAATTGCCATTTGAATTGTTTCTTTTCTTTCTTTCATTGTATCTACTAAGTACACTTTGTTTGGAATCAAGGGAAACATGAGGATATAATTGAAAGTCAATATTAATAAAATTAATTATGATGGTTGTCCTTCTATCTTTCCTTTGTTATTATTAAATATGGATATTCTAATCGCGATACTTGTTTTTTATTAAAACATATTAGTTGGAAATTTTTAGAGTATGTGTCAGTGTTGGAAAATCCTATCCTACATCGGCTTGGTACCTCTGGTAACTAGTGGTTAATGAGAGTGCTGGAAGATCCTGTCTCATTTAGTCAGGGGTACCTTCACCAGCGCATGCATATCATGCATTGTATTAATCAATACTTTATATGCATGTTTTATTTTGAAACTATATGTATTATGAATGTACTATGAATTGTGATAATCTTGAAAGGTTAACCTCACTAAGTTGAACCGAAGAAACTCATTCCTCTTTTTAGACAAATAACCATAGTTGATGTAGGTGACGATCCAATATAAGATAGGAGACCTCTAAATGAGGCTTATAAAGGCTCATGATAATAGATGGTAGATGATGAAGTCGAAGCAGCTTTTTTAGGTTTAGTTTGATTTTATTTTGTTAAAGATATAATAATGCCCTCAATAAGAGGACAAACATTGGACATGAATTTGTTGATTATGGACTTTGTGTTGATGCCTAGGTTAGAACCCTTAATGGAATAAGATTTTAATCCCATTAATTATACTATGAATGTTGTTAGGATATAAATTGATGTAAATGAGAGAAATATGCAGGATAATATGTTTGATGCATTCAAGTTAAAACTTAGGAACACAGCCCATCGTGTTATTCACAAGAGCTGAAATCTCGTGGTGTTGTATCTATCCTTCCAATACTTTTCAACTCTAAACAAGTAAAAAAAATTTATTTATTAATATGAATGACAAGTTAACATATGTTCTCTCCTCACTCTCATCCTTAAAAAGGCTGAGCTATATGTCCTAGAGGGGGGTGAGGGTTGAATAGGACTATGAAAAATTTAAAATGATAATAGTGGAATTTAATCAATTAAAGAAAAGATAGAACTATAATCAATCCACAATAAGGAAATGTAAAACAACCTCAAAATTCTAGTATTGAGAGATTGATACAAATGTTGTTTTAAGGACAACCTTACACCATAAAAATAAAGGATTTATGGTAGGACAACCTTACTAGAATGATTTGTGTATTAAAATCTCAAGCTGAAGAGGAATAAAAAGAAAATAGCAAGAAAGGAAATCTAAGCTATTACAACATTTCCCATAATACTTGAAATGTAAAGATTACAACATTCACATCCACAAATACACCCCATAATCTTGAATGATAAAAGATATAGAAAATAAACCACACAAAACAGAAAGAATTATGGTGGTTCGCTTGTGTATACACCAATTGTTAAACAACAGCCACACAGTTACTCCACTCATAATATCCTCACACAGTGGATATTAACGTTCACTATGAAAATAGGTTTTTCCAGGTTCACTTAAAACCCTCACAATTGTGTCTTTCAAGTGAGCTTACATAATTCAAAAACCCCTACGCTTTGAGTTTTCTGGATCTCCTCAGATATCCAAAAGAATGAGATTTTTCTGGCTCAATCTTAAAAGAAACCAAAAGATTTATAAAAATATAAAATACCTGGATATTCTCCTTTTGTTCCAACCTGGAAGAACCAAGCTAGAGTAGAAGTTCAACGTTGAAGTTAAATGTCCAAACTCACTTATGAAATGGTTCTAAGTTCTAGATTGATTTTAAATTAAATCAGGTTGGACTAGCTCTATTTGATTTTGATTCTAAGAAGTGGGAATATTACAATCCCTCTTTCAAATCAGATTGGAATGCAGAATACAAAATTAAATATAAAAAGCTAATAAAAGAGAATATGAAATATGCACAATATAACTTAAGAAATTTACAAACTTATCTCTCAGAGTGATGTTGATTATACTTGAATTGACTTTTTAAACTCTAAAAATCTTGCTCTATTTATAGGTGAACAGATCGCACCTACGACTGGTCCTGTGGACACTACGACTAGTCGTAGTACTAACGAATTTTTAAAATTTTGAGCGCAATCAGATAAAGCCGTTTCACGACCGGTCGAGGGACCTCCACGACTGGTCATGACCTGTCCACGATTAGTCGTGCAGACTTCAAAATAGTTGTTAGAGTTCGAGTCGTAGCTATATGACTGGTCGTGAACGAGTCGTGCACTGTTCACATGATTGGTCGAGTAGTCTTCAGGACTAGTCGTGGCTTGATAAAAAATTCTGAAAATATTCAACAAACTTAGGACTAGTCTTAGAATTTCTTGGATTGGTCGAGCTAGTGCTAGGACTAGTCGAATAGAGTACAGGACCAGTCGAAGAACAGACCAAACACTTATAAAATGAGCAATTGAATTATGTATTCAAAATGACCTACCCTAAGGTCAATCTAAAGTCATCCAAACCTTGTTAGTGAAGAATGAACATTGAGTCTTCTTTTTTTCTTCAGTTGACAGTCACTCTTTGAAGTTTACAAAGCTTAACATCTCGACACATAATGAAGCATGTACTTGAGATCTTTTGAGCTTGAATTTGTAGTACTTGAGTTATACTTCACGTTGAGTCTTGAGTATGAATAGTTCACTTATTTTTCGATGTCACTTTAAAACATTGAACTTTGAAGTTTAAAGGAGTGAACAATGTACTTGATCTTGCTTTTCTTGAAGTATATCTTTATTCTTGCCTTGAAGCATTGTCCTTGTACATGTATACATTGCCTTGAACATATATATATATATATATATATATATATATATATATATATATATATATATATATATATATATATATATATATATATATATATATATCAATTTGCTACACAAGACACAATTTGTGGTTTTGGCACTACAAAATTTGACAATCAAAGGAGCAGAAAACTATAACACTTACAATCCTCAACTTCAAGCAGTTAGCCATCAGGACTTACAAAGTGGAGTAGTCCACTAGCTTGTGTTTAACCTTCGTCCATGAGAGAATGGCCTCGGCATGTCCAAATTGTCAACCAAGGGTAAGAAACCCATTCAAGTCAAAGTCAAGGGTGATAATAAGCGTCAAAGTTGCGAGCTAATGCAAAGGGAACATACTTTCCTCGTGGAAGATCTCATCCCCATGTCTAAGCAACTATTGTCTAAAAGGACCATCATGTTGCTCGAGCCTCGTCACCCCAAGAGGCCACAGAATAAGAGACCTGAAGTAGTTCTGTTGGTACTACTGCACCATCAACCATAAGATGAAAGATTGTTCGATTTTAAAGAACCTCATTCAACAAATGATTGACGATGACAACATTAAGATCGAGAAAAATGACAAGGGCAAGAGTTCAGTCTCTACTAATCTGGTCTCATTGGTCCCATCCTGCCATGTAATAATCACACAACCTTTACTCCTTCGAGAGCATCTCCTGTCTTGCCTTTAGAAGCTTTTCAATTGGAGCATGAGGAAAGTTTTGATGACTGACACCAAGCCTTGGGAGCTTGCATTAAGCAGAAGATGTGTTCACAATCTGCAATGCCTTGTTGCCTGCTCTATCTAATAAGAGTAGGATGCTGCGACAAAGGCCCATCACGCTATTACTACCTCTAAGAGATGTCAACGTGTGGCCTATTGTAGGGCCACAAAAAAGTAGGTCTAGCATGACGAACTCTTGGATGAGAGTCCATGCCAATCCTGACTCTCTGAGAAAAGGTTTGTTGAACTTCAAGAAGACACTGAACATGCAAAGGGCCTCGCCTAAGCGTTGGACTAGTTCACAAACATTGGCTCTCCATTACAGCACTTGCTATGCTAAAAAAGCAAATATCTCGGTGAACAACCTGACTCGCGTTCCTTATTCATGAATTTTTGACAGTCTCTTATTGGTCCTGCTTGAGGCTAGTATGACTCCATCGTCATCATAGGAATTCACAATTGGAAAGACATGTGAGACTCTTTTCTGTTGAACTTCTTTCTACCAGATTGTAATTCCTCCCTTCTTTCTATTAGAGGAATTAACAATTGGAAAGACAATCTCTTGTTAGTCTTGCTCTAGACTTGTACGTTATATAACTGGTTCCCCAATGAGTGTTGATGCTAATATGTCTTGAGATGGAGAATAGCTGCTCTTACACCATGCCACGACAAGCAGAGCGACTTGAACATGAGTTTGTAGAAGCCTGCAAGCAGAGTGTTGATTTGCATTTAGACAAGGGCAACTGACATTCCTTCTTCGGGCTTCTTAAGGAGACACTTACAGAAGACTCCTCTTCTATTGAGCCATTTGATACATGGGTCCAATATTATGTAATGGTGCATGTCGATCATATAAAGTGACTACCACCATAGACTCGGAGCTTGCCACATGTCAAGGTCTACAATGCAACTTCATGGACACTCTTGTTCAACGAAGATTATTATTCCTCTCTCAACCATCTTGTCACCTATGAGAAAGTGGCTAATGACTTAAAAAATGTCACAGAAGGATACCTACTTTAATAGTCCCTCTTCTCCTTTGTTGCACCTAACAGGGCCATGACTTCTTTTTTTTTTTTTTTTATTTCCCTCCAATCATGGGCACATCTACCAGAGGCATTTGTTCCGCATTTTCACCATTATGGTGTTTTAGTGATCGAAGATCATATAAGAATGTTCACCCAATTCCCTAGCGAAGATAATATTGATTTCATCTAACGATGGTGGAATGTCTATTACCACTACCAACCTCTATCAACATATAAAGTGGTGATAGTTGAGGAATGTCTCTTTGCCACCATTTTAAGCAGGATATACTCTAGGTGGAGGCCATCCTACCTGAAATGTTCAGGTGCCTCCTTTAAGTCCTCCTTGGGCTCTTCTAAGTTTCCCATGTTATGACCCTCATGGTTGATGGTGTCTTTAATGAGGATTCTGACAATGATAACTTAACTAAGGCTGATTTCATAGCTCTTTGATCTTGAAAGAAGCTTCTTGATTGACCAAGGGAAAGAACCGATCAGACCCCTTGTTCGTGGAGGCATAATGGATCCCAGACCTCCGATCTGTTCCGTGTGACGAAGGACAAGACTCCTCTGATTAACTATGACATTCTTTGTTATATTTGATGCCTTAAATCTAATCAGATTCTAAGCTGATTTTTTGCACAACTACGAAAGTGTTGGATTTGTTTTCAGATTTGTTTATGATTCTTTTCGATTTTGTTTGGGATTCTTTCTAAAACTATATATATGGGTGTAAACGAGATTCAGAAGTATTTTAAGAGATTCTAAAGCTTTCTAAAAGGGTTCTAGGGTTTCTAAAAGGGTGGAGCAAGGGAGAGATTTGAGGATTGCTCAAGTCTGGTAAGTCTATCCTCTTTGTAATTTCTTCTTTCATAGTGAAGATCTGTCGCTGTGCCATAGTTTTTTTCTGAAAGGGTTTTCTACGTTAAATCTTTGTATTCTCTTATGTTTGTCTGGTGCTCTTGGATTTCTATCCTAGATCCATCTTTGTGTGATTCCACAGTCCAAAACCCAACAAGTTGTATCAAAGAAGATACCAAGAAGCTACCTGATAGAATAAGCAGCTATGATGCCCTGTGCCTCTCTTGGTCCTATCATCAGATGTTGGTCCACTCGAGAAGTGTGCCTGGCTAAGCTTGAAAATGAGGGACTCAATCATGTTGAGTCCCTCAATGAGAGGACACTACATAAACATCCAATTCTGTCAAGTGCATGACACCATTACCTTCACCGACGAGGATCTAATGCTCAGAAAGAAGGAAGACAACAAATCCCTATAGTCACTAATTACATTTGAGGTGTTCGTATCAATCACATTCTGCAAGATAGTAGCTCCATAGTCAACATCATGCCACTCAACTAAAGAAGCTAGTATACAAAATCCATAACCTTCAGACCAAGTCTAATGATACAATGTTTTAACCAAGACGGACAAATATGCTACAGGTGTAATTGCCCTCATCCTTGAAATTGACGAGTTGGTGACAATGGTCACTTGTGAGATCATCAACGTGGCTACTACTTGCAATTTATTGCTCGACTGTCCATGAATGCACCGTTACGACAACGTTACTTCCTTGGTTCACTAGTGCTTCATGTAAACCTTACACTATCACTGAATCCTATTTCAATCCATGGGAGAATATATTAACAGATGCATATTTGCTGCTCCCTTTCAGTCTATACCATGTCAAACAACTAGTTAGAGGATGGTGTATCAATGTATACGAAGGGATTTTAATACTCTAACAAAATGTTTGTTTGGTAGTTTTTTGCTAAGCCAAAAAGATTATGAAGTAATTTATAATTTATTTATTTTTTTTAAATCATACTTTCCTGGTTTAAAGAACGGATAACTTTTAGATTACCCATAGGAAATAAATAAAGTGAATTACTAGGGCGCTCTAAGCGCTTATAAGTTATAGTGCTCCTGGTTGAATTTAGTTGCATTTCTGTCCAATCCATTGATCTTAGGTCCAACTTGCATTTCTGGGGCAATCATGCATGAATTAGATGAATCTGACAAATATTAACCATTCAATCAATGGCCAGTAATTGGACGGTTAATATTGCATAGGTCCAATAAAAAAAATTGATCCATCTATTTGTCAGATACTATCATGGATTGCAAATGATTCAAAAGAATCACTTATGTTGGGCAATCATAGCAATCCCATCTGTTGCTTGGAAAAAGATGACTATAAAATAAATAAGGCCAAATCAGAGATGAATTGGATCATCCAATCAGTGCGATTTTTGCATGATAGCCTGGGAAATATCTTCTACACCTAATGGACAAATCAGATGGATTGATTGGACTATCTTACTGAACTTAGGCAACAAGTAGCACTATAACTTACAATGCTCTGAGAGCATTGGAGCATACATGGAATTACGTCATTAGATCTAACGTGTACATTGTATGTGCCCTTGGTCCAAAATTTTCCCTTTTGTCAATTTTGGCGGCTTGAAATGCGCGATATGTTAGTTGGTACGAGCTATTTACACATACACATTAGTATCAACACCGATAGGTGTATTCTCTATATAAATCCCGAGGTTTGATAAGCCCACATTGGGGGTGGAAATGGCTGGGTTGGGGTCGGGCCAAGCTAGACCCACATTATTAAATGCAACTCCAAACCTGGCCCAGCCCATGATGGGATGAAATAGTCCACCGCCTAATCCCTAAAACTGAGACAGAGAGAGAGAGAGAGAGGAGGAGGAGGAGGAGGAGGAGGAACAAAATCCATAGCTTGGAATATCAACACCTGCCATTAATGGAGCTTAAAACCATTGCATCAAATCTGCCAAAGAAAAAAGAAAAGAAAAATAACAGAAATTCTCAATACCAAAAATCCAAAACAATATTCAAAATCATGAATCTCATTCAAGATTTAATCTTGACATTTCAACAATCACAACTACCAAAAGTTCCACATCTGCCATTAAAGCTCCATATCTATCCATATTCTACATAAAGTACAGGGCTACTAGGAGTTCCATATGTGATGTAGAGCAGGACACGGACACTTTCATGTCTAAGATGGGCAGTGAAGGCCTGATTAGAGGCGGAAGTGATCGGTATTGTCAGAACCCTAAAGCAGGCATATCTTGCAAACTAGAATGATTTATTCAACGTACCATATATAATTTTGGGGTAGGAGAAGCTACTTTAGCCAACCAAACTGCTATATCAGGTTGCCAATGCCGAATTTGCAAGATTCCATCAGATCGACGGTCGAAAATCCTTTTTAATTTCGCTTTTACTATTTATAGTAAGTTTTAGTTCGATTATAACTCTTGATCTTTTGAGCTTTATGAGCCGTGCCCAACATGAAAAGGGCTTAGAAATTTTAGGAGAATAATGTGGTTGGGCCAAATTGGACACTTACTATTTTTGGCTGAAAACCATGAAGTCTATTAGAAATCATGATTGTCTATAAATAATAAGTTTCCTATTTATAGTAAGTCACGAAATTTAGGGAGTTTGAGTTGGAGTTTGATTCTGAAACTTCTTCCTAGGTTTAGTACTACTATTTGTAAATTCATTTTTATCATCAATCAAGATATTTTCAAATTTATTAGAATTATTTATATTTTTCTATTTTCCCTCATGGATTCTAGGAATCTCTTTGAGGAGTCCAAAGAAGTTCGATAGATTCGGAGTAGTTATCCCTAAGGAAGATGATGATTGACCTCATCACGTCTATCCTTGCATCAATTGGTATCATAGCAAGGACTGCCCTCAAATCGATAGCAAATAATGATGGTAAGGACTAAAATCCCGTGGATGGTGATTCAAGGATTTGTTATCTTTTGAAAAGAATGGAAGCTTTCCATTGAGAGGGTCAATTGACCATACAAGGGTTGCAGGAAACCCTTGACCGTCTTGCGAATACTCTAATTTTGCCCCAACCCCAAGGTGATGTTCTACTTCTCGTGGTTACTATACAGCACAACCCAAATTTTCGTAGGCCACTATTAGTAGTGAATCATAGGGTTACCTTAAATGAGTCGAGTTCTAGCGGTGAGGACATCAATGACAACTTTGCCCGACAACTAGTCTATGGAGTTGATTGGCTAGATCGTGTTGAAAGAGAAGGACGAACTTCTCAATTTTAATGGCTTATTACATATAGAAGATTTTCTTGACTGGTTAGCCGAAGTAGAACGATATTTTGATTACATGGATGTGTTGGAGCATAAAAATGTGAAATCAGTAGCATTCAAATTAAAATCCAGTGCTTCTACACGGTGAGAGCAATTACAACTCTCATGTGCCTAACTGAACAAGGCACCCATCCGATCATGGCCATGGATGAGATGCCTTCTTCGATCATGATTCTTCCCTAGTGATTACAAGCAAGTATTGTTCCAGTAATACCAAAGTTACCGATAGGGGAATCGAACCATCACATATTACACCGAAGAATTCTAGTGGTTAGCAATGTGGAATAACATGTCAGAAAATAAATCACATAAGGTAACATGATTCATAGGTGGGTTAGGATTGAAAATTCATGATAGTGTTCAGATGCTCCCATTCGGGACCATGGATGAAGCGGTTTAGTTGGTTTATAGAGTGAAAATAGAGCTTAAAGAGTCCCTACTCGGCCCCCCATGATGGGTCCCACGTAGAATTCAGTGCTAGCATGAGGAAAAGATCCAGTAGGAGGATATCCTCAACATCTTGCAACCACAAACCATGACATGGGGAGTGACCCATCTAGGCCTCAACGTGTAGTACCTACAATTGTGGGCCCAAGTAAGATTCCGAATCCTTATGGTTGGCCAAGGCGGAGCACTTGTTATTGGTATGTCCATACAGGCTACTTATCAAACACCTGCCCTCAACACCCCGTAACCCACTTAACCATTAACGAAGAGGGCATTGGAGATGATGCAACAGAAGAATGCCTTGGATTCGATGAAGATGAACAAGCTATTGAGGAAGGAGCTAGTAAGGAAGAATGGTTAGCCGAGGATCATAATGAACCTTGGTCGTGAGGCGATATTGTACACCTCATGGAAGGAGTTGCATCTACAACGACATAGTATATTCCGTATGTGGTGTACCATTAACGGCAAGTCTGTGATGTAATCATAAACAATGCTAGTAGCAAGAACATCATTTCAAAGGTGATGAGTGGAAGACAACTTTTAAGACTAAGGCAGGGTTGTATGAATAGTTGGTCATGCCTTTCGGTCTTTCGAACGCATTTAGTACATTCATGAGGTTGATGAACCAAGTTCTAAAACCATTCATTTGGTGTTTCATAGTAGTCTACTTTGATGACATTCTTATATACAGTTAGGATGAAGCAAGCCTTATGGAGCACCTCAAATTTGGGCTTTTTGGTGACATCCATGAGCGTGTGGGTGGACGACGAAAAGGTGAAAACCATCAAGGAATGACCGATTCCAACAAACATCCATGAAGTATGAAGTTTTTATGGATTGATGACATTTTATTGTCGGTTCATGAAGAATTTTAGTACCATTGTGTCACCAATTAAAGATTGCATGAAGAAGGGACCATTTTAGTGGACTGACAAAACTTACAGGGCTTTGCTAAAATCAAACACAGATTATCCATAACCTTGGTTCTTTTACTTTCCATCTTCGATAAAATATTTGAGGTCGAATTTGATGCTTCATATATCAGAATTGGAAGAGTTTTATCTCAAGAAGGTAGGTCTATAACCTTTTATAATGAAAAGCTTAGTGATGCAAGTAAAAAGTGGAGTTTTATCTCAAGAAGGTAGGTCTGTAGCCTTTTATAATGAAAAGTTAGTGATGGAGGCAAAAAGTGGTCAACCTACAAGCTCGAATTATATGCATTGGTTTGGGCACTGCGACATTTGCCACATTACTTACTTCAAAGGGAGTTCATTCTTTACACAAACCATCACGCTCTTAAATTCATTAATAGTTAAGTTAATATCAATCATGTGCATGTTAGATGGGTTGCATTTTTATAGGAATTCATGTTCGTTCTAAAGCACAAGTTAAGGCAGCGGAATATGGTGGCTGATGCACTTATCCGTCGTGCTTCACTACTTGTTACAATGAGTGATGATCTAGTCAGCTTCGACTATCTCAAGGAGCTGTATATCGAGGACAAGGTCTTCAAAGATGCATGGATGAAATTTGAAGAGGGTCATCCCAGTGACCTACATATGCAAGACGGTTTTCTCTTCAAAGGGAATCGACTATGCAACCCCTAAAGTTCTCTGAGGGAACAATTTATTTAAGAGTTACATGAAGGTGTGCTTAGTGGACACCTTGGACGAGCAAGATGCGGGCTCTTGTGAAGGATCGGTATTACTAGCCGCACTTGGTACGTAAAGTGGGTAAAACAGTGCAGCGCTGTCAGTTCACAACCCCAAGTGCAGGGTCGCAATGTAGTAATAACTCGGTGAGACCGAGATCATATCCACAAGGACTTGTATGAACTCTAAAAATAACTAGAACTAGATCTAGTATATAAAAACTAGAATAATGAGGAAATAATTATGTAATTGAAGTAATAAAAATAAGAGAAACTAGAGCGCTATAGATCCACTTGTATCTATTAAGATACCACTTTACTTGATTCAATAAGATCACAACTGGAATCGAAGTCCTATTCTATCCAGATGGAAGATAAAACAGTTGTATTGAACTGGTGTTGGACTTTATTGAACTAGTTCACACTTAAAGCACCAATCTCATGATTGCAGGGAGTTCATGCAACAACCATGCTTAGAGATGTTGATGGATCATGAATTCTGCAGATCACTTGATCCTAAAAAGAGAGATGAAGATAGCAAAATCTGTCGAAGCATCTTTCATAATTTCAGTCACAATAGATCATAGAAAACTAGAAATATTTCTTTATTAAAACTAGAAATCAATGAAATTTTAACATGAACTTGAATCAAAGTAAAATAAACATTAAAATGAACTATAAGTTTCACCTCTTAACTTTTGCTAAGAGATTAGTTAACTATGGACATGATTAAACTAAAACTCTTAAAGGAAAATATGAAAAATAAACTAAGGAAGAGGAAGAGAACTCCTTGGCAGCAACTCCACCCTTTGCTTTGTTCCTTAAACTCTAATTTGTGTCTTAAATCTCTTATAAAACCCATATTTATAGCCTTTGATTGGCAGACTTTGAAAACCAACTCAATTTACACAATTTGCGTATTTGTCGATGCCATTGAACAAGTCTTCGATAGAATCGAAGATACCTTTCCTAATTGAATTTGAATTCCGCGTGTTCGTACTGCGTATCCTTTTGATGGCATCACTAAACTTTTGATGTCATCAAACTATCCTTAATGCCATTGAATAGATTTTCGATGCAATCGAAAAGTGCCCTGAACTGTCCAACAAGTTGAGTCCAAAATCCGAAAATTCTCGATGGAATTGACTGTAAGTCTTCGATGGGATCGATATTTTCCCTCCTTTGTCCATCAAGAAATATGATTTTCCATTTAATCTCGATGCGACCGATCGTTTGTTGATGGCATCGAACACTTACTTCGATGGAATCGAAGTGTGCTGGATGGCATCGACAATCACTTTCCAACACTTCTGTATTTCTTCACTTTATGACTTGGACTTTCTTCTTTCTCCACTTGGTTTTTCTTAGATCTTAGGCCCTTAAAGTCTTTAATCTTAGTCTCTGAACATCCATCCTTGCCTTGGTAATCTTCGAGCTTCTAATTGTATGCTTTTAGCATCCTTTTTTTTTTTTAATTCAAGCTCTCGAAATCACCTTGCAAGAGAAACATGCATAAAATACAGTGATTAACATTATCATGATCATAAAACCAAGGTATAATGAGGGAAAGATATGCAATATTTGAGTCTTAACACTATCATGCTTGTCCTACCTCTAAGGGGTAATCTCATAATACGGGCCTATACACCTTGTTACCTGTGCTTAATAGCCATTGAGAGGACTTATCTATGGATTTCATACTTAGTCTCCCATGAACACCGCGAATCATAGATTTAGTATTCATGGTAGTAGATCATTTGTAAAAGATGGCATACTTTATCCCATGTAAGAAGAGTCTCGATGCAACACACATGGTGAGCCTATTATTCAAAGAGGTCGTGCGGTTACACGGGGTTCTTGTAACGCCCTGATTTTCAAAACTTGAGTATACGACTCGTTTTCCAAAAATCTGAGTTTTAACCTTTAAAGATATCCAAATGTCATGTATGTTTTTTTCTTCTTTTCTTTTTCTTTTTCAGAGTTCGTAGTTCAGTGGAAGATGGATAAATCAAACATAAAGAGAAGTCCACATAACATTCAATTACCCAAGTGGCTGCCCGAAGGTTTATACAAACAAATGTCTCAATACTGCAATTACAAGAATGAATAATTTGCACATACGACAAAATAAAATGCAGCTACACTTAAGTTATAAGAATCGTGTAGCTTCTTTGGGAGAAGATGTGACCATACATTATTAGTACTGTACCTTGAATGTGAGTGTCATTTAAACCACCGACATTACCTATATAGTTATATATTCAAAGGATAAGCGGCTAACTTAGTGTGAATTCCCCTCAAAATTACATACCGGCGCATTAGTTAAGCATAGTTTAACAAGAATACATACAAGTCAATCCATAATACGATCTTATTTAATAATAATGCGTCTTTCAAATAGTCGGCTCATTCCTAGTAAGAGGATAGACCTTTTAAACAGTCAGTCCATCAAATAAGAGAATGGGTCTTTCAAATAGTCAACTCATTCAACTTGCAAAGGAATGGGTCTTTCAAACGGTCAACCTGCTCAAGTAAGATAGTGAGCCTTTTGAATAGTCGGCTCACTTAAGTAAAGAATGGGCCTTTCAAACAGTCGGCTCATTCCTAGTAAGAGGATGGACCTTTTAAACAGTTAGTCTATCAAACAAGAGAATGGGTCTTTCAAACAGTTGACCTACTCAAGTAAGATAGTGGGCCTTTTAAACAGTCGACCCATTAAATAAGAGAATGAGTCTTTCAAATAGTCGACCTGCTCAAGTAATATAGCAGGCCTTTCAAACAGTCAACCTACTCAAGTAAGATAGTGGGCCTTTCCAACAGTCGGCCCATTAAATAAGAGAATGACCCTTTCTAAACAATCGGCCCATTAAAGAAGAGAATGGGCCTTTCCAATAGTCGGCCCATTAAGCAAGAGAGTGGGCCTTTCCAACATCAGCCCATTAAGCAAGAGAGTGGACCTTCCCAATAGTCGGCCCATTAAGTAAGAGAATAGCCTTTCCAAACAATCGGCTCATTAAACAAGAGAATGAGCCTTTCCAACAGTT
The DNA here is from genome assembly GCA_037074715.1 of Magnolia kwangsiensis. NCBI lineage: Eukaryota > Viridiplantae > Streptophyta > Magnoliopsida > Magnoliales > Magnoliaceae > Magnolia > Magnolia kwangsiensis. The sequence continues at coordinate 104,422,013 of CM073574.1, forward strand.
GGCCCATTAAGTAAGAGAGTGGGCCTTTCAAACAATTGACCCATTAAATAAGAGAGTGAGCCTTTCCAATAGTCGGCTCATTAAATAATATAGTGGGCCTTTCAAATAGTCGGCCCATTAGCTAAGAGAATATGCCTTTCCAACAGTAGGCTTATTAAGCAAGAGAGTGAGCCTTTCCAACAGTCGGCCCATTAAGCAATCCACGAGCATGAGAAGACGTATAAGTACAACATATAGATGTTCATACAAGATAAATGTTGAGCATATAATTCGATAATCAGATTCAATAACTAACACAAGTAATCATACATCAGATTATTACTTAAACTAACATGGAAGAGGAAAGCTCAAGGGGAAGAAGTCATCACCTTATTAGTCAGATCGTCTATTAATGTTGCTAGGAAGCGGGCACGCCCTAATGATCAACTCTTTATTATCCTGATTGAACCCAACCTAGTGAGAGGCCAAGTTATCATTCCCACTAAACTTCAGACCATGCTAGCGTGGCTCAACAATAATAACTTGGATTTATCCAAGTCATCATCAACTCGTGAAGCACCTAGTCCACCAAGCAACCATTCGAAAGAGCTGGACCTATGGATGGAGCAGTCCCCTCAAGGACTCATTGACGAACCCACGAATATGGTCAGTCCCACATCCAAACTCGTTGTAGACAACCGAGTCAACCCAGTCATGACTCGAGTGCACGTACCCTTTCTCTTTCTTCTTCTATTTCTTCCTTCCTCTTTTCTTCTCCTTTCCTTTCCTTTCCTTACTAGAATGCATGCCCAACCCGGTGGTTGTGTTAGACCTGGTTCGCTTGACTCTATCTAGCTTGACCTAGTGAAGAAAAGTCAAGTTAGCGACCTACAACTCAGATTGAGTCAAGCTCAACTCACTACGGTAGCTAGAGCGGCTGACATGTCTTCCCACTCTCGTTTCTCCTTCTCCCACCCTCCTTTCTCCTTTCTCTTTCTTCTTCTTCTACATCGCATTCCTCCTCTCTTTCTACTGGAAGACGTCCAACAATGGACTCAGTAAACTTGGTCAGACCCAACCTGATGACTTGGTTGAGCCAAACCAACGGGACACAAATGTAACGAAGCTCTGATTCTCTCTTCCGCACTTGTTTTGACCAAAAATGAAAGCATTTGATTTGCGGAATATCTCACTTAATATTAACAAAAGATAGAACTAAGAGAATAATCATCAATTTTATTCATTCTGGGTTCATTTACATCCTTTTAGTCTTTGATTCTAGGATAGAATCTCTTAGACACATTAAAAATACAAAAGTTAAGTAAATTCAAAATACGAATTTCAGTAGCATTCCAGTTCATGTTGATCATATCTCCAGGGGAGATGAGTTGTGCGGGCTTCCTATGCATTCCATCCCTTATTGGCATGATAAAGGAGTGTTTGGATCTCCTTGACACACCTAGAATAGCTTGAGGATCTGGACAATCTCAACATAGCAGCTGCCTCAAAGAGTATCCACGTAACTTATGAGAGTTGCACGGGCCTGCGCAACTTGCTGGGAGTAGTGCGGCCCGCACCTTTAACACTCCACACTCCCTGTCCTTCTATCTGTCTCTAATACCTGTCAGAGGCACTGGTCTTCTGAATATCCGATGCTTCAAATGAGGGGGTAAAGGGGTATTTATAGGCTTTCGTACATGTGAGCCCTCGATTCCTGTGCCGTGGACCCCACTTAGCATTCCCAATCCGTCCCTCTCTGAAGAGAGTTGCGTGACCCAACCTGACCAAAGTTGAGTTGCGCGGACCCGCGCAACTCAGCTCTCGCACAACTCATTTCCCGCGTAACTCAGCTCCTGCGCAACTCGCTTCCCTTCATCTCTATCCTTCACTTCTTTCACCAATTCTTCTCCTTGAAGCTTCTCCCCTTTAACTAAGTTTTGTGCCCCAACAGATGCCCCCTTGATCTAAAATTTGATTTCTTTAAATCAACTTGAAGGATCAACTTCTTCATGTAGAATTTGAGTTTTGCGGGTTTGCGCAACTCTTGCCCGCGTAACCCTCTGGTGGCACTCCTGGCCTATAAATACCATGCCACTTAATCATTCCTCACTTCAAATTTTCTTCTATCTATAGGTGAACCCCTTTTACCCATAACTGTTCCGCACCACTTGTGCGTGTAAGTTGTCCATGCAACTCATCCGCACTTAGTGCCATAAACTTCTGTTCCGAAACTCTGCCGAAATTTCTAACTTTTACCTTTTGGGCCCTTAGTTTTTTCAACATTCTTCCATCATGAGACATTCAGAAGCTCCATCTTCAAGAAAAAGGAGTCCTTTACCTTCTCTCGCCATACTTGGGATTGTGTAGGAATTAACGAAAAAGTATTAGAGCTCCACCACCCCTATACGGGTCTAATCATCTCTTCCCCTGTAAATTTACAATGCCATTGGTCAATCCCGCATAGCGATCCATCCATCCATCAAAGCAGCCTTGTTTCTATATATGACTGGATCATGAGAGGACCTTGAATTCTGGAAGGTTGTGTAGAAGGAAAGGACTCGCGTCAAAAGGCTGGCATGATATACAAGATGCGATTTCTACGTCCTTACCATGATCCTCATCAGGCTTTCCAGACTCATTTCTTTGAAACCGCTCACTAATATTTCCTCACTAGTCATGTCCCTTGGAGAACAGATGATTCTCTAGCCAAAGGTCTTTTGTCTCCTCAGGATTTCTATAGTGCCTGGGCCCGTGCTGTTGCTCGAAAACAAACTGCTACTCTAGAATAAATTAATCTTCTTGATGCTCTTATAGCCACATCAGAGCATTTTCATGGAAACACAGCTATCTTCAGGGTCTTTCTTAACTTTTAGTCCCCAATTACCAACTCATTTCATCTTCCTCTGGGTGAGATGAGCATTACTCTATGAGATCTTCTCTGTATAGTAGACCTCCCCATCATGGGTAGCATCCTTGATATTTATATTCCTTCAAACGAGGAATTGTTTTATGCCTCTGTAGAAAATAATAAATCTGAGATTTCAAAGACCGCTCTTAAACTTTTCGGAGAACTGGTCAACTTCCCCCATCCTGAACACATTACTTCTCTTGAATGGCTAGCTCATTTCTCTCGTAGACTACAGTATATTTCTTTTCTCTTACTCTTTTACTCTTCAGATCTTCATCCTTTCTCCGAAATAATCATATTATTTTAATTTGGCAATTTTGCAGGCTATAAGCATCAGGATCTCAAAACCATTCGTGAGAATATTACAAGCACCACCAAATATAGCCACTCTTGCGAATTAACTACCTTCTTAGCTTATTGGCTAAGTTTAGTAATATAAAATAGCATTTATTTTGACATCACATCTTTATATGAATCATATGAGTATACACATTTTCAAAATTACATATTTGATTTAAGATTCACAGTATTTCTAAGCTCGAGTAATTCTCATAAGCATATTTGATAGGCACATGCTAATCAAAGTAAAAAACTATTATAATGGTTAACATAACATTGCCTATATAATATTTTAGAATGAGTGGGACTAAGTTTTGGTTCTAGTTTAGACTCATTAGTAGTTGGAGTTGGTCTTACACGAATGGCCGCTGTAACTCTTTAGAGTTCATAGGGCTTATCGTTGCTAGGGAGTTCACAAACTGCGAACCATCAAAGGGGCCCAGTGAAGCTACCAGGGTAGTGAACTCAATAGGATTTACACACAGGGCTGGCCATAGTAAACTCTCTAGAGTTCATGGGGCACACAAGGCTACTGTCGGGTACCAAATCCAAGGCTACTAGTCCATCAATGAGGGGTCATGTTACTTTTGAGACCTGTCCTCATGTGTTACTGTTGAAATCAATCCAGGGATATAGGGAGTCATCTTGCTTCAGAGACTCACTTTTCGTTCATCTGCAAGGTCAAACCCATTCATAAGCGGGTGCTCTCTGGCCGCCCACGTGATGTTGCTTGAAGCTATACAAACGGTATAGGTCACTGCCCGCATGGGTGCATGTGTTGCTCTTTTTGGGTTTTTTAGGGCCACATGCGACACTACTGCCCATATAATTTTACCATATCGCCATCACCAAACAATGATAAGCCTTGTGTGCGTTTGGCTTCATATGTAATAAGTCGGCATTGTTGTTGCGATTCTCGTACATAATTGTTGTCGCATCGTAATTGGCCCTGCTGGAATAATAAATCGAAATTAACATACCACACTCACTGATGATATGAAACAAAATTTTAAAGTTAAGATAGTATATTAGCTTGGCGGTGCTATTGATTTCGATAAATTTAAATGGCCTTATGCTAGTGAGATAGTGATAGTAATAATAGCTTTGACAATTCGATGATAGTCATTGCCGCATTGGCGATTTGCATTTGGCGATATTTGTCTGGCATTTTGGCGATAAGCATTGGCAATATGGCAACAATCATTGGTTCTTTTCATTGACTTGCTTGAACTTGATATGCTTTGAAAGCCTACACTTCATTAGTACTCAAAGAGATATAATGTAAAAAAGAAAATAATATAGAGTTCTGCCTCCGTACTCTCTTGCCTGCCCCCTTTTGATTAAGAAGAATCATGCTGTGAATCATCTGAATCAAAACTGCACATACATTTAGGGATGATATATTTTTATGAAATGGACATTCACCGGTATACTTATGTTCTCCATCTTGATCTACCACCCGATAGGTCCCATTAGAGTACACTTCTGATATTACGTATGAACTATCCCATTTAGGGTCAAACTTATCCCCTGTCTTGCGAGTGATGACTATTGGCCTTTTCAATATTAATACCATATTGCCTCTTTTGAAGGAGCGATGCTTGACTTTTTTGTCAAAAGCTGCAGAGATTCTTGCTTGATATAACAATAATCGCTACTGAGCCACTAATTGCTTTTCATCTAGCAGATCCAACTTTGCCAGCCTGATCTTAGCATTTTCATCATTAGTAATCGACTGATGTACTGCTATTCTGAGTGATGCAACTTGCATTTCAATGGAGACAACAGCTTCAACCCCATAAACCAAAGAATATGGCATTACTTTTGTAGCAATACGATGAGTAGTTCGATAAGCCCATAGAGCTTCTTGCAACTTCTCATCCTAATCGCGTTTTCCTACAACTGTTTTCTTCAATATTTTTACAATCGTTTTGTTGAATGCTTCGACCAAACCGTTAGTTAACGGGTAGTAATATGTTGAGAATGAATGCTGGATATTGAATTTTTAGCACAATTTCTTCATTCCCATGTTCTTAAATGGGGTCCCATTATTAGTGATGATCTTCTTTGGAATACCGTAACGGTATATTATTGCATATCATATGAAATTCACGATGTCCTTCTCTCTAACACTTCTCAATGCGATGGCTTTAGTCCACTTTGAGAAGTAATCTGTGGTTGCCAAAATGTAATGTTTTCCTCTGGATGATGATGGGTTTATAGGACCGATAACATCGAGTCCCCAGGCTGCAAAGGGCTAAGAGGCTACTGACTGATGCAAATCTTTAGAGGGTACATGTATGACATTGCCATGTATTTAACATTCGTAACATCGCCGTGCATAATAAATTGCGTCATTGAATAATGTAGGCCAGTAATATCCCATTCGACGCACTTGATGAAGCAAATTTCTACTGGCCTGATGAGCCCCACATTCTCCTAAATGTGCTTCGTGCAATATTTGATTCGCTTCTTTTGTATCCAAGAATCTCAACAGCACCTCATTATAGGACTTAATGTAAAGCTCTTCATTACACATAATGAATTTCTTCACCCTTTACTTTATTTGCAACTTTTGTGCTAGATCCTCTGGCAAGATATTGTTCACACCCCAAGTATAGGGTTGTGATTTAGTAATAATCTCGGTAAGACTAAGGTTGAATCCACAAGGACTGAACCTTGTACGTAACCTGAAAGTAACTTGAACTAGAACTAGGTGAAGATTTAATCTAAATTAGAAAAATTTAAGGGAATAATGGTGAACTAATTAACAAAAATTTACAAAATTCAAAGGTGGAAAACTATAGTGCCAAGGATCCACTTGTAGAGATCAGGGAGATTTACGCTTGATTCAAGAACACAACCGGATTTAAAGTCCTATCTTCATCCAGTTAGAATATATTTTATTAAAAACCAATCTTAACTTCCTTTAATCCAGTTCTCAAGAGATGAGAGATGAGAATTAGAATTGATTCCATCACAAAATCATGCCCATGAGACAAAGCAAACAACAAAATTTAACCAATCCACAACCAATCTTAGGAAATTATGAATGTTAGGAAGGGTTCCATCATCCAACCATGTCTATGAGATGATGGTGAACAACAGGATTTCCAAGTTCACAATCCTAATAATGAAAAGAACATGTTTAAAGCTATCACAGATCTATTGTAATTTAAGTAACAACAAATCATTAAAAACTGAAAACATTCCTTATAATCAAACTAAAATCAAAGTTGGTTCAGTTTAAACATGAATCAAAGCATAAAAACTCCCCATCACGCTTCAAGCTTCACCTTTCTGCCCTAGCTAAGAAGTTTAGTTCATCATAGACATGATAATCTGAAATCTCTTAAAGAAAAGATATAAATAAAACAAGGAAAAGGGAGAAAAACTCCTGGGAATGGTGATGTCGGCCGTCCAAAGTCTCTCTCTCTCTTTCTATCTCTCTCTCTCTCTTCTTCCACGTCCTTCTCACGTCCAAGATCTGAATGCCTCTCCTTTTTATAGGCATGAAGGAGGTGCTAGGTCACTTCCTGCGAAGGCTTTATGCACCAGCAACGTCCACAACTGCGAAAACATAAGCCGAGTTGTGTTTTGACGGTGGACGGTCCAAGAATCTATTTTTCTTCTATGATTGGGGTAAAGACCCCCCATTTGAAGATTCTGAATGGTTTGGATCACCCATCTGAACACAAACAGTGGCCCACAACTTCCAGCAATGTCTGGAAAAACTAGATGTGCGTACGGTGCGAACAAACCTGCGCTGAGATGCTCGGTGGACCCCACAGTGATGTTTTCGGTGAAATTCACCCCACTCATTAGATTCTTAGTGAAAAACCAGTCAGAAAGTAGTGGTTTTGGTCGAGTTTTGGTGCAGTCCACTATATCAAATCAACTTGCTGTTCATCCTACGTTTTCGGGTAATCTACATGTGTACGTGTGCATGGGGCCAAAAGGCCACCATGGCCAAGTTCTTAGTGTAAGACCCGTGTCTTAGTCCGTACTATTCCGTAGGCTTCCGCGATCTTCCCAGTCAAATTTTTGACAACCTTCGACCCTTAACCGGCACTTTCGCGTAACCCTGCGTCACACACCGTCGACCCGAGTCGACTCAACCCGAGACTTGTACCCTAGCGACCGTGCCATCGCCGCGGCTCGCGCGCCGATCCGATACTCTGGCCAGTAGATGCGGGCCAGCGATCGGTGTAAGGAAAATGCCGTGCGTTGCAAAACTCAAGAGAATCTCTACGGCATGTCACATCAATCTATCAATCCATCAATCTTAACATGTCAAGTACACATCACCTCACACTCTTCCCCAAGCAACCCCTAAAGTCAACACTCTTACACAAAGTACACCCATCACTCACTTCACCCATCACCCCATCATTCACCCATCCCTCTCTCTCTTACAACCACTCTCTCTCATCCCTCTCTCCCTCATTCTCCAAGCAACCCACGTCCAAGCTCCATGAGAAAAGCCATGTGTGGCCCACCTTCATACCTCTCATCTCCAACATCAAAGCCTCATCTCAACCGTTAGATCACGATCTTTGGAGCTATAAAACGCGTTGATGGATGAAGGATGAAGAGATCCAAGGTGGGTGCTCCTCTCTCTCTCTCTCTTCTCTATTTGTGACCCACCTGATATATGAGTTTATCCATGTTGTCCGCAAGTGGGACAGCCTTGCCGTCCATCTGCACGGCCCAGATCTGATGATGGGTGGGTTGCACTATGGCAGCAGCAGCAGGACTGTCCACCTGCTTGGATGGGCCTGTTTGCAAGAAATGCAAACATCAGCAAGATCTCTAGCTTGCAGTCATTGTGTAGACCCCACCTTGATGGGACCCACTATGGTGCATGTGTTGTATCCAAACCGTCCAACCATCTGAGAGATCATTTTTGGACAAGGGGTAAATGGGTGTGATCTAAAGTTCATGTGGACCCCACCATTTGCAATAGTAATGGGGTACGGTGGCACCCACCGTTTAAAACTTCTTAGGAGCAACAGTGGTTCCCACCCAAGTTGATATTTGGTTTTCCCTTCATCTATCTCTATGCTAACTTATGTATGGGTCAGATCTCAAAATATAAGTGAGACTCGGCCAAGTGACTCAACTTATTTGACTCGGCCAAGTGAGACTCGGCCAAGTGATTTAGCCCATTTGACTCGGCCAAGTGATTCAACTTATTTGACTCGGCCAAGTGAAACTCGGCCAAGTGACTTAACTTATTTGACTCGACCAAGTGAGACTCGGCCAAGTGACTTAACCTATTTGACTCGGCCAAGTGAGACTCGGCCAAGTGATTTAACTTATTTGACTCGTCCAAGTGATTCAACCTATTTGACTCGGCCAAGTGAGAATCGGCCAAGTGATTTAGCCTATTTGACTCGGCCAAGTGAGACTTGGCTAAGTGATTCAACTTATTTGACTCGGCCAAGTGAGACTCGGCCAAGTGATTCAACCTATTTTACTCGGCCAGGTGAGACTCGGCCAAGTGATTCAACTTATTTGACTCGGCCAAGTGAGACTCGACCAAGTGATTAAGCCTATTTGACTCAGCCAAGTGAGACTCGGCCAAGTGATTCAACTTATTTGACTCGGCCAAGTGATTCAACCTATTTGACTCGGCCAAGTGAGACTCGGCCAAGTGATTCAACTTATTTGACTCGGCTAAGTGATTTAACCCATTTGACTCGGCCAAGTGATTCAACCTATTTGACTCGGCCAGGTGAGACTCGGCCAAGTGATTCAACTTATTTGACTCGACCAAGTGAGACTCGGCCAAGTGATTTAGCCTATTTGACTCGGCCAAGTGAGACTCGGCCAAGTGATTCAACTTATTTGACTCGGCCAAGTGAGACTCGGCCAAGTGATTCAACCTATTTGACTCGGCCAAGTGAGACTCGGCCAAGTGATTCAACTTATTTGACTCGGCCAAGTGAGACTCGGCCAAGTGATTTAGCTTATTTGACTCGGCCAAGTGAGACTTGGCCAAGTGATTTAACTTATTTGATTCGGCCAAGTGATTCAACTTATTTGACTCGGCCAAGTGAGACTCGGCCAAGTGATTCAACTTATTTGACTCGGCCAAGTGATTCAACCTATTTGACTCGGCCAGGTGAGACTCGGCCAAGTGATTCAACTTATTTGACTCGGTCAAGTGAGACTCGGTCAAGTGAGACTCGGTCAAGTGATTCAACTTATTTGACTCGGCCAAGTGATTTAACCTATTTGACTCGGCCAAGTGAGACTTGGCCAAGTGATTCAACTTATTTGACTCGGCCAAGTGAGACTCGGCCAAGTGATTTAACTGATTTGACTCGACCAAGTGAGACTCGGCCAAGTGAGACTCGACCAAGTGATTCAACCTATTTGACTCGGCCAAGTGATTTAGCCCATTTGACTCGGCCAAGTGATTTAACCTATTTGACTCGGCCAAGTGAGACTCGGCCAAGTGATGCAACTTATTTGACTCGGCCAAGTGAGACTTGGCCGAGTGAGACTCGGCCAAGTGATTTAACTTATTTGACTCGGACAAGTGAGACTCGGCCAAGTGAGACTCGACCAAGCGATTTAACCTATTTGACTTGGCCAAGTGATTTAGCCTATTTGACTCGGCTAAGTGAGACTCGGCCAAGTGATTCAACTTATTTGACTCGGCCAAGTGAGACTCGGCCAAGTGATTTAGCCTATTTGACTCAGTCAGTGATTTAGACCGGATGAGAAAGGCCCCCTCTGGTAGCTCCCAATTGCCGTGATGTCGACTTCCACAGAGGCATAAGAACCGTCCGTCCTTCTGATCATTTGCACCACCTAAACGTCAGTCCTCAAGTGTATGCTTCAGATGTGATGAGGCGGGACACCGCTTCTGGGAGTGCCCCCACCCTTGGCAGCCTCACCGCCCAGACCGTTCACTGGTGCTTGCTTTGGGTGCGGTGGGATAGGGTATCGTAGGAGAGAGTGTCCCTATCCTCAGCAGCAACAACAGGATCCTCAGACATCAGGAGGAGTCGTTGACGATTCGTGTGACTTAGCCCCTACGCCGTCTTCCTAGATTGTTCATGAACGGGGTGTCTTGGGAGTTAGAGCTTGAGATTTGTGGGTGTTATCCCCATCTCTTAAATGTTTGATTATATTGGTATATTGTGTTCTGATTATATATAGTGGTGCGGTTTTCTCCCTTGGTAAGCCTTGTATTGATTATGTTGTGGTTTAAATTTTGAGGATGAAATTTTTATTAGGAGGGGAGAGCTGTAAGACCCGTGTCTTAGTCCGTACTATTCCGTAGGCTTCCTCGGTCTTTTCGGTTGAATTTTTGACAACCTTCAACCCTTAATCAGCACTTTCGTGCAACCCTGCATCACACGCCGTCGACCTGAGTCGACTCAACCCTAGACTTGTACCCTAGCAACCGCGCCATCGCCGCGGTTCCAATGCCGCGACTCGCGCACCGATCCGATACTCTGGCCAGGAGATGCGGGCCAGTGTTCGGTGTAAGAAAAACGCCACGCGTTGCAAAACCCAAGAGAATCTCTATGACATGTCACATCAATCTATCAATCCATCAATCTTAACATGTCAAGTACACATCACCTCACACTCTTCCCTAAGTAACCCTTAAAGTCAACACTCTCTTACACAAAGTACACCCATCACTCACTTCACCCATCACCCCATCATTCACCCATCCCTCTCTCTCTTACAACTACTCTCTCTCATCCCTCTCTCTCTCATTCTCCAAGCAACCCACATCCAAGCTCCATGAGAAAAGCCATGTGTGGCCCACATTCATTCCTCTCATCTCCAACATCAAAGCCTTATCTCAACGGTTAGATCACAATCTTTGGAGCTATAAAATGCGTTGATGGATGAAGGATGAAGAGATCCAAGGTGGGTGCTCCTCTCTCTCTCTCTCTCTTTCACTATTTGTGACCCACCTGATATATGAGTTTATCCACGCTGTCCGCAAGTGGGACAGCCTTGCCGTCCATCTGCATGGCCCAGATCTGATGATGGGTGGGTTGCACCATGGCAGCAGCAGCAGGACTGTCCACCTGCTTGGACGGGCCTGTTTGCAAGAAACGCAAACATCAGCAAGATCTCTAGCTTGCAGTCATCGTGTAGACCCCACCTTGATGGGACCCACCATGGTGTATGTGTTGTATCCAAACCGTCCAACCATCTGGGAGATCATTTTTGGACAAGGGGTAAATGGGTGTGATCTAAAGTTCAAGTGGACCCCACCATTTGCAATAGTAATGGGGTACGGTGGCACCCACCGTTTAAAACTTCTTAGGAGCAACAGTGGTTCCCACCCAAGCTGATATTTGGTTTTCCCTTCATCTATCTCTATGCTAACTTATGTATGGGTCAGATCTCAAAATATAAGTGAGACTCGGCCAAGTGACTCAACTTATTTAACTCGGCCAAGTGACACTCGGCCAAGTGATTTAGTCCATTTGACTCGGCCAAGTGATTCAACTTATTTGACTCGGCCAAGTGAGACTCGGCCAAGTGACTTAACTTATTTGACTCGGCCAAGTGAGACTCGACCAAGTGACATAACTTCTTTGACTCGGCCAAGTGATTCAACTTATTTGACTCGGCTAAGTGAGAATCGGCCAAGTGATTCAACCTATTTGACTCGGCCAAGTGAGACTCGGCCAAGTGATTCAACCTATTTGACTCGGCCAAGTGAGACTTGGCCAAGTGATTCAACTTAATTGACTCGGCCAAGTGATTCAACTTATTTGACACGGCCAAGTGAGACTCAGCCAAGTGATTCAACCTATTTGACTCGGCCAGGTGAGACTCGGCCAAGTGATTCAACTTATTTAACTCGGCCAAGTGAGACTCGACCAAGTGATTTAGCCTATTTTACTCGGCCAAGTGATTCAACTTATTTAACTCGGCCAAGTGAGACTCGGCCAAGTGATTCAACCTATTTGACTCGGCAAGTGATTCAACTTATTTGACTCGGCCAAGTGATTTAACCCATTTGACTCGGCCAAGTGATTCAACTTATTTCACTCGGCCAAGTGAGACTCGGCCAAGTGATTCAACATATTTGACTCGGCCAGGTGAGACTCGGACAAGTGATTCAACTTATTTGACTCGGCCAAGTGAGACTCGACCAAGTGATTTAGCCTATTTGACTCGGCCAAGTGATTCAATTTATTTGACTCGGCCAAGTGAGACTCAGCCAAGTGATTCAACCTATTTGACTCGGCCAAGTGAGACTCGGCCAAGTGATTTAGCCTATTTGACTCGGCCAAGTGAGACTCAGCCAAGTCATTCAACTTATTTGACTCGGCCAAGTGAGACTCGGCCAAGTGATTTAACCTATTTGACTCGGCCAAGTGAGACTCGGCCAAGTGATTCAACTTATTTGACTCGGACAAGTGAGACTCGGCCAAGTGATTCAACTTATTTGACTCGGACAAGTGAGACTCGACCAAGTGATTTAACTTATTTGACTCGGCCAAGTGAGACTCGACCAAGTGATTCAACTTATTTGACTCGGCCAAGTGATTTAGCCCATTTGACTCAGCCAAGTGATTTAACCTATTTGACTCGGCCAAGTGAGACTCGGCCAAGTAATTTAACTTATTTGACTCGGCCAAGTGAGACTCAGCCAAGTGAGACTCGACCAAGTGATTCAACATATTTGACTCAGCCAAGTGATTTAGCCCATTTAACTCGGCCAAGTGATTTAGCCTATTTGACTCGGCCAAGTGAGACTCGGTCAAGTGATTCAACTTATTTGACTCGGCCAAGTCAAGTGATTTAGCCCAATTGACTCGGCCAAGTACTTCAACCTATTTGTCTCGGCCAATTGACTCGGCCAAGTACTTCAACCTATTTGTCTCGCCCAATTGACTCGACCTGTTGACTCGGCCCATTTGACTCGGCCATTACATAAGGGTCGACCAATTGATTCGGCCCATTTGAGTCGGTCTAATTGCCTCGGCTTGTTTGACTCGGCCTGTTGACTCGTCATGTTTGGCTCGTCCTGTTTGACTCGGCCTGTTGAGTCAGTCCATTGACTCGTCCTGTTTGACTCGACCTGTTGAGTCAGCCCATTGACTCATCTTTTTTGACTTGGCCTGTTGACTCGGCCCATTGACTCGTCTTGTTTGACTCGGCCTGTTGACTCGGCCCATTGACTCGTCCTGTTTGCCTCAGCCTGTTGACTCGGCCCATTGACTCGTCTTGTTTGACTCTGCCTGTTGACTCGGCCTGTTTGACTAGGCCAATTGCTTCGGCCTATTGGTTGAGGCCCAATTGGATGTATACAAGTCCATTACAATGTGAGACTCTACCATGGTTTATGTAATGATGTTTATGATGACCGTACCTTAAGAGTAAATGTTGGTTTGATGTCCACATTATAAGATTAATGTTGGTTAAATGTCTGCATTGTCACTCTCCCTGGGGCCCATTGGTAGGCCCAACTTGTTGTTTATGAGGCCCATGTACAGGACCCACCTGTGATGTATATTAGGCCTATGTGTAAGGCCCACCTATTATGTATTTAAAGCCCATGGGTTGTAGCCCATTGTGATATGTTTAAGACCCATGGGACGTAGCCCAATGTGATGCATTCGAGGCCCATGGGATGTGGCCCATTACGACGTATTCGGGGCTCATGGGATATGATCCAGTGTAATGTACATGTGGCCCGTATATGGGGACCATTATGATGTTACATATGACCTTGTGTGAGGACTAACGTGACGCATGTAAGGCTTATGTGATGAGGTCCATTTTGAGATACTTGAGGCCCATTAGTGCGGCCCATTGATGCAGCCCACCTGTTGTATATGAGGCCATGAGTGAGGCCCATCGTGATGTATTTGAGGCCCATGAGACGTGGCCCATTGTGATATATATTTTTGGCCTGTATGATGAGGCCTGACTTGATGTATATTAGGCCCGTGGGAGCGGCTCATTGTGATGTATATTAGACCCGTAAGATGCGACCCACTTGATGTATATGTGGCTCATGAGTGAGGCCCATCGCGATGCATATAAAGCTCTTGAGTGAGACCCATGGTGTTGCATATTTGGCCCCTGTGTGAGGTCATGAGTCCACTGTATGTTAGGCTCTATATGGGCCATTTTTCTTTTGGGGGATAATGTTGGTTAAATGTCTACATTGTCGAGGTTGATTGTCGATGTCGGTTATTGATACCGATTATGAGTATGTGACTGCACAGCATCATGGTACATGCCCATACGCATTATCTGCATGTTTGTTATGAGATGTGATTGATCATTACATATGTTATTGGGCAGGATGATATGAGACTCCCTGATAGGCGGAGGTTCTCCCACATAAGCGCACAGCATGCGCAGGATTGATGCATGATTGGATTGTATGACTCATGCATCTTGTATTGTGTTGTGATTACTGTACGCCATAGTGACATTAGGGTCGTAGCCTCCACAGTCGTATCGTGGATGGCCAGATGGGACACTGAAATTCTGTTCGAGCATTGGGCTGCTATAGATGGCCCTGGGTGAAAATCTCTAAACACCCTCTTGGTACCAGAGGATGCTCCAACGTCTAGATCGAGTGGGTAGATGAGCGTTGAATGTCGATTTCCAGACGGTTGCTCTCTCCACTGTGTCGTGGTCGGTTGGAAGGGGGTGTGGCCTTACCGGCCCATGCGCAGGGTGCAAAGCTAGGCTGAGTTTGACCAGCTCGCGGAATGGGTCCGATATCGATGTGCCAGATAGGCATTGACAGACTATTGGCCAGGCAGATAATGAGGTTTCTTACGCTCACTTGGAATGTGCGGTTAGGGAGAGCGGCAGTTCCATTTGGAGTGTAATAGACCCCGGTGATTTTCTAGAGAGTAACCGTACTGATATGTGGACTTATTGAGCAGGAATTGCATACTCATTCATTCATTCATTCACTATCCACTCGGGCTGGTTGTACGTAATTATTTATTACGTGTACCTTCTCATGGCAAGGATTTCGGTTGGGCGCGCGACTAACCTGAGATCAGGAGTTTATTACGTTGAGTCTGACTATCCAAATTTAGGTATGGGACTGGTTTAGATAGAAGTCCCTCGTGATGAACCCCGTAGCCTGTGATATTACGTACTATTATTCCGACTTCATACTTCAGCTTGGTCATTTCATTCACATCGCATGTTGCATTACATCCACATGCATATGACATTTTGGGTTACTATGTTTCTGCATTTATATGGCCTAGATATGACTGGCGGTATTTGCGGACTCATCAGGATTTGTACATTACATTGCATCATCGGCATCTGATAGTTAGCTTATTGTCTTCGTATTACATATTCGATCTACATTGCTTCATCAGTATATAATATTATTTTTATTATATTTTGCATCGCAGAGCCTGAGTGAGACTGATGGTATTTATGGGCCTATCACCATGTTTTCATATTACTCTGATTTCGTATGATTTATGATCTTGCCAGTGTTTCTGATATCGTATGATTATGGGTTTACCAGTATTTCCGCTTACTCTGATTACTCTGATATTGCTTACTTGGCACTTACCTCGTGCACACACTTTCACCACCCACTAAGCTTTCTATAAGCTTATGCACGATAGATACGTGCAGGTGGCGCTAGGTTGCCGCAGCGTTGAGCTTGGAGCATGTAGCGGACCTCTGGAGCTTTGATTTATATATATATATATATATATATATATATATATATATATATATATATATATATATAGGGATGTATTTCCCTTTTTTGCATTGTATTCAAACGATTATTAGTGGATATATGATGATGATGTTTCCTTTATGATTTGGGTAATCTTGTGGTCATGCTCATTACGAGATAAATGTACACTGAAAAAATCCTCCTTGTAGGATCTTAGGATCGGAATCTGGCATATGTACACTGGGAGCCGAGAATGGGGTACTACGGAGGCTGTCAGCACCGGATTCAGCAATCGGGATTCCTATGAATCCGATTTCTGGGTTTGGGGCGTGACACTTAGCCACCCCCTGGATGCAATGGACGGTGCAGATCATCCGTTTGGATGATAGGTGTGGCCCACAGTGATGAACAAGTGCGAACAGGTTGCGTCCGCTGGTTCCAACGCGAGAGGGAGACGGGTCAAGGAAGCTTTGACTGCCTTGACATTCTGGTGCAGCACGAGTGCGCATATCCCCTGTGCATGTGCTCCCTAAGTGGGGTCCACTCCTGATGTTCATGATGAATCTGCTCCGTCCATCCATTTTTTCATCCAATTTACAGGGTTGAGACCAAAATTGAAGTATATTTAGATATCAGGTGGGCCCCAAATAAGTGATTTAGTGGCTGATTTGTCCATTGAGATGCTTCCACAAAGATCCAAGGGCTGAATTTTGATGTGTATGGTTAATTTAGGATCCTCAGGCCAGATATAGAGTTTTGAGTAAAATGGATGGTGGGAACCCTATGATCTTGCATTCTGGACGACTTTCAGGCCTCTTGGACTCAATCACTTGATTTTCTCATATCTTTGGCACGTAATTTCTTTGATCTCACTCCCCTAAGATCTGTCCCTTACCTTGGTAATTTCTGAGAGTTAATTCTATGCTTTTAGTACCCTTTTTTAGTCCCAGATCTTAAATTCAACTTGCAATAAAAACATGATTAAAATATGATGTTAAACATTATCATGTACGTAAAATTAGGTATTAACTAGGGTTTAATATGCAATATCTGACCCTTAACAGATATCATATTTGAGATAATCTATAAAAGGCTGGCAGTAATCATCAATTGTGATCTCCAAACATGACACAGGAAATACTTCAGCAACTTCGACATCTTTAGTAGGCGGCAAAAACCTTCTTTCTTCAATTGTTTCTTAGAGAGTGCTTCGATTAGGACAAGCCAAGGCTGCTACCAAACTAGCCATGGCATCTGCCCTTGCATTCTCTAACCTCGGTATATGCTTGATTTCAACATCCTGAAATTGCTCCAATAGCTGTTGCGCACGATGATATTACAGGAGGAACTCTTGCTTCCTTATTTTGAATTCTGTCGTAAGTTGGTTTATTACTAGCTTAGAATTGCCAAAAATTCGTAGCGCTTTTATTTCATTTCCTGAGCAATTTCTATCCCCATAATGAGAGCTTGATATTCAACTTCGTTATTTGTGCATGTTGCACCTAACGTAAAGGAATATGGCAACAGGTCACCTTGCGGACTAATAAATATTACCCCAGCACCCATCCCTGAAGTTCTAGAAGCGCCATCAAAATACATTTGTCATAAACTACGCGATTCTGTCATAATTATCTGTTCATCTGGAAGGTCATCACTGATCATTTTGTTATCTGACATAGGGTAGGCAGCCAGGAAATTTACCACCGCTTGTCCCTTTACTACTCTTGTCAGTTCATATGTGATCGCATATTTTGACAGTAAAAGCATCCACTTGGCCAGTCTCCCTGATAACATTGGCCTTGTCATTAAGAATTTCAGAGGATTCACTCGCAGAATCAAAATTATATCATGGGAGAGACAATAATGCCTTAATTTATGTACTGCAAAGATTAGAGATAAACATACTTTCTTGATGGGTGAATAGTTACACTCAACTCCTATCAAAGTTTTGCTCAAATAATACAACGCGATCTCCTTCCCTTGCTTATTTATTTGTGCCAACAAGGCCCCCAATGAATTCTCTGCTGCAGAAATATAAAGAATGAGGGGTCTACCTTTCATAGGCACCGCTGATACTGGGGTCTGTTTCAACAGTTCTATGATTGAATTAAATGCATTTTGGCATGACTGGTCTCACAAAAATTTTTCCCCTTTCTTCATTAATGGGAAAACGGCTGGCATCTTCTTGCAAGATTAGAGATAAAGCAACAAATATATACCAACTTTCTCTGCAAAATTTTTAATTCTTTCAGTGTCTTCGGAGGTGGCATTTCTTGAATAGCTCTGATCTTTCCTGGATCAATTTCAATTCCCCGATGCCTGATAATAAAACTGAGGAACTTCCCTAATGAAACACCAAACGCGCACTTGAACGGATTCATCCTCAGTTGCTTCTTTCTGAGCTGACAAAATACTGAAATCAGATGTTCACAATGTTTCTCATGGTCATTTGACTTGACCACTAAATCATCCACATAACATTCAACATGCTTGTGCATCATGTCTTGGAATATATTCTTCATCGCCCTCTGATATGTTGCGCGAATATTTTTGAGACCAGAGGGTATAACCTTGTAACAATAAATTCCCAGTGATGTTCTGAATGGGGTGTCTTCCTCGTCCTCTGGGTCCATCCTTATTTGATTATACCCAGCGTAACCGTCCATAAAGGACATAACGACGTACTTAGTCATACTGTCAATTAATAGCTCAGTGATCGACAATGGAAAATCATCCTTTAAACATGCTTCATTTAAATCTCTGAAGTCGACGCATACTCTGATTTGTCCACTCTTCTTTTTCACCAGGATAATGTTTGATATCCATTTAGGATATTTGACCTCTTTGATAAACCCAACTTTAATTAGCTTATTCACTTCTTCTCCAATCAAAGGGATTAACTCTAGGTAGAATTGTCGCTGCGCTTGTTTAACTGGCCTCTTGTCTTTAGAAATATTTAACCGATGCATCGCCATTGATGGTTCTAGACCTGGCATTTCAGTGTATGTCCAGGTAAACACATCTTTATTTTCTTTCAAAAGTTTAATATACCGGTTAGCTTCTTGTTCAGAGAGACTGACACTTATGAATGTATTCCAGGGTTCTTTTTCTGTCCTTAGATTTATTTCTCGCAAGCTATCAATCGTCAATTACCCCCCATCGTCCATCTGCTTCGGAGCTACCTCAGGATGTTTGATCATTTTAGCTTCCTTTTCTTCCATTGGTTCTAAGGTGATATATTTACCGAATATTCTCCTCCCAATCCACAGAACTTTTCTCATTTTTTCTCATTGACCCCGATTGGGATCAAGATACCTTTTTCACTATTTAAGCTAGTCGAATCTTCACAATTGAAGCCCATGTTCTTCATTATCCTTTTGCTAATAAAGTTGCACCTTCCCAAATCTTCAGGTGTCAAGTTTGCAAAGTTCATCTTATTATGTATCTTTTCTTCTACCTCTGCCTCTGACATTATGTAGAATTCAATAGGTTTGAGATTCTTCTTATTAGCCTTAACGTTGAACCTCTTAGGCATAACTAGGAATGGTTTCTTTCTTTCAGCTTGTGGTAGTGGCTTTGGGTAATTTGACTACAAAATTTCTAATTGCTTGGGCAATAATAATGTCAGCGGAGGTTACCCCAGTCATCTCAGATGTCTTAGCACGAAATAAAATTTCTGCTTCATATTCTCCTTCTCGGATAACTTTATCTTTGCAACCCTATTCTATAATGCGCTTGTTTCGCCTTTCGCTATTTCATTATCATTGTTTCCCTTATTATTCCCTACAGCGAACTCGTCATAGTAGCTGGCATCGGCAAAGAAAGATTCTGCCTATGTATACGGTTTTGTATCAGCCATCACCTTACACTAATCCCATCTTTATAATACTTGAAGCATTGATGGAGAGTCGATGGTACGATGTCATATTGGTGTATCGAGGGTCTTCTCAAAAGAAGATTATATGTCACTACTGCATTGATGACATGACAAACGATATCAGTCGTCAGTTCCCTTATTTCCAATGTTAATGTGATCTTATTGAGCACTCTTTGCCCATCTTGATTGAACCCTTATATCATTATTCCACTATGACGTAAATGAGAACGACGATATCCCAATTCGTTTAACATCATTAATGGTAATAAATTTACTGTAGACCCGTTATCTAGCATTCTTCATTTTATCTGTTTACTACTGACATGGTCCACAACCATCAATAGTCTGTTGTGGTCCTCTCCACAAATTATGTCATTATCGGAGAAAGAAATGACTGGCATACAATTGTTCCGTTCTTTATGTTCCATTTCTGTAAGCAATGCTCTTTTGACGTTATTATTGGATAGAGCTCGAATCAGACTGTTTTGAGAATCTTCAGACAATCGTAATGCATCGTACACACTTAGTCAAGTTGGTATGCCTTTCAGATGACTCACCACATCGTATGTTACCCCTTCCACTTTATCTTTCCCTTTCTCTCTAGTACTGCCATGACATTCTTCATATGTTTCTTTTCTTATTTCCTCAGTGTTCTATTTATAGGGGCTCTTTATCCTTTTCTCAGAATGTAATGTGACTACCGTAGCTTTTCCTGTTCGCCTGAGAGAATGATTGCCATCCATTTTCTTACCCTTTGTCTTTTTTTTACCAGTGATTTCACTACAATCTGAGCACTTACTATCGATGTATTTCTCTTATATCTGTTAAAGACCAACAATAGAACTTAATTAGCATTTGTTCGCAAATATATACTACCCTGGAGATGAAAGGAAGGATGTTCCCACTAAGAGTTGCCATTTTGGCTCCTTATAGGACGCCAAACATTGATGAAATTCTCTAAGTCATTCTTAAGTCAATACTAAGCAAGACAATTCCCCGTGCCTTCAACACTCCACACTCCCTCTCCTTCTCTCTATCTCTAATACCTGTCAGAGGCACTGGTCTTTTGAACATCCGATGCTTCAAATGAGGGGGTAAGGGGGTATTGTGCCGTGGACCCCACTTCGCATTCCCAATCGGTCCCTCTCTGAAGAGATTTGCGCGACCTAACCTGTCCAAAGTTTGCGTGACTCAGCTCTCGCACAACTCAGTTCTCGCACAACTCAGCTCCCGCGCAACTCGCCTCCCTTTCATCTCTATCCTTCACTTTTTTCACCAATTCTTCTCCTTGAAGCTTGCCCCAATAACACCGTCTACTTCTTTTTCCTCCTCTTTCTTCTCTCTCTCTATCTGAATCTCTCCTTTTACCTCTTTTCTTTCTAATAAGATGACCAGGTGAGATGCCCGACTCAGCCCGAACCTACAGTGACTAAAACTGAGTTGACTTGACTCAGTGCAACAATTATAACGGTGCTCTCTTTCTTAATCTCTTTCACATTTTCTAATTTTCCAAATGGTCGCCCTAAAAGTTAGGCTATATAGGTGGACCTAATTGATTATAGAGTCTTCGAGAGTAACTAATTGTTGTATTAGTCATACGATTTTAACAAAGAAAAATTTGCTTGGTGTTTGCTCCTAATCAGATAGCATGGTTCGAATCACTTGGTAACTATGGTCTTAAGGTGATACTAGCCATCGAATGGACGTTTTAGATTTACATTTGGGGTCCATTCAAAGGAGATGGGTTTTTCGGTTTGAATAGGGAAGACGATGAACTCATCCATGATGTTTCCTGATTGATGGTCTCATCTAACGATCCAAGACTTTTGGATGGATTGGATTAGTTCTCTTATCGTTGTGGGACCCATATTTTAGAGAAACACCATCGAAATCTTGGTTGTGCGCAAGATTTTCTTGCTTCGCATGGTATTTTCGAACCGGTGAGATTTTGTATGAGATCTTCTAATTGATACTATGATAGCTTCAGGAAGCCCTATATCCTACATTTGAGATGTTCTGAAGGAGTCCTAGAGGTTTGTCAGAGGCTGGGATTGTGCCAACGAGAAAAATATAGAAAGATTCCTTCTGCATTTTCTTTGGGTGTGAAGAAAGAGAAACCCTAACTCTTGCTAAAGTTGAATGGCAAGGATAAGCTGAAACGAAGGGTTGAGATGGGAAGGAGTGGAGGCATGTGGATCGTTAGCGTGGCAATGAGAAACATAAAATTTATATTTTTGAAATATGTCGTACATGCATCTGTTTGTGATGGAATTTGTGTGCATGCACACAAATTTCATCATACTTAAATATCCATGGTTTGGTCAAAATTGCATGCCTCTCCAGATGGATGGCTCGGATCATTGTGATGGTTGATGATGGTGGGCCACAATTAAAACAACGGATGACTGTCCATTTAATTTGCAGCTGGCAGGAAAAATGGGAGGAAGAAAATCCTCCTTTTTAGAGGATTCTCGGGTCCGCATGGTCAAACCATCTTAACAAGTTCGGTGTGTCATGGGAGCACCACCCTGGTGTACAAAACACCTATGTGGGGTCCACTGTGATGTATTATCGAAAGATCTACTCCGATCATATAATTTGAAAAGTCTTGTCATTAGACTAAGGATAGGGTAGATATATAGTGAGGTGGGCCATATTCAGTAAATTGAGTTCTCTTATTGATTTTTGTTAATCTAATGATTAGATTGATTCTTCATTTGATCATTAGTGATTCTTAGGGGTTTTACCACTAACTAAATGTTAATATTTAATAAACTCAGTGATCTTAATGCCTGTTTGAAATTATCAAAGGATAGATTGGTAATTGAGCATGGTGGCCTGATAAAGAGTGGATTTGCCAATTGAATGGACCACCCAATGAGCATTTCGACATCTAATCATTAATCTTGAACAATCTAATGGTTGGAATTTGAACTAAATTTCTAATTTAGAGTGTTGTAATTATTGAAAGGCATCTGGATGGTGTTTTTACTGACAATCTAACGGTCGGATCATTTCTTGATTTGCTCTTTGACAATATGATAGTCCTACTTGAAGGTTAATGAATGAGCAACTTGATTTAGGTTACTTTCAACGGTCAGATTTAAACTAGAATGAACATAAGGTAGATGCAAGTTACTAAATTAGGTCTTCATAGTAACACTTGAGTAATGAAAGTACAAGGTGTTGCAATTCCCAAGACATTACTTCTGATCGTGACACGAAGATCATTAGCCACTTCTTTCGGACTTTGTGGAGTTGGTTCGATACACAACTTTAATTTAACAGTACCTACCACCCCTAGACTAATGCGCATACTGAAGTTGTGAATTGTACGTTGAGAAACCTCCTTCGATGTATTTCAGGTAATAAACCAAAGTAGTAGAATTTGGCCTTGTCTTAAGAGGAATTTGCATTCAATAATATGGTGAACCACTCGAGAGGGAAAACCCCATTCCAGATTGTTTATAATTGAGTGCCTCGCCATACACTTGACTTGGTCCTTTTGCCCAAGCTTTTGGGCATGAGCATTACAGTAGGAAACATGACAGACTGAATCGCGGGCATTCATGAGGATATGCAAGCTAAGTTGCATGCCTCAAACAAGTACAAAGAGTAATGTAACAAGCATCAGCGACAAAAGGTGTTTGAGGTGGGCGACAATGTTATGGTCCATCTATGCAAGGAGCTATTTTTGACCAGGACCTACAACAAGTTGAAGAGTAAGAAGATTAGACCGATATGAATCCTCCAAAAGATCAATGATAATTTTAACGTTGTTGATCTTCCAGATAATATGGAGATCTCACATACTTTCAACGTCACAGACCTGACCGAGTATCATTGTGAGACCCGTATTCTAGCCCGTACTATTCCATAGGATCCTGCGGTCCTTCTGGTCAAATTCTAGTGGCCCACGATGCGTAAATAACATTTGCATGTACTTTTGAATCACATCCTGTAAACCCAAACCAAATCAACTCAAAACCTATGCCATTGCAACCTCGTAGTCACCGCGGTTTCAACGCTGCGTCTTATGCGTCAATGTGACTCTTAGATCATAAGATGTAGCTCGCACATTATAATAACTTTGGACCGCACATTTACGGGACCCACGTATCACAATGGCACTATTTCCTAGGTTATCATGGGGTGATGTCATCACCCCATGCCAAGTAATAAATGCTTACAAGCAATTATGACATTTATTTTCCCCATGAGTTAACCCTAGCATTTATGGCCTTACACGAATCAATTACTTTTTCTCTGTATCTTATCTCTCTCCCTCCTTCTTTCTTTCTTATTTTCCTAATAAGAGAGAGCTTCCAACGTCCATGAGAGCTCTCCATTTCCAACCCCTTGTAAACTCTCCACCCCCAAATCCAACCCTCCAAAATCAATCTCAACCATTGAATCTTATTCCCTTGGAGCTCTAGATCATATTGGTGGAAGAAGAAGTCCAAGATTTAAGGTGGGTGCTCCTCTCCCTCTCTCTCTCTCTCTCTCTCTCTCTCTCTCTCTCTCTCTCTCTTCCTCTCTTTTTCATTTTTTGGGTGATGATGTGGCGGTGTGGGCCACCCGGATGTACCCCACCTTGATGTATGTCTTGTTTAAACTATCCAAGCCATGTGGGCCCTACCTTATGGATGATGAGAAAACACAAAATATTGGACTCATTAGGTGGGCCGCGTTCATGTGGGACCCACCTAAATAAAATGTGGGCCATGTACATGTGGGACCTACCATGATCCATGCCGTCCGGCGTCCCTAGACGCTGGGCGTGAAACAGGCTGTGGCTAACATGGATTGCGTGTACTGACATGGGCGTGTACTAGCAAGCTAACAAAATATTATATATATATATATATATATATATATATATATATATATATATATATATAACGTCAGTTAGTCTCAAATTTTTGGGTGGACCACTTATACAGGATCCATCTTGATGCATTAATTTAATCCACGCCATTCATTCCATTCTCCAGAACATTTTAGGCGTTGAGCTGAAAAATGAATGCAATCCGATTTTCTGGCGGGCCCTGGCATGGAAAACAACATTTTTCACCTTGAAAATCCATTAGGACCCACCTTAATGTCTCTAGCCACCAAAAACACACTGCATATTAGACTTATTTGATCCATCATGGGCCATAAAATCCAGTGGTTGGGTTAGATTTTTCATATGCGGGCCCCACATGGGAAAAATCGTAAGATTTTTAATTTTAAAAAAAATAGCATAGGCAGCAGCGCTTGCTGTTGCCATTGACAATAGACGATGGCATAGCGTCTTGCGGTTAACGAACGGGCAGGGCCGTGGGTCCCTGCCGTGGACCCCACCCTGATGTGTGTTGATCAATCAATACCGTGTATTTGGTAGGCCCCTTAGGGTAGTGGGCCCCCACCTAAAATCAGCCGTATACACAGCTCAGGTGGCCCACACGGCAGGAAACAGTGTTGATTACCATTGTGACCTTTTTTGTGGTCCAAAATTTTTGGGCCAACATGAAATTTATTTTTTTAACCTTTTCATTAGGTCAGTGTAACCCTGTTAACGGGTTGGATTACAAATAAACATTGTGGTGGGCCCCAAGTCCATGTGACCATACCAACAGGTTGGGTGGAAAGTAAACATTATAGTGGGCTGGGTCTGTATGGCCTTACCAACACGTTGAATGGAAAATAAATGCAATGGTGGGCCACCCCCACATGTGGACCCACTGTGATTTATGCATAAGATCAACACTGTCCAGAGCATGCAGGGGCCTGGACAGTGGCTTTTCATAGTTCTTGTACATGTATAATATAATATATTATATGATGTTGTAGTATATTATATTATATTATATTATATTATATTATATTGTATTATATTATATGTATATAATATAGTATATATGAATGAGAGGTGGTTCACACGTGTGGACCCACCATGATATAAGCATCAGATCTGCACCATCCAGATCATCAGATTCTCCAGACGGTGGCTTTTCTTTGTGTCAGATTATATTATATATGTTAAGGTGGACTGCACCATGATGTATGTTACATTTGCACCGTCTAGTTGTTGGACGGTGTAGCAGCCATGACGTCAAAGCTGTCCATCCATCTTACGGGTGGAGCCCACCGTGATGTATCCTTGACGTCCATCCATTTGACGTGCATGCGGCCCCACCATGAGCGTGTGCTGTATCCTAACCATCCATCCAATTTTGAGGGGCCACACGTGATGTATGGGTCTTACCCACACAGTCCATATGGTAGGATGGTGGACCCCCTTTTTGATGTATGTAGTCCATATCCAAGCCACCCATTAGATTGGACATGGGCCCACCATGCCGCATGTGTTTTATCCAAACCGTCTATACAATTGGTGAACTCGTCCTTGGGCTTGAGATAAAAAAATAAGATAGATCTAATATCAAGTGGACCATCCTACAGAAACAGTGGCGTTGAACGCCCACCCTTGAAACCCCTTTGGGTTACAGAAGTTTTGATTTAATATAATATTTATTTTCCTTCCCTATTTAGGTCCTTGTGACCTTATGAACAGTATGGAAGGAAAATAAATACTATGGTGGGCCTTCCAAAAATATAACGATGGAAATCATTGTCACCATTATCATTTGTGGCATGGTCCATATGATCCTTTGGATATGATTCATTTTTTTTATGCACCATAGTGATCCCTTGCAACAAATGCATGATGTATTTGACTCGGCCCATTCGACCAGCCCAATTGACTTGACCCATTTATATTGGCCCATTAACTCGGCCCATTTGTATTGGCCTATTAACTTGGCTCATTTGTATCGGCCCATTTGACTCAGCCCATTGACTCGACCTATTAACTCGGCCCATTTGACTCAGCCCATTAACTCGATCCATTGACTCAACCCATTTGTATTGGCCCTTTGACTCAGCCCATTTGTATTGGCCTATTAACTCGGCCCATTTGATTGGCTCAAGTGATTTAGCCTATGTGACTCGACCCATTTGATTCGACCCGTTGTGTATTAAAGCCTGATGTGATGTATTTATGGCCCATGTGCAGGGCCCACCTGTTATGTATTTGAAGACCATATATTTTGACCCTTGAATGAAGCCCGACTTGATGTATTCATGGCCTATTGTGATATATTTTCGACCCAATTGGTAAGGCCCATTGTGATGTATTCTCGACCTATATGATGAAGCCCATTGTGATGTGTGCAAGGCCCATGGGCGCGGTCCATCGAGATGTATCTGAGGCCCATGGATGTGACCCATTGTGATATGTTTGAGGCCCTTGTAGGAAGCCCATTGTGATATATGAGAGGCCCATGAATGCCCAACGTGATGTATTTTTAGCCGTTATGTTGTGTATGAATCTCTTATGTAGGCTACTCCTTAGGAACAATGTTGGTTAGATGTCCATATTGATGTGCAATGATGGTGAGATGCCCTCATTGTGACCTTCCTGTAGGCTTCGTTAGGCTCATTCACACCATTCTCGAAGTGGGTTAACCCAAATAAGTGGGCCCCATTTGCTATAGACGGATGACTCTGTGCCATCAGATTTGATATAACTATGGTTGTGAGTCGATCTTTATATTATGGTTGATCAGCTGTCCATTTATGGACCCCGCCTTGTTTATATGCTAATTGTTGGTGCCAATTATCAATGGTGATTATCGATGCCGATCGTCGAGGCTGATTGTTGAGGCCGATTCCGATTGCTGAGGCCCATTGTGATGTATTCGAGGCCATGGGACGTGGCCCATTATGACATATTTCTGACCCATATGATGATGCCCGACTTAATGCATATTAGGCTCGTGTGAGTGGCCCATTACGATGTATATTAGACCCGTGAGATGTGTAACGACTTAGAAAAATCTGTACTTAGACCCGAGTACTACCTCTAGCAGAAATCAATTAGAACCAAATCCCTTAGAAATCTAATGTGTTTTAGCAAGCGCTAAACTAGGTTACTTATGGAATTAGCATCAATAACTTTCAATACGATCTGTAAGACCCAAAACCTAGAGAATCATTGACGCTACATTACCCTGAACTCAAGGACCCAACTCTAAACCCAGTTGCTCCCAAGAATACTTTGTAATTTTGTATTGAATTTAGATCGCACGTCGAAAGTCTGATAGCGATGAACTTAGACCATTACGACCGCTTAGTTGGACTTGACAATCACCTAGAAAATCAAGCCCAAACGATGTCCTGAGACCGTTGTATTGAGTCCGGAGTAAAGAGAGTAAGAAAATGAAGATTTTTAGAAATTAAATATATTTTAAAGTAATCTGGAACGTTTCTCTTGCCCGTTATTTTTAAGCATTCTGACCATTATATTTCGACCCAAATTCAGCCTCGGATCAGGATAGGTGGCCCTTACATGTCAAAGTACTCGTGGCCTTGATCGAATTTCGATAACCGTTGAATTGAAGCTGGTCTACCACGGACGATCTGAAAACCCGATCGGACTGAAAACTTAACTTATTAAGTATCCAATACTAGTGAGCTTAAGTCTGACCGCATTTGATAAGATGACCTCCAGAAGTGCTCCGTTGGATCAGAAAGAGTCTGATTTGGTTATAACCTAAGTATACCTTAACCTTAAGACTGTTTTCATCAAGTTTAGGCTTATAAAAAGGCCTTAAACCCTTATTCCCAAATTCCATACGAATTTCCTAAACCCTACCTTTTCAAGAGAGAGAAAAGAGAGAGAAAGTGTGGGAGAACCTGTTGATTCTCTGTAGGATTCTTCCCAGTTCATCTACACATCAAACTTGCGTATCTGAATCGTTCTTCCGGTGATTCTGATTCCATTCTTGGGTATGTTATGCCAACCCTAACCTGTTTTGAAGCCTATGATAGCTTAAATGAAGTTATAGCTAACCTGTTTCATGCCATAGGTAGCGTATCCACCGTTGATAAAGATATATCGTCTGAATCACATCACATACACTTTTTCTGGTTTAAGGTGCGGACTATATTCACTTAGGTTATGGTTTTCAAGGCTTTCAATGATAGATAATGATTTATTCATGTTATGATTGCTATTACACATGCCAAATACGCTAGCTGTTTCGATTTGCGTATGTGTATACCTTATGTGATAAATAACATATTCCATATATGTGTTAGAATACATGTATACGTATAGAATATGCTGTTTTGATTTCCATGATTAATTGTCGCTGTTTTATGCTTGATATGTATGCGGCAACTCCTTGGCGAAAGGATTTGCCCTAATGTGCAATGGAGTCGACATACGTGATGTATGTTGAATAGTGTAATCTAAGTGTTTGTATAAATGCCTAAATAAGTTAGTAGTTTGTAAAGTGTGATTGTTAAGGTTGTTGAGTCATGAATCTCAATCACAATATTTGAATGTATGATTCCCTCCATGAATTATGTAACTTAGATTAGTCATGTTGAATGTGTGTATGATTTTCTCCATGTATTGTATTTAAGTTCCAGTTATATGTCATGAATGATCATATGAATGTAGGACATGATTCATATGCCTGTTATTGAGTTTGTACGTGATTGGGGCTATGCTTTAGTCCAGGTAATCGGTAATCGTACTCCGAATAGTGGTTGAGGTCATTTTCACCATGCAGGATGAGTTTAACAAATCTAAGTCGTGCTTGGGATGTCTGACAATGGTCAGGCCACACGGAGTGCTTATGCATTCCATGTCATTCAACTCAACGTGCGCTTGGCCTATTTGAGCTTATCAACCAACCCGATTGACCGATGTTTGTTCACCTTGCTTGGTCATTTTTGTTTGAATCTAAGATACCGAGCTTACCAGTGAAACTCCCGTTAACCTTGGTACCGTGATCCCCTAAGACTCATGAGCCAGATATAGTGGTATGGACACCGTGGTCGAGCTGTCAGCCTATGCTGGGGCGACAAACCTTCCCGTAGTGACTAGTGAGCACCCCACTCTCGTGAGCAGATTATGGTGGTATGGGACACTATATTCTTGCTGTCGGCCTACATTGATTGGTGACGAACCCTCTGTAGTGACCTCGAGTATATCCTGACACTGCAAAAGGGTGACGAGTCTTATTACAGTATTGAGGGTGTAACTAGGCCTGTATTGATTTGGTGATGGGGGAGTGGTGTAACGATTCCGCGTAACAGCCCTGACAACCCTTGCAGTAACCTAGAAATGTAACATCGTATGAGATTTCCTAGGACTGACGACCCTAGAATGAATCAATGTTTGAGAATTGATATAAGGGAGGTGTCTTAGCTTCTCAATACTGCTGTATGAAAAGGACTAATAAGAACTGGGTAATCATATTCATGACATCGCACTGCATATGCCATTGGCGTTGGTGTGAGAGCACAGTGGTAATGATTCATGCCGCGATCGTTAGATGATGTCGCATGAGGGAGTTTATGGTGAGAGCATGCATCATTATCTCATTCATTCTCCCATTAATAAGAGTATCCAGGACATGTTTTGATTGTACTGCTTTATCATTACTGCTTGATTGAATTGATAACATGTTAACCTTTGCAGTATAGTACCACTGAGTTGATCACTCACTCCCACGTTCTGGGGTGGTGCTTAAACACCAACCAGACTCTGATATAGTTGCAGGTAACGGCGATGCTGGCGAGGCAGGGCCAGACTTTGATGAGGATGAGGAGGCATTTTCATTTATGCAGTTCTCAGGTGGGTTCATGTGAGCCTTTTCCTGACGAGCGGGGATTTTTGGGATACGTATATGACTATTTTTACACGGTTGATCCATGTATTTTGAGATATAGTTGTATATTTTGCCTTGGGCAGAGCATGCATATTTTTTAGGATTCTTTTTTTATCTATATATGTATTTAAGTCTTCCGCTTGCATTTTCTCAATATCCCTAGATTATATCTGCTGATCTGGCTTGATCTATTTCATGTTTCATGCACTAACACCGACAACATACATCCATTATTGTTTATGTTGCATAAGTGATGTTTTGAAACTCGGGAGCTGAGTTATGCTCGACCCCCGAATTTCAAGGCGTTACAAGTTGGTATCAGAGCATGATCTGGATTAACCTGGACCTGAGTTAGAGTCACATGATACACGTTGACGACACTATAGCATAGGAGGGTGTGAGGACAATCTAAAAACAGAACTAGGACTCCCAGTTTGTCTTCTGGTGAAAGTTTACTAAAAATGGTCACCGAGATCGAGTCCGTGCACACTCCTAATAACACACGTCGACCGCAAATCAAGTCTAGACCGTCAATTGATGGGTATAGACCGCATTTCATCCCATTCCAGCCGTTAGAAATCAGTAAAAGTGAATAGAGGTTAGATTAGTTTCGAAATGACCCGAAATGGATCAAATTGGAAGGGGGGCCTAATGAATCAATTCCAGGGGGTTACAGGGTGGGACCCCAACTTTTTTAGACTCAGGGGATGGTGATGACCTCACCCAATCGGTGAGCCCATGCCAGATGGTCCAGTGGTCGGTGAGGCCTCGCCGATCAGCGAGCTCAGATGGGTCCGGCCATCGGGCTGACCGAGTTTGGGGCTTTTTGGACCCTAATGCTCCATGTTTGTTCATTTATATCACCCCCATTCTACTACTTCCTTCATAAAATACACTCCCAAGCTTTCCTTTTTCCTTGAAACCATCCCTACCTCTCTCAAATCGCCTTTCTAATCCTTCTTTCTTTCATTTTCCTTCAAGCCTAACGTTCTTCCATCTTGCTCAGCCATCCCCATCACCTACTCTTTCCATTTTCTTCGATTTGAGCTCCCAAAGCTCTCATTTAAGCTCTAAAATGTGTCAGCCCCCAACCCCTCCTATCTTGATCTTTCCTTTCTTCTATTTTCCCTTTCTTTGACCCATTACACTCCTCTTTCAGACGTAAATCCGTGGCAACCCATTAGGTTAGCCCTTTCTTCCATTTCATTACTTTTTCATGGCTTTCATGGAGGCTATTGTAGCCTTTTTCTCCATTTCCTCCATCCTTTCGCTGATGGGCAAGAAGCGTGCCCCTGTGGACGAGGCTGGGCCTAGTCGTCCCACTCGTTCGAGGCGGCCTAGAGGAGCTACCGCGAGTTCAAGTGTTGGGAGAGAATTGCATGTGAAGCGGGATTTAGATCCCCATGCTCCTTTTGGAAGGACGTTGTTGGCGGAGTTGGCTCATGGAGTTTACGAGGATTGTAGGGTTCTTTTTGAAGTGCATGTGGATGGGCGACTCTTTAGAGTGTATTTATTATTCGAGCGTATAGAAGCTGCCGGGTGGGGTCCGCTATTTGAGGGTGAGTCTCGTGCAAATGTGAGTACTGTTCGCACCTTTTATGTTCATATTCGGGACCCTACGCTGGAACCATTGCAGTTCAAGATCCCCTTCGACAGAGATCGGGAAGCCATAATCAATGCTGGGTTGATAGCTCGACTCCTGAACGTACCACTTGGCGAGGTACATCCAAGTGCAAGGAATTTGAATAGTGTTTGTGAGAGAGATCACCGCACCAAGTTTTTATGTGGTCATTTGGTTGCGTCGCACCGTAACAAGAGCCTCTTAGTGACCCATATATTAGGCAATTTCTGTCTGCTTCACCACATCTGCACGTTCAATGTTTATCCCAGGTGGAGCAATCGCAGTGAATGCACGCGTCTCATGGTAAATTTTCTATATCAAGTGGGGCAGGGAGAGAAGGTGTGCGTGCCTACGTTTATCCTGCGACAGATCATCCTTATTGTGCGATCAAAGAGAAGGACTGAGTTGCTTCCCTTCGACCGACTCATATGCAAGATTGCACTCGAGTTTTCCTACAGACTTGGGGCGGAGTTGCCAGCGCCGGTCCATTATATCAGTGACGATACTCTTGACCAGATGAAGATGGGGCCTCGACAATGTGAAGCCCAACTGGATGAAAGCGAGGAAGAGTACGATAATGAAGAAGAAGGAAGTGAAGAGGAAGGTAGGGCAGAGATAGAGGAAGAAGTGCAGGACGAGGAAGAAGAGGAGGCTCACGATACTGATGAGAGTCCTCCTCCAGCGACTCAGGTTGATAGGGATGCCAATAGAGTGCGACTCGAGGAGGGTCAGGCTGCTCTTTGACAGGGTATTGGGGATTTGCGGGGCCTCATAAAGCGTAAGTTTAAGAAAGTAATCCGCACGCTGAAGACCATCCTGTGCTGCTTGAAGGATAAGGGTGCCCCTTCTCCATCGCCAGAGTCCGATGAATAGGCTTTATGTAGTCATCGTTTGCTTATTTGTTGCTTATTTTTATGTGTGGTTTGCTAATTGTTTAGTAGTTGGTAGTTGTTCAGTGTTTGAAGCTTAGTGTTTAAAGCTCAGATGTTTTGTTCACATGCTTTCTCTGTCGCGATTCATGTAATACTGCAAATCATGTATTGTGATAATTTTGTTAATAAAATGAATGTTGTTTTCTTTGCTTGTAAAGTTTATGCTGTGAATGGACTGTGTGAATGCCTAATCTCATTGGTTTCTACCCTCTGTTGTGTGTAGGGTATGCCACCTAAGGGTTCGAGATCTTCAGCCCATCTTTCTCTAGGAGATTCGCTCGACAGGGCCCTTGCCCTGTGCGATACACATATGGACCCTCATTCAGGCCCATCTCGTTCAGATCTCATGCCGAGTTCTCAGCCAGCTTCTGGTCCTGTTGCTGGGCCACCTCCTGTGACACCTTCTGTGGTGCCTCCTGTCACACTTGAGTTTTTCGAGCAGAACCGTGCATCTACGTCTACGCCTTCTACATCACAGTCCACTCCGCCTCCTGATAGGCTAGAGCAGATGATGCTATTGATGTAGCAGCAACAGATACAACAGTAGCAGCAGCAGTAGTAGTTCTTGTCCTCCATGACTGGTATCTTTTCTCAGTCGATGGGGGCAACTCCACCTGCCTTGCCTCTACACCCTGTTGGGCATACTAGTGCGAGCGGTACATTCAAGCGATTTCAGCGCTTGAGGCCTCCTACATTTTTGGGTACTCATAGACCCGAGGAGCCTGAGTATTGGATAGACCGAATCTCGAAGATGCTTAGAACGTTGCACTGTTCCGAGGCAGAGCAGGTTAAGCTGGCCACCTTCATCTTTGAGAAGGAGGCTAGGTTATGGTGGGATAACATTCTCCGCACAGTTGCGGAGGGATTTGAGTGGATGTGAGCAGCGTTTGAGGCACTCTTCCATGAGAAGTACTTTTCAATCACTTACCGGCACGAGAAGGAGAGTGAGTTTCTTCGCCTTCACCAGGGAGGCATGTCGGTGATGGAGTATGAGAACAGGTTTACAGAGCTAGGCAGGTATGCTCCGTTGATTCTGGGTGATCAGCCGTTGAGGATGCGGCATTTTTCTGAGGGTTTGCGGCCCGAGATTAGATCGAAGATGTGCTGTGCGAGCATTTCTTCTTATGAGGAGCTGGGGAGCAGAGTAGGACGGGGAGAGGTTGTCCCTCACGTGAGCACCTGTGGTTCTTAGGCCGCGACTTGAGTTTGTGAGTAGGCCTTTCCTCGATAAGAGGCCTCGGTTTGATTCACCATAGGGGTCTTCTGCATCTCCTAGCCATTTGAGGCGTCCTGATATGTGGTGCAGTTATTGCAAGAAGCCTGGCCACACTGAGATTTCTTGCTTTTCCAGGATGCGAGACAGTGGGTTCTCACCGCCTCAGAGGATCGGTCGTCCGATGCCTCAGGCCATTTCAGCGCCACCCCTTCGATCAGCACCAGCTCATCCTTCCTTCAGACCTCCAACACCTCGTTTCAGGCTGCCACAATGGCCCATGGTTCCTCCACCTCATCGACCACAACAGGCTCAGGTTCATGCGCTCATAGCTGAGGCACCCGAGGTAGATTCAACACTGGCATCATTTGAGGTTCCTGCGCACATCCTAGGTATGCCTATCTTCCTGTTGGTGGACACTGGGTCCATTGTTTCGATCATTTCTTATGTTGCGGTCAAGCGGTTAGGTTTGGTTACGGCTCCTGCGAAGGGAGTGAGACTCACGACAGCTACATAGACTACGTCAGATATTACTCGGACCTGTGAGTCTTGCTCGATAGATTTGGACAGCAGGACAGTGCTTGTCGACTTGATTGTTGCCCTACTGTGTCATTATGATGTTATTTTTGGGATGGACTGGCTCGCAAAGATGAGAGCAGAGATTGATTGCGAGGCCAGAGTTGTGACAGCCTATGGACCTGAGGGCACGACCTTCTCTTTTCCAGTTCAGGTCAATTGGTCCTATCGTATTAGCACCTACGCATCTATGTTAGAGAGTTCTGATGTTCCGATGTTAGAAGATATGCCAGTAGTTCGCGATTTCTCTGATGTGTTTGAGAAGATTCCAGGGCTTCCTCTTTGACGCGAGATTGACTTCACCATTGATCTTGTGCCTGGTACAACATCAATTTCCCTACTAACGTATCGTATGCCTCCATGTGAGATGGAGGAGTTGAGGAGTCAGATTGATGGCTTGCTTTAAGCAGGCTTTATTCGGCCGAGTGTGTCACCTTGGAGAGCGCCTGTCTTGTTTGTGAAGAAGAAAGATGGTTCCCTGCGATTGTGTATTGATTATCGCAAGCTGAATCAGGTGACAGTAAAGAACAAGTATCCCTTGCCCAGGATTGATGATCTGTTCGATTAGTTGAAGGGGGCACGTTATTTCTTAAAGATAGATTTACATTCTAGATATCATCAGTTGCGCGTCAGGGATGAGGACGTGCAAAAGACTACATTCATGACCAGTTTTGATCATTATGAGTTCTTTGTGATGTCCTTTGGACTCACGAATGCTCCAGCCGTGTTCATGGATCTGATGAACAGAGTGTTTCGACCATTTCTGTTCTGGTTCGTCATTGTCTTTATCGATGACATTTTGATATACTCCCCTAGTCGGGAAGAGCACGAGGAGCACCTGAGAGCAGTATTGAAGACTCTCAGGGAGAACCAGTTGTTCGCACAGTATAAAAAATGCGACTTCTGGAAGGAAGAAGTTAAGTTCCTAGGACACGTGTTGTCCAAGGAAGGTATTGCGGTCGACCTCGCTAAGGTAACTGCGGTTCAGGATTGGAAGCAGCCCGGTTCAGTTACCAAGGTGGGAAGTTTTCTGGGTCTGGTAGGTTCTTATCGACAGTTCATTCGAGATTTTTTTAAGATTGCCAGACCATTGTCTCAGTTGACAAGGAAAGATTTGAAGTTTTTTTGGAATGAGAAGGCTAAAGCAGCTTTTCAGGAGCTGAAGGACAAGTTTACGTTCCCCCCTGTGATAGTATTGCCAAAGCAAGGGGTTAAGTATACGATATATACTGACGTGTCTCACGTTGGTCTGGGTTGTAGAAGGACAGGGTGATTGCGTATACCTCGAGACAATTAAGGAAGCACGAGGAGAATTACCCTACGCACGACCTAGAGTTGGCAGCTGTCATCTTCGCATTAAAGCTCTGGAGAATTACCTCTACGGAGAAGTGTTTGAGATCTTTTGCAACCACAAGAGCCTTAGATATATATTCTCACAGCGAGTTTTGAATATGAGACAGCACCGATGGATGGAGACCTTAAAAGACTTTAAGTTCGAGGTTTCCTACCATCCAGGCAAGGCAAACCTTTTGGCAGATGCGTTGAGCCGCAAGAAGGCTATAGAATTTATGGCTCTGCTTATGGTGATAGAATGGGCTATGGTGGAATTCGTGCGAGACTTTGAGCAGAAGCTCACAGTGGAAGAGTCGTATGAAGTTGTCGCACATATTCGTGTACAACCGCTTGTTGATGGTCGTATCATTGAAGCTCAGGCAGGCGATGAGCTTTTAGTGAAGATGAAGGAGCGGGTTGGTACCGACGGGAACTCTGAGTGGACTATTGGTATGGATGAGGGCTTACGATATCGAGGCCGTCTATGCGTTCTAGACATGCCTGACTTGAGACGAGAGATTCTTGAGTCAGCCCATAGTTCGAAGCTTGCGATGCATCCAGGTAGCACGAAGATATATCAGAACATGAAGAGATTGTACTAGTGGGATAATATGAAGGTCCACATTGCTGAGTTCGTATCCCGTTGTCTCACGTGCCAACAGGTTAAGGCAGAGCATCGACGACCTCCTGGACTACTTCAGCCCATGCCCATAGCTGAATAAAAGTGGGACTATATTTCCATGGACTTTATTTCTGGACTGTCGAAGACGAGGAAGGGACATGACTCTATTTGGGTGATTGTTGATAGGTTGATAAAGTCAGCTCATTTCCTACCGATTAGAGTCACAAATTCTGCAGACGAGTTGGCTAGATTGTATATCAAGAAAATTGTACGCCTATATGGAGTTTCCTTGGAGATTGTGTCAGATAGAGACACTCGATTCACATCTATCTTCTGGACTCATATCCAGGAAGCGATGGGTGTGAAGTTGAAGTTCAGTACCACGTTCCATCCACAAACAGATGGGCAGACGGAGCGTGTGAATCAGATTTTGGAAGATATGTTGTGAGCTTGTGTGTTAGACTGCAAGGACAGTTGGGATGGCTGTCTCCCTTATGTAGAGTTCGCGTATAACAACAGCTTCCAGGCGAGTATTGGTATGGCTCCCTATGAAGCACTGTATGGTCATCCGTGTAGAGCGCCGCATTATTGGGCAGAAGTGGGTGAGAAGACCTTGATTGGCCCAGAGTTGGTTCAGGCGACTTCGGAGAAGATCAACATTATTCATCGCCGACTACTCTCAGCACAGAGCAGGAAGAAGAGCTACACCGATACGAGACGGCAACCGCTTGAGTTTAATGTTGGGTACCATGTGTTCCTGAAGGTTTCCCTTATGCGAGGAGTTCTTAGGTTTGGTAAGAAGGGGAAGCTCACGCCGAGATTTATTGGCCCATTCCAGATACTTGATTGAGTGAGGGCAGTAGCATATCGTCTTGCTTTGCCCACACCACTCGTAGGTGTGCATAATGTTTTTCATGTGTCCATATTGAAGAAATATGTTCCTGATCCTTCGCATATTATCAGATGGGAGCAGGTGCAGTTGAGCGAGGATGCCACTTATGAACTGCGCCCGATACGTATTTTGGATAGGAAGGAGCAGTTATTGCGTAACAAGGTTATCCCACTTGTGAAGATACTGTAGACGCATCATAGCGAAGAAGAAGCTACCTTGGAGATTGAAGCTGAGGTCAGGAAGAATTACCCACAGATCATCGAGGAGTATGAGAAGGTATAAATTTCGAGGACGGATTTTTTTTCTTAGGGGGGTAGATTGTAACGACCTAGAAAAATCTTTACTTAGACTCGAGTACCACCTCTAACAGAAATCAATTAGAACCAAATCCCTTAGAAATCTAATGTGTTTTAGCCATCGCTAAACTAGATTACTTATGGAATTAGCACCAATAACTTTCAATACGATCTGTAAGACCCAAAACCTATAGAATCATTGACGCTATATTACCCTGAACTCTAGGACCCAACTCTAAACCCAGTTGCTCCCGAGAATGCTTTGTAATTTTGTATTGGATTTAGACCACACGTCGAAAGTCTGATAGCGATAAACTTAGACCATTACGACCGCTTAGTTGGACTTGACAATCACCTAGAAAATCAAGCCCAAACGATGTCCTGAGACCGTTGTATTGAGTCCGGAGTGAAGAGAGTAAGAAAATAAAGATTTTTAGAAAATTAAATATATTTTAAAGTAATCTGGAACGTTTCTATTGCGCGTTATTTTTAAACATTCTGACCGTTAGATTTCGACCAAAATTCAGCCTCGAATCAAGATGGGTGGCCCTTACATGTCAAAGTACTTGTGGCCTTAATCGAATTTCTGTAACCGTTGAATTGAAGCTAGTCCACCACGGACGATCTAGAAACCCTATGGACTAAAAACTTAACTTACTAAGGATCCAATACTAGTGAGCTTAAGTCTGACCGCATTTAATAAGAAGACCTCCAGAAGTACTCCGTTGGATCAGAAAGAGCCCGATTTAGTTAAAACCTAAATATACCTTGACCTTAAGACTATTTTCGTCGAGTTTAGGCTTATAAAAAGGCCTTAAACCCTTATTCCCAAATTCCATATGAATTTCCTAAACCCTACCTTTTCAAGAGAGAGAAAAGAGAGAGGAAGTGTGGGAGAACCTGTTGATTCTCCGTAGGATTCTTCCCAGTTCACCTACACATCGAACTTGCATATCTGAATCGTTCTTCCGGCAATTCTGATTCCATTCTTGGGTACATTATGCCAACCCTAACCCGTTTTGAAGCTTATGATAGCTTAAATGAAGTTATAGTTAACCTGTTTCAAGCCATAGGTAGCGTATCCGCCGTTGACAAAGACATATCGTCTGAATCACATCTCATACGCTTTTTCTGGTTTAAGGTGCGGACTATATTTGCTTAGGTTATGGTTTTCAAGGCTTTCAATGATAGATAATGATTTATTGATGTTATGATTGCTATTACACATGCCAAATACGCTAGCTATTTCGATTTGCGCATATGTATACCTTATGTGATAAATAACATATTCCATATATGTGTTAGAATACCTGTATACGTATAGAATATGCTGTTTTGATTTCCATGATTAATTGTCGCTGTTTTATGCTTGATATGTATGCGGCAACTCCTTGGTGAAAGGATTTGCCCTAATGTGCAATGGAGTCGACATACGTGATGTATGTTGAATAGTGTAATCTAAGTGTTTGTATAAATGCCTAAATAAGTTAGTAGTTTGTAAAGTGTGATTGTTAAGGTTGTTGAGTCATGAATCTCAATCACAATATTTGAATGTATGATTCCCTCCATGAATTATGTAACTTAGATTAGTCATGTTGAATGTGTGTATGATTTTCTCCATATACTGTATTTAAGTTCTAGTTATATGTCATGAATGATCATATGAATGTAGGACATGATTCATATGTCTGTTATTGAGTTTGTACGTGATTAGGGTTGTGCTTCAGTCCAGGTAATCGGTAATCGTACTCCAAATAGTAGTCGAGGTCATTTTCACCACGTAGGATGAGTTTAACGAATCTAAGTCGTGCTTGGGATGTCCGACAGTGGTCAGGCCACACGGAGTGCTTATGCATTCCATGTCTTTCAACTCAACGTGCGCTTGGCCTAGTTGAGCTCATCAACCAACCCGATTGACCTATGTTTGTTTAGCTTGCTTGGTCGCTATTGTTTGAATCTAAGATACCGAGCTTACCAGTGAACTCCCGTTAACCTTGGTACCATGATCCCCTAAGACTCATGAGCTGGACATAGTGGTATGGGACACCGTGGTCAAGCTGTCAGCCTATGCTGCGGTGACAAACCTTCCCGTAGTGACTAGTGAGCACCCCACTCTCGTGAGCAGATTATGGTGGTATGGGACAATATATTCTTGCTGTCAGCCTACATTGATTGGTGACGAGCCCTCTGTAGTGACCTCGAGTATATCCTGACACTGCAAAAGGGCGACGAGTCCTATTGTAGTATTGAGGATGTAACTAGGCCTATATTGATTTGGTGATGGGGGAGTGGTGTAACGATTCCGTGCAACAGCCCTGACAACCCTTGCAGCGACCTAGAAATGTAACATCGTATGAGATTTCCTAGGACTGACGACCCTAGAATGGATCAATGTTTGAGAATTGATATAAAGGGGGTGTCTTAGCTTCCCAATACTGCTATATGAAAAGGACTAATAAGAACTAGGTAATCATATTCATGACATCGCACTGCATGTGCCATTAACGTTGGTGTGAGAACACAGTGGTAGGGATTCATGCCGCGATCGTTAGATGATGTCGCATGAGGGAGTTTGTAGTGAGGGCATGCATCATTATCTCATTCATTCTTGCATTAACAAGAGTATCTAGGACATGTTTTGATTGTACTACTTTATTATTACTGCTTGATTGAATTGATAACATGTTAACCTTTGCAGTATAGTACCACTGAGTTGATCACTCACTCTCATGTTCTGGGATGGTGTTTAAACACCAACCAGACTCTGATATAGTTGCAGGTGACGGCGATGCTAACGAGGCGGAGCCAGACTTTGATGAGGACGAGGAGGCGTTCTCATTTATGCAGTTCTCAGGCGAGTTCATGTGAGCCTTATCCTGACGAGCGGAGATTTTTAGGATATGTATATGACTATTTTTGCACAGTTGATCCATGTATTTTGAGACACAGTTGTATATTTTACCTTGGGTAGAGCATGCATATTTTTGGGGATTCTTTTTGATCTATATATGTATTTAAGTCTTCCGTTTTCATTTCCTCAATATCCCCGAATTATGTCTACTGATCTGGCTTGATCTATTTCATGTTTCATGCACTAACACCGACAACATACATCTATTATTGTTTATGTTGCATAAGTGATGTTTTGGAACTCGGGAGTTGAGTTATGCTTGACCCCCGAATTTCAGGGCATTACAAGATGCGACCCACTTGATGTATATGTAGCCCATGAATGAGGCCCATCATGATGTGTTAAGCTCTTGAGTGAGGCCCATGGTGTTGTATATTTGGCCCTGGTGTGAGGCCATGA
This sequence comes from Magnolia kwangsiensis, assembly GCA_037074715.1. Lineage (NCBI taxonomy): Eukaryota > Viridiplantae > Streptophyta > Magnoliopsida > Magnoliales > Magnoliaceae > Magnolia > Magnolia kwangsiensis. The sequence goes on from CM073574.1 coordinate 104,463,313, forward strand.
GTCCACTGTATGTTAGGCTCTATATGGATCATTCCTTAAGGGCAATGTTGGTTAAATGTCCACATTGTCGAGATTCATTGTTGATGCCAGTTATTGATATAGATTATGAGAATGTGACCGCGTAGCATCATGATACATGCCCATACACATCATCTGCATGTTTGTTATGAGATGTGGTTGACCATTGCGTATTTCATTAGGCAAGTTGTTATGAGACTCCCTGATAGGTGGAGGTTATCTCACATGAGCGCATGGTATGCGCAAGATTGATGCATGACTGGATTGTACGATCATGCATCTTGTATTGTGGGTTATGATTACTGTATACCCTAGCGACATCAGGGCCGTAGCCTCCACAAGCATATCGCGGATGGCCAGATGGGACATTGGAAATGTTTAGTTCGAACATCGAGCTTTCATAGATGGCCCTGGGTGAAAATTCCTAAAACCCTCTTGGTACCAGAGGACGCCCCAATGTCGAGACTGAGTGGATACATGAGCGCCCGAGTGCCGAATACCAGGAGGCTGCGTCTCCCACTGTGTCATGGTCGGTTAGGAGGGTGTTTGGCCTTAATAGCTCGAGCATAAGGGGCATTGCTAGGCTGAGTCTGACTAGCTCGAGGAATGAGTCCTCTATCGACATGCTGGATAGGTATTGACAGACTATTAGCCAGGCGAATAGTGAGGTTTCTTACACTCACTTCGACTGTGCGGCTGGGAGAGCGGTAGTGCCATTTGGAGTGTACTAAACCCCAGTGATGTCCTAGAGATGAACAGTACTGATATGTGGACTTATTGAGCAAGATTTGTATACTCATTTATTCATTCACTCATTATCCACTCGGGCTGGTGGTGCGTAACTATTTGTTGTGTGAACCTTCGCAATGACCAGGATTTCGGTGGAGGCACGCGACTAACTTGAGATCAGGAGTTTATCACATTGAATCTGACTATCCAAATTTAGGTATGGGACTGGTTTGGATAGAAGTTTGTTGTGATGGACCCCATAGCCTGTAATACTACGTACTATCATGTCGACTTCACACTCCAGCATGGTCATTCCATTCATACCGCATATTGCATTACATTCGCAGCATATGACATTTTGGGTTACCTGTGTTTCTACATTTATATGGTTTAGATACGACACCTGATATTTGACTCTTTATGATTCCTTATTTGCATAGGTATTCTACATTGCGCATTCTGATATTGATTGACTCATGGAATTATCCATATTTCCGCTTACTCTGTTATCGTATGATTTATGATCTTGTCAGTATTTCTCTTTACTCTGATAATTCATCATCTTGTTTGTATTTCTTCTTATTCTGATGTTATACAATTTATGGATTATCAGTATTTTTGGTATTGTATGATTATGATATTGTATTGAATACTTGCCACTTACCTTGTGCACATACTTACACCACCCTCAAAGCTTTCTATAAGCTTATGCACAATAGATGCATGCAGGTGATGTTAGGTTGCAGCAGTGTCGAGCTTGGAGTGTGTAGCGGTCTTCTGGATGTTGATTTTCGATTGATGTATTTTTCTTTCTGCATTGTACTCAAATGATTATATTAGTGGATATGCGATGATGATGTTGCCTTTGTGAATTGGGTAATCTTGTGGTTATGCTTATTACGAGTTAAATGTACATAAAAAAAATCCTCCCTGTAAGATCCCAAGATTGGAATCTGGTGTATGGACGCTAAGAGCCAAGAATGGGGTACTATGGAGGCTGTCGGCACTGAATTCGACGATCGAAATTTCTGTGAATCCAATTTTTGGGTTTGAGGTGTGACAATCATGAACCGAAGCAAGACGAGAACTCAAGGACGAGTTCTTTTAAAGTGGACAGAACTGATGTAGAGCAGGTCATGGACACTTTCAAGTATAAGATGGAGCAGAGAAGGCCGGATTAGCGACGAAAGTGATCAGCACCATCAGAACCCTAAAACATGCATATCTCATAAAGCAAAATGAGTTATTTGATGTACATATATGATTTTGGGGAAAGAGAAGCTACTTTAGCCAACCAACCCAGCTACGTTAGGTCAGGCATATCTCGTAAACCAAAATAAGATATTCGATGTACCTATAGGGTAGGAGAAGTTACTTTAGCCAACCAATTGGATAAGTCAGGTTGCCCATGCCAAATTTGAGAGATTCCATCAGTCAATGGTCAAAAATCCTTTTTAATTTCATTTTTACTATTTATAGTAAGTTTTAGTTCAATCGTTACTCTTGATCCTTTGAACTTTAGGAGTTGTGCCCAACATGAAAAGGGCTTCAAAATTTTAAGAGAATAACATGGTTAGGCCAAATTGGACGCTTACTATTTTTGGTCGAAAACCATGAAGTCTAGTAGAAATCATGACCATCTATAAATAGTAAGTTTACTATTTATAGTGAGTCATGAATTTTAAGGAGTTTGAGTTGGAGTTTGATTTTGAAACTTCTTCTTAGGTTTGGTATTGTTGGGAGATTGCAGAAGCACATAGATATGAATCAAGCAAAGTACTCCAATTGCAACAACCAAGTCCAATCACAAATAAACCAAATTTAAGGTGGAAAAACCCTTTCAGGAAAAAAACCATGACACTATGAAAGAAGAATTTACAAGAGATAGAGAGAATACTCAATTTGAACAAGCCTCAAATCTCCCTTTATAAGCCCTTGAAAACCCAGGGAATGAATTAAAAATCTCTGACATACACCCTAATCCCGATTATACCCATATTTATAGCCTCTAAGAGAATTACAATCAGAATAAAAAATAAATCCTACAGATACGTAACTCTATGTAAATCTGCACAAAAGTTCAATGGCACCTTTGATGGCATTGAACAACCTTTGATGTCATCAAATAGTCTTCGATTATATCAAACTAAACATCAAAAGTTCCAGCGATAAATCATGGATTTTTTAAATTTTTTCGATGGCATTTCGATGGAGCTTTGATGAATTTTTTGATAGCATTGAGCTGGATTTAGATGGCATCGAACTATCATCGTGTAACACCCCGGATTTATGCTAACCTGGGATTAGACGTCCTTACGCAATGGGTCAACCATAACACCTTGGTAACCTCTCAGAACCCAATTCCAAAGCTAAAGAAATCACTTAAGATTAATTCCTTTAGAAATTAAGCGTAAGTTAGCTAGCACTACGCTAGAGTAGCTGTGAAATTGTCCCTGATCGCTTTAAATACGTTCTACAAGACCCAAAACTTGTAGAATCGTTGATGCTACGTTACCCTAAAATCTACGATCAAACTCTAAACCGGTTTGTTCTCGGGAACCCTTTGAAACTTTGTATTGGATCTAGACCGCGCGTCGAAAGTCCGATACCTATAATCTTAGACCGTTATGACCGCTTGGCTGGACTTGACAATCATTTCAAAAATCAAGCCCAACTGACGTTCAGAGGCTATTTCATTGAGCCTGGAGTGAAGAGAGTGAGAAAAGGGTTAGATTTGAAAATTTTAATTCAAATCTGGCACGTGACTTGGCATGTTATTATTAAGCGTTCTGACCGTCAGAATTCAGCCAAATTACACCCTCGGATCAAGAAAAATTTCTCTTTCATATCATGAGACTTGTAGACCTAATTTAGGTGCGATGACCGCTGAATTGAAACTGGACCGCCACGTGTGATCTACGAACTCTACTGGTCTAAAAACTTTGTGTGAGCAACATCCAGTGACCATGAGCTTAAATTCGACCGCGTTCGGCCGGGGGACCTCTCGAAGTGCCCTTTCGGATCGAAACAGCTCCGATTTGGTTATACATCAAGTGAACTTTGTTCCCAAGCCTAATTTGGGACGGTTTTAGCTTATATAAGGGTTTGAAACCCTCACTTATCTTATCCATCCAAATTTACTAGAAACCCTAGCTAGAGTGAGAGAGAAAGTGAGAGTTTGTGAGAGAGTGTGGGAGTGATCTTCCTGCCACTTGCTGCAACTGCTTCATGTGTTTAAGCAACGTATCCCAATCACTTTGCCGATGATTTCAACGCATTTCTAGGTAAGTAAAACCCTAAACACTTGCTGATTTAGCATTCCGTCGATTCAAATAGCAAAGTAGCTTATACAACTTATGTATTAGGTCGCCTGTACGCCGTTGACGAAGCGTATATGCTTCGTTCGAAACGATACACATCTAAAGTGAAAGGTGCGGATTTTAGATGCTTTGATTGGCTGATTTCAACGCTTTCAATGTCGTTTAATAGTAAATTATCGACGGCAACGCCGTTTGACATGTACAACATGCTGTCCGTTTTCTGTTTCGTAAATGTACGAAAAATATGAGATTTAGGGCATTTTAGTCATTTGTAGGAAATACTGTATACATGCATATTTTGTTGAAATGGTTGTCATGGCTATTTATCGTGTTAGAATATTAGGAATGCGTGCATGATTGGTTTGGCGAAGAGATTCGCCCTTAAGTGCACTTTGAGTCGACATACGCTATGTAGACTAAAGTGTGTAGACTAAGTGTTTGTATTAGTATGTATTGAGAAAAAGGTGTTGTGTATGAGTTTTGAGATTGAATTCTCAAGTAATATACTAATGTAAATGATTTCCGTCATGTTGGCTATATGTATTGATTTCATTATATACATGAAATGCATGTGTGGGATGATTTGCTTAAGTTGTATGTCATAACATGTGTCAACATGCTTACAATATTGTATTTCATTTCTGTTACTCACATATGCTTACTGATGTTGATGCACAAATGCTTGGGGCTATGACCTAGTCCAGGCAGTCGGTAATGGATCGAGTTCGTGGTTGGTTTCCAGGTACCAAAAAGGACGCGTCGATGAACGCGAGTCGTGTTTTGGGTTGGCGGTAGTGGTTAGGCCACATGAGGTGTTTCATGCACTTCATGTCGTTCAACTTGAGATGCGCTCGTGCTAGTCGAGTCCGTCAAGTAACCCGACTGGCCATTGTATGTTCACCATGTATGAGTCATAACTGCTTGAACCTAGGGTACTAAACTTACCATTGGAAACCCTGTTAACCATGGTACCTTGATCCACAAAGACTCATGAGCTGGGCATGGTGGTATGGGACACAGTGGTCGAGTTGTCGGCCTATGTTGGGGCCACAAACCTCCCCATAGTGACCAGTGAGCACCCTACTCTGAGTAGATTATGGTGGTATGGGACACTATATTCTTGCTGTCGGCCTACACTGATCAGGTGACGAGCCCTTTGTAGTGACCTTGAGTTTATCCTGACACCGCATGAGAGCGACGAGTCCTGATGCAGTCTTAAGGATAATTAGGCCTGTATTGATAAGGTGATGGGGGAGCGGTGCAACGAGTGAGAGCAACGGCCCTTGCAGCGGCCTACAAATATAACATCGTATGAGATTACTAGGAGTGACGACCCTAGACAGGATCTGTGTTGGAATTGATATAAGTAAGGTACCCTAGTTTCCCAATCCTGCTGTATGAAAAGGACTAATAATAACTTGGTAATCATTATCCATATCGCATTGCATGTGCTTGGAAGATGTGGAGCACTGCAGGAAGAAAGCATGTCACAGACGCAGATGGTGCCATATGAGGGAGTATGTCGGTGAGGGCATCCATCATATCATTTCATGCATACATTAACAACAGTATTTAGGAATGTTTGATTGATTGCTTTACTATTATCGCTTGATTGATTTGAGAACATGCTAATCTTTGCTCTATTATTCCACTGAGTTAGCTACTCACTCCCACGTTATGGGATGGTGTTTGCAACACCCACCAGTCCCTATTTTAGTTGAAGATGATGAAGCTGCCTGTGAAGCGGAGGCGGACTTGATGATGATGAGGAGGATCCCTCCTTTATGTGTGTTCTGATCGACGGGATTATAGGGAGGTTGATTAGATGCTTTGACACTTGTCATTTTTCATTTTTAGAGCACTCATGTATATTCTTTTGTTTACTTTTGAAGTATACAAGTATGTATTTAACCTGGTAACATGTTCACACTCTGGAGACATCCAACAGTTAGGTATGTTATACATACTATCACAGTCTTTTGCTTGCTAATTTAACTATCCCTGGAGTATGATATGTTGTTTTGGCTTAATCCCAATCTTGTTTAATGCCTGTTTACAGACAACATGCATTTAATATTATCTATATTACATAAATAACATTTTAGAACTCGGGAGTTGGGTTTCTGCTCGACCCCCGATTTTTGGGATGTTACACATCGACAGACATGTTAATTTACAAATTTAAGACATCAATAAAAATCTCCACCATGTCTTCAATCGCCATTCTTCATAGGTTCTTTTTCCTCATCGCTAATTCTGCCTTGCATTATAACACCATCACTTCTTATGCACACTCTATTTCCTTTACGCCTTTGCCAAGCCCAAAAAAGTTGCATAGAACTTAAACTGTTCTGTTGGAACCACCTTAATGAGCATGTTCACTGGATTCATGCTTGTGTGAATCTTCTCCATTGTCATGTTTCCTTCCTCAAGCACTTATTTGATAAAATAGTGACGAACATCAATGTGTTTAGTACGTGAGTGATAAACATAGTTTTTAGCCAAATTGATTGTACTTTCGCTGTCACAATTAACTGGCACGACCTCCTACTGAAGCCCTAATTGATTTATCAACCCCCTCAACCGAACACCTTCCTTGAATGCCTCCGTCACTACCATATACTCAGCTTTGGTGTTGGAAAGAACCATTATAGATTGAAGCTTCGACATCCAACTGATTGCACAACCCGTGAGTACAAATGAGTACCTTGAAGTCAACTTTCTAGAATGCACACTGCCCGCTAATCAAAATCCAGATATCCAACTAACTTGGCCTCTGATTTCTCAAAAGATAAGATTTAGTCATATATACATTAAATGTATCGAAGTAGTCATTTCATTGCTTCCTAGTGTTGCTTTTTAGGTTAAACATGTATATGCTAACAACACAAACCACATATGAAATATTCAGTCCAGTACAAACCATGTCATACATCAAACTACCCACCATATTTGAATAAGGCACACGAGACATATCCTTCTTTTCTTTGTCGATTTTAGGACATTGTTTAGAAGAAAGCTTAAAATGAGTCACGTGAGGAATGTTGACCGACTTTGCCTTGTCCATCCCATACTTCAGCAATACCTTCTTAAGGTATTCCTTTTGAGATAACCAAAGTCTGCTCATTTTCTTGTCTCTGTGTATATCAAAGCTGAGAACCCTTCTTGCAGCCCATAAATCTTTTATTTCGAATGTCCTTGATAATTGAGTCTTTAGTAAGTCAATCTTAAACATGCTATGACTGGCGATCAATATGTCATCAACATACAACACCAGAATAATGAACTTCCCATCACTCGGTGTCTTATAATAGACACAATGATCATATTCACTCCTATTAAACTTCTGTCTCACCATGAAAGAATCAAAATTTTTGTACCACTGCTTAGGCAACTGTTTCAAGCGTACAATGGCCTCTTTAACCTACAAACCTTGTTCTTTGCCCTTTTAATTTCAAAGTTTTCTGATTGTTTCATGTAGATCTATTCTTCCAATTCCCAATGGAGGAAGATAATCTTCACATCCATCTGTTTCAACTTGAGATCGTATTATGCAACCAACGCCAATACGAATATGATAGATGCTTACTTCACAACTGGTGTGAATATCTCAGTGAAGTCGACACATTATCTTTGAGCGTTACCCTTCACTACCAACCTTACCTTATACTTATCATATTTCTTCTTGAAGATCCACTTACACCCAATCACTTCTTGGCCGATGGAAAGATCCACCTCCTCCCACGTGTCATTCTTATACAATAAGTTCATCTCATCATCCATTGTAGCTTTCCATTTTTGGCATCAAGCTCATCAAGAGCATTATGAAGAGTAGACAGAATCCCCTCATCTATAATGAGGGCATTTGCAATATTAGAGTCATGCCTGTATCTCACCGGTAACCTATAATCCTGCGGCGGATTCCCTCTCATAGGTGGTTGCTCCCCCTGGTCTCGTACCTCTATCTGCATATCAGTATCATCCGTGTCTGCCTGAACATTCACAACCAATTTTTCTAATTTCTCGTACTCATCCTTATGGAACAAGGATCCTTTGTTGAACTTGATGTCACTACTAATGATGATTTTCCGTGCGACTCGGTCATATAGTCTGTATCCCTTCACACCACCACCATGGCCAATAAAGATGTACTTTTTTGGCACTTTAGTGTAGCTTATCTTTGTCAACTGGTGGTACTTGAGAGTAAGCTTCACAACTAAACACATGCAATTCTGAGTAGTTTACCTACTAACCACTCTATACTTTCTCTATAATTTTATAATCAATAGCCGTAGAGGGGAACTGATTCACCAACTAACAAGCCATATTAATGGCCTCAGTACACAATTCCTTGCCTAACTCAAAATTACTAATCATGCATTGGGTCCTCTCCAAGAGAGTCTGATTTATCCACTTAGCTACACCGTTCTACTCTGGTGTGTGGCGCAATGTGTCGTGCCTTACAATCCCTTCATCCTTATAATATTGATTAAATTTTTCTGAAGTAAAATTTTCACCATTATTTGTCCTTAGAACTTTCATTTTTCACCCCGACTGTTTTTCTATTATCTCCTTCCACAACTTGAAGTTAGTGAAAACATTGGATTTATTTTTCAAAAATAAATCCACACTTTCCTGGAGTAGTCGTCAATGAATGTGACGAACTATGATGACCCTCCAGCGGAAACCACGGGCAATGACCCCCATACATCAGAATGCACATAATCAAGAACACCCTTACATACATGTTTTCCAAATTTAGAAGATAACCTTTAATGTTTACCATATATATAATGCTCGCATATAATTAAATAAACACTTTAAAAACTGAAATTAAACAACGGTTAGAAAATACCTTCATGCCCCCACTCATTCATGTGACCCAAATGTGCATGCCACATACATGTAGACGTGGAATCTACTACAGATGTTGTAACTCCACCCAATAAAGTTCTCCTGATCAACCTGTAAAGATTTCCATTCATTTCTGCCTTTATAACAATTAATGTCCCTTTTGAAACTTTAAGGGCATGATCAAAACCGATAAACTTGCACCCAAGTGCCTTGAGTGCTCTAAGTGATATCAAGATCTTTCTCATATCAGGAACGTGTCTCACCTTGGTTAAAGTATGTTCCATGCCATCAAACATCTTGATGCGCACCGATCCAATACTATCACATTACATGCATTGTCATTGCCCACAAATGCCTAATTAACATCACACTCTCTATAACTGGTGAAGCAACTCTGATGAGGATTCATGAGATATGATTCCCCAGTATCCAAACTTCACTTATCCCTACAATTATTGTATAAGTGTTTGACCATAAACACTGATAACACATCACTTCCACCTGTACCTTCAACAGGCTCAACAATGTTGGCTTCCCTAGAAAAAGCCTCTGAGTTCTCTTTTCTTACCTTAGGATTAGTACCATCCTTCTTCCTGTGCCCATACATCCCACAATTTCAACACTTCAACTTTCATTTTCCCTTACCGTTGGATTTTGATCTTATAACGCCCCGTACTTTTCAGTACACAGGCGTTACCTTTTAAAACTGACACTAAACTAGAAAAATTATTTGAGTTAACCAAAAACTTGAACTCGACATACATAGGATGAGAATTCCGATCAACATTAAAGCCATCCATCAGGGTCTCCAAGAGTTAGAACACACCCCATGACAATTGGGAAGGTGAGACTACTCGTGCACTCTAAATTAAAGCCATTATGTTAATTAAATACGACTGCAACACACTTGTCACCAACACATAAGGACTAGTTAGTGACAAGCATCACCTTCATCATGACTAGTACTTGATATTAACCATTGAAAATAAATATTGGGTCCAACCGATCAATAGATCATGTCATATGGGCCAAAATAGCTCAAAGAGGTATGTAACGGCCCACCTATGGCTCACCATCAACCCAAAGTAGGCCAAGATCCTTGAGTAAGGTCCCCAATGTAAATGGATGGAGTGGATTATGGTAATAACATTTTAGTAGACTCCTACACAATGCATGTGCACAAAGAGTACTTGTGCACGAGGTGCGCTAAAACCATTGGCTCGGTCAAACTAACTTTGACGGGGCATCTCTCAAATATCCTCCTGCCCTTTCTCTCCTGTTTTAAACCGACTCACTTCAAGCCTCTAGGTGGCCCACCACGGCCACTTTCTGAGCCATCCAAGCCATCCAATCTCTTTATGGGACCCACACGTCCAATCAAATGGTATAGCCATTTGATCACTTGTAAGCAGAGGAAGGAGATTGAATGCCACCGTCCAATCCATACCAAAAATTGCCCAACCGAGAGCCTATGGTGAGGTGAGAGAGTGAACCGCCCTTCCTCTTTGGGAAGGATGAATCTCAGCCATCCACTGGGAGAACAATCTCAGCTGTTCTCTCTCTCTCACTCCCTCTATAAGATGGGTCCTGTAGCCCTAGGAAATTCGTATCAAGAGAGAAAGAGAGAGAGAAAATAGAGGAGAAGGTGGGAGCTGTGGGTATAGTCAGGTAAACCATCTTCTCTTTCTTTTAGTTTCGGTTAGGCTAGGATGAAGCACCTGTGCGAACTGGAGTCAAGCCAACTGATGGCTATGTTTTCGGTTCCAAATAGAGATTGAAGCCATGCCAATCAGTGGCCAAGCTTCGGGTCCTATCAGGTTGTAACGGTTGTGGAAACTCGGTTTGAAACTGAGCCAGGTAATGACTCTGTTTCGGGTCAAACCATTCCTCACACTAGTAGCGTAGTGAGGCCAAGAGCAGGGCCTGTAGGAGCATTCTTCTTAAACTAAAATCAGGTCTGTTTGGACTGAGACCATGCCCAAAACAAGGCTGGAAAATTGGCACTGTTTCAGTTCAGTACCCAGCCAATCAATGGCTATGGGTCTGTCTGAGGAAACAGTGAGTTGGGTCCTTGTTTTGGGACGATCCAGGCCATGCATTAGGACCCTGTTTTAAGCAGGATCTAAGCCAACCGATGGCCTTGAATATAAGCTTAAACCCAGACCAAATAAGACCAATACAGCAACGCTTTGGGTTGAATATTGCAACCTTGTTTCAATCCGAGTCCAAGCCAGACAATGGCTGTGATATGAACTGAGATGTCAGCTTGACAAGGGACTCTGTCTGGGACCGAAGCTGAGCCAGTCCATAGCTCCATTTAAGTCTGAAATCAGACCTAGAGCAAGGCCGAGAAAAAAGCCCGTTTGGAGCTTTGTTTAGAGCTGAAACCAGACCGTCCGGCAGGCCATCGAATGGCCCTGTTTTTGGGTTTTGTGGAGGCTGGAAATGGGTGCTGATTGGAGCTCTTAGGCTGGCCCTCGATTAGCTTTGATCCAACCTCAAGGACTGATCGAAGTTGGGCCGTGAATGGGTCCCAAATCCGGACCTCAATCCAGCTGCAACCAGGCCGAGTAAACAACCCCAAAACGGCATGCAGGGAAGAAACTGTTCACATGAGGTTGATGGGCTGCCGACCTGGGCCCTACACAATTGCAGGTGGGCCCTACGAATCCCAAGAGGGCTGCACTGTGTTGGGCCGCACGTTGAGAGCTGGTGGGCTGCACAAGTGTCGTGGGCCCTGCAAGACGCAGGTGGGCTTCATGTGGGACCCACATGATACATATATCATGTGCATAATGGTCCATGTGGGACCCACGTACGTGTGCCAAATACAGACCATCCAAGGTCTGGGCACGGTCCACTCTAATACAGATTCACTCCGCCCCCTTGTTTTGTCAGTTGGGTGGGACCCACCCTGCACATGTTACACCTATGGGATGTGGGGCTACCATGAGAAAAGTATAATATGCCCACCATTCAGGAAATTAACGGTGGGAGGCAGGGTGGCTGGAACACCTCCCGCCAACTCATTGTTGCTGGACTCACCAGCAACGTTCCGTGAGAGTCCGCTGGCCGTCTGATGTCAACGATTCTGTGGACCCCACCTTGATGCCTATGGTTCATCCAAACCATCCACTCAGTAGATGGGCTCGTTCTAAGGGCCTGAAAAGAGATGTAGGGCTGGTCTGATGATCAAACGGGCCACGTCAAAAGATTCCCCGTGGGTTCATATGTATTTAGTATTTTCACATTTTCTCGAATATGGTTGGGCACTGTATATGTTCAGCTATGCCATCCAAAAATAAAATTTGGCCGCACCTGGTATCGATTGGTGGGCCACGTTTGAGACTCTCCACCTTGACGATCGGGGTCATCCAGGCCGTCCCTCAGTACACGTCCCAGTGCCGGACATTGAAATCTATATATATATATATATATATATATATATATATATATATATATATATATATATATATACATGATAGGACCCACCTGCCTTTAGTTTGGCTAGGGTCTGCTGACACAGAGCCGTCCATCCACCTAATTAATGGACCATGCATATGGGGCCTGCCTTGATGCATATATGCGGTATCCAACCAACAGGCAGTTGGACCACGTTGGGGGCCGCCTAGATGAATCCAATCAGGTTAGAGTAGGCCCACTTTTTAGGTAGGTTACGGCTGGGCCTGGGAGCCCCTTTGATGAGAACTAAAACCATGGTGATTTTGGGTCATCCAACTCACCTGGTGTTCTGAAAACCTTAGATTGATTATCTAATATGAACAAAATTTCCTTTAGGAAAGTATCCAAGCATCATGAAGCCACTAACTACCTAAAGGAGTTTGCATCTAGGAATGTGCTACAATAGCTCAGGTGATAATTCTTCCCTTAAGCTTTTCAACTTCTCATTAGTTTAAGTTATAATTTTTATTTTAATTTATATTTGAAATCTCCCTTTTATAATCACATGTGTTAGCTGGTGGAAATTGAATTGTTATACTACATGCTTAATATCCATCATATATATTTGTTCATGCTTGTGTATATAGTGGGTTGTTTATGGAATTTAAACTGGTACATCAGTGGAAAATTCCCACTTATAAATGTACACCCATACTTGAGATGTAACCTGATTAATTGTAATTATAATGGGCCTTCGACTTAGTGGCTGTTGAATGGTAATCTGAATTGGACATTGATGTGGGCCTACCATCCATGAGTCGTTGTGTTAAGTGATTTTCAAGGATGATCTTTATCGCATGGTTTGATACTCGCCCTATGTGGCCTATTTTGACATTTGCCCTATGTGGCTCAGTTTTGATATTTTCCCTATGTGGCTTGATGTACCATTTCTATACAACCATGCGGTGGTAAGCCCCATATATTGTAATATGATTAGTCACTAGTCGACGGGGTACCATTAAACATCCTAAGGTGGTAGTCTCATGAGTCAGGGATGGTGGTAATGGGACCTATGCCCAAGCTGTCGGCCTACGCTGAGCTCTAAGCTCCCCGTAGTGACCTTTGAGCTTATTTTAAAAGGCTAGTTGTAATTCAATTAATAACGGATTAGATAATCATGCATACATAGCACAGACTAGCATCTATTGCTATCATATGTGATGTACGTATTGTTCTGACTGGATGATGTACCTAGATTCGATAATTGCATGGGCGAAGATACCACTGTCCTCACAGATGAGCATCCCCGGAGCGTGATTGCATACTTCACGCATCTATGCATCTAATAAGACCTGCATCATATATTGTTTTATATGCTTTGATTTACAACTATGCTTACATAATGCGGTGGTGTGTAATCTTGTGGGGGGTTCACACTGAGTTGGCCACTCATCCATCAAATATATAACCGTATAGGTAGCACATGTGGCCCTGATGATGTTCACATTCATATTGGTGAGGAGCAGGCTATGGTTGACAAGGGTGCATAATTATATTTACTAAGGGCTGCTACAGGATTTCACAATTCAAGATTGTTGCAAAAATTTATTTTATTTCACATGTAATGTTATTTCATTTTGTATTCGTAAGAATGGAGACATTGGTTTGTATAAGTCATTATGGGACTCTCTTGTATACTCTAAATGAAGTTTGAAATTTTCCTTTATACTGATTTGTCCACTCTACGCTCATCGATCTGCTTACTCTGATAAAAGAAAAATATTATACTTAACCATCCTTTAAGGTTAACACTCGGGTTTTTGGGACACGGGTCATATACTCGGGTTCTGAAAAGTCGAGGCATTACAGATCTCGATTGAGAAGATCCATTATCTCGCTCAGAATTTTCACCATTGTAACCAATGCATCAGTAGAGGTGCCCATGTGATCGTTTTTCTTTCTCATCACCTTTCCTTGAAAGACTGAGATAATGGTATCGACACTAAAAGTCAATCTATCGGTGCACAACTAGTCCTTGAATAACTTATACGAAGTCAGAAGAGAATTCAACAAGATACATGCTTGATCTTTATCTTTAATCGTTTCCTCCACAACTAGTAATTTATAAATCATCTTGTTAAAATTGTTAATGTAGGCCTCAACATCACCTCCCTTTGTCATCTTTATATTGAACAATTGAAACTTTAAGTATAGGCGATTCTCAAAAGATTTGTTTGTATAGATGTCGTCTAACTTCACCCATAAACTTGTTGCAGTTTTCTCTCTCATGACATTATAGAAGACCTCATCCGTTAGGCATAATTGGATAGAGGTTCTCGCTTTCTTATTCATCTTGTTCCATTAATCATCTATCATAGATTCCGGTCGTTTCTTAAAGAGTGAATCATCCAATCCTTGTTGAATTAGGAAACCAGTTATCCTGACCATCCATAATTCAAAGTTATTTTTCTTAAAATATTTTTCAATATCGAACTTAGGATTGGAAGCCTTTGATACTCTATTTTCATATTCAATCTACACCCCAACTTTAAGCTCTGATACCAATTGTTGGGGAACTGCAGAAGCACACAAAGATGAATCAAGCAAAGTACTCCAATCGCAACAACTAAGTCCAATCATAAACAATCCAAATTTAACGTGAAAAATCCCTTTCAGGAAAAAAACCATAGCAACAATATTGCACTATGAAAGTAGAAATCACAAGGGATAGAGATAATAACCGATTCAAATAAGCCTTGAATCTCCCCTTACAAGCCATTGAAAATCCTAGGAATGAATTAGAAAGCTTTGAGATACACTCTATTCTTGATTACACCCATATTTATATCCTCTAGGAGAATCACAATTGGAATCAGAAACAAATGTTGTAGATATGCAACTCTATGTAACTCTACATGATAATTCGATGGCACCTTCGATGGGACTTCAATGACATCGAACAACCTTTGATGTCATCGAATAGTCTTCAATTACATCGAACTAAACATTAAAATGTTCCAGTGATAAATCATGGATTTTTCAATTTTTTTTAGTGTCACTTCGTTGGAGCTTCGATGTCATCGAACAACCTGATTGACATCGTACCCCACGTGATGGCATTGAACATGACACCCAACGTGTCCAACAACCAACATGGAAAATTTTGGACTTTTCCGATGGCATCGACCATGTCTTTAATGGCATCAAAATTTGCTTGATGGCATTGAACTGTCATCGATGCCAAGACACAAAGCGACAAGCAATCTACTATGAAATGATATTTGTTCACAACCCCAAGTGCAGGGTCGTGATGTAATAATAACTCGGTGAGATCGAGGTCAAATCCATAGGGAATGGGGGACACAGTCTAGAACTAATCTAAATCTAACTTGGTTATTTGGATTTTTAATCCAGCTATTTAGAAAAAGGCTTTGAAATAATAAATGATATGGGATGATCCGAGCACTTAATGGAAGAAAGAACAATTCGACCAAGTGAAAGAACCACCGAGGCGGTACCATCCGACTTGACGGGTAACCTCCCCGAATAGGTTGCAGACTGCGTTAAGTCGTTGGTCGAAGTAACTATGCACTCCGACCAGTAAGCATGCTACTTGCCACCCTAAACATCAGCTCCAAGGGCCTCGGCTCGACAAGACGGACAAGTCGGATCAAACTCCCAGCCTCGGGTTCTAAAGCAATGGTTTTTTGAGCCCTCCTGGACTGAGCCTCCGTTCCCTTGACCTGACTTAGGCATCGGAGGGTCCCTTGTCTTAGTCAGGGTCTCCTTTGTTTGTTTTCATCGTGCAAGATCAGGACGTTAAAGTAGTCTCTGGTTCGAGAGACTAGAGGGAGGGCCGACCAGATTTTGACCTCAACATTTTTTAGCACCGTCTGTGGGAATCTGATACTAAAGGTCAAGTTCTTGACTTTTAATCTAGTGGCAAGGAAGAAGAAAGCCATAGCTGTGGAACCAGATCCAAATGAGCAGACTTAATCGTCTTCACCACTTCATGCTGAGTCCACACCCGGGCCTTCACAGCATTCTCGTAGCCGAGCTAGTAAATATCGGGCTATGCAAAACAAGATTCAGGCCCTACGCGACGAAGTAAACAGAATGAAACAACAAAGGGAGCCACAACTACATCCGATTCAGGAGAATCTCATTCCCGAGCCAGTAGGTCTGTACGTGGAGACTCATTCGGTACTGAGGAGTTTGAGGCCTGTGGCACCTTAACACTCTCGGGCACCGCTCTTGGGTCAAAATCCTCCCCTGGTGCAGGTTAGAGATTCGACACGGAACGCTGCCACTCGGGCTCCTACCAACAATTTCGTCAGCTCAGCCCTAGCACCCACCGATCTCCGCCATCGATTAGAGCGAAGGAGGAAAAGGAGGACTCCAGAAAAAGAAAATACCCCAGAGATCATCGTCGAAAATAGAGATCCTTGGGAAGTCCGGATTGCGGAACTCAATGACAAATTCTTAACCTTTGAAATGAAACAGTAGATGTCGGCAGTTCCCGCCACAGTCCAAGTAATGATGGAAGAGACCGAGCCTCCCTTCACCACTGCCATCATGGACGAGGTGATGCCACAAAGGTTTCGGATACCTCCTATCATCCAATACTCAGGGTTCAGGGACCCATCCAAGCATCTGGAAGCATATCAATCGTGGATGTAGATCTAGATGGCGACGAATGCAATGATGTGTAGGGGATTCTCCATCACGCTAACAGGGTCCACATAAAGTTAATATTGCCAACTTAAACCAAGCTCTATCAATTCCTTCGCAGAATTAAGTAGACTATTCCTTACCCAGTTTATAAGTGGTAAGAGAAGTCGGAAACTCAACACTCATCTGCTCACCATCAAGCAAGGCCTGAAAGAATCCTTGAAAGATTACATTGCTCATTTCAAAGACAAGGCACTATAGGTCGAGGACTACGATGACAAAATGGCACTCGCCGCAGTCTTAAGTGGTCTGAAGGATGGAAGGTTTACTTTCTCCATCGGAAAGAACCCATCAAAAACATTAGCGGACTTTATGGCGAAGGCCCAGAAATATGCCAATGTCGAGGAGTTCACTAATGCCCGCAAACGTGTACAAATAGGTGACCCGGCTAGCAAGGGAAAGAGGCCAAGGAATGAAGAATCTCAGTCGACGGACAAGGGGACAGACGATTGCACCTCCTACAATCACCGACCAAACCGGAGACCGGAAGGGAAATTCCGTTCCTACACCCCCCCTCAATACGACTGCCGAGTAAATCCTGTTAGATATTCGAGGAGACAAACGCTTAAATTAGCTTGAATGCATGAAGGCCAACCCAGAGCATCGAGACAAGAGAAAGTTTTGTCGCTTCCACCGGGATGATGGCCACAACACAGACGACTGCATAGACCTTAAGGATGAAATTGAGTCTCTCATCCGTAGAGGACACTTACGTCAGTACATTAAGAAAGAAAGGTCCGCTCGAAAGGAAGAACGGCAACAAGATCAGCCGAATAACCTCATAAAAGAACCGGTTGAAATTCGCACGATTTTCAGGGGTTCAGCTGGAGGAGGAGATTCTAACAGAGCCTGGAAGACCTATTCCCGGATGTCTGATCTGAAGCATTACGTTCATCTGACAGAGCGGCCGAGTAAAGAATTCCGAGTAAACCCATGTAGTTTAACTTTTACGGAAGATGATGCGCGGGGAATCTAGCATCCTCACGATGATACCCTGGTAGTCATAATGACCATAGCAAATCATAAAGTGTACCACATTCTAGTTGACACCAGAAGCTCGGCTGATGTGATTTATTCTAAAGCTTTTGAAAGAATGGGGGTTCTACAATCGCGACTCCGACCAGTGAAGACTCCCCTGCATGGCTTTGCCGGAGAAAGAGTGATCTCTGAAGGAGCCATCTCTCTCCCAGTAATTGCAGAGAAGGGCAACATCAAGTCACCCTCATGGTGGACTTCCTCGTTGTCAATGTGCCGTCAGTGCACAATATTATCTTGGGCAGACCTTCCCTCAATGCAATGAGAGCGGTCATCTCAACTTATCATCTGATGATGAAGTTTCCAGCCGAAGGCAGAATAGGTTACCTCTGAGGCGATCAGCATGAGGCCCGAAGATGTTACACAATAGCAGTCAAGAAAGGAGCTGTCAAGCAAGCATTCACTGTTAATATCTTGGATCCTCGGGAGACCATGGAGAGCTCGTCGGTGGAAGATTTGGAAAAGATACACCTCGATGAAACCGATCCGAGCAAATACGTTCAACTCGAATCGTTATTAAATTTCGAGCAGTGGTTAACAATGCTGGCCTTTTTGAGGCAACATTGAGATGTCTTTGCATGGTTGCATGCGGATATGCCAGGGATCTCCCCTGATATTTTGGTCCATAGGTTGAATGTGGACTAGATCACAAGCCGGTAAAACAAAAGAGAAGGCCATTCGACGCCGAGTGCTATGAAGCCATTGTCGAGGAAGTATCAATCTTGCTCGATGCAGACTTCATATAAGAAGTATACTACCCCGATTGGATAACAAATGTTGTGCTCGTAAGAAAGTCCAACGGGAAGTGGAGGGTCTGTGTAGACTATTCGGATCTGAATAAGGCATGTCCTAATGACAGCCTTCCATTGCCTAGGATTGATCAGCTGGTGGACAGCACAGCCGGGCATGAGTTGCTCTCCTTCCTAGATGCCTATTCTGGGTACAACCAGATTGTCATGCACCCCCTAGACAGGAAAAAGACCACCTTTGTCGCAGATAAGGGACTTTACTGTTACTGGGTCATGCCATTTGGCCTGAAAAATGCCGGGACGACATATCAGAGGCTGATAAACCAGATGTTCTCCAAGAAGATCGGACGCACCATGGAAGTATACGTCGATGACATACCGGTGAAAAGTACCAATGCATCCGATCACCTTGCAGATCTTGGAGAAACATCCCGAGTCCTCTGAGAATACTAGATGAGTCTGAATCCCACAAAGTGCGCTTTTGGAGTCGAATCGGGAAAGTTCCTTAGTTTCCAAGTTAGTCAGAGAGACATTGAGGCCAATCCTAATAAGATCAAAGCACTCCTCAATATGAACTTGCCACGAATCGCGAACCATTCCTGTAGCCGGACTTTGGCCTTGAAGATACTTCGTCAAGGGTACTTCTGGTCGACTCTCAAACAAGATTCGAAGGACTACGTCGGAAAATGTGACAAGTGTCAGCGTTATGTGACGGTGTTAAGGCAACCAATAGAAGAAAAGACTCCCATGAGTGGACCGTGGCCGTTCGCCCAATGGGGAATCGACATTATTGGCTCTTTACCTACGAGGAAGGGACAAACCAAGTTCGCCATCGTCGCAGTCGATTACTTCACTAAGTGGGCAGAGGCCGAGCCCGTAGCAAAGATCACCGAACAAAAAAGGATTGATTTCATTTGGAAACATATTATGTGTTGATTCGGAATCCCATGCACCATCGTATCTGATAATGGCCGACAGTTCGATAACGATAAATTTCACAGTATGTGTCGAGGGCTCGGCATCACAAACGCATATTCATTGCCTCGGTACCCACAGTCCAATGGACAGGTAAAAGCAGTTAACAAGTTCATCAAACACCACCTCAAGACTAAGAAAAAGTCAAAGGTAACTGGGCTGAAGAACTCCCGTTCTTCCTTTGGGCCTACAGGACCACGGCCTAGTCCTCAACCGGAGAAACCTCATTCTCGTTCACTTATGACTTGGAAGCAATGGTGCCCATGGAGATCGGCTTACCTACTGCACGGGTAAGGAGCTATCGAGAGGATTAGAACTCTGAGCAAATCACCGCTAACCTAGATCTACTTGAGGAAGTCTGAGAAATTTCAAGGCTCCGAGCCGCTGTTAGGCACCAGCAGGTGGCGTGTTTTTACAACTCTAAAGTCAAGGTTAGGCGGTTCCGTCCTGGGGATTTAGTCCTTCACTGAGTTTTCCAGAACACCGCCGAACCGGGGGCCGAAGTTCTCAGACCGAACTAGGAAGGCCCCTACCGCGTGGTTCGATCGACCAGGCCGGGCTCCTACCATTTAGAGGACCTTGAAGGTAGATAACTTCCCCACCCCTGGAACGTCGAGCATCTGAGGATTTACTACCCCTGATGTAACTGCCTTTAAGGCCCCCAATAAAGAGTAACGCCTCCGAGCAATTGGCCTTTAAGGCTTTCAATAAAGGTTATAATTCAACTTTTACGCAAACTAAGTATATGTTAAGCGAGCAAGATAATCCGATCCCTTGAGGAAAGGGTCGGGATATAATCCCATGAAAATTTGACTCAACATTTCCTCTTAAGGGATAAGGCCTAAAAATGACTCAACTCTTTACCAGAAAATTCAAATCGACATTCCCTTTAAGGGATAGAGCCTAAGGATGAGCTAACTCTAACAGAGGGGGCGGATTATCATCCCACAAATGAACGGAATGCAGTTCTCACCAATTATGGGACAGGCCACTGGGGTCCGGGCTCGATGACGACCTAAGGTGGAAGGTTAAGAGAAGAGAATTCTAAATAGAAATATAGGAGGAGTTGATCCTCCAAGAGGTCGACTTGGCCATGAAGTAAATCGACATACTTCTGAATTAGCCCGACATTTTACAATTAACATTAATCATTCAAAAATTTATGAAAGATATTCCAAAATTCTTTCTACAACCAAAAATTACATATCATCCATTCGAAAAAAATTAAAAAATAACTATGCAGGCGAAGGAGCATGGGAGTCGGGGGCTTGGTTCGGACGGACGTCTTCGGCGGGCTCTTCTCCAGCGTCATCAGGTAGCAAAGGATCAAGGTTAAGGTCTAGATACAGACCTTGGACCGCCTCGATACAGGCGTCAAAGCTGCAGTTATAAAACCTTATGGCTTCAGCATCCCTCTCCTTGGAAGCCTTGAAAGCATCAATTACAGCAGCCACGACCGCTGCCATAAAGGCCTCGTCTTCAGCCCGTTGGGCTTCTATCGCTTGAGAGACTGTTCGGCTTCGTTCCTCTGCTGCCTCAGCTTTAGTCTGCTCCAGGACTTCCTCCAACCGAGAAATCTCCTTAGCCAGCGAGTCCGCATGAGCCCTGACCCGTGTCAGCTCGGCTGCAGCCGCACCACACTGTCCCTCCAGATCGCTCACGACCTTGTGCATTTAGAGCCTCCGAATTTTCTTATCCTCAAGTTGTTGGCGCAGCTCGCCTGTTCCAATTGGTGAAGAGTTGCCTCGTCCCACAATACCCCCACCTCAGTTCGGAGTGCCTCTACTTCAGCGTCTATCTTCCGACGCTCACGAACTCTTTCACAGGATAAGAGAAGCCTCTGAACAGACTAAATAAAAGCAAAGACAGAGAAATAAGGAGGTACATTCAAATGGAGGAGGGGAAGTATGCAGGGATAGAGAATACCTTATTACAAACTGTTGCCAGATCGTTCAGGAATGAGTCGTCTGACTTAGAAAGCAGACTGACGATCTTCTCTTCCGGAGCATGCTTGGCCGCCCAAGGAGCCAAGCAAGACATGTGGAAGCCCCGCTCATACTATGCTCCACTCGTCCCCACATGGGCTAAACCGCCCTCCTCTGCAGCCCCAATTCTGCTGCCGGTTGACGCCTGAGCCTCAGGTTCAGGGGTATTCCCTACCTCAAGAGGCGATATCATGGCATCAGCCATATGAATGGCCTCCTCCCTCTCGGAGGATGAAGGGACGACTATACAGGGGGTTGCAGGGTGCACCTCCGCATCAAGGGGGGCAATGAGGAGAGCAAGGGTTAGAGTTGCGGATGCAAGGGAAGGAGTAATGGTGGCGGCAGGGGAAGGAGTTATGGTTGTTGTTGAGGCCAGAACAATGTTCGCGGGGATTTCAGTAACTGGCACAACAGCAGCAGTGATGGTGGTAGTAAGTGGAGTTGTAGCCTCCAGCGAGGTCCTCTCCATGAGGGAGGGCTTGCTTCTTCCTAACAACTTTCGTCCAAGGTTGAGCCCTCAACATCTCTTCCTCTATCGAGGGAGCATTCCTCTTCCGAGTGCCAGATGCCTCAGCCATGCCTACATGAGAAGTAGCGGATCAGCAAAAAGAAGAAGGGAAAGAAAATGAAGTTGATTTCACTAAAAGAAATGACTGCTTACTAAAAGATGTAGGCCGAGGTTGGGATTTGCAGAGCCCCGACCAGTGAAGGTTGGCTGCTGTGATCAGGTCCGCCCAGGAGTGGAGTTCCCCCGATGGTGCCCAGGCCTTGGCAATGCGGTTCTTCTGAGCCGAGTCGACAAGCGGCGTACCCCTCTGAAAGTCTACAAAAGAAGGGGCTTTATCCCGACTGAGGTAAACAAAAATAAAAAGAGAAAGATGAAGCATTATGCAAAGTCTGACCTGACGTTGTAAACTGGGTGGGAACCTGGGTCGAAAGAGTCCCAAGCTCAGCTGCTGGCGCCTCCCACTTGCTTACTACCCAAAACCATTTATTCTTCCAGTCCTTATTAGAGGACTGAAGGTTCATCACCAGCCTCGATCCTTTGCTGCCTCGGGTCGTGAAGTAGTACCATGGTTTGTGACTATCATGCTTTACCAGGTACAGACTTATCGGTTCCTCTGAAAACAGCTCTAGATTTCTAACTTCTCACCAGATGATGAAGGCGGAAATCAGCACCCTCCAAGCGTTGGGTAAGAATTATCCCAGAGTAAGCCCGAGATAAGCAGAAACGGCTCGGATGAAAGGGTGAAGAGGGAGCTGAAGGTCGCACTGTAGCGCGCAGAGAAAGATTGCGACCTCCCCCTCGGCAAGGGCACCAGCAGTGTCAAGGGCTCAGGAGCCCTGATCTGAACGGAGTTTGAAATCTAAAATTCCAAATGAATCCATTTCATTTGAGACTTCGACAGAATGGAGCCTCTAGGAACTATCTTTGAGGCGCACCCACCTGTGGGCATTTCACTGGCCCCTGCAGTGGTGGCCTGGGGGGCTTGGGCGGCCTTCTTTTTACCAGGCCGTTGTGTCTGAGCCCCTGTCTCTTTCTGTCTCCGAGGCGGGGATATAAAGGCACAGCTTCGAAGGGGCCTTCAGAGGCCCCAATCCCATCACTAGAACTCCCCGGCTTAGAGTCATCATATTCCCACACCATTTCAAGATCGGATGACATTGTGGTAAGAAGTAAAAAGAGAAACAAAAGAGGCTCATCGAATGGTCGCCGAAAATCTTTTCTACCGTAAGGACTTGATCGGTTGGAATCGCCTACTGGAAACTTCAAATCGACCGGAATCGCCCTCGTCGGAAATCGTCTCCTCCGATATAGATGTAAAACTCAATACACAAATGAAGAAAGCAGATCCGAAAACAACTTATATAAGCCACAGGAAATCTCCGCATTAATGGTGAGTATTGATGGCTACAACCAAATCGTCGTGAGTCGATTCCCGAGTACACATGGCCCTCCCTCGTTGGACAATTCTCACTAGACAGTACAGTTCTGACATCGGATAACGTGTTCCGATAGATGAAACGTCGCTTGGGCATGGGAAGCCACTGTAAACACTCTTCCTCGGGCTTACGTGGCAACTCTTCATAGGCTAGTGGTTATTCAAAATCGTAATCATCACCACGTGTATACACGAGGGAAGCCAGAGAGCATGAAATCCTGAGGTATGATACTTCAAATTTGAAAATCATTATTGCCCCAGCGTGGGCGGGGAATCCTCTGTAAGTTTACTCTTCGAGTCCACGAGTGAACTCGTAGAGTAGGGGGCTTCTGATATGGGATGATCCGAGCACTTAATGGAAGAAAGAACAATTCGATCAAGTGAAAGAACCACCAAGGTGGTACCATCCAACTTGACAGGTAACCTCCCCGAATAAGTTGCGGACTGCGTTAAGTCGCTAGTCGGAGTAACTATGCACTCTGACCAATAATTGTATGCTACTTGCCACCCTAAACATCAGCTCCAAGGGCCTCAGCTCGGCAAGACAGACAAGTCGGATCAAACTCCCAGCCTCGGGTTCTAAAGTAATGGTTTTTTGAGCCCTCCTGGACTGAGCCTCTGTAAGCTCTGCTCGGACCTGAGGGAGCATTTATGACTAACTATAACAAAGGTTGGGGAGTTATGATCAAACGAGCCGAGCCGAGGCGATACATAATGGTGGATGCTTCATCTGCTAAATACGGAAACTACCATATATGAACGTGACTGACAACTTCACCCATGATACGCATTATCCACCCAATGTGCTGCACGATCCGTGGATTGCATATAATATCTTCATGATCTTAGAATCTCACGAAATGGGTAACTTGTGCCGATAATAATGGATACGCAATAATGGACACGGAAGGTTCAATAGCCATGTATGCATTGAGACCCCACACTACAGGTACGCAACGTCTTACACCTCTCTTCAATTCTCCACTTAGACTCAGATTCCCTTGACTTGACTTAGGCATCGGAGGGTCCCTCGGATTAGCCAGGGTCTCCTTTGTCTATTTTCATCGCGCAGGATCAGGACGTTGAAGTAGTCTCTGGTTCAAGAGACTGGAGCGAGGGTCGACCAGATTTTGACCTCAACAATAAAGATAAAAGACTATGGATCCAGGAATCCGCTTATAACAATCTCGATATTAATCTACTTGATTCAATGATAACTCAATTATAATTGAAGTCCTATCTTATCCAATCGGATGATGGATCGGTTAAAACAGAATCTAAATTTTTCATTAGTTTAATTCCTAAATATCCGTCTAATTGTAATGATGGTAGGGAATTCAATCATCCACCATGCCCAGGAGATGATGGTGAATAATGAATTTACAAATCATACAATTCCAAAGTCAATAAGATCATATCAAAAGATTTTACAACATCTACTGTAATTTCGGTCACAATAAATCATAAAAAATTGGAAATATATCTTAATTTAAACCAAAACTTAATGAAAGTTTAACATATACTTGAATTAAAGAAAACTAAACATCGAAATAAACTATAAGTTTCATCTTTTATCCTTAGCTAAGAGATTAGCCCGAGAAGACTAACATCCTAAAAGAAAAAAATTAGAAAGATCTACTAGAACCATAAAGAAATCGAACTGGAAGAACGTTATTGGCACTCCATTTAGGCCTTCTCTCCCTTTTCAAACTCTAGAAGATGATTTGGAGTAGCCTAGGGACTCCTTTAAATAGTTTTGTAACTAAAAATTTTGCACCACTTTAGAAAAGTTCTCAAACCACTTTAAATTTACGCACTTCACGCATCTTCGATGGCGAACTTTGATGCCATTGAACATTCTTCGATGACATGGAAATCTCTTCAATTTCATCAAAATTTATCTAGAACTGTCCAATAAGTTGAGCTCGAAATTCATATATTGTCGATGCCATTGAAGTCTATTTTGAAAATTATTTTAGGACTTTCTCTTTTAGACTTGGAGCTTCAGAATATCATTTTTCTGGCCAATTTTCAAAATTCTTTTTCTTCACTTCAAACCTTCGATTCTCTTCATTCCTCACTTGATTTCCTTGGATCTTTGACATGTGAATTCTTCATTAATGACTTTCAAATCTTCAATTCTTCAGATTCTTCTTTTGAGCTCTAAATCCATCCTTTTAAGAGCATATTCATCATAAGCTTTCAAATCACCTCACATGCTAAAAACGTATATAATTAAATTAAATTATCAATTAAATGCAACAAAAACTAATATAATTGAAGGGTTAAATATGCAATATTTGAGTCTTAACAATATTATAAGAAATAGATGGACTTACCGATCCAAACAACCTAAAAATTCTTTCTTAAAACCCTACCTTTACTCTAAAACACCTTAGAAAGGTCTTAACATTTACTTATAATACTCTAATCCCGATTACACATGATATACACACTATCACAACTGGAATTAAAAACAAATCACGCTCTTATATAATTCTGAGCGTGCCGTCGATGGGACCTTAGATGGCCTCAACAACCATCGAAGACTAATCAATGTTATTGAAGCCACCTTCAATGGTAGCAACTCTAAAATTGTCCAGTGAGCAACTGCAATTTTTCTAAAAGTTCTTGATGACATCAAACAAATTGTCGATAGAATCGACATCCACTCAATGGTCATCGACATATCCTTGATCTTAGTCAAATTAAAGACATCTGACAATAGAAATGTCCAAAGATACCCACATTATCTACAGTAGAGAGAGTTATTTTTCAGAGGAAATTTTCTTATTACACATGTACTCACACCACAGTGGGTTTTCACCACAATGGGAACTCAAACCCGTGACCTCATGTTGAAACTATTGTGAGTCTACCATCCAGGCATGAATAAGGACCTAAAGATATCTTTTTCAGAGGATCTTCTTAAGGGTATCGTTGAAGAAATGGCATGATTTCCATGAACAAAAAAATAATGTAATATATTTTATTTATGTTCCCCATGTATTATTGTTAGAGTATAAAAAAGGGGAAGGTGAAGAATTGACATAGAAATAATTCAAGTAAAGATTACTCTCCTTTTGAATAGTAGAAGGCACAAACTATTGTTTCAGTTCCTGTGCCATCTTAATAGTTGAGGCATAGATTCTCACCCTTATAGAATAGTAGAAGGTGCAGGAAAGGAATGATGCTTCTGGTAGTAAGGCATGAATGGTTAGTTTGGTAGTGCAAGATAACTGTCATCTCATCCAAGTGTTTCTTGTCCAAGCAAGACCCACTAGTTTCACCTATAAATACCCTCTATGGGTTCATTTCGAGCATTTGAACCTCAACTCTCAAACTTTTTTGAGAGAATTTTTTGAGTCAAACCTTTGTAAGTAAAAAGTATGTTTGCAACTTCCTGAAAAATGAAAATCTTCATGGTGCCATTCCCTTTGTTCCTAGGGCAAATTGATCAAATAGCACAAGCCATTTTAACCTATTACAGTGTGTAGTGGATTATTTCGAAGGTTGCAACCAAAATAATTTAGATGTTGACTGTGCCTAGCGGGTGGTCTCCAAGTTATTAAATAGCCATATTATGACAAGTAGATATCTAAATTGGATGACACATGAAATATCCCTTTCACTGCAATTTGTGGTTCATTCCCTTTGTTATTTTATAGACTATCCCTAGGTCACTTATTGCCCCCACCTAATGTCATCTAGAGCAAACTTGTAAGTTGTTTAGTCACAAGACTCCATTGCAGACTAAGTTTAATCTGCACCTTCATGCTATATGCATTGTGTTCCTTGGAATACCCATGCCCAATACTCCCCTTAGAATAACATGACTGTACTTCGTGCCTCCTTTATAGGAGAACACCATGACTCATGCCTTCTAAATGACTACATGGTTATGTTATGGCCCTATGAACTCTTTTAGAAGGTCATTTTTTTTTGTTTAAAACAATCTCACAATGCTTCCTTTAAAATTTTTAATAAGGTACTAATCTGTTATAGCTTTCATAGTTATCTTGTTTGTCACTCAGTATTTATTAAACATAGTTATAGAGGAATGGTCCTCGTAATGGTTTATGTGGATGATATCATGCTCGTAGGGAGTGATCTAGTTGGCATAATGGAAGCCATGACTCAATGTAGTTCCAAACAAAGGACTTTTGCCCTCTCTATCACCTCCTCATCATCAAAGTGGTTCAATCAACATTAGGGATCAATTTATCTCATCGAAAGTATGTATTATATTTGTTAAAATAAACTAGAATGTTAGGTGCAAAGCAAGTGATGCACTAATGGGACACAATAGTAAAGTATCTGACAGTCAAGAAAAAATATTTAACTATCCAGAAAATAAAGAAGACTTGCGGGAAAACTCACCTCACTATTACCAGACTTGATATATTGTTTATAGTGGTAGTTGAGAATTAAGTCCTTTGATAGTCCTTGGGAATAAGAGATTGAATACAATTATCATTGACCTGGGAGAGTTGTGATCCATGGATGTCACTATCTTGTATAGACCATGACCATCATAGGTATGTAAGACACGCCTGTGGACATTCTATCATGAATGGGATGTACGCTCATCCTATATGAGATGACTAACTTGGGTTAGGATTGACAATCTCCATCATCAAGGAACTAACTTAGTGTTAGTGTGCCTTCACCCTTAACCTACATAGGAGTGTGAGTGTACTATGAATATAATATTCAACTCAGGACATTTGATCACTTACAATGGTTGGATCGAGTTTAAGTTACTGGTTTAGGAGCCATTAACCTAGACTAAATGATCAAGATGATCATGACTTGATCTTGTATGGAATTAATTAATCATTAGACTTGAGGAAGTGTAAGAATCATGACATAAATGATAGGCTTTTTGCTCTTCCTACAAGGCTACTTCGAAGCCATTGAAAGTAGACATGGCTAGGTACTTCTATTAGGAACCATTGATTCTTGCACAGGCCAATATGGGATCTATTGGGTGTTAACTAACGTTGGGATAAATTTTATAGATTTGTTGTGTATGTGATTACTTGAGGATAAGGTATATATAGATTATTCATAAAGCACCTTTAGAAGTACATATGAAAGGGCACATAGGGAAAAAGAGAAAAAGAGAAGTTTTATTGATATCCAACTCAAATTACATCCTATGTCATAACATACAGCAAGCCTTTAATTATATTTCAAGGGAAATGCCAATGATTTTAAGATTTAACATAAAAAACATAAAATGTGACAAGGCTGATGCACCCTTTATCTTATATAAGAAGAGCAGGGGCCAGGTTACTTTATGCAGGTATTACCAATGCTTGTTGAGGTGACCTTATGAGATGAAAATATTATACCCTAAAGGCAAAAGCCACTATGGAGTGTGCATTTAGGGTAACCCTATTTAAGTGTTCTTAGACCTAAATCAGTGAGCATGGCTTGTAACCTCCCTCATAAGGGGGGTGCCATTAGTGATGCTCCATGTCCATGTGTCATCAACATCTTAAGGTACAACCCATATGGTGATATGGTGTTGACCCTATTGGGGCACGCCTTGCATAAAGGGTGAGGACCAAGCTAGTAGCTTAGGTCTTACAAATATAACATTGCTTGGCATGATAAAGGTTTACTGTGGCCAATGGGGCATGCCACCATGATAAAAAGGAAGAACTAGGCCAGTGGTAGGAGGGCGGAGTGGTGTAAACATTTAGGTGTGTGACCAATGTGATTGTGCATGCAAAATGCCATTTCCAAGGGATAAGGTGTTTGCTTAAGGCATAGTTCAGGCCAAGAACTTGTACATGGAGATGTGTGGAGCATGGGGAGCAGTAATGGCATGGCCTGGGCCCATAGGACATATAAGCTAGAAGATGGCCACTTGGGCTTACCTTTTGAGATGACTTAGGGGGGTGAGCGAGTCCACTATAGGAGTAAGGCTCCATCTAGCACAAACCTTAAACACATGAGTGAGGCTCCTTTTGATAAGTGGGTCTCTCGGTGGCACTACGTGAAAAAAGCTAAAAAAAAAAAAAGAAAAAAAAAAGAAGATGATTTTTGAGATGGTTGTGGACCATCTGCAAAATTCCCTGGTTTAAAGACGGCTATGAATCGTCTCTAAAATTTCAAACGGCTCTTAATCGTCTTTAATATAAAGAAAAATTGTCTTATAAAAGTTGAATGTCCAAAAATCATTTAAGATAGTCAGAATCTATTGGTAACTATGGAGAAAAGAGGGTTATTGTCTGTTTAGAATAAAAGACGATCCTTAGATGTCTTATATGCAGTCATTTGAGACAGTCGAAGATTGTTTGCATCAAAGATTCTCATTAGCCGTCCTATAGTGGTTGTATGAGGCAGTTAAAGATCGTCTGTATTAGAGATAGTCCTTAGAGGTCTTATAGTGGTCATATGAGATAGTCCATGACTGTCTCTATTAGAGACAGTCCTTCCTAGTCTTATAGTGGTCATATGAGACAATCAAAGACCGTCTGCATTAGAGACGGTCCATAGCGATCTTATAGGCAGTCATCTGAGACATCTTGTAGTGGTGGGGCTTAAACAATATCGCCACCTCAGATGTTGTTCTTCCTTAAGCTTAAACAAATACCAACTTTTACTGACAAATGGAAGTTCATGGTCCTACACTTCCTAACTTTTAGGTGCGGTAATAACTACCACTAGAAGTGGGAGGATCGGGAATGGCTCGAGGACAAATGTCAATTTTGTTTGTTGATGCATGATTTATATGATTAGTGGGGGCCTAATTATCGGTCATCTGGAATGTTGATCCGATGGGTCTACAAGGTGGATGACCAATAAATCACCTAGGTTAAAAGATCCTAATCATTTGCTCAATGGAAACGAATTAGTTACTACCCCTGCCACTAGCCAATGGCTGGTGGTCGGTGCTCTGTAGGTCCCATCATGATGTATGTGTTTAATCCATTCCCTCCATCTAATTTCTATATAATTTTATGGTATGAGTCCAAAAATGAGGTATATCACAATCTCAAGTGGACCACATTACAAAAAACAGTGTTGATTAAACGTCGACCATTAAAAACTTTTTGGGGGCCATAATTTTTTGGATCAAGTTGATCTTTGATTTTTCCTTCATCTAGGTTTGTATGAATTAATCAATAGATTGGATGTCAAACAAACAATACAGTGGGCCTTTGGAGGATTTTAATGGTGGATATCCAATCACTATTGTTTTCTTATGGTGTGGTCCAGTTGAGATTTATATCCATCTCATTTTTGGTATCAAGATCTAAAATGATCTATAAAAATGGATGAATGGCATGGATAAAAGACACTTCATAGCGGGGCCCACATGGCTAGTGGTAGGGGGAGTAGCCAATTCGTTTCCCCTAGTGTGTGGTATAGCCGATAATCCGGACACAGATTTTTGGACGGGGTTTGGTTGGATTGAACCAGTCGGATCCAATCCGACTTGAACGGAAAGCCAGGGTCGGGTCGGATCTAGTAGGCCCACTCAGATCCGACCGCAAAATGAGTCGAGTAACTCACCAATCCAATCCGATCTGAATTCAAGTACTATAAAGTATCTTTTTACTCTCTTTTTTAAACCTTTACCCTTCTTTTCTACTTGAACCCTAAATCCTTAACCCTACCCGTACTGCACCGATCTCGATCCGAATCCCAGCCACTCAGAAACCTAACAACCCATCTTCACCATTCATCAGGTAAGTTCCATTTTCTTTTCTGTGTATTTTGAGCTCGATCATGCTTCTTGTATATCAACCCATCTCAATTCGAATCCAAGCTACTCTCTCTCTCTCTCTCTCTCTCTCTCTCTCTTTACCCGACATTTCCTCTCTTAGATGTTGAAAAATAAAGATTCAAGAACTTGTTATTTAATTGAATGTATGTAAATATATTTTAATTGCTTTTAATTGATTTTATTTCTCTCAAATATATTTTAAATATATGTAAAATTAGTTATTTAATAACTTAGGAAAGTTACCCTTAATTTCTTTTTTTTTTTTTACAATTTTTTGGAAATTGTTCATATTTTTTGATTTTTTAAAATTTTTTTAAAAAAATAAAAAAATAAAACAAAAGACTCGATCCGAACCGCACCTAACCTGATCCGACTCAGTTTCCCTAACTGAGTCAGACTCGGTTCGAGTTAGGCTAGCAAGGAATCAGATCGGATTGAGTCAACCCTGTTGGACTCGATCCTGGATCAAATCAAGTTCGGCTCAGGTACTTGAAAAAATCGGATCAAGTCGAGTTGGACCCAATCTAGTCCGACTCCCACCTCTATTGGTCAATGTTATGTGGACCCACCATGATGTATATGTTTTATCCCTACCATCCATCCATTTTGAAAGATAATTTTAGGGCGTGATCCAAAAATGAGGTAGATCTAAATCTCAGGTGGACCACACCATGAAAAAGCAGTTTTGATTGAACGTCCACCATTAAAAACCTCCTAGGGCCCACTACAATGGTTATTTAACATCTAACCTATTGATTAGGTCATACAAACTTAGATGAAGTGAAAAAATATATATCAGCTTGATCCAAAACTTTTGTGGCCCTCGAAAAGTTTTAAATGGTGAGCGTTTAATCAACACTATGTGGTCCACTTGAGATTTGGATCAACCTCATTTTTGGGCTCATACCATAAAATGATATGA
This sequence comes from Magnolia kwangsiensis, assembly GCA_037074715.1. NCBI lineage: Eukaryota > Viridiplantae > Streptophyta > Magnoliopsida > Magnoliales > Magnoliaceae > Magnolia > Magnolia kwangsiensis. Next base: position 104,495,720 of record CM073574.1, read on the forward strand.
AAGAATGGGTAGACGACATTGATGAAACACACATATCATGGTGGGGCTCACAGAGCACCGACCACTAGCCATTGGCTAGAGGGTTAGTAGCCGATCCGTTTCTCGGATTTCTTGCCAAAGCCTTTCGCATGAAGTTACTATGCTAGAACCTAGATGGGGTCCATCATGATGTTTGTGAGAAATCCTCCCCCATCCATCCATTTTTTGAGATCATGTTAGGACATGGGGAAAAAATGAGCTGGATCCAATACTTAAGTGTGCCAAAAACGTGAGGATTGAATGTCCACAATTTAAATATTCGTGGGGCCACAGAAGTTTTGAATTAAGATAATATTTGTGCTTTTAGTTCATCTCAGTACAAATGATGTTGTGAACGGTGCAGACCGCATGTAAACATTACTTTTGACCCCAAGGAGGTTTCCATGGTAAGAATTTCCCTACCCACCTTTTCCTTTAGTGTGGCCCACTTGAGTCTTGGATCCTTTTTATTTTTTGTCTCAAGTCCCAAAATGTAACACCCCGTACTTTTCAGTACTCGAGTGTTACCATTTAATTTAATTTAATAATAATATAAAAAAAAAGGGAAAATAATATAACCTAAATATATATGCTATGAAATGTTGTTCATATATTTTATAAATATTCAAGTTTCATATTAAAATGATATGTAACTAAAATCCATATTATATATATATACTTACAACATCATTAATATATATTACTAGCTACAGAATTTGTAATACATGAAAATAAAATATACTGGAAAATCTTATAATAAATAATATATTTCGAATAATTTAATGACTTATATAAAATTTAAAACCTAACAAGTATATGACCAAACAAATAATATATATACATACATTAATCTTTGCTTACTAATATTCATATAATTTATATATATTAACAATTTGTGATAATATAAGATATATGACAAAACACATAAAGGAAATAAGTAATGATAATAATAATAATAATAAATATTAAAGTTATTCTAATAATAATATTTAATGTTCAAAATTCATAGATTAGGGGTTCCTGTCATCTAAATAAGTTCTTAAGTCCCTTTTAACCGTTGACATTCGATTTGGAGATGATCTGATCGTCAAGACAACGTGAGTCTATAAATAAGACGTAAAACCAAGATGTATGGCCCACCTAACTTTAGATATGCCTAAAGTTTTGTTAGAAGACCTTATTAGAACTACCAGAATGGAATGAACGGAGTGGATTTTATGCAAGCATCATGATGGACCCGACCTCGAGTCGCGAGTGCACGGGAGGAATGTACACTCGCTGTGCACTGTACGGAGCTACTCGGTCAGACGCCTCTGACTCGCACCTTCCCAAAACAGAGAGTTTTCTCTGTCGCTGATTTCGTCGGCCGACGGACAACGTCCGTTTGGGACGCACTACGGCCCACCGTCAATGATCAGACAAGTGATCTGATCTATCCATCTTCTGCACAGAAAGGTCTTGACCAAAATCCAACCTCTCCCACACGTGGAAACACATGTACGTGCACACGGTTCTTGACACAAGCAGCCCCTACTATCACTTGTTTCCAAAAATGGAAACTGCTTTTCGTGCGCCAGCGGGGCAATCCACGTGCTTGCTTCCCTTTGCATCTCCACCATTCAAACCGGAGAGATATCAGCCGCCCATTGTTGTTTACGAGGATCCTAGCTTTCTGAGAAAAACAGCAACCAAAACCGTGGCCGGTTTCAATCCTAGGGGCGGTGCCTGGAAACGGTTTCAAATCTAGTGCGATCTGGACCACCCATCCTCCATCCAACGGTCTGGGATCGCTGCAGGAACCCTACAAAGGAGAAAGAACAGTTTCTTAAAGATAATCTCCACCTCCTTGTGGCTGAAAGAAAGAAAATGCTGATTTCTTGCTCTAACCGAACCCACCCACCAAACGGCATCCGAGCTTCAATCCGACCATTCACCTAGCTCTAATACAAGCTTAGAAACCCTCCCATGCTGACGGAATGAAGAAAGAAAGAATGGGGGAGAATCTGCCATTAATGGCGTTCGTCCTCTCCACCGTTCCAAACCGAGCCAGGCACGGTTTGGGACGCTGTTTTCGGGTTCCCACCACCTGGTGATGGTGCTAGGACAGATAAAGAAGAAAAGAAGAAAGAAAAACAGAAAGAGAAAATGGAAAGAGAAGGAAAGAAAGAAGAAGGTGGTGCGGCTGCTGCACCAACCCAACCCGGTTCGATCATGTTAAGCTAAGCCAAGTAACTCCCCCTTCCATCTTCATCAGGCCATGTAACGGTAAAAATATGAGCCATTACCAGGGCTGGAAATAGATGCCAACTGGGCCGTGTATACAGCTTTCAACTATGTGTGAGGTAAGCCGAAGCCAACCACATTTTGGTTGTGGTATGGACCGACACCAGCAGCTGCGGGGTGTGTTGAGATAATCTCAGTGCGGGGCTAAAAATCTGGGCCAGGGTTGGTCTGAATCGAGGCTAGAAACCGGGCCTTAAAGTAGGCCCTATTCAAACATTAGGGTGGGCCGCACATGATCTGTGGGTCCACATGAGGTATGTATTTTTCCCTTGCCACCCAACCATTTTGCATCGATGCCATCCATCTGTTTTATCAACACCGTCCACCTTTGGCCCCACAGAAAGATGGCTGCTGTATTGACGTTACCAAGTTACGTGGGTCTGAGGTATGTGTTATTCAACAATGTCCATCTATTTTGCTTGAAGTGGGACCTCACCTAGATGTATGTTATGTTTCCACCGTCCATCCCATTTCTCACCTCGTTTTAGGCGTTGACCCAAAAAATGAAGCCAACCTAATCCTCTGCTAGGCCACACCAGCATAAAGACTAACTTAGTAGTGGTAAATCATTGGGGCCGCTGCGATATTTCGGTGCGTCAAGACATATCCATATTGGACCCATTGGACCTGTCCTGAGCCTGGAACACAACCAACGGAGTAGATCCTCCTAAGGCAGTCCCCACCTATCAAAAAAAAATACAATAAAATATGCATGGAGCATGCACGTAAACGTCCAGAGGACGCATGAAAATTTTGGCTAGGACTATGGCTCCCACCACAGGCCCTACCATAATGTGTGTTGAACATCAGTACCGTCTATTTGATGGGTCCCCTTTATATATGGGGTGCCCCCAAAAATCATCTGTACATAGAGCTCAGGTGGCCCACATCATCTGCAATCTTGTGAATACATGCTAAACTGTATAAAAGCACTTTCTGGGGTCCATCTGAGATCTGGATGCACTTGAAACTTGGTTTGACCCATTAACCTAGTGGGACACACATAATGGATGGGTTGGATTTGTGAACCCCAACTTGGTGGGCCCAAAAAATGATGTTGAATGCTTTAATGGCGGATAAACTCTAACTGTTGTGCATGGTACGGCCCATATAAGTCACATATTGACCTGATTCTTTTTATCTTAAGTCCACCATGATGTATGTGTGTTACACACACTTACCATTTATTTTTGGGCCGTGGGCCACATTGCTTTAAGAAGCCCATTTGTTGTACATACAAGGCACATTATGTTGTGTTAGGCCCATTGTGGTGTATATAGGCCCATGTGTTAGGCCCAATTCAGGCCTTAGCTATGGACACACCCCAGGCCTTTACAACTACCACCCTTATTATTATTATCATAATAATTTTTTAATATAGACTTGATAGGCCATTGGTTGTAACGCCCGTGAAAAATCCGTACTTGGGCTCGAGTACCAACTCGACCCAAAATTGTGTAGAATTTATTCCTTTAGAAAATATGACTAAGTTAGCTAGTGCAACGTTAGAATAGCTGAGAAATGGTCCCTGATCACTTTAAATACGTTCTACAAGGCTCAAAGCGAGTGGAACCAATGGTGCTATAATGCTCTAAAGCCTCGGATCAAACTCTAAACCGGTTTATTCTCGGGACCTCCTTGAAACTTTGTATTGGATCTAGACCGCGCGTCAAAAGTCCGATACCTACCATCTTAGACCGTTATGACCACTTAGCTGAGCTTGGCAATCGTTTTGAAAATCAAGTCTAACTGAGATTCAGAGGCTATTTCATTGAGCCTGGAGTGAAGAGAGTGAGAATAGGGTTAGAATTGGAATTTGAAATTCAAATCTGGCACACGATTTGACGCATCAGTATTAAGCGTTCTGACCGTCAGAATTCAGCCAAATTACACCCTTGGATCAGGAAAAATTTCTATTACATATCACGAGACTTATAGGCCTGATCTTGGTGCGGTGACCGTTAAACTGAAACTGGACCGCCACGTACGATCTGGGAACCCTACCGGTCTGAAAACTGGATGTGTGCTAGATCCAGTATGCATGAGCTTAAGTCCGACCGCATTTGGCCAGGGGACCTTCAGAAATGCTCTTTTGGACCGAAACAGCCCCGATTTAGTTAGGCACCAAGTAAACATTGTTCCCAAGCCTATTTTGGGCATGTTTTAGCTTATAAAAGGGGTTGAAACCCTCACTTCTCTCACACATCCAAATTTGCTAGAAACCCTAGCTTGTGTGAGAGAAAAGGTGAGAGATTGTGAGAGAGAGTAGGAGAGTTCTTCCTGCTACTTGTGCTACGTGTTGCACGTGCTTAAGCAACGCACCTCTATCGCTTTCCCGGCGATTATACCGCGATTCTAGGTAAGCAAATACCCTAAATAGTTGCTGATTTGAGGTTCCTTTGTTTCCATAGTGATGTAGCTTATGGATCTTGTGTATTAGGTTCCCTATTCGCCGTAGACGAAGCGTATACACTCCGTTTTAATTCACGAGTCTACAAGACATAAGGTGAGGATTTTAGACGCTTTGATTGACGGTTTCCAACGCTTTCAATGTCGTTTAATAGTAGATTATTGACGGCATCGCCGTTTGACATGTACAACATGCTCTCCGTTTCCTGTTTCGTAAATTAACGAAGAATATGAGATTTAGGGCATTTTAGTCATTTATAGGAAGTATAGTTTACATTCATATTTTGTTGATGTGATTGACATGGTTTGTTGTCGCATTAGGAAGTTAGGAATACGTGCATAATTAGTTTGGCAAAGAGATTCGCCTAATTGCGCACTTCGAGTCGACATACTATATGTAGACTTAAGTGTGTAGTGTATGTGTTTGTATAAATGCTTGTATTAGTATGTATTGGATTAAATGATGTTATGAATTAGTTTGAGATGGATTTCTCAATTTATATGCTGACATAAATGATTTCCTACATGTTGACTAAGTTCATGATTCCATACTATGCGTGACATGTATGTGCTTGAAGATTTGCCTAAGTTGAATGTTATAACATGTGTTAACATGCTCACATGATTGTATTTCAATTCCTATACTCTTACATAAATTGCTGACGTGATTCCATAATTATTTGGGACTATGCTTAGTCCAGGCAGTCGGTAACTGAGCGAATTCGTGGCTGGCTGGTCTTAGCCACGAACGACGCATCGATAAACGCGAGTCGTGTTTGGAGTTGGCGGCAGTGGTTAGGCCACACGAAGTGTTTTACGCACTTCATGTCGTTCGACTTGAGATGCAATCGCGCTAGTCGAGCCCGTCAAGTAACCCGACTGGTCGATGTACGTTCACCTTGTATGAGTCATAACTGCTTGAACCTAGGGTACTGAACTTACCATTGTAAACCCTGTTAACCATGGTACCTTGATCCACGAAGACTCATGAGCCGGGCATGGTGGTATGGGACACTGTGGCCGAGCTGTCGGCCTACGCTGGGGCCACAAACCTCCCCGTAGTGACCAGTGAGCACCTAGACTCGTGAGCAGATTATGGTGGTATGGGACACTATATTCTAGCTGTCGACCTACACTGATCAGGCGACGAGTCCTTTGTAGTGACCGCGAGCGTATTCTGAGTCCACGGGAGGCGACGACCCTTCCGTTGTAGTAGAGTACGGTAGGCCTGTATTGATAAGGTGATGGAGGAGCGGTGCAACGAGTGTGAGCAACAGCCCTGGCAGCCCTTGTAGCGACCTACGAAATATACATTGTATGAGATTACTAGGAGTGACGACCCTAGACAGGATCTGTGTTGGGATTGATACAAGGGAAGTACCTTAGTTTCCCAATCCTGCTGTTTGAATGGACTAATAACATTGCATGTGCCTGGAAGATGTGGAGCACTCTAGGGAGTGTGGCATGCCGCGATCGTAAGATGTTGCCGTATGAGGGAGATCGTCGGTGAGGGCATACATCACGTCATATCATCTTGCATTAACAACAGTATTAGGATTGTCTGATTTACTGCTATACTATTATCGTATGATTGATTTGTGAACATGCTAATCTTTGCTCTATGATTCCACTGAGTTGATCACTCACTCCCACATTACGGGATAGTGTTTGCAACACCCACCAGACCTTGTTATAGATGCAGGTGAGGCTGAGATCCAGGAGGCAGAGCCAGACTTCGACGAGGACCAGGACGAGTTCTCATACATGCAGTATCACGATGGATTTGCGTAGGCGACCTGGATCGTTGGGACTTCAGTGGGACCATTTTGGACATTTAATTTTGTTCATGTATATGTATATGAGGCTCAGAGATGTATTCATACTTTAGAGACAGATGAGATTTATTTTATTTTTCCAAACAGTGATATATATTGTTTAGTCTTCCGCTTGCTTTTATCACTGGATCTGAAGTATGAATTGCAGTTTTGGTATACTTTTACTCATGTGAATGCTTTAAATCAGACAACATTGAATCATAATCATCTTTTTTGCATAAGTGACGGTCTGGAACTCGGGAGTTGAGTTTATACACGACCCCCGATTTTCAGGGTGTTACAAGTTGGTATCAGAGAATGAATAAGAGTATACTGGGCCTGGGTTATAGTCTCGCGACGTACGCTGTCACTTTCTTTGACTTAGGTGGGTGCGAGAAGGGTCTAGAAACACTTCTAGGATCGCAGATTCGCCAATAAGCGAAGTCTATTCGAATCGATCACACGATCGAGTCTGTAACGCATCTCGGGTCGCGTAAAGCAACCCGAATAGCTCCTAAGCCATAGGAAGTCAGGTTGAGACGTCCTATGAATGATTTTAAACTGGTAAAAGTAAATTCTTGGGCCGTGGGATGACCACGACTCCTGTATTCAATCGCCAGGGCTTAAAAATCTCGTTTCACCAAAAATCTTCAAAATTCTTTCTCTCACAACTCTAATCTTCATTTCTTTCTTATCCATTTCATGTTAGGTATCAAACCTAATATGAATATAACACAAAATACTACTTTCACAAAATTTTATAGTGAATAGTAAAATTTTATTAAAAATGGCCATAAGGCCATTCTAAATTCACTTTCTTTAGCAACTAAGGGTCTAGATGGATGTACTAGATCCTTCTACCCCAAAATCGTATGCTGCATAATAGGGTTTTGTATTCGAGATTACGGAATGGTCCCGGAAAGCCCTGAACACATGTTTGGGCCTATGTAGGTCAAAATACTATGAACCAGGGGTTGAACCATATATATCTGGGGTCCTTGGACCATGGGGGACCGAACCCATCTGGCCCCACCGACCGGATGCATCATCGGTCGGCTATGCATCACCGTACAGGTGGGCCCGATCGAATTGGTTTTTGGGCGCACGCCCTTAAATGACATATACACCCTCGCCATAGGTGTCTCGTCCAACGAAAAGCCCCAAAACATACCCCTCCTTCACAAACAGCCCTCCCCATAGCCCCATTTTCATTTTTCAGCAACCATCTCCAAAATTCAGGATTCCAAATCATCCCTAGATCCCTCCTTGGCCAAAAACGACCACCATTCATCATTCCTTTGGAGTTGACAGCCCTTCCTTTTGAAGATTTCATCATTTGGAGCTCCAAAAACCCCCAAATCGAGCTGAAATCGTGAGGTGCTCCATTCCACTTTTTCATTTCCATTTCTCCTTAAAAATACATCCTTGGGATGCTTGAAGCATCCCTCTACGACGCGTAGATCTCCTTTTTCTAGATTGGATAGCCACTTCTCATGCATTTTCTCCATTTTCCATGGCTTTCGTGGAAGCCATTTTAGGCCTTTTATCAATCTCATCCATCATATCTTTGATGGGTAAAAGGAAAATCGCAACAGAGGAGGCTGGGCCAAGTCGCCCTGCTCAATTGAGAAGACCGCGGGGTGGTGCCTCAAGTTCAAGCGCCGCCGCAGGTCCAGCTACAGCACTAGAGTGCCGTACAAAGTGGGATTTGGATCCCCATGCTCACCTTGGGTGAGTAATTCTATCAGAGATGCCTCATAGCTAATACACTGATCGTAAAGTGTTATTTGAGGCGGACGTAGAAGGGCAACTGTTCGATAAATTTTTGTTGTTCGAGTGCATTGAAGCTGCGCATTGGGGTCCGATCTTTGAAGCTCGTGCTCGTGCTAATGTGAGCACCGTTCGTGCCTTCTATGCTAGTATCCAGAATCCTACCGTAGAACCATTGTAGTTTAAAATCTCTTTTGGTAGAGATCGGATGGCTACGATTGATGTGCGACTGATTGCGCGACTTCTGAACGTGCCTCTTGGTGATGTTCATCCTAGTGAGAAGAATTTGAGGAGTAGGCGTGAACGAGATCGCCGCACCAGGTTTCTGTGTGGTAAGTTGGTTCCATGGCAGCCTAATAATAGCCTAAAGGCGACGTATATGTCTGATGATTTACGCCTGTTGCACCATATCTGCACGTACAATGTGTATCCCAGGTCGACGAATCGCATTGAATGTACACGCCTTATGGTTAATTTCCTGTATCTGGTGGCCCAGGGAGAGAACGTATGTATGGCCACTTTCATCTTACGACAGATAATCCTCATAGCCAAGTCAAGAAGAACATCCGAATCGCTTCCTTTTGGCCGACTGATTTGTAAGATTGCGCTTGAGTTTGCCTATAGACTTGGGCCGGAATTGCCAGTTTCGATTCATACCATTGATGAGTCGACTATGGTCAAGATGAAGATTGGGTCGCAGTACTGTGAAAATCAACTTAAGGAGGACAGTGAGGATGACTTTGATGATGAGGAAGATCAAAGCGAAGAAGAACTTGGAGTAGAGGTTCAGGAAGAGGCAGAAGAGGAGGCTCAGGATACAGATGAGAGCCCTCCTCCTTCTGCGCAAGCTACTAGCGATGATCGCATTGCTCGGATCGAGGAGAGTCAGATCGCCTTGCGAAGGGAAGTTCAGGAACTTCGCGCTGAAGTCGAGGATGCCAAGGCCATTACAAAGAAGAAATTCAGCAAGGTGACTCGCACCTTGAAGGCGATCCTGTGTTGCTTGCAGGATAAGGGTGCTCCTCCTCCGTCACCCGATTCAGACTAGCGATGCGACCTTTGATGTAGTTGTTACTAGTTAGTCATTTCCTACTTTATGTGTGTAAGCCTGTTAGGGCTAGGGCCTTACTTGTGTTGCTGTTGTAATTTTAACTGTCTTAGTTCCCATGTATTTCTCGTCATGATGCTTGTAAGGATATATCCCTTGTATTGTGACAATTTTGATTAAATGAAATGCATAGAATGCCTTTGACTCCTTGTGTGAATGATTGCGGTGTATTTGTGCTATTAAGACTGACAAGGTTGCGCCCTATTTTGAATATAGGGAATGCCGCCTAAGGCTACGCGGAGCACGGTTCGGCTTGCATTGACTGAGCATATGGATCAGACTCCTTCGCAGTCTGACACTCATGCGGACCCTGCTTTGGGCCCGATTCCTGAGACAGTTCGTGCGTCTCAGCCTGCCGCTGGTCCTACAGTTGGACCACCGCCATTTACGTCGTCAGTCAGAGAGCCTCATCATGCATCTACTTCCACACAACATCCGCCACAGCCTGCTCCACCTCCTAACAGATTTGAGCAGATGTTGGCTATGATGCAGCAGCAGCAGCAGCTTCTGACTACCATCGTGGGGACATTAGCACAGGGTGGGGGTGTGGCTCCACCTGCACCACCTGCGCATCCAGCTGAGGATGCTTATACATACGCCCAGGATGAGGCTATGGCTCATCCTGCGCCGCCTGCTTACCCTGCGGGGAATGCCGCCGATACACGGGGCCTATTAGAGCGATTTCAGCGCTTACGGCCTCCCACTTTCACGGGTTCTCACAGACCCGAGGAGGCTGAGTACTGGCTCGACCGTGTGTCGAAGATTTTACGGATGTTACATTGCACAGAGGCCGAGCAGGTAGAGCTGGCTACATTCCTATTTGAGCGAGAGGCCAGCCTGTGGTGGGATAGCGTACTGCGGACCATTGCCGTCGACTTTGTATGGACATGGGCAGCGTTTGAGTTCCGCTTCCATGAGAAGTATTATCTCCAGACTTATAGGCACGACAGGGAGAATGAGTTTCTCCGCCTCAGACAGGCAACCATGACAGTTATAGAGTATGAGCATCGGTTCACGGAGTTGGGCAGATACGTCCCGACGATTTTGGCTGATGAGCAGATGCGCATACAACGCTTTTTGGAGGGTTTACGACCTGATATTCGGTCGAAGATGTGCTGTTTGAGCATTCCCTCTTATGCGGAGTTGATTCACATGTCTATGCGGGCAGAGCAGGATGTGGATCGACTTGCGCGATCTCGCGGCCCTGTTGCTTCTAGGCCGCGACCAGACATGCAGGACAGGCCCTTCGCGGGCAAGAGGCCTCGCGTTGACCCTCCTACTAGGACTACAACACCTGTACCACCGTTTCAGTGCCCTGATTTGACATGTACATACTGTGGGAGGACAGGCCACTAGGCGCAGAGCTGCTTTTCTCGGATGCGGGACAGTGGGTTCTCACCGCCGCAGAAGATAGACCGTGTTCGTTCATAGGCGATATCAGCACCGTCTATACGGTTAGCTCCTGCGCACCCTTCTTTCAGACCTCCGGTATGGCAGATCAGACAGCCTCCACGGCCCTTGACACAGCGGCCGAACCGGCCACAGCAGGCTCGGGTTCATGCATTGACAGCTGAGGCAGCTGCGACACCGACTTTTCAGCATTCAGCCTTCGAGGTCACAGCCCATATTGGAGGTACTCCTATTCTTGTGATGGTGGACACTGGTTCCATGATTTCTTTGATATCGTGTGCTGTAGTCAGGCGTCTTGGGTTACAGACCATTACCATGGATAGGGTACGAGTCCTTGCAGCCCACGGAGATTATTCAGATGTCACCCAGATGTGTGAGGGGTGTTTAACTGATTTGGGAGGCCGGACGATGGCTATTGATCTTGTCGTCGACCCCTCTCTTGTTTATCTCGACGTCATTCTTGGCATGGATTGGTTGACTGCAGCGAGGGCCGAGATTGACTGCGAGACTCGTATAGTGACTGTGTACGAGCCTGAGGGTGCATCCTTCACGTTTTCAGTGGGGGTAAATCTTCCTTTCCGCATACTTAGTTATGTCACTTTATTGCGCGACGCTGGTGCCCAGGTACTCGAGCATGTGCCAGTCGTTTCTGAGTTCGGGGATCTGTTCAGGAAGATCCCTGGTTTGCCGCCCCGACGTGAGATCGATTTCACTATCGATCTGGTTCTTGGTTCTATACCCGTCTCACTGCCGACGTATCGCATGGCACCATGTGAGATGGAGGAGTTGAGGACGCAGATTGATGGTCTGCTAGAGCTTGGCCTTATACGGCCTAGTGTGTCTCCTTGGGGAGCACCGGTCCTATTCATGAGGAAGAAGGACGGTTCGATGCGATTGTGTATTGATTATCGCAGGCTGAACCAGGTCACGGTGAAGAACAAGTATCCTTTACCTAGGATCGATAACTTGTTTGATCAGTTGAGAGGAGCGCAGTACTTCTCGAAGATTGATCTTCAGTCAGGATATCATCAGTTGCACGTCAGAGATGAAAACGTGCAGAAGACAGCATTCAGGACTAGTTTTGGCCACTACGAGTTCTCGTGATGTCGTTCGGTCTCACGAACGCACCAGTCGTGTTCATGGATCTGATGAACTGGGTATTTCGGCCTTTCCTCTATCGATTCGTCGTTGTATTCATTGACGATATTTTGGTGTACTCTAGGAGTCGAGAGGAGCATGAGGATCACTTACGTTTGGTCCTGGATATGCTCAGACAGCATCAGTTGTTCGCACAGTACAAGAAGTGCGACTTCTGGAAGCAGGAGGTGAAGTTTCTGGGATACGTGGTGTCCAAGGATGGCATGGCAGTTGACCTGTCTAAGATAGCTGCGGTGCAGGACTGGGAGCAGCCTGGTTCTGTCACTGAGGTGAGGAGTTTCTTGGATCTCGCTGTCTACTATCGGCGCTTTATTCAGGACTTCTCGAAGATCGCGAGACCCTTATCTCAGTTGACACGGAAGGACGTGAAGTTCGCCTGGAATGACAAGGAGGAGTCAGCTTTTCAGGAGCTGAAGGACAGACTTACGTCCGCCCCTGTGCTAGTATTATCAGAGCAAGGGGTTAGATACACTATATACACTGACGCGTCTAGCGTTGGTTTGGGTTGTGTCCTTATGCAGAGGGACAGGATAATTTTGTATGCCTCGAGACAATTAAGGAAGCACGAGGAGAATTACCCTACACACGACCTAGAGTTGGCAGCCGTTATATTCGCACTGAGACTCTGGAGACATTACCTCTACGGAGAGGAGTTCGAGCTCTTTTGCGATCACAAGAGCCTCAAGTACATATTCACGCAGCGAGACTTGAATATGAGGCAGCGGCGATGGATGGAGACATTGAAGGACTTCAAGTTTGAAGTCTCTTACCATCCTGAGAAGGCGAACCTTGTGGCAGATGCGTTGAGCCGCAAGAAGGCGATAGAGTTTGCGGCTCCGCTGATGGTTGCTGAGTGGGATATGGTTGAGTTTTTGTGAGACTTTGATCAGAAACTCACCGTAGAAGAGCCGTTTGAGCATCGCACATGTACAGGTGCGATCCCAGATCGATGACCGAGTCATCGAGGCGCAGAGGGACGATGCGCATCTGACTGAACTTCGAGAGCAGGCCAGTGATGATGCAGATGCCGACTGGCGAGTTGGTATGGATGGGGGCTTACGTTACCGTGGCTGCCTATGCGTCCCAGATGTCCCTGACTTGAGACGAGAGATTTTCAAGGCTGCGCATTGTACTAGACTCGCGATGCATCCAGGCAGCACAAAGATGTATCGTGACGTGAAGAGGACGTATTAGTGGGAAGGTATGAAGACCCACATAGCTGAGTTCGTGTCCCGTTGTCTCACTTGTCAGCAGGTGAAGGCAGAGCATCGCCGACCACCTGGACTTTTGCAGCTTATGCCGATCGCAGAGTGGAAGTGGGATTTCATTTCCATGGACTTCATTTCTGGGTTGCCGAAGACGAGGAAGGGACATGATTCCATTTGGGTAATCGTCGACCGTCTGACGAAGTCGGCGCACTTCCTACCGATCAGAGTTACGAACTCTGCAGACGAGCTGGCTAGATTGTACATCAGAGAGATGGTGCGTCTGCATGGAGTTCCGCTGGAGATCGTGTCGGACAGAGACGCGCGGTTCACTTCTATTTTCTAGACTCGCATTCAGGAGGCTATGGGTGTGAAGTTGAAGTTCAGTACTGCCTTCCACCCACAGACAGACGGATAGATAGAGCGGGTGAACCAGATCTTAGAGGACATGTTGCGAGCTTGCGCATTGGACTTCAAGGGCAGTTGGGATGATTGTCTTGCATATGCAGAGTTTGCGTACAACAATAGTTTTTAGGCGAGTATCGGTATGGCACCTTATGAGGCGCTGTATGGGCTACCTTGTAGCGCACCGCATTGCTGGATAGAGGTCGGTGAGCGCAGCTTGATCGGCCCAGAGTTAGTGCAGGCGACGTCAGAGAAGATTGATATTATTCGACGTCGGCTCCTTATAGCGTAGAGCAGACAAAAGAGCTACGCCGATACGAGACGGAGGCTACTAGAGTTCACAGTTGGGGATCATGTGTTTTTGTGAGTTTTTCCTATGAAGGGAGTCCTTCGGTTCGAGAAGAAGGGGAAGCTGGCACCGCGATTCATTGGTCCATTCCAGATCCTCGATCGTGTGGGAGTGGTGGCTTACCGATTGACTTTACCCACGCCTCTCACGAGCGTTCACAACGTATTTCATGTTTCTATGCTGAAGAAGTACGTTGCTGATCCTTCCCATATCATCAGATGGGAGCAGGTGCAGTTAGGAGAGGATGTTACATATATCCTGCGACCGACACGTATCCTAAACAGGAAGGAGCAGGTACTGCGTAGCAAGGTGATTCCCCTTGTGAAGGTATTATGGACGCATCACTCTGAGGAGGAGGCTACCTAGGAGACAGAAGCCGAGATCAGAAAGAACTACCCACAGCTTTTCGAGGAGTACGAAAAGGTACAAAATTTCGAGGACGAAATTATTTGTTAAGGGGGGTAGATTGTAACGCCGGTGAAAAATTCGTACTTGGGCTCGAGTACCAACTCGACCCGAAATTGTGTAGAATTTATTCCTTTAGAAAATATGACTAAGTTAGCTAGTGCAACGTTAAAATAGCTGGAAAATGGTCCCTGATCACTTTAAATACGTTCTACAAGGCTCAAAGCGAGTGGAGCCAATGGTGCTATAATGCTCTAAAGCCTCGGATCAAACTCTAAACCGGTTTATTCTCGGGACCTCCTTGAAACTTTGTATTGGATCTAAACCGCGCGTCGAAAGTCCGATACCTACCATCTTAGACCGTTATAACCATTTAGCTGGGCTTGGCAATCGTTTCGAAAATCAAGTCCAACTGACATTCAGAGGCTATTTCATTGAGCCTGGAGTGAAGAGAGTGAGAATAGGGTTAGAATTGGAATTTGAAATTCGAATCTGGCACACGATTTGACACATCAGTATTAAGCGTTCTGACCGTCAGAATTCAGCCAAATTACACCCTTGGATCAGGAAAAATTTCTATTACATATCACGAGACTTATAGGCCTGATCTTGGTGCGGTGACCGTTAAACTGAAACTGGACCGCCACGTGCGATCTGGGAACCCTACCGGTCTGAAAACTGGATGTCTACTAGATCCAGTATGCATGAGCTTAAGTCCGACCGCATTTGGCCAGGGGACCTTCAAAAATGCTCTTTTGGACTGAAACAGCCCCGATTTAGTTAGGCACCAAGTAAACATTGTTCCCAAGCCTATTTTGGGCATGTTTTAGCTTATAAAAGGGGTTGAAACCCTCACTTCTCTCACACATCCGAATTTGCTAGAAACCCTAGCTTGTGTGAGAGAAAAGGTGAGAGATTGTGAGAGAGAGTGGGAGAGTTCTTCCTGCTACTTGTGCTACGTGTTGCACGTGCTTAAGAAACGCACCTCTATCGCTTTTCCGGCGATTACACCGCAATTCTAGGTAAGTAAATACCCTAAATAGTTGCTGATTTGAGGTTCCTTTGTTTCCATAGCGATGTAGCTTATGGATCTTGTGTATTAGGTTCCCTATTCGCCGTAGACGAAGCGTATACGCTCCGTTTCAATTCACGAGTCTACAAGACATAAGGTGAGGATTTTAGACGCTTTGATTGACGGTTTCTAACGCTTTCAATGTCGTTTAATAGTAGATTATTGACAGCATCGCCGTTTGACATGTACAACATGCTCTCCGTTTTCTGTTTCGTAAATTAACGAAGAATATGAGATTTAGGGCATTTTAGTCATTTGTAGGAAGTACAGTTTACATTCATATTTTGTTGATGTGATTGACATGGTTTGTTGTCGCATTAGGAAGTTAGGAATACGTGCATAATTAGTTTGGCGAAGAGATTCGCCTAATTGCGCACTTCGGGTCGACATACTATATGTAGACTTAAGTGTGTAGTGTATGTGTTTGTATAAATGCTTGTATTAGTATGTATTGGATTAAATGATGTTATGAATTAGTTTGAGATGGATTTCTCAATTTATATGCTGACATAAATGATTTCCTACATGTTGACTAAGTTCATGATTCCATACTATGCATGACATGTATGTGCTTGAAGATTTGCCTAAGTTGAATGTTATAACATGTGTTAACATGCTCACATGATTGTATTTCAATTCCTATACTCTTACATAAATTGCTGATGTGATTCCATAATTATTTGGGACTATGCTTAGTCCAGGCAGTCGGTAACTGAGCGAGTTCGTGGCTGGCTGGTCTTAGCCACGAACGACGCGTCGATGAACGCGAGTCGTGTTTGGAGTTGGCGGCAGTGGTTAGGCCACGCGAAGTATTTTACACACTTCATGTCGTTCGACTTGAGATGCAATCGTGCTAGTCGAGCCCGTCAAGTAACCCGACTGGTCGATGTACGTTCACCTTGTATGAGTCATAACTGCTTGAACCTAGGGTACTGAACTTACCATTGTAAACCCTGTTAACCATGGTACCTTGATCCACGAAGACTCATGAGTCGGGCATGGTGGTATGGGACACCGTGGTCGAGCTGTCGGCCTACGCTGGGGCCACAAACGTCCCCGTAGTGACCAGTGAGCACCTAGACTCGTGAGTAGATTATGGTGGTATGGGACACTATATTCTAGCTGTCGGCCTACACTGATCAGGCGACGAGTCCTTTGTAGTGACCGCGAGCGTATTCTGAGTCCACGGGAGGCGACGACCCTTCCGTTGTAGTGGAGTACGGTAAGCCTGTATTGATAAGGTGATGGGGGAGCGGTGCAACGAGTGCGAGCAACAGCCCTGGCAGCCCTTGCAGCGACCTACGAAATATACATCGTATGAGATTACTAGGAGTGACGATCCTAGACAGGATCTGTGTTGGGATTGATACAAGGGAAGTACCTTAGTTTCCCAATCCTGCTGTTTGAATGGACTAATAACAACTCAGAAATCATATCACCATAACATTGCATGTGCCTGGAAGATGTGGAGCACTTTAGGGAGTGTGGCATGCCGCGGTCGTAAGATGTTGCCGTATGAGGGAGATCGTCGGTGAGGGCATACATTACGTCATATCATCTTGCATTAACAACAGTATTAGGATTGTTGATTTACTGCTATACTATTATCGCATGATTGATTTGTGAACATGCTAATCTTTGCTCTATGATTCCACTGAGTTGATCACTCACTCCCACGTTACGGGATGGTGTTTGCAACACCCACCAGACCCTGTTGTAGATGCAGGTGAGGCTGATATCCAGGAGGCAGAGCCAGACTTCGACGAGGACCAGGACGAGTTCTCGTACATGCAGTATCACGATGGCTTTGCGTAGCCGACCTGGATCATTAGGACTTCAGTGGGACCATTTTGGACATTTACTTTTGTTCATGTATATGTATATGAGGCTCAGAGATGTATTCATACTTTAGAGACAGATGAGATTTATTTTGTTTTTCCAAACAGTGATATATATTGTTTAGTCTTCCGCTTGCTTTTATCACTGGATCTGAAGTATGAATTGCAGTTTTGGTATACTTTTACTCATGTGAATGCTTTAAATCAGACAACATTGAATCATAATCATCTTTGTTGCATAAGTGACGGTCTGGAACTCGGGAGTTGAGTTTATACACGACCCCCGATTTTCAGGGTGTTACATTAGTAGACTATTTACATTGATGGTAAATACTATAAACATAACTACAATTATTAAATAGAAATATTTTAATTACTATCCTTAAATATTATCATTGGTAATGGCCTATACTAGTTGTCATTATCATGATGATTATGATTACTAAATTGGCTAATATTAATTGAATCATCAATGTTAATAAGCATCTCGTAACTATCAAATTAACCCTTTAATTAATTTTACAACTAATTAGGGTCCCAATCCCAAGGTCCAAGTCTAGACCTAGACTCTTGGGAGAAACCCTAAAACTACGGTAATCCAAACCCCAGGTTAAGACTTTGACCAAAAATAAAGCTTGAATCTAACAGTATAACTTTACAATTTATGATAGGGTTTGATTCTAAGGAAACATGCATTCTTTAGCGACACGGGTATGCGGTTCAAAATATAAGGTGATGATTCTTTCCCTTGAGCTTTCCATTTTCCCATTAGCTTAAGTTATAGTTTTACAAATTGATAATGGCATCTCCATCTGATGTTCACTTGTGTAATTGAATTGCTATATCACATGCTTAATGTTTATCCTGCGTATTTATTCATTATTGTGGATTATTTATAGACTGCTCATGGAACTTAAACTAGTACATTAGTGGAAAATTTTCACCTATAAATGTACACCCATACTTGGGATGTAACTTGATTGATGGTGATTACAATGGACCTTCGATCTAGTGGTTATTGAGTGGTGGTTTAGATGGATCATTGATGTGGGCCTACCATCTAGGGTTGTTGTATCCAATGATTTTCAAGGATGGTCTTTCATCGCATGGTTTTAATTCTCGCCTTACGTGACTTATTTTGATAATTGCCTATGTGGCTTGTTTGTGCCCTATGTGGTATATTTTGATACTCGCCCTACGTGGTTTTATTTTGATATTTTTCCTATATGGGTTCAATGTTTTATACTGTGCAACTAGGCGATGGTAAGCCCCATATGTTGTAATATGATTGGCCACTAGTCGATGGGTTTTCATTAAAAATCCTAAGATGGTAGTCTCATGGGCTGGGGATGGTGGTAATGTGACACTATACCCGAGCCGTCGGCCTACGCTAGGCTCTGAGCTCCCCGTAGTGACCTTGAGCTTACCTAAATTGGCTGATTATAACTGGACTAATAACGGTTTGACTAATCGTGCATTCATGGCATATTGACGATGACGGGTGGTTAATTCTGGATGCTATAGCACGTGCCCTAGAGTTGTCGGGGTATCGTTTCGCTAGCTCCCAGACCACCGACTATCGACCCCTGTCCGACTGGATGATTTTCTCAGGTCGATGATTGCATGGGCGATGAGCCCAAGTCCGGATGGATGTGCATCCTCAGGCCGATGTGCATTCATGCATCCATTCATTTAAAAAGACTGCATCATGGATTGTTTTGGATTGCTTGTTGTTTTATAACTATGCTTACCTAATGCGGTGGTGTGTAATCTTGAGGAGAATTCACACTTAGCTGGCCACTCATCCATCAAAAATATAACCGTACAGGTAGAATAGGTGGCCTAGATGATGTATATGATCAGGCTTGATGAGGAGCTATGCAGGTGCCATGGATGTACGACCGTATTGCTAAGAGGAGCTGCGTGGTCATACTGCTTACATTTATATTCTTTCTGTTAATTCTTATGTATGCAAATCTTGTAATCGTTAATGTTGGGACATTGGTTTGTATAAGTCATTATGGACAACCACTTGTATATTCTAAATGAAATGAAAATTTTTCTTTATGTTGATTTGTCTATTCTACGCTCATATGCTTACTCTGATAAAAATAAATAAATAAATAAATAAATACACTTGAATTTGACCATCCTTTAAAGTTAACACTCGGGTTTTTAGGAAACGAGTCATATACTCGGGTCCTGAAAACACGGGTCGTTACACAAAATTAGCTCACAAAATGGATGGAAGGGGAAGATTTCTCCCGAAAATTATGATGGGCCCGACCTAGGTTTCCAGCGTAAGAACTTCATGCGAAAGGCTTTCACGGGAAATTTGCTTCCAGCTAATCCTCTCCCCCTTTTTAGCGGGTGAAATTCGAAAGGATGCAAATTGCATCTTACTCGGCTGTATCTAGATAGCAATGACACCATATCCTTGAGTGGCTAACGTGATGTATGGGTCTTATCCACACCGTCCATCCATTTTTTCGTATAATTTTAGGGTAGAAAATAAAAATTGAGGCAAATCCAAGGCTCAAGTGGACCACACCATAAGAAGTAATGGTCGTAACAATTCTCACCATTGAAACTTTTATAGGGCCCACCATCATGTTTATTGTATATTTTATACATGTTTGTATTACAAGGTGAGTCTAAGAGCTTGGATTGAAAAGAATGTTAAAAGCATAGATTTGATGCTCAAGAATCACCAAGGCAAGGGATGGATCGTAGAAGACCAAGATTGAAGATTTAAAGACCCCAAGATTCAAGAAAACCAAGTGGAGAAAGAAGGAAGTCGGAAGTACGAAGTGCAGAAATTCACAGAATCTGAGCTTCCATGTCATCAAAGGCTGTTGATGAAATTGAAGCCAGTCTTCGATGACATCGAACAATGCTAGATGACATCGAAGAATTACATAAAAATTGAATTTAGTTGCTAGACAAATTGGATACATTTTTAGATGACATTGAAGCGTTATGTAGATTTTATGCTGATTGCATAAATTTGAGACGATTTTGCGAAATTAGATGGACAAGGATATAAATATGGGTTTCCTAAAGATTTCTAAGGATATCTAGGATTTCAAGGAGTAGAACCAAAGGGTGGAGTAGCATCCCAAGATTTTTTCATCCTTCTTTATTTATTTTTAATGCTTTCTTTTAAGGTTTTAGATCCAATCATGTCTATGATTGGCTAAATCTCTTAGCTAGGGCTAAGAGGTCTTGTAGCGTGTTTGGATGATTTTTTTGCTTTGATTCTTATTATTGATGAGCATCGTCGATTTCTAGTTTGATATTAAAGGAATATTTTCAGTTTCTATGATTTATTGTGACTCAAATTACAATAAATGTCGTGATAGCTTTGGATATCTTCTTTTTCTGTTTTGAGATTATGAGATTGGTAAATCCTGTTGTTCATCATCGTCTCCTGGGCATGGTAGGGTGATGGAATCCCTTCGAATCATCATAATTCTCCTCCATTGAGAATTAGGTTAATGAAAGTTTAGATATTGATTTAATTGCTTTATCTTCTAATTGGATAGGATAAGACTCCAATTCCAATTGTGTTCTTTGAATCAAGCAAGGTAGCATCCTGATAGCTATAAGTAGATCTTTGGCACCCTAGTTCCCATCTTTAAATTCATAAGTTTTAATCAATCCCATTCATAATTATTCTCTTTTATTCCATAATTCAGATTTAGATCTTCTTCTAGTTATAGTTCTAATTCTTTTCAGAATACGTACAAGTTTAGTCCCTGTGGATTCGACCTCGGTTTCACCAAGTTATTACTATATCGTGACCCTACACTTGGGGTTGTGAACAAGTTTTTGACACTGTTCCAGGGGACTATGGCTGTGTTTTTCTGAGATTAATTGGTATTAGATTTAGGTTAAGATTATGGTTTATTTTTCTATTATGCTTTTAGGGTAGGATTTTTCTTGAAATTGGTTTTAAAAACTAACATTATTTTCTATTTTGTAGGATCCTAACATAGCAACCCTAATTGGGTAACTTCTCTTCAATCTCTCTTTTCTTTTCTAGATCTCTTATTTGTTTTAGCTTTTTTGATTTTCTTTTTAAGTTTAGTTGTTTAATTATTTAAGGGCTGAGAGTATTTCATGCCTAAGTGGGTTCGTGATAACATCCGTCGTCTCTTGAGTGAAGGAGGATTAGTCAAAGGGTTGCTTATCCATCACCGAGTTAAACACCACTTAAGATCATCTGAATTAATTGAAGTTATGACTACAAATCAACCTCAACCTCCAGTTGAGGAAGTTCAAGATGAAACGAGGTGCATCATGCACCCCCGCCTCGTACTCTACGAGATTATATACAACCAGAGGGGGTGAGTACACCATCTTGCATAATTTTTCTAAACAATGCAGGAGATATGAATATTAAGCATGGGGTGATCCAACTCCTTCTGAAGTTCAATGGACTTGAATCCGAAAGTCCATATCTACACATGAAAGAGTTTGATGAGATAATAGCCACTTTACACTTTCTCAATGTGTATGAGGACATGATTAGGCTAAAACTCTTTCCCTTCTCCTTAAAAGAAAAAACTAAGACTTGGTTGGATTCACTATGACCACGATCCATTGGCAGATAGAACGACATGACAAGGGAGTTCATAAAGAAATTCTTCCCATACATAAGACGAACACCATCAGGAAGTTGATCATGAACTTCATCTAAAAGGAAGATGAGACATTCTTCCAATAACGGGAGTGGTTCAAGGATCTTATTAGTTCATGCTCATAACATGACTTTGAAACGTGGCACATAACAAATTTCTTCTACGATGGACTGACATCTTCCATGCGCCAATTAGTCGAGATGATGTGCAATGGGGAATTCATGAACAAAAATGTCGATGATGTGTGAGATTACTTTGACAAACTTGCTAAAAATGCACAATCATGGGATATCTCCCCAAGACCTAACACCACTTTTAAGCTTACTCAATCAAAGAAGAGGGGCAGAATATATATTTTGAAAGAGTAAGACGATATAAATGCTAAAGTGGCCAATCTCATAAGGAAAATTGAGGCCATGGAACTTAAGAAGGATAAGGCTAAGGAAGTTTGTGGTATTTGTGCTTGCAACGTACATACAACTACAAATTGTTCAACAATACCCACTTTTCAAGAAATATTGAATGAATAATTGAATGCCGTAAATAACTACTGAAAACCTTTCAGTGGACCCACCTCAAATACATATAACTCAAGATGGAAGAACCATCCAAATTTCAGTTGGAGGAATGGACAAACGGCTAACCCTTAAGAGGCCTTGACTCAACTCTTAAATAAATAAAAAATGCCTTAAGAGGATATGGTTTTAAAACACATATAAAACCAAGAGCTTTTCAATCAAGGCATATTACAAGCCTTTCAAGACCTTACTAAGGTCATTCAACGGATTGAGTCACACTTAACAATTAGAGAGAAAGGGACTCTTCCAACCCAGCCTCTCCCCAACCCTAAACCGCAATATGAAATAAGTGACCCAAGCTCTTCAAGTCAAATGGAGTAGGCCAAGTCTATCACTACTCTAAAGATTGGGAAGATTATTGACAAAACTATTCTGACGAGGGCTGAAAAACCTAAAGACCCAGAAGGAACTAAGAATGATGGACCTAGCAATGCCCACATGAGGAAAAATTGAAAAAAGTAAGCCGATTGCGTCATTCCCCCAACAGTTGATTGCACCAAAACCTCTAGCTAACTCACAGGATATTCTAGAGGTGTTGAAGCAATTGAAAATCAACATCCCTCTGCTAGACGCTGTGAAACAAATCCCCTCTTAGGTTAAAATTTTGAAAGATTTATGTACAACTAAGAGACGACAGACTATTCAACAGAGATTTTTTCTGAAAGAAAAGGTGAGTGTCATCCTCAAGAAAGATGTGCCACAAAAATATAAAGATCCTGGTAGCCCAACTATCACATGTATAATTGGGAATCACCAGATACAACACACACTTCTAGACTTTGGAGTAAGCGCTAATTTGATTCTTTTATCGGTATACGAATAATTGGGTCTAGGTTAATTAAAATTCAGCCGGACCACATTACAACTTACTGATCATTTGGTCTGTATACCGAGAGGGATAATTGAGGATGTGTTGGTCCAAGTTGACAAATTCTACTATTAGGTAGATTTTGTCATCCTGGATACCTAACCCATCATAGATATGAGCACTCAGATCCCTGTCATCCTTGGTCGTCCTCTCCTTGCTACATCAAATGACATTATTAATTATACGAATGAAGTTATGAGTTTATCTTTCAGAAATATGATGTTGGAGCTCAATATCTTTTTCAATATGAGCGAACAGTCAGAAGATGTTGATGATATTCACGACATTAACATGATCGACTCTTTCGTGGAAGATTGAACAACCCTGAATCTATACTCTGATCCTCTAGAGATGTGCTTGGCCCACTCTCCTAATTTGGATAATGACACGATTAGGGAGATGGATGTCATGTTTAATGGTGTGCCGGTACTTGAAATTAATCGAAAGAGGTCATAAATTGAGAAATTACCCCAAATCAATGCAGTGCCTCTACTGTCTAGTCTCAAGGCATCGAAGCTTGACTTAAAACCATTACCTGCTGATCTTAACATGTTTACTCAGGTCAAGATGAGACATACCCGGTGGTGATTGGGCATATCAACATAGACCTCAATGTGGAGAATGTGCCCCTTTCAACTGAATGTCTCGACTCTTTAGAAGCTTACTTGGCACACTTTGAGAATTCTAATAAATATATGATTCAAGACATAGTGAATGCCCTGAGAAAAAATTCCTTGGTAGTTGATACTGATTGAGGGAATCATTTCTCTGAAGCACCTCCTTCAACAGATTTTGAGTGCAGAAATTCATAGAACCTGAGCTTCCATGTCATCGAAGGCTGTTAGATGATGCCAAAGCCAGTCTTCAATGACATCGAACACTGCTAGATGACATCAAAGAATTACATAAAAATTGAATTTAGTTGCTGGACAAATTGGATACATTTTTCAATGACATCGAAGCGTTACGTAGATTTTACGCGGACTGTATAAATTTGAGACGATTTTGCAAAATTAGATGGACAAGGCTATAAATATGGGTTTCCTAAGGAGTTCTAAGGATATTTAGGGTTTCAAGGAGTAGAGCTAAAGGGTGGAGCAACATCTCAAGAGTTTTTCTTCATTCTTTAAGAAAAATAAAATTTAATGTTTTCTTTTAAGGTTTTAGATCCAATCGTGTCTATGGTTGGTTAAATCTCTTAGCTAAGACTAAGAGGCGAAGCTTGTAGCGTGTTTGGATGAT
Organism: Magnolia kwangsiensis; assembly: GCA_037074715.1. Lineage (NCBI taxonomy): Eukaryota > Viridiplantae > Streptophyta > Magnoliopsida > Magnoliales > Magnoliaceae > Magnolia > Magnolia kwangsiensis. The sequence goes on from CM073574.1 coordinate 104,520,295, forward strand.
TTTCTTACTTTGATTCTTATTCTTGACGAACCTCATTGATTTTTAGTTTGATATTAAAGGAATATTTTCAGTTTTCTATGATTTATTGTAACTCAAATTACAATAGATTCTGCGATAGCTTTGGATATCTTCTTTTCCTGTTTTGAGATTGTAAGATTGGTAAATCCTATTATTCATCATCATCTCTTGGGCATGGTAGGGTAATGGAATCCCTTCCAATCATCATAATTCTCCTCCATTGAGAATTAGGTCAATGAAAGTTTAGATTTAATTTAATTACTTTATGTTCCAATTGAATAGGATAAGACTCTAATTCTAATGGTGTTCTTTGAATCAAGCAAGATAGCATCCTGATAGCTATAAGTGGATCCTTGACACCCTAGCTCCTATCTTTAAATTCATAATTTTTAATCAATCTCATTCACAATTCCTCTCTTCTATTCCAGAATTCAGATTTAGATATTCTTCTAGTTATAGTTCTAATTCTTTTCAGAATACGTACAAGTTTAGTCCCTGTGGATTCAACCTCGATTTCACCAAGTTATTACTACATCATGACCCTACACTTGGGGTTGTGAACATTTATTTTCCATCCAATGTATTCATAAAGTTACATAGACTTGTTCAAAGAGAAAACATAAATATCAGCTCCATCCAAAACTTCCGTGGGCCCCAAGAAGTTTTCAACGGTAAGAGTTTAATCTCGATTGTGTAGTCCACTTGAGCCTTGGATCCACCTCATTTTTAGGTTTATTCAATAAAATGATACGAAAAAATGGATTGACGGTGTAGATATGACCCATACATCATGGTCGCCACTCAAAACTCATGCACGTTCCTAGCCAGAGAGGGGCGGGGGTGCCAAAGTCTTCCACCCCTCAATAATAAAAACTCATGCATGTTCCCTCTCTCAATTTCCTTTTTCCCTCTCCACCTTTGATCTAAACCAATTTTTTTGTGTGTGTGTGTGTGTGTGTGTGTGTGTGTGTGTGTGTGTGTGAGAGAGAGAGAGAGAGAGAGAGAGAGAGAGAGAGAGAGAGAGAGAGAGAGGTGGAGCCTTCATCACAAGATCCAAGCCATCAAGAGGTAGATCAACTCAACCAAACCATCTCTAGGTGAGTACCTTTCCCTTCTCTTTTGAAATTTAGTTTTATCCTTTAGACATGACCATGATGATGTAAAGGGACCCACTTATGGATGGCTCACTTGATGGATGAGGTCCTTGATGATCCTACCATCTATCCATAGGGTAAATCCACCTTGATGCTTGTATTGTATATTCATGCTGTCCATCCTATTTGACAACTCCCTTTTGTGATTTGGGACCCATTGGTGTAGCTTACAATGATGCACATGTTCTATCCAAGCCAACCATTGTAGTGGGGCCCACAAATAACTTTAATGATAGCCAAAAGTAGACCTAACATCAGGTATACTAATCTTAAAACAATCCAACATGGACAGACCCAACCATGTTGGATTATTTTGAGATTATTTTGGAGATTGAAATTTTAAGAAAAAACCAATGTTAGGTTGTACATTTTTACCTCATTTCTTTTACAATGTGTGCAAGGATTAAACATGATATTGTACCTAAAATTGTGTTTGGTTGCACGGAAAATATCATGAAATTTTATTATATTTCATGATTAATCAATCTAATTTGTGCAAAAGACAATGAAATTTCATGATATTAGATGTAACTAAACGCACCCTAAACAAGAACCAAAATCACAGGTCTACCAAATTGGATAATTTTCACTTTATTCCTTCAATTAGGTTTTTTTTTTTAATAATAATTACTAATGATTGGGTGAGATGTTCTAATAAAATAGTAGAATGTGGGCTACCCCACTTTCACTTGGTAGGGTGTCATCAGGGCTGTTCGTTTCTCCGTGGACACGGCATGTGATATTACCTTATATCTAAAGAGCCTTACCAACAGTGTGCATGATTTCCACCTGCGCATCAATCTGCTTCTGTGTTATTTTCTTGTACAAGGGAATATTTACATGCTTTGAATTTACAGTGTCTACATGAGGCCTCAAGTGTCTCACTTGCAATTTGGGGTGCAAAAAGCATGAAAATTCTAGGTATATATGCTTGATATAGGTTTCCATTTTTCATGATGCCCCAGAACACTGAGGTTGCGTTTGGATGCATTGATTAAATTGAATTGTGAAAGTTCATCTTATTTAACAGGAAAATAAGATTAACTTATTTAACACTTAGGTTGGCCACAAAATAGAAAATAGAGGTCTGTTTTTATCATCCAAAGGTGGGAAAATATTGGATTTTCTCCTATGACTTTTAGTTCATGGTGAAAATCTGAACACGCATATTTGGGCTTGTTAAATGCATCTTCGTTGGCATTAAACAAAGGTGAGTTGGCATGCACCAAGTTGAGAAGCTTGTCTATACATTTTATTCTTGCACTAAATGCAACATTATAAATAGGAGATTATTTTGTAGAAGGTTGTCAAGCAACTAGCTTTGTTGAAGAACCATGCTTGTACCAAAGCCGTTGTGTGCTAGTCTTGATACATGAGGTTGGGAATAAGACAGATGTGGCTAGTGATTTATAGGTGTGTAATGGATTATTGAAGTTGTTATGGATTTGACTTTTGGCTATGGAAATGCTAAAAGTTGATTTGGCTAAACACTTGAAACTAAAAATAGTTTGTCAATATCGTGAAAATAAATTTTCAAAACTATATAAACGCTTCATGGTTGCAAATTCGCGTAGACCATATAATCCATGAATTTAATGGCCTTTTGTTTCATGCTACTAGATTTTATAATGTCATTATACTAGAAGTTTGTAAACCGTGAAAGCCATCTCATTAAATGAATACTGTTGTTTTTATATTTTTCAAACACTCTTTTAATTCATTGATTAGTTTTAATAAGATTGTACATATTCTGTTATAAAGGAAAATAAAAGGGCTTTATTAGTTCTTGAGCTCTTCTAAGCTTCTTTATCATCCATGTATGACAGTGCAAACCTTTGCTAAACTGTAACTCTAATCTGAACTTTGCATGCAATCTGATCAAGAGCATTAATGGTTCAATTTGATCAAGTGCATTAACATCTAATACTGCAGTTAACATTTAATACTATCATATTTCTTTGCAGGACAACATTGTTGTATTTATGGACCCTTGTGCTGTGATTCTTGTTCTCATCATCATTGCACTTATATGCATGGGAATCAAGGAGGTATCACTTTAACACATACCCTTTTTAAAAAGATTTAATTTTTGTTATAGTTTCTAGTAACTTAAAGTGGAACACTTTTATGTATTATTTCCTTGTCCACTTCTATTATTTTCTTGTAATCAGTTTTATTTTAAAAAGGTATGCTTACTTTTTAGAAAAAAGAAAGAAGCAAATGAAGATTCTATTTTAGCCTAACAATTATTCTTATTTTTGAATTATAAGTATGTTTTGTTGGCCGAATATTATTTTATTACATGAAAGAAACAAAAAAAGAAAATTGCTGTTGATTTTATTTTTATTTTTTAACTGCAAGAAATTTTTTGACTGCTTTAGGCCATCTATAATTTTCTAATAATTTTCTAAAATATTGAAATTATAGACGGTCAATAATCATCTCTAAATATTTTAGTGAGGCGTTAAAATGCATACTAACGACGGTCACAAACCGTTAGTATTTTAGACGGTCTCTAACCGTCTAAAATCAAAGACAGTCCATAACCATCCATTAACTAATATGACGTAGCAAAATATGGCGGCCCATGCGACGGTTTAAAACTTTGGTTTATTATGATTTGAGACAGTTTTCAACTGTCCTTTTTTCACTATTTTGGCATTGTGGAAAGGCAGAGCTTCGCCGTCTAGTTGAAATGGGAACATTTCCTACAATGAGGGTGAGGTCGGGGTATTTATAGACCTTTGCACCCCATATGTATGGCCCTAGTAGTGTGATCGGGTTTTGCGTGACTGTTGTATGGGTAACACATATCCCTAGGTAGATCTGTACACGAGTCAAATCGAGTCGAGCTTAGCACAAATCGACTCGGCTTGGCTAATAGTTGACCCAAGCTCGAACTCAGCTCGACTCAGTCCTCAAGCCTAAATGGCCAGCTCGACTCGGTTCGATCAGCTGCTCGGGCCAGATCGAGCCCATGCGACATTTTCCTAAACACATGGAGTGCACCTTAATTTAATTTCTCACTATATGCAAAACAACAATAGCAATTTACAAGTATTTCATCAAACACTTGATAGACAATATCAAAATCAAAATACAAGGGTAGTTTTATCATGTAAAGTTTTTTTTTTTTTTTTTTATAGTGATTTGTTTCATATCATACCTTCCTCGCCACCGCTCGATCCTACGAAGAATGTATGCACCCAAAATAACACTTAGTTGAGTCATTTCATTAAACACTTGGTAAGCAACGTCAATATCAAAATAACTGAGTCATTGAACTGATTTGATCTAAGTTCGATTCGAGTTGAGGTTCGATCTGAGTCGATTTGAGCTTGGACAAGCTTGAACTCGGCTCAAAAGTTTTTTGAGCTCCAAAAATCAGCTCGACTTGAACTCGTCTCAAATCGAGTTGAATTGATCTTTTTCGAGTCGAGTCGAGGGAGTTAACTGAGCTAACACAGTTCGTGTACAGCTCTATCCCTAGGGTGATCTGTCCAGCGGTGGTGCATGGCCATTAGCTCACCTTCTATGTTGTTGAGTCACGCTACTGACGTGGTAGTACTCTTTCCACTACAAGAAAGTAGGCCTTTAGCCTCAATCTTTTAGCCTCGGTTTAAAAAAAGGAGGCTAAATATGGTTTTTAGCCTCGGTTGTAAAGGAACTGAGGTTAAAAATTTACTTTTTGCCTTGGTTGATGAGAAATTGAGGCCAAAAGTCTGCCCTTTTACCTCGGTTGGTGAGAAACTGAGGTAAAAAGTCTGTCCTTTTGCTTCGATTGGTGAGAAATTAAGGCCAAAAGTCTGTCCTTTTGCCTCGATTAGTGAGCAACTGAGGTTAAAAGTCTACCTTTTTGCCTCGGTTGTTGAGAAATTGAGGCTAAAAGTCTGACCTTTTGCCTCGGTTGGTGAAAAACTGAGGCTAAAAGTCTGCCCTTTTTCCTCGGTTGGTGAGCAACTGAGGCCAAAAGTCTACCATTTTACCTCGGTTTTTGAAAATTAAGGCCAAAAGTCTGCCATTTTTCCTCGGTTGGTGAGAAAATGAGGCTAAAAGTTTGTAATTTTGCCTCGGTTGGTGAGAAACTGAGGCCAAAAGTCTGTCATTTTGCCTCGGTTGGTGAGCAACTGAGGTCAAAATTCTACCCTTTTGCCTCGGTTGGTAAGCAACTGAGGCTAAAAGTCTGCCCTTTTGCCTCGATTGGTGAGCAATTGAGGCTAAAAGTCTGCCCTTTTGCCTCGGTTGGTGAGCAACTGAGGCTAAAAGTCTGCCCCTTTGCCTCGGTTGGTGAGAAACTAAGGCCAAAAGTCTGCCCTTTTGCCTTAGTTGTTGAAAACTGAGGCCAAAAGTCTGCCCTTTTACCTCGGTCGGTGAGCAACTGAGGCTAAAAGTCTGTCTTTTTGCCTCGGTTGTTGAGAAACTGAGGCTAAAAGTTTGTCCTTTTGCCTCGATTGGTGAAAAACTGAAGCTAAAAGTCTGCCCTTTTGCCTCGGTTGGTGAGCAACTGAGGCTAAAAGTCTACCCTTTTGCCTCGGTTGGTGAGCAATTGAGGCTAAAAGTCTGCCCTTTTGCCTCAGTTGTTAAAAACTGAGGCTAAAAGTCTACCCTTTTGCCTTGGTTGTTGAAAACTGAGGCTAAAAGTCTGTCCTTTTGCCTCGATTGTTGAGAAACTGAGGCTAAAAGTCTGCCCTTTTGCCTCAGTTGGTGAGAAACTGAGGCTAAAAGTCTGCCCTTTTGCTTCAGTTGGTGAGCAACTAAGGCTAAAAGTCTGTCTTTTTGCCTCGGTTGTTGAAAACTGAGGCTAAAAGTCTGTCATTTTGCTTCGGTTGGTGAGAAACTGAGGCCAAAAGTTTGCCCTTATTAGTTTGATTGTCTGATTAAATTATCTAAAATATCCATCTAGTATTTTATTTTATTCACCTTTAATTTTATATGTAATTATAATATGAGTTCTTTCTGGTGAACGGATCAGATCTTTCATACGTGTCTTTTGTTAGCATGTGTGGAAGGTGTGTGTACGAAAAGTGTAATAGCAACATGGGATTCCTCACACTCATGGTCTTTTCACCTTTCCTCCAGCCGAGTAACGCACTTCTCCTGTTAAAGAAAGAGATCTGATACCCTCGCTGGCACTGATGGTCCACACGTATGTACTCAAACATTATATACATCGCATGCATCTAACTCAAATAAAACCGTTGTAATCGTGAGGTCCACCATTGATTAGATCAGATATTCGAGTTTGTATTGATTTTCTGGTTGTAGCCTCTAATATTTATGCTTCTTTCCTGATCGGATATCAAGTACTTCTCATCTAATCCATCCATTAGGTGACCATCAATCACATATTTATGACCTAAATTATCTTTAATTTTTTAATCTTGTGAAACATCTGGATTTAATTTCACAAATTGGACGGTTAAATTGATCTCATTGTGTGCCACGTATACAAATTCTGAGAACACGTGTATGAACCATCCATTGCCACAGTATCAAGGTTTCCCACGTGAGAAAAAAATATTTAGATACTCTGGCAGAGTGTGACAGACGATACGCAAGCACTTCGAAATTAGAAATTACCTGTCCAAATTATGGGTCTCAGTTTACATGTATCATGAACTAAAAATCACGTTTATCTGACTACCTGACTATATGATTGGCGGTCAAAAATGAAAACATCCAACGGTCCTAGTTCAACCAATAAGTATGCACGAATCAGTGGTTAGGAATGTGCACGTGTGGAATGTGTACCATGCGTGGAAGCTCTGTTTGCTCCACGAACGTGCACGTGTGAAATGTGTACCATGTGTACCCTATACAGAAAAACCCAACCTCACTTCCTCCTCTCTGCTTCCATCCACGCTCTCTCTCTCTCTCTCTCTCTCTCTCTCTGCTCCGATCCACGCCCTCGATCCATTCTCTCTCTCTTTCGATTGGAAGAAGGAGAGCTGCTAGAAGACCTCCTTATCATTCAAATCCGGATCCAAATCCATTCTCTCTCTCTCTCTCTCTCTCTCTCTCTCGATTGGAAGAAGGAGAGCTGCTAGAAGATCTCCTTATCATTCAGATCCAGATCCAGATCCAGATCGAAATCTATTCTCTCTCTCTCTCTCTCTCTCTCTCTCTCTCGATTGGAAGAAGGAGAACTGTTAGAAGACCTTATCATTCAGATCCAGATCCAAATCCATTCTCTCTCTCTCTCTCTCTCTCTCTCTCTCTCGATTGGAAGAAGGAGAGCTGCTAGAAGACCTCCTTATCATTCAGATCCAGATCCAAATCAGTTCAAGGTAAGCTCAATATTTTTTATCCCTTACCACCACCTCTCGATTGATGATGCATGCCTAGTCTTTAGATTTGTAGTCTGCAAAAAGTCCGTTAACCAGACAAGTACTGTAATCATCCCCCTTCAATTGAAATAGAATAGAGAATTGTGGCTAGGATCTTTCGATCTTGTTGAATTTTGAGGCAATGGTCTATTCGTGGTTAGACAACAAAGGCCAATGGTCTGGATCACTGAACAACGGAATCCGAATAGTGGAAAGTGGGGCAAGCAAACAAGTCTGGAACTCCAGCTGAGGCCGAAAGCTTTCAACGAATCACATGATCATGCCCCACCCGAGGACAATGCACATCATACACGGTTCCAGTTTGTACAGGTGGTGCTACAGTTCAGTCGTCAAGATCATTAATCAGTTGGGCCCACTGTGAATGGTCTCTCTGCAGTGGGGCCCATCAGATCAATAGTCAATATCACTGACCATCAAGCCACCTATACTTTTCTCTACCAGTGAAGGTAGAGAAAGGGTGGGCCCACCAGGCCCTCTACAACTTAATACATTTCAGCCGCTGGTTGTATCAGGAAATTTCTCCTTTCCTTTTCTTTGAGAGTAAGGCCCAACGGTCTTCATTACTTGCACCAATACAAAGGAGCTTAAGATGAGTGGGTCCCTCATTAAATGAACAGTGCATTCTCAATGTGCTATTCTTCATTATTAGTTTTAAGTTACTTGCTATGAATGGCTTTACTAATTATAAGCACAATGTTTTGGCTTTTGTTTTATTTGAAGTTATTATAATTTTTGTATGGTGATCTATTTAGCCTCTTAAGCATGATAGGCTATCCTTAGGTAACTGTTGCATTAACTGTATACTCTGTACTGATTTTTCTCTTTATGGTAGTGTAATAGTGCTTGAGGAACTACTTACATGTTGTCTATGCAGGGTGACATGTGCACTACATGACTTTGCATGCACCTAGATTGGCTCTAAAAGTCCACACAGCTATTAAAAAGAAGAAGAAAAAGAAAAAAAAAAAAAGAAAAAAACATACCCCAGTATCAAGGACAGTAATAGAGTACATTTCAGCAAAACAATCTTTTTATGCTTCAGGCTACATTTGGAATGCACAAGTGAGTTGGATTGTGAACATTCATTTGCTCAAGAGGAAATGATAGAATCTATGATGTTCAGTACTACTCATATAATGACACAATGCCAGGGAAGGATATCTTAGTTACCACCAGTTTCCACCAGTTACTACTCATATGAAACACCATTGAACAGTTTGCTGATCACGGGAATTGTAGTACATATCTAATATGTCAGGCATGCTAGTTCTATATTCAGAGCTGTCTTGAAATGAGGGTTTGAACCATGCTTTTTTGCTTCATGCTTTGTTTGCTAATGAACTTAATTGGAGATCTAGGAATGTCTGATGGCTTGAACCATGAGAACCAAATTTTGAAACTCAGAATCTCGTCCTTCTCGAGTAGAGACCACATCCTTGCAGGTGAAATAGGGTGCCTAACCCTTTCCTATTCCATAACCTAGGTCCTTATCCGGGAGATCGGTGTGGAGACTAAGCTGGAGTCAATTTCTCAAAATCAAGAAGATTACTCTCTTTGATTTTGAGGAAGAAAAAAAGAAGGATTCTAGCCATCCTTGAAACACATCTAAAAATGCTAGTGGCAACACCAAAACCAATAAATTAGACTTTACAAAACCCAGGGGTAGGGCTTTGTCGCTACATCAACCCATACTTTAGTTTCACTGCTTCTTCTTCTTCTTCTTCTTTTTATTTATTTTTTATTTTTTAAAGATGTATTTATGTACCAGCTTATCAAACATCCCGAGTCTTAAAATATCAGAAGATTCAAAAGGATTTACCTTTGTACTGAACATCTGTAGTTCTTCTGCATTAATTGTATTTTCTGTGGCCTAGCTAGTTTCTTTCAATTCATATATCAGAGCATGGTTTTTACTTGGTTCCCTAAACTATTGGTAATCAGGAAGTTGGAGCAATCTATATCCATCATCAAAAAACTGTGATTGTGGATTCTGATGCTGGTTATAACAAGAGAAAAATAATAGCATTTGTCGGAGGACTCGATTTATGCGATGGACGGTATGATACCCCAAAGCATCCTATGTTTACAACTTTACATCAGAAATTAAAAACATGTTCCATTTGGAACTCTTTATTTAAAAAAATGATTAGTTCTGTTACCAAACACCTATATAGGAATTAATCTCACTCTAGATAGCAGTAATTATCTATTAGAGATTTTGATCTCCAATGCATAAAATCAATCGTTACATTGAACAATTAGATCAACTCACTTTTTTGGGTGAGTACCAAACAGGGCCTTTAGTATAAAATAAACATGCAAGTCTAATTGTTATGAATCACTCCTCTGACATGGTGGTGTATTGGTTTCTCTGTTGCAGGTGGAGTAACATCGATGGACTCCTTGATAAAGTTCTTCCCAGTCATCTATCGAAAGACCAAAGATCCTGGTTTGGAAAGAATTACTGCAAATACGACAACCACGGCCTTCAGCTATTCACATCATCATTGTATCTGGCCGGCTTGACTTTGATCTTCTTCGCATCCAAAAGCGGCATCGACTTTTGGGTGTGGGAGTGCGGAACTCTGTTTCAAAATGTTAGCAAGTATAAATCTCTAGGAAGCAGCACCAACTTAGTAGTTTGTACATTAACTGGAGTTTTATCTTACCACTTGTCAATTCAGTGTAGAAAGATCATGTCATCTTATGCCTTTCCATTTTGAGCTAATTGTTCTGCTATTCATGTTTTTACTGGCTTCATGAGTTTCAAGTTGAAAGGTGAATCATTTACCATGGGATTTGAATTGAAACACAGGATCTGAATCATAACCTTAGGATTTTAAAAATGGTGGTTTTGGCAGTACAATAGTTTGTCAGGAGTGCCTTCAATGATTGGTCTTCCCTTACACTGCATTTAGCACGCATTGCTTCTTTTTTACATTCGAATTTACTTCCTCAAATTCAATGCCATAGTGTGGGATTTCCTATTCTATATCAAGGGTGATTGTATTTTCTTGCAAAGTTGCTTGGCATATGATTGTCTTTTGACATTTCGAATCTTTCATTGTCTGCCAGCCATTTAGTTATTGAGACGTCACAGGAAATTAACGATGTGCCATATGGGGATTACTTCCGTGTTGAGGTATCGTACCTGAAACCAAACACTATGATAATTGTTTGGCATGTATAAACTGAATGCATATATGTTATCTAATCATAAGTTGTCCTCACTGTTCTGGAATATTCTTTTAATTTATCTGCTCCTATTTAATTTGCAGAAGCCATCCTAGTATTATTAGACGAAAAGCAGCAACAAGCCCTCCCTAGTATTTGTGACTGTATTTGTGGGTCTTGATCTTGTACCTCAGGGGCTTTGGGATGTGGAGCAAGAGGGTAATGAGGAAGACTGTTGTTGTGTTCTTCGAGTATATGTAAATGTAGCATTTTCCAGGAAAACCATGTGGAAAGGTACAACTCTGCAATCCTTTATTTCATTATATGGAGTTTGGAAATTGGAATGTGCTTGGTTTCAAATTCTATGCATCATGGTCCACTGTAGCTACTGATGAGAATGTTCATGAGCTTTATTTCTAGCTTTTGTAGGAATGATGCAGGATCTCATCTTCTGTTCAAATTTTCATTTTTTTTTCCTTGGGGTATTCTCACACAACCGGCAATTATTTCCAATGTACAAAATCTGCTCTCTCTACTCTTTTACCAAGAGTGAAGGGAAAAGAAAATTGAAGGACTGTCTTAAGAACACTACCAATCAGCCCCAGGTTACTCATTGAACTACCATCAAAGTTCATTTCAATGATGCTGAACCCACTGGGGTAATGCGCTATTCTTTCAACGGAAAAATACCAAAAGCCTCCTAATGAAAAGAATCAGGACAAAAAACCCCTTAGTTGTCTTTTCATTCCATAAAACCCCTGTTTGATAAATTCTTGTTAAGAAACAGAGAGCTTGCAAGAAAATGGAGTGTTCCTTGCTTCAGAAGAAAAGATAAACGCTCCCATCTGCTCTTCTATGTCCCATGGTAACCTTTCTTTCTAATAAACCCAAATGAAGAGCCCCATTTCGCCATTTTTGAAAATTTTATTAATGCTTTTCTCTGTTGATTGAATGGCCGTGAGAAGATCTCCATTAATACGAACTGTAGCTGCGGTTTATGAGAATCCTAATCCTGACATGGCCTAATGAAAAGATCAGTTTGGGGCATGGGAATCCTAATCCTGTCTACCATTGATCTACTGGCTCAAATTCTTGCAGTTTTGCTACCATCTATTTTTTATTTTCTTGCTGGTAAGATCTTTTTTCTGATTGTTGTGGATGCTTATATTCCTTCTCGCGGCAGGTTCAGCTGCACAGTATCTGTTCCTTGGTAGTTCAGCTAATTTGAACCTGCAACAAGAAGTTGCTGGAAATAGCAGCTATGTTGATGTTGAATTCATCGATCCTGTGATTATGGCTGTTAGCAGAGGAAAGCTTCCACTGCCGATGACGCACCAGATCTCTCCCAACTACAGCTCCAACATGTTGGCTGATTTCTCTGAGATGGACCAGAGGCTTCAGTTGTTGCAGTCAAGATCTAGCAATCTGAATTAGAATCCGATGTTCACTGACTCTTGCAAGAGGCTAAGGATCATGAAGGGTTCAGAGGCAATTGGACTAGGCAGGTATACAAGATTTAGACAACATAACATGCCATGTGGTGTCGTTAGCTTGTTATCATAATTACCAAGATACCACCTCCTTAGCAACCACCCAATGGCCCACGAACCCATTGGTGGGTTAGTGTTGTACTACATGCATCTCCCTTTGGTCTCAACCTCAAAAAGTGACCAAAATGAGTGATATGTTGTGTCTTGGTGGCCTTTCTCATCATTCCTGAGTTGCCCCTTGAAGATATCATATGTCGGAACCATTTTATATTTTAGATGGTAAGCATGCCCACTTAATAATGTCATAGGATCTTCCCATGCTACCCTTTATGAATCATCCTGGCCAGCCTGATTTCCTGCATTAGCTTTAATTCGCTTAATAATTTTCTTAAGTAGTTTTTACTTTCCAATTCTTTTAGGTGGAGATTGTCAAATGAGAGGTTGAAAGGCAGTTGCAGAGAGAGGAGCTAGAAGGGGACCTTACTGAAACAGTTCATGTGCTGATTGTTGATATTGTGCATGGATATAATTAGTTTTGAAAACTTTAAACAGTTCATATGATTAGTTTTGAAAACTTGATATTGTGCATGGATATAATTGTTTTGTTCATATTGTGTTGATTGTTGTCTTGATGAATGTTAAATGGGTGAAATATGCACAGGTTCAGTCATTTATTGATCATGATATTGTCAGCGGTGGTTGATAGAGAAATGAGGTCAAAAATCGAATTTAGCCTCGGTTGATGCCAAAAGAAGCTAAATCCATCTTTAGTCTCAGTTTTGCCTCAGTTACATAAACTATGACTACAACTCCCGTGACTAAAGGCTTTAGCCTCGGTTGTTGAGAACTGAGGTTAAAAATAGTTTTAGCCTCGGTTGTTGAGAACTGAGGTTAAAAATAGTTTTAGCTTCGGTTGGAGGTAATTGAGGCTAAATTTGGATTTAGTCTCAGTTGGAAACAATGGAGGCTAAAATTTTGATTTAGCCTCATTTCGAGAAAACTGAAGTTAAAAAGGTTCTTTTAGCCTCACTTGAAGAACTGAGGCTATAAAAGTCATTTTAGCCTCGGTTGCTAAAACTGAGGCTAAAGCCTTTAGCCACAGGGTTTCAACATCGGTTTGGATAACTGAGGCAAAACTGAGGATAAAGACTTTATCCACAGTTTTGAACATTTTTAGCTACAGTTTTGAACTGAGGCTAAAGCCCTCTTTTCTTGTAGTGTTTGTAGATTATGCCTCTTGGGCTAATATATAGTCTGCGCCACATTATTTTTGGGGTGCACGGACAACTAGTGGCTTTCTTTCTTAAGAATTCAAAGGGTGCTTGCATTGGGCTCGGCACAAACATGGTAGTCACGCGGACGTGGTGGTTGTATAATGGCCTGATATTTAGTCAAATTTCATGCTTAGATAGGTAAAGAGTTTTCTTCACTGCATGACAAATAATGCACTAATAAATGCCCCCCTTGCGGGCTTGGTAGGCTACACTCACTTAAAGCATGACTTGCCAAGCCTACACGAATGATTAGAGGGAGGCATATGACTATCCAGCGTGGGATGGCTTTGGCTCAACCCTTTTCTTACAGTTGCTTCCTGTCATGGTGCATTCATTCTCTTTGCGTGACCTCGCAAGGCGATGCTAAGAGAGCTTTGTAAGTGTCGATTATGCAGGATGTATTTAAAGCGTCTGATACTCACTAGGAACGAACGACTCAGACAATGGTCTGTTTGATCTATTGACTATGCTCATCTTTAAAAGCGTCAAGGCCAACTAGGGAGTTATGCCAGCTGCTTGAGTACGAGATGTATTTGTCTCCGGGGCATTAGGAGTTCTCGCGGCATTCTTTCACTACTAATTGTTTTTCCATTGTATATTTTAAAGGCACCATTCGGATTACTTCCCTCGTATTGATTTATAAGCGGCTGCGAGCCTTGTTGCTGACGTTGCCCACAAGGTTGGTTTACTACGAATATTCGGCTTTGCTTGGGGGAAACTTACTGTAGTGTCAGAACGGAAATAAGGCCACATTTTGTTAGCATTCCTAGATGGTTTTTTTTTTTTTCCTGACGGAGCCTTATGATCCTTAACATGGTGTTTGGGACCATTCCCAAAGCATGGGGATAATAATAACCTGAGCTTAGACTATTGAATTGCTTTTTACATCTCCTCATAGTAATTAGTCATGGCACGCCTCGTGCAATGACACCCATGTTGAGGGCAATGAAAGATGCTTTTCCACATTATATGCATACAATATAATTTGTAGATGTTTTTCTATAGTTTTCTCTAATTGAGAGTTCTAAATGGCATTTTGAGGTATATATATCTTTCCCATGCCTTTTTTTTTCTTTTTTCTTTTTTCCTTCTTTTTGGGTTTTGTTAGCTTGTTAGTACAGCCAGTTCACACTTCACTGTTAGCCACCCCCACTAGGGAATCCATGCCAGACCTTAGTGTTGAAATGAGGTATATCTTTCTCATGCCTGTATAATGCCTGTCATGCATAACGTGAATGGCATATAAACTGTAATAAAGGCTGATAAGTAGATGGCACCTACTAGAGTTAGAGCGCCTGCGCACATAACACAAGAAAAGCTTTATATGGTTTTAACTTAAGCATCAATGGAATGAGACTGATTCTAAAAGAATGTGGTACCAGTATCTGTTGCGAGATGTCTTAAATCTGAGTCCTTTCGTAACCAAGATGCGAAAGGGTCCTTTCGCAACTGGGATGCAAAAGGGTCCTTTCGCGTCCTTTCGCAACTGGGATGCAAAATGGTCCTTTCGCAACTGGGATGCAAAAAGGAAGTTTCCTAAACTATAAAAAAGTGTTCCTAGGGCTTTTCTATTGTATGAGAAATAATTCTAAGGCTTTTTAAAGGAGTTCTAGGGGAATTAAAGGGTGCAACAAGGGTGAGATTCGAGGTTGTTCGAATCGAGTAAGTCCTTTCTCTTTGTAATTTCTGTTTTCATAGTGGAGATCTGTCGCTTTGTGCCGTGATTTTTTTCCGAAAGGGTTTTCCACATTAAATCTGGGTGTTCTCTGTGTTCTCTTGTGTGCTTGATGCCACTGGATTACTATCCTAGATCTAGATCTGTGTGATTCCGCAGGCCAAAATTCCCAACAAGTGGTATCAGAGCGATCGTTGGGGCACAGATCTGAATCTGAGGGATTAGTAATAATGACGCGTGTTAGGTATGAGTTTGAAAAGTATTCGGGAAAAAAATAATTTTGAGTTATGAAAGGTTAAGATGATTAGCCTGTTAACCAAGCAAGGCGAGGATGGTGCTCTTGAGGAGCGGAAGTCTACTATGAATGATGCTGATTGGAATGCTCTTGATAAGAAAGCTTAATCATCGATCCGTTTATGTCTCACGGATGAGGTTCTCTACAATGTCATGAGGGAGAAAACTGTGGCTAAGTTATAGGCGAAGCTAAAGGATGTCTATGCGAAGAAATCCTCGAAAAATCGCCTACTCTTGAAGTGGCAGTGGTATAACTTCAAGATGCAGAGGGTGGAGATCCGAAGGCTCACATCAGCAACTTTAATAAATTGGTTTGCAAATTGCTGGATATGGAGGAAGTGATGAAAGATGAAGAACAAGCATGTATGTTGCTGAATTCTCTCCCAGCGTCCTATGAGGCATTCAAGGACACTATGTGTAGCATGAATAAAACTCTGAGTGTCGACACAGTTATCTCAGCCCTTCAAGGGAAGGCTATGAGACAACTGAACAGTGACATGGGAACATCTTCTGATGCACTGTTTACAGTGGGTAGGAATTCTGGATAAGGTACATGTTCTTCTGGTTCTAAATCCAAATCTAGGGACAAGGGCAAATGAAAGGTAAAGTGCTGAAATTGTGGGAAGGAAGGACATGTGAAGAGAGATTGTAAAAATTCTAAATCGAAGAGGGAAGATTCTGAGGCTTCATGCAGGGAGGCTAATGTTTCCATTTCAGATGAATCGAATGGATGTGATGGTGATGTTTTATTTATATTTTATCTCAGACGGTCATACGATGATCGTAAGGATGAGTGGATGCTAGACACAGGGGCATCTTTTCACATGACTCATTATCGGAGTTGGTTCACCAGTTACAGGGAGTGCGATGGTGGACAGATATTTATGAGCAATGATATTACCTGTAATGTTGTGGCTGTTGGTTCTGTGCGCATCAGGATGTTTGATGGGGTGGAGCATACCTTGACAGATGTGAGGCACATTCCTGATTTGAAGCAGAATCTGATTTCTCTTGGTATGCTTGAGGCAAAAGGATACAAGTACACAGGTATTGATGGTGCTCTTAAAGTATCTAAGGGGGCACGGGTAATCATGAAAGCGCAACGACTCGGTAACTTGTACAAGTTGATCGGGAGCACTTCAAAAGGTGGAGCTACGGTGGATGTAACAGATTCCACTTCTGCACATGTGTGGCATATTGGGCATAGCCACGTGAGCGGACAGGGTAGGAAGACTGAGATGCGCGGACAGGGATACAGAGCAGGTGGAGCAGCCACCTGTGAGAAGAATCACACGGCATAATCGCGAGATATCGGCGAGGTACATGGATGACTCTAATATCGCAGGAGGATTCATCTTCTATTCAGATGGATCTAGGTGAGCCTGGTGCTGAGAAGTGAAAGGTGACTATGGGCGATGTGATGGATTCGTTGTACCGGACCGACATATGGGAGCGGGTGGAGCTTCCAGTGGGTCGAAAAATGGTTGGATGCAAGTGGATCTTCAGGATGATACAACATACATATAGAGCGAGGTTGGTGGCAATGGGTTATGCTCAGGGAGAAGGGATCGACTTCTCAGAGATATTCGCGCCGATGGTATAATAGGTGTCTATTATATCAGTGATTGGCGCTGGTTGGCTAATGTGATCTTGAGCTGGAAGGAAGGATGTGGAGTCTGCACTTCTGTAAGGGAAAGTGAAGAGCAGATCTACATGAAGCAATCAGAGCGGTTCGAAGTTAAAGGGGCTGAGAAAAGACTTTGCATGAGGTCGTGGTTAGACCTGTCGCCTAGGCAGTGGTTTGATTCCTTCATGGATGAAGGATCGGGGGCTGCAAGGATGGTTCTCAACATTGAGACTGAAGGAGGAGTAGGCTTTGGTAATCACAGGAGGAATACCTTGTGTGTAGCTATTGATCAAGGATGTGATGGGCCAGGTAAAGTCGGAGAGCGTTCCCTACGCGTCTCTCCTCAAGTTTTCCTCAGGACATGTCCTAAAACAGATGAGGAAAAGCAGGATATCTCATGAGCCTTATTCGAATGCGGTTGGCAGTGTATGCCATAGACTGGATTAGACTGGTTATTTCACAGGCTATCAGTGTTGTGAACAAGTACCCCGACAAGCAATATTAGGTAGCGGTGAGATAGTAAGAAGACTATGTCTTTTCTTTTGGAAAGACAGGAGCAAAGGTGGATGGACATGTGGATTTAAATCCGGCAGACATGATCAACAAGAATGTTCCTGTAGAGAAGTTCAAGTTCTGTGCAACTTTTCTGGGCTTGACGATGGCATAAAAGGAAGATGGAGTGTGCAAGAGAAGCTATGATGTGATGTAGAAATAAGAGAAGAGGTTAAGAAGCTACACAGTTGAAGATTGAAGACATGGTGGAGATTTTTGCGAGATGTCTTAAATCTGAGTCCTTTCGCAACCGAGATGCGAAAGGGTCCTTTCGCAACTGGGATGCGAAAGGGTCCTTTCGCGTCCTTTCACAACTGGGATGCGAAAGGATCCTTTCGCAACTGGAATGCAAAAGGGAAGTTTCCTAAACTATAAATAAGTGTTCCTAGGGCTATTGTATGAGAAATAATTCTAAGGCTTTCTAAAAGGGTTTTAGGAGAATTAAAGGGTGCAGCAAGGGTGAGATTCGAGGTTGTTCGAATCGGGTAAGTCCATTCTCTTTATAATTTCTGTTTTCATAGTGAAGATCTGTCGCTTTGTGCCGTGGTTTTTTTTCGAAAGGATTTTTCACGTTAAATCTGGGTGTTCTCTGTGTTCTCTTGTGTGCTTGGTGCCACTGGATTACTATCCTAGATCTAGATCTGTGTGATTCCGCAGGCCAAAATCCCCAACAGTATCGACAACCTACCTTATACAAATGAAAATCACATTTGATAGGTATTCAATTGTAAACAATAAGACATTAGGATATGTTTTAGCACTGCAATGATATTCCCCTTCTATGGTGTAAGTAGTGTGAGTAAAAATGAGAAATGATGAGTTTTAAAACTTTTAATGAATCTGTATGCCATATATTGGTGGTATATCTTGTTGTTGTGCACACTTGATGAAATTTACCTATACGAGTGTAGAAGTAAGGTATCTTGTTATGAGAAAATTAACTAATTTCTAAAGTAATCGTAAAATTTAGGTAATGATGTTAACCAAAAAGCATCAAACCAGATAACAACTTGTAGCATAAAAGTTGGGTGTGGACATATAGCCGATTTACACTAAATGAGTCATGTTTAAGTCGGTTTGTTACTTAACTTCCGTAAACCTATCTTGCTTACTCTAGTGTCAATTAAAGTCCTGTAGATATCAACACCAATGCCCAACTCTTCAATTTTAAATCAGAATGTCGTGAGAATTTTAAACATGTGGGGATTGTTGTAATTTAAATGTTTCAAAATTTTCTAACATTTCAAAATTTTGTGTTTCCCTTCTTGCAATTTAAGTGCAAGTGGTTGCAGAAGGTTTATGCCTTCAAGGGATCAAAGATGACGAAGTAGAACATAATGACATTCCATAATTAATTAGCCTAATCTAGTGCAAAATATCATGAAAGTTCATGATATGTGGTGCAACCAAAGCACCTAAATATCCAAATTGCTTCTTAATCACAGCAAAGGATATAATAGAATAGTGATAATCATCCCAGAAAGAAAAGAAGAGTAACTATTAACATGGATGCATGCACGCTAGGCTGATATTGTCTTTTCATTTCATCTGTTCTAGCGAGCACATGAACAACAACAAGCATCTTATTTCTCACCATTCAGTGTCAGCTCTCACTGGTCCATTTACTACTACTAATTAGTAGTAATTTGGATTTATTTTCGTTGGATCCTACTACATAGTTTTCATTATTCATAACCAAACCTCCCATCAAACGTGGATAAATTACTGAATTTTGGCTTCTTTTCTTTATCTTTTTTGAGAATTTCACCAACCCAAGAAGCAATCCGCGCACTGGGTGGATTTGTTCTAGCATTTCCAGCATGAAGCGGCAACGATGGGTTTGGATTTCCACCCAAGAACCAAGCATCCCTTTTCTTCTGCGATCGTGTAACCTTCGCAGACCTTAAAATTGTCTAGCCATTGCTTGGCCTGACCAATCATCTTAATGGGCGCGGGCTGGAATCCAGCCCGGCTCATTCGTCGGCGCCACTGGTCGACCCTCTCATGCCGCTCCACTCTCGCAGGCCCCTCACAGCTGACTATGTTCTTGATCTCCTCCGCAAAGTAGAATTGTTCCATTTTTGCCCGGCGGGTGTCGCACTTGGGCAGCATTGCATCGAGTGAATCGAAGATGGCGGAGTAGTAATGCAATGCTTCCATGAATCGGCCAAGAAAGAATGGCCCGTTGTGGCTCGAATCCTGCTCCACCAACAACAGGACTTTTGGCGACAGCTCGTGTATTATTTGCAGGACTGAATTGAGGGCCCCACGGCTCTCTTTCACCACACAGTGCAATTGGAGGATACTATTTACAACAAGAACCTCACCATCATTAAGCTTGAACTGACCAGTGTTCAGATTCTCTAAATTGCTCTCCACTGCGGAGAACTCGAGGTTTATTCCAAGTCCTTGAGCATAGAGCTCGAGTTCATCGCCGATGGTTTGGAGGCGGTCCGCACATGGACCCACCCCTGTTATGCGGACCCGACGAGGCGGGTTGCCCGCACGTTTGGCGAGGCTGTAAATCAGCCTGCGCCACTGATGGCCCTGTGGTAGCCCGAGTGTCATGCCCAGGTCCACCACATGAACCATACTTTCTCCCTCAAAGGCTTCCAATATCAAAGAATTAGCCACAAAGTGACCAAACTGGATGTGTGGGCATACTTCATATACAAGGCGTAATGCCTCTTCCTTCCTCTCTGATGCTCCTCCCACTGTTGTTATTGCGGGGGCCACCACACCTACGGCCCCCAGAGGCTGAACCAGTGCCAAGCGGTCTGCGAGGCCCTGGACAAAGCACGAAGCAACGCGCTGGAATGAAGTGCCAAAGACCAGTGCATTTGCCCGGAGCTCAGATAGAAGCGCTGAGGCCTGGGATCTGTCCCGACAGGCAACGGCCTCAGCGCAGGCGATGAGCAATTGCACTAGCCTCATCCCGCGGCCCACACCTTCATCTTCAGTCCCATCTCCCTCAGGCCCCACCATCAATGACGTGGCCTCTTCCATGGCCTCAGCTGCCAGGAACCTCTGATTGTAAGTCCATATGTGGTCCCGGAACTGGAGCCGTGGCAGGCAATTCAACTGTTTGATGCTACCGCAGCCACAGCCACCACTATTGCCACCACCGCTATAGAGACCATCGCTGCTACCGATTGACTCATCGCCGGATATCTCCGATGTCCTCGGCCTCTTATTATGCCTGGTGCCATCTGGATTGGTGGCAAACCAGGTGGGGGAGCTATTCCCCCACATGGGCAGATATGGAAATGGATAGAAAGCAAAGGCTGATAGGCTAAGATCAAGACCACCTACCATCTCATCGGATTCATTCCTCTTCTCCTCTTCGTTGTAGATGTCTTGTTGTATGGAGAGAGTGAAGATGGGGGCCATGGAAGCTACTGCCTGGACTTTCTTTCCTCAAAAAAGATATGCAACAAAGCCCTGAGGAGCCCTAGTTCCATGCACGGTTGAAATTTATGGAACTCGCTTAATTGTCATTTTGTGCGTGATTCCCAAAGAACATCCACAATTTTATTTTTTTTAAATGGAATTTTACAAAAAACTACCTGATTTATATTCCCATACCCTTTCTCAAGACACAGTTTTTTAAAAGCTACTTAATGGATATAATTATCATCCCACCACTGCCTTCGTTGCATTTCTTTAACCACGTTATTGGAAATATATTACTGGACAATGATCACCCTTCAAACTGTTTTTCTTGGTATAGCCATCTGTATCATAGATGAGCCTGATTTTTAAGCCCCATATTAAAATTTTGCTGTGACATCTAATGGTTGGAGTGGACTTCGTATAATCATCACTGTGGGCATTGTGAAAATCAAGAGCGGACCTCACGCTCCTAATTATTTTTGTTTATATGGCCCACCTAATTCACGAGTAACCTTGAATTTTTGGCTGGGACTTAAATTAGAATTACACATATAATCGTTGGAGTGGATTTAACATATACATCACAACAGCCTCTGCCAAAAACCGAGTCTAGCTTCCCTCTTCAATTCTACAAAAACATTATTAAAAAAAATAAAATGTAAATGGTATACACATGCTCTTGATTTTGATTGGGTCCACTATAATATTTTTATAAGATGGCCCACCAACCATTGTATATTTAGTCAAATATTAGCGTGTAACTCCTTTGGCCACACCAACCGAAATATTTGGGAGACACACCCACCCTCAATTATTACAGGCCTACTGTGAGAATTATGTGAAATCCACTCCACCCATTAGCTTCCACACAAAATCATACCTATACATGATTTATATTGCCCATAGCAATGGAAATAGTTTAGAGGACGAGTGTTATCCTGTACACATTTTGTAATTGTGTAATCTACTCAGTCACAAATGGACTTGATTTTTGGGTTCTTGGCCTAGCATATATATAGGTGACAGGCTTCTTCGTTAGGATGGATTTTACAAAAAAGATCACAATGAGGCCCACTTGAGCCATGCACAGACTCATTCATTGCCGAGATAGTGAAATGATAATTATATCCATTAAGTAGCTCTTTGAAAATCTTTTTAAAAAAGGCATTTGAATGTAAATTCTATATTAGTTAGGTAGTTTTCATAAAATTTTCAAAAAAATTCTAGCAGAGATGCAAGCTCTATGGCTTGTCTCCCTAGAAGCATGCATATAGAAATGCTTAAATGGTCCCATTCATATAATTTTTTAGATTTTGGACTCTTGCTTGTTTCAGTCCTTTTATCCCTTCCCAACTTAGGTGGTCACCCCATTAAATCATGATTATAGTAGTTGGTGATGGCACGTATATTTTGGAGAACCATCACCCGTTCACGTGTGCGAGATCCTGTTCACTGTTCAGCTGGTTCATGCAAGTACATAGAATGTATATTTCTTCCTTTGGATTATTGCAAGTAATATTCACGAAAACGATGAAAATACCCTTTTCTTTTTTTCTTATAGGTTACTTTTTGCCAGCAAGTGGACGCACCATTTATATCCAACCTATCCTGCAGTGTGCCTCCATAAAAAAATATTGGATGCTAGAAAATTGTGCTAATCAAATCATAGGGTGGGCCCCAACTACCAAAAAACGTGGAAATCTAAATGGGGAAGGTCACCTAATGGTTGGATCCACATAATTTTTAAGGTTTCAAATTTTCACGTTCAAGTGATTATGTTGAACGTGTCAGATGACATACACGCACTATGTTAGACTTATGAGATAAGGGGAAAACGGCCAATTTCTTTTAGGACAACGATGCTAATGGACCCAGCAGGGAATCTGCACCGAATCTTTGAAACTGAATAGGAGGTAATTGTACTAATCCAAATTAGAGGGAAGGTATTTATGATTGTGCAGACTAAAAGGGAGGTGTTTATAATTATCCTTATTGTTTATTGCAAAGCGTTGTTTTTTGCTCCAGAATAATGTGTGGCCCACCTTATTAGTTTGACGGCCCAAATTTTGGTATAGTCATTGTCACAGTCACAGCAACTTGATTGAGTGGCCCAGATCATGTCCATACGCGAGTCCACCTCTCACTCTGCTCTATTATTATTTTATAGTTTCCTCTCCAATGCCTCTCTCCTATGCCTATGTTTCTCATCTGTCCTATGTACTAATCTGGCAATTTTGTTAATTTACTTGCCCGGGTATGCTTCCGGGTTCATCTACTTGACGTGTTCCGTGTCTAGAGAAATTCCCTGCTATGAATGGAATTTGTATGCATGGGGACCAGGATTTGAGGTGATCCAGACCATTCAGCTTTTGGCTCCCATCATAGATTTCTTGTGCCCTTAAATCTTATTGAGCCACGTCATCTTATAAGCTGTTCAATGACTTGTTTGTTTGTCATCCCTAATTCTTTCTATAGATGCACAAACAGAGCTTACTGGTGCTGTTTCTAAACATGGTTATTGAAATAAACGAGTTAGATTGATTGTACGTGTACCCAGTGGAGTTAAGGTTGGTGTAGATTGAGTTTCCGTGGAGATATTGATCATATTAGCATTCTCTACTCCTGTCACTTTGTAGTCTCAAGACATGTCAGGCCAGCTGCCAGCTTTTATCAGGCTTAGTTGTGTAGGTGTTTACAGATGCATGATCTATTTCCTAGTTGAGGTCGGTTCCTCTTCAAGTGTCTATCTCTACTAAATTCATGCTAATCCTTCAAGTTATTTAACTGCTTGTAAAAATATAATCAACCGCTTATTCATCATCTGCTTCTGTACTATTCGTTGTGTGGGGCCCTATAAAAATGGATGACCACTCAGAGACGTCCAAATTCATGTGCACCACATGATGGCGAGATCCACCTGATTTTTGGGGCCTCTAATGGTCATCGTCTTGGGCGACCCTTCTTGTCGGGTTGAATGCCATACTCACACCATGGTAGGCCCCACGCGCAATCGTTTGAGACGAAGCTTATCCTGCGGGGACTTGTGGTGGAACCGGCCTCTAATTAATAATTTATTTTGAGCCTTCCAAGGCATACGAGTTTTGCTTTATACGGCTAGCTTAAATGTTATTATATTACCATTTGAAAATGGTAATAACTCATCCTCCCCACATGCAGGCAATGATGTATAACAATCCACACCATCCAAATTACGGGTCCAAATGGAGGCGGATATCTTTAGAATCATGATTATCTTGCAATCCGAATTCCATTCAATTAATCGCTAGCTATCAAATGGATGATTTACAATAGTGAATGGTCCAAATTTCTAAGGGAAAATATCGTATGGTTTATTTATAAGTTTTGTATTATGCTCCATCCACACCTGGGCCAACGCTTTGGTATGTCTGGATTGTGAAACTGAAATGGCAAAATTGACCAATCGTACAGTGCATTAGAGATGGGGATAGATGAAGTAGAACATAAAATTCGTACTTGGTTGGTCCGGCATTGCTATAAACTTGATGCCACATTCTTCCGCATCCTATGCCCTTTAGAGAAGGATCGGGATGGGAAAACTGCATTAGGCGTGTGTAGGATTGAGGACTCAGCCTTATTTATATAATTGTGAGGGTTGAGGAGTTTATAACCCATAAAAACTCCTTCCCTTTAATATCCACACAAATTTAAGATTCCTAATCCAACCAAAATACTGTGCGTGTAAAACAATCGCAGCACACCACCTCTAAATGATTTTAGATTGATCACAATCTTAGTCCGGTCCATTGGTATGCTCGATTACATTATCCAACCCTTAAGAAGATCTAGACTATTGATCAATTAGGCCCACCATATAGAGATTCTTACATTCTCTCACTCGAATCACATTGATCAATGTCAATGATTAACTTTTATCGGTCCACTGGTATGCTCGAATACATTATCCAACCCTTGAGAAGATCTAGACTATTGATCAATTAGGCCCACCATATAGAGATTCTTACATTCTCTCACTCGAATCACATTGATCAATGTCAATGATTAACTTATATATATATATATTTCAAATTATGTTTAAATTTTTGAAGAGAACAACTGAATAGTTAACCAATAAAAGTATTAGAAAATATGGGTAACATTATTACAATCTGGTCTATCAAGACTATTAATATTGTATTGCAATAACTATCATAACATTTAATCTTGGCGAAGTGAGACTAAGCGCAATCACGAATACCATCAGCCTTAATAATATACATCAGGGACTACGAAGTGTGGTATGAGGATACACACTTAATGTGATCATATGTGCATATCCTCAAGAGATATAGGAGCTTTCAAATGTCTTCAACAAGACAAGACTTTAGTTCTGTTTAAAATAAATTGTGCATATATAAAAAGAAATAGAAAATTAAATTTATATTAGAATCATCAAAACTTTATAAATGATATCTCTTCAATATCTATGAAAATAAAACACGCTCAACTCCTACTAATTGAATGTATCTGTGAGATCAATTTGCGCATATATAAAGAGAAACAAAAAAAATTAATTTTATATTAAAATCATCAAATCTTTATAAATGAGATCTCTTCAATGTTTATGAAAATAAAATATAATCAACTCCCACTAATTGAAGACATTTATGGGGTCAATAACTCTCATGAATGTTACATGCTCTTGAAATGGTGTGATAGGGAGCCTTTTAATGAGTAGATCCGTAATCATCTGCTCACTGCCGATGAATTCCACATACATTACAAGATTCTAAACTCTTTCCTTCACAACAAGATACTTTATGTCGATGTGATTCAACCTTGATAAGTGTTTGTTGTTGCTTGAGAAGGAAGTTGTAGTTGAGTTATCACAAAATATTCTCAATGATTTTGGGATATGCTCCAATACCCACAAACTAAAGAAGAAATGTTGTAACCATAGTGCTTGATTTCATGCATCATGACAAGTAATGAACTCAACTTCCATGGTGAATGAGGTTGTCGTTAACTATTTCACGCTATTCCAAGACACAACCCCACTACCATCATGAAGATGTAGTCTGAGGTGGACTTCTTTATATCAACACAACCATCATAATCTATGTCTGAGTATCTAACTATCTCTAAATGATCAAATCTTCTATATATGAGTCTGAAGTCTTCTATCTTTTGCAGGTAGCACAACACCTTCTTTGCAGTTATTCAATGCTGCATTCGTGGATTGAAAAGACACTTACCTAACATTCTAACCGCAAAGATAATATCCTGTCACGTACAAACTTGAGCATACATGATGTTCCCTACTACTGATGTGTACGAAAAATTCTTTTATTGATTTTTTTCTAAATCATTCTTAGGATACTGGAATTGAATGAATTTATCATCCTTTATAATGGGCGATAATTCAAGAGCATATTTTTATATGACATACCTTTCGAGTACCCTATCAATATGGGCCCTCTATAACAAGCTATTTGTCATGGCGTATCTTAATGTTGATGACATAAAAGGCGTCACCAAGATCCTTCACCTCAAATATTTGATATATAAATTTCTTAGTATCGCTCATTATCTTAATGTCACTGCTAGCTAACAAAATGTCATCAATATGCAAAACCAATATGATGAACTTGCTTCTAATGAGTTTGACATAGATACAATCGTTTGCATTGTTTTCTATAAAGCCATACGAGGAAACCACTTCATGAAACTTAAGTATCACTTTCATGATGCTTGTTTCAACCCATAGATGAATTTTTTGAGTTTATAAACCATATGTTTTGAGCCATCAACTGCAAAACTATCAGGTTGTAACATATATACATTCTCATTTATATCTCTATTGAGAATGTAAGACCTATATCCTAGTCCGTACTGTTCTGTTGACTCCAGCGATCATTCTCATTAAAGTCTGGCAATCTGTAACCTATAATCGATGTTTGAGCATGACCCTAAGTTGTATCCTGTAGATTTGAGTCAGCTTAATCTGAGACTTATACCATTGTGACCGCATCATTGTCTCGGTTTCAATTCCGTGTCTTGCATACCGATCCGATACCCCGACAGGGAGATGTTGCAATCCCAAGAGAATCTCTACATCATGTCCTATCAATCAATCATTCACCTCGTGTCAAGTACAAGAGCAACCCATGCTTTCTTTCTCCACAAGTCAAGCAAACCCCGAAAGTCAACAAGTCTCTCACCTCACCCATCACTCAACTCACATCCATCACCCATCACTCTCTCTCCCTTACAACACTCTTTCTTTCATTTCACAAACACATTTCTAAGCAACAAAAAAATACACGTCCTAGCTCTTCCAAGGTGATAAAGTGCATGTGTGTGGCCCACTTCCCACTCCCAAAATCCTTCATTCTAGCCATTCAACTCTCATCACCTTCCATCAAAGTGAAGCATAAAGTGATCGGCATTCCATCGGACCAAGAAGATTGAACGGTGGGTACTTTATAGGTTAGATTTTTCATCTTTTAATGATGGGCCAAGTGAGGCCTACCGATTAATGGTATGGATCTCACTTTGGCCCCTAGATGTAGTCGATGGCCCACCTTGATTTTAATGATCATTCCATGATGGGGCCATTCTTCATGGACCCCATCATGATATTTATTTTTCTTACATGAAAAGAGGTCATCTAGACCGTCCATTTTGGGTGGAGAAGGAATCTCCACCGTTGATCTTTGATTTAGTGGGCTCACATGTATTGGGACCCACTTGATGTATGATTGAATGCAAGAGAGGGCTTATAGTGGCGGAGCCCTCCATCACATGTGTCCCTTTCTCTCTCTCTCCCTCCCTTTTTCATTTATTTTTGTGGTGTGATGATGTGGCCGTGTGGCCCACCTAGATGAACCCCATCTTGATGTATGTATTACCTACGCCACCCAACCATTTTTTTTTAGTGTGGCCCATGTCTATAAGTGGGGCCCACCTTAAATGTATGTGTTATGCCCAAACTGTCCAGTGTCCAAGGACGCTAGACGTGAACTGGAAAAAGAAATATTAGCTTGATTCATAAGCCTTGGAGAGGGTTGTCCATGTAGGCCCCACCTTGATGAATGGATTTAATCCGCACCGTTCATTCCATTCCTGTAACATCCCGAAAATCAGGGGTCGAGGATAAACTCCACTCTCGAGTTCCAGAATATCACTTATGTAATATTTTCAATGATGAATGAATGTCGGCTGTAATAGTGCATAAAACATGAAGTGGATTAAGCCAAAACAACATATCATACTCCAGAGATAGTTAAATTAGCAAGCAGAAGAATGTGATAGATATATAAAATATTTGAACTGTTGTAAGTCTCCAGAGTGTGAACATGTTACCAGGTTAAACATATATATGTATACTCCAAAAATGATAAAAAAGAATATACATGAGTGCTCCAAAAATATAAAATGACAAGTGTCATGGAATCTAATCAACCTCCCTGTAATCCCGTCGATCAGAACACGGAGGAGAAATCCTCCTCATCATCATACAAGTCCGGCTCCACTTCACAAGCAGCGCCATCATCTAAAACTAAAACAGGGACTGGTTGGTGTGTACAACACCATCCCGTAACGTGGGAGTGAGTGGCTAACTCAGTGGAATCATAGAGCAAAGGTTAACATGTTATCAAATCAATCAAGCGATAATGATAAAGCAAGCAAATCAAACATTCCTAAATACTGTAATTAATGTAAGAATGAAATGACATGATTGATGCCCTCGCCAACATACTCCCTCATGCGACATCATCTTACGTCCGCGACATGCTTTCTTCCCTTAGTGCTCCACATCTTCCAGGCACATGCAGTGCAATATGAATATGATTACCAAGTTGTTATTAGTCCTTTTCATACAGCAAGATTGGAAAACTAGGGTACTTCCCTTATATCATTCCTAACAAGGATCCTGTCTAGGGTCGTCACTCCTAGTAGTCTCATACGATGATATGGTTCTAGGTCACTGCAAGGGCTGCCAGGGCTGTTGCACGCACTCGTTGCTCCGCTCCCCCATCACCTTATCAATACAGGCCTAGTTGTACTCTTGTTGCTACGGAAGGGTCGTCGCCTCACGTAGACTCAGAGTACGCTCGAGGTCACTACAAAGGGCTGTCAGGGCTGTTGCACGCACTCGTTGCACCGCTCCCCCATCACCTTATCAACGTAGGCCAACAGCTCGAATATAGTGGCTCATACCACCATAATCGGCACACGAGTCTGGGTTGCTCACTGGTCACTACGGGGAGGCTAGTGGCCCCAGCGTAGGCCGTAGCTCGACCATGGTGTCCCATACCACCATGCCCAGCTCATGAGTCTTAATGGATCAAGGTACCATGGTTATCAGGGTTATCACTGGTAAGTTCAGTACCCTAGGTTCAAGTAGTTATGACCAATATAAGGTGAACATACAATGGTCAGTCGGGTTACTTGCCGAGCTCGATTAGTACGAGCGCACCTCAAGCTGAACGACATGAAGTGCATAAACACCTCGTGTGGCCTAACCACTGCCGTTAACCAAAGCACGACTCGAATTTGTCGACGCGTCCTTCGTGGCGAAAGAATCCAACCACGAATTCAAATCTGTTACCGACTGCCTGGACTAGAGTATAGCCCCAAACACATGTAATCTGAATCAGTACTCATATGAGATAGATATAATTGAAATAACAAGTAATTCAAGCATGTTAGCAACATGTTATAAGATACAACATAAGCAATTTAACCATATACAAACATTTCATATATATATATATATATATATATATATATATATATATATATATATATATATATATATATATATATATATATATATATAAGGTAATCAATTCAAATATAACAAACATGGAGGAAATCATATACATCATCAAAACAGTTGAGAATCCCATCTCAACGCTAATCTACAATTCCATTTACTCAATACTTACTTATACAAACACTTGGTCTACACACATTAACCTACATAGCATATGTTGGCGAAAACGTGTATTTGGGCGAATCTCTTTGCCAAACAGATCATACACGCATATCTAACATAGGTACACGGCAAATACTCATGGAAATCATATCTGCAAAATTCATACGTATACAGTATTTCTTATAAATACCTAAAATACCCTAAATCTCATATTCTTCGTACGTATTCGAAATGAAAAACGGACAGCATGTTCTACATGTCAAACAACATCCTTGTCAATAATCTACCATTAAATAGCATTGAAAGATTTGAAAAATGGTAACCTAGGCATCTAAAATCCACACCTTACGCCATAGAATCGCAACGAACTCGACAGAGACTCTAAGTCTTTGTCTACGGCACAAAGGTGACCTGTAGCAAGAAATAGATTTCCTATTTCATCACCTATGCTATTCAAACCTCTAGAACTGATTAGGGTTAGATTTTCTTACCTAAGAACGGAGCTGAAATCGTCAGGAAAAACGATACAGATGTGATAGTTGAGTACATGGGATGGCAGGGAAGAAGCCCTGGATCGAACACGAACTCTCTCTCACACTTTCTCTCTCTTTTCTCTCTCTCACTCTCTAGGGTTTGGGAAATTCGTATGGGTTAGAAAGCTAAGGGTTTAAGGCCCTTTTATAAGCCCAAACATAACGAAAATGGACTCCAAGTCAAGGTAGACTTAAGTTATAACCAAAGTGGGTCTGTTTCGATCCAACGGAGTATTTCTGGAGGTCCTGTTACTAAATGCGGTCGGACTTAAGCTCTCTAACATCGGATCTAGGTCAAGCTAAGTTTTCGTTCCGGTCAGGTTTCCAGATCGACCGTGGCGGACCAGTTTCAGTTCAGCGGTTACGGGAACTCGATCAGAGCTACAAGTACTATGACATGTAAGGGCCACCTATCCTGATCCGAGGGTGAAATTTAGTCAAATTCTAACGGTTAGAACGCTTAAAAATAACGCACAAGTGAACCGTGCCAGATTTCATAAAAATATAATTAATTTTCTAAAAATCTTCATTTTCCTACCCTCTTTACTCTGGGCTCAATAAAATAGTCTTAGGACATCGTTTGGGCTTGATCTTCTAGGTGATTGACAAGTCCAACTAGGCGGTCGTAATGGTCTAAGTTCATAGCTATCGGACTCTCGATGCGTGGTCTAGAACTAATACAAAGTTATAAAGCATTCCCGGGAGCAACTGAGTTTAGAGTTGGATCCTAGATTTCAGGGTAATATAGCGTCAACTATTCTATAGATTTTGGGTCTTACAAGTCATATTTAAAGTGGTTGGTGCTAATTTTGTAGGAAATCTAGTGTAGCACTAGCTAATACACGTTAAATTTTTTAAAAAATAGGTTCTAAATGATTTCTTTGTCTTTGGAATTGGGTTCTGAGAGGTTACTAAGGTATTATGGTTGACCCATTGCCTAAGGACGTCTAACTCCAGATTGATAAAAATTCAGGGTGTTACAATTCCCCAACTCATTTTAGACGTTGAGCTAAAAAAATGAACCCAATCTGATCTGGTGGGCCATAGTATAGAAAACAGTATTGTTACCATTGAAATCCACTTCGACGTTTCTATACGCCAAAACATACTGCATATTGGGCTTGATTGGTCTATCTTAAGCCATGAAATGCAATGGCTGGAGTGGATCTTCCTGATGCGAGTCCCACCTAGAAATCCTCACGAAAACTCATTTTTCATATATATATATATATATATATATATATATATATATATATATATATATATATATATATATATATATATATATATGTCACGCCCCAAATCCGGAAATCGGATTCATAGGAATCCCGATTACCGAATCCAGCGCCGACAGCCTCCGTAGTACCCCATTCTCGGCTCCTAGCATTTATATGCCAGATTCCGAGCCTGGGATCCTACAAGGAGGATTTTTTTTTTTGAAATGTACATTTAACTAGTAATAAGCATAACCACAAGATTACCCAATTCACAACGGCAGCATCGTCATCACATATCCACTAATATAATCATTTGAATATAATACTGAAAGGAAAATACATAAATAGAGAATCAAGCTCCAGAAGATCACCGCACGCTCCAAGCTCAACACTGCTGCAGCCTAACATCACCTGCATGCATCTATCATGCATAAGCTTATAGAAAGCTTAGAGGGTGGTGTAAGTGTGTGCACAAGGTAAGTGCCAAGTATTCAATACAATGTCATAATCATACAATACCGGAAAACTAGTAATCCATAAACTATACAATGTCTGAATAAGAAGAAACACTGACAAGAGTAGGAATTATCAGAGTAAGTAGAAATACTGACATGATATAACTCACATGATAACAGAGTAAGCGAAAGTATGGACAAGTCTATGAGTCAATCAATATCAGAATACGTGATATAGAATAGCTATGCGATAAGGAGTCATAAAGAGCCAAATATCAAATGCCGAGGATGCAATGCAATATACAAATCCTGCTAAATCTATTTATGCCATATAAGTGCAGAAATAGCAACCCAAGATGCCATATGCCTGCAGATGTAATGTAATATGCGATGCGAATGAAATAACCATGTTGGAGTGTGAAGTCGGGATGATAGTACGTAGTATCGTAGGCTATGGGGTCCACCACAAGGGACTTCTATCCAAACCAGTCTCATACCTAAATTTGGATAGTCAGACTCATCGTGGTAACTCTTGATCTTAGGTTAGTCGTGTGCCCAACCGAAATTCTTGCCATAATGAAGGTACATAATAATTAGTTGCACACCACCAGCCCGAGTGGATAGTGAATGAATGAATGAATGAATGAGCATGCAACTCCTATTCAATAAGTCCACATATCAGTACGGTTCCTCTCTGAGAAATCACTGGGGTCTATTACACTCCATACCAGATTGCCGTCCTATCGCGCGCAACAAGGTGAGTGAAAGAGACCTCACTATCCTCCTGCCAATATCAGGCCCGGATCGTCAATAGCGGACCCATTCCTCAAGCTGGTTAGACTCAGCCTAGCATTGCCCCCTCCTCTCGGGCAGGTAAGGCCACACCCCCTTCCAACCGACCATGACACAGTGGAGAGCGCAGCCATCTGGTAATCGACACTCGGAGCTCACCTACCCACTCGGTCTACACGTTGGAGCAACCTCTGAAACCAAGAGGGTTTAGGGACTTTCACCCAGGGATATCTATAACACTCCATGTATAACAGATTTTTGGTATCCCATTTGGCCATCCACGAAGTGCCTGTGGAGGCTACGACCCTGATGTCGCTAGGGCGTACAGTACCACACAATGCAATGCAAAATGCATGAGTCATGCAATCCAGTCATGCATCTATCCAGCACATACCGTGTGCTCATGTGAGACGATCTCCGCCTATCAGGGAGTCTTATAATAACATGTCCAATGACGTATGCGATGGTCAACCACATCTCATAACAAGCATGCAGATGATGCGTATGAGCATGTATCATGATGCGATGCAGTCACATACTCATAATCGTTATCAATAACAGGCATTGACAATCAACATCGACGACGTGGACATTTAACCAACATTGTCCCCCAAGGAACGGCCCTCACAGATCCAAACATATAATGGGCCAACGGCCTCACATAAGGGCCTAATATACAACACAATGGGCCTTACTCAAGGATTACATGTACACAATAGGTGGACCCTGCTCATGGGCCTAACATACATCACAATGGGCTCCTTTGCCTGACCCCAAATGAATCACAATTGGCCTCATCACCTAGGCCTCACATTGAGCCTTAGACACGGGCTGAATACACATCACGTCGGGCCTCAAATATGGGTCGCATGTACATCACATTGGGCCCCTACAATCAAAATCAGCAATCGGCCACGACAAATTAAGATCGGTAATCGGCCTCGATCAATAATCGTCAATTGGCCACGATAATCGGCCTCGATCGCTAATCGGTAATCGGTCATGATAATCTGCTTCGATCGCTAATCGGCAATCGGTCATGATAAACGGCCTCGATCGCTAATCGGAAATCGACACGACAATCAGAATCGGTCAATGATCAGAATCGGCAAATCAATCACGACAATTAGAATCGATAATCGGTTGTGGTAATCAGAATCAGCAAATTGGTCACGTTAATCGTACCGGTAATCAGCAGATAAACAAAATGGGGTCCATAGATGATCAGTCGATCAATTATAGTATAAAGATAGCACTCGGCCTTGGTTATATCAAATCCGATAACACGGAGCCATCCGTCTATGGTGAATGAGGCCTACTTATTTGGGTTAACCTACTGAGGGAATGATGAGAATGGGCCTAACAAGACCTAAGGGAAGGTCACAATGTGGACATCCAACCATCATTGCCCATCAACGTGGTCATTCAACTAATATTGCCCATCAACATGGTCATTCAACCAACATTGCTCCCAAGGAGTGGCCCACATAGGGCCAAACATATAATGGGCCCACGACCTCATACAAGGGTTTAATATACATCACAATGGGTCGAATACATGGGCCTAATATATATCACCATGGGCCATGACCCATGATTCTCAGATACATCATAAAGGGCTACGACCCATGAACCTCAATATAAATCAAATGGACCGCATTAATGGGTCTCATATACATCTAATGGGCCACGACCTAGGCCTCAAATACATCTCAATGGGTTGGGCCCTACTCATTCCAAATGGGCCCATCAATGGACAATTTAGATAAAACACGTACATCACGTGGGGGCCACATGAATGGACGGTGTGAATAATACATTACAAGGTGGGCCCTATCACATGGGCCTTAGAATACAAGGCAAGTGGGCCCTATCACATGGGCCAAAATACAATAGGTGGGTCCCACACATGGGCCAAAAATACATCATGATGAGCCTCATAGTTAGGCCGCACCAATGGGCCTCAAGTGGGCTACATCAATGGGTGTCAAGTTGGCTTGGACCACACTAAAAATCATTTCAATGGTTGTAGGGGTAACATGAGTATAACTGTACACCGTCATTCCATGGGGCACATAGCCCACTAATAATAATCGGCCCTGTCCAAACATTATCCAGGTAAATCAGCACCATTCAAACACTTCCCATGTAAATCAGCACCATTCACACATGTCCAGCACTATCCAAACATTGTCCAGCACTATCTGAACAGTGAGGATATTAAATAAATAAATCAAAGTGAACCACACGTCCATCCAAATGGATAGACGGTGCGAATACAACAAACGCATCATGTAAGGCCACATACATCACGGTCGGCTCCAATCAGCACCGTCCAAATGGACGGTGTGAATATAGACACGCACATCTCAGTACACCCCACACCACATAAAGTAGATGGACGACATTGATGAAACACAAATCAAGGTGGGGTACATGGCCGAACGGCCTGGATGAACACATACCTCATGGTGGTTCCCACAAAACTGGATGAATGACGTGGGTATACAACACATATATCTGGTGGTCCCCACGGATCTAGCTGACGTTAACTATAATAGTAATATAGCTAGTGGGGCCCTTCCATGGACAGTTTAGATGTAACACATAACTCACGTGGGCCCCACGACTTTCTAATGTCGATACAACAGCCATATAGCTGGAGTGGCCTGCTAGCCCACCATCCAAATGGACGGTTTAGATACACACAAACCTCGTGATTAGGACCACTAATCTACCGCCCACCATAGCGTTTATCTTACATCCAATCCGTTGATACGGTCATAGAGACCCGTATGAAAAGGAAAAAAATAAATTTCATTATGATCCGGAACTTTTGTGACACCCAAAAGGGGTTTCAATGGTAGACGTTCAACGCCATTGTTTCCTATGACGTGGGCCATCTGAGCAATGTATACGGTCGATTTTTGAAGGGATCATATGTCTAAGGGGCCCCATCAAAATGCACGGTGTGGATGATCGAAACATATCATGGTGGGGCCCATGTCTGGGACCCGTGGTCCCTGGCCGCTCGTCAAAACGCAGGACATTACTGCGTCCTTTCACGGTCAGCTGTTGTTGCGCCCTCTCTCTCTTGTAAATTTTATTATTATTATTTTTTTATGAAACAGAGTTTTTCTGCTGTTCTTCCCATGTAGGGCCTGCATCAGGTAAATCCAACCCAACCACTGGATTTAAGAACTCAAGATGGACCAAACAAGTCCAATATGCGATGTGTCTTGGCAGGGAAAAACGTAAAGGTGGATTTCAACGGTAACAACTATTATTTTCAACTCTATGGCCCACCAGAGTATCAGATTTTCTTCCTATTTTGGCTCAACGCCTAAAATAATTTGGGGATTGGATTGGACGGCGTGGATTTAATAAATGGATCAAGGTAGGGCCTGTATGAGTGGCCCACCTAAAAACCTCTTCTTCTTCTTTCTTTTAAACGTTAGTACACCCACCGTCAACTCACACTTTACTGTGAAGCCCATCCAGCTTCCAGGGACGTTGGACGGCTGCATATAACACATTTTAGGTGGGCCCCACCCATAGACGTGCTACTAGGGTGGGCCATCAAATGTTTGGATGGTGTGCATAAGACACACATCAAGGTGAGGTCCGTTTGATGAATGATTTGGACACCTCACAACTCATTAAGTGGGCCACACAATCACATCTTCACCCACAAAATAAATGAAAAAGAGAGGGAGAGAGAGAGAGAGAGAAGTACCCACCTCAAGATCTCTTCTTCCTCCTTCCGCCAATGCGATCGATGGACTTCAACGGTTGAGATCAGACTTGAACGGTGGAAATGGAAGGTAGGAAGGTGGGCCACATTAGTTTCTCTCCCATGGAAGCCATGGATGGTTGCTTGGAGAGAATGAGGGAGAGGGAGGTGAGAGGTAGAGTGATGTATGGAGAGGGATGGGTGTGATGGGTGAGAGTGATGTATATACTTAACTAGGTATAGGTTGTGTTAACTTGTGTGAGAGAGGGTTATGGGTTGTGATGGGAGGTATACTTGACATTGACTGATGGATGGGATTGATTGATGTGATATTTCGTAGAGATTCCCTCGATACTCGCAACGCGCGACGTTTTCTTCAAACTGAAGGCGAGCCCACATCTCCTGGCCTGGGTACCGCCTCAGAGCGCGAGACACGGCATCGCAGTGACGCCGCGATCGCACTAGTACAAGTCTCAGGTCGAGCCGACTCTAATATATGAGACACGACTCGTGATCGCGCGTAAACGCCGATAATTGATCGTGGGTCACAGAAATTTGACTGGAAGGATCGCGGGAGTTGGCGAAATAGTACGGACTAGGATACGGGTCTTACAATATATATATATATATATATATATATATATATATATATATATATATATATATATATCTGCAATAGAATGCTGCTGCGGTTGGCGATGGACAGGGGTCCCAGCTATGGGCCCCACCATGATTTGTGTTGATCATCAACTCCATGTATTTGTTGGGTCCCCTTTGGGACAGTGGGTCCTTTAAATATCAGCCATATACAGAGCTCAGGTGGCCCACGCCAAAGGAAATAGTGGATGGTACGTCTGCCCTTGAAACCCTTTTGGGTTGTCACAGAGGCTCTAAATTATTATGAAATTTGTTTTTCTTATTCATCCGGGTTTGTGCGACCTTATCAACAGATTGGATGGAAAACGAACGTTATTGTGGGTCCCACAATGATGTATGTGTTTTATTCACACCGTCCAGGTGGACAGTGGAACCCACAATGATGTATGTGTTTTATTCACACCATCCACAGTGTGGGATGATGGTACCCACCATGGTTTATGTGTTTTATCCACACCATACATCCTTATGGTACCCACTATGATGCATGTGTTGTATCCATACGTCCAATAATTTTGAAAGCTTATTTTAGGGCTTGAGACTAAAAATTAAGACAGATGTAGGATTAGGTGGATCATACTATAGAAAACAGTGGGTTTGACCGTCCACCATTAAAACCCCTTTTAGGTCAGTATGACCTTATGATCAGATTGGATGAGAAATAAATGTTATCGTGGGCCTTGAGAATTTTAATGGTGGAAATCATTGTCACCACTTATCTTTGGGTATGGCCCATTTAATATGCATGGGGCCTAATTGGTGTGGCCCATTTGATATACATATGGCACATGTGACGTGGCCCATTTTCCATATGAGGGTCTATTGTGATGTATTCAAAGGCCCATGGGATATGGCCCATTGCAATGTACATAAGGCCCATTGATGTGGCCCATTTGATGTATCTGAGGCCCATAGGTTGAGGCCCAAAGATATGTATATAGGTCCATTGCAATGTATGATTTCATCATGGCATATATAATGATGTTTATGGTGGGCCGTGTATAATGCCCTGAAAATTGGGGGTAGAGCAGAAGCTCAGCTCCCGAGTTCCAAAACATCACTTATACAACATACATAATGATGATTGAATGTTATTCGTATTACTACATTAAACATGAGTAGGATTACACTAAAACAACATATCATACTCCAAAATTAATGTAATTTGGCAAGCGGAAGACTGAAATAAATGTATTTAATTATGAAAACGTTTCACAAATTTTGGAGTATGTGTATGGAACCGGGCTAAATGTATACATGTATTGTTTCTAACCATATAAAATATAAGAAGTAAATGTGTTCAACTAAACAAGTATCCTTGTAATCCCTACACATCCGTATGAGATCTACATAGATCCACCCGATAGATGAACGTAGGAAAACTCTTCCTCCTCGTCTTTGAAGCTCAACACTGTAGTATAGACCTTGCCATTACCTACATATACAACAAAGTCTAGGTGGTGTTTTAAAAACACTGCCATAGGTGATAATGAGTAGCTAATTCAGTGGAACTATAAATCAAAGGTTAACATGTTATCAATTCAGTCAAGAAGTAATGATAAAGCAGTACAAAATCAAGTCCTAAGTATTCTTGTTAATGTAGGAATGATATGCTATAATGATGTATGCCCTTGCTTACATTCCCTGAGTGACATCATCTCATGATTGCGGCATGCACCCCTTCCTTTATGCACTTCCTCGTCAAAGCATCGTGTAATGCGATGCATGGTCGTGTTCGTCAAGTTCTTAATTAAGCATATTCATATAACATGTTTGGGAAGCTAAGGTACCTTCCTTTATATCATTGACCCAAACATTGATCCATTTAGGGTCATCAATCCTAATTAGTCACATACGATAGGTAAGTTCATGAGTTTATCTTATAGGTTGCTACGAGAGGCTTATAACCTCAGCATAATCTTAATTTACACTCAAGGTTACTATGAGAAGCTCGTCACCTGATCGCAGGCCTATTTTATAATTAAGGTCACTACGGTAAGGCTCGTCACCTTAGCCTAGTCTTAGTGTATACTCGAGGTCACTGCGGGAAAGGCTCGCCACCTTATCACAGGCCGACAGCTCGAATACAATGTCCTATACCACCGTATTTGGCTCACGAGTTTATGTTGCTCACTGGTCACTATAGGGAGGCTCATCACCCCAGTGTAGGCAGATAGCTCGACCACGAAATCCCGTACTACCATGCTAGGTTCATGAGTCTTAGTGGATCGAGGTACCAAGGTTAAACGGGCTTTTAACTGGTAAGTTTGGTACCTTAAGTTCAAGCAGTAGCGTCCATACATGGTGAACATACATTGGGTCAATCGGGTTATTTGACAAGCTCGACTGGTATGAGAATATATTGAATTAATCAACATGGAGTGCATATGCACTCCTCGTGGCCTAGCCATTGCCGATAATCAACGTACGATTCGGATTCCTTGAACGTATCCATCGTGGCTAAAACAGTTCGGCCACCGATCATAAACTATTATCGATTGCCTGGACTACATTGTAGTCCCAATCACACTTTGAATGTAATAGGCATTTATATGTGCTAGTCAAAATAACATGTAGTAACCAATTCAAATATAAATCTCATATAAGCATTTTAACGAACACATAGAGTACATGTTATCATACATAGGCATTCATCCATAAATCACGTACTAACAAGATAAATTACATAACAGAAACTG
This sequence comes from Magnolia kwangsiensis, assembly GCA_037074715.1. Taxonomy (NCBI): domain Eukaryota; kingdom Viridiplantae; phylum Streptophyta; class Magnoliopsida; order Magnoliales; family Magnoliaceae; genus Magnolia; species Magnolia kwangsiensis. Next base: position 104,560,302 of record CM073574.1, read on the forward strand.
TAACTATAGACGTGATAATTAAGAATTCCTATCTCGTTGGCCTCATTAAATATATTTCAGCAAATATTTACTCATTCAAGCATTTTATCAAATACTTAGACTACAAATTACTAAATACATAGACTAGATTAGTTACGACATGAACTATAGAAATTTCCTACACAACGTGGGTTATAAAGCATATAAGAAACATGGATGTTAGATTAAAAATCATAACAAGTACAAATCAGGATTTCAAACTCATTCAAATATTTTATCAAACACTTAGGCTACCCTTTACCCAATATATGAACTAGGTTAGTTACGACATATATTATAGTAAATCATCACACATAGTGATCATAATACCGATGACAACCATGAATCCTATGTTTACAGTCATGATGAACACAAATCACAATTTCATATTCATTCAATCATTTCAACAAACACATGGAATACATCTTTGTATTCAACATAGTTCATATATATATAATATATACAAAGCATCGTAACTAGGATCATATGGTAGCAATCAACTCAGACATAAATCATTAGCTGACATTAAAAGCCTTGAAAACTATAACTTAAATGTTTATAGTCCGCACCTTTCATCGGTAAACCCGTACCGAGTTCAGTTTGAACACTACGTCATTATCTATGCCACAATGGCTACCTTAATCACGAAATATGTTAGCTATTTCGCCCATCTGCCTATTTGGATACTGAAAACAGATTAGGGTTAGGTTTTCTTACCTAAATCAGAATCAAACAAGTTGTGTAGCATAAGAGAGAGGTGTATCGGCACGTGGTGTGGTGGGAGAAGATCTCGACAATGATCTCCAAGAATCCCTCTTCCTTCCTTCCTATTTTCTCTCATTCTCTCTCTCTCTCTCTCTCTCTCTCTCTCTCTCTCTCTCTCTCTCTCTCTCTCTCTCTCCCCCCTTAGGGTTTTGAGTAAATTCGTATTTGAGAGAGGTGGGGTGAGATAAGGGCTTTATATAGGCCCAGAATTGGTGTAAATGGCCTCAGGACCATGGTATACCTAGGATATAGCTAAAAGTCGGCTGTTTCGAGCCAACGGAGATCATCTGGAGGCTCATTTCCTACATACAGTCGGGGAAAAGTTTTCTGATATTGGTTCTATGCCAGGTTAAGATCTTGATCCGATCAGATCAGTGGATCGACCGTGAAGGACCAGTTATAGTTCAACGGTCACCGGTACTTGATCAGGGCCACAAGTACACTTACATGTGTTGAAAATTTTTTCTAATCTGAGGGTGTAATTGGGTCAGAATATGACGGTCTGAATCCTTAAAATTGGCCTGCAAGCGAACGACTCAATTCACTTACATTTCAGTTCATTTCCTAAAGATATTCTCGTTTCTCACACACTTCGCTCCGGGCTTAAGTTGTGCATTTTTAGACACTATCTGGATTTAATTTTTGAGATGATTATCAAGCCCAATAAGGCAATCATAACCGTATAGTTTCACGGTCATGGGACTTTCGACGGGCGATCCAGGTCCGATACGAAGTTTCAATGTGCTCCCGAGAGCAACTGAGTTTTAAGTTTACTCGTATGTTTTTAAGAAATGTTGAGTTAGTAATTTTAAAGATTTTGAGTCTTATAGTTTGTATATAAAGTAGTTTAAGCTAATTCTATTGATTATTCAGTTTAGTACTTAACTAAATTATGCCCTAATTACGATAAAATAAAGTCCTAGGGTAGTTCTATGTCCCTTTCTGGCACTTTTAATTAGTATATTATTTTAATTATTTTTTAATAGTTCGTCATTAATTCTACTTCATCTCTACCAAATTTCATTAGATTTTGTATCGTAGAAAAATTCTAAAAATTCTAGAAGTACCAGCTATCCAAACTAATAATTTTCAGACAGTTGTCCCAATGATATATATTTAAAAATATTATAATTTTTACTTATTTTTATATAAAACTAGATTTATCAAGCTTCAATCTAGTTTTTGAATCACCTAAATCGGAGTTATATTGAGGGAGGTATGACTTTTTGAAGTCAATCTGAAAATTGTAGAACATGTGGTAGAAAACGGGCCACTCGGCCAGCTGGACGGCGAGGCCTTGCCGTTTTGGTGATGCCATCACTCGCTCGCTGTCCTGTCTGGTGATGATTTTACCATGCAATTTTTGAAATGAGCATATCTTGCAAACCGGAATGTGTTATTCTACATGTAATATATGATTTTGGGATATCTCTATCCAGATAACCTATTTATTGCATGAGATTCCAAAATTTTGATGGTCAAAAATGTATTTTATTTATTTATTTACTATTTATAGTAATGTTTAGTTTAAGTATTATTTTTCATCATCTAAACTTTAGGATTTGTGTCTAATATGAAAGTACTTAGAAACATTTGAAAAATAAGGTGGTGAAAGGTGAGATTTTGAAGAAAATAGGTTAAAAAGGAATTTTAAACTTTGGGATTGAGTTCTGAGAAGTTAATAGGGTGTTAGGATCGACCCATTGCCTAAGGACGTCTAACTCCAGGTTGGTAAAAATCCAGGGCGTTACAATCTACCCCCCTTAAAAATAATTTCGTTCTTAAAATTGGCTAAGGGTAATAAGTAAAGATTTTATTATTTAATTTTTCTAAATTTTATTGATTTTAAATTTATATGCATGGCAGGGTGTACACTATTTATGGTAGCTTGGCTCATTTTAGTCTACCCTCCTTAAAACTGCTTCGCCCTGAAATTGGCTGAAGCTCCCATTGGGTCCGTATTCAACAAACACATTGTAAATACACTAACCTTGGCTATTGAAATTCAGCTCGTACCCATTGTTAGGCCTATTCTTTAATATGAATTCATTTAACACTTGAACCCTAATTGCTTTCCTTCAATGACTTCATTATTGACATGCTAAGAAGGTTTCAGATCCTATTTAGTGACCTATCCCTATGCACAACCTGGATCAATTTCCTTCAATCTTGGGCCAGTGGGACAGGGGCCCACCACCCTTCCACTACGCCACTCTGATCGAATGGATGTATAGACTGACTTAACTATATTAGGCTCATAATGTTCTACCCCCCTTAAAAATTACTTCTACTCTCAAGGCTCAAGAATCTATGTTCTAATCCGTATATTGGCATAAGGTATAATTTAGGACCTATACTTGGCATGAAATGGGAAATGATCTCTCAATACATTAATCTTCCTTTCATCGATGATGTGTATTATGACACTGGTACCTATGGTTATAGAAAGGCGCTAAAAATGATGGGTGTTGTGGCTGATTCCAGGGACGGGTGTGAGTTTATGTCGAGATGCCTAATTCTACTAAAGGACTTTTGCCACAGTCTTGACTTACCTCCTTTAATCATGTCCAGCTTAATACTATAAGATAATTTATACATTATTAGTACATAAGGAATTTGGACAAAATAGATTAACGGGCAAACTATCTTTCTAAGTTCATATGCACAATATGTATGTCAGAATGGTCTGTGATTCGGGACCTAATTCGTAATTGTTTGTTGCCCACTTGAGACATTTCTTGGGCCTAAAAAGAAAAATCTCTAATGGCCATATATTCTTAACACTTCTCAAAGACGAATAATAAACTTTTGGTTGTAAGTGGTCGAGCCAACACGGAAGGAACGTTGTGTAGTGGGTCTGAGACGGATACATAGACCTTCTGCTTAACTAGGAAAGAAAATTTGTCGTATCAGTTCTTAATCCTATTTGATCTTGATCTTCTGCTTGATTAGAGCATTGAGTTCAGTGGTAACTACCAGGATTGAAAATTCGATTCAAACAGTGAATACTTCGCTTATATATAGTTTCTCTACTTCGTGTTCTTGATTGTAACAAGTCTTTAGGAAGACAATTCTAAGGAGTGTATTGATTTGACCTAACATTAAATCTAAGGGATATATAAGTTTTCTCTAAGCGTGAATAGTTTCTAATCAAAACAAGCTTCCTAAGAGTTATTAAAGAAGCCTATAAGTATTAAGGGGATTCAACAAAAGAATGAGGTCTCATTCTAACCTAATCAAGACAACTAATTAAGTATATATTTTAATTATCTTAGCATAATTAGTCTTTTACATTCCTTAATATAACCTGTATCTTAGTCTTAACTTGAGAGTAGCTATACTCCAATAGTTATGATCCAAAGTCTACGCTCATACGCTAGATGATTTCATATCATTTCTAATACAAGGAATTGTTTTATCACTTAAGGTCAAAGGTTGTCTGATTGGAATTAAGTTGCCTGAACTTGAATTTAACTGCACTCGAGCACTTCACACATGACCATACCAGCTAAGGAGGTCCTGTGGTTCATGTTATTAAATTATTAGATTTTCTAAACTGTCAAATTTTTCAAAATGTAGGCATACCGACTCTAGGTCTAAAACTCTAAATATCCTACCATTTGATGGTCATTGTGGTTTGTATAATCCTTATTCCCAAGGTCCTAGCTCTCATTACTCCACTCTAAATTTATTGGTTTGGGTCCTTAGCCCATAGGGTCTGTTTTTGTGGTCCAATGTGCCTGTATTCGCATCATTTTGATCCGTTTCAGGTTTGAAAATTTTCAACTAACGACTCAAACCTGTCGACTGATAGCCTAAAGGCGACTAGGTCGATTCACGTGATCGAAGATACGTCATGGACTAAATTACAGTATTCGGTCTCCCTGTCGGCGAAACCTTAGGATCCTAATGTCGTCTCTAAATTCCATCACCCCCTCCTAAATCAGAGTGCGTCATGTTACCATAACCCAGGTCCAGTTTAATCCAAATCATGCTTTGATACCATCTTGTAACGCCCTAAAAATCGGGGGTCGAGTAGAAGCTTAGCTCCCGAGTTTCAACACATCACTTATGCAACATAAATAATGATGATTGAATGTTGTTCGTATTAGTGCATTAAACATGAGTGAGATTATACTAAAATAACATATCATACTCCAGAGTTAATGTAATTTGGTAAGTGGAAGACTGAAATAAATGCATTTAATTATGAAAACGTTTCACAAATTTCAGAATATGAGTATGAAACTAAGCTAAATATATACATGTGTTGTTTCTAACCATAAAAAATATAATAAGTAAACGTGTTCAACTAAATAAGTATATCAATAATCCCTACGCATCGGTGTGAGATATACATAGATTGACCTGATAGATGAACGTAGGAGAACATTTCCTCCTCACCTACGAAGTCCAACACTGTAGTATAGACCTTGCCATTACCTACATCTATAACAGAATCTGCGTGGTGTTTTAAAAATACCACCACAGGTGGGAATGAGTAGCTAATTTAGTGGAACTATATAGCAAAGGTTAACATGTTATCAATTTAGTCAAGTAGTAATGATAAAGCGGTACAACAATAAAGTCCTAAGTATTCTTGTTAATGCAGGAATGATATGTTATAATGATGTATGCCCTCGCCTACACTCCCTCAGCGACATCATATCAAGATCGCGGTATGCACGCCTTCCTCTGTGCACTTTCTCGCCAAAGCACCATGCAATGCGATGCAAGGTCATATTAGCCAAGTTCTTGATTAAGCATATTCATACAGCATGTTTAGGAAGCTAACATACCTTCCTTTATATTATTGACCCAAACATTGTTCCATCTAGGGTCGTCAATCCTAGTTAGTCACATACGATAGGCAAGTTCGCGAGTTTATCTTGTAGGTTGCTACGGGAAGCTCGTCACCTCAGTGTAGTCTTAATTCATACTCAAGGTCACTACAAGAGGCTCGTGACCTGGTCGAAGGTCTATTTTATACTTAAGGTCATTACAACAAGGCTCGTCACCTTAGCGTAGTCCTAGTATATACTCGAGGTCACTGTGGAAAAGACTCGTCACCTTATCGCAGGCCGACAGATAGAATAAAGTGTCTCATACCAATGTATTTGGCTCACGAGTTTAGGTTGCTCACTGGTCGCTACGAGGAGGCTCGTCACCCCAGCGTAGGCCGACAACTCGACCACAGTGTCCCATACCACCATGCCCGGCTCATGAGTCTTAGCGAATCGAGGTACCAAGGTTAAATGGGCTTTTCACTGGAAAGTTTGGTATCTTAGGTTCAAGCAGTAGCGTGTATACATGGTAAACATACATTGGGTCATTGGGTTACTTGACAAGCTCGACTGGTATGAGCGTACGTTGAATTAATCGACATGGAGCGCATATGCACTCCTCGTGGCCTAGCCATTGTCGATAATCAGCGTACGATTCGGATTCCTTGAACGTATCCATCGTGGTTAAAACAGTTCAGCCACTGATCATAAACCATTACCGATTGCCTGTATTACATCGTAGCCCCAATCACACTTCGAATGTAATAGGCATTCATATATGCTAGTCAAAACAACATGTAGTTACCAATTCAAATATAAATCTCATATAAGTATTTTAATGAACACATAGATTACATGTTATCATACATAGGAATTCATCCATAAATCACGTAGTAGCAAGATAAATTACATAACGAAAACTGTAAGTATAGATAAGGTAATAGAGAATTCTTTCAATGGCCCCATTAAATACATTTCGGTAAACATTTACTCATTCAGGCATTTTATCAAACACTTAGACTACACATTACTAAATACATAGACTAGATTAGTTACGACATGAACTATAAAAATTTCCTATACAACGTGGGTTATAAATCATATAATAAACATTGATCTTAGATTAGAAATCATGACAAGAACAAATCAGGATTTCAAACTCATTCAAACATTTTATCAAACACCTAGGCTACCCTTTACCCAATATATGAACTAGGTTAGTTACGACATATATTATAGAAAATCATCACACATAGTGATCATAATACTGATAACAACCATGAATCCTACGTTTACAGTCATGAAGAACACAAATCATAATTTCATATTCATTCGATCATTTCAACAAACACATGGCATGCATCTTTGTATTTAACATAGTTCACATATGTATAATATATACAAAGCATCATAACTAGGATTATATGGTAGCAATCAAGCTAGACATAAATCATTAGCTAACATTGAAAGCCTTAAAAACCATAACCTAAATATTTATAGTCCGCACCTTTCGCCGGTAAACCCGTATCGAGCTCAATTTGAACACTACGTCATTATCTACGATACAACGGCTACCTGAATCAAGAAATAGGTTAGCTATTTCATCGATCTACCTATTTAGATACCTAAAATAGATTAGGGTTAGGTTTTCTTACCTAATTCAAAATCGAAACAAGTTGTATAGTATAAGAGAGAGGCGTATCGACACGTGGTGTGGTGGGAGAAGATCCCGACAACGATCTCCAAGAATCTCTCTTTTCTCTCCTTCTCTCTCTCTCCCTTAGGGTTTTGAGAAAATTCGTATATGAGAGAGGTGGGGTGAGATAAGGGCTTTATATAGGCCCAGAATTGGTGTAAATGGCCCCAGGGCCATGTTATACCTAGGATCTAGCTAAAAGTTGGCTGTTTCGGGCCAACGGGGCTTTTCGGGAGGCTCATTTCATGTACACAGTTGGGAAAAAGTTCCCTGACATTATATTTATGCCAAGTTAAGATATCGGTCTGATGAAATCAGTGGATCGACCGTAAAGGACTAGTTTCAGTTCAATAGTCACCAGTACTCGATCAGTGCTACAAGTACACTGACATGTACTGGAAATTTTTCCTGATTTGAGGGTGTAATTGATTCAGAATCTGATGGTCTGAAACCTTAAAATTGGTTTGTAAGTGAATGACTCAATTTACTTAAGTTTTAATTCATTTCCTAAGGATATTCTCATTTCTCACATACTTCGCTCCGGGCTCAAGTTGTGTATTTTTGGACACTGTCTGGATTTAATTTTTGAGATGGTTGTCAAGCCTAGTAAGGCGGTCATAACCGTATAGTTTCATGATCATCAAACTTTTAACGCGCGGTTCAGGTCTGATATGGAGTTTCAATGTGCTCCCGAGAGCAACCGGGTTTTGAGTTTGCTCCTATGTCTTAATATTGAGTTAGTGATTTTAAAGATTTTGGGTCTTGTAGTTTGTATAGAAAGTGGTTCAACCTAATTCTACTGATTATTTAGTTTAGAACTTAATTAAATTACGCCCTAATTACAACAAAATAAGGTCGTAGGATAGTTCTATGTCCCTTTCTGCCACTTTTAATTAATATATTATTTTAACTATTTTTTTAGTAGTTCGTTATCAAGTCTGCTTCATCTCTACCAAATTTCATTAGATTTCATGTTGTAGAAATACTAAAAATTCTAGAAGCAGCAACTATCCAAACTAATATGAAAGTACTTAGAAAATTTTGAAGAATAAGGTGGTGAAAGGTGAGATTTTAAAGGAAATGAGTTAAAATGGGATTTTAGACTTTGGGATTGAGTTCTGAGAAGTTAATAAGGTATTAGGATCAACCCATTGCCAAAGAACGTCTAAATCCAAGTTGACAAAAATTAGGAGCGTTACTCCATGCCTTAGGAATAATGATGGTTTTACGTCCACATTGTAAGAATAATATTGGTTAAATGTCTGCATTATAACTCTTCCTAGGGCCCATTAATAGGCCCATACTTGTTGTGTGTAGGCCATTTAGGCCCATTTTCATTGTAAGGACAGTTCATCACTTTATAACATGCTTAGTATAGCTCCATGATTCATGCCCATATTCATCATATGCATGCTTGATATGAGAAATGTTTGATCATAGCATAAACCGTTGGGTTGAGATATTTACGGGACTCCTTATGAGATAGAGTGCCCCACATGAGCGTGCAGTACGTGCGAGATTACTGCATGATTTGACGTTGTGACTCATGCATCTCGCATACGTGTGACTTGATCATTGTACGCCCTAACGACATCAAGGTCGTGGCTCCACATGTACATCGTAGATGGCCATATTGAATACTAGAAATACTTGGTTCTAGCACTGTGGGCACTTAGGATGTCCTTGGGTGAAAATCTCAGAACCTTTTTGGTACCAGGAGATGCTCCAACGTCTAAACCGAGTAGATACACGAGCGCTTAAGTGCCGAATACCAGTAGGCCGTATCTCCCACTGTGTCATGGTTGGTTAGAAGGGGGTGTAGCCTTATCTGCCTAAGTGAGGGAGCTATAAGCTAGACTGAGTTTGACTAGCTCGCAAATGAGTCCACTATCGATGAGCCGTGTAGGTATTGGCAGACTACTAGTCAGGCGGATACTGAGGTTTATTCCACTTGCTGGCCTGTGCGGCTAGGGAGGCAGAGTTAGTGTGGAGTGTACTAGACCCCGGTGATATCCTTGAGAGGAACTGTACTAATGTATGTACTTGATGAGTACGGGCATGCTTGCTTTGCATCTTGCATATGACATTTGGCTACGTAGGCCTCGCATCGCATGCCCTTGGTATGGCTGATAGCATTCATGCCTTGCATCACATAGCTTTGGTACAGCTGATAGCATTCATGGACTTACTGCATATTTTCGCATTACTCTGATATTGTACACTTGGCACTTGCCTTGCGAACACACTTACACTACCCCCTAAGCTTTTGTAAGCTTATGCACAACTGTTGCGTGCAGGTAGCATTGGATAGCGGCAGCGCTGAGGCAGGAGCGCACATCAGATTATTTTAGAGTTTTTGATAACCCTGTATTTTCCTTTCCACATTGTACTTAAAGTTTTTGATATAGTGAATATGTGGTGATGTTATTTTATGACTTGGTTATGCTTGTGGGTATGTTCCATTACAAAAAAATTATACTAAAAATTCTCCTTGTAGGATCCCAGGATCGGAATCTGGCATGCGAGTGCCGAGATCCGAGAATAGGGCACTATGGGGCTGTCGGCACCAGATTCGTTGTGAGCCCATTTTTAGAGTTTGGGGGGTGACAAAAGTTGGTATCAGAGCATAACTTGAGAATACCTGAGGATCACATCACATATCTACTATGAATTTAGAATGAATAGGTTCTGAGTCTGAATGACGTAGTGATTTTCTGACATAGACCCTTAACGTTTATGCCTTCGAGAATTCTCAAGGCTGATAGGCCCTTATTCCTTCCTGTATGACATTATGCCTAGAAGATCAACCCAAGCGAATCTCGTTCCACCACCTACGACTCCTGTTCTACCACTTGTTACTCCTGCTCCACTAGTGGATATTCCTACTTTCTAGCCTAAGGATGCTACTCCTCTACCTGAGACCGGTGGATTCGACCGTATCTGTGAGTGCCGCTCAGTTTTAGCAGATGCTACAAGCGATGACTGCTATTCTTCAGGGGAAGAGCAAGTGTCCCACTATTACGCCAGCTGAGGCAGAGCAAGAGCGTGCGAGCACCCTTCTTAAAGACTTCTGACAACATGATCCCCCACGTTTTCGCGGTGAGCCAGACCTTACTGCAGCAGAGATATGGTGCTCAGAAGTGGAGAAGATAATCGACACTATGAGATGTACGACCAAACAACAAGTCCCATTAGCTGTACTTCTTCTCTAGGGTGAGGCTCAACATTAGTGGGCATCTGTCGCTCGATTGGTAATGACCAATTTCGTGTGGACTTGGGAGGACTTTGTAAACTGAAAGTTCTTTCGCGAGCATGTGCGGCAGCAGTGCACATTAGAGTTTGAGACTCTGGTCCAGGGGGACATGACTGTGTCCCAGTACGAGGCACATTTCGTTGTATTATGGAGATTCACAACGTACCTTGTTGATGATGATGGCAGAAGGCTCGCCGTTTTAAGAACGGCTTGCGTCCTGCCCTCAAGAGCCATGTGATCGGACACATGCTTCCAACATTTGAGTAGATTGTAGAGAGGGCCTAGATCTATGAGTCAGATTAGGCTAGTTTGCAGAGAGCCCGTGACCAGAGGGGAGATTAGAAGAGGAAGGCTCCCTCTGCTAGTTGCCACCAGCAGCTTCTTTCACAGTAGTGGCACGAGACCCATCCAGCATTCTGAGCACCAGTGGCACCCCCAGCACCACCTTCGGGACCATTCACAGGTACTTGCTTTAGATGTGATAGGATAGGACATCGTGTGCAAGAGTGTCCGCATCCGTAGTAGCAGCAGCCGAAGGCACTGCATCATCCTTCGCTGACAACCTCCACAATAGCAGTAACAACCACAGCACCAGTCTCCTGTACCTCCCCAAAACAGCAAAGGCAGCAGATCAGGTCGCCACAGTGGAAACATTAATAGCAAAGATCTTAGAGGGGACCTGCACATCCCTAGCAGGCCCAGGGCAGTTTTTTATACCGCTTAGCAGGACTCTCAGTCATCAAGAGGGGACTCTCCCTATTTCTGCATGCATCACATATGTATTGTTTGATTCTGGTGCATCGCATTCCTTTATGGCCGATGATTTTTGTTGATCGATCAGTTTACCGATGGAGTCTTCCTGTGAGGGTTTGTCAGTATCGACGCCCTTGGGGAAGACTACAGTATTAGACCGATTTTGTTCATCTTACCCTGTTCTGATTGGGGACATCTTTTTGCCTATCAATCTGTTCGTATTGCTGATGTCCAAGTTTGATGTCACTCTGGGCATAGATTGGCTCACCAAGTACCATGCCATATTGGACTGCTCCGCGAGGACAATCACGTTCTGTATACCTGGCGTACTAGAGTTTCAATTTATTGTCAAGCCCAGAGGAGGGAAGCTTTCCTACCTATTGTCGTGTACTGTTGAAGAGTCAGTTGCTTTGAGTATCGACCATCTGCTGGTCGTTTGTAGTTTTTTCGATGTGTTTCAGGAGATTCCGGGGTTACCACCTCATCGGCACACTGAGTTCCAGATTAATCTCATGCTTCGTACCATGCTTATTTCGAAGGCCCCTTATCATATGACACCGTTAGAGTTATGAGAACTGTAGACACAGTTGGATGAGTTGCGTGAGTTAGGCTTTATCCGTCTGAACAATTTTTCGTGGGGAACGCCAGTACTCTTCGTGAAGAAGAAGGATGGTTCATTGAGGCTTTGTGTAGATTACTGCGAGCTCAACAAGGTCACGATCAAGAATAAGTACCCACTCCTGATGATCGATGAATTGTTTGATTAGCTGCAGGAGGCGCAGTTCTTTTCGAAGATAGACTTGCGGTCCGGTTATCATCAGCTTCGAGTTTGAGATGAGGATATTTCGAAGATAGCCTTCAGGACGCGCTACGGTCATTTTGAGTTCCAGGTCATGTCCCTCGGACTGACCAATGTGCCCGCAGTATTCATGTAGTTGATGAACGAGGTCTTTCGTCCATATCTCGACCAGTTTGTTATGGTGTTCATCGACGATATTATGATATATTCGAGGACCCGTGAGGAGCATGACCGGCATCTGGAGATTACCTTGCAGACCCTCTGTGCACACCAGCTTTATGCGAAGCTGGAGAAGTGTGAGTTCTGGCAGGAGGAGGTGAAGTTCCTCAGTCATGTGGTGATGACGCAGGGTGTCGCAGTGGACCCCTCAAAGATTGATGCCGTGCCTTAGTGGGGCCAACCCACAAACACATCTGAGATCCATAATTTCCTTAGTTTGGTGGGCTACTACCGACTTTTCATTGAGGGATTTTCTCGATTGGAGCCCTGTTGACCAGGTTGACCCAAAAAGGTGTCGAGTTCATGTGGAGCGACACTTGTGAGCAGGCATTTATGGAGCTGAAGGACTGTCTCACATCCGCTCCTGTCTTCACTCCTTCTGGGAGTGATGGATTTGTTGTATTTACCAATGCCTCACGAGTTGGCTTGGGTGTTGTCCTGATGTAACACGGGAAGCCTATGGCTTATGCGTCTCGCCAACTCAAGGTCCATGAGCTGAACTACCCCACGCACGATTTGGAACTGGCAGCAGTTATCTTCACACTGAAGGTGTGGAGGCACTATCTTTATGGGGTGAGGTTTGAGCTCTTCTCCAACCACAAGAGGTTTAAGTATCTGTTCTCTCAATCTGAACTGAACATGAGGCAGAGGCGTTGGATGGAGCTCCTAAAGGACTATGACTTTGATCTTTAGTACCACCCAAGTAAGGAGAACGTGGTGGCAGATGCCCTCAGACGTCAGCCATGAGGCCTGGTGGCGCATATGATGATTCAGAAGTGGAGGATGCTTGAGGATGTGTCTGCATTTGACTTCGAGATCGACTAACAGTCTTCTATTGTGCAGCTATCGAGCCAGTCGATTCAACCCTCTTATCGCAAGGGTGATCAAGGCTCAGCAAGCAGATGAGTTATTGTAGGATTATCGAGTAGAGGCAGCATCTGAGAGTCAGTCAGACTGGTAGATTGGTTCTGATGGTGGACTTCATTTCAGAGGCCAATTATGTGTCCCAGATATTACTGAGTTACGTAGAGATCTTATGACCGAGGCACACCGATCGTGGTTCTTTATCCACCCTGGCTTGACGAAGATGTATCGCGATATGAGGCGTCAATATTTTTGAGCGGGGATGAAGCGTCAGATAGTCAGTTTTGTAGCCGAGTGTGACACATGCCAGCCGTTAAGGCCGATCATCAGAGACCCCCTAGTCTATTGCAGCCGTTAAACGTCTCGATGTGAAAGTGGGGGTGTATATCTATCATTTTGTCATGGGTTTACCAAGGACACTGCGGGGTCATGATGTCATCTAGGTTGTTGTGGACCATCTGACGAAGTCAGCACATTTTCTTGCTATTCATGAGACTTGACATGCGGACTGGCTCCCCAAGTTATTTATTGATGAGATCGTGAGACTGCACAGTATTCCTATCTCGATCATTTCAGACCGAGATCCGAGGTTCACATCTCAGTTTTGGAGGAGCTTCTAGAGAGCGATGATGACTGATTTATAGCTCAGCACCGCGTATCATCTGCAGACTGATGGCCAGACCGAGAGGGTCAACCAGATCCTTGAGGATATGCTTCGGGTGTGCGCGATTGATTTCTCGGGTAGGTGGGACAATTACCTGAGATTGGTTGAGTTCGCGTACAACAATAGTTATTAGGCGACCATTGGCATGACTCCTTTTGAGGCATTAATGACAAACCATGTAGATCTTTGAGTTGTTGGACCGTGGTTAGAGAGGGGGCGTCTCCTGGGTCCCGAGCTTGTGCAGTAGACATCAGAGGTAATCGACATCATCAGGCAGAGGATGCGCACAACTCAGAGCTGGCAGAAAAGTTTTTCTTATCTTCGGCGTCGTCCCTTAGAGTTTGCCGTTGGGAACCATGTGTAACTTAAGGTCTCACCCATGAAGGATGTGATTCGTTTTGGAACAAAGGGCAAGCTTGCCCCGAGATTCATAAGACCTTTCGAGATTACCGGGTGCATTGGGGCTATGACCTATTGGCTTGCCTTGCCATCTCAGTTGTCTGGCCTCCACAACATTTTCTATATTTCTATGTTGAGGAGGTATGGGTCAGACATCGTGCCTGTTATTGATTGGCTGCCGTTGGAGGTTCGTGAATACGCTTCTTACGTTGAGTAGCCAGTTCGTATCCTCGATCGGAAGGAGAAGGTCCTACGGACCAAGGTTATTTTCTTAGTGAAGGTGCAATGGGGCTATCATAGTATGGATGAGGCATCTTGGGAGCGCACGGAGAAGATTCGAGAGCACTATCCTCATTTTTTCGATGTTTGATTGTATGTTGTATTGTGTTTTGATTATACATGATATTATGTTTTCTATTTTCTTATGAGTTGTGTTTAGCTGTTATGGTAGTATAAATTTTGAGGATGAATTTTTTATTAGGTGGGGAGAACTGTAAGACCCGTATCCTAGTCTGTACTATTCCGTTGACTCCCGCGATCCTTCCTGTAGAAGTCCGACAATCCGTGACCTATAATCGACATTTGCGTGAGACCCTAAGTCGTATCCTGTAGATTTGAATCAGCTTAATCTAAGACTTATACCAATGCGACCGCACTGTCGCCGCGGTTCTAGTGCCGTGTCTTGCATATCGATCCAATACCTTGGTAGCGAGATGTGGGCTAGCGTTTATTATGAAGAAAATGCCACGCGTTTGCAATCTTAAGAGAATCTATATATCATGTCCCATCAATTAATCACTCAAAATAATCAATCAATCACCTCATATCAAGTACAAAAGCAACCCATGATTTCTTTCTCCAAAAGTAAAGCAAACCCCAAAAGTCAACAAGTCTCTCACCTCACCCATCACTCACCTCACATCCATCACCCATCACTCTCTCTCCCTTACAACCCTCTCTCTCTCATTTCACAAACACATTTCCAAGCAGTAAAAAAAAAAAAAAAAACGTCAAAGCTCTTCCAAGGTGAGAAAGTGCATGTGTGTGGCCCAGTTTCCCCCCCCCCCCCCAAAAAAAAAAAATTAAAAAAATTAAAAAAATAAAAAAAATAAAAAAAATCCTTCATCTTAACCATTCAACTCTCATCACCTTCCATCAAAGTGAAGTATAAAGAGACAGACATTCCATCGGACCAAGAAGATTGAATGGTGGGTGCTTTATAGGCTAGATTTTTCATATTTTGATGATGGGCCAAATGAGGCTTACCAATTGATGGTATGAATCTCACTTTGGACCTTAAATGTGGCCGATGGCCCACCTTGATTCTTATGATCATTCCATGATGGGGCCAATCTCCATGGACCCCATCATGATATTTATTTTCCTTGCATGAAAAGAGGTCATCTAGACCGTCCATTTTGGGTGGAGAATGAATCTCCACCGTTGATCTTTGATTTGGTAGGCCTACATTTATTGGGACCCACTTGATGTATGATTGAATGCAAGGGAGGGCTCATAGTGGCGGAGCCATCCATCACACGTGTCCCATTCTCTCTCTCCCTCCCTCCCTTTTTCATTTATTTTTGTGGTGTGATGATGTGGCCCACCTAGATGAACCCCATCTTGATGTAGTATTACATATGCCACCCAACCATTTTTTTTGGTGTGGCCCATGTCTATGAGTGGGGCCCACCTTAAGTGGATGTGTTATGCCCAAACCGTCCAACGTCCAGGGACGTTGGACGTGAATTGGAAAAAGAAATATTTGCTTGATTCACAAGCCTTGGAGAGGGCTGTCCATGTAGTCCCCACGTTGTTGAATGGATTTAATCTGCACCATCCATTACATTCCCCAGCTCATTTTAGACGTTGAGCTGAAACTTAACCCAATCTGACAATCTGGTGGGCCATAGTATAAAAAATCTGGTGATCCTACAAGGAGGATTTTTTTTTTTCTTCAAATGTACATTTAACTCATAATAAGCATAACCACCAGATTACCCAATTCACACAGGCATCATCATCATCACATATCTACTAATATAATCATTTTAGTACAATGCTAAAAGGGAAATACATAAATCGAAAATCAAGCTCTAGAAGACTGTTGCACGCTCCAAGCTCAACACTGCTGCAACCTAACATTATCTGCAAACATCTATCGTGCATAAGCTTATAGAAAGCTTAGAGGGTGGTGTAAGTGTGTGCATAAAGTAAGTGTCAAGTATTCAATACAATGCCATCATCATATAATACAGAAATTATTGATAATCCATAAATCGTACATTATCCAAATAAGCAGAAATACTGACGAGATCATGAATTATCAGAGTAAGTAGAAATACTGACAAGATCATAAATCATATGATGACAGAGAAAGCGGAAGTATGGATAAGTTCATAAATCAATCAATATCAGAATACGCAATATAGAACAGCTATGCACTAAGGAGTCACAAAGAGCCAAATATCAAATGTAGAGGATGTAATGCAATATACAAATCCGGCTAAGTCTATCTAGGCCATATAAGTGTAGAAACATAGCAACTCAAAATTTCATATGCTTGTGGATCTAATGCAATATGCGATGCGAATGAAATGACCATGCTGAAGTGTGAAGTGAGGATGATAGTACGTAGTATCGCAGGCTATGGAGTCCACCACAAGTGACTTCTATCCAAACCAGTCCCATACCTAAATTTGGATAGTCAGACTCAGCGTGGTAAACTCCTGATCTCAGGTTAGTCGTGCGCCCCAACCAAAAGTTTGGCCATTGCGAAGGTACACGTAACAAATAGTTGCGCACCACCAGCCCGAGTAGATAGTGAATGAATGAATGAATGAGTATGTAACTCCTGCTCAATAAGTCCACATATCAGTAAGGTTCATCTCTGGGATCATCACCGGAGTCTATTACACTCTACACCAGCTTTTCGCTCCTATTCAAGTACACAACTGGGTAAGTGGAAGAGACCTCACTATCTGCCTGCCAATATCGAGCCTGGCTCGTCGATAGTGGACCCATTCCTCAAGATGGTCAAACTCAACCTAGACATAGTCCCCTTACTCAGGCGGGTAAGGTCACACCCCCTCCCAACCGACCACGACACATTGGGAGATGCGGCCAACTGGTATATGACCATCATGCGCTTATATATATCCACTCAATCTCGACGTTGGGGCGTCTCCTGGCCACGAAAGTTTAGGGATTTTCACCCAAGGACATCTATGGCGCCCGTATGCTAGAACCAAACATTTTCGGTGTCCCATATGGCCATCTATGATATGCCTGTGGAGGCTACGACCCTGATGTCACTAGGGCATACAGTAATCACAACACACCATGCAAGATGCATGATTCATACAATCCAGTCATACATCAATCATGCGCATATCGTGCGCTTATGTGAGATATCCTCTGCCTATCAGGGAGTCTCATAACCTACCCAATGTCATATGCAATGGTTAACCACATCTCATAACAAGCATGCAGATGATGCATATGGGCATGTATCATGATGTTATACTGTCACATACTCATAATCGGTGTCAATAACTGACCTCAACAATCGGCTTCGACAATGTGAAAATTTAACTAACATTGCCCCTAAGGAGTGGCCCACATAGAACTAAACATATAATGAACCCATGGCCTCACGCAAGGGTCAAATATAGAACACCATGGGCTTCAGTCAAGAGCTTAATACACATCACAGAGGGCCTCAAATATTGACTGCATATACATCACATTGGGCCCCGACAATCGGAATCGGCAATCGGTCACGACAAATCAGAATCGGTAATCGGCCTCGATTGATAATCGACAATCGGCCATGAAAAATCAGAATCGGTAATCGGTCTCGATCAATAATCAGTCTCGATCAATAATCAGTAATCAACCAAGACAAATCAAAATCGGTAATCAGCCTCGATCAAGAATCAGCCTCGATCGATAATCGACAATCGGTCATGAAAAATCAGAATCGGTAATCGGTCTCGATCAATAATCAGCCTCGATCGATAATCGACAATCGGCCATGACAAATTACAATCGATAATTGGTCTCGATCAATAATCAGCATTGATAGATAATCGGCAATCGGCCACTATAAATCAGAATCGGTAATCGGTCTCGATCAATAATCAGCCTCGATCGATAATCGGTAATCGACCATGACAAATCAGAATCGATAATCAGTCTCGATCAATAATCAGTCTCGATCGATAATCGACAATCGGCCACGACAAATCAGAATCGATAATCGGTCTCGATCAATAATCAGCCTTGATCGATAATTAGCAATCCACCACGATAAATCAGAATCGGTAATCGGTCTCGATCAATAATCAGCCTCGATCGATAATCGACAATCGGCCATGAAAAATCAGAATCGATAGTCAGTCTCGATCAATAATCAGTCTCGATCGATAATCGATAATCGACCATGATAAATCAGAATCGATAATCGGTCTCGATCAATAATCAGCCTCGATCGATAATCGGCCATGACAAATCAGAATCAGTAATCGGTCTCGATCAATAATCAGCCTCGATCGATAATTAGTAATTGGCCAGGACAAATCAGAATTGGCCTCGACCCCGATAATTGAAATCGGTAATCGGTAGTTGGAATCGGCCTCGACACAAGGTGGGGTCCATAGATAGACGACCGATGATGGATCAAGCAATGTCAATGGGGCCCAAGCATTTGGGTTAATCTACTAGAGAATGATGAGAATGGGCCTAGCTGGGCCTAAGGGAAGGTCACATTGTGGACATTCAACCATCATTACCTCTCAATGTGGACATTTAACCAACATTGCTCCCAAGGAGTGGTCCACATAGAGCCATACGTATAATGGGCCCACGGCCTCACACAAAGGCCTAATATACAACACAATGAGCCTTACTCAAGGGCCACATATACACAATAATGGGCCCTGCTCATGGGCCTCAAATACATGACATGTGAGCCCTATACATGGGTCTCTTATGCATCAAATGGGCCACGTATCGGGGTCTTGAATACATCAAATGGGCCATGCATCATGGGCCTAATACATGTCATAATGGGCCACACGATATGGGCCTAACACACATCATAATCGACCTCATGTACATCAAGTCGGGCCTCATGATATGGGCCTCATATATGTCAAGTGGACCGCATCAACGGGCCGCACCAATGGTTATAATACATATCACAATGGGCCTTACCCATAGGCTACGAATACATCACAAGGGGCTTGGCCCATGGGCCTCAGATTCAAGCAAGTGGGCCTCATCATATGGGCCTAATACAATCAAGTGAGCCTCAAACCTGGGCCTCTGGTACATTAAAGCGGGCCACATCCTAAGGGTCATACATACATCTCATTGGCCTTATTACATGGGTTTCACATACATCTTTGGGCCTTATCACATGGACCCCATATACATTACACTGGGCCACGCATCATGGGACTAATGGGGCAGCCGTCCAACAAAACAGATGGGCAACATGCATCTATGTCAAGGTGGCCCTACACATACAAATGGATAGCGTGAAAATATAACTTATACATTATGGTGGATCCCATCGGCTCAGGTTGCCGGATGGTGTGGGTTAAATACATTACGGTGGGCCCTGTATATACGATAGGTGGGGCCCGCTCTGGCGGCCAACAAGATGGACAGCATGGATACAAATTATGGTGGGGTCCAGTCCTCGCCCAGGGACTGAATGGTATGGATGAAACACTTACATGTAGGTGGTTCTACATCACAAAACCACCTGGAAAACAGGGTGGACGGCATAAATATAAAGCTCATACATACCAAGGTGGGTCCACGTTAGTGTGGACGGAGTGGATTGCGACACACTCTTCAAGGTGAGGTCCCACATCTGGGCAATGGATGGTGAGGAATCAAAGTGGACTTCACCGTCTAGAATGCTAGATGATGTGAATAAGGCATATAAATCAAAGTGGTCCCACGTCTAGTGCACTACACACGTGCAAAGGGATTTTACCGTCCATAGAGCTAGACCATCTGGATGTGTAGACACATCAGGTGGGTCCCAGCGTCCAGCTACTAGGCGGTGTGGATATCACACATACATTACGTGGGCCCTGCATGCAGTTGGACAGCGTGGGTATGAAACACACATACATCATGGTTGACGTCCAGCAGCACCATCTGATGAACGGTGTGAATACATCACATAATCAAGGTGCAGTCCATGTGAGTGGGCCACCTATATACTCTTATTAATATATTATATGCTACATAATATAATATTATATATTAATGTATCTGCACGTGGCAGGAGGCTGCCCATATTCATCATGATAAAGGTGGGTCCCATGTAGCAGTGGCCCACCACATCATTTGTATATATATATATATATATATATATATATATATATGTTTATAATATAATATAATATATTATATTACAATATAATATAAAATAATATAATATATATATTAAAGAGCCACCGTCCAGAGGGTCTGATGTTCTGGACGGTGCATACGTGATGCATATGACGTGGTGGGTCCCACACGTAAGATACAAGACATACATTAGTGGGTCCTATGTGGGGCCCACCAAAATGCTTATCTGCTATCCAATCTGTTGGCAAGGTCACACGTGCATGGATGAAAAGGAAAACTAATTTCATATGATTCAAAACTTCTGCTACAAAGGATTTAAATGGGAGTCGTTCAAACACACTGTTTCCTGCTGTGTGGGCCACCTGAGTCGCAAATGCTGGTGATGTTTTTAGAGAGTCCACTCTCCCAAAGGGACCCAACAAGTGCATGGTGTTGATGAACGACACACATCATGGTGGGGCCTACAAGTGGGACCACGTCCCTGCCCATTTTTTTCATGCACAACAGGACGCTGTTAAGGATGTCAGCAGCATCGTCCCTGCCTTGTTTAAAATCTTTTTTTTATTTAGGAAATGTGTTTATCCACGGTTTTTCGCAGGTGAGGCCTGTATCCGGAAGATCACCCATTGGATTCCTTGGCTTGATACCGTCCAAAAGAGTCCAATATCCAGTATGTTTTTAGTGTACAAAATGTCAAAGTGGATTTTAACGGTGAGAACCACTGTTTTCTATGTTGTGTCCCACCAGAAAGTCTGATTGGCTTCATTTTTTGGATTAACACCTAAAATGATCTGGAGAATGGAATGAATGGCGTTGATTAAATTAATGCATCAAGGTGAGGCCTATACGAGTGGTCCATCAAAAAGTTATAAAATCAAGTACTTTTTTCCCTTGCAGTGAGTAAACCTCACCACCTGCTTAATTCCAAAGGATGGTGTTTATATGAAATTCATCAAGGTGGGTCCCACATGTGGGGATCACATCTGGTGGGTCCCACATGGACGTGGCCCACATGATTTGAATCAATTTGATATTCATGTTTTCCATCACCAAGGGTAGGGCCCACAGGCTTAAACGGTTGGATATGACACACATTGAGGTGGAGTACACGGCCACATCATTACACCAAAATATTGAAAGAGGGAGAAAGAAGCACCCACCTTTGATCTTCTTGGACCTCTTCTTTCATTAATGCATCCTAGAGCTCCGAGGGATGCTTACCAATGGTGGAGATGATCATTGGAGGGTGGAGATGGGAGATAGGAAGGTGGGCCGCACTAGCCTCTCCATGGGAGGCTTGGACGTTGGAGTTGATTGGGAGGAAAAAAATGAGAGAGAGATGAGAGAGAGAGTGATGTAAAAGAAGTGATGAGAGAGAGAGGAATGGTGAGGTGATGAGAAAGTTGACTTTTGGGAGTTACTTTTTGTACTTAGGAATGGGGAGGGTAAGGGGTTGAATGATGGGTGTACTTTTGACAAGTGAGGTGATTGATGTGATGGATTCTTTCAGGATTTGCAACATGCGGCATTTTCCTCGAACTAAACGCGGGTCCACATCTCTTGGCCAGGATATCGCATCAGTGTGCAAGATGCGGCATCGGAACCGCGACGACGGCGCGGCTGCATTGGTACAAGTCTCGGGTCGAGCTGATTCTAATATACGGGATGTCACACCCCAAACTCAAAAAATGGGCTCACAAAATTTTTGATCACCTAATCCGGTGCTGACAGCCTTCGTAGTATCCCATTCTCGGCTCCCAGCGTACATACGCCAGATTCTGATCTTGAGATTCTACAAGGAGGATTTTCTAATGTACATTTGTCTCGTAATAAGCATAACCACAAGATTACCCGAATCATAAAGGCAACATCATCATATATCCACTAATATAATCATTTGAGTATAATGCTGAAAGGAAAATACATAAATAAAAAATGAAGCTCTAGAAGACCGCTACACGCTCCAAGCTCAACACTGCTGCAACCTAACATCGCCTGTACTCATCTATCGTGCATAAGCTTATAGAAAGCTTAGAGAGTGGTGTAAGTGTGAGCATAATGTAAGTGCCAAGTATTCAATACAATGCCAAAAATACTGATAATTATAAATCGTACAATATCGGAGTAAGTAAAAATACTGACAAGATCATGAATTATCAGAGTAAACAGCAATACTGATAAGATCAGGAATTATCAGCGTAAACAGAAGTACTGACAAAGTCATAAATCACACGATAATAGAGTAAGCAGAGATACTAACAAGTGCATGAGTCATACAATATTAGAATACGCAATACAAATCAACTATTCAAATGAGGAGTCATAGAGAGACAAATATCAGATGTAGAGGATACAATGTAATATACAATCCTAATGAGTAGTACGAATAGCATCGGCCGTACCATATGCCACGGATGTAATGCAACATGTAGTGCGAATGGAATGTCCATGCTGGAGTGTGAAATCGGGATGATAGTACGTAATATCGTAGGCTATGGGGTCCACCACAGGGACTTCTATCCAAACCAGTCCCATACCTAAATTTGGATAGTCAGTCTCAATGTGGTAAACTCCTGATCTCAGGTTAGTCGTGCGCCCCAACCGAAATCCTGGCCATTGCGAAGGTACACGTAACAAATAGATGAGCATCACCAGCCTGAGTGGATAGTGAATGAATGAATGAATGAGTATGCAACTCCTGCTCAATAAGTCCACATATCAGTACAGTTCCTCTCTGGGATCATCACTGGGGTCTATTACACTCTACGCCAGCTTGCCGCCCCTATCCAAGCGCACAATTGGGTAAGTGGAAGAGACCTTATTATCCGCCTGCCAATATCGGGCCCTACTCATTGATAGCGGACCTATTCCTCAAGCTGGTCAAACTCAACCTAGACATTGCCCCCTCACTCAAGCGAGTAAGGTCACACCCCCTCCCAACTGACCACGACACAGTGGGAGACGCTGCCTGCTGGTATACGGCCCTCATGCACTCATATATCCACTCGATCTCGATGTTGGGGCATCTCCTGGCCACAGAGGTTTAGGAATTTTCACCTAGGGACATTTATGGCGCCCGTATGCTAGAACTAAACATTTCTGGGGTCCCCTCTGGCCATACACGATATGCCTGTGGAGGCTACGGCCTTGATGTCGCTATGGCGTATAGTAATTACAGCACATAATGCAAGATGCATGAGTCATACAATCCATTCATGCATCAATCCTACGCATACCGTGCGCTCATGTGAGATAACCTCCGCCTATCAGGGAGTCTCATAACAATACGCTCAGTGACATATGCAATGATCAACTACATCTCATAACAAAAATGCAGATGATGCGTATAGGCATGAATCATGATGCTATGCTGTCACATACTCATAATCGGTATCAATGTGTGGCCTCGACAATGTGGACATTTAACCAATATTGCCTCCAAGGAATGGCCCACGTAGAGCCAAACATATAATGGGCCCGCGGCCTCACACAAAGGTATAGTGGGCCTTACTCAAGGGCCACATATACACTACAAGTGAGCCTCAAATACATGACATGTGAACCCTACCCATGGGTCTCGATTACCTCAAATGGGTCATGCATCATGGGCCTAATAAATATCACATTGGGCCTTACCCATAGGCCACGAATACATCACAATGGGCCTTGCTAAATGGGATGGGAATATATCACAATGAGCCTCTTCATATGGGTTAGGAATACATCACAATGGGCCTCTTCATATGGGTCAGGAATACATCACAATGGGCCTTACCAAATGGGTCGGGAATGTATCACAATGGGCCACGTCCCATGGGCCTCAAATATATCACAATGGGCCTCTACCCATGAGCTCCAAGTACATCACAATGAGCCTCAACCCACGGGTCCTAATACATCACAATGGGCCTCAACCCATGGGCCCCAAATACATTACATTGGGCCTCATCAAATGGGCCCCAAATACATCAAATGGGTCACAACCCATAGGCCTCAATATACACCAAGTGAGTCGTATCACATGGGCCTCAATAATGGCCTCGACAATCAGAGTCAGCGTGAACAATCGGAATCGGTCGAACAAGGCCTAATACAATTAAGTTGGCCTCATACCTGGGCCTTATAGGACAGTCCACACGCTCCCGAAAGTGGATGGACAGCGTGTATAGGTATCACATACAACAGGTGGAAATCGGCTGGATGTCCAGCTCAATACTTCCTGTAGTGTGGATCAACTGAGCTTGGATCTGCGTCATCCTCGGGCCTATGTCCCAAATTGGTATCAAAAATTGGACGGACGGTCTAGATTCAAAATATCCACATAGTGGACCATCCGAGAGGTGGGCCGATCCACACATCACCCATTAGGTGGCCCGACAACTAGTTAAAACAGTACATGGGCTTATCGTGATGGATGACGTGGATATAACGAATACATACATCTATGTGGGCCTCGTAGATGGGTCACAAGTATATCAAAATGGGCCTGACTAATGGGTCATAAAATACATCAAGGTGGGCCCCTCATGACAAAGGGTCCATGACCCTAAAATAATGAGTGGGCCGCGTGTGCAATACATACATCATAATGGGCCTCATAGGGGCAGCCCATGGCCAGAAAAAGGTAAACAGTGTGTACATAACACCTACATCATGCTGGGCCTAACACTCAACAGGTGGGCCCTGTACATGGGCCTTGGAATACAAGGTAGGTGGGTCCTATCACACAGGCCTCACCCATGGGCCTCGAACACATCATATAGTAGGCCACAACCCATGGGCTTTAAACACGCAATAGGTGGGCCCTACACATGGGCCTAATGTATACCACAGGTGGGCCCTGTACATAGGCCTCATACACAACGAGATGGATGGGCCCTAGGGAGAGTGACAATGCGGACATTTAACCAACATTAATCTTTTAATGTGGACGTCAAACCATCATTGCTCCCAAGGCACGGCCCGCCATAAATATCGTTACACAAACCATGGTGGAATCATACATTGCAATGGGTCTTATATACATCCCATTGGGCCTTGGCCCATGGGCTACAAATATAACAAATGAGTTGTAACACACGTGCCTCATATATATCAAGATGGGCCTCCTTAAATGGGCCTTATATATATATATTAAGGTGGGCCTACATAAAGTACTCACATGGGCCGAGCAAATCGGCCGATCAAATGGGACGAGTCAAGTGGGCCGAGCCAAGTGAGTCCCCAAATACATCAAATCGAGCCTTAACCCATGGGCCCCAAATATGTCATGTGGGCTGATTCCAACCACACCATTCATCTGTTACTAGAGATCAGTTTAGAGCATTGTTTCAAAATAAATGAATCATATCCAAGGATCATCTGGACCATACCACATATGGTAGTGGTGACAATGATTCACACTGTTAAAATTTAGAGGGCTCACCATGGAATTTATTTTCCATCCAGACTACTCATAAGATCACAAAGATCCAGATTTAGAAAAATATCATATGGATTCAAAACTCCTGTAATCCAAAAAAGGGTTTCAGTGGTGGGTGCCCAATCCACTGACTCCTGTAGTGTGGTCCATCTGATAGATGGATCTGTCTTATTTTTTTTTAGTCTCAAGCCTTGAGACAATTTTGTCAAATGGATGGGCGATTAGGATACAACACATGTATCATGGTGGGGTCCACAGACGTCACTGTCGCAGGTGGATTTCCACCATTCATATGGAAGTTGGGACACAACATATACGGTGGGGTCCACAAAGCTTGGTGACGTCAAACAGCAGCTGAACAGCTGTAGTGAGACGCACCTGCCAACCCTGCCTACACGAGTGGGTCCCATGTGGGGCCCACTGTAATGCTTATTTATCATCCAATCTATTGATAGGGTCACGCGTACCCTATAGAAGAGGAAAAATAATTTCATATTGACCCAAAACCTCTGTACTGCCCAAAAGGGGTTCGATGACAGTCGTTTAATCACCACTGTTTCTTATGATGTGGGCCACCTGAGTTCTGTTTACGGCTGATTTTTGGAGGAACCCCATAAATAAAGGGTACCCATCAAATGGACGGTGTGGATGCTCCACATGCATCACATTGGGGGCCTGAAGTGAGGCCCACTCTCCCTGCCCGCTCACGTCCAGTGCAGGACGCCTGCGCGTCCATCCTCAGGGAGGTCAGTAGCAGCGCCTGCTGCTGCTTCTCTTCTTATTTTTGATTATTTATTTATTATTTATTGATTTTTCTAAGGTATTTCATAGGTGAGGCCCACATCAAGACATTCCACTCCATTTACTGGATTCTATGGATCATGTTACACCCAACGAGTCCATTATTAGATTTTTTTTTTGACGCACAGAAGCATCATAGTAGGTCGTGATAAATTTTAACCATTAAAATAGTTCTCTAGACGGTGTGGCCTACCAGAGTTTTGGATCAGCTTCATTCTTTGGCTCAACGCCTAAAATGAAATGGAAAATGGGGTGGACGATGTGGATTAAATACTTGCATCATGAGTGGGGCCTGTTGTGGGTCCCACACTTCTCCCTTCTACTAGGGGTATACTGGGACGTTGCAGCCCTGGACGATGGCAGGCGTCCTTAGCCTCCCTTTGTAACAGGAGGGTTTACACCACCCCTCACTCACGCTGAAGTGGGATTTCACCACCTATGTGGGCCCACCTGTTGGACGGTATGGATGGTCCATTGGATAACGTGGATAGAATACATACCACAAGGTGGGCCATCTTATAAGGGAAAGAGAGAGAGATATATAAAGAGAGATCGGTTATGGGAGGGGCCCCGCCAATATGGACCCCTCACCATGCATTCAAACCCTTAAAATCACATAAATCAAACCATGGAAAACACCCACTAGTAATGAAGATTCACCCACCTTTCTTGCTTCTTCTTGGATCAATGGAAAGCTAAGCTCCTCGGCTACCACTTTGATGGAGGGTGATGGTAATTGGACAGTGGAGATTGAAGATAGGGAGGTGGGCCACACCAAGCTCTCCTCTCATGGAGATAGCTTGGACGTGGGTTGCTCTCATGGAGCATGGGAGAGAATGAGAGAGAGAGAGAGAGAGGTGATGTGAGTGATGGAGTGATGGGGAGAGAGATGGGAAGGTTGACTTTTGGGGATGGGTAGTTATACTTGAGGATGGGTGAGTGATGTGTACTTGATTGATGGGATTGATGTGATAGATTCTCTTGGGTTTTCCAATGCGTAGCATTTTCCTTGAACTGAACCCGGGCCCACATCTCCTGGCCAGGGTATCGCTTCGGTGCATAATACGCAGCGCTGGAACCTCGACGACGGCGCACGCGCACTAGTACAAGTCTCATGTCAAACTAACTCTGGGATACAAGATATGACTAAGGGTTGCATGTAACTGTCGATTACGGATCGCAGGTCACCGAAATTTGACCGGGATGACCGCAGTAGCATACGGAACAGTACGGGCTAGGATACGGGTCTTACATGGGACACGACTTAGGATCATGCACAAATGCCAATAACAGATCGCGGGTCGTCAGAATTCGACCAGAAGAATCGCGGAAACCTACGGTACGGTACGGTCTAGGATATGAGTCTTACAACTCTCCCCTCCAAATAAAAATTTCATCCTCGAACTTTAAATCATGATGCAACCAATATAGAGCTCACTAATGGAGGGGAATCCTATTAGAACACAACATATCAACTCAATCATATACCTAAGAGATAGGGATAGTGCCAACAAATCTCAGTCTCTTGCTCCCAAGATGCCTCCTCAGCATTATGATAACCTCGCTAATCTTCGAATCCTGAATTAGAAATGATTGAAATGGGAATACTATGCAGCCTCATAATCTCAATGATATGAAGCTATGTCAGAAAATCTCTAAGTTATTTGAGCTCGGGGATCTAACCATTCTAAGTTCTTAACAATCATAGAGTGTAGGGTAGTTATCAGCTGGTATGTGATGTTATCTTCAGGTATTCCCAAGTTATGCTCTGATACCAACTGCTGTCACGCCGTAAACCTGGAAATTGGATTCACAGGAATTTCGATTGCCTAATCCAGTGCCGACAGCCTCCGTAGTACCCCATTCTAGGCTTCTAGCATCCATACGACAGATTCCGATCCTGGGATCCTACAAGGAGGATTTTTTTCTTCAAATGTACATTTAACTCATAATAAGCAAAACCACCAGTTACCCAATTCACACAGGCATCATCATCACATATTTACTAATATAATCATTTTAGTACAATGCTGAAAGGAAAATATATAAATCAAAAATCAAGCTTCAGAAGACTGTTGCACGCTCCAAGCTCAACACTGCCGCAACCTAATATCATCTGCACGCATCTATCATGCATAAGCTTATAGAAAGCTTAGAGGGTGGTGTAAGTGTGTGCACAAAGTAAGTGTCAAGTATTCAATACAATGCCATCATCATATAATACCGAAATTATTGATAATCCATAAATCGTACATTATCGGAATAAGCAAAAATACTGATAAGATCATGAATTATCATAGTAAGTAGAAATACTGACAAGATCATAAATCATATGATGAAAGAGTAAGCAGAAGTATGGATAAGTTCATAAATCAATCAATATCACAATACGTAATATAGAACAGCTATGTACTAAGGAGTCATAAAGAGCCAAATATCAGATGCCGAGGATGTAATGCAATATACAAATCTGGCTAATTTTGTCTAGGCCATATAAGTGTAGAAACATAGCAACCCAAAATTTCATATGCTTGCGGATGTAATGCAATATGCGATGCGAATAAAATGACCATGCTGGAGTGTGAAGTCGGGATGATAGTACGTAGTATCACAGGCTACGGGGTCCACCACAACAGACTTTTATCCAAACTAGTCCTATACCTAAATTTGAATAGTCAGACTCAGCGTGGTAAACTCCTGATCTCAGGTTAGTCGTGCGCC
Source organism: Magnolia kwangsiensis (assembly GCA_037074715.1). Taxonomy (NCBI): domain Eukaryota; kingdom Viridiplantae; phylum Streptophyta; class Magnoliopsida; order Magnoliales; family Magnoliaceae; genus Magnolia; species Magnolia kwangsiensis. The sequence continues at coordinate 104,589,835 of CM073574.1, forward strand.
CCAACCAAAATTCTAGCCATTATGAAGGTACACGTAACAAATAGTTGCGCAACACCAGCCCGAGTGGATAATGAATGAATGAATGAATGAGTATGCAACTCCTGCTCAATAAGTCCACATATCAGTACGGTTCATCTCTGAGATCATCACCGGGGTCTATTACACTCTACACCAGCTTGTCGCCCCTATTCAAGCGCACAACTGAGTAAGTGGAAGAGACCTCACTATTTGCCTGCCAATATCGGGCCCGACTCATCGATAGTGGACTCATTCCTCAAGCTGGTCAAACTCAACCTAGACATTGCCCCCTCACTCAGGCGGGTAAGGTCACACCCCCTCCCAACCGACCACGACACAAAGGGAGACGCGACCTACTAGTATACGACCATCATGCGCTCATATATATCCACTCGGTCTCGATGTTGGGGCGTCTCCTGGCCACAGAGGTTTAGAAATTCTCACCAGGGACATCAATGGTGCCCGTATGCTAGAACCAAACATTTTCGATGTCCAATCTAGCCATTCACGATATGCCTGTGGAGGCTACAACCCTGATGTCACTAGGGCGTACAGTAATCACAACACCCATGCAAGATGCATGAGTCATACAATCCAGTCATACATTAATCATGCGCATACCGTGCGCTCATGTGAGATATCCTAGCCTATCAAGGAGTCTCATAACCAACCCAATGTCATATGCAATGGTCAACCACATCTCATAACAAACATGCAGATGATGCATATGGGCATGTATCATGATGTTATGCTGTCACATACTCATAATCGGTGTCAATAACTGACCTCAACAATCAGCTTCGACAATGTGAAAATTTAATTAACATTGCCCTCAAGGAATGGCCCACATAGAGCCAAACATATAATGGACTCATGGCCTCAACAAGGGTCAAATATACAACACCATGGGCTTTAGTCAAGAGCTTAATACACATCAAAGTGGGCCTCAAATATTGATTGTATATACATCACATTGGGCCCCGACAATCAGAATCAGCAATCGGTCATGACAAATAAGAATCGGTAATCGGCCTCGATCGATAATCATCGATCGGCCATGAAAAATCAGAATCGGTAATCGACCTCGATCAATAATCATCCTCGATTGATAATCGATAATTGGCCATGACAAATTAGAATCGGTAATCGGTCTCTATTAATAATCAGCCTCGATCGATAATTGGCAATTGACCATGACAAATCAGAATCGGTAATCGGTCTCGATTAATAATCAACCTCGATCGATAATCGGTAATCGGCCATGACAAATTAGAATCGATAATCGGTCTCGATCAATAATCAGCCTCGATTGATAATCGACAATCAGCCACGATAAATCAGAATCGGTAATCGATCTCGATCAATAATCAGCCTCGATCGCTAGAGAATGATGAGAATGGGCTTAGCCAAGCCTAAGGGAAGGTCACATTAGGGACATTCAACCATCATTACCCCTCAATGTGGACATTTAACCAACATTGCTCCCAAGGAGTGGTCCATATAGAGCCAAATGTATAATGGGCCCACGGCCTCACACAAAGGCCTAATATATAACACAATGAGCCTTACTCAAGGGCCACATATACACAATAATGGGCCCTACTCATGGGCCTCAAATACATGACATGTGAGTCCTATACATGGGTCTCTCATGCATCAAATGGGCTACATATCAGGGTCTTGAATACATCAAATGGGCCATGCATTATGGGCCTAATACACGTCACAATGGGCCGCACGATATGGTCCTAACACACATCATAATGGGCCTCATGTACATCAAGTCGGGCCTCATCATATGGGCCTCATATATGTCAAGTGGACCACATCAACGGGCCGTACCAATGGTTATAATACATATTACAATGGGCCTTACCCATAGGCCACGAATACATCACAAGGCGCTTGGTCCATGGGCCTCAGATTCAAGCAAGTGGGCCTCATCATATGGGCCTAATACAATCAAGTGAGCCTCAAACTTGGGCCTCAGGTACATTAAAGCGAGCCACATCCCAAGGGTCATACATACATCTCATTAGCCTTATTACATGGGTTTCACATACATCTTTGGGCCTTATCACATGGACCCCATATACATTACATTGGGCCATGCATCATGGGACTAATGGGATAGCTGTCCAACAAAACAGATGGGCAACATGCATCTATGTCAAGGTGGCCCTACACATACAAATGGATAGCGTGAAAATATAACTTATACATTATGGTGGATCCCATCGGCCCAGGTTGCTGGATGGAGTGGGTCAAATACATTACAGTGGGCCCTGTATACACGATAGGTGGGGCCCGCTCTGGCAGCCAACAAGATGGATGACATGGATACAAATTATGGTGGGGTCCCGTCCTTGCCCAAGGACTGAATGGTATGGATGAAACATTTACATGTAGGTGGTTCCACATCACAAAACCACCTGGAAACAGGGTGGACGACATAGATATAAAGCTCTTACATACCAGGGTGGGTCCACATTAGTGTGGATGGTGTGGATTGTGACACACTCATCAAGGTGAGGCCCCACATCTGGGCAATGGACGGTGAGGAATCAAAGTGGACTTCACCGTCTAGAATGTTAGATGATGTGAATAAGGCATATACATCAAAGTGGTCCCACGTCTAGTGCACTACACACGTACAGAGGAATTTTACTATCCATAGAGCAGGACCATCTGGATGTGCAGACACATCAGGTGGGTCCCAGTGTCCAGCTACTGGGCGGTGTGGATATCACACATACATTACGTGGGCCCTGCATATGAAACATACACACATCATGGTACGTTCCACAGCTGCTAGACATTAGCAGCACCATTTGATGAATGGTGTGAATACATCACATAATCAAGGTGCGGTCCACGTGAGTGGGCCACCTATATACTCTTATTAATATATTATATGCTACATAATATAATATTATATATTAATGTATCTGTACGTGGCAAGAGGCTGCCCATATTCATCATGATAAAGGTGGGTCCCACGTAGCAGTGGCCCACCACATCATTTGTATATATATATATATATATATGTTTATAATATAATATAATATATTATAGTATAGTATAATATAAAATAATATAATATATATATTAAAGAGCCACCATCCAGAGGGTCTGATGTTCTGGATGGTGCATAAGTGATGCATTTGACGTGGTGGGTCCCACACGTAGGATACAATACATACATTAGTGGGTCCCATGTGGGGCCCACCAAAATGCTTATCTGCTATCCAATCTGTTGACAAGGTCACACGTGCCTGGATGAAAAGGAAAAACTAATTTCATATGATTCAAAACTTCTGCTACAAAGGATTTAAATGGCAGTCGTTCATACACACTGTTTCCTGCCGTGTGGGCCACCTGAGTCCCAAATGCAGGTGATGTTTTTGGAGGTCCCATTGTCCCAAAGGGACCCAACAAATGCATGGTGTTGATGTACAACACACATCATGGTCGGGCCTACAAGTGGGACCACGTCCCTGCCCGTTTTGTTCGTGCGCAGCAAGATGCTGTTAAGGACGTCAGCAGCAGCATCCCTGCCTTGTTTAAAGTCTTTTTTTTTTTTAGGAAATGTGTTTATCCACGGTTTTTTACAGGTGGGGCCTATATCCGGAAGATCCAACCCACCCATTAGATTCGTTGGCTCGATACCGTCTAAAAGATTCCAATATCCAGTATGTTTTCAGTGTACAAAAATGTTAAAGTGGATTTTAACGATGAGAACCACTGTTTTCTATGTTGTGGCCGGCCAGAAAGTCTGATTGGCTTCATTTTTCAGATCAATGCCTAAAATGATCTGGAGAATGGAATGAATGGCGTTGATTAAATTAATGCATCAAGGTGAGGCCTATACGAGTGTTCCATCAAAAAGCTAAAAAATCAAGTACTTTTTTTCCCTTGCAGCAAGTAAACCTCACCGTCTGCTTAATTCCAAAGGATGGTGTTTATATGAAATTCATCAAGGTGGGTCCCACATGTGGGGACCACAGCTGGTGGGTCCCACATGGACGCGGCCCACATGATTTGAATCAATCTGATATTCGTGTTTTCCATCACCAAGGGTAGGGCCCACATGGCTTAAACGGTTGGATAAGACACACATTGAGGTGGAGTACACGGCCACATCATTACACCAAAATATTGAAAGAGGGAGAAAGAAGCACCCACCTTTGATCTTCTTGGACCTCTTCTTCCATTAATGCATCCTAGAGCTCCAAGGGATGCTTACCAATGGTGGAGATGATCATTGGAGGGTGGAGATGGGAGATAGGAAGGTGGGCCACACTAGCCTCTCCATGGGAGGCTTGGACGTTGGAGTTGCTTGGGAGGAAAAAAAATGAGAGAGAGATGAGAGAGAGAGTGATGTAAAAGAAGTGATGGGAGAGAGAGGAATGTTGAGGTGATGGGAAAGTTGACTTTTGAGAGTTGCTATCTGTACTTAAGAATGGGGAGGGTAAGGGGTTGAATGATGGGTGTACTTTTGACAAGTGAGGTTATTGATGTGATGGATTCTCTCAAGATTTGCAACATGCGACGTTTTCCTCGAACTAAATGCGAGTCCACATCTCCTGGCCAGGATATCGCATCAGTGTTCAAGACGCGGCATCAGAACCGCGACGACGGTGCGGCCACATTGGTATAAGTCTCGAGTCAAGCCGATTCTAATATACGGGACACGACTTAGGATCATGCGTAAATGCCGATAACAGATTGTGGGTTGTCAGAATTCAACTGGAAGGACCGCGAAAGTCTACGGTATGGTACGGTCTAGGATACGACTCTTACAACTCTCCCCTCCAAATAAAATTTTTTTTCTCAAAATTTAAATCACGATGCAACCAATATAGAGCTCACTAATGGAGGAAAATCCTATTAGAACACAACATATCAACTCAATCATATACCTAAGAGATAGGGATAGTGCCAACAAATTTCAGTCTCTTGCTCTCAAGATGCCTCCGCAGCATTATGATGACCTCGCTAATCTTCGAATCTTAAATCAGAAATGATTGAAATGGGAATACTATGCAGCCTTATAATCTCAACGATATGGAGCTATGTCAAAAAATTTCTAAGTTATTCGAGCTCGGGGATCTAACCATTCTAAGTTCTCAACAATCATAGAGTGTAGGGTAGTTATCAGCTGGTATGTGATGTTATCTTCAGGTATTCCCAAGTTATGCTCTGATACTAACTTCTGTTACGCCCCAAACCTAGAAATCAGATTCACAGGAATCTTGATTGCCGAATCTAGTGCGACAGCCTCCATAGTACTCCATTCTCAGATCCTAGCGTCCATACTCCTGATTCTGATCCTGGGATCCTACAAGGAGGATTTTTTTTTCTTCAAATGTACATTTAACTCATAGTAAGCATAACCACCAGATTACCTAATTCACATAGGCATCATCATCATCACATATCCACTAATATAATTATTTTAGTACAATGCTGAAAGGAAATACATAAATCAAAAATCAAGCTCTAGAAGACTGCTGCACGCTCCAAGCTCAACACTGCGGCAACCTAACATCATCCGCACGCATCTATCATGCATAAGCTTATAGAAAGCTTAGAGAGTGGTGTAAGTGTGTGCACAAAGTAAGTGTCAAGTATTCAATACAATGCCATCATCATATAATACCGAAATTACTGGTAATCCATAAATTCTACATTATCGAAATAAGCAGAAATACTGACAAGATCATGAATTATCAGAGTAAGCAGAAATACTAACAAGATCATAAATCATATGATGACAGAGTAAGCGAAGGTATGGATAAGTTCATAAATCAATCAATATCAAAATACGCAATATAGAACAACTATGCACTAAGGAGTCATAAAGAGCCAAATATCAGATGCCGAGGATGTAATGCAATATATAAATCCACCTAAGTTTGTCTAGGCCATATAAGTGTAGAAACATAGCAACCCAAAATTTCATATGCTTGCGGATGTAATGCAATATGCGATGCAAATGAAATGACCATGCTGGAGTGTGAAGTCGGGATGATAGTACGTAGTATCGTAGGCTATGGGGTCCACCATAAGAGACTTTTATCCAAACCAGTCCCATACCTAAATTTGAATAGTCAGACTCAGCGTGGTAAACTCCTGATCTCAGGTTAGTCGCGCGCCCCAACCAAAATTCTAGCCATTATGAAGGTACACGTAACAAATAGTTGCGCAACACTAGCCCGAGTAGATAGTGAATGAATGAATGAATGAGTATGCAACTTCTGCTCAATAAGTCCACATATCAATACGGTTCATCTCTGGGATCATCACCGGGGTCTATTACACTCTACACCAACTTACCGCCCCTATCCAAGCGCATAACTGAGTAAGTGGAAGAGACCTCACTATTGCCTGTGAATATTGGGCCCGGCTCATCGATAGCGGACACATTCCTCAAGCTGGTCAAACTCATCGTAGACATTGCCTCCTCACTCAGGCGGGTAAGGTCACACCCCCTCCCAACTGACCACGACACAGTGAGAGACGTGTCCTACTATTATACGACCATCATGCGCTCATATATATCCACTCGGTCTCGACGTTGGGGCGTCTCCTGGCCACAGAGGTTTAGAAATTCTTACCCAGGGACATCTATGGTGCCCGTATGCTAGAACCAAACATTTTTAGTGTCCAATCTGGCCTTTCATGATATGCTTGTTGAGGCTACGACCCTGATGTCACTAGGGCGTACAATAATCACAACACACCATGCAAGATGCATGAGTCATACAATTCAGTCATACATCAATCATGCGCATACCGTGCCTTCAAGCGAGATATCCTCTCCCTATAAAGGCATCTCATAATCTACCCAATGTCATATGCAATGGTCAACCACATCTCATAACAAACATGCAGATGATGCATATGGGCATGTATCATGATGTTATGATGTCACATACTCATAATCGGTGTCAATAACTGACCTCAACAATCGGCTTCGACAATGTGGACATTTAATTAACATTGCCCCCAATGAATGACCCACATAGAGCCAAACATATAATGAACCGATGGCCTCATGCAAGGGTCAAATATACAACACCATGGGCTTCAGTTAAGAGCTTAATACACATCACAGTGGGCCTCAAATATTGACTACATATACATCACATTGGGCCCCTACAATCGGAATCGGCATTCGATCACAACAAATTAGAATCGGCAATCGGCCATGACAAATCAGAATCGATAATCAGCCTCGATCAATAATAAGCCTCGATCGATAATTGACAATCGGCCATAACAAATCAGAAACGGTAATCGGTCTCGATCAATAATCAACCTGATCGATAACCGACAATCAGCCACGACAAATCAGAATCGATAATCGGTCTCGATCAATAATCAGCCTCTATCGATAATCGGCAATCGGGCATGACAAATCAGAATAGGCAATCGATCTGATTTTAACGATGAGAGCCACTGTTTTCTATGTTGTGGCCCGTCAGAAAGTTTGATTGGTTTCATTTTTCGGATCAACGCCTAAAATGATCTGGAGAATGGAATAAATGGCGTTGATTAAATTAATGCATCAAGGTGCGGCTTGTTCAAAAAGCCAAAAAATTAAGTACTTTTTTTCCCTTGCAGCGAGTAAACCTCACCATCTGCTTAATTTTAAAGGACGATGTTTATATGAAATTCATCAAGGTGGGTCCCACATGTGGGGACCACAGCTGGTGGGTCCCACATGGATGTGGCCCACATGATTTGAATCAATCTGATATTCATGTTTTCCATCAACAAGGGTAGGGCCCACATGGCTTAAACGGTTGGATAAGACACACATTAAGGTGGAGTAAATCCGGGTGGGCCACACGGCCATATCATTGTACCAAAATATTGAAAGAGGGAGAGAAAGAGAGAGAGAAAGAAGCACCCACCTTTGATCTTCTTGGACCTCTTCTTCCATCAATGCATCCTAGAGCTCCGAGGGATGCTTACCAACGGTGGAGATGATCATTGGAGGGTGGAGATGGGAGATAGGAAGGTGGGCCACACAAGCCTCTCCATGGGAGGCTTGGACGTTGGAGTTGCTTGGGAGGAAAAAAAATGAGAGAGAGATGAGAGAGAGTGTGATGTAAAAGAAGTGATGGGAGAGAGAGGAATGGTGAGGTGATGGGAAAGTTGACTTTTGGGAGTTACTTTTAAAAGGGCCTAGCTATATGCCCTAGAGGGGGGGTGAATAGGGATATGCTAAATAAAACTTATAACATCGGAATAATAAAATAAAATAATTCACAATGCTGAATTAAAAAGCAACATCAATAAACTAGTATTGAGAGGTTGATACTAATTCAGTTCTAAGGACAACCTTACACAAAAAACCAAAGGCTTATGGTAGGACAAATTTATTTCTAGAACGTTCTTTGTATCAAAAACTCAAACCGAGAGGAATAAATTAAGCAAGGAAATAACTTGTAGAAAATTAAACCTAAGTTATTATAACATTCCCCACACTGGCTTGAAATAAAATGATTACAACATTCAACCACAGATACAATCCACAAAACTGAATGAATAAAGGAATGAAAGAATAAAGCACATCCACAACATAAAAAAATATAGTGGTTCACCTGTGTGCACACCAACTATTATCCAACAGCCATACAGAATGCTACTCCACTCTTAATATCCTCACACAGGGGATATTAGCATGCACTATCAAAATAGGTTTCACAGGTTCACCTAAAACCTTCACAATTGTGTCTTTTTATCACGCGCTTACATAATCCAAAAACTCACACATCTAAGTTTTCTGGCTCTCCTCAGATAACCAAAACAATGAGATTTTTCTGGCAAATCTTAAATAAAACCAAAGAATGTAAATTACACAAATGTAAAATACCTGAATCTCCTTTTGAAGTAGCCCGGTAGAACCAATCGGAGTAGAAGTTCGATTCAAATTTCAAAGTCCAATACTCACTTTATGAATGGTTCTAAGTCTAATTGATTTTAAATCAAAAGGGATAGTTCTATTTGATTTTGAATCCAAGAAGAAGGAATATCAAAAATTCCTCTTTTCTAATAGGATTGGAATGTAGATCAAAATCAAATACAAAACAAGCTAGCAAAAGGAATATTAAATGACCACAAAGTAGCATAAAAACAAACACGAACTTATCTCAGAGTATGGCCTTAAGATTGCTTGAATTGAATTGAAAAACTCTAAAATTCGTGCTCTATTTATATCCTGAAAAATCCCATCTACGACTGGTCTTAGGATCCCTAGGACTGGTCGTAGCTTCAACAGATTTTTAAAGATTTTCGCGGGATAAGGATTAGCTATTCCATGACTGATCCTGGGTAGCCTACGACCAGTCGTGGGCCACCTACGACTGGTCGTAGGATCCCTAGATTAGTTGCTGGAGTTCGAGTCGTAAGGCTAAGACTGGTTGAAGGACGAGTCGTACAGTTCACATGACTGGTCGTAAGATATCCAGGACTGGTCTTAGGACAATCAGAAAAATTTGAAAATCTTCAACAACCTAGGACTGGTCCTAAAAAACTTAAGATTGGTCGTAGCAGAGCTAGGACTGGTCTTGAAGTCCCTAGGACTGGTCTTAGAACAGCCCGTACAAGCATATTTAAAATATACGAATTATGTATCCAGAATGACCGACAGTAAAGCCCAACCTAAGGTCAATCTAAGGTCAAACAAACCTTGAAAGTGAGATGAACATTGATAGTCTATACTCTCAGATGAACTTTAAGAGAAGCTTGAGAATTGACGAATCTTGTTGTAGGCCTTCTCGAGCTTGACTTGATAAAGTCTTCTTCTATTCTTGTACTTGTTAGAATCTTGAACATGCATACTTGAAGACTTCTATTCTTGTATACTTCATTCATGACTAGACTTGAAACTTTCTTCATTTAAGTTCTTGTCTTGAAATACGATGTCTTGAAGCAATGAATAGTCTTAAACATGAAACATAAGATATACAAGACATAGATATAGGTTTTGACACCACAAAATTTGATAACCAAAGGGATATGAAATCATAGTACTTACAATCTCCCCCTTTTTCAAAATTTTGACAAAACACATATCATAAAAGATAAGAGCAACATTTGCTCAATAAAGAATCATGAGCCATAAAAGCACAAATTACTCTGCTCCCCCTGAGTAATACAAGTACTGCTCATGAAAATAATAACCAACATGGACTCCATATTATCAATCAATCCACATATATTCCACTACAAGTACTCCCCCTTTCCATACTACTCCCTCCTTTTGCCACAAAATGATAAGAAAAAGTCACAATAGGAAAGAGAACAACAACATAGAGAGTAATAAAAAGCAGATAATGAGAAAGAAATATGGAAGGAAATATCAAACCTCAAAATATAAATCCTGAATCATCAAGCCATAACCAAGTTAATACAATATCTAAAATAAAAGATAAGATAATGTTATACAAGTCAAAAGATAATCTTCCTAATCAGATCCAGAGGAGGGAGCAGGGACAGTAGGATCAATCTGGTGTAAGCCTCTATTAATGCGATGAAGATATTTTTGTATATATTTAAACTACATATCATAGGCTACACTCATGTTATCAACCTTCTCCTCCAATGCACGAAGGCATGCATCATAACTAGATGTATCGTAATCAGGATCATTTGGCGAATCAGTTTCTATCTCATCAAATAACTCATCCATATTAACATCCTGTTGAGGAAGATTGCCAACTTTCCCTTCATTTTCGGCTTCACCACGATCACCACCAACACCACCTTCATCAACTTGACCAGGAAATAAATCCAACTTCATCTTATTAAGATTGGCAATGTTGAAAATAAGATGATGAATGGGTGCCTCATTAATAGGTGTATCGACAAGCATATGAGTGACTAACACAGTCATAAGATAACCAAACGGAATATCACTATGACCCGGATGGAGACGAAACTGTATGATAAAATGACAGAGTAATGAAGGAAGGCAGACCATGGTACCAGAAGCAATAGAATGCAACACATGAACCATGAATGAAGTTAACTCAGTTTTATTACCGGACCGAGGATACAGATTTGAAATGAAAAAATGATGTAACACTCTGTATCTAGGTAACGGATACTTTGAAGGGAGTGCATTCCCTTTGTGTGTCCATTGCACATTAATTTTGCATAAGTCTCTTGTTAACATGCATTTTTCCGATTCAGATGATTTTTCGGTTAGTGTATGAATCAGAATACCTTCATCATTAATGGGTATATCCATAATACCCGATATCAAATGACGGTCTACTTCAAATTTCCCTTCTCTAGTATCAATTGAAAAAGTTAAATTATTAAGGGAGAAATCTGAGATATATGTAACCATTGATTGTGCAATTGACTGGTATGCAGGCCCACCCCTAAGTAAAATGTTAGCCTAGCCAACAGATTCAAGGAGAGGAACAATACCATATGGAGCAATGTGATTGAGATCAGCGGGATGCTCAACGATAACCTTATGGACAAGCAAATCCCGTATATCTTGAGGATCATCTTCGGGTGACCGAAGGTGCCGTTTTGTTATCGATGTAGATCTACATGAGGATGGACCACGGGATGTTTTCTTCTTCCCTCTAGCATCCATCTTCAACAAGATATGCTAAGAGCAAGAGAAATGCATAACAAGAAGGATGAGTTTTCTCTAGATCAGCAATTTGAGAAGAAATCCTTGAAAATCTCAACAAAAAGATAAAATCAAGCTGCATAGTGTTCAAATCAAAGCATAGAGAACATCAAACTTCAAGAAAAATGAAGAAATAGGACTAACCTTGAAGAAATACAAGAAATCCTATGATTGGTCGAGCCACGACTCATCGTAGGTCGAAGTGGAAATGAAGAAGAAGGAGATTTTCTCCAAATTATATCATGTCCACGAGCTCCATGACCGGTCGAGTGCTGTGTACGACCGGTCGAGCATCGACCAAAAATGCATATTTAATCTAAAAAATTGAAATTTCAACACATATAATACCAAATATAATACACTATGATACACGCAAGAAAGAATACTCGATGTAAAATGCACATAGCAAGATCAAATTTAAATTTATTAAACTTGCTTTTATCGAGTGGTTTAGTAAATATATCAGCAAGTTGAGTTTCAATTGGTATATATTCCAAGGAAATAACTTTTTCTTCAACCAACTCACGAATGTAATGATACCTAATGTCAATGTGCTTAGTACATGAATGCTGGATTAGATTTTTGGAAATATTTATAGCACTGGAATTATCACAATGTAAGATCATTGAATCTTGATTAATTTTATAATCGCTTAGCATGCGTTTCATCCAAACTAGTTGAGTACATGCATATCCAGCCGTAATATACTCAGCCTCAGCAGTGGAGAGCGATATTTTTCTTTGCTTCTTGCTGAACCAAGTAACTAAGTAATTTTCAATGTAAAAACAACCATCATTGGTTGATTTTCTATCATCGATATTACCGGCCCAATCAGCATCTGAGTACCTGGCAAATTGAACACTAGTATCAAAAGGATACTAAAGACCCAGATTTATAATACTTGCGACATATCTAATAATCCGTTTAATAGCAGTAAGATGTGATTCCTTAGGATTAGACTGATATCTCGTATAAATACCAACACTAAACGCGATATCAGGTCTACTTATAGTTAGATATAACAAACTACCAATTATACTACGATACAGTTTAAGATCCATATCTTTACCTGTATAGTCTTTTGAGAGTCTTAATGTTGTACTTATATGAGTATCAAAGTTCTTACCATTCTCAAATCCAAACCTTTTAACTAAGTTCGTAGCATACTTGGTTTGGGAAATGAAAATTCCATCAGGTTGTTGTTTTACTTGCAACCTGTAACACCCCAAAAATCGGGGGTCGTGTATAAACTCAACTCCCGAGTTCCAGACCGTCACTTATGCAACAAGAATGATTATGATTCAATGTTGTCTTATTTAAAGCATTTACATGAGTAAAAGTATACCAAAACTGCAATTCATACTCCAGATCCAGTGATAAAAGCAAGCGGAAGACTAAACAATATATATATCACTGTAAGGAAAAACAAAGTAGATCTCATCTGTCTCTAAAGTATGCATACACCTCTGAGTCTCATATACATATACATGAACAAAATCAAATGTTCAAAATAGTCCCACTGAAGTCCCATCAACCCAGGTCGCCTACGCAAAACCATCATGATACTGCATGTACGAGAACTCGTCCTGGTCCTCGTCGAAGTCTGGCTCTTCCTCCTGAATCTCAGCCTCACCTGCATCTACAACAGGGTCTGGTGGGTGTTACAAACACCATCCCGTAACGTGGGAGTGAGTGATCAACTCAGTGGAATCATAGAGCAAAGATTAGCATGTTCACAAATCAATCATGCGATAATAGTAAAGTAGTAAATCAGACAATCCTAATACTGTTGTTAATGCAAGATGACATTACGTGATGTATGCTCTCACCGACGATCTCCCTCATACGGTACCATCTTACGACCGCGGCGTGCAATCGACCCTCAAGTGCTCCACATCTTCCAGGCACATGCAATGGTATGGTGATATGATTTCCAAGTTGTTATTAGTCCATTCAAACAGCAGGATTGGGAAACTAAGGTACTTCCCTTCTATCAATCCCAACAAAGATCCTGTCTAGGGTCGTCACTCCTAGTAATCTCATACGATGTATATTTTGTAGGTCGCTGCCAGGGCTGTTGCTCGCACTCGTTGCACCGCTCCCCCATCACCTTATCAATACAGGCCTACCGTACTCTACTGCTACTGAAGGGTCGTCGCCTCCCGTAGACTCAGAATACGCTCGCGGTCACTACAAAGGACTCGTCACCTGATCAGTGTAGGCCGACAGCTCGACCACGGTGTCCCATACCACCATGCCCGGCTCATGAGTCTTCGTGGATCAAGGTACCATGGTTAACAGGGTTTACAATGGTAAGTTCAGTACCCTAGGTTCAAGCAGTTATGACTCATACAGGGTGAACATACAACGGCCAGTCGGGTTACTTGACGGGCTCGACTAGCACGATCGCATCTCAAGTCGAATGAAATGAAGTGCGTAAAACACTTCGTGTGGCCTAACCACTACCGCCAACTCCAGAACACGACTCACGTTCATCGATGCGTCGTTCATGGCAAAGATAAGCCGACCACGAATTTACTCAGTTGCTGACTGCCTGGACTAGGTATAGTCCCAAACAATCATGGATCCACATCAGCAATCGTGTAAGAGTAATGGAAATGAAATATAACCATGTGAGCATGTTAACACATGTCATACAACTTAAGTAAATCATCAAGCACATGCATTTCATACATATAATGAAATCATGCATATAGCTAACATGTAGGAAACCATTTACATTAGCATATTAATTGAGAAATCATTCTCAAACTAATTCATAACACCATTTAATTCAATACATACTAATACAAGCATTTATACAAAAACTTATATTACACACTTAAGTCTACATATAGTATGTCGACTCGAAGTACGCATTTAGGCGAATCTCTTCACCAAACTAATTATGCACATATTCCTAGTATCCTAATGCAACAAGAAGCCATGTCAATCACATCAGAAAAATATGAATGAAAACAGTACTTCCTACAAATGACTAAAATGCCCTAAATCTCATATTCTTTGTCGGTTTACGAAACAGGAAACGGACAACATGTTGTACATGTCAAACGGAGTTGCCGTCGATAATTTACAATTAAACGACATTGAAAGCATTGGAAACAGTCAATCAAAGTGTCTAAAATCTGCACCTAGTCTCTTGTAGACGTGTCATTTTGAACGGAGCGTATACGCTTCGTCAATGGCGATAAGAGAACCTGATTTACGAGTTACGTTAGCTAACATGCCATGAATACTAACGATCCTCAAATTAACAACTTCTAGGGTTATTTTATACCTGATAATGCGGAAGAATCACCGGCTTGGTGATCAGGAAGGGTTGCTTAGGCACTAGCAACAGATGGCACGAAGGCTGGAAAAATCTATTCCACTCTCTCTCATAAACTCTCACCTTTTCTCTCTCCCAAATCTAGGGTTTCTTGCAATTTTGAATGGGAGAGAGGAGTGAGGGTTTCAACCCCTTTTATAGGCCCAAAAACGCTGAAAATAGGCTCCGGTACAAAGTTTACTTAGTGCATATCCAATTCGGGGCTGTTTCGGTCCAAAAGATGCTTTCTGGTGGTCCCCTGGTCGAATGCGATCGGACTTAAGCTCATGCGTACCAGATCTAGCACGTATTAAGTTTTCTGTCCTGCAGGGTTCGAAGATCGCACGTGGCGGACCAGTTTCAGTTCAGCGGTCACCGCACGTAGATCAGGGCTGAAAGTCTCATGATATACAATAGAAATTTCTCCTGATCCGAGGGTGTAATTTGGATGAATTCTGACTGTCAGAACGCTTAATACTGACGCGTCAAGTCGTGTGCCAGATTTGAATTTGAAATTTCAATTCTGTCCCTATTCGCACTCTCTTCGGTCCGGGCTCAATGAAATAGCCTGTGATTATCGGTTTGACTTAATTTTTGAAATGATTGTCAAGTCCAGCTAGGCGGTTCTAACGGTCTAAGATAGGAGGTATCGGACTTTCGATGCGCGGTCTAGATCTAATACAAGGATTCAAAGTGGTCCACAGAACAAACCTGCTTAGAGTTTGGTCCGAGGTTATAGAGTATTATAGAGTCATTGGTTCTACTCGATTTGGGTCTTGTAGAACGTATTTAAAGTGATCAGGAACTATTTTCCAGCTACTCCAGCGTTGCGCTAGCTAACTTAGTCATATTTTCTAAAAGAATTAATTCTACGCAATTTCGGGTCGAGTTGGTACTCGAGCCCAAGTATAGATTTTTCACGGGCGTTACACAACCCTAGGAAATAATTTAGTTCACCAACCATGCTCATTTCAAACTTTAATTTCATTAACTCTGTAACCTCAATAGACATGTTAGTGCAAGTTGATCCATAAATAATATCGTCAACATAAATTTGAACCATCAAAATATCATTGTTATGCTTCTTAACAAAGATTGTCTTATCGACACTTCCTACTTGAAAGCTATGACTAAGTAAGAATTTAGTCAATTTCTCATACCATGCCCTGGGTGCTTGTTTTAGACCATAGAGAGCCTTTTTGAGACGAAATACATGGTCAGATAACTTGGGGTCTTCAAACCCTGAAGGTTGTTCAACATACATCTCTTCATGTAAATCGCCATTCAAGAAGGAACTCTTTACATCTATCTGATAAATTTTAAATTTTCTAAAGCATGCGATGGAAATAAACAGTCTGATTGATTCAAGGTGAGTGACTGAAGCAAAGGTTTCATCGTAATCGATGGCTTCAATCTGAGTGTACCCTTGTACAACCAGTCTAGCCTTGTTTCGTATTATATTTCCAAGTTCATCAGACTTATTTTTAAAGATCCATTTTGTTTCGATAATGTGTTTATCTTTAGGTCTAGGAACAAGATACCAGACATCATTACGAACAAATTGATTAAGTTCATCATGCATAGTAACTATCTAATTTTCGTCAGAAAGTGCTTCTTTCACATTGACTGGTTCTATTTGGGATGTAAAACAAATATAATTACATATGTTCTCAAGTTGTTTGCAAGTACGAACTCCAGTGAGAGGGTTTTCAAGAATTTGATTGGTTGGATGATCTTTGACAGTCCTTGGTTCAGATTCTTTTTGACTTGATGAGGTATCTTGATTGTCGATAATAAGAACTTCATCATCATCTGAGCTCGGGGCTGGTGTATTCAAATGATCATCAATGATCACATTGATGGACTCTTGAATTACACCAATTCTCTTATTTAGAACCCTATAAGCTCGATTGTTCAAAGAATAACTAAGAAAAATACCTTCATCACTCTTCGTATCAAACTTTTCCAAATTTTCACGATCTCGTAAAATATAACACTTGCTGCCAAAAACTTGAAAGTATTTGACATTAGGTTTCTTTTCAAACCATAATTCATAAGCAGTCTTATTATTAGATTTACTAGTATAAACCCGATTAATAATATAGCATACAATATTTGAAATAGCGGTGAAGACCGCTTGAGTTAAAGTAGGAATATGCCAATATGTCCTAGAGGGGGGTGAATAGGACTTTTTAAAGATTTATAAGTTATATTTCAATCCTATCACAGAGTACAAATTAGGATTACTCAAAAATTAACACTATTGGCTTCTAAGCCTGATAGAGGATCCAATCACAAATTACTTGTAATAATAATAAAAAAAACTTTATGAATCAGATTGTGATGGATATGACTGTGTGTGCACAAGATATGATTTCAGATAATCATATATAAAGGCATATAAAGTAATCACATAAATGAAAGACAATATCAATCTCAAACACAGTCGTTTTATAGTAGTTCGACTACTTATCTACTCCACTACCGGCTTCCACACTCAACCCTTGAGTGACCAAATTTCACTAAGGAGGTTTCCCATGGTTCACCTCAAACCTAAGGTTTTAAATCAGGTTCACCTTCAACCTTTACAGAGGTTTCTACTCGGTTCACCTCAAACCCTAGAGTTTTGCTAGTGCACTCCTAACCAGATGTTTATGCCAACACAGAGCAAGGGTCCACACAACGTACCCAGATGTTTATGCCCACACAGAGCAAGGGTCGACACAATGCACCCAGATGTTTATGCCCACACAGAGCAAGGGTCCACACAACGCACCACCCAGATGTTTATGCTCTCCACAGAGCAAGGGTCCACACAACGCACCCACACACGTACACTCCCGTCGGAGGCCTCATTTGAGGACTTCAAATGGTGAGCAACACCTATGACCCAATCCTAAAAAGGAATGATCATAAATGTCCTCTGGACTCTAAGTACTTACAGATAAGTTGATGAGTCCATTTTAGCTCAGTGATGAAAATCTCCTTCTTGTTGATGAAGAGTCTTCAGCTTCCTTGATCCGCAACACAAAGATGTATCTATGCTAGGTTTAGGTTGGGTCAAGGTTATGATGGAGTTCCACTCTCTGAAGATTTTCCTATAAGGAAGATAGAGTGGTTTCAATCATCTATGCATTCAAGGCATCCTAGCTTATTGATTTTCCATTAAAGTAGTAGCTGGAGGATCCTTGAATGCGGAAGTTCATTCCCCAATCCACTCTATGAAATATCAATGATGAGGGTGGATTAAAGGATGAACTTTCTGAGAGAAAGGGCTTAGGATAAAGGATATGAAGTTTAAAGCACTCAAAAGCACTCTCTACTTTCTCTCACAACAATAAAGACTAATCTCTCGATTTGTAGGCAAAAGGTTCCAATGGATATAAACGGTCATATTTATGACAGAGTTCGATATCATCGAGCAATCATTGATATGATCGAGTGTATACTCTCGATTGTATCGACATACCACTCGATGATACAAACTCAAATGTCATTTCACTTTTAGAAACCTTTCGCCAACTGGTCGATGGGATCGATACACACATCGATATTATCAAAATTTGAACTCCGATTCTATCGAGAGATGGATCGACCTATCAACAGGTGAAAACAAGAGAGAAGCCTTAATAAATTTTAGGTTCTACAGATATGATCGAAGAACAGTCGATGTCATCAGAATTTGTATATCAATGATATCGGAGACCATGTCGATGGGATCGATAAATCGTATAGATTTGCCTATAAGCTTGTTGGACAGTTTTTGTCCGATTTCGATTCAATCGATAAGGTCTCGATATGATCGACATATGAATATCGATTTATCGATTGACACCCCGATCAACATTAAAAACAACTTTTTACAATTTGGGTAGACCTCTAATTAGTTCTCTTTTGCTCAATCTAAATAAGTTTCGGTAGTGTACATGTCCAAGGCATTTATGCCATAATTCAGTTTCATCGGTATGGACCATGTAACATGATTGAGTAGATGAGCTTGCATCACTAACGATGTAGCAGTTTTCAGAAGTTCTGCAACCAGTTAATATAACAGAACCCTTTTTATTAACTATCTCATAACCTTGATTAGAAAACTTCACACTATGGTTGTTATCGTATATCTGAGAAATGCTTAGTAGGTTGTGTTTCAAGTCCTTAACATATAAAACATTCTTAAATAAGGGAAGGTTATAAAGCTGAACCGTACCTTGGCCAATGATCTTGTAATTGCTTCCATCACCAAATGTAACTGACCCATTAGTCATATCTTTTATATTGGTGAATAAATCCTTGTCTCCTGTCATATGCCTGGAGCAACCACTATCTAGGTACCACTTTGAATGGCTTGTAGCTTTGAAAGCAGTGTGGGCAACCAAGCAGACAACTTTAGGAACCAATTTTAGAATTGTTTTGGGTTTAGGAGTATAGATGGTCTTGTTCTGTCTATTGTTATACGAGAGACCTATAGAGTTAGACTTTAATAGCTCCTTGAGTAGATCAATTATTTTTTCAGCCAATGGATTTCAGTTTTAAAAATCAAAGTTGACATGGCTACCTTTAGGTTTTTGAAAAGTCCTTGAATTTTTGGAAAAATCTTGATAAGTATTCTTTTCTTTTAAGGTTGAAGACTCTTCTTTTACAAATTTAGGAGCAATATTCTTTTGTTTAGGAGATGTATTCTTATCATAGCCCAACCCAGATCGATCGCCACATTTTCTTGATCCGGACAATAAATTTTCTAATTTAGGATCTCCTTGGGCATATCTCCATGTGTCTTTCAAACTCTTGACAGTTGTAACATTGACTATCTTTCAAAGATTTTTGATCTCTAGGTTTAGATCGTCTCTTATCATTTGACTTTTGAAAATCAACTTTTTTCTTGCTTTTGAAAATTTTGTAAAACTTTTTTGCTAAAAGCGCCATATCATCTTCAAAATTTTCTAAATCCGAAGTGCTCTCTTGTGAAACATTTTTAGATGATTTGAGAGCAAACAATTTTCCTTTAGGAACTTTAAAGGATAACTCGTAGGTTTGTAGTGAACTAACTAGTTCCTCAACCCTCATGGTATCCGTATCACGAAGTTCCTGAATCGCGGTTACTTTAGAATTGAACCGTTCAGGAAGTGAGCGTAGTATCTTTGCGCACACTTTACTTTCTGGGATTCTATCACCAAGACCCCACATAGAGTTCACAATGTCATTCAATCTAGTGTAGAAGTCCATAAACATCTCATTCTCCTCCATATGAATTTCTTCAAATTTAGTTGTGAGGAGTTGGACTTTAGATTTCTTGACAATTGATGTACCCTCATGTGTCATTTCTAATACATCCCATGCTTGTTTTGCATTTTCACAAGAGATGATTCTTTTGAATTCATCTGGTGATAATGCGCAAGTAATTGCATTTAGTGCTTTTGCATTAGTACTACTCTCACTTTTCTGAAGTGTGGTCCAAAGAAAATAAGTCGTTACTTTCATTGATTTTGAACCATCGTCATTAGTTACTTCAGTGATAGGAGGGTTCCATTCATTCACTGCGGCCAGCCACACACTTTTATCCATGGATTTGAGGAAGATCCTCATCCTGGCTTTCCAATAGGCATAGCTTGTGCCATTAAAGGGTGGTGGCCTAGTGACTGATAGGCTATCAAAATTTGACATCTTAATATAGCTTAGATCGTTAGCTCAGGAAATAAATCCAATAAATAAACAATAAACACGAGCTATTAGGCTCTGATACCACTTGAAAGGGCCTAGATATATGCCTTAGAGGGGGGGGGGGGGGGGTGAATAGGGCTATGCCAAATAAAACTTATAACAGTGGAATAATAAAATAAAACAATCCACAATGTTGAATTAAAAAGTAACCTTAATAAACTAGTATAGAGGTTGATACTAATTCAGTTCTAAGGACAACCTTACACCAAAAACCAAAGGCTTATGGTAGGACAACTTTATTTCTAAAATGTCCTTTGTATCAAAAACTCAAACTGAGAGGAATAAATAAAGCAAGGAAATAACTTGTAGGAAATTAAACCTAAGTTATTACAACATTCCCCACACTGGCTTGAAATAAAATGATTACAACATTCAACCACAGATATAATCCAAAAAACTAAATGAATAAAAGAATGAAGGAATAAAGCACATCCACAACATAAAAATATATAGTGGTTCACCTGTGTGTACACCAACTGTTATCCAATAGCCACACAGAATGCTACTCCACTCCTAATATCCTCACACAGGGGATATTAGCATGCACTATCAAAATAGGTTTCACAGGTTCACCTAAAACCTTCACAATTGTGTCTTTTTATCACGGGCTTACACAATCCAAAAACTCACACAATCTGAGTTTTCTGGCTCTCATCAGATAACCAAAACAATGAGATTTTTCTGGCAAATCTTAAATAAAATCAAAGAATGTAAAGTACACAAATGTAAAATACCTGAATCTCCTTTTGAAGTAGCCCGGTAGAACCAATCAGAGTAGAAGTTCGATTCAAAGTTCAAAGTCTAATACTCACTTTATGAATGGTTCTAGGTCTAATTGATTTTAAATCAAAAGGGCTAGTTCTATTTGATTTTGAATCCAAGAAGAAGGAATATCAAAAATTCCTCTTTTCTAATAGGATTGGAATGTAGATCAAAATCAAATACAAAACAAGCTAGCAAAAGGAATATTAAATGAGCACAAAGTAGCATAAAAATAAACACGAACTTATCTCAGAGTATGGTCTTAAGATTACTTGAATTGAATTGAAAAACTCTAAAATTCGTGCTTTATTTATATCCTAAAAAATCCCATCTACGACTGGTCTTAGGATCCCTAGGACTGGTCGTAGCTTCAACAGATTTTTAAAGATTTCCGCGGGATAAGGATTAGCTATTCCACGACTGATCTTGGGTAGCCTACGACCGATTGTGGGCCACCTACGACTGGTCGTAGGTCACCTACGACTGGTCGTAGGACCCCTAGATTAGTTGCTGGAGTTCGAGTCGTAAGGCTAAGACTGGTTGAAGGACGAGTCGTACAGTTCACATGACTGGTCGTAAGATGTCCACGACTAGTTTAGGACAACCAGAAAAATCTGAAAATCTTCAACAACCTAGGACTGGTCCTAAAAAACTTAAGATTGGTCGTAGCAGAGCTAGGACTGGTCTTGAAGTCCCTAGGACTGGTCTTAGAACAGCCCGTACAAGTATATTTAAAATATACGAATTATGTATCCAGAATGACCGACAGTAAAGCCCAACCTAAGGTCAATCTAAGGTCAAACAAACCTTGAAAGTGAGATGAACATTGATAGTCTATACTCTCAGATGACCCTTAAGAGAAGCTTAAGAATTGACGAATCTTGTTATATGCCTTCTCGAGCTTGAACCTTTCTTGACTTGATAAAGTCTTCTTCTATTCTTGTACTTGTTAGAATCTTGAACATGCATACTTGAAGACTTCTATTCTTGTATACTTCATTCATGACTAGACTTGAAACTTTCTTCATTTAAGTTCTTGTCTTGAAATACGATGTCTTGAAGCAATGAATAGTCTCAAACATGAAACACAAGATATACAAGACAGATATAGGTTTTGACACCACAAAATTTGACAACCAAAGGGATATGAAATCATAGCACTTACAGCTTTTTGTACTTGGGAATGGGGAGGGTAAAGGGTTGAATGATGGGTGTACTTTTGACAAGTGAGGTGATTGATGTGATAAATTCTCTTAGGATTTGCA
This sequence comes from Magnolia kwangsiensis, assembly GCA_037074715.1. Lineage (NCBI taxonomy): Eukaryota > Viridiplantae > Streptophyta > Magnoliopsida > Magnoliales > Magnoliaceae > Magnolia > Magnolia kwangsiensis. The sequence goes on from CM073574.1 coordinate 104,612,591, forward strand.
ACATGCGGTGTTTTCCTTAAACTAAACGCGGGTCCACATCTCCTGGCCAGGATATCGCCTCAGTGTGCAAGACGCGGCATCGGAATCGCGACGACGGTGTGGCCGCATTGGTACAAGTCTCGGGTCGAGCCAATTCTAATATACGAGACACAACTCAGGATCGCGGGCAAATGCCGATGACGGATAGCAGGTTGTCAGAATTCGACCTGAAGGACCGCGGAAGCCTACGGTATGGTACGGTCTAGGATACGGGTCTTACACAGTGGGTCTCCCAAATTTTAATCATATACAGAGCTCAGGTGGCACACGCCATAGGAAACAGTGGATTGAACGTCTTCCCTTGGAGCCCTTTTGGGTTGTCATAGAGGCTCTGAATCATTATGAAATTTGTTTTTCCTATTCATCTGGGTCTGTGTGACCTTATCAATAGATTAGATGGAAAACAAATGTTATGGTGGACCCCACGTGGAACCCACAATGATGTATGTGTTTTATTCACACCGTCCACAGCGTGGGATAGTGAAACCCACCATGGTTTATGTGTTTTATCCACACCATCCATCCTTATTGGACCCACCATGATGATGTGTTGTATCCATATGTCTAACAATTTTGAAAGCTTATTTTAGGGCTTGAGACTAAAAATTAAGACAGATGTAGGATTAGGTGGACCACACTATAGAAAATAGTGGGTTTGACCGTCCACCATTAAAACCCCTTTTAGGTCAGTGTGACCTTATGATCAGATTGGATGAGAAATAAATGTTATCATGGGCCTTGAGAATTTTAATGGTGGAAATCATTATCACCACTTATCTTTGGGTATGGCCCATTTGATATGCATGGGGCACAATTGGTGTGGCCCATTTGATATACATATGGCCAACATGACGTGGCCCATTTGCCATATGACGGCCCATTATGTTGTATTCAAAGGCCTATGTGATATGTCCCATTCCTATGTACATACGACCCATTGATGCAACCCATTTGATGTATCTGAGGCCCATGGGTCGAGGCCTAAAGAGATGTATATAGGTTCATTGCATTGTGTGATATCACCATGGTATATATATTAATGTTTATGGTGGGTCGTGCTTTAAGAATAATGATAGTTTGATATCTACATTATAAGAATAATGTTGGTTAAATGTACGTAATATAACTCTCCCTAGGGCCCATTGATTGGTTCGTACTTGTTGTGTGTAGGCCATTTAGGCCCATCTTCATTGTAAGGACAGTTCATCACTTTATAACATGCTTAGTATAGCTCCGTGATTCATGCCCATACGCATCATATGTATGCTTGATATTAGGAATGTTTAATCATAGCATAAGTCATTGGGCTGAGACATTTACGGGACTCCTTATGAGACGGAATGCCCCACTTGAGCCCGCGTTACGTGCGAAATTACTGCATGATTTGACGGTGTGACTTATGCATCCTGCATATATGTGACTTGATCATTATACGTCATAGCGACATCAAGGCCGTAGCTCCACAGGTATATCATAGATGGCCGTATCGGATACTAAAAATACTTGGTTCTAATACTGTGGGCACTTAGGATGTCCTTAGATAAAAATCTCAGAACCTTTTTGGTACCAGGAGATGCTCCAACATCTAGACCGAGTAGATACATGTGCGCTCGAGTGTCGAATACTAGTAGGCCGCGTCTCCAACTGTCTCATGGTCGGTTGGAAGGGAGTGTGGCCTTATCCGCCTGAGTGAGGGGGCTATAAGCTAGGCTGAGTTTGACCAGCTCGCAAATGAGTCTGCTATTGACGAGTCGGGTAGGTATTGGCAGAATACTAGTCAGGCAGATAGTGAGGTCTATTCCCATCGCTATGTTGTGCAGTTAGGGAGGCAACAATCAGTGTGGAGTGTACCAGACTTCAGTGATATTCCAGAGAGGAACTGTATTAATATATGTACTTGATGAGTACTGGCATGCTTGCTTTGCATCTCACATATGACATTTGGCTACATAGGCCTCGCAACGCATGACCTTGGTATGACCGATAACATTCATGCCTTGTATCACATAGCTTTATTACAACTGATAACATTCATGGACTTACTGCATATTTTCGTATTACTCTGATATTGTACACTTGACACTTGCCTTACATACACACTTACATCATCCCCTAAACTTTTATAAGCTTATGCACGACCATTGCATGCAGGTGGCATTGGATCGCAGCAGTGCTGAGGCAGGAGTGCACATCAGATTATTTTAGAGTTTTTGATCACCCTGTATTTCTCTTTACACATTGTACTTAAGGTTTTTGATATAGTGGATATGTGGTGATGTTGTTTTGTGACTTAGTTATGCTCTATTATAAAAATAAAAAATAAAAAATTCATACTGAAAATCATCCTTGTAGGATCCCAGGATCGGAATCTGGCATGCGAGGGTCGAGATTCGAGAATGAGGCACTACAAAGGCTGTCGACGCCGAATTCGGTGATCGGGAATTTTGTGAGCCCATTTTTTGAGTTTGGGGCGTGACAGAGAAACAGTCTTTACATCCATCAAATTTAGCTCCATATCCATATAAGCCACAAGAGCCATTATAATTCTGAATGAGTATTTCTTAGATAATATTCAGAACATCTCCTTAAAATCAATGCCTTCACATTGATTAAAACCCTTGGCAACAATTTTTGCTTTATATCTTTTAACATTACCTTTAGAGTCCCGTTTGGTTTTAAATACTCATTTACAACTAATCGGCTTTATTTCTTGGGGTTACTCAAAAAGGTCACAAACCTTATTGTCCTTCATGGATTTCAACTCATCCTTCATGATATCAATTCATCGAGAGGAGTTTGCACTTTGTTTGGCTTGTGTAAAGGATTTAGGACTATTTTCCACACGCCTATGTCAAAATCATGATCCTACAGGTATACGATGTAATCGTTTGGAATCACAAGTCTCCTCTTCCTTTCAAATATTTTTAATAGCTCATCCTCTTAAGTATGATTTTGATTTCCTTCCTTGGTGGGTTGTATAAGAGGTTCATCTTGGTTATATGGAATGATTACTAGCTCAATTACATGATTTTTCCCCACGTGACCCAAAGTGACCGTGACGGGAGTCATAGCCCTCTCTTACTCAAATATAAAATTCTTAATGTTCATTGTAACAACTCCAGTTCTGATAGTTATCCATATACATTTATACATACAAACGGCCCTTACGAGGAAATAGGGAATGCATAGTAACATTGTGAGTTAGATTATTCTTGTTCCTATTCATGGTAGAAGTATTGAATTTCGTGGATGAAATTCTCTTTAAGGGGGGTAGATTATACCACCTCGTACTTTTTAGTACTCATGTGTTTCCGTTTAAATCAAATTTAACATAAGCGCATGTGAGAACACATATAATCTATAACTAACACATTGCTTGATTGCTCAGAATTCGCCTATATTAACCTTCTTATTCAAGATCAATCTACCCTTTATCAGTAGAAAATCTCCATTTAAACATACCAGATTGTTTATTCAATTCAAGATTAAATGTCAAATTTTGTGTAGTCAGTCCTTAACACCTTAGATCATTAATTAAATCATTTTACGAAAAGATCTAAAAGATCTTATTGTAAAATCTTCAAAGATCATAGGATATCATCATTAAGATGCACAAATTGAGAATTATGGTCCACTTGAGTTTTAGGTTTGCCTCATTTTAGGACCCATGGCCTAAAATGGGTAGATGAAATAGATGGACAGTGTAGATCTCTTAATAACACAACATGGTGGACCCCACATTAGGCCATGTGTACTTTTAAGTGTGAAATTTACATATTTCCCCCTATTTGTACCTTGGTTTTATAAACATGATATTGCTTAATCGATTTAATCATGCATTTTTTCATGTGTGAGGTGATTTCGAGAGCTTAAGGTGAAATTGATGCCAAAATGAAGATTTATGCTTAAAAGATTACTAACTGAAGATTTGGAGATTTGAAAGTTAATAATGAAGAATTTACATGCCAAAGATCCCAGAATGTTTCACGGGGCAATTTAATCATATAGACGAGCATGCGGTTGACCGACTCCATCATGCTTGGAATTGTTTTGTTATTAACCGAGACTTAGCTTTGGTGACACGATTGAAAAAGGAAAAAAATGTGAAGGTTAGGATCAAAGAGTATCATCCTTCTCTATTCGCTAAACAATTAGGCTTCGTACAGCACATCCCCTACCGTCTCATTCATGTAACTAATAATCAACCTCCCTTCGACCACATAATAGTCACTGATGATTAATTCTATATCTCTCTTGACTTATCCTATCATAAAGAAGTGGTTGTTCTGCAAATTCCAGTGTATTCGGAATATCCCACGACACTGGACAACTTTATATCCTGGTGGAAACGTCAGTATTCTAAGCTTTTGAGTGGTCAAAGCGTTGTAGAGCTTTTGTGCCACCTTTTCTCTCACTTAGGCCTAGTAGAGAGTAAGAAGGGAAGTTTTCCTATTCTCCCTGTTACTACGGCTAAAAGGATGACAAGAGAAAAGACGAGGTTGATTAGTACCATCTCTGGTTTTACCTTTGCTTCAATGGCTAAACCTTCATATCTAAACATTCCACAAATTAACTAGGAAATCTCAACATCTTGGCACTGCTTGGACACAATGGATGACTCCGAGGAAGATTTCTAACTTGGGAGGTATCAGTCCTCCCCCAAATCCTCTTGTTTTTCCTTTCCAACGATCAAATCCTCCTCGACCTCCTTCACCCATAAAACATTGGTCGCAAAAGAGAATCAGGAAACCATCGGATACTTCGTTCGCTAAGGCCATTAAAGCTTTTAAAAAAAACTTTAAAATAAAGTACTGGCCTCACTTTAGTGAAGCAAATTATTCTAAAGAAATAGTCGCATGCATTTAACAAAATAAAGAAGCTCATCTAAGTGTTTTAACAAATGGATCCAAGATAGGGAGAGATTGGACGATCTTGATTTCCCACTTGAAAAATACCTCAAAACTTATCACCCGAAACCACCACCATTTCCTACTTTAATTCGAACATTTGCAATCATAATAAAGGATCCCACATATATACAGGGAGAAAGAGTCAGAACTGCAATCACTTTTGGCTTAGGTGGAGACTATTTGCTTTATATTCTTATTCAAATTGATATTCTCATTCTTGCACTTATCATTCTTATCTTAATCTCGCAATGACTCGGTAATTGCCTGGATTAGTACCAGCTTAAGAACAAAGTATGCAACTGATATCATCAATCCCATTGTTCACACTACCTCCCGCATCTCACTCCTTCACTGGTGAGGTGGTAGCAGAAATCATCACCCCCGTGATTCTCAGAAATCCCACTCCAGCGGCTACGGTGGTGGTAGATTCAGACACTACCTATAGCGTAAAAGATAACTTTTCGAGTGAGACACTCTGAGCTAGTGTTCCCTTTGGTGATGCAGGGCATGCACAACAATCCCTCTCCTTCTTCGTCGATTGTACATCAGAGGATTTTAATTTCTCCTACTCAACCTTTCAAGATAGCTTTAGCTCCAATAATTCCTTTGTCATCTACTACAGTTGGTGAATCTTTGACTTCGACCGAATCAACAAGGATCGACGTACAAACTAGGCCTAAACAAAAGGTCTAGGCTGAGAAGATAGCTTTCGGGGAGGCGGCGGTTGTAGACACTCCTACGGAGATAGTTGAACAGGTCGTGACAATCGTTGAGGAACAACAATCGGTCGAGATTGAAAATCTATTGCAATCGATCTAGCCGAGACCACAACAACATCAGCCTCAACAAAAACAATTGTAATGACTCCTCCTTCAGTAACAATTTCTGGAGGTGAAGCTTCTATTTCTGCCAACCTTTCCCTAGTCAATGATGCCCTTTCTATAATAAAGAAGGCTTTGTCTAGAGCGATGTATAGAGCAAAATCTCCCCTTTACCACAACAACTTCCAAAACTTACTGGACGAGCTGTATGATCTCCGTAGGAAAGGGTGCCTAATTCCTTTAATGTTGAACTAACTGATAAAATCGACTGATTGATTGATTCGACCTATATACTATCTCAATCAAATCTAACTCTAACAGCCAATGTCATGCCTCAAACTCGGAAACCAGGCTCACGAAATTCCCGATCGCCGAATTCGATGCCGACAGCCTTTGTAGTACCCCATTCTTAGCTCACAATGTCCATACGCCAAATTTCAATCCTAGGATCCTACAAGGAGGATTTCCAATGTACTTTTGTCTCGTAATAAGCATAACCACAAGTTTACCCAAATCACAAAGGCAATATCATCATCACATATCCACTAATAAAAATAGCTTAATACAATGCTGAAAGGGAAATACATATGTATCAAAATCAAAGCTCCAGAAGTTCGCTGCACAATCCACTACACCAAAACAGTAAAAAAAAAGATGGTTGAAAACTGTCTCAAATCACAATAAAAGACAATTTTGAACCGTCGTATGGGTCATCCTATTTTACTGAGTCGTATTACTTAAAGGACGGTCATGAACTGTCATTGCTAATGGACATTTAAAGGATAGTTATGGACCGTTTGAATGAAGGACGGTCATGGACCGTCAATAAAGATAGATGTTAAAATGACGGTTATGAACCATCTATTACAAAGGACGGTCATGGACCGTCCTTAAAGATGGACAATAAAAGGACTGTTATGAGCAGTCTTTAATGTTACATGGTTACACTTTAAAAAGGGACAGTTATGGAACGTCTCTAAAGAAGGACGGTCATGGACCGTCATGAAAGATTAGACCTTAAAAGGACGGTTATGGACCGTCACAGATTTGAATATTTTAGAAAAATATGGATGGCCTAAGGCCGTCGAAAATTTTCTTGTAATAAAAAAATTAGAAAAAAAAATCAGCAACAATTTCTTTTTGTTTCTTTCATCTAATAAAAAAATATTCAACTAACAAAACATTATAATTCATAATCATGAAGAATTGCAGGAACTTCATTTGCTTCTTTTTTTCTAAAAAAGTGGGCATACTTTTTTAAAATAAAACTGATCATTAAAATAAAACTAATGCAAACAAAAAATGTAAAAAAGTGTTTCAATTCAAATTAATAGAAACACCAACAAAAATTAAAGCTTTGTAAAAAGGGGCATGTGCTAAAGGGATACATCCTTGATTCCTATGCATGAGAGTCCAATGATAATGAAAGCAAGAATCATAGCACAAGGGCCCATAAATATGACAATGTTATCCTGCAAAGGAATAGGATAGTATTAGATGTTAATGCACTTGATCAAATTGCACATAAAGTTCCAATTAGAGTCACTGTTTAGTAAAGGTTTGCAGTGCCATGCATGGATGATGAGGAAGCTTAAAAGAACTCAAAAACTAAGCCATTTTTTCCCCTTTGCAATAGATTATGTACAATCTTAATAAAACTAAGCAATGAATTAAAAAAGAGTTTAAAAAAAATATAGAAACAACAATAGGTTAAGGTTAGGTTTAGGTTTTGGTTAAGGTTAGGTTACAAGTTATAAGTTTAAGTTATAGGTTATAGGTTATAGGTTAAGGTTTAGGTTATAGGTTTTAGGTTTAGTTTAGGTTATAGGTTATAAGTTTAGGTTATAGGTTATAGGTTAAGGTTTAGGTTAAGGTTATAGGTTTAGGTTTAGGTTACGGTTTAGGTTTAGGTTATAGGTTTAGGTTTAGGTTATAGGTTATAGTATATAGGTTATAGCTTTAGGGAATTGAGAATAGGTTAAGGTTTAGATTTAGGAAATCGGGTTCGGGATCGGGTTTAGGTTTGGGTTTTCCAAGTTTAGGTTTAATTTTAGGTTAGGGAGTTGAGATTAGGATTAGGTGTAGGTTTAGGTTTAGGTTTAGGGATTTGCGAATACATTTAGGTTTTAGGTTTAGGTTTAGGTTATAGGTTTAAGTTTAGGTTAGGTTATAGGTTAAGGTTTAGGGAATTGAGTATAGGTTATAGGTTATAGGTTTAGGTTATAAGATATATGTTATATGTTAAGGTTTAAGTGATAGGTTAAGGTTTAGGTTTAGGTTTAGGCTAAGGTTTAGGTTTAGGTTATAGGTTTTGGGATTTGAGAATAGGTTTAGGTTAATGTTGTAAGTTATAAGTTTATGTTAATGTTGCAGGTTATAGGTTTAGGTTTAGGGATTTGAGAATACATTTAGGTTTTAAGTTTTGGTTTAGGTTGTAGGTTTAGGTTATAGGTTAAGGTTTAGGTTATAGATTTAGGTTTAGGTTAGGTTATAGGTTAAGGTTTATGGAATTGAGTTTAGGTTATAGGTTATAGGTTATACGTTATAGGTTAAGGTTTAAGTTATAGGTTTAGATTTAGGTTTAGGTTATAGGTTTAGGTTTAGGTTTAGGTTTAGGTTTAGGTTATAGGTTTTGGGATTTGAGAATAGGTTTAGGTTATAAGTAAAGGTTTAGGTTAATGTTGTAGGTTATAGGTTTAGGTTATAAGTTTATGTTAATGTTGTAGGTTATAAGTTTAGGTTTACAAATTTGAGAATGTATTTAGGTTTTAGGTTAAGGTTTAGGTTTTACGTTTAGGTTAAGGTTACAAGTTTAAGTTACAGGTTTAGGTTTAGGTTATAAGTGTAGGTTATAGGTTACGGTTACAGGTTTAGGTTATAGGTTTAGGTTTTGGGTTATAAGTGTAGGTTATAGGTGTATAACCCGTATCCTAGCCTATACCGTGCCTAGGATCCCTCGGTCCTCCCTGTCAAATTACAATAACCCCTGACGCATAGATAACAATTGCACACGCTCTTGAGTCGCATCCTATAAACCCGAGCTGACTTAACCTGAGACCTGTGTCATTTTGACCGCGTTGTCGCCGCGGTTCCGATGCCATGTCTCGTGCGTCAATGCGACGCTCAGATTATGAGATTTGACCCGTGCATTATCCCGACCATTGATCGTTTGATCATGGACCCACCTATCCCTGTTGTTGTATTTCCCTAGAAAAACATAATTACAATGATGTCACCCTAGGGGTGACATCACCCTACCCTACCCTAGCCATAACTCCTTACAAGCAACCACCCCTTCCCTTTTCCCCATAAGTCAAACTCATTAATTGCCTAAAAACCATCACCTCTCTCTCTCTCTCTCTCTCTCTCTCTCTCTCTCTCTCTCTCTCTCTCTCTTCTTCCTCATTCTTCATTGCAAGAGCCATGAACGTCCAACCCATCCCAAAAATCCAACCACCGTCTACCTTAGATCCTCAACAATCCAACCTTTATATTATCATCTCCACCGTTGAGGAAGCTTCTTAAGGGCATTAAAGCATAAGGGTAGAAGTTGTAGGGGAAGATCTTGAGGTGGGTGCTTCTCTCTCTCTACTTCCTTTATTTTGTGATCCATATGATAAGTGTATGTGATATATAGACCGTCCATCCAACGGTCCACACGGTCGTATAAACATGGGGACTAACCCACCTTGCTACCATTTTTGTTTGAAGGGTCCAGATGATGGGAAAATATAAATACGTGGTGGACCCCAATATGTCTAGATGGGCCAACTAAGAACTTGCTGGACATTTGTTGTCCAGACCATCCAGCAAGGTCTAGACGTTGCTGGGATGAAAAAAATAATATTAGCTTGATTTAGAAGCTTTAGGTGCACCGCACATGTAGGCCTCACCTTGATGTATGAACCTTATCCACGCCATCCATCCCTTTCCCCTGATCATTTTAGGCATTGAGCTGAAAAATGAAGTTAATCCGGATATCTAGCAGGCCATATCTTAGAAAATAGTATTTTGACTGTTAAAATTCGCTACGGCCCACTTTAATTTTTTCACACACCAAAACATGCTGAATATTGGGCTCATTTGGTTTGTTTTGAGCCATAGAATCCAATAGTTGGATCGGATCCTCCTGATATGGATCCCACCTACAAAAAACCTTAGATAAATTGAAAAATAAAAAATTGAGTATATGCAGTAGGACACTGCTAATGCCAGAGGACGCGCAGGTAGTGTCCTGCGCTTCTGTGGATGGACGGGCAGGGACCCACGGTCCCAGCCGTGTGCCCCACCATTATGTGTCCTGCACATCAACACCTCCCTTTATATATGGGGTGCCCCCAAATATTAGCTGTATACATAATTCAGGTGGCCCACCTCACAGAAAATAGTGAGGGATTAAACGTCTACCATTGGAAACCTTTATGGGTCACAAAAGCTTTGGATCACTATGAAATTTATTTATTTTTTCCTTTTTATCTAGGTCCCTGTGAACCTATGTACAGATGGGATGGAAAATAAATGTTGTGATGGACTGAACGTGGGACCCATAGCCATAGGCCCCACCGTGATGTGTGTAGGATATCAACTCCATGTATTTGATGCGCCCCCCTTTAAACAGTGGTGCACCCCAAAAATCAGCCGTGTACCGAAGCTCAGGTGGTCCACACGACAGGAAGTAGAGGTGGATTGAACGTCTGCCATTGAAACCTCTCTAGCTCCAGAGGTTTTGGATTAATATAAAATTATTTATTTATTTTACTAGGTCTGTGTGACCTTATCAATTGTTAGGTGAAAAGTAAATGTCATGGCGAGCCCTATGTGGGACCCACCTATGCTAGCTTGAAACAACAGCGGCTGCTTATACGTAGCTATATAGCTGCTTTATTGACGATAGTAGGGTCTATGGGACCCAGCTGTGTGGACGTCATCCACACCGTCGGTCCATTTACATGGACCCACCTATAATAAGCAATGAATGTTTTGTATCCCACCGTCCGTCCAGCCCATGGACGGTGGCTCCCACAATGATGTAAGTGTTGTATCCACCATCCATTACTTGTGTGGTGGACCACCCCGATGTGTGTGTCCTACCCCAGCCATCTATTGGGATGGTGGGTTGGACCCACCTTGATGTATGTATTACATCCAAATGGTCCATCTAATTTGTGGGCTCGGCTTAAGACTTGAGACTAAAATGAGGCAGATCCTGGTATCAGGTGGACCACACTACAGTAAACAGTGGGGGTCGAACGGCTACCCTTGAAACTCTCTTGGGCGCACAGAAGCTTTGGGTCAATATGATATTTGTTTTTCCACTTAATTCAGGTATTTGTGACCTTATGATTGGGTGAAAAATAATGTTATGGTGGACCTTACCTTGATAATGTGTTATATTCACACTGTCCACCTGGGTAGGTGGTGTGGGACACTACCATGCTATTTGTGTTTCATTCATGCTGCCCAGCTGTGGACCTCACGTGATGTACTTGTAGGACCCACGTTATGTATGTATCTTCACCGTCCAGTCCTTAGACGGTGGGACTTACCTTGATGCATGTAGGGGAAATAAATTGGCTGGAGTACCCTCACACGATCTACGTACTTGTTATGTGTGCAGGGCCCACTTGATGTGTATGAGGCCCATTAGTACGACCCATTGATGTAACCCACTTAAGGCCCATTGGTGCGGCCTAACCATGAAGCCCATCATGATATATTTTTGGCTCATGTACAGGGCCCACCTATTTGTATTTTGGCCCATGTGATTGGGACCGCTTGCCTTGTATTATGAGGCCCATGTGATAGGGCCCACCTTATAATGTGTTGTTCGCACCGTCCATTCACGTGGTCCCCACGTGATGTACGTGTTTTATCTAAGTTGTCCATTGATGGACCCATTTGGAATGAGCAGGGCCCAACCCATTGAGATGTATTTGAGGCCCAAGTACGTGGCCCATTAGATGTATTTGAGACTCATGTGTAGGGCCCGCATACTGTATATTTGAGGCCCATGTACAGGGCCCACCTGTCGTGTATATGAGACCCATTAATGCGGTCCACTTGATGTATATTAAGGTCAATGGGTCATAACCCATTATGATGTATCTGAGGACCATGGGTCGTGGCCCATTGTGATGTATATTAGGCCTATGTATTTAGCCCATTGTGCTGTATATTAAACCCTTATATGAGGCCATGGGTCCACTATATGTTCGGCCCTATGTGGGCCACTCCTTGGGAGAAATGTTGGTTGAATGTCTACGTTAATGGGCAATAATGGTTAAATGTCGACATTGTGACCTTGCCTTAGGCCTTGTTAGGCCAATTATCATGATCGATTGTCGATTTTGATTGTCATGGCCGATTGTCGATTCCAATTATCGAGGTTGTGTATCGAGGCTGATTTTGATTGTCGAGGCCACATATCGAGGCTGATTCTGATTCTGATTTGTCGAGGCCGATTATATAGGCTGATTTTGATTATTGAGACCGAGTATCGAGGCCGATTTTGATTTGTCGAGGCTGATTGTATAGGTCAATTTCGATTATCGAGACTGAGTATCGAGGTTGATTTTGATTGTCGAGGCCGAGTATTATGGTTGATTCCAGGCGTTAATTTTGATTATTGAGGCCGAGGCCGAGGTCGATTGTCGAGACCTATATGATATATATGTGACCAGTAGTTGGGGCTCATTGTGATGTATTCATAGCCTATGGGCAAGGCCCATTATGATATGTATTAGGCCTATGATGCATGGCCTATTTGATGTATTTGAGACCTATGTGTAGGGCCCACATGTCATGTATTTAAGGACCATGATTAGGGCCCACCTGTTGTGTATATGTGGTTCTTAGGCAAGGCCCACTGTACTGTATATTAGGCCTTTTGTGAGGCCGTGGGCCCATTATGTGTTTGGCTCTATGTGGACCATTCCTTGGGGCAAATCCACATTGTCGAGGCTAATTTTTTATGCCGATTATTGATACCGATTATGAATATGTGACAGCATAGCATCATGATACATGCCCATACGCATCATCTGCATGTTTGTTATGAGACATGATTCACCAATGCATAAGCCATAGTGCCAGTTGTTATGAGACTCCCTGATAGGCGAAGAATGTCTCACATGAGTACACAGTATGCACGGGATTGATGCATGACTGGATTGTATGACTCATTCATCTTGCATTGTGAGCTGTGATTACTATATGCCTTAGCGACATCAGGGTCGTAGCCTCCACATGCATATCGTGGATAGCCAGACAGGACACCAAAAATTTATTCTAGCATCGGGCTACCATAGATGGCCCTCGGTGAAAATCCCTAAATCCTCTTAGTATCAGAGGACGCCCTAACGTCGAGGCTGAGTGGATACATGAGCGTCCGAATACCGAATACCAGGAGGCTGTGTCTCTCACTATGTCATGGTCAGTTGGGAGGGGGTGTGGCCTTATCCGCTCGAGAGTAGGAGGCATAGCTAGGCTGAGTTTGACCAGCTCATAAATGGGTCAGCTATCAACGTGCTGGGTAGATATTGGCTGACTATTGGCTAGACAGATAGTAAGGTCTCTTCCACTTGCATAGTCACGCGTCAGTGGGCCACGATTTGCATCTAGAGTGTACTAGACCCCACTGATGATCCCAGAGATGAACTGTATTGATATGTGGACTTATTGAACAGGAGTTGCATACCCATTCATTCATTCATTCACTATCCACTTGGGCTAGTGGTGTGCAACTATTTGTTATGTGTACCTTTGCAATGACCAGGATTTCGGTTGGAGCGTGCTACTAACCTGAGATCAGGAGTTTACCACATCGAGTCTTACTATCCAAATTTAGGTATGGGACTAGTTTAGATAGAAGTCCCTTATGATGGACCCCACAGCTTGCGATACTACGTACTATCATCCTAACTTCACACTCCAGCATGGTCATTCCATTCGCATCGTATATTGCGTTACATCCGTAGCATATGGAATTTTGGGTTATTGTGTTTCTGCATTTATATGGTCTAGATATGACTAATGCTATTCGTAGACTCATCAGGAATTGCATATTGCATCGAATCCTTGGCATCTAATATCTGGCTCTTTATGACTCCTCATTTGCATAGTTGTTCTATATTGCGTATTCTGATATTGTTCGACTCATGGAATTGTTCGTATTTTCACTTACTTTTTTATCGTATGATTTATGATCTAGTTAGTATTTCTGTTTACTCTGATAATTCATGATCTTGTCAGTATTTCTGCTTATTCTGATATTGTACGATTTATGGATTACTAGTATTTTCGGTATTGTATGTTGACTACATTGTATTGAATAATTGGCACTTACCTTGTGCACATACTTACACCACCCTCTAAGATTTCTATAAGCTTATGTATAATAGATGCGTGCAGGTGATGTTAGGTTGCAGCCATGTTGAGTTTGGAGTGTACAGTGGTCTTTTGGAGCCTAATTTTCATTTTATGTATTTCCCTTTCAGCATTGTACTCAAATGATTATATTAGTGGATATGTGGTGATGATGTTGCCTTTGTGAATTGGGTAATCTTGTGGTTATGCTTATTACGAGTTAAATGTATAAAAAAAATTCTCCTTGTAGGATCCCAGGATTGGAATCTGGCGTATGGATGCTAGGAGCCGAGAATGGGGTACTACAGAGGCTGTCGGCACTGGATTTAGAGATCGAGATTCCTGTGAATTCAATCTTTGGGTTTGGAGCGTAACAATAGGTTTAGGTTTAAGTTAGGTTATAGGTTAAGGTTTAGAGAATTGAGAATAAGTTAAGGCTTAGGTTTAGGAAATCAGGTTCGGGTTCGGGTTCTGGTTTAGGTATGGGTTTTCAAGTTCAATTTTAGGTTAAGGAGTTGTGATTAGGATTAGGTGTAGGTTTAGGTTTAGGGATTTGAGAATGCATTTAGGTTTTAGGTTTAGGTTAAGGTTATAGGTTTAGGTTTAGGTTTAGGTTATAGGTTGTAGCTTTAGGGAATTGAGAATAGGTTAAGGTTTAGGTTTAGGAAATCGGGTTAGGGTTCAGGTTTAGGTTATAAGTTATAGGTTTAGGTTATAGGTTAAGTTTTAGATTATAGGTTTAGGTTAAGGTTATAGGTTTAGGTTTGGGTTTAAGTTATATGTAACACCCTGAAAATTGGGGGTCGTGTATAAACTCAACTCCCGAGTTCCAGACCGTCACTTATGCAACAAAAATGATTATGATTCAATGTTGTCTGATTTAAAGCATTCACATGAGTAAAAGTATACCAAAACTGCAATTCATACTTCAGATCCAGTGATAAAAGCAAGCGGAAGACTAAACAATATATATATCACTGTATGGAAAAACAAAGTAGATCTCAACTGTCTCTAAGGTATGAATATATCTCTGAGTCTCATATACATATATATGAACAAAATATAATGTTCAAAATAGTCCCACTGAAGTCCGATCAATCCAGGTCGCCTACGCAAAGCCATCATGATACTGCATGTATGAGAACTCGTCCTGGTCCTTGTCGAAGTCTGGCTCTGCCTCCTGGATCTCAGCCTCACCTGCATCTACAACAGGGTCTGGTGGGTGTTGCAAACACCATCCCGTAACGTGGGAGTGAGTGATCAACTCAGTGGAATCATAGAGCAAAGATTAGCATGTTCACAAATCAATCATGCGATAATAGTAAAGCAGTAAATCAGACAATCCTAATACTGTTGTTAATGCAAGATGATATGACGTGATGTATGCCCTCACTGACGATCTCCCTCATACGGCAACATCTTACGACCGCGACATGCCACACTCCCTAGAGTGCTCCACATCTTCCAGGCACATGCAATGTTATGGTGATATGATTTTCGAGTTGTTATTAGTCCATTCAAACAGCAGGATTGGGAAACTAAGGTACTTCCCTTGTATCAATCCCAACACAGATCTTGTCTAGGGTCGTCACAACTAGTAATCTCATACGATATATATTTTGTAGGTCGCTGCAAGGGCTGCCAGGGCTGTTGCTCGCACTCGTTGCACCGCTCCCCCATCACCTTATCAATACAGGCCTACTGTACTCTACTGCTACTGAAGGGTCGTCGCCTCCCGTAGACTCAGAATACGCTCGCGGTCACTACAAAGGACTCGTCGCCTGATCAGTGTAGGCTGACAGCTAGAATTTAGTGTCCCATACCACCATAGTCTGCTCAGGAGACTAGGTGCTCACTGGTCACTACGGGGAGGTTTGTGGCCCCAGCGTAGGCCGACAGCTCGACCACGGTGTCCCATACCACCATGCCTGGCTCATGAGTCTTCGTGGATCAAGGTACCATGGTTAACAGGGTTTACAATGGTAAGTTCAGTACCCTAGGTTCAAGCAGTTATGACTCATACAAGGTGAACATACATCGGCCAGTCGGGTTGCTTAACGGGCTCGACTAGTGCGATCACATCTCAAGTCGAACGACATGAAGTGCGTAAAACACTTCGCGTGGCCTAACCACTGCCGTCAACTTCAAACACGACTCGTGTTCATCGACGTGTCGTTCGTGGCTAAGACCAGCTAGCCACGAATTCGCTCAGTTACCGACTGCTTGGACTAAGTATAGTCCCAAACAATTATAGAATCACATCAACAATTCATATAAGAATATTGGAATTGAAATACTATCATGTCAGCATGTTAACACATGTTATAACATTCGACTTAAGTAAATCTTTAAACACATATATTTCATGCATGTAATGAAATCATGCATATAGTCAACATGTAGGAAATCATTCAGATCAGCATATTAATTGAGAAATCAATCTCAAACTAATTCATAACATCATTTAATTCAATACATACTAATACAAACATTTATACAAACACATACACTACACACTTAAGTCTACATATAGCATGTCGACCCGAAGTGTGCAATTAGGCGAATCTCTTTGCCAAACTAATTATGCACGTATTCCTAACTTCCTAATGCGACAACAAACCATGTCAATCACATCAGCAAAATATGAATGTAAACAGTACTTCCTACAAATGACTAAAATGCCCTAAATCTCATATTCTTCGTTAGTTTACGAAACAGGAAATGGAGAGCATGTTGTACATGTCAAACGGCGATAAGAGAACCTGTTTTACAAGATCTATTGGTTAAAAAGATATGGATCTTAGTGATCCCCAAATCAGCAACTTCTAGGGTTGTTTCATACCTGAAAAAGTGAAAGAATCACCGGCTTGGTGATCAGGAGATGTTGCTTAGGCACTAGCAACAGGTGGCTCGAAGGCTGGAGAAATCTATCTCACTCTCTCTCACAAACTCTCACCTTTTCTCTCTCCCAATCTAGGATTTCTTGCAATTTCGGATGGGAGAGAGGAGTGAGGGTTTCAACCCCTTTTATAAGCTTAAAAATGCTGAAAACAGGCTCCGGTACAAAGTTTACTTAGTGCATATCCATTTCGGGGCTGTTTCAGATCAAAAGATGCTTTTTGGTGGTCCCCTGGTCGAATGCGATCGGATTTAAGCTCATGCGTACCAGATCTAGCACGTATTAAGTTTTCAGTCCGGCAGGGTTCGCAGATCGCACGTGGCGGACCAGTTTCAGTTCAGCGGTCACCGCACGTAGATCAGGGCTGAAAGTCTCATGATATAAAATAGAAATTTCTCCTGATCCGAGGGTGTAATCTGGATGAATTCTGACGGTCAGAACGCTCAATACTGACGCGTCAAGTAGTGTGCCAGATTTGAACTTGAAATTCCAACTATGTCCCTATTCGCACTGTCTTCGGTCCGGGCTCAATGAAAGAGCCTGTGATTATCGGCTTGACTTGATTTTCGGAATGAGTGTCAAGTCCAGCTAGGCGGTTCTAACAGTCTAAGATAGTAGGTATCGGACTTTCGACGTGCGGTCTAGATCCAATACAAAACTTCAAAGCGGTCCAGAGAACAAACCTGCTTAGAGTTTGATCCGAGGTTATAGAGTATTATAGAGTCGTTTGTTCTACTCGATTTGGTTCTTGTAGAACGTATTTAAAGTGATCAGGGACTATTTCCCAGCCACTCCAGCGTTGCGCTAGCTAACTTAGTCATTTTTTTCTAAAAGAATTAATTCTACGCAATTTCGGGTCGAGTTGGTACTCGAGCCCAAGTATGGATTTTTCACGGGCGTTACAATCTACCCCCCTTAACAAATAATTTCATCCTCAAAATTTGTACCTTTTCGTACTCCTCGAGAAGCTGTGGGTAGTTCTTTCTGATCTCTACTTCTGTCTCCCAGGTGGCCTCCTCCTCAGAGTGATGTGTCCACAATACCTTCACAAGGGGAATCACCTTGCTACGTAGTACCTGCTCCTTCCTGTCTAGGATACGTGTCGGTCGCAAGATATAAGTAACATCCTCTCCTAACTGCACCTGCTCCCATCTGATGATATGGGAAGGATCAGCAACGTACTTCTTCAGCATAGAAACATGAAATACGTTGTGAACGCTCACGAGAGGCGTGGGTAAAGCCAATCGGTAAGCCACCGCTCCCACACGATCGAGGATCTGGAATGGACCAATGAATCGCGGTGCCAGCTTCCCCTTCTTCCCGAACCGAAGGACTCCTTTCATAGGGGAAACTTGCAAAAACACATGATCCCCAACTGTGAACTCTAGTGGCCTCCGTCTCGTATCGGCATAACTTTTCTGTCTGCTCTGCGCTGTAAGAAGCCGACGTCAAATAATATCAATCTTCTCTGACGTCGCCTGCACTAACTCTGGGCCAATCAAGTTACGCTCACCGACCTCTATCCAGCAATGCGGTTGTAACACCCCGGATTTTGGCCAATCTAAGATTTGACGTCCTTAGGCAATGGGTCAATTGAAACACCTGGAAAATTGCTTAGAACCCAATTCCATAGCCAAAGAAACCACTTAAAATCAATTCCTTTAGAAAATATGACTAAGTTAGCTAGTGCAACGTTAGAATAGCTGGGAAATGGTCCCTGATCGCTTTAAATACGTTCTACAAGGCCCAAAGCGAGTGGAACCAAGGGTGCTATAATGCTCTAAAGCCTCGGATCAAACTCTAAGCCGGTTTGTCCTCGGGACCTCCTTGAAACTTTGTATTGGATCTAGACCGCGCGTCGAAAGTCCGATACCTCCTATCTTAGACCGTTAGAACCGTCTAGCTGGACTTGACACTCATTCCGAAAATCAAGTCAAACCGATAATCACAGGCTATTTCATTGAGCCCGGACCGAAGAGAGTGTGAATAGGGACATAGTTGGAATTTCAAATTCAAATCTGGCACACAAATTTGACGCATCAGTATTAAGCATTCTGACCGTCAGAATACAGCCAAATTACACCCTTGGATCAGGAAAAATATCTATTATATATCACGAGACTTATAGGCCTGATCTTGGTGCGGTGACCGTTAAACTGAAACTGGGCCGCCACGTGCGATCTGGGAACCCAACCGGTCTGAAAACTGGATGTGTGCTAGATCCAGTATGCATGAGCTTAAGTCCGACCGCATTTGGCCTGGGGACCTCCAGAAATGCCCTTTTGGACCGAAACGGCCCCGATTTGGTTAGGCACCAAGTAAACATTGTTCCCAAGCCTATTTTGGGAATGTTTTAGGCTATAAAAGGGGTTGAAACCCTCACCCCTCTCTCCCATCCGAATTTGAGAGAAGCCCTAGCTTGGGAGAGAGAAAAAGAGTGAGAGATTGTGAGAGAGTGGGAGAGTTCTTCCTGCCACTTGTGCTACGTGTTGCACGTGCTTAAGCAACACTCCTCTACCACTTTTCCGGCGATTCCACCGCGATCCTAGGTAAGTAAAAATCCTAAATAGTTGTTGATTTGAGTTTCCCTTGTTTCCATAGTGATGTAGCTTATGGATCTTGTGTATTAGGCTCCTTATTCGCCGTAGACGAAGCGTATACGCTCCGTTTCAATTTCCGAGTCTACAAGACATAAGGTGCGGATATTAGACGCTTTGATTGACTGTTTCCAAAGCTTTCAATGTCGTTTAATAGTAGATTCTTGACGGCATCGCCGTTTGACATGTACAAAATGCTCTCCGTTTCCCGTTTCGTAAGCTAACGAAGAATATGAGATTTAGGGCATTTTAGTCATTTGTAGGAAGTACTGTTTACATTCATATTTTGCTGATGTGATTGACATGGTTTGTTGTCGCATTAGGAAGTTAGGAATGCGTGTATAATTAGTTTGGCGAAGAGATTCGCCTAGTTGTGCACTTTGGGTCGACATACTATATGTAGACTTAAGTGTGTAGTGTATGTGTTTGTATAAATGCTTGTATTAGTATGTATTGAATTAAATGATGTTATGTAGTGGTTTGAGAATGATTTCTTGATTAATATGCTGACCTAAATGATTTCCTACATGTTGACCATATGCATGATTCCATTACATGCATGGAATGTATGTGCTTGAAGATTTGCTTAAGTTGAATGTTATAACATGTGTTAACATGCTCACATGATTGTATTTCAATTCCAAAACCTTCGCATATATTGTTAATGTGATTTCATAGATGTGTGGGACTAGACTTAGTCCAGGCAGTCGGTAACCGAGCGAATTCGTGGCTGACTGGTCATAGCCACGAACGACGCGTCGATGAACGTGATTCGTGTTTAGAGTTGGCGGCAGTGGTTAGGCCACGCGAAGTGTTTTACGCACTTCATGTCGTTCAATTCGAGATGCGATCGCGCTAGTCGAGCCCGTCAAGTAACCCGACTGGCCGATGTATGTTCACCTTGTATGTGTCATAACTGCTTGAACCTAGGGTACTGAACTTACCATTGTAAACCCTATTAACCGTGGTACCTTGATCCACGAAGACTCATGAGCCGGGCATGGTGGTATGGGACACCGTGGTCGAGCTGTCGGCCTACGCTGGGGCCACAAACCTCCCCGTAGTGACCAGTGAGCACCTATGACTCGTGAGCAGATTATGGTGGTATGGGACACTATATTCTTGCTGTCGGCCTACACTGATAAGGTGATGGGGGAGCGGTGCAACGAGTGCGAGCAACAGCCCTGGCAGCCCTTTGTAGTGACCGCGAGCGTATTCTGAGTTCACGGGAGGCGACGACCCTTCCGTGCAGTAGAGTACAGTAGGCCTGTATTGATAAGGTGATGGGGGAGCGGAGCAACGAGTGCGTGCAACAGCCCTGGCAGCCCTTGCAGCGACCTACGAAATGTACATCGTATGAGATTACTAGGAGTGACGACCCTAGACAGGATCCGTGTTGGGATTGATACAAGGGAAGTACCTTAGTTTCCCAATCCTGCTGTTTGAATGGATTAATAATAACTTGGTAATCATATCACCATAGCATTGCATGTGCCTGGAAGATGTGGAGCACTCTAGGGAGTGTGGCATGCCGCGGTCGTAAGATGTTGCCGTATGAGGGTGATCGTCGGTGAGGGCATACATCACGTCATGTCATAATTGCATTAACAACAGTATTAGGATTGTTTGATTTATTGCTTTACTATTATCGCATGATTGATTTGAGAACATGTTAATCCTTGCTCTATTATTCCACTGAGTTAGCTACTCACTCCCACGTTACGGGACGGTGTTCCGGACACCCACCAGACCTTTTTGTGATTGCAGATGATGGCGCGGCCTGTGAGGCAGAGCCGGACTTGATGATGATGAGGAGGATCCCTCCTTTATGCGTGTTCTGATTGACGGGATTACAGGGAGGTTGCTTAAATACCTTGACACTTGTCATTTTATATTTTTAGAGCACTCATGTATATTCTTTTGGTTACTTTTGAAGTATACATGTATGTATATAACCTGGTAACATGTTCACACTCCGGAGACATACAATGGTTTATATATGTTATACATACTATTACAGTCTTCCGCTTGCAAATTTAACTATCTCTGGAGTATGATATGCTGTTCTGGCTTAATCTCACTCATGTTTAATACATTATCACAGACAACATTCAATCATACATTTCTATGTTGCATAAATAACATTTTGGAACTCGGGAGTTGGGTTTTTGCTCGACCCCCCGATTTTCGGGATGTTACAGATGGTATCAGAGCATGATTTGGATTAAACCGGGCCTGGGTTATGGTCACGCGACGTACGCTGTCGCTTCCTTTGACTTAGGTGGGTGCGAGAAGGGTCTAGAAACACTTCTAGGATCCCAGGTTCGCCAATAGGCGAAGTCTATTCATTTCAAATGCGTGATCGAGTCCGTATCGCATCTAGGGTCGCGTAGAGCAACCCGAATAGCTCCTAGGTTGTAGGTAAGTGGGTTGAGCTGTTCTTTGAACAATTCTAAACCCGTTAATGTGAATCCTTGGGCCGTGGGACAACCACGACCCCTGTATTCAATCGCCAGGGCTTAAAAACCCCGTTTCGCCGAAAATCTTCGAAATTCTTCCTCTCACCACCCCAATCTTCAATTATTTCTTATCCATTTCATATTAGGCATCAAACCCAATATGAAAATAACACAAATTAATACTTTCACAAAATTTTACAGTGAATAGTAAAATTTCATGAAAAATGGCCATAAGGCCATTCTAACTTCACTTTCTTTAGCAACTAATAGTTTAGATGGATGTACTAGATCCTTCTACCCCAAAATCATATGCTGCATGATAAGGTTTTGTATTCGGGATTGAATTTTGGACCCAAAAATCCTCGAATGGATGTTAAAAATGTATTGGCCTCCCTAGGGCAATCTACAATGAACTAGAGTGTGCACCATACCTTTTTGGAATCCCTAGGGCAAGAGGAATCCATCCCATATAGCCTCAGAGGCCAGTTTGCAACTTCACCGGCGATGCCATCGCCGGTTCGGCGATGCATCGCCGGCCGGCGAGCTCCGATGGGGCCGTCCTTCGGGCGCACCCCCTTAAACAGGGTCCACATCACCCCTATGCACCTCCCACCCCAAGAAAACCCCAAATATGGGTACTTCCTTCACAAACAGCCCCTCCCCTAGCCCCATTTTCGTTTTCAGCTGCCCTATCCCAAAAATTCGTGATTCCAAACCACCCTAGATCCATTCCCTGCCAAAAACGACCACCCTCCGTCATTCCTTTGAAGTTGGCAGCCCTCCCTCTTGAAGATTTCATCCGTTGGAGCTCCTAAAACCCCAAAATCGAGCTGAAATCGTGAGGTGCTCCATTCCCCTTTTTCATTTTCATTTCTTTCTGAAAATACATCCTAGGGAAGCTTGAAGCATCCCTCTACAACGCCTAGATTTCATTCTGTCCCTTTGGGCGACCATTTCTTCGCATTTCCTCCATTTTCCATGGCTATTGTTAAGGCTGTTTCAGCCTTTTTCCTCCTTTTCCATCGTTCTCTCTCTCATGTCCCTTTTATTTGAGCCTTTACCCCCTTTTTGGGTCTCAGAATCATGCTAACCTCAAATCCCATTTCTCAACTTTCTCCGTTTGAGAAGTATTGAAAACACATGGCCGATAGAGCTCTAATGGGCAACTGACAGTATTGAACTTGATAGTATTCAAGAAGGTCAGTCGGGACCCTGGTAGAAGTCCTTTGGTAGAATTAGGCATCTATGTCGTTGCCCTTTAGCTTGTTTGACTACTGTTGAAATTTCTGTGTTGTTTTGTTGTTAGGTAGAAAAATGTGTTTGTGTTGTGGTTTGGGCTTAATGTAGCCAAAATTTGTTGAATGGAATGCATGTTGTTTCATTTCGCTATAAAATATTGTCCCTAGATTGGGAGTATTATAACTCCCTGAGATCCAGCCTACAAATTAATTTTTATCCCCACCCACCCTCCTACCAAGCATACCACTTCCAATCCTGCCATGGGACTAGGAATGCAGTTCCATTTAATACCACTAAGCGCTACCGGCCACATAGGCTCTAGGTGTTTTGGTTCTAGTGTTAGCACTCCTAGATTTGAAGGGTCTGACGACATAAGAAATCCAATTCCATTTAGACAATTTTGATCCTAAGCGATAGAGCAATTCCCTGTATTAGAGATGGTATGAAACCGTCTAGTGTATAGGCTTAGGTTTTGAATTATGGCGAATGAAATACAGACTAGCCTACTAGTTACCTTAAGTAGTGTACAGCCTGTATATGCTAAGGACTTGTAGGTTAGATTTGGTTGAAGTAGAACCTTATTCCTTCGACAGATCCCCTTATGACTTATAGACTTCTGTTGTTGCCCATAGGAAGGAACCATTCACTCTCAGGGAACATTTATAAATCCCTCAGATTGAACTTAGAATGGACTAGCACGCCCCTTAGAATTGCCATCCCCAAGGGTTTATTGCATTCGGGAACGCAGAGTAAAGGAACTGCATGTACGCGATGTATTCGCGGTTTGAATCGACTTCTTAATCCTAGTGGTTCCCAATAAATCCAATGCTCTGATCAAGCAGAAGATCGGCATCGACTCGGATTAAGAATTGATACAATAAATCTTCTGTTCTAGCTAGACAGAAAGTCTATGTATCCGGCTCAGACCTACTACATAACCTTTATTCTGTGATGGCCCAACCACCTACAACCAAACGGGATCACATTGCCTTTTGGGAAATGGCGAGGACTTAAAGCCAGTAGAGAATTAGGCATCTTGCCACCAACTCATACCTGCCCCTGACCTTAACCACAATAGATATTAGGCTCATCTCTATGATCATAGATACCAATGCCATAGAACGCATCATTAGCAAGGAAGACCATATAGAGAAAGGCTGTTTCCATTTTAGGTTAAGGATAGCCCCTAAGTTGCGCCTCGTTCCGATATACTGATCGATGCAAATATTCTTCAACCTTAAGTAAAACCAAGTTTTAAGGGGGGTAGAAGGAATTAAGTCCAATCCAGTTAGATTAGTTAACGCTACCGTTCGATCAAAGTGGCGCAGCGGAAGAGCGGTTGGCCTCTTTCCCACTGGCCCAGGATCGAAACATTTGAGTTAGGGTGTATGTACGATTAGGTTATTAAATAGGATTTGAACCTTCCTTAGAGAAAGTACTCCTTGTCCTTCGCCAATGTCGGGGACGACATTGTGTTTTAAGGGGGGTAGATTGTAACACCCCGGATTTTGGCCAATCTGAGATTTGACGTCCTTAGGCAATGGGTCAATTGAAACACCTGGAAAATTGCTTAGAACCCAATTCCATAGCCAAAGAAACCACTTAGAATCAATTCCTTTAGAAAATATGACTAAGTTAGCTAGTGCAACGTTAGAATAGCTGGGAAATGGTCCCTGATCGCTTTAAATACGTTCTACAAGGCCCAAAGCGAGTGGAACCAAGGGTGCTATAATGCTCTAAAGCCTCGGATCAAACTCTAAGCCGGTTTGTCCTCGGGACCTCCTTGAAACTTTGTATTGGATCTAGACCGCGCGTCGAAAGTCCGATACCTCCTATCTTAGACCGTTAGAACCGTCTAGCTGGACTTGACACTCATTCCGAAAATCAAGTCAAACCGATAATCATAGGCTATTTCATTGAGCCCGGACCGAAGAGAGTGTGAATAGGGACATAGTTGGAATTTCAAATTCAAATCTGGCACACAAATTTGACGCATCAGTATTAAGCATTCTGACCGTCAGAATACAGCCAAATTACACCCTTGGATCAGGAAAAATATCTATTATATATCACGAGACTTATAGGCCTGATCTTGGTGCGGTGACCGTTAAACTGAAACTGGGCCGCCACGTGCGATCTGGGAACCCAACCGGTCTGAAAACTGGATGTGTGCTAGATCCAGTATGCATGAGCTTAAGTCCGACCGCATTTGGCCTGGGGACCTCCAGAAATGCCCTTTTGGACCGAAACGGCCCCGATTTGGTTAGGCACCAAGTAAACATTGTTCCCAAGCCTATTTTGGGAATGTTTTAGGCTATAAAAGGGGTTGAAACCCTCACTCCTCTCTCCCATCCGAATTTGAGAGAAGCCCTAGCTTGGGAGAGAGAAAAAGAGTGAGAGATTGTGAGAGAGTGGGAGAGTTCTTCCTGCCACTTGTGCTACGTGTTGCACGTGCTTAAGCAACACTCCTCTACCACTTTCCCGGCGATTCCACCGCGATCCTAGGTAAGTAAAAACCCTAAATAGTTGTTGATTTGAGTTTCCCTTGTTTCCATAGCGATGTAGCTTATGGATCTTGTGTATTAGGCTCCTTATTCGCCGTAGACGAAGCGTATACGCTCCGTTTCAATTTTCGAGTCTACAAGACATAAGGTGCGGATATTAGACGCTTTGATTGACTGTTTCCAAAGCTTTCAATGTCGTTTAATAGTAGATTCTTGACGGCATCGCCGTTTGACATGTACAAAATGCTCTCCGTTTCCCGTTTCGTAAGCTAACGAAGAATATGAGATTTAGGGCATTTTAGTCATTTGTAGGAAGTACTGTTTACATTCATATTTTGCTGATGTGATTGACATGGTTTGTTGTCGCATTAGGAAGTTAGGAATGCGTGTATAATTAGTTTGGCGAAGAGATTCGCCTAGTTGCGCACTTTGGGTCGACATACTATATGTAGACTTAAGTGTGTAGTGTATGTGTTTGTATA
The DNA here is from genome assembly GCA_037074715.1 of Magnolia kwangsiensis. Taxonomy (NCBI): domain Eukaryota; kingdom Viridiplantae; phylum Streptophyta; class Magnoliopsida; order Magnoliales; family Magnoliaceae; genus Magnolia; species Magnolia kwangsiensis. Next base: position 104,638,905 of record CM073574.1, read on the forward strand.
AATGCTTGTATTAGTATGTATTGAATTAAATGATGTTATGTAGTGGTTTGAGAATGATTTCTTGATTAATATGCTGACCTAAATGATTTCCTACATGTTGACCATATGCATGATTCCATTACATGCATGGAATGTATGTGCTTGAAGATTTGCTTAAGTTGAATGTTATAACATGTGTTAACATGCTCACATGATTGTATTTCAATTCCAAAACCTTCGCATATATTGTTAATGTGATTTCATAGATGTGTGGGACTAGACTTAGTCCAGGCAGTCGGTAACCGAGCGAATTCGTGGCTGACTGGTCATAGCCACGAACGACGCGTCGATGAACGTGATTCGTGTTTAGAGTTGGCGGCAGTGGTTAGGCCACGCGAAGTGTTTTACGCACTTCATGTCGTTCAATTCGAGATGCGATCGCGCTAGTCGAGCTCGTCAAGTAACCCGACTGGCCGATGTATGTTCACCTTGTATGTGTCATAACTGCTTGAACCTAGGGTACTGAACTTACCATTGTAAACCCTATTAACCGTGGTACCTTGATCCACGAAGACTCATGAGCCGGGCATGGTGGTATGGGACACCGTGGTCGAGCTGTCGGCCTACGCTGGGGCCACAAACCTCCCCGTAGTGACCAGTGAGCACCTATGACTCGTGAGCAGATTATGGTGGTATGGGACACTATATTCTTGCTGTCGGCCTACACTGATAAGGTGATGGGGGAGCGGTGCAACGAGTGCGAGCAACAGCCCTGGCAGCCCTTTGTAGTGACCGCGAGCGTATTCTGAATTCACGGGAGGCGACGACCCTTCCGTGCAGTAGAGTACAGTAGGCCTGTATTGATAAGGTGATGGGGGAGCGGAGCAACGAGTGCGTGCAACAGCCCTGGCAGCCCTTGCAGCGACCTACGAAATGTACATCGTATGAGATTACTAGGAGTGACGACCCTAGACAGGATCCGTGTTGGGATTGATACAAGGGAAGTACCTTAGTTTCCCAATCCTGCTGTTTGAATGGATTAATAACAACTTGGTAATCATATCACCATAGCATTGCATGTGCCTGGAAGATGTGGAGCACTCTAGGGAGTGTGGCATGCCGCGGTCGTAAGATGTTGCCGTATGAGGGTGATCGTCGGTGAGGGCATACATCACGTCATGTCATAATTGCATTAACAACAGTATTAGGATTGTTTGATTTATTGCTTTACTATTATCGCATGATTGATTTGAGAACATGTTAATCCTTGCTCTATTATTCCACTGAGTTAGCTACTCACTCCCACGTTACGGGACGGTGTTCCGGACACCCACCAGACCTTTTTGTGATTGCAGATGATGGCGCGGCCTGTGAGGCAGAGCCGGACTTGATGATGATGAGGAGGATCCCTCCTTTATGCGTGTTCTGATTGACGGGATTACAGGGAGGTTGCTTAAATACCTTGACACTTGTCATTTTATATTTTTAGAGCACTCATGTATATTCTTTTGGTTACTTTTGAAGTATACATGTATGTATATAACCTGGTAACATGTTCACACTCCGGAGACATACAATGGTTTATATATGTTATACATACTATTACAGTCTTCCGCTTGTAAATTTAACTATCTCTGGAGTATGATATGCTGTTCTGGCTTAATCTCACTCATGTTTAATACATTATCACAGACAACATTCAATCATACATTTCTATGTTGCATAAATAACATTTTGGAACTCGGGAGTTGGGTTTTTGCTCGACCCCCCGATTTTCGGGATGTTACAGCGGTGCCCGACAAGGTCGCCCATACAGCGCCTCATAAGGTGCCATACCGATACTCGTCTGAAAGCTGTTGTTGTACGCAAACTCCGCATATGCAAGACAATCATCCCAACTGTCCTTGAAGTCCAATGCGCAAGCTCGCAACATGCCCTCTAAGATCTGGTTTACCCGCTCTGTCTGTCCGTCTGTCTGTGGGTGGAAGGCAGTACTGAACTTCAACTTCACACCCATAGCCTCCTGAATGTGAGTCCAGAAAATAGAAGTGAACCGCGTGTCTCTGTCCGACACAATCTCCAATGAAACTCCATGCAGAGGCACAATCTCTCTGATGTATAGTCTAGCTAGCTCGTCTGCAGAGTTCGTAACTCTGATCGGTAGGAAGTGCGCCGACTTCGTCAGACGGTTGACGATCACCCAAATGGAATCATGTCCCTTCCTCGTCTTCGGCAACCCAGAAATGAAGTCCATGGAAATGAAATCCCGCTTCCACTCTGCGATCGGCATAGGCTGCAAAAGTCCAGGTGGTCGGCGATGCTCTGCCTTCACCTGCTGACAAGTGAGACAACGGGACACGAACTCAGCTATGTGGGTCTTCATACCTTCCCACCAATACGTCCTCTTCACGTCACGATACATCTTCGTGCTGCCTGGATGCATCGCGAGTCTAGTACAATGCGCAGCCTCGAGAATCTCTCGTCTCAAGTCAGGGACATCTGGGACGCATAGGCGGCCACGATAACATAAGCCCCCATCCATACCAACTCACCAGTCGACGTCTGCATCATCACTGGCCTGCTCTCGAAGCTCAGTCATATGCGTATCGTCCCTCTGCGCCTTGATGACTCGGTCATCGATCTGGGATCGCATCTGTACATGTGTGATGAACTCAAACGGCTCCTCTACGGTGAGTTTCTGCTCAAAGTCTCTCAAAAACTCAACCATATCTCACTCAGCAACCATCAGCGGAGCGGCAAACTCTATCGCCTTCTTGCGGCTCAACGCATCAGCCACAAGGTTCGCCTTCCCAGGATGGTAAGAGACTTCAAACTTGAAGTCCTTCAACGTCTCCACCCATCGCCGCTGTCTCATATTCAAGTCTCGCTGCGTGAATATGTACTTGAGGCTCTTGTGGTAGCAAAAGAGCTCGAACTCCTCTCCGTAGAGGTAATGTCTCCAAAGTCTCAGTGCGAATATAACGGCTGCCAACTCTAGGTCGTGTGTAGGGTAATTCTCCTCGTGCTTCCTTAATTGTCTCAAGGCATATGAAATTACCCTGTCCCTCTGCATAAGGACACAACCCAAACCAACGCTAGACGCGTCAGTGTATATAGTGTATCTAACCCCTTGCTCTGGCAATACTAGCACAGGGGCGGACGTAAGTCTGTCCTTCAGCTCCTGAAAAGCTGACTCCGCCTTGTCATTCCAGGCGAACTTCACGTCCTTCCGTGTCAACTGAGATAAGGGTCTCGCGATCTTCGAGAAGTCCTGTATGAAGCGCCGATAGTAGCCAGCGAGACCCAAGAAACTCCTCACCTCAGTGACAGAACCAGACTGCTCCCAGTCCTGCACCGCAGCTACCTTAGACAGGTCAACTGCCATGCCATCCTTGGACACCACGTGTCCCAGGAACTTCACCTCCTGCTTTCAGAAGTCGTACTTCTTGTACTGTGCGAACAACTGATGCTGTCTGAGCGTATCCAGGACCAAACACAAGTGCTCCTCATGCTCCTCTCGACTCCTGGAGTACACCAAAATATCGTCAATGAATACAACGACGAATCGATAGAGGAAAGGTCGAAATACCCGGTTCATCAGATCTATGAACACGGCTGGTGCGTTCGTGAGACCGAACGACATCACGAGGAACTCGTAGTGGCCAAAACTGGTCCTGAATGCTGTCTTCTGCACGTCCTCATCCCTGACGCGCAACTGATGATATCCAGACTGAAGATCAATCTTCGAGAAGTACTGCGCTCCTCTCAGCTGATCAAACAAGTTATCGATCCTGGGTAAAGGGTACTTGTTCTTCACCGTGACCTGGTTCAGCCTGCGATAATCAATACACAATAGCATCGAACCATCCTTCTTCCTCACGAACAAGACCGGTGCTCCCCAAGGAGACACACTAGGCCGTATAAGGCCAAGCTCTAGCAGACCATCAATCTGCGTCCTCAACTCCTCCATCTCACATGGTGCCATGCGATACGTCGGCAGTGAGACAGGCGTAGAACCAGGAACCAGATCGATAGTGAAATCAATCTCTCATCGAGGCGACAAACCAGGGATCTTCCTAAACAGATCCCCGAACTCGAAAACGACCGACACATGCTCAAGTACCTGGGCACCAGCGTCGCGCAATAAAGTGGCGTAACTAAGTATGCGGAAAGAGAGATTTACTCGCACTGGAAATGTGAAGGATGCACCCTCAGGCTCGTACACAGTCACTATACGAGTCTCGCAGTCAATCTCGGCCCTCGCTGCAGTCAACCAATCCATGCCAAGAATGACGTCGAGATAAACAAGAGAGGGGTTGACGACAAGATCAATAGCCATCGTCCGGCCTCCCAAATCAACCAAACACCCCTCACACATCTGGGTGACATATAAATAATCTCCGTGGGCTGCAAGGACTCGTACCCTATCCATGGTAATGGTCTGTAACCCAAGACGCCTGACTACAGCACGCGATATCAAAGAAATCGTGGAACCAGTGTCCACCATCACAAGAATAGGAGTACCTCCAATATGAGCTGTGACCTCGAAGGCCGAATGCTGAAAAGTCGATGTCGCAGCTGCCTCAGCTGTCAATGCATGAACCTGAACCTGTTGTGGCCGGTTCGACCGCTGTGTCAAGGGCCGTGGAGGCTGTCTGATCTGCGATACCGGAGGTCTGAAAGAAAGGTGCGCAGGAGCTAACCGTATAGGCGGTGCTGATATTGCCTGTGAACGAGCACGGTCAATCTTCTGCGGCGGCGAGAACCCACTGTCCCGCATCCGAGAAAAGCAGCTCTGCGCCAAGTGGCCTGTCCTCCCACAGTATGTACATGTCAAATCAGGGCGCCAAAACGGTGGTACAGGCACTATAGTCCTAGTAGGAGGGTCAACGGGAGGCCTCTTGCCCGCGAGGGGCCTGTCCTGCATGTCTGGTCGCGGCCTAGAAGCAACAGGGCCACGAGATCATGTAAGTCGATCCACATCCTGCTCTGCCCTCATAGACATGTGAATCAACTCCGCATATTAGGAAATGCTCACACAGCACATCTTCGACCGAATATCAGGTCGCAAACCCTCCAAAAAGCACCGTATGCGCATCTGTTCATCTGCCAAAATCGTCGGGACGTATCTGCCCAACTCCGTGAACTAATGTTCATACTCTGTAACTGTCATGGCTGCCTGTCTGAGGTGGAGAAACTCATTCTCCCTGTCATGCCTGTAAGTCTGGGGATAATACTTCTCGTGGAAGCGGAACTCAAACACTGCCCATGTCCATACAAAGTCGGCGGCAACGGTCCGCAGTACGCTATCCCACCACAGGCTAGCCTCTCGCTCAAACAGGAATGTAGCCAGCTCTACCTGCTCAGCCTCTGTGCAATGTAACATCCGCAAAATCTTCGACACACGGTCGAGCCAGTACTCAGCCTCCTCGGGTATGTGAGAACCCATAAAAGTGGGAGGTTGTAAGCGCTGAAATCGCTCTAATAGGCCCCGTGTATCTGCGGCATTCCCCGCAGGGTAAGCGGCGGCGCAGGATGAGTCATGCCCTCATCCTGGGCGTATGTATAAGCATCCTCAACAGGATGCGCAGGTGGTGCAGGTGGAGTCACACCCCCACCCTGTGCTATGTCCCCACGATGGTAGTCAGAAGCTACTGTTGCTGCTGCATCATAGACAACATCTGCTCAAATCTGTCAGGAGGTGGAGCAGGCTGTGGCGGATGCTGTGTCGAAGTAGATGCATGATGTGGCTCTCTGACTGACGCTGTGAACGGCGGTGGTCCAACTGTAGGACCAGCAGCAGGCTGAGACGCACGAACTGTCTCAGGAATCGGGCCCACAGCAGGGTCCACATGGGTGTCAGACTGCGAAGGAGTCTGAACCATATGCTCAGTCAATACAAGTCGAATCGTGCTCCACGTAGCCTTAGGCGGCATTCCCTATATTCAAAATAGGGCACAACTTTGTCAGTCTTAATAGCACAAATACACCGCAATCATTCACACAAGGAGTCAAAAGCATTCCATGCATTTCATTTAATCAACATTATCACAATACAAGGGATATATCCTTACAAGCATCATGACGAGAAATACATGGGAACTAAGACAGTTAAAATTGTAACAGCAACATAAGCAAAGCACTAGCCCTAACAGGCTTACACACATAAAGCAGAAAATGACTAACTACTAATAACAACATCAAAGTCGCATCGCTAGTCTGAGTCGGGTGACGGAGGAGGGCACCCTTATCCTGTAAGCAACACAGGATCGCCTTCAAGGTGCGAGTCACCTTGCTGAATTTCTTCTTTGTAACGGCCTTGGCATCCTCGACTTTAGCGCGAAGTTCCTGAACTTCCCTTCGCAAGGCGATCTGACTCTCCTCGATCCGAGCAATGCGATCGTCGCTAGTAGCCTGCGCAGAAGGAGGAGGGCTCTCATCTGTATCCTGAGCCTCCTCTTCTGCCTCTTCCTGAACTTCTTCCTGAACTTCTGCTCCAGGTTCTTCTTCGATTTGTTCTTCCTCATCATTAAAGCCATCCTCGCTGTCCTCCTCAAGATAATTTTCATGGTACTGTGACCCAATCTTCATCTTGACCATAGTCGACTCATCAATGGTATGAATCGAAACTGGCAATTTCGGCCCAAGTCTGTAGGCAAACTCAAGCGCAATCTTGCAAATCAGTCGGCCAAAAGGAAGCGATTCGGATGTTCTTCTTGACTTGTCTATAAGGATTATCTATCGTAAGATGAAAGTGGCCATACATACGTTCTCTCCCTGGGCCACCAGATACAGGAAATCAACCATAAGGCGTGTACATTCAATGTGATTCGTCGACCTGGGATAAACCTTGTACGTGCAGATATGGTGTAGCAGGCGCAAATCATCAGACATATACGTCGCCTTGAGGCTATTATTAGGCTGCCATGGAACCAACTTACCGTACAGAAACCTGGTGCGGCGATCTCGTTCATGCCTACTCCTCAGGTTCTTCTCACTAGGATGAACATCACCAAGAGGCACGTTCAGAAGTCGCGCAATCAGTCGCACATCAATCGTAGCCATCCGATCTCTACCAAAAGGGATTTTAAACTGCAATGGCTTCAAGGTAGGATTCTGGATACTAGCGTAGAAGGCACGAACGGTGCTCACATTAGCACGAGCGCGAGCTTCAAAGATCGGACCCCAATGCGCAGCTTCAATGCGCTCGAACAATAAAAATTCACCGAACAGTCGCCCTTCCATGTCCACCTCAAATAACACTTTGTGATCAGTGTATTGGTCGTAAGGCATCTCTGATAGAATTACTCACCGAAGGTGAGCATGGGGATCCAAATCCCGCTTTGTACGGCACTCTAGGGCTGCAGCTGGACCTGCGGCGGCGCTTGAACTTGTGGCACCACCCTGCGGTCTTCTCGATTGAGCAGGGTGGCTTGGCCCAGCCTCGTCTGTTGCGGTTTTCCTTTTACCCATCAAAGATATGATGGATGAGAGTGATAAAAGGTCTAAAATGGCTTCCACGAAAGCCATAAAAAATGGAGAAAATGCGGAGAAGTGGCTGTCCAATCTGGAAAAAGGAGATCTAAGCATCGTAGAGGGATGCTTCAAGCTTCCCAAGGATGTATTTTCAAGGAGAAATGGAAATGAAAAAGTGGAATGGAGCACCTCACGATTTCAGCTCGATTTGGGGGTTTTTGGAGCTCCAAATGATGAAATCTTCAAGAGGAAGGGCTGCCAACTTCAAGGGAATGATGGATGATGGTCGTTTTTGGCCAAGGAGGGATCTAGGGACGATTTGGAATCCTGAATTTTGGAGATGGTTGCTGAAAAATGAAAATAGGGCTATGGGGAGGGCTATTTGTGAAGGAGAGGCATGTTTTGGGGGTTTTCTTTGGACGAGACACCTATGGGGAGGGTGTACATGTCATTTAAGGGCGTGCGCCCGAAAAACACTTCAAATGGGCCCACCTGTACGGCGATGGCATCGCCGACCGGTGATGCATCCAGTCGGTGGGGCCAGATGGGTTCGGTCCCCCATGGTCCAAGGACCCCAGATACGTACGGTTCGACCCCTGGTTCATTGTATTTTGACCTACATAGGCCCAAACATGTGTTCAGAGATTTTCGAGACCAATCCGTAATCCCGAATATAAAACCCTATCATGCAGCATATGATTTTGGGGTAGAAGGATCCAGTACATCCATATAGACCCTTATTGTCTAAAGAAAGTGAAGTTAGAATGGCCTTATGGCCATTTTTCATGAAATTTTACTATTCACTATAAAATTTTGTGAAAGTATTATTTTGTGTTATTTTCACATTAGGTTTGATGCCTAACATGAAATGGATAATAAAAAAAATGAATATTGGAGTGGTGAGAGGAAGAATTTTGAAGATTTTTGGTGAAACGGGGTTTTTAAGCCCTGGCGATTGAATACAGGAGTCGTGGTCATCCCACGGCCCAAGAATTTACTTTTACGGGTTTAAAATTGTTCAAAGAATGTATCAACCCGACTTCCTATGACCTAGGAGCTATTCGGGTTGCTTTACGCGACCCGAGTTGCGTTACAGACTCGATCGTGCGATCGATTCAAATAGACTTCGCCTATCGGCGAATCTGCGATCCTAGAAGTGTTTCTAGACCCTTCTCGCACCCACCTAACTCAAAGGAAGTGACAGCGTACATCACGAGACCATAACCCAGGCCCAGTATACTCTCATTCATGCTCTGATACCAACTTGTAACACCTTGAAAATCGGGAGTCGTGTATAAACTCAACTCCCGAGTTCCAGACCATCACTTATGCAACAAAAATGATTATGATTCAATGTTTTCTGATTTAAAGCATTCACATGAGTAAAAGTATACCAAAACTGCAATTCATACTTCAGATCCAGTGATAAAAGCAAGCGGAAGACTAAACAATATATATATCACTGTATGGAAAAATAAAGTAGATCTCAATTGTCTCTAAGGTATGAATACATCTCTGAGTCTCATATACATATACATGAACAAAATGTAATGTTCAAAATAGTCCCACTGAAGTCCCATCAATCCAGGTAACCTACGCAAAGCCATCATGATACTGCATGTACGAGAACTCGTCCTGGTCCTCGTCGAAGTCTGGCTCTGCCTCCTGGATCTCAGCCTCACCTGCATCTACAACAGGGTCTGGTGGGTGTTGCAAACACCATCCCGTAACGTGGGAGTGAGTGATCAACTCAGTGGAATCATAGAGCAAAGATTAGCATGTTCACAAATCAATCATGCGATAATAGTAAAGCAGTAAATCAGACAATCCTAATACTGTTGTTAATGCAAGATGATATGACGTGATGTATGCCCTCACCGACGATCTCCCTCATACGGAAACATCTTACGACCGCGACATGCCACACTCCCTAGAGTGCTCCACATCTTCCAGGCACATGCAATGTTATGGTGATATGATTTTCGAGTTGTTATTAGTCCATTCAAACAACAGGATTGGGAAACTAAAGTACTTCCCTTGTATCAATCCCAACACAGATCCTGTCTAGGGTCATCACCCCTAGTAATCTCATACGATGTATATTTTGTAGGTCGCTGTAAGGGCTATTGCTCACACTCGTTGTACCGCTCTCCCATCACCTTATCAATACAGGCCTACTGTACTCTACTGCTACTGAAGGGTCGTCGCCTCCCGTAGACTCAGAATACGCTCGCGGTCACTACAAAGGACTCGTCGCCTGATCAGTGTAGGCCGACAGCTAGAATATAGTGTCCCATACCACCATAGTCTGTTCACGAGACTAGGTGCTCACTGGTCACTACGGGGAGGTTTGTGTCCCCAGCGTAGGCCGACAGCTGGACCACGGTGTCCCATACCACCATGCCCGGCTCATGAGTCTTCGTGGATCAAGGTACCATGGTTAACAGGGTTTACAATGGTAAGTTCAGTACCCTAGGTTCAAGAAGTTATGACTCATACAAGGTGAACATACATCGGCCAGTCGGGTTGCTTGACGGGCTCGACTAGCGCGATCGTATCTCAGGTCGAATGACATGAAGTGCGTAAAACACTTCGCGTGGCCTAACCACTGCCGCCAACTTCAAACACGACTCGCATTCATCGACGCGTCGTTCGTGGCTAAGACCAGCCAGCCATGAATTCGCTCAGTTACCGACTGCCTGGACTAAGTATAGTCCCAAACAATTATGGAATCACATCAGCAATTTATATAGGAATATTGGAATTGAAATATAATCATGTGAGCATGTTAACACATGTTATAACATTCGACTTAAGTAAATCTTCAAACACATATATTTTATGCATGTAATGAAATCATGCATATAGTCAACATGTAGGAAATCGTTTAGATCAGCATATTAATTGAGAAATCAATCTCAAACTAATTCATAACATCATTTAATTCAATACATACTAATACAAACATTTATACAAACACATACACTACACACTTAAGTCTACATATAGCATGTTGACCCGAAGTGTGCAATTAGGCGAATCCCTTCGCCAAACTAATTATGCACATATTCCTAACTTCCTAATGTGACAACAAACTATGTCAATCACATCAGCAAAATATGAATGTAAACAGTACTTCCTACAAATGACTAAAATGCCCTAAATCTCATATTCTTCGTTAGTTTACGAAACAGGAAACGGAGAGCATGTTGTACATGTCAAACGACGATGCCGTCAATAATCTACTATTAAACGACATTGAAAGTGTTGGAAACCGTCAATCAAAGCGTCTAAAATCCTCACCTAGTCTCTTATAGACGTGTTGTTTCGAACGGAGCGTATACGCTTCATCTACGGCGATAAGAGAACCTGTTTTACAAGATCTATTGGTTAAAAAGCTATGGATCTTAGTGATCCCCAAATCAGCAACTTCTAGGGTTGTTTCATACCTGAAAAAGTGAAAGAATCACCGGCTTGGTGATCAGGAGATGTTGCTTAGGCACTAGCAACAGGTGGCTCGAAGGCTGGAGAAATCTATCTCACTCTCTCTCACAAACACTCACCTTTTCTCTCTCCCAATCTAGGGTTTCTTGCAATTTCGGATGGGACAGAGGAGTGAGGGTTTCAACCCCTTTTATAAGCTTAAAAACGCTGAAAACAGGCTCCGGTACAAAGTTTACTTAGTGCATATCCATTTTGGGGCTGTTTCGGATCAAAAGATACTTTCTGGTGGTCCCCTGGTCGAATGCGATCGGACTTAAGCTCATGCGTACCAGATCTAGCACGTATTAAGTTTTCAGTCCGGCAGGGTTCACAGATCGCACGTGGCGGACCAGTTTCAGTTCAACGGTCACCGCACGTAGATCAGGGCTGAAAGTCTCATGATATAAAATAGAAATTTCTCCTGATCCGAGGGTGTAATCTGGATGAATTCTGACGGTCAGAACGCTCAATACTGACGCGTCAAGTAGTGTGCCAGATTTGAATTTGAAATTCTAACTATGTCCCTATTCGCACTCTCTTCGGTCCGGGCTCAATGAAATAGCCTGTGATTATCGGTTTGACTTGATTTTCGGAATGAGTGTCAAGTCCAGCTAGGCGGTTCTAATAGGAGGTATCAGACTTTCGACGTGTGGTCTAGATCCAATACAAAACTTCAAAGCGGTCCAGAGAACAAACCTGCTTAGGGTTTGATCCGAGGTTATAGAGTATTATAGAGTCGTTTGTTTTACTCAATTTGGGTATTGTAGAACGTATTTAAAGTGATCAGGGACTATTTCCCAGCCACTCTAGCGTTGCGCTAGCTAACTTAGTCATTTTTTTCTAAAAGAATTAATTCTACGCAATTTCGCGTCGAGTTGGTACTCGTGCCCAAGTATGGATTTTTCACGGGCGTTACATTATATGTTATAGGTTTAGGTTTATGTGATAGGTTTAGGGATTTGAGAATAGGTTTAGGTTATAGGTTTAGGGATTTGAGAACAGGTTTAGGTTAGGTTATAGGTTATAGGTTATAGGTTATAGGTTTAGGTTAAGGTTAAGGTTATAGGTTTAGGTTTAGGTTAGGTTATAGTTTAGGTTTAGGTTTAGGTTTAGGTTTAGGTTTAGGAATTCGGGTTCAGGTTCGGGTTTGGGTTCGGGTTATATGTTTGGGTTAAGGTGTAGGTTTTAGTTAAGTGAATTAAGTTTAAGTTATAGGTTTAGTTTTAGGCTAAGGGTTTAGGGATTCAGATTTGGGTTCGGGATCGGGTTTAGGTTTGGGTTTTCAAGTTTATGTTTAGGTTTAGGTTAGGGAGTTGAGAATACGTTTAGGTATAGGTTTAGGTTTAGGTTTAGGGATACTAGATTAGGATTAGGTGTAGGTTTAGGTTTAGGAATTTGAGAATACATTTAGGTTTTAGGTTTAGGTTTACGTTATAGGTTTTAGGTTTAGGTTAAGGTTTAGGTTTGGGTTTGGGTTATACGTTATAGGTTAAAGGTTTAGGTTTAGGTTATAGGTTTAGGGATTTGAGAATAGGTTTAAGTTTAGGTTTAGGTTTATGATTAGGTTATAGGTTTGGGGATTTGAAAATAGGTTTAGGTTAGGTTATAGGTTATAGGTTTAGGTTAAGGTTATAGGTTAAGGTCTGGGTTAGGGTCATAGGTTATAGGTTTAGGTTATAGGTTAAAGGTTATAGGTTTAGGTTTAGGTTATAGGTTTAGGTTTAGGTTTAGGTTTAGGTTAGGTTATAAGTTATAGGTTTAGGTTAAGGTTATAGGTTATAGGTTTAGGTTTAGGTTTAGGAATTCGGGTTCGAGTTCGGGTTTAGGTTATATGTTTGGGTTTAAGTGTAGGTTTAAGTTAAGTGAATTAAGTTTAGGTTATATTTTTAGGTTTAGGTTTAAGTTATACGTTTAGGTTTAGGTTTAGGTTTAGGTTATAGGTTACGGTTAAGCTCATTTCAAATTACACAAAATTAACTCGAGCATAAATGAAGATTTTCATAAACACGGGCCTGCTCCAACAAATTCGAGCTAATAATAAACACGGCCTATCATAATGGCCAAGCCACTCCAATGTTGTCTATAGAAAATGGACAGCTTCATCATGGTCATAACAGCGGTTCCCACCTTCCAAGGACCCCCACTTCACATCTGGATAGCTTCGACGCACATCCAAGTCTACTCCATCATTGTTTAATACATAAACACGGGCTTGTCTAAATGGCCAGGTCACCCATATTGCTATTCATAGGAAATTGACAGTTTCATCATGGTCATAACAACGGTTTCCCACCTTAAAGGGACCACCGCTCAATTAAATCATAAATTAGCTACCCATCCAAGGTTGGATAGATTGTCATACTTAATAGCGACCTTCCATACTTAGTTCAAAAAAGGAAGAAAAAAGAAAAAGAAAAAGCAAAAGAAAGAAATTACATGTAAAATTAATTCAAGAAGGGCCAGAGTAACTTGCCCCAAACATTGAGAGTGTGTCGGTGTGGTAGATCTTGTAATTTATTTATAAGGGTTTTCATCCCAAAACCCTTATGAACAGATCTGGTTACATGCAGGAGTGAATCTATATTATCTATTTGAAGCATCAAAATCTGGTTGCATGCACTAGTGAATCTGTATTATCTGACAGAAAATTAAAACAAGTACTGCCACTCTATGAGTAACAATTGAAAAGGAAAATCATGCATCTTATCTTATCGATACAATTGACGACATGTCGGACTGACCTGGGGAACCATGTGATACATCCATCCCCAGGATGATTGATATGTCAGATTTGTAATTGATGGCACGATGGGCCTTATGTTCTTTACAACTGAAGAGAAAATGCTTTTGACAGCCTCGAAGACCTCTTCAACAAACTTTCCAGCATCAATCTGACCAAAAGTAATAGCAGTTAGTTGTTGCAAACAACATCCATGTGTTCTATAGTTTACATGAATTTGCAACCTCATGTGTTCTATATCATAAAACAATATTCATGAAGCATTTATAAAGTTATGAAAATTTATTTTCACAATATTGGCAAACTATTTTTACTAGCAAGTGTTTAACCAAATCAACTTTTAGCCAAAGTCAACTCCATAGCAGCTTCCATAATCCATTATAGACCTCTAAATCACTAGCCACAATATCTGTCTTATTCCCAACCTCATGTGTCAAGAACAACACACAACACCTTTGGTACAAGCAAGGTTCTCCAACAAAGTTGGCTTCTTAACACCTTCCACAAAATTATCTCATATTTATAATGTTGCATTTAGTGCAAGAATAAAATTCATATACAAGCTTCTCAACTTGGTGCAAGTCAACTCACCTTTGTTTAATGCCAATAAAGATGCATCTAATAAGGCCAAATATGCATGTTCATATTTTCACCACAGACAGGATCGATTCTAGTATTTCCCCACCAGAAACTTGAAAATCAGAAACTTTTGTCATGATTATAGAGATTTATCATTGTCATCTAAGCCTTGCTCAATTCTATTTTTAAAATTTACAAGTCTACTTATAATTATCATTGGCTCTTAATCTATTTATAATGAAAATCTTAAATATCACCTGATAATGCTCCTTTGATAAAGCTTGATTGGAACAAATAATTTGGTGAAGATCAATGTCCATGAGCTCATAAACAATGTACACATCATTAAATGTTTTCCTATAAGGAGGTGATATTATATCTTTGATAGCCACAACTTGTATAACAGAGAAAAATGTAACCGATACAATCTATTACAATTTAAAGGAGAAAAAAGATTTGTGGTTGCATCGATATTCTAGTACATTATAAACGGCTGCCTACGTACCCAAAAAGTCAGATTGGGATCCAACCACTATATTGTTATTTTTAATTAACCAAGTTACTAAAGGTCATAAATTTCATATTTAACAAAGTATCATTAAGCGTCATCTCAAATTGTTTCTGGGTGGTGCATTTAAAAAAATTCAAATACACAATCAATGTATATTCTTGTTACATCTCATACTGCAACTAGAGACAACGTTCTGTCAATACTTCAGTTACATTTGAAATTGAAATCCTTTAGTGACTTGGTTAATAAAAAAAATAAATGACAACAAGCCATAATTAATAAAAAGGATGCTAAAGATTAAATAAATAAAAAGGCAACTTGATCAAATAAGGATTTCAGTGAATAATCAAGTTTTCATCATACAAATTACCAAAGCATGTCTTAGAGATTAAAATGTTAAACAAAACTACTGAATATTCAAATTCTCATCAGGAATTTGGGCCAAACAACAATTTCACCCAATTGAATATCTTTAAATGTCCTGTCATCATCAAACAACTATGTTGTATGAACATTGATATGATCTATTACAACTCTGATACATTTTGGAGGGATGCCTGTATTATCTGACATCATCCACCCACTAACAATAGTCCGACCACGGATATCTCTCAATTGGCAAATTTATTCCATCGATGGAGTTATTGCAGAGTCTTCTCGAATACTTGAGGTCTCACCAGATTGACGGTGGGCCTATAAATAAAATAATGGTTTCATGTAAATAATAATGCTACTTTTATCTTTAAAAAAATAATTATATCATTTGATCGCGGCAAACGCAATACCTGAGAGCAGCTGTATTAGGGGAGCGGTGAAGTAGTTGGCTTTGATGAGTAATTTGTTGCCTAAGTTTAGTAAATTGTTGCTCAACAATTGTACGAAATTCTTGCATTTAAGTCATTGATGCTTCAAATTTAGCCTTAATGGACATACGTGCATTCCTCTCCGATTGAGCTTCTATGATGTAAGGGGTGACAACCTTCATAGTAGTCTTAGAAATACCAAAACCATACTGATATAATGTTTTCATTTTCAAGTATACCCTCTCAAAACTTTCAAATCACTCAAGGTTCGACAATTTCAGAACTGGATAATGTGAAAGGAGCTTTAGGCAATAACAACTTACCATTTTTTTCCTTTGGCCAATATTTTGATCTTATCTTCATAGCCACAAGATCCTGATGAGCTTGTAAACAATCCTTAGACTTGTCCTTCATGTCCATGATTGTTCCAATAAGGTTCTCAGTAACATTTTTCTCAACATGCATCACATCCAAATTATGACGAATGGGCATATGCTCCCAATATGACAATGTAAAGAAGATTGATCTCTTCAACCAAGCAGTAAGGTTAAACTCCTCATCCGTGGTCTTCTTCCTCTTATTTCCTATATGCTTTCCAAACTTGGTTTGTATATTATTCATTTTAACCAATACCTGTTCTCCAGACAAACGCTTTAGAGCCTGCGAATTTTCATCATTCTCATTGAATCGAGATCTTAGATCCTAAAGATATGAGCTCTCGGGAGGAATCTTCTGTGCCCCATATAAGCAAACTTCTTTCCATATTTTAGCCAAACAGAGTTAGTTTCCTCACTACAAATAGGACATGCATACTTTTCTCCCGTCCTACACCCAGAAAGATGTCCATAGGCTGGAAAATCATATATTTCTCATAATAAAATTGCCTTCATTGTAAACTTGTTCTTCCCGAATGAGTCATATGTTATAGACCCTTTCCACAATTCATTTAATTCTTCAATTAATGGCTGTAAATATACGTCGTTGTCATTCCCTGGACCATTTTTTTTGAGAATTAAAAGTGTTAACATAATAAATTCCTTCCGCATGCATAAATAAGGTGGAAGATTGTATGGAACAATTATAACAGGCCAACAACTATATGAGATACTCATATGCCCAAAGGGGTTGAATCTGTCTGTTGCAAGTCCCAACCGAACGTTATGTGGATCTGCAATAAAATAATAAAATTTTCTATCAACAAACTTCCACATAAAAGAATCCACAGGATGACACATGTACGAGTCATTTTTAGCCCCTTTTGAATGCCACAACATATTCTTTGTAATCCATGATACGCTATAAAGTCTTTGTAACCTTGGTGTTAATGGGAAGTATCTTAGCACCTTCCATGGTACATGTGAGACTCTTGATCTTACAACATTATTCACTTTCCATCTGCTTGCTTTACATGTAGGATAACTTTCCTTATTAGCATGCTCCTTCTAGTATAGAATACAATCATTACGGCATACATGTATCACCTCATAGTTCATACCCAACGAACTGATCAATCTCTTTGCATTATAGGTACTATTTGGCAAAGAGTTCTCGCTTGAAAAAATCTTCTTGAGCAGTTGCAACAAACTCATAAAGCTATTATCTAACCACTGATATCTAGCCTTCATGCTCATCAACTCAACTGTCACTAACAACTTTTTATACTTGCGTTTACACGATGGATATAGGGGTTGTACCGCATCCTCCCTTAATTTATTGGACTGAGTATCGTTGTCTATGTCATCTTGAGGCTGACTACCATGTTCCTCATTGACCTCATTCATACATGCATCTAAGTCATCGGGTTGAACACAACTAAAAGTATCATTAACAAATCAACCATTCTAGGCAACAACTCCTCATTACAATTAGTGGCAGATGTACTAGGAGCCTTGGAATTGACACCCATATTGGGAAGTTGTTCTCCATGAAAAAACCAAGTTGTGTATGTCTAATCTATACCATTCATAAACAAATGCTCATAAACTTAGCATTTTCTTCCCACGCACATTACGACATCTAGCACAAGGACAACTATACTAATTAACACCTCCTGAATTCCTTTTCGTAAAAATAATAAACAATTCAACGCCTTTAATGTATTCATCACTCAATATATCTTTCGTCATCCACTTCTTGCTCGACGGCGTCAAATCCATTTCTGATATCACGTGCATGCAACATATAAAAAGTGAGATACAATTAAAAAAGAAGAAGAGGCTTTTCATAAATTGTCAAAACATGCCACACATGTGGTCATCAATCACAAAAAAAAAAGATCTATATATATCCGTAAATATATGCACATGATCATCCATACCACATGAATTAATTAATTACAATTTCCCAAGAAGAGTGCAAATCATTGAATCATTGAATTTAATCTAATCATCAATTATTTATAAAGAATTACTCAATTAGAATTAACGCTTATCATCATTTCTATATTGTATTAAGAAATCAATAAGATAAATGAATGAATATAATTAAACAATGCCTACTATCATAATGCAAAAAGGCTTGAAGGGTGATCCCCACCTTCCAAGAGTCGGTTCAGTCTCCCAATAATGCTAGAGTTGGTTGTATACACTTTAGGATCAAGGATCTTGTTGCAAAACTCGACCAGACTCGACCTAAAAGGGGGATTTTATGTTAGCCCAAAAGCTAAGTTACTATTTATTATTTGCATCCATAGTACTAATGTCATGCTCCCAAAGATAAGAAAAATTCTTGGAAGGAGGATGCACTAGGCCTTCTGTGCGAAATTTTCCTCCATTTCAGGTTCTTTTACTGGTAATGGTAATATTCCCATCAAGGATGTCATGGTATCATTATATCCATGTTAAGGTGGTCCTAATTTACATTAGTGCTAACTAATTACCCCAATCAACCTATATAACTAAAGAATATAGATCCTCAAACCTTAAGGACAAAACACCAACCACGAAAACTCCAATGATATCTGAAAACAAGGCCCATGCAATCTCAAGGACACTGCAATGAGCTAATGATCAAAAAGATCTAGAATCCAAGAATAGACTACTGTCTTGAGGCTTGAGCACATAAAAGCTCAGCAAGACTTCTTGAAATTTGTAAAATAGGCTAATGATAGCAATATGACCATTTGTAGGAAGTAATCGTATCAAGTCAAATCAAATAGCTTGTCTATCATCTAGAGGTTTGGACAATAAAGCTAGCAATGGAGATGAATCACTACTTCTAGCCATAGGTTTTCAAATCAGATTAAGGGTCCCAATTTCATAGACTTCATATATACACCACGGTGGACCCTCCATGCAAATAAAGGGTGGACGTCCCTCCCAACATGTTCTCTATGGTGTGACCCACTTAATTCACTGATCCGCCTAATTTTAAGATAGTGATGGTAACACGTGCTTAAGCATTTGATGGATGGGTTAGATCTTATGCATGCATCATGTGGCCACACATCAATAGAATGATCATCTATTTCCACACATGTCCATTCTCATATGGTTAGGTAAATCAACCTACTTTTATGATGTGTAACACCCACTTCTCAAATGACTAATCCAAACCATGGACGTGGCCCATCCATGGTTTCGACTTATG
Source organism: Magnolia kwangsiensis (assembly GCA_037074715.1). Classification (NCBI taxonomy): domain Eukaryota; kingdom Viridiplantae; phylum Streptophyta; class Magnoliopsida; order Magnoliales; family Magnoliaceae; genus Magnolia; species Magnolia kwangsiensis. The sequence goes on from CM073574.1 coordinate 104,658,064, forward strand.
GCCCATTTCGACAATTGGGTCCTGAACATGGCCCATCTAGATTGGGCTTTCCCAGCACTTGTCCAGTTTGCTTCTAGACAAATGGACAATCACCGTCCACTACGCATTACGCAATTCAATGGCCTACAAGGAAAATTCACTGACAAAAGGAACTTTTCCATCTGTTCAAATACTAAATACAAATGCCTTAATCAACCGTTGATCCCATATGGCCCACCTCAATGGCCCATATTCATCAGGGTAAGGAAAAGGCACTCACCTGGAGATAGTTTGGTTGAGTTGGATCTACCTCTTGATAATTGCATATAAGACAGCTAAGGACCGTCTCTAATACTGACGGTCCTTGACTGTCTCAGATGACTACTATAGGACCGCTAATGACCATCTCAAATGCAGATGGTCTTTGATTGTCTCAAATAACTGCATATAAGATAGCTAAGGACCGTCTTTAATTCTAGACGGTCGATAGCCGTCTTTTATCTGAAGTTACCAACGGATTCTGACCGTCTTAAATGATTTGTGGCTGCTCAACATTAATATGACTATTTTAATTCATATTAAAGACAGTTAAGAGCCATCTCTAATTTTAGAGACGGTTAAGAGCCGTCTTTAAACCAAGGGATTTTTTAGACGGTTCACAACCGTCTCAAAATTTGTCTTATTTTTTCATTTTTAAAGTAGTGCTCCAAGGTCAACACTGCTGCAATCTAACGCCACCTGCACGCATCTATTGTGCATAAGCTTATAGAAAGCTTAGAGGGTGGTGAAAGTGTGTGCACAAGATAAGTGCTAAATATACAATAAAGCCCATAAACCATACATCATTGGAATAAGAAAAAATACTGACAATATCATAAATCATACTATATCAGAGTAAGTGAAAATATACTGATAAATCCATGAGTGCTATCAGTCGTACCAAGGCTATGCGATGCAAGGCATGAATGCTAACGGCCGCCTTAGAGGCCAAACTGATAATGTTAAACCAATAATTAGAAGACGAGCGTGCAGAGTAGGCCAAGACCACGAATGAAATATCTCGGTTAGTTGATGCGGCCCATTCACAAGTGGAAGAAGTGAATCAAGCGTCTCGGTCCCTAGTCAGAGGAGAATCATCACTGCTAGCGGCCACAAGAAGGATGACAAATGCTGAAGCATTTTTTAAGAATATCTATCTTCCAGTTTGTAATATTTTCAAATGAATGAATGGCCCTCGAGCCACTTTTGAGAATTCTAAGTTATCACTTTGCAATATGGTTAGACATCCTAGAATGTTCCCTTCAATTTAGTTGAACATGGCATGTTTCAGCAAAATATGCCTTAACCGTCCATGTCGTGAACGAATCGGAATGTGCGGCTTCCATAACCGCGCTTGTTATGAGTAGTGGGCTTTCTAATTGGACTATTTAAATAATGCCACACCTTGAACTTCATCATTACTTTCAATGATATCATGGCCATTGAATTACCATCTCTAATCACTAGGGCTGAGTCCTTTCTTCAAGAGATTTTGAAGGAAGGGCTGAAAGATCTCTCTTTTTCTTCTTTTTTTTTTTCCTCTGACATGAGGATGTTCATCACTGATGCCTCATGCTTGCTCGACCTTCATCCCTTGGCCGAATTAAACGATTGGTTGGAAAGACCACTCAAAAAGTTAAAGCAGCTAGCCACCATAGCAGAACACTATGAGAGAGCCTTCTACTGACATGGTGTAAATCAATGTTACCTTGACCAACAAGAAACAACCATAAAGGAGTCGACCAAAGTGGGTGGTCAATACGAATAAGCTTGTTACGACAATTTACGTTGTATTCAGGCACACCAACTCAACCAGTCGATGCTCAGAATGTTGCAATCGCACTGCTCTAGGATGATGGACAAACTATAGGAAAGGGACAACGCCTTTTATGCAAAAGATATGACTAATCTAGCGGACTTATAATTTATATGCAAAAAAATCTGTTTATATCGAACTCGATTGATGGCGAGTTATACTGTAAAAAGGGAGGTCGAACTTGAGGTTCACTAAATTGTTGTTCATGTTGATCATTTACTTCATTTCCTGCCAATTCTCATTGAGGAATGAGATTGTTGGGAGCCTGCCAAGGAAAAAGATAAAATAGAGATGCAAGCCCTTTTAGAGGAGTTCGAAAATCTGATGGCCTAGTTTAATCAGCCTCTATCATTTTTAAAATTTTATCTCTCTTTATGTAGTAATGCTATCGATGACTGGCAAAGCAATGAAATAAACTTTTCAAAAACTTCTAGTCAATATTGAATATTCGGTCATTTCACATTTCATATCCTCAATGCACATGCATGCATGGGATAAATGACCATTCACATGCTTCACCTGCCTCCATGTAGCAGTATGGCTACCAGTACTCAACCTTCCCCATGTGTACTCACCATATCTCCCTTACAGTGATACAACACATTAAAAGGAATCAATTCTCTCTACCTTCCGACGTATCCATAATAACTGCATTTCCATCTCGAAAAGCACATCCGACGCCCTCCCTTTATGTGCATTAACTCTCCTTTGCTTCGTCTCATCTATAAAATGGGGACTCTAAGCTTCAGGCTTCACAACCCAACAATCTTTGCCATACTTATCCTTATTTAAGATAGATTTCCTCTCTCAGGTTCCAAAACCATAGAGCAGAAAATCACCTTCAGTCCCAGCTCTTTCCAAGACTTTTCCATGCCCATTATCTTTAGAGTATCACCAACCATTCTGTAAATGATCAGCCGACATGGACAGCCACGGGGATTTTTTTGAATGTCCCGACAATCTAAGGATGATGATGCATCGGTCAAGTATCGATTGCTTTACCATCTCCTTTCTTCCTTCAGACTATGGAATTCCACCAGCCCATTGAGAAATGCCTTGACAGAATGTAATGGAGAGGTCTCATGGTCATGACTTTATTAATGAGAGGTCATGGTTAACGGGGTTTTCCCTGAACATTGTGGCTAGTGAATTAGCTCAGATCCAATTGTTTTACCTAAGCCAAGCACATCCAAACATTAAAGGGTTGGTCTTATTGACCAGGTCCCTGGTTATCCCTTTGGCCAGAAATTTCAATATCCAGCGAGACTGATCATGTATCAGGAAAATAGGAGAGAGCAGGGACTAGGCCATCTGAGGCCCTATTAATCTTATTGAGAGATGGCTTAGCAGAATGTAATGTATAGGGTCCCAAATAAAACTACTTCAGGGAAAACATCATGTGTGGCAAGGTAGGTCGCTAGGCATCTGACCGAGAAAAGACACGAAGTCGTAGTATTGACCATTTTCTTTGCCATAACTTGTCCCCTCCATCTTCTTCTCTATCTCAGTGTCTTATAATGAATCAGCCTGGTCCCTGATGTCATCCATATTATCATGGAAATCGTCCAATCTTATGTAATCATGTGGTTTAAAACTAGCAAAGTAATGAAATTAAATGATCTTGATCGGTTGAAACCCCTTTTGTTTTTTCTTTTACATTTTCCTTATAGCTGCAAGAATGAAATGATCATGCCTAATCCTCTCATGACTTTGCCTGATAAACAGAGTAATTGGCTATTGCTATGATGAATGTAACTGTTTTGGTTGATGGTGGGTGACTCTATTCATTTGGAATAGCCACTGACACTTGTGAGAGTCATGGTTCCTTAATTAAAACCATTTACCTTAATTACGTACACTTGTCAAATTTTCATAACACATGTTTAGTATTTCACACTGTAGTGTAACACTTAAACGTTCCAAAACTTGAGCCATTATTTCTGGGTAAGGCTCCTCTTATCCAGCTACCTTCCCACGACCCTGAGAATGGCTCCTTTAACCTCGAGAAACCCAATTACCCCTCAGTTAGGCGTGTGGCAGGCCTGTCCTAGTGATCGTTCTATTTTGTAGGGTTTCGCGGTCCTTCCGGTCAAATTTAAAGACCCGCGACATGTAGATAGCAACTGCGCATGACCCTGAGTCACATCCTGTATGTAACATCCCAAAAATTGGGGGTCAGGTAGAAACCTAACTCCCGAGTTTCAAAATGTTATTTATGCAACATAGATGTGTATGATTGAATGTTGTCTGTGTTAATGTATTAAACATGAGTAGGATTATGCTAGAACAACATATCATACTCCAGAGATAGTTAAATTAGTAAGCGAAAAACTGTGATACATACATATAATATATAATTTATTATAAATCTCTAGAGTGTGAACATGTTACCAGGTTAAACATATATATGTATACCTCAAAATAGAAAGAAAGAATATACATGAGTGCTCTGAAAATATAAAATGACAAGTGTCATGGCATCTAATCAACCTCCCTATAATCCCGTCGATCAGAATGCGCATAAACGAGGGATCCTCCTCATCATCATCAAGTCCGGCTCTGCCTCGTAGGCTGCGCCATCATCTGCAATCACAATAGGGACTGGTGGGTGTCCGGAAACACCGTCCCGTAACGTGGGAGTGAGTGATCAACTCAGTGGGATAAGAGAGCAAAGATTAGCATGTTCTCAAATCAATCATGTGATAATAGTAAAGCAATAACTCAAACATTCCTAAATACTGTTGTTAATGCAATATAACATGACATGATGGATGCCCTCACCGACGATCTCCCTTATACGGCACCATCTTACGCCCGTGGCATGCTTTCTTCTCACAGTGCTCCATATCTTCTAGGCACATGCAATGTGATGGTGATATGATTACCGAGTTATTATTAGTCCTTTTCATATAGAAGGATTGGGAAACTAGGGTACCTTCCTTATATCAATCCCAACACAGATCCTGTCTAGGGTCGTCACTCCTAGTAATCTCATACGATGTTATATTTATAGGTCGCTGCAAGGGCTGCCAAGGCTGTTGTACGCACTCATTGCTCCTCTCCCCCATCACCTTATCAATACAGGCCTATTATATCCTTAAGACTACATCAGGACTCGTCGCCCCCATACGGTGTCAGGATAAACTCAAGGTCACTACAAAGGGCTGGTCACCTGATCAGTGTAGGCTGACAGCAAGAATATAGTGTCCCATACCACCATAATCTGCTCAGATCAGGGTGCTCACTGGTCACTACGGGGAGGTTTGTGGCCCCAGCGTAGGCCGACAGCTCGACCACGGTGTCCCATACCACCATGCCCAGCTCATGAGTCTTTGTGGATCAAGGTACCATGGTTGACAGGGTTTTCAATGGTAAGTTCAGTACCCTAGGTTCAAGCAGTTATGACTCATACATGGTGAACATACAATGGCCAGTTGGGTTACTTGACGGGCTCGACTAGCACGAGCGCATCTCAAGATGAACGACGTGAAGTGCATGAAACACTTTGTGTGGCCTAACCACTGCTGCTAACTCAAAATACGACTCGCGTTCATCGACGCGTCCTTCGTGGCAAAGATAAGTCAACCACGAATTTACTCAGTTACCGACTGCCTGGACTAAGTATAGTCCCAAACATTTATGAATCCACATCAGCAATCACATAAGAGTAATGGAAATGAAATACAACAATATAAGCATGTTATCGCATGTTATAACATACCACTTAAGCAATTCATTCAACACATGCATTTCATACATACAATGAAATCCATAACTTAGCCAACATGATGAAAATCATTTACATCAGCATATTGCTTGAGAATTTAATCTCAAAGCTATTTCACAACACCACATACTCAATACATACTAATATAAACATTTATACAAATACTTAGTCTACACACTTAAGTCTACATAGTGTATGTCGACTCAAAGTGTGCATTTGGGCGAATCTCTTCGCCAAACTGATTATGCATGTATTCCTAATATCCTAATGCGACAAAAATCCATGTCAATCATATCAGCAAAATATGGATGTTTACAATATTTCCTACAAATGACTAAAATGCCCTAAGTCTCATATTTCTCATATGTTTACGAAACAGGAAACGGACAGCATGTTGTACATGTCAAACGGTGTTGCCGTCGATAATCTACTATTAAACGATATTGAAAGCGTTGAAAACAGCCAATCAAAGCGTCTAAAATCTGCACCTTTCACTTTAGATGTATATCGTTCCGAACGGAGCGTATACGCTTCGTCAACGGCGTACAGGCGACCTAATGCACACGTACATTAGCTACTTTGCCATTTGAATCAAAGAAATTCCCAAATCAGCAAGTGGTTAGGATTTTTCTTACCTAGAAGTGCGTTGGAATCACCAGGAAAGTGATTGGAGTGCGTCGCTTAAGCACGTGCAGCAGCAGCAGCAGGTGGCAGAAAATCTCTCTCACCTTCTCTCACAAACTCTCACTTTCTCTCTCACTCTTGCTAGGATTTCTAGCAAATTCGGATGGGTGAGAGGAGTGAGGGTTTAAAGCCCTTATATAACCTAATTTCTTCCCAAATTAGGCTTGGGAACAATATTTACTTGAGGTTAACCAATTCGGGGCTGTTCTGGTCCAAAGAGTATTTTTGGAGGTCCCCTGGCCGAACGCGGTCAGACTTAAGCTCATGCATACTGGATCTAGCACACATCAAGTTTTCAGACTGGAAGAGTTCGCAGATCGCACGTTGCGGTCCAATTTCAGTTCAGCGATCATCGCGCCTAGATCAGGTCTACAAGTCTCATGATATGAAAGAGAAATTTTTTCTGATTTGAGGATGTAATTTGGCTGAATTCTGATGGTCAGAACGCTTAATAATAACGCGTCAAGTCACGTGCCAGATTTGAATTAAAATTTCCAAATCTAACCCTATTTTCACTCTCTTCACTCCAGGCACAATGAAATAGCCTCTGAACGTCGGTTGGCCTTGATTTTTGAAACAGTTGTCAAGTCCAGCTAAGCGGTCATAACGGTCTAAGATTGTAGGTATTGGACTTTCAACGCGAGGTCTAGATCCAATACAAAGTTTCAAAGAGTTCCTGAGAGCAAACGGGTTTAGAGTTTGATCCAAGGTTTTAAGGTATTATAGCACCATTGATTCTACAAGTTTTGGGTCTTGTAGAACGTATTTAAAGTGATCAGGGACAATTTCACAGCTACTCCAGCGTAGCGCTAGCTAACTTATGCTTAGTTTCTAAAGGAATTAATCCTAAGTGATTTCTTTGGCTATGGAATTGGGTTCTGAGCGGTTACCAAGGTGTTTTAGTTAACCCATTGCCTAAGGACGTCTAATCCCAGGTTGACAAAAATTCAGGGTGTTACACTGTATATCTGAGTTGGCTTGACTTGAGACCTATACCATTGTGACCGCATCATTGCCGTGTTCCAACACCGCATCTCGTGCGTCAATGCGACGCTTAGATCATAACATGTGGCTCGTGCATAATAATGGTTGTGGACCGCATGTTGTGGGACCCACTGGCACCATTCCCTAGGTGGGTGATGTCATGCCCTTACACAAGTAATGATGGCCTCTCTTCATAAGTCAACCCTTCTTACATGTAATAATGGCATCTCCCTTCCCCAAGCAATGATTACCCTACCACAATTATTTCATTATCTCTCCTTATCTCTCTCCCTCCCTCTCTTTCTTCTCATTCTAACAACAAGAGCTCCCAATGTCCAAGATTTCCTCCATTTTCCAGCCACCTTGAAGCTTCATACCCCATCATCCAACCTCTAAAATCCAATCTTAACCATTGATTCTTTCTCCTTGGAGCTAGATCACCCAAGTGTGGAAGGAGTAGTTTTGAAGGTGGGTGCTCATTTCAAGTGTTGATCTTTTCCTTCTTGTTAGATCCTTTATTCCTTCATGTGTAGGACATGGGGGACCCACCAATCCATAGTGGAGGTCCCATTTGACCCCTTAGATATGGCCATCGGCCCATCTTTCATGCATGTGCTAGCCATGGTGGGGTCATTCTCTATGGAACCCATTATGATGTATTTTGTGATCTATTCCTTTCAAGGGTCATCTAGACCCATGTTTTCATGGTATGGATGGCATCCCCACCTCAGATTTTGATTGTAGGGTCCATGTATTGCATGAGACCCTCGTGATGCTCATGTACGATTGAGATTTTTCCTTAAGGGATTTATAGTGGCGAAATCCCTCTATGATTGACCTATTCTTCTCCCTTTTTCTCTATCTCTACTCTTCTCTCCCTAATTGTCTGATGATTGTGGCCCACCTGACGTGCACAACACATCCAACCGTCCAAGCTAGGAGGGATGTTTTGAAGTCCCATTTTCTGGACATGTGAAGGCCCACCTTGCTGTCCTTTCTTACATGCAAGGTCCGATTGAATATGAGTTTGTCCTGGATGTGTGTGGCCCATCTAGGTGGCCCTACCTTGATTTATGTGATGGGGCTTCTTGCTGGACTTTTATTTGTGGGCTGCATTAGGCAGCAATACCTTGTTGTCCAGAATATCTCCCAGGCCCATTTGCTAGCTGTTTGGATGGGAAACCCAAATACTAGCCTGGTCCTTTTGAAGTAGGGTGGCCCAGTAGCGTGTGGACCCCATCTTGATGTGTATCTGGCCTTCCAGGGGCAGTGGCCCACCCTGGTGGACCCCACCATGATGTATGCATTGTATAACCACACCATCCATTGGAGCAGGGACAGTGGGTTCCACTGCTGATTGACGTCAGCAAGTTCTGTGGGGCCAACATTATGTATGTGCTTTGAGCCCACATCGTACATCCCTGGTGTGGGGTCTACCTTGATGATGCCTTCCATCTAGAACATCCGTCTACTAGACATCTGGATGAAATGAAAATACAAATATCAGCTTGGTCTTATAAGCTTGGGTCCCACACGTGTGGACCTACCTTAATGTATGTGGTGTTCCCACACCGTCCCTCTAGATGGTGAGTCCCAACTTATTAGTTGTTATGCGTGCCCCACCATGATGTATGGTTTCATCCAGCCGTCCATTGGTCAGGACGGTGGACTCCACCTGATGCATTGTTATATCCAAACTATCCATCCATCTAGAGGACGGGGCCCACCCCTGCAGTGTGGGTGGGACCCACCTTAATGTATGTACTTTATATCCACACCGTCTACTGGATTGGGATGGTGGGACCTGCCTAGTTGTACGTATTTCAAATCTGCACCGTCTATCTGGATGATACGGTGTGGGGCGTTCCGTGATGCATGTGATTCTTCATGTCGTCCATCTGATTTGTCCTGTGGAGCCCGGCCATGATGCATGGGTCTTATCCTCACCATCCATTTGTGCAGGACAGTGGGACCCATCTATGAAGTATGCATTTTATACACACCGTAGGATGGTGGGACCACCCCCCCCCCCCCCCCTCCCCCCCCCCCCCCCCCCCCCACACACACACACCTTGGATATATGTGTTTCATCCTTATGAAGGATTGACAGTGATGTATGCATTGTATAACTATGCCGTCCATTTGTGCAGCCCTTCGTGATTTATGATTCAGGCTGACCATCCATTTTTTTGAACCTTTGAGGCTAACCTATCAAGCCCACCTTGTTGTGTACATCAAGCTCACTGTCCACTTATTTTCTGGACTCTATGGGCTGCACCATTAAGCCTACTATGATGTATGAGATGTACTCTCTGCCCATCCCTTGTGCCTAACCCTTGGGCCCATTTGATGAGGCCCAATATGATGTATTTGTGGCCCAATGATAAGGCCCAATTTGATGTATTTATGGCCCATTTGATGAGGTCTAGTATGATGTACATGAGGCCCACGAGTGGGCCCAATGGGATGTGTATGAGGCCCTTGTGTGTGGCCCAATATGATGTATTTGTGGCCCAATGATGAGGCTCAATGTGTTATTTACGGTCCATTTGATGAGGCCTAGGATGATGTATATGAGGCCCTATATGGAGAGGCCTGATGTGATGTATATTGGGCCTTTGTGTGAGGCCCATTATGTTGTATGTGAGGCCCTTGTGTGAAACTATGGGTCCTCTATATGTTAGGCTCTATGAGGGTCATTCCTAGGGAACAATGTCAATTAAATGTCCACATTTATGGGCAATGATGGTTAAATGTCCACATTGTGACCTTCCATTAGGCCTTGTTAGGCCCATTCTCTACATGGGTTGTCCCTAACTATTAGGCATCATTGATGTTGCACAGTCCATCATCACCGTAGACAGATGGATTCATGCTATTAGATTTAGTATATCCATAGCCGAGGGCCTATCTTTATATTATGATTTAGATCAGTGGATCATATATAGATCCCGCCTTGCTCATAAGTCGATCATCGAGGTCGATTATCAATACCGATTATCGATGTCGATTATGAGTATGTGACAGCATAACATCATGATACATGCCCATACACATCATTTACATGCTTAATATGAGATGTGGTTGACCATTACATATGACATTGGGCATATTATTCATGGGACTCCCTAATAGGTGGAGTTGTCCCACACGAGCACACAGCATGCTCAGGATTGATGCATGACTGGATTGTGTGACTCATGTATCTTACATTGTGTGATCACGATTACTATTTGCCCTAACGACATTAGGGCTGTAGCCTCTGGAGTTATACGTGGACGGTAGGATTGGATACTAGAAATTCTGTTTAAGTATGGGGGCACGTAGGATGTCCCAATATGAAAGTCCTCAAACCCCTATGTTACCATGGAGGATGCTCTAATGCCTAGACCGAGTGGATGTATGAACGCATGAGAATACCAAGAGGCCACGTCTCTCACTGTGTCGTGGTTAGTTGGAAGGGGGTGTAACCTTACCCACCTGAGTGAGGAGGTAATATTTTGGTTGAGTTTTACCAGCTTGAGGAATGGGTCCGCTATTGATGAGCCGGGTCCGATATTGGCAGGAGAATAGTGAGGTCTCTTCCACTTACCCAGTTGTGCACTCAGATAGGGGCGACAAGCTGGCGTAGAGTGTAATAGACCCCGGTGATATCCTAGAGATGAGTTGTATGATTATGTGGATTCTAATGAGGATTGGTATGCTTGAGTTGCATCTTATATCGCATCATAGCCTTGGTATGGCCGATAGCATTCATACCTTGCATTGCATAGCCTTGGTACGATTGTTAGCATTCATGGATTCACCAATGTATTCCACATTACTCTGATACTGCATTCTAAGCATGCTTATATTAAGCACATACTTTCACCACCCTCTAAGCTTTCTATAAGCTTATGCACGATTGATGCATGTAGGTGACGCTAGACCATAGCTGAGCAGGAGCAGGAGCGTACTGCAAAGCTTTAGGAGTTTTTAGTTATTATCATTGTATTTTCCTTTATGCACCTTATACTTAAAAGTTTTTTATCTTAGTGAATTTTGTGATGGTGTTCTTATGGTTATTGTTCATGGGTTATGTTATGGTTATGCTTATTGTGAAACAATCTAATGCTAAAAATTCACCTTGTAGGATCCCAGGATCAGAACCTGGCAGATTGGTGTCAGGAGCCAAGAATGGGATACTACGGAGGCTGTCGGCACCGGATTCGATGATCGAGAATTTTATGAGCCCGATTTTCAAGTTTGGGGCGTGACAGCGTGTATATTAACTGCATTACTTAAAACTTAACCTATAAAAACAGAGCTTAAGAATCAAACGGATTAACCTCGATCAACATTCCTGTAAGAAAGATTGTATCTTCAATGAATCACTTTACTTTGTCCTTTAAGTTTCAAGAAGAAATTTTCGATGAAGGTATAGAGGTCTTCTCGCATTCTTCCTCAACAAATGAATGGTTCTCTTTTCTCTAGGGCATCAGTAAGATCCCTAAGAAGGAGTAGCCTACTTAGGAAGTCCTAAATGCCTTCTCGGAACTTTGATGACTTAAGGATCAATATGTAGAAGCAGAAGCAGAGACTGAACGTTGCACAACTGCTTTGGACCGATTATCTACCCTCACTACTGAATGTAGAACTTTACCGACGCGCTACCAGGAAGCCTGGAAGAACCACCTATATTGGACTCATGAAAACGAGTTTAACCAATGAACGCTATGGAGTTTAAAGCGATCACTTGACTGATTCCATGAAGACCTGGTCGACACTAACAGGACCTACCCCCAAGCGATTGGCCAGAGAATACCAAGTTAATTACATTTATGGAGGCCCAGACATCTCTCTACGAAGGGTGCACTAAAGTTAGTAATGGTGAAAAGCGCTCGATCGATTTAGAAATGGTCGACGTCGACCAACATCTGAATTATGCAGAACGTGTTGTGGAGACACTTGTGAGTCAGGAAGCATCCTGGAGTGAAAGGAGGAACCGTGAGAGGGATGCAAAGCCCGTTGCTGGTCGTGCCTTCACTCACGTAAAGTGGGCTTACGAGTGACCTCACCGTTCAACCATTTCCTCTTCTTTTCTTTTTTTTCTTTTTTCTTTTTTATAACTGTAACGCCCGTGAAAAATCCGTACTTGGGCTCGAGTATCAACTCGACCCGAAATCGCGTAGAAATAATTTCCATGGAAATTAAGCGTAAGTTAGCTAGCGCAACGCTAGAGTAGCTGGGAAATAGTCCCTGATCACTTTAAATACGTTCTGCAAGACCCAAATCGAGTAGAACAAACAACTCTACAATACTCTATAACCTCGGATCAAACTCTAAGCGGGTTTGTTCTCTGGACCATATTGAAATTTTGTATTGGATTTAGACCGCGCGTCGAAGGTCCGATACCTCCTATCTTAGACCGTTAGAACCGCTGAGCTGGACTTGACAATCATCTCGAAAATCAAGTCAAACCGATAATCACAGACGATTTCGTTGAACCCGGACTGAAGCGATCGCGAATAGGGACGAATTTGGAATTTCAAATTCAAATCTGGCACACGACTTGACGCGTCAGTATTAAGCGTTCTGACCGTCAGAATTCATCCAGATTACACCCTCGGATCAGGAAAAATTTCTATTTATTATCATGAGACTTTCAGCCCTGATCTACGTGCGGTGACCGCTGAACTGAAACTGGTCCGCCACGTGCGATCTGCGAACCCTGCCAGACTGAAAACTTAATACGAGGTACATCTGGTACACATGAGCTTAAGTCTGATCGCAATCGACCAGGGGACCACCAGAAAGCAGTTTTTGGACCGAAACAGCCCCGAAATGGATAGGCACCAAGTAAACTTCGTCCCGGAGCCTATTTTCGGCGATTTTAAGCTTATAAAAGGGGTTGAAACCCTCATTTCTCCCTTCCATCCGAAAATTGCAACCCTAGGAGAAAAAGAGAGAGAGTTTGAGAGAAAGAGAAGAAGAGAATTTTCCCGCTTCCGAGCCCCTGACAGTTGCTGCTTCAGCACTTCCTTCCAATCACCTGGCTGGTGATTTCTCCACTTTTTCAGGTATAAAATAACCCCAAAAACTTGCTGATTTAGGGTTTACTTAGTTGCATAACATGTTAGCTAACGTATTCCATAAATCAGGCTCTCCTACTGCCGTAGACGAAGCATACACGCTCCGTTCAAAATCCTGCAACCGTAAGAGACTAGGTGAGGATTTTAGACGCTTTGATTGACGGTTTACAATGCTTTCAATGTCGTTTAATAGTAGATTATCGACGGCATCGCCGTTTGACATGTACAACATGCTCTCCGTTTCCTGTTTCGTAAATTAACGAAGAATATGAGATTTAGGGCATTTTAGTCATTTTTAGGAAGTACGGTCTACATGCATATTTTGCTGACGTGATTGACATGGTTTGTCACCGTATTAGGGAGTTAGGAATGTTTGCATAATCAGTTTAGCGAAGAGATTCGCCAAGTTGCGCACTTCGGGTCGACATACTATATGTGGACTTAAGTGTGTAGTGTATGTGTTTGTATAAATGCTTGTATTAGTATGTATTGAATTAAATGATGTTATGTAGTAGTTTGAGATTGATTTCTTGATTAATATGCTGACCTAAATGATTTCCTACATGTTGACCTTATGCATGATTGCATTACATGCATAGAAAGTATGCTTTGAAGATTTGCTTAAGTTGAATGTTATAACATGTGTTAACATGCTCACATGATCATATTTCAATTCCAATACCTTTGCATATGTTGCTAATGTGATTCCATAAATGTGTGGGGCTAGACTTAGTCCAGGCAGTCGGTAACCGAGCGCATTCGTGGCTGACTGGTCATCGCCACGAACGACGCGTCGATGAACGTGATTCGTGTTTAGAGTTGGCGGCAGTGGTTAGGCCATGCGAAGTGTTTTACGCACTTCATGTCGTTCGACTTGAGATGCGATCGCGCTAGTCGAGCCCGTCAAGTAACCCGACTGGCCGATGTATGTTCACCTTGTATGTGTCATAACTGCTTGAACCTAAGGTACTGAACTTACCATTGTAAACCCTGTTAACCATGGTACCTTGATCCACGAAGACTCATGAGCCGGGCATGGTGGTATGGGACACCGTGGTCGAGCTGTCGGCCTACGCTGGGGCCACAAACCTCCCCGTAGTGACCAGTGAGCACCTTGACTCGTGAGCAGATTATGGTGGTATGGGACACTATATTCTAGCTGTCGGCCTACACTGATCAGGCGACGAGCCCTTTATAGTGACCGCGAGCGTATTCTGAGTCCACGGGAGGCGACGACCCTTCCGTTGCAGTAGAGTACGGTAGGCCTGTATTGATAAGGTGATGGGGGAGCGGTGCAACGAGTGCGAGCAACAGCCCTGGCAGCCCTTGCAATGACCTACGAAATATACATCGTATGAGATTACTAGGAGTGACGACCCTAGACAGGATCTGTGTTGGGATTGATACAAGGGAAGTACCTTAGTTTCCCAATCCTGCTGTTTGAATGGACTAATAACAACTTGAAAATTATATCACCATAGCATTGCATGTGCCTGGAAGATGTGGAGCACTCTAGGGAGTGTGGCATGCCGCGGTCGTAAGATGTTGCCGTATGAGGGAGATCGTCAGTGAGGGCATACATCACGTCATATCATCTTGCATTAACAACAGTATTAGGATTGTCTGATTTACTGCTTTACTATTATCGCGTGATTGAATTGTGAACATGCTAATCTTTGCTCTATGATTCCACTGAGTTGATCACTCATTCCCACGTTACGAGACGGTGTTTGCAACACCCACCAGACCCTGTTGTAGTTGCAGGTGAGGACGAGATCCAGGAGGTGGAGCCAGAGATCGACGAGGACCAGGATGAGTTCTCGTATATGCAGTATCATGACGGCTTCCCGTAGGCGACCTGGATCGAGGGGACATCAGTGGGACTTTCTTTTTAAACATTATTCTTTTGTTATGTATATGTACATGAGACTCAGAGATGTAGTCATACTTTGGAGACAGATGAGATTACTTTATTTTTCCATATAGTGATATATACATTGTTTAGTCTTCAGCTTGCTTTTATCACTGGATCTGAAGTATGAATTACAGTTTTGGTATACTTTTACTCATGTGAATGCTTTAAATCAGACAACATTGAATCATAACCATTTTTGTTGCATAAGTGACGGTCTGGAACTCGGGAGTTGAGTTTATACACGACCCCCGATTTTCAGGGTGTTACAATAACTCTTCTTACCCTAGTATGGGTAAAACTTATGGCAAGTTAGGCCTTTATTTTAAGCATATTTACTAGGTTCCCATTAGGGATTTTACTTAACTGTAATTCTATCTTCCTTACCAAACTGTTTCAGCCTAAATTCTAATGACTTCCCATAATGGAAGGAAATATTGTTTCAGAAATCGATTGTTTATAGGTGATGGAGTGACATTACCATTCAAATCCCTAAGGAGATAAGCTCTTTCCCTTAGGATTTGCTCAATGATGTATGGTCCATCCCATGTATGAGACCACTTTCCTAACACTCGGTCTTTCGTAACGATGGGAAGGACCATTTTTCAAACTGTGTCTCCTTGCTTAAAGGCTTTTCCTTTAACCCTTTTTTTATACACTCAAGCTATAACTACTTTATTGGCCATGATAGAATTCAATGCCTTAATACGAATCTTGTCCAATCCTTCAAGCTCGGCCCACGTTGCTTTTGGAAATTTAGGCAGGTTTAATTGAGACCAATGGGAAATTCGTAAAGACGGGACCATGATTTCTAAAGGTAAAACTGCTTCATACCCATAAGACAGAATGAATGGGCTAACCCTTGTACTAGTATGAGGAGATTTCTTATAGGCCCACAAAGCTTCAAATAGTTTAAGGTTTCATTCCCATGGGTTTCCTCGTATCATTTTCCTCAAGATATTTTTGATCACTTTATTACTGGCTTCAGCCTAGTCATTAGCCTGAGCATAATATGGAGTTGAATATAGGATTTTTATACCATACTGGTCGACCATGGCACGCGTCTCCTTAGCTATGAATGCCTCACCTTGGTCTATAGTAATGGATTCTGGAACACCAAAACGGTGAATGATATTGGCTTCTATAAAACTGATAATGTCTTTTGTGGCCAACTTTTTTCATAGGCTTAGCTTCAACCCACTTGATAAAGTAGTCAGTCGCCACAATGATGAATGTGTCTAACTTGGTTGAAGGCGGATGGATCTGCCCGATCAAGTTGATTACCCATCCTCAAAAAGGCTAAGGCTTAATGATAGGATCCAACTTGGCCGTAGGTACAGTTTGGACTGACCCATTTCTTTGGCAAGCCTCATAGCCTTTCACATATTGAACATAATCAACCATCATTTTTAGCCAAAAGTATTCGTAACACCTAAGCATAAGCCTCATCTTTCTTCTTGCTTGGTGAGCCCTGCAAACATACTCATGGACCCCTTCCATGACTGACATTGCTTCATTCTTTCATAGACACCAAAGCAAAACCCCATCATCCCCTTTACAGTATAGCTCATTGTTGACCATGACATTATTTATAGCCAACCTTCTCATGCTTTTGTCAGCTTTGGTCCAAGGGCTTTGCAAATAACCCATAAGGGGGGCTCTCCAATCATTTTCTTGTGCATTGATCATACAAACTTCCGTTATACTCCCTCTTTGGAAGGAGGGCAATGACCTTTTTTGAACTGTAATCGACTGACAAGCTAATGCCTTCCATATTTCTAGTCCAGCTGCCATTTGCGCGATTCCATTGACATCCACATTTTAATTTTGAGTGACATGCATCAGTTGGACGTCACTTAATTGCTCCAGCAATTGGATGGCCACCGCATAATATGGTAATAAGGATGGGCTCGTGCACCTAAAATAACCAACCATCTAATTTATCACCAGTTAAGAATCCTCAATGATCATCACGTCCTTCGCCCATAATTCTAATAATATTTTTAGGCCAATTATCATAGCCTCATATTCATCCTGATTGTTAGAGTACTCAAATTCCAACTAAAATGCAAATTCTTGCCAATTTCCATTAGGGGAAACTAACACTATTCCAGCCCCAGATGTCTCGTGAGTCCTTGACCCATCAAAGATTAGTTTTCAAGGTGTGATTTGTACAACATATGAATCTATAAGACCTGGGGGAATATGTTCCTCTAGGTCTGATGAGTGGCTAGCTAAAAATTCTGCTATGGCCCTACCCTTTACCGCTTTTTGTGATACGTAATGCAAATCAAACTTGGATAATGCCAATACCAATTTATCAATCTGGACACTTAGAATAGGCCGACTTAACATGTATTTGATTAGATCAGTAATTGAAACTATATTAACTCATTCGGCTAACAAATAATGCATTAACTTGGAAGTTGCGAAGTATAGAGACATACCTAATTTCTCCATGGCCGAATACCGTGTTTCTTCATCGAGTAATACTCATCTCAGATAGTAGATTTCTCTCTCTTTTTGTGAATTGTCTTCTTGTGCAAGGAGGACTCTGATCAATCTTATAGAGGTGGTTATAAATAATTTAATCGGCCAACCTTTGATAGGAGGCATTAACATAGGTGGCTTCATCAAATAGTCATTGATTCAGTCAGAAGCTAGCTGATGTTCTGCTTTCCATAAAAATTCAGTCCCCTACTTTAACTTCAACAATGGAGAAAAGATGTTAGTCCTGCCTACACAATTAGATATAAAGTGTCATAAGAAATTAAGGTGGCCTAAGAACTTCTTCAACTTAACCTTGCTCCTCGGTTGCCTTGCAGCGATCACGACCTAAGCTTTATTTTAATCGATTTTAATCCCTCTCTGATTTATAAGGAAACCTAGAAAATTACCGGTTGATACCCCAAAAGCACATTTCATTGGGTTCATTTTCAATTTATGGAACCACATTTGCTCGAAGGACCTCGTAAGTGAACCAGATGCTCCTTTGCATTGGTTAAATTGACTACTACTTCGTTAATATAAACCTCCATAAACCGACCGATCATATCATGAAAGATGGCGTTCATTGCTCTTTGGTATGTAGCCTTAGCATTTTTTAGACCAAAAGGCATTACCACAAAGCAATAAGTGGCCAAGGATCCTGGACATCTAAATGTGGATTTTGGCATATCATTTAAGGCTATATAGATTTGATTATACCTTGAATGCCCATCCAAAAATAATACAATCCTATGCCCAATAGCTCGATCAGTCAACTGATCGGCCATGGGCATAGGATACTTGTCATTTAGAGTGGCTAGATTCAAATTTCTAAAATCCACGCAGACCCTTATCTTACTATTCTTCTTTACTGGGAATATATTCGACATCCACTCCACGTATTCGATTGATCAAATAAACCCGACCTTCAAACGTCATTCAATCTCTTCTTTGACTTTGAAAGTAACATCAATCGTCATCATTCTTGGAGGTTTCTTCTGCGGGTGATATCCTTCTTTGGTCGGTAATCTGTGCTCGACCAAAGATCTGTCCAATCCTGGCATGTCGTGGTAGTCCCATGCGAAACAGTCTGCGAACTCTTACAATAACCTTATTATTTTGTCCCGCTTGGGAGGTCATAACAGGTTACTTATGAATGTGGATTTCGGGTTCTGTTATGTTCCCAGATTTACTTCATCCAACGGATCTTGGACCTGTGGTCGACGCTCCTCCACTTCTTCTAGAAAATCTTTCATTTCAAAGCTATCGTCCTCAACCGGTCCATCTAACTCAGCCAAGTTCATGAAAACACCCTCATCAATTTCCTTTGGTCTTCCTTCAAGCCTCTTTATTCTAGCTGTGAAATCAGCCAGACACACTATGCCTTTAGTCATCACAATCATGACACCTCTTCGATAACGCAACTTGCAAACGGTTGATAGAGGACTAAATCCTTTAGCTGGACCTCATTTTCTTGGATCGACATATCCTGAACTATAGTATTCGGATTCATCTTTACTGAAAGGCCGGTCGATCGTCCGTGCTTATTCCTCCTGGTGAACCTGATGGGCTCTATTTTCTCACCATAATAATAAGCTTCATTGACATTAAACAAGTTTGACCCTATTCTGATTCCAAAAGATGACAAACTGATGGAAAGAGGATGGGATGCATGCAAAAGAATGAATCCAATCTGTCTTTAGCAGGGCATTGTAGCTTGACAAAGTGTTAACTACAAAGAACGGTGTCAGAATAGATTTGGTACCTACCATAATGTCGACCAGTAAAACACCATGTGTATTGGTAACATGGCTAACAAAATTGCTAATGGTCATTTCAGACGGGATCAGATCGGTTGAAATTTTACCTAACCTGGCCATCATTATTTTTGGTAACAAATTCACCGCATCCCCATTGTCTCCCAGGATCCTAGTAACAAGACATCCATCCAAATGGACTGAAATATACAATGGTTTGACGTGTTCCGTCATGTCAGTGGTGGGCCTATCGGTAGTGTCATCGGTCGTTACAGTGACCGTGTTGGCATGCTACGCCTTGTCTTGTTTCTCTTCATCATAAGAGAAAAAAAAAACATGCTGAATAACAATAGGAGAAGCATGTTCTTCTACATCTCCAGGCATTGTGTTTAGCTGAGTTGCTCTTACCTGAAAGTTGAACGGTAAAGTAAGTACCATGTTGCGATGAAATATCGTTGGTGGCAATGAACCAAACATAATGCTACTATTAAAACCTTGCCCCCTAGTGTATCAGAATCGATCTTATCAGTCTAACTAGGGGTCCCATTCACTATGGGGTAGATTGGCGAATCGGTTGCTATATCCCTTGGCATGTCAGGAGTGGGTGTGAATTCACCAGGTAGCCATTCCTCTGTGGGGAAGCAATCCTCACTAAAATAATCAAACAAGTTGTTAATGATGTCTTCTTCTTTAAGACCAACAGGCGTTTCGATACTTTTGAGAGGAGCTTTGTTCTCCTGGTTAGTAGGTAAAGCAACAACTTTGATCATGTCTACTGTTACATGTTCCTTCAGTGAGGGAACTTTCCATAATAGATGTGGTAACTTGGGTTCTGTTCGAGAAGGGACTTCACCCCCTTTCTTTTCTCTTCTTGACATGACCCTATTTCTCTGCCAATCGGGCTTTTGAGTTCTACTCAGATTCTTTAGTACCAAATGTTGTGATGTATAAAGCACCCTTATTTGTCAAAATTAGATAGGACAAAACAGCTTATAGTGTGACTCACTCATGTGATGAAAAGTTCACCTTTAAGATCAACACATGAAGTTAGAATGTGCAAGATATGAAGATGGTTGCTTTAAGGTTGAGTTATACTTCAAGTTCAAGATCAAGCTACAACTACATGTTTACTTCAAGTAGAAGATCCGCTTAATGCTACTAAAGATTCAAGTAGTAATTTTAAGGTATATACTTCAATGTCCAATAATTTCAAGTATAACTAACCCTAAAAAGACCCTAGACTTAGGTCCTTTCATATGCTAATCATACATGGGTTTTTATACTTTAGTTAGGCTTAAATTTGACTAGTTTAAGCCTAAGTTCAACTAGTCCAGGCTCTGATTCGACCAGTCCAAGAAATACTTTGACCAATCCAAGATTCAAACTCAAAAATCAGATTTTTCTGGTAATTCCTCGACCAGTCGAGTAGTGTGCTCGACCAGTCGTGGACACATCCTTGACCAGTCGAAGGGAGCTCAACTCGAACTCCAGTAACTAAATTTATACTCCCTCAACTAGTCGAAGGCTATGCTCGACTAGTCGAGCAGGCCACTCGACCATTCAAGTAGGCCCCTTGACCAGTCAAAGGACGGTTTTATCCGATCGAACCCAAAATGTGAAATTTGGTTGATTCTTCGACCAGTCGAAGGAAACCTTAGACTAGTTAAAAGAATTGATTTTCAGCCTATAAATAGAGGTCTTTTCTCATTCTAATTCATTTATTAAAAACCACAAAAAGCCTTCAGAGAGAAAAGTCCCCGATGTTTTCAAGTTATAGCTCGGTAATTTTAGATCTTTTAATAGCTTTTTGTTTTTATAATTCCTTGATATCTATTTTATGAATCTTATATTTTAAAGGGAGTTTATACTCTACTTAGTAAGATCTAAGGAATTCAAACAAGTAGCCCAAGGTTTGAGTTGATTTAAAATTTATTTATAATGTAGAACCCTTGATTATGTTTATTGGACATTGAACATCTATACATCAAGTGAAGCGATTCTATGGGCTACATTAAAGAGCGTCTTCAGAAGAAGATAAGTATTCTTTATTTATTTTTGATTTCTTGAGATATCTAGAAAATATTTGTATTTATTTTTGATTGAGATAGCAAGAAAATCTCAACATGGGGTTTTGATTGTGATAGCCCATTTGAAAACACAACTGTATATGTTTTAAGGTGAACCTGAGAAAACTTTGATTATTAGTGAAAGCCAATATCACGTGGGTTGTAATTATTAGGAGTAGAGTAGGTATGGCTATTTGAGAATAGTTGGTGTACACACTGAACCATTATAACTCCTGGTGTTATGGTGAATGATATATGTGATGTATATGTGTTGAATGATTGTAATCTTTTCAAGTACATGTGGTGAATGCTTGTAATAGATAGCTTTCTTCCCTTGCCTCTTATTTTAGTTTGAAATCTTAATACTTACTGTGTTCAAGAAATCAGGTTGTCCTACCTAAAATATCTGTTTTTCGTGTAAGGTTGTCCTTTAAACAAGGTTTGAATCAATTTCTCAATACTATTACAATTGAGATCGCTGATTAGTTCTGATTTATTTAATCTTTCTTTTCTTTAATTTTTTATTGGCATAGTCCTATTCCCCCCCCCCCCCCCCCCCCCTCTAGGACTAAGAGCTCGTCCTTTACACACATGTAACTTTGGATGTAAATGTCATTCCTATACTCCTTCCTGCGTAATAGGAGGTTAGACCATTCTACTCAAAGGCAGTCCCCAATGCGATCAGCGATCAGATGCAGTCTGCATAGGTTGCTAACGATCTCGACTGCAACCAATGTTGTAATTTTTCATTCCAAGGCAGTCTCTAGGTCGCCAACGGATCTCTTGGGCATAAAACTGATGATTCCTTTATCAGCATACGTCCAGGTACTGGGTTGCCCACCACTGTCTGGGAGCATATCGACCACTTGCTTAATACATACTTCCTAGAATGAGCTTAATCTTTAGTTGAGGTCAATCCCTCAAGCTGGGCGTGATCGTGTTTATCTCCAGGCTGGTTGGGAATGGATCGGTATTAATCAACATGGCTTCATTTCCCTTTTTTAGAATTTCGGTAATCCATGTTTGATATGATTTGAATGAGATTCCTGAAAATAACGCATTTGTTGTTGGAATGGGAATGAGATCCATGCCATTTACAATAATCGACCTTTTTTAGTTCCTCAGCTGAAGGTATCTTATGATTAATAGGAGCTTTGATAAATTTCGCCACCAACATGAAGTCAAAAATTTCCTCGACCCGAGTATTATCAAAGGTATATATTTTCTGGGCCTTCTGAGTTACTAGGGCGGTCGATTTTGCTTTGACAAATGCCGAGTAGACAAATGTTTCTTAGCTACCATTTCAGCGATCATAATCTCATAATTAG
The DNA here is from genome assembly GCA_037074715.1 of Magnolia kwangsiensis. Taxonomy (NCBI): domain Eukaryota; kingdom Viridiplantae; phylum Streptophyta; class Magnoliopsida; order Magnoliales; family Magnoliaceae; genus Magnolia; species Magnolia kwangsiensis. Next base: position 104,680,914 of record CM073574.1, read on the forward strand.
GATCATTGTAATATTTTCTTATTGACAAATTTTCTTTCCTAGCCCCTTCCTGAGGCAACTCTTCATATCGAGAGACCTTCTTGGTGAGGTCGTATAAATCGGCCAACTCCGTGCTTATGAACTTTTTACAGAGTTTGTACTCTAAACTGTCTTATGCAAGCTGCATGAATTCAACCTTCGTCATGACCACCTTACAACGGCTTTTTACCCGCTTGGAACACATAATATAACTCTCGCAAGACTCGTCGGGTAACTACCAGAATCGTGCGAGATCCGCCATAGTTATGTCCCTATTCTTGGAGAAAATTTGAGCATGAAATCTTTCTTCCAATTCTTGCCAGCTATTGTTCACAACCCCAAGTGTAGGGTCGCGATGTAGTAATAATCTCGATGAGATTGAGGTTGAATCCACAAGGATTAATCTTGTGTGTATTTTAAAAGTAATTAGAACTAGAACTAGAAGAATATATGAATCTAATTCTAAAGTAACTAAGAGAGTAATTGTGATTAAAGTAATTAAAACTTAAGAATTTAAAGGTAGGAACTAGGGTTTTCAAGGATCCACTTGTAGTAATTAGGGTGATACTATGCTTGATTCAAGGACATAACTAGAATCGGAGTCCTATCTTATCAAGTTGGAAGAAGAGACGGTCAAATCTCTGAACTTCTCATGAATCTAATCATTAAAGAAGGAGAATTGGGAAGATTGGAAGAGATTCCGTCACCTAACCATGCCCATGGGATGATGGCAAACAAACAGATTTACCAATCCATCAATCTCAAAATAGGAAAGGATAATATTCAAAGCTATCGCAAATCTATTGTAATTTGTCACAACAAACTATTAAAAACTGAAAATATTTCTTATAATCAAACTAGAATTAAAGAGAGTTCAATATAAATATGAATCAAAGCAATAAAAATATCCCATCACACTATAAGCTTCATCTCTTACCCTTATCTAAGAGGTTTAGCCAGCCATAAACATGATTGAACTAAAGTCTCTTAAAGAAAACACGAAAAAAATTAAGGAAGAAGAGGAAAAACTCTTGGTGATGGCTTCTTCACCCTTTTGCTCTACTCCTCAAACTCTAGAAGATACCTAAGAACATCCTAGGGATTCCTATTTATAGTTGTTCAACTCCAACTTTCACACCGAGTTGGAAAAATCTGAAAACCGCCTCAAACTTACATGGTCTGCGCAGAATTTACGTAACCTTAGACTAGTCGAGGACAACCATTGACTAGTCAAAGGTTACCTTCAACTGGTCGATGGTGACCTAATTTAGAGGATTTTGATCACTGGGGTTCGAGTCGAAGTTCCTTTGACTAGTTGAGGAAGAGCTTAGACTGGTCGAAGCAGGCTGATTTTTAGGGCTCTTTTTCTTCACTTCAAGTCTTCAATTCTCTTCATTCCTCATTAGTTTTCTTGGATCTTTGGCATGTGAATACTTCATTCTTGGTCTCATAAGATCCATCCTTGGCTTTGGTGATTCTTGAGCATTAAATTCATGCTTTTAGTATCATTTTCATTCCAAGCTCTTAAATTCACCTTGCAACACAAACATGATTAAAATAAAACATTAAGCATTATCATGCTCATAAAACAAGTAATAAATAGAAGATAATATGTAATATTTGACCCTCAACACAATATCCAACCAACATTTTGCTAGTCCCAAGGAAAGCATGCGTGAAATAGATCTCAATGCTCAATGTTCAATCCTCTTTAGGAAAAAAATATTTTATTCACTCAAGTATGAATGGGTAGAAATGAGATATGAAAATGATATTTTGAAAACCTAGAGCCGAATCATATAAGCAACTAATCAAGTAAACTCTTTATCCATTAAATCAAAAGATATCTTGCATATCAAGTTTTTTAATGTGTTAAGTGAAAATCAACTTACTTCTTGTACAAATACTATCAATTGATTATGTTATCCATGCTCATCACTTCAAGACTAGTTTGAAATTCAAGTATTGATTTCAAACTTATCCCCTTCTCCTTCTTTTTCTAGTTTTTTATTTTATATCAACAACAAATTTTTATTCATTCTTTTTATTTTTGTATTCCTTTCCAGATTTTTCATTCTTTTCATTCTTTTTTATGACCTTTTTGTCGATCTCCTATTTATTTTTTAACTGGTTCCTTTCTTCTTTTAAGGTGAATAAAATTCTCTAGACTTGATTCTCACCATCTATCAATGATTCACATATTAACAATAAAAAATTCTAGCATGTCTTACAGAAGACAAATTAAATGTGTCTTGTGATTTAGATTAACATGATATTCAAACTACCTCTTAATCAATTGAGCGTAAGAACTTAGGTGATAGATTACTTAGATGATCAAATTCTAACAATCTAAAATTCAATCTCTATCTTATCATACTCAAAGCATTCTTAAGTACATAACTCATCACTTTCCAAACAGATTTCAACTTGAAACATTGAAAATTTTTAAAATTTTTGCTCAAAAATCAGAAAACACTGATTAGTTTACCTAATCCCCCATCCCCAACCTAAAAATCTACATTTTCCTCATGTAAAAGAAATAATCATGCAATGCAAAAGTGACAATGAAAAGAAAAGGGAAGTGATGGAAAGATAATACCTAAAGAAGGAATTTTGAGCTTTTCTAATGATCTGTGTGAAGATGGGTTGGCACAAGAATTAAACCAACAGAAAAAAAAAACTATCCTAAACAGCGGAAAGCGGACTATCCTAAATAGTGAAAAGTAAACTATCTTAAACATAACATATATGAAAGCAATAAACTTAGCTATACCTTCGTCAGACTCGGAGGTCAATCCTGGTAAACAGGATTGATCAAAGGTATGGATATGTCCTCTGAATCAAAATTTAAAAAAAATGGATTTAATCGATGTCCATTTACTTTGAAGTCATTGCCATTATTTGGATTCTAAATCTCAATAGCCCCATGAGAATATACATTAGTAGTAGTGAAAGGGCTGGTCCAAAGAGATCAGAGTTTACCCGAAAAAGGATGTAACCGAGAATTTTACAAAAAGACCTTCTAACCTTGTATGAATGATTTCTGAAGAATGTGTTGATCATGAAACACCTTCATCTTGTCCTTATAAATTCTCGAGTTCTCATATGCATCATTCTGGATCTCTTCAAGTTCATTCAACTGAAGTTTGAGTAGCGAGCCAGCGTTGTCCAAATTAAAGTTTAGATTTTTAATAACCCAGTAGGCTCTATATTCCAACTCCATAGGTAAGTGGCAAGCCTTCACATAAACAAGTATAAAGGGAGACATTCCAATAGGGGTCTTGAATGCAGTACGGTAAGCACATAAAGCATCAGTCAATCGAATTGACCAATCCTTACGGTCAGGGTTAACCATCTTTTCCAAAATGTGTTTAATATTCTTATTGGAAATCTCATCTTACCCACTTGTTTGTGGGTGGTATGGAGTGCTCACTTTGTGAGAGATACCATACTTCTTCATTAAGTTCGTAAATGGCCTATTAGAAAAATGTGAACCTCCATCACTAATGATGGCTCAAGGTGTTCTGAACTGGAAAATGATATTTGCTTTTAAGAATTTAATGATTGTTTGACGGTCACTGTTCCGGCATGGAATCACTTCGACCCATTTAGTGACATAGTCTACTGCTAACAAAATGAATAAATTCCCAAAGGATTGTGGGAATAGTCCCATGAAATTGATGCCCCAGCAATCAAATGCTTCTATGATAAGAATGGGGTTTAAGGGCATCATATTTCGATGAGACAATGCTCCCAATTTTTACAATGCTCACAAGCTATGCAAAATTCATAAGCATCCTTGGACATAGTGGGCCAGTAAAAGCCACACTACAGAATCTTGATCGTGGTCTTGTTAGCAGAAAAGTGACCACCATAAGCTTGAGAGGGACAGAAGGAGATGACACTTTCATGTTCATTATTTGGCACACATCTCCTTAAAATTTGATTTAAGCAATATTTAAACAAATAAGGATCATCCAAAAAAAATTTATGTATTTTCTTATCTTGCGCAGTCCAATGTGTTAGCATGAAACCTATGCCAAGATAATTAGAAATATCAGCAAACTAAGGTGAGTGGGAGACTTTAAACAATTGTTCATCAGGAAAGATGTCATTTATTTGTGTCATCTCAAGGGAATCAAAGAGATCAAGGTGGGAAAGATATTCAGCCAATACATTTTCTACTCCTTTTTTATATTATATTTTCAAATCAAATTCTTAGAGTAGGAGGATCCATCTTATCAGGCAGGGCTTAGCATAATTCTTAGAAAGAAGATACTTGAGCATCGCATGATCTATGTAGATGATGATCTTGGATCCGATTAAGTAGGACCTAAATTTGTCCAAAGTGAATACTGCGACTAAGAGTTCCTTCTCCGTAGATTGCATAAAGGATGAGAGAGGTGACTAAAGGCTTTTATGAATCTTTTGTAAAATTCGACATTTCCTAAGAAGGATCGCATGTCTTATGTGTTCTTGGGTGGAGGTAAGTTAGAGATAAGATCAATCTTAGCCTTATCTACCTCAATTCCCTTAGACGAGATGATATGTCCAAGGACAATATCCTTACAAACCATGAAATGACACTTCTCTCAATTGAGTACCAAATTCTTTTCTTCACATTGCTTCAGCATATATTTAATATTTTCCAAGCAATTGCTGAAGGATGAACCAAAGACAAAGAAGTCATCTATGAAGACCTCTAAATATTACCCTACTATGTTAGAAAAAATACTCATCACGCATCACTGAAAAGTGGAAAGGGCATTACACAGTCCGAAAGGCATCCTTTGATAAGCAAAGGTACCAAAGGGATATGTGAATGTGGTCTTTTCCTGATCTTCAGAGGCTATCTTTATTTGGTTGTAGCCTAAATACCCATCAAGGAAGAAATAGTACGAGTGACCAGCTAACCTTTTCAAAACTTAATCAATGAAGGGTAAAGGAAAGTGATCCTTCCTCATAATAGTATTCAATTTTCTGTAATTAATGCTCATTCTCCAACTAGTAGTAACTCTAGTTGGCACAAGTTCATTGTTGGTATTAGCTGTTATGGTGATTCTGGACTTCTTATGAACCATCTGAGTTGGACTCACCCATTGGCTATCCAATATAGGGTATATGATACCACATCTAATAGCTTAAGAACCTCGGCCTTAACCACTTTCTTCATGTTTGGATTTAATATATATTGTGGTTGCCGAGAGGTCTTCGCATTATCCTCTAGATAAATGCGGTGAGTACAAATCGAATGGTCGATTCTCTTGAGGTCCACAATCAACCATCCAAGGGCCCCCTTATGCTTAATAAGAGTAAAAATAAGCATACTCTCTTGTTCTTACTCGAGTTAGAAAGAAATGATCACAAAGTATGTCTTGTCTTGACCTAAATAGACATATTACAAATCGGAGGGTAAAGGTTTTAGGTCAAGCTTCAGTGCCTTGAGGTTAGACGGTAGAGGCACTACATCAGTTTGGGCTAATTCTTCAAATTGTGGCTTCCATCGGTTAACTTCAAGTACCGGCATGGTATCCAGCATGGTTCCTATCTCCCTAATCATATCATCTTTTAAATCGTGGGAGTGGGTCAGGCACGTCTCTAGAGGGTCAGAGGATAAGATTAGAAGTGTTCTATCTCCCATGAAAGAGTCAATCAGGTTGATATCATGGGAATCATCATCATCATCATTCTCTAACTGTTTACCTATTTTGAAAAAGATACTTAGCTTTAATGTCATATTTCTAAAAGGAAAACTCATAATTCCATTCCTACAATTAATTATTGCATTTGATGTGACAAGGAATGGGAGACCAAAAATGACAGGAATTTGAGTGCTCATGTCCACGATGGGTTAAGTATCCAAGACGATAAAACCTACTGGGTAGTAGAATTTGTCAACCTAGAATAACACATCCTCAATTATCTCTCTCGATATACGAACTGAGCGATCGGCAAGTTGTAATGTGGTCTGAGTGAGTTTTAATTCACCTAAACCCAATTGTTCGTAGACCAAGCATGGGATCAAATTTACACTCGCTCCTAAGTTAAGAAGTGCATGCTCAATCCAATAATTCCCAATTATACAAGCGATGATTGGGCTACTAGGATCTTTGTACTTTTGTGACACATCTTGCTTTAGGATGACACTCACTTTTTCTGTTGAGAAGATTTTCTTTTGAATATTTTATCATCTTTTGGTCGTACATAAGTCTTTTAGAAATTTGGATTATGAAGGTGTTTGTTTAATGACATCCAGTAGAGGAATGTTAGCATTCACTTGTTTCAGCACCTCTAGAATGTCTTGAGAGTTAGAGAGAGGTTTTGGTGCAACTAACTGTTGGAAAAATAGAGCAATCGGCTTGCCTTGAGTTTTCGGTTCTAACTCTTGTAGAGTGTTATTAGATCTATTAGTTTCATCTAATTTCGAGTCCTTAGACTTTTCAGCCTTTACCGGAATAGATTTGTCAATTTTTTTCCCACTCCTAAGAGCGGTGATAGACTTAGCTTGCTCCATTTGATTTGAATAGCTTGGGTTGATAACTTCATATTACTGTTTTGGATTGGGAAGAGGTTGAGTTGAAAGGCTTCCTTTTTCCCCAATCGCATTTTTTGTCTTAAGCCCTTGTATGGCCTTTGTAAGGTATTGAAAGGCTTGTGGCATACCCTGATTGAAACGCTCTTGATTTTAAAGATGCTTTAAAATCGGATCTTAGTGAGGTTTCCCTTGATTTAGAATTTGATTAGGAATCCTTGAAGAGAAGCAGTTTGTTCATTCATCTAACTAAAGTGTGGATGATTTCTCCAACTAGGATTATATGTATTTGAAGTGGATCTACTGAAAGGTCTTTGGTAATTATTCATGATATTAGATTACTCATTCGGCACTCTTGAAAAGCAGGTATTGTTAGAAAATTTCCATTTGTGTGAATATTGCAAGCACAAATACCGTAAATAGTTTTTGTAGCCTTATCCTTCTTTAGTTCCATGGCCTCGAGTTTTCTTTTAAGATTAGCCACTTTAGCATTTATATCATCATCTTCTTTCAAAAGATATATTCCGCCCCTCTCCTTTGATTGAGTAGGCCTAGAAGTGGTGCTAAATTTTGAGGAGATGTCCCATGATTGTGCGATTTCAGCAAGTTTATCAAAGTAGTCCCACACATCATCGGTATTTTTGTTCATAAATTCCTCATTGCACATTGTCTCGAAGAATTGGCACATGGAACATGTCAGTCCTTCATAGAAGAAATTTGTTATGCATCACATTTCAAAATCATGTTGTGGGCATAAACTGACAAGATCCTTGAACCATTCCCAACATTGGAAGAATGTTTCATCTTCTTTTTGGGCAAAGTTAATAATGGACTTCCTGATAGTGTTCGTCTTATGATATGAAAAAAATTTCTTTATGAACTCCCTTATCATGTCATTCCATGTGCCAATAGATCACGGACGTAGTGAGTGCAACCACGTCTTAGCTTTTCTTTCAAGGAGAAAGGAAAGAATTTTGGCCTGACCGTATCCTCAGACATGTAAGGAAAATATAAAGTGGCTATAATCTCATTAAACTCTTTCAAGTGTAGATATGGACTTTCATATTTAAGTCCAAGGAACTTTGGAAGGAGCTGGATCACTCCTAGCTTGATATCCATGTTTCTTATATTTTCTGGAAAGACCATACAGGAAGGGGTGCTCACCCCCACCGGTTGTAAATAGTCTTGTAAAGTACGAAGTGAGGATGTTCGATGCACCTTGTTTTCATCCAGGATTTCCTCACCCGAGGTTGAGGTTGATTTGCAGGTTAATTGACCGTTGATTAGCATTCATAACTTCAGTTAACTCTATAGATTTCAAGTGGTATCTAATTCGACAATGGATAAATAACCCCTCAACCAATCCTCCTTCACTCAAGAGATATCGAGTGTTATCACAGACCCACTTGGGCATGAAACACTCTTAGCCCTCAATTTCAAAATCTAACCTAAACATAAAAATGTAAAAAGAAAATAGAAATCTAGAAATATAAAGAGAGAGAACTATAAACAAGTTACCAAATTAGAAGTTTCAATATTGGGATCTTGCAAAAGAAAAAGGAAAGTGAATTAGTTTCTAAAATAGATTAGGAAAGTAAACAGATTAAGAAAGTTTCTAAAAATAAAAATAAAAATTAGCTTCTAAAAACAAAAATGGAAAGTTTGTAAACCTAGAAATAGAAGGCTAAGTTAGTTTCTAAAATAATTCAGAAAAAACCCTAACCTAAAAATAGAAAGTAGAAAAATCCTGATCTTAAACTAATTCCAAAATTAGTTAATTTTAGAAAAATGCAACCATTAATCCCCAACAATGGAGCCAAAAACTTGTTTACAACCCCAAGTGTAAGGCTGCAATGTAGTAATAATCTCGGTGAGACCGAGGTCGAATCCACATGGACTAATCTTGTGTGTATTTTGAAAGTCACTAGAACTAGAAGAATATGTGAATCTAATTTTGAAGTAATTAAGAGAGTAATTGTGATTAAAGTAATTAATAATTAAGAATTCAACGGTGGAAACTTGTTGAGGGTCAAATATTACAGATTGAACCCTATTTATTACTTGGTTTTATGAACATGATAATGCTTAATGTTCTATTTAATCATATTTGTGTTGTAAGGTGAATTCAAGAACTTGGATTGAAAAGGATACTAAAAGTATGAATTTAATGCTCAAGAATCACTAAAGCCAAGAAGGGATCTGATGAAACCAAGAATGAAGAATGCACATACTGAAGATCAAAGAAAACCAAGTCTAGAATGAAGAAAATTGGAGTTTTGAAGTGAAATTCGGTAATCCTCGACTAGTCCTGGCTACGTACGACCTGTCCTAACTCTGCTCGACCAGGCGAAGGTCAACCGGTCGAAGGTGTCTCGACTCGAACTCTAGCGCATAAAAACTTAAAAACCCAGTCCTGCTCAACCAGTCGAAGGAGGTCCTTGACTGGTCGAGGATGACCTAGGATTGGTCGAAGACGGCCCACAACCAGTCGAGCGTTATGCAATTCTTACACGGACTGCGTAAATTTGAGATGATTTCTAGAAATTTCCACTCAGTATGAAAGTCTAAGGCCTAAAACTATAAATTGGGGTCCCTAAGCCACCCCTAAGCATCATCTAGGATTTGGGGAGTGGAGCAAAAGCATGGCGAAGCTGTCGCCAAGAGTTTTCTTTTCTTTATTTTTCTTAGTTAGTTTTATATTTTTCTTAAGAAATTCTAGTTCAATTATGTCTATGGTTGGCTAAACCTCTTAGTTAGGGCTAAGAGGTGAAGCTTGTAGCATGATGGGATGTTTTTATTACTTTGATTCATGTTTATATTGAACTCTCTTTAATTCTAGTTTGATTATAAGGAATACTTTCAGTTTTTAATGGTTCATTGTGACTCAAATTACAATGGATCTGTGATAGCTTTGAGTATGTTCTTTTCATATATTGAGATTGTGAATTTAGGAAATCCTATTGTTCACCATCGTCCCTTGGGCATGGTCAGATGATGGAATCCTCCCTAACTTTCACAAATCCCTCAGACTAATTTTGGTATTGGTAAATCCAGTTGTTTGCCTTGTCTCTTAGGCATGGTTTTGTGACGGAATCACTTTCAATTCTCACATCTCTCATCCATTGAGAACTAGGTCAAAGGAAGTTCATATTTAATTTTATTGAGATATCTTCCAATTGGATAGGATGAGACTCCAATTCCAATCGTGTGACTTGAATCAAGCATAGATCTCCCCGATTGCTACAAGTGGATCCTTGGCACACTAATTACCATCTTTAAATTTATAAGTTTTAGTTACCTTATTCAACATCATTCTCTCAAATATTTCAGATTTAGGTTTATATCTTCTTCTAGTTCTAGTTCTAGTTTCTTCAGAAGATACACAAGTTCAGTCTATGTGGATTCGACCTCGGTCTCACCGAGATTATTACTACATCGCGACCCTACACTTGGGGTTATGAATAGAACTAGGGTTTCCAAGGATCCACTTGTAGCAATCAGGGTGATACTATGCTTGATTCAAGGACACAACTGGAATCAGAGTCCTATCTTATCCAGTTGGAAGAAGAGATCGACGGTCAGATCTTTGAACTTCTCATGGATCTAGTCATCAAAGAAGGAGAATTGGGAAGATTGGAAGGGATTCCATCACCTAACCATGCCCATGGGATGATGGCAAACAACAAGATTTTCCAATCCATCAATCTCAAAATAGGAAAGGATGATATTCAAAGTTATCGCAAATCTATTGTAATTTGTCTCAACAAACTATTAAAAACTGAAAATATTTCTTATAATCAAACTATAATTAAAGAGAGTTCAACATAAACATAAATCAAAGTAATAGAAATATCCCATCACGCTACGAGCTTTACCTCTTAGCCCTAACTAAGAGGTTTAGCCAACCATAGGCATGATTGAACCTAAGTCTCTTAAATAAAACATGAAAATAACTAAGAAAGAAGAGAAAAAACTTTTGGCGATGACTTCTCCACCCTTTTGCTCCACTCCTCAAACCCTAGAAGATGCCTAGGAACATCCTAAGGACTCCTATTTATAGTTATTCAATTCCAACTTTCACACTAAGTTAAAAAAATCTGTAAACCGGCTCAAATTTACGTAGTCTGCGCAGAATTTGCATAACCTTAAACTAGTCGTGGAAAGCCTTCGACTAGTCGAGGATGACGGGAATTTAGAGAATTTTGATCACTGGAATTCGAGTCGAAGTTCCTTCGACTAGTCGATAAAGAGCTTAGACTGGTCGAAGCAGAGCTTAAACTGGTCGAAGGAAGATTTTTAAGATTCTTTTTCTTCACTTCAAGTCTTCAATTCTTTTCATTCATCGCTTAGTTTTCTTGGATCTTTGGCATGTGAATTCTTCATTCTTGGACTCATAAGATCCATCCTTGGCTTTGGTGATTCTTGAGCATTAAATTCATACTTTTAGCATCCTTTCAATCCAAGCTCTTAAATTCACCTTGCAATACAAGCATGATTAAAATAGAACATTAAGCATTATCATGTTCATAAAACTAAGTAATAAATGGATGATAATATACAATATTTGACCCTCAATACTATGTATTAAGTTTGGTAACAAATTGGAATACCATGTGAAGGCCGCAACAATCAACGAGTGACCGAATAATTGTAATTTATAATAATCATTATTGGCTAGTTCGCCACATTACATGGTAAGCTGGCTGACATGTTCGATAGTTGACTGACCGTGTTCCCTCTAAAAATAAGGTAAAATCTAATCAATAATTTATCGACAATGGATGTTGCCAATCTACCCATTCGAGGTATGGTTTATGATACGTAGGAGTAGTGTTGCGTCCTAACACTTGGCCAGCGACATCTTGCACGAGTTGCAGTATCAGGTCACGATCGATCTATGGAGGTTCCATGGCTGGTGGATGATATAGACCAAATCTATTAAAATTATCTTGAAACCTAGGACCTTGTGGTGGGTAGAGCCCTTCTAGTAGTTCTTAATTTCTATTTTCATAATTTCTAGCCTCCTATTCAGGTCACTTAACCTCAACAGGGGGTGGCACATTTATGACCTCTTGAGGAGGAATAGGTGGTGAGTTACGTTGCAACGACGGTACCGGTGGGATATTGACGGTATTACCAACCAAACTACCATTATTTTACTGCGTTGGTTATGTCTGTTCTGTCACAATGGCTAACAGTAGTTGCATGGCCTCAGTTTGACTGACCATGTAGCGATTGGCACTTTCAGCTTGTTGACAAAACTGCTCAGCTTGATATCTTCCATGCTCCTATATCATTTGGATGCTCATATAGACATCCCTTAATGCCATCAATACCTCATCCAGAAGAAAAAGGGTGAGTTGTCGACGACCCGCTTGGTTTCTGGTTAGGTTGATATTCAAACTAATTTTTCTTAGAGGTGCTTGAACCTGCACATCATCCCCTAGAGGCAATGTGGATGGCATTGCAGGTTCGTTCTTGGCAATCCTACTTCTTCTTTGCATTCTGGCAATAGTAAAATCGGTAGTTTACAATAAGTGTCTCACCAGGCGTGCCAGAAAAGTTTTCACCACAGTTGTGGCGGTCTTCTCTCCAACACGGGTGTTGAGTGCATGGGCATGCCAGAATTGGGATTATGGTTCCAATTCAAACATAACAACAATGACCACAAGCGTCGAAGTGGGCAGACACTGGGTATTACCGAGATCTGACAAGATCAGTCACCTATTCAGCCACTCGCTCAAAATGTAAATGGATCATGCGATACTTAGAGAGTGGGGTTTGTCCTCTGATAATGAGTTTCTCCTTACCTTTCATACGAAAGGACTTTCTTAATGTAGGGGAAGTGGAGAAAGAAATGTAAATCAAGATCGAGTGTTATCGACCCCTAGAAAGTTCCCTGATTACAACTATGATTACCAACTAAGGGCCTATTTGGATACGCATTTTGGTTTGTATAGTATCGTATTAGAAGTTATGATTTGACGTTTACTATGTTTGGATTGGAGTGAGTAGGAGTTGAATCCCATGCGTGCGAATACAAACTCCAGCCAAATTTTTTAACCAGACGGTAGAGTATTATCAGTGGGTTCTGTTGCCGTTAACACTTTGTATTCATTACACTGTATTCGGCAGCAGATGAAAGTTTGAAATTTGTATGATTACAAGATAACTGGTACCTATGAAGTGTAAGATCGGGACCGTTCATTTGGTACATTTCAACATGAAAATCATCTGGGCTAGAAATCAGAAAGTTTCATATGTCAAACAGGCCACCTAACCCAATTAAGATTGTACAATAAGCAGACATAATATGTCCTATCTAAACATTGATCTGTATAACGTATTGTATACTATGTCAAACAATACCTCCTATCCAAACATTGATTAGTATCTGATTGATTTGGATGTATTCTAAAAATCGTCTATTGTATACATGAACAGTACCCAAATACAATACGCAAATCCAAATAAGCCCTAATGTACTTACACTACGAATTAAGCTAAGGAATGTAAACAACAAATGCAAAAAGTAAATAGTTACGTTAAGGGAAAGGATTTACTTGATAAAGATTACCTTACACTACGAAATGTAAATTTGACAAGATAATTGAAAGATAATTTAAGGTAATTGGTTTGTAGGTTTGTTTGGGTTGGTGTGAGACAACTTTTAAAGTTGCTTACTCTTCTATTTATATGAGTGCTTTGATACTCTAGATGATTCTCATGGTCTGACGATTATTATAACCACATCCTCCCTATCTTTGCTTCTAGATTCTTCCCATGATTTTACATTCTCTAGCCTTTTGACATCTGTCATCATCCATACAAACTTTGACCATTGACTAATTGTTTGCTTAGTTGTTCAAACTCGGTCGTGCCATTGTCGATTGCTTACAATGCACTTAACATCTTGTGGCCTTCTTTCGAAATACGGTTGTATATATCTAAAATAATCTTGCGACCTTTAAGTACGTACACGTGTAATTCACATGCGTCTGATTCCAAATGAATGAAAATAGGACCCGGTCGAATAGGATATAATCAATATCCTTTGTCCTAGTATATTTCACTAGCTCTCAGACCATTGACAATCGAGCCAATTCATGTGAGCTAGTCACTTTAATACGTACTTAATATATTTCGCTGGTAACTAGCCACTTGTATGTGGGTTTCACCCAAAACCTAACTAGATGAGCATCTCTAGGCTTATGTGCATTTAATCGTACATCCATTTAAATAAGATTGCATCATAGATTTTTTTTATGTTTTTTTTTTGTTTAAACTATACTTTTACTAATGCGATGGTGTGTAATTTTGAGGGGAATTCTCACTGAGTTGGCCACTCATGCTTTGAATATAAAACCGTACAGATTATGAAAGTGATTTAAAAGATACTTATGTTCAGACTGATGAGGAGAAGGATACAAATATTAGGGATGCATGGCGACATCTGCTCCAAGCAAAGTTGTGAGATCTTGTAGCTCAAGTCTAGCTGCATTTTATTCCCCTTCATATGTTAAATTTTTTCCTTCTTATATTTCTTAGCATTGAGATATTAGTTTTTATAAGCCAGATAGGCAGCCGCTTGTACATTTTGAATGTGTATGTAGACTTTCCTTTATACTTGATTTGTTTCTCTTTTGTTGAAGTGCTCACTCTTAAGAAAAAGAAAAAAAATATATGTAGAATTTATGCTATCTTTAAAGGTTAAAACTCAGGATTTCGAAAAATGAGTACTAAACTTGGGTTACAAAAATCGGAGCATTACATTCGTGCTCCCACTATTTTTAATATCCTCAATCAATATGCCATTCTCAGTCTCAATAATCCTGATGGAGTAGAAATGACAATAAAATAGATAACAGTTTAACCTTTCTAGGTGTCACGCCCCAAACTCGGAAACCAGGCTCACAAAATTTTCGATTGCCGAATCCGGCACCGACAGCCTCCGTAGTACCCCATTCTCGGCTACCGGCAACCATACACTAGGTTTCGATCCTAGGATTCTACAAGGAGGATTTCTAACATGATTTTGATTTGTAATAAGCATAACCATAAGTATAACCCACGAACAATAACCACAAGAACATCACAAAATCCACTATGATCAAAAACTTTAAAGTACAATGTGTATAAAGGAAAATACAAGATAATAATAATGGAAACTCCTGAAGCTCGACTGTATGCTCATGCAACGACTATGCTACAACTACACCTACACGCATCAATCGTGTATAAGCTTATAGAAATCTTAGAGGGTGGTGTAAGTGTGTGCACAATGCATAAGCTTATAGAAAGCTTAAAGGGTGGTGTAAGCGTGTGCACAATATAAGCGTGCTCAGAATGCAATGTCAGAGTAATGCAGAATCATGTTGATGAGTACATGAATGCAATCAGCCGTACCAAGGCTATGCGGTGCAAGATATGAATGCTATCGACCATATCAGGACCATACGATGTAAGATGCAACTCAGACATATCAATCCTCATCCAAATCCACATATCAATGCAGCCCATCACTAGAGCATCAAGTATCAGTATAATTCTCATTCTGGATAATCATTGGGGTTTAGTACACTTCAAATGGCACTGGCCCTTTTCTAGACGCGCATTCCAAGTGAGCGTAAGAAACCTCACTATCCACCTAGCCAATAGTCTGTCAATACCTAACCGACACCTCGATAGCAGACCCATTCATGAGCTGGTAAAACTCAGCCTAACAATGCCCCCTACCTTAAGGCGAGTAAGGCCACACCCCTTTCCAACCAACCATGACACAATGGGAGATGCAGCCTCCTGGTATTCGGCCCTCATGCGCTCATGTATCCACTCGTTCTCAACGTTGGAGTCATCCTCTGGTACCATCAAGTTTAGGAATTTTTACCTAGGGACATCTACGACGCCCAAATGCTTAGTAAAAATATTTCTGGCATCTAATCCTGTCATCCACGATGTGCCTGTGGGGGTCATAGTCCTGATGTCGCTAGGGCATTAGAAATCATGTCATATAAATATAAAGTGCATGAATCACAGTACCAGTCATGCAACAATCTTGCGTGTACCATAAGCTCATGAAGGGCAACTCCGCCTATCAGGGAGCCCATAAACAATTTGCCCGAATACATATGCTATGATCAGTCACTCCTCATCTCAAGCATACACATGATGCGTATGAGCAAGAATCATGGAATTATACTAAACATGTTATGTGGTGATGGGTTCTGTTCATAATGGAGAAGGGCCTAGATGGCCTACACACTAAAGTATGGGCCTAATAATGGGCCCTAGGGAGAGTTATAATGTGTACATTTAACCATCACTGCTCTTACAATGTGGACCTCAAACCATCATTACTCCCAAAGCATGGCCGCCAAAACATCATTACATACATCATGGTGGAATCTCACATCGTAATGGGTCTCATATACATCACAGTCGGCCCACACAAAGACCTCACATACGTCTCATTGGGCCTCATATACCTCAAGTGGGCCGCATCATGTGGGCTGCTCTAATGGGTCAATTTGTATCAAATGGGATACATCAAATGGGCTGGACAAATGGGCCAATTCAAATAGACCGATCGAATAGGCTGAATCAAATGGGCCGATTTAAATGGGTCGATCAAATGGGTCGATTCAAATGGGCTAATCAATCGGGCCAAATCAAAGGAGCCGAATCAAATGGGTCGATCGAATGGGCTGAGTCGAATAGGTCGAGTTAAATGGGCCGAGTTAAGTGGCCGAGTTGAATAGGCCGAGTCGAATAGGCCAAGTCAAATGGCCGAGTGGAATAGGCCGAGTCCAATACACCATTCAACTACTACTAGAGATCATTTTAGAGCATTATTTCAAAAAAAATGAATCATATCCGGGATCATCTGGACCATACCACAAATAACAGCTGTGATAATGATTTCCATAGCTATATTTCCAGTGGGCCCACCATAATATTCATTTTCCATCTAGTTCGTTCATAAGGTCATAAAGACCTGAACTAAGAGGACAAACTAATATTAGATTGGTCCAAAACTACTGTAACCCAAAGGGTTTCAATGGTAGGTGTTCATAACCCATTGCTCCTTGCAGTGTGGTCCATGTGATACTGGATCTGTCTTATTTTTATTCCCAAGCCTTGAGATAAATTCACCAGTTAGATGGATGGTTAGGATGCAACATATGCATCAGATTGTGGGGCCCACCGCCCAACCATCTGGACGGTGCGGTTAAGACCCAAACATCACAATGGCACCACATAAACGGATGGACTGTAGGGATACAACACGTATTATGGTGGGACCGTGCTTGGCACACCTAACAGGTGGACGGTTGGGATACAACACATGTATCAAGGTGGCTACACAAAGCTCCTGCCCATCCCAGCAAGATGGGTGGATGGTTTGGATATCAGGCTAGTTGCATCGTCCAACAACTAGACGGTGCAGATAATACCATACATCATGGTGTGGTCCACGTAGTGGCCCACCTCTAATATCATATATATATATATATATATATATATATATATATATATATATATATATATATATATATATATATATATATATATAGATATATATATTGTATATATAAAATGGCAGGAGGCTGCCCAAACCATCATCCAGACCCATCTAGACGGTGACAGTGTATATGGGTTAAAGGTGGGTCCCACATAGGAGTGGCCCACCATAGCACATTATTTATAATATAATATATTATATTATATAATATTATATATATCATATGTATAATATATTATAATATATTATATAAAAAAAGAATCTCCCAGCGTCTGGAGAGTCTGGACGCTGGCTGGGTCTTTACGTTGGCAAGGTGGGTCTATGTGGTGTGGCCCAACTGAGATTCTTCTCTCTTTATTATTTATTTTTTATCTTTATTTTTATGATATTAGTGTTTTGCCTACGTGCAACACATGCATGGTGGGGTTCGCAACAGTGGGCCACTCCACTGATCAAGCTTATATTTGTATTCTTCCATCAATCAAACCGTCCAAATGGACTGTCAGGTGGGCCCACTCGATGGACAACATAGTTAAAATACTTACTTAATGATGGGCCACACACACACACACACACACCATCATCTACAAGAGAGAGAAAGTGAGAAGGGGAGGGACCCCACCACTATTGGGCCCTCCCTTTTACAATGCATACATTAAGTGGGTCCCATAATAAGTGAGCCCTCAAAAATAAAAAATGATGATATATCACCCACCTATCGGCCTTCTTCCTTAGCTCCTTGGACTCCTATGATCCTTGCCTTCAATTTTGAACGAGGTTGATGAAAGATGACTGATTAAGATGGGAGATGAGAGGGTAGGAAAGTGGGGCACACTTATTGTTTTGGAAGAGCTTGGGGAGGCTTGGATGTGGAATATTTTTTGTTGCTTAAGAGGTTTGAGAAATGAGAGAGAGAGAGAGAAGTGATGGGATGATATGAGATGGGTGTCATGGGTGATGGGTGATGGGTGAAGTGATGGAGTCGTAAGAAAGGGATGGGTGGAGAGAGAGAGAGAGAGAGTTGACTTTGGGAATGGGAAGGGATGGGTTGCCTGTACTTGTGGTATGGTGTATACTTGATTGATTGATTGATTAAATAGGCCGTAGAGATTCTCTCAGAATTTGCACGCTTGGTGTTTTCCTCGAAGTGAATGTGTGCCTATATCTTCTATCCTGGGTATCAGATCAGTGCACGAGTCGAGACGTTGGAACCGCGGCAACGGCGCGGTCGCTAGAGTACAAGTTTCGAGTCGAGTCAACTCTGATATGCGAGACTCAGCTTAGAATAGTGCTCAAACGTCGAATACGGTTGAGGGTTGCTAGAATTCGACTAGGAGGACCGTGGTAGCCTATGAAATGGTACGGACTATGATATAGGCCTTACAGCTCTCCCCTCTAAATAAAAATTTCATCCTCAAAATTTACACAATCATCGCAAGTAGACATAACTCATAAAGAAAGAGGAAATATATCATCATCATATAAAATCAGATACAATATACAAGATACAACATATAATCAATCGTCAAATAGATGGGGATAGCACTCTTGAATCTCAGCCTTGCGCTCCCAAGACACCTCATCAACAGAATGGTGACCCCATTGAACCTTCATCAAGGGGGATGACCTTGGTCCGGAGGACCTGCTCTTCTAATCAAGGATACGAACTGGTTGCTCAATATAAGAAGCATCCTCACGAACCTCCAATGTCTGCCAATCAATAATAGGAACTACATCTAACTGTAACATCCCGAAAATTGGGGGTTGGGTAGAAACCCAACTCCCGAGTTCCAGAACGTCACTTATGCAACATAGATAATGATAAATGCATGTTGTCTGTAGAATGGCATTAAACAAGATTGAAACTAAGCCAATACAACATATCATACTCCAGAGACAGTTAAATTAGCAAGTGGAAGACTATGATAAATATATAAAATATATAATTGATTGTAAGTCTCCAGAGTGTGAACGTGTTACCAGGTTAATTAAATACATGTATACTCCAAAAATGGAAAGAAAAGAATATACATGAGTGCTCCAAAAATATAAAATGATAAGTGTCAAGGCGTCTAATCAACCTCCCTGTAATCCCGTCGATCAAAACACGGAGGTGAAGTTCTCCTCATCATCATATAAGTCCGGCTCCACTTCACAAGCAGTGTCATCACTTGCAACTAAAATAGGGACTGGTGGGTGTTCGGAAACACCGTCCCATAATGTGGGAGTGAGTGATCAACTCAGTGGAATAATAGAGTAAAGATTAGCATGTTTCAAATCAATCACTCTTTAATAGTAAAGCAAACAATCAAACATTCCTAGATACTGTTGTTAATGCATGCATGAAATGACATGATGGATGCCCTCACTGACATTCTCCCTCATGCGGCACCATCTGCGTCCGCGGCATGCTTTCTTCTCGCAGTGCTCCACATCTTCTAGGCACATGCAATGCGATATGGATAATGATTACCAAGTTATTATTAATCTTTTTCATACAGCAGGATTGGAAAACTAGGGTACCTTCCTTATATCAATCCCAACACAGATCCTGTCTAGGGTCGTCACTCCTAGTAATCTCATACGATGTTATATTTATAGGTCGCTGCAAGGGCTGTCAGGGCTGTTGCACGCACTCGTTGCTCCACTCCCCCATCACCTTATCAATACAGGCCTATTTATATCCTTAAGACTGCATCAGGACTCGTCGCCCCCATGCGGTATCAGGATAAACTCAAGGTCACTACAAAGGGCTGCCAGGTCTGTTGCTCGCACTCGTTGCTCCACTCCCCCATCACCTTAACAATGTGGGCCGATAGTAAGAATATAGTGTCCCATACCACCATAATCTAATCAGAGTAGGGTGTTCACTGGTCACTACGGGGAGGTTTGTGGACCCAGCGTAGGCCGAAAGCTGGACCACGGTATCCCATACCACCATGCCCGGCTCATGAGTCTTTATGGATCAAGGTACCATGGTTAACAGGATTTTCAATGGTAAGTTCAGTACCCTAGGTTCAAGCAGTTATGACTCATACATGGTGAACATACAATGGCCAGTCGGGTTACTTGACGGGCTCGACTAGTATGAGCGCATCTCAAGATGAGCGACATGAAGTGCATAAAACACTTCGTGTGGCCTAACCACTGCCTCCAACCCAAAACACGACTCACGTTCATCGATGCGTCCTTCATGGCAAATAGAAGCCAACCACGAATTCAATCCATTACCGACTGCCTAGATTAGATCATAGCCCCAAGCATTTGTAAATCCACATCAATAATCATATGAGAGTAATAGAAATGAAATACAACAATACAAGCATGTTAACACATGTTATAGCATACAAAACAAATAAATCAATCCAACACATGTATTCCATACATATAAGGAAATCAATTCATATGGTAAACATGATGGAAATCATATACATCCGCATATTAATTGAGAATTGAATCTCAAAACTAATTTACAAAACCATTTACTCAATATATACTAATACAAACATTTATACATACACTTAGTCTATACAGTTTAGTCTACATAGTGTATGTCGACTCAAAGTGCGCATTAGGGCGAATCTCTTCGCCAAACAGATCATGCACGCATTCCTAATATCATAACACGACAAATAACCATGGTAATCATTTCAGCAAAATACAGACGTATACTATATTTCCTACAAATACCCAAAATGCCCTAAATCTCATATTTCCCATACGTATACGAAATGGACAACGAACAGCATGTTCTACATGTTAAACGGCGTTCTCTTTAACAATCTACTATTAAATGACATTGAAAGCTTTGAAATCAGTCAATCAAAGCATCTAAAATCCTCACCTGTCTCCGTATACGCATATTGATTCGAATAGAAGGTCTACGCTTCGTCAACGGCGATATGATGACCTATATCACAAGATGAATCAGCTACTTTGCTACTTGAATATAAGGAATCACTAAAACAGATTGAGGTTAGGGTTTTCTTACCTAGAACGGATTTGGAATCGCCAGAAGAGCGATGCAGGTGGAAGGATTTGGCACGTGGAGCAGCAAGGAAGAATCCCAGGAAAAGCTCCAACTTCTCCCTCACTTTCTCTCTCTTTTCTCTCCTCTCTCTCTTAGGGTTTTTCCAAATTCGTATGGGATAGGAAGCTAAGGGTTTAAGGCCCTTTTATAAGCCCAAACATAACCAAAATAGACTCCAAGTCAAGGTATACTTGGGTTATAGCCAAATCGGGACTTTTTCGATCCAAAAGAGCATTTCGGGAGGTCCCCTGGCCGAACGCGGTCGGACTTAAGCTCATGCATACTGGATCTTGCTCACACAAAGTTTTCAGGCTGGTAGAGTTCCCAGATCACACGTAGCAGTCCAGTTTCAGTTCAGCGGTCATTGTACCTAAATCAAGTCTTCAAGTCTCATGATATGAAAGAAAAAATTTTCCTGATCCGAGGGTGAAATTTGGCTGAATTCTGACGGTCAGAATGCTTAATAATAACGCGCAACGACACGTCCCTCAGAGCATCAGTTGGGCTTGATTTTTGACATGGTTGTCAAGTCCAGTTAAACGGTCATAATGGTCTAAGATTGTAGATATCGGACTTCCGATGTGCGGTCCAAGTCCGATACAAAGTTTCTGAATGTTCCCGTGAGCAACCGGGTTTAGAGTTTGATCATAGGTTTCTAGGTAACATAGCATTAGCGGTCATACTCATTTTAGGTCTTGTAGTTTATATTTAAAGTGATTCAAGTTAATTCTACTGAGTATTCAGTTTGATACTAACCAAATTCTACCCTAATAGGGCAGAATACGGTCCTAGGGCCATTCTATGCCCCATTTTGGGCACTTCTAGTTATTATATTATTTTTTTTATTTTTTTGGAGGTTCATCATCAAGTTTTCCCTAACTCTACCAAATTTTATAAGATTTTAAGTTGTAGAAAAATTCTAAAAATTTCAGAAGCAGCAGTTGTCCAACAAGTGATTATCGGATAGTTGCTCATAATGATCTACTTTAAACTATAGTATATATTTTATTATATTTTTTTATATATTTATATAAAACTAGACTTATTTATCTTCAATTTAGTTTTTGAATCACCTAAATTGGAGTTATAACGAAGGAGATATGATTTTTCAAAGTTGGAAGAAATGTGCAGGAAAAAAGTGCAGAATCCTGCTGTACGGACGAGTCCGGTGATCCCCTCGCCGCTCACTGACCTGTTTGGGGTGATTTCATCATCTAATATTTGAAATTGACATATTTTAGAACCTACGATGAGTTATTTGATATGCAATATATGATTTTGGGGTAGGAGAAGTTGATCTATCCAAATAGCCTACTTATTATGTATGATTCCAAAAGGTTAATGGTTAAAAACCATTTTTATTTATTTATTTACTATTCACAGTACTTTTTAGTTTAAGTATTGATCAACATCACCTAAACTTTAAGATTTATGTCTAATATGAAAACTCCTAGAAAATTTGAAGGATAAAGTAGTGAAAGGTGAGATTTTCGAAGGAAATAGGGATTTGAGACTTTTGGATTGAGTTTTGAGAAGTTAATCAGGTGTTAGGATTGACCCATTGCATAAGGACGTCTAAATCTAGGTTGGCAAAAAATCTGGGGTGTTACACTGACCCACACTTCTTTAAGATAGAGATATGGAAAACGTTGTGGACACCAAACAACTGAGATGACAAGGCAAGCCGGTAAGCCGCGGCGCCTACACGCCTAGTGATCTCAAAAGGTCCTATGAATCGAGGGGCAAGCTTGCCCTTCGCTCCAAATGGAATCACGCCCTTCATGGGCGAGACCTTGAGATACACTCTGTCCCCAACAGCGAACTCCAAGGGATGACGTTGGCGATCAGTAAAACTCTTCTGCTGGCTCGGAGTTGTGTGCATCCTCTACTTGATGATATCGATAGCCTCTGACATCTACTACATAAGCTCGGGACCTAGAAGATGGTCCAACAACTTGGAAATCTAAACAATCCGCCATATAATTCCTCAAAAGGAGTCATGTCAATGGTTGCCTAATAGCTGTTGTTATTTATAAATTCAGTCAATCGTGGGTGCTCATCCCAACTACCCCCAAAATCAATCGTGCAGGCCTGAAGCATATCCTCAAGGATCTGGTTAACCCTCTCGGTTTGGCCATCGGTCTGTGGATGATACGCGATACTGAGGTACAAATCAGTGCCTATCGCTCTTTGAAAGCTCCCTCAAAACTGAAATGTGAACTTCGGGTCTCAGTCTGAAACAATCAAGATAGGAACATCGTGCAGTCTCACGATCTCATCAACAAACAGCTTGGCGAGCCGGTCCGCATGCCAAGTCTCACAAATCACAAGAAAATGTGCTGACTTAGTCAGATGATCCACGACAACACAGATGGCGTCATGACCGTGCTGAGTCTTGGGCAAACTAATGATAAAATCGGTATATATGTGCTCCCACTTCCACATCGGGACGCTCAACTACTACAATGGACCACGGGGTCTCTGATGATCGGCCTTGACACACTGGCATGTGTCACACTCGGCCACAAAACTGACAATCTGACGTTTCATCCCCGTCCAAAAATACTATCTCCTTATATGATGATACATCTTCGTCGAGCTAGGGTGGATAGAAAACTGTGATCGATGTGCCTCAGTCATAAGATCTCTGTACAACTCAGGAATATCTAGGATACACAATTGGCCTCTGAAGCGAAGTCCACCATTAAAACCAATCTGTCAATCTGTCTGACTCTCAGCCTCTGCTCGGTAATCCTGTAATGACTCGTCTGTCTATTGAGCCTCGATCACCCTTACGATAAGAGAAAGTTGAATCAACAAGCTCGATAGCTGAATGATAGAAAACTGCAGATCAAAATCAAAGTCATACTCTGCTATATCCTCAAGCATCCCCCACTCATGAATTATCATGTGTACCACTAGGCCCCATGACTGATGGCTGAGGGCATTCGCTACCACGTTTGCCTTACCTGGGTGGTACTGGAGATCAAAATCATAGTCCTTCAGGAGCTCCATCAACTGTCTTTGCCTTATGTTCAGCTCGGACTGAGAGAATAGGTATTTCAAGCTCTTGTGGTCAGAGAAGAGCTCAAACCTAACCCCATAGAGATAATGCCTCCACACCTTCAGTGCAAAGACAATTGCTGCCAGCTCCGAATCATGTGTGGAGTAGTTCAACTCATGGACCTTGAGCTGACGAGATGCGAAGTCTGGCTTATCGTGCTGCATCAGGACAACACCTAAACTAATATGTGAGGCATCAGTAAATACAACAAATCCATCATTCCCAGAAGGAAGAGTGAGGATAGGAGAAGACGTGAGGTGGTCCTTTAGCCCCATAAATGCTCGCTCACAGGCATCAGTCTAACAAAATCTGCACCCTTTCGAGTCAACCTGGTCAACGAGGCTGCGATATGGGAGAAGCCCTCAATGAAACGCCGATAGTAGCTCGTTAAACCTAAAAAACTACAGATCTCGGGCGCAGTCGTGGGCTAGTCCCATTGACGTACTACCTCAACCTTCGAGGGGTCCACTGTGACACCCTCCCTCATTACCACGTGACAGAAGAACTTCACCTCCTCCTACCAAAACTCACACTTCTCCAGCTTCGCATACAGCTGGTGGGCACAAAGGGCCTACAAAGCGATCTTCAAATGCTGCATATGCTCCTCACGAGTCCTTGAATATATCAGGATGTCGTCGATGAATACCACAACAAACTGATCGAGATACAGACGGAAGACCTCGTTCATCAACTGCATGAAGACCGAGGGAGCATTGGTCAATCTGAAGGACATCAACTGAAACTCAAAATGACTATAATGCATCCTGAAAGCCGTCTTCGGTATATCCTTCTCTTGGACCTGAATCTGATGATAACCGGAATGCAGGTCAATCTTTAAAAATAACTGTGGACCCTGCAGCTGATCAAATAAGTTGTCTATCCTCGAGAGCGGGTACTTGTTCTTGATCATGAACCGAATGAGCTCGCGATAATCCACACAAAGCTTCAATGAGTCATCCTTCTTCCTAATGATGAGTACCAGCGATCCCCATAGAGATCTGGTCGGATGAATGAATCCCAACTCACGTTACTCATCTAATTGTTGCTGCAGCTTCCTCAACTCCATTTGTGTCATACAATACGGGGCCTTCTAAATAGGTACAGTACCGGGAGCAAGATCGAAAATAACCTTAGAATCTTCTGAAACACGTCGGGGAAATCACAGACAATTAGCAACTGATCAATACAAGTGGCAACAGGCTCCTCAATGGCGTAAGACTTCAAGTAAGATAATGACTCTCCTCTAGGCTCAGCAACAAACTGAAACTGCGGCAAGCCTAGTATGCAAAATGTGACTGTCCTTACAAAACAGTCCAAGATAGCATAGTACTCGGCAGCCAATCTATACCCAAGATAACGTCAAAATCTGATATCAACAGCACGTACAAGTCCGTGGGTAAAAAGATATCACCAACTAGAACTGGACAAGACGAACAGAAATGGCCTAACACTGTAGTCTTCCCTAAGGGCGTCGATACCGTCAGCCCCTCGTGAGTAAACTCTGTCGGTAATCCAGTCGAATGACAAAAATCCTCAGACATGAACGAATACGATGCACTGGAATTAAATAATACAAGTGTGATACATGCGGAGATGGAAAGAATACCCTCATGACTCCTCCAAATGACTGCGGATCCTACTAAGCCGCATAAAACCTAGCCTGAGCAGGTTGGGGAGATGTCTGTCCCCTTTGAGGTCCCTGCTGCTACTTCTGCCTCTGTGAAGGCCTGTACTACTGTCTCTGTTGCTGCTGGGGCCTCGGTGGCTGCGGTCGTTGCTGATGGGGTTGATGCTGCTGCGGTCGCTGCTGTGCTGGAGGCTATAGTGGCCCTCTCGACTACTATAGATGAGGGCGGGGGCACTCATACACGTAGTGCCCCATCCCACCACATCCATAATAAGTCCATGTAAACGACTACTAGGATGGGGCTGGAGGTGCTGCTGGTGCTCTGACAGATGAGTGGATCCTGTGCCTCTATGGCCGTCGATGCTGCTAGGAGCTACTGCAGGGGGCCTGCCTCTTCCGACCTCTCCTCTGATCTCGATCGCTCTGTGTGTTAGGCTACTCAATCTCGTAAATCTGGACCCTCCGTACTACCGCCTGAAAAGTCAGGAGCTCATGCCCAATAACATGGCCTCAAATACCATAACGCAAGTTGTTCTCGAAACGGCGGGCTATTCGCCCCTCGTCATTAACTAAATACGACGCGAACCTCGATAGTGCTACAAAATGGGCTACATACTACGCCATGGACTTGTCCCCCTACACCAGAGTCTCAAACTCTAACGCTCTCTGATAACGAATGTGGTCGGGGAAGAAATGCTGCTCGAATTGATCAATAAAATCTTCCATGTCTAGACAAAATCAGGCCTTGCAACATGGGTAACGGAGGTCCACCAGTGCTCGGCCTCTCCCTAGAGAAGAAATACTGCCAACCGGACCTGCTGCTGAGTCGTACACACCATAGTATTAAAAATCTTCACATCGGAGTGCCACCTCTTGGTTGCAGTCAGATCTGGCTCGCCCTGAAAACACGGAGGATCGAGCTATTTGAACTCTTAAAGAAGGGCTCTCGCGCACTCCTTCTCTACCTGGGCTAGTTAAACAACAGGATGTCTGCCTTGTCCCTGAAGCACAGCTGTCCCAGCCTGTAATATCTACTGTAACTGGGAGGCGCTCACGAGTACGGTCAGATCCGCACCGGCCTACGGTGGAGGAACGACATCCTTAGGTTGGGAAGCAAGGATCTATGGGGGTGAAACGGGAGTCATAGGTGGTAAAGAGGGAGACTCAAGTGGTGGAGTGGGAGTTGCTCGGGTTAGTTTCCTGGGCGACATGTCCTATAGGAAAGAATAAGGACACCAATCAACCTTTAGAATTTCTCCAATGCACGTATGTTAGGGAACTAAATCGGAAGGTTAGGAACCTAATCGTCCTAAACTCATAGTAAACATGTGATGTTATTCTCGGTTATTCCCAAATTATGCTCTGATACCAACTTCTGTCATGCCCCAAACTCAGAAACCGGGTTCACAAAATTCTCAATTGTTAAATCCTGCACCGATAGCCTCTGTAGTACCTCATTCTCGGCTCCCGGTACCCATACACTAAGTTTCGATCTTGAGATTCTACAAGGAAGATTTCTAACACAATTTTGATTCATAATGAGCATAACCAAAAGCATAACCCACGAACAATAACCATAAGAATACCATCACAAAATCCACTATGATAAAAAACTTTAAAGTACAATGCATATTAAGGAAAATATAAGATAATAATAACAGAAACTCGTAAAGCTCGACTGTATGCTCCTGTTGCGACTATGTTACGACTTCATCCTGACATCACCTGCACGCATCAATTGTGCATAAGCTTATAGAAAGCTTAGAGGGTGTTGTAAGTGTGTGCGTAATATAAGAGTGCTTAGAATGTAATATCAGAGTAATGCGGAATCATGTTGATGAGTACATGATTGCAATCAGCCGTACCAAGGCTAGGTGATGTAAGATATGAATGTTATCGGCCATATCATGACCATGCGATGTGAGATGTAACTCAGGTATGTCAATCCTCATCCAAATCCACATATCAATGCAGCTCGTCATTAGAGCATCAAGTATCAAAACAATTCTCATTCTGGATAATCACTGAGGTTTAGTACACTCCAAATGACACTGCCCCTTTCCCAAGAACGCAGTCCAAGTGAGTATAAGAAACCTCACTATCTGCTTGGTGAATAGTCTATCAATACCTAACCAGCACGTCGATAGAAGACTCATTCACGAGCTGGTCAAACTCAGCCTAGCAATGCCCCCTAACCTCAGGTGAGTAAGGCTATACCCCTTTCCAACCGACCACGACACAGTGGGAGACGTGGCCTCTTGGTATTCTATCCTCGTGCGCTCATATATCCACTCAGTCTCGACTTGCAGTCATCCTCTCGTACCATCAGGTTTAGGAATTTTCACCTAGGGATATCTATGACACCCTGATGCTTAGTAAAAATATTTTTGGTGTCTAATCTTGTCATCCATGATGTGCTTGTGGAAGTTATAGCCTTGATGTTGCTAGGGAGTATAGAAATCATGTCATACAAATGCAAAGTGCATGAATCACACTACCAGTCATGCAACAATCTTACGTGTACCATGTGCTCATGAAGGGCAACTCCACTTATCAGGGAGTCCATAAATAATCTGTCCGAAGGCATATGCTATGATCAGCCACTCCTCATCTCAAGCATACATATGATGTGTATGAGCATGAATCATGGAACTATACTAAATATGTTATGTGGTGATGGGTTCTGTCCATAATGAAGAAGGGCTTAGACAGCCTACACACTACAAGTACGGCCCTATCAATGGGCCCTAGGGAGAGTTACAATGCGGATATTTAACCATTATTGCTCTTACAATGAGGACATCAAACCATCATTGCTCCCAAGGCATGGTCACCAAAACATCATTACATACATCGTGGTGGAATCTCACATCACAATGGGACTCATACACATCACAATCGGCTCATACAAAGACCTCACATACGTCTCATTGAGCCTCATATACCTCAAGTGGGCCGCATCATGTGAGCTACTCCAATGGGTCAATTTGTATCAAATGGGCTACATCAAATGGACCGAATCAAATGGGCCAATTCAAATGGGCCGATCAAATGGGCCGAATCAAATGGGTCGATCAATTGGGCTGAATGAAAAGGGCCGAATCAAATGGGTCGATCAAATGGGCTGAGTCAAATAGGCCGAGTCAAATGGGCCGAGTCAAATGACCGAGTCGAATAAGCCAAGTTGAATAAGCCGAGTCGAATGGCTGAGTGGAATAGGCTGAGTCCAATACACCATTTAACTACTACTAGAGATCATTTTAGAGCATTATTTCAAAAAAATGAATCATATCCAAGGATCATCTGGACCATACCACAAATCACAGCTGTGATAATGATTTCCACAGCTATATTTCCAATGGGCCCACCATAGTATTCATTTTCCATCCAGTCCCTTTATAAGGTCATAAAGACCTACACCAAGGGGACAAACTAATATCAGATTGGTCCAAAACTGCTGCAACCTAAAGGGTTTCAATGATAGGCACTCAAAACCCACTGCTCTCTGTAGTGTGGTCCATGTGATACTAGATTTGTCTTATTTTTATTCCCAAGCCTTGAGATAAATTCACCAGTTAGATGGATGGTTAGGATGCAACATACGCATTAGATTGTGGGGCCCACCGCCCAACCATCTGGACGGTGCGGTTAAGACCCAAATATCACAGTGGCACCACACAAACGGATGGACTGTAGGGATACAACAGGTGTATCATGGTGGGTCCGTGCTTGGCATGCCTGACAGGTGGACGGTTGGGATACAACACGTGTATGAAGGTGGCTACACAAAGCTCCTGCCCGTCCCAGCAAGATGGGTGGACAGTTTGGATATCAGGCTAGCTGCACCGTCCAGCAAGTGGACGGTGCAAATAATACTATACATGGTGTGGTCCATGTGTGGCCCACCTCTAGTATAATATATATTATATTATATTATAATATATTGTATATATACAATGGCAGGAGGCTGCCCAAACCACCGTCCTGACCCATCTGGACGGTGACGGTCTATATGGGTTAATGGTGAGTCCCACGTGGGAGTGGTCCACCATAGAACATTATTTATAATATATTATATTATATAAAGAAAAAAATCTCCCAGCGTCTATAGAGTCTGGAGCTGGCTGGGTCTTTACGTTAGCAGGGTGGGTCTACGTAGTGTGGCCCACCAAAGATTCTTCTCTCTTTATTTTTTATTTTTTATTTTTATTTTTATGATATTAGTGTTTTGCCTACATGCAACGCATGCATGGTGGGGTCCGCACCAGTAGGCCACTCCACTGATCAAGCTTATATTTGTATTCTTCCTTCAATCAAACTGTCCAAATGGACTATCAAGTGGGCCCACTCGGTGGATGACATAGTTGAAATACTTTAATGAAGGGCACACACACACACCATCATCCGTAAGAGAGAGAAAGCGAGAAGGGGAGAGACCCCACCACTTTTGGCCCTCCCTTTTACAAGGCATACATCAAGTGGGTCCCATAATAAGTGGGCCCTCAAAAATAAAAAATGATGGTAGATCACCCACCTATCGGCCTTCTTCCTTAGCTCCTTGGACTCATATGCTCCTTGCCTTCAATTTTAATGGAGGTTGATGAAAGATGAATGGTTGAGATGGGAGATGAGAGGGTGAGAAAGTTGGGCACACTTGTTGTTTTGGGAAAGCTTGGGAAGACTTGGAAGTGGGTGTAACACCCCATACTTTCCAGTACTCGGGTATTACTGAATAACCAAACTTAGTATAAATACAAGTCTAACCTAAGTGAACATTCACGTTCATCCTAGTTTAAATCTGACTGTTGGAAACCGTCCGCACCTGTATATCAGAGTTTCTATCCGTTAATCTTCAAGATGAACCATCCAGTGGTCATATAATATTTAATAAGTATATTTATTTTATTTATTATATTTTACACAAACATAGATCAGGGAAATTTTATATGTATCTTGATAAATTACTTATCATATAGAATTGTATAAAAATGTAATGATATGTATATATTTAATGTAAATAAAATATTATGAAAGTAATATTACATTACAATAGTTTTACAATGTATAATGGAATTATAAATATAAATATAGTATTAAATATCTTTATAAATACGTATACAAAAGTTATCAGATATTTTCAGGATAATTGAGTGCAAACATGATTTTAAATTGATTCTCAATTCATTTATATGTATGTTTACTAATAATAGAATGTTATAAATTAACGTGATCAATAGCAGGTATACAATAGTGCATTAACATTAAAAATTTTATTTATATGTATGAGATTTTAATCATTAAATTACCAAAACCCTCACACATTAGAATTTCATTAAAAACGATGCTTAACCATCCTGATCAAGGCATTTAACCACTAGGTTACCTAGGATTCTCATTTAAACTTGATCAGAGACCCTTAGGAAACCCGT
The DNA here is from genome assembly GCA_037074715.1 of Magnolia kwangsiensis. Classification (NCBI taxonomy): domain Eukaryota; kingdom Viridiplantae; phylum Streptophyta; class Magnoliopsida; order Magnoliales; family Magnoliaceae; genus Magnolia; species Magnolia kwangsiensis. The sequence goes on from CM073574.1 coordinate 104,712,136, forward strand.
TGGACAAGCATGATGGCGATCCGACCGTCAGGTTGATGGGGATTAGTAATCAGAACACCAAATTCCTCTGTTGGGCCCCACCTAGGCCTTAGCTCCACCTGATCTTTGGTCAAAGTCCATATTGGGGCCTTCCAAGATGAATGGACGGTGTGGATTAGTCACAAACATCATGGTGTACACCACACCAAGTGCGAGTGCACCCGTACCCACCGTGCACCAGGCGTGTCTACTCGGCCAGCTGGTGTTGGCTCGAAATCTCTCTAAAAAGAGATATTTTCTCTCCCTTCTACTGCTCTTGTCAGCGGATGGTCGGGCACCCATTTCCCTTGATCAGTGGCCCACCTGCATGGCCCATCTTGATAATTTAAGCCATCCATCGCATACGTCCTTCAGCCCTGACCAAAACCCAACTGTAAAAACTAATTTTCATGCACATGCAGACACACGATCCTAGTTGCAATCTGGTCCTGCAAACACACCATTTCCAATAGAGGAAACTGCTCTCCCAGCCAGCTCAGTGATCTGCGTGAGCTGATCCTACGCCATCTCAACCCTCCATCCTAGAGAGATCTCGGCCGTCCCATTCACTTAGGGCTTTTCAAATGAAACCACGACCGGTTTTCATTCCTTCCCACGATTTTGAGAAAACCGAATGGCAGTATTCAATCCGGGCTATCCAGTCCTCATCCAGCGACCCTGAGAGAGCTTAGGGATCGATTTAAGTCGAGAATATGGAGTTGAATGGGTCTCTCCCATGCCCTTGTCGCAGCTCATCAACCAGCCATTTCCCTTCTCCATTAGAACCCACCACCCAAATTGTAAGACCCGTAACATACTCTGTACCGTTCCGTTGGCTTTCGTGGTCCTTTCGATCGAATTCTGGCAATCCTCGACTCGTATCCGACGTTTGCACGTGATCCTAAGTCGAGTTCCGCATACCGAAGTCGGCTCGAACCGAAACTTATACCTTAGCGACCGTACCGTCGCCACGGTTCTAACGCCGCGACTCGCACATCGAACCAATACCCAGGTTAGAAGTTATGGGTCTGCATTCATTCTAAAGAAACGCGGCGCGTTGCAAACTTCGAGGAAATCTCTATGACCTATCTCATTAATTAATCAATCAATGTCAAGTCAAGTCACTCCATACCTTAAGTACAATAACACATACCCTACCCTTACCTCTCTCTTACACAAGCTACCCAAAGTCAACTCTTACATCACTTCATCCATCACTAAACCCATCACCCATCAGTCCTCTCTCTCTCATTCCATCTCTCCACTTCCAAGCAACCTAAAAGTTCACACGTCCAAGTTCTCTCTCCCAAAGCCAAGTGTAGCCTACTTTTCCTACCCTCTCATCTCTCATCTACACCATCAAAACCCTATCAACCTCCATCAAAGTTGAAGGCAAGGAGCTTAGGAGCCTAAGGGTGTAAGGAGAAGGCCTAGAGGTGGGTGATCCACCGTTAAATTCTTATTTTTAGGGCCCACTTGTTGGTGGGACCCATTTTGATGTATGCGTTGTATTATGTGGGGCCCATAGTGGCGGGGCCCCTCCATCACCGTCTCTCTCTCTCTCTCTCTCTCTCTCTCTCTCTCTCTCTCTCTCCTTCTCTCTCTCTATCTCTCTCTTTCCCTTTCCTTGTTGACGGTCCACCTAATATGTGTGTGTGGCCCACTATGAAGCATGCTTTCTATCCACGCCATCCACCGATTAGCCCACATGGTCGTCCATTTGGATGGGCCTGATCAAAGGAAAAGATAAACATCAGATTGATCAAGTGGGCCACGTCCATGTGGGACCCACCATGATGTAGTATTTATCCATGTCGTCCAGCGTCCCTGGATGCTGGACTATGAATGGCTAACATGGAGTGCATGTACTGACATGGGAATGTACTAACAGCTAACAAAAAAAAAAGAATTTAAGTTTGGGGTGGGCTGCTCATGCAGGCCCCACCTTGATGTATGTACATAATCCACACCGTCTATCCTTTTCTTCATGCCATTTTAGGCATTGAGCTAAAAGATGAGGCTGATCTGACAATCAAGCGGGTCATACCATAGGAAATAGTAGTGTTTATCGTTAAAGAAACCATCTTGATTTTTTAATTCGCCAAATATGCTGCATATTGGTCTTGTTTAGCTTGTCTTGAGCCATAAAAGCCAATGGGCGGGGCGGATTTCCTTAATGCGGGCCCCACCTATGAAAAACTATGGAAACACACAATTTAAAAAAAAAGAAGCAAAAGAGATACAGCAATTGACGCTGCTGCTGTCAGAGGCACAGGCAGCGCTAGCTACTTGCGAACGGTAGCCAGGGACCGTGCGTCCCAGCTGTGGGCCCCACCGTGATGAGTGTTGATCATCAACACCTTGCATTTGGTGGGCCTCCCTCAGGGAAGCAAGCTACCCCAAAAATTAGCCATATTTGGTACTCAGGTGGCCCACATCATAGGGAACAATTTGATTGAACGTGCGCCATTGAAATCCTTTTGGTCAGGAGTTTTGGACCCTATGAAATTTGTTTTTCTTCTTCATACAGGTCCACGTGACCTTATAAACAGTTTGGATTGCATATAAACATCATCGTGGGCCCAAGTCCACATGATCTTATAAACAGTTTGGATTGCATATAAACATCACCGTGGGCCCAGGTCCACGTGATCTTATAAACAGTTTGGATTGCATATAAACATCACCATGGGCCCTGGTCCACGTGACCTTATAAACAGTTTGGATTACATATAAACATTTCGGTGGGCCCAGGCCCACCCCAGGTCCACGTGACCTTATCAACAAGTTGGGTGAAAAATAAATATTACGGTGGGCCCTGGTCATGGGTGACCTTATCAATGGGTTGGATGGAAAATAAACATTATGGTGGGCCCCACCCCAGGTCCACGTGACCTTATCAACAAGTTGGGTGGAAAATAAATATTACGGTGGGCCCTGGTCATGGGTGACCGTTGGATGGAAAATAAACATTATGGTGGGCCCCACATGGGACCCACTAATGTATGTATCGTACTCCACACCCTCCATTAGTGTGGGCCCCACCATGATGCATGTGTTGCATCCAAACCGTTCAACCATTTTGGAAGCCCATTTTATGACAGGGGCTAAAGACTGAGTCAGATCCATTGTTCATGTGGACCCCACCCTTGATGCATGTGGCATCCAAACCATCCAACCATTTGGCAAGCTTGTCTTAACAGGCTTGAGATTAAAAATAAGACAGATCTATAGTTCAAGTGGACCCCAACTTAGTATATGTATGAGGTCCATCTTGATTTATTTGTGGCTGTCCATTGAGGCCCGCCTTAGTATGTATATAAGGCCCAAGTGACTAGGCCCATCTTGACGTATTTGTGAACCGTTGTTGTGGCCCACCTTAATTTACATGTGGCCCATACGATCAGGCCCATCTTGATATAATTATGGCCCATTGTTGAGACCCACCTTGGTCTATATAAAGCCCGTTGTTGAGGCCTGCCTTAATAGATATAAGGCCCATGTTATGAGGCCCATTGTGACGTATGCAAGGCCCAACTTAATGTATTTGTGGCCTACCTACTAAGGCCCACTTTGATATATATGAGACCCATGGTATGAGGGCCATTTGATGTATTGGAGGCCCATGGGTCGAGGCCCAATGAGATGTACATAAGGCCCGGTGTAGTATGATTCCACCATAGTATATGTGTTGACCTTTATAGTGGGTTATGCCTTGGGAACAATGATGGTTAGATGCCCACATTGAAAGGATGATGTCGGTTAAATGTTCGCATTATCACTCTCCCTGAGGCCCATTGGTAGGCCCATACTTATAGTATATAGGCCGTCTAGGCCTATCTTCCTTATGAACAGAGCTCATTACCATATAACATGTTTAGTATAGTCCTTGATTCATGATCATACGCATCATATGTATGCCTGATATGAGGAGTGACTGATCATAGTATATGCCTTCGGACGGATTGTTTATGGGCTCCTTGATAGACGAAGTTACCCTATATGAGCGCGTGGTACGCGTAGGAATGTTGCATGTCGGATAAGGGTGGTTCATGCACTTGTATTTGTGTGATTGTGATTATTGTATGCCCTAGCGACATCAGGACCCTAGCCTCCACAGACACATCGTGGGTGGCTGGATCGGATACCGAAAATATTGTTATAAGCATCGGGGTGCCATAGATGTCCCTGGGTAAAAATTCCTAAACTAGATGGTACCATAGGATGACTCTAATATCGAGACCGAGTGGATATATGACCGAGAGCTGAATACCAGGGGGCCATATCTCTTACTGTGTCGTGATCGGTTGAAAAGGGGTGTGGCCTTACTCACCCGAGGGTAGGGGCAATACTAGGCTGAGTCTGACCAGCTCATGAATGGGTCTGCTATCGACATGCCGGATAGGTATTGGTAGACTATTGGCTAGGAGAATAGTAAGGTTTCTTACGTTCACTTGGACTATGTGGCTGGGAGAGCAGCAGTGCCATTCGAAATGTACTAAATGTCGATGATTATCCAGAATGAGAACTGTACTGATATATGATGTGGATTGGCATGCTTGAGTTGCATCTCGCATCGCATGTCCGTGTTATGGTCGATACCATTCATATCTTATACCGCATAGCCTTAGTATGGCTAATTGCATTCATGTACTCATCAGCATGTTTCCGCATTGCTATGACCTTGCATTCCGAGCACGCTTTTATTGTGCACACACTTACACCACCCTCTAAGCTTTCTATAAGCTTATGCACGATTGATGTGTGCAGGAGACACCAGGACGTAATCGTAGTCTTGTCGTAGTTAGAGCATACAGTCCGCAGTTTGGAGCACACAGTCGAACTTTTGAAGTTTCTGTTATTTTCATTATCTTGTATTTCCCTTCTGACACATTGTACTCAAAGTTTTTTATTATAGTGGATTTTGTGATGGTGTTCTTATGGTTATTGTTCGTGGGTTATGCTTATGGTTATGTTCATTACGATTCAAATTGATGATTAGAAATCCTCCTTATAGCATCCCAAGATTGGAACATGGTAAATGGGTGCCGGGAGCTGAGAATGGGGTTCTACGGAGGCTATCGGCACTGGATTTGACGATCAGAAATTTTGTGAGCCCGGTTTTCGAGTTTGGGATGTGACACAAATGATCCTAGAGCTTTGAAAAATCCTATTCGTAAGCTTCCTACAGTCCATATGAACCATCCCATGCTGTCGGATTGGAGGAGGGAGCCTCCGTTCGAGATCCGCCATTAATGGCAGCCATCTACTCCGTTGTTCCAACTGAGTCAGACTCAGTTTGGGATGTCATTTTCAGGATCTCACCATTTGGTGATGGGGCTGGGAGAGGAGAGTGGAGAAAAGAAAGGAGGAAAAGAGGAAGAAATGAAGAGGAAAAAATAAGGAGAGTGGTGCAGCTGTTGCACCGCACCAACACAACCACTCGAACCGGCCAAGTCTCGGACTGAGTCTGAGTCTATCCAGTCCACAGCACTGGTCATGGATGACCCTGTATTGCTCCAAAGTTCTGGAGAGGGAGAAGAAAGTGGTTGGAGAGGAGAACGGATCGATGTCTCCTTCCTTTCCTACTTATGGCAGCCATTGTTGCAAGTCTAGCAGATTGCTAGCCGGGTGGGATACTACACTGAGAAAGAAGAAATAGGAAGATAAATGGAGAGAAAAAATAGAGAGAGAGATAGGAAGAAGGAGCTAGGTTGAGATGGAGCGTGAGGAGGTGCATGTTGCACCTACTTGACCTAGCCAAGTTCGACCTAAGATGGGTCCGAGTAGGCCTGGGACCCTGCTGGTGTACTGGTCCTAGTTAGGCCTGCTCCAGGCCATGTTGGAGTTCTAGCAAAAGAAGGAAGAAAGAAAGTCGAGGTAGAGAGAGAGTTGGGTTGAGTTGTGCCGAGTTGCACCAACTCGCTGCACAATCCTGACTCGGTAGCCTAACTCGCTGCCTCTTCATGCAGCCACCGCGTCGACTCATCTCAACTGAGGCTGGGTCAGGCCGAGTTTGTCAATCATTGCTGGGTGGTTCCAGCGGTAGGAAGGAAGAACGAGAGATGGAGAGATAGAGAGTAGATGGGCAGTGGTGTTGAAACGAGTCAACTCGACTCGAACCGAGTCGACTAAGGTGAGCCCGCATTTTCTTTCCAGATTGAAACCATTTCAATTATTATTGTGATTATTAGCATCATTTTTAAGATTAATAAATTTAGATAGAATTAACCCGTAAATCATCCATACTAATATTGGTTAATACATATAAAATTATCGTTATTAAATTATTAGTATTTTATTTTGTCATTCTTAAAAGATTAATATTGACATTAGAACATACTACATATTTTCACCTTAACAATTGCTAGTGTTACGTTAGCTAATACTGGTACATTGTTTATAGTAATAATTGTTTTGAAAATTATTAGCACTATTATTCATCATGGGTTGATGCTGGGTAACCTAATATAATAATAGCCATCAGGATGTTGTTGTGCTAATATTAGTTATTGTAAATAAAATTGTCATTAATGATATTAGTGTAATATCCATCACTCAAAAATATCCATCTACACACCCTAGGTAGTGTGTAGATCTTGGATCTAATTGTATAAGTTCCTGATTTATGATAAGGATTGATTCTAAGGAAACACGCATTCTCTAGCAACATTGGTAGGCAGTTTAAAGTATAAGGTGATGATTCTTCCCCTTGAGCTTTTCATCTTCTCATTAGCGTAAGCTATAGTTTTTATTAAAAATTATAGTTGATATCTCTCTCTTATAATCATATGTGTTAGCTGGTGGAAATTGAATTGCTATATTGCCTGCTTAATGTTCATCCTGTATATTGGTTCATGCTTATGGATTATTTGTATATTACTTATGGACTTTAAACTGGTACATTAGTGGGAAACTCCCACCTATAAATGTACACCCATACTTGGGATGTAACCCGACTGGTTGTGATTAAAATGGACCTTCGACTTAATGATTATTGAGTGGTGGTCTAAATGGATCATTGATGTGGGCCTACCATCTAGGGTTCTTATGTCCAATGGTTTTCAAGGATGGTCTTTTTCGCATGGTTTTGAGACTCACCCTATGAGGCTTATTTTGATAATTGCCCTATGTGGCTTGTTTGATATCGCCCTATGTGGCTTTGTTCTGGTATTTTTCCTATATGGGTTCGATGTTTTATACCGTGCAACCATGCGATGGTAAGCCTCACATACTGTAATATGATTGGTCACTAGTCGACGAGTTTCCATTAAACATCCTAAGATGGTAGCCTCATGGGCCGGGGATGGTGGTAATGGGACACTATGCCCGAGCTGTCGGCCTATACTGGGCTATGTGCTCCCCGTAGTGACCTTTGAGCTCATCTAAATTGGTTGGTTGTAAATGGACTAATAATGACTTGGCGAATCATGTATACATGGCATATTCGATGGCTTGGATCATTATGCCCTGCGATTACGCCGAGTGTTGCGCTAGTGACCAATCATTCGATTTATGATGATGACTTGGATGTTCATGCCCATGCAATTATGCCAAGTGTTGCGCTAATCACCAGTCACATCCTTGGGTGACAACCCCATTGCCTGTTTGGATGTTTTTCCCGAGGCACAGCCCGTCTGGATATTTTTTTCGGGGCACAGACCCTTTGGATGTTTTTTTCAGGTCCATGATTGCATTCATGCATCCATATATCTAATAAGACTACATTTACTCTATTTTGATTATCTGCATGTTTTATACTATTTCTTAACTAATGCGGCGGTGTGTAATCTTGAGGGGATTTCACGCTGAGTTGTCCACTTATCCATCAAATATAAAATCGTACAGGCAATACAGGTAGCTTAATAATATGCTTGTTCGGACTTGATGAAGAGTAGGGTACGATCGTCAAGGATGCATGACTGTATTTGCTTAGAGGAGTTGTGTGATCTCGTGGCTTATGTTTATATGCTTTCTGTCATTCTTCATGTATTAAATCATGTAAATCTTGTACTTGTTTAAATTCAGAGACATTGGTTTGTATAAGTCATTATGGGCTGCTTGTATATTTGAATGATAATGAAATTTTCCCTTATGCTGATTTATCCACTCTACTCTCATTTTCTTACTCTAATGAAGGAAAAAAATGTACACTCGAATTTGACCATCCTTTAAGGTTAACACTCGGGCTTTTGGGACACGAGTCATATATTCAGGTCCTAAAAAGTGAGGTTTTTACAGTGGGATATTTTTTGTTGCTTAGGAGGTTTGAGAAATGAGAGAGAGAGAGAGAGAAGTGATGGGATTATATGGGATGGGTGTGATGGGTGATGGGTGATGGGTGAAGTGATAGAGTGGTAAGAAAGGGATGGGTGGAGAGAGAGAGAGAGAGAGAGAGAGAGAGAGAGAGAGTTGACTTTGGGAATAGGAAGGGATGGGTTGCTTGTACTTGTGGTATGGTATGTACTTGACTTGATTGATTGATTGATGGGATAGGTCGTATAGATTCTCTCAGAATTCACACGCGAGGCATTTTCCTCGAAATGAATGCGGCCATATCTTCAAGCCTGGGTATCAGATTGGTGCGCGAGTCGAGGCATTGAAACTGCTGTGATGGCACAGTCACTAGAGTACAAGTTTCGAGTTGAGTCGACTCTGATATGCAGGACATGGCTTAGGATCACATGCAAACATCGAATACAGGTCGAGGGTTGCCAGAATTCGACCGGGAGGACCGCAAAAGCCTACAGAACAGTACAGACTATGATACGGTCCTTACACTAGGTATCTTATAAAGAAGAAACTTATGGTTTTGGAATCGATCTTTCTTTCATGTAGGTTATAAAAATTTACCTAAGCAAGACATCCCCAAGCATGATGTAATATGCGACAATGCCACGATCTTGTAGGTATTTAGTGAAGGTTCTTAGGTTATGACCTAATTTTTAATATTTATTATAATATTCACCTCCACGGTTAGACTTGACTACTTTAATCTTTCTATTGAGTTGATTTTCAACATCAAATTTATAGATTTTTAAGGCATCCAAGGCATTCAACTTTTCATTTATAAGATAATGGTACCAAAAATGAGATTAGCCATCCATAAAAGTAATGAAATATTTGTACCCACTCCAAGATGTTGTAGGGAATGCCCCATAAATGTCTGTATGTATCACCTCTTAGAGCTTGCACTCCTTGTTACACATTTCTTTCTGGTTCTGGTCTGTTTACCTTTAATACAATGAGCACATATTTTATAGTTGGAGAAGTCGAGAGAATAAAGAATCCTTTCCCACACTAGCTTATCCAATCTCTCATGAGAGATATGGCCTAATCATCTGTGTCACAACATTTAGGAATTTTCATAATCTCATTTTTGCTTGGATCCTACTTTATTTCCATGTAAGGTATTTACATTATAAATGAGTGGCCATTCAAGTCTAATTAGTATAGGTTGTTCACCATAGAGCCAATGTCGATAATAATTGAATCAAAGTAATAATCAACTTTTTATTCTCAAATTTAAACGAATAACCTAATTTGTCTAAACGAGAAATAGAAATTAAATTACGCCTTATAGAAGGAACACAAAATATATCTATTAGATCTAATAAGTGACTACACTTTAACCTAAGCTGCAGACTCCCATTGCCTCCATGTCTAGTTTAACGTCATTGCCTATATATACTGTGCATTTCGCATTAGTTGGTGGCATGCTTTGCAATAAGTCCTACACAGAAGTACAAATATTAATATTTATTACTGAATCTATCTACCAAGAATCTACCGATACATCAGATAGATTAGATTTAAAATAGGCCAGGATAGAATTATTAGCATTCCTTTCAAGCCACTGCTTGTACTTTATGAAGTCTTTCTTCTGATGACCTGACTTCTTATAAAAGAAGAAATTATTCTTTTTAGCCTGCTTATGACTTGATCCATTCTCAGGTTGATTGCCAGCCGGAGGACTTAGAGGATGCAATGATCCTTTATCAAAATCATATTTTATTTTCCCCTTCCCATTATGTCCACATCCATATCTTGAGGTTATAAGATTAACATTATGTGCCTTACCTAGTGCCTTGAGCCTTTCCTCCTCTTGGATGCACTGAGAAATCAATTCTTCCAATGTTCATCATTTAGAGTATTATAGTACACTAAGAGCATACTATATGAATGTATGTTATTCATAACCAAGTGAACCAATTGGTCATATTTTAATTTTTAAGCTTGAAGAGCATATCTTAGATACCACTTCAATCTGCTTTATAATATATTCACGAATGTTTCCTTTTCCATCATATGATGAATGGGTTAATTTATTTATTAAGAAACCCACTTCAGCCTTATTTAATTTCTTGAATCAATTTTCCATTTTGGTCAAGAAAACTTTGGCCTTATCCACATTAGGCACAACCCCCCTCATTATCTCAGAAATTGAGTGCTTCATAATTTTAAGACACATATTGTTGGATATAGTCCATGCCTTGTTACAATTAATCTCTGACTCAGTAGTGTTCTCAAATGGTTTTAGAGGTTTTGGCTTTTTCAATGTAATGTCCAACTACAAGCACCCCAAGATGATCTCAATGGACTATTTTCATTGAAAATAATTAGAACTAGTTAAAGCAGGAATATGATGTTCTTGAGTTGGAATTGTGACTGGTTAAAAAAAGAAGAAGATATACTCACATTAACAAATTGTTTATATAAAACAATTCATGAATGAAATTGAACATCTATCAAAATTTATCAATTTAATTGATTGGGACCTTCAATTGAATTATCTAAGATGAAGATGGGCCCAATGTAATGTCTTGTATTTTCGCTATTTTGGATTTTCAGAAATCCTCAAAAATTACTTATAACGGCCCGAAAATCGGCACTCGAGTGTATAGACATTGATCCCGAGTTCCCGAATGTTAATTAAATGCAAATGCACATGTGACTTAGTTTAGATTCACATTCAATTCAAACATGAGCAATCAAAGTAGCGCAATTTGAATTAGCAGATCCAAAGCGAGGTAAAGATAACAATAGTCAATAAATATAGGAATAAGAGCAAAAATACAATAATAATAGTGGAGATTGCCTAAAATTAGGATTTTACAAGCCACAATATATATACCTAAGACAATTAAAGTGTGAAGTTTTCCATTTTCGCCCTACTCTCCAAAACATAATGACGATGGCACAAGCAAATCTATGCCTACCCATCTGACGACTTGATAGTACCTGCATCAATAATATTACCTGGTTGGTGTTTTAAAACACTGTCCTAGGTGGGAGTAAGTAGCAAATTCAGTGGTTCCTTTAGTTCTAAGTTACGCATGTTATCGACTCAATCAACATAGTTAATGATAAGAAAGACATCAAGCATTTCCTAAAAACTCTTGTTAAATGTATGAATGAGATTTTAAAATGATGTATGTACCTCACAATCCAGCACTCCCTCACAAGCGACTTCAACGCCTATTTCGCAAATGCTAACACTACCTCATTACGCGACTCCAATGCCAAATCACCATATCCTATTTAATATAATGTGAATGATGCGTATATTAGTCAAGTAATTAATAAGTTTCATTCATCTAATATATTGACGAAGCTAGGATACCGACATCATATCACTAGTCCTTATTAAGATCACGTGGCTTGTTAGGGCATGTAGCGGCTCCTCACCAGTGTCCCTTAATCCAAATCTAGGTTTCACTTATTTATCTCACAAATCAATGATTCTAAAGGTACGACATGATACCTAAATGTATAAGGATCAACTCGGTATGAGTCATCACTGAAACACTGATTATGATCACTCAGTTCTAAGGTTCGGGCTTATCATGTGAAACTAGATCACAACAAGCAAAAGGGCTCATCACCCAATTCCATTCATGACCGAGTCATTCAAATGGTACTCTAGCACGGAACTATCGGCTGGGTAATTTGACGAGGGCCTTTCGAACAATAATCTCTCACATTCATCAATGTTCATTATCACTATGAAGAGGCTCGTCACCCCAACATAAGCCAACAGATCGGACACGATGTCCCATACCGCCATGCTGAGCTCATGAGTCTTAATGGGATTGTATTACACTAACGGTTATGAATAGACTCATCCATTAGGAACGGGGTATCCTAGATTCAATTTTGTCATGTCATACATTATGAATATACACGATTAGTCGCCTGGTTGACAATTTGATTGACCTATGAGAACTCCAATGTAACTAGCATTGGTTACAAGCATCCTGTGTAATCCATCTACTGTCAGTCATCTGTGTTCAGCTCAGGTCGATCTAAAAAGATTATGGTGATTGGCCTAACTCGAGCCACCCTTTAGTTTGGATGATTTACTGACTGACTTAACATTATGAGCAACCTAAATGTCACTACAAACTTAGCAATACGTCATGCCGGCACATAGATTCAATAACACAACCACATAGGCATTTTATCAAATATGCGAGCCTCTATGGAATAACAAAATCACTTGAGCATTTAATCAAACATGTAAGCATCAAAAAATCAACAAATCCAATCAAGCATTCAACCAAACATGTGAACATCATTAGAATAATGAATTTAATCACCTGGGCATTTTATCAAACATGTCAACATCCAAAAACTACCAATGACATATTGCAACCAAACTTGAAATATGGACATGCCAAATATTTACAAACCATTCACCACAAGACATTATTAACTGAGACCCTCAAGGGTGAAATTACCTAGGCATAATAGTCTTCACCTTGTGATGATTCGCCCGACTCATGGTGCTTGTAGGGTTATGGTATTAGGAAAAGATCATTAAAAGACCTAAATAAGTATACAAGCTTGTGAGATTAAGTATAAGAAAATATTGAATCCTAAATTACAACTGAGATTCAATACTTACATCCAATCATTGCGGGTAAAGCTTTAATGATGGCTCCGGTTACAGCAAGATGACTAGAGAGGGAATGAAAGGGTGGAGGTGCACCAACATTCACACCCCAAGCTCTCTCCATCTTCTCATTTGTTCTCTTTCTCTTCTTTCTTTCTCCCTTTTTCTCTCACTCTAGGCATGAAATTTATATGGGAGGAGGGGATGACCAAATAAGGGCCTTATATAGTGCCAGAATTGGTGGAAATAGCCCTAAGGGATGGTTTTTTTACTATACTAGCCCTATGAGAGTGTGTTTTTACCCTTTAGGGGCGACTACAGGGCGTAGGAGTCGACACCCATCGTTGGATAATTGGCCCTAATGATGATCTATGCATAGACACAATCGGACTGCCATTTAGACGCATCGATCGACTGGTATGATCAGAAGTCTGTTTGACAGTCACTATGGTCGATCGAGGCCATGGCTATACGAATATGTGCAAGATATTAACTTAGATTGTTGTCCTAAATTTGATCGTGATCTAATGGTCTGAAAGCCACAACTTAGGCAAAGACTGAACGCAGACTTAAGATCTTAATTAATTTTAGGAATATTCGTATAACTCATGCACCGACCTTACAAGTCCAATTTAAGCAATTTAAGACACGATTTTGACTCGATGTCTTGCGATGGACATCAAGCCCACTAAGACGAACTGTAACACCCGTGAAAAATCCATACTTGGGCTCAAGTACCAACTCGACCCGAAATCGTGTAGAATTAATTTCTATGGAAATTAAGCATAAGTTAGCTAGTGCAACGCTGGAGTGGCTGGAAAATAGTCCCTGATCACTTTAAATATGTTCTACAAGACCCAAATCGGGTAGAACAAACGACTCTATAACACTCTATAACCTCGGATCAAACTCTAAGCAGGTTTGGTCTCTGGACCGTTTTAAATTTTTGTATTGGATCTAGACCGCATGTCGAAAGTCCGATACCTCCCATCTTAGACCGTTAGAACCGCCTAGTTGGACTTGATACTCATTTTGAAAATCAAGTCAAACCGATAATCACAGGCTATTTCATTGAGCCCGGACCGAAGAGAGTGCGAATAGGGACAGAATTAGAATTTCAAATTCAAATCTGGCACACGACTTGACGCGTCAGTATTAAGCATTCTGACCGTCAGAATTCATCCAGATACACCCTCGGATCTGGAGAAATTTCTATTTTATATCATGAGACTTTTAGCCCTGATCTACGTGCGGTGACCGCTGAACTGAAACTGGTCCGCCACGTGCGATCTGCGAACCCTGCTAGACTGAAAACTTAATACGTGCTATATCTGGTATGCAAGAGCTTAAGTCCTTTCGCATTCGACCAGGGGACCACCAGAAAGCATCTTTTGGACCGAAACAGCCCCGAATTGGATATGCACTAAGTAAACTTTGTTTCGGAGCCTGTTTTCGGCATTTTTAAGCTTATAAAAGGGGTTGAAACCTTCATTCCTCTCTCTCATCCAAAAATTGTAAAACCCTAGCCTTGTGAGCGAGAAAAGGAGAGAGTTTGAGAGAGAGAGTGGAAGGATTTTTCTCGCCTTCGTGTCGCTGATTGCACGTGCTTCAGCAACTCTTCCCAATCACCTGGCCGGTGATTTCTCCACTTTTTCAGGTATGAAACAACCCTAAGAGTTGCTGATTTATGGATTACTTAGATTCATAGCGTGTTAGCTAACGTAACTTGTAAAACAGGTTCTCCTACTGCCGTAGACGAAGCGCATACGCTCCGTTCGAAACGACACGTCTCTAAGAGACTAGGTGAGGATTTTAGACGCTTTGATTAACGGTTTACAATGCTTTCAATGTCGTTTAATAGTAGATTATCGACGGCATTGCCGTTTGACATGTACAACATGCTCTCCGTTTCCTGTTTCGTAAATTAACGAAGAATATGAGATTTAGGGCATTTTAGTCATTTGTAGGAAGTACAGTTTACATTCATATTTTGCTGATGTGATTGACATGGTTTGTTGTCGCATTAGGAAGTTAGAAATACATGTATAATTAGTTTGGCGAAGAGATTCGCCTAATTGCGCACTTCGGGTCGACATACTATATGTAGACTTAAGTGTGTAGTGTATGTGTTTGTATAAATGCTTGTATTAGTATGTATTGAATTAAATGATGTTATGAGATAGTTTGATATTGATTTCTCAATTAATATGCTGACCTAAATGATTTCCTACATGTTGACTATATGCATGATTTCCTTACATGCATGAAATATATGTGCTTGAAGATTTGCCTAAGTTGAATGTTATAACATGTGTTAACATGCTCACATGATTGTATTTCAATTCCAATATTCCTATATGAATTGCTGATGTGATTTTATAATTGTTTGGGACTATACTTAGTCCAGGCAGTCGGTAACTGAGCGAATTCGTGGCTGGCTGGTCTTGGCCACGAACAACGCGTCGATGAACGCGATTCGTGTTTGGAGTTGGCGACAGTGGTTAGGCCACGCGAAGTGTTTTACGCACTTCATGTCGTTTGACTTGAGGTGCGATCGCGCTAGTCGAGCCCGTCAAGTAACCCGACTGGCCGATGTATGTTCACCTTGTATGAGTCATAACTACTTGAACCTAAGGTACTGAACTTACCATTGTAAACCCTGTTAACCATAGTACCTTGATCCACGAAGACTCATGAGCCGGGCATGGTGGTATGGGACACCGTGGTCGAGCTATCGGCCTACGCTGGGGCCACAAACCTCCCCGTAGTGACCAGTGATCACCTAGACTCGTGAACAGATTATGGTAGTATGGGACACTATATTCTAGCTGTCGGCCTACACTGATCAGGCGACGAGTCCTTTGTAGTGACCGCGAGCGTATTTTGAGTCTACGGGAGGCGACGACCCTTCAGTAGCAGTAGAGTACAGTAGGCCTGTATTGATAAGGTGATGGGGGAGCGGTGCAACGAGTGCGAGCAACAGCCCTGGCAGCCCTTGCAGTGACCTACGAAATATACATCGTATGAGATTACTAGGAGTGACGACCCTAGACAGGATCTGTGTTGGGATTGATACAAGGGGAGTACCTTAGTTTCCCAATCCT
The DNA here is from genome assembly GCA_037074715.1 of Magnolia kwangsiensis. Classification (NCBI taxonomy): domain Eukaryota; kingdom Viridiplantae; phylum Streptophyta; class Magnoliopsida; order Magnoliales; family Magnoliaceae; genus Magnolia; species Magnolia kwangsiensis. The sequence goes on from CM073574.1 coordinate 104,728,153, forward strand.
GCTGTTTGAATGGACTAATAACAACTTGAAAATCATATCACCATGCCATTGCATGTGCCTGGAAGATGTGGAGCACTTGAGGGTTGATTGCATGCCGCGGTCGTAAGATGTTGCCGTATGAGGGAGATCGTCGGTGAGGGCATATATCACTTCATGTCATCTTGCATTAACAACAGTGTTAGGATTGTCTGATTTACTACTTTACTATTATCGCATGATTGAATTGTGAACATGCTAATCTTTGCTCTATGATTCCACTGAGTTGATCACTCACTCCCACGTTACGGGATGGTATTTGTAACACCCACCAGACCCTGTTGTAGATGCTGGTGAGGCTGAGATCCAGGAGGCAGAACCAGACTTCGACGAGGACCAGGACGAGTTCTCGTACATGCAGTATCATGATGGCTTTGCGTAGGCGACCTGGATTGATGGGACTTCAGTGGGACTATTTTGAATATTTCATTTTATTCATGTATATATATATAAGACTCAGAGATGTATTCATACTTTAGAGACAGATGAGATTTACTTTGTTTTTTTCCATACAGTGATATATATATTGTTTAGTCTTCTGCTTGCTTTCATCACTGGATCTGAAGTATGAATTGCAGTTTTGGTATACTTTTACTCATGTGAATGCTTTAAATCAGACAACATTGAATCATAATCATTTTTGTTGCATAAGTGACGGTCTGGAACTCGGGAGTTGAGTTTATACACGACCCCCGATTTTCAGGGTGTTACACGAACGCATTTCTATAGCATCAGGTTTAATGGCTCACCAATGAGCGATTTAGAGGTTGTTTGGATAATCATGATATTTTTAGAATGAATTGGGTATCAAGATATCTTAAGTACAATGATTAGGGTTTGGATTAGCTAAGTTCATAGTGTGGCCTATTTGCAACTAATAAAAATAATGATTTGAACATAATCACCCTAAATCGTTGGTTCTTAGGTTAAAATGATACTGGGTCAGTTTGATTTGTTAATTAAGATCTGACCCCTACTTGTCTAAGCTTTTAGAATGTATTTATTTACTTATAGTTGTCTTAATTAGTTGATAGATTAACTAGATTTGAGTCCTATATGAACAATCACGTGATTGAACCCTATATTTAAGTTATCGGTAGATTCATCAGTTTCCTATGGTTGATTAATCATATTTGTGTGGTTCCTTAGGGTACCACCAGCATATAGGCTCACCTCGAGCACTAAGGGTCAGTCAGTAACAATGCAGGCTAGTTATATTGAAAATTTTTGTGGATTTTTGGAAATCCAAAATAACAAAAATATAGGACATTACAATCTACCCCCCTTAAAAACACTTTTGTCCCCTAAATTGCCTAATGTCAATAAGTAAATATATTCTAATTTTGTACACCTAAGTTTTGTTGTTTTGACTTTCATATGTGTGTTAGGGTGTATGTTAACTACACTAGTGTGACTTATTATACTATACACCCCTCAAAAGTTTCCACTATTAAGATTTAAGGACATATGTCAAAATCATTAACATCGCACTAAGTGTTTGACGACAATGTTTTCTTAAGTGTGGTATATTATGCTCTTCATGATTCGATCTTATACGAAAAAATAATTATGGCTGGCTTAAATTCGATACATAGATCGTCTCCCTGACCAGGGCCGAAAGCTCATGATATCCCTACCTAGTCTTAGTAGATCCTGGCCATTTGCTCAGTCAAAGCAGTGAGTCCATTGGTAGTGTCCAGGATTGAGAATTGGGTTAAGCTGTGAATACCTCTCAGTTGTATAGTTCTATAATTTCATAATCTGATCATCCTGAGCATTTGAGTATTATAATTCATTAGGAGGTTGAAGCCGCTTATTTATAAGATTGTCCTTCAGGTCTTGGTCAAAGAGTGTTCTTGTTTTAGTTTATGTCCAACTTAGTGATTAAAAAAAAATCTTCCAATGTGCCTATGGTCAACGATCATCCTAAAAAGGTTTTCAATGGCCTAAAATATTATCTGTATATGGCCATTTCAATCTTATGGGGATGGGTTATGAGTAAATCATGCTTCAATTTTGTTAATTCCGAGAGGGAATGAAGAATCAGAAGTTCTAAGATATTTCGGAGGTCTGAAGGGCTAACAACATTAAGAAGGGCATGGAAAGGAAAGAGGAAGAACATCGTCTTCTCAATGTGGTATGAACCTTGAATTCACAAGGGAATAAAGAACTCATAATCTTTTAGTGAAATCCGCTTCGAATACAAACATATAGAATCTTAAACAATGAAACTCAACTCTGCTTAGGAGTCGTAGTTTAACCATACTATAAACTACTTAAAATAGAAAAATATAGTAAAAACAATATAATTTAATCATACAGGATAATTCCTAACATGATTATAAATGGTTCCTAAAAAGACACCAAATAATAAATTTTTAATATGAAAAAGATATCCATGGTCCACCGACAACACATAGTTAAAGAAATTTTCGATTTCAATATGTTTGTTCTTAATGTATTTATCACTTTTAGTCACTAAATTATTCTATAATTTTTTTTAGTAATTCAAAATTAACTTTACATTCATCCCACAAAATTTCATTTTATTTCAAATTCCAAAAAAATTATTAAAAAAATCCTAGAATTACAAGCTATTCAAAACCAACAATTTTCAGTTTGATTCCAAAATGCTTCTATTGCTTGTAACATTTTTTTTTTTTTTGTACTTATAATTACTAAATTATAATTTATCATTAAGTTTACTCCCATCCTACAAAATTTCATTTCATTCAGATTTGTAGAAAAATTATTAAAATTCGATAATTAACAACTGTCTAAAATTTATTATTTCCGTATATTCTCTAAAACATCCTAAAATTAACTATATTTTAATTTTAATTTTATTTTTATTTTTATATAAAAGTAGACTTATTAAGCTTTAACATAGCTTTTAAATCACCTCAATCAAATTTATATTGAAGGAGATATGAATGTAACACCCTGAAAATCGGGGGTCGTGTATAAACTCAACTCCCGAGTTCCAGACCGTCACTTATGCAACAAAAATGGTTATGATTCAATATTGTCTGATTTAAAGCATTCACATGAGTAAAAGTATACCAAAACTGCAATTCATACTTCAGATCCAGTGATAAAAGCAAGCGGAAGACTAAACAATATATATATCACTGTATGGAAAACAAAGTAAATCTCATCTGTCTCCAAAGTATGACTACATCTCCGAGCTTCACATACATACAAATGAACAAAAATAAAATGTTCAAAATAGTCCCACTGAAACCCCATCGATCCAGGTCGCCTACGGGAAGCCGTCGTGATACTGCATATACGAGAACTCATCCTGGTCCTCGTCGATCTCCGGCTCCACCTCCTGGATCTCGGCCTCACCTGCATCTATAACAGGGTCTGGTGGGTGTTGCAAACACCATCCCGTAACGTGGGAATGAGTGATCAACTAGTGGAATCATAGAGCAAGGATTAGCATATTCACAATTCAATCATGCGATAATGTAAAGCACTAAATCAGACAATCCTAATACTGTTGTTAATGCAAGATGACATGACGTGATGTATGCCCTCACCGACGATCTCCCTCATGCGGCAACATCTTACTACCGCGGCATGCCACACTCCCTAGAGTGCTCCACATCTTTCAGGCACATGCAATGCTATGGTGATATGAATTCCAAGTTGTTATTAGTCCATTCAAACAGCAGGATTGGGAAACTAAGGTACTTCCCTTGTATCAATCCCAACACAGATCCTGTCTAGGGTCGTCACTCCTAGTAATCTCATACGATGTATATTTCGTAGGTCACTGCAAGGGCTGCCAGGGCTGTTGCTCGCACTCGTTGCACCGCTCCCCCATCACCTTATCAATACAGGCCTACCGTACTCTACTGCAACAGAAGGGTCGTCGCCTCCCGTGGACTTAGAATACGCTCGCGGTCACTACAAAGGGCTCGTCGCCTGATCAGTGTAGGCCGACAGCTAGAATATAGTGTCCCATACCACCATAATCTGCTCACGAGTCTAGGTGCTCACTGGTCACTACGGGGAGGTTTGTGGCCCCAGCGTAAGCCGACAGCTCGACCATGGTGTCCCATACCACTATGCCCGGCCCATGAGTCTTCGTGGATCAAGGTACCATGGTTAACAGGGTTTACAATGGTAAGTTTAGTACCCTAGGTTCAAGCAGTTATGACACATACAAGGTGAACATACATTGGCCAGTCGGGTTACTTGACGGGCTCGACTAGCGCGATCGCATCTGAAGTCGAACGACATGAAGTGCGTAAAACACTTCGCGTGGCCTAACCACTGCCGCCAACTCTAAACACGAATCACGTTCATCGACGCGTCGTTCGTGGCTATGACCAGTCAGCCACGAATTCGCTCGGTTACCGACTGCCTGGACTAAGTCTAGTCCCAAACATTTATGAAATCACATCAGCAATCTAAGTGAGAGTATTGAAATTGAAATACAATCATGTGAGCATGTTAACACATGTTATAGCATTCAACTTAAGCAAATCTTCCAACACACATATTTCATGCATGTAATGAAATCATGCATATAGTCAACATGTAGAAAATCATTTAGGTCAGCATATTAATTGAAGAATCAATCAAAAACTATCTCATAACATCATTTAATTCAATACATACTAATACAAGCATTTATACAAACATATACACTACACACTTAAGTCTACATATAGTATGTCGACCCAAAGTGCACAACTAGGCAAATCTCTTCGCCAAACTAATTATGCAAGCATTCCTAACTCCCTAATGCGACAACAAACCATGTCAATCACGTCAGCAAAATATGAATGTAGACCGTGCTTCCTACAAATGACTAAAATGCCCTAAATCTCATATTCTTCGTTAATTTACGAAACAGGAAACGGAGAGCATGTTGTACATGTCAAACGGCGGTGCCGTCGATAATCTACTATTAAATGACATTGAAAGCGTTGTAAATCGTCAATCAAAGCGTCTAAAATCCTCACCTAGTCTCTTACGGGTGCGGGATTTTGAACGGAGCGTGTATGCTTCGTCTACGGCAGTAGGAGGACCTGATTTACGAAATACGTTAGCTAACACGCTACGAATCCAAGTAATCCCTAAATCAGCAACTTTTAGGGACGTTTCATACCTGAAAAAGTGGAGAAATCACCGTCCAGGTGATTGGGAAGAGTTGCTGAAACAGCAGCTATCGGTGGCTCGGAAGCGGGAAAAATCCCTTCCAATCTCTCTCTCAAACTCTCTCTCCTTTTCTCTAGGGTTTGGAATTTTCGGATGGGAGAGAGAAATGAGGGTTTCAACCCCTTTTATAAGCTTAAAAATGTCGAAAACAGGCTCCGGAACGAAGTTTACTTAGTGCCTATCCATTTCGGGGTTGTTTTGGTCCAAAAGCTGCTTTCTGGTGGTCCCCTGGTCGATTGCGATCGGACTTAAGCTCATGCATACCAGATGTAGCACGTATTAAGTTTTCAGTCTGACAGGGTTCGCAGATCGCACGTGGCGGACCAGTTTCAGTTCAGCAGTCACCGCACGTAGATCAGGGCTGAAAGTCTCATGATAATAAATAGAAATTTTTCCTGATCCGAGGGTGTAATCTGGATGAATTCCGACGGTCAGAACGCTTAATACTGACATGTCAAGTCGTGTGCCAGATTTGAATTTGAAATTCCAAATCTGTCCCTATTCGCGGTCTCTTCCGTCCGGGTTCAATGAAATAGTCTGTGATTATCGGTTTGACTTGATTTTCGAGATGATTGTCAAGTCCAGTTGGGCGGTTCTAACGGTCTAAGATAGGAGGTATCGGACCTTCGACACGCGGTCTAAATCCAATACAAGAATTCAAAGTGGTCCAGAGGACAAACCCGCTTAGAGTTTGATCCGAGGTTATAGAGTATTGTAGAGTTGTTTGTTCTACTCGATTTGGGTCTTGCAGAACGTATTTAAAGTGATCAGGGACTATTTCCCAGCTACTCTAATGTTGCGCTAGCTAACTTAAGCTTAATTTCCATGAAAATTAATTTTACGCAATTTCGGGTCGAGTTGGTACTCGAGCCCAAGTACGGATTTTTCACGGGCGTTACAATCTACCCCCCTTAACAAATAATTTCATCCTCAAAATTTGTACCTTTTCGTACTCCTCGAGAAGCTGTGGGTAGTTCTTTCTGATCTCGGCTTCTGTCTCCCAAGTAGCCTCCTCCTCAGAATGATGCGTCCATAGTACCTTCATAAGGGGAATCACCTTGCTACGCAGTACCTGCTCCTTCCTGTCTAGGATGCGTGCCGGTCGCAGGATATAAGTAACATCCTCTCCTAACTGCACCTGCTCCCATCTGATGATATGGGAAGGATCAGCAACGTACTTCTTCAGCATAGAAACATGAAATACGTTGTGGACGCTCGCGAGGGGCGTGGGTAAAGCCAATCGGTAAGCCACTGCTCCCACACGATCGAGGATCTGGAATGGGCCAATGAATCGCGGTGCCAGCTTCCCCTTCTTTCCGAACTGAAGGACTCCCTTCATAGGGGAAACTCGCAAAAACACGTGATCCCCGACTGTGAACTCTACTGGCCGTCGTCTCGTATCGACGTAGCTCTTCTGTCTGCTCTGCGCTGTAAGAAGCCGACGTCGAATAATATCAATCTTCTCTGACGTCGCCTGCACCAACTCTGGGCCAATCAAACTACGCTCACCGACCTCTAACCAGCAATGCGGTGCGCGACAAGGTCGCCCATACAGCGCCTCATAAGGTGCCATACCGATACTCGCCTGGAAGCTATTATTGTACGCAAACTCCGCATATGCAAGACAGTCATCCCAACTGTCCTTGAAGTCCAATGCGCAAGCTTGCAACATGTCCTCCAGGATCTGGTTCACTTGCTCTGTCTGTCCGTCCGTCTATGGGTGGAAGGCAGTACTGAACTTCAACTTCACACCCATAGCCTCCTGAATGCGAGTCCAGAAAATAGAAGTGAACCGCGTGTCTCTGTCCAACACGATCTCCAACGAAACTCCATGCAGACGCACAATCTCTCGGATGTACAATCTAGCCAGCTCGTTTGCAGAGTTCGTAACTCTGATCGGTAGGAAGTGCGCCGACTTCGTCAATCGGTCGACGATCACCCAAATGGAATCATGTCCCTTCCTCGTCTTCGGCAACCTAGAAATGAAGTCCATGGAAATGAAATCCCACTTCCACTCTGCAATCGGCATAGGCTGCAAAAGTCCAGGTGGTCGGCGATGCTCTGCCTTCACCTGCTGACAAGTGAGACAACGGGACACGAACTCAGCTATGTGGGTCTTCATACCTTCCCACCAATACGTCCTCTTCACGTCACGATACATCTTTGTACTGCCTGGATGCATCGCGGGTCTAGTAGAATGCGCAGCCTCGAGAATCTCTCGTCTCAAGTCAGGGACATCTGGGACGCATAGGCGGCCACGGTAACGTAAGCCCCCATCCATACCAACTCGCCAGTCAGCGTCAGCATCATCACTGGACTGCTCTCGAAGCTCAATAAGATGCGCATCGTCCCTCTGCGCCTCGATGACTCGATCATCGATCTGAGATCGCACCTGTACATGTGCGATGAACTCAAATGGCTCCTCTACGGTGAGTTTCTGCTCAAAGTCTCGTAAAAACTCAACCATATCCCACTCGGCAACCATCAGCGGAGCCGCAAACTCTATCGCCTTCTTGCGGCTCAACGCATCAGCCACAAGGTTCGCCTTCCCAGGATGGTAAGTGACTTCAAACTTGAAGTCCTTCAACGTCTCCATCCATCGCCGCTGCCTCATATTCAAGTCTCGCTGCGTGAATATGTACTTGAGGCTCTTGTGGTTGCAAAAGAGCTCAAACTCCTCTCCGTAGAGGTAATGTCTCCAGAGTCTCAGTGCGAATATAACGGCTGCCAACTCTAGGTCGTGTGTAGGGTAATTCTCCTCGTGCTTCCTTAATTGTCTCGAGGCATACGAAATTACCCTGTCCCTCTGTATAAGGACACAACCCAAACCAACGCTAGACGCGTCAGTGCATATAGTGTATCTAACCCCTTGCTCTGGCAATACTAGCACAGGGGCGGACGTAAGTCTGTCCTTCAGCTCCTGAAAAGCTGACTCCGCCTTATCATTCTAGGCAAACTTCACGTCCTTCCTTGTCAACTGAGATAAGGGTCTCGCGATCTTCGAGAAGTCCTGAATGAAGCGCCAATAGTAGCCAGCGAGACCCAAGAAGCTCCTCACCTCAATGACAGAACCAGGCTGCTCCCAGTCCTGCACCGCAGCTACCTTAGACAGGTCAACTGCCATGCCATCCTTGGACACCACGTGTCCCAGAAACTTCACCTCCTGCTTCCAGAAGTCGCACTTCTTGTACTGTGCGAACAACTGATGCCGTCTGAGCGTATCAAGGACCAAACGCAAGTGCTCCTCATGCTCCTCTCGACTCCTAGAGTACACCAAAATGTCGTCAATGAAGACAACAACGAATCGATAGAGGAAAGGCCGAAATATCCGGTTCATCAGATCCATGAACATGGCCGGTGCGTTCGTGAGACCGAACGACATCACGAGGAACTCGTAGTGGCCAAAACTGGTCCTGAATGCTGTCTTCTGCACGTCCTCATCCCTGACGCGCAGCTGATGATAACCTGACTGAACATCAATCTTCGAGAAGTACTGCGCTCCTCTCAGCTGATCGAACAGGTCATCGATCCTGGGCAAAGGGTACTTGTTCTTCACTGTGAGCTGGTTCAGCCTGCTATAATCAATACACAATCGCATCGAACCATCCTTCTTCCTCACGAACAAGACCGGTGCTCCCCAAGGAGACACGCTAGGCCGTATAAGGCCAAGCTCTAGCAGACCATCAATCTGCGTCCTCAACTCCTCCATCTCATATGGTGCCATGCGATACATCGGCAGTGAGACGGGTGTAGATCCAGGAACCAGATCGATAGTGAAATCAATCTCACGTCGGGGCGACAAACCAGGGATCTTCCTGAACAGATCCCCGAACTCAGAAACGACTAGCACGTGCTCAAGTACCTGGGCACCAGCTTCGCGTAATAAAGTGGTGTAGCTAAGTATGCGGAAAGGGAGATTTACCTGCACTGAAAATGTGAAGGATGCACCCTCGGGCTCGTACGCTGTGACTATACGAGTCTCGCAGTCAATCTCGGCTCTCGCTGCAGTCAACCAGTCCATGCCAAGAATGACGTCGAGATAATAAAGAGCAGGGTCGACGACGAGATCTAGAACCATCGTCTTGCCCCCCAGATCCACCAAACAACCCTCACACATCTGGGTGGCATCTGTAAAGGACCCATGAGCTGTATAAACCCGCACTCCATCCATAGTAATGGTGTGTAAGCCAAGACGTCTGACAATAGCACGCGATATCAAAGAAATCGTGGATCCAGTGTCCACCATCACGAGAATAGGAGTACCTCCAATATGAGCGGTGACCTCGAAGGCCGAATGCTGAGAAGTGCCCGTCGCAGCTGCCTCAGCTGTCAATGCATGAACTCGAGCCTGCTGTGGCCGGTTCGGCCGCTGTGTCAAGGGCCGTGGAGGCTGTCTAATCTGCGATACCGGAGGTCTGAAAGAAGGATGCGCAGGAGCTGACCGTATAGGCGGTGCTGATATCACCTGTGGACGTACACGGTCAATCTTCTACGGCGGCGAGAACCCACTGTCCCGCATCCTCGAAAAGCAGCTCTACGCCAAGTGGCCCGTCTTCCCACAGTATGTACATGTCAAATCAGGGCGCCGAAACGGTGGTACAGGCGCCGTAGTCCTAGTAGGAGGATCAATGCGGGGCCTCTTGCCCGCGAAGGGCCTGTCTGGCAAGTCTGGTCGTGGCCTAGAAGCAGACGGGCCTCGAGATCGCGCAAGTCGATCCACGTCCTGCTCTGCCCGCATGGACATGTGAATCAACTCTGCATAGGAGGGAATGCTAACACAGCACATCTTCGACCGAATATCCGGTTGCAAACCCTCCAAAAAGTGCCGTATGCGCATCTGCTCATCAGCTAGGATCGTCGGGACGTACCTGCCCAACTCCGTGAACCGATGCTCATACTCGGTAACTGTCATCGCTGCCTGTCTGAGACGGAGAAACTCATTCTCCCTGTCGTGCCTGTAGGTCTGGGGATAATACTTCTCATGGAAGCGGAACTCAAATGCTGCCCACGTCCATACAAAGTCTGCGGCAACGGTCCGCAGTACGCTATCCAACCACATGCTAGCCTCTCTCTCAAACAGGAAGGTAGCCAGCTCTACCTGCTCGGCCTCGGTACAATGCAACATCCGCAAGATCTTCGACACTCGGTCGAGCCAGTACTCAGCCTCCTCGGGTCTGTGAGAACCCGTGAAAGTAGGAGGCCGCAAGCGCTGAAATCGCTCAAATAGGCCCCGTGTGTCGACAGGATTCCCCGCAGGGAAAGCAGGTGGCGCAGGATGAGCCATGCCCTCATCCTGGGCGTATGTATAGGCATCCTCAGCTGGATGCGCCGGTGGTGCAGGTGGAGTAGATGTAGTCGCACCCCCACCCTGGGCTAATGTCCCCACTATGGTAGTCAGAAGCTGCTGTTGCTGCAGCATCATAGCCATCATCTGCTCGAATCTGTCAGGGGGTGGAGCAGGCTGTGGCGGATGCTGTGTGGATGTAGATGCGCGATGTGGCTCTCTGACTGATGGCGTAAATGGCGGTGGTCCATCTGTAGGACCAGCGGCAGGCTGAGACGATCGAACCGCCTCAGGAATCGGGCCCCAATGCGCAGCTTCAATGCGTTCGAACAACAGATATTCGCCGAACAATCGTCCATCTACGTCCGCCTTAAATAACACTTTGCGATCAGTGTATTGGCCATGAGGCATCTCCGATAGAATTGTTCGCCCAAGGTGTGCATGGGGATCCAAATCCCGCTTTGTACGGCACTCCAGGACTGCAGCTGGACCAGCGGCGGCGCTTGAACTTGCGGCACCACCCCGCGGTCTTCTCGATCGAGCAGGGCGGCTCGGCCCAGCCTCATCTGTTGCGGTTTTCCTCTTACCCATCAAAGATATGATGGATAAGAGTGATAAAAGGCCCAAAATGGCTTCCACGAAAGCCATGAAAAACGACGAAAATGCGGAGAAGTGGCTGCCCAATCTGGAAAAAGGAAATCTAGGCATCGTAAAGGGATGCTTCAAGCTTCCCAAGGCTGTAATTTCAAGGAGAAATACAAATAAAAAAGTAGAATGGAGCACCTCACGATTTCAGCTCTATTTGAGGATTTTTAGAGCTCCAAATGGTGAGATCTTTAAGAGGAGGGGCTGCCAACTCCCAATAAGTGATGGGTGGTGGTCAGTTTTGGCCTAGGAGGGACCTAGGAGTGATTTGGGAAGCTGGAGTTTGGAGGTGGTTGCTGAAAATCGAAAATAGGGCTAAGGGGAGGGTTGTTTGTGAAGGAGGGGTGTGTTTTAGAGATTTTCGTGAGATGGGAGGTATATGGGGAGGATGTACACCCCATTTAAGGGCGTGCGCCCAAATTTCAGCATCAACGGGCCCCACCGGTCGGCGATGCATCGCCGGCCAACCTCCAAGTTGGCCGGTGGGACCACATGGGTCTGGTCCCCCATGATCCAAGGAGTCCAAAAATATATGTCCCACCCCCTGGTTCATTGTATTTTGACCTATATGAGCCCAAACATGTGTTCGGGACTTTCCGGGACCACTCCGCAATTTCGAATACCAAACCCTATAATGCAGCATATGAATTTGGGGTAGAAGGAGCTAGTACATCCATCTAGATCCTTAGTTGCTAAAAAAAGTGAAGTTAGAATGGCCTTATGGTCATTTATCATGAAATTTTACTATTCACTGTAAAATTTTGTGAAAGTATTGATTTATGTTATTTTCATATTAGGTTTGATGCCTAATATGAAATGGATAGGAAAGAAATGAAGATTGGAGTGTTTAGAGGAGGAGTTTTGGAGATTTTTGGTGAAACGGGGTTTTTAAGCCCTGACAATTGATTACAGGAGTCGTGGTCATCCCACGGCCCAAGGATTCACTTTTGCGGTTTAAAACCGCTCATAGGACGTCTCAACCCGACTTCCTACAGCTTAGAAGCGATTCGGGTTGCCTTACGCGACTCGAGATGCGTTACAGACTCGATCTTGCGATCGATCCTAATAGACTTCGCCTATCGGCGAACCTGTGACCCTAGAAGTGTTTCTAGACCCTTCTCGCACCCACCTAATTCAAAGAAAGCGACAGCGTACGTCGCGAGACCATAACCCAAGCCCAGTATACTCTTATTCATGCTCTGATACCAACTTGTAACACCCTGAAAATCGGGGGTCGTGTATAAACTCAACTCCCGAGTTCCAGACCGTCACTTATGCAACAAAAATGGTTATGATTTAATGTTGTCTAATTTAAAGCATTCACATGAGTAAAAGTATACCAAAACTTCAATTCATACTTCAGATCCAGTGATAAAAGCAAGCAGAAGACTAAACAATATATATATATCACTGTATGGAAAACAAAGTAAATCTCATCTGTCTCCAAAGTATGACTACATCTCCGAGCTTCACATACATACAAATGAACAAAAATAAAATGTTCAAAATAGTCCCACTGAAACCCCATCGATCGAGGTCGCCTACGGGAAGCCATCTTAATACTGCATATACGAGAACTCATCCTTGTCCTCGTCGATCTCCGGCTCCACCTCCTGGATCTCGGCCACACCTGCATCTACAACAGGGTCTGGTGTGTGTTGCAAACACCATCCCGTAACGTGGGAATGAGTGATCAACTCAGTGGAATCATAGAGCAAGGATTAGCATATTCACAATTCAATCATGCGATAATAGTAAAGCAGTAAATCAGACAATCCTAATACTGTTGTTAATGCAAGATGACATGACGTGATGTATGCCCTCACCGACGATCTCCCTCATGCGGCAACATCTTACGACCGCGGCATGCCACACTCCCTAGAGTGCTCCACATCTTCCAGGCACATGCAATGCTATGGTGATATGAATTCCAAGTTGTTATTAGTCCATTCAAACAGCAGGATTGGGAAACTAAGGTACTTCCCTTGTATCAATCCCAACACAGATCCTGTCTAGGGTCGTCACTCCTAGTAATCTCATACGATGTATATTTCGTAGGTCACTGCAAGGGCTGACAGGGCTGTTACTCGCACTCGTTGCACCGCTCCCCCATCACCTTATTAATACAGGCCTACCGTACTCTACTGCAACGGAAGGGTCGTCGCCTCCCGTGGACTCAGAATACGCTCGCGGTCACTACAAAGGGCTCGTCGCCTGATCAGTGTAGGCCGACAGCTAGAATATAGTGTCCCATACCACCATAATCTGCTCACGAGTCTAGGTGCTCACTGGTCACTACGGGGAGGTTTGTGGCCCCAGCGTAGGCCGACAGCTCGACCACGGTGTCCCATACCACCATGCCCGACCCATGAGTCTTCGTGGATCAAGGTACCATGGTTAACAGGGTTTACAATGGTAAGTTCAGTACCCTAGGTTCAAGCAGTTATGACACATACAAGGTGAACATACATTGGCCAGTCGGGTTACTTGACGGGCTCGACTAGCGCGATCGCATCTCAAGTCGAACGACATGAAGTGCGTAAAACACTTCGCGTGGTCTAACCACTGCCGCCAACTCTAAACACGAATCACGTTCATCGACGCGTCGTTCGTGGCTATGACCAGTCAGCCACGAATTCGCTCGGTTACCGACTGCCTGGACTAAGTCTAGTCCCAAACATTTATGGAATCACATCAGCAATCTAAGTGAGAGTATTGAAATTGAAATACAATCATGTGAGTATGTTAACACATGTTATAGCATTCAACTTAAGCAAATCTTCCAACACACATATTCCATGCATGTAATGAAATCATGCATATAGTCAACATGTAGAAAATCATTTAGGTCAGCATATTAATTGAAGAATCAATCAAAAACTATCTCATAACATCATTTAATTCAATACATACTAATACAAGCATTTATACAAACACATACACTACACACTTAAGTCTACATATAGTATGTCAACCCAAAGTGCGCAACTAGGCGAATCTCTTCGCCAAACTAATTATGAAAAGCATTCCTAACTCCCTAATGCGACAACAAAACATGTCAATCACGTCAGTAAAATATGAATGTAGACCGTGCTTCCTACAAATGACTAAAATGCCCTAAATCTCATATTCTTCGTTAATTTACGAAACAGGAAACGGAGAGCATGTTGTACATGTCAAACGGCGGTGCCGTCGATAATCTACTATTAAACGACATTGAAAGCGTTGTAAATCGTCAATCAAAGCGTCTAAAATCCTCACCTAGTCTCTTACGGGTGCGGGATTTTGAACGGAGCGTGTGTGCTTCGTCTACGGCAGTAGGAGGACCTGATTTATGAAATACGTTAGCTAACACGCTACGAATCCAAGTAATCCCTAAATCAGCAACTTTTAGGGACGTTTCATACCTGAAAAAGCGGAGAAATCACCATCCAGGTGATTGGGAAGAGTTGATGAAACACCAGCTATCGGTGGCTCGGAAGCGGGAAAAATCCCTTCCAATCTCTCTCTCAAACTCTCTCTCCTTTTCTCTAGGGTTTGGAATTTTTGGATGGGAGAGAGAAATGAGGGTTTCAACCCCTTTTATAAGCTTAAAAACGCCGAAAACAGGCTCCGGAACGAAGTTTACTTAGTGCCTATCCATTTCGGGGCTGTTTCGGTCCAAAAGCTGCTTTCTGGTGGTCCCCTGGTCGATTGCGATCGGACTTAAGCTCATGCGTACCAGATGTAGTACGTATTAAGTTTTCAGTCTGACAGGGTTCGCAGATCGCACGTGGCGGACCAGTTTCAGTTCAGCGGTCACCGCACATAGATCAGGGCTGAAAGTCTCATGATAATAAATAGAAATTTTTCCTGATCCGAGGGTGTAATCTGGATGAATTTCGACGGTCGGAACGCTTAATACTGATGCGTCAAATCGTGTGTCAGATTTGAATTTGAAATTCCAAATCTGTCCCTATTCGCGGTCTCTTCCGTCCGGGTTCAACGAAATAGTCTGTGATTATCGGTTTGACTTGATTTTCGAGATGATTGTCAAGTCCAGTTGGGCGGTTCTAACGGTCTAAGATAGGAGGTATCGAACCTTCGACGCGCGGTCTAAATCCAATACAAGAATTCAAAGTGGTCCAGAGGACAAACCCTCTTAGAGTTTGATCCGAGGTTATAGAGTATTGTAGAGTTGTTTGTTCTACTCGATTTGGGTCTTGCAGAACGTATTTAAAGTGATCAGGGACTATTTCCCAGCTACTCTAACGTTGCGCTAGCTAACTTAAGCTTAATTTCCATGGAAATTAATTTTACGCAATTTCGGGTCGAGTTGGTACTCGAGCCCAAGTACGGATTTTTCACGGGCGTTACAATGAATTTTCAACATTGGCCTGAAAAACAGAAATTTTTCACAAATTTTCGACAGTGGTGCCGCCCATTTGGCAGTGGAGCTGCCGCTCTCTGCCACACCGGCGATGACACTGCTGGTGGTCCAACATGGTGTCGTTGCTCTGGCAGTGGCATCACCCCCTTTTTGCGGATTCCGGCGATGGAGCCGTCAAAATTTATTATTATTTTTTTTTCAAAAGATTTTTTTTCCCACTTTTTTCCATCCTACATGTATATGTATATATGTATATATAAGCATATAAATATATTTTTTTCTCTCTTTCTTTCTTTCTTTCTTTATTCACTCAACGGGTATATGTCGCAAACCAGAATGAGTTACTCAATGTCGCATATATGATTTTAGGGTAAGATAGGCTACTTTAGCCAACCAACCCAATTATTTTGCAATATCCCATCAGGTCGACGATCGAAAATCCATTTTCTTTCCATTTTTAGTATTTATAGTAAGTTTTGGTTTGATTATAACTCTTCAAGCTTTGAGCTTTAGGAGTTGTGTACAACACGAAATGTGCTTAGAAAATTCTGAATAATAAAGTGGTTAAGCCAGATAGGACACTTACTATTAGTAGCAAATTTAATATTTATATTAAGTTACAAATTTTAAGGAGTTTGAGTTAGAGTTTGATTCTGAAACTTCTTACAAGGTTTGGTATCACTATTTAAATGATTGTAAATTTATTTTTATTATCTACTAATGAAATTTTAAATTTTTTAGAATTTATTTCTATTTTCTTATTTTTCCTCATGGATTTGAAGTATCTCTGTAAGGAGTCCAGAGAAGCTCTGTGGATTCAGAGTAGTTATACATGGTATATTTACAAGGGTTTGAATTTAATTACTAAATCAACTTTAATATCTCTAATTAGTGAACGTATGTAATGTTTGACATAATGGTTGTAATAAGCCCATTGAAATATATACTTTGCTCGAAAATGATGAGATTTTTTAAGTATCGGATGGGCACAAGATCATGTTCGAGTGACTAACAAACTATTTTTAACCATTAATTTACACAGACAATGTTTGGACGGTGCTGATCATTATATTAAAGTAATTATAGTGATGCAATTGATAATCTAGCTATTTTAGGATATCATTAGTGGGCCATGTGCCCAATGGTTTCATAGTTTAGTAACACATATCACACATGCAACTCTCGAAAGCATTTTAGATGTAATCCAAGCTCTCACCGAGGATTTCAAACCTCTTCTTTAAGGAGATTTGAGACTCTCAGTTAATTTATGGTGCCAAACAACTAGGGGATTTGAAATCTCCTCAAATCCCCGCAAATCCATGGTGTCAAATGGCCCCTAACTATTACTTCAAGGAATAGAGTCCCACTATCCATATTTTGTAAAACTTTAACTTTGTACTTGTTGGTCGAGTTTCTACCAAGCTTGGATCACTCATCCTACTTAGTATTTAAACCCCTATGTTAAATCTTACTCTCTAGAGCTACAGTTTACCGAATTTACTCATTTCGAGTCAGAATCACACATACTCAAACATTTCGTACATGACAAAACTAACTAGAGCGGTCCTAAATCTCTGATTTCTAGATTTAGGTTCAAAAGCATCAAAAATTGGGGATTTGATCCTTTTGTTCATCATTTCTAAGTTTAAGTTCAAAATCATCCAACAATATGTAATTTTTATCCTAGAATTCAGTTTCTATGTTTTGAGTTTCAAAACGCAATCAAGCAGGGAATTTAATCCTTAGTTCATTGTCCCTAGTTTACTATATTTCCTCTAGTATTGAATACTCTTAAAACTAGGGAAATCCTCTTTTAGGTTCAAACTTCAAATTTTAAGTGTCTCAGCACCTGGTTATTGTGGTTTGCATAGTCCTCATTCTCAAGGTCTTAGTTATCTTAATACTCCGCTCTGATACCTACTTGTAAAACCATAAAAATTAAGACCCGAGTACATACACTCTGATCCCGAGTTCTTGGGTGTTAACTAAATGAAAATGCACATGTAACTTAGTTTAGATTCATATTCCTTTCACACACAAGCAATCAGAGTAATACAATTCAAATTAGCGGATCCAAAGCGAGGTAGAGATAACAATAGTCAATAAATATAAGGCTAAGAACAAAAATACAATTTCAATAGTGGTGATTGCCCAAAATGGGAATTATACAAGCCAAAATATACATACCCAGAACAATTAAAGTGTAAAGTTTTTCATTTTCGTTATATCCTCTAAAACATAATGATGGTGGCATAAGCCGATCTATGCCTATCCGTCTGAGGGCTCACTAGTACCTGCATCAATAATATTACCTAGTTGGTATTTTAAAACATCGTCCCATGTGGGAGTGAGTAGCTAACTTAATGGTTTTATTATTTTTAAGTTACACATGTTATCGACTCAATCAACATAATTAATGATAAGCAAGACATCAAGCATTTCCTAGATACTCTTATTAAATGTATGAATGAAATTATAAAATGATGCGTGCACCTCATAATCCAACATTCCCTCATAAGTGACTTCAATACCTATTTCGCAAATGCCAACAATCTCGCATCAGACGAATCATTGCCAAATCACCACATCCTATCTAATGTAATGCGATTGATGCATATGTTAGCCGTGTAATTAGTAAGTTTCATTCATCCAACATATTAGCAAAACTAGGATACTAACGTCATATCACTAGTCCTTATCCGGATCACGTGGTTTGACGTGGCATGTAATAGCTCCTCACCAGTGTCCCTTGATCCAAATTTAGGTATTACCCGTTTATCTCAAAAATCAATGATTTTAAATTACACACCCTAAACTCAAAAATCGGGTTCATAAAATTTTCAATCACCGAATCCAGCTCCAATAGCCTACGTTGTCACGCCCCAAATCCAGAGATTAGGCTCATAGGAATCCCGATCGCCGAATCCGGTGCCGACAGCCTCCGCAGTACCCCATTCTCCCAATGCCCATACGCCAGATTCCGATCTTAGGATCCTATAAGGAGGATTTTTCAACGTACATTTATCTCATAAGAAGCATAACCACAAGTTTACCCAAATCATAAAGGCAACATCATCATCACATATCCACTAATATAATCATTTGAATACAATGCTGAAAGAGAAATACATATGTCAAAATTAAAGCTCCGGAAAATAGCTGCACGCTCCAAGCTCAATGCTGCATCACCTGCACGCATCTATCGTGCATAAGCTTATAAAAAGCTTAGAGGGTGGTGTAAGTGTGTGCACAAGATAAGTGTCAAGTATTCAATACAAAGCCATAATCATACAATACCGAAAATACTGGTAATCTATAAATGGTATAATGTCAGAATAAGCAGAAATACTAACAAGAGCATGAATTATCATTGTAAACAGAATATTGAGAAGATCATAAATCATATGATAACAGAGTAAGCGAAAATATAAACAAGCCCATGAGTCAATCAATATCAGAATACGCATTATAGACAGCTATGCAAATGAGGAGTCATAAAGAGCCAAATGTCAGATGCCGAGGATGCGATGCAGTACGTAATTCCTGATGAGTTCACGAATAGCATCAGTCGTATCTAGACCATATAAATGCAGAAACACAGTAACACAAAATGTTATATGCTGTGGATGTAATGCAATATGCGGTGCGAATGGAATAACCATGCTAGAGTGTGAAGTCGAGATGATAGTATGTAGTATCGCAGGCTATGGGGTCTATCACAAGGGACTTCTATCCAAACCAGTCCCATACCTAAATTTGGATAGTCAGACTCGATGTGGTAAACTCCTAATCTCAGGTTAATCACGCGCCCAACTGAAATTCTTGCCATAACGAAGGTACACAACAATTAGTTACGCACCACCAGTCCGAGTGGATAGTGAATGAATGAATGAATGGACATGCAATTCCTGCACAATAAGTCCACATATCAGTACGGTACTCTCTAGGAAAATCACCGGGGTCTATTACACTCCAAATGGCACCGCCGTTCTCCCTAGCCGCACGGTCCAAGTGAGCGTAAGAAACCTCACTATCCGCCTGGCCAATAGTCTGTCAATACCTATTCGGCACGTCGATAGCGGACCCTTTCCTCGAGCTGGTCAAACTCAGCCTAGTAATGCCCCCTGCGCTCGGGCGAGTAAGGTCGTACCCCCTCCCAACCGACCACGATACAGTGGGAGACGCGGCCTACTGGTAATCGACACTCGGGCGCTCATGTATCCACTCGGTCTCGACGTTGGGGCATCCTCTGGTACCAAGAGGGTTTTAGGAATTTACACCCAGGGCCATCTATGATAGCCCGATGCTCGAACCAAACATTTTCAGTGTCCCATCTGGCCATCCACGATATGCCTGTGGAGATTATGACCCTGATAACGCTAGGGCGTACAGTAATCACAACACACAATGCAAGATTTAAGTGTCATACAATCTAGTCATGCATCAATCTCGCGCGTACCATGCACTCATGTCGGGCTCTCCATCTCATAAGGAGTCCCGTAAATGTCTCAGTCCAACGGCTTATGCTATGATCAAGCATTCCTCATATTAAGCATACATATGATGCGTATGACATGATGTATGGAAGCATGTTATAAAGTGATGAACTATCCTCGCAACGAAGATGGGCCTAGACAGCCTACACGTACAAGTATGGAGAGCGACAATGCGGACATTTAACAAACATCATCCTTACAATGTGGACATCAAACCAACATTGTTCCCTAAGCACGACCCGCCATAAACATCATTACATAAACCATAGTGGAATCACATTACAATGGGCCTTATGTACATCCCATTGGGCCTCGACCCATGGGCCTCCAATACATCAAACGGGTCGCATCATATGGGCCTTATATGAATCTAGTGGGCTGCATCATGGGCCTTATGTACATTGCAATTAGCTATATCCCATGGGCCTTTGAAGACATCACAATGGGCCTTAGAATCCATCAAAATGGGCCTAATTGCATGGGCCTTATATATATCAAATAGGTCTCATCAGACGACCGCAAATGAATTCAAGATAGGCTTTATAACTTGGGCCTCATATATATCAAGGTGGCCTCAACAACGACCATAAATAAATCAAAGTGGGCCTGACGGATGGGCCATAAGGTACATCAAGGTGGGCCTCACATATGGACCACGAAATACATCAAGGTGGGCTTTAACGGATGGGCCACAATACATCAAGATAGGCCTAATCACATAGGCTGAAATATATCAAATGAGCCACAACATATGAGCCAGAAACACATCATAATGAGCCTCAACCAATGGGCCCTAATACATCACAATGGGTCTCAAACCATGGGCCCCAAATACATCACAATGGGCCTCAACCTATGGGCCCAAATACATCACAATGGGCCTTAACCCATGGGCTCCAAATACATCACAATGGGCCTTAACCCATGGGCTCCAAATACATCACAATGGGATGCTTGGATTAAGCACGTACATCACGTGGGGGCCATGTGGATGGACGGTGTGAATATACAACACATCTCAAGGTGGGCCCTACCCGTCCTACGATAAAATAAAAGGACGACTGGGTATAGGACGCATTCATCAAGGGGCCCATTGTCCCACAAAATAGATGGACGGCATTACTGTAAAGCATAAACATCATGGTCAGCTCATACAGCATCGCGAAAATGGACGGTGTGGATATAACATACATATATCAAGGTGGTCCGACGGCCTCGCTCATGGGACCTACATACATCAGGTGGGCCTAAAAATGGGTAGGCGACGTGGGAAAGCCTATACATCATGATGGGCTACAAGTATATCCAAGTGGCCCTCTCGAATAGGCCACAAAACATATCAAAGTGTGCCCCCAACCACAGGCCATAAATACATCAAATGGGCCTCATATCATGGGCCTTACGTACACATCAAAGTGGGCCTCAACAACGGCTTCGTACACATCAAGGTGAGCCTCAACAATGGGCCATAAATATGACGAGATGGGCCTATTCTCTTGGGCCTTATACCAAGTGGGTCACATCAATGGGCCGCACCAATGGGCCTTATGTATATCAGATGGGCCGTGCCAATTGGCCCCATATATATTAAATGGGCCACACCCAAATACAAATGGTGATGATGTCTTCCACCATCAAAATTCCCAAGGCCCACCCTAGCATTTATTTCCTATCCAATCTATTCATAAGGTCACCAGGACCTGGATTTAGAGGAAAGGCCAATATCATAATTGTCCAAAATGGGTGGCCCAAGGGTTTTAATGGTGGACATTCGAACCCACTACTTTTTATAATGCGGTCTACCTAATCTTAAATTTGTATTATTTTTGGTCTCAAGCCCTAGAATAAACCCTCAAAATGGTTGGACAGATTGGATGTGAGACGTGCATCATGATGGGGTCCACACCAATTGGCCTACCAATAAAATGGATGGTTTGAATATAACACAAAACATCAAGGGTGGGCCAACTGTACTATGGATCGGACTCATTCTTAGTCTTAAGCCTTAAAATGGGCTTTCAAGGTGGATGGACGGTTTGGATGCAACACATGCATCATGATGGAGGGTCCACATAAAGGCCCACCATCATACATATATACATATATAATACATGCAATATAATATATATATATATATATATATATATATATATATATATATATATATATATATATACATATATATACACTCACACACATAATCTAGTGTGGACAGAGTGGATACAACACATAAATCATGGTGGCTCCCACTGTCTAAAGAGTGGACAATGTGTATAAAACACATAAATCATGGTGGTCCCCACCGTCATGGGACGGTGGAGTGAAACAAATACATTACAGTGGGTTCCACTGTCCGCTGGACGGTGGCATTATAACAAATACATCACTGTGGACTCCCATGTGGGGCCCACCATAACATATATTTTCCATCCAATCTGTTGATAAGGTCATACAGACCTGGATGGAAAGGAAATATAAATTTCATCTTGATCGAAAACTTTCGTGGCCCATGAGAGGGCTCCAATGGTAGACACTCAATTCACACTGTTTCCTCTGGTGTGGGCCACCTGAGCGTCTGATGATGCTGAAACTTGGAGGGGGCCCACTTTAGGGGGGGACCCACCTCATGAACGGTGTGGATGACAAATGAACATCACGGTGGGGCCCACGGCTGGACCGTGGGCTGCTGCTCGTTCGCACGCCAGCAGCAGCAATGCTGCTATTGTTTTATTTATTTTTTTTTTGAAAAAAATGAAATTTCACGGATTTTCATACGCGGAGCACGTATCAGCTGAATCCATCCCATCCATTGCACTCTATGGCTCATGACCGTCCAAAAGAGCCCAATATCCAATATTTTTCGGTGCATAAAAATTGTCAGGGTGACTTTCAACGATAGAAACCACTATTTTACATGCTATGGCCCGCCCGAAGATCGGATGATCTTCATTTTTTGACTCAACACCTAAAAAGATCCTCTGAATGGGATGAACGGCATGGATTGAATACATACATCAAGGTGGGGCCTACACAAGTGGACCGCCCCATAAGCTTGTGAACCAAGCTAATATTTTGTTTTCCACGTCCAGCGTCTAGGGATGTTGGACGGTCTGTTGAAACGAAGGTGGCCTGCTCAAGTGGGCCACCACATGATGTATGGTGTAGGCACAACACATAAGGTGGGCCTCGCTTATAGATGGCTTAGGTCAATACATACCTAATGGTGGGGTCCATCCAAGTGGGCCACACGGCCACATCAATATACAAAGAAAACAAATAAAAAGGAGAGAGAGAGAGAGAGAGAGAGAGAGAGAGAGAGAGAGAGAGAGAGAGAAAGAGAGTGGGACACGCGTGATGGAGGGACCTCGATACTATGGGCCCTCCTTTGCAATCAAACACATAATAAGTGAGTCTCATTACATGTGGGCCCACCAAATGAAAGATCAATGGTAGAGATCCTTTCTCCACCAAGATATAAGGTCTAGATGACTCATACCATGGAGAATGACCTCATCATGGAATGATATTAATAATCAAGGTGGGCCATCGGCCACATCTTAGGATCCAAAGTGAGATCCATACCATTGATCGGTAGGCCTCACTTGGCCCATCTTAAAAATAAGAAAACTACCCTATAGAAGCACCCACCTAATGATCTTCTCGGTCCGTTGGAACGCCTATCTCCTTGTGCTTCACTTTGATGGTGGATGATGAGAAGTGAAGGGTTAGGATGAGAAATCTTGGGATGGGAAAGTGGGCCACACAAAGTCACTCTTTCTCTCTTGAAATGGTTAGACGTGTGTAGCTTTAGGTTGCTTGAGAAAATGAGATGAGAAATGAGAAAGAAAGAGAGAGTTGTAAGGAGATGTGAGGTGATGGGGTGATGGAGTGATGGATAAGAGAGAGATGGGTGTGTAAGGCTTTGTTGACTTTAGGGAGGGGGTGATGTAAGAAAGGTATGGGGTGTGAAAAAAACTTTTGATTTATGAGTTTCTTGGGGATGGGGTGTGAGGTGATGTTGTACTTGACATGATGTGAGGTGATTGATTGATGGAATGATTGATTGATGGGACATATTGTAGAGATTCTCTTACAATTTGTAATGCGTGGTGTTTTTCCTCAAACTGAACGCGGGTCTGCATCTTCCTGCCAGGGTATCGGATCAGTGCACGAGTCAAGGCGTTGGAACCGTGGTGACGGTGCGTCGCAATGGTGCAAGTCTCGGATTGAACCGACTCAGATGTATAGGATACGACTTAGGGTCGAGCGTAAACATCGATCATCGGTTGCAGGTTGCTGGAATTTGACCGAAAGGATCGCGGGAGTTGACGGAACAGTACGGACTAGGATACGAGTCTTACATCCGTAGTACGCCATTCTCGGCTCCCGTTACCCATATACTAGGTTCTGATCCTGGGATCATACAAGGAGGATTTTCATTATGAATTTGATTCATAAGGAGCATAACCATAAGCATAACCCATGAACAATAACAAGATCATCATCAAAAAATCTACTATCATAAAAAAAACTATTAAGTACAATGCATAAAAGGAAATACAATAACAACATCGAAAGTGAAAGTGCACCTACAAGTGTCCTGGTTTGTCAATTACAGTGTAAGTTAAGTCAGTTAGACAATAGTGCCTAATAGAAAGATCAATTCAAGTGTCTGCCTCAACTGGATATGTGGAAGCTCGCCACAGGTAAATCATAGCCTCACATCCCATGTCCCAAAAGACCAGGTGATTAAAACCCTTAAAACTAAGTAGAACACCTTAGGATTTTAGTGTAAGAAAACTTTTTACCAAATAGAAAAATCTTTAAATTTTTCTTACCCTGTTAATTATATCGATTCCCCTTTCAATATGATCGACCTGCTCTGTCGATGTCCTCGGCATATCAATCTATACAATCGAGTAAGGACAAAAAGCATCCAACAATCAAACATTCATCTGGACGATTTATCAATATATCAGACTCTCAATCGAAATCATCGATATTCAAATATTGATCCCATCGAAAGTGGATCGATAATATCGACAGAAAGGTTTTCGGTGCCCCTATTTTTCTAAAGAAAACTACTATAAGCTTCGATATATCGATGACTGTCCAATTCAATCTGAGCTCAAATATCGATCACATCGGTAGTCATTCGATCATATCGATAGTAAGCGCATTTTTCCTCCAGCATAAATTTCAAGGTGTTTTAAAACGTTGATCGGGGGCCATTCAATGAAATCGATATTCTAAATGTCTATATCATCGAGTCCTGGTCAATTGGATCGAATCTGGAACAAACTGACCAGCGTGCTTATAGGTAAATCTACATGATTTATTGATCCTATCGACAAAGTCTCGATATCATCGACATTCAAATTTCGATAACATCGGCTGTTTTCTGATCATATCTTTAGAACCTGAAATTCTTCAAGGCTTGTCTCTCTTATTTTCACCTATCGATAGATCGATCCATCTATCGATGGAATTGAAGTTCGAAATCCGTTAACATCGATGTGTGTGTCGATCCCATTGACCAGCTGGCAAAAGGTTTCAAAAGTAAATGACGTGAATTTTGTACCATCGAGAGGATCATCGATACAATCGAGAGTATACGCTCGATCATATCGACTCTTGCTCGATGATATCAAACTTTATCATAAATGTGACCATTTTATATCGTTGGAACCTTTTACCTATATATACAGAGGTTAATCTTTATCACTGGTAGAGAAAGAAGAGAGTGTTTCTGAGTGTTTTAAACTTCATATCATTTATCTTAAGCCCTTTCTCTTAGGGAGTTCATCCTCCAATCCACCCTCATCATTGATATTCAATAGAGTGGATTGGGGAATGAACTTCCTCATTCAAGGATCCTTCAGCTACTACCTTAATGGAAAATCATTAAGCTAGGATGCCTTGAATGCATAGATGATTGGAATCACTCTATCTTCCTAATAAGAAAATCTTTAGAGAGTGGAATTCCATCATAACCTTGACCCGACCTTAAGCCTAGTATTGGTACATCTTTTGTGTTGCAGATCAAGGGAGCTGAAGACTCTTCATCAACAAGAAGGAGATCTTCATCACTGCACTAAAAGGGACTCATCAACTTATCTGTAAGTACTTAGAGTCCAGAGGACACTTGTGATCATTCCTTTCTAGGATTGGGTCGTAGGTGTTTCTCACCCTTTGAAGTCCTCAACAGAGGCCTCCAGCAGGAGTGTACGTGTGAGTGCGTTGTGTGGACCCTTGCTCTGTGTGGGCATAAACATCTGGTTAGGAGTGAACCAGTAAAACTCTGGGTTATGAGGTGAACTGTGTAAAACCTCTGTTAGGGTCTTAGGGTAAGATCCTTGGCCAGTGTGCCTAAACTGGGTGCTATGTGTTGACCCTTGCTCGTGAGAGCATAAACAGTCAGCCTCTGTGTAGGTTGTAAAGGTTGAAGGTGAACCTGATTTAAAACCTTAGGTTTGAGGTGAACCATAGGAAACCTCCTTAGTGAAATTCGGTACACTCAAGGGTTAAGTGTGGCAGTCGGGAGTGGAGTAGACAAGTAGTCGAACCACTATAAAAATGACTATGTTTTTTATTGATTCTTGTGCTTGAACATTTGTGTGATTATGTTAATTGCATTCATATCTACTCACACTTCACACACACAGTCACATCCATCATAGACTATAACTACCTCATGCTTATTAAATTCAATAGTTTTGTGATTGGATCCTCTACTGGGCTTAGAAGCAAGTAGAGTTACATTTAAGTAATCCTGGAAATTGCATACCTGTTAGGATTAGAATGATAGGATTTTTAATATAACTCATAAATCTTTAAAAAGTCCTATTCACCCCCCTTTAGGACATATTGGCATATTCCTGCTTCAACTTAAGCAGTCTTCACCGCTATTTCAGGAAGCTCCAAAAGTTTGTTGCATGCTTCATTCTCAATGCTGTTGCAGCGTCCTAGCATCACCTGTACGCAATGATCGTGCATAAGATTATAGAAAGCTTAGAGGGTGGTGTAAGTGTGTGCGCGATATAAGTGTATTTAAAATGCAATATTAGAGTAATGTGGAACATGCTGGCGAGTTCATGAATGCTACCAGTCGTACCAAGGCTATGTGATGCAATGCATGAATGTTATTGGCCATATCAAGGTCATGCGATGCAAGAGATGAATGATGTCGGCCATATCAAGGTCATGCAATATGAGATGGAACTCAAGCATACCAATTCTCATCTGAATCTACGTATCAATACAACTCATCATTGAAGCATCAAATATCAGTACAGATCTCACTATGGACGATCACTGGGATCTAATACACTCTACGCCAGCTTGTCGCCCCTATCCGACCGCACAACTAGGTAAGTGGAAGAGACTTCACTATCCGCCTGCCAATATTCGGCCTGACTCATCAATAGCAGACTCATTCCTCAAGCTGGCAAACTCAACCTAAATATTGGCCCTCACTCAGGTGGCTCATCAATAGTGGACATAAGAGATGCTGTCTACTGGTATACGGCCCTTGTGCGCTCATATATCCACTCGGTCTCAACGTTAGAGCATCCTCCTGGTACCAAAAAGGTTCTGGGACTTTACATCTTATGTGCCCACAGTGCTAGAACCAAGTATTTTTGGTATCCAATCCGGCCATCCATGATGTGCCCGTAGAGGCTATGGCCCTGATATCGCTAGGGCGTATAGTAACCATATCACACAATGCAAGATGCATGAGTCATATAATCCAGTCATGTATCAATCCTACATGTACCGTGCGCTCATGTGGGTAACTCCACCTTTCAGGTAGTCCCATAAATAACCTGCCCAATTGCATATGCAATGGTCAATCACATCTCATAACAAGCATGCAAATGATGCGTATGGACATGTATCATGATACTAAGCTAAGCGTGCTCGTAATCGGTATTGATAATCAGTCTATAAATAAGGCGTGGTCCACAGAAGGACCACGGATCTGATCTTTAATGTGAAGATCAGTCCCCAACAGTGGATATACCAAATCTGACATCGCAGATCCTACCATCTATGGTAATGACATACTCTCCCCATATCAAGGTTGGGCCTAAGTGTCCTACCTATATTCCTAAGGATTTGAAAAGGGTTTCCATTCTATCATATTGCCTGCTAGATGCCCTAGGGGGCCCAAATAAGTCCTAGATGGACTCTAAGATAAAAGAAATAATCCTACAAACAACTAATGGGGGCCCAACATCTTGGGTTATCCCAATACGAACAGATGGACCATACAAACATCAATGGGGCCCAATGATTTGGGTTGATCCAGAATGATGAGAATGGGCCTAATAAAAGCCTAAGGGAAGGTCACGATGTGGACATTTAACCATCATTGCTCATCAATGTGGATATTTAACTAACATCACTCCCAAGGAGTGGCCCACATAAAGCCTAATATATAGTGGGCCCATGGCCTCATATACATCACGATGGGCCTCACTCATGGGCCACATATGCATCACATTGGGCCTCAATCATGGGCCACATATATATCACATTGGGCCTCATTATATGGGCCTCATATACATCACATCGGGCCTCACACATGGGCCACATATACATCACATCAGCCCTCATTATATGGGCCATAAATACATCACATTGGGGTGGGCCCTACACATTCCAAATGGGCCCCACCAGATGGATAGTTAAGATCAAAACATGTACATCACATGGGGGCCACGTGAATGGACAATGTGAATATACAACACATCACAAGGTGGGCCCCACCCGTCCAGAAATCAGATGGGTGGCGTGGCTAGATATAAAACACATGTCACGAGGGGTCCACACATCCCAAGGATGAATGGTGTGGATAAAACAGATCCATCATGTGGGTCCTATAGATGGATAGCTGAATGAAAAAATACATCAAGGTGGGCTCCACACAGCACCGTCCAGATCTGGACGGTGCAGATACAGAATACATACATCAAGGTGGGCCCACCCACCCACACATGCAACACGTGTGGGGTGGGTCCCACCTGCTACCAAGAATAGATGGATGGCATAGATAACAAATACATTATGGTACGCCCCACGTAGCACTGTCCAGCTATGGACGGCGTGATGTACAACACATCATCAAGGTAGGGGCCTACCCCACATGTGCAATACATGTGGGTGGGTCCCACATCCTGCCAAATGGACAGATGATTGGGACATACTCATACCTCATGATCAGCCATAGAACTTGCTGACGTCAATGCAGCAGCTATGCAGCTAGGCTGCTGACCCAACATTCAGATGATGAATGGACGGATGGAACACGTACATCATAAGTGGGGCCCATTGTCAAATGGACGGTGTTGATAAAACACTTACATCACAATGCAACCCACCACCCAGTAATCTAGATGGTGGAGATAAAACACATGCGTCCAGGTGGGGTCCACATCAGTGTGGCCCACCCATTTTAGATCAAACTGGCATTTGTTTTCCCTTCGTATGATCCAGCAGTAGAAGCTGTTGGACGTCCCATGGCTAGATGATATGAATGTAATACATCCATCACGGTGAGGTCCACGTACACATGGCTCACCAGCCACATACAATAAGGTGGCCCCACATACTTATGGCCCACTAATGGACTGTGTGGATCTAATCCATTCATCAAGGTGGGTCAAAAAGGGGAAAGAGAGAGAGAGAGAGAGAGAGAGAGAGAGAGAGAGAGACATGTGGAGGGGAGGGACTCTACCACTATGAGCCCTCCCTATACATGATACAATTCATACATCAAATGGGTCCCACCACAAGTGGGCCCTCAAATCATAGAAATCCATGGTGGAAATCCTAGATCACCCACCGATTGTCTTCTTCTTTAGCTCCTTGAAATCCTTGGCTCCTAAGCTTTCTCTTTAATGGTGGATGATGAAGTTTGGAGGGCTAGGATGAGAGATGAGGGGGTAGGAAGTGGGCCTTAATCTTGGGTTCTCTTTTCTCTCCTTTATCTTTTTCTCACTTGGTTGCTTGGAAAAATGGTGGAGAATGAGATGGGATGGAGTGATGGATGGGAGAGAAAGATAGTGTTGTAAGAAGGATGGGAGGAGAGGGATGGGAGTTGTAGGAAAGAGTTGACTTTGGGGATGGTTTGTGTAAGAGAGGGGTGGGTGTGATGGGTGGAGTGATAGGTTGTGATGGAATATTACTTGATTGATTGATGTGATGTTTGAGGAGAAATTCTCTTGAAATTCACAAATGTGCGGTGTTTCTTTAAAATAAACCAAGGCCCACAACTCCTGGCCTGGGTATCGCATCTGTTCAACGGGGCGGTCGCTAGGGTATAAGTCTCGGGTCGAGTCTACTCAGATCTATGGGATGCAACTTAGTGTCGTACGCAAATGTTGATTATAGATTGTAGGTGGCCAGAATTTGACGGGGAGGATCGCCAAAGTCTAAGGAATGGTACGGACTAAGATACGGGCCTTACAGTTAGTCCTCGAAATTTATACTAATATCACAACTAGGCATAACTCATAAGGAAAGAGAAAACATGGCATCATCATATAAAATCGGAGACAGCATACAAGATACAACATATAATCAATCATCAAAGAGATGGGGATAGTGCTCTCAAATCTCATCCTTGCGCTCCCAAGATGCCTCATCTACGCTATAATGACCCCGCTACACCTTCACCAAGGGAATGACCTTGGTCCGGAGGACTTATATCACGCTTCAAACTCAGAAACTGGGCTCATAAAATTTTTGCTCACCAAATCCGGCACCGATAGCCTCCATAGTACCTCATTCTCGGCTCTCTGCACCCATATACTCGGTTTCGATCTTAAGATCCTTCAAGGAGAATTTTTATCATGAATTTATTTCGTAACGAGCATAACCTAAGCATAACCCATGAATAATAACCAGGACACCATCACAAAATCCACTATGATAAAAAACTTTAAGGTACAATGTGCATAAAGGGAAATACAATGATAATAGTAATGGAAACTCCTGAAGCTCGACTACATGCTCCTGCTCCTATTAAGCTAAGGCTGTGACCTATCGTCAACTATATGCATCAATTATGCATAAGCTTACGAAAAGCTTAGAGGGTGGTGAGAGTATGTGTGCAATATAAGTATGCTCAGAATGCAATATCAGAGTAATGCGGAATATACTAGCGAATCCATGAATACTATCGTCGTACCAAGGTTATGCGATGTAAGGCATGAATGTTATCGGCCATATCAAGGTCATGCGATGCAAGACGTGAATGATGTCGGTCATACCAAGGCCATACGATGCGAGATGTAACTCAAGAATACCAGTCCTCATCCGAATTCACATATCAATGTAGTTCATCACTAGAGCATCACAAATCAGAACAGTTCTCATGTTGAAAAATCATCGGGGTCTAGTACACTCTATGTTAGCTTGCCGCCCCTATTCAGCACACAAGTGGGTAAGTGGAAGAGACTTCACTATCCACCTGCCAATATCGGGCTCGGCTCATCGATAGCGGACCCATTCCTCAAGCTGGTCAAACTCAACCTAGATATTGTCCTCTTACTCAAGTGGGTAAGGTCACAATCCCTTTCCAACCGACCACGACACAGTGAGAGATGTGGCCTACTGGTATACGACCCTCATGTGCTCATGTATCCACTCAGTCTCGACGTTCGAGTCATCCTCTGTTACTATCGGGTCTAGGGACTTTCACCTAGGGACATCTATAGCACCCCGATGCTAATAACATTGTAACAGTCCATTTTTTAAAATGGTGGGTTCCACTGTTCCCTATGATGTGGCCCACTTGAACCTTGGATCAGCCTCATTTTTGGGCTAATGCCCTAACTTGATCTGAAAAAATAAATGGATGGAATGGATTCTATGGGGCCCACCATGCATATAAATTTTTTTTTAAAAAAAAACAAAACAATAAGTGACGTGCTGACGCATGTCACCCCACAACCAAACCTCTTCTCCATAACTCTCTCTCTCTTTCGTTCTTATTCACCGTACAGTTGCGCACATGAACCCATCCACCATGCATGTCATCATCATGGTGGGACCCACTCCTCAATCTAAACCACCCAATATATCCAGGCCCTTGAGTAACCCTAGCCCTTGAAATCTTTTGCCTAAAAACCTTTGATGCGACCCACTAAAGATTCGGATCTTCTTCATTTTTAAGTTCACAAACTATCATTAACTTACAAAACTGATAAACAACTTAGATTTCTCTAACCATCACTAGTGGACCCTGCCTAGCCTAGCTATCAAAACTGAAAACTTGAGCATCCAATGCAAGTTCCCTTCAAAGTGAAAACTCGTTCCGCTTTCGTAGACACAACCTTCATTCTCCATAATAGATTTTGATCTCCACCATTTCATAGCCTCAGATTCAACTTACATCTTGGTATTGGAAGAAATCAACTAATACACCGAGTCGCCTCTTGTAGAAGTATGTTGAACTTCATATAACTATAACCGAGTCAGACTGTCTACACGTAATTTTCAGCCATACATGGGATCTATCACACTAAATCAGGTAGGTGATTTTCCTGATTGAAAATACTACATTATTATATACTTTCATTTCATTAATTATTGATTTCATATTATTGATTTAAGACATATAATTTTGGTTTTACATGATGTAAAATGTATTTATTTGATTTATAATATGTGGAATAAATTCATTTGATTATTATTAAATGCTTTTAATTATATTATGGGTGCTCTGCCTTGAAAGGACCATTACGTTATTTTGATACAGGTGTTTTGCCTAGGGTCATTCCCAAAAGGATCAGCACGGTACGAGTGCTCTGCCCAAGGTCATTCCCGAAAGGATTGGCAGGGGTGCTCTGCCCTAGGTAATTTTCTAAAATGATCAACACACACGGGTGCTCTGCCTTAGGTATTTATCCTAAAAGTTTACTCACCAGGTACTTTGCTGAGAGTCATTTCCTAAAAGGATCAACACCGGTGCTTTGTCGAGGGTCATTCCCTAAAAGGATCAACACACACGAGTGCTCTACCCTGGATTGAACCAGAAAAGATTTTAGATGACTGTATTATCTTATTTTGTTATTATGGAAAATAATTTTTTATTGTTGTCATGTAAAATATTGATTCAATACTCACAATTGATCCTATTTATTTTATTGAGTTGTATTGGTATTAACGTAAAATTTTCAATTTTGGGAATAATGTGACCCTACGAGCCGTCGCGCTCACACCCGTATAGATTATTTTGTAGGGTTTGTACATGAAGAATCAGTTAGGGAAGATTAAATATTTTTTTCCTTATTTATTTAGAAATTAATTAAATTTCAATGTATATTATTATTTTTTTTATATCAATGTAATTAAATATTTAATGATTAATTTGTGGATGTTATTTAATGATAATTACTTTGACTCCTTTTAGTTACTCTGATTGTTGTAAAAATCATGAAAATAATGTGGGTTATGGTGTATATTTTGTTTAAAGTCAACTCACAATCCTGGAATTCGGGTTCGTGCCTAGCCAACTCAAGTACTAAATTTCTGGGCGTGATAAATAATATTTTCGGTATCCAATCCAGCCCTCCATGATGTGCGTGTGGAGGCCACGACCCTGATGTCGCTAGGGCGTATAGTAACCACATCACATAATGCAAGATACATAAGTCATAAAACCAGTCATGCATCAATCCTGCGTGTACCGTGCGCTCATGAGGGATAATACCGCCTATCAAGGAGCCACATAACAACCTGCCCAATGGCATATGCAATAGTCAACCACATCTCACATTAAGCATGCAGATGATGCATATGAGCATGTGTCATGATGCTATACTATCACATGCTCATAATCGGTATCGATAATCGGCCTAACAAAGAGCTTAAGGGAAGGTCACAATGTGAACATTTAACTATTATTGCCCATCAATGTGGACATTTAACCAACAATGCTCCTAAGGAGTGGCCCACATAGAGCTAACATATAGTGGGCCCATGGCCTCACACAAGGGCCTAATATACATCACGATGGGCCTCACTCATGGGCCTAATACACATCACGATGGGTCTTACTCATGGGCCACATATGCATAACATTGGGCCTCACTCATGGGCCTCGTATTCATCACATCGGGCCTCATTATATGGGGCTCACATACATCAAATGGGTCGCAACACATGGGCCTCATATACATCAAATAGGCCACGTCCATGGGCCCCAAATACATCACAATGGGCCACAACCCATGGGCCTCAAACACATCACAATGGGCCTCTCATATGGGCCCAATATACATCACATCAAGGTGGGACCCACACACTATATTTTTATTTTATTATATCCACACCATACATCTATTTTTAGAGGTCATTTAAAGCATTAGCCAAAAATATGAATCATATCAAAAGATCATCTAGACCATACCACAAATAGCAGCAGAGATGATGATTAAAAGATCAACTGGACCATACCACAAATAACAAGGGAGATGATGATTGAAAGATCATCTGGACCATTCCACAAATAACAGTGGTGATAATGATTTTCACCGTCAAACTTCACAGGGCCCGCCATCACGTTTATTTTCTATCTAGTCTGTTCATAAGGTCACAAAGACATGAAGTAAGAGGAAAAATAAATATCATATTAATCCAGAACTTCTATGATCCCAAAAGGATTTCAATGGTAACCGTTCAATCCCTAGTTTTGCAGTGTGGTCCACTTGATAGATGGATCTGTCTTACTTGTCGTCTCAAGCCTTAAGACGAGCTCGCCAATTGGATGGACGGTTGGGATATACACTTACCTGATGATCAGACCTATAGCCTGCTGACGTCAATACATCGGCTATATAGTTGGTGTGTGGGGCCCACATAGATGGATGGATGGTGTGGATATGCCCCCACATACATCATGCGAGACCTACACAACTTACTGACAAAATACAGCAGCTTATAGCTAGTGCGGAACACTCACCAGTCCGATCCCCACCGTCCAAGGTCTGGATGGTGTGGATGCAACACACATATCAGTGTTCCCCACTGTCCAGATAGATGGTGGGATGAAACACATACCATGGTGGGCCCTCAGAGCTTGCTGACATATAGCTGCTGAGAGGTACACTGGCCAATCCGCTATCTCATCAGGTGGTTCCCACATAGAGCCCACCACATACGATATTATATATATATATATATATATATATATATATATATATATATATATATATATATTATAATATGGTAGATGATATATTACATCATGACGTTACTGCTAATGTTTGAGTCCACACGTGTGGCTCACCAGCAGCTTGTATCAAAGCTAATATTTGTCCTTTTACTTCATCCAGTCCTGTCTAAATGGACAGGCCGCGAGGTGGGGCCCAACACATGGACAGTCTAGATCGGGTGGGCCACATTCCATTGCAAGAGTGAGAGAGAAAAAGAGAGAGAGAGAGAGAGAGAGAGAGAGAGAGAGAGAGAGAGAGAGAGAGAGAGAGAGAGACGGTGTTTGATGGAGGGACCCCGGCACTATGGGCCCTCCCTTCCATACATTACAAAACATACATCAAGTGGGTACCATTACATGTGGGCCTAATAATAAAAAAATCAACGGTGGAGATCCCTTTCCACCATAATATGCAAGGTTAGATGACCATTCACAATGGAAAAAAAAACATCATGATGGGATCCATGGAGAATGGCCCCATCATGGGATGATCATGTGAATCATGGTGGGCCATCGGCCACACCTAGGGTCGAAAGTGAGATCCATACCATCAATCGGTAGGCTCCGCTTGGCCCATCAATAAAATACAACCTAATCCTACAAAAGCACCCACCTTACATCTAGGACTTATTCTTCTACCAATAAGTTCTAGAGCTCCAAGGGATGAGATTCAATGGTTAGGATTGATTTTAGAGGGTTGGATGGTGAGATTGGGTGGTAGGGAGGTGGGCCTTCTCTTGAGTTCTTCTCTCCTTAGAATTTTTCTATCATGGAAGCTTGGGATGGAATGAGATAGAGAGAGAAGGTGATGGGATGAAAAGGATGGAGGGAATGGATGTTGTAAGAAAATAACATGGAGGGTATGGGCTTAGTTAAATTTTGGATGAGAGAGGGATTGAAATTATGGTAAAGACCACTTTAGTTGAAGTAGGAATATGCCAATATGTCCTAGAGGGGGGTGAATAGAAATTTTTTAATAATTTTATAATAATTTAAAATTCTATTACACTAATCCTAACTCCAAGCCTATATTAGGATTACTCAAGAGTAACTCTACTGACTTCCAAGCTCAGTAGAGGTTCCAATCACAAACTATTTAAGAGATGAATAATATGCAAACTAGTTTATGATGAATATGACTGTGTATGTGTGTGAGGTGTAATCACAGATATTCAGATATGAAAATATTAAAGTAAATCACGTAAATAAAAGAATAGTAATCTTAAACACAGTCATTTTTATAGTGGTTCAACTACTTGTCTACTCCACTCCTGGTAACCGCACTCAACCCTTGAGAGTAACGAATTTCACTAAGGAGGTTTCACAGCAGTTCACCTTAAACCTAAGGTTTTAAATCAGGTTCAGCTTCAACCTTTACAACCTACACGCTGACTATTTATGCTCTTTAAGCAAGGGTCAACACATAACACCCGATTTTAGGCACAATGGCCAAGGATCCACACAAGGAACCTCACTGTTTATGCTCTTACAAGCAAGGGTCAACAAAACACACCCACTTTTAGGTACACTGGCTAAGGATCTTTCACAAGACCTTAACTATTTATGCTCTCCATAGAGCAAGGGTTAACACAATACACCCACTACGTACACTCCCGCCGGAGGCCTCATAGAGGACTTGTAAGGGGTGAGAAACACCGTAGACCCAATCCTACAATCACAAGACTCCTCTGGACTATAGTTAGTTGCAAATAAGTGATTGAGTCCCATTCAGCATGTTATCAAAGATCGCCTTCTTTGTTGATGAAGAATCTTTACTTCCTTGATCTGCAACATAGATGATGTACCAATATACGGCGTCTGGTTGGGTCAAGATTAAGATGAAATTCTACTCTCTTAAATGTTTTTCTATAAGGAAGATAGAGTGATTCTAGTCATCTATGCATTCAAGGCATCCTAGCTTAATGATTTTTCATTAAGGTAATAGCTGGAGGAACCTTGAATGTGGAAGTTCATTCCCCAATCCACTCTATTGAATATCAATGATGAGGGTAGATTGGAGGATGAACACCCATGAGAGAAAGGGCTTTGGGTATATGATATAAGGTAAAATACTCAAAAGTACTCTCTTCTTTCTCTACCAGTAACAATAGACAAGTCCTGTTTATATAAGCAAAAGGTTCCAACGGATATAAAACGGTCACATTTATGATAGAGTTCGATATCATCGAGCGGACCGTCGATGCTATTGAGAGTAAAGCATCGAGCGGACCGTCGATGCTTTTGAAACCTATTGTCAGTTGGTTGAAGGAATCGAAACACGTGTGAAAAGGCCTAGCTATATGTCCTAGAGGGGGGTGAATAGGACTATGCTAAATAAAAATTTATAACCGCAGAAATTAAAGTAATATGATAGCCAACTGAATAAACCAAAATGCAAGAATATAAAGCAACCTCAAAATTTAGATCTTGAGATGTTGATACAAATGTTGTTCTAAGGATAACCTTACACCAAAAACCAGAGTTTATGGTAGGACAACCTTTGTATCAAGTCTCAAACCGAAGAGGACTAGAAAAATATACAAATTGCACTGTATAAATTGTAATCACAAATATATATTGTTCTAAGGACAACCATGCACCATAAGAAGGGCAAGGCAACCTTACTAGAACAAAATAATATCAAGCTGATAAATGAATAGCAAGAAATAAATTCTAACTATTACAACATTCCCCACAATGCTTGAAATAAAAGTTTACAACATTCACAACCACATATACATTCCACAAATGAATAAATATACATATAAAATATAAACCATTCAACCATAACACAAGGGATTATAATGTTTGCCTGTGTGTTCACCAACAGTTTTACAACAGCCACACAGAATGCTACTCCACTCCTAATATCCTCACACAGGGGATATTAGCGTTCACTAATAAAATAGGTTTTCACAGGTTCACCAAAAACCTTTACAATTGTGTCTTTGTCTGTGGGCTTACACAATTAAAAAAAACCCCACTTCTGAGTTTTCCTGGCTCTCCTCAGATAACCAAAATAACGAGATTTTTCTGAAAAATTCTGAAAGAAATCAAAACAGAAAAGAATTTATACTTAAAAGTAAAATACCTGATTTTCTCCTTCGATGTAGCAACCCGGATGAACCAAGTCAGAGTAGATGAATGAATGTCCAAGTTCAATGTCTAATACTCAATTACAAGGTTCTAGTTCTAATTGATTTTAAAATTAAACCAAAATAGGGCTAGCCTTAATTAATTTTGATTCCAAAGAAAGGAAATAGCAATTTCTCTTATCATATAAGATTAGAATACAAGAAACAAAATCAATTAAATAAAGATAAAAAAAGAGAATATTAAATAAGCACACTTAGCTTAAAATGGAGCACAGATCAATCTCTCAGAATGCCGAAATAATTAGCTTGAATTTCTTATCATTAATCTGAGATTCGTGCTCTATTTATAGCTAAGAAAAACACGTCTTCAACTGGTCCTAAGACTTCTATGACTGGTCGAAGAACCAACAGAATTTCAAATAAATTGGGCGGGATAAGATTTTCTGTTAGTCGACCGGTCGTGGGTACCCTATGACTGGTCGAAGGTCCCCTTCAACTAGTCGTAGGTCCCATACGACTAGTCGAAGATGCTTAAATTTTAGTGTTGTACTTTGAGTCGAAGCCCATGACCGGTCAAAGCACCAGTCAACACTGTTCACAGGACTCATCGAACAGTCTTCAGGACTGGTCAAAGAATAACCAGAAAATCCTGAAAATCCTCAACAACTTAGGACTGGTCGAGGAATTTCTTAGACTGGTCGAACCAGTGCTAGGACTAGTCGAATAAGGTCCAGGACTAGTCTTAGAGCAGATCAAAATTACTTATAAAGAATATATGTATTATGTATCCAAAGTGACCTACTCTAAAGGTCCACCTAAGGTCAATTATATCTCAAAAGAGAAGTAAGGACATTGAAACTTGAATACCAGTGACCTTGAGTATCATGAAGATTGAGTTCTTGAACTTGAGATCTTCAGTAAAAACTTTTAAGAACTTGATCTCTAAAAGCTTCTGAGATCTTCAACTTGAATAGCTTTCGAGAACTTGAGATGTTCTGAAATCTTCACCTTTGAGTTCTTCAACTTGAATAGTTGTGCTTATCTACTTGAAGTTGTGCTTGTGTCTTGAATAGTTCTTTTGTTCATCACATACATAAGCTTCAAAGAAGTATCTTTGTCACCACAAATTTGACAATCACAAGGGCTATTCACTATAGCACTTACAACGTGTCAATGTCATTGGATTTTGAACTCTAATTTCATCGATGTGAGGTTCAATTCCTCGACATTTGAAAATGAGAGAGACTTTCTTTAAAATATTTCAAGTTTACAAAAATGATCGAGGGGCCTTCGATATCATCGGAATTTGAATGTCGATGATATCGATAGCTGTGTCGAGGCATCAATAAATCCAAGGAATTTTCGTTTAAGCTTGTTGGACAGTTTTTATCCCTATTCGATGCCATCGAAACCATACCGATATCATCGATATTTGAATATCGATTCTATGGAGTGACCCTCGATCATAGATAAAACTATCCTAAAATATTTTACTAGAAATCATCGCGCCCATGACCGATATCATCGAGAGCCTTCCGATGTCATCGAGATTTGAACTTCACTGGTATCGAGGAGGGCTTCGATATATTAATGCACATATGATATTCTTAAGTGAAAACAAGGGCAATGAAGATTTTCCTGTCGATATTATCAAGTCACCTTCGATGGACTTGAGATTCAAATATCAATGATATCGATAGGTATATCGATATATCAATAAATTCGTACAGAGATATATGTGGTTACTAAACACTTTTGTCCTCATTCCGATGGAATCGATTTGTCATCAAGGACCTCGACAGTGCAGGTTAATCATATTGAGATGTGCATCAATAAAATTGACAAAGAAAGAAAACTTAAAGATTTTCTGATTTTGAAAAAGTTTTCTTAAATTAAAAACCCTATGATGTTCTAACTTGTTTTAAGGGTTTAAATACTTGGTATTTTGGGACATGAGATGTGAGGCTTAGATTTACCTGTGGCGAGCTTGTACATATCCGGTTGAGGTAGATGCTTTGAATTAATCATCCTATGAGACTCTGCAGTCTGGCTCACTCAACATTCACGCTAATTGACAAACCATGGCACTTTCAATCTCCCCCTTTGTTAATTATGTGACAAAATACCAAAACACCCTAAACCAACTTCTATACTGACATCCTAAATTATGTGTATATATGCTTTACATAATTTTATAATTTTACTCTAGTGAGCACACACATAATCATTCAGAAGGATTCAGAAGTTGTTCCCCCTATCTTGGTGCAGCTACTC
Source organism: Magnolia kwangsiensis (assembly GCA_037074715.1). Taxonomy (NCBI): domain Eukaryota; kingdom Viridiplantae; phylum Streptophyta; class Magnoliopsida; order Magnoliales; family Magnoliaceae; genus Magnolia; species Magnolia kwangsiensis. The sequence goes on from CM073574.1 coordinate 104,768,750, forward strand.
CCCCTAACACCAGCAACACCATACTCAAGCAGATATACATTTCCTAACGGGGTGTTTGAACTGTTCTCCTCCTTTTTGTCAATCATTGACTAAGATAAATATAGCAGTTGATATTGACTGAATTTTGAAGTATTTGGGAGAACCAATCATCTAGAGAGCATACATATAAAAGATAGATGCATAATGATAAAAACAGTGAATTAGACATCTCATGTTTGGATCCAATGTATGCAGAGCTGACCAAGTAAGGTAGAGAAATAGGTAAGCTAGATAAACACAACATTAAATGCATCACATACCATCTACAATATAAGCACAAACCACATATATTCAGAGAAAACAGGTGAGCATTTATAGAAATATGTCAGAGAATAGGAAGGAATTATGATCAGCCATATTTAAAATATCCAAACCATATCTATACTGCCCAAGATTGGCAGTCGATCAATAGTTATCCCAATAACTTTTCCAAGCCCTTTTAAGGGCACCCAAAAATAACCATCAGTATTTAGCCCAATCATGGCATATACGATCACAAAAAAAAAAAAAAAAACATCAGACTAGCGGATTAAAGAGTTATTACGTACACCCATGAGAGCGTAGAACATCCAAAAAGATATTAATGTTCATACATGGAAATAAGAGTGAGGTGTATGTGATAACATTCAAGGACCAGCACTATGGAGCAGAGTAGGATGGCGTTGTGTCGTCTCGACGACAAGGCATCAGATCAACCAATTGTTGTACAATCTGCTACACTCCGTGGACCAGCCGTTCCAAGATGGTAAGTCGCTCGTTCATCAATTACCTGAACTGTGAGACATCCCGCTGAATAGCTCCAATCTGATCCTGATGGAGCTTAAATCGTTTAGTATGCCGGGAGTTGATGTTGACGGTGCTTGATGGGGTCCAGAACCTTCATCTCCAATCGTCTCAGTTCCTTCCATGGGAGCGTCACCTACCCCACTTTCCCTCTCTACTTAAATGCCTTCCTCAGGTGGATCCTCAGGATATTTATGAAACTTCAAATCCATCCTTCAAATGTTACTTTTATTAAAGGTTTGGTGAGGAAGTACAGGATCACTTGTAGTTGGAAAGGCTATGACATTACAAATTGTATGTATGATCCAGGGATATGGTAAGTGAATATCCTTAGACATATGAAAAGCATAAACCAACTGATGTACGATGAGGGTAGGCAGACAAATCTTGATCCCAAAGGTGACTAAATAAATTATCATTGTAACACCCCGGATTTTTGCTAACCTGGGATTAGACGTCTTTAGGCAATGGGTCAACCACATCACTCTTAGGAATCAATTTCAGAGCCAAAGAAATCATTTAGAACCAAATTCTTTAGAAATTAAGCGTAAGTTAGCTAGCGTTGCGCTAGACTAGCTGTGAAATTGTCCCTGAACACTTTAAATACGTTCTGCAAGACCCAAAACTTGTAGAATCAATGACGCTATAACACCTTGAAACCTAGGATCAAACTCTAAACCTGTTTGCTCTTGGGAACCTTCTGAAACTTCGTATTGGATTTAGACCACGCGTCGAAAGTCTGATATTTACAATCTTAGACCATTGCGACCACCTTGTTGGACTTGACAATCGTTTCAAAAATCAAGGCCAACCGACGCTCTGAGGCTATTTCATTGAGCCTGGAGTAAAGAGAGTGAGAAAGGGGAAAGATTTGGATATTTTAATTCAAATCTGGCACGTGACTTTGTGCGTTATTATTAAGCGTTCTGACCATCAGAATTCAGCCAAATTTCACCCTCGGATCAGAAAAAATTTCTCTTTCATATCACGAGACTTGTAGACCTGATTAAGACACGATGACCGCTGAACTGAAACTGAACCGCCACGTGCGATTTGCAAACTTTACCAGACTGAAAACTTGATATGAGCAGGATCCAGTACCCATGAGCTTAAGTCTGATCGCATTCGGCCAGAGGACCTCCAGAAATGCTCCGTTGAGACAGAACAGTCCGTATTTGGACATAAAATAAGTATACTTTGGCCCCAAGTCTATTTCCCTCGCTTTTGGACTTATAAAAAGGGCTTAAACCCTTACTCTTTCATTCCATACGAATTTGGAGAGAGAAGAGAGAAAAGAGAGAGAAAGGGAGGGAGATTTGGAGCTCTCTCCTGGGATTCTTCCCTACTGCTCCATGTTTCATAGCCGCTGCTTCTGCGCCGCCATTTCGGTATTTTCAGCTCCATTCTTAGGTAAGAAATCTTAACCCTAACCTGATTTAAAGCTTAGAATAGTTGTAGTGTTGGTATTTCTAACCTGTTTCATGCCATAGGTCGCCATAACGCCATTGACGAAGCATTGACGTTCTATTCGAATCGATACACGTCTACGGCAAAAGGTGCATGACTGATTTCAAAGCTTTCAATGTCGTTTAATAGTAGATTATCGACAAACATGCCGTTTGACTTGTAGAACATGCTGTCCGTTTTTCATTTCGTAAACGTACGGTAAATATGAGATTTAGGGTATTTTAGGTATTTATAGAAAATACTGTATACGTCCGTATTTTTTGAAATGCTTGAAATGTAAATTTATCATGTTATGATATTATATATGTGTGTATAATCTGTTTGGCGAAGAGATTCGTCCTAATGTGTGCTTTGGATCGACATACGCTATGTAGACTAAAGTGTGTAGACTAAGGGTTTGTATAAATGTTTGTAATAGTATATATTGAGTAAATGGTGTTGTAAATTAGTTTTGAGAATGAATTCTCAATCCATATGATGTTGTACACGATTTCCTACATGTTTGCTATATGAATTGATTTCCTTATATGTATGGAATACATGTGTTGGGTGATTTGCTTACTTTGTATGCTATAACATGTGTTAACATGCTTGTGTTGTTGAACTTCAATTCCATCACTCTCATATGATCACTGGTATGGATTACAAATGTTTAAGGCTATGCTTTAGTCCAGGCAGTCAGAAATGGATTGAATTCGTGGTCGGCTTCTATCTACCACGGAGGACGCATCGATGAATGCGAGTCGTGTTTGGAGTTGACGGCAGTGGTTAGGCCACACGAAGTGTTTCATACACTTCATGTCGCTCAGCTTGAGATGCGCTCGTATTATTTGAGCCCGTCAAGTAACCCGACTGGCCATTATATGTTCACCATGTATGAGTCATAACTGCTTGAACCTAGGGTACTGAACTTACCATTGAAAACCCTGTCAACCATGGTACCTTGATCCATAAAGACTCATGAGTCGAGCATGGTGGTATGGGACACCGTGGTCGAGCTGTCAGCCTACGCTGGGGCCACAAATCTCCCCGTAGTGACCAGTGAGCACCCTACTCTGAGCAAATTATGGTGGCATGGGACACTATATTCTTGTTGTCGGCCTACATTGATTGGTGGCGAGCCCTTTGTAGTGACCTTGAGTTTATCCTGACACCGCATGGGGATGACGAGTCTTGATGTAGTCTTAAAGATATACATAGGCCTGTATTGATAAGGTGATGGGGGAGAGGAGTAATGAGTGCATGCAACAGCCCTGGCAGCCCTTGCAGTGACCTATAAATATAACATCGTATGAGATTACTAGGAGTGACGACCCTAGACAGGATCTGTATTGGGATTGATATAAGGAAGGTACCCTAGTTTTCCAATCCTGCTATATGAAAAGGATTAATAACAACTTGGTAATCATTATCCATATCTCATTGCATGTTCCTGGAAGAGGTGGAGCACTGCGGGAAGAAAGCATGCCGTGGACTCAAATGGTGCCGCATGAGGGAGAATGTCGGTGAGGGCATCCATCATGTCATTTCATGCATGCATTAACAATAGTATCTAGGAATGTTTGATTGTTTGCTTTACTATTAACGCGTAATTGATTTGATAACATGCTAATCTTTGCTCTATTATTCCACTGAGTCGATCACTTACTCCCACGTTACGGGACAGTGTTTGCGGACACCCACCAGTCCCTATTTTAGTTTCAGATGTTGGCACTGCTTGTGGAGCGGAGCTGGACTTGTATGATGATGAGGAGGACTTCTCCTCCGTGTTCCGATCAACGGGATTACAGGGAGGTTGATTAAATGCCTTGACACTTGTCATTTTATATTTTTGGAGCACTCATGTATATTCTTTTCTTTCCATTTTTAGAGTATACATGTATTTAATTAACCTGGTAACATGTTCACACTCTGGAGACTTACAATCAATTATATATTTTATGTATTTATCAGTCTTCCGCTTGCTAATTTAACTGTCTCTGGAGTATGATATGTTGTTTTGGCTTAGTCTCAATCTTGTTTAATGTCATTCTACAGACAACATACATTTATCATTATCTATATTGCATAAGTGACGTTCTGGAACTCGAGAGTTGGGTTTCTACCTGACCCCCGATTTTTGGGGTGTTACAATCATAGTCATGAAGCCTGTGAGATCTGCCCTCTTAGAACCCCTAAAGTAGATGTTAAAAGCAAGGATACCATGCAAGACCCAAAAGCGTGGTTCCATGAATTTGACTTTTAGGGCATGCCCTTTGTGCCACTGGACGTCACAATCATGACAGAGGAATTTGGTGACCTTGGACTAAACCTCAATATTTTCTATGTCCATATCTCGGAGTCCTACAGGTGATAAGGTAAGATTGTATATCATTGTGACAGACTCAGGAATGATCAGCACATCATCATCATCGACAGTTATGATGATGGATGGTGGTTCAGATATTGGAGAATGACAGGCAATAAAAAATTATAGGTCCGTTCACGTTGATATGGTCCCCCAAAGTCGAGAACTGGTAACTAATCTATGGCGGCAAATAGTGGTTCCAAATTATATGGAATTAGACAACTTCTGTTGACTTTTCTCTTGGGAATAACCTTTCTCCCAGTGAACTTAACCAAGATCGGATAACCTGCACCGGTGGAGGTGCCTGGGCCTCATATTGGGACCCACTATGTCTCGTGCGTTGCGTTGCCTTGTGGGGTCCCACGTTTTGGGGCCCTTTCCCTATCTTTTGAAGCTAGCACTTTTTATCTGGCAGATCTCGAAAACTCACCCAGTCCGAATGTTTTTCCTTTGTCTTTTCCCATTTGGACAAAAAAATTCTAAAAATCTTGGGAAGGAGGACAAGACCCAGCTGAAATTAAAAGACCTAAAAAGAGATGGAATCTTAATGTATTGAAGGGTATTACCAGATTTGTAGAGTGTTTGGGGCTGTCCTATGAGGCATCGAGCGGTCCGGTTGATGGGAGCAAGTAGGGAAGAGGAAAACAAAACCATGAGACAAAAATCCCTTTTTCGCGCTCCACTACCTTATATCGGGCGGCATCTGTTGATATCATCAATCCTCATCTTAATGATATCAAGAGACCCTGATCGATTTCATCGATCCTGTCTTCGATATCATTCTCAATCACACGAATTTTCTTATTCTAAGGAAGCGTCGATGATATCGACCCTTGATCGATTAATCGAGAGTGGCTTGTCAAGAGACATATCGACTCTGAATATTTTTCATTCTACCATAGTTTGACAGTCATCAAAGTATAGGAGAGTTTTATCCTTGAATTTATGATATACACACGAAAATTTTGTACAGGTTTTGTACAACTCAAAATTATATCACAATGTTTATAGAAAAAAATTTCAAATGTAACGTTTTGAAGCTCAGCAAAATTTCATCATTTGAGTACATATCCAGATCATAATGCATGATCTGAACTAGTTCTTCCTTACCCATTTTATGGTAGAGTTTTTAATTGTGATGGATTTAGTTTTAGTGTTCAATTTATCCATTTGATTAAATAACTATTTCATTTTGTTAGTCATTTTGGGTGGTGATGGAAGTACATTTCTTCTATCCATATTCCTAAGTGGGCTCTTGAAATTCTACATTTCTCTGGTTAGTTTAACTTTATCAATATGATTCTGAACAGAGTTATGTTGAGTCGTCTTAGGTGTCATGCATTTGAACTTATAATGACCCAAATCACCACACAAATGACACACTGGAGTAGTTTTAGTTTTACTTCTTGAAGCAGCAAATCTTTCAGTTATTGGTGCTGAATTTCAAGATTTTGACTTAAATTTTTCATATCCTATGCTACTCATCTTTTCCAGGTCTTACCACACCCAATAGTTTTTCTAGCTTTTCACTACTCTGGGAAAACTTATAGTTTATCTTGGCTATTTTTCTGGATTCATCTAGATCAAATAGGAGTGTGTGATTTTCATTCTGAAGAAGCATATTCTTATCTTTTAGTAGCTCAACCTGTTTGTTCAATTTTTCAGATTCAGATTTTAAGAAAATATTCACATTTTCTAACTTATCATTATCTGAATGATATTATTGTAGATCATTTATTAGTTATGTGTTGATTTCCAGTGTTTTCTCTAAATCTTTCTGCAGCAACTTACTTTTACTTTCCGTTATTTCGAGTCTTTTAAGGATACTTATGCTACAAATGTAGAGTTGATTAGAAGCATCTTGCAGTTTATTCTTTTCTACCTCTTCTTCTTCTCCAGTTTCCTCATTATCAGATGAAAATGATTCAGTGACTTGTTATTCTTCCTTGTTTTCATATTCCATGGGAATGATTGGAGCAGTGGAGACTATAAGAATTTTCAAGGATTTCTGGTCACCATTGCTCTCTGAGTCACTGGATTCTGAGTTTGACTCTTCTATATCATCCCATGTGGCGGCCATTGCTTTATCCTTTATTTTTCTGTTTGGGCATTCAATAGATAGGTGTCCATACTTCTGACAGGCATAACATTGTGGTTCTCTAGTCTTTTTACTAAATTAACCTGCAGAAGGTCTGTTGTCCACCTTTCTTCATTTGGAGGGACAACCACGATTTTTCTAAAAGAATTCCTAAATCATTGCGCCAGCAAAGCCACTTCCTCATCTTCTTCATCTTTTTCACTTGCACTGTCCTTGTTGTTTTCTTTGAGGTTTTTAGAACAGTAGTTTTGAATTTTTGGGTTTGTTTGAAGTGTAGTTCAAAAGTTCATAGGGAACCTACCAGTTCTTCTACTTTTATTTCGTCTATTTTCCTACATCTTCAATCATTATCACTTTGGGATTAAATCATTTCGGCAGTGATCTTAGTTTTTTCCTACAGATTTTAGGAACCGGAACTTTCTCTCCCAATCCACCCATGAAGTTACAAATGATATTCAACTTTGTGAAGAACTCCATGAAAGTCTCATGCTCTTTCATTTTGAGATTTTTGAATTGTGAGGTTAGCAGTTGTAGTTTGGACCTCTTCACAGTGCTTCTGCCTTCATGGGTTGTTTCCATTAGATCCCATGCTGTAATGCCCTGAAAATCGGGGGTCGAGCATAACTCAGCTCCTGAGTTCCAGAACATCACTTATGCAACAATTTTGATGATGGATGAATGTTATCTGTATTAGGGCATAAAACATGAGGTAGATTAACCCAAATCAGCAAACATATTTCAGGGACAGTCTGAAAACACGAGCGAAAGATTGAAATACATAAATAAATCAACATAATTCCCCAGGATATGTATGCTCTACTACGTCATAATTACAAGGCATGTCTCCAAATACATATATCAAAAAGTGATAAATCACTACCAACATAGCCCTGAATCCCCGTCAATCAAAGCATTGTTCACATAAACCCACCTGAGAACTGCATATAGGAGAAACCCTCCTCATCAGCATAAAAGACTGGCTCTACCTCGCAAGCATCGCCACCATTTGAAACTAAAACAGGGAGTGGTTGGTGTTGCAAATACCGTCCCATAACGTGGGAGTGAGTGATCAACTCAGTGGAATCATAGAGTAAATATTAACATGTTTTCAATTCAGTCAAGCAGTAATGATAAAGAAAACATCTCAACCATTCCTAAATACTCTTATTAATGCAGGGATGAGATGTTTCATGAATGCATGCCCTCGCCTACACTCCCTCGTGCGACACCATCTTACGTTCGCGGCATGCTTCCAACCCTCTGTGCACTTCATCATCGGCACATGCAGTGCAATGATATGAACATGATTACCGAGTTATTATTAGTCTTTTTCATACAGCAGGATTGGGAAGTTAAGGTACCTCCCCTGTATCAATACCCAAACGATGATCCATTCTTGAGTCATCAGTCCTAGACAATCTCATACGATATTGCGATTCTAGGTCGCCACAAAAGGACTTGTCACCAAATCAGTGTTACTCCTTTGGGAAACACATCACACGCACAGGACGTGACAACTGATCAGTGTAGGCCTAGTTATACTCTAATGCTACGGAAAGACTCGTCACCTCAACGCAGACTCAGAGTATGCTCGAGGTCACTACAAAAGGCTCGTCACCAATCAATGTAGGCCAATAGCACGAATATAGTGTCTCATACCACCATAATCGGTTCACGAGCCTAGGTTACTCACTGGTCACTACGGGGAGGCACCTCGCCCCAGCGTAGGCAGACAGCTCAACTACGGTGTCCCATACCACCATGCCCGGCTCATGAGTCTTAGCGGATCGAGACACCAAGGTTAGAGGGGCTTTACACTGGTAAGTTTGGTACCTTAGGTTCAAGCAGTAGTGTCCAAATATGGTGAACATACATCGGTCAATCGGGTTAGTTGATAAGCTCAAGTAGGCCAAGTGCACGTCGAAATGATCGACATGGAATGCATGAGCACTCCACGTGGCCTAACCACTTTCGAATATCCCAAGTACGACTCGGATTCGTCAAATCCATCCTGCGTGGCGTAAATAACTTCAACCACCAATTTAAGGGTTGTTACCGATTACCTGGACTATGTCATAGCCACAAACACATTCAATTACGACATGTCATCTGATGATATAGTTAAAACAGTAAATGGATCATATTTCAAATTATTTAATCAAAGGTCCGATATTGTCCGCTTTAAGGCTGTAGGGCTGTTACACGAAATCATTACACCACTCCCCCATCACCCTTCACGGCTTTGTTTCTGCAAGTTATGGAATACAACTTAAACATGAATCCACGCATAGGCAATATAAAATACATGGAGGAAGTCATACACATAGACAAGGTATTTGAGAAGCATATCTCAACACGCATACAGGTACACCTTATTAACTACTAACTCCTTCAAACATTTTTACAAACACTTAGCCTACACATTCCGTCATATGTGATATATATAAATTTATCATACGTATTAGTGCCAATCCTCTCGTCAAAGGGTTATCGCCTATACAATAATCATATATCCATTACAGTTAGTCATGGCGAGCACGAAAGCGAATTCTATACTAGGAAGATGGATTTGATGTGTAGAAGAACAGGGAAGAATCCCAAGAAGGAACAACAGGTTCTCTCTTACTTTCTCTCTCTTTTCTCTCTCTTAGATTGACTAGGGTTTAGAATTCGTATAGGATTTGAGAATGGGGGTTTAAGGCCTTTTTTTAAGCCCAAAAGCGACGGAAATAACCCTAGGGCCAATGTATACTTAGGTTATAACCAAATCGGGCTCTTTCTGATCCAACGAAACACTTCTGGAGGTCCTCTTATCAAACGTGGTCGGACTTAAGCTCACTAGTATTGGATCTTAAGCAAGTTAAGTTTTCAGTCTGTTCGGGTTCCCATATCGTCCGTGGCTGACCAGTTTCAATTCAACAGTCACCGAAACTCAATCAGGGCCACAAGTGCCATGACATGTATGGGCCACCTTCCCTGATCCAAGGGTATATGAAAGTCAAAAACCAATGGTCAGAACGCTTAGAAAAAGTGCACAAGCGACACGACCCAGATTACTTAAATTCCTATTTAATTTCTTAAAATTCTTCACTTTCTCACTCTCTTCACTTCAGACTCAAGGAAACAGTCTCAGGACATCATTTAAATGTGATTTTTGAGGTGATTGTTAAGTCTAACTAGGCGGTCATAATTGTCTAAGTTTATCGCTATCGGACTTTCGACGTGCGGTCCAGGTCCGATACGAAGTTTCAAAATGCTCCCGAGAGTAACTGGGTTTAGAGATTGATCCTAGATTTCTAGGTAACGTAGCGTTAGAGTTCCTACTCATTTTGGGTCTTGTAGTTCATATTTAAAGTAATTCAAGTTAATTCTACTGAGTATTCAGTTTAGTACTTAACCAAATTCTACCCTAATTATGGCAGAATACGGTCCTAGGGTCATTCTATGCCCTGATTTGGGCACTTTTAGTTATTATATTATTTTAATTATTTTTATAATAGTTCATCATAAATTTTACCCTATCTCCACCAAATTTCATGTGATTTTGTGTTATAAAAAAATTTTAAAAATTCCTTAAGCAGCAGCTGTCCAACAAATGATTTTCGGATAGTTGTCACAATGACCTACTTTAAACTATATTAAATATTTTATTATATTTTTCAAATATTTTTATATAACACTAGACTCATTTATCTTTAATCTGATTTTTGAATCACCAATTTGGAGTTATAACGAGGGAGATTATTTTTCAAAGTTTGACAAAATGCACAGAAAAAATGCAGAAACTGGGCTGCTTGTCCGCTGTACGGACGAGGCCTCGCCAAACCGGCGAGCCCCTCACCGGTCACTGGACTTTTTGGTGAGAGCTCAACCCAGGGGTGATATTCTTTCCCTCCGGGGATGCCGAAAATATGTGGGACCCACCTCGGGTCCCCCCGAATTAAGTCGTTTGGGCCCACGAGTCCGTCGAGGCATTTATCGAATCTCATTTACAAACCGGAATGAGTTACGTGACATACAATATATGATTTTGGGGTATAAGAAGCTAATCTATCCAAATAACCTATCTACATCATGAAATTCTAAAGATTCAATAGTAGAAATCCCATTTTATTCATGTATGTACCATTTATAGTAAGTTTTAGTTTAAGTATAGTTCTTCACCTTTTAAACTTTAGGATTTGTATCTAACATGAAAGTACTTGGAGAAATTTGAAGAATGAGGTGGTGAAAGGTAAGATTTTGAAGGATACGGGTTGAAAAGTGATTTCTAGACTTTAGGATTGATCTTTGAGAGTGTTATGGTTGACCCATTGCCTAAGGACGTCTAACTCCAGGTTGGCAAAAAATTCAGGGTATTACAATCTACCCCCCTTAAAAAATAATTTCTAAAAAATAATGAGTAAAGATTCTATTATTCCTTTCATATAAGCTTTACTGATTTTAAGTTTATATGCAGGGTAGGGTGTATACTATCTCTGCTAGTCTGGGGCAATTTTGTCTATCCTCCTTAAAAATTTACTCTTTATCTCTTACTTATACCCTGATGATTTACTACAATTTATTTCCTTATCTATTCGGAGTCTTGACGATGATTCCCATCTACTTAGAGTAAGATATATGTTTTTAACGGTTGACCAATACGGAGAGACTGCTGTAGTGGGCTTGACCCGGATACTTCGATCACCTACCTGACCAGGGTAGATGGCTCATCATACCCCTTCCTAGTCCTAGTAAATCCTGGTCTTCTGCTCGGTCAAAGTAGTGAGTCCATTGGTAGTCTCCCAGGATTGAGAATTGGGTCAAGCCGTGAGTGCTTCGTCATTGTATATTTTAGTAACTCCGTATAGTCCGATCACTCCAAAGCTTAGGGAATGCCTATCACGCTTCTGCTGCACTACACTGATCTAATGGTTGCATTAGCTGACCTAATTAGATTGGGTTCATAGTGTTCTACCCCCCTTAAAAATTATTTCTACTCTCAAGGCTCAAGAATCTGTCCTGATCCGTATGTCGGAACAAGGTATAATTTGGTCTTCCTTTCGTTAATGATGCGTACTATAGCGTTGGTACCTATAATTATAGATAGGAGTTAAAAATGATGGGTGTTGAGGTTGATTTCAGGGACGGATATGAGTTGGCGTCAAGATGTCTAATCTCTATTGGCTATATGTCCTTATCACTTCCTAAAGGAAAAGCAATAACTTTTGGTTGTTGGTGGTCTGGCCAACACGGAAGAAAAGTTGTGTAGTGGGTCTGAGCCGGATACATAGACTTTCTGCCTAGCTAGGATAAAAAATTTATCGTATTAATTCTTAATCCTAGTTGATCCCGATCTTCTGCTTGATCAGAGCATTGAGTTCATTGGTAACGACCAAGATTGAGAATGCGATTCAAACCGCAAATACATCGCTTATATATAGTTTCTCTATTTCGTATTCCCGATTGTAATAAGTCCTTGGGAGGGCAATTCTAAGGGGCGTGTTGGTTTATCATAGCATTAAATCTGAGGGGTATATAAATTTTCTCTAAGCATAACTAGTTTCTATATCTAAACAGCTTTCCTAAGAGTTATTAAGGATGCCTATAAGTATCAAGGGAATCTAACAAAGGAACGAGGTATCAGTCAACCAAATCAAGACAACTAACTACGTATATATTTCAATTATCTTAGTAAAATCAGTCTTTTACAAACCTTAGTATAACTAGTATTAGTTTTAACTTATGCGTAGTGGCAATTCACTAGTTGTAATCCAAAGTCTATGCTTATACGCTAGATGGTTTCATATCATTTCTAATACCAAAAATTATTTTATCGCTTAGGATCAAAAGTCGTCTGATTAGGATTGAGTTGCCCAAACCTAAATTTAATTACGCTCGAGCTCTACACATATGCTCATACCAACTAAGGAGAGTCTATGATTTACGTTATTAGTTTATTAGATGTTCTATACTATCCGATCTTTCAAAATCTAGGAATACTAACTCTAAGTCCGAAACTCTAAATGTCCTAGCACTAGATGGTCACTGTTTATAAACTAAGCTACAGTGTTAGGTCTCGCCCATCTGTAGAAGCATAGAGATCGAGAAGATGGCTATAACTAGCTCAAAAAGAGACATGGAAAAGGAGGGAAATAAAAAGATTGGGATGGAAAATTTAGGTCTCCACGGATTTGAGCCTCAACAGAGGGTGTAAAGGCTTAAATGGAGGAGATATAAAGATTAAAAAAAATGACAAATAAGGTAGGTGGTGGGTTTACACAAATTTGAGACTTAAATGGGGGGGTGTAAGAGCTCAAATCAAAATAAATGAGGGGATTGGAAGCTGGGTATTGCTAAGAACGGTGGAAGGATGTATGGCTTGAAAGAAAATGAGGAAAAGAGGGATTGGAAGGGCAATTTGAGAAAGAAGGGAGCTGTTTTGAGGAAAAGGGAGAGCTTGGAGGTGGGTTTTGTGAAGGAAGTAGATATTTGGGGGTGTTTTAAACAAAGGACCATGGACCAAAGGGTCACACTAGACCCCTAAGGGCATCGGCCCGAAGGCCCAGCCCGACCTGGCCCGACCGTCGGTGAGGCCTCGCCGGCCACTGGACTCCCCGACGAGGTCCTCCCCCCTCCTTGGGTCCAAAAAGACATGGGTCCCACCCTAGGTCCCTCTAATCAGCCCCGATTGGGCCCTTACTTCGGTTTAACTCGATTCGGGTCGTTTCAAAACAAAACGGATACATATTGATATTTACCAATTTCTAACAGTTGAAATGGATTAAAACACGATCTAAACCCATCATTTGACGGTCTAGAAGTGATTTGGGGTCGTCGTGTGTGATCAGGAATGTGCACGGACTCGATCTCGGTGATCATTTTCACTAAACTTCGCCACTTGACACAACTGGGAGTACTAAACCTGTTTCTAGATTTTTCTTGCACCCTCCTACGTTAAAGTGGTGTCAACGTGCGTCATGTCACCTTAACCTAGGTCTAGTTTAATCCAGATCATGCGCTGATACCATCTTGTAACGCCTTAAAAATCGGGGGTCGTGCATAACTCAGTTCCCGAGTTCCAGAACATCACTTATGCAATAATTTTGATGATGGATGAATGTTATCTGTATTAGGGCATAAAACATGAGGTAGATTACGCAAAATCAGAAAACATATTTCAGAGACAGTCTGAAAACACCAGCGAAAGATTGAAATCATATATAAATCAACATAAGTCCCCAAGATAAGTATGCTCTGTCAGGTCATAATTACAAGACGTGTCTCCACATACATATATCAAAAAGTGATAAATCACTACCAACATAGCCCTGAATCCCCATCAATCAGAGCATTGTTCACATGAACCCACCAGGGAACGGCATATAGGAGAAACCCTCCTCATCGGCATAATAGACTGGCTCTGCCTCACAAGCATCACCACCATGTGAAACTAAAACAGGGACTGGTTGGTGTTGCAAACATCATCCAGTAACGTGGGAGTGAGTGATCAACTTAGTGGAATCATAAAGTAAAGATTAACATGTTATCAATTCAGTCAAGCAGTAATGATAAAGCAAACATATCAACCATTCCTAAATACTCTTATTAATGTAGGGATGAGATGTTTCATGAATGCATGCCCTCGCCTACACTCCCTCGTGCGACACTATCTTACGTTCGCGGCATGCTTCCAGCCCTCTATGCACTTCATCGTCAACACATGCAGTGCGATGATATGAACATGATTACCGAGTTATTATTAGTCCTTTTCATACAGTAGGATTGGGAAGCTAAGGTACCTCCCCTGTATCAATACCCAAATGATGATCTATTCTAGGGTCATCAGTCCTAAACAATCTCATACGATGTTGTGGTTCTAGGTCACCATAAAAGGACTTGTCACCAAATCAGTGTTGCTCATGTGGGAAACACATCACACGCATAGGACGCGACAACTGATCAGTGTAGGCCTAGTTATACTCTAATTCTACGGAAAGACTTGTCACCTCAACGCAGACTCAGAGTATGCTCGAGGTCACTACAAAGGGCTCGTCACCAATCAATGTAGGCCGATAGCACAAATATAGTGTCCCATACCACCATAATCGGCTCACGAGCCTAGGTTACTCACTGGTTACTGTGGGGAAGCTCGTCGCCCCAACGTAGGCTGACAGCTCCACCACGGTATCCCATACCACCATGCCCGGCTCATGAGTCTTAGCGGATCGAGGTACCAAGGTTAGAGGGGCTTTACACTGGTAAGTTTGGTACCTTAAGTTCAAGCAATAGCGTCCAAACATGGTGAACATACATCGGTCAATCGGGTTAGTTGATAAGCTCAACTAGGCCAAGCGCACGTCAAAATGATCGACATGGAATGCATGAGCACTCCGTGTGGCCTAACCACTGTCAAACATCCCAAGTACGACTCGGATTCGTCGAACCCATCCTACGTGGTGTAAATAACTTCAACCACCAATTTAAGGGCTGTTACCGATTACCTAGACTATGTCATAGCCCCAAACACATTCAATTATGACATGTCATCTGATGATATAGTCAAAACAGTAAATGGATCATATTTCAAATTATATAATCAAAGGTTCGATATTGTCCGCTTTAGGGCTGTCAGGGCTGTTGCACGAAATCGTTACACCACTCCCCCATCACCCTTCATGGCTTTGTTTCTGTATGTTATGGAATACAACTTAAACATGAATCCACGCATAGGCAATATAAAATACATGGACGAAGTCATACACATAGACAAGGTAGTTGAGAAGCATATCTCAACACGCATACAGGTACACCTTATTAACTACTAACTCATTCAAACATTTTTACAAACAGTTAGCCTACACATTCCGTCATATGTGATATATATAAATTTATCATACATATTAGGGCCAATCCTCTCGTTAAAGGGTTATCGCCTATACAACAATCATATATCCATGATAGTTAGTCATGGTGAGCACGAAAGTGAATTCTATACTCATTCAGTCATTTTTACTATCACTTAGACTACACAATATAATATACACAACATATGTTGATAAAACATGTATTAGGCTAATCCGTTCACCCAGAAGGTGATACACATGCATCTAGCATACATAGACAGCAATTAATCATGGAAAGCACAAATTCAAAATTTATACGTATATGGGTATTTCAACAAATATGTAGAATACACTACGGTATACATATTTCATACGTATTCGTAACGCGAAACAAACGACACGTTTTGCATGAGAAATAGCATCCAAGTCAATAATAAATCATTATCTGACATTGAAAGATTTAAAAACCATAACCTATATGTCTATAATCTGCACCTTAAACCAGAAAACGCGTAATAGATATGATTCAGACGATAAGTCTTCGTCAACGGCGGATACGCTCCCTAAGGTATGAAACAGGTTAGCTATAACTTCACTTCAACTATTCTAAGCTTCAAAACAGGTTAGGGTTTACTTAACTTACCCAAGAACGGAATCAGAATCACCGGATTAACGATTCAGAGACGATGGATTTGATGTGTAGAAGAACTGGGAAGAATCCCAAGAAGGAACAACAGGTTCTCTCTTGCTTTCTCTCTCTTTTCTCTCTCTTGGATTGGCTGGGGTTTAGAATTCGTATGGGATTTGAGAATGGGGGTTTAAGGCCTTTTTATAAGCCCAAAAGTGACGGAAATAGCCCTAGGGCCAATGTATACTTAGGTTATAACCAAATCAGGCTCTTTCTGATCCAACGGAACACTTTTGGAGGTCCTCTTATCAAACGCGGTCGGACTTAAACTCACTAGTATTGAATCTTAAGCAAGTTAAGTTTTCAGTCCGATCGGGTTCCCAGAACGTCCGTGGCGGACTAGTTTCGATTCAACGGTCACAGAAACTTGATTAGGGCTACAAGTGCCTTGACATATATGGGTCACCTTCCCTGATCCGAGGGTAAATTTGGGTCAAAAACTAATGGTCAGAATACTTAGAAAAAGCACGCAAGCGACACGACCCAGATTACTTAAATTCCTATTTAATTTCTTAAAATTCTTCACTTTCTCACTCTCTTCACTTCAGACTCAAGGAAACAGTCTCAAGACATCGTTTGGATGTGATTTTTGAGGTGATTGTCAAGTTCAACTAGGTGGTCATAATTTTCTAAGTTTATCACTATCGGACTTTCGACGTGCGGTGCAGGTCTGATATGAAGTTTCGAAATGCTCCCGAGAGCAACTAGGTTTAGAGATGGATCCTAGATTTCTA
This sequence comes from Magnolia kwangsiensis, assembly GCA_037074715.1. Classification (NCBI taxonomy): domain Eukaryota; kingdom Viridiplantae; phylum Streptophyta; class Magnoliopsida; order Magnoliales; family Magnoliaceae; genus Magnolia; species Magnolia kwangsiensis. The sequence continues at coordinate 104,785,731 of CM073574.1, forward strand.
GGTAACGTACCATTAGCGGTCCTACTCATTTTGGGTCTTGTAGTTCATATTAAAAGTAGTTCAAGCTAATTCTACTGAGTATTCAGTTTAGTACTTAACCAAATTCTACCCTAATTATGGCAGAATATGGTCTTAGGGCCATTCTATGCCCCGTTTTGGGCACTTCTAGTTATTATATTATTTTAATTACTTTTCTAATAGTTCATTATCAATTTTACCCCATCTCCACTAAATTTTATGAGATTTTTTGTTGTAGAAAAATTCTAAAAATTCTTGAAGCAGCAGCTATCCAACAAGTGATTTTTAGATAGTTGTCACAACGACCTACTTTAAACTATATTAAATATTTTATTATATTTTTCACATATTTTTATATAAAACTAGAATAATTTATCTTCAATATAGTTTTTGAATCACCTAAATCGGAGTTATAACAAGGGAGATATGACTTTTCAACTTTTAACAAAATGTGCAGAAAAAATGCAAAAACCGTGCTGCCTGTCCGCTGTATGAACTAGGCCTCGCGAAACCGGCGAGCCCCTCGCCGGTCACTGGACTTTTTGGTGAGGGATCACCCCAGGGGCGATGTTCTTCCCCCCCCCCCCGGGGATGCCAGAAACATATGGGACCCACCTCGGTCCCCCCGAATTGATCCATTTGGGCCCACAAGTCTGTCGAGGCATTTATCATCTCATTTGCAAACCGGAATGAGTTACGCGACGTACAATATATGATTTTAGGGTAGAAGAAGCTAATCCATCCAAATAACTTATCTAAATCATAAAATTCTAAAAATACATTAGTAAAAATCTCATTTTATTCATGTACGTAGCATTTATAGTAAGTTTTATTTAAGTATAGTTCTTCATCTTTTAAACTTTAGGATTTATGTCTAAAATGAACGTACTTAGAGAAATTTGAAGAATGAGGTGGTGAAAGGTGAGATTTTGAAGGATATGGGTTGAAAAGTGATTTCTAGAGTTTTGGGATTGATCTTTGAGAGTGTTATAGTTGACCCATTGCCTAAGGACGTCTAACTCTAGGTTGGTAAAAAATCTGGGGTGTTACACATGCTTCTTTGGATGTCCCACACATACTTATCTGATTGAAGATGTCTTGAGACACGACACAACAGATGGTGTTCATAGCTTTCGCTTTAACATTCTATTTTTCTTTATCGAACGTCGTCCACTTTTCTTTGGGTTTGGATTTTTTGATGGTTGTGCACTATCAAGTACAATTTGTTCAGATTGTGGCACATCCACTTTCAACTGTATCCCAATCATCATGATCTAAATATCTCAGAAAGTAGTGCATCCTAGCCCTCCTGTATGTGTAATTTGAGCCATCAAATACTGTAGGCCTAATGACTGATGAGCCCTCTCCTTTGACCATATTCCTAACTTCAGTCAAGATCACTCTCTAGGTGATGAAGCCCTTAAAGAGAGACCCGCTCTGATACCAATTGAAATTACGGTAAAGACCGCTTTAGTTGAAGTAGAAATATGTCAATATGTCTTAGAGGGGGGTGAATAGGAATTTTTTAATAATTTTATGATAATTCAAAATCCTATTAAACTAATCCTATCACCAAGCCTATATTAGGATTACTCAAGAGTAACTCTACTGGCTTCTAAGCCCTGTAGAGGTTCCAATCACAAACTATTTGAGAGATGAACAATATGCAAACTAGTTTATGATGAATATGATTATGTATGTGTGTGAGGTGTGATCACAAATATTCAGATATGAAAATATTAAAGTAAATCACACAAACAAAAGAATAGCAATATCAAACACAATCATTTTTATAGTGGTTCGACTACTTGTCTACTCCACTCCCGATAACTGCACTCAACCCTTGAGTGTACCGGATTTCACTAAGGAAGTTTCACAGTTTCAAATCAGTTGTCTACTCCACTCCCGATAACTGCACTCCACTCCCGATACTTGTCTACTCCACTCCCGATAACTTAAGGTTTTAAATCAGTTTCACCTTCAACCTTTAGAACCTACACCTAGGTTGACTGTTTATGGTCCCTGAGCAAGGGTCAACACATAGCACCCAATTTTAGGTACACTGGCCAAGGATCCACACAAGGAACCTCACTGTTTATGCTCTTACGAGCAAGGGTCAACACAACACACCCACTTTTAGGTACACTGGCCAAGGATCTTCCACAAGACCCTAACTCTTTATGCTCTCCATAGAGCAAGGGTCAACACAACACACCCACTACGTACACTCCCCCCGGAGGCCTCCTAGAGAACTTGCAATGGGTGAGAACACCTTAGACCCAATCCTACAAAGGAATGATCACAAGGGTCCTCTAAATAATAGTTACTTACAAATAAGTGGATGAGTCTCTCAGTACGTTGTCAAAGATCTCCTTCTTTGTTGATGAAGAATCTTCTACTTGATCCGCAACACAGATGATGTACCAATTATGGCATCGGGTTGGGTCAAGGTTAAGACAGAATTCTAGTCTCTTAGATGTTTTTCTATAAGGAAGATAGAGTGATTCCAGTAATTTATGCATTCAAGGCATCCCAGCTTAATGACTTTCCATTAAGGTAGTAGCTGGAGGATCCTTGAATATGGAAGTTCATTCCCCAATCCGCTCTATTGAATATTAATGATGAGGGTGATTGGTGGATGAACTCCTATGAGAGAAAGGGCTTTGGGTATATGATCTAAGGTAAAACACTCAAAGCACTCTCTTATTTCTCTACCAGCAACAATAGACAAGTCCTCTTTGTATAGACAAAGGTTCCAACGGATATAAAATGGTCACATTTATGATAAAGTTCAAATCATCGAGCGGGATCGATATCATCAAGTGTATACTCTCGATAACATCGACAGTCCGCTCGATGACACAAACTCAAATGTCATACACTTTTGAAACCTATTGCCAGCTGGTCGAGGGAATTGAAACGCGTGTCGATGTCATTGAACTTTGAACTCCAATTTCATCGATGTGAGGTTCGATTCCTCAAAATTTAAACATGAGAGAGACTTGCTTTGAAATATTTTAAGTATACAAGAATGATTGAGGGACCTTCGATATCATCGGAATTTGAATATCGATGATATTGATAGTTTTGTCGTGGCATCTATAAATCTAAGGGATTTTCGTTTACCTTGTTAGACAATTTTTATCCCTATTCGATGCCATCGAAACCCTACCGATATTATCAATATTTGAATATCGATTCTATCGAGTGACCCTCGATCATAAATAAACTATCCTGAAATTTTTACTGAAAATCATCGCGCCCATTATCGATATCATCGAGAGTCTTCCAATGTCATCGAGATCTAAACTTCGATGGTATCAAGGAGGGCTTCGATATGTCGATGCACATATAATATTCTTAAGTGAGAACAGGGGTACCGGAGATTTGTCTGTCGATATAATCGAGTCACCTTCAATGGACTCGAGATTCAAATATCAATAATATCGATAGGTATATTGATACATCGATAAATCCGTCCAAAGATATATGTGGTTGCTAGATACTTTTTTCCTCATTTCGATGGAATCAATTTGTCATCGGGGATATCGACAGCGCAGGTCAATTATATTGAGATGTATATTGATAAAATCGACAAAGCAAGAAAACTTAGAGATTTTCTGATTTTGAAAAAGTTTTCTTAACTTAAAAACCCTATGATGTTCTAACTTATTTTAAGGGTTTAAATACCTGGTGTTTTGAGACATGGGATGTGAGGCTTAGATTTACCTGTGGTGAGCTTACACACATTTGGTTGAGGCAGAAGCTTTGAATTGATCTTCCTATGAGACTTTGCAGTCTGGTTGACTCAACACTCACGCTAATTGACAAACCAGGACACTTTTAGGGATAGGTGGAGAGAGAGAGAGTTGACTTTGGATAAGGCTTGTGTAAGAGAGGGATGGGTTATGTACTTAACTTGTGATTAATTGATTAATGTAATGGGTTGTAGAGTTTTTCTAAGAATTTGTGACATGCGGCGTTTTCCTCGAAATAAATGCGTGCCCACAACTCCTGGCCAATGTATTACATCGGCGTACGAGATGCGGCGTTAGAACTATGCTGACGACAAGGTCGCTAAAGTACAAGTTTCGAGTCAGGCAGATATGGGTTGACAAGGTGCGACTTAAGGTTACGCACAAATGCTTTCTATGCATTGTAGGTTGCTGAAATTTAACTGGGAGGATCGCGGGAGTCTAGGAACGATACGGACTAGGATATAAGCCTTACAACCTACTTCTTCCAATCATGACTACGAACTGGCTGCTCAATGTAAGAAGCGTCCTTACGAACCTCTAACAGTTGCCAATCAATAACAGGAACGATGCTTAACCCACACTTTCTCAAAATAGAGACATGAAAATGTTGTGGACGCCAGACAACTGAGATGGCAAGGTAACCCAATAGGCCACGGCACCAACCCGTCAAGCGATCTCGAAAGGTCCAATAAATCTCGGGGCAAGATTGCCCTCCACTCCAAAACGAACCACACCCTTCATGGGTGAGACCTTGAGATACACATGATCCCCAACGGCAAACTCCAAGGGACAACGCCGACGATCACCAAAACTCTTCTGCCGGCTCTGCGCTGTGTGCATCCTCTGCCTAATGATATCGATGACGTCTGATGTCTGCTGCAAACTCCAAGGGACCTAGGAGACGTTGCTCTCCAACCTCAGTCTAATAACTTGTAGATCTGCACGGTCTGTCATATAATGCCTCAAAAGGCATCATGTTAATGGTCGCCTAATAGCTGTTGTTATACGCGAACTCAGCCAATCGTAGGTGCTCATCCCAGCTACCAGAGAAGTCAATCACGCAAAGCCCGAAGTATATCCTCGAGGATCTGCTTGACTGTCTATGTCTGACCATCGGTCTGCTGATGATACGCAGTGGTGAGCTACGAAACAAACCCCATCGCTGTCTATTAGCTCCTCAAAAACTGAGACGTGAACCTCAGGTCTTGGTCAGAAATGATCGAGACTGGAACGCCATGCAGTCTCACAATTTCCTCGATGAATATCCTCGCAAGAAGGTGTAAAAGTCAGGTCGCATGAATTGTAAGAAAATATGCTGACTTCGTCAGACAATCGACGACAAGCCAGATGGTGTCGTGACACCGTTGCATCCTCGGCAAGCCCATGATAAAATCGATGGATGCATGCTCCCACTTCCACAACGGGACACTCAACAGCTGCAAAGGACATGGGGGTCTCTGATGATCGGCCTTGGCACGCTAGCAAGTGTCACACTCAGCCACAAAACTGGCAATCTAGCGCTTCATACCTGTCCAAAAACACTCCCTCCTCATATCACGATACATCTTCATCCAGCTATGGACGATGTGATGTACAACACATCATCAAGGTAGGGGCCCACCCCACACGTGCAACACATGTGGGTGGGTCCCACGTCCTGCCAAATGAACGGACGATTGGGACATTACTTATACCTCTTGATCAGCCACAGAACTTGCAGACATCAATGCAGCAGCTATGTAGCTGGGCTGCTGGCCCAGTGTCTAAATGATGGACGGACGGATGGAACACGTACATCATACGTGGGGTCCACTGTTAAATGGATGGTGTTGATAAAACACTTGCATCACGATGCAACCCACTATCCAGTAATCTAGACGATGGAGATAAAACACATGCGTCCAGGTGTGGTCCATGTCATGTGGCCCACCCGGTGTAACACCCTGAAAATCGGGGGTCGTGTATACACTCAACTCCCGAGTTCCAGACCGTCACTTATGCAGCAAAAATGGTTATGATTCAATGTTGTCTGATTTAAAGCATTCACATGAGTAAAAGTATACCAAAACTGCAATTCATACTTCAGATCCAGTGATAAAAGCAAGCGGAAGACTAAACAATGTATATATCACTGTATGGAAAAACAAAGTAATCTCATCTATCTCCAAAGTATGACTACATCACTGAGTCTCATGTACATATACATAACAAAAGAATAATGTTCAAAAAGGAAAGTCCCACTGATGTCCCCTCGATCCAGGTCGCCTACGGGAAGCCGTCATGATACTGCATATACGAGAACTCATCCTGGTCCTCGTCAATCTCTGGCTCCACCTCCTGGATCTCGTCCTCACCTGCAACTACAACAGGGTCTGGTGGGTGTTGCAAACACCATCCCGTAACGTGGGAATGAGTGATCAACTCAGTGGAATCATAGAGCAAAGATTAGCATGTTCACAATTCAATCACGCGATAATAGTAAAGCAGTAAATCAGACAATCCTAATACTATTATTAATGCAAGATGATATGACGTGATGTATGCCCTCACCGACGATCACCCTCATGCGGCAACATCTTACGACCGCGGCATGCCACACTCCCTAGAGTGCTCCACATCTTCCAGGCACATGCAATGTTATGGTGATAAGATTTCCAAGTTGTTATTAGTCCATTCAAACAGTAGAATTGGGAAACTAAGGTACTTCCCTTGTATCAATCCCAACACGGATCCTGTCTAGGGTCGTCACTCCTGGTAATCTCATACGATGTATATTTCGTAGGTCACTGCAAGGGCTGCCAGGGCTGTTGCTCGCACTCGTTGCACCACTCCCCCATCACCTTATCAATACAGGCCTACCGTACTCTACTGCAACGGAAGGGTCGTCGCCTCCCGTGGACTCAGAATACGCTCGCGGTCACTACAAAGGGCTCGTCGCCTGATCAGTGTAGGCCGACAGCTAGAATATAGTGTCCCATACCACCATAATCTGCTCATGAGTTTAGGTGCTCACTGGTCACTACGGGGAGGTTTGTGGCCCCAGCGTAGGCCGACAGCTCGACCACGGTGTCCCATACCACCATGTCCGGCTCATGAGTCTTCGTGGATCAAGGTACCATGGTTAACAGGGTTTTCAGTGGTAAGTTCAGTACCCTAGGTTCAAGCAGTTATGACACATACAAGGTAAACAAATATCGGCCAGTCGGGTTACTTGACGGGCTCGACTAGCGCGATCGCATCTCAAGTTAAACGACATGAAGTGCGTAAAACACTTCGCGTGGCCTAACCACTGCCGCCAACTCTCAACACGAATCACGTTCATCGACGCGTCGTTCGTGGCTATGACCAGTCAGCCACGAATTCGCTCGGTTACCGACTGCCTGGACTAAGTCAAGTCCCACACATCTATGGAATTTCATTAACACTATATACAAAGGTATTGGAATTGAAATACATCATGTGAGCATGTTAGCACATGTTATAACATTCAACTTAAGCAAATCTTCAAGGCATACTTTCCATGCATATTCAACTTAAGCAAATCTTCAAGGCATACTTTTTATGCATGTAGTGCAATCATGCATAAGGTAAGCATGTAGGAAATCATTTAGGTCAGCATTTTAATCATGAAATCAATCTCAAACTACTACATAACATCATTCAATACAATACATACTAATACAAGCATTTATACAAACACATACACTACACACTTAAGTCCACATATAGTATGTCGACCCAAAGTGCGCAACTTGGCGAATCTCTTCGCCAAACTGATTATGCAAGCATTCCTAACTCACTAATGCGGCGACAAACCATGTCAATCACGTCAGCAAAATATGCATGTAGACCGTACTTCCTACAAATGACTAAAATGCCCTAAATCTCATATTCTTCGTTAATTTACGAAACAGGAAACGGAGAGCATGTTGTACATGTCAAACGGCGATGCCGTCGATAATCTACTATTAAACGACATTGAAAGCGTTGTAAACCGTCAATCAAAGCGTCTAAAATCCTCACCTAGTCTCTTACAGTCGCAGGATTTTGAACGGAGCGTGTACGCTTCGTCTACGGCAGTAGGAGAGCCTGATTTATGGAATACGTTAGCTAACATGTTGTGCATCTAAGCAAACCCTAAATCAGCAAGTTTTTGGGGTTATTTTATACCTGAAAAGGTGGAGAAATCACCAGCCAGGTGATTGGAAGGAAGTACTGAAGCAGCAACTGTCAGGGCTCGGAAGCGGGAAAAATCCCTTCTTCTCTTTCTCTCAAACTCTCTCTCCTTTTTCTAGGGTTTGGTGATTTTCGGATGGAAGGAAGAAATGAGGGTTTCAACCCCTTTTATAAGCTTGAAATCGCCGAAAGTAGGCTCCGGGATGAAGTTTACTTGATGCCTATCCATTTCGGGGCTGTTTCGGTCCAAAAACGGCTTTCTGGTGGTCCCCTGGTCGATTGCGATCAGACTTAAGCTCATGTGTACCAGATGTACCTCGTATTAAGTTTTCAGTCTGGCAGGGTTCGCAGATCGCACGTGGCGGACCAGTTTCAGTTCAGCGGTCACCGCACATAGATCAGGGCTGGAAGTCTCATGATAATAAATAGAAATTTTTCCTGATCCGAGGGTGTAATCTGGATGAATTCTGACGGTCAGAACGCTTAATACTGACGCGTCAAGTCGTGTGCCAGATTTGAATTTGAAATTTCAAATTCGTCCCTATTCGCGGTCGCTTCAGTCCGGGTTCAACGAAATAGTCTGTGATTATCGGTTTGACTTGATTTTCGAAATGATTGTCAAGTCCAGCAGGGCGGTTCTAACGGTCTAAGATAGGAGGTATCGGACCTTCGACGCGCGGTCTAAATCCAATACAAAATTTCAATATGGTCCAGAGAACAAACCTGCTTAGAGTTTGATCCGAGGTTATAGAGTATTGTAGAGTTGTTTGTTCTACTCGATTTGGGTCTTGCAGAACGTATTTAAAGTGATCAGGGACTATTTCCCAGCTACTCTAGCGTTGCGCTAGCTAACTTACGTTTAATTTCCATGGAATTTATTTCTACGCGATTTCGGGTCGAGTTGGTACTCGTGCCCAAGTACGGATTTTTCACGGGCGTTACAATCTACCCCCCTTAACAAATAATTTCGTCCTCGAAATTTGTACCTGTTCGTACTCCTCGAGAAGCTGTGGGTAGTTCTTTCTGATCTCGGCTTCTGTCTCCCAAGTAGCCTCCTCCTCAGTATGATGCGTCCATAGTACCTTCACAAGGGGAATCACCTTGCTACGCAGTACCTGCTCCTTCCTGTCTAAGATGCGTGTCGGTCGCAGGATATAAGTAACATCCTCTCCTAACTGCACCTGCTCCCATCTGATGATATGGGAAGGATCAGCAACGTACTTCTTCAGCATAGAAACATGAAATACGTTGTGGACGCTTGCGAGGGGCGTGGGTAAAGCCAATCGGTAAGCCACTGCTCCCACACGATCGAGGATCTGGAATGGACGAATGAATCGCGGTGCCAGCTTCCCCTTCTTCCCGAACCGAAGGACTCCCTTCATAGGGGAAACTCGCAAAAACACGTGATCCCCGACTGTGAACTCTAGTGGACGTCGTCTCGTATCGGCGTAGCTCTTCTGTCTGCTCTGCGCTGTAAGAAGCCGACGTCGAATAATATCGATCTTCTCTGACGTCGCCTGCACCAACTCTGGGCCGATCAAGCTACGCTCACCGACCTCTAACCAGCAATGCGGTGCGCGACAAGGTCGCCCATACAGTGCCTCATAAGGTGCCATGCCGATACTCGCCTGGAAGCTATTGTTGTACGCAAACTCCGCATATGCAAGACAGTCATCCCAACTGTCCTTGAAGTCCAATGCGCAAGCCCGCAACATGTCCTCCAGGATCTGGTTCACTCGCTCCGTCTGTCCGTCCGTCTGTGGGTGGAAGGCAGTACTGAACTTCAACTTCACACCCATAGCCTCCTGAATGCGAGTCCAGAAAATAGAAGTGAACCGCGTGTCTCTGTTCGACACGATCTCCAACGGAACTCCATGCAGACGCACGATCTCTCGGATGTACAATCTAGCCAGCTCGTCTGCAGAGTTCGTAACTCTGATCGGTAGGAAGTGTGCCGACTTCGTCAATCGGTCGACGATCACCCAAATGGAATCATGCCCCTTCCTCGTCTTCGGCAACCTAGAAATGAAGTCCATGGAAATGAAATCCCACTTCCACTCTGCAATCGGCATAGGCTGCAAAAGTCCAGGTGGTTGGCGATGCTCTGCCTTCACCTGCTGACAAGTGAGACAACGGGACACGAACTCAGCTATGTGGGTCTTCATACCTTCCCACCAATACGTCCTCTTCACATCACGATACATCTTCGTGCTGCCTGGATGCATCGCGAGTCTAGTAGAATGCGCAGCCTCGAGAATCTCTCGTCTCAAGTCAGGGACATCTGGGACGCATAGGCGGCCACGGTAACGTAAGCCTCCATCCATACCAACTCGCCAGTCGGCGTCAGCATCATCACTGGCCTGCTCTCGAAGCTCAGTAAGATGCGCGTCGTCCCTCTGCGCCTCGATGACTCGGTCATCGATCTGAGATCGCACCTGTACATGCGCGATGAACTCAAATGGCTCCTCTACGGTGAGTTTCTGCTCAAAGTCTCACAAAAACTCCACCATATCCCACTCGGCAACCATCAGCGGAGCCGTAAACTCTATCGCCTTCTTGCGGCTCAACGCATCAGCCACAAGGTTCGCCTTCCCAGGATGGTAAGAGACTTCAAACTTGAAGTCCTTCAGCGTCTCCATCCATCGCCGCTGCCTCATATTCAAGTCTCGCTGTGTGAATATGTACTTGAGGCTCTTGTGGTCGCAAAAGAGCTCGAACTCCTCTCCGTAGAGGTAATGTCTCCAGAGTCTCAGTGCGAATATAACGGCTGCCAACTCTAGGTCGTGTGTAGGGTAATTCTCCTCGTGCTTCCTTAATTGTCTCGAGGCATACGAAATTACCCTGTCCCTCTGCATAAGGACACAACCCAAACCAACGCTAGACGCGTCAGTGTATATAGTGTATCTAACCCCTTGCTCTGGCAATACTAGCACAGGGGCGGACGTCATTCTGTCCTTCAGCTCCTGAAAAGCTGACTCCGCCTTATCATTCCAGGTGAACTTCACGTCCTTCCGTGTCAACTGAGATAAGGGTCTCGCGATCTTCGAGAAGTCCTGAATGAAGCGCCGATAGTAGCCAGCGAGTCCCAAGAAACTCCTCACCTCAGTGACAGAACCAGGCTGCTCCCAGTCCTGCACCGCAGCTACCTTAGACAGGTCAACTGCCATGCCATCCTTGGACACCACGTGACCCAGAAACTTCACCTCCTGCTTCCAGAAGTCGCACTTCTTGTACTGTGCGAACAACTGATGCTGTCTGAGCGTATCAAGGACCAAACGCAAGTGCTCCTCATGCTCCTCTCGACTCCTAGAGTACACCAAAATGTCGTCGATGAAGACAACGACGAATCGATAGAGGAAAGACCGAAATACCCGGTTCATCAGATCCATGAACATGACCGGTGCGTTCGTGAGACCGAACGACATCACGAGGAACTCGTAGTGGCCAAAACTGGTCCTGAATGCTGTCTCCTGCATGTCCTCATCCCTGACGCGCAGCTGATGAAACCTGACTGAAGATCAATCTTCGAGAAGTACTGCGCTCCTCTCAACTGATCAAACAAGTCATCGATCCTGGGCAAAGGGTACTTGTTCTTCACCGTGAGCTGGTTCAGCCTACGATAATCAATACACAATCGCAGCGAACCATCCTTCTTCTTCACGAACAAGACCGGTGCTCCCCAAGGAGACACGCTAGGCCGTATAAAGCCAAGCTCTAGCAGACCATCAATCTGCGTCCTCAACTCCTCCATCTCACATGGTGCCATGCGATACGTCGGCAGTGAGACGGGTGTAGAACCAGGAACCAGATCGATAGTGAAATCGATCTCACGTCGGGGCGGCAAACCAGAGATCTTCCTGAACAGATCCCCGAACTCAGAAACAACTGGCGTCTGCTCAAGTACCTGGGTACCAGCGTCTCGCAATAGAGTGGCGTAGCTAAGAATGCGGAAAGGAAGATTTACCCGCACTGGAAATGTGAAGGATGCACCCTCAGGCTCGTACGCTGTGACTATACGAGTCTCGCGGTCAATCTCGGCTCTCGCTGCAGTCAACCAATCCATGCCAAGAATGACGTCGAGATAAACGAGCGAGGGATCGACGACCAGATCAAGAGTCATCGTCCTGCCTCCCAGATCAACCAAACAACCCTCACACATCTGGGTGACATCCGAAAAATCTCCATGAGCTGCAAAGACTCGCACGCTATCCATAGTGATAGTCTGCAACCCAAGACGTCTGACTACGGCACGCGATATCAAAGAAATCGTGGAACCAGTGTCCACCATGACAAGAATGGGAGTACCTCCGATATGGCCCGTGACCTCGAAGGCTGAATGCTGGAAAGTCGGCGTCGTAGCTGCCTCAGCGGTCAGTGCATGAACTCGAGCCTGCTGTGGCCGGTTCGGCCGCTGTGTCAAGGGCCGTGGAGGCTGTCGAATCTGCGATACCGTAGGTCTGAAAGAAGGATGCGCAGGAGCTGACCGTATAGGCGGTGCTGATATCGCCTGTGGACGTACACGATCAATCTTCTGCGGCGGCGAGAACCCACTGTCCCGCATCCTCGAGAAGCAACTCTGAGCTAAGTGACCCGTCCTCCCACAGTATGTGCATGACAAGTCAGGGCGCCGAAAGGGTGGTACAGGTGCCGTGGTCCTGGTAGGAGGATCAAAGCGAGGCCTCTTGCCCGCGAAGGGCCTGTCTGGCAAATCCGGTCGCGGCCTAGAAGTAGTCGGGCCTCGAGATCGCGCAAGTCGATCCACGTCCTGCTTTGCCCGCATGGACATGTGAACCAACTCCGCATAGGAAGGAAAACTGACACAGCACATCTTCGACCGAATATCCAGTCGCAAGCCCTCCAAAAAGCGCCGTATGCGCATCTGCTCATCAGCTAGAATCGTGGGGATGTACCTGCCCAACTCTGTGAACCGATGCTCATACTCGGTAACTGTCATCGCTGCCTGCCTGAGACGGAGAAACTCATTCTCCCTCTCGTGCATGTAGGTCTGGGGATAATACTTCTCATGGAAGCGGAACTCGAATGCTGCCCACGTCCATACGAAATCTGCGGCAACAGTCCGCAATATGCTATCCCACCACATACTGGCCTCTCTCTCAAACAGGAAGGTAGCCAGCTCTACCTGCTCAGCCTCGGTACAGTGCAACATCCGTAGAATCTTCGACACTCGGTCGAGCCAGAACTCAGCCTCCTCGGGTCTGTGAGAACCCGTGAAAGTAGGAGGCCGCAAGCGCTGAAATCGCTCCAGTAGGCCCCGTGTGTCGGCAGGATTCCCCGCAGGGAAAGCAGGCTGCGCAGGATGGGCCATGCCCTCATCTTGGGCGTAAGTATAGGCATCCTCAGCTGGATGCGCAGGTGGTGCAGGTGGAGTAGATGTAGTCGCACCCTCACCCTGGGCTAAAGTCCCCACTATGGTGGTCAGAAGCTGCTGCTGCTGTAGCATCATAGTCATCATCTGCTCGAATCTGTCAGGGGGTGGAGCAGGCTGTGGCGGATGAGGTGTGGATGTAGACGCGCGATGTGGCTCTCTAACAGATGGTGTAAATGGCGGTGGTCCATCTGTAGGACCAACAGCAGGCTGAGACGACCGAACCGCCTCAGGAATCGGGCCCACAGCAGGGTCCGAACGAGTGCCAGACTGAGAGGGAGTCTGATCCATCTGCTCTGACAATGAAAGCTGAACCGCGCTCCTCGTAGTCTTAGGTGGCATTCCCTATATTCAAAATAGGGCGCAACCTTGTCAGTCTCAATTGCACAAATACACCACAATCATTCACTTAAAGAGTCAAAGGCATTCCATGCATTTCAATTAATCAAAATTGTCACAATACAAGGGATATATCCTTACAAGCATCATGACTAGAATTACATGGAAATTAAGACAGTTAAGCAACAGCAACATAAGCAAAGCACTAGCCCTAACAGGCTTACACACATAAAACAGGAAATGGCTAACTACTAATAACAACATCAGAGATCGCATCGCTAGTCGGAGTCTGGTGACGGAGGAGGAGCACCCTTATCCTGTAAGTAACACAGGATTGCCTTCAAGGTGCGAGTCACCTTGCCAAATTTCTTCTTTGTAACGGCCTTGGCATCAGCGACTTCCGCTCGAAGTTCTTGGACTTCCCTTCGCAAAGCGGTCTGACTCTCCTCCATCCGGACAATGTGGTCGTCGATAGTAGTCTGCGCAGAAGGAGGAGGGCTATCATCAGTATCCTGAGCCTCCTCTTCTGCTTCTTCCTGAGCTTCTTCCTGAACCTCTGCTCTAGGTTCTTCTTCGCTTTGATCTTCCTCTTCATCAAAGTCATACCCACTATCCCTTTCAAGTTGATTTTCACGGTATTGTGACCCAATCTTCATCTTGACCATTGTCGACTCATCGATGGTGTGAATCGATACCGGCAATTCGGGTCCAAGTCTATAGGCAAACTCAAGCGTAATCTTGCAAATGAGTCGGCCAAAGGGAAGCGATTCGGATGTTCTCCTCGACCTGACTATGAGAACTATCTGCCGTAAGATGAAAGTGGCCATACATACGTTCTCTCCCTGGGCCACCAGAAATAAGAAATCGACCATAAGACGTGTACATTCAATGCGGTTCGTCGACCTAGGATAAACATTGAACGTGCAGATATGATATAGCAGGCGCAAATCCTCAGACATGTACGTCGCCTTGAGGCTATTACTAGGCTGCCATGGAACCAACTTACCGCACAGAAACCTGGTGCTGCGATCTCATTCGCGTCTAGTCCTCAAATTCTTCTCACTAGGATGCACATCACCTAGAGGCACGTTGAGAAGTCGCGCAACCAACCGGACGTCGATCGTAGCCATCCGATCTCTACCAAAAGGGATTTTGAACTGCAAAGGCTCCAAGGTAGGACTCTGGATGCTAGCATAGAAGGCACGAACAGTGCTCACATTAGCACGAGCGCGAGCTTCAAAGATCGGTCCCCAGTGCGCAGCTTCAATGCGTTCGAACAACAGATATTCGCCGAACAATCGTCCATCTACGTCCGCCTCAAATAACACTCTACGATCAGTGTATTCGCCATGAGGCATCTCTGATAAAATGGTTCATCCAAGGTGTGCATGGGGATCCAAATCCCGCTTTGTACGGCACTCCAGGACTGCAGCTGGACCTGCGGCGGTGCTTGAACTTGCGGCACCACCCCGTGGTCTTCTCGATCGAGCAAGGCGGCTCGGCCCAGCCTCGTCTGTCGCAGTTTTCCTCTTACCCATCAAAGATATGATGGATGAGAGTGACAGAAGGCCCAAAATGGCTTCCACAAAAGCCATGGAAAACGCCGAAAATGCGGAGAAATGGCTGCCCAATCTGAGAAAAGGAAATCTAGGCGTCGTAGAGGGTTGCTTCAAGCTTCCCAAGGCTGTACTTTCAGGGAAAAATACAAACAAAAAGATGGGATGGAGCACCTCACGATTTCAGCTATATTTGGGGAATTTTGGAGCTCCAAATGGTGATATCTTCAAGGAAAGAGGCTGCCAACACCCAATAAGTGATGGGTGGTGGTCAGTTTTGGCCAAGGAAGGTTCTAGGAGTGGTTTGGGACGCCGGGGTTTGGAATAGGTTGCTGAAAATCGAAACTAGGGCTATGTAGAGGGCTGTTTGTGAAGGAGAGGTGAGATTTGGGGGTTTTCGTGAGGTGGGAGGTATATAGGGAGGGTGTGGACCCCATTTAGGGGCGTGCGCCCGAAGGACAGCACCAACGGACACCGCCGGCAGGCGATGCATCGCCCGACCGGCGATGGCATCGCCGGCCAACTTTCAAGTTGGCTGGTGGGACCCCATGGGTCTGGTCCCCCATGGTCCCAGGGTCCCAAAAAGTTAGGTCCCACCCCTTAGTTCACAATAATTTGGTCTGTATGAGCCCAAATATGTGTTCGGGGCTTTCCGGGTCCACATCGCAATCTCGAATACCAAACCATATGATGCAGTATATGAATTTGGGATAGAAGGAGCCAGTACACCTATCTAGCTCCTTATTTGCTAAAGAAAGTGAAGTTAGAATGGCCTTATAGCCATTTTTCATGAAATTTTACTATTCACTGTAAAATTTTGTGAAGGAACTTATTTGTGTTATTTTCACACTAGGTTTGATGCCTAACATGAAATGGATAAGAAATAACTGAAGGTTGGAGTGTTTAGAGGAGGAATTTTGAGAATTTTTGGCGAAACGGGGTTTTTAAGCCCTGGCGATTGATTACAAGAGTCGTGGTCATCCCACAGCCCAAGGATTCACTTTTGCGGTTTAAAACCGCTCATAGGACGTCTCAACCTGACTCCCTACAGCTTAGAAGTGATTCAGGTTACTTTACGCGACCCAAGATACGTTACAGACTCGATCTTGCGATCGATCCTATTAGACTTCGCTATCGGAGAATCTATGATCCTAGAAGTGTTTCTAAACCCTTCTCGCACCCACCTAAGTCGAAGGAAGCGACAGCGTATGTCGTAAGACCATAACCCAGGCCCAGTATACTCTCATTCATGCTCTGATACCAACTTGTAACACCCTGAAAATCGGGGGTCGTGTATACACTCAACTCCCGAGTTCCAGACCGTCACTTATGCAGCAAAAATGGTTATGATTCAATGTTGTCTGATTTAAAGCATTCACATGAGTAAAAGTATACCAAAACTGCAATTCATACTTCAGATCCAGTGATAAAAGCAAGCGGAAGACTAAACAATGTATATATCACTGTATGGAAAAACAAAGTAATCTCATCTGTGTCCAAAGTATGACTACATCACTGAGTCTCATGTACATATACATAACAAAAGAATAATGTTCAAAAAGGAAAGTCCCACTGATATCCCCTCGATCCAGGTCGCCTACGGGAAGCCGTCATGATACAGCATATACGAGAACTCATCCTGGTCCTCGTCAATCTCTGACTCCACCTCCTGGATCTCGTCCTCACCTGCAACTACAACAAGGTCTGGTGGGTGTTGCAAACACCATCCCGTAACGTGGGAATGAGTGATCAACTCAGTGGAATCATAAAGCAAAGATTAGCATGTTCACAATTCAATCACGCGATAATAGTAAAGCAGTAAATCAGACAATCCTAATACTGTTATTAATGCAAGATGATATGACGTGATGTATGCCCTCACCGACGATCACCCTCATGCGGCAACATCTTACGACCGCGGCATGCCACACTCCCTAGAGTGCTCCACATCTTCCAGGCACATGCAATGCTATGGTGATATGATTTCCAAGTTGTTATTAGTCCATTCAAACAGCAGGATTGGGAAACTAAGGTACTTCCCTTGTATCAATCCCAACACGGATCCTGTCTAGGGTCGTCACTCCTGGTAATCTCATACGATGTATATTTCGTAGGTCACTGCAAGCGCTGTCAGGGCTGTTGCTCGCACTCGTTGCACCGCTCCCCCATCACCTTATCAATACAGGCCTACCGTACTCTACTGCAACGGAAGGGTCGTCGCCTCCCGTGGACTCAGAATACGCTCGCGGTCACTACAAAGGGCTCGTCGCCTGATCAGTGTAGGCCGACAGCTAGAATATAGTGTCCCATACCACCATAATCTGCTCACGAGTTTAGGTGCTCACTGGTCACTACGGGGAGGTTTGTGGCCCCAGCGTAGGCCGACAGCTCGACCACGGTGTCCCATACCACCATGCCCGGCTCATGAGTCTTCGTGGATCAAGGTACTATGGTTAACAGGGTTTTCAGTGGTAAGTTCAGTACCCTAGGTTCAAGCAGTTATGACACATACAAGGTAAACAAACATCGGCCAGTCGGGTTACTTGACGGGCTCGACTAACGCGATCGCATCTCAAGTTAAACGACATGAAGTGCGTAAAACACTTCGCGTGGCCTAACCACTACCGCCAACTCTCAACATGAATCACGTTCATCGACGCGTCGTTCGTGGCTATGACCAGTCAGCCACGAATTCGCTCGGTTACCGACTGCCTGGACTAAGTCAAGTCCCACACATCTATGGAATTTCATTAACACTATATACAAAGGTATTGGAATTGAAATACATCATGTGAGCATGTTAGCACATGTTATAACATTCAACTTAAGCAAATCTTCAAGGCATACTTTCCATGCATATTCAACTTAAGCAAATCTTCAAGGCATACTTTTTATGCATGTAGTGCAATCATGCATAAGGTAAGCATGTAGGAAATCATTTAGGTCAGCATTTTAATCATGAAATCAATCTCAAACTACTACATAACATCATTCAATACAATACATACTAATACAAGCATTTATACAAACACATACACTACACACTTAAGTCCACATATAGTATGTCGACCCAAAGTGCGCAACTTGGCGAATCTCTTCGCCAAACTGATTATGCAAGCATTTCTAACTCACTAATGCGGCGACAAACCATGTCAATCACGTCAGTAAAATATGCATGTAGACCGTACTTCCTACAAATGACTAAAATGCCCTAAATCTCATATTCTTCGTTAATTTACGAAACAGGAAACGGAGAGCATGTTGTACATGTCAAACGGCGATGCCGTCGATAATCTACTATTAAACGACATTGAAAGCGTTGTAAACCGTCAATCAAAGCGTCTAAAATCCTCACCTAGTCTCTTACGGTCGCAGGATTTTGAACGGAGCGTGTACGCTTCGTCTACGGCAGTAGGAGAGCCTGATTTATGGAATACGTTAGCTAACATGTTGTGCATCTAAGCAAACCCTAAATCAGCAAGTTTTTGGGGTTATTTTATACCTGAAAAGGTGGAGAAATCACCAGTCAGGTGATTGGAAGGAAGTGCTGAAGCAGCAACTGTCAGGGCTCGGAAGCGGGAAAAATCCCTTCTTCTCTTTCTCTCAAACTCTCTCTCCTTTTTCTAGGGTTTGGTGATTTTCGGATGGAAGGAAGAAATGAGGGTTTCAACCCCTTTTATAAGCTTGAAATCGCCGAAAATAGGCTCCGGGACGAAGTTTACTTGATGCCTATCCATTTCGGGGCTGTTTCGGTCCAAAAACGGCTTTCTGGTGGTCCCCTGGTCGATTGCGATCAGACTTAAGCTCATGTGTACCAGATGTACCTCGTATTAAGTTTTCAGTCTGGCAGGGTTCGCAGATCGCACGTGGCGGACCAGTTTCAGTTCAGCGGTCACCGCACATAGATCAGGGCTGGAAGTCTCATGATAATAAATAGAAATTTTTCCTGATCCGAGGGTGTAATCTGGATGAATTCTGACGGTCAGAACGCTTAATACTGACGCGTCAAGTCGTGTGCCAGATTTGAATTTGAAATTCCAAATTCGTCCCTATTCGCGGTCGCTTCAGTCCGGGTTCAACGAAATAGTCTGTGATTATCGGTTTGACTTGATTTTCGAAATGATTGTCAAGTCCAGCTGGGCAGTTTTAACGGTCTAAGATAGGAGGTATCGGACCTTCGACGCGCGGTCTAAATCCAATACAAAATTTCAATATGGTCCAGAGAACAAACCTGCTTAGAGTTTGATCCGAGGTTATAGAGTATTGTAGAGTTGTTTGTTCTACTCGATTTGTGTCTTGCAGAACGTATTTAAAGTGATCAGGGACTATTTCCCAGCTACTCTAGCGTTGCGCTAGCTAACTTACGTTTAATTTCCATGGAATTTATTTCTACGCGATTTCGGGTCGAGTTGGTACTCGTGCCCAAGTACGGATTTTTCACGGGCGTTACACCCGGTTTGGATCAAACTAGTATTTATTTTTCCCTTTGTATGGTCCAGCAGCAGAGGCTGCTAAACGTCCCATGGCTAGACAGTATGGATGTAATACATCCATCAAGTTGGGGTCCAAGTACACATGGCTCACCAACCACATACATCGAGGTGGCCCCACGTACACGTGGGCCACTAATGGATGGTGTGGATCTAATTCATTCATCAAGGTGGGTCGTAAAGGGAAAAAAGAGAGACAGAGAGAGATAGATAGAGACGTGTGGAGGGGAGGGACTCCGCCACTATGAACCCTCCCTACACATGATACAATGCATACATCAAATGGGTCCCACCATAAGTGGGCCCTCAAATCATACAAATGCATGGTGAAAATCTTAGATCACCCACTGATTGTCTTCTTCTTTAGCTCCTTGGAATCCTTGGCTCCTAAGCTTTCTCGTTGATGGTGGATAATGAAGTTTGAAGGGCTAGGATAAGAGATGAGGGGGTAGGAAATGGGTCTTGATTTTGGGTTCTCTTTTCTCTCCTTAATCTTTTTCTCTCTTGGTTGCTTGGAAAAATGGTGGAGACTAAGATGGGATGAAGTGATGGATGGGAGAGAGGGATGGTGTTGTAAGAAGGATGGGATGAGAGGGATGGGTGTTGTAAGAAAGAGTTGACTTTGGGGATGGCTTGTGGAAGAGAGGGATGGGTGTGATGGGTGGAGTGATGGGTTGTGATGGGATATGTACTTAATTGATTGATGTGATGTTTGGGTAGAGATTCTCTCAAAATTCGTAAATGTGTCGTGTTTCCTTGAAATAAATGCGGGCCCACCACTCCTGGCCTGGGTATCGCATTGGTGCACAATTGCGGTGTTAGAACCGCGGTGACGGCGTGGTTGCTAGGGTATAAGTCGCGGGTTGAGTCAATTCAGATATATAGGATACAACTTAGGGTCGCACACAAATACCGATTACAGGTCACAAGTTGTCAAAATGAACGGCATGTTACCTAAGGAACGGTACGGTCTAGGATACGGACATTACGTCAAATGAACGACATGTTACCTAAATATATGAGGATTAACTCGGTATGAGTCATCACCAAAACACTGATTATGATCACTCAATTCTGAGGTGCGATGTAGCGTCTCTGAAAAATCTATACAAAGGCCCGAGTACCACCTCAGGCAGATATACCTAAGGATCGTATCATATAGAAATTTAGACAAAAATTAATTAAGTGTTGAACTAGATTAATCGGCAGATTTAGCTCGAACCACTATTTATACAAATGGCAAGACCCAAAACTATTAAAAATCACTAACTCAACACTACTTAAGAACCTAGGAAAAATTCCAAAAGCCTGTTGCTCTCGGGAGCACATTGAAACTCCGTATCGGACCTGGACCGCACGTCGAAAGTCCGATGACCGCAAAACTATAAGGTTATATCCGTCCAACCAAGCTTGATGACCATTGCAGGAATCAAGCCCAAATAGTTTTCAGACATGACAGAACCCCTGGGGACTACCTCTGCAGTACGTAGATTCGCATGCATCTCAGTGGCGGTAGCGGTCTCAGCTCGGTGGGGTCGGGAAGCTGTCTTCTTACTGGGCTGCTTGGTCTTAGAAGCCAATGTTTTTTGCTTCCGAGGCGGGAGATATAGTAGAGTGGTCTCGAAAGGGCCTTTGGATGACCCACTCTCACTTTCAGTAGTCCACGACTCAGAATCATCACCGTATTCACGAACCATTTCCAGATCGGAAGACATGGCAGAAAGAAGAGCGAAGATCAACGAAACTCACCGGGTGGTTGCCGAAAATCGTCTACTGACGAAAACTTCGAAGTCGGCTGGAATCGCCTCTCGTCAAAAATCGCCTCTCTGGTATGCTCTTATGAAACAGAATGTAAAATGGTATGCAAAGGTCTGGGGCGCCCTTATATAGGCTATGAAGGATTTTCGCATTGATGGCAAACCTTAATTGCAGCAGCCGAATCGGTACGAGCCGATCTCCGAGCACACATTGCAACACCGCATTGGATGCGTACTGAACCGTCGGTACGGCGCCTGACATTGGGCAGTGCGCCTTGATACGCGAAGCAACACCATAGTAGTCGGAGCCATTATGGGCACGTCTTCTTAGGTCTACGTGGTAGCTTCTCACAGGCTGAGAAGGGATGCGGGATTGTAACCGTCACCACGCGTTAACCAAAGCGACGAGCACGCGCGCGATTCGATATCTGTCATCATTACGATGAGGGCGGGAGATTTCCTGCCTAAGTACTCTCCGAGCTCGCGAACAAGCTCGAAGAGTAGGGGGCTTCTGTTATGGAAAATTCGAGCTCACAGTACAACATTGTCCCAAGCGCCCATCCGAGCCGAGGCATGATCCATCCGACCTGTTTCGGGACATGACCAATCCGAGCATACGATACGGTTGGTGCGTGACTCGGAATCATACTCCGATCGGATGACCTCTGACGCCTTAACCACATCGTTTACTGAAGTCAGCCCTGCCAACTATGGTAGAACCAACCGAGCCGACCAGGCGGATCGAACTAGTGGTATCCTTAGATAAGCCGAGCCGAGCAGACTTTCCGACGTGCATATCCCACTCGCTCAATATAGAAACTGCCATATCGAGACGTGGCCGGTAACTTCGCTCGCAGGTGCGCACGATCCACAGATACGCTGCGCAATCAGTAGAATGCGGGCAATATCTCCATGATCATAGAATCCCTCTGATCGTGCCGAGATTATCGGACTCAAACCGCCTCACAGGCAGGTATAAATAGTACGCATCGCCATATCTACAGGTACGTAAAATCTAGCTCTCATCTACTCTCTACTCAGACCATAATTTTCTTGTCCTGACTTATGTATTAGAGGGTTCCCCGGCTTAGCCAGGGTCACCTTTGCCTGTTTTTCTGATGCAGGTTCCAGAGATAATACGTGGTGAACAACGTGAAGGGAGGGCCGACTGAATTTTGACATCAACCTATAATATAATAACTTCACTATAATTTTACCTTGGGCACCGTTCCTTGCTTCCCATTTGTATTGGACTTTATCCCTTGGATTCTAGAATATGCGATAATACTTTTCGATGTATTTCATGTTCCCAGCTTGCTGAGTCCCACAACTTTATTAAAGATTGGCTTGGGACCTACCAAGAGATAAATGACAAAACACACGTAGGTTTTGAGAAGTTAGCTAAGCCAGCCCACACGTCGTGTGCAATCAAGAGCGGGAACACACCACGTATTCGCTTTGCTAGCATGGCGCAATAAATCCTAGATCCAATCCGTCTACCAGAATTGGCAACGTTATTTTGATGCCCCAGCACAAGAATCAAGTCAATCCACTCTTCAGATGGGACACTGTCTGCAAAACAAATGTACACTTTGAAAAACTTGGCCGAAGTTTTCTAATCCATGCACTATTTCCATTATTGGGTTTCATGTGCTGATTGGATCATATTTACTTTGGACGCGGATTAGCTACTGACAGGTTGAGTAGGGAGGCTCACTACTGAAGTGACGCCACCAAGTTCTGCGGGGCCACATGATGTATTAGTTGTATTCACACCGTCCATCCATTTGGAGAGATCATTTTAGGGCATTAGGGCACGAACCAAAAATTGAGACAGATCCAAATCAGCAGTGGATCCCACCATAGAAACATGTGGGGAGAGTGATGGCCACCGTTGAAACCTTCCTAAGGTCCAACATGATGTTTATTTGAGATCCACACCGTTCATAAGTTAAAAAAGGCATGAAAGTAGAGAAAACAGAAATATTAGTCTGATCAAAAACTTTTGTCACCCTCGGAAGTTTTTAATGGTGGCCATCACTCTGCCCACTGTTTTCTGTGATGGGATCAACTGGAGCTTTGGATCTAACTCATTCTTTGATTGATGTCATTAAATCATCTTTCTAAATGGATGGACCATGTGTATACAAAACATACATCATGGTGAGCCCCACGGAACTGGTGATGGCACTTCAATAGCAAGTCTCCGTACTCAACCTGTCAGTAGCTAATCCGCGCCCTTTTACACTTGGGAAAAACGCACAAGGTTGAACCATGCCTGACAAGTGAGCATTAATGGCTTCAAATTTTAGCTTAATTTTATAAAATTGGGTGTGAACATTAGTTCTCTAGGGGCGGTTTGATTTTCTAAATTCAATGTAAATGCCCCGTAAATAACTAATTATTACAATATCACCTGTTTGAAATTAAGATGGTATTCTTGCTTTGAAAAACTGTCCCATATGACAAACATAAATTTGTGGGCCCCATCGTCATGTATACGACATATCCGCATCGTTCATCTATTTCACCAAAACATTTTGACGCATGAACCGAATAATGAGGTAAATCTAACATTCAAGTGGCCCACACCAAAGTAAACAGTAGGCCAAAAAAGTTTTTAACATTGAGTATTCAAATCCATTTTTACCATGGCGTAGTCTACTTGAACTTTGAATCTACCTCATTTTTTGGCTCATGCCCTAAATTCATTAGGCATGATGGATGAACGGCGTGGATAATCTACATACATCACGATAGGCCCCACATATATTTGGCAACATCCTCAATTTTAGCATTAGAAAAAGTAACAGTCAAACCAACCATAGGAAATGATGTAGTAATTACACAAGGAAATAATTATTACCCACTTTCTATACATTTACTTTTACTTTACAAAATCAAACATACCCGAGAGAAGCTATGAAGAGAGGTGGACCACACGAAAGGTAGAAAATGACTCCAATTACACCAACTACCGTTGGTGTTGGAGCAAGGATTTTCGTAATTATAAGAGAAGAAAAGATTAAGCACCTTTCCTAAATTCTATCTCTAAGTGAATTTATAAAGATCAAATGATTGAAATACTCGTTATCATTTAATACAACAATTATGCATAATATTAAAGAAAACAACCAAAAATGAAAACTCTTTACCAATGTACGCGAGTTGTTAAAAGAAAACAACAAAATATGAAAATTCTCTACTAAATGTATGTGACTTGGCTTTGATCTCGAGTCTTACATGGGAATATGTAGAGAGAGAGTAGAAGTGACCCATAGGACGGTACCTTTCTTAAATTGTGTGGTAAGATACCATGACCATGACTATTTGTGGGAGCTTATAAAACCTATATGATGAAAGGCTATGTCTTAGAAAACCAAGGCATACACAAGATACATCTGAGGTGGATCCCATAACACAAGTGAGCCCCACACATTCGTCATCAATGAAAACATATAAATTGCAATCCCAAACATATGACCCACATGTTAACATTGGACAAATTTCATATCATGTTGAGCCCACGAGTCTCATACACAAGTAAACCAAGAAAAGCCCAATTATATATCCTATATTATTCTAAAATGGACCCACTAGGTGTGGTCCACTTGACTAAAAGTAGTGAACAAAGCATGCTGCGCACTAAGTAATGGGCCTAAGGAAGGTATCCATGGCAGGCTTCCCACTCCCAAGTTTTCCCCTTAGTTTGCTCCATTTGGGTGGCCTAAGGCCTCATATAACTCAAGAGAGATGGACGGACAGTAAAGGCTACCCACCACTCAAATCAAAAGGTCAAGTAACCATCATTCTATGATAAACACAAGGTGAGCCTCACTAGACAAATATACAACCCACACGCAAAAATTCCCACTTAAGATTTTGGGTCCACTACCACCCGAAGATTCATTTTCAGTTTTTAGATGCTCTATTAAATTCTCTGGGAGGTGGTGGACCCCATGGATGTGGCCCCACATAAATTTCCTATCAAACTACTTTTTGGTGCAAGGTTGGTTTTTGCCCATTTTTTCAGTTAGACTCAAGACCACGTGGGACCACCTATGATGAAGGAAAAAGTACATTAGATAGCCCTATGTATGGGTATCAAAACCCATAAGGCGGCCTCCTTAAACATGTGTATCCAATTTATGGTGAAGGCCCAAACATGGGCGCTTGGGAGATGTGCAGAAAAGCTGGGCATAAATGGTTTTTGGCCGGTTTTAGGTGCGTCCCACGTTCTGATGGGGCCTCTTTTCAGCGTGCCATAAGGTGAAATTGATATCCCTATGTATGAACTTCAAAACCCACAAGTTGCGGTCTGCTTTCTGTGCATATACAAATTTGGCACAATGCCACACATGAGCATTCCAACTTTCTGCGCAGAATTTTCCAGCACAACTATGCCTAATTTCATTTTGAGATTCACTCCCCAGTCATGTAGGGTCCACTTTAGCTCAAGTAAAATAGTAAATACTATTTTTCTAGAAATATATATATGTTAGAAGTTCCAGGTGGTGGCCCCTACATATCCTACACACGGGGCCAACCACATATGCCCAAAGGTGGCCCACAAACTCCAATATCAGACTCGCTGATTTTTTAGAAATGGGTCTGTTCTAACCTGGCAGCCCTTAAAGCTTAACTAAAGTACATAGGTTAGGTTAGGCCCCCACTTCAGTGGGTCCCACATGGGTCCACCCAACTTATGGATAAGTAGAAAAATGTATACATAAGAAACTGTTAGTGCGATGATTTGTGTATCTTATTTGTCAGTCACGTGAGTCATTGTGTCATATAGTTTGTTGACTCGAAGCTGAAGACCGAAGACACAAGAGTACGAGATCATCAAGGAGTAAAGAACAAGTAAACGAGGTGCCTTGGTGACTCTAAACCTTGACCCAAAACAATCCTTAAACCTCTAGATGATCTTGGCTTAATAAGTAAATCTTGTTGATCATCCTTTAGTCTTAGGAACCTAATTAGAACATGAAAAGTAAAGCTTGAAGTGTGAAGATATTGTGAAAATATGTACCCAAAATAACATATTTTGAGTAATGCTTGATCCCATCAAGCAGACCTCAAAGGGTCTTTGATGATATTAAAGATCCGTTCAATGGCATCGAACAGGAAGTCAGATATGTCCAAAAAGAATCGATCGTTTTATATTCTGATTTTCTCGATGACATCAAGGTCTCCTTCAATGGCATCAAAGATTCACTTCAATGACGTCAAAGACTACTCAATGGCATTGAAAAGGTAACTCAAATATGTGTAACAAGAACAAATCATATTATATGATTTTCTCAATGGCATCGAGGCGCCCTTCGATGGCATCGAAGGTCACCTAGATGGCATCACAAACCTTTCGATGGCATCAATAGAGCTGTTATCTTTTCATTTTCTGATTGTTGGAATTCGAATTTTTTATAAAGAGCATTTGGTTCTTGGGCATTAATATAGGTTTTTGATGCAATAGAAGCTTAAGTAAATCCATGATCATATCTTTCATACCAAGCCTCTAAATTAATTAGTTTTAAGTCATCTTTCTTAAGATTCACACTCAAATGAAGATTTTAACCTCCACCTTTAACTCTTCCATTTTCTAAAGATTAAACTCAACCTTTATAGACATACCATTATTTAAATCCTCTAAAAGACCTATCTAGGAGAATCCCCTAAAAACTACAACTTCTCATTAGTGGTAGGAGATTCAACTAACCTTCCATTACCTTGGTCACCACATCGGAGCATCAAATGTAAGGTGTTTGGTCTTTAGAGATGAAGCCTTGGTAAAGGATTGACATCATAATCAGGAGAGCAAAGGAGAGATAATTGAAGCAAATGAGAGCACCGATCAAGCTACCTAAGAAGACACTATAAAAGGATATCAATCCTATAAGTTGTCAAGTGTAAGAGTCTATACTTTTTTTTTCTTATATAGGATTG
Source organism: Magnolia kwangsiensis (assembly GCA_037074715.1). Taxonomy (NCBI): domain Eukaryota; kingdom Viridiplantae; phylum Streptophyta; class Magnoliopsida; order Magnoliales; family Magnoliaceae; genus Magnolia; species Magnolia kwangsiensis. The sequence goes on from CM073574.1 coordinate 104,813,157, forward strand.
ATGGTAAGAGTTTTTTTTACCAAAACTTGACTAAGTTCTTATATAGGACTTTGGATCTTGTGTAGGATCTAAATCCAAGTTCTTGTGTAAGACCTAGACACTACAACAAAAAAGACATTTAGCCTCAGTTCAAAATCATGGCTAAAAATGTTAAAAACTAACGTTAAAGCTGTTAGCCTCAGTTTTACCTCAATTATCTAAACTGAGGCTAGAACCCCCATGGCTAAAGGCTTTAAAACCGAGGCCAAAACGGCTTTTATAACCTCAGTTTTTCAAGTGAAGCTAAAAGAACCTTTTTAGGTTCAGTTGCCTCGAAATGAGACTAAATCAAAACTTTAGCCTTCATTGTTTCCAACCGAGACTTAATCCAGATTTTAGCCTCAGTTGTCTCCAACCGAGGCTAAATCTATTTTTAACATCGGTTCTCAACAACCGAGGCTAAAGTCCTTAGCCACGGGAGTTGTAGTCTCGATTTAGGTAACTGAGCCAAAATTGAGACTAAAGATGGATTTAGCCTCTATTGACATCAACTGAAGCTAAATTCGGTTTTTAACCTCGGTTCCCAACATCTGAGGCTAAATTTTTTTTTTAACATCGGTTGATGCCAATCGAGACTAAATCAATCTTTAGTCTGAGTTACTATCAACTGAAGCTGACAATATTATAATCAATAGATGATCAAACCTGTGCATGTTTCTGCCATTTAACATTCGACATAAAACAACCAGCACATTACTAATAAAACAGTTACAGTCTATTTAAAGTTTTCAAAACAAACTACAAATGCACATAAACAAGCTGGAGACTGGGACTGAAAATAACCTCATACAACCAAGCAACCGAAACCATACATCAGCTGGAACTGAAAACAGATGTAGCATCTCCTCGGCAAATCTTGGCCACAAAACAGAAGATGAGACAGCCGGTAACAGGGCAGGCATGCTTTGATACTCTCCGACATCTGAGAATCACAACAGAAGCCTCTGTTGATTCTATAAACTTCACCATGGCTGTGTCATTTTTGTCAATTTCGACAACAGAATCCTCTTGCACCATCACACTGCAATATCTAAAAGAAGCAACAGTTATTGTATCTGATTTTTTTACAGGGGAGGGAATAGTAGTTATTTCAATGACCAAAAGAACATGTTGGTCAAACAGTGACAAGACTTTGATAGTAGATAAAAATTATTGTATCAATACCTTGCATTTCCATCACCAAAGTTATGCCCCGCAACATTGAAGTGCTGGTCCGAGTCTAGCTCCCAAAGTGTTGGTTTACCATCTTGAGGTTGGAAATACCCCGGAAACCTGCTTGTTCAAAAAGCCAAATGTGGACAACATGACTAAACATTTGATAGGATGGAAACGTAACCATATGAAATCTTATTCATTTCACACAGTAATACGAGTGTCATGAGGCCCGTCTAAAACATAAAGGAACATAAACATACACATTTATTGCATCTTATTTTTCAACATCCAAGTAGGTGCTGCTGTAGTACAGATGAAATGTTCTGAAGAACTCTCTCAACCATTTGATGTTAGCTTTGAGTTCCTAGACAACCATACACAATGGAAAAGACATACAGAATGAACAAAGAATTGAGACAAGACATGATTTCCTCACCCAAGGAATAGAGGCAAGGAAAATGAAGAAGAGAGGGTAGAGATCCGACCTCTAATTGGCCAATCCAATCTACAATAGGGATTGATTCATGGGAAGATGAAGCTGCAACAACCTAAAACAAACAAAGAAAGGGAAAAAAGATAAAGAAATAGAAAAAATAAATAAATAAATAAATTTGTTGCAACCCACCTGATGATAGATTGCTATAGAAATATGTAGATTATATATTTAAGGAATGCAACAACGCAGTGCCAAATTCATGGGATACTAAACACAGTGAACATATAAGAGAGAGGTCATACTTTTCGTTTGAGGAGAACCGCTAACCATCCATATCACTCTGGCTGAATTGAAAGATCCGTTCCTGGTCGGCAACTGCATTCCTTGGATTATTATCAATCCAGATGAGATCCATAATAACACAATAATTACTAAACATTCATATTTGTAATGCCCGATGCGTTAAGGCTAAGATTTTAAACTATGCTAGTTGGGAAAATTGAAATAAAATGAGGTAATGCTGATTATTGATATACTCACAGCGGAGTGCAGAAAGTTTTAAACTCTTCAGAACGCGCAACCTCTTCACCGTAGTTACAAACATGCTGCTAAATGTTATGAAAAGATTAGGAAACTTTATTTTGATTTATATTTTTCAATTTTCAACATTTTGATTATTCATTGCATATGACATTTGAGACAATGAATCATCGATCACGACTGTTCGTTCCATACCACTATTTAGCAGGCCAAGATGCAAAATCACAATGATTGGATGATGCATATCAACAAGCCTTAACTCAAAACAAATGAATGGGAAAACATCAGATAAATATACCACACATTGAATTCCCACAGAGGGTAATAACCTGTTTCTGTAGGTTAAGTATAGTACTTTTCAAAATTCCAGGTGCTCCCCACAAACTACTTTGGCTGGGACCTTTGGTGTTAGATGAATCTGAAACATTGGCAGGTGATATGTCAAAAGTAGCATGTTGAATATAGATAAACTTATTGCGGACACTACTGCAATAAGAAGATAGACATAAATCAAAAGAGATTGTACAAAAGTATGATCTACACTAGAGATTGCACAAAAAGAAATCAAACAAACAGTCTGCAACGAATTTAAAGGAGCAAATAAAAAGGAAATTCAAATGAAAGAACCTACTAATTTTGAATAAAAACAGAGCTTATCAACAAGTAATACTCAATATATAAAAAATTCAAAGAAGAAGAAGAAGAAGCAGAATCTTGTAAAGGGTTTTGAAATTATGTTTACAAGAACATAAATCAAGAAAATTCAGATGCTACAAAATGCTTCTACAGATTCTCAAGAATTTGATTCAACAACTTAAAAGTGCATTTTTGAACTTCTAGGATGAGGTATTTTTTCATTTGTGCAGATTCCTCTAACATCTCTACCCACTAGGGATTCTCCTTTTTGAAATTTCGTTATGACTAAAACTATTAACAAAGAAGCTACTATTTTCCAGCATTTGGTTTGGTTACTAGCAACTATATGTAATGCCTTGTTACTCTAGTTGAGATCATGCCATCCATCCACATTGCCACTGTAGTGGAAGAAAATAACTGTAAAATTCTCTAGAAAAAAAGAACTGAATTCCCTGAAATTTGATGAAAACTGGTTTGCTCAAATGTACATGACAATGGATGAGAAATATTACCTTCTGAACAATGACATCCACATTTTTCTTTTGATTAATACTAGCGGGAATTGCCAATATGTTCACTATCTCTAACCCCTTCTTGTTGCATTTCTCCAAAGAGATATATACCTCCACAAGCATGCCCCTCCATGTGCAGCAACAAGTGCCACCTTCCCGTGTTAATTAGACATCCAAACTGTGTATCAGGTGGGAACTACCTGGCAGATCATTTGGCCAAAACCTCAGGCTGTTTAATCATAGGACACATGTAAGAAAACAAATGGACAATCTTAAAAAACTTACAAGCTCTCTCTGCACCATTCTTCTTCCTCTCTTTTTTTGTACATATGGCCTACCTAATAGTCAAACAAACTGATTTTTTTATTTTTATTATTATTTTTTTTTGTCACAATGCAAAGTCAAGGACAAGTGAAAACTACCAAGAATTTTACGTAGTTCCTTTGCAGTACAAGTTGCCTGTACTTGTCCAACCTGAATTTTCCTATGTATGTTTATTAAATCTTCGAGGCTAGAGTGTGTTTGAGTTTTCATAACTTTCCATTTCTAGGAGTAGATAATCCTAACAGGTTCTATAAATCTATAACACTCAAATAAAGAAAGATATATCAAGGTGCCAACAATGCAAAAAAAAATTGCATTATATTGTGACCCATGATGAATAGTATAAAATAAGAGCATCAAAGGGAGTATACATGCATTACTCAAAATTTCCTCTCTTTTTATTGATATCTATGAAAATTTCTTTAGGCCCTAAGTTCTTTAGCCTCTACTGGGTTGCTCACTTGCACCACTAAATGCTGAAATCTTTAGGCCAATTCACAAATTAGCCTTCATTCTCTATTATACCTGTGACAAGTCTTGTGGTATGAATTGTTGATTCATGCCGTGAAAATTTGAGGATGTCATTCATTGCCCATGTGAGAAATCTGATTCACTCACTGTGCAAGAGACCTTGTACTCATGCGACACATGTATGGCTGAGAGTGGCCTAATTTTTGGTCTGGAAAATGATGAATGATCACATAATTAAGTTCCAAGGTATGGCATTTACTGCAATCTTTGAGTTGTGTTGAGCCTACCCTGATGTGTGAGTGTCATCCAACCCATCCCTTGGATGGGACCCATGTTAGTTATAAATAATCATGGTGGTCCCACACAACTCTAATCCATGGTAAGTACAATACATGGAAATGTATGTGAGGTGGGGACACACTGAAACTATGCCCCAGCCCAAAAACCATGCTGATGGACTCATCAAGTAAGGAACACCATGAGCATACGAGGGCCTAAAATTCAAAATTAGATTGCATGGTGAGTAATGAGTAACCTATGTGGGGCCCACCATGATGTATGTGTCGTATCCATGCTCTCAAAAGATCCTATATGAGATCTAACAACATATTCCACCCTTAGCTATGATTTTTCATAAATGTTAGATCTACCAGACAGAAACCCAAATAAGATCCAATTCCAAAACCAAAAAAGACATATCAGGAAAATTAACATTCTCCCAACATAGAATCCAATGTCATAAGGAGAGAGAGTGAGAGAGAGAGAGAGAGAGAGATGATACCAAGATCGGCACGTTCTGGCAAGATGGAGGGCAACGGCCGAGAGATCAGCGTCTTCAATCAGCTGTGGGAAAGAGAGATCAAGAGAGGCTGGAGAGAGAAATAGAGATTGAGAGACGCCAGAGAGAGAGAGAGAGAGAGAGTACATCTATTGATAGTGCAAGAGGTCTAAGGCTTTTCTACAGGAGGAAAAATGAGGTGAAGATCTAACGATTTGAAGAGTGGTGAAAGCAACCGAGGTCCATCGATTTCTTGTTTTCCTCATTCCTCAAATACAAAAACAAACAAAACCCCGAGTAATTCCATCCAAGGACCTAGTTATGAAACCCTAACCTGTTTGGATGCCTGTAACTTTTTTAAGTTGTAAGAAAGTTATAGGTGTAAGTAAGTTACAGGTAATCCTGTTTGGATATAAGTTGTAACTAATTACAGGTAACTTTTTGTGTTTGGATAACTTGTAACTTTATTACAGGTAATAAGTTCCATATTCACGCTAAGTAGAGCTTGAAATAGGGAATCATTGAAAAATCAGATTTGCACGTAAAAAAGATTAGATAAAATTATTCTATTTTATCAAGCCCATGTAAATGAATAGTTTGGTTGATTCTTAGGCTAAACAAATCAACAGGTGGGCCATAAAAGTGGGCTCACGTTTTCAAAATACGTGTAATGTAGGAAAAAAAAAACTTGAGGTAAGATATCCAAGCAAAAATTTCCCACAAGAGTGACTCTTGTTGGCAAGGATCGGTTATAGAGAAATCAGAAGCATAGGAAGCTGCTTCCCTTCCTCCAAATTCTGCATCAGCAGTTAAAATCTTAAAGTGGGACATTATTAAAATGGAAAAATATCAAGGGACTGTTTAAAACCAGATATCTTAACACCGGAAACGCTCACCTGCGAACCAGTTCGTACGTACTACATACGAACTTTTTTGAGAACCCATCATAAGTGATGTGGATCCAAAATCTGAACCATTCATGTGAAGCAGCACCTCGTGAAACCCCCTGGACCCTGGTTTGAATTTGATCTAAAACTTTGATGGACCATGAAAAATGAAACAGTTTCCTCCCTTGATTTGCATTTCTCTTTGCTATGGCCCACCATAATTTTAGATCGGGGTGAAAATTTGTTACATGGGGTTTCATGGGATTCCACATCACATGGACCATTCAGATTAGACACCCATGGCACGTGTGCAAAGGTGCGCACGTGCGTAGGTGCACAGGGGAGCATGACTCATCTTAACACTTTGATGTACCCTCGATTTCCCACCATTTGACAATAGGCAAGAATCCAGATGCAAATGGAACTTGGGACTGTTTGAAAATGGATATGTTAACAATGCAGCGGGCACTCAATTTCAAAACACATGAGGACGTGCAGGAATCTCAATGCAAATAGAAATTGGAAGTGTTTAAAAAACCATATGTTAAAACAGATTTGGAACCTACACAGGGACAAGTTGCACTGACCAACAAGCCCCACTTATACAAAATGAACAATGGAATGTGGGCCCCACTATGATGTATTTGTTTTATCCACACCATCTATCCATTATTCTAGATCATTTTAAGAAATCAACCCAAAAATAAGGTACATCAAAATCTCAAGTGGACCAAATCGCCAGAAACAATGTTGATTGAAGGCCCACCATTAAATACTTTCGGTAGGCCACTGATGTTTTGGATCAAACTGATATTTGTTTTGTTCCCTTCATTCAGGTCTTTCTAACCTAATCAATAGGTTTGATGTGAAACAAACATTACAGTGGCCCGAGGAGTTTTTTAATTTTTTAATGGTGGACTTTCAATCATTACTATTTTGTGTGGTGTGGTCCACCTGAGATTTAGATATGCCTCATTTTTGGAATCAAGCCTAAAATAATCTAAAATAATGAATGGACGGCATGGATAAAACAAATACAGGATGGTGAACCCCATAGACCATCGGACATTACCCACGCCTCTAACCAAACTGCCTCCGTCAAACCCTGATGAAAAAAAAAAGGAGAGAAAGAAAGGGGTTTTCTAACCTTGATGAAGCTGGATCGGAGAGGGAGAAGGAGATTGGGAGAGGGAGAATGAGACTGAGAGAGGGAAACGAAGGCCTTCACTCCGTCTGAGAAGGTAGATACGCTCCTTCAATGCAGGTTCGATTCTTCCCAACGATTTTCATTTCAAAATTTCCAACCGTTACCTGTATCAAAGATACAGGTAACTTGAAAAACGACTCAAGTGCCTATAAGATTTTTTCCTCTCTCCTGTAAGAAAGTCACAGGTTGAGAGAAAGTTACCTGTGACTTTCCTCCCCCAAACACCAACTGTAACAAAGTCACCTGTAACTTTGTTACATTTTAGAAAAGTTACAGGCATCCAAACACGCCCTAATTCTTTCCTTTTTCCCGGATGAAACCAAATCAGACGAGATCAAAACCGAAAATCGGATTGAAAATCGGAATTGAACTCTATCAATCGATTTCGACAAAGAATGCACGAAAATCTATGGAAAATGGTCGAGATCTGGTCATTTTCGGTGATCCCAACCTCGATCGAGCTAGCGAAAAGGCAGGATTTGAACAATCTAAGGTTTATAGATGAAAATCCATGGAATGTATACGAAAATAGAGAAATTACAAGAGTGAGAGAGAAGAAAGCGACCTGAAACTTCATTCATGCGGAAATTATCAGATATTAGGGAGATTTGATCGCCTAAGACACCGAAACTGAAGCCCTAATTCCCGGCAAGCATGCTTTCGTATCTCTCTCTCTCCAAATCAGCCTACGGAATTACGTCCAAATCAGCCTGCGGAATTACCAAAGCCGAAATGGATTGGCCAATGAACCTGCCACTAGCCAATGGCTAGTGGTCGGTGCTATGCAGGCCCCACCATGATATATGTGTTTCATCCATGCCATCCGTCCATTTTTTCAGATCATTTTATGATACAATCCCAAGAATGAGGTAGACTCAAATCTCAATTGGACCACACGGTGTTGATTGAACGCTCACCGTTAAAAACTTCATGCGGCCACCATAGAAGGTTTTTAACGGTGGACATTTAATCACTACTTTTTTCTCACAGTGTGGTCCACTTGAGTTATAGATCTTACTCATTTTTGAGATAAATGCCTAAAATGATCCGTAAAAATAGATGGACGGCGTGAATAAAACACATACATCATAAACTTTTAGCATCGATTTATTATAGACCGAGGTAAAATGGAGAACTTTTAGCCTCAATTGCCCACCAAGGCAAAACAATAAACTTCTAGTCTCAATTTCTTAACAACTGAGGCAAAATGCTATACTTTTAGCTTTAGTTCCTCGCTAATTGTGGCAAAATGGTACACTTTTAACCTTGGTTCCTTATTAACCGAGGCGAAATGGTAGATTAATAACCTCAGTTTCCTAATAACTGAGGCTAAAATATGAACTTTTAACCTTGGTTACTTGGTAACTGAGGCAAAATGGTATGCTTTTAGTCTCAGTTCCTCATAAACTGAGACAAAATGGTAAAATTTTAGCCTCAGTTCCTTACCAACTGAGGCGAAATGGTAGACTTCTAGCTTCGGTTTCTTAATAAATGAGACTAAAAAGTGAACTTTTAATCTTGGTTTCTTACTAACCGAGACAAAATAGTAAACTTTTAACCTCAGTTTCTTACCAACTGTGGCAAAAGTGTAGACTTTTAGCCTCGATTTTTCACCAACCAAGGCAAAATGGTAGACTTCCAGCCTTGGTTTCCTAATAACTAAGGTAAAAAGGTGAACTTTTAACCTCAGTTTCTTATAAACTGAGGCTAAATAATGAACCTTTAGCCTCGGTTTCTTGCGAAACTAAGGAAAAATTATAAACTTTTAGCCTTTATTTTTTACCAACTGAGGCAAAATGGTAGACTTCCAGCCTTGGTTTCCTAATAACTGAGGCTAAAAAGTGAACTTTTAACCTTGGTTTCTTACTAATTGAGGCAAAATAGTGAACTTTTAGACTGATTTTCTTACCAACTGAGGCAAAATGATAGACAATTAGCCTCAATTTCTCACCAATTGAGGCGAAATGATAGATTTTTAACCTTAATTTCTTAATAATCGAGGCTAAAAAATGAACTTTTAACCTCAATTTCTTACTAACTGATGCAAAATAGTGACCTTTTAGCCACGATTTCTTACCGAGGCAAAATACTATACTTTTAGCCTCAATTCCTCACCAACTGAAGAGTAATGATAGACCTTTAGCTTTGGTTTTTAACCAACTGAGGCAAAATAGTGGACTTTTAGCCTCAGTTTCTTAGTAACCAAGGTGAAAGCTAAACTTTTAGCCTCGATTCCTTAGCAACCGAGGCTAAAAAGTACATTTAGCCTCCATTGTTTGAACTAAGGCTAAAAGATCGTGACTTAAGGCTAATTTTCTTGTAGTGTGACTCTCGTATATGGACTAAAACCTATGTTCTTGTGTAGGACATTGGTTCCGGTGTAGGGCCTAAATCAAGTCCTTGTGTAGGTTACCAGATATGAGTGTGTATATATTAATATTTGTGGGAGCTTCTGGTAGGAGTAAATGTAAGTCCTTAGACCAGGACTTGGACTAGGAGCGTGGTTGTTGGTTAGCCTACGAAAAACCAACTAAAGTCTCTTGTGGGAGCCTTTGATGGGAGTGTTCATTAGTAAGTTCTTGTGTAGGACTAAGGTTTGTGGCGAGCCTATAGAAAACCGTATAAAGTCTCTTGTGGGAGCCCTTCCTTATACAGGATTGTAAATGTTAAAAGTTAACTTGATTGAAAAACTTCAATAGTGAAATTTGGTACACTCATGGGTTGAGTGTGTCCACTGAGAGTGGAGTAGGGAAACCGAACCACTATACATGCTTGTGTTTGGGATTGTATTTGAGCACTTGTTTAATTATGTTTATGTGGTGAATGCTTAATTATATGCATACATGATTAAATGAATGCTAGGAGTTGATAGTTAGCATATTACACACATGTACAGTATTAAGTTTTATAACTAGTTGTTTAATTAACATATTATTTATTGTATATTTGATTGGACCCTCTATTGACTTGGAAGTCTTAGAGTTAATTGTCTTGCTTAGCTTAATTGAATGTTAGTAGGCAATTGGGTATTAAAAGAAGAAAAATTTTAATTGGTCCCAATCACCTCCCTCCTCTAAGATATATCCTTCATTCCTTAGCTCTGTCAAGCTTCCGCATGTGGTACCGTAGTAATCCCACTATACTACAGATGAATTTTCAAGAACAATTTCATAGTTGGCCCATACCTAACCAAATTTCAACATAATAATAATGTAAATCATGGAAAAAAAATTTATGCAAATTAATGGACATCACTCATAATTGAAAAGGATGAAAACAAATTCAACTAGTCTAAGGCTTTTTTCGACTAACCTAAGCTTGAAATTCGGCCAGCCCGAGAAAGTTCAGGTGAAATTCCAGCAATGCAATCTTTTGGAATTCGTGAAAATTCGGCTAACCAAGTGGCAAATTTGGCTAAGAAAATTGTGATTTTCAGCCAGCTGAATTTTGGATAATTCTTATCTCGCGCGATCCAAAATCTTTTGAACATAATCTAATGAACTTAGGCCTAGTCGAAGCTTATTTTAGGCTAGCCGAAGTTCTAACTTCTTTACATATAAATTGAGTCTTTATCTCATTCCAAATTACAATGAAAATTTACTTTAATTCTTCTGCAACAGAGAGAGCAACTCGAGTCCTCAACAAGATATCTGTTAGTATTTATATATTTATTTTATAGCTTATTCAATTCAGTTATCTCTAAATCGTTTTAATCTTATTCTAAGATAGTAATTTATACTCCCCTTTGAGATCTAAGAGAATTGAATCAAGTAGCATTTAGATTTTCCATTATTAAAATCTATAGAACCCTATAGTTTTTCTGTCTTATTGAACATTGTGTCATTTACGTTCAAGAAAGAGGTCCTTCTACTACAAGCTTCAGCCACATCTTCTACATTGAAAGATAAGTATACTTTCTTTTTAAAAAAAATTAGGTTTTTTGGACATAGCCTATGAAAATCTCAATGAGGTTTTGTCTAAGATAGCCTATGAAAATCTCGGTAGGGTTTTTATTTCTGATAGTCCATGAAAATCACAAGGAACTGTATCAAGTTGTTAAGGTGACCATGTGAAAACATTTTTATAGTGGAAGCCAAAATTACGAGGATAGTAATTTTGGGAGTGGAGTAGGTGTGGTTTTCTAAGCATCGAACCACTATAACTCATTGTGTCATGTGGTGAATGTTTTATTCTTTTTTATAATTGAATGTTATTTATTATTTCATTCTTGTAGTGAATATTGTAATCCTTTTATATACTCTTGTTAGTTTGAAAGTTTGATTTTAAAGACAATCGTGAAATAAGGTTGTCCTGCCTAAAATTTTAGGTGAAGGTTGTCCTACAAATTATTTGGAATCAAGGTTTCAATACTCAAGCAATTGAGTTTTTTGTAATCTTTATATATTTCGCATTTATTTCAATTATTTGGCTTTATCCAATTCACCCCCTATAGGACATTGCTAGCTCTTCATCTTAGGTTCCAAATCACGCATTGACTTCTACAAAATGATAAAATTTTCCTTCTTTTGTTCTCAATTTATATATTTAAGATAGTTTTTAAAATTCCAAATTCCTAACATCTTGAAATTAAATATTTTTGAAAATCTACCTAAAACTATGATTATAATTGATTTAATCTAATCATAGAGCCGCCTAAAAAAAAAAAAAAAAAAAAAAAACACCTTACAGAATTTTGATAAAGTTTGTGGCATTTCCACTACATAGATCATTAGCAAGCAATTTATGTCAATATTTGTCTTGGCCTACATGCTAAGTTGCCATCTGAGTTACATGTCACTAGCATACAGCAATGTGGCATGTGTACATGAAATATGGGCTGTTCACCTAGTGGCACTCTGTATCAACCATGGCTGAAGTCAAGGATGGTCCACTCATAAGATAGGCCTACCATAAGTGAAAATAGTAATTAACCCATCGTTTCCTTTTGCCATACACGTGTGACTCTCACTTAATGACTGAAATGACCTATTCTACAAGCCATGGAAAATAAATGATGATGCACATATCATAAAAAAAACTGGATGGATTGGATTCGGATGGTTACCATCATTGATAGAGCTATGGCAGAGATTACCAACAGATTTCATTACACGGATGATCAAGAAGTTGGGAATTGCATCCATCTAAAAATCACATTGGTCCAGTTGAGCCAATTCCCATTACATTTGTTGTTTCTTTTATTTTTAAACATCCGTTTAGTAGAACCCTCGTGCATTGGCCACTGCTTGAGAAATACCCAATCTAGCAATCCTTACCACCCGATGAGTGGCCTTTAAACCGACGGTGGAAAATAACCGAGTCCAATGACATAGGGATATGCATGATGATGTCAAGCACCATCTTCCTCAAGGATAATTGTTCCGAATCCATGGCAATTCTTTAGACTCCTACAAAGATACCTCGAATCCATGAGGAAAATAAGAAAAATAAAAAATCGTTTCTAAAAAAATCAAAATAATTTTATTGATGATAAAAAAAAAATTTAAAAAAAAATGAGATTACAATTCTTTAAATAAGACTATGAACCTAGGGAGAAGTTTTAGAATTTAACTACAACTAAAACTCCTAGAAATTGTAACTTAATATTGTTAATGCAGAAAATCGGTTAGCTTTCCCTGGTCCTTCGAATGCCTGCGCAAGGAACGGACTTTTATTTATAGGTGAGAAAAGGCGGTGGTGTAAAGGAGATCTCCCTGTTTAGCAGGAGTGTGTTATAATAGGATTCGGATCCTCCCTAGATTCTTGGCTAGGATCTCGGGCATATCTGTATTGCGATCAACTTCCTAGATCTCCAACTATGATCTCGGGTAGATACAATTGGGATCATGTTAGGACTGACTGAAGGTGGGTTGTGCTAACCTGGGATATGCCAACCTGACTCTTTTGGTGAGTGGTCAAGCTCCTTTCGGTGTCGAGCAAATCGGTGGATGTGCCAACCTAGGATTATACCAACCTGCTGACGAGATAAGGAGCTCGACTCCATTTCCCACTCGGTCTGTCAATCAGTGGATCTCCAACTTATTGGCTAGATACTGAACCCGACTTTGTTTCTTTCTTGGTCTAGAGTTAGAAGTTAGATTTCTTAGGTTGCATCTATTGTCATTCAATTTGGAGAAAATGCATAAAGTTCCGACCTAACCTTTTCTCTTTAGTCCATTGATTTTTCCCATAATAGTAAGCCCCTTACTTTCGAGTTCACGTAGCAGGCTCAAGAAGTAGGTCAGTTTTGGTCATGTTGGATTATCTTGTGCTCGGGGTGTAAAATCAGTTCATCATCAATCGTCAAGTTAGGCGGCGTGCATAGGAATCAAGGTGTATCTGCAATTATGGTATACTGCGCTCGAGGTGGGGGTCATGGCTCAAGGTCACATGCATTGTCAGGCTGCCTTTCCGATGCTTAGCATGTGGGGCGATGACGCGTGGCCTGTTTCGAGAGTTGAGTCATGTGGCGAGTGGTAGTGCTCCACGTGTCCAAGCGTGGGCATCGAGGAGCCGCTTTGGCTGTGCATTGAATGCGAGCAGTAAATGCTCGTACAAATGGGTTTGCTAAAAAAAAGGGGAGGGGGGAGCCCCAATCGTGCAAGGGCTATTTTCACCATCGCTCCTCTCTACCCATTTTCCTGCTTAGCCTGTACTTGGACGATTTCGGGCGATCTCCAGAGGTTTACTTCCTATCCCCCTCCCTCCATTTTTTCTTTTCTTTTCTTCGAGTATCCGATGACCATCCTACCCAAAAACGTGTCTGAGATGTCTGGTCAACAAGAGGGGATAGCTTGGTGTGACGGTGGGGCAAATGATCTTCGCCCTATGTCAAACCCACTGTCAGCCTTAATGATGATGAGCGATAGGGATTTCCGAGCATCCCATGAGTTGCGGATGGTGGAGTAATCTTCGGCCGAGCGGCCAAAGGATATGATAGAGGCTACCTTGGTAGACGAGGACATAAGTGGGTCTTCATCAGAGGGAGAGGAGAAGGGTCCAGTAGGGTCCTCGCTGACAGAGGTCGACCCAATGCGAATTAGGTCGGGGTATCATGTCCCTGATTTTGTGATAGTCTCAGCTCCCACACCAGGTGAACTCCCAAATGAACCTCGAGAGGGCGAGGTGGCCATTTACCAGGTAACCCTTCAATGTGTGTTGAGGCTCTCTCTATTGAGGATTGTGAGGGTCCTTACATATTTGGGGCGTGCCCTTGGGCTACTGATCCCTAACACTTGGAGAGCATTAGTGGTGGCATTTATTCTCTAGTCCGAGCTTAGTCATCCTAAGCTGACCGTGAATGAGTTCCTTCATTTGTACCAAGTGAAGGCCAACCCTCTTCATGAGGGCTGGTATTATGCCACTTAGAAGAAGACTGGTAAGGCCTTAATCATGGATGTCCTGACCTCAAATAAAAACTAGAATGGTAAATGGTTCTATACGTCGGGGGATTGGGAGACACCAGGACTTTCTAAGCTACGTTCATGCGTTCTGACCTCTTTTGCAAAACCAGTTGGTATGTCTGAATTGCCTTCCCTTAGTTTGCTTCGTTATTTATTATTATTATTATTATTTTGTAACTTTGGTTGTCTATGACAGTTCTGCCCAAATACTCTACGGGGGTGAGTGGGGAAGAGCTAGATCGGATTGATGAAGCGAGATCGGTAGACATCGAGCTGAGATCTTGGAGGCACCTCATTACACCTGAGTTATTGCTTAAGCTAAGTCTTGATTTATTCCTAACAGGTACATTACTTTTTAGGAGATCATTGAAGATTTCACTTTTTCATAGCATATACTGACTCTTTATCTTTTCTCTTTGTCATGCAGAAATGCCTGATCAAAGGGGTTCGAAGCGTAGAGCGCCTTCTTTGGCTGAGGTGGCCCAGGAGAGATAGAAGATGACCTCGAAGAAGAAGAAGGATGTCACGCCCCAAACTCGAAAACCAGGCTCGCAAAGTTCCCAATCACCAAATCCAGCACCGACAGCCTCTGAAGTACCCCATTCTCGGCTCTCAGCGCTCATTCACCAGGTGTCCATCTTGGGATACTACGAGGAGGATTTTCAACATCAGTTTGATTCACAATAAGTATAACCAAAGGCATAACCCACAAACAACAACCAAAAACCCTATCACATTTCCACTATGATAAAAAATTTACAGGTATAATGAGCATAAAGGGAAATACAATGATAATGGACAAAAAACTCCAAGATGATCTGCTATGTGCTCCAGCCTCAGCACTACTACATTCCAACGTCACCTACACGTAACAGTCATGCATAAGCTTATAGAAAGCTTAGAGGGTGGTGAAAGTGTGTGCGCAAGGTAATAATACAATTATACAGTATCAGAGTAATGTGGAATATGCTCATGAATCTAGGAATACTATTAGCCGTACCAAGGCCATGCGATGCGAAATGCAACTTATTCATATAAATCTTCATCTAAGTCCACATATCAATACAGTTCAACTCTGGAATATCATTGGGGTCTAGTACACTCCAAGCCTGATTGTCACCCCATCGTGTGCAACAAAGTGAGTGAAAAAGACCTCACTATCCGCCTCCCAATATCAGGCTCAACTCATCAATAGCGGACCCATTCCTCGAGCTAGTCAAACTTAGCCTAGCTTTGTCCCCTCCTCTTGGGCGGGTAAGGCCGCACCCCCTTCCAACCGAGCATGACACAGTGGAAAGCACAGACTTCTGATAATCGGCACTCGGCACTCATGCACCCACTTGGTCTAAACATTGGAGCAACCTCCTAGTACCATAAGGGTTTAGGAACTTTCATCCAGGGATATCTATAGCACCCCATGTACAGTATACATGTCACACAATGCGAGATGCATGAATCATGCAATCCAGTCATACAACAATCATGCGCGTACCGTGTGCTCACATGGGCATCTCCCTTCATCAGGGAGTCTCATGACAATCTACCCAATGGCATGTGCTATGATCAGTCGCTCATCTCATCACAAGCATACAGATGATGCACATGGGCATGTATCATTATGTTATGTTGTCACATACTCATAATCGGTATCGATAGCCGACGTCGGCCTCGATAATCAGCATTGATGATCGGCGCCGACAATTAACATATATAAGCAAGGCGGGGTCTATAGATGATCAGCCGATCAACCATAGTATAAAGATCGGCACTCGGCCGTGGTTATATCCGATCCGATACATGGGGTCATCCGTATATGGCGAATGGGGCCCACTTATTTGGGTTAACCCACGAAGAGAATGACCTAACAAGGCCTAAGGGAAGGTCACAATGATGACATCTAACCATCATTGCCCCTCAATGTGGATATCTAACTAACATTGCTCCGAAGAAGTGGCCTACAATGTAACGACCACACACATACATTACATTGGGCCTCGCTCATGGGCCTCACATACATCGCATCGGGTCGATCGAATGAGCCATTTCAAATAAGCTGATCAAATGGGCCGACCAAATGGGCCAAATCAAATGGGCCAAATCAATGGGCCGAGTCAAATGGGTTGAATCAAATGGGCTAGATCAATAGGGTCGATTAATGGGCCAATTCAAATCAAATGGGTCGAATCGAATGGGTCGGATCAATTGGGCCAATCAATGGGCCGATTCAAATCAAATGGGCCCATTTAGAGCACAAATGGGCCTCATGTATGTTAAATAGGCCACACGGATGGGCCTATTCATCTACACCATTCATCTACATACAAAGGATTTTCTTAGAGCGCACATAAAAAAAATCAATCATATCAAAGATTATTTGGACTGCACTCCAAATAACAGTGAAAACAATGATTTTCCCACCATTGAAATTTCTAAAGCCCACCGTAACATTTATTTCCCGTACAATCTGTCCTTAAGGTCACACAAACCTAAATTAAGATGGAACACAAATTTTAAATTAGTCCAGAACTACTGTGACCCCAAGAAGGGTTTCAATGGTGGACATTCACTCAGCACAGTCTTCTAAAGTGTGGTCCTCTAGACATCAGATCTGTCACATTTTGGTCTCAGGCCTTAAACTGAGCTTGCCCTTTAGATGGACGATGTGGATGTAACACATACATCAAGCATGGCCCACCGTCCAGCGATATGGACGGTGGGGTGCAAAGTATACATAACGGTGGGGTCCCAAACCACCTGTTGATGCCCTCAGTAGTGGGATCCACAGAACTTGTTGACGTCAGATGATGGTGGGTCCTACCATCAAAATAGATGGACGGTTTACACATACAACATGGCTGGGATCCACCATTATGATGGATGAACGACTTGCATAAAACACATGCGTCATGTGGGACCTACCACCTGCTGACGTAATGGACAGTGGGTTCCACCAGTTGAACGATCTAGATATCGTGTATACCGTACGTGGGGCCCATACATTTGCTGATGCCAAGAGACAACACCCTGTTATTGGCCGTCCATACATGGGTGGTGTAGATATAAAAGAAATGGATGGACGGTGTGGGTATGATCCATACACCACGTGTGATCCCCACACCTCGTGAGATGTTGGGTCCCACCAGATAGATGGACAGTGTGAGATCACTCCCATGCGCAAAAGCTACCAGTGGGTGGGTCCCACGTAGCAGTGGCCCACCCATTTAATATAAGATATTATATAATATATACCATATGGAATATATACTATATATATGGTATATACACATATATGTACATGTGTGTGTGTGTGTTAAAGCAAGTGGCACCGTCCAGCGTGGGTGAAAGGGGCTCACCTATCAAGTAAGCCCCACATGAATGGACAATTTGGATGGCCTTTCCCAACACAATGAGCCCACGTCAGGTGGGCCACACTCTTGGATCAAACTGATATTAGTGCTTTCCTTCATTTAGGACCATCCAAACGGACTTCCATGTGGGCCACTCAGTGGACGGCATGGATAAAATACATACATCATAGGTGGGCCATGATCATAGAGAGAGAGAGAAAGGAACGTGTAGGGGAGGGACCCCGCCACTATTGGGCCCTCCCGTGAATACTACATACAACAAGTGGGTCCCACAACAAGTGGACCCTTAAATCATAAAAAAATAAGGAGAGGGTCCAAGATCACCCACCTTCTTCTTCTTCTTCTTGCTCCCTTGGCTTCTTTTGCTCCTTAGCTTTGATTCCAACGAAAGATGATGGAGTTTTGATGGTTAAGATGGGAGATGAGAGGGTAAGAAGTGGGCCACACACAAAGCTCTCTCATGGAGGTTTGGGAGAGCTTGGTCGTGTGATGCTTCCCTTGCTTGGAAAGTGATTTGAGAAATGAGAGAGAGGGTTGTAAAGAGAGGGAGAGAGGGAGAGAGAGAGAGAGAGAGAAAGAGAGAGAGAGAGAGAGAGAGAGAGAGATGGGTGATGGATGTGGTGAGTGATGGGTGTAATACCTTTTTGACTTTAGGGATAGATGGTGTAAGAAATGCATGGGGTGTGTAAGAGCTTTTTGACTTTTGGGGTTGCTTGGGGATGGGTGTAAGGTGGTGGTGTACTTGACGTGTACTTGACCCTTGATGGGATTGAGGTAACATGTTGTAGAGATTATCTTAGGTTTTATAACGCCCGACGTTTTCCTCGAATCGAATGTTGGCCACATCTCCTGGATAGGATATCACCTCGGTGCGCGAGTCACAACATCCGAACCGCGGTGATGGCGTCGTCACTAGGGCACAAGTCTCGGGTCGAGCCGACTCAGGTTCATGGCATGCGTCTCAAGGTCACGCGTAAACATCTGATAAACCTAGAAATCGGATTCACAGAAATCCTGATCGCCGAACCTGGTGCCGACAGCCTCAGTATACCTCATTCTCGACCCCCAACGTACATATGCCAGGCTTCGATTCTGGGATTCTACAAGGAGGATTTTTCAACGTACATTTGTCTCATAAGAAGCATAACCACAAGTATACCCAAATCATAAAGGCAACATGACCATCATAAATCCACTAATATAATTATTTAAATATAATGCTGAAAGGAAAATACATATATCCTAATCAAAGCTCCAGAGGACAACTGCATGCTCTAAGCTCAATGCTGCTGCAACCTAGCTGTAAGCCCCGTATCTTAGACCGTACTGTTACATAGACTTCCGCGGTCTTATCGGTCAAATTTCGGCAACCTTCGACCCTTAACTGATATTTACACGCTACCTTGAGTCACACGTCGTTAACCCGAGTCGACTTAACCCAAGACCTTTACCATAGTGACCGCGTTGTCGCCGCGGTTCCGATGCCGCGACTCGCGGGTTGAGGCGATACCCTAATCAGGAGATGTGGGCCAACGTTCGGTGCGAGAAAAATGTTGCGCGTTGACAAATCCAAGAGAATCTCTACCCAATGTCCCATCAATCAATCCCATCTCATGGCAAGTACACATCATTTTTCACTCTTCCCCTATCACCCATCACCCATCTCTCACCCTATCCATCACCCATCCCTCTCTCTCTTACATCTCTCTCCCTCATTTTCTTCCAAGCAAGAAATCGTCCATGAGAGCCCCATGAGAGAGAGCTTCGTATGGCCCACTACCTATCTCCCATCTCCACCCTCCAAAACCACTCGCGACCGTTGAATCTCAACCGTTGGAGCTCACGGGTGCGTTGATGGAAGAAGAAAGTCCAAGAAGAAGGCCGATCAGTGGGTGCTTCTCTCTCTCTCTCTTCATTTCTTCTTTTATATATATTTTTCTATTTATGTATTTTTTTCCTTTCAATGTTGTACTCCAATGATTATATTAGTGTATATGTGATGATGATGTTACCTTTGTGAATTGGGTAATCTTGTGGTTATGCTTATTACTATTTAAATGTATAAAAAAATCCTCCTTGTAGGATCCCAGGTTCAGAATCTGGCATATGAATGCTAGTAGCTAAAAATTGGGTACTACGGAGGCTGTCAGCACCAGATTCGGTGATCGGGATTCCTGTGAATCCGATTTCTGAATTTGGGGCGTGACACTAACACCACCTACACGCATCTATTGTGCATAAGCTTACAAAAGCTTAGAGGGTGGTGAAAGTGTGTGCCCAAGATAATTGCCAAGTATACCATAAAGCTCATAAATCATACATTATCGGAATAAGCGAAAATATTGATAAGATCATGAATCATACGATATTAAAGTAAGCGAAAATATACTTGTATAAGTCCATGAGTGCTATCAATCATACCAAGGCTACGCGATGTAAAATATAACAAGACAATAATAGATTTGAGGGTACAATGTAATATGTAAATCTTGATGAGCCACAAATACCATCAACCTCATCTAGGCCATATCAGTGCAAAAACATAGTAACCCAAAATGTTAAGTACTGTGGATGCAATGTAATATGCGGTGCGAATGGAATGACCATGCTAGAATGTGAAGTTGAGATGTTAGTACGTAGTATCACAGGCTACGGAGTCCACCACAAGGGACTTCTATCCAAACTAGTTTCATTCCTAAATTTGGATAGTCTGACTCAATGTAGTAAACTCCTGATCTCAGGCTAGTCGCGCGCCCAACCGAAATCCTGGCCATGAGAAGGTACACGTAACAAATAGTTACGCACCACCAGCCAGAGTGAATAGTGAATGAATGAATGAATGAATATGCAATTCCTACTCAATAAGTCCACATATTAGAATGGTTGCTCTCTGGAGAAATCACCGGGGTATATTACACTCCACACCGACTGCCTCCTCCTTAGTTGTATGGTCTTGCGAGTGGAAAAGACGTCACTATCCGCCTAGCCAGCAGTCTACCAATACCTACTCAGTTCGTTGAAAGCGGACCCATTTATGAGCTAGTCATACTCAGCTTAGCTTATAGCCCCCTCACTCAGGCGGATAAGGTCACACCCCCTAATAACTGACCATGACACAGTGGGAGATGTGGCCTACTGGTATTCGGCACTCGGGCGATCATGTTCCACTCGGTCTAGACGTTGGGGCACCTCCCGGCCTCGAAGATTCTGAGAATTTCACCAAAGGACATCCTAAGTGCCCACAGTATTAGAACCAAGTATTTTCGGTGTCCTATTTAGCCATCCACGATATGCCTGTGAAGGCCACGGCCCTGATGTCATTAGGGCGTACAATGATCAAGTCACATATATGTGAGATGCATGAGTCACACTATCCAGTCATGCAGCAATCCTGCGTGTACGGTGCTATAATGTAGGCACTCCGCCTCATAAGGAGTCCTGTAAATAGTCTGCCCAATGGCGTATGCTATGATCAAACATTCCTCATATTAGTCATACATATGATGCGTATAGGCATGAATGATGGAGTTATATTAAGCATTTATATGGTGATGAACATCCTCACAATGAAGAGGGGCCTTGATGGCCTACACATAACATGTATGGGCCTATCAATGGGCCCTAGGGAGAGTTATAATACAGACATTTAACCAACATTATTCTTACAATGTGGACTTCAAACCAACATTGCTCCCAAGGCATGGCCTGCTATAAATGTTATTACATAACCCATGGTGGAATCACACAATGCAATAGCCTTGTATACATCCCATTGGGCCTTGACCCATGGGCCTCAAATACATCAAATGGGCCTCAATCCACGGGCCCTAATACATCACCATGAGCCTTAACCCACGGGCCCTAATACATCACCATGAGCCTCAACCCATGGGCCCTAATACATCACGATGGGCCTCAACCCACGGGCCTCATACACATCAAGATGGCCTCAACAATGGGCCTCATACACATCAAGGTGGCCTTAACAATGGGCCTCATACACATCAAGGTGGCCTTAACAATAGGCCTCATACACATCAAGGTGACCTCAACAATGAGCCTCATACACATCAAGGCGGCCTCAACAATGGGCCTCATACACATCAAGGTGGCCTTAACAATAGGCCTCATACACATCAAGGTGGGCCCAGCAGGTGGATGGTGTGAATAAAGCACATACATTAATGGTGAGTCTCACATCCCACATGTGGAAAGTGAGGATATAACATATATATCATGTGCGCCCCACCGTCCCATGTTGTATGGACGATGAGGATGTAACACGTTCATCAGGTGGATCCCACCATCCCATATGTCTAGATGGTGGAGATTAAATACATAAATCAGGGTGGGGTCCACTTAAACTTTGGATCTAACTTATTTTTAGTCTCAAGCCTGTAAGAAAACTTGCCAAATGGTGGATGGTTGGGATGCAACACATGCATCATGATGGGTCACATACCTCATGGTAGGGTCCGTATGTGTGGCCCACCAGATAGAAGGACGGTTGGATATAACACAGACATGGTGGGGCCTACTGGCTGTCCAGCGACTACCTGGACGGCATTGATAAAACACTTACATGTGTGGTGTCCACTGTCCACTGCCGTGGACGGTACGAATAAAACACATACATCATTGTGGGTCCCACATGAGGCCCACTGCAATGTTTATCTGCCATCCAATCTGTCCATAAGGTCACGCGGACCTGGATGTGAGGAAAAACAAATTTCATAACTGATCCAAAACTTCTGTCAACCCAAAAAATGGGTTTCAATGGCAGACGTTTAATCCCACTTTTCCCTGTGATGTGAGCCATCTGAACACCACAAACAGCTGATTTTTTTTTAAGGATTACAGCCCTAAGGGGCCCCATTAAAATGCACGGTGTTGATGTGTGATACACATCATGGTGGGGCCCATAGCTGGGACCTACGTCCTTGGCCCGTCTCGCCTACGCAGGAGTGCAACAGGAGGTTGCGCGGCGTCCTCAGGCTCCAGCAGCAGCACCTGTTGCCTCTGGTTTTTTTGTTAAAATTGATTTTTCCATGGTTTTTCATACATGGGGCCCGCATCAAGTGAATCCACTCCAGCCATTACATTTCAGGGCTCAAGACAATCTAAACAATCATAATATTTTGCATGTTTTGAGCGAGTAGAAACATCAAGGTGGGTTTTAACGATAAAAACTACTATTTTCAATGGTATGGCCCGTTTGATAATCATATTAGCGTCATTTTTTGGCTCAATGTCCAAAATGATCTGGGGAACGGAATAAACGGCGTGGATTGCCTCAATACATCAAGGTGGGACCTGTATGAGCGGCCCACCTAAAAGCTAAAAAAACCAAAGTATATTTGTTTTGTTTTTATACACTCACTGTCTGCTCACACTTCACAAACCACGTCTAACATCTCTGAACGCTGGACGGTTGAATATAATACATTATTTAAGGTGGGCCCCACCTATGGATGTGATGCCTAGGTGGGCCACAAAAAGGTTGGTTATTGTGGATAAGACATACATCAAGGTGGGGTGCATTCGAGTGGGCCACACAACTACATCATCACATAAAAGGGAAAAGAAAGAGACAGAAAGAGATAGGGACACATGTGACGGAGGGCTCCGCCACTATAAGCCCTCCCTTGCATTCAATCATACATCAAGTGGGTCCCAATGCATGTGGGCCTACCAAATAAAAAAATCAATGGTGAAGATTACTTCTCCACCAAGATGGAAGGTCTAAATGACCTCTTTTCAAACTAGAAGTAAACATCATGATGGGGTCCATGGAGAATGGCCCCATCATGGAATGACCATGATAATCAAGGTGGGCCATCGGCCAAATCTTAGGGTCCAAAGTGAGATCCATACCATCGATCGGTAGGCCTCACTTGTCCCATCATAAAAACATGAAAACTAGCCTATAGAAGCACCCCACCATTCGATCTTCTTGGTTCGATGGAAAGCTGGTCTCCTTGTGTCTCACTTTGATGGAGGGTGATGAGGTTTGAATGGCTAGGATGATAGATTTTGGGGTGGAAAGTGAGCCACACACATGCATTTTCTCTCCTTAGAAATGCATGGACGTCCACCCTCTCCTCTTTCTTGGAATATGTGAATGAGAAAGAGAGAGAGAGAGAGAGAGAGAGAGGTGGTTGTAAGGGAGAGGTGATGGATGTGAGTGATGGATGTGAGGTGATGTTGTACTTGACAAGTATGGGTGTGTAAGAGAGAGGGTGAGAAAGAGTTAACTTTGGGGTTACTTGACTTGTGGAGAAAGAAAGCATTGATTGATTGATTGATTTGAGTGATTAATTGATGGGACGTTGTAGAGATTCTCTTAGAATTGTAAATGCGCGGTGTTTTCTTCGAAATAAACGTTGGCCCACATCTCCCTATTAGGGTATCGAATCGATATGCAAGATGCAGTGTTGGAACCGCGGCGACAATGCGGTCGTTATGGTACAAGTCTCGGATTAAGCTGACTCAAATCTACAGGATACGACTTAGGATCACACACAAATGTCAATCATAGGTCGCAGGTTGTCAAAATTTGTCAAGAAGGATCATTGGAGCCTATGGAACAGTACAGGCTAGGATACGGGTCTTACATCGAAGGTTGCCAGAATTTGACCAAAAAGACTGTGGAAGCCAATGAAATAGTACGGTCTAGGATACGGGGCTTACAGCTCTTCCCTCCTAATAAAAATTTTATCCTAGAAATTTACACAATCATTGTAACTAGACATCACGCATGAGGAAGAAGAAACATAACATCATCATATAAAATCAGAGATAGCATACAAAATACAACACATAATTAATCATCAAAGAGAAGGGGATAGCACTCTCGAATCTCAGCCTCGAGCTCCCAAGAGCTTCCTCAACAGAATGGTGATCCCACTGAACCTTCACCAACGAAATGACCTTGGTCCGGAGGACCTGCTCCTTCCGATCAAGGATACGAACTGGCGGCTCAATATAGGAAGCGTCCTCATGAATCTCTAACGGCTGCCAATCAATAACAGGAACAATGTCTAACCCATACTTTCTCAACATAGAGACATGAAAAACATTGTGGATGCTAGACAACTAAGATGGCAAGGCACGCCAATAGGCCACGGCTCCAACGCACCCGGTGATCTCAAAAGGCCCTATGAATCTCGGGGCAAGTTTTCCCTTCGCTCTAAATTGAACTACGCCCTTCATGGGCGAGACCTTGAGATACACATGGTCCCCTACATCAAACTCCAAGGGACGATGCCAGTGGTCAGCAAAACTCTTCTGCCGGCTCTAGCTGTATGCATCCTCTGCCTGATGATATCGATAGCCTCTGATGTCTGCTACACAAGCTCGGGACCAGGAGACTGCGCTCTCCAACCTCAATCCAACAACTCTGTGATCTGTATGGTCTGCCATATAGTGACTCAAAAAGAGCAATGTCAATGGTCGCTTGATAGTTGTTGTTATACGCGAACTCAGCCAATCGCAGATGCTTATCCAGCTACCCCCGAAATCAATCACGCAGGCCCGAAGCATATCCTCAAGGATCTGGTTTACCCTCTCAGTCTAGCCATCGGTCTACGGATGGTACGGGGTGCTGAGCTACAAATCAGTCCCCATCTTTCTCTGAAAGCTCCTCCTAAACTGAGATATGAACATTAGGTCTCAGTCAGAAATGATCGAGACTGGAATGCCATGCAATCTCATAATGTCCTCGATGAATAATCTTGCAAGCCGGTTCATAGACCAAATCGCACGCATCATAAGAAAATGTGCTGACTTCGTCAGACGATCCACAATAACCCAAATGGCGTCATGACTGCGCTGAGTCCTTGGCAAACCCATAATAAAATCTATCAATATGTACTCCCACTTTCACATTGGGATGCTCAACAGCTGCAATAGACCAGGGAGTCTCTGATGATCAGCCTTGACACGCTGGCAAGTGTCACACTTGGCCACAAAACTAGTGATCTGGTACTTTATCCCTACTCAAAAATACTGTCGCCTCATATCACGGTACATCTTCATCGAGCCAGGGTTGATAAAAAATCACGATCGATGTGCCTCGGTCATAAGATCTCTGCGCAACTCAGGAATATCCGAGACACATAACCAGCCTTTAAAGCGAAGTCCACCATCTGAACCAATCTGTCAATCTACCTAACTCTCAGATCCCGCCTCAGCC
This sequence comes from Magnolia kwangsiensis, assembly GCA_037074715.1. NCBI lineage: Eukaryota > Viridiplantae > Streptophyta > Magnoliopsida > Magnoliales > Magnoliaceae > Magnolia > Magnolia kwangsiensis. The sequence continues at coordinate 104,839,107 of CM073574.1, forward strand.
ATATAACTCTGCAATGACTCATCAACCTGCTGAGCCTCGATCACCCTTACGACAAGAGAGGGTTGAATAGATAGGCTCGATAACTGCACAATAGAAAACTGTAGACCGAACTCAAAATCATACTCTGTCACATCCTTAAGCATCCGCCACTCCTAAATCATCATATGAACCACTAGGCTACGTGCTTGATGGCTGAGGGCATCTACCACCACGTTCGCCTTACCCGGGTGGTATTAAAGATCGAAATCATAGTTCTTCAAGAGCTCCATCCAACGCCTCTACCTCATGTTTAGGTCAGACTGCGAGAAGAGGTACTTCAAGCTCTTGTCGTCAGAGAAGAGCTCGACCCTAACCCCATAGAGATAGTGCCTACACACCTTCAATGCGAAGACAACTGCAACCAGTTCCAAATCATGCGTAGGGTAGTTCAACTCATGGACCTTGAGCTAACGAGACGTGAAGGCCACTAGTCTCCCGTGCTGCATCAGGACAGCACCCAAACCAAAATACAAGGTATTGGTAAATACAATAAATTCATCACTCCTAGAGGGAAGAGTGATGACAGGAGCGGACATGAGGCGGTCCTTCAACTCCATAAATACTCGCTCGCATGCGTCGCTTCAAATAAACTTTACGCTCTTCCAAGTCAACCTGGTCAGCGGGGCTGCAATACGGGAGAAGCCCTCAACGAAATGCTGGTAGTAGCCCGCTAAACCAAGGAAACTGTGGATCTTGAACTAGTCGTGGGTTGGCCCCACTGACATACTGCCTCAACTTTCAAGGGGTCCACTGCGACGTCCTCCCTCGTCACCACGTGACTGAGAAATTTCACCTCCTCCTGTCAGAACTCTCACTTCTCTAGCTTCACATACAGCTGGTGTGCGCGGAGGGTCTGCAATGGAACCTCCAAATGCTTCTCGTGCTCCTCACAGGTCCTTGAATAGATCAGAATGTTGTTGATGAAGATTATAACAAACTGATCGAGATAAGGGCGGAAGACCTCGTTCATCAACAGCATGAAGACCACGGGTGCATTGGTTGGTCCGAAAGACATGACCTGAAACTTAAAATAACCATAACGTGTCCTGAAATCTGACTTCGAGATGCCCTCCTCTCGGACCCGAATCTAATGATAACCGGAACGTAAGTCAACTTCGAAAAGAACTGTGCACTCTGCAGCTGATCAAATAAATCTCCAATCCTCGGGAGCGGATACTTGTTCTTGATCGTGACCTTGTTGAGCTCGCAATAGTCCACGCAGAGCCTCAACAAGCCGTCCTTCTTCTTCACGAAGAGTACCGACATCCCCATGGCGAACTGCTCGGATAGATAAAGCCTAACTTGAGCAACTCGTCCAACTGCTTCTGCAGTTCCCAAACTCCAACGGTGCCATACGATACGAAGCCTTCGAAATAGGCACAGTACCGTGCACGAGGTCAATCTTAAACTCGGTGTGTTAGCAAGGCGGTAATCCAGAAATCTCCTAGAACACATCGGGAAAATCATAAACCACAAGCAATTAATCAATACAAGCGTCAACAGACTCCTCAACGGTGAAGGACATCAAGAAAGGTAATGGCTCTCCCTGAGGCTCTACAACTAACTAATAATACGTCAAGCTGGGTATATAGAATGTGACTATACTTGCGGAGTAGTCCAACATGACATAGTACTCGGCAAGTCAATCCATGCCCAAAATGACATCGAACTCAGACATCGGCAATGTAAACAGATCGGCAGGCAAAAAGGTATCCCCAACCAAAATAGGGCAAACACTGTAGTCTTCCCCAAGGGAGTCAATACTGACAAGCCCTCACGAGCAGACTCCAACGGTAAACCAGTCAATCGACAGAAACTCTCGGCTACAAAAGAATGTGATGCACTAGAATCAAACAACTCACTTGCAATACATGAAGAGACCAAAAGCATACCCTCGACGACCCCTCCAGATGACTGTGGATCCTGCTGAGCTGCGTAGAACCTAGCCTGAGTAGGCTAGGGAGGTGTTTGTCTCCTCTGAGCGTGTTGTTACTGCTGGGGTAACCGAGGTGGTCGAAACTGTTGTCTCTGCTGCTACGGCCTCAAAGGCTAGTGCTGATGCTGCTGCTGAGGTGGCCTCGATGGTGGGGGCTGTTGCCGCAGCTACTGTGGGGGTCTTTACTGCTGCTGTGGTGGAGGCTTCTGTAAACCTCTCGGCTACTGCTGTTACTGGGGGCGGGGACACTCCTACATATGGTGCCCCATCACACCGCACCCAAAACATGTGCTGGTGAAATGCCTCAGAGGTGTTGCTGGAGGTGCTGCTGGAGCTCAGAAGGCTGGGTGGCCTGTGTGCCTCTGCTGCGGTCGACGTTGCTGGAAATCACTGAAAGGAGACTGCCTCTTCCAATATCTCCTCTAATCGTGATTAGACTGAGAATCGGCCCACTCAGCCTCATAAATCTGGGCCTTCCATATCACTCTCTCAAAAGTCGAGAGCTCATGCCTAATAACACGACCTCAAAGACCGTAACGCAAGGCGTTCTCGAATCGGCGGGCTCTCTACTCCTCATCATCTACCAAGTATGGCACAAATCTGGATAGCGCTACAAAATGAGCGGCATACTGAGCCACCGTCATATCACCCTGCACCAAGGCCTCGAACTCCAACGCTCGCTGTCGTTGGATGTGATCAGAAAAATACTATCAGTCAAACCAATCAACAAAGTCCTCCCAGGTCCACATAAAATCAACGCCTTCTACTTGGGAGACTGATGTCTACCAATGCTCAGCCTCACCATGGCGAAGAAATACTGTTAATCAGACTCGTCGCTCAGTCATATATCTCATCGTATCAAATATCTTCTCTACATCGGAGTGACATTTCTCAGCTGTTGTCGGGTCTGGCTCACCCTAGAAACGCGGGGAATCGATTCGTCAGAACTCTCGAAGAAGGGCGCTCATGCGCTCTTACTCTGCCTGGTCTAGTGAAACAACAGGGTGTCTGCCCTGCCCATGAAGTGCGGCCGTCACAGCCTGTAACATCTGTTGTAACTGAGAGGCACTCATAGATACAGTCAGATCCGTACCGGTCTCTGGTAGAGGACCGATATCCTCAGGCTGGAGAGTCGAAATCTCTGGTGGTGGAGTGGGGATCATAGGTGGTAGGGCGGGAGTCGCAGGTGGAGAAAGAGTCTTAGATGGTGGTGTGGGAGTTGATCGGGTCACTCTCCTGGGCATTATGTCTTACAGGAAAAGGCAAAGGCGCCTATCAACTTTGAAAACTCTCGAAGGCATGCACGTTAAGGGTCTGTAACAAGAAAGCGCTAAGCTATCTGAACTTCGGGACTTAGTTATTCTAAACTCATAGCAGACATGTAATGTTGTTCTTGGTTATTCCCAAGTTATGCTCTAATACCACCTTTTGTCATGCTCCAAACTCGAAAATCGGGCACGTAAAATTTTTGATCACCGAATCTAGTATCGATAGCTCCGTAGTACCCCAGTCTCGGCTCCCAGCACCCATTCGCCAAGTCTCCATCCTGGGATACTACGAGGAGGATTTTTAATATCAGTTTGATTCACAATAAGCATAACCAAAGGCATAACCCACAAAAAATAACTAAAAATCTCATCACATTTCCACTATGATCAAAAACTTATAGGTACAACGAGCATAAAGGGAAATACAATGATAATGGACAAAAAGCTCCAAGATGATCTGTTATGTGCTCCTGCCTCAGCGCTGTTACAGTTCAATGTCACCGCACGCAAAGGTTGTGCATAAGCTTATAGAAAGGTTAGAGGGTTGTGAAAGTGTGTGCGCAAGGTAGTAATACAATTATGCAGTATCAGAGTAATGCAGATTATGTGATGAATCCAGGAATACTATTAGCCGTACCAAGGCCATGCAATGCAAAGTATGAATAATGTCGGTCATACAAGGCCATGCGATGCGAAATGAAACTCAAGCATACAAATCCTCATCTAAGTCTACATATCAATACATCTTAACTCTAAAATATCACCGGGGTCTAGTACACTCTAAGCCAGATTACCATCCCATCATGTGCAATAAGGTGAGTGAAAAAGACCCCACTATCCGTCTACTAATATCGAACTCAGCTCGTTAATAGCGGATCCATTCCTCGAGCTAGTCAAACTCAACCTAACTTTGCCCCCTCCTCTCGGGTGGGTAAGGCCGCATCCTCTTCCAACCGACCACAACACAGTGAAAAGTGCAGCCTTCTGATAATCAACACTCTACGCTTATGCACCCACTCGGTCTAGACATTGGAACAACCTCTTGGTACCATAAGGGTTTAGGAACTTTCACCCAGGGATATCTATAGCACCCCATGTAGAACAAGATTTTTGGTATCCAATCCTTCTAACCACGATATGCTTGTGGAGGCTAAGGCTCTGATGTCGCTAGGGCGTACAATATACATGTCACACAATGCGAGATGCATAAATCACGCAATCCAGTTATACAATAATCATGCATGAACCGTGTGCTCATGTGGGCATCTCCCTTCATCAGGGAGTCTCATAACAATCTGCCCAATGACATGTGTTATGATCAGTCACTCATCTCATCACAAGCATACAGATGATGCGCATGGGCATGTATTATGATGTTATGTTATCACATACTCATAATCGGTATTGATAGTCAGCGTCGGCCTCGATAATCGACACCGAATAATTAGCATCGATGATTGGCATCACAATTAACATATATAAGCAAGGCGAGATCCATAGATGATCAGCCGATCAACCATAGTATAAAGATCGACACTCGGTCGTGGTTATATCAGATCCGATAACATGGGGTCATCCGTCTACGACGAATGGGGCCCACTTATTTGGGTTAATTCACGAAGAGAATGACCTAACAAGGCCTAAGGGAAGGTCATAATGAGGACATTTAACCATCATTGCCCCTCAATTTGGACATCTAACCAACATTGCTCCCAAGGAGTGGCCTACAATGTAATGGCCACACACATACATTACATTGGGCCTCGCTCATGGGCATCACATATATCACATTGGGTCGATTGAATGGGTTGATTCAAATGGGCCGATTCAAATGGGCTGACCAAATGGGTCGAATCAAATGGGCCAAGTCAAATGGGCTGAATCAATTAGGCCGATCAATGGGCTGATTCAAATCAAATGGGCCGAATTGAATGGGCCAGATCAATTGGGTCGATCAATGGGCCGATTCAAATCAAATAGGCCTATTTAGAGCACAAATAGGCCTCATGTATGTTAAATAGGCCACACCGATGGGCCTATTCATCTACACCATTCAGCTACATATAAAGGATTGTCTTAAAGCGCACACAAAAAAAATCAATCATATCGAAGATTATTCGTACCGCACTCTAAATAACAGTGGAAATAATGATTTTCCACCATTAAAATTTCTAAAGCCCACCATAACATTTATTTCCCGTACAATCTGTCCCTAAGGTCACACAGACCTGAATTAAGATGGAACACAAATTTTAAATTGGTCCAGAACTACTATGACCCAAAGAAGGGTTTCAATGGTGGATATTCACTCAGCACTGTCTTCTACATTCTGGTCCTCTAGACATCAGATCTGTCTCATTTTGGTCTCAGGCCTTAAACTGAGCTCGCCCTTTGGATGGACAACGTGGTGCAACACATACACCAAGCATGGCCCACTATCCAGCCATATGGATGGTGGGGTGCAAAGTATACATAACGGTGGGGTCCCAAACCACCTGCTGACGCCCTTATCAGTGGGACCCAAAGAACTTACTGACATTAGATGATGGTGGGTCCCACCATCAAAACGGATGGACGGTTTACACATATAACATGGCTGGGATCGATCGTCAGGATGGATGAACGGCTTGCATAAAACACATGCGTCATGTGGGACCTACCACCTGCTGAAGTAATGGACAGTGGGTCCCACCAGTTGAACAGTCTGGATATCGCGTATACCGTACGTGGGGCCCATACATTTGTTAACACCAAGAGGCAGCACTGTAAGACCCGTATCATAGTCTATACTATTACGTAAATTTTCCACGATCCTCCCTGTCGACTTTCAGCGACCCGCGACATATAATTGGTGTTTGCGCGTAATCTTAAGTCGTGTCCCGTATATCAGAGTCGGCTCAACCCGAGACTTGTACCAGTGCGACCGCGCCGTCGCTGTGGTTCTGATGCCGTGTCTCGCGCGCCGAGGCGATACCCGGGCCAGGAGATGTAGGCCCGCGTTCAGTTCGAGGGAAACGCCGCGCGTTGTAATTCCAAGAGAATGTCCCATCAATCCCATCAAGTGTCAAGTACTCCATCCCATCATGACAAGTACAAACACCCATCCCCAAGCAACCCCTAAAGTCAACACTCTCTCTCTCTCCACCCATCAAGTACACCTATCCATCACTCACATCTCTCACCTATCACCTCTCTCTCTCTCATTTCTCTCTCATTTCTCCCAAGCTCCATGAGAGCAATTCACGTCCAAGCTCCATAGGAAAGTAGTGTGGCCCACCTCTACCACCCGATCCCACCATCCTAAACCCATCTTAACCGTTAAAACTGTCCCTTTGTGACTATCATGCATTGGCAGAAGAAGAGATTTCAAGGTGAGTGCATCTTTAGGTTAGATTTTTCCATTTTTATGATGTGGGTGCTTCTCTCCCTCTCCTTCTCATTTTTTTTATTTGTGTGATGTGTGGCCCACTTGGATGGACCCCACCTTAATGTATGATTTATCCATACCATTCACCCATTTGGTGGCCCACCGGAGCAAGGCCCACCTTATGCATGTGTAAGCCGAGACTGTCCAGCGTGTAGGGACGCTGGACGTGGAAAGAAAACACAAATATTAGCTTGGTTTACCAAGCTTTGGAGTGGGTTGTTTGTGTAGGCCCCACATTGATTTATGTTTATAATCCAAGCCGTCCATTCTATTCCCTGGCTTAATTTAGACGTTGGGCTGAAAAATGGACTCAATCCGACCTTCTGGCGGGCCATAACTTAGAAAACAACGGTTTTCACCATTAAAATGTACCTCGATCTTTCTACGCCCCAAAACAATATCAGATATTGGACTTGTTTGGTCCATATTAGGCCATGGAAACTAGTGGTCGGAACAGATTTGGTTGAAACAGGCCCCACACGGGAAAAACCTCAAAAAAAATTGGATTTAAAAAAAAAAAAAAAAAAAAACAACCACAGCAGCATTGTTGTTGTTGTGTCGGGAGAGGACGCCCAGGCGTCCTGCGCCATGGGCGGACGGGCGGACGTCAGGGGCCCACGACTCCTTATGTGGGCCCCACTTTGATGTTTATTTTTCGATCCAACCCATCCATATGGTGGGTCCCTACCTTAAGTAGGCCCCACCTAAAAATGGGCTTGATCCAGATCTCAGGTGGCCCACACCACTCAAAACAGCAGCGATTGAACCCTACCTTTGAAAATTTCTTTTGGGCCCACAGGAGTTTTGAATCAAGCTGAAACTTGTATTTTCCCTTCAACCAGGTCTGTCTGACCTTATCGACGGGTTGGATGGCACGTGAACATTATGGTGGGCCCCACTTGGGACCACAGTAAATATGTGTTTTATTCACATCGTTAGTGGACAGTGAAGCCCACCTATGCATGGTTCTATCCACACCGTCCACCCTTTGGACGGGCCCCACCTTGCTGTTTATTTGTCATCCAATACATTCATATGGTGGGCCCTCAGCTCAGTGGGCCACCCTCCAAAAATCAGGCCCATCCAATGCTCAGGTGGCCCACGTGAGAGGAAACTGTGTGAATTGAACTCTACCATTGAAGCCTTTCTAAGGCCCACGGAAGTTCTGAATCAATCTGGTATCTGTTTTTCCTTTTGATCCAGGTCTCTATGACCTTCTCAACAGGATGGATGGAAAATAAACGTTATGGTGGGCCCCTACGTTGGACCCACTGGTGTATGTGTTACATCCAACCATCCATGCATCTGGACGAGGTTGGCTAGTGTGAACCAGCTAGTGAGCCGTTGTGGTTGTATGTGGGGTCCACCTTGATTTACTATAGCCACCGTCCATCTGCCAAGGACGGTGGGCCCTGATACAGTGGCTCTAATCCAGGTCGTCCGTCCATCTCTTAGACGTTGGACGCTGTGGCCCTGCTGACCAAATATAAAGAAAAAAAAAGAAATAAATATTATAATATATTAATATATATACATACACACACGTATGGCAGGTCCTACGTGGGACCCATCTTCATGCATGTGATGTGCTTGCACCGTCCATCTCTGGACGGTGAGGCCTTTGATGTATGTGTAGTGCCTGCACCGTCCATCATGTATGTGTAGTTCCTGCACCGTCCATCCCTGGACGGTGAGGCCCTTGATGTATTTGTTATATCTGCGCTGTCCAGATGGACAACGGGCCCTGTGTGAGATGTATTTTATTCCACGTTGTTTGGCCAGGTGGACTAGACCCCACCCTATGTTATATCTCGTCCACACCGTTCATCCATTTTTTGGATCGCGTGGCTGACCCGTGGAATCCACCATGATGTATTTATTTCACCCACACTGTCCAGATTGTGCTGGAAAGTACTGGGCATGTTTGGGTGGTACTGACTTACATGGGAAATGTTTGGATGGTGCTAATTTACCTGGGTAATATTTGGACCGTGTTGATCATCATTAATGGGCCATGTGCCCCATGGGTTAATAGTGTACGGTGATACACATGTTACACCCACAATGGTTGAAATAATATTGGTATGGTCCAAGTCCGCTTGAGGACCATTGGTGCAGCTCATCCATGAGGCCCATTATGATGTATTTTTTTTGGCCCATGTGTCAGGTCCACCTGTTTCTATTATTAGGCCTAGACACATGGCCCATTTGATGCATACGAGGCCCAAGCAGTGTGGCCCACTTATTGTATACGAGGCCCACATATGAGGCCCATGGTGATGCATTTACGACCCATTTGATGAGGCCCATTAGGATAGGTTGGAAGCCCACGAATGAGGCCCAATGTGATGTATGTGTGGCCGCTACGTTGTGTATGATTCTCTTATGTGGGCCATTCTCTTAATGGGTTAACCCAAATAGGTGGGCCCTATTCACCGTAGACGGACGGCTCCGTGCTATCAGATTTGATATAACCATGGCCGAGTACCGATCTTTATACTATGGTTGATCGACTGATCATCTATGGACCCCGCTTTGTTTATCGGTCGATTATCGTGACCGATTACCGATCATGGCCGATTATCGATTGACGTGGCTGATTGCCGACTCTACGTGTCGTGGCCGATTGACCGATTACCGATCGTGGCCAATTGTCGAATGACGTGGCCGATTGCCGACTCTGCGTATCGTGGCCGATTGACTGATTACCGATCGAGGCCGATTATCGTGACCAATTACCGATCGTGGCCGATCATCGATTGACGTGGCTGATTGCCGACTCTGCGTATCGTGACCGATTGACCGATTACCTATCGAGGCTGATTATCGTGACTGATTACCGATCGTAGCCGATCATCGATTGACGTGGCCAATTGCTGACTCTGCGTATCGTGCCCGATTGACCGATTACCGATCGAGGCCGATTATTGTGACCGATTACAGAAATAGGCCGATTATCGTGACCAATTACCGATCGTGGCCGATTATCAATTGAAGTGGCTGATTGCCGACTCTGCGTGTCGTGGCCGATTGACCGATTACCCATCATGGTCGATTATTGAGACCAATTACCGATCGTGGCCGATTGTCGATTGATGTGACCGATTGCCGATTCTGCTTGTCATGGCTGATTGATCGATTCTGATTATCGAGGCCGATTACTGATTGAGACCAATTATTGTGGCCGATTGTCGATTCCGATTGTCGTGGCTGATCGCCAATCCTGATTGTCGAGGCCCAATATGATGTATATGCGGCCCGTTGTGATGTGTATTTAGCCCGTGTTTAAGGCCCAATGTGATGTATATGAGGCTTATGTGATGAGGCCCACTATGATGCATTTGAGGGCTAGGCGATGGAATCCATTGTAATGTATGTTAGGCACATGTGAAAGGCCCATCGTGATGTGTATTAAACTCTTGAGTGAGGCCCATGGTGTTGTATATTTGGCCCTTGTGTGACGCCATGAGTCCACTGTATGTTAGGCTCTATATGGGCCATTTTTCTTTTGGGGGACAATGTTGGTTAAATGTCCACATTGTTGAGGTTGATTGTCGATGTCGGTTATTGATACCGATTATGAGTATGTGATAGCATAGCATCATGATATATGCCCATATGCATCATCTGCATGTTTGTTATGATGTGTGGTTGACCATTGCATATGTCATTGGGCAGGATGATATGAGACTCCCTGATAGGTGGAGGTTCTCCCATATGAGCGCACGGCATACGCAGGATTGATGCATGATTGGATTATATGACTCATGCATCTTGCATTGTGTTGTGATTACTGTACGTCCTAGTGACATCAGGGTCGTAGCCTCCACAAGCATATCGTGGATGACCAGATGGGACATCGAAAATCTGTTCAAGCATCGGGCTGCTATAAATGGCCCTGGGTGAAAATCCCTAAACACCCTCTTGGTACCAGAGGATGCTCCAACGTCTAGACTGAGTGGGTAGATGAGCGTTGAGTGTCGATTTCCAGATAGTTGCGCTCTCCACTGTGTCGTGGTCGGTTGGAAGGGGGTGCGCCCTTACCCGCCCGAGCACAGGGGGTAAAGCTAGGCTGAGTTTGACCAGCTAGCGGAATGGGTCCGCTATCGACGTGCCAGATAGGTATTGGCAGACTATTGACCAGGCGGATAGTGAGGTTTCTTACTATCACTTGGACTATGCGGCCAGGGAGAGCGGCAGTTCCATATGGAGTGTAATAGACCCCGGTGATTTTTCAGAGAGGAACTGTACTGATATGTGGACTTATTGAGTAGGAGTTGCATGCTCATTCATTCATTCATTCATTCACTATCCACTCGGGCTGGTGGTGCACAACCAATTATTATGTACCTTCGTTATGGCAAGAATCTCAGTTGGGCACGTGACTAGCTGAGATCAGGAGTTTACCACATTGAGTCTGACTATCTAAATTTAGGTATGGGACTGGTTTGGATAAAAGTCTCTTGTGGTGGACCCCGTAGCCTACGATACTACGTACTATCATCCCGACTTCACATTCCCGCATAGTCATTTCATCCGCATCGCATATTGCATTACATCCGGAGGCATATGGCATTTTGCGTTGCTATGTTTCTACACTTACATGGCCTAGTCAGGCTTAACAGGATTTGTATATTGCATTGAATCCTCGGCATTTGATATTTGGCTCTTGATGACTCCTCATCGCATAGCTGTTCTATATTGCGTATTTTGATATTAATTGACTTATGGACTTGTCCATACTTCTGCTTACTCTATTATCGTATGGTTTATGATCTTGTCAGTATTTCTGCTTACTCTGATAATTCATGATTTCATCAGTGTTTCTGCTTATTCAGACGTTGTATGGTGTATGGATTACTAGTTTTCTGATATTGTATGATTATGACATTATATTGAATACTTGACACTTACCTTGTGCATACACTTACACCACCCTCTAAGCTTTTTATAAGCTTATGCACGATAGATTTGTGCAAGTGATGTTAGGTTGAAGCAGTGTTGAGCTTGGAGCATGCAGTGGTCTTCTGGAGCTTGATTTTCTATTTATGTATTTCCCTTTCAGTATTGTACTCAAATGATTATATTAGTGGATATGTGATGATGATGTTGCCTTTGTGAATTGGGTAATCTTGTGGTTATGCTTATTACTAGTTAAATGTACAAAAAGTCCTCCTTGTAGGATCCCAGGATCGAAATCTAGTATATAAATGCTAGGAGCTGAGAATGGGGTACTACGGAGGCTGTCGGCATCAGATTCGGCAATCGGGATTCGTATGAATCCGATTTCTGGGTTTGGGGTGTGACAAGCACCCTGCTGTTGGTCGTCCATACATGGGCGGCCCAGATATAAAAGAAATGGATGGACGGTGTGGGTAACACCCATACACCAAGTGTGGTCCCCACACCTCGTGAGATGTTGGGTCCCACCAGATAGATGAATAGTGTGGGATCACTCCCATGCACAAAAGCTGCCAGTGGGTGGGTCCCACGTGGCAGTGGCCCACCCGTTTAATATAAGATATTATATAATATATACCATATGGAATATATATACTATATATATGGTATATACACATATAAGTACATGTGTGTGTGTTAAAGCAGATGGCAGCATCCAGCGTCCAAGGACGTTGGACGGCCTGGGTGAAAGGGGCTCACCTATCAAGTAAGCCCCACATGAATGGACGGTTTGGATGGCCTTTCCCAACATGGTGGCCCCACGTCAGGTGGGCCACACTCTTGGATCAAACTGATATTGGTGCTTTCCTTCATTTGGGCCCGTCCAAACGGACTTCCATGTGGGCCACACGGTGGACGGCATGGATTAAATACATACGTCATAGGTGGGCCATGATCATAGAGAGAGAGAGAGAGAAAGGAACGTGCAGGGGAGGGACGTCGCCACTATTGGGCCCTCCCGTGAATAGTAATACAACAAGTGGGTCCCACAACAAGTTGACCCTTAAATTATAAAAAAACAAGGATGAGGCTCCAATATCACCCACCGTCTTCTTCTTCTTCTTGCTCCCTTAGTTTCTTTTGCTCCTTAGCTTCGATTCCAAGGGAAGATGATGAAGTTTTGATGGTTGAGATGGGAGATGGGAGTGTAAGAAGTGGGCCACACATAAAGCTCTCTCATGGAGGTTGGGGAGAGCTTGGTCGTGTGATGCTTCTCTTACTTAGAAAGTGATTTGAGAAATGGGAGAGAGGGTTGTAAAGAGAGAGAGAGAGACAGGTGATGGATGTGGCGAGTGATGGGTGTAAGACCTTTTTGACTTTAGGGGTAGATGGTGTAAGAAAGGCATGGGGTGTATAAGAGCTTTTTGACTTTTGGGGTTGCTTGGGGATGGGTGTGAGGTGATGGTGTACTTGACATGTACTTGACCTTTGATGGGATTAAGGTGACATGTTGTAGAGATTCTCTTGGGTTTTACAATACGTGGCATTTTTCTCGAACCGAACGTGGGCCCACATCTCCTGGCCAGGGTATCACCTCGGTGCGTGAGTCATGATATCGGAACCGCGGTGACGACGGGTCGCTACGGTACAAGCCTTGGGTCGAGCCGACTCAGGTTGACGACATGCGTCTCAGGGTCATGCGCAAACGTCAGATAAAGGTCGAAGGTTGTTGAAATTCAACTGGAAAGGCCGCAGAAGCCTACAAAATGGTACGGTCTAGGATATGGGGCTTTCAAAGGGAGTGGTTAGATCTTCCTCTTCAGTGGGCCTTGGTGGCGTAGATGTCGCACCGACCCCAACCCATTCCATTGTTGTTTCCTAGGCAGTCGAAGTTGTGGTAGAGGCAACCCCTGCTTCTGAGGGTCGACCTCTTGAGCCAACAGGCACTGAAGAGGTTGAAGCTCTACCTCGAGTCCAAGGTCGAGCTAATGAAGATCGGGCATCTTTCAGATTGGCCCGTGCCTCAATAGAAGGTCTTTTGTCTTGAGTAAAATGACATTTTTCAAATGCCAAATTCGCCAGGACGATGGTCATGCCTCAAGACAACGTCATGGGACAATTGCCAAAGCATCTCCTCAGGTTGAGGTTCCTTTCAAAATATTATTTTCATTACTTGGTCATTTTTTTGTTTTCTAATGTGAGTTTGGTTTCAGTTCGCCCCTCCTCTCCTTAATGTCCATTGTGAGATACTTCGAGGGAAGGCAGAGTAGGAGGAGGCTAAGGTGGTGCTGCCACAGAAGGGTGTTGAGGCAAAGCAGTTTCGTTCTGAGAACGCCACTCTGAAGGCTCAAGTGGAAGGGGAGATCACCGTTTTAAAGGCCCAGATGGAGGGGTCAATGACTGAGATGGAGGCATCCAAGAAGCTTCTTGCTAAAGCTCTAGAGAAGGGCACCCAATGGAAGTCTGACTTGGGCAAGTTGGGGCGTGAGTATAACGATAAGATGAAAGAAGCCCAGGTAGCTATCCCCATGGCTCGAACGGCTGTTGTGGAGTAGTATAAGACTTTCGAGGAGTTCATAGAGGATAGGGATGCCGAGGATATTAAAACGGCGTATCCCGAGCTCGACCTCTCGGCTTTTGAGGTCGACCCTTCCGAAGACTCCGAGGAGCTTTCTTCTGAGTAGCCCCCTCCAGCGTCGTGACTTTTATCTTTTTCTTTTTATGTAATCTTTCTTTTATAATGTACCTTTTTTATCTCTTTAATGAAAGAATTTTTTATTTCCCTTATCATATCAGTGAAAGGATTTCTTTGCGCAATAATCTTTTTTGTGGATTTTCTAAGTGGACTGGTCGATCTTATTATTAGTTGATAGGTCGGCCCTTTTTGAGGTCATCCCCATTCTTTTAGATGCGAGCTTTTCTTATAGGTCCTATAGTCTTGATGGTGTTGATTATTTGGTGTCCCGACCTCTTCTCTAAGGGTCGGGCGACTAGTGGGGATTGTTCCTCCCTTGTACCAAGGGAAGTCCTCGGTAGGCCATGTAGGTTGAGTTACTGTAGATGATGAATAGAAAGTAATACATCCAAACTTTGGGACTTTATTGAGAATTCTGAGCAAAACATGTAAGTTCCGACTTGGTCGGTTATGGTAGAATTTAAAGAAATGGTAGATCTAGGTTCTAAACTTGTTCGGTTTTCACAGGTGGTAAATCTTCAGGTGCTCTAGGTTCCACGGGCGCGGTAGGGGTCGTCCCTCCATGTCTTCGAGTCGATATGTTCCCGTCCGGATCATATTCGTCACCTTGTTAGGTCCTTCCCAGTTCGAACCAAGGGTCCCTGAGCTAGGCTTCTTGGTGTTCTTGAAGGTTCTGCGGAGGACTAAGTCTCATGCCCGAAATCTCCTCATCTTTACCTTGGAATTATAGAACCTAGCGACTTGTTGTTGTCGAGATGCAACTCTGAGTTGGGCTTGCTCTCTTTTTCTTCAATCGAGTCGAGGTCTAGTGTTATATGTTCAGCATTTTGTTACTCGTCAAACGAAAGGGTCCAAGCAGTCGGGAGTCCGACTTCAACCAGGACAATGGCCTCCATTCCAAAGGTCAAGGAAAAAGGAGTTTCTCTTATGGTCGTTTGGGTGGCGGTCCGGTATGCCTAAAGGAAGTGGGGAAGCTGTCACACCCCAAACTCGGAAACCGGGCTCACAAAATTCCCGATCACCGAATCCGGCGCCGACAGCCTCCGTAGAACCCCATTCTCGGCTCCTAGCTCCCATTCGCCAGGTTCCGATCTTGGGATGCTACGAGGAGGATTTTTTTAACATCAGTCTGATACGTAATAAGCATAACCAAAGGCATAACCCACAAACAACAACCAAGCACTCCATTACATTTCCACTATGATCAAAATTTTACAAGTACAATGAGCATAAAGGGAAATACAATGGAAAATAACAAAAAAACTCCAAAATGATCAGCAACGTGCTCCTGCCTCAGCGCTGCTGCAGTCTAACGTCACCTGCACGCAACGGTCGTGCATAAGCTTACAGAAAGCTTAGAGGGTGGTGAAAGTGTGTGCGCAAGGTAGTAATATGAATGCAATGTCAGAGTAATGCGGAATATGCAGATGGGACCAAAACGTCATGAGCCGTACCAAGGCTATGCAATGCAAGACATGAATGGTATCGGCCATCCCAAGGCCAATGTACAATGCAACTCAAGCATACAGATACTCATCAATGTCCACACGTCAATACAGCTCAAAGTATGGAATATCACCGGGGTCTAGTACACTCTAAACCAGATTGCCGCCACATCGCGCACAATAAGGTAAGTGGAAAAGACCTCACTATCCGTCTGCCAATATCGGGCGCGACTCGTCGATAGCGGACCCATTCCTCGAGCTGGTCAGACTCAGCCTAGCATTGCCCCCTACTCTCGGGCGGGTAAGGCCGCACCCCCTTTCAACCGACCACGACACAGTGGAGAGCGTAACCGTCTGGTAATCGGCACTCAACGCTCATCTACCCACTCGGTCTAGACGTTGGAGCAACCTCTTGGTACCATAAGGGTTTAGGGACTTTCACCCAGGGATATCTATAGTACCCCATGTAGATCAAGATTTTCGGTATCCAATCCTGCCAACCACGATACGTCTGTGGAGGCTACGGCCCTGATGTCGCTAGGGCGTACAATAACCATATCACACAAATGCGAAATGCATGAATCACGCTCTCCAGTCATGCAACCAATCCTACGCATACCGTGCGCTCATGTAGGGCAACACCGCCTAACCGGAAGCCCATAAACAACCTGCCCGAAGGCAAATGCTATGATCAGTCAATCCTCATATCAAGCATACATATGATGCGTATGATCATGGGTCATGAAACTATACTAAACATGTTATAACAAAATGAATTATCTTACGATGCAGATGGGCCTGGACGGCCTATACAAGGCAAGTACGGCTAGTAATGGGCCCTAAGGAGAGTCGTAATGTGGACATCCAACCAACATTACACTCACAATGTGGACGTCAAACCATCATTGCATTCCAGGTACAATCTTCTTAAACACCGTTACATAATCGGTATTGGGTTTACATATTGCAATGGACCTTAGGTTCCTCCCATTGGGCCTTACATATATATCAAATGGGCCACATCTCATGGGCCCTTTATTCGTCAGATGTGCCATATCTTATGGGCCTTTTATTCATCAGATGGGCCATATAAATGGGCCACACCAATGGGTCTTAAGTGCATTGCAATGGGTCAAAACCCGTGGGCCTTGGATTACATCAGTTGGACCTAGTCACATGAGTCTAATATGTATCAAATGGGCCACACAATTGGGCCCCCAAATGTATATCAACTGGGCCTCAACCCAGAGGCCTTATATGAGTCGAATGGGCCTAAATTCCTAGGCTTTAAACAATTCTAATGGGCCTAGTCCATGAGCTTGCATGCATATCCAAGTGGGCCTTATCCCATGGACCCTTTCTTAATCAAATGGGTGTAGTCCCATGGGTCTTACAATATAACAAATAGGTCCAATTTTATGGGCCTAGAAGTACATCAAATGGCCTAGTCACATGGCCTTAGATCATATCCATTGGGCCTAAAACCATACGCCTTAAATATCAAGTTAAGCACATAGGCTTTACATATCAAGTGGGCCTAAGTTCTTGGGCCTTAAATGTCAAATTAGCCTAAGCTCATAGGCTTTACATATCAGGTGGGCCCAAGTTCATAGGCCTTAGATGAATCAAATGGGCCTAGCCCATAAACATGTCATAAATCAAATGGGTCTAACCCATAGGTCCTTTGTAAGGCAAATGGGCTTAACCCAAAGGCCTAAACTATTCAAATGGATCGACGGTTCGGATGAATCACATGCATCATAGTGGGTCCCACTGTCCGTGGTCAGTGCGGATATAATACGCACATTACACAGGGCCCACCGTCCGTGGACGGTGGAGGCAGCCCATGCGTCAGGCGGGTGCCACCGTCCGCCTGGACGGTGGGCTACAACAAATACATCAATGTGGGTCCCATGCGGGGCCCACTCTGAATGTTAATTTTTGCCATCCAACCCATTCATAAGGTCACTCATCCTGGATGAAGGGAAAACACAAAATTTTAGCTTGATCCAACACTTCTGTGGACCCCAGGAAGGGTTTCAATGGTGGGTACTCATTCACACTGTTTCTTAAGGTGTGGGCCACCTAATTATTGAACGGGGCTGAAATTCGGAGGGGGCCCACTACTGGGGACGGCCCACCTCGCGGACGGCCTAGATATAACATATACATCAAGGTGGGGCCCACGGCTGGAGGCCGTGGGTCATTAACGCCCGTCGCCCGCCCGCTGCTGGCTGACGCTGCACGCAGCAGCGTGCAGCGCCTGCACCTGTCAGGGAAGGGGGAGCATGGCCCTTTGCAAACTTTAAAAAAATCTGTTTCTTTGAGGTTTTTCGCATGTGGGGGCCGCTGCGCCAACATCCATCCCTGCCATTGCGATCAGTGGCCCGCAACAGTCGAAATGAGTCCAGAGTTTGAATTTTTTTGATGCATGGACAGTAAAATAAAACAAGATGATGATTTTGAATGGTAAAGGTGTAACTTTCTAATGTCATGGCCCACCAGACCTTCCAATCAGCCCCATCACTTGGCTCAACGCCTAAAACGGGATGGGTAAGAGGATGGACGACTTGGATCTAGAATAAACATCAAGGTGGGGCCCATGCGAGGGAAACCCAAAAAGGTCTCCTTTTCTTCCTCTTTTTTTTTTTTTTTTTTTTCTTTCCTTAAAACAAACGTCCAGCGTCCCAGACGCTGGACGATGTAGTAAAATGTATTAGTATTATATATATATTTTTTTTGTATGTGGGCCCTAATGAAGTGGACTCCCCACTGATGGGTGGCATGGGAGTAACGGCCAAGGTGGGCCCCTACTTGAATAAAAATCACATCAAGGTGGTATCCACTCAAGTGGGCCACACAATCCCTTTGCATAAAATGAAATAAAATGAAATAAAATAAAGAAATAAAAGAGAGAGACATGGAGAGTGGGACACGGCTTGTGATGGAGGGACCCCGTCATTATGGGCCCTACCTTGCAATGAAACATACAATAAATGGATCCCTTTGATCATGGGACCATCAAAATTATAAATCAACGGTGGAGATCCATTCTCCACCGTTATGGACGGTCTAGATGACCTTTTTGCAATGAAATAACCATCATGATGGGGTCCATGGAGAATGGCCCCATCATGGAACGATCATGATGATCCAAGTGGTCCATCGGCCACATTTTAAGGTCCCAAGTGAGATCCACACCATTGATCGGTGGGCCTCACTTGGTCCACCGTAGAAACAAATAAATCTACCCTATAGAGGCACCCACCGTCCGATCTTCTCGCTCCTAGGGGTTCCTTGGCACCTTGTCTTCAACTTCAATGGCTAAGATGAAGGATGGAGGGTTGAGATGGGAGATTTTGGGGTAGGAAGGTGGGCCACTTGGAGCTTAAAGGGACTTGGGAAATTCTATACGTATGGAACCCTTGCAATTTTTTGTTGCTTGGAAGTTTTGGAATGAGAAAGAGAGAAAGAGAGAGAGAGTGATGTAAAGGGAGAGAGAGAGAGTGATGGATGGATGGGTGAGTGATGGTTGTGTAAGAAAAGTATGGGTTAGGAAGACTTTTGTGGCTTTTTGTGTTAGAAAGGTATGGGTTTGGGAGACTTTTGTGGTTGCTTGGGAAAAGGGATGGAAGTGATGTGTACTTGACATGTGATGGCTTGATGGGTGATTGATTGATGGGATTGATGTGATTGATGTGACACATCGTTGAGATTCCCTTGGTTTTCGCAACGCGCGGCGTTTTCTCACACCGAACGTTGGCTCATATCTCTTGATCAGGGTATCGCCTTGGCGCGCGAGTCGCGGTATCAGAACCGCGGCGACGGTGCGGTCGCTATGGTTTTGGTCTCGGGTTGAGTCGACTCGGGTTGTCGGTACATGAATCCAGGTCGCGCGTCGATATTGTTTAAGGGTCGAAAGTTGCCGGAATTCGACCGGTACGACCGCGGGAGTGTACGGAAAGGTACGGACCAAGATACGGGTCTTACAGCTCTCCCCTCCTTATAAAAATTTCGTCCTCGAAATTTACACAAGCGTCGCAACTAAGCATAACTCGCGAGGAATAAGAAACATAACGTCATCATATAGAATCAGGGACAGCGTACAAAATACAATACATGATCATCAACCATCAAAGAGATGAGGATATCGCTCTCGAATCTCAGCCTCACGCTCCCAAGAAGCCTCCTCAACAGAATGGTGACCCCACTGCACCTTCACCAACGGAATGACCTTGGTTCTGAGGACCTGCTCCTTCCGATCAAGGATACGGACTGGCTGCTCAATGTAAGAAGCGTCCTCACGAACCTCCAACGGCTGCCAATCAATAACGGGAACTATGTCTGACCCACACTTCCTCAACATGGAGACGTGAAACACGTTGTGGACGCCAGACAACTGTGATGGTAAGGCAAGCCGATAGGCCACGGCGCCAACGCGCCCAGTGATCTCAAAAGGTCCTATGAATCTCGGGGCAAGCTTGCCCTTCGCTCCAAATCGAACTATGCCCTTCATGGGCGAGACCTTGAGATACACATGGTCCCCTACATCAAACTCCAAGGGACGACGCCGACGATCAGCAGAACTCTTCTGTCGGCTCTGAGCTGTGCGCATCCTCTGGCTGATGATGTCGATAGCCTCTGAAGTCTCCTGCACAAGCTCGGGACCTAGGAGATGATGCTCTCCAACCTCGGTCCAACAACTCGGTGATCTACATGGTCTGCCATATAGTGCCTCAAAAGGAGCCATGCCGATGGTCGCCTGATAGCTGTTATTGTACGCAAACTCAGCCAATCGCAGATGCTCATCCCAGCTACCCCCGAAGTCAATCGTGCAGGCCCGAAGCATATCCTCAAGTATCTGATTGACCCTCTCGGTCTGGCCATCGGTCTGGGGATGGTA
Organism: Magnolia kwangsiensis; assembly: GCA_037074715.1. NCBI lineage: Eukaryota > Viridiplantae > Streptophyta > Magnoliopsida > Magnoliales > Magnoliaceae > Magnolia > Magnolia kwangsiensis. Next base: position 104,859,722 of record CM073574.1, read on the forward strand.
CGCGGTGCTGAGCTGCAAATCAGTCCCCATCGCACGCTGGAAGCTCCCCCAAAACTGAGATGTGAACCTCGAGTCTCGGTCAGAAACGATCGAGACTGGATCGCCATGCAGTCTCACAATCTCCTCGATGAACAGTCTCGCAAGCCGGTCCATAGACCAAGTCGCACGCATCGCAAGGAAATGTGCCGACTTCGTCAGACGATCCACAACAACCCAAATGGAGTCATGACCGTGCTGAGTCCTCGGCAAACCCATAATGAAATCAGTCGACACGTGCTCCCACTTCCACATCGGGATGCTCAACGGCTGTAATAAACCAGGAGGTCTCTGATGATCGGCCTTGACACGCTGGCACGTGTCACATTCGGCCACAAAACTGGCAATCTGGCGCTTCATCCCTGCCCAAAAATACTGTCGCCTCATGTCACGGTACATCTTCGTCGAGCCCGGGTGGATAGAAAATCGCGATCGATGTGCCTCGGTCATAAGATCTCTGCGTAACTCTGGGATATCCGGGACACATAATCGGCCTCTGAAGCGAAGTCCACCGTCTGTACCGATCTGCCAATCAACCTGACCCTCAGATGTCGCCTCAGCCATATAACCCTGCAACGACTCATCAGCCTGCTGAGCCTCGATCACCCTGCTGACAAGAGAGGGTTGAATCGATAAGCTCGATAACTGTACAATGGAAGACTGCAGGCCGAACTCAAAGTCATACGCTGCAACATCCTCAAGCATCCGCCACTCCTGAATCATCATGTGCGCCACTAGGCCTCGTGGCTGACGGCTGAGGGCATCTGCCACCACGTTCGCCTTGCCCGGGTGGTACTGAAGGTCGAAATCATAGTCCTTCAGGAGCTCCATCCAGCGCCTCTGTCTCATAGTTAACTCAGACTGTGAGAAGAGGTACTTCAAGCTCTTGTGATCAGAGAAGAGCTCGAACCTAATCCCGTAAAGGTAGTGCCTCCACACCTTCAGTGCGAAGACAACTGCAGCCAGCTCCAGATCATGTGTAGGGTAGTTCAGCTCATGTACCTTGAGCTGACGAGACGCGAAGGCCACTGGTCTCCCGTGCTGCATCAGGACAACACCTAAACCGATGTGCGAGGCATCAGTGAATACAATGAAGCCGTCACTCCCAGAGGGAAGAGTGAGGACAGGAGCGGACGTCAGACGGTCCTTCAACTCCGTAAATGCTCGCTCGCAGGCGTCACTCCAAATAAACTCTGCGCCCTTCCGAGTCAACCTGGTTAGCGGGGCTGCAATTCGAGAAAAACCCTCGATGAAACGTCGATAATAGCCCGCTAAACCAAGGAAACTACGGATCTCTGTCGCAGTCGTGGGCTGGCCCCACTGACGCACTGCCTCGACCTTCGAGGGGTCCACTGCGACACCCTCCCTCGTCACCACGTGACCGAGGAACTTCACCTCCTCCTGCCAGAACTCGCACTTCTCCAGCTTCGTATACAGCTAGTGTGCGTGGAGGGTCTGTAGAGTAATCTCCAAGTGCTGCTCATGCTCCTCACGGGTCCTCGAATAGATCAGAATGTCGTCGATGAAGACTACAACAAACTGATCCAGATATGGGTGGAAAACCTCGTTCATCAGCTGCATGAAGACCGCGGGTGCATTGGTCAGTCCGAAGGACATGACCTGAAACTCGAAATGACCGTAACGCGTCCTGAATGCTGTCTTCGGAATGTCCTCATCTCGGACCCGAATCTGATGATAACCGGAACGTAAGTCAATCTTCGAAAAGAACTGTGCACCCTGCAGCTGGTCAAACAAATCATCAATCCTAGGGAGCGGGTACTTATTCTTGATCGTGACTTTGTTGAGCTCGCGATAGTCAACGCAGAGCCTCAACGAGCCATCCTTCTTCTTCACGAAGAGTACCGGCGCTCCCCACGGTGAACTGCTCGGACGAATAAAGCCCAGCTCACGCAACTCGTCCAACTGCTTCTGCAGTTCCCGTAACTCCAACGATGCCATACGATACGGGGCCTTTGAAATAGGCGCGGTACCAGGTACGAGATCGATCTGGAACTCGGTGAGTCGACGAGGCGGTAATCCCGGAATCTCCTGGAACACATCGGGAAAATCGCAAACTATCGGCAAATGGTCGATGCAAACGGCGACATGCTCCTCTATGGCGCACGACATCAAACAAGACAACTGCTCCCCTCTGGCCTCTGCAACGAACTGGAACTGTGGCACGCCGGGTATACAAAACGTGACGGTCCTCGCGGCGCAGTCCAAAATGGCATAGTACTCGGCGAGCCAATCCATGCCCAAGATAACGTCGAACTCGGACATCGGCAAAATAAACAAATCAGCAGGCAGGAAGGTATCCCCAACTAGAACGGGGCATGACGAGCAAAATCGTCCTAACGCTGCAGTCCTCCCCAAGGGAGTAGATACTGATAGGCTCTCACCAGCAGACTCCAACGGTAAGCCAGCCGATCGACAAAAGCTCTCGGCCACAAAAGAATGCGATGCACCAGAATCAAACAATACACGTGCAATGCATGCAGAAACTGGCAGTATACCCTCAACGACTCCTCCAGATGACTGCGGATCCTGCTGAGCCGCATAAAACCTAGCCTGAGCTGGCTGGGGAGGTGCATGTCCCCTCTGAACGTGCTGCTGCTGCTGCTGGGGTCGCTGAGGTGGTCGAAACTGCTGCCTCTGCTGCTGTGGCCTCTGAGGCTGGTGCTGATGCTGATGCTGCTGCTGAGGTGGCCTCGTGGTAGAGGCTGCTGTCGCTGCTGCTGTGGGGGTCTCTGCTGCTGCGGTGGAGGTCTCTGCTACTGTGGACCTCTCTGCTGCTGCTGGGGACTGGGACACTCCCATGAACGGTGTCCCGTCGCACCGCACCTGAAGCAAGTGCCGGTGAACTGTCTCTGAGGTGGTGGTGGAGGTGCTGATGGTGTACGAAAAGCTGGACGACCAGTGCGCCTCTGCTGCTGTGGTCGACCCTGCTGGGAATGACTGGAAGAAGCCTGCCTCTTCCGGTCTCCCCTCTGACCACGATCAGACTGAGAACCGGCCCACTCAGTCTCGTATATCTGAGCCTTCCGCACTACTGCCTGGAAGGTAGGAAGCTCATGCCCAATGACACGACCTCGAAGGCCGTAACGTAAGCCGTGCTCGAAACGGCGGGCCTTCCGCCCCTCGTCATCAACCATGTACGGTGCGAATCGTGATAGTGCCATAAAACGGGCCGCGTACTGCGCCACAGTCATATCTCCCTGCACCAGAGTCTCGAACTCTAAGGCTCGCTGACGACGGATGTGGTCAGGGAAGTACTGCTCCTCGAATCGGTCCACAAAGTCCTCCCATGTCCAGACATAATCAGGTCCGGCGACACGGGCGACAGAGGTCCACCAATGCTCGGCCTCACCGTGGAAGAGAAATACTGCTAACCGGACGCGCTGCTCGGTCGTGCACAACATGGTATCGAATATCTTCTCCACATCGGAGCGCCATCTCTCAGCTGCAGTCGGATCTGGCTCGCCCTGGAAACGTGGGGGATCATGTCGTCTAAACTCACGAAGTACGGCGCTCGCGCGCTCCTGCTCCGCCTGAGCTGGTGAAACAGCTGGGCGTCTACCCTGTCCCTGGAGTGCGGCGGTCACAGCCTGTAACATCTGCTGTAACTGAGAGGCACTCACTGTCACCGTCGGCTCCTCATCGGTCTCAGGTGGAGGAATGTCATCCTTATGGGAAGAAGCAGGAATCTCTGAGGGTGGAATGGGAGACGCAGGTGGTAGAGCTGGAGTCTCCGATGGTGAAGTAGAATCCTCAGGTGGTGGTGCGGGAGTCGATCGATTAACAGGCGCCATACCCTACAGGAAAGAGCGAAAGCGCCTATCAACTTCAAAACTCTCGAATGTACGCACGTTAATGGTCTGAATCAGAAGGTCGTGAAGTTATCCGAACTTCAGAACTTAGTCATTCTTCACTCATAGCAAACATGTAATGTTGTTCTCGGTTATTCCCAAGTTATGCTCTGATACCAACTTCTGTCACGCCCCAAACTCAGAAACCGGGCTCACAAAATTCTCGATCGCCGAATTCGGCACCAACAGCCTCCGTAGAACTCCATTCTCGGCTCCTAGCTCCCATTCGCCAGGTTCCGATCCTGGGATGCTACAAGGAGAATTTTTTTAACATCAGTCTGATACGTAATAAGCATAACCAAAGGCATAACCCACAAACAACAACCAAGCACTCCATTACATTTCCACTATGATCAAAATTTTACAAGTACAATGAGCATAAAGGGAAATACAATGGCAAATAACAAAAAAACTCCAAAATGATCAGCAACGTGCTCCTGCCTCAGCGCTGCTGCAGTCCAACGTCACCTGCACGCAACGGTCGTGCATAAGCTTACAGAAAGCTTAGAGGGTGATGAAAATGTGTGCGCAAGGTAGTAATATGAATGCAATGTCAGAGTAATGCGGAATATGCAGATGGGACCAAAACGTCATGAGCCGTACCAAGGCTATGCAATGCAAGACATGAATGGTATCGGCCATCCCAAGGCCATGCAATGTACAATGCAAATCAAGCATACAGATACTCATCAATGTCCACACGTGTAACACCCTGAAAATCGGGGGTCGTGTATAAACTCAACTCCCGAGTTCCAGACCGTCACTTATGCAACAAAAATGGTTATGATTCAATGTTGTCTGATTTAAAGCATTCACATGAGTAAAAGTATACCAAAACTGCAATTCATACTTCAGATCCAGTGATAAAAGTAAGCGGAAGACTAAACAATGTATATATCACTGTATGGAAAAACAAAGTAATCTCATCTGTCTCCAAAGTATGACTACATCTCTGAGTTTCATATACATGTAAATAAACAAAAGAATAAAGTTCAAAATAGTCCCACTGAAGTCCCCTCGATCCAGGTCACCTATGGGAAGCCGTCGTGATACTGCATATACGAGAACTCATCCTGGTCCTCGTCAATCTCCGGCTCCACCTCCTGGATCTCGTCCTCACCTGCAGCTACAACAGGGTCTGGTGGGTGTTGCAAACACCATCCCGTAACGTGGGAATGAGTGATCAACTCAGTGGAATCATAGAGCAAAGATTAGCATGTTCACAATTCAATCACGCGATAATAGTAAAGCAGTAAATCAGACAATCCTAATGCTATTGTTAATGCAAGATGATATGACGTGATGTATGCCCTCACCGACGATCACCCTCATGCGGCAACATCTTACGACCACGGCATGCCACACTCCCTAGAGTGCTCCACATCTTCCAGGCACATGCAATGCTATGGTGATATGATTACCAAGTTGTTATTAGTCCATTCAAACAGCAGGATTGGGAAACTAAGGTACTTCCCTTGTATCAATCCCAACACAGATCCTGTCTAGGGTCGTCACTCCTAGAAATCTCATACGATGTATATTTCGTAGGTCACTGCAAGGGCTGCCAGTGCTGTTGCTCGCACTCGTTGCACCGCTCCCCCATCACCTTATCAATACAGGCCTACCGTACTCTATTACAACGGAAGGGTCGTCGCCTCCCGTGGACTCAGAATACGCTCGCGATCACTACAAAGGGCTCGTCGCCTGATCAGTGTAGGCCGACAGCTAGAATATAGTGTCCCAAACCACCATAATCTTCTCACGAGTTTAGGTGCTCACTGGTCACTACGGGGAGGTTTGTGGCCCCAGCGTAGGCCGACAGCTCGACCACGGTGTCCCATACCACCATGCCCGGCTCATGAGTCTTCGTGGATCAAGGTACCACGGTTAATAGGGTTTACAATGGTAAGTTCAGTACCCTAGGTTCAAGCAGTTATGATACATACAAGGTGAACAAACATCGGCCAGTCGGGTTACTTGACGGGCTCGACTAGCGCGATCGCATCTCAAGTTGAACGACATGAAGTGCGTAAAACACTTCACGTGACCTAACCACTGCCGCCAACTCTCAACACGAATCACGTTCATCGACGCGTCGTTCGTGGCTATGACCAGTCAGCCATGAATTCGCTCGGTTACCGACTGCCTGGACTAAGTCAAGTCCCACACATCTATGGAATTTCATTAACACTATATACAAGGTATTGGAATTGGAATACATCATGTGAGCATGTTAGCACATGTTATAACATTCAACTTAAGCAAATCTTCAAGGCATACTTTCCATGTATATTCAACTTAAGCAAATCTTCAAGGCATACTTTCTATGCATGTAGTGCAATCATGCATAAGGTAAGCATGTAGGAAATCATTTAGGTCAGTATTTTAATCATGAAATCAATCTCAAACTACTACATAACATTATTCAATACAATACATACTAATACAAGCATTTATACAAACACATACACTACACACTTAAGTCCACATATAGTATGTCGACCCAAAGTGCGCAACTTGGCGAATCTCTTCGCCAAACTGATTATGCAAGCATTCCTAACTCTCTAAAGCGGCGACAAACCATGTCAATCACGTCAGTAAAATATGCATGTAGACCGTACTTCCTACAAATGACTAAAATGCCCTAAATCTCATATTCTTCGTTAATTTACGAAACAGGAAACGGAGAGCATGTTGTACATGTCAAACGGCGATGCCGTCGATAATCTACTATTAAACGACATTGAAAGCGTTGTAAACCGTCAATCAAAGCGTCTAAAATCCTCACCTAATCTCTTACGGTCGCGGGATTTTGAACGGAGCGTGTACGCTTCGTCTACGGCTGTAAGAGAACCTGATTTATGGATTACGTTAGCTAACATGCCCTGAATCTACGTAAACCCTAAATCATCAAGTTTTTGGAGTTTTTCTATACCTGAAAAAGGGTAGAAATCACCAGCCAGGTGATTGGAAGGAAGTGCTGAAGCAGCAACTGTTGGTGGCTCGGAAGCGGGAAAAATCCCTTCTTCTCTTTCTCTCAAACTCTCTCTCCTTTTGCTAGGGTTTGGTGATTTTCGGATGGAAGGAAGAAATGAGGGTTTCAACCCCTTTTATAAGCCTGAAATTGCCAGAAATAGGCTCCGGGACGAAGTTTACTTGATGCCTATCCATTTCGGGGCTGTTTCGGTCCAAAAACTGCTTTCTGGTGGTCCCCTGGTCGATTGCGATCAGACTTAAGCTCATGGGTACCAGATGTACCTCGTATTAAGTTTTCAGTCTGGCAGGGTTCGCAGATCGCACGTGGCGGACCAGTTTCAGTTCAGCGGTCACCGCACATAGATCAGGGCTGAAAGTCTCATGATAATAAATAGAAATTTTTCCTGATCCGAGGGTGTAATCTGGATGAACTCTGACGGTCAGAACGCTTAATACTGACGCGTCAAGTCGTGTGCCAGATTTGGATTTGAACTTCCAAATTCGTCCCTATTCGCGGTCGCTTCAGTCCGGGTTCAACGAAATAGTCTGTGATTATCGGTTTGACTTGATTTTCGAGATGATTGTCAAGTCCAGCTGGGCGGATCTAACGGTCTAAGATAGGAGGTATCGGACCTTCGACGCGCGGTCTAAATCCAATACAAAAGTTCAATATGGTCCAGAGGACAAACCTGCTTAGAGTTTGATCCAAGCTTATAGAGTATTGTAGAGTTGTCTGTTCTACTCGATTTGGGTCTTGTAGAACGTATTTAAAGTGATCAGGGACTATTTCCTAGCTACTCTAGCGTTGTGCTAGCTAACTTACGCTTAATTTCCATGGAAATTATTCCTACGTGATTTCGGGTCAAATCGGTACTCGAGCCCAAGTATGAATTTTTCACGGGCGTTACAATTACCCCCCTTAACAAATAATTTCGTCCTCGAAATTTGTACCTGTTCGTACTCCTCAAGAAGCTGTGGGTAGTTCTTTCTGATCTCGGCTTCTGTCTCCCAAGTAGCCTCCTCCTCAGTATGATGCGTCCATAGTACCTTCACAAGGGGAATCACCTTACTACGCAGTACCTGCTCCTTCCTGTCTAAGATGCGTGTCGGTCGCAGGATATAAGTAACATCCTCTCCTAACTGCACCTGCTCCCATCTGATGATATGGGAAGGATCAGCAACGTACTTCTTCAGCATAGAAACATGAAATACGTTGTGGACGCTCGCGAGGGGCGTGGGTAAAGCCAATCGGTAAGCCACTGCTCCCACACGATCGAGGATCTGGAATGGACCAATGAATCGCGGTGCCAGCTTCCCCTTCTTCCCGAACCGAAGGACTCCCTTCATAGGGGAAACTCGCAAAAACACGTGATCCCCGACTGTGAACTCAAGTGGTCGTCGTCTCGTATCGGCATAGCTCTTCTGTCTGCTCTGCGCTGTAAGAAGCCGACGTCGAATAATATCAATCTTCTCTGACGTCGCCTGCACCAACTCTGGGCCAATCAAGCTGCGCTCACCGACCTCTAACCAGCAATGCGGTGCGCGACAAGGTCGCCCATACAGCGCCTCATAAGGTGCCATGCCGATACTCGCCTGGAAGCTATTGTTGTACGCAAACTCCGTATATGCAAGACAGTCATCCTAACTGTCCTTGAAGTCCAATGCGCAAGCTCGCAACATGTCCTCCAGGATCTGGTTCACTCGCTCCGTCTGTCCGTCCGTCTGTGGGTGGAAGGCAGTACTGAAACTTCAACTTCACACCCATAACCTCCTGAATGAGAGTCCAGAAAATAGAAGTGAACCGCGTGTCTCTGTCCGACACGATCTCCAACGGAACTCCATATAGACGCACAATCTCTCGGATGTACAATCTAGCTAGCTCGTCTGCAGAGTTCGTAACTCTGATCAGTAGGAAGTGCGTCAACTTCGTCAATCGGTCGACGATCACCCAAATGGAATCATGCCCCTTCCTCGTCTTCAGCAACCCAGAAATGAAGTCCATGGAAATGAAATCCCACTTCCACTCTGCAATCGGCATAGGCTGCAAAAGTCCAGGTGGTCGGCGATGCTCTGCCTTCACCTGCTGACAAGTGAGACAACGGGACACGAACTCAGCTATGTGGGTCTTCATACCTTCCCACCAATACGTCCTCTTCACGTCACGATACATCTTCGTACTGCCTGGATGCATCGCGAGTCTAGTAGAATGCGCAGCCTCGAGAATCTCTCGTCTCAAGTCAGGGACATCTGGGACGCATAGGCGGCCACGGTAACGTAAGCCTCCATCCATACCAACTCGTCAGTCGGCGTCAGCATCATCACTGGCCTGCTCTCGAAGCTCAGTAAGATGCGCGTCGTCCCTCTGCGCCTCGATGACTCGGTCATCGATCTGAGATCGCACCTATACGTGTGCGATGAACTCAAATGGCTCCTCTACGGTGAGTTTCTGCTCAAAGTCTCGCAAAAACTCCACCATATCCCACTCGGCAACCATCAGCGGAGCCGCAAACTCTATCGCCTTCTTGCGGCTCAACGCATCAGCCACAAGGTTCGCCTTCCCAGGATGGTAAGAGACTTCAAACTTGAAGTTCTTCAGCGTCTCCATCCATCGCCACTGCCTCATATTCAAGTCTCGCTGCGTGAATATGTACTTGAGGCTCTTGTGGTCGCAAAAGAGCTCGAACTCCTCTCCATAGAGGTAATGTCTCCAGAGTCTCAGTGCGAATATAACGGCTGCCAACTCTAGGTCGTGTGTAGGGTAATTCTCCTCGTGCTTCCTTAATTGTCTCGAGGCATACGAAATTACCCTGTCCCTCTGCATAAGGACACAATCCAAACCAACGCTAGACGCGTCAATGTATATAGTGTATCTAACCCCTTGCTCTGGCAATACTAGCACAGGGGCGGACGTAAGTTTGTCCTTCAGCTCCTGAAAAGCCGACTCCGCCTTATCATTCCAGGCGAACTTTACGTCCTTCCGTGTCAACTGAGATAAGGGTCTCGCGATCTTCGAGAAGTCCTGAATGAAGCGCCGATAGTAACTAGCGAGATCCAAGAAACTCCTCACCTCAGTGACAGAACCAGGCTGCTCCCAGTCCTGCACCGCAGCTACCTTAGACAGGTCAACTGCCATGCCATCCTTGGACACCACGTGTCCCAGAAACTTCACCTCCTGCTTCCCGAAATCGCACTTCTTATACTGTGCGAACAAATGATGTCGTCTAAGCGTATCAAGGACCAAACGCAAATGCTCCTCATGCTCCTCTCGACTCCTAGAGTACACCAAAATGTCGTCGATGAAGACAACGACGAATCGATAGAGGAAAGGCCGAAATACCCAGTTCATCAGATCCATGAACACGGCCGGTGCGTTCGTGAGACAGAACGACATCACGAGGAACTCGTAGTGGCCAAAACTGGTCCTGAATGCTGTCTTCTGCACGTCCTCATCCCTGACGCGCAGCTGATGATATCCTGACTGAAGATCAATCTTCGAGAAGTACTGCGCTCCTCTCAACTGATCAAACAAGTCATCGATCCTGGGCAAAGGGTACTTGTTCTTCACCGTGAGCTGGTTCAGCCTGCGATAATCAATACACAATCACAGCGAACCATCCTTCTTCTTCACGAACAAGACCGGTGCTCCCCAAGGTGACACGCTAGGCCGTATAAAGCCAAGCTCTAGCAGACCATCAATCTGCGTCCTCAACTCCTCCATCTCACATGGTGCCATGCGATACGTCGGCAGTGAGACGGGTGTAGAACCAGGAACCAGATCGATAGTGAAATCGATCTCACGTCGGGGCGGCAAACCAGGGATCTTCCTGAACAGATCCCCGAACTCAGAAACAACTGGCGTCTGCTCAAGTACCTGGGCACCAGCGTCGCGCAACAGAGTGGCGTAGTTAAGAATGCGGAAAGGAAGATTTACCCACACTGGAAATGTGAAGGATGCGCCCTCAGGCTCGTACGCTGTGACTATACGAGTTTCACAGTCAATCTCGGCTCTCGCTGCAGTCAACCAATCCATGCCAAGAATGACGTCGAGATAAACGAGCGAGGGATCGACAACCAGATCAAGAGTCATCGTCCTGCCTCCCAGATCAACCAAACAACCCTCACACATCTGGGTGACATCCGAAAAATCTCCATGAGCTGCAAAGACTCGCACGCTAACCATAGTGATAGTCTGCAACCCAAGACGTCTGACTACGGCACGCGATATCAAAGAAAGCGTGGAACCAGTGTCCACCATGACAAGAACGGGAGTACCTCCGATATGGCCCGTGACCTCGAAGGCTGAATGCTGGAAAGTCGGCGTCGTAGCTGCCTCAGCGGTCAGTGCATGAACTCGTGCCTGCTGTGGCCGGTTCGGCCGCTGTGTCAAGGGCCGTGGAGGCTGTCGAATCTGCGATACCGTAGGTCTGAAAGAAGGATGCGCAGGAGCTGACCGTATAGGCGGTGTTGATATCGCCTGTGGACGTACACGATCAATCTTCTGCGGCGGCGAGAACCCACTGTCCCGCATCCTGGAAAAGTAACTCTGCGCTAAGTGGCCCGTCCTCCCACAGTATGTGCATGATAAATCAGGGCGCCGAAACGGTGGTACAGGCGCCGTGGTCCTGGTAGGAGGATCAAAGCGAGGCCTCTTGCCCGCAAAGGGCCTGTCTGGCAAATCCGGTCGCGGCCTAGAAGTAGTCGGGCCTCGAGATCGCGTAAGTCGATCCACGTCCTGCTCTGCCCGCATGGACATGTGAACCAACTCCGCATAGGAAGGGAAACTGACACAGCACATCTTCGACCGAATATCCAGTCGCAAGCCCTCCAAAAAGCGCCGTATGCGCATCTGCTCTTCAGCTAGAATCGTCGGGACGTACCTGCCCAACTCTGTGAACCGATGCTCATACTCGGTAACCGTCATCGCTGCCTGCCTGAGACGAAGAAACTCATTCTCCCTCTCGTGCCTGTAGGTCTGGGGATAATACTTCTCATGGAAGCGGAACTCGAATGCTGCCCACGTCCATACGAAATCTGTGGCAACAGTCCGCAATATGCTATCCCACCACATACTGGCCTCTCTCTCAAATAGGAAGGTAGCCAGCTCTACCTGCTCGGCCTCGGTACAGTGCAACATCCGTAGAATCTTCGACACTCGGTCGAGCCAGAACTCAGCCTCCTCGGGTCTGTGAGAACCCGTAAAAGTAGGAGGCCGCAAGCGCTGAAATCGTTCCAGAAGGCCCCGTGTGTTGGCAGGATTCCCCGCAGGGAAAGCAGGCTGCGCAGGATGTGCTATGCCCTCATCCTGGGCGTAAGTATAGGCATCCTCAGCTGGATGCGCAGGTGGTGCAGGTGGAGTAGATGTAGTCGCACCCCCACCCTGGGCTAAAGTCCCAATTATGGTGGTCAGAAGCTGCTGCTGCTGTAGCATCATAGCCATCATCTGCTCGAATCTGTCAGGGGGTGGAGCAGGCTGTGGCGGATGCGGTGTGGAAGTAGACGCGCGATGTGGCTCTCTAACAGATGGTGTAAATGGCGGTGGTCCATCTGTAGGACCAACAGCAGGCTGAGACGACCGAACCGCCTCAGGAATCGGGCCCACAGCAGGGTCCGGACGAGTGCCAGACTGAGAGGGAGTCTGATCCATCTGCTCTGACAATGAAAGCCGAACCGCGCTCCTCGTAATCAGCAAGTTTTTGGGGTTTTTCTATACCTGAAAAAGGGTAGAAATCACCAGCCAGGTGATTGGAAGGAAGTGCTGAAGCAGCAACTGTTGGTGGCTCGGAAGCGGGAAAAATCCCTTCTTCTCTTTCTCTCAAACTCTCTCTCCTTTTGCTAGGGTTTGGTGATTTTCGGATGGAAGGAAGAAATGAGGGTTTCAACCCCTTTTATAAGCCTGAAATTGCCAGAAATAGGCTCCGGGACGAAGTTTACTTGATGCCTATCCATTTCGGGGCTGTTTCGGTCCAAAAACTGCTTTCTGGTGGTCCCCTGGTCGATTGCGATCAGACTTAAGCTCATGGGTACCAGATGTACCTCGTATTAAGTTTTCAGTCTGGCAGGGTTCGCAGATCGCACGTGGCGGACCAGTTTCAGTTCAGCGGTCACCGCACATAGATCAGGGCTGAAAGTCTCATGATAATAAATAGAAATTTTTCCTGATCCGAGGGTGTAATCTGGATGAACTCTGACGGTCAGAACGCTTAATACTGACGCGTCAAGTCGTGTGCCAGATTTGGATTTGAAATTCCAAATTCGTCCCTATTCGCGGTCGTTCAGTCCGGGTTCAACGAAATAGTCTGTGATTATCGGTTTGACTTGATTTTCGAGATGATTGTCAAGTCCAGCTGGGCGGATCTAACGGTCTAAGATAGGAGGTATCGGACCTTCGACGCGCGGTCTAAATCCAATACAAAAGTTCAATATGGTCCAGAGGACAAACCTGCTTAGAGTTTGATCCAAGGTTATAGAGTATTGTAGAGTTGTCTGTTCTACTCGATTTGGGTCTTGTAGAACGTATTTAAAGTGATCAGGGACTATTTCCCAGCTACTCTAGCGTTGCGCTAGCTAACTTACGCTTAATTTCCATGGAAATTATTCCTACGCGATTTCGGGTCAAATCGATACTCGAGCCCAAGTACGGATTTTTCGCGGGCGTTACAACACGTCATTACAGCTCAAAGTATGGAATATCACCGGGGTCTAGTACACTCTAAACCAGATTGCCGCCACATCACGCGCAATAAGGTAAGTGGAAAAGACCTCACTATCCGTCTGCCAATATCGGGCACGACTCGTCGATAGCGGACCCATTCCTCGAGCTGGTCAGACTCAGCCTAGCATTGTCCCCTACTCTCGGGCGGGTAAGGCCGCACCCCCTTCCAACCGACGACGACACAGTGGAGAGCGTAACCGTCTGGTAATCGGCACTCAACGCTCATCTACCCACTCGGTCTAGACGTTGGAGCAACCTCTTGGTACCATAAGGGTTTAGGGACTTTCACCCAGGGATATCTATAGTACCCCATGTAGATCAAGATTTTCGGTATCCAATCCTGCCAACCACGATACGTCTGTGGAGGCTACGGCCCTGATGTCGCTAGGGCGTACAATAACCATATCACACAAATGCGAAATGCATGAATCACGCTCTCCAGTCATGCAACCAATCCTGCGCATACCGTGCGCTCATGTAGGGCAACACCGCCTAACCGGAAGCCCATAAACAACCTGCCCGAAGGCAAATGCTATGATCAGTCAATCCTCATATCAAGCATACATATGATGCGTATGATCATGGGTCATGAAACTATACTAAACATGTTATAACAAAATGAATTATCTTACGATGCAGATGGGCCTGGACGGCCTATACAAGGCAAGTACGGCTAGTAATGGGCCCTAAGGAGAGTCGTAATGTGGACATCCAACCAACATTACACTCACAATGTGGACGTCAAACCATCATTGCATTCCAGGTACAATCTTCTTAAACACCGTTACATAATCGATATTGGGTTTACATATTGCAATGGACCTTAGGTTCCTCCCATTGGGCCTTACATATATATCAAATGGGCCACATCTCATGGGCCCTTTATTCGTCAGATGTGCCATATCTTATGGGCCTTTTATTCATCAGATGGGCCATATAAATGGGCCACACCAATGGGTCTTAAGTGCATTGCAATGGGTCAAAACCCATGGGCCTTGGATTACATCAGTTGGACCTAGTCACATGAGTCTAATATGTATCAAATGGGCCACACAATTGGGCCCCCAAATGTATATCAACTGGGCCTCAACCCAGAGGCCTTATATGAGTCGAATGGGCCTAAATTCCTAGGCTTTAAACAATTCTAATGGGCCTAGTCCATGAGCTTGCATGCATATCCAAGTGGGCCTAATCCCATGGACCCTTTCTTAATCAAATGGGTGTAGTCCCATGGGTCTTACAATATAACAAATAGGTCCAATTTTATGGGCCTAGAAGTACATCAAATGGCCTAGTCACATGGCCTTAGATCATATCCATTGGGCCTAAAACCATAGGCCTTAAATATCAAGTTAAGCCCATAGGCTTTACATATTAAGTGGGCCTAAGTTCTTGGGCCTTAAATGTCAAATTAGCCTAAGCTCATAGGCTTTACATATCAGGTGGGCCCAAGTTCATAGGCCTTAGATGAATCAAATGGGCCTAGCCCATAAACATGTCATAAATCAAATGGGTCTAACCCATAGGTCCTTTGTAAGGCAAATGGGCTTAACCCAAAGGCCTAAACTGTTCAAATGGATCGACGGTTCGGATGCATCACATGCATCATAGTGGGTCCCACTGTCCGTGGTCAGTGCGGATATAATACGCACATTACACAGGGCCCACCGTCCGTGGACGGTGGAGGCAGCCCATGCGTCAGGCGGGTGCCACCGTCCGCCTGGACGGTGGGCTACAACAAATACATCAATCTGGGTCCCATGCGGGGCCCATTCTGAATGTTAATTTTTGTCATCCAACCCATTCATAAGGTCACTCATCCTGGATGAAGGGAAAACACAAAATTTCAGCTTGATCCAACACTTCTGTGGACCCCAGGAAGGGTTTCAATGGTGGGTACTCATTCACACTGTTTCTTAAGGTGTGGGCCACCTAATTATTGAACGGGGCTGAAATTCGGAGGGGACCCACTACTGGGGACGGCCCACCTCGCGGACGGCCTAGATATAACATATACATCAAGGTGGGGCCCACGGCTGGAGGCCGTGGGTCATTAACGCCCGTCGCCCGCCCGCTGCTGGCTGACGCTGCACGCAGCAGCGTGCAGCGCTTGCACCTGTCAGGGAAGGGGGAGCATGGCCCTTTGCAAACTTTAAAAAAATCTGTTTCTTTGAGGTTTTTCGCATGTGGGGGCCGCTGCGCCAACATCCATCCCTGCCATTGCGATCAGTGGCCCGCAACAGTCGAAATGAGTCCAGAGTTTGAATTTTTTTGATGCATGGACAGTAAAATAAAACAAGATGATGATTTTGAATGGTAAAGGTGTAACTTTCTAATGTCATGGCCCACCAGACCTTCCAATCAGCCCCATCACTTGGCTCAACGCCTAAAACGGGATGGGTAAGAGGATGGACGGCTTGGATCTAGAATAAACATCAAGGTGGGGCCCATGCGAGGGAAACCCAAAAAGGTCTCCTTTTCTTCCTCTTTTTTTTTTTTTTTTTTTTCTTTCCTTAAAACAAACGTCCAGCGTCCCAGACGCTAGACGATGTAGTAAAATGTATTAGTATTATATATATATATTTTTTTTTGTATGTGGGCCCTGATGAAGTGGACTCCCCACTGATGGGTGGCATGGGAGTAACGGCCAAGGTGGGCCCCTACTTGAATAAAAATCACATCAAGGTGGTATCCACTCAAGTGGGCCACACAATCCCTTTGCATAAAATGAAATAAAATGAAATAAAATAAAGAAATAAAAGAGAGAGACATGGAGAGTGGGACACGGCTTGTGATGGAGGGACCCCGTCATTATGGGCCCTACCTTGCAATGAAACATACAATAAATGGATCCCTTTGATCATGGGACCATCAAAATTATAAATCAACGGTGGAGATCCATTCTCCACCGTTATGGACAGTCTAGATGACCTTTTTGCAATGAAATAACCATCATGATGGGGTCCATGGAGAATGGCCCCATCATGGAACGATCATGATGATCCAAGTGGTCCATCGGCCACATTTTAGGGTCCCAAGTGAGATCCACACCATTGATCGGTGGGCCTCACTTGGTCCACCGTAGAAACAAATAAATCTACCCTATAGAGGCACCCACCGTCCGATCTTCTCGCTCCTAGGAGTTCCTTGGCACCTTGTCTTCAACTTCAATGGCTAAGATGAAGGATGGAGGGTTGAGATGGGAGATTTTGGGGTAGGAAGGTGGGCCACTTGGAGCTTAAAGGGACTTGGGAAATTCCATACGTATGGAACCCTTGCAATTTTTTGTTGCTTGGAAGTTTTGGAATGAGAAAGAGAGAAAGAGAGAGAGTGATGTAAAGGGAGAGAGAGAGAGTGATGGATGGATGGGTGAGTGATGGTTGTGTAAGAAAAGTATGGGTTAGGAAGACTTTTGTGGCTTTTTGTGTTAGAAAGGTATGGGTTTGGGAGACTTTTGTGGTTGCTTGGGAAAAGGGATGGAAGTGATGTGTACTTGACATGTGATGGCTTGATGGGTGATTGATTGATGGGATTGATGTGATTGATGTGACACATCGTTGAGATTCCCTTGGTTTTAGCAACGCGCGGCGTTTTCTCGCACCGAACGTTGGCTCATATCTCTTGATCAGGGTATCGCCTTGGCGCGCGAGTCGCGGTATCGGAACCGCGGCGACGGTGCGGTCGCTATGGTATTGGTCTCGGGTTGAGTCGACTTGGGTTGTCGGTACATGAATCCAGGTCGCGCGTCGATATTGTTTAAGGGTCGAAAGTTTCCGGAATTCGACCGGTACGACCGCGGGAGTGTACGGAAAGGTACGGACCAAGATACGGGTCTTACAAAAGCTCTTCTGCCCAGGCTGCTTTGGTCTTCTCGAGCTTGGTTTGGAGGTGGTTCTTAATAATTTTATTAACCGCTTCAATTTTCCCATTATCCTGGGGGTTTCGAGATGATGAGTAGACGTTTCAGATTCTGAGGTTCCCACACATACTTCAGAATCGGTCGTTGTCGAATTGCTTCCCGTTATTTGAGACGATCATGTGGGGGACCCCCATACCGATAAATGATGCTTTTCCAGACAGAGTCTGTAATTTTCTTCTCAGTGATCTTGGTCAGGGGCTCAGCCTCGGCCGATTTATTGAAGTAGTCGACTGTGATAACCGCAAACCAAGTCTGTCCCTTACCATTCGGTAGAGGGCCAATGATGTCAATCCCCCATTATACGAAGGGCCATGTTCCATTCATGGGGGTTAGCTGCTCAGGCGATTGATGGGGTACATCCGTGAATTGCTGACATTTGTCGCATTTCTGAGTGCATTTCCTAGCGTCTACATAGACGGTTGGCCAAAAATATCCTTACTGAATGATTTTATGAGAGAGAGCGCAGCTGCCAGAGTGGTTGCCACAAATGCCTTCATGAATTTCTCTCAGCACGTACTCAGCTTTGTCAGGTTGAAGGCACCTAAGGAATGGGAGACATTATCCCTTTTTATACAAGATGTCTTCAATCATAACATAATGAGCCGATCTAGAACAAAGTCTGTGTACCTTCATTCGATCTTCAGGTAGCTTACTTTCTTGAAGTTAGTCAACTATTGGGTCTATACAGCTTGTCTTTGAATTTATTGGAAGGACTATGCTCAGATTAGACTCACTAATGCTTGATTAGCTAAGAACTCGACCGGGGTTGATTTTGAGATATCATCTTCAATCACCATAGCCAGTTATCATTCTTTCTTCTTTGGCTTGGTATTCGCTAGTGATCTGGTTAACTACGAGCTAAGAATTTTTGATCTTTTATGTTCTGAGCTCCCATTGTTGCTGCCAGCCTGAGCCCAGCTAACGAAGCTTCATATTTTGTCGCATTGTTTGATGTTCAGAATCCAAATCTTACAGCATATTATATGCAGGTCTGGTCTGGAGCCTCATGGACTATCCCGACCTCGCTACCTTTAGAATTGGATGAACCGTCGACGTGCAGCGTCCATTTTGACAGGTCTAATTCGACTATCTGATCTTCTGGTTGGTCGAACTGGGTGTCGGGACTGGTCCCCAGGTCGGCCTCATGTGTGAGTTCAACAATGAAGTCAGCGATTGCTTGTCAATTGATGGCGGTTCGGGGCCAATATTTGATTTTGAACTCACTAAGCTCAACTGACCATTTTGTAAACCTCCCCAAAACTTCAGGTTTTTGGAATAAATGACGGAGAGGTTGGTTAGTCAAAACTACAATGGTATGGGCCTGAAAGTATGGTCACAAATGGTGGGATGAGATGACCAGGAACAAGGCAAGTTTCCCGATGTCTGAGTACCTGGTCTCTGCTGGGATTAAGGCTTTACTAAGGTAATACGCTGGTAGTTGGTTTCCTCCCTTCTCTCGAATGAGGACTAAGCTGACTGCAGCTATGGAGATTGCCAAGTATAGGAGGAGCGGCTCTCCTTACTCGAGTTTTGAGAGTAGGGGCAGGGAGCCCATACTACTTGAGTTTTCGAAGAGATGTTTATGAAGAGTTGTTTTGGACATATACTGGATTTTTTAGTGGCTGGGTGGATGGCCCATGGTCAAGTAATGCACTGTCTAATAAAGAGGCATATTTAATCTGCCTTTTGACATTAAGGGCACCATAATGAAATTAACTGAGCTTGACTTTGCCCTCATTATGGGTCTTAGGTTTGGACCTATTAGGCCAAATGAGGATGGAGATGGTAATACAACAAAGGAAATCTAGGAGATGAAAGAATGAAGTATGATGAAGAGCGATTTAAAATATGAAAAGGAATTAGAGGGAGATACTTGAAAGAATGAAGTATGATGAAGAGTGATTTAAAATAAGCTTATCTCTTGCTCACCGAAAAAAAAAAGACGAGGATACGGTGAAGCCGGCACTCCTAATTTGTGTGGAGAATATAGGAATTGCATCTTCATAGAAGAATACTTGTGTATATAAGTATATTCAAATTGTCAATAACTTAGATCATTTTAATATTTGAATGATGGGGTATGAATATTTGAATGATGGGGCTAATAATGCAATTAGCGGTGTTGACAAGAATGATGAATACCACCTTTCATACAACATTTGCGGATGCACGTGTGCTTTACACGTAACTTATTGTTGTCCCCATTCAGATAGTGTGTTTGACTAGTTGTTTCTTACTTGTTAAATATTTGATATAAGTCCTAACCATTGTTTAATGCATGATATTAGAGTTTAAATAGAATTGGGCATATGAGCTATTCCCTAAGCTAACGAGTGCTAGGGGGTGGGCTGCAAGACTCCCCATTCAGATTCCTAAAATACTCAACTGGAATCCTTAAAAAGTAAGCCGAAATGAATCAATCTTAAGGATCTTCAAGATCGTGCCAGTAAGTGTGATTCATTATTATTGCGTTATAATAATGCATTATGATTATAAATAATAAATCACTATTACTCCTATAGGTGGTGACTGCTTTGGAGCTTACACCGATGGAAGAGGAAGAAGAGACCGGGGTTATTAAATCCTTAGAAGATGAGACCTACACGAAAGACAAGACTTTGCAAGTGGAAGCTAGGATGAAGGAGTTGGTGGAGAAGGTTGTCAAAAAATATGTTGCTAGAAAGAAGTTGGTGAGAAAAGAAGTGAGAATAAATGTGGAAAATGAACTGAAGAAGTTGGAGAAGAAGAAGTTGAAGAGGAAGGAAGCGGTTGTAGGAGAGAGATAGGAAATGAGACAGGAAGAAGTTGAGGAAGTGAGAGGAAAAGGAAGTGAGGGAAATAAACTAGAAGTGGAATTTTGTGTCGCAATCGAGGAACTTGTCAGGAAATAATTTACATTCACGATTAAATATTTTGTGTTTTGTTTTAATCTTATTTCAAATATTTTTATAGGATGAAATTTCTAAATTATGAAAGACTATTGTATATGATTGTCTGGAATATAAAAGGAACTCTGATGCTACCTACTTGTTGGCTAAACGACCCAAAAGAGAAATTAACCAAGAAAAAAAAAAACCAAAACGCTGATTTTAATAATATTGATTTTCAGTTGTATTATGTAAATTATAATTGTACTTTAATGATGTTGACTTTCAGATGTATTGTATACTATAAATTGTGTATGAATGTGTATAATGGATTGATGAATGATGCCAATAATTGATTGTATATGAATGTTCCATGGATAGATGATACACATGTGATTTGATTAAGGGTTATGATTATCATACACAATGGGTCATGGTTAACGGATACTTGAGTAAGGGTCGAAGTTGTCATCCATATTGGGTCGTGATAATCATGCACAATGAGCTATGGTTGACAGAGACTTGAGTAAGGGTTGAGATTGTCATCCATATTGGGTCGTGATTATCATCCACAATGGGTTGTGGTTGATGGAAACTTGAGTAAGGGTTGAGATTGTCATCCACATTGAGTCATGATTATCATGCATAATGGGTCATGGTTGATATGGAGTTGAACATTTCATTGGGGGTGATAACATCGATCCTTTAGTAGATGATAATTTCAATCTTTAGTGAACATTTTGATAACCACGATGATAACCTCGACCCTTAGTGAATAATAATCTCGATTCTTAGTGAACAGCTTGATAACCTCAAACCTTAGTGGATGATAATCTCGACCCTTAATAGATAATAACCTTATCCCTTATTAATTACACAATATTAATATATCTATCGAACGATGAGATATCATAAGACAATATTAAATGACATTATCAATAAATAAATACAATTAATAGGCCCAAAATTCTCATTACCTGTGATTACTTAAGGCAATTTTTTTTTTAAATGTGAAAAGTATTAAAAATCTCAAAAGTCTCAACTTGTAAGGATAGAAGTGAATCGATGCTAATTGTGACCTGTTCGCTTGCATCTCGAGCATTAAAGTGTTGGCCTATCTTCTCCTTAAGATGTAATTTGAATATTTTTGGTATTCTAGTAAATCTTCTCATTTGTGAGGGTTTCATATTCTCATACAATATTTTCACTTTGTCTGAAATGTTCCGTTGAGTCTTGTCAAGCATTGGGTAAACCGACTCTTGATATGTTTTATGTAAAAATTCATTCGAATAGAATGGAGAGCAGTATTTATAAATATTAAGATGGTACTTATCGCAAGTCGTTATCACATACACATAAGGTAGCAACATACAACTAAACTCATCACACATACACTTCATCTCTCTTAACTTCACTACATCAGTAATGACCCTTGATATCACTTGGAAATCATCGGTGGAAATCGTATTACATTGTATCTTTCGCACTTCTAAGTGATAAAGTTCGCTAGTCTTTTTTTTGCGCAAGGAGTCAAAGTTCTCTTGCATGCCGACTCTTCATCTCTTCTACAGAGGAAGAACTGTTGGATTTTACTCCTTACTGGTTCAAGAAGTTTGATCACAGGGTACTCTCATGCATTAACAAACAATGCATTCATGCTCTCGATGATGTTAGTGGTTACAATGTTATATCTTTTGTCGGGAAAGAATACAGATGCCCATCTTTCCTTATCTATACCATTAAGAAACTAATATATCATAGGATTCACCAATTGAATACATCGCATCATATAATAAAAAGTGAATGTCCTGGATGTCTTAACAGCACCCCAAAAGTAATCCTTCATTGAATCATCTGAACACACCTTCATGTTTTCCAAAATATGATGCTCACAATATCCATGGATTGCATAAAGGAAGATATAGGGACTTCACTGACCAACCCTTTGTAACAATCTGACATAACAACAAGTCCTGAAAGGACCCTGATTGCTTTGTATAAATTGGGAAGGAACTACTTCCAACTATTATTTTTCTTCGATTCTCTGATCTCATATGCTACAGGAAGGACGTGATTATTTTTATCCAATGTGGTAACTAAGAAGAGAACACTCTTATACATTCCTGTTAAATGTGTTGCATCAAAATATAAAACCCTTCAAATATGCAACTGGAGGCTTCAGATACTGAAATGGCCTAGCTATATGTCCTAGATGGGAGGGGGTTAATAGGACTGCCAAATTAAAATTATAACAACTGAATAAAATAAAGAGATATCTAAATAAAAATAAATCAATTCTTAACGCTGAAATAAAAGCAACCTCAATAAACAAGTATTGAGAGGTTGATACGAATTCAGTTCTAAGGACAACCTTACACCATAAAAACCAAGGGTTTATGGCAGGACAACCTTATTTCTAGAACTTCCTTTGTATCAAAAACTCAAACCAATGAGGAATAAATAAATAGCAAGAAATTAAAATAAATTGCAGGAATTTTAATCTAAATTATTACAACATTTCCCACTGTGCTTGAAATATAAAAATTATAACATTCAAATGCACACATACATTCCACAGCTTTGAATGATAAAAGATAGAAAGAATAAATCACACATCTACAAAATACAAAGAGTTATAGTGGTTCGCCTGTGTGTTCATCAACTATTAAACAACATCCACACAGATTACTAGTCCACTCCTAATATCCTCACATGGGGGATATTAGCGCTCACTATCAAAATAGGTTTCATAGGTTCACCTAGAACCTTCACAATTGTGTCTTTTCTACTTAGGCTTACACAATTCAAAAAACCCCTGTGTCTGAGTTTTTTGGCTCTCCTCATATAACCACACAATGAGATTTTTCTGGCTCAATCTCAAAAGAAACCAAAAATAAAGTAAATTGCATAAGCATAAAATACTTGGATTTCTCCTTTCGTAGCAGACCGGAAGAACCAATCGGAGTAGAAGTTCGAATATGGAAGTTCAATGTCCAATACTCACTTTACAATGTTTCTAAGTTCTAATTGATTTTAAGTTAAACCAAATGAGCTAGCTATATTTGATTTTGATTTCAAGAAGAAGGAATTATAGAATTTTCCCCTTTTCAAATCAGATTAGAATGTAGATCAAAATTAAATAACAATAAGCTAACAAAAGGAAATATTAATTATGCACAAAGTAGCTTAAAATGAACACAAACTTATCTCAGAGTGGAGTCTTGATTTTACTTGAATTGAATTGAAAAACTCTGTAATTTGTGCTTAATTTATAACTGAAGAAACTCATCTTTGACTGGTCATAGCACAATGCCATTTTGAATTTTTAAGCGCGATCTTTGAAAACCATTCGTGCTCAATTTATGGACACCTCGACTGGTTATAGCACAACGGCATTTTGAATTTTTAAGCGTTGAAAATCGTTCTACGACTGGTCGTGGACTACCTACGACTGGTCGTAGATGATCCAAGACTAATCATGAACCATATGAGTTGGTCGTTATAGTTTGAGTTGAAGACCCATGACTGGTCAAAGTTCGAGTCGAGAACACACCTATGACTGGTCAAAGGACTTCCAGGACTGGTCGTGGACTAACCAAAAAATTATAAAAATTCTTCAACAACTTAAGACTGGTCATGGAATTTATTAGACTAGTCGAACCAGTACCAGGACTAGTCGAACAAGGTCCAAGACTAGTCTTAGAACAGACCAAAATCATGTATAAACATATAGTTTGAATTATGTATCCGAAATGACCTACCCTAAGGTCAATCTACGGTCTATCATACCTGGAACATGAAGTATAAACATTAAACTTTATTCATTTAGCAAAGGTAGACCTTTGAACCTTATCATGCTTGAGCTCTCGTACTTAATGTAGCTTAATCTTGAGATACTCGAAAGCTTGAACTTAAACTTCATCTTGAGTTATACTTGAGTCTTGAAGTGTACTTGAGTCTTGTAATCTTTATCGATGTAGCTCTAAACAAATATGCTTACAGATGTTAATAAAATGCATGGCTTGACTTGACTTGAAGTTGATCAATGTACTTAACTTGAAGTACTTGTGAAGCAGTGTCTTGAACATATATAAATCAACATACAAGCACAAGACACAGATAAAGGTTTTAGCACCACAAAATTTGACAACCAAAGGAGCATGTGACCATAGCACTTACAAATACACCATCTAATTACAATGAAGTATCTTTTAAAACTATTTGTTTCTTTGTTCACCAATAATTCTGTCACATTCCCTAAATTTTCCTTTCTCAACTCATAAAATACGCCGAAAGCTCATTATAAGACTCCTCATAAGATCCCAAGACTTCTTCCATTGCAATCTCCTTACTTTTTCATGCTTTCTTGTAGCTGATTTCAACCTCATATGTTTTTTATGTTGAATTTATTTTGACATGTAGTGTCACGCCCCAAACTCAGAAATCGGGCTCACAAAATTCTCAATCGCCGAATCCAGCACCGACAGCCTCCGTAGAACTCCATTCTCGGCTCCTAGCTCCCATTCGCCAGGTTCCGATCCTGGGATGCTACGAGGAAGATTTTAAATATCAGTTTGATTCGTAATAAGTATAACCAAAGGCATAACCCACAAACAACAACCAAGTACTCCATTACATTTTCACTATGATCAAAAACTTTACAAGTACAATGAGCATAAAGGGAAATACAATGGTAAAGAACAAAAACTCCAAAATGCTCTGCAACGTGCTCCTGCCTCAGCGCTGATGGGATCCAACGTCACCTGTACGCAACGGTCGTGCATAAGCTTGTAGAAAGCTTAGAGGGTGGTGAAAGTGTGTGCGCAAGGTAGTAATATGAACATGCAATGACAGAGTAATGCAAAATATGCAGATGGAACCATAATATCATGAGCCGTGCTAAGGCTTATGCGATGCAAGGCATGAATGGTATCGGTCATCTCAAGGCCATGCGATGTGCAATGCAACTCAAGCATATAGATCCTCATCTATGTCCACACATCAATACAGCTCAAAATATGGAATATCACCGGGGTCTAGTACACTCTAAACTAGATTGCCGCCACATCGCGCATAATAAGGTAAGTGGAAGAGACCTCACTATCCGTCTGCCAATATCGGGCGCGACTCGTCGATAGCGAACCCATTCCTCGAGCTGATCAGACTCAGCCTAGCATTGCCCCCTACTCTCAGGTGGGTAAGGCCGCACCCCCTTCCAACAGACAACGATACAGTGGAGAGCGTAACCGTCTGGTAATCGGCACTCAACACTCATCTACCCACTCGATCTAGACGTTGGAGCAACCTCTTGGTATCATAAGGGTTTAGGGACTTTCACCCAGGGATATCAATAGCACCCTATGTAGAACAAGATTTCTGGTATCCAATCCTGCCAACCATGATGCGTCTGTGGAGGCTACGGCCCTGATGTCGCTAGGGCGTACAATAACCATGTCACACAAATACGAAATGCATGATTCACGCTATCCAATCATGCAACAAATCCTACGCATATCGTGCGCTCATGTAGGGCAACACTGCCTAACCAGGAGCCCATAAACAACCTGCCCGAAGGCATATGCTATGATCAGTCAATCCCCATGTCAAGCATACATATGATGCGTATGATCATGAGTCATGAAACTATACTAACATGTAAATTGGTGATGAACCATCCTTATAACGCAGATGGGCCTGGATGGCCGAAACACAGCAAGTACGGCCCAGTAATGGGCCCTAAGGAGAGTCGTAATGTGGACATCCAACCAACATTACACTCGCAATGTGGACGTCAAACCAGCACTGCATCCCAGGTACGATCTTCTTAAACATCGCTTCGTAATCGGTATGGGATTACACATTGCAATGGACCTTAGGTTCACCCCATTGGGCTTTTCATATATATATCAAATGGCCATATCCTATGGGCCTTTTATTCATCAGATGGGCCACATAAATGGGCCACACCAATGGGTCTAATGTGCATTGCAATGGGTCAAACCCGTGGGCCTAGGATTGCATCAGAGTGGGCCTAAACCCCTAGGCCTTACATATATCAAATGGCCTACCTCCATGGGCTTTAAATTTTAACAAAAGGGTCAAATTACATGGGCCTTGAAGTACATCAAATGGGCCTAGTCCATGGACTTGCAACACATTAAATGGGCCTAAGTTCTTAGGCCTTAAATGAATCAAATGGGCCTAGCCCATAAGCATTTTATAAATCAAATGGGCCTAGCCCATGCCCTTTTGAAATTCAAATGGGCCTAGCCCATAGGCCTTAAATAACAAGTGAGCCTAAGCCCATAGGCTTTACATATCAAGTGGGCCCAAATTCTTAGGCCTTAAATGAATCAAATGGGCCCAGCCCATAAGCATTTTATAAATCAAATGGGCCTAGCCCATAGGCCTTTTATACTTCAAATAGGCCTAGCCCATAGGCCTGTTACAAATCAAATGTGCCTAACCCATATGTGATTGGTCCAGCCAACTAATAACCCATGCTTTAAAATGATCTCACTAGGTGGATGGACGGTCTAGATGCACCACATGCATCATGGTGGGTCCCATTGTCCAGTGGACAGTGCGGATATAACACATACATCACACAGGGCGCAGGCCACACAACATCAAGTGGGTGCCACCGTGGTGAGTGCCACCATCCGCTGGATGGTGGACTTAATACATACATCATTGTGGGTCCCATGTGGGGCCCACCCTGTAATGTTTACTTGACATCCAATCCGTTCAATAGGTCGCTCGGGCCTGGATGAAGGGACAACATAAATTTTAGCTTGATTTGAAACTTCTGTGGGCCCCAAAGAAGATTTCAATGGCAGACACTCAATCTCACTGTTTCATGTGGTGTGGGCCACCTGAGTTTTGGATCTGGCCGAAATTTGGAGGGGGCCCACCAGAGGATGGGACCCACCTCATGGACGGTTTAATTGGCATATAAACATTAAGGTGGGGCTCACGGCTGGAGGCCGTGTGTCCACGCCGTCCGCCCGTTCCACGACGCAGGACGCATCAGCGTCTGCACTGGCAGCAGCAGCCTTGCTGCTGCTGTGAAAAAATTGATTTTTTTTTAAATATTGATTTCCTGTAGTTTTTCACAGGTGGGACCCAAGTTTGGAAGATCCATCCCGACCACGGGACTCTACAACTCGAGATGAACAAAATGAGTCCAAAGTTCAAGAATTTTGGATGCATAGAATCATCAGGAAGTATTTACAAGGGTAACCACCCAAGTTTCTGATATTACGGCCCACTGGATGATCACGTCAGCCTCAATCTTTGGCTCAACGGTTAAAATGTTGTGGGTAAGGAAATGGATGGCTTGGATCGAATATATACATCAAGGTAGGGCCTACACAAGGGAACCACCCCACAAGCTTCTCCTTTTTCCCTTTTTTTATTTTTGACTAGGGACGTCCAGCGTCCCAGACGCTGAACGGTGGGCCTCCTTCACCACATGGAAAATAGGGTGGATATCCCACACATAAGGTGGGCCACATTGGGGCCACATTGGTGATAAAAAAAAAATAATGGACTCGTGGTGGGGTCCATTCAAGTGGGCCACACAATCCTAAAAAATAAAATAAAATAAAATAAAATAAAATAAAGGGAATAAAAGAGGGAGAGAGGCATGGAGAGTGGGACACGGCTTGTGATGGAGGGACCCCGACATTATGGGCCTCCCTTACGTGAAATCACACATCAAGTGGGTCATTTGCACATGTGACCATCAAAACTGAAGATCAACAGTGGGGATCCTTTCCCCACCAATATGGATGGTCTAGATGACCTTTCTAAAGAAAATAAACATCATGATGGGGTCCATGGAGAATGGCCCCATCATGGAATGATCATGATGATCCAAGTGGTCCATCGACCACCTTTTAGGGTCCCAAGTGAGATCCACACCATGGATCGGTGGGCCTCACTTGGCCCATCATAAAAACAGGTAAATCTACCCTATAGAGGCACCCACCGTCCGATCTTCTTGCTCCTAGGGGTTCCTTGGCACCTTGGCTTCAACTTCAATGGATGAGATGAAGAATGGAGGGTTGAGATGGGAGATGATGGGGTAGGAAGGTGGGCCACTTGAAGCTTAGAGAGATTTGGAAAATTCCATATGTATGGAGTTTTTAGAAATCTTTTGTTGCTTGGAAATTTGAAGTGAGAAAGAGAGAAAGAGAGAGAGTGATATAGAGAGAGATGGATGGATGGATGAATGATGGTTGTGTAAGAAAGTATTGACTTTTGAGGCTTTTGTGTAAGAGAGGTATGGGTGGTGAAGACTTTTGTGGCTTTTTGTGTAAAAGAGGTATGGGTTTGGAAGACTTTTGTGGTTGCTTGGGAAAAGAGATGAAAGTGATGTGTACTTGACTTGTAATGGCTTGATGGATTGATTGATTGATGGGATTGATGTGATTGATGTGACACATCGTAGAGATTCTTTTGGGTTTCGTAACGCGCGGCGTTTTCTCGCACCGAACGTTGGCCCATATCTTTTGACCAGGGTATCGCCTCGGCGCGCGAGTCGTGGTATCAGAACCGCAACGACGGCGCGGTCGCTATGGTATTGGTCTCGGGTTGTCGGCACATGGATTAGGGTTGCGCGTCGATATCGGTTAAGGGTTGAAGGTTGTCGGAATTCGACCGGTAAGACCGCGGAAGTCTACGGAAAGGTACGGACCAAGATACAGGTCTTACATGTAGGTTAGTCCCGAACTTATACGACTAATGCTAAATTCACTACTTATCAAACTAGCGGCTTGGCGATGATCACTTTCCTTCCACTTTGAAGTTACTGTATCATGTCCACTCTTCTCGATAGTTGACTCAGAGTGGCATATCGCATCAAATGACATGCTACATGTATGCTTGGAGTTATAAGTCTTTATTTTGAATATCCCTACACTGTCCACTTTTAATGCGTGCATCCTACAACTACAACTTTCAATAATACACCTAATCATATATCTCATCTTGTTTGAATTTAGGATGTTATACTGGAATTTGTGTGCATCACATATTTACTTAGAAAATATCATAATCAGCCTTTGTCCTAAAACATTTTTCTGATAGATATTTCATCTGGTTGGTCCACCATTTCATGATATCTCTGACGATCTAAATTAACAAAAGCTTCATCAGCTATACATATATCAGGTGGAATCATATCGAATGGACCAAAAAAAGTATCTAGTGATCGAGGAATATGTTGATATTCTTCATTAATTTATACGTGTAAATTTAAGTTTATAAGTTGTGGATTGAACTGAACCAAGGGATCAAGACACATAGCATTGACGGAAGGGATGGGGATATTGCAATCGTTAGTAGGGTTGTACATCAAGTCGAACCGAGTCGATCTCGCCTCATCTTATCTTGGCTCGGCCACTAGCAGACCTTAGCACGAACTCAACTCGGCTCAATCCTAGAGCCTTACTGACCAGCTCGGCTCGATTCGATCAGTAGCTCAGGCCAAATCGA
Organism: Magnolia kwangsiensis; assembly: GCA_037074715.1. Classification (NCBI taxonomy): domain Eukaryota; kingdom Viridiplantae; phylum Streptophyta; class Magnoliopsida; order Magnoliales; family Magnoliaceae; genus Magnolia; species Magnolia kwangsiensis. The sequence continues at coordinate 104,889,602 of CM073574.1, forward strand.
GCCAAGATTGAGCCGAGTTCACCATTGCAGCATTTTCACAAACACCTGGACTGCACCTTCAAAATCTCAATGTATTTGAGACAACAACAATGGTTATATAGGTATTTTATCAAACACCTTCTAAGAAACATAAAAATCAAGAAAAAAGGGGTGTTGGTTTCATATACATACCTTCCTTGCCACCAGCCACACTTCTTTGAGTCATTTCATCAAACACCTGGTAAGCAACATCAATATCAAGGTAACCGAGTCACCGAACTGGTTCGATCCCAGTTCGATTCGAGCTGGGTTTGATCCGAGTCAAGTCGAGCTAGGACCAGCTCAATGTCGGCTCGAACCCATTTTCAAGCTAAAAAAATCAGCTCAACTTAGCTTGAACTCGGCTTCAAACCGAGTCGAATCGAGCTTTATCAAGTTGAGTTGAGCAAGCTAACCAAGCTAGCTCGGTTCGTGTACACCTCTAGTCGTTAGTTGTTTCATGACATTGATTATTACCTGAAGGGTCACGTATATCACATCATCGAGTCCTCAATCATGATACATATCATTCCTTGAAGGGCCAGGTATATCGCAATCATCGATTCATCGATCATGATATGTGTCATTCCTTGAAGTGTCAGTTATCGCAATCATCGAGTCTTCGATCTTAATATGTATCATTCCTTGAAGGGTCGAGTCTATCACAATAATAGAGTCCATGATTTGTATCATTCCTTGAACGGTCAGGTATATTGCAATCATTGGGTCCTTGATCATTACTTGAAGGCTGCAAATCAAGGGACCATATGTTCAAATGTAATGTAGAGTGTATGCTACTTTCTTGCACGAGAAGTATACGCCCCACTTTCTCTATATATAATAGTATCTGAGTAGGTAGACTTTGTCCACAGAAGAGCATATATGCTTCGAGATCTTCATTGTCTTTGATTCTATATGGAGGTGTAATCCACGTACTGACTTACCTCCACAACCTTCATTATCAATTCAAATTCATATAGTGTTGTCTTTGTAATCTAATGCATTTTATGTAGGAGGTCCTGATATGAAATATCATCCCTCACAACAACTCCTTTCAAGTCCCCACCTACGTACAAAAAAGTCCACCTACGCCCGACGAGCCCTAATCTTCTAAGATGGGTTAACCTGTAATAAAAATGAGTGGGTACAGGTTGTCAAATGTGAAGGGTCGAGATTTCATATGTGAAGGGTTGTGGTTGTCAATTGTGAAGGGTCGAGGTTTGACAATGTTAACAAGGTCATGGTTGTCAACTGACAATGGTCGAGGTTTGGCGATGTTAAGAAGGTCATGGTTGTCAACTGACAATGGTCGAGGTTTGACAATGTTAACAAGGTCATGGTTGTCAACTGACAATGGTCGAGGTTTGACAATGTTAACAAGGTCATGGTTGTCAACTGACAATGGTCAAGGTTTGACAACAATCAAGGGTCATGGTTGTCAACTGACAATGGTCAAGGTTTGACAACAGTCAAGGGTCATGGTTGTCAACTAACAATAGTCGAGGTTTGACAACAGTCAAGGGTCGTGGTTGTCAACTGACAATGGTCGAGGTTTGACAACATGAGGGTTGTGGTTGTCAAATGTACATGGTTGAGTTTGTCAATTTCCACTTGTCAAGCTCGACACTTCATGCCTCCCAATCACGACCCTTCGCATTTTGACCATCAAGCCTTATTAGATGATAACCACGACCCTTAGTGGATGAATACCAATTCTCCACTTTGATCCTCCTTAATACAATACGACAATGACAAGATTTAAGGTTTTATTTACCTTTAAAAATGACTAACATATTAGGGACACAGGAGAACTACTAGATAGACGCGGGAGGATGCCAGAAAATGCTAACATCATGGTAGAAGAAGCTTTCTTATGAGAGAAATGCTAGAGAGAAACGATGGAGGGAAAGTGGTAGTGGGTCTCATGATCTTCACTTTTTCAAGAAGGAAGAAAGAAGGACTCTGTAAAAGTGAATAAAGCCAACGTTTGGCCCAAGGACTTTTGTGGATTGTTTGTAGGGTCCACTATCGCATATGTATGGAATCTACTCCATCTATTAATCTCAGAGTTTCATGTATGGTCATGGTTAGAAGAATTATTAACATCGGCCAGTCACATTGACCACATCACAAGAAAATAGTTCATATTGAACTATTACTGTTACAGGTTATTAGGCTTTATGGGCCACACAGTGATGGTGTCGGCAAGATATTAGCATCTTCCAATATAAATAAATAGTTACAAAGAAAATAAACGGATTAGATCTAGATTTCAATAGGCCCAATAACAACTTCCGTCCACGTCACTTTCTTGAAATTGAATACTATGTAACTTCTTCCTCACTAAAAAACTATACAACTACTGATCCATGGACAGTGACAATTTGGTCTGAAAAATTTTTCAAGACCTATCAGATGACTACCCTTGGAATATTTGGAACTTCCCTTTCTATTTCGAGAATTCGACCATATCACAATGCTAGTATTGTTAAAATTCATAAATGTTTGGTGGAAATTTTGAAACAATCAATTTTTATTTTTTTTAAAAAAAAAGTATTTAAAAATTACAAGATTAGTAAGAGACCGTTATCAATAAGCCTATAAGGATCTCAAGCCCAACACGTTCTCGGCCTTCCCTATTGACTAAAATGCATGGTTTTTATGCTCCTTTCTGGTAGGGTGAGACACCTGGGAAGCCGGATTTCCTTCTTGGATGTGCAGCTATTAATGTGTTACCTTTTGTTCTTCTGCACAAAGAGGGGCCTTATATGATGAATCAGCCATTTCTTGGGCCAAAGGCTTGTTCTAGGTGGCCCACATGATGAACAACATAGGCCTTGCTTGCGAATCACCTCTCCCTTTCCTCACGAGAATAGCCTCATCATCTCTCTCAAGTATGTAGCATATGAGGGTTTCAATTTTTATAAGTAGGGTGCTAACGACCTGCACATTAAAACTCTCCATGAAGTGAAGATCATACCAATCAAGACACTTGATCTTTTTCAGTTGAAGGGCTATGATGTTACGATCTAGGAAACTATGCATGGACCTCCCACGGTGGCGTCCATCTCAACAATCAGGATGCATGAATCATGGCCCTGCCTGTAAAAACTGAAAAGATAAGCACGGTGTACAATCTCTCGAATAAGAATCATGTAGTATTTTAAATTATGCTTAAAATATATCAGTGTTTCAAATTTTCCAATGGGGTCAGGGCATAACCATGGCCATGGGAGGTGCATGCGTGTGCGGGTGGATATTTTTGTTTTAAAAGTTATGTTTTTTCTTCACAAGGGTTGCACCAATTGGATTTAAACTCAACTGCCACTATTTTTATGAAAGGGTATCTCCATGGCCTTCAGGGTGTCCTCTCAAAGTCTATAAATAGATTTTATTTTATTTTTCATATAGTTTTAAAATACATATAAAAAAATGCTTTCAAAAATAAGTTTAGTATTTTTTTTTGTTCGGGTTAAGACTATAAATTATTCAAGCACGTGTACAGTAAATGCACCATTGGGACCTGATGACAATCGTAGTATCCCAGGGGTCGATTGCCTGGAAAATCCTGTTGCACGGTCCAACGATGGCAAATTCAATTTCAATCTACATAATTCCAAATCACGCATCAACTTCTACTACAAACTGATAAGTTTTCCCTTTCTTTTGTTCTTATGTAATATATTTAAGATAAGTTTCAAAATTCTAAATTCCTACCATCTTGAAATTGAATATTTTTGAAAATCTATCTGAAACTATGATTGCAATTGATTTAATATAATCATAGAGTAGCCTTAAATAAATAAAACACCTTGCAGAATTTTGATAAAGTCTGCAGCATTTCCACTACATCGATCATTACATGCAACAAGCAATTTACGTCAATATTTGTCTTGGCCTACTTGCTAAGTAGCCATCTATCTGAGTGCCATGTGATGGGGATTTTTCTCTTCATTGGTGGAATCGATGAAATCGAATGGGTTTCGATATCATCGATAATTGCAGGATTTTTCAATCCTGGTCACTAGACTGTTTTTTATCCTGTCGATATAATCGAGTGACCTGCCGATCATATCGAGGATGTTATCGAGGATGTATCGAGAGTGTCTCGATGGCATTGATAATTGATGAAATTTTATCCCTGGTTGCTGGACAGTTTTGGTCTTGTCTCGATATGATCGAGCGACTTTCAGATGGCATCGACGCTGTTATCGAGAGACCGTCGATATGATCGAAGATTTTCGCAGGTGTGATTGCGGAAGCGCAGATTTTGCAGACTTTGTTTCCTATTTGGGTTCTACCTCTTTCTATTCTTATATAAAGGGGTGTATCCGGGATTGGGGTATATTCCAGGGTATTCTAGGGTTTCCTAAAGCTTTGCAAGGGTTTGCAAAAGGGTTTGTTATGAGAGAGAGAGAAAGAGAGAGAGAAAGCTTGTGGAAGAGAGGCTATGCTCGTATAGATGATCTACCATATCTCAGCACTTTCACGTCCTCGTAATCGGTGAGATCTCTCCGTCTTCTTTGTTTCTCTTACTGTTTATCCGCTCCTGCGTGAGTGATGAAGGTTTGATCCAAGCGGTGTGTGCTTATGATCGGTTGTAATGTTCTGCTTTATATTGGATTGTTGATCTGGACGAGATCCCATGGTTTTTACCTCTTTAAGGGTTTTCCACGTAAAAATCCTTGGTGTTATGTGATTGATGCTTTGATTTACTTCATTGCTTTTATTATCCCATAATTCTGGTTTGTTCTGGAGGACTAGATCCTAAGGTTTTGTGCAAGGCCCCCAACAAAGTGGTATCAGAGCTTAAGTTCATTGAACGGGAAGGATTGGTTTGGAATTATGGAAGGTGGCTCATCAAGGATGATCAGCCTCAATGGTTCTAACTGGACTATATGGAAGGCTAAGATGGAGGACTTGCTTTATTGTAAGGTTCTATATTCTCCAATTTTAGGAATATCAGCAAAATCCAAGGATATGACTGATGAAGATTGGAAGAAGTTGGACCAAAAGGCGGTGGGGTTTATTAGACAATGGCTGGATGACTCTGTGTTCCACCATGTGTCTACGAAAACCTCAGTCGCAAGCCTATGGCTGAAACTACAAGGGCTGTATGAGAGGAAGACAGCCGGTAATAAAAAAAATTTGATAAGGCGACTTGTGAATCTCAAGTTCAAGGATGGTGGTTCTGTGGCCGAGCACATGAATGAGGTCAGCAATATAGTGAACCAACTCTCCTCTATGAAGATGGTCCTGGATGATGAATTACAGACTTTACTTTTGCTTAGTTCGTTGCCTGACAGTTGGGAGACATTGGTAGTGTCTCTAAGTAACTCCGCGCCAGACTGAAAGATATCCATGGAACAGGTTACTAGTTGTCTCTTTAATGAGGAGACAAGGAGGAAGTCTCAGGGGTCTACTCAGCAAGAGGCCCTTGTGACACAGGAATGGGGGAGAGGAAAGAATAGGAAGGGCGGGAAGGCCCGAGATAAATCAAGAGGCAAGTCGAGTAACAGGAAAGAAGTTGAATGCTGAAATTGTGGCAAGAAGGGTCACTATAAGCATGAATGTCGTAAGGCTAAAAACGACAAGAAAGGAAAAGAAAAGGAGAAGGAAGATGAATCTGATTCCACTGCGGTCGCTTCAGATGGCGACATTGTTATTATTCTTTCCACAGATCACGATGTATGTCTCACGGCTACAGATCAGGACACCGACTGGGTGATTGACTCAGGTGCTTCTTTTCATGCGACTCCACGCAGAGATTTCTTCACAAGCTACAAGTCAGGTGACTATGGGACCGTGAAGATGGAAAATTATGGCATATCGAAGATCGTGGGAGTTGATAATATTTGTGTGAAGACCGATGTTGGCTGTACGTTGGTTCTCAAGGATGTGAGGCATATCCCAGACCTTTGCCTCAACTTGATGTCAACGGGAAGGTTGGATGATGATGGCTATAAAAGCCAATTTGCTGATGGGCGCTAGAAACTCATCAAGGGTTCATTGATCGCAGCCAGAGGAAAGAAGTGTTGCACCCTATACAAGGCAAGTGTCAGTGTATTCAAGGGTGGGTTGAACACAGTGGAAGATTCAGCTATTAACATGTGGTACAGGCATCTAGGCCACATGAGTGAAAAAGGGCTTCAGCTACTAGCGTGGAAGCGGCTCCTTCCAAACATGACAGGTACGCCTCTCAAAACCTATCTTGATTGTTTATCAGGAAAATAACATAGAGTTTCATTTGTTAAAACTGCTTCTCATGTTAATAAAGTCCATGCATTAGATTTGGTTTATTCTGATGTGTGTGGTCCTATGAGGACAAAAACCTTGGGTGGGGCATTGTATTTTGTTACTTTTATAGATAATGCATCTAGGAGGGTTTGGGTTTATGCATTAAAATCCAAGGATGAGGACTTTGGTGTGTTTAAGTTGTTTCATGCTATGGTCGAGAGAGAGACAGGTAGATCATTGAAGTGCATCCGCACTGATAATGGTGGTGAATACATTGACGACTTTCATGAGTACTGTAAGTCCCTGGGTATACGGCATGAATAGACGATTCCCAAGACCCCCCAGCATAATGGTGTAGCTGAGCGAATAAATCGCACCATTGTTGAGAGAATCAAATGCATGATATCCCATGTAAAGTTGCCCAAGACGTTCTAGGGAGAAGCAATGTACATGGCGGTGTATCTGATAAACAGGTCTCCATCAACCCCGTTGAATGGAGAAGTACCCGAGAAGGTGTGGACTGGACAGGATCCATCGTACAGTCATCTCAGGGTGTTTAGATGCAGGGCATCCGTTCACGTACCGAAGGACGAGAGGTCCAAGCTCGATATGAAGATCAGGCAGTATGTGTTCTTGGGGTACGGTGATGAAAAGTTCAGTTACAGATTGTGGGATCCGATCGAGAGGAAGCTCGTCAGGAGCAGAGATATGATTTTCTTTGAAGATCAGTGTATAGAAGACATTGGTAAGCCAGAGAAGAACCAGCCTAGTTCAGGTGAGCTACAGGACATGGATCCGGTTATTCCTCCCGTGGTGCCTGATGACGGGGGAGTACAGTAAGGTGCAGAGGACGAGGGAGTTACTACAGAAGATGGACCGGGGGAGCAGCCCCCACTTGATCCACTTGTTGAGCCACAGGTGAGGAGGTCATCTAGGGACAGACAGCCGTCCAAGAGCTACTCACCGCATGAGTACATTATGCTGACTGATGGGGGAGAGCCAGAAGACTATTCTGAGGCCCTAACCGACAAGCATAAGAAGGATTGGTTGAAAGCCATGTAAGAGGAGATGGAATCCTTGCATAAGAACCACACCTATGACATGGTGAAACTGTCTAAGGGTAAGAAAGCTTTGAGCAACAAGTGGGTGTTCAGAAAGAAAGTTGAGCAGAAGAATTCACAGACGAGGTTCAAGGCCAGACTTGTGGTGAAAGGGTTTAGTCAGAAGAAAGGCATAGACTTCGAGGAGATATTCTCACCAGTGGTGAAGATGACATCCATATGGGTATTGCTTGTGTTGGCAGCAAGCATGGATCTGAAGATAGAGTAGTTAGACGTTAAAACTTCTTTTCTCCATGGTGACCTGGAAGAAGAGATCTACATGCACCAACCAAAGGGGTTCGAAGTCAAGGGCAAGGAACATATAGTGTGTAGGCTGAGGAAGAGCTTGTATGGGCTGAAACAAGCTCCATGGCAATGGTATAAGAAGTTCGATTCGTTTATGTTACAACATGGGTATGACAGAAAGGAGTCGGACCACTGTGTGTTCACGTGCAATTCTCAGATGGTGATTTCATAGTTCTGCTCTTATATGTTGATGACATGCTCATCATGGGAAAAGACATCAAAAAGATCGACAGGCTGAAACAGGAGTTGGGCAAGTCTTTTACGATGAAAGACTTGGGCCCGGCCAAACAGATCCTATGAATGGAGATAACCCGTGACAGAAGCAGCAGGAAGCTTCGGCTGTCACAAGAGCGGTATATTGAGAAAGTCCTAGAGCGGTTCAATATGAATGCAGCGAAGCCGGTCAGTACTCCACTGGATGGTCACTTCAAATTGAGCGACAGGAAATGTCCCAAGACGAAGGCATAGGCGGAAGAGATGCAAAAGATACCCTACACGTCAGCTGTAGGAAGTTTGATGTATGTTATGGTGTGTACACACCCAGACATAGCATATGCGTTTGGTGTTGTCAGCCGGTATCTTGCCAATCCTGGAAAAGAACATTGGGCAGCGATGAAGTGGATACTGCAGTATCTAAGAGGCTCATCCAGGTTGAGCCTATGCTATGGTGATGAAAAACCTGTGTTAGAGGGCTACACAGATGCAGATATGGCAGGTGACATAGACTCCAAGAAGTCTACATCGGGATTCATGTTCACGTTTGCAGGGGGAGCGATTTCTTGGCAGAGCAAGCTACAGAAGGTCGTAGCATTGTCGACAACAGAAGCCGAGTACATTGCAGCCACTAAAGCATGTAAAAAGATGCTTTGGATGAAAAGGTTCCTATAGGAACTTAGCCTGAAGCAAGAGCAGCACATGGTCTATTGCGATAGCCAAAGTGCTATACACTTGAGCAAGAATCCAAGTCAGCACTCCAAGTCGAAGCATATAGAGGTTCAGTATCACTGGATTGGGGATACTTTGGAACAGAAGGTGTTACAGCTTGAGAAGGTCCACACGGATGATAATGGGTCAGACATGATGACCAAGGCTTTATTCAAGGGCAAGTTTGAGGTTTGTAGAAATTGGGCTGGCTTGAAGAAGGTGGATTCCTCCTGAGTCGAAAAGGGGAAGATTTGATGGGGATTTTTCTCCTCATTGGTGGAATCGATGAAATCGAATGGGTTTCGATACATCGATAATTGCACGATTTTTTAATCCTGGTCACTGGACTGTTTTTTGTCCTGTCGATATGATCGAGTGACCTGCCGATCATATCGCGGATGTTATCGAGGATGTATCGAGAGTGTCTCGATGGCATCGATAATTGATAGAATTTTACCCCTAGTTGCTGGATAGTTTTGGTTTGTCTCGATATGATCGAGCGACTTTCAGATGGCATCGACACTGTTATCGAGAGACCATCGATATGATCGAAGATTTCCGCAGGTGCGATTGCGGAAGCACAGATTTTACGGATTTTATTTCCTATTTGGGTTCTACCTCTTTCTATTCTTATATAAAGGGGTATATCCAGGATTGAGGTGTATTCCAGGGTATTCTAGGGCTTCCTAAAGCTTTGTGAGGGTTTGCAAAAGGGTTTGTTGTGAGAGAGAGAGAGAAAGAGAGAGAGGAAGCTTATGGAAGAGAGGTTATGCTCGTAAAGGTGATCTACCATATCTCAGCACTTTCACGTCCTCGTAATCGGTGAGATCTCTCCGTCTTCTTTGTTTCTCTTACTGTTTATCCGCTCCTGCGTGAGTGATGAAGGTTTGATCTAAGCGGTGTGTGCTTGTGATCGGTTGTAACGTTCTGCTTTATAGTGGATTGTTGATCTGGACGAGATCCCGTGGTTTTTACCTCTTTGAGGGTTTTCCACGTAAAAATCCCTGGTGTTGTGTGATTGATGCTTTGATTTACTTCATTGCTTTTATTATCCCATAATTCTGGTTTGTTCTGGAGGGCTAGATCCTAAGGTTTTGTACAAGGCCCCCAACACCATGTTGCTAGCATGTGGCAATGTGGCATGTGTACATGAGATACGGGCTGTTAATCTAGTGGACCTCTGTATCAACCATGGACGAAGTCATTGGATAGGCCTAACATGAGTGAAAATGGTAATTAACCCATGGTTTCTCTCACCTAATGACTGGGAAAATAAATGATGATGCACATATGATAAACGAACTGGATGGATTGGATTCGGATGGTTGCCATCGTTGATAGAGCTATGGCAGAGATTACCAACAGATTTCATTACATAACATTCCCAACTAAAAGAGATCTAGTCAGGCCAGAGTTACATGCAAGTGGGACCAATGTTGTTGAGCAATCCAAACCATTCATGCAGTGAACCAAATAGCAAATGATCAAGAAGTTGAGAATTGCATCCATATCCAAAAATCACACTGGTCCAGTTGAGCCCATTCCTGTTACATTTGTTATTTCTTTTATTTTTAACCATCCATTTAGCAGAACCCTCAAGCATTCGCCACTGCTTAAGAAATACCCAATCTGGCAATCCTTGCCACCGATGAGTGGCCTTTGAACCGATGGTGGAAAATAACCGAGTCCAACTGGATCAAGAAGAAGTGAAAATTACCAAACTTTCTTGGGAACTCGTACCCGCTTCAAACCAAAAATTTCGAGATCTTTCTTCTTTTTTTTCTCTTTGTTATGGTCAATGTTGGAAATTATACAAATTTATATTATTTCTGTATAATGTGAAAACCAAAAAATAAAATTAGCTTGAATAAGGACAGGCTGAAGCACGTCTGAAACGTTCTCCTTAAAACGTTATTTGCCCCTACTCAAGTGAATTGAGTATGCTGATAGGTTACAGGCAAACTGCTTCTAGGATACGACGAGCCTAGTGTGGGTCTGCAATCAGCAAACAGGAAGGCCCACCTATTGGAGCTCTATTACACTCAGTCTAACAGAAATACAATAAAAGAAAAAATTTCAAAAGAAAAAGAGAAGAAGAATATTTGGTTTTGACCACTGCACCGGTCAGTTCTTCAGCCGCTAGTTTAGTTGAACTATTCTAGATCACACCATTGGTCTGTTCTTCAAGCAACAGTTTAACCTTTGTTGTCTTACTGGAATCACTGGAGTATAGGAGATGAGTAGTGGGCTGTCTCAATTCGTGTGGTTGTGCTGAATTGGGTTGAGAGATGGATTGAAAACCCATCTAAGCTCTCCTTTTATAGGCTATGTTGGCTGGGGGTTATGGTCCAGGGAAATAAATCTCATGACCGTTTTCTAGCTTTTGGAGAAAACTAGCCGTTTTATGGCCATTTTCTGACTGTTGTGCATGGGCCCTTAAGCTGTCACATGCTGACTATTGTGAGAAGCAGCTAGCCGTTTTCTAGCTATTGCGCTAGCCACACAGCAGTTTCAGCTAGACTCTGCACTTATGGCATAGCTGTTACAGTTTTTGCTGCAACAGCTCTTTCCAACCCTCTATATATACTGAAGGACTCTCATTCAGTCCTCTAGTCTCTCCTTTAGCCATCCATCCACCTCAGCCACTTAGTCACACCACGACTCGCACACGTCTCGCTACGGTTCGCGAAGGGAGTGATCCTCTGCTACACGAGGCGCACGTGTGAAGTGAAAAGTGTGCCACTAGCGCCTCTACAGCCACATTGCCTCATATGCCCACACCCTTGCACTGAGCCTGAGACCGAGACCGAGACTCGCACACGTATCGCTGCGGGTGTTCAAGTCCCATGGTCCATGGACTATGTGGGCAAATAATAAGGTATTCCACACTTTTCATTTAAACCACTTCTACTTCTCTACTTTTTTCAATGTGAGACTATTCCCAAAACCCACAAAAAGTTATTTTTCAAACTTTTTTTATAATATATATATATATATATATATATATATATATATATATATATATATATATATATATATATATATATATATATATTATTTTATTTAAAATATATTTTAAAATTAATATTTTTTCAACAATCCCCCACTTAATTTTTTAAAATATATTTTTCTCGATTAGACATTTCTGTCAGAATAATTAGATTATATGCATAAAGAAAGATATCTTTCGATTTTAATCTTTCCTTAGTGTATCTCAAAATTCTGTCGAAATGACTGGTAGCAGTAATGTTGAACCAATTATTCCTAAACAACAGAGTTGGAGAAACCACACACATATTCACTATGTATTTGTTAGGGTTCTCACAATCTTGCTTGGCACAATTAATGGACATGTGCTTATCTTAATTCGTGAACGATCCGGAGAGAAAACTCCTAACTCTCATGAGAGACGGCACCATCTTTATGTTCATATAGGTGAAATTCTTCCAGTGTCTCCTTTACTATAAGACACTTGTCCTATAGACTGGATTTCATTAAAAGTTCTAAGACTCAACCCTCTTTCGTAATGCTCAGCACTTATCTATTATGGATGAGGTTTTATAATTTAGTACTGAAAAACTTTCCACATATCAGTGACTTATTCTTACTCATTGAACCCAAAATTAGAAATTTTCTGACTAGGTTAGGTTACTATCACTGATAGAACTTTGGTTGAAGAGTTTCAACCCCATCCCTCTAGATGTAGTCTTTCCTACCTCTCTCGATAGAGGTTTAGTGAAAGGGTCTGTCAGGTTATTGCTTGATTTTACATAGAAAATAGCAACGATTTCATCTTGAATCAATTGTCTGACATAATCATGTCGAAGACTGATATGTCTATATTTACCATTACATGTGCCGCTATAGGCTCTAGCTAATATGGCTTCACTATCACAATGTAGTGACACAGCCGATATAGGTTTTACACATAAAGAAATTTCTAATAGAAGATCCCTTAGTCACTCAGCCTCTTTGCCTGTTGCAGTCAGGGTTATAAATTCAGACTTCATTGTCGAGTGCATTATGCAAGTCTGTTTCTTATATCCACAACATACAGTTACACCTCCTAGGGTGAATACCCACCCTATAGTAGACTTGTTGTCCCTTGCACTCGATATTCAGCTCGCATTGGTATATCCTTCAAATATGGAAGAAAATTTTGAATAAAATAGTCCTAAGTCTTTGGTTGCTTTTAAGTAACCAAGGACTCTACTGATTGCATTCCAGTATTCAGTACTGGGGTTACTAGTAAACCTACTATGTTTACTCACAGCATATACGATATTAGGTCTAGTGCATTGCATAGCATACATAAGACTCCCTATAACACTTGCATATTCTAATTGTGTAACTGTTCTTCTGATTTTTTTTAGCTTGATACTTGGATCAAATGAGATTTTTTCTTCCTTTATATTTGATGGTTAAACTTGTTTAGTATCTTCTCAATATAATGAGATTGACACAAAGCACAACCCCCACAATATTTTTTAACTTTGATACCTAAGATAGTATCAACTTGTCCAAGATCTTTCATTTTAAATACGAAAGGTAGAAACTTCTTTATTTCATTTACACCTTCCATTTTATTACTTATTATTAACATGTCATCAACATACAAATAAATAATAACGATATAACTACCATGTATTTTAGAATATATGCATTTTTTAACTACATTATGAATGAAATCCTGAGATAGTATTTTAGAATCAAACTTGTTATGCAACTGTTTTGGTGCTTGTTTTAATCCATACAAAGATTTGACTAATCTACATACTTTGTTTTCATTTTCTAGTAGAATGAATCCTTCAGGTTGTTCTATGTACACCTCCTCATTAAGGTCACCATTCAGGAATGTGGTCTTTACATCTATTTGATGGATGTGAAGATGATGTATGGAAGCTAGCGCAAATAATATCCTAATAAATGTTATCCTAACTATATGAGAGTATGTGTCAAAATAATCTATCCCTTCTTTTTGTCTAAAACCTTTAAGTACTAGTCGAGCTTTAAAGGTTTAGATAGTCCCATCAGTGTGATATTTCTTCCTAAATACCCACTTACAACATATAGGTCTAAAATCTGGAGTTAAGTTTACTAGTTCTCATGTTTAATTTGACAGTATGGATTCTATGTCATTGTTTATAGCTTCTTTTCAGAAAGTTAAGTCTCTAGAGGATACAGCCTCTTTATATATTTTAGAATAATCTTCTATAGTCATTACTATAGGTATTTTTCTTATAACATTTTCTCTATCTCCTTCTACAAGATGGAAAATGATGCATTGTGAGTTTATGTAGTCATCTCCTAGACTTTTCTTTATTCTTGTCCTTTAACTCCTGCGAGGTTCAATAGGAGCTTCCACTATTTGTGGAGCTGTGCTATCTAGTTCTCTATTATGAGTTTGGATTTCATTATCCTTTGACTCCAAGGGTAATAAGTTCTCAAAGAACTCAACGTTTCTTGATTCTATTATTGTATTAGACTCTATATCTAGAAGTCTATAAGCTTTACTATTTTGTGCATACCCTACAAAGGCGCACTTAATAGCTCTTGGTCCTAACTTAGTTCTTTTTGGATCAGGGGTTTGCAATATGCAAAATACTCTCATACTTTTAGATATCCTAGGTTAGGTTTTCTACCTCTCCATGTTTCATATGAAAATATTTTATATTTTTTAAATGGAATTCTATTTAGTATATAGCACACTGCAAGCAATGCCTCACCCCATAGACTTAATGGCAACTTTGCTCTTATCAGCATTGAGTTGACCATCTCTACTAATGTTTTATTCTTTCTTTCAGCTATTCTATTTTGTTGAGGTATGTATGGCGCAGTACATTGATGTATTAGTACATATTCTTCACAGAAGTTGTCGAATTCATTTGAGAAGTATTCTCCTTCTCTATCATTATGGAGAATTTTTATCTTCTTATGTAGTTGATTCTCTACTTCTGCTTTATATATTTTAAACATCTTCAATACTTCATCTTTGCTCTTTAATAGATAAACATACACATATCTAGAGCAATCATTGATAAAGGTTATGAAGTACCGTTTACCTCCATGAGTAAGAATGCCATTTAACTCACAGATATCATTGTGCACAAGATCCAATACTTGAGATGATCTTTCAACACTTGGAAAAGATTTCTTCGTCATTTTGGATCGTATGCACACTTCGCATTTATCTGTTTCATTATCTATGTATGAGATTAAACCATTCTTAACCATGAACTTCAAGGTACTATACCCTATATGGGCTAGTCTATCATACCACAGTCCAGCGGATTCAACCATATATGCAGAAGTGCTACTTTGATTCAGAGAAGACGTAACCATCCTGTTACAAGCATATCCCTTTCTGACAAAATTCTCATTCTTGGAAAATCAGTTTTCCTGACTCGTACACCACCCTTATGCCTGGTTTACCTAGAAGATCCCCAGAAACTAAGTTTCGCCTCATGTCTAGGATGTGCAATACATTAGTCAGAATCACTTTCTTCCCAGAGGTGAATATCAGTTCGATAATTCCTTTACCGACAACCTTCAGTCGGACTTCATTACCCATTTGGACTTCTTGACCATCGGTCAATTCCTCATAGGTTTTGAAGGCTGATTTGTCGAAGCACACATGTACAGTATCGGCAGTATCATACCGACCTGAAACTTTTCCATGGATGGTATTCACATCAGTGATCATGGCCACAATATCATCTTCTTCTACTGCACTTGCATCTTTTTTAGATTTGCGATATCTGCATACTCGAGCATAGTGCCCAATTTTCCAACAGACATGGCATAGGCCTTTGAACTTTTTGTTCTTCTTTTAGGCATTTTTCTTGAATTTTCCTTTATTAGGTTTAAGAGAATCTTCCTTCTCGGGATTCTTATTATTAGTGTTCTTTACTGTATGTACCTTGGACGAGGCTTTCCCATTATCATTTTTTCTATTGTGGTTACGGGATTCTTCCTCAATCTTGAGGTGTTTCTGGATTTGTTCCAGTGTATAGTTCTCAATTTTATGCAGCAACTTCTTTTTATAATCTTTCCACATCAGTGACAATTTAGCTATTAAAGCCCCGACTTGGAATGATTCAGGAAGATCAATCTTTATAGCTTTAATTTTGTTTACTATTAGTTGCAGTTCTTAGATTTGGGACTGTAACGATTTGTTATCTATCATGTTAAAGTCAAAATACCTGGCGATGAGAAACTTATTGGTACCTTCTTCTTCAGCCTTGTATTTGAACTCTGAAGTGGCCTAGATCTCCTTTGCTGGTGACTTTTGTTGGTATAGATCATACAGGCAGTCAGAGAGTTCTTTCAGAATGTCTCTTCAACACAAGAGTTCATCTTCGGCTCATTTGGTGCGGGCAGTTACCTATTTAGGTGTGTCTTTGTCGGATGCTTCAGGTAGCGCTTACAAATTTGGATCTAATATGTAGTAGATCTTTAGTGTCGTAAGAAGAAATTTCATCTTGTCTTGTTATCTTGTAAAGTTGGTTCCATCGAACCGATCAAGACGTATCAAGTCCTAATTCATCAACTTGATAGATGAAACACTGTCAGCTTCCATAAAATAAAGCTTTAAGAATGTTGAAAATTATACAGATTTATATTATTTCTGTATAATGTGGAAACTGAAAAATAAAATTAACTTGAATAAGGATAGGCTGAAGCACGTCTAAAACGCTATCCTTAAAGCGTTATTTACCCTTACTCAAGTGAATTAAGTATGCCGATAGGTTACAGGCAAACTGCTTCTAGGATATGACGAGCCTGGTGTAGGGTCTACGTTCAACAAATACGAAGGCCCACCTATTAGAACTCTATTACACTCAGTCTGGCAGAAATACAATAAAAGAAAAAATCCCAAAAGAAAAAGAGAAGAAGA
This sequence comes from Magnolia kwangsiensis, assembly GCA_037074715.1. Lineage (NCBI taxonomy): Eukaryota > Viridiplantae > Streptophyta > Magnoliopsida > Magnoliales > Magnoliaceae > Magnolia > Magnolia kwangsiensis. The sequence goes on from CM073574.1 coordinate 104,906,084, forward strand.
ATATTTGATTTTGACCACTGCACTGGTCAGTTCCTCAGCCACTAGTTCAGTTGAACTGGTCTAGACCACACCGTTGGTCGTTCTTCAAGCAACGGTTTAACCTTTGTTGTCTTGCTGGAATCACTAGAGTATAGGAGATGAGTAGTAGGTTGTCTCAATTTGTATGGTTGTGCTGGATTGGGTTGAGAGATGGATTGGAAACCCATTCAGGCTCTCCTTTTATAGGCTATGTTGGTTGGGGGTTATGGTCCCAAGAAAGTACAAAGTGCGCCACTAGCGCCTCTACAACCATACTGCCTCACATGCCCACACCCTCGCACTGAGCCCGTGACCGAGATGGAGACCGAGCCTGTGCCCTTGCCCGAGCTCGAGCCCAAACGCGAGTGCGAGGGCGCGCGCGGGTGTTCCAGTGCGTACAAGTCCCACGGTCCATGGACTATGTGGGCAAATAATAAGGTACTCCACACTTTTCATTTAAACCACTTTTTCTTCCCTACTTTTTCCAATGTAGGACTATTCCCAAAACCCACAAAAATTTATTTTTCAAACTTTTTTTTATATAATATATATTTTATATTTTATTTAAAATATATTTAAAAATTAATATTTTACAGTTGATTGCCCCAGTATGTAGTAAACGGATGGGTATGAGAGTCATTCTTATCAATGTGGTTAGGTTATGGTTGTTGTTTGTGGGAGTGGCGTTGAAGCTAGGAAAGAAAACCATGCATCCACTACACCCCAAGAGCGCGTGGTGGTGGTGATGATGGGAGAGGGTAAAGCAGTCGATCAGAGCATTGCTTAGACTTCGATCTATATCTACACCCAATGAGTCACCTCATTTGATCTCGTTCTTCTGCATTACAAAACGAGAGAGAGAGAGAGAGAGAGAGAGAGATATTTTGAATACAATGGTGATGTAGAGCAGGTCGCGAACAATTTCATGGCCAAGATGGATCAGAAAAGGCACGGTCGACAACATAAGTGATCCGGACCATCAGACCTTAGATCGGGCATATCTCACAATCCGGAATGAGTTATCCGACGTAAAATATATGATTTTGGGGTAAAACGAGCTACTTTAGCCAACCAACCTAGCCATGCCGGGTTGCGTAGCTTGGATTTGCGAGAAACCCCCTGATCGACGGTCGTTTCCCCGTTTTAATTTCATTTTTACTATAAATAGTAAGTTTTAGTTTGCTTATAGCTCTTCATCCGTTGAACTTTAGGAGTTGTGTCCAACATGAAACGTGCTTAGAATAATTAGGAGAACAGTTTGGTGAAGCCAAATAGGACACTTACTATTTTTGGCCAAAAACCTTCCGCACTAGTAGACATCACGACCGTCTATAAATAGTAAGTTTACTATTTATAGTAAGTCGCGGATTCTAGGAGTTTTAGTTTTAGTTTGAGTCTGATTTCTTTTCTATTGCTTAGTTCCCTTATTTAAAGGGGTGTAAACTCATTTTTATTCATTCAGCAAATAATTTTGAATTTTATTAGAGTTTATTCCTATTCTCTTGCTTTCTTTCCTCGTGGATTCGAGAAGTCTCTGTGAGGAGTCCAGAGAAGCTCCGTAGATTCGGAGTAATTATCCTTGAGGAAGACGGTGATCGACCTCATCACGTTCATCCTTGCGTCAAATGGCCATCAACCGTCTAACCCCATAAGAAAGAAAGAGGCGTGGAGATCAAGTGGCGTGTCGTTAGGGGAAGCATACTGAGTAAACCTTGTGTGGTCCACCATGACTTATATAATTTATCCACTCCTTCCATCCATTTTACCATATCATTTTAGGGCTTAATCCCAAAAATGAAGTATCTCCAAAGCTCAAATGGACCACACCACAAAAGACAGTGTGAATTGAACGTCTACCGTTGAAAAATTCTCAAGGGCCACTGAGATTTTGGATCAAGCTTATATTTGTTTTTTCCCTATGTTTTTTTGATCTTATATGAAAATGTTGGATGAAAAATAAAGATTAATGTGGGGCCTAGCAAGGTTTCAACAGTAGAAATTATTATTCCCATTGTTTCCCATGGTATGGATAGAACTATACAAGAAACGAGTTAGCTCGGTTAGCTCGCTCGACTCGACTCAAAAAAGCTCGATTCGACTTGGTTTGAAAATGAGTTTGAGCCAAGTCGAGCTTATTTTTTTAGCTTGAAAAAAATTTCGAGTCGAGTTCGAGCTTGCCCGAGCTCGACTCGGATCAAACCCCAACTCGATTAAAACTTGGATAGAACCAATTCGGTGACTTGGTTATTTTGCTACTAATGTTGCTCATGAGGCGTTCAATGAAATGATTCAACGAAGTGTCAACTAGTAGCGAGGAAGGTATGGATATGAAATAGATACCCTTGTATCTTGATTTTTATGTTACACACCGGGTGTTTGATGAAACACCTTTAAAATGCTATTGTTGTTTTACATATCGTGAGAAATTAAGGGCGCACTCCATGTGTTTTAAAAAATACTGCAGAGGCTCGATCTTGGCTCGAGCTTGGATCAAATTGGCCCAAGTTGTTGACCGAATTGAGCTGAGCTAGCCAGTCAGGCTCGAGGACCGAGCCAAGTTGAGTTCGAGCTAGGGCCAAGCCAAGTCGTGTTGTGCCAAGCTCAACTTGGTCCGACCCGTGTACAGCTCTAGGCATGGTCCACTTGAGCTTTGTATAAGCTACAGTTTTGGTCTCAACTTTTTAAATGAGCTAAAAAAATGGATCAACAGCGTGGATAAACCGTATAAATTAGCAGTGGCCCAACAGAATTGACTCGGTACGAGAAGAGTATGCCTAGTAACTTAGTACGACAATCCGATTTCTGATAAGATGAAATTCAAATTTAATATAATGTTTGGCAGGGCACCATAATTTATAGTTAGGCATTTAGCAATTCTATTAGTAGCAGAGTTTCTTATCAATCTTAACCATTCGTCTAGTTTTCCAGTATATATAATATCCAAAGATTATATATATATATATATATATCCTCCATTTTATCTGATAAATGAAATTCCGTTTATAGCTAGGCATTTAGTAATTCTATTAGTAGCAGAGTTTCTTATCAATCTTAACCATTCATCTAGTTTTTCAGTATATATAATATCCAAAGATTATATATATATATATATATATATATATATATATATATATATATATATATATATATATATATATATATATATATATATATATATGTGTATGTATACTCCATTTTATTTGATAAATGGAATTCCAACGGGCAGTGAGAAAAAAAATTAGTGCTGGGTTATCTTTGATGAAACTAAGCTGAAATGCATCCACGTGTATTGACGCAATGATGTTTGCTCTGTACCTGCCTTATGGCTGTCATCCTCATTTTTAAAATAAATAACAAGAATGCCACGTAGAGGTTAGTTGGGAAGTGCTAAGGCTGCAAGCGTCTCTTGTTATGCCAGCAATGTGAAATTGTACACGTGGCATCAAATGAGAAATGCACAACCTCACACGTCTCATCTAAGTCTCACCAGTGCAAAATCAAAGCAGCTCGTCTCTACCTGTTAAAGGTTTTACAAGTAATGTTAAATCATTATCAGTAGTGGAGTCTCTAAAAAGTTCTCTAGCTTGGGGTTTCTGCTACCGTGTGTAGGGGTGAATCCAACCATTATCTAGTCCACCGCATGAATCCAGGGTTTGTTGGATGACGGAGTGATGAAAAAAATGGCATATAAAGTCCCCGTCTCATAAAGAGACATATGAGACTTTCACTAGGTGAGTCTCCTGTGAATATTCATAATTTGAGGCAATATGCTGTGAACTGGACCACTTTTGTATTTCTGTTGTATGTTACCCATTCAAAATAATGTGTATCCTGAGATCGCACTGACCGACGGATCCGTGGATATAAGATGAATGGTTGGAATTATTAGGAACAAGTGTTTGCCTTTGATGACCTAGATGGAGGAGTATTCATTTGGGGCACATTGCATCTATGCTACCCATCTAGTAGGTCAAATCCATGGATAGCATTGATGGGAAATAATCATCATATGAACCGCAAAATGTCATATGGTGAAAAGTGAATATATATATATATATATATATATATATATATATATATATATATATATATATATATATATAGACAGAGAGAGAGAGAGAGAGAGAGAGAGGCATGCTCCTCAACGCATGTGCGCACCTTTGCACGCATGTCATGCGAGTCGAATCCGAACGGTCCATAAGATGCGGAATCCCATAAAACCCTAAAAGGTGAATTTTCACCTTGATCTAAGATTCAGGTGGGCCATAGCAAAGAGAAATGTCAATCAAGGAAGGAAACTGTTTCATTTTTCATGGCCCATCAAAGTTTTAGATCAAAGTAAAACTTGGGCTAGGGAGTTTCACGAGGTGCTGCTTCACATGAACAGTTCAGATTTTGGATCCACATCACGCATGATGGGTTCTCAAAAAAGTTCGTACGTAGTACGTACGAACTGGTTTGTAGGTGAGCGTTCCGCTATATATATATATATATATATATATAGAGAGAGAGAGAGAGAGAGAGAGAGAGAGAGCTTGGATCACCATTGGTGGATTTTCATTCAGGACAAATGATCAGAAGGACCCACTAAATGTGTAGTTTGGATTTACCAGTATATCAGAATTGAACTTTCATTATAGTTCATCCTACATGTCGCCCACCATTAATTGTGCTATAGAATAATGGTACTCACATGTCTTGATTGGAATGGATTGAGATGTATGATCTCTGACTGAATTTTTTTAGGCCAACACTTTAGCATATGCTAGGGGCCACTTTTAGAGATCCATATTGTTCATCAAGTTAGTAATCGAACATAAGGATTGACAACCTCAAATATAGGGTTGCGATGCAGTAATAACTTAGTAAGACTGAGGTTGATCCTCAGGGAATTTTGTGAGAATATATTAAGAATTTAATTTAAAAGAAACGGTGATGGGATTTTTGTCCCGTGCTCTACCGATCGTGAGCCCTGCACAACCGGTCGTGGACTGGTGTTCAACCCGTCGTAGGTTCGAGTCATGACACGACTTAAAGTCCAGCGAGTTTGGATAATTTTTCTCCGGTATGCTCGACTGGTCATAAGAGGTTCACGACGGGTCATAGGTAGTGCTCGACCGGTCGTGGGTGGCGCACGACTAGTCGTGGTTACGCAGATTCATTCCGCGATTTTACGCAGATTTCGTGTCGCAGGTCCTTTCCTAACTGGGATGTGGAAGAGAGTTTCCTAAAACTATAAAAAGGAGTCTCTAAGGTTTTTCTAGGGCATAATGGTGATAGAAAACATAAGAGAGATATCAAAGGTGAGAGAGAGAGAGAGAGAGAGAGAGAGGAAGCTTGTAGAATGGAGGTTATGCTCATGGAGGTGATCTACCATATCTCAGCGCTTCTACGTCCTCGTAACTGGTGAGATCTCTCAGTTTTCTTTGTTTCTCTTACTGTTTATCCACTCCTGCGTGAGTGATAAAGATTTGATCATAGCAAGGTGTGTTTGTGATCAGTTATAATGTTCTACTTCATAATGGACTGTTGATTTAGATGAGGTCCCGTGGTTTTTACCTCTTTGAGGGTTTTTCACATAAAAATCTCTTGTGTGGTGTGTGATTGATGCTTTGATTTATTTCATTGCTTTATTATTCCATAATTCTAGTTTTTTGTGAAGGACTAGATCCTAAGGTTTTGTGCAAAGCCCCCAACAAAGTGGTATCGGAGCTAAGTTCATTGAACGGGTAGGATCGGTTTGGAATTATGGAAAGTAGCTCATTAAGGATGATCAGCCTCAATGGTTCTAACTGGACCATATGGAAGGCTAAGATGGAGGACTTGCTTTATTACAAGGACCTATATTCTCCAATTTTAGGCATATCAGCAAAATCCAAGGATATGTCTGATAATGATTGGAAGAAGATGGACCGAAAGGCGGTGGGGTTTATTAAACAATGGTTGGATGATTCTGTATCCCACCATATGTCTACGGAAACCTCAGCCGCTAGTCTATGGCTGAAACTATAAGGGTTGTATGAGAGAAAGACAGCCGGTAATAAAACTTTTCTGATAAGACGACTTGTGAATCTCAAGTTTAAGTATGGTGGTTCTGTGGCCAAGCACATGAATGAGGTCATCAATATAGTGAACCAGCTCTCCGCTATGAAGATGGTCCTGGATGATGAAGTGCAAGCTTTGTTATTGCTTAGTTCATTGCCTGACAGTTGGGAGACACTGGTTATGTCTCTAAGTAACTCCACGTCAGACGGAAAGATATCTATGGAACAAGTGACTAGCTTTCTCTTTAATGAGGAGACAAGGAGGAAGTCTCAGGGGTCTACTCAGCAAGAGGCCCTTGTGATACAAGAACGGAGGAGAGGAAAGAACAGGAAGGGTGGGAAGGCCCGAGATAAATCAAGAGGTAAGTCAAGTAACAGAAAAGATATTTAATAATGGAATTGTGGTAAGAAAGGTCACTATAAGCATGAATGTTGTAAAGCTAAGAACTACAAGAAAGAAAAAGGAAAGGAGAAAGAAGATGAATTAGATTCTACTGTGGTCGCTTCAGATGGTAACGTTGTAGTTATTCTTTCTGCAGATCATGATGTATGTCTCACGGCTACGAGTCAGGACACTGATTGGGTGATAAACTCGGGAGCCTCTTTTCATGCGACTCCACGTAGGAATTTCTTCACAAGCTATAAGTCAGGTAATATGGTACTGTGAAGATGGGGAATTCTAGCGTATCAAAGATCGTAGGGGTCGGTGATATTTATGTGAAGACCGATATGAGCTGCACATTGGTTCTTAGGGATGTGAGGCATATCCTAGACCTTCGCCTCAACTTGATGTCGACGGGAAGGTTGGATGATGATGGCTATGAAATCCAGTTTTCTAGTGGGCGCTAGAAGCTCATCAAGGGTTCATTGATCGCAGCCAGAGGAAAGAAGTGTTGCACTCTATACAAGGTAAGTGTCAGTGTATGCAAGGGTGGGTTGAACGCAGCGAACAATTTAGTTATTGACATGTGGCATAGGCATCTAGGCCACATGAGTGAAAAGGGCTTCAGCTATTAGCGTGGAAGCGGCTCCTTCCAAACATGACAGGTACACCTCTCAAAACCTATCTTGATTATTTATCAGGGAAATAACATAGAGTTTCATTTGTTAAAACTGCTTCTCATGTTAATAAATTTCATGCATTATATTTGGTTTATTCTGATGTGTGTGGTCCTATGAGGACAAAAACCTTGGGTGGGGCATTGTATTTTGTTACTTTTATAGATGATGCATCTAGGAGAGTTTGGGTTTATGCATTAAAATCCAAGGACGAGGTCTTTGGTGTGTTTAAGTTGTTTCATGCTATGGTCGAGAGAGAGACAGGTAGATCATTGAAGTGCATCCGCACTGATAATGGTGGTGCATACATTAGCGACTTTCATGAGTACTGTAAGTCCCTGGGTATACGGCATGAACAGACGATTCCCAAGACCCCCCAGCATAATGGTGTAGCTAAGCGAATGAATCACACCATTGTTGAGAGAATCAGATGCATGATATCCAATGCAAAGTTGCCCACGACGGTGTATCTGATAAACAGGTCTCCATCAGCCCCGTTGAATGGAGAAGTACCCGAGAAGGTGTGGACTGGACAGGATCCATCGTACAGTCATCTCAGGGTGTTTGGATGCAGGGCATCCATTCAGGTACTGAAGGACGAGAGGTCCAAGCTCAATATGAAGATCAGGCAGTATGTGTTTTTAGGGTACGGTGATGAAAAGTTCGGTTACAGATTGTGGGATCCGACCGAGAGGAAGCTCGTCAGGAGCAGAGATGTGGTTTTCTTTAAAGATCAGTGTATAGAAAACATTGGTAAGCCAGAGAAGAACCAGCCTAGTTCAGGTGAGCTACAGGACATAGATCCGGTTATTCCTCCCGTGGTGCCTGATGACGGGAGAGTACAGCAAGGTGCAGAGGACGATGGAGTTACTACAGAAGATGGACCGGGGGAGCAGCCCCCACTTGATCCACTTGTTGAGCCACAGGTAAGGAGGTCATCTAGGGACAGACAGCCGTCCAAGAGCTACTCACCGCATGAGTACATTATGCTGAGAAGACTATTCTGAGGCCCTAGCCGACAAGCATAAGAAGGATTGGTTGAAAGCCATGCAAGAGGAGATGGAATCCTTGCATAAGAACCACACCTATGACATGGTGAAACTGTCTAAGGGTAAGAAAGCTTTGAGCAACAAGTGGGTGTTTAGAAAGAAAGTTGAGCAGAAGAATTCACAGACGAGGTTCAAGGCCAGACTTGTGGTGAAAGGATTTAGTCAGAAGAAAGGCATAGACTTCGAGGAGATATTCTCACCAGTGGTGAAGATGACATCTATACGGGTGTTTCTTGGGTTGACGGCTAGCACGGATCTGGAGATAAAACAGTTAGATGTTAAAACTGTCTTTCTCCATAGTGACCTAGAAAAAGAGATCTACATGCACCAACCGAAGGGGTTCGAAGTCAAGGGCAAGGAGCATATGGTGTGTAGGCTGAGGAAGAGCTTGTATGGGCTTAAATAAGCTCCACAGCAATGGTACAAGAAGTTCGATTCGTTCATGTTACTACATGGGTATGACAGAATGTAATCGAACCACTGTGTGTTTACGCGTAAGTTCTCAGATGGTGATTTCTTAATTCTGTTGTTATGCATTGATGACTTGCTCATCATGGGAAAAGTCATCAAGAAGATCGACAAGTTGAAATAAGAGTTGGGCAAGCCTTTTGCGATGAAAGACTTGGGCCCAGCTAAAAAAATTCTTAGAATGGAGATAACCCGTGACAGAAGCAGTAGGAAGCTTTGGCTGTCACAAGAGTGGTATATTGAGAAAGTCCTAGAGCGGTTTAATATGAATACGGCAAAGCTGATCAATACTCCATTGGATGGTCACTTCAGATTAAGCGAAAGGCAGTATCTCAAGATGAAGGCAAAGGAGTAAGAGTTGCAGAAGATACCCTACGCGTCAGTCGTAGGAAGTTTGATGTGTATTATGGTATATACACACCCAGATATAGCATATGCGGTTAGTGTTGCCAGCCGATATCTTGTCAATCCTGGCAAAGAGCATTGGGCAGCGGTGAAATGGATACTGCGGTTTCTAAGAGGCACATCCAGGTTGAGCCTATGCTATTGTATTGGTAAACCTATGCTAGAGGGCTATACAAATGCAGATATGGCAGGGACATAGACTCCAGGAAGTCTATATCGGGGTTCATGTTCACATTTATAAGGGGAGCGGTTTCTTGGCAGCGCAGGCTACAGAGGGTTGTAGCATTATTGACGACAGAGGCCGAGTATATTACAATCACAGAAGTATGTAAAGAGATGTTTTGGATGAAGAGGTTCCTACAGGAATTTAACCTAAAACAGGAGTAGCACCTGGTCTATTATGATAGTCAGAGTTCTATACACTTGAGCAAGAATCCAAGTCAGCATTCCAAGTCAAAGTATATAGAGATTCGGTATTACTGGATCAGGGATACTTTGGAACAGAAGGTGTTACAGCTTGAGATGGTCCACACGGACAATAATGGGTCAGACATGATGACCAAGGCTTTGCTCAAGGGTAAGTTTGAGGTTTGTAGAAACCAGGCTGACTTGAAGAAGGTAAATTCCTTCCAGGTCAAAAAGGGAGAGATTTGATGAAATTTCTATCCCGTGCTCTACCCGTCGTGAGCCCTGCACAACTAGTCGTGGACGATTGTCCAACGAGTCGTAGGTTCGAGTCGTGATACGACTCAAAGTCCAGCAAGTTTGGACGATTTTTCTCCGAGGTACTCGACCGGTGGTGGGAGGTTCACGACCGGTCGTGGGTGGCACATGACAAGTCGTGGTTACGCAGATTCATTCTGCGATTTTGCACAGATTTCATGTCGCAAGTATTTTCGCAATTGGGAAGCGGAAGGGAGTTTTCTAAAACTATAAAAAGAGGTCTCTAGAGTTTTTCTAGGGCATGATGGTGATAGAAAAACACAAGAGGGATATCAAAGATGTGAGAGAGAGAGAGAGAGAAAGAGAGAGAGGAAGCTTGTAGAAGGGAGGTTATGCTCGTGGAGGTGATCTACCATATCTTAGCACTTTTACGTCCTCATAATCGGTGAGATCTCTCAGTTTTCTTTATTTCTCTTACTGTTTATCCACTCCTGCGTGAGTAATGAAGGTTTGATCATAGCGAGGTGTGCTTGTGATCGGTTGTAACGTTCTACTTCAGAGTGGATTGTTGATCTGGACGAGGTCCCTTGGTTTTTACTTCTTTGAGGATTTTTCACGTAAAAATCTCTTGTGTGGTGTGTGATTGATGCTTTAATTTATTTCATTGCTTTGTTATTCCATAATTCTAGTTTGTTCTAGAGGGCTAGATCTTAAAGTTTTGTGCAAGGCCCCCAACAAACGGCTGATCTGAGTTTTTAATCCAGTGAAATAAGCAGTTGTAAAAAAAATCAATAAAAATGACTAAAGATCTTCTCAAGTCAACTCAATTACAATTTGATTCTAATCCGTTCTAATTGGAAGGTAACATAGTAATATTAATTTTAAAAAAAAAAAAAAAACATCCAACATATATTAGAATCATTATAGGCTTAATCTCTCATGAAAATCTAAGTAATCATATCACAGGGAATTGCAAGCATCTAATATACTAGGAGGCAACAATAGATCAAACAACTTTATAGAGTGATTTTTACCCCAATTTAAATTTAATTACATTCAATCATAATTCAATATAAAAATATTAGCTTTCATTTAAAATAAATTAACTATCAAATATCCATTAAAAGGTTTATCCCTTAACCTTATCTAACAGATTAACCAAACATGATTAACATATTAAATAAAACATTAAAAAAAATTTTAAAAATAGACTAAAACCGAAGGATTGAGAAGGAATGATGATTTTGAAGAAGCTCCATCACTCTTAGGCCTCTCTCTTAAACCCTAATTCATACTTAAATCATTTTAAAACACCCTTTTATATATGAAAATTTTGCACTGACTCAGAACCGACTTCAAATTTACACACTTATGTTATGCTTTGGTCGCACCTTCAACCACTTTCAATTGTGTCAAAGTCATGCCAAATTCGCACTATAAAAATTTATTTCCCTTAGGTTGCACCGAACATTCCTTTGGTGGTACCGAACATGGCTTCTATCGGACCTAGGTGTCAAGCTAAATTATCTCTAAAAATCATAGTTTCTTTTTGAACTGTTCTATGTACATTCGGTCGAACCGAACTAACCTCAAGCGAGACCGAAAAATTTGCTATTTATGTTATTTCACTTTGTGATTTTTCAATCTTTTCTTCATTCTTTGTACTTGATTTTCTTGGATCTTTGACACTTGAATTCTTCATTAATGTCCTCCAAATCTCTAAGTCTTCTCTTGATTAATCTTTGAACTTCAATCCTCTTTCTTAAGCATGATTTCATCTTTGTTTCCCGGATTACCTCGTATGTACAAATTATATATTAGTTATTAATTAAGCACTTTGAATGCATGGAAACTAATGCAATTGAGATGATAAATATGCAATATTTAAACATTATCAGTTGGATCACCTTGGTGAGTGGCAGTAAAATTCTTCTAAATGATGAGTTTGTTAATCTAATAGTAATGTTGGCTTCACATGTGTAGAATACTGGCCTACGATAGATATGATCATATCAATAACTTGGTCAATTAAACCATAGGCCCACTTATAATTGTTCCTATATAAATTACTCATATTTTTCTCTTATATGAGTGAACCCATTTAGTTTCTAAAACTAGTCACATTCACTATCGATATTGCCAATTAGTAGGTTTCAATTTCTTTTTCATTTTCTATACAAATTCCTTGCTTAAAATGACGGAGGATATGTTATTTCTATTTGGTCATGTGCTAACATAGGACACGTGTTAGATTTAGTTGATTCATATAATGGTTCTCGTGGTGGATTTTCCTTTGTCCAGTAGTTTGATTAATAGGTTTATTAGGTGAGGCATGAAAATATCTATCGAGGTGAGATCTAAAATTATGGGGGTGTATGATTGAACAAACCCCAAGTGTAGGGCCGCGATGTAGTAATAACTCAGTGAGACCAAGGTCGTACCCATAGGGACTAGTGATTATGTGATTACTATAACACTTTATAACTAGAACTAGAAATAACTTATATAATTTGAGTTAAGAAGTAATGAAGAAATTAAGAAGGAAATCAATAAATATTAAAAATACTAGAGCGTCAATGATCCACTTATAGTCATTCTTAATATTTAATTCATTTTATTCAATCATATAACTTAACTGGAATCGAAGTCCTATCTTATCAAGCCGGATAATAGAGTGGTTAAAGAAACATCCACGTACCAAAATAGATTTGAACATCAACTGAATTGGTTCCTAAATAAAGTACCAAAGTTTTGATTGTAAGAAATTCAAAGCATCTATCATGCCCGTAGTCTACTATAGATCAATGGATTTTACAAATTAATCTCTTACAAAATAGATAATCAATTATCATTGGCTTTTGTAAGCATCCAATATACACAATGGATCAAACTAAAAAAAAAATCTCCAATCAAACTAAATATCAATGAATTGTTCAACAATCAAACCAATTGCTTGAATCAAAGTAAACAAAGACATTAAGAATAACTGCAAGCTTCACATCTTAACCCTAACTAAGAGGCTAGCCAATCATAGGCATGATTGAATTAAAACTCAAAAAAAAAAAACATAAAAACTGAATAAGAACCGAAGGCTTGGAGAATGACTCCAAAGAAGCTCCACAATTTCTTATTTTATCCCTTCTATCCTAATTCGTGTTTAGAAAAGTTAGAGTCATCCCTTTATATAAGAAAAATCCACACTGACTTGGAACCGACTTCAAATTTGTGCATTTTTATCACGCTTCAGTCGCACTGAATTTCACTTCGGTTGCAATGAATTAGTCTCTCTATTTGTAACACCCTAAACTTTTCAATACTCAAGTATTAAAAGTTCTCGAGTGTTACCATGAAATTTAACTTATTATATACATATGTATGAAACCAATCTAACTATCATAACCTTATATCTATTCTCCAACACGAATCTGACCGTTGGGAATGATCTCTATTAATAGATCAAGTCATCTAACCATTGATTTTGAGATAGGATGATCATATACCCAAGTATTCTCACTTGTCCATCATAACTGACCATTTAGTCAACTATTCACCACTAATTAAAGATATCTAACCGTCCACTCTGAGTTTGGACCACCAGACTATAATAAATTAGCTACTTGATCTCTGCATCCGCTCGTACATATATCGAATTGAGATTCTGATCGATTCATCTTGTTCATTACTTATGAATATACTTGACCTAGCATTAAAACTATAATTCGAGAAACTTACACATGTGAACAAGTCACTTGAATCTAATGGTATACGTGTTCTACCTCTTGATCACTCCAAAAACCCACTTGTGATCATTTGGTTACAAAACTAACCGTACACCCATTTACATACATGATCAGAGTACTAACCATCATATTGTTTTATTCTTAACATGTCATCTGAGCATCCATTATGTTGGTTGATATATGTACATTCTCTTAATTAATTTGGTGAATAATTATTTATTCATAATGATTTATATATAACTTCTTTTGTAAGAATTACTTTAAAATGTCTCTATAATCATGTAGAACCATTGGATTTTTCAAAACTCTCATATCAGCAATAATTATAAAGATGTCATTAACCAAGGCCATTAAATTCTAGATCACATAGTTCTCACGATATGTTTGATGTGAAATTTTATATCATGCATATGTATAATAAATTAACCATATATGTCAAATTTCAGCCCCTAGATCATTGTAAAAGTGACCCAATTGACAAATTAACCCCTTAATCGTTGATTTTAGTGTTCATCGAGTGAAGAAACCTAGTGGGTAGTCGTAGTAGGATATTTCCATTCATATGAATGACTTAGATTGCCCATCATATAGATCAAGTATGAAATATAAAGACTCCACTTTAGTAGGCTTTTCCTCAGGCAGGAAGTTATCCTGTCAAGGCCTACCAACTCCTTATAAATCTGAATTTTTCGATTTAACCACTTTCTTTCATACATAGCAACTCAAATTTGGACTGCACTTTGGTCTCATATGACTACGAGTTATAAAATTTAGGCCCCGATTTATGATCCTACATCGTTGAAGGTTGAAGTTAGTTCCTTCCTTTTGGTACAAAAATGTGAAATTTTATGAAAATGACGAGCTCTCAATCCTAGAGGGGGGTGAATAAGACTATGTCAAATAAAAAATAAATGTAGAATATAATATAGATAGCTGAAACAAATAACAACTTCAATTGTAATAGTATTGAGAGGTTGATACAAACGTTGTTCAAAGGACAACTTTACACCAAAAACCAAAGTTTATGGTAGGATAACCTAATTTCTTGAATTCTGTAAGGATCAAAAACTCAAACTAAAACAAGAAGCAATTGAAACTAATCTACCTATTACAACATTCACCACAAGTACATGAAATAAACACAAGCATTCATCACATATACATTACATACATCATCATCCACCAAACTCTAAGAATTATAGTGGTTCGGTATGTACACCAACTGTTCTAAAACAGCCATACCTACTCCACTCCCAATAATCACGACCCACGTGATATTAGCTTTCACTATGAAAGAAGGTTTTCCAAAGTTCACCTTAAAACCTTTACAATTGTATTCTCAATTGTCCACCACAATTAAAAACCCCACACTGAGATTTTCTGGCTATTTTAGTCAAAACCACAATAGAGATTTTCTGGCAATCTCACAAACCAAAAGCTGTAAATGAAAATACTTATCTGAATATTCTTCTTCAATGTAGCCCAGTAAAACTGCTTTTTTGAAGATGAAGATATCCAATGTTCAATCACACATATAGAAGAGTTTTAGATTTAAATGAATTTTAAATTAATTCAACCTTGGGCTATTTTGATCAATTTCTTGGATCTCAAAAGGAGTAGATCAGAATTCTCTTTTATCAAATCAGATTGAAATAGCTAGAGATCAAGAAATTAGAAATAAAAAAGCTACAAACAAGAATCTTAAATTACCGAACAATAGCTTAACAATCACAGGGACTTATCTCTCAAAATGATTGCTTAAATTAACTTGGAATGAATGAAAAAAATTGAGAAAAGTCCTTTATTTATAGACAGAAAAACAACTCCCTTAACTAGTCTAAGGTCAGCTTCGACTAGTTATGGGAGCAACCAAATTTCAAAAATTCTAGCGCAATCAGATAAAACTGATCTTTGACTAGTCGAGCAGAGCACTCTACTGGTTGAGTAAGGCTCAAAATGGTTGCTTGAGTTCGAGTGGAGCCTTGGTTGACCGGTCGAGCCAGTCTCCACGACCAGTCGAGCAGGGTACTCGACTGGTCAAGGACTTACTAGAAAAATCTAAAATTTTGAATTTAAACTTGGACTGATCGAGAAAAATCCTGGACTAGTTGAGCCAGAGCCTGGACTAGTCGAACATTAACTAGGACTAGTCGAAGCAAAGCTTATAATAAGCAGAATGACCCATATTAAATGTGCAATGTGCATGACGTAAACCTAAGGTCTTTATAGGGTCATTTATACCTGAAATGTTTAACATTGAACTTGTAGCTTTCGTAGATCTAGTAAATCTTCTTCTTGAAGTACTCGAAGCTTAAGCTTGTATACTTGAAACTTGATCTTGCATTTGAAGTTGCACTTGAACTTGGTCTAGAACATGAACATGTACTTGAAGTTAGCCTTGAACTTGAAGTTGATGTAGCACTTGGAACTTTCCATTGCTTGAAGGTCAACTTTCCATCATAATCAAGTCCATCATTCCAAAGTGGTTTGTCACTACAAAATTTGATAATACAAGGTGCTTGATATACAACATACTTACAATTTAGATTTAGGCTTTTTTCACCATCGATCAACCAGTAAAAATTTTTCAACCGTTTGTCTATCCTGACTACACATTTCTCCCAAAATTGGGCCCTGATTATTAAGCGTGGACCGTTAATTGAGATCAAGTTTTCTTTGACACCCATTAAGAGAATTTTTAAGATAGGTCAATCTAAGTTTCAAATCATCAAGAAAATCATATACACCAGCTCTATTTGACGACCCTCACACAATGGATGAATTAGATTTAAAGAAATATCGTCAGAAAAGGAAAATTTAGAGAAACTCAATCCAAGTGGGATGTGAAACACACCCCTCTCACACGTCTACTCCTTTTAAAAAGGTGTGTGTGTTCCCCCTCCATTCACACGTCCAATCTCCCAATGCCCAAGGAAGAGAGAGAAAGAGAAAGAGAGAGACAGAAAGAGAGAGAGAGAGAGAGAGAGAAAGAGAAAGAGAAAGAGAAAGAGAGAGAGAGAGAGAGAGAAAGAGAATCCTTGACGTCCATCATTAACTTCCTTATCCAAGCATATGGTATCTCCTTCTTGCTTAAGCGATGTTGTGATTCATGTAGAAACTTTTCTACATAGATATCTACCTAAGGTTTAAATCTAAGTCTAAGGTGAGAGATTCTTTTAAACTTATACTAATTTGAATTGGTATGATTTATCTTATTTTTACATGTTTCCATATTACCGTGAATCCTCTATGCAGTTGTTTAGTTTACCATTATCAATTATTTATCCTTTAAAAATTATGGTTAAGGCATGATTTTAATTATGAGTGATCTTTATAAATATATGTGGTATAATGGATACAAGCATTGTCCTTTGCCAACTTTGAGAGCAACGCGTGCCTCCACTCTATATTGAGTTGGCCTTTTGCTCCTCTCCCCTTATTCTTATTGAGTTAGCATATTTTCTACTCTTTATTTTTATTAAGATATCTTAATGTTACTTTTCTCCTTTATTAGGTTAGCCTTGTGCTACGTCTCTTTATGGCTTAGGCATGTGTCATGGAATTCTAAAAATCTCATGTTTCAATTTATTTCTCTTTTATGCAAGTGATGTGTTAGAGGTGTCGCAACTAGTGATTCAAATATTTATCGTGGAAGTAATGCACTCTAGGTAGTGACCATCTTGGTCAATGCGTAATTCCATGAATTTAGGTAGTGATGCACAAATCGATGTAAGTAATTCGCAATGCGTGTTACATCACTTCCGAAATTATATGTCATAAATAATCGCTCCATGAACAAATTGTGTCAAGTAATTCATCTGACTCATGTGTTGTGCTACCTCAAAGTGCTTACATAAATCCATAGTAGCGTCAGACACGTCAGCGAATCTCCGTGATTATGAGATGTGGGGCGAGTCAGATTTTCTATGAATCATATTCTATATTGAGATGATCACTGCGTATGATGAGCCGTACACACTTTACTAGACATGCATTCATATATATATATTGGTTGCGCATACTGATACCACTCGTAGTGGTGAAGTACGAGACGTATCAGAATCCTTACATTATTCTTATAAATCTCTTGAATTATTGTTAATATTAAAAGATAATCATCACTATGAGTAAGGTATTAACCATCTCCAACCATATAGATGATGCAGGTAATGTATAGATTGAAGATACGAATGACGATCTCCCTAAGGAAGATTATTATGAATAAAGGAGGAGATATCTCTGTATTTAGTTTTATTTATTTTCGCTACAAACTTTGATAATGTAATAAGCTCCCATTGAAAGGGCATTTGATAATTTGTTGAATTCTTTTAATTTAATGAAATAATAAATACGGTTAATTTTACTCTCGTAAATGGTTACCTTCATGAGTGTAAATGGATGTGATCTAAATGGAAAGAAAATCAATGTAAGATTTTGAAACATCCAAATCTTTACATTATTAACACTAGGAATTCTCGGGCACGAGTATGTACTCGAGCCACAAAAATTTAGCATGTTACACGATTACAGGCGAATTTCTTCAATTTATATCTGAAGTATCTATCTCCCTTCAATCGGACTGAATATTGAGCAGAATTATCTTTGAAATCACATGTTCTTGCTGGACTATTCTGTGCATCTTCAGTTGGACTGAACCAACCTTAAGTGGGACCGAACAGTGCTATTTTTGTTATTACGCTTTGTGATTTATCAGTCTTTTCTCTCTTTTACACTTAGTTTTCTTGGATCTTTGGCACTTGAAATCTTTACCTGATTATTCTTTAAGCATTAATTCTTTTTTTTAATTGTCTTTTTTTTCCATTAACTCTCCAAATCATCTCTTATAATAAAACGTTTACAATTAGATCAATTGAGTGCATCTATTCTTATAAAACTAATGCATAATAAAGGAGAAATGTGCAATATTTCACACTCAATAGTGTATTGTTTCAAAATAGCAATGCTATGAGGTGGCGAGACTAATGTAATTGAACTTCTAACTGATTATCTACTTTAGTGGTCTAATACTTAACCATCAAATAAATTGTTAGAAAGAAAATCGTCAGTGGCCTAAATACAACAGATAATTATTTGATCAATGGAATATAGTTTATTTGATGAACTATGATTAACTATGTTGTGTTGCTCTACAGCAAATGTATAGTTTTTACTAAGTAGACTTTTGCCCCTATAAGGCCTACTGTTCAATCTGTCAGCTAAGATACTTGATCATGAATTTAGACTTTTCTCCTTTATATTAAGTAACATGTAACAACGTGATGATGTTAAATTGTTGTGCATGCAATTGCATGGAGATGATACTCCATTTGGTTTTGATATATATGCATGATAGATTAATTACTTCAACCTCTTTATACTGTAGATACAATTTGCTCACCTAACTTTACCTCTAGTTGGTTGAATGGTGGACTGGTGAAGTTGGTTGAATGGTAAGGATGTATTGAGGGCTAGTGACTATTTCGACAAGAAACAAAGTATCAAAGATTGGAATATCTACATTCGATAATAATAATGGAAAATTAAATAATAAACATCATCGCCTATTTTATTAATTCTGAATCCTTATTACATCACTCGCGTTGCTCTTGATTCTAAGACAAAGTACATTTAATCAATGTACTAGAGAAATGGTTTAATCATGATTTCGGCAACATCTCGAATTGTATGGCATTCGTTGCAATGACAGAAGAGTTGTACGGGTTTGAAACCCTTGTTCAGCGATGATGTACGTAAAATACATGCATAAGAGATCAATTCGCGAGAAATTTTGGATCTCACGAGGAAAACTGATCTTGCAGGAAAATTGATCTTGTGAAAAAACTAATCTCACTGGAGATTCTATATCTCATGGGAAAATTGATATCACGGAAAATTCTGGATCTCGCCAAAAAACTGATCTCGCTGGAGATTCTAGATCTCGTGGAAAAACCGATCTGGTGGGAGATTCTGAATCTCGTGGGAAAACACAATCGCCAAATACATATATCATAGGACTGTTGTTGTGTGGTTTTGCAAGCAATCCATGTTGTGCAGCTGCACAACGGACTTCTATACTACTTCCTGCATCTCTTTCTTCTTTGCTCCTCTCATAGCGCGCCATGGGATACCTGAATATCGCAGCTCTAAATTCTCGAAGAGTCTCTCGAAGATCCCCCTGATCTCTCTGAAGTTCCTCACTTGTGAATAAATGAAATGAGAGGGGGCGGCGGTATTTATAGGCCTTCACACATGTGAACTACATAACAGGGCACTTTTGCGCGGTCCCGCAACACATCTCTGTTACATGGTCGTGCAATATGCTATATGTCTAGTCTAGGCAGCTTGCCCCTAATCTGGTAGCTTTCCTTGTGTTGCGCAGTCACACAATAGAGCAATCTCATGTATAATATCATCATTTTTTCGCACAACAAATTCAGATCCGCATAACAGCTTCAAAACTACACAACTTCAAAACCGCATAACAACTTCAAATCTGCACAACAACTTCAGATCCGCATAACACATTTAGATCCGTACAACATCTTCAGATCCACACAACACTTTAAGAACCCGCAATAAACCTTGAGAACCTGCAATACACCTTCGGAACCTGCACAACTTAATGAATTTTATGCCATAACAGTGACACAACAACTACCAAAATAAAAGTGATAGACAGTAACAATGGTGAAATATCTGTTGCATGATGAAGTCATAGTTGCTAACTCTGTGAGGTTATAAAAGAATTTGGTATGTGCTAGCTTGATATTTGAATCATCAAAGAGGTTGCAATTGACTATGGAAGACTTCATAACTTCTTAATGTTGCAAGTATGAAGCATATTGATGATGACCCTAATGTTGCAAGTATGAAGCATATTGATGATGACCCTAATCGCCAGTTAGATCTAGCAACTACTAATACCCCACAAGCTGAGTAAAAGGAGGAATCTGCCCAAGCATATGCTCATCTTTTAGTAGTTAGATGGTGAGACAATACCTTATTAGGGCCATAAGTTGTAGTTGGTTCCAAAGGATGATTAAACCACACTGGACATGGCCTAGACTCCTACGGGAGGTAACGATGGAAAATTCCAATAGAAAAAAGCTTGACATAGTAATACCGCATGGAGGTAACAGACCCACGGGTCATGAACTTTTTTATATGACATTCTCATGCTTCCAAATCACGTCTCAACTTTTACAAACCGGTAAGTTTTTTCTTTTTCTTTTTCTTATTTTATATATTTTAGATAGTTTTCAAAATCCAAAAATCCTAAACATCACGCAACACCTTTCCTTCCCAACTGTGTGGTTAGAGTTCAATGCATTTACCCGTCAATCAATTCAAGCAGCAACAAGCCTAATCCCTTTTTTTACGTCACAACAACAAAGGGAATGGCGAGTAACAACGTTGCAAATCCATAGGGCCTACCTGGGTGTGTGTGTGTGTGACATCCAACACATCCCATCAGTTGCCTTGCCATCAAAGTTGAACTGTCCAAAAATCAGGCTGATCCAACCATCGTGTAGGCCACTGTGAATTTTAGAAGTCATCTTTATGATTGTCCATAACAGGGCATACCATGTTGTGTATATGCCATCTAACCCATTCATTAGGTGAGGCAAAACATGCCTAAAATTCTTTTTTTTTTTTTTTCTTTTTTTTTTCATTTCAAAAAAGAGATATATATTGATATGGACAGGTATACAGAAACGATTCGGGAGGGCCTAGCTAAGAAGCAGGCCACTCCTATCATATGAAAGGAGCAAAACTAGAAAAAAAATAAAATAAAAAAATAAAGAAACAGGAAAGAAGAAAATGCAGAAGAACAGTCACTGCGCCAAAACATGCCTATACAATCCTACAAACACAAGGGGGTCCAAAAACATCCGAAACCCTCCAAATCCCGTGGTGGCTCACATCATGGTTGGATTGACGCGATTTTTGGAGTATCTAGTTTTTGTAGTCGGCAATCCTGCTGGACAGGTTGGAGGGGATACACTTCCAGGCCCCACACGCAGCACTTGTAGAATAAGCTGAGTCTACAAGGACTTGCAGAGGAGCTGACCTCAAAGGGAATCTTCTTACGTCATCCAAAACCCTTCTCGTGAAGCACCCGCTAGCACCATGCTTTTCTCACAAAACCTCAAAACGCAAGCAAAGCCCAGCATTCCTCTCCTCACTTCCTATATAAACATTTACTCACCCATACAAAATCCCTCAAACCTCATTTCATACATATAAACACCATTACATACATGTACGTGTCTTCCTCGTAGCATAACCAAAACCCACATCCCTCTATCAAATTCTCAATTCCTCCACCCTATGCATGCATACATGGCCATGGTGGTGTTGATCTTCTTTGCTATCCTATGCATTCTCTGTCCGACCACCTCTGCATCAGATCTCAGGGTGACCAACGATGATGTGAGGTCCGAAACAGATCTCTTTGCACTATATAGAAAATGGCTCGCCATCTATCACCCTGACGAGACAAGTTATGGAAATGGGGACGACATGTTGTTAAAGAAGTTTCATGTATTTAAGAACAATGCCATGTACATCCATGCAAGCAACAAAAGGAGCAATGTCACGTATGAGCTCGGACTCAACAAGTTTGCAGATTTGAGTAACGAAGAGTTCCGGGCAATTTACACGCAACAGCCACAAAGAGTGCTCGGACAACAAATTGAAGGAGGAGCAAAGCGGAATTTCATTTATGGAAACACTAGCAAGCCTTTGCCAGCGACAATGGATTGGAGGAAAAAGGGCGCTGTTACAGGCGTCAAAGACCAGGGCTCTTGCGGTACGTGTAGGATATAACCAACACCCACTTTAAATATCTGTTCTTAAACCGAAATTCTATTTGAAAACTAAAATTAACTGACTCGGGTCTTTGCTGTGGCATTAATCACCATGTCTTCAAAGACATGTTTGAGTGCACTGGCATTTTTCTGCATCTATACATATACATCTTTGGTAGATATGTGACAGCTCGTCCAACCCACAAAATGCTTGCCTTGAACCTTGATCATCCGCAAATACAACCCACAAAATGCTGCGGCAAACAGGGCCCATGATCACCACTCAATCCATTCCATCACATTGCATGTTGGAGCATCCATGAAAGGCAGGGCGTCCCAACTGGATCAAAACATAGCTTGATCATTTCACTTTTGAAAGTGTAGGCAGCTGCTGGGCATTTTCAACCATTGCCGCGGTCGAAGGAATCAACCAAATCAAGACACGAGAACTGGTTGTGTTGTCAGAGCAAGAGCTGGTCGACTGTGATAAGAAGATCAATGAAGGGTGTAATGGTGGGCTCATGGACTACGCATTCCAATTTATAGTTGAAAATGGTGGAATCAGCAGTGAACACGATTATCCTTACACTGCAACTGATAACCAATGTGATCTCACCAAGGTATTTCAATTAGCTGTGAACTATGGAGAAAGCTGCCAACACAAATGCTGTCAATTTACTGATTTTCGGTATAAACAACCTTCGTGTTTTTTTGCAGAAGAAGTCCGGTGTTGTCGTCATTGATGGTTATGAAGATGTTCCTGTCAACAGTGACGATGCCCTGATGAGAGCTGTGGCCCATCAACCTGTTTCGGTTGGCATAGAAGCTGGTGGCCTAGAATTTCAGTTCTATTTGAATGTAAGCGCCTTCTCTGCAAAGGGTTTCTACGATCGTTTACAGAGGATATCTATGATGCGCACAGGCCCTGGGACATTAAGTTGGTACAAAAAGGGCCCGTGGGTTGGTGATTCAGATTTTTACCTGCTGGGCCCCACTGGATGAACACGTCCCAAAGATTTTCCCAATTTTGAAATTCTCAACCTTTCAATTAGTGCCTGCAAATATATATATATATATATATATATATATATATATTTGTTGGGTGTGATATCTAATCTTGGAGATTTGATCATAAGTCTGTCCACACAGTGCACACAATTCAGATCAACGGTCTGAATTCCTGAACAATAGGCTCCACTTGGGTACTCAAGGCGGGCAGATAATGTCCTCTGGTAAAAATAGGATACTTCCCCCCTATGTGGCCCAATATAATAATTTTACTTGGTTATGAACCAAACAAAAAAGAAAATTACAAGGAAATTTGATGAGAAAAGATGAGAGGAAAAAGATTGCATAGGCACTGAGTGGACACCTGGACAGTCCAATCAACCAATCCTGGCAGTCCATGGCTAATTGGAAATAATCACACCAATTGAATGATCATATCTATCCGTATGATGGCTCTCTTTTATAGAAATTCATTTCCCAAGCCATGGATGGCTTAATGAAAGTGAGATCTTTGAGCCATATGAAATCCATGGTGCGCCCCAACAACAAATGTATCAACTTGTTCATGAATTAACAGTGGATCATGTGGACCATACAGTAAAAAAGAATTTACAGCCACATATCTGATCCACTGTACATTCATGGCCCACCTAACGAGTGTATAAAGGTGATTTTTGGCTAAATGATCCTCATGGTGGCGCTATTGAACGGGTTGTATATTGTACACACGACACATGCGATAACTGGACCATAACTTTGTGGGGTTTTTTTTCCCCCTTAAAAAGTCTTTGTGCATGGGTGTTTCTCCTAATTCATCAAATGGGACTTGGTTTCTCTCTGCAGGGTGTGTTCACTGGGACTTGTGGAACGAATCTGGACCACGGAGTTTCTGTTGTTGGATATGGAAAGACAAACAAAGGGATCAAGTATTGGATCGTGAAGAACTCATGGGGATCGGATTGGGGGGAAGATGGATACATCCGGATGCAGAGGATTGAAGCAGGGGCAAAGGAGGGGTTGTGTGGGATAAACATTATGGCATCCTATCCTCTCAAATCCACCACAAAACCCACTCCCTCCAAATCAAATGATCCTCTCATCCGTCAACAACCCCTCGGACGAAAATCAGGAGAATCCTACATGTCATGAGAGAGAGAGAGAGAGAGAGAGAGAGAGAGAGAGAGAGAGAGAGAGAGGAGATACTTCTGCACTCAATTGGTGTAATATTCAGTCACAGAACGGATTCATCTACTGTTCTTTTGGGTTAATATGCACTCATATTCATGACTAATGGCTAAGCAAAAGTTCCATTCATAGAGAAAAAAAATAAATATATATATATATATATATATATATATATATATATATATATATATATATAAAAGTAAAACTGCATACATGGTACACAAGTGCTTTGATTAATCTCCATAAACAAATTCAAACCAAATTCGGATAAGGATGAATGGGAAGATAGATGATACCTGTGAGTTCAGGCTCATTATCATTTTCAAACATAACTGAAAATCCACGATGACTTGGTTCTATGATAAACCCCAGTTGCTTCAATCCATGCCATCTTTAATTGCATACCTCGCTATACCCATATATACATACATTCCCTATGTATAAAACCAGAAAGTGGGGCTAGTTCATTCCCTGTACAGCGTTCTTGAACCTGTGGGATCTGACAACCCAAAACAATCACAAGTAATGCAGTGAGCATGAAAGAGTATAATCCATTAGCATTCCACCTCCTGAAATCATGATAGCCATTTCACAATTTTCACATCCATCGAAGGATTCAGTGTCAAGATCTCAAGGCAGTCTCAGTTTAGCCTGAAGAAGTGTGATTTGACGTCAAGCGGGGAACGAGCACGGCTTCAGTACTTGCAGCTTTTGATGCAGCAATCTCCTCCAAGCGCTTCCATGTGGCTTCACGTTTTGATTTGATCTCCTTCTCTTTGGCTTCATCTTCCTGGAACTTGAGTAAGCACTCTTCAAACAGCTCTGAATCAAAGTCCGAGAAAATCTTACGGACATTCAGGGTCAGGCTTTGAACTGCCTGGTTCCAATGGTTCCTTGTATTTTTCTCCAGAGCAGGGAAGATGATAGGCAATATGACTTTCCGGTTTTGTTTAATCAAGCTCTCAACATGATCATTGTTCCAAAGGAACAAAGCCCTCTCTGCCACCTGCAACGAAGGCAGCATAGATGTCCAAGATCAAAATTAGTATGACTCAGTTGCGCAGAGTACGATTCAGGAATCAGTGTAGAACAAGTCCAGACGAACTAAATTCGTTCAAATTCTTTCCCATAATCAACTGATTTCTCACCAACATCATCAGCATGGTTATTAAAAGAACATTCTTACCACGGAGAATTTTAACATCACCCAAAACAGAGGAATAGGACTGATTATGAAATTTAGAGGAAACAATATAAAACAAATTACTATAATAGGTCACGTCATTCCTCGAACTCAAATATCATGATAAATGGGTCTCATTATATTGCAAGATAGTCAAAACCAAGGTATTCAAAAACAGTTATGTAACGGCCGCAACGGTAATGGTGGTGCCCGTTATGTGATATGGGGCCGTATCACCCAATTTGAAAAAATTGCCTATAATGAGCAAAGGCTGTAACAGTCATGCATTTTTTCATCAAAAAAAATTCAATCATTACAGGGCCGTAACAGTCATTACAGCCCGTTTCGTAACGACCATAAGGCTGGCCATTACCGCCACCCTTATCATTATTGAGTACCTTGGTCAAAAGGCGTAAAATGGCCTTGGCAAATGACAACCCCAAGGTGCCTAGGCAATCATCAGTGAATAGGGCACAAGCCATTTAATAATAAAAGGCTTGAATTGCACAAAAATCTCCTAATTCACGAGTCTTAAATCACAAACCAGGAGTCTTAATCTCTTTATTTCCCAATGTGACAACTTGGGGTTAATCATTTTCTGTCATCCTTCATAAATTGGATTTATAGAAACCCATGTGACCAAAACCTGCAAAATGGATTTAGGTCAAGTGGCATTAGAGCTGTCAATGGGTACACCTGGATCAGGGCACTAGATGGTCCCATTGTTTGAATTATCCCTGCTATTATCGAAATATCTCCAAGATTATCTTTATCTCCAGCTCGGTGATACCGATAATACTGGTAGCGATACCAATAACACTAGTAGTATTAAAAAACTCAGGGTATCAACAATGCATCGCCAAGTATTGCCAACGTATCGATATAGAAAATCTAATCACCAATATTTTCAACTGTGTAAATTCCAAGTGTCACTTCTATTGCCAATGTATCAATATCGTCAATATTTTCGACTGTGTAAATTCTAGGTGATGCTTGTATCACAAGTCTATCAACGATATTTTAATAATATCACCAACATATTAATATCACTAAAATTTGTTTATTAAAAAAAAAAATCCATTTCAATTTTTTTTATGGGCACATGGTTGTATGCAGTGTTCAATTCGTCATTGATAGTATCGATAATATTAGTGTTATCGCAACATGTGCGATATGGGGACCAAAATCTTTCGTTTCCTTTCAAGTTGTTGATGATATCTTGGCAAAACATCATGTGTTGTCGATATTGTACAATATCAATGGAAGTTTAGATGGAAAGTTGGATGGCTAAATGGGATGGATGGGATGGTTAGATTGATTTCTTACGACGGCACATGCTTTTAGGCCACCAAGAAATGGAAACTTATTATGTATACATTCTTTTTGTAATTTTTTAATTCATAAATATGCAAATATGTGTATTTTAAGCATCTCCTGAAGTTCCACTAAAAATTCCACCGTTTTCCCAATGTTTCCCCACACTTCTATTTATCAATGATATCGATATTGTTTTCATATCCCTAGTCAACGAAACTTATAGCGATACCGATACTTCGCACGCTGGATGGACCTAACCAAATTTTAACAGGTCCATGTCCAAATTTCTAGGAATAAGGTTGAGCTCAGGTAATGCCGTTCTGGACCTGCCTAAAATTCAGCTCTAGTGGGGTTTGGATCTGGTCCAAGGATGTATAGACGGTTGGTTCGCAAACTCATCTACTCACAATTACTCGGCTAGATATCTTATATATTGTGGGAGTTGTAAGTCAATTCATGCAGTCTCCTCGGACCACACATCTGACCGCAGCATATCGTATCCCCCGGTATCTCAAGTCCTCTCCAAGCAAAGGTTTACTTTTTCAATTACATAGTCATCTTCATTTGTCTATTTATTCTGATGCCGACTGTGCTAGAAGTAGACATAATCGACGTTCTACGTACGGGTACTGTACGTTCATAGGTGGCAACCTTGTAACTTGGAAGAGCAAGAAACAATCCGTCATCGTACAATCTTCTGTCGAGGTTGAGTATCGGGCCATGGCTCATGCAACATGTGAACTTATTTGGCTTTGAACCCTCTTACAAGAACTCAGTTATCCTCTTTCAAATCACATTCCCTTGTATTGCGACAACGAGGCTGCCATTCACATTGCTAGCAATCCGGTTGAGGATGACTGTCATTTCATTAGGGAAAAAGTTGCTACAAAGGAAATTTCTACTCCTTTCATTCGCTTCGAGGACCAGTTGGGCAATGTTCTTACCAAATCTCTAAGAAGGGATGCGCTTCTTCGTCTTTCTGACAAGTTGAGCATGATTAATATCTATGCTCCAACTTGAGGGAGAGTATAAAGAGTTATAGATGTACGATTATATGTTTTTTATGTCCTTTTGTGTGTGCATGTTCACACAGTGTTTGGTGCTCCTGTGGAGCACTTTATTCTCTCTCTGTGAACAGTGTTTGGTGCTCCTGTGGAGCACTTTATTCTCTCTCTCTCTCTCTCTCTCTCCCTCTCTCTCTCTCTCTCTCTCTTCCATTTCTTCCTCTCTACTATATGTCAGCTTGACTTGCTGAAAATCACCAAAAAGACCCTAATTAAACACGGATCAAGTAGGATTTGGTAAATTCGAGCCCATTACAATGAAATAGATGAAAACCTAAAAAAAATGGTCATCCTTCTGTCTGATTATTTTCACAAGTGCCCATTCCGCTTTGATTTGTTGAATCTCACTCAAATCTTCTATTTAGGTCCCCACAATAAGCTTAGATCTAGTCTAAAATGACTTTTTAAGCTTTCCTCCATGGCTAACATGAAAAAAAATAAAAAGGGAGAGAAATTTTGAAAAAATAAAAATCAAATTTGGGCTTTTATGGGCATATTGACCTGTATTGGTTGTATTGGCCCTATATCGGTGTATTGGCCAATATGGACTGATAGGCCAATATGGCCCATTTTTCTAAGATGGGCCATTTCAACTCCATATCGCATTTCATATTAAGTCGATACGAATATGATACAGCTGCATCGATCGATACAATACCGACATTCAAAACACTATGAAGATGGGAGACATGAAATTGTGTTCTCCACTCTAATGTGTCATTCACTAATTGATGTGGACATCAATGGTGCACCCTTTAGAGTGTACCAGAGGAGGAGGCATTGCCGACAAAATACCGGAGCAAAGGAGTTGATGTAGATGGATGTTGGGTCCATTGGACTCATTTTCTGACGCGCTACGAGTGCAGGAGCGGCATGACCGCACCCTGACCATAGATCCATGGGTCGGATTTCACATCCTACCACACAGGTGTTTTAGTTTTAGGCATTTTTGTTCTTTTTTCTTGTTTTAGGGGCTTTATTGCACTTTCTTTAATTTTTCATCTATTTTTGTTATTTTTCTTGTTTTCGGGGGCTTTAGTGCACTTTTACTTTTTTCATAGCTTATATATACGTTGTGAGAACCCGATTTTCATTATTATTGAATGAATAGAAATTTGTATTTTTCTTCCTCTTTATTCAAGAGATTAGGGTTTCAGGATTGGCCCTTGGGTGTTGAGGATTCCACCCCGATTTCAGATTTTCTTCTTTCCAGATCTTCGAAGTGCAGGAAAAGGTAAGAATCATCATCCTTTTCTTTTAATGACAAAAGGACCCGTACTTTCTTCATCTCGAACCCTTCATTTTTCACCCCTTCGTTCCTCTCTTGTTACCCTCTTTCTAATTTGAACGAAAAAGAGGAATGGTTAGTCAGTAGAATCATATCTAAACTTGATCGTAGATTGACTTATGCTAGATCTAGGATATCATCATATCCCTAGGTCCTCCATTTTTACTATTTACGCGATTTTATGCTAAGGGGTATGATCCTGACAAAATGACCGCATCTTTGTGTTGAAATTTACATAATCCCTTTGATTGGAAGTGGTTAATTGATTCATGTATTTACTTGAACATTTAAGATCTCTTTTCTAGCATTCAACTAAGCGCCTCCACCACCACCACAAAATGGTGATAGCAGATATCCTTGACGAAGGCCCCATGAACCTTTGAAGAAACATTCGAGAGATCCATTAACTAACATTGAAAAACTGCCTGATCTGATGCACTTCTGGATCCATCTTCTCCCCCTCGAGTTGCAACCCAACCTTGCAAGCACGTAATCTAAAAAGTTCCGATCAACATTATTAAAAGCTTATGTCAAATCAGTTTGCAAATTACACTGTTTTTTTAATTTCTCTATACCTTGAATTGATTCATTCAAAGGCAATCAATTCCTCATCCAATATCTACCTGCCGTGAATGAAAGCATGTTGCCTCTAAGATAATTGATCCCAAGATAATCCAAAATCTAGATACAAGAATCTTGGCAAGGATTTTGTAAGGACCCCCACTTAAACTACTAGGTCCAAAATCCTTCACACAACCTGCTCCCTCATTTTTCAGTATTAGTGTTATGAAAGAACCCAATTCTGTCGAGAAATGAGCTCTGTAATAGGACTCTTAAGATGAATGCTACTCAAATCCACATTAACATCCACCCAAAACACTTGAAAGAAGGCGATGGGAATCCATTTGTCCCAGGAGCCTTCTCCCTCCCCAAGGACCCCATAGCCTCTTTGATTTCCTTCCCAAACAGCTTCTTCACTAGACAATTAATCAAACTGATAAATTATCTAGCTTGGACAGTCCCACCCTTCTTTTGCACGTTGTTCTGAATAGAAGTTAACAATGGCATCACATAACACCTTTTTCTCATTTCTTTTCCCATTTACTATGAGACTATAGATGCAATAATTCCTACATCTTGCACTAGCGATCCCAGGGAAAACCTTTGTACTTTTGTCCCCCTTTAAGCTAAACTGGCCTTGAATATTGTATCCATTTAATCTCCTCTTCTTTCGACTTATTTTTGTAATCCAGAATAAGAGTTTCATAGCACTTGCCTCTCCTAAGACGTGTGGCCAATTTAAAACCACAGCCACAGAGATCTTAAAATATTGAGGTGGCGGGGCTTTCCCCCTCCTAAGCCTGAGTGTGACAGTTCACACTAAAACAACTAATTCAATTGTATTTAAGTACTATCACATTTCACAATAGATTTTCCTATTTCTGGAACAAGCATGTTCTGACTAAAGTTCTAACACGTCTATTGACCTCAACCTATTAGAGCTACTATAGTTGTTTCGTGAACCAAAACCAGGGATCTTACCAGATAGATTCTTCTACCAAGGTTTCTCTCATACTTCTGATCCTAGCAGCAAGAGTTTGTCCAACAACGCTTTATCTAAACAAATTTGCATTCCTTAACATATCAGCAAATCTGTCGTGAAAATGTCATCAATCAATATCAATAAATTCAATATTCTAATCTCCAACAATTTTTAGTCAATCCAAACTTCTAAACAAAAGCTTAATGGATATGTGAATCTTGAAACATGTTCTTGAGTTCAAAGTGATCTCAGTTGGTGCGCTTTCACCATTCACATCCATGTCCCAATTCCTCCAATAGATCACACTCAAAAATCTGTTTACTCTTCAAATATTGAGGTTGGGTACTGGCTTTTCCAGAGCACCCATCAGATTCTGATCTCTCATATCCCATCATCTAGAGGAAGCATGTGATTAGGATATCACCTATGCTAACAACAATTTCTGGCTTGTTCATCCTCAAAATCTCCTTTCAGCTATAAAACCCGGTGTGAGTTTTTTTAAAAAAAATTAAAATTAAAATCTAAAAAAGTTAACTATTACTGGGAGCTTGTTAATCTTTCTTAATCAATAGATTATGAGAAGTTCCCAAGGGTTGAAAAAAGGAGAGAGAGAGAGAGAGAGAGAGAGAGAGAGAGAGAGAGGAGATGGAATGGGTAAGGGATGGTGTCCTTTGTCCAATATGAAAGTGTATGGAAGTGGTCCCTTGTAAAAGAATTCATGGGAAAAGCATGAGTAACTATATAAATCGTGTTTGTGTTATCAATCCACAAATGCAAAATAGAGGATGTGTTGGATGAGGATTTCCCACCAAAGCAGTATGGTGCAAAAGCAATTAAGGATGTGCTTGCTTGCGCCAAATATCATGAAATGTTATGATATTTTTCACCTAATTAGTCTGATTAATAATGAAATTTAATGACATTTGGTGCAACTAAACAGCCTAAAATAATAGAAAAAATACACAAAGATTTTGCATATAAACATAAAGAGCACCCTAACTGATTTAATACTATTACTTATATTATTTTAATAAAATCATTGAAAAAATTAACTAACTTTTATTAAATAATGAAAATCTAACAAATCAATGAAAACATTAATTTATTTTAACGTTTTAGTGAAAAATAACTACTATAAACTATGTAGTGTATACCGTATGCAAAATTAGCATGTACCTTGGGCTACACATGACTTGAGCTATTTTCGTGAGCTACGTGGCATCAAGGCTAAGCTATGTTATGTAGCGTAAACTATACACTACATAGAGAAGCTGACAAAGGTTGGTCGATGCTTATGTTGTACTAAGAATGACTTCTCAAATTTGATGGTACTACCATGTAAATGAAGTCAGTGTGTGCCTCGTGCATGAATAGTGACAAAGAACCCTTTGACAGGAACCTTTACTCATGCACTTGTGTTGTACCTATTGCAGTGGGGAGTGAACCAATACCAATATTTAAGACAATGGCTTCATAGCACGTACAAATAGCTAGAAAGTGGAAGTGAGCGTGGGAGCATGAGATATAATTCGAAGCAAGAGAGGCAACTGGGTGGAAGGTTCGTGCAACTAAGATCTCCTCAGTCAACTTGATTCTAGTAAAGCGAGGCCAGGTTGGACTTCTTGATCTCTCTCGTGGCCTTTGACGGGGAACCCCTCTCCCCTTTTCCTACTCTAGCAGAGCGAATCAACTATTCTTTTTGACATTGCCATGGTTTGTGGTCACTGATGGGAATCAGAATGGAGTTGCATGGCCCTTTATCTTTCACCACCAAAATATGGACCACATTAACTCTAGCCTAGATGAACCTCGGCCAAACCATCTCAGACTCTCAGTTGGGCTTCATGTCTAAGAGTATTAAAGAATTTGTAGGCAATAATTTTAACCATAGAGAAAGTTTATTCTTTGTCATAAAAATCGAGACTGTCGCCCACTCTTGTTTCTTAAAAGGCAGTCTGACCATGTGAAATATTTGAACCTTCCATTGACAATCAGGTCATTCTAATCACACCCTTTCTCTCTCCTGCAATTTTCTACTATCAGCTTTCTGCAAGCTTCCACCCATCATTCTAAACATCCATAGCAACTCACCTAGAAGATCATTTCTCTCTACTTTGCAAATCCCCACGCTCCCAGTCTTTTACCTCGATCCACTTGATTATGTGCTGCTTACAGTCCAGCCATATAATGCCGAATATTTTCAAATCCATGTTGGACATGATGCGTTATGCGTATGGGATAAATGTTAGATATCAAACTATCGAATAGATGGTCGTGACTGATACCATGGAGTCATGAAGTTGGAGGGTTAGGTGAAGCGAGTCCCATGCTTAGACCTGAGATTCATACTCATGCCCAGGTAACAGACATCCACCTCCTTCCCTACCCATAAGAGGAGATCAAATACATAAAAGATACTTTTACAACAATGGTTTAATATGAAATATCTTTGGAGTGCTCACAATTTTCTAAGGGCCCATTTTGATGTACTCCAAATTGGGAACAGAATGGTTACACTGAAGAAACCACTCATCTAAGTGAATGACAAAACAGTAACCAAATTAAGCCAAGTTTCTTTACCCAAACTTTCTGAATCAAGATAAGAACACATGGAATCAGTACTAATCTAGATCTAGATTTGGCATAATGTACTCGAAACCTGTTCTTATATCGATTGAGATTTGTGTGGAGTGCATTACATTTGCTGCCAAAAGTGGGATTACCATATCCTAAGGCATTGAACTGGACCAAAGTAAAACAAAATTCAGATTAACTCAGCACAAATTCATGACACTCAATAAAAAGCTTTAGAATGAAGACATGTAAACACATGCTCACACCAGTTGAAGTCAACAAACGACTAAGAGTTGATGATATGATTTCTAGAACATTAAACCAAACACAGGAGCAGTGTTGGAGGACTGCAAGTTCTCTATTTCTCGCCTTCGTACGATCATACAATAAACTACTTGTAAATCAAATTAGTTAGTTCAAGTTTGGCCCAGAATATCTTTCTTGGAAGATGTCAAGCAAGAGGATTCTTAGAAACTTGAAAGGAACTGTTACTAATGGACTTGTCTACAAGGTGGCCTTTAATAGCCCATATTGATACATCAATAAAAATTGGGTTGGATATTTAAAGGACAGAAGATCAACATCCGGGCTCCAGGTACTTGGGAGATAAGTCAGTATCTTGGTACACTAAGTAGGAAACCATCGCAAGGAAAAGTGTGTAAACAGAATATCACAGAAGTGCAACCCCAGCAGCTGAAAAAATAGGTTAAGAAAACTTGAGGAAACTTCATGGTTTAGCTGACCTATAGCAGTGAACTATTACCAGTGCACCACATATGTCCGCTCACCAAGTTTAACGGCTGGACCAAAAACAAGGCTGGCTTTCACTTAGGCCATGTTTGGAAACTGGATTCCATACCAAACAATAGAAAAGAAGAAGGTTTTTTCCTTTGATGTGAAATTCGTATTGTTCAGATAGCAAAGAAAAGGGTGGATTCCAGCAAGCAATCATTACACTTTTCCATATTTGGATTCTTGGCATGAAAAACTAGGGAACTTTTGTGAGAGGAATATGAGACTTCCACTTGCTATCCAACAAGAACTCTAAAATTGGAATCTCTTTTCCCTTGGATTCCAAGGATCCAAATATCCCAATTTTGGGAAAACAATGATAAAGGAGTAAGCAGATATGATCATCATCATCTACGCCTTATCCCAATTAATTGGCATCGGCTACACGAATCCTATTCCGCCATACCACCATCAAGAGCCATCACTTCAATTAGACCATTGACTATCAAGTCTTTTCTTACTACCTCCACTCACATCCTTTTGGGCGTTCCCCTTGCTCTTTTAAAGCCTTCAAATTGTACCAACACACTTCTTCTAAGCAGCATGGTTTTTGGTCTCCATTGCACATGACCAAACCATCGAAGTCTACATTCCCTCATCTTATTTACCTATTGGTGCTACACCTAAAGTGCAATGGAATTCGTTCACCTCTAATTCTATCCTTCCTCATCTTCTCATCCATCTCAACATACTCATTTCAGCTACAATCATCCTATGAAAACGTACCTTAACTGCCCAACATTCTGTTCCATAAAGCATGGCCGGTCTTATCAACGTGTTCAATAAAAGTAACCATGGTCGTAATGGCCAGACTTATGGCTGTTATGCCCATAATGGCCGTTATAACCTTGTAACGGTAAAAATAAAATAAAATAAAATTCAACGAACAATAAAGGCCCGTAATGATCTAGTTGATTATGTTCGTGGATATATACATCCTTCTACTTGTGTGACGTCCAATTCAGTTAAAAGTTTTCTCTAGTGTGTATTCAAAGTTCTTCCCTTTGACAAGATGGATACCAAGAATGTATCAAAGAATAATAGTATGTCTCCATCTGAGTTGATGTCTCTCCAAATCACATCGACTATACAGAATGGAACAAACTACCTACAGTGGGCTGTCTGTAGAGGCTTTTTTGACGAGAAAATGAAGGGTGAAATATTTGACTTCGTCCAAACCTCATAAGACCGCAAAGGACTGATGATTGGGTAGCAAAAGATGTCCAGATTAGGGCATTTTTGTGGAACAGTATGGAGGTGCAAATGTCATCTTCTTCAAGAATGCCAAAAATGTCTAGAATAACTTGAAGGAAAAGTATTTAGGTGAGAAAAATCTAGCTCATATCTATGAGCTTCTACGGAATATATTTTCATTCCAGTAGGGAGATGAGAGTGTGGGAGAGTAATATTCCACCTTACAGGGTATGTGGGAAGAATTGAACGTGTATCAGCCAATATTAACAGACACTGAGATTATACGAAGCCAGGGGGAGAAATTTCATATTGCCAAATTCGTCTTTGGCCTCCAACCTAAGTTCAAACCCGTGAGAGCTCATATTCTTGAAGGAAGTGAGATCCCATCAGTCACAGAGACATTCTCCAAAGTTCAACATACTAGTATAACCGCAAATCATTTAAAAATTAAAATAATTAAAATAATTAAAAAAAAACTAGTATAACCACGAAGGATTCTTCATCATCTGATAGGTATGAATTTATCTCAACATCTGGCAGAAGTGATAAGACGAGTTGATGTGGTCATGGTCGCAATGGTCGGTTTGGAAGTAAATGTCAATCGAGGGACCACACCCTCAAAACGTGGATCCCATTCAATTGTGTACTTATACTTAGGTTGTCTATTTTAGGAATAGAATTAGTCTCCTTCATTATCCTTAAATCAGGGATTGTAATCACCCACAATTATGAGTCAACATATACCATGTATAGCATTTTGTAATCTATTAAGAGGATGGAATCTCACAACGAGGACCACCCGAATTGAATCAAAACTTCATTTCAATATCCCAGAAATTCAGATTTCTGTAGAAATATCATGGTATCAGAGCAGAAGGTCAAGTATTCAATAGATTGATACACCGTCCTCTAACGGCTCGAGCTTTTAGAGCAAGTAGTTGTTTGGCATGGTATCAAACTGATTGGATGCAAGTGGGTTAATTCTATTAAACTCAAACCTGATGAATCTTTGGGCCTCTATCAAGCTCATCTTGTGGCTTTAGGAAATCAACAGGAATACGAGATTGACTATGAAGAAACATTTGCACTAGTGGCAAAAATGAATATCATTCTTATTATCCTCACCATTGTCGCATCGCATCAGTCCTGGTCGTTATACCGGATGGATGTCAAAAACGCTTTTCTTCATGGTGACCTTAAGGAGGAGGTCTATATGCACTTACCCCAAGGAGTACACGCTACTTCTCGCTATAATGTGTGTCGATTACACATAATTTCTTTGAGAAATCCAGAAGCTCTTTTCGTGACATTGGTTTTACTCAAAGTACTTGTGATATATCTCTATTCCTTCATCAAATTTCTACTAGCCTTACTACTCTCCTTGTCTACGTTGATGATATTCTCATCACTGGTACCAATTGCAACATGATAAAGTGTCTTCAAGCTTCCCTCCATGCATCACTTCATATGAAGAATCTGGGTCCGCTCACTTACTTCCTTGGACTGGAGGTTTATCAATCTTCTAGAGGATTGTTTCACAATCAACACAAATATACTGAGGATCTCCTTGAACTTGCCAATCTTCAGCATTCTACTCCAATTGACACAACTCTTGAATTAAATGTCAAGTTGAGCAAATTTAATTTATTTAACTATCACAAGACCCGATATATCTTATGTTGTCAACTTGTTAAGTCAATTTATGAGTGCTCATCGGCATCTTAGCAGCGATCAAACGCCTCATTCAATGCCTTCTTGGCACAACCCAACGGGGTCTATATTTTCCCACAACTAATGATCTTACCCTACATGCATACTCTACATTAATCTCTTGAAAATGTAAAAAACAGAATCTGGTATCAAAATCTTCTACAAAAGCAGAGTATCGAACTATGTCCTCTGCTTGTTCTGAAATCCTTTGGCTCTGTGGACTTCTGGCTAATATAGGTTTTGTTCAACCTCACCCTATGCCTTTACACGTTGATAATACCAATGCCATTAAAATTACAGAGAATCCAGTGTTTCATGAGCATACAAAACACATCGAAGTTGATTGCCACTTCATTAGTGATGAATATGAGCGTCAGGTCATCAGCCTCCCTCATGTCTCCACCAACCTTTAAATCCCTAATATCTTCATGAAAGGACTGCCTCGACCACACCATCAGTTCCTCGTGTCCAAATTGATGTTGTTTGATTCTCCGACATCAATTGGGGGGGGGTTGGGGTTGTTGAGGGACCACACTTTCAAAATGTGGATCCCATTAACATATACCATGTATAGCATTCTATAATCTATTTAAGAGGATGGAATCTCACAATGACTACTTGAATTGAATCAAAACTTGATTTCAAGATCTCAGCAATTCAGATTTCTGTAGAAATATCAGTAGAGACTCTGGGAGAGGTCATGTTGGCAGCAAGAATATTTGGTGTGGTCATGGCAAAAATTTTGGTCGTGGTCGTGGCAATCATCATTACACACACTGTGGCCTCAACAATCACACAATTGATACATCTTGGGGCCTAGTGGGAAATCCAGCTTGGGTTAATCAAGTTTGCCTATTGGATGATGGTTCTGAAGGGTATATGGCCAAGGTTGTCATTCTAACGAAGCCAAGTATTTAAGTGACACATTTACGATGTCCAAGGAAGAATATACCAAGCTTTTGAGAGATCACTCCACCCATGCCTCTTCCTCTACAGCTACTTTTGCCCAGTTAGGTACAACTTTTTTTATTTTTTCCGACGGTGACACTTGGATTATTGATTCTAGCGCTTTCGATCACATGATTGATAAGCGTAGTATGTTGTCTTAGCTAGTTTAGTCCTCATCCATCTCTTCTGTGACACTAGCTAATAGTGCATCAACTTGTGTATCTGGATTGGGCACTATCTATCCTACTTTAGATCTCTCATTATCTTCAGTTTTATACATTCATAATTTTCCTTTAAGCTCATTATCTGTTAGCAAAATAATCAAAGCCCTAAATTGTTCCACTAAATTCTATCCTTCCTATTGTGAGTTTCAGAATCTAAAGACGGAGAGGAGGATTGTGGAGGACAAGAATTAAATGGCCTCTATTACCTCAATCATGGAATGACAGGAACTGGAGCTGCATTGCAGACCAAAGTCTCTCCTCGTTACTGGCATTCCAAGCTTTGCAACCCATCTTGAAATGGTTTGAAGAGTCTTGTCCCATCTTTGTCATATGTGCCTAAGCTAGAGTGTAAAGCTTGCAAGTTAAGCAAGCATCATAGATTGTCTTTTCTTTCACGTGAGGATAAGTGACAAACCCTTTTACTAGATACATTTACATGTTTGGGGTTCAGTTCATGTTTCAAGTTCATCTGAATTTAAATACTTGGTTATCTTTGTGGATGATTGCTCTAGAATAACATTGTTATATTTGATGAAAAACCATTTTGAGGTATTTACATGTTTTAAAGAATTCCATATGAAAATACAAACTCAGTTTGATGCTAAAGTGTGTATTATACTATCTGATAATGTTAACGAATATACATCGAACTATTTTTGTTCCTATCTTTTATTCCATGGCATAATTTTCATCAAACATCATATGCACACACATCACAACAGAGTGGAGTTACAAAGCACAAAATTGTCATTTGAGTTTGTAAGGGATTGATGTTAACTATTAAGGTTCCAAAAGGTTTTTGGAGTGGTGCAGTTTTAACTATGTGTCATCTCATAAACCAAATGCCTGCATCAATCTTAGGTGGTAAAACTCATTTTTCTATCATATATCCCCAACATCAACCATTTTCAATTCCTCCAAAGTTTTTCAATGTATATGCTTTGTAAATCAATTTGACCATGTTTTTTTAAACTTGAACCTAAGGTAGTAAAGTGTATTTTCTAAGATACTCTTATACTCACATATTACAAGTATTATGAGCCAGTCACTCATGTAGATGGTATGTCTCAGATGATGTCACCTCTTGTGAAAGTACTCCGTATTTTTGTAAGGAATGAAGATCATTGCAACTTGCAAGAGGTTCCATCACTCTTCCTATGGTGCCAAATGCAACCTCATCTATAGAGTGAGTTCCTGTGCAACTTTCAAATCCACCACCTCTGCAGGTCTACTCTAGATGTTCCAAGAGAGGTGATGAAGTGCATACATGTGTCCTCTATCAATACCATCGCCTCATTTAAAGATCATTCTCTTGAGTCGTCACCAGTACTACCTAATGAAGATGATCTGCCCATTGCTCATAGTGACAGTATACACTCTTGTTCCCAACATCCTATCTCAAATTTTATTTTCTTTGATATCTTATCTCTTGCTTTTTGGTAATTTGTGTTATCTTTGTCCTTTGTGTCTGTTCCTCACTCTTTCTATGAGACTCTTAACAATAATGGGTGGAAGTGCGGTATGGAAGAAGAGATGGCTACACTAAATCAAAATCAAGCTTTGACTTTAGTTAAGCTACTTGCAAGAAAACATGTAGTTAGGTGGAGATGGGTATATGCCGTCAAATACAATCCTGATGAGTCGGTGGATCATTTAAAGGCTCAATTGGTTGCAAAAGGATACACTAAGATTCTGGGGGTTGACTACTTCAAGACCTCCTCTTCTTTGGCCAAGCTTCATTCCGTACATGTGATGATCTCTATTGCTGCAAATTTAGAGTGGCCTCTTTACCAACTTGATGTGAAGAACGCCTTTTTTCATGAGGATCTGCTTGAAGAGGTGTATATAAAGCAATCGCCCAGCTTTGTTCCTCAGGGAGTAGGGGTGTCAACGGGCCGTGTTAGGCCTGGGCCAAGCTTTGTCCAAGCCCGGCCCGTATTTTTGAAGGTATGTCCAAACTCGACCTAGGCCCATGATGGGCCAAAATAGTCCAACCTGAACTCGGCCCGGGATACATACACAAGGCCCAGCCAGAGCCTGGCCAATCCAAAGACACAGAGAGAGAGAGAGAGAGAGAGAGAGAGAGAGAGAGAGATTGGGCCGGAAAGACCCAGCTGAAAATCAAAAAATCAAATGGATTGAGGTGCTTACATGGATTGGACCTGAAAGATCCAATTAAAAGTCTACAAAACCCAAATGGATTGAAGCTTTTCCTGATAGGGACGAGTAGCACTGAGGTTTTTATAGATCGGGGCCTAATGCACTAACTCCATCCACTGAATATAACACCTTGGCAAGTGGCTCTACTTGGATGGCCTCGGAAGGGAAGGTATTCAAAATAGGAGGCCTAATTCTTGAGTTCTCGCCATACATGAAAATCATAAGAAGGTTGAACTCATAAAGGTGATGAGAGAAAGCATTACCTACAAAGAAGACAATAAGTTGAACCTCTCTCTCTCTCTCTCTCTACTAACTCCTCTATCATCTCTAAACACATAAGACAAGATAAGATAAGGAAGAAATGGAACTCAACTCTTTGTTCTTGGAATGATGGATGATCTTGCCCTCCTGCTACCAAACCAACTTTCAGCAAAAGGAGAGAAATTTGAGATAAGGGTCTTTCCTAAAAATATATTTAAAATTGGTTTTATTTACACAAAAAAAAGGGGGGATTTTGGTTTTCCTTTCATAAAAAATGATAGAAAATCAAGATATGGGGAGGAATGGTTTTGCTTCTTTTAAGAAGAGGGAAGGGAAGTTTGGAGCAACATGAGGGAAAAAAATTTGCCATTTGAATTTTTCAAAATGTTAACAGGCTCGGGCTAGGCTATCGAGCTTTTAAACAACTAAATCCAAGCCAAGCCTGATTTAAAAACGAGATCCAAGTTTTAGCCCAAACCAAGCCCTCAGGCTAGAAATTCCAACCCAAGCTCGATCAAAGGCGGGTCAGGCTTAAAAGCCCATTGAGCCAGGCCGGCCCATTGACAACCCTATCAGGGAGAGCCGGATAAAGTCTGTCATCTAAAGAAATCAATTTATGGATTAAAACAATCTCCTCATGCTTAGTTCGACAAATTTAGTAAGGTGGTGCTTCATTCTAGGAGGAAACAAAGTCAGGCAAATCATTCAATTTTTGTTCGAAATTGCAAGACAGGTACTATCGTGTTAGTCGTATATGTAGATGATAACATTGTTACTAGCAGTGATAGTACAGGTATTTCCAAGTAAAAAGTTCTTGCAGCAACACTTTTGCACAAAAACTTTAGAGTTC
The DNA here is from genome assembly GCA_037074715.1 of Magnolia kwangsiensis. NCBI lineage: Eukaryota > Viridiplantae > Streptophyta > Magnoliopsida > Magnoliales > Magnoliaceae > Magnolia > Magnolia kwangsiensis. The sequence continues at coordinate 104,947,641 of CM073574.1, forward strand.
CTCTGATACCTTTTAGGACTAAGGTAACAAGGTTGAAGGTGGGAATTAACTTGTCACAACGAAAGTATGTGATGGATTTATTAGAAGAGACAAATCTACAGGGGGGTAGGCCAGTCAAAATTCCCATGGATACTAATTCAAAGCTGTGTATAAATGAAGGGAAACTATTTGATGATCCAAGGAGATAAAGCCAGCTAGTTGGCAAATCAATTTATTCAATGGTTACACACCAAACATCACTTATACAATCAATGTAGTTAGTCAGTTTATGCAAGCTCCTCGTATGTCTCATGTGGAGGACATGCTTCGCATTCTTAAATATTAGAAGGGAGCACCTGGCCATGGAATTCTCTTCAAGTGAAATAGACATTTTAGAGTAGAAGAGTTATATGATGTAGACTGGATTGGCTCTCTTTTTGAGAGGTGGTCGACCACAAGTTGTACATTTGTAGGAGGCATGGAAAAGCAAGAAGCAAAATATTGTCACTCAGTCCAGCTTAGAAGCAGAGTATAGGGCTATGGACCCATGGAACATGCGAATTTATTTGGCTAAAGACATTAATGTTCAAGCTTGGGTTCATGTTGGATGCTCCTATGAGATTGTACTGTGATAATCAAGCAACATCTTATATCGCCAACAAACCAGTCTATCACCAAAGAACCAAGCACAATGAAGTCAATCTTCTCTCCATCAGGGAGAAAGTTGTTAACAAGGAAATGCGCATGCCATTTGTCGAATCCCAAGATCAAGTGGCGGACATATTTATGAAGGCTTTAAGTCAAGCTCATCTAGACAGATTCTCTAGCAACCTGGGCATTCATGATATATTATATATATGCTCCAACTTAAAGGGGAGTGCCATCGTTCATTGACATTAGAAAGAGAAATAGTTAAAAGAAGCTTGCATCGTCCGTTGATTGTCCAGGTTATGATATATTATATATATGCTCTAGATTCTTTAAACCACACATGTAAATTCTAAAACATGAAGCATGATTTTTATAAGTAATTTTGTACTTTCTAAATAACTTAAAAGATTGGTGGGAATCATTCAAGGCCGAAGGCTTCACCAGGTTCCGACTGCATCAAAAACTAAAATTGTGAAAGAAAAGCTGAAAATATGGAAGAAAGATGTATTTGGGGCTCGGGAGGCTGAGATAGATAACAGGCTTTCGAAAATCCATGCCTTGGATGTAAAGAAAGAGAAGTGTGAGTCGGCAGAAACTGAAAAAGACATGCATTTATGGTTGTCTTTAGATTACTTGAATCATCTCAAGGAGGAAACCAAATGAAGGCAGCATTCAAGTGTTGTCTGCCTAAAAAAGGGGGACAAAAAACATGCGGTTCTTCCACAATATTGCTAGTGCGAGGGCAAGGAACAACATCATTAGTTGCTTGGTGGTGGATGGCAAAATGGAAGAAGAAAATGCCCACGTTAGTGAAGCAATCATGGAGTTCTATAGGAATTTGCTTACAAGAGAGAAGTGGAAGAAGTCTCGTTTAGATATTATGGGCTTTGATCAGCTATTGGAGTCTGTTGTGGACTCTCTTGAAAAGTCAGTTACCGAGGAAGAAATTAAAGAAAGCAGTGGATTCTCTAGGTTGGGATAAGGCCCCAAGTCCAGATGACTATCCCATGGCCTTCTTCCAAACTTTTTGGAGGGTGCTAAAGGGCAACGTGGTTGCTTTTGTTACTAAGTTCTTCCAAAGAGCCGGTTGTCTTCCAAGCTTAGGCGTCATTCATAGCTGTTATTCCGAAGGTTGAAGGGGCAGATAGCATAAAAGACTTCAAACCCATTAGGTTTGATAGGAGGTCCCTGTAAGATCTTAGCCAAGATCCTCGCTATGAGATTTTGGGCGGTCCTTGCGAACATCATATCTAAGAATCAGGGTGGCAGTTAGACCAATCCAAGATGGTGCCCTCATCGTTCACGAGTGCATTGACTCTAGCTTAAAAGACTTCAAACCCATTAGGTTTGATAGCAGGTCCCTGTAAGATCTTAGCCAAGATCCTCGCAATGAGATTTTGGGCGGTCCTTGCCAACATCATATCTGAGAATCAGGGAGCTTTTGTGGCAGTTAGACAAATCCAAGATGGTGCCCTCGTAGCTCACAAGTGCATTGACTCTAGGCATAAGGCAAAGGAGGCATGGTGTACAAGCTGAACATCGAGAACGCATATGACCACGTTGATTGGGACTCTCTGGATTATTTGTTGCGGAGGATGGGGTGTAAGTAGAAATAGAGGAATTGGATTCAAGAATACGTTCGTTTTGTCGCTTTCTCTGTATGGGTTAATGGATCACTGAAAGGTTTCTTCAAAGTATCAAAGGGTGTGAGGCAGGCAATCCTCTATCTCCATTCCTTTTTCTAGTAGTTACAGAAGCCCTCAGTAAAATGTTAGACAAAGGTCAAGAGGTGGGCCTCATCAACGGATTCAGGGTAGCGAAAGCAGGCAATCAAATCTCTCATCTCTAGTTTGCCAATCATACCATCCTCTTCTGCGATGTTGAAGTTGTCATGGCGGACAATTTGTGGAAATTTGTTTGATGTTTTGAGGTGGTCTCAAACCTGAAAGTAAACTACAAAAGCGAGATATTATGTATCAACTTGGACAAGATTGAGGTTTCGAGGATGGCCAGGGTGTTTGATTGTAAAGCAGGATCCTTTCCCTCTACCTATCTTGTCCTCCTGCTATGCATTAGAAGGTTGGCAAAGCACTTATGGGATAAGGTGGTTGGAAGAGCTTAAAGGAAGCTATCACGGGTGGAAAAGCCATCATCTATCTATAAGTGATCGATTGACTCCTATCAAGGCCACCTTCTCAAACATGCCAGAGTACTTCATGTCCTTATTCAAGTGTTCACAATCGATCCTAGGCATGTTGGAGAAGCTAAGGGACAACTATTTATGAAAGGGGCAAAAGATAAGCAGAAATTTCATCTTCTCAAGTAGGAAGAGGTGAACAAGCTTATGGTAGGAGCGGGTATCAAGTTATTGGGATCCATGAATCTACTGTTATTAGGTAAGAGGTTATGGCGGTTTGGTACAGAAGCAGGAAGATTGTAGAGAGAGATTTTAATGACCAAGTATGGCACCCAGGAGAAGAGTTAGGAAGTGAAGAAGCCATCGCATTATAGGGCTTTTGTTCTTTGGAAGCTAATTGTCTCTTTGCCCCTAAAGTTTAGAGTGTCCTTCTCGCTAGGTGATGAGAGATGTGTGGGCTTTTGGGAAGACGTGTGATGCAGAGGAAGCCCGTTCAGGAATTTATAAGATTGGTTCGCTTGTCATTGGATAGGAGCGTTATAGTAGCTCATTGTCACTCTATCTATGGTGATTTAGTAGTTCAGTCACCTTCATGCCAAGGGATCTATCAGACGAGGAAGTCAATGACTTCATCAAGCTTCTGGATCAATTGCAGGATTATCATCCTATTGTGGGTGTGTACTATTCGATGATATGGCACGTGCATAGCTCATGTCGCTTCTCGATCCAGTCATTCTAGAACTTAGTCTGAAAAAAGCCATCAGGAGAAGCTAGATCACGCCTTCTTGTTTTGGCACTATGGCACCTCCCCCCCCCCCCCCCCCGGTCTTTGGAAGGTAGATGTCTCTTTGATCCCGAAGTTTAGAGGAGTGTCCTCCTTGCTTGTTGACCAAAGACGTGCGCTTCTGGGAGGATGTGTGATGTGGAGGAAGCCTCCTTCAAAGGAGTTTCCAAGAGTGGCTTGCTTGTCACGGGATGGGAGTTTTACAATAGCTCACTATTACTCAATCTGTGATGATTTGGTCATTTAGTCAACTCCATGTCATAAGGATCTTTCAGATGAGGAAGTGGGTGACTTCATCAGGCTTTTAGATCTATTGCAGGGCTATCATCCTATTGTGGGTGAGAAGGATTCAATGGTGTGGCACACGCATAGCTTAGGTGACTTCTCAGTCCAATCATTCTATGGCTTGGTTAGGAAAGAGCCATCAGGAGAGAAGTCGGATCCATCTTCTTGTTTGGCACTATTGTGCCCCCAGTTAATGTTGTCATTATCATTATCGTATCATAAATCGTAATCGAGTCTAAATCATATCATATCATGAATCGTAAGATTTTTTTTGAAGTTTTCATAAAAATATCATTAAAAAACATAAAATTTGAAAATAAAATAGAAAAAATTAAAATAAAATAAAAAACACATCAATCATCCATTTTCTCATGAACATGCACACAAAAAATAATAATAATAATAATAACCATGATAAGGTTAACTAAAATTGTGATCAACTGCATACTAAATGCAATGTTGTCAAAATCATTATCATATCACAAATCGTAAAGGGGATTGAATCGTATTGAATCACAAATCGTATTGTAAATCATAAGATTTATTCTTATTTTAAAAATATACATGAAAAATAGATTAAAAAATATAAGTAAATCAAAAAAGATTAAAAATTCATTAATCATCCATTTCCCATCCATATGTACCAAAAAAGTAATATGTATCATGATATTATCAATTGAGAAAATGTATATGGTATACATATCATGATATTAAAGGATTCTCGTCTTTTTCATTCGTTTTCTTTTGTTGTCTTTTAAAAAAATTTACCTTAAAAAACATACAAGAGTACTTTGATGATTTTGTTCTTTTATACCTTTCTTAAGTGTAAAATCATGTCAGAAAAAATGGCATTCGATTCCATTGTAAATAGTATCTTGATTTCTTTGTTTTGGGTTTTTGAATATCAAAATCCCAAAATCTCCTCTCTCTCTCTCTCTCTCTCTCTCTCTCTCTCTCTCTCTCAAGGATATATTTAATTGGGGAGGCCTTTTTCATGTTTTATGAGCAAAAGGGTACAAAGAAAGAAGAAAAAAAAAGAATAAAATTAAAATAAAAATAAAAAATGATTTTTAAGTAATTTTTTGGACCATTTATGTAATCTACAATTATCATACGAGTCAATGCAATTATTGTTTTATGAGCAAAAGGGTACAAAGAAAGAAGAAAAAAATGAATAAAATAAAAATAAAAATAAAAAATGATTTTTAAGTATTTTTTTGGTCCATTTATGTAATCTACGATTATCATACGAGTCGATGCGATTATCGTACAATTAGATGCGATTCGTACGATTATTCGGGATTTGCGATTTGGGTGTACGATTCAAATTGTACACCCATACGATACGATATGAATCATACGATTCATATTGTGACTCGTATGATTTTGATAATACTGACTAAATGTATCATTGGGAATGTGTTGTATCATGTCATAATCAAGTTTAAAAAAATAACCCTTTTCCCATCCCATGTACATGTAAGTTTTTTACATGATTCAAAAAATAACATTTTCGCCATCCCTATTTACATGTATAATGTATTCAATATTCACTTATTTCTATAAATCAAAAGGGGAACAAAAAGTCCAAACAAATCTATTCTTCGCCAGCTGCGGCGGCGCTATCATCCTCATCATCATCAATGAGGTCAACATTATTAGCATCATCTTCATCTTCTGAAATTGACGTAAAAATAAACTCATCTTCCTCCTCTTCTACCACTTTCACTTTCTCCTTTGCTTTACTTGGAATTTTAATTTTTCTAGGACCTACAAAATAGTTTATGCATGATGCATTATAAGACTATTAATTAACAATTATATGACTGGATAACCTAACAACAAGAATACAAAATGCAATCATACCACGTCGCCCATCCAATCGTAAGGTGGATCTATCTAGACCTTGCACATCCTCCAATCCCTCAGCAAAGCATTCACCTATGTCCATTCAGGTGTTATATGTAGGAAGTGCAAGATACTCCTATATGATCCATTCATCGTCGAATTCCATATTTGATATGCATATAGGATCAAGCCCTTGGTCATCTCTCTTCGCATGGTGAACTTCGAGCTGGAGATTGTATTTTACGAAAACAAGTGTATTCGATCTTTGTTACTCGAGTCTATTTCTCTTCTTTGAATGTATCTGCAATGAACGCAAAATTACGTAAGGCTATTGGTCACTATATGGTGAATACGAATGAATTTAAATAATGTCTCACCAACTCAAAGTGCTCCAATTGCACTCGCAACCAGTAGCACTACATTTCAAACTCAAAATACGAATAGCCAGCTTTTGCAATTCTAGACACTCGTCACCGTAACTCTCCCACCATAAACCTATAATAAATCAATCATATATAATTATATAAATAAACTAACTGAAAAAGTAAAAATATACATGATCATAATTGCAAAATTACCTAGTTGTTTTATCGTTTTGGTTAATTTTGCAGTCTCTCTTCCAAATAAATCATAAGCCCTTCTGAACTTATTCATTTGTTCATCAATGATGATGATTTGCCTTGAATTGGGGATAATTCTTTAAATAGAGTCATATATGTTTTATTCTCTAAATCCAGATAGAAATTGTCATTATACTAAAATTTGGGATTTAAAAAATAAGCCATCGAATGTAACGGCCTATGCAACTGAAGAGTCCACCGTTGGTTGATGATTTCCCATATGACCGAATACCGCTTCTTCACCTCTCCCAAGTTCTTTGTGATCGCCTCTTTCACCCAATCCATTGTTCATAAAAATATCCCATGATCGGCCTCTCATCTTAATTAACTAGCCCTAGCACCTTGACCAATGGGAGAGTGGTCTTCAAGCAAAACTTGATGGATGACCAAAAATCTACATATGCCAAAACTATATCTTGAACATGCTCCCCCCTTGCAGTCTTAGAGAAATTGCCACCTTCTCATTCTTTTGAGATAAACATGGACCTTAAGCCAATTCTATTTTCATGGATGTTTTTCAAAGTCAAGTAACAGATAGCAAATCGTAGTATGACTAGCCTTGTCAACTCCCCCTTTGTGTGTTTGTGTGCTTCCTCATTAAATTCAAGACCCAACAGTGTTTGTAAATGTAAACCATTATAGCCCTTGCATTCGCCATGGTCTCCGAATGAAGTTACAACTTTCCAATGTGTGTAAGCATTAGTCTATACAATGGGTTGCACATGGAGACCAAAACAACGTCTTCCTCTTCTCCATTAACATTTGACTTGTCTTCACATAAGCGGATGCGCTATCCATAATGACCTGTATAACATTCTTTTTGCCCACCTCATTAATGGCTAACTCAAGTAAACCAAACAAATTGTCCGCATTTTTTGAAATATCGAACGTATCAGCAAATCTTAAAAAGACGGTACTGCTCGGACTATTAACCAAAAATTTTGTAGTAGATTGATTCACTCCATTTGTCTACCCATCTAACATTATTGTACATCAAGTCTTTGCCTAGTCCTTCTTATAAACCTCAATGGATTTCTCTATCAATTCAACCCCCCATCTTCAAAAATTTATTCTTTACTTCATGATATGACAAAAGCTTCAATCCCAGCCGAAATGCAACAACCGCTTTCATTACAGGTGTAAAGAGAAGCTCTTTACAAGGTTAAACGGTAGAGCCTTCACATACAAGAAGAGATAGAAAGGCACACACTGTCTCTATCTCCTTTCTTCCAGATTTTGTTTATAGTGGCTTGTTGTTTTTCTTTTAGCCCACTCTTTCTTCCCACGAATTCATCCATAGTTCTTTTTTCTTTTTCCTCCACATCATCAATAATGGGAACTCTTCCAACACCGTACGCCATTTCTTCTTGTTGCTTCTTCTCATTCACATTATCATCCAACAACTCTTAAATTTTTCCGCGACATCATCACTCACTTAGGTACATGCTGCTACATTTTCCTTCGTTCGAGCTAATGATTTTTCATTCGAAACACACCTACCCAATACGCCTTCCCACAAAAATTACATCTTAAATGGAGATCATTGTCCACACCATCTTCTAAAAATATTCCCATGTAAGGTCATTATCCTTGGTCTTCGATTTCCTTCCCATATTCTAAAAATATTCCCACGTAAGGTCATTATCATTGGCTTCAAAAATAATCCACACACAACCTTACATATTAAGAAAAAAGAACTATTTAGGCTAACACAAACATAGAAGATTATAAATAATTAAGAAAATGACAAAACTTTTGAAATTAATGAAAAATAAATGTAAAAGTCATTAAAAAATACATATTTTGCCCAAAAAATGGAAGAAAGGAAAAAAGAGAAGATTACATAACTATTTTATATTTTTTCATACCTATTTTAATATAGACATCAAGTGAAACAAGTGGCGTTAAATTCCGTTAACCGGCGAAAAAGATATGACAACTTCTTTCTCTAAGTTTTTTGTGGGCCATAAACTCCAAATCTCTCTCTCTCTCTCTCTCTCTCTCTCTCTCTCTCTCTCTCTCTCTCTCAAAAGAAGGAAAAGAAGTGATATTCTAATGTGGGTGGGCCCTAAATGAGTTTTTAAAACAAAGCCCTAAAAAAATTCACATAAATCAGCAAAAAAATGCAAATATACAATTTTTTTTCCGAAAAATGCATATTTTAACCTAAACATGAAAGAAATGAAATAGAAAAGATAAAAAGACTATTTTATATATATTGACCTATTTTAATGTACAAATCGAATGCAGCATGTGGCATTCGATTCTGTTGAGCGACGAAAAAGATATGTCAACTTCTTTCTCTAGGTTTTCTATAGCCCACGATCTCTAAAGTCTCTAAACTCTCAAAAAAAAAAGGGTGATATTCTAATGTATGTGGGCCCTAAATAACTTTTAAAAATAACAACACCAAAAAATCACAAAAAAAAAAAGCAAAAATAAGACTTTGTTTTTTTTTTTTTAATGTCGTAAATACCGTTTTATGGAAAATAAAATAAAAATTGACGATGTCAAATCATACCATTCAGATTCACAATTTAATTGTACGATTCAAGTATGAATCATATGATTCAGTCCAAACTGCAATCCGCATTTACGATTCAAATCATACGTGTACCATACAATCCAAATCGTACAATTTGAATCATAAATTGTGCGATTTTGATTACATTGCACTAGGTCTTTAGAAGGTGGTTGTCGCTTTGACCCCAAAGTTTAGAGGAGCATCCTTCTCGCTTGGTGACAAGAGACGTGTGCACTTCTAGGAGAATTTGTATTGCGACGCGAAGGAAGCCTGCCTCAAGAGGAGTTTTCAAGGTTGGCTCACTTGTCACTGGACTGAATCATATGATTCAAATTCACAATTTAATTGTACGATTCAAGCATGAATCATATGATTCAGTCCATACTGCAATCCACATGTATGATTCAAATCTTACATGTGTACCATACAATCCAAATCGTATGATTTAGATCGTAAAATTGTGAGATTTTAATTACATTGCACCAGGTCTTTAGAAGGCAGTTGTCGCTTTGACCCCAAAGTTTAGAGAAGGAGCATCCTTCTTGCTCGGAGACAAGAGACGCGTGCGTTTCTAGGAGGATTTGTAACGCAATGCGAAAGAAGCCTGCTTCAAGAGGAGTTTTCAAGGTTGGCTCACTTGTCACCAAATAGGAGTGTTACAGTAGCTCGCTGTCGGTGTTTTAAGTATCGACGATATCAACCAATATATCCCACGATATATCTTGTATCCCACCAGTGCGATACGAAACGCACAAGTAATGGGATATATCCCATATGTTCGATCCGGTAAGCATTTTTTATTTTTGATCCTTTTATCTATAAATCATGTTAAATCAATGTCAAATTGCTACAAATCCATGACTTTTTCATGTTTTGTATGAAAAATCGTGGATTGGGAGCTTCGATTTTGAGATTTGGAGGAGATGGGCCGAGTTGCAGAAAATTGAAAAAAAAAAAAAAAACAAATTTTCTCAATTTCTCGCAAATCGGTTGCAATATTTGGGTTCAAACATAAAATCAAATATGTATTTAACTTGATCTATTGATTCTTCTTTTGCTTTTGAATATATTGCTTGTGTTTCCACATGCCTTCTTACATTTATAAATTATATGAATAAAGTTTGAATATACTTACATCAATTTAGTTAGACAACACATAAATTAGGACCCCATACAAAAAAAAAATCTATTATGCACACTTGTTTTTTCTAATGTTTTGATTTATAAATGTGTATTGTTGTCCTTTTTAACAATCACTGAAGTTTCATTGAAAAATTCAACCAATTTCTCAATGTTTCCAACAACAGCGATACATTATGTGATACAACCGATATATCCCATGCGATAATTGATACATATCAGTATCCTAAGGGTGCGATATGTAACGTGATACCGATATTTTGAACACTTCTCACTGTTTACTCTATCTGTGGCGATTTGGTCGTTTGGTCACCTTCATGTTGTAGAGATCTTTTGGATGGGGAAGTGGGTGACTTCATCAAGCTTCTGGATCAACTGGAGGGCAATCAACCCATAGCGGGTGAGAAGGTTTCGATGGTGTGGCACGTGCATAGGTCAGGTTGCTTCTCATTCTAGTCCTTCTATAGCTTGGTGCGGAAAAAGCCATCGGGAGTCTTCTTGTTTGGAAGGCGGTTGTCTCTTTGACCCCGAAGTTTAGAGAAGTGCCCTTCTCGCTTGGTAAGAGAAGACATGTGCACTTCTAAGAGGATATGTGATGTAAAGGAAGCCCGCTTCAGGAAGAGTTTCCAAGACTAGCTTGCTTGTTACCAAATAAGAGTGTTACAGTAGCTCACTAGTACTTTATTTGTGGTGATTTGGTTGTTTGTCACCTTCGTGTAGTAGGGATCTGTTGAGTTTCGAAGTGGATCTTCATCAGGCTACTAGATCAACTGCATCATCCTATTGTGGGTGTCTGGGTGAGTCATCGATGGTGTGGCACAAGCATAGCTCAAGTTGCTTCTAGGTCCAGTCATTATATAGCTTGGTCCAAAAAAAGCAATCGGGAGAGAAGCTAGCACGTGCTTCTTGTTTTGGCACTATGACACCCTTGCGACCTTCATCTAGTTGGTGGGAAGAAAAAGAGTGTTGAACATAAATAACCTTCAGAAGAGAGCTTTGGTTCTCCCCAACATCTATATGTTATGCATGAACGAGGCCGAGACAACAACCAGTTCATCCATTGCTCTTTTACCAGCAAGGTTTGGGAGCACTTTCTTGTCCTATCCAACGTTCAGTGGGTGATGCCTATCTTGGCCAAAGACCTTTTGTGGCCTTGGCATGGTGGTGGGGTTGGGAAAGAGGGCAAGGAGGTTTGACATCTTATCCTCATGGCTATTTTGTGAGTAATCAAGGCCGAAAGGAATAGTCAATGTTTCAAGAATAGGAGTGGATCCACAGAGGAGGTGATGAGAAAGGTGGAGGTGGTGGGATTGGGGGTCTCAAGTGGAAGCAATGATATTTGTAACCTTTAAGCTTTTTTTGGGATACAATTCGTTTCGCATTGCATTCTTTCCCCGCTTAGCTTGTGCTTTCATGGGCTTTTCTGATTAAATTCCGTTACTATTCAAAAAAAGAAAAGAAAAAATATATATATATAGGTGGACCAAGTTGAGTCCAAGTCGGTTTGCCAACCTTTGTTCAAAAATTCAAACAATCAAATAAACTTGGCTGGAGTTCAGCAACTACTCAACAGGTTTTAAAAGTATGATCTCAACAACTACAGTCAAAGGGAGTGCTGGTCCTCAAAATAAATTTCAGACAAAAAAAAAAAAAAAAAAATCGTTTTCCCCAGTTCGACTTGAGAATTGCCTCTTAACTGAGTTACAGAAATATACTTCTAGGGTTTCTAGTCACTGGTCAGACGGCAAAGTTAATAAAACCTGACCATTTACCATGGACAAGAATGATCAACAATTAAAGGACCCAACTACAGGCAGTGGGGAAAACTGTAGCAATTATAGAGAAACAGGAAAATGTAATATTAGGAGAACCACTGATGTCTAGAGAGACAAAGCACAAGCTTAAAGCAGGTTTCCAGATCCAATATTTAGTTTAGAACAATGGAAGCACATTTCACAAAAAGGAAATCATGTCAGAGTAGAATTATGAAATATTTTTGTGTTACAAGAAAAATCAGAGAATGACTTCTTTCACGACATGATATCTTCAAAGAGCTTACTACCTGAAAGTGTGAACTGCTCAAGCAACGAGCAATCTGGCGGAATAAGGGCACCATGCAACGCTGGAATTCTGCAGGCTGGGTTGCCTCCAAAACTTCCTCTAGCTCTCCTAAGAACATGACTTCTTTCGAACTATTTGTGACTGGCCAGTATTTCAATAAACCCCTGATAACAGTGTCAGCAAGCTTGCAATCTTTCTCAACAAATTGTGTGATGCAGTACGATAACTGTTGATGGTACATGGGAATGCCCTTTGGTTTGTGGAGAGGAATCAGTGCACGTACAAGGAACAATTTGTGCTCCTCTTTCAGGGGCAAGGCAAACCCATTAATTATACTGCCCAAAATCTCTAACAGCTCAGCAATCCCATTGTGCTTTTCTGTTTCAAAAAAAAAACGGTAGAAGATGTTATTGATGGCTTTCCTGATGAATGGGCGGTGCACCATAAACTTCCCATATACACGATGAAGAATTGTTTTCAAGTACTCCCTTTCTCTAGGGTCTTCAGAGTCAAAGAGATCGAGCAACCTAAGAACGAAAGAATGGTCAATGTATCTCTTGGCCAACTTTGCATCCGTCTCAGGCGACGTAACAAACCTTAAAAGGAACTCATAGACGATTTGCAAGTGGGGCCATGCAGGGTCCATCAGAGGTTCCTCCTCTTCCAAATCAAATGCTTCTAAAGCTTTGTTCTCACGTGGAGGAGAAGTGAGTGTCCTAAACAAATTCACGGACACCATCTTTGTGATTTCTTGCATGACATTTTCTGTGAACTTCCCATTTGCAGATGTAACATAGTCCACAAGCTCTAACAGTGTCTGTCGCTTGATGTCCTTTTCTTTCAGGTTCTTCGTTGGGTCGGTGAAATCGAACACAACGCAGCATAAATTCAACTTCCTGATAAACAGGCCCTGCTTCTCGGAGCTAGGGACATCTCGGAAACCAGGCAGTGCCTCGTACATGGAAGAATTCCCATTCAGCTTCGAACTAACAGCCTGGGGCTGTTTGTTTCCATGACTCAACCCAGAATTTGCACTTTGAAGGACTGGATTGTTTGGGTACACGGATCGGTTAGTCATTGACTCGCTGCTTCCGCTGCCTCTAGAATTTGTAGAAGCATTTGAAGACATGGAAGCATTTACCCCCAATTCACGGTTTTCTGCCGATTTCGATGGTTTGCGGGGGAGCTTCCCCAGTATCTGTTTGATCATAACTGAGAGAGAAAATAACTGCCTCTAAGACCCAAAAAGATATCAAGCTGCTGCAGCCAAACCTCCTTCAACGAAGAATATCCTCCATCCAAGGAGAAAAACCATTTAGTCAGATGAGAAAAAACCAGATGCGAATACCCATTTCGATCGAGGGATCATCAAAGGGCTGATATTCCCCCCCCAGCCCAGAAACTTTTTTATCTTTTCTTCCATTCGAAATTTGGGGATTTTTTGCATTTATCTACCTTTTCTTTCTCCAAATCAAGGAGGAAAAAACTACAACAAAAACCCAGATGGACAAAACCCAGTTCAGAACAGGAAACAGACAAACAGAATTCAGCTTTGAATCCACCCCAAAAACCTTCTTTATTATTCCACATAAGAAGGGGAGATTTCTCTCTTTCCCCTTCCTCTCCTCCAAATCGAGTGAAAAGAATCCAACCTTTAACCTTCAAATCGAAAACCCAGATGCAAGAAACCCCATTTCAGAAAAAAGTATCAACAAAAAAAATAAGGTCAAATCAAATCAAACCAACTCTTCTTTTCTCCCCTTCGTTCTTCCTTTTTATGCCAAATTTACAATCTTTTCCTATTTCTCTCTTTTTCTTCTTTCACCTTCTATTGTTCAGCTAGATCAAAAGATGAAAGATGATCTGCCATGATCCATAAAACCAACAAAAAAAAAAAAAAAAACTTAAAGAAAAATACAACGAAAATTGAAAGAAAAACAAAAAGTGCAAGTCAGGGAGGAAAGGAAAAAAGAAAAAGCAGTCTTTTCAACCCAAAAGAAAAGGAATGATCTTCTACTTACAACAAGCTCCTCCAGATTATTTAGAGAGGCAGGACAACCTCTGTGCTTTTTTATTACAAATGCATTTGGGATGATGATGTTTGATGAATGAGAAAGAATGTGTCTGCCTTTTTTTCTTACCTTTGATTTGATTTCTCAATAAATTCCAACAACTAACTACAGTGCATATTGTTTTGACATTGGGATGGGTTTTGTTTTGGGTTTATGTCAAAAGAAAAGAGAAAACCATCTATACTTACTACACACCCATCCTTCTAATAACGACCCTTTTCTTTTCTTTGATGTCCATCTCCACGAATCAAAACCAAATCCAACCCCTTTGAAAAGGAAAACGTTGGGAAAAGAGGAGAATAAAGGGAGAGTTTTTTACTACAGTACAACTCACTTTTAAGCCACGTACATTATTAAATTCTTCCCAACTTATCTTCCCAGAATACTCCCCTTCTGTACGGACGCATATTTATTGAACCAAAATGCCCCTACTTCATAGAAATGTCCTTTTTTAAAGATGGGGTTACCTATACCTATATATTATAACCATAGCCATTGAAATTGACTGCGAAGTGAATAGAATTAACCGCGAAGTAAAAGAAATTCACTATAAAATAAAGAAAATTGACCGCGAAGTGAATAAAATTGGGCATAAAGTGAATAAAAATCACCGCAAGGTGAACGAAGTGAATGGAATTGACTGCGAAGTGAAGAAAATTCAATGCGAAGTAAATGAATTGAATGAAATTCACTGCGAAGTGAAGAAAATTTACCTCGAATTGAAGGAAATTGACCACGAAGTGAAGTAAATTTTCCGCGAAGTAAAGGAATTTGACCGCAAAGTGAATGTAATTGACCACGAAGTGAAGAAAATTCATCCTGAAGTAAATGAATTGAATGGAATTCACCGTAAAATGAGTAAAATTCACCGCGAAGTGAATAGAATTGACTGCGATATAAATGAATTGAATGGAATTCACTGCCAAGTGAAGAAAATGCACTGCAAATTAAAGGAAATTCACCGTGAAGTGAAGGAAATTCACCGCGAAGTGAATGTAATTGACCGCAAAATGAAGGAAATTGATCGCGAAGTGAATGAAGTGAATGAAATTGACTGCGAAGTAAATGAAATTCACCGCGAAGTGAATGAAATTGACCGTGAACTGATTGAAATTAACCACGAAGTGAATGAAATTCACCACGAAGTGAATGAAATTGACCATGAAGTGATTCACCGCGAATTGATTGAAATTGACCGCAAAGTGAATGAAATAGATTTTCAACCGTCTACCTGACAGAACTTGAAAAATAACCAGGTTTGCTCGCTAAAGTAGCTTCTCCTACCCCAAAATCATAAATGGTGCGTTAAGTAACTCATTTTGGTTTAGAAGATATGCTTGTTAAATGAATAAAGAAATAAACGAATAAAAAGATAAATTTATTTTTATATTGTTATATACACATATTTACATAAATATGTATTAGAAAAAAACGTAGGGGGAAAAAAATTCTCCTTAAAATTTTTTTTAAAAAAAAATCTGGACGAAGTGCGGAGGCATTACCGCCACATTCTATCTAGTTTGTTTTTTTTTTTTTTTTTAGCTGATGCAATTCCCTACTGCTTTTGTGGGTCTTATCATGGGGTATGTGTTATATCTAAATCGTCTATTTATTTGGTGAGCTCGTATTAAGGCTTGAGACGAAAAATATGATAGATCTAACTATCAAGTGGACCACATCGTAAAAAGTAGTGGGGGATTGAACGTCTACCATTGAAACCCTTTTAGGGGTCACAAAAGTTTTGGATCAATATGAAATTTGTTTTTCCTCTTCATCCAAGTCTTTGTAACCTTATGAATAGATTGGATGGAAAATAAATCTTATAGTGGGCCCTACGAAAAATTTAATTGTGAAAATCAATTTCTCCGCTGCTATCTGTGGTGTGGTCCAGTTGATCTTTGGATATGATTTTTTTTTTTGGCTGGTACAATTCTCTACTACTTTTGTGGGTCTTATCATGGGATATGTGTTATATCCAAACCGTTCATCTATTTGGCGAGCTCGTATTAAGGCTTGAGACGAAAAATATGATAGATCTAACTATCAAGTGGACCACACCGTAAAAAGCAGTGGGGGATTGAACATTTACCATTGAAACCCTTTTAGGAGTCACAAAAGTTTTGGATCAATATGAAATTTGTTTTTCCTTTTCATCCATGTCTTTGTGACCTTATGAATAGATTAGATAGAAAATAAATGTTATGGTGGGCCCTACGAAATATTTAACGGTGAAAATCAATTTCCCTACTGCTATTTGTGGTGTGGTTCAGTTGATCTTTGGATATGATTTTATATATATATATATATATATATATATATATATATATATATATATATATATATATATATATATATATATATATATAATGCTCTGAAGCGATCTCGAAATATGGATGAACATTGTGGATATAATAAATACATAACTTTAGGGCCCATGTAACTTTGATCTCTTTTGAACCGTTCATACAACTCGAAGTTTAAGGAGCGTTAGTGCTCATCTTCGCACTCCGATCAATCTGCTTTTGAAAGGGAGGTAGGGGTATTTTGGTCCACAACAAGGGAGTAGTTTAGGAAGGCAAGTTTGGACGGGCATGATAAGGTATGTTACTCGAAAGTGAAGAGTATGGGAAAAAACTCTTATTAGGGAAGGTGGGTGGAGAAAACCTTCGATGCTCCCACATCAACTTTTACTCCGTACTCTTGGAAACTATAATGTACTCCGATTCAATAATGATTGGCTCTCTACCATGATGTGGTTTATCCATGTCATTCATCCAATATTTATAGCTCATTCAAGGACATGAGCCAAAAGATAAGGTGGATATAAATCTAAGTTCCACATTAAAGAAAACAGTGATCATTGAACATTCATCATAAAAAATGTACTGTTTATTTGTCATCCAACCTGCTAATTAAGTTACATAAATGAATAATGAAAATATCAACTTGATTCAAAACTTTTGTTATACTAATAGATTTTTAATATTGGTCACTGAATTACTATTGTTCCCTATAATAGAGTCCACTTGAGATTTGGATCTGTCTTGTTGTTGGGATAAAGGCTTGAAATGAGCTGACAAAATAGATGGGAGACATGGATAAAACGTATATCATATTGAGTCACGCTACACCAACATCATTGCATCAGTAGTGGAGGGTCACTACCGAATCCATGTTCACTATAATTGCACACGTGGGATAATGTACATCGAATTAGACCATGGCCCATGAGCGGAAAGTTCCATGCTGAATTGAATATATGCCACTGGCTGGCTGACCGGTTGTATCTCATTGACGGGCTAAAACTTTCCAAATTCAACGAACGAATTCCCCATGATCAGAGCTCAGAATCGCTCCAATCGATCAGATTTATGGGATATTCCACGTCCACAGCAGTTACGTAATTTAATTTTCAGTACATAATTGCCACGCTTCCAATTTCTCTGTGGATGCGTATGGAGCATCTCAAGCCGCCAGAGTATTAAATAACTCCGCGTGGTTGTAGTCTTGCTTTATGTTAATTTATGTTAAGACGAATGCATCGGGATCAAAAGAAATGTATACGTAGTATCGCCGCATCTTCGTACACTATACACGCCCACTCAATTCGAAATTTGTAGCCTATTGGTATGTTTTATAGTACCGTCCATGGAAAGTTTCCCAAGATGAGAAGATCTCAACCACCAATATTAAATATTCCCGGTTGAATGTTGACCATCGCTGTATTTTTTTTCTCTTAATCATTGATATCTGTAGGTTACAAACCGTAGGGTCCTTCCCTAGGATCCACGGTGGGAAGAAACAGACCAATGGATGGTTTCGATTACCAAATCGAGGGCCCCTTTTGTCAAAACTGAAAACCTGTAAATCAGGCTCTAAAGATGCGAGCGACGTATCGTGGAAGATACAGACATATTGCTTTGCTCTCTGGAGTGTCTTGCTTTTTGCCTCTACGGGAGATGATACGGTAGAGTCGAGACCCCCGCCTCACCAATACGGAAACGAATTGACTACTCCCCTGCCACCAGCCCGGTGGCTGATGGTCTGTGCTCTGTAGGCCCCACCATGATGTATGATCTACCGGAAATTTGGATAGCCTTGAGTTTTGGAATAACATCAGGAGATGAGCTGAGAAAACAGAAATGTGGCATGGATATATAATACATTCATCAGGTGTGCCCCACGCTATAAGCGTAACACCCACTAAGATGTTATGAGGTAAAAGCTAATCCTCCCTGAAAGACGTCCGATCGGGGTCACAATTTAACATTGAGTGGGCTTTGGCTCAAATCATTAAGAATGTGTTTAGATCATGTTAAATCACGTTAATGCAGCGTAGTGGACGGTAAAAAAGTATTAATTACCACTAAGATGTTACGAATACTTATGGTGTCCTATCGGTCGATTTGACCATTGGGACCAAGACAGTATTAATGCCATTTTTCATGGTGGATACTTCATCAAGTTATAATGCTTTGTTAAGTAGAGATTAGATTCATTCGTTTGTATGTATCCCATCCTCCCTACATTAGTTCGTGATTTTCTGGAACCAAGATAAGGTTGAATTGGTCAAGCTGATAATAAACCCTTCTTGGCCATTTTGAATACCAATGAAGCTTATTTTTATGAAGAAATAGTATGACCAATTCAGTTCATTGGGAGAAACAAGTTCGATCGACTGACTGAAATATTAGTCAACAATAATCCAAATAGTGTGGTGCAGGCTATTATAGAAGTAATACGATCAAGTGACACCCTGCCGAGGGACATCGTTCCTCATCGGCTGGTCTCGCATTGTATTATCAAGGAAATTCCATGATTATTACACTAAGAAATAGGCAATACTAGGCAGATTTCACGACCATAATATGAAAGCTCGAAGAAAGCCTAAAAGAGATGTACGATGGCTACGTTGTAAATTTGTCTGATATGGATGATTCAAACGAAGAAGAAAACATTAAGCTTGAAAAGACACCTGATAAGATGGAGGATTTTCGGCCCCAAGTCCAAGATCCATTGATTGGAGTCAATTTAGGGACGAAACAAGACCTAAAACCCACATTCATCAGTGATCTGCTGAAGCCTCACGAGAAGAGGTAATTGACGAATCTGCTTAATGAAATTGATGATTGTTTCGCATGGTATAAATGTTATCTTATCTAGCTCCAAGGTTTATCAAATTTTGTAGTGTCAAAACCTCTTGGAATCTGTATCTTGTTTAACTCTTATTGTAAGATCAACTTTATGTCATCCTAACAAATCTTGTCTACATTCAACTACAAGATCAAGATGTTCAAGTACAAGATCAAGAAGTTCAAGAACAACATTAAGAAGTTCAAGTACAAGTTCAAGAGGTTCAAGAACAACATCAAGAAGTTCAAGTACTAGATCAAGTCTTCAAGCTTCAACTACTTCAAGAGAATGATATGTGATGATTCAATCTCACAAATAAGGTTTGTTTGACCCTAGATTGACCTTAGGATAGGTCATACAATTTGCATTTATATCATAGGTCATTTGATAATTTTATAGGTCATTTTTCAACTAGTCCTAGTCATGGTTCGACTATTTCAGACACTAACTCGATCAGTCCAAGAATTTTCTCAACCAGTCCAAGGTTTGTTGCTAATTTTCAGAATTTTTTGTTTGATCCTTGACTAGTCCTGGAGACTGCTCGACTATTTGAGTGAACAATACTCGATCGGTCGTGCAGGCTCGACTCAAAGTCCAGCAAGCATTTCAAGTCTCACTCGACCAGTCGAGTGCAAGTCTTGACCAGTCGAGCAACCCACTCGACCAGTCGAGCAATCCACTCAACCAGTCGAGTAACGATATTATCTTATCACGTCAGAAATTTTGAAATGTTGTTGGTCCTTTGACCAGTTGAACCAACCACTAGACCAGTCGAGCGAACAATATTTTTGCCTATAAATTGAGGACGATTTTCATAGTTTCATAACTCATTCCAAGGATATTAAAGTCACAACTCTAAGAACTCCTTCCCCTTTATTGTGAAGCTATTGTGAGGTATTTATAAATTATGTTAATAGTTTTTTGGTTATTCAATTTTTTGATCTCTTGATTCCATTTTATTTGATATTAAAGGGAATTTTTGAATTTAACCCTTTGTGAGATCCAAGAAGTTAAATCCAAAGTAGCCCAATGTTGGATTTAATTTAAAATTCATTTAGACCTAGAACCCTATCATTTGAGAAATTGAACATTGAACATCGAACATTCTACGCCTCCAAAGAAGCAGTTCTACCGAGCTACAACGAAGTACTTTCTTTAGATAAGTATAATTTCAATTTTCTATATTTGGTTTGTAAGATTACCAGAAAATCTTTCATTTTTGGTTTTGACTGAGATAGCCAGAAAATCTCAGTGAGTGGGGTTTTTAATTGTGGTAGCCCTTTGAAAACACAATTGTAAAGGTTTTAGGTGAACCTTGGAAAACCTATTTCATAGTGAAAGCCAATATCCCGTGGGTGAGGATATTGGGAGTGGAGTAGTTGTGTGAATATTTTTTAACAGTTGGTATACACACAAGCGAACCACTATAATTGCTGAAGTTGTGGTGAATGTTTATTATTATGCATTTATGGTGAATGATTGTAATTTATTTTCTACACACATGATGAATGTTGTAATAGCAGTAAATATTTATTTCTGTTTTATTATTTACTCTTCTGTATTGGTTTGAGACTTTAATACACAGACCATTCTAGAAATCAGGTTGTCCTACCATAAGCCTTTAGTTTTTGGTGCAAGGTTGTCCTTAAAACAACATCTGTATTAACCTCTCAATACTTGTGCATTTGAGGTTGTTATTTGAAATTAATAAGTGTTATCTTTATTTTTTTTCTTAATTCCACGTTTAAATTTTAATTTTGCATAGTGACCATTCTAGAAATCAGGTTGTCCTACCATAAGCCTTTAGTTTTTGGTGCAAGGTTGTCCTTAAAACAACATCTGTATTAACCTCTCAATACTTGTGCATTTGAGGTTGTTATTTGAAATTAATAAGTGTTATCTTTATTTTTTTTCTTAATTCCACGTTTAAATTTTAATTTTGCATAGTCCTATTCACCCCCCCCCCCCCCCCCCCCTATAGGACTCTTAGCTCAGCCTTTTCAAGTGGTATCAGAGCCTAATAGCTCATTTATTTGGATTTATTTCCTGAGCTAACCGATCTGAGGTTTTATCATGTCAAAATTTGATAGCCTTTTGATTATTATGCCACCACCATTTGATGGATCCAATTATGCCTATTGGAAAGCCAGGATGAGAATTTTTTTGAGGTCTGTCGATGAAAGTGTGTGGCAATCCACAGTGACTAGATGGAACCCACCTACCATTGAAGTTCTAGGCATTGATGATATTAAAACTCTTAAGGTTGCACCTTATAATACTTAGACTACTCTTTAGAAAAATGAGGACAGTGTCAATGCTAAGACTTTAAATGTGTGAGGCCCGTATCCTAGCCCGTATTGTTCCATCGACTCCCGCGATCCTTCCCGTTGAATTCAGGAAATCTGCGACCAATGATCGATATTTGCACGCAACCCTAAGTTGTGCCCCGTATATCAGAGTCGGCTTGGCCTGAGACTTGTACCTTAGCGACCGCGCCGCCGTCGCGATTTCGATGCCATGTGTCACGCCCCAAACTCGGAAACCGAGCTCACAAAATTTTCGATTGCTGAATCCGGCGCCAATATCCTCCGTAGAACCCTATTCTCGGCTCCCAGCTCCCATTCGCAAGGTTCCGATCCTGGGATGCTACGAGGACGATTTTCAACGTCAGTTTGATTCGTAATAAGCATAACCAAAGGCATAACCCACAAACAACAACCAAGAACTCCATTACATTTTCACTATGATAAAAAACTTTACAAGTACAATGAGCATAAAGAAAAATACAATGGTAAGAAACAAAAACTCCAAAATGATCTGCAAGTGCTCCTGCCTCAGCGCTGCTGCGCCCCAACGTCATCTGTACGCAACGGTCGCGCATAAGCTTATAGAAAGTTTAGAGGGTGGTGAAAGTGTGTGCGCAAGGTAGTAATATGATCATGCAATATCAGAGTAATGCGGAATATGCAGATAGATCCATAATATCATGAGCCATACCAAGGCTATGCGATGCAAGATGCAAGTCAAGCATACAATCCTCATCTAAGCCCACATGTCAATACAGCTCAACTCTGGGATATCACCGGGGTCTAGTACACTCTAAACCAAATCTCCGCCTCATCATGCGCAATAAGATAAGTGGAAAAGACCTCACTATCCGTCTGCCAATATCGGGCTATACTCGTCGATAGCGGACCCATTCCTCGAGCTGGTCAAACTGAGCATAGCATTGCCCCCTACACTCGGGTTGGTAAGGCCGCACCCCCTTCCAACCGACCACGACACAGTGGAGAGCGTAACCGTCTGGTGATCGGCACTCAACGCCCATCTACCCACTTGGTCTAGACGTTGGAGCAACCTCTTGGTACCATAAGGGTTTAGGAACTTTCACCTAGGGATATCTATAGCACCCCATGTAGAACAAAATTTTCGGTATTCAATCCTTCCAACAACGATACGTCTGTGGAGGCTACGTCCCCGATGTTGCTAGGGCGTATAGTAACCATATCACACAATGCGAAATGCATGAATCACACTATCCAATCATGCAGCAAATCCTACGCGTATCGTGCACTCATGTAGGGCAACACCGCCTAATCGGGGTCCTATAAACAATCTGTCCGAAGGCATATGCTATGATCAGTCACTTCTCATATCAAGCATACATATGATGCGTATGATCATGAGTCTGGAACATGTTATAATGAAATGAACTATCCTTACAATGCAGATGGGCCTGAACGGCCTATACATAATAAGTACGGGACTAATAATGGGCCCTAAGGAGAATCGTAATGTGGACATCCAACCAGCATTACACTCGTAATGTGGACGTCAAACCAACATTGCTCCTAAGGCACGATTGTCGTAAACATCGTTTCATAATCGGTGTTGGGGTCACACATTGTAATAGAACTTAGGTACTTCCCATTGGGCCTTAAATACATCAAATGGGCCATGTCATACAGGCCTTTTATTCATCAAATGGGCCACATAAATGGACCACACCAATGGGCCTTAAGTATATTGCAATGGGTCATAACCCATGGGCCTTAGAGTACATCATAATCGGTCAAATCACATGGGCCTTGTGTGTTTTAAATGGGCCTAATCTCATGGGTTTCATACATATCAAATGGGCCCAATCCTATAGGCCTCATCTATCAAGTAGGCCTACATCCATAGGCCTTATATATCGAATGGGCCTAAATCCATAGGCCTTATATGAATCAAGTGGGCCTAAAACCATAGGCCTTGGAATATATCAAATGTCCAATCCCAAGGGACTTATAATACGCCAAATAGGCCTAATCCCATGGGCTTTGGAATATATCAAATGTCTAATCCCATAGGCCTTATAACACGCTAATATGGGGCCCACACGGACTATGGATCTGGCCCATTCTTAAACTCATTTCACAAAATGAGCTGTTAAAATGGATGTGTAGATTGGATGCAGCACCTGCATCAAGGGTGGGGCCCACAAGGCCCACCATCAGATCATTTACAAAATATAATATAATATATATATGTATATAGTATATACAATAATAATATATGTATATATACATATATATACATATATATATATATACACACAATATAATATATATATACACACACGCATAACCCCACACGCACGCATGCACACACAGCGGACCCCACCGTTCCCTGGACGGTGGGGGGCGAAACACAAATATCAGGTGGCATCCACCGTCCGCCTGGACGGTGGATATAAGACACTTACATCACTGTGGGTCCCATGTGGGGCCCACCACAATGCTTATTTGAAATCCAACCCGTTCATAAGGTCACTCAGACCTGGATGAAGTGAGAACACAAATTTCAGATTGATCTGAAATTTCTGTGGGCCCAAAAATGGGTTTCAATGGTAGAGGTTCAATCCCACTGTATCCTGTAGTGTGGGCCACTCGAGTCTTGGATCGAGCTGAAACTTGGAGGGGACCCGCCTGAGAAGGGGGCCCACCTCATGAACGGCATGAATTTCCCGTATACATCATGGTGGGGCCCACGGTAGCAGCCGTGGGTGGCTGTTAGGACACCCGCCCGGCGTCAGCGCTGCAGGCAGCGCCTGCTGCCTGTCTGACACAAGCAGCGTTGCTGCATCTCGTCTTCTTCTCTCTCTTTTTTTTTTTTTTTTCGACGAAAATCACATGTGGGGCCCGCTACCTGGGAATCCACTCCAGCCATAGAATTCTACGGCTCGCAACCGATGAAATGAGTTCGGAGTTCGAGATTTTTAGATGTATAGAAACGTCAGAAAATTCTTCAATAGTAACCACCAATGTTCCCAATGCTATGGCCCACCAGATATTCAGATCAGCCTCAATCTTCTACTCAACGGCTAAAATGATGTTGGTAAGAGGATGGACGGCTTAGATTGGAAATATACATCAAGGTGGAGCCTATGCATGTGGCTCACCCCAAAAGCTCCATTTCCTTTTCTTTTCTTTTCTTTTTTTTTTTAACAGGGACGTCCAGCTTCCCAGACGCTGGACGGTTTGGTCCTTCAAGAAATATACCTTGTGGTGGGCCCTGATTAGGTGGGCCACCACTGATGGATGATGTGGGTACAACATATAAGGTGGGCCCCACTTGAAGAAGCTTGGACAAAATAAATACTTCAAGGTGGGGTCCATTCAAGTGGGCCACACAAACACAATATGATCTTAAAAAAAAGAAAAAGAAGTAGAGAGAGAGAGATAGAGCGTGGGACACGCTTGTGATGGAGGGCTCCGCTACTATGAGCCCTCCCTTGTAAAACAAATCATACATTAAATGAATCCCTTAATCACATGGGACCACCAAAATTGAAAATCAACGGTGGAGATCCTTTCCCCACCAATATGGACGGTCTAGATGACCTTCATAATGTCATGAAATAAACATCATGATGGGGTCCGTGGAGAATGGCCCCATCATGGATGATCATGATGATCAAAGTGGTCCATCGGCCACAACTTAGGGTCCCAAGTGAGATCCAAACCATTGATCGGTTGGCCTCACTTGGCCCATCTCAAAATAAGAAAAATTACTATTATCATGCACCCACCGTCCGATCTTCTTGCTCCTATGGGTTCCTTAGCACCTTAGCTTTAACTTCAATGGATGAGATGAGGAATGGATGGCTAGGATGGGAGATGATGGGGTAGGAAAGTGGGCCACCTTGGAGTTTTTTGGAGAGCTTGGAGGATTTCTCATATGTATGGGGTTTTTGCTTGAGAAAATGAGATGAGAAATGAGAAAGAGAGAGTTGTAAAGGGAGGGAGAGAGAGAGAGTGAGAGAGAGAGAGAGAGAGAGAGAGAGAGAGAGAGAGAGAGAGAGAGAGAGAGAGTGATGGGTGATGGATGTGGTGAGTGATGGGTGTGTAAGAAATTCTTGACTTTTGTGGCCTTTTGTGTAAGAAAGGCATGGGAGGTGTACGAGATTCTTGACTTTTGAGGCATTTGTGTAAGAAAAGTATGGGCATGGAAGGACTTTTAGACTTTTGTGGCTTGCTTGGGAAAGGGTGAAAGTGATGTGTACTTGACATGTGATGGATTGATGGATTGATTGATTAATGGGATTGATGTGACATATCGTAGAGATTCTCTTAGGTTTCGTAACGCGCGGCATTTTCCTCGCACCGAACGTTGGCCCACATCTCTTGACTAGGGTATCGCCTCGGCGCGCAAGTCGCGGCATCGGAACCGCAGCGATGGCGGGGTCGCTATAGTAATGGTCTTGGGTTGAGTCGATACGGGTTGACGGTATATGAATCAGGGTCTCGCGCCAATATTGGTTAAGGGTTGAAGGTTGCCGAAATTCGACTGGTAAGACCGCGAAAGTCTACGGAACGGTACGAACTAAGATATGGGTCTTACACAGAGTCTTGCGCGCTGAGGAGATACCCAAGCTAGGAGGTGTGGGCCCACGTTCAGTTCGAGAAAAACACTGCGCGTTTGCAATCTCAAGAGAATCTCTACAACATGTCCCATCAATCAATCACTCAATCAATCAATCACCTCATGTCAAGTACAAGCAACCCATACCCTACCTTTACCTCTCTCTTACACAAGCTACCCCAAAGTTAACCCTTACATCACTTCACCCATCCCTCTCCCCATCACTCCATCACTCACATCACCTCTCTTTCTCTCATCTCTCTCTCTTTCTCATTTTTTTCTCCCAAGCTCCATGAGAGCAACCCACCTCCAAGGGAGAGGAGAAAGCCATGTGTGGCTCACCTTCCTATCACCTAATCCCACCCTCCAAGCCTTATCTCAACTGTTGGATCACATTCTTTGAAGCTATGGAACGCGTTGGCGGAAGAAGAAAGAGGAGACCAAAGGTGGGTGCTTCATAGGCTAGATTTTCATGTTTTGATGATGGGCCAAGTGAGGCCTACTAATTGATGGTATGGATCTTACTTTAGACCCTAAATGTGGCCGATGACCCACCTTGATTGTCATGATCATTCCATGATGGGGCCAATCTCCATAGACCTCATCATGATGTTTACTTTCTAGATTTAAAGAGGTCATCTAGACCTTTCATTTTGGTGGAGAGGTAATCTCCGCCGTTGATTTTTGATCGGTGGGCCCACATGAAATGGGACCCACATGATTTATGTTGTGATGTATGGAAGGGAGGGCCCATAGTGGCGGGGTCCCTCCATCACACACATGCCTCTCTCTCTCTCTCTCTCTCTCTCTCCCTCTCTCTCTCCCTCCCTCCCTCTCCTTTTTATTTTTCTTATATGATGATGTGGCCGTGTGGCCCACCCGAATGTACCCCACTTGATGTATGTCTTACCCACACCATCTGTGCATTTGGTGGTCCACCTGAACAAGGCCCACCTTATATATGTGTTGTGCCCCAAACCGTCCAGCGTCCAGGGACACTGGACGTGAATTGAAAACAAAAATATTAGCTTGATTCAACAAGCTTTGGAGAGGGCTGTTAATATAGGCCCCACCTGGATGTATGGCTTTGATCCACACCGTCCATCATGTTTCCCAACCCATTTTAAGCGTTGAGCAGCCCACCATGATTTTTTTTTCTATTCGCTAAAATACTTCAAATATTAGGCTTGATGGGTCTGTCTTGACCCATGGAATCCAATGGCTGGGTCGAATTCCCCTGATGTAGGCCCTACCTATGAAAAATCACACAAAAACAATTTTTAAAAAATATATAAACAAAGTAGCTGACGCTATGCTACACATCCGGAGGACGCTGCAGCAAGCGTATTGCTGTGTGGACGCTGGAGGCTAGGACCGTGGGTTCCAGTCGTGGGCCCCACCGTGCTGTGTGTGAACATCAACACCATGCATTTGGTAGGCCCTTAGGGCAGTGGGCCCCCCCAAAAAAATCAATTGTATATAAAACTCAGGTGGCCCACATCACTGGAAACAGTAGTGAATTAAATGTCTGCCATTGAAACCCTTTTGGGTCAAAGAGGTTTTAGATCATTATGAAATTTGTTTTTCCTCTACATTCGGGTTTGTGTGACCTTATTAATAGATTGGATGGAGATAAACGTTATGGTGATGTATGTATGTATACCCACACTGTCAGTCCATTTGGTGGGAACCACCAATGATGTATGTGTTCTATCCACACCATCCAGGCCCCATACGGTGGGACCCACCATGATGCATGCGTTATATCCTTACCATCCAACCATTTTTAGAGATCGTTTTATGACATTTGAATGAGATAGATCCAAATCTCAGGTGAACACGTGGGATGGTGGGATCCACCTATTGTATATATGGGCCACGTGGGAACCCACCTGACATTTATGAAAAGGCCACATCATCCAGAGGCTTGCCCTGATATATGTGTTACATCCATGCTGCCCAGCACGTGGGTCCCATGTGATGTATGTATTTTATTCACACTGTCCATCATCTGGACGGTGGTACACTACCTTAATGTATGCTTTGGATCCACACTGCACATATGTGGGTATCCACCATGAGGTATGTGTTTTACCCCAGCCGTCCACTGTCTGGACGGTGAGTGTTTAACATGATGTATATGTTGTTCCGCACTGTCCATTGTATGTGTGTCCCACCATGATGTGTCGATTTGATCCACACCGTCCATCAGTGTGGACTCCACCGTGATGCATTTATTATCTACATTGTCCATATGGACGGTGGGACCCACCATTGATGTATTTATTCTATATCCACGCTGTCTACTAGGTAGACCACTGCAGAAAACAGTGGAGGTTTAAATCTCTACCATTGAAACCCTTTTCGGGTGTAGAGAAGTTTGGATCAATATGATATTTGTTTTCCCTCTTAATCCAGGTCTTTGTGACCTTATGATCAGATTGGATGGAGAATATCCGTTATGGTGGGCCCTACCCTGATGTATTTATGGCCCATCCATGGGACCCACCCGAATGTATTTGTGGCCCATTGATGCGGCCCACTTGTAGATGGTGCGGCCCATTGGTGCGGTCCATAAATGCTGCCCACCTTGACGTATTGGTGGCCCATCCTTTAAGGCCCACCTGGATGCAATTGCGGCCCATTTGATGAGGCCCGATGTGACATATTAGGCCCATGCCATGCGACCCATTGCGATGTATATTAGGCCTTTGTGTGAGGCCATGGGCCCACTATATGTTTGGCCCTATGTAGGCCACTCATTGGGAGCAATGTTGGTTAGATGTCCACATTGATGGCCAATGATGGTTGGATGTCCACATTGTGACCTTCCCTTGGGCCTTGTTAGGCTCATTCTCATCATTCTCTTGTGGGTTAGCCTAAATAAGTGGGCCCCATTCGCCGTAGACAAATGGACTCCGTGTTATCAGATTCAATATAACCACGACCGAGTGCTAATATTTATACTATGGCTGATCAGCTGATCACTTATGAACCCTACCTTGTTTATATGCTGATTATCGGTGCCAATTATCGATCGATTCTGATTGTTGTGGCCGATTGACTAATTAACATCGAGACCGAGTATCAAGGCCGATTCTGATTGTCGAGGTCGAGTATCGAGACCGATTCCGTGTGTCGATTCTGATTGTTGAGGCCGATTTTAATTGTCGATGCCGATATTGATTGCCGAGGCTGATTATCAAGTCCTTTATGATGTATATGTGACTCATAGTTGAGGCCCATTGTGACGTGTATTCGGCCTGTGTGATGTATATGCGGCCTGTGTTTGAGGCCCAATGTGATGTATATGCGGCCTATATTTGAGGCCTATTGTGATGTGTATTCAGCCCATGTTTAAGGCCTAATTGATGAATATGAGGTCTATGTGATGAGGCCCATTGTGATGCATTTGAGGGGTGGGCGATGAAGTCCATTGTGATGTATATTAGGCCCATGTGAGAGGCACACCATGATGTGTATTAAGCTCTTGAGTGAGGCCCGTTGTGTTGTATAGTAGGTCCTTGTGTGAGGCTATGGATCTACCTATATGTTAGGCCCTATGTGGGCCATCTCTTGGGGGTAATGTTTGTTAAACATCTACATTTATCGAGGCCGATTGTTGATGCTGATTATTGATACCGATTATGAGTATGTGACAACATAGCATCATGATACATACCTATACGCATCATTTGTATGTTTGTTATGAGATGTGATTGACCATTGCATATGTCATTAGGTAGGTTGCTATGAGACTCCCTAATAGGCAGAGATTGTCTCACATAAGCGTACGGTAGCGTAGGATGGATGCATGACTGAATTGTATGACTCATGCATCTTGTATTGCATGTTATGAGTATTGTACGCCTTAGCAATATCAGGGTCGTGGCCTCCACAGGCATATCGTGGATGGCCAAATGGTACACCGAAAATGTTTGGTTCTAGCATATGGGCGCTATAAATGTCCCTGAGTGAAAATCTCTAAACCTCCGTAGCCAACAGACGCCCTAATGTCGAGACCGAGTGGATGTATATGAGCGCATGAGGGCCGTATATCAGTAGGTCACGTCTCCCACTGTGTCGTGGTCAGTTGGGAGGGGGTGTGACCTTACCTGCCTGAGTGAGGGGACAATATCTAGGTTGAGTCTGACTAGCTTGAGGAATGGGTCCGCTATTGACGAGTCAGGCCTGATATTGGTAGGCGGATAGTGAGGTCTCTTCCACTTATCCAGTTATGAGCTTGGATAGGGGTAACAAGCTGGCGTAGAGTGTAATAGACCCCGATGATGATCCCAGAGAGGAACCGTATTGATATGTGGACTTATTGAGCAGGAGTTGGATACTCATTCATTCACTATCCACTCGGGCTGGTGGTGCACAACTATTTGTCATGTGTACCTTCGCA
This sequence comes from Magnolia kwangsiensis, assembly GCA_037074715.1. Taxonomy (NCBI): domain Eukaryota; kingdom Viridiplantae; phylum Streptophyta; class Magnoliopsida; order Magnoliales; family Magnoliaceae; genus Magnolia; species Magnolia kwangsiensis. Next base: position 104,978,189 of record CM073574.1, read on the forward strand.
ATGACCAGGATTTCGGTTGGGGCACCGACTAACCTGAGATCAGGAGTTTACCATATTGTGTCTGACTATCCAAATTTACGTATGAGACTGGTTTAGATAGAAGTCCCTTGTGGTGGATCTCGTAGCATGTGATACTACGTACTATCATCCTGACTTTACACTCCAGCTTGGTCATTTCATTCGCATCGTATATTGAATTACATCCGTGGCATAAGACATTTTGGCTATGTTTCTACACTTATATGGCCTAGACAGACTTAACAGGATTTATATATTGCATTGTATCCTTGGCATCTGATATTTGGCTCTCTATGACTCCTCATTTGCATAACTAATTTGTATTGTATACTCTGATATTGTATGATTTATAGACTTGCAGTATTTTCGCTTACTCTGATATCGTATGGTTCATGATCTTGCCAGAACTCCAAAATTGTATGATTATGACATTGTATTGAATACTTGACACTTACCTTGCGCACACACTTACACCACCTACTAACCTTTCTATAAGCTTATGCACGATAGATGCGTGCAGGTAGCGTTAGGTTGCAGCAGCGTTGAGCTTGAAGCGTGCAGTAGGCTTTTGGAGCTGTGATTTTTGACATATGTATTTCCCTTTCAGTATTGTATTCAAATATTTATATTAGTAGATATGTGATAATAATGTTGCCTTTATGATTTGGGTATATTTGTGGTTATGCTTCTTATGAGACAAATGTTCATTGAAAAATCCTCCTTGTAGGTCCCAGATCGAAACCTGGCGTATGGACGTTGGGAATAAAAGATGAGGTACTACGGAGGCTGTCGGCACCGAATTCGGTAATCAAAAATTTTGTGAGCCCGATTTCTGAGTTTGGGGCGTGACAAAATGCAATTACTTGCACACTATCACTAGATGAATTCAAAAGGATTATATCTTGTGATACTGTAAAATAAGCCTAGGATATCTTAGAAATGACACACGAGGGTACGACTATTGTTAAGAAATCTAAACTTCAAATCCCCACCACTAGGTTTGAGAAAATATGTATGGAAGAAAGTGAAACATTAATGGACTTATATACTAAGTTAAATGACATAGTCAACTCAATGTGGGGTCTTGGACATAACATCCCAAAAAGTAAAGTCCGTGTAAAGATACTGGGCTCATTGCCTGAAAGGTTCAATTTAAAAGTCACTGCCATTCGGGAACTTTGTGATACGGATGATATGTAAGTTGAAGAACTTGTTAGTTCTTTACAAACCTATGAGTTAAATTTTAAGGCTCCTAAAGGTAAATCCATAGCCCTAAAATATTCTAAGGGAATTTCTCATAATTCTAATAATTCTGATTGCGAAAATTCAGAGGATGATATGACACTTTTAGCCAAAAATTTTTATAAAATTTTTAAAAGCAAAAAGAGAGTTGATTTTCAAAAACCCTCTGAGAAGAAAAAGGGTAGATCTAAAACATGAAAATCACTTAAAGACAATTAATGTTTCAACTGTTATGAATATGGACATTAGACAAATAAATGTCTAAAGAAGGACGAACAAAAAAGGAAAGGTATGTTGGCTACATGGGATGAATCATCCTGCTCTGAAGCTTCTTCTGAGTCAGATGATTCTGAATCTGAGTTTACTAATGAGGTTAAGGCCTTAACAACTCTAGCCAGAGTCACTTCCTCAGAAAGTTATGATTCAATTTATGATGAAAATCTAAGAAGTGATCTTGAAAATGATGAAGCTTTACACGATGCCTACAATGCCCTATATAAGGAGAGTTGCAAGATAGCTGTAAAATTAAAACTTTAAAAAGAAAAGTTTTTAAAGCTAAAAGAAAATTTTGATACTCTAGTTTTAGAAAAATCGCATCTATCTGATTGTTTAAAAAAAAAACTAAGTGTGATTTAGATTTCAAAACATCTCAAATTGAAAATCTAAAATTAGAGAATGAGAATCTAAAAATAGAAGTCTCTTCTCTCTAGAGTTTGAAGGATATTTAGAGGTATACCCAGGGTGATCCTAAACTAGAAAGACTACTAACCAGATCAAGAAAATGTGATAATAGATCTGGTCTGAGATATGATAAGAATACACCTCCTAAAAGTAAGCCTACTCCTCCTAAGTTTATTAAAGGGGAATCTTCTAACTCAAAAGGGAAAAGTCTAAATCAAAATAGTTATAAAAATCCTAAAACTTTTCAGGCTATGAAACATAAGAGCTACCATATCATGTATAAAAATCAGAATCTTAACCCCTTAGCTAAGAAAATTGTCAATTTATTGAAGGACCTTCCAAAATCCAACTCGAATGGTAGAGTATATAACAAGTACAAGAATAAAAAAACCAACAGTGTTGCAAAACCCAAAACTGTAATGAAATGGGTCCTTAAGGTTACTTGTTTGGTTGCTCACACTGCTTTCATGACTTCAAGTCAATCAAAGTGGCACCTAGATAGTGGATGCTCTGGACATATGATAGGTGACAAAGATTTGTTCACCAATCTTAAAGATATGGTTGATGGTTCTGTCACTTTCGGTGATGGTAGCAATTGCAGAATTGTTGGCTAAGGTATGGTTTAACTCTTTAATCTTCCACCATTTGAGAATGTCTTGTTTATAAAAGGTCTTAAGCATAATCTCTTAAGTATATTACAAATCTGTGATAATAAACATTGCGTCAAATTCAACAATCAAGGGTGTGAAATTTCTAATAAGAATGGTTCTGTGATATTAACTGGTCGTAGAACTTCTGAGAACTGTTATATAGTTAGTAACTCAAGCTCGTCTAAGTTATCGTGTTACATAGTTCAAACCAATGAATCTGATATCTAGCATAAACGCCTAGGACATGTACACTATCGTAATCTCTATAAACTAAGCAAAGGTGAAGTAATACGTTGTCTACCCATGTTAAAGATAACGGATAAAATCTGTAGCGATTGTCAGATTAGAAAACAAATTAGAAGTGCTCAAAAGAAAGTGAACTCTAATGCCACATCCAAACGTCTTGAGTTACTCCACATGGATCTAATTGGACCTAGTAGAATGGAGAGGCGAGGTGGTAAAAAATATATTTTGATAATAGTGGATGATTTTAAAAGGTTTACATGGGTAGTTTTCATGAGAGAGAATTTTGAAACTCTCGATGAAGTGAAAAGGGTACTTAAGCGTATCCAAACTGAAAAGGAATCACCAGTTATTAAAATACAAAGTGATCATGGTTCTGAATTTGATAATAGCATCTATGAGAAGTTCTGTAGCGATCATGGGATATCGCATGAATTTTCTACTCCTAAGACACCTCAACAGAATGAGGTTGTTGAAAGAAAAAATTGTGTACTTCAAGAGATGGCTAATGTTATGTTAAATAGCATAAAACTTTCTAAAAATCTTTGGGTTGAAGCTGTAAACACAACTTTTTATATTAGTAATCGTGTATATACTAGAAAATCGAATAATAAGACTGCATATGAACTGTGATTCAATAAGAAGCCAACAGTCAAATATTTTCGAGTTTTTGACAGCAAATGTTATATTCTACGTGACCGAAAAAATTTAAAAAAATTTGACACTAAAAGTGACGAAGGTATTTTCCTAGGATATGCTCTAAATAGTCGAGCATATCGTGTTCTTAATAAGAGGACTGGTGTAATTCAGAAATCCATTAATGTTGTGATAGATGATCATTTGAATACATCTACCTCTAGTTCAGAAGATGATGACGTCACATTATTTGATAAACCAGACTCTTCATATAGTCAAAATAATGACTCTGAACTGCGATCAGTTAAAGACCATCCAACTAATCAAATACTTAGAAATCCTCTCATTGGTGTGCACACTCGTAAACAATTTGAAAACATATGTAACTATATGTGCTTCACTTCCCAAATTGAGCCGGCCAATGTAAAAGAAGTACTTGCTGATGAAAATTGGATTATAACTATGCAAGATGATCCTAATCAATTTGTACAAAATGATGTGTGACATTTGGTTCCTAGACCTGATGATAAACATATAATTGGAACCAAGTGGATCTTTAAAAATAAGTCTGATGAATTAGGTAACATTATAAGAAATAAGACGAGATTAGTTGTACAAGGGTGCACTTAAATAGAAGACACCGATTATGATGAAACCTTTGCCCCAATAGCTTGTCTTGAATCTATCAGATTGTTCATATCCATTGCTTGTTACAAAAATTTTAAGATCTATCAAATGGATGTCAATAGTGCATTCTTGAACAGTGATCTATATGAGGAAGTATATATAGAACAGCCTAAGGGTTTTGAAGACCCTAAACATACTAACCATGTTTATCACCTGAAAAAGGCACTCTATGGTTTACAACAAGCTCCCAGGGTATGGTACGAAAAGTTGACTAAGTTTCTACTAAGTCATAACTTTATAATGGGGAGTGTCGATAAGACACTGTTTCTAAAGAAATACAATGATTACATTCTAATAGTGCAGATATATGTTGATGACATTATCTATGGATCTACTTGTGCTAACATGTCTGTTGAGTTTGCAGATTTAATGAAGTCTAAGTTTGAAATGAGCATGGTAAGAGAATTAAAATAGTTTTTAAGTCTGCAAGTGAAACAACTTGTTGAAGGGATATTTATCTCACAAAGCAAGTATGCTTTAAACTTGGTGAAAAAATTTGGAGTTGAGAGCGGTAAGAACTTCGATACTCCTATGAGTACGACACTTAAACTCTCTAAGGATTCAATAGGTAAAAGTGTAGATCCTAAGTTGTATCATAGCATGATAGGTAATTTATTATATTTAACTACAAGCCGACCTGATATTGCATTCAGCGTAGGACTCTATGCTAGATATCAATCAGACCTTAAAGAGTCCCACCCGATTGCTGTGAAGCGCATTTTAAGATATGTCGCAAGTTTGGACACACTTAGCCTTTGGTATCCTCATGATACTAATGTTCAATTAGCCAGTTATTCGGATGTTGATTGGGCTGGTAATATTGATGACCGTAAGTCTACCAGCGGTGGATGTTTTTATGTCGGGAACTGCCTAGTTTCTTGGCATAGTAAGAAACAGAGTTTTGTATCTCTTTCCACAGCTGAGGCTAAGTAGATTGCAGCCGGTAATGCTTGTACCCAACTTGTATAAATGAAGAGAATGTTAAGTGATTATGGATTTGTACAAAATATTATGGTTTTGTACTGTGACAATTCTAGCGCAATTAACATTTATAAAAATCCAATTCAGCATTCATGAACTAAGCATATTGATATTAGATATCATTATATTCGTGAATTGGAAGAAGATAAGATTATTTCAGTGGATTATATTCAGACTAAAAATTAACTTGCTGACATATTTACAAAGCCGCTTGATAGAAATAAGTTTACTAAGTTGAAATTGGATATGGGTATGTGCAATATGAACTGAAATGTTTATGTTTACTTGTAATATATTGTATGTTTTTATTTTATTTATTTTTACATATTTTTAAAATTTAAAAAATATTGAAAATTGTTGAATTTTTGTGGTGCAAGACCAGTCGAGTATACACTTGACCAGTCGTGGCACGACCGGTTGAGTATGTACTCAACCAGTCGACCCTCTCGGGTTTAGAGTTTTTAATTGCCTAAAAAACATTCTTTTTTCATTTGCTTCATCTTCCCCAACCAACACTACCACGACCGGTCAAACCCACATTTGATTCCTCCATGGTTAGTGCATCATTTTTAATTTTCTTATAGATTTGAATACTTTGCACTCCATTTTCTTGTTTTTGTTGTTTATTTCAAGGTTTATAGTGCTTTATTGAGTTTTCTAGCTAAAAATCTGATTTTCTTAAAACCCTTCTTTCCTTTCTTACATTGCTTGTATTCCTTGTCTTTTTTGTTGCAATGGAAAGTAGAAATAAGAAGAAAGGTTCTCGTGGTCCTTTTTCTTCTCGTTCCGCTCCAATCACGGTGCGCCATTTTTGGTCACTCGAAGAAGATCCCGAGTATGTGCGGGATATTCGATTATACAACATGATTTTGAACGGACGGTCAATTCTGATTATTTAGCACATTTTGACATTGTTCCTCTCCTTCAATCTGTAGGATGGGATAACATTTTAAATTGGGGTGGTCCGACATACCGTTTCATTGCTCAGGGCATGTATGCTTGCATAACTGACTTCTCATCTGAAAATCTAACTTTTACAATTACATCTAGAGAAGGTCCTATTGAAGTGGATTGTCATTTAATATCTGGATTGATGGATCTTCCAGTTAATGGTGACGGTGTTCCCATTTCTACTCTTGTAGTAAAACTATTTGAATCTGAGAAAAGATTGCTCACTAGAGTGTTATGTAACATGAATGCGGAACAAAGTTTCGAGAATGTGCTCAGTTTCAAATTTATGTTACCTAGATATAGGGTTCTCCATCGTATATTCATTTCTAATGTCTATCTTAGGTCTTGTAACAAGACTGAGCTCACTACTTGCATGTTTCGCATTCTTCACTTTATTGTTACTGGTGTCTCTGTGTGTCTTCCATCATTTATCTGTTACATCATGATTCAGTTCCGTCTCCATCCAGATTATAGTTACATTCCATTTGATTGTCTTAGCCACCCATAATCTTGTGCCTATGCCTGTTGAAGAAGCTCCCATTAACCACATTCTCTTCAACAACTCAAACATAAATAAGATGAATTTGAGGTTGGCTCTAGGCCAAGTTGATGTGGGTGCTGGAGGAGCAAGTGAAGCAATTGAAGAGGAGGATGCTTTGCCTCCAGATGATGTCAATATGGATGACATATTTGATGAGATTGAATCAGACTCTACAGCTGATCCTGACTTTTAGCCATCTGATTTGGATGAGTGTTTATGTTCCCTTGAGGAAAAGGTAGAGGGTATGCATGTGTCCCAAGAAACTCAATTTAAGTACGTGCACAAATATCTTAGGCGCATTAACAAGGGACGACATTAAATAGATCCTTCCATACCTACTCCTTCCTTTGGTTCAGATTAGTGTTGAATTTTTAATTTGTAATAACTTTTATAATTGGATATCTCTTAACTTTATATGCTTGAACCTATTTTCTTGTTATTGTGGACATGTTTTCTTGGTTATCTTGATGATGTTTATGTTATCTTGAAATTACTTCTTACTCTATTACTCATTGCTCTTATTCTACTCTTACATTTCCATCATTTATATGTTCTTTCCTTTGTCATATTGTAACAAAATGGAGAGATTTTGTGTGGTATGTCTATTTCATGATTGTATTCTATAGATGGAGTGGAAGTTGGGGAGAGAAGTGGTTATTTTTTTGGATTTGTATTTGTTCACATACAGGTACTGCTGTACATTTCTTCTCTTCTCTTGGATTTTATGGAGTAATGTATTAAGGGGGAGTATTGGTTTGCTGATTTTTGTTAACCAGTTTTTAACTGGTGCATGATTCTTTATTGATCTAATTGGTTCATGATTCTTTATTGATCTAATTGGTGCATGATTCCTTAGTCTTGGTTTGTTTTGTCACAAATTTGACAAAGGGGGAGATTATAAGTGCTCTCTTATCTACCTATAAGGTTTGTCAAATTTTATAGTGCCAAAACCTCTTGGAATCTATATCTTGTTCAATTCTTGTTGTAAGATCAACTTCATATCATCATAACAAATCTTGTCTACATTCAAGTACAAGATCAAGATGTTCAAGTACAAGATCAAGAAGTTTAAGTACAACTTCAAGAGGTTCAAGACTAATATCAAGAAGTTCAAGTACTATATCAAGTCTTCAAGCTTCAACTACTCAAGAGAATGATATGTGATGATTCAATCTCACAAATAAGGTTTGTTTGACCCTAGATTGACCTTAAGATAGGTCATATAATTTGTATTTATAGCGTAGGTCATTTTTCGACTAGTCCTAGTCATGGTTCGACTAGTCTAGACACTGGCTCGACCAGTCCAAGAATTTTCTCAACCAGTTTAAGATTTGTTGCTAATTTTTGAAATTTTTTATTGGATCCTTGACTAGTCCTGGAGACTACTTGACTAGTCAGTGAACAGTGCTCGACCGGTCGTGCAGGCTTGACTCAAAGTCCAGTAAGCATTTTAGGTCCCACTCGACTAGTTGATTGCAGGGCTCAACCAGTCAAGCAGGCCACTCGACCAATCGAGCAAGCCACTGGACCAATCGAGTAACGATCTTATCTTATCATGCCAGAAATTTTGAAATGTTGTTGGCCCTTCGACTAGTCGAACCAACCACTAGACCAGCCGAGCGAACAATATTTTTGCCTATAAATTGAGAACGATTTTCAGAGTTTCATAACTCATTCCAAAGATATTAAAGTCACAACTTTGAGAACTCGGTCCCCATTATTGTGAAGCTATTGTAAGGTATTTATAAATTATTTTAATAGCTTTTTAGTTATTCAATTCTTTGATCTCTTAATTCCATTTTATTTGATAATAAAGTGGATTTTTGAATTTAACCCTTTGTAAGATCCAAGAAGTTGAATCCAAAGTAGCCCAAGGTTGGATTTAATATAAAATTCATTTAGATCTAGAACCCTATCATTTGAGAGATTGAACATTCTATGTCTCCAAACAAGCGGTTCTACTGGGCTATAATGAAGTACTTTCTTCAGATAAGTATAGTTTCAATTTTCTGTATTTAGTTTGTAAGATTGCTAGAAAATCTTTCATTTTTAGTTTTGACTGAGATAACCAGAAAATCTTAGTGAGTGGGGTTTTTAATTGTGGTAGCCCTTTGAAAACACAATTGTGAAGGTTTTGGGTGAACCTTGGAAAACGTATTTCATAGTGAAAGCCAATATCTCGTGGGTGAGGATATTGGGAGTGGAGTAGTTGTGTGGATATTTTTTAACAGTTGGTGTACATACAAGCGAACCACTATAATTGCTAGAGTTGTGGTGAATGTTTATTATTGTGCATTTATGGTGAATTATTGTAATTTATTTTCTACACACAAGTAAATATTTATTTCTGTTTTATTCTTTACTTCTCTGTATTGGTTTGGGACTTTGATACATAGACCATTTTAGAAATCAGGTTGTCCTACCATAAGCCTTTAGTTTTTGGTGTAAGGTTGTCCTTAGAACAACATTTGTATCAACCTCTTAATACTTGTGCATTTGAGGTTACTATTTATTTCTGCTATTTGGAATTGATGAGTCTTATCTTTATCTATTTCTTTCTTAATTCCACATTTTAATTTTAATTTTGCATAGTCCTATGCACCCCCCCCCTCTAGGACTCTTAGCTCGGCCTTATTAGATGAGACTATTACAATATATTAGGGCTTGATCATAGTTTAGTCGAGCATGGTCTGACTATAAAAGAAAGATATCGGCAGCACAAACAAATGCTTCGGCGAATGACAATAGAAGTAACCCCATAAAATAAAGGAAGAAATCAAATGACTTTTAAAGGTTGGTTTCATTAGGCCGATCAAATATGCTGAGGGAATTTTAAATGTTGTTTCAATAATAAAAAAGAATGGCAAGTTATGGGTTTGTATTATTTCATAAATTTAAATTTGGCAATAACAAAGATGAATACCCAATGCCAGTGGCCGATCAACTAATTGATAGGGATGTCGGGCACATGATTGTATCCTTCATGGATGGGCATTCTGAGTATAATCAGATTTACATTGCAATGGACAACATGACGAAAATGACATTCAGATGTTTAGGCCCATTAGAAACTTACTGTTGGGTGGTGATACCTTTTGGACTTAAAAACGTAGGAGCCACATATCAGAGGATAATGAATGCCATAATCCATTATATGATTGTCTGATTTATGGAATTCTATGTGGATGATGTAGTTGTTAAATTGGCTGACATGGAAAACTATATTTCTCAGTTACGCAAATCGTTTGAGCGAATGAGGCTCCATAAGCTAAAAATGAACCCCTTGTAGCGTGCTTTCGGGGTCTCGGCCGATAATTTCCTAGGATTTCTAGTACATCAACGAGGTATTGAGGTTGATCAAAATAAGGTTTGAGTGATCATCGATGCTCACCCATCTGTTGGAGCATAAAAAAAATAGAATCAAAAGAAAATATGAAGAAGATGAAAATTCATGGTCGTTTGTTGCACGGCGCGCAACAGGAGTTTGGAAGACTCATTGCGCGGCCCACAATTGAAGTATGCGTGCAATGGAAAGTTTGCACAGTGAAACATTGAGGTTGTGTAGACGGATGAGTTCACACGTGTAGGGGGTCTATAAATACTCGACCATCTCTTTCATTAGGGCGTTGAAAGATTTATAGAGTAAAGAGGAAAAGAGAAGATTCTCCAAAAATTTACCAAGGTACATTGAGTATCTGTTGCGCGGCTCACAACAGGTGACTTGTGCAATAAGTAGTTCGCGCAACCAAAGGCCTGTGCAACTAGATGACAATATTCACCTACTACCCGCATAACAAGTCCATTGCGTGCACAGTAAATTTCTAATGATAAATTAGACGTCAAAAAAGGCTCAATTCATACCACAAGACTAAAGTTCTTCAAGTCTATGAGATCAATCGGGACTACATCATTTCTGCACAATGACTTATGTGATCAGAAAGCATGTTGTGATCTAAGATGTTGTCGAAATTAATATTCGAGTTTACTTGATTCTTTTATTTTTGTTATACATACTTTATTTTAGAATCAAGGGATAAAGATGATGTAAATGAATTTAGAATAAATAAAATTTGTGATGATTATTCTTCTTATTCTTTCTTTGCTATTTTGAATAAGATAATCCCCAAATCAAATACTTTTTGTTTCTTGTTGAAACACCATCGAAGAATAAATTGGAGCTACAAAAGTTCCTAGGTCATGTTAATTTCATGCAAAAATTTATATCTAATTACGCATGAAAGACTAATTAATATCTTCTCTTCATTAATAAAGTTAAAGCAGGGTTCCAAGTTCGTTTGGGAGGCGGAGCACCAGCTAGCCTTCGATAGAGTCAAGGAGTATCTAATAAGTCCGATAATCCTGATGTCACCACTTGAAGGTCGACCACTCAAGCTATACGTTGCAACCTCTATGGAATCGATTGGAGCTCTCCTAGCCTAGGATGATGATATGCGAAAAGAGTGTGAGGTTTATTATTTAAGCCAAACATTACTTGATGCCGAGAGATAGTACTCCACTGAAGAGAAATTATGCTTATTGTTGTATTTTGTGGCCACTAAATTAATACATTATTTGTTGGCCAAGATAGTACTTGTAATAGCGGTAACCAATTTTGGTGAAATACATTTTGAATCGTCCGATTTTGAATGAGAGAATTGGTAAATGGGTACTAGCTTTATCTGAATTTGATCTTTACTATATTTCCCAAAAAGCAATGAAGGGTCAAGCCATAGCCAATTTTTTGGCCGGCCATCCTTTTGATATGGAAGAACAATTTTCTTTGAAGATTTTGGATCTATATTGTGTACAATTGATGCCATGGAAGTTGATCTTCGATGGATCAAAAATGCATAAGGCATTAGGAGCTAGTATAATTTTAATTGCCCCAAATGGAAATAGGTAGGAGTTTGCATTCTAATTGGAGTTCGACTGCACAAATAACCAGACCATATATGAAGCCATGATAATCGGCCTAAAATTATTGTTGGAATTGGGTGCAAGGTCTGTAACGGAAATAGGTGATTCATAGTTAGTGATTAATTAAATAAAAGGATTATTTAAGTATATAAGTATAGCCTTGTTGCCATATTATGACTTAGCAACCCAACTATTAGACCGTTTTGAAGAAGTGGAGCTGGTACATATGACTAGGGACCATAACATGGATGCTAATGAAATGGCACAGCTAGCAGCAGGGCTCGATGCCTTAAGAGGGTCAACCAAGTGAACAATTGCCGTCAAAAAATTCTTACCGTCTATTTTCGAAAGAGGAGATATTATGGAGATATGACAAGTAGAGTTAAGGGAAGAAGATTAGATGGATCCTCTCATGGGTTATCTGCAAAGCCCATATACTGAGGTCGATAGGAATGTGAGGAGATCGGCCACCAATTATGTCATGATTGACAACGAACTTTATTAAAAGGGGGTCGACGGGGTTTTTCTCTGATGCCTATCCAAAAAAGAAGCTCTACTAATAATGGGTGAAGTCTATAAAGGAATATGCGGGGCTCATTAGGTAAGGAGGAAAATGAGACTCACGCTCGATGTTATGGGTATTTCTGGCCGATGATGATGGCTGATTATATACGGTAAGCTAGGGGTTGTGAGGCTTATTAGAAAAACGGGTCATTCCAACATGTGCTCACCACAGAGATACATTTTATTATAAAACATTGGCCCTTCCGAGGTTGAGTGATCTACTTAATAGGTCAGATCTAACCACCTTCATCGCAGATGGATTCATTTATAATTATTGCGACCGATTACTTCACTAAGTGGGTAGAAGCCAAGCCTATGAAAGGGGTCGGTCACAAAGAAATTATTGAATTCATTAAAAATAGTATTATCCATCGATTCAGAATTCCAAAATCCATCACGATGAATCGAGGTGCAGTGTTTTCGATAAAAGAAGTGTGGGCAATGGCCAACAAATATGGAATAAAAATCTTACATTCAACTCCATACTATGCACAGGACAACGACCAAGACGAAGCTAGTAACAAGGTAATCAAAAATATTTTGAGAAAAATGATTGAAGAGAATTCTTGAGAATGGCATATGAAGTTATGGGAGGCTCTCTTGGCCTATAGAAATTCACCTCATATAGTATTGGGGCGAGTCCATTCGCGCTAACATATGGGAATGTGTAGTGGTACCCCTGGAGGTAACTGTGCCATCTTAAGTACTACTTATTAGGTGAAATTGACCCCTATTGAATTTATAGAAGCAATGTTGGTCAAGCTTAAAGGGTTAAATGAAGTTTGCATGAGGCCCTTGATTTGATCGTTGCCAATAAAGCGGTCGTTACTTGTGCTTACAATTAGATGGTGAAAGGAAAATCTTCGGGGGAGGGAGACATGGTTTGGAAGGTTTTATTGTCGATCGTTTAGAAAGATCATGCTCTCGGAAAAAAGTGGTCCCTCACATGGGATGGACCATACATTGTCATCCATGTCCTCAAAGGGAGAGTGTACGTTCTAAAAGACATGAATGGAAAGGTCGCAAAGGCTTTGATTATTGGCCAATTCCTAAAGCTGCACTTTCCCTCGGTGTAGGAAGTTGTTTGGGAACAGACTGAACATGAGAGACAGAGTGTAGCACCATGTTGTTAACAAAACAAAAAGAGTTTATATTATAATAAAGAGGCCTTGAAATTAAATGCCATTCGATTACCAAAAAAAGACAAAAAGGAAAATAATCCTCAACTAATTGGCCTAATTACAGATAGGCTGCCTTGAGTTCTTCAATTTTTTTTAGTGATCGATTCCTTGGCTTCCATAGCCCATGCACGTCTACTTCTCCATGACAACTGCTGGTCTATGAATTTGCAGAGAAGGCCGATGACTACATTGAGGCATTGGTCGATAGCTACAAACTCTTGCTCGACCTCTAACTCCTTGGACTTGCTGGACTCTTTGCGAGTATGTAACATACCGAAAATCGGGGGTCGAGTAAAAACTCCACTACCGAGTTCCAGATCATCACTTATGCAACATAAATGTGTATGATTGAATGTTGTCTGTGTTAATTTATTAAACATGAGTGAGATTAAGCCAAAACAACATATCATACTCCAGAGACAGTTAAATTTACAAGCGGAAGACTGTGATGGTATGTATAACATATATAAACTGTTGTATGTCTCCAGAGTGTGAACATGTTACCAGGTTACATACATACATGTATGCTCCAAAAGTAAACAAAAAGAATATACATGAGTACTCTAAAAATATAAAATGACAAGTGTCAAGGCAACAAATCAACCTCCCTGTAATCCCATCAATCAGAACACGCATAAAGGAGGGATCCTCCTCCTCATCATCAAGTCCAGCTCCGCTTCTCAAGCAGCGCCATCATCTACAACCAAAATAGGGACTGGTGGGTGTTCGGAAATACCATCCCGTAATGTGGGAGTGAGTAGCTAACTCAGTGGAATAATAGAGCAAAGATTAGCATGTTCTCAAATCAATCATGCGATAATAGTAAAGCAATGAATCAAACATTCCTAATACTGTTATTAATGAAATATGACGTGACATGATGGATGCCCTCACCGACGATCTCCCTCATACGGCACCATCTTCGTCTGCGGCATGCTTGCATACCGCTCAGTGCTCCACATCTTCCAGGCACATGCAATGTGATGGTGATATGATTACCGAGTTATTATTAGTCCATTCAAATAGCAGGATTGGAAAACTAAGGTACTTCCCTTATATCAATCCCAACACAGATCCTGTCTAGGGTCGTCACTCCTAGTAATCTCATACGATGTATATTTTTTAGGTCGCTGCAAGGACTGCCAGGGCTATTGCTCGCACTCGTTGCACTGCTCCCCCATCACCTTATCAATACAGGCCTACTTGTACTCTCGTCGCTACGGAAGGGTCGTCACCTCTCGCAGACTCAGAATACGCTCGCGGTCACTACAAAGGGCTGCCAGGGCTATTGCTCGCACTCGTTGCACCGCTCCCCCATCACCTTATCAATGTAGGCCGACAGCAAGAATATAGTGTCCCATACCATCATAATCTGCTCACGAGTCATAGGTGCTCACTGGTCACTACGGGGAGGTTTGTGGCCCCAGCGTAGGCCGAAAGCTCGACCACGGTGTCCCATACCACCATGCCCGGCTCATGAGTCTTTGTGGATCAAGGTACCACCATGGTTGACAGAGTTTTCAATGGTAAGTTCAGTACCCTAGGTTCAAGCAGTTATGACTCATACATGGTGAACATACAATGGCCAGTCGGGTTACTTGACGGGCTCGACTAGCACGAGCGCATCTCAAGTCGAATGACATGAAATTCATAACACACCTCGTGTGGCCTAACCACTGCCGCCAACTCCAAAACACGACTGGCGTTCATCAACGCGTCGTTCGTGGCAAAGATAAGCCAACCACGAATTTGATTCGGTTACCGACTACCTGGACTAAGTATAGCCCCAATCATTTGTGAATCCACATCAGCACTCATATAAAGGTAATGGAAATGCATTACAACAATGTAAGCATGTTAACACATGTTATAACATACAACTTAAGTAAATCATCTAACACATGCATTTCATACATATAAGGAAATCATGCATATAGCCAACATGTAGGAAGTCATTTACATCAGCGTATTATTTGAGAATTCCATCTCAAACTAATTCACAATACTATTTAATTCAATACATACTAATACAAACATTTATACAAACACTTAGTCTACACACTTAAGTCTACATAGTGTATGTCAACTCAAAGTGCACATTTGGGCGAATCTCATTGCCAAACATATTATGCACGCATTCCTAGTATCCTAAGGTGACAAAAATCTATGTCAATCATTTTAGCAAAATATGGATGTTTACAGTATTTCCTACAAATGACTAAAATGCCCTAAATCTCATATTTTTCGTCTGCTTACGAAACAGGAAACGGACAGCATGTTGTACATGTCAAACGGTGTTGCCATCAATAATCTACTATTAAACAACATTGAAAGCATTGAAAACAGTCAATCAAAGCGTCTAAAATCTGCACCTTTCACTTTATATGTGTATCGTTTCGAACGGAGCGTATGCGCCTTGTCTACGGCG
The DNA here is from genome assembly GCA_037074715.1 of Magnolia kwangsiensis. NCBI lineage: Eukaryota > Viridiplantae > Streptophyta > Magnoliopsida > Magnoliales > Magnoliaceae > Magnolia > Magnolia kwangsiensis. The sequence goes on from CM073574.1 coordinate 104,993,909, forward strand.
AACAGGCAACCTATTTCACAAGCTACATAAGCTACACCACTAATGAAATTGACAGAATGCTAAATCAGCAAATCATTAGGGTTTTCCTTACCTAGAAATGCATTGGAATCGCCGAAAAAGTGATTGGAGTGCATCGCTTAAGCACGTCAGCAGGTTGTGCAAGCAGCAGGAAAAGCTCTCCCACCTTCTCTCACAAACTCTCACTTTCTTTCACACTCTTGATAGGGTTTCTAGCAAATTCGGATGGGTGAGAGGAGTGAGGGTTTAAACCCCTTTTATAACCTAAAAACTTCCCAGATTAGGCTTGGGAACAATGTTTACTTGAGGGGTAGCCAAATCGGGGCTGTTTCGGTCCAAAAGAGCATTTCTGGAGGTCCCCTGACCAAATGCGGTCGGACTTAAGCTCATGCATACTGGATCTAACACACATCAAGTTTTCAGACCGGTAGAGTTCCCAGATCGCACGTGGCGGTCCAGTTTTAATTCAGCGGTCATCGCACCTAGATCAGGTCTACAAGTCTCGTGATATGAAATAGAAATTTTTCCTGATCTGAGGGTGTAATTTGGCTGAATTCTGACGGTCAGAATGCTTAATAATAACGTGTCAAGTCGTATGCCAGATTTGAATTTTAAATTCCAAATCTAACCCTATTCTCACCCTCTTCACTCCAGGCTCAATGAAATAGCCTCTGAATGTCGGTTGGACTTGATTTTCGAAATAATTGTCAAGTCCAGCTAGGCGGTTATAATGATCTAAGATTGTAGGTATCGGACTTTCGACGCGCGGTCTAAATCCAATACAAAGTTTCAAAGAGTTCCTGAGAGCAAACCGGTTTAGAGTTTGATCCGAGGTTTCATTGTATTATAGCACCATTGATTCTACAAGGTTTGGGTCTTGTAGAACGTATTTAAAGCGATCAGGGATAATTTCACAGCTACTCTAGCGGAGCGTTAGCTAACTTATGCTTAGTTTCTGAAGGAATTAATCCTAAGTGATTTCTTTGGCTATGGAATTGGGTTCTGAGCGATTTCACAGGTGTTTTAGTCGACCCATTGCCTAAGGACGTCTAATCCCAGGTTGGCCAAAATCTGGAGTGTTACAGAGTATGATAGATTTCTATCTGTGACTCGATGAAGTTCTGAAGGTCCTGATTGTTCGATCGATCACGCTCTAGATAGAGTTGTTGGGCCTCCGAGAGGTCAGCGAAGAAGTTGCTAAGTATAAACTCCATGGATCGTAACATCTCTTGGTTAAAGTGATGCTGACGAGTATAGTGCAGTTGATTTTTTCAAGCTGCATCATGTCGATTTGAAAGAGTCCCAGACTCAGCACGAAGGGCTGATAGTTCCATTAGATGGACAATGCATCATTCAAATTTGGAGTTAGCCTTAGAGTATACCTCTTTAAGTTGATGTAAGTATGAGATAACTTCGAGAACCTCTCGTACAGGTTCATTAGTCTTGGTTGCTTTAGTCGTATCCCTTAGGAAGGGATAAGTATAGTGGAGGAAGGAGGAATGGGAGAAGGATTCAATCCCTTCCTTAGGGATTTCTTTCAAAAACCTTAAGGATTGAGAGAAGAAGGGGGAGGAAGTCATGGCGATAAGGATTGTTGTTGAGGTTTCCTATTCGTGGTGTGCTGCAAATCTAAGTGGGGAGTAATAACTACATACATTGGATAAAGTTCAATGGTTGGGAGCTTGAAGCAGACGGTTGGGTTTTCAATTCGTTTCCTAGAAAGTGGGAATATACAACGGAATAAATGATGCTCCTTGGAAAATGTTGTGTAATTACTATTGCCGAATTAACATATGGTAGTGTATACGTACGTGAATAAAAAAATAGCTAAGTATGGCGATTGGCGTCAGAGAGACTCGGTCGACTAAAGGTGACCACTGATGGTATACCAAGTGGACCGGTTATCTATTCTAAATATCCTAAACCATAAGAGTCGGTAACCTAAAAAACTTCTCATGCTTTGCCATGATGTGTCATGGAAAATCAATATTGATGCATTCAAAAATTGATAAAAGGGAGATTTATTTAAAGATGTTGCTGGCCATCGACCATATTACAGGAAGAAAGAAAAATTGAAAAACACAAAGCGACCGAGTGACTTAAGGCATTTTGATTTTCATTTCCTCGAATTCCTTAAGGAGAGATTGTATCTCGGCCTCATTCTTCTCCTGTTTAGATGCCCAATCCGCTCTTTTTCTTGATGATGATTAGAAGAAGACGTAGCTGGTTAACACGAATCCTGTTAGAAGAAACCATGTTCTTGACTTCTCTTTTTGTGTTGAGACTTATCTTCGACTGCATTTGGTAGATGGCAATTTGTTGATCTAGGAATGAAAGGTCTTCCAGGGTGACCAGGTCTTTAGCGAAGAAGGAACACTCTCATTCCTTGAGTTCCTCCATTAGTCTAGTACAATACGCTTTCAGTGCACGAAGCATGGTGCGATTGAACTGGTGTGTCTGGACCTAGAGCAATCGTTCGTGCTAGGCTAACTCATGAGCCTCACTTACCCTTGCAGAGTCTTCTTTGGCCGATGATTGTTGGCAAAGATATCCAATGAGTAGTTCAAAGTCAAAAGTAAGTTTGATGATACTCGATAGAGTACAGGCAATTTAGCTTTTCAAAGAGTTCTCTAAGCGTAGTCTCCGATTCGGCCACTATCGAAGCTTCCTTAACAAAGTAATTTACATTGAAGAGTAATGAAGATTGATAGAATTCTATTAAACCACAATCGAAGATCTCCTTCAGGTAGTTCTCAGCACCAGTAGTGAAAGAGGAAGAGTTGGAGCCATGAAAGCAAGATAGATTTACAAAGACAAGATTGGTATGAATTCAAATAAGGTTCAGAGTTGTTTATATCGGTGATTCTGGCAACCACGATTAAGAGCGATTATAGCAGGAAAGATGTTGCATGTTTCAAGCAACCAGAGATGTGTAGTGGTTAAGGATTTAAACTCGTAACAAGCCCCCGATGTCTCGAGTTTTAAGGGCCAAGTCAGCAGTTAGTTATAAAAGAGCAGAAAACAAGCTAAGCCATGAGAAAACAAAAGAGGCTTGATGACCGATTGCATTGATAAGTTTTTTTTTAAGTGAATCTATTACAATTTAAAAGATGAAAATTGCTGGATCAATTAACACCGAGCCAAAATGACATCGAACCCTAGAGTGTCCACCAGTGAGCCGCCTCAGGATCGTATTAGGCAGTTCTCATGGAACACATGCGCGTAGCTTTGGGAAGAAAGAGTGAATAATGTAGAGCGACTACATTCTAAAATTCTAAGAGGATAACCTCACAGACACAACTAGCCCTGGGCATGACCGTGAACCAGTAAGGACCGTGAGAGCTGATCCTCCCAAATTCACTTCGACAGACTAAAATGAGCGTGGGTCGCCCGTTGAAAATCTTCTAAGTTTGAAACTATAGAAAATCATTGGCCTCACTGGGCTTAAGGTCTATTACAGACAACGAACCTAGATGGTACCCCGAACTGTGCAACTTAGGGCGAGAAGGAAGTGTAAGACCCCATCCTTTTCGTACCTTTGATTGATGCCCTTAGCTAGACCTGGATTAGCTGTTTATAGTACACACCCAATTGATCGAAACTTCAAGACCTCGAAACCTATCTCATATCAACCACCCCGTCGCCACGATCGTGGAGGTACCACCCATGCGTCTATACGATACTCCGTTAGTGAGATACGCTGTGAAAAATCATTAGTATATCATGTGCGCAAGGTGCCATGTACTCCATTGCACACATGTGCACCACACATCTTATGCATACATGTATATCCACACATGGGTGAGAGAATCTTTACCCATGTGCGTGATGTCACATCATTATCATCAACTCTTTTCCATGCCACACCTTAAGCATGACATCATCACACCATGCCATCCCATGCTCCTTTAACCCACCATTAATTACAAATCATGAATTAATTGCCATAATCCTAATCTAAGCTAACCAAGATCACATTAATTGAATCTAATCACATTTTAACAACTTCTCTACAAATGCCCCTCCATCCCTTAGCATTTCCCCATTTTTTCTACACATGAGAGAGAGAGAGGAGTGATCTTGGTGGGCCATCAACTTCATCAATCTCATCCCTTCCATCCATCTCAACCATCAATTCCATCTCTGCCATCCATCTCAGCCATTCATCTAATTCATCATGGTGAGTACACCCACTCAACTCTTGGTTTATTTTCTTTTTGATTATTTGTTTGATTATTAGTGGTGACGATTTGATGATAATGATGTGATCAATGGTGTGGATACATAGGAGAGTACATATAAAAAGATGATAAAAAAATGGTGATGATATGATGATAATGATGTGTTTAATGATGTGGATTTATGAGAAAATACATATAAAAAGATCAATAATAAAATGAATTTTTTATAGACTTTATGTGGGACCCATGATAGTGGGCCCCACCATAATTTTGTAGGCCATCCAAACTGTCCAAAGTGTGGCCCATTAGGCTGTCCAAACACACACACTCACACCCATGCACACATGTGTACACCACACAATAAATAAAAATATATATATTTTTAAAAGAGTCGTGGATGCTGTTGCTGACAGCATCTAAAGGACGCTACAGCAAGCAGCGTCCTTGTTGCTGCTTAAAAGAAAAGAGGTAAGGGGTGTGGGTCCACAACGGGCCCCACCCATGATGTATATATTTAATCAACGTTGTCAATCCGATTCCCAAGCTCATCTTAGGCGATGAGTTGAAAAATGAAGCGAATCCAAATATCTGATAGGCTACACTATCAAAAAGACTATTTCAATAGTAATAAATTGTTAGGGCCCACTGTGATATTTTTGTACACCAAAAAAATATTGAATGTTGGGCTTGTTAGATCTGTCTCGGGCCATAAAATCCAATAGATGGAGTGGATTGTCAAGATATGGGCCCCACCTATGAAAAACTATTGAATAAAATAAAATAAAATAAAATAAAAATTACAACAGCACCTGACGGCAGCAAGCAACGTCTTGTTGCTTGGACGGTTGGCAGGGATGGTGAATCTCACTACAGGCCCCAACATGATGCATGTCGATCATCTACACCATACATGTAACGTCTCAAAAAAATTCGTACAAAGACTCAAGTACCACCTCAGGCAGAAATTACTAAGGATAAAATTCTTTAAAAATTAGATGAAGGTTAATTAAGTGTTAAACTAAATCACCTATCGAATTAGCTTGGAAAACTTTCAATACAAACTACAAGACCCAAACTCAGAAGGATCGCTGACGCTACATCGCCTAAAAACTTAAGATCCATCTCAAAACCTAGTTGCTCTTGGGACTATCATGAAACTCCGTATCAGACCTGGTGTAGATTCATCATCAGGGGACTTACTCCCAACTGTATGTAGAAAGGGAGCCTCCATATGTGCTCCGTTGGACCGAAACACCCACCCTTTGGCTGTAACTTAAGTATACCATGGCCTTGGGGCCATTTTCATCAGTTCTGGGCCTATATAAGGACCTTAACCCACCCCTCTCTCATTCCATACAAACTTATAACCCTAGGACAGAGAAGAGAGCAAAGAGAGAAGGAAAGAGAGAGAAAGTGGGAGATCGCTGCTGACCTTCGATCCCACTGCTCCACGTACTGAATCAGCCTGTCGTATCGCTATTGTGGTGATTTCAACTCCATTCTTGGGTAAGAAATCCTAAACTTAATCTATTTTAGATATTCAAATAGAGTGAGGGATGAAATAGCTAACCTATTTCATGCTATAGGTTATCGTTGTGCCGTAGACAAAGACATAGAGTTCAAATTGAGCTCGTTACGAGTCTACCAACGAAAGGTGTGGACTATAAATGTTTAGGTTATAGTTTTCAAGGCTTTCAATGTCAGTAATGATTTATGACTGACTTGATTACTGTCACATGTGCCTAGTTTTGATGTTTTCTATATATTACACATATATGTAAACTATGTTGATTTTAATGCATTTTATGTGTTTGTTGAAATATTTGAATGAGAATGGAATTATGATTTATGCTTACCATGTCTATTGATTAAGAATACATGATTGTTGTATGTGTGTCAAGTCTTTTGTGAAAGGATTTTCCATAATATATGTTATAACTACTTTATTACATGTATATTAATGTGTGTAGTCTAAGTGTTTGATAAAATGCCTGAATGAGGAAATGCTTGTTGAAATATATTTAATTAGGGTGTTGAGATATGATTCTCAATCACCTTATCTATAGTTACAGTTTCCTTCACGTAACTTATCCTACTATTACGTGATTTATGGATACATATATATGATAATATGTATGCTATGTGTTTGTTAAAATGTTTAAATGAGATTTATATTTGAATTGTTTGTCACATGCTATTTTGATTATCACAAATGAATGCCTATGGTGTTTAAATATGATTGGGACTACTGCGTAGTCCAGGCAATCAGTAATGGTTCCCAAATTCGTGGCCGAGGTCGTTCCGCCACACAAGACACGTTTGAAGAATCTGAGTCGTACGCTGTTTGTTGACAGTGGTTAGGCCACGTGGAGTGCTTATACGCTCCATGTCGATTAAGTCAACGTGTGCTCGTACCAGTCGGGCTTATTAAGTAACCCGATTGGCCCATTATATGTTCACCATGTATGAATGCTACCACTTGAAATTAAGGTACCAACTTACCAGTAAAAATCCCGTTTAACCTTAGTACCACGATCTGCTAAGACTCATGAGCCGGACATGGTGGTGTATGGGACACCATGGTCGAGCTGTCGGCCTATGCCGGGATGACGAACCTCCCCATAGTGACCAGTGAGCAACCCAAACTCATAAGCTGAATATGGTGGTGTATGGGACACTGTATTCGAGATGTCGGCCTACGATCAGGTGACAAGCCTGTAGTGACCTTGAGTATATACTATGACTACGCTAAGGTGATGAGCCTTTCCGTAGTGACCTCGAGTATAAACTAGGCCTGCGTTGAGGTGACCAGCCGCCTCATAGCTACCTGAAACTGTTCTTCATATGTGATTAACTAGGATTGATGACCCTAGATGGATCAATATTTGGGTAAATATATAAAGGGAGGTACCCTAACTTCCCAAACCTGCTGTATGAACATGCTTAATTAAGAACATGGCTATTCACACACATGCACGACATTACATGTGCCTTTGGCGTTGGAGTTGAGCACAACGAGAGTGTTGCATACCGCAATCATGAGATGATGTCACAGAGGGAGTGCAGGCGAGGGCATACATCATTATCGCATACCATTCCTGCATTAACAAGAGTTCCTAGGCTATGATTGTTGTACTGCTTTATCATTAATACTTGATTGAGTTGATAACATGTTAACCTTTACCTTATAACTCCATTGAGTTGATCACTCACTCCCACTCTAGGACGGTGTTTTAAAACACCAACCAGACCCTGTTGTAGTTGTAGATGATGACGAGGCCTTCGTGATGGAGCCTGACTTCTATGATGACAAGGAGGAGTTCTCCTATATGAAGTTATCAGGCAGGTTTATATAGACCATGTTCTGATCGACAGGATTACAAGGATGCTGACTAGATGCCATTACACTTGTCATTTTGTATTTTGGAATACACTTGTATATTTATTTTATCCATTTTGGAAGTATACATGTATATGTTTAACCTGGTAACATGTTCACACTCTGGAGACCTACAACAGTTTATAGGTTTTATATATCTATCAGAGTCTTCTACTTGCTTAAATTTAATTATCTCTGGAGTATGATTTATTAATTTGGTATAATCCCACTCATGTTTAATGCACTAATAGAGATAACATTTAATCATCATTATCTATGTTGCATAAGTGATGCATTGAAACTCGAGAGTTGAGCTCCTGTTCGACCCCCAATTTCTAGGGCGTTACAGTACATTAGATAGGTCCCCTTTTAAAAATGGGTTACGCCAAAAATCAGCCATACACAGAACTAAGTTGGCCCACACCATCTAAAATCAAGTGAAGACAAAAAAAAAAAATACAATATTAGCAAGTTCTGTGGGTGTGATAATGAGGTATGCATCATATCCAAATCGTCCCTCCATTTGGTAAGCTCGTCCTAAGGCTTGAGGAGAAAAATAAGATAGATCTAATTATCAGGTGGTCCATGCTGTAAAAAGCAGCAGGGGATTGAACATCCACAATTGCAACCCTTTTTGGGGGTCATAGAAGTTTGGATCAATATGAAATTTGATTTTCCTCTTAATTCAGGTTCTTGTGACCATATGAACAAATTGGATGGATAATAAACATTATGTGGGCCCTGTGCATTGTTTAATGACGAAAATCATTATCCCCATTGCTATTTGTGGTGCGGTCCGGATAATCTTTGGATATGATTCATTCTTTGAATAATGCAAAAAAAAAAAATGATCTTTAAAAATAGATAAACGGTTTAGACATAATAAATACATCATTATGGGATCCATGTAACTTTAATATCTTTTGAACCGTTCGTACAACTTGGAGCTCAAAACATTTGCTGGGTCCACTTGAAATTTGGATGCATCTGAAACTTGGCTTGATGCCTTAACCAAGTGGGACACACATAATGGATGGGTTAGATTTGTGATCCACGCCTTGGAGGACCCAAAAAATAATTATAAATGTTTTAATGGAGATAATCCCCTCAACTTTTGCGTGTGGTATGGCCCCACACAAACTACATATTGACTTGATTTTAAGTCCTAGGCCCACCATGGATTGGTGCATCTGACTGATGGTGTTGAGGGTCAACACGCATCATGGTGGATCACACCACATCTGTAGTGGATTATAGGTCTGCCATTGAAAATTCCGATGGGCCACTATATTGTTATACTTGACATCTAAGCTGTTAATAAGGATATGTAGACTTGGACTTTAAAATAAATAAATAAATAAATGGGGATAAGTAGGAGCTCGTTTTGATACCCATGTAGGGTCCACCAAACCGCAGGACCCATTGTGATGTATAAGCTGCATCCAAACCATCTGTATATTCTGGCGCCAAAGAAACAATTTTGTCGTAATGTCTGCCCTTAAAACCTCCTAGAATTTCACCATAATATGTATGTTAGATCCACACCATCTATCAGCTTTTGCAGACCTAATAAGTGTGCCCCTACCACATCAATGGGACCCACCTACTTGGTCAAGCCCAAATTTCCCATAGTTGAAACCTTTGAGGGTCCACTTTAAAGTTCAGGAGAGATCCACCTGTCCATTGTGTTGCATAAATTGTAACCCTCCAACGTGGCCAACCTCCTTAGGGTTACTTTAATGTTTATTTGTCACCTAAAACTGAGTGGGCCGACTATGTGGGACCCACTATAAAGTTTATTTGCCATCAAAGCTTGTTGGGGCTATTGTGTGCCCCATTATTATGTTTATATGCCATCCAAATTAACTATACAAAAGTTATCCGCCATTAGATTAACTAAAAACATGAAGATATCAATTAAGCTGAAATTCCCTTGCACACTTAAACCAATGAACTGGTGATTTGTGCGGCCCACTTACCTGTGCCATGTTGTGATCTTGTATTACCCACTCGCTTGTACAAAAATGGTGATTTTTAGCTTCTAATCTTATGTTTGTAAGATGTGTGAATGACTGCTTAATCCAGTGTAAGGGTGTGATATAAGAGTTTGACCCCTTAATCATGTGGGTATGTGACATATGTATGACCATTTAATCATATGAAATTGTGGATTATATGTAGTCATCTAACCGTATGATTATGAAATCTACAGAAGGCCAACCAAACATATGAAATCAGGTGGCATTACCATGAACAATCGGGTTGTACATGTAGATTTTCTTAGTCATGAGAATTATGATATATGTTGGATTATACAACTTAATAATATGGAGTGACCCTCAATTCGATGTTATGCAACATAAATACAACCCTTACATTATGCTCATAGATGAGGTAGATGTGGGGACTACTAAACTATATTTGATGTGATGGAAGCTAGTTCCTGGCCTCTTGATCATGTGACACCGAATTTGAGTCATTCTCCGTATGAAGTATAGGGTGATCACAGTTTAAGAGTTAGTGTATATAACACCCTGAAAATCGGGGGTCGTGTATAAACCTGACTCCCGAGTTTCAGACCATCACTTATGCAACAAATATGATTATAATTCAAGGTTGACTGAGTTAGAGCATTCACATGAGTAAGATTATACCAAAACTGCAATTCATACTCCAGATTCAGTGATAAAACACAAGCGGAATACTGAAGAATAAATATATCACTGTATGGAAAACAAAATACTCTCAAACTGTCTCCAAAGTATGAATACATCTCTGAGTCTCATATACATGTCATAAACGAAAAGGAAATGCCAAAAATAGTCCCATTAAGAAGTCCCGCCGATCCAGGTCACCTATGCAAAGCCGTCATAAAACTGCATATACGAGAACTCGTCCTGATCCTCGTCGTAGTCTAGCTCTGCATCCCGAATCGCTGCATCACCTGCATCTAAGATAGGGTCTGGTGGGTGTTACAAACACCATCCCGTAACGTGGGAGTGAGTGATCAACTCAGTGGGATAATAAAGTAAAGATTAGCATGTTCTCAAATCAATCACGCGATAATAGTAAAACAATAAATCAAACATTCCTAGATACTATGCATGACATGACATGATGGATACCCTCACCGACATACTCCCTCATGCGGTACCATCTACGTCCGCAGCATGCTTTCTTCCCACAGTGCTCCACATCTTCCAGGCACATGCAATGCGATGTGGATATGATTACCAAGTTGTTATTAGTCCATTCATACAGCAGTATTGGGAAACTAAGGTGCTTTCCTTATATCAATCCCAACACAGATCCTGTCTAGGGTCATCACTCTTAGAAATCTCATATGATGTTATATTTGTAGGTCGCTACAAGGGTTGTCAAGGCTATTGCTCGCACTCATTGCACCGCTCAGGCCTAATGTACTCTCATTGCTACGGAAGGGTCATCGCCTCTCGTAGACTCAGAATACGCTCGCGGTCACTACAAAGGGCTCGTCACCGATCAGTGTAGGCCGACAGCTCGAATGTAGTGTCCCATACCACCACAATCGGCTCACGAGTCATAGGTGCTCATTGGTCACGACGGGAAGGTTTGTGGCCCCAGCGTAGGCCGACAGCTCGACCACGGTATCCCATACCACCATGTCCGGCTCATGAGTCTTTATGGATCAAGATACCATGGTTAACAGGGTTTCCAATGGTAAGTTTAGTACCCTAGGTTCAAGCAGTTATGACTCATACAGGGTGAACATACAACGGTCAGTCGGGTTACTTGACGGGCTCGACTAGTACAAGTGCATCGCAAGTCGAACGACATGAAGTGCGTGAAACACTTCGTGTGGCCTAACCACTGCCGCCAACTCAAAACACGACTCACGTTCATCGACGCGTCCTTCGTGGCAAATAGATGCCAACCACGAATTTGATCATTTACCGATTGCCTGGACTAGGTCATAGTCCCAAACATTTGTAAATCAGCATCAGTAATCATATGAGAGTAATAGAAATGCAATACAACAATACAAGCATGTGGTCACATGTTATAACATACAACTTAAGCAATTCATCCAACACATGCATTTCATACGTACAGTGAAATCCATACATTTAGCCAACATGGTGAAAATCATATACATCAGCATATTACTTGCGAATTCAATCTCGAAACTCATTTACAACTCCATTTACTCAATACATACTAGTACAAACATTTATACAAACACTTAGTCTACACACTTTAGTCTACATAGCGTATGTCGACCCAAAGTGCGCATTAGGGCAAATCTCTTTGCCAAACCGATCATGCACGCATTCCAAATATCCTAACACGACAAAAAGCCATGGCAAACATTTCAGTAAAATATGGATGTAAACAGTATTTCCTACAAATGACTAAAATGCCTAAATCTCATATTTTCCATATGTTTGCAAAACGAAAAATGAACAGCATGTTGTACATGTCAAACGGCATTGCCGTCGATAATCTACTATTAAACGACATTGAAAGCTTTGAAATCAGTCAATCAAAGCGTCTAAAATTTGCACCTTTTGCCCTAGACGTGTATCGTTTCGATTAGAACGTATACGCTTCGTTAACGGCGTACAGGCAACTTAATACACAAGTTACATAAGCTACATCGTTAACGAATCGAAGGAAACCCCAAAACAGCAAGTAGTTAGGGTTTTCTTACCTAAGAGTGCGTTGGAAATCACTGAAAAAGTGATTTGAACACGTCGCTTTAGCACGTGCAAAAACTAGTGCAAGTGGCAGGAAGATTTCTCCCACACTCTCTCACAATCTCACACTTTCTCTCTCTCTCTCTAGCTAGGGTTTCTAGCAAATTCGGATGGGTGAGATATGTGAGGGTTTAAGGCCCTTATATAGGCTAAAACCTCACCCTTTTACACTCAGGAACAAAGTATACTTGAGTTATAACCAAATCGGGGCTGTTTTGGTCCAAAAGAGCATTTCGGGAGGTCCCCCGGTCGAACATGATCGGACTTAAGCTCATGGTCACTAGATGTTGCTGACACCCAGTTTTCAGTCCGGTCGAGTTCGTAGATCGCACGTGGCAGTCCAGTTTCAGTTCAGCGGTCATCGTACCTAAATCAGGTTTACAAGTCTCATGATATGAAAGAAAAATTGTTCCTGATCCGAGGGTGAAATTTAGCTAAATTCTGACGGTCAGAACGCTTAATAATAACGCGCCAAGTCACGTGCCAGATTTGGATTTAAATTTCCAAATCTAACCCTTTTCTTACTCTCTTCACTCCAGGCTCAATGAAATAGCCTCTGAACGTCGGTTGGGCTTGATTTTTGAAATGATTGTCAAGTCCAGCTAAGTGGTCATAACGGTCTAAGATTGTAGGTATCGGACTTTCGACGCGCGGTCTAGATCCAATACAAAGTTTTAAAGGGTTCCTGAGAGCAAACGGGTTTAGAGTTTGATCCTAGGTTTCAGGCTAATATTGCGTCATTGATTCTACAAGTTTTGGGTCTTGTAGAACGTATTTAAAGTGTTCAAGGACAATTTCACAGCTACTCTAGCGTTGCGCTAGCTAACTTACGCTTATTTTCTAAAGGAATTAATCTTAAGCGATTTCCGGTCGAGTTAATACTCGAGTCTCAGTACGGATTTTTCCAAGGCGTTACAATCTACCCCCCTTAACAAAAAATTTCATCCTCGAAATTTGTGCCTTTTCGTACTCCTCAAGAAACTGTGGGTAGTTCTTTCTGATCTAGGCTTCTGTCTCCCAGGTAGCCTCTTCCTTAGAGTGATGCGTCCACAACACCTTCACAAGGGGGATCACCTTGCTACGCAGTACCTGCTCCTTCCTGTCTAGTATACGCGTCGGTCGCAGTATATATGTAACATCCTCTCCTAACTGCACCTGCTCCCATCTGATGATATGGAAAGGATCAGAAACGTATTTCTTTAGCATAGAAACATGGAATACGTTGTGAACGCTCGCGAGAGGCGTAGGCAAAGCCAGACGATAAGCCACTGCACCCACACGATCGAGAATATGAAATGGTCTAATGAATCGCGGTGCCAGCTTCCCCTTCTTCCTAAATCGAAGGACTCGCTTCATAGGGAAAACTCTTAAAATTACATGATCCCTAACCGTGAACTCTAGCAGGCGCCGTCTCGTATCGGCATAACTCTTCTGTCTACTCTGTGCTGTAAGAAGCCGACATTTAATAATATCAATCTTCTCTGACGTCGCCTGCACTAACTCTGGGCCAATCAATCTACGCTCACCAACCTCTGCCCAGCAATGCGGTGCTCGACAAGGTCACCCATACAACGCCTCAAAAGGTGCCATACCGATACTCACCTGGAAACTGTTGTTGTACGCGAACTTCTCATATGCAAGACAATCATCCCAACTGTCCTTGAAATCCAATGCGCAAGCCCGTAACATGTCCTCTAGAATCTGGTTCATCCGCTCTGTCTGTCCGTCTGTCTGTCCGTCTGTCTGTGGGTGGAAGGCAGTACTGAACTTCAACTTCACACCCATAGCCTCCTGAATGCGAGTCCAAAAAATGGAAGTGAAATGCGTGTCTCTGTCCGACACGAACTCTGTAATGTGGGTCTTCATACCTTCCCACCAATATGTCCTCCTCACGTCATGATACATCTTTGTGCTGCCCGGATGCATCGCAAGTCTGGTACAATGCGCAGCCTCGAGAATCTCTCGTCTCAAGTCGGGAATGTCTGGGACGCATAGGCGGCCACGATAACGTAAGCCCCCATCCGTGCTAACTCACCACTCGGTGTCTGCATCATCACTGGCCTGTTTTCGAAGCTCAGTCAGATGCGCATCATCCCCCTGCACCGCGATGACTCTATCATCGATCTGAGATCGCACCTGTACATGTGCTATAAACTCATACGGCTCCTCCACAGTGAGTTTCTGCTCAAAGTCTCGCAAAAACTCAATCATGTCCCACTCAGCAACCATCAGCGGAGCCGTAAAATCTATCGCCTTCTTGTGGATCAACGCGTCAGCCACAAGGTTCACCTTTCCAGGATGGTAGGAGACTTCGAACTTGAAGTCCTTCAAAGTCTCCATCCATCGCCTCTGTCTCATATTCAAATCCCACTGCGTGAATATGTACTTAAGGCTCTTATGGTCGCAAAAGAGCTCGAACTCCTCTCCATAGAGGTAATGTCTCCAGAGCTTCAATGTGAATATGACGGCTGCCAACTCCATGTCGTGGGTAGGGTAATTCTCCTCATGCTTCCTTAATTGTCTTGAGGCATACGAAATTACCCTGTCCTTCTGCATAAGGACACAACCCAAACCAACGCTAGACGAGTCAGTGTATATTATGTATTTAACCCCTTTCTCTGACAATACTAGCACAGGGGCGGACGTAAGTCCGTCCTTCAGTTCCTGAAAGGCTGACTCCGCCTTATCATTGTAGGCGAACTTCACGTCCTTCCGTGTCAACCGAGATAGAGGTCTAGCGATCTTCGAGAAATTCTGAATGAAGCGTCGATAGTAGCCAGCAAGACCCAAGAAACTCCTCACCTAAGTGACAGAACCAGGATGCTCCCAGTCTTGAACTGCAGCTACCTTAGATAGGTCAACTGCCATCCCATCCTTGGACACCACGTGTCCCAGGAACTTGACTTCTTGCTTCCAGAAGTCGCACTTCTTGTACTGTACGAACAACTGATGCTGTTTGAGTGTATCCAGGACCAAGCGCAAGTGCTCCTCATGCTCCTCTCGACTCCTGGAGTATACCAAAATATCATCTATGAACACAATGACGAATCGATAGAGGAAAGGCCGAAATACCCTGTTTATCAGATCCATGAACACGGCTGGTGCATTCGTGAGACCGAACGACATCACAAGGAACTCGTAGTGGCCAAAGCTGGTCCTGAATGCTGTCTTCTACACGTCCTCATCCCTGACGCGCAACTGATGATATCCTGACTGAAGATCAATCTTCGAGAAGTACTGCGCCCCTCTCAACTGATCAAACAAGTCATCGATCCTGGGTAAAGGGTACTTGTTCTTCACCGTGATCTGGTTCACCCTGCGATAATCAATACACAATCGCATAGAACCATCCTTCTTCTTCACGAACAGAACTGGTGCTCTCCAAGGAGACACACTCGGTCGAATGAAGCCAACCTCCAACAGATCATCAATCTGTTTCCTTAACTCCTCCATCTCACACGGTGCCATGCGATACGTCGGCAGTGAGATAGGCGTGGAACCAAGTACCAGATCGATAGTAAAATCAATCTCTCGCTGAGGCGGCAAACTAGGGATTTTCCTGAACAGATCCCTAAAATCACGGATGACTGGCGTATGCCCAAGTGTCGGGGCATCAACGTCCCGTAGTAAAGAAGTGTAGCTAAGTATGCGGAAGGGGAGATTTACCCACACTGAAAATGTAAAAGGCGTGCCCTGGAGCTCGTATACCGTCACTACACGGGTCTCGCAGTCAATCTCGGCCCTCGCTGCAGTCAGCCAATCCATGCCAAGAATGACGTCGAGATAAATGAGAGAAGGGTCGACGACAAGATCAATAGACATGGTCCTGCCTCCTAGATCCATCAAGCAACCCTCACACATCAGGGTGGCATCAGAAAAATCCCCGTGAGCTGAAAGGACTCGCACTCCATCCATCCGAATAGTTGGTAACCTAAGGCGCCTGACTATGGATTGCAATATCAATGAAATCGTGGATCAAGTATCCACCATCATGAGTATAGGAGTACCTCCATTATGGGCGGTGACCTTAAAGGCCAAGGGATGAGTAGTCTCTGTCTCGGCTGCCTCTGTTGTCAAGGCGTGTACCCGAGCCTGCTGTGGCCGGTTTAGCCGCGGTATCATATTTCGTAGAGGCGGTCGGAACGGAGGTACGAGGGGTCTGAAGGAAGGATGCGCAGGAACCGACCGTAGAGGCGAAGCTGATAATGCCTGGGGGCGTGGACGGTCGATCTTCTGCGGTGGCGAGAACCCGCTATCCAGCATCCGAGCAAAACAACTCCCTACTGCATGACCCGGTCTGCCACAATAAGTACATGAGACATCAGGGCGTCGCAACGAGGGTACTGGCACTGAAGCCCTAGGCGGAGGGTCGATGCGAGGCCTCTTGCCAGTAAATGGCCTGTCCTGCATATCCAGTCGTGGCCTAGGAACAATAGGGCCACGAGATCGCTCAAGCCGATCAACATCCTGCTCTGCTCGCATAGACATGTGAATCAGCTCAGCGTAGGAGGGAACACTGACGCAACACATCTTCGACCGAATATCCGGTCGCAAGCCCTCAGAAAAGCGCCGTATGCGCATTTGCTCGTCAGCAAGTATAGTCGGGACGTATCTGCCCAACTCGGTAAACCGATGCTCATACTCCGTCACAGACATGCCTCCCTGCCTGAGGCGTAGAAACTCATTCTCCCGCTAGTGCCTGTAAGTCTGGGGATAATATTTCTCATGGAAACGGAACTCGAACGCTGTCCAAGTCCAGATATAATCAGCAGCAATAGTCCGTAAGACGCTATCCCACCACAAGCTGGCCTCTCGCTCGAACATGAACGTAACCAACTCTACCTACTCAGACTCTGAGCAGTGCAGCATCCTTAGTATCTTCGACACACGGTCGAGCCGATACTCGGCCTCCTCGGGTCTGTGAGAACCCGTAAAAGTAAGAGGCCGCAAGCACTGGAATCGCTCGAATAGGCCCCGTGTATCAGCGGCATTCCCCGTAGGGTAAGCAGGCGGTGCAGGATGAGCCATGCCCTCATCCTGAGTCGAAGTACCGGCATCCTCAACTAGATGCACAGGGGGTGCAGGTGGAGTCGCACTCCCACCCTGGGCTAGAGCCCCTGCTATCATAGTCAAGAGCTGCTGGTGCTGCTGATGCATCATGGCCATCAACTACTCGAACCTATCAGGGGGTGGAGCGGGCTGTGGCACACACTGCATCGAGGAAGACGCACGGTATTGCCCTCTGACAGGCGGTGTGAAAGGCGGTGGTCCAGCTGTAGGACCAGTAGAAGGTTAAGACTCATATGCAGTCTCAGGAATCGGGCCTACAGCAGGGTCCATATGCTCTCGCTCTGGGGAGGAGCCCGATCCATAGGCTCACCCAAAGTAAGTCGTGCCGTGCTCCGCATAGCCTTAGGCGGCATTCCCTATATTTAAAATAGGGTGCAACCTTGTTAGTTTCAACAATAGCACAAACACACCACCACACAATCATTCTCATAATGAGCCAAAGACATTCCATGCATTTCATTTAACCAAAACAAAACAATTTAAGATATATATCTTTATATGCATCATGACAAGAAATACATGGAAAACTAAGCCAGTCAAAGCTACTACAACAACATAAGCAAACTACTAGCCTTATCAGGCTTATACACAGAAAGCAGGAAACAACTAACTACAACCAACAACATGTGGATCTAGATCACTAGTCCGAGTCTAGGGATGGAGGAGGAGCACCCTTATGGCATTAACAACTCGACCATGTGGGAACTTAATAAAGTGGTTGCCCATAAATGTATGAGTTATAATAAGTAACCACGTGACCTTAAATCATTTATTAATGGCAAGTAGAGTGACATTTGTGTGGCCACTCAACCATATGAACTTTTGATAATGGAGTGGCCATAAGACCATGTGGGCATGTGAGAATTATGTGATTACTCAAACTCATGTACTATGCTGATGGTGTAATAATTTGGGTATGTGAACTTAGGACGTGTGTCAAATCGATTATAGACCCTACCTTGATGTAAGTATTGTGACCCATCGTAATGTTTGTGTGTTGACCAATTTGCTTACAGTACCATTTGAAAGTAGGACCCACTACGTTGTATAAGACAAACCTGCATTATCCAACCGTAACTAACTCTTATGTGTATATTATGTACCAAGTCATTCAACTTAGGGCTCACTATATCTTATGAAGTTTACATGTGCCTTCCAAACCATTGTAGAACTACTACAATAATTATTTGTAAATCCAATCTACTAACAACCCATGTGAAGATGAAGTTCACTACATTATATGAGTTTCGCCAGCACCATTCATCCTGTGGCTAATTTACTATATGTAATGTTTAAGCCTTTCATCTCATAACCACTTGGTGCATGTACTTTGCATCACCACAACTCATTAACCATAAGGCCTAGTTAGGGTATAACCATGTGGTCCCAATAGAAGAAAATTATATCGGGCCAAAACCACTATTGGAATATCTATCTTGTGAAGGATATAGTGTAACTCTTATTACAATTAATGCTCGTGATTATGATAATTATGGATGATATTAGTGATGTCAGTAATTATGGTTAATAGAAGCATGTGATTTAATACTTGATTAATGTTGTTCCACTCCCTAGCATGCTAAATTCATCTACTTAACCAAGTTGATATTGATCATACTCATGTTCTATGAAATAATGGTATTTGCAAGTGTACTTCAATACATTTGTTCATGTGTAAGACATGTCCTCTTCAGTTTAGTCACATGATCATGGATTGATATAGTTGATAGTGGCATATGATGATTATACATCATTTTTACCTTAAAAATTAAGCAGACCCTAAACTCATGACATTATATGCATACCACATGCACTTGAACGTATGCCTTATCATGGTTGCTTGAATTCATATATAATCATGACATACAGAATGATCGAAATACCATAGTTGTGCCGTATAACATGAGTTGGATCTTGACGATGAAATGTACATCTATGATGATGACTTGAGTTATCCTTGAAAATGAATGGGACACCGGAAGTGTGGAAATGGTAGGGGATGATGTGCCCCTTGGGTTGAAAATCCCTAAACCTCCATGCTAGATAGGGTTGCCTCACTGTCGGGCCGAGTGGATACATGGGTCATGGATTTGACTCCCACTGATGAGGTTAGGTTGAGAAGAGGTGGGTCCAACCTGCTTAAGGGTTGAGGTGCAAACAGGGACTGGTCTGACTCACCAGCGAGGAGAAGCGCGAATGAAGTCTGCTACTAGCATGCCGGGTGGAAGTTCACCACAAGGAGGGTATGTGAGGTCGATTACTAGTGTCTGGTGCATGGGTATCGACCACGGTGTTTCTTATAATATACAGTTAGTGGAAGACTACCACAGGGCGGGTATGCAAGGTCGATTACTAGTGTCTGGTGCTACAGTGTTTCCCGAGATATACAGTTATGATATGGTATAACAATATGACGATGATGATGTACGGATGTGTGTAATATGGTTATGATTGTGGTATGGGAGAAATGAAAATATAACTTGGTGATGCTGGTAACATTGACTTAGAGTATCACTACGATGCATATGCATTGCATTGACATTGACATCACACCTTACGTGCTACACACCTTTCACATATATGATTTCTTTACAGTATATTTATCTTACTTGCATGTAGGACACACTACACACATGTGTGTACTCACTAGGCTTTTTGTTTAAGTTTCCTATTTCTCAATTTTTTTAGGGCTGGAGTAGCTTGGAAGACTTAGCTTTCTCGATGCATTGCATCTATATTTTGATTTACAATGTTGACGTTATGTACCTTTTGTAAAGCATTATACTTATAACCATCAGGATTTATAATGGAGAGTATTTCTTGGTATTTTGATCATGGATCTTCATGCTCAGGTATTATTACATATATATATATGTAAATAAAAAATTTAATCAAAAATCTTTCTTGTGGTGCGCCGAACTCGGGACCTGGTGTGTAGAAGCCGAGTGCTGAATTCGGGGCATCACGGAAGCTGTCCATCCTCGGGTTTAGGGCATTATAGGAAGTGCATGAAAGGTATGACTCTCCTGAACCCGAACTTGAAGCTTAAGTGAAGTTAGCCTTGCACTAAATTGTGAACTTGTGACTTTCCGACTGTCGGATTGCGACTAAACTCGAGCCGTGAGCTAGGGATATTTCCCTGCTCATATCCTTATAACTGTGGCCCCGATTGAGTGCCGATAGTTGTCGATTGCAATTAAGGTCCCTACGGTCAATAAAGGCATCCAATCTCCACCAAATTTGGATGATCACTCATCCTATGATGGGGCACCTGCCCCATGGTGTAAATGGGCTAGTGGGCCCTTAAAATAGCCATATGAGCCAGAATTCAGCCACTAGGGGCATGCATGATAAAAATGCCCCCCCAGGGCCATTTAGACATGAAAAATAGGCTATATAAGGCCTGAAAATTCACTCCCTCATTCCCATACAAATTCCATCTACAAGGGAGAGAGGGAGTGGGGAGAAGGGGAAGAAGGAGCTCCTTGGGGAGCTGTTTCGGAGGATTTCCACACTGCCGTTAACCCATGTCGGAAATTGCCACCACGCCTCGCCATGGGGGTAGCCCGACGGTGAGGAAGAGGTAATCCTCTAATCCTCTTCAAATTTCAGCATTATAGGCTGTTTGATGCGTTCTTACAAGCTAATCCCATCGGCGTAGGGCTTTGATACACTAATTCACGAACCTAAATCCTAAAGGCGGTTCTAGGAATTTAATGGACTACTTCTAGGTGCAGACCATTATCCTTAGGTGACCATTTATCTGACCTAGGTCACAAGTAATGATTGTGTTGTGAAATTTGTGATGCGCATGTTAATCAACAAGTATCCTTCGATTGTTCATCTTCCATGAATTTATGAATCATTCTTAGTGTAGCCGAACTTTACTTTCATGCTAAATTAGGCTATAATTATTGAATTGTTGTCCATGATTTACCCTATTTTTTGACAATGCAACTAATCGCTTGATAATTGTGAAGTTTGCGATGATTTGGAGCAATTTATTTGCATGCCCAACATGATGGTCGATTCGAATGGAATGCCATGCATGCCTAAAATTTCCTAAAACAAGTAATGTATGTACCTGCTATGAAATGTTAACTGACTGGCCAATTGGGTTGGCCAGCAAATCATAAAAGTCTTATGGGTGGCCCTATCGGATTGGCTACCCCGGGGTCGATTCGATCGATTCAGGCTGAACATGGACAACCAGCAGTAGCTGGACTACACGAAAAGCTCGCACCCAGTGCCAAATGCACCGTAGTTCACCTGGATCAGCTAAATTAGTCCACTAACTAACCAACCTTGTGTATTTATCATGTATGATTATGCCCACCTTAACCTGAGGCACCCCACGCCCCTGGACGCCCACTTACAACCATTGGTGATACGATCCATAAGTCTCGAGAGTTGGGCATAGTGGTATGGGACATTGTGTTCAAGTTGTCAGCCTACGCTGGGGTGACGAGACATCCCGTAGTGACCGCGAGCAACCCAATTTAAATCCTGTCTATCGTATGAGCTCAGCTAGGAGTGATGAACCCAAATGGATCAAGGGTCACAGGTGCAGGGCCACTACGACCACCCTGAGCCTAGTGATCGGGTTATGGCCTTTGATTTTGTGGGAGTGCCTCAATTTCCCCAATCTTGCTCGACGAATGGACTTAACTAAAACACTTGGCTAACATGATCATGTCGCATTTCATTAGATAGTAGTGACTTGATAGTTGAGGTCGCGTGATGAGGGAGTGCTGGTCATTCACGAACGTAAGATGGAGTTACTATGAGTGAGTGTTGGATTGTGAGGGCATGCATCATATCGTAACAACATGCACGTGCATTAACAAGAGTATTTAGGGATTGTGTGCTTAGTTGCTTTTCATTAATTGTGCTTGTGAAATTGATAACTTGTGTAACTTGATGCTAATGGAACCGCTGAGTTGATCACTTACTCCCACTCTGAAATGGTGTTTTAAAACACCAACTATACCCTATCTTAGATGTAGGTATCACAGGGCCTGATGCACTGGATGAGGTGACCATAAACGCCGAGAAGAAGCTCTCATACTTTCAATTATTGGGTGGGTCACCATAGGCTACACTAGGGCCAGCGATGGGGCCTTAGGACAGGGGATATTTTGTATTTTTTGGACTATATATTTTACCAGGACGTGGTCCCGTACACTAAGCATAAAACTCACCATTTTATTAGTCATGCTCTAATCTAGTTAGGTTAATTTCAATTTACGCCGCATGACCCTTTTGATTTTGTAATGCTCATACATGAATCAAATGGAATCCAAATTAGTTGAATCTGCCAAGCATAAGTGACACCTGAAAATTTGGGAGTTGGGTATTACTCAACCCTCAAAATTTAGGGCGTTACAATCAACGCCCACATCCCCTCTAATCGACTTCTCGTTGTGTGCAAGGCACCTTCATGTTTGACAACAACCCAAAGAAGCTGACCAATGGTTGTTGTCTGAGCCTTAGAAGACACCACTAAGTCCTTGACTAGTCTCTTCTGATGACCTAGTCTAGTGTGCTTTTCTGCATAAGTTTTCTTCAGGGTTCGTAGTTCCGCTTCCAGAGCTACTGTTTTGGCCCCCATCTCATTTATCTCGGCTATAGACGATTTTAGCTCGGCAACGTTGGTCAAGAGTTTGTTAGCAACATCTCTAGCAAAATCCAATTGAGATTTTGTTGTGGCGTGTTCTTCTTCAAGATGACCAACAATGGTGCATAGACTGTGTTCCTCTTTAACCAATCCCAAGAACTTATGGAGGGTTGGTGATTTATCCATGAGACTAGCTAGGGTTTGAGCAAGAGGAGACATTGTATGACTTGATCAATAGGTCAAGTTTATTGATTATCTTGGCTGTCAAGGTTCCAAATAACATTGTCTCTAGGAGGATTTGGAATTCTTCTTTGAGTCTTTATAGACTAGTCAAGAGGGAGGGGGACTCAAACACAATGAGATCTTCAACCAGAGCTCATTCAAGAGGAGAGGATGTCATTGATCGGCATCTTCATCAGAAATAGCGAGAGTTGGAGCATCATCCACTATTATTGGTAGGGAAGCGGATAATAAATGTGAATTGGGCTCCAGAACATCGATCATGGTGTTAGTTCCCCACTAGTTGAAGACTCTTCAATTGTTGGAGGAACTTGTTTGTTGGGTTGAGAAATTGTTGGTTAAGGAGATGATCTTTAGCCAAAGTGGTGGAGGGGTGCTTCTTCTTAATGGACCATAGCAGGAGGCATCAGGGGTATATCGATCATGTATTCAAACTTCATAGGGAGAGTTGTGATCTCAGGAGAATTATGAGAAGGAAGAGCTCCAACACTGACCGTGTTCTTAGAATCAACAGTTTGGACATCAAGTGTCATGCCCCAAACTAGGAAACTGGGCTCACAAAATTCTCGATCATCGAATCCGGTGCTGATAGCCTCCGTAGTATCCCATTCTTGGCTCCCAGTATGCATACACCAGATTCTGATCCTAGTATCCTACAAGGAGAATTTTTAACATTAATTTATCTCATAAGAAGCATAATCACAAGTATACCCAAATCATAAAGGCAACATCATCATCACATATCTACTAATATAAACATTTGAATACAGTGTTGAAAGAGAAATATATATATCAAAAATTAAAGCTCCAGATGATAGCTCCATGCTCCAAGCTCAACTCTACTACGACCTAACGTCACCTGCATGCATCTATTGTGCATAAACTTAGAGGGTGGTATAAGTGTATGCAGAAGGTAAATGCCAAGTATTCAATACAATGCTATAATCATACTATATCAAAAATATAGGTAAGATCATCAATCATACGATATCAGAGTAAGTAGAAATACTGACAAGTCCATGAGTCAATCAATATCAAAATACACAATACAGATCAGCTATGCAAATGAAGAGTCATAAAGAGCCAAAAATCAGATGTCGGGAATGCAACGCAATATATAATTCCTAATGAGTTCACAAATACCGTCAGCCATACCTAGACCATATAAATGCAGAAACACAATAACCCAAAATGCCATATGCAGCGGATGTTATGCAGTATGTGGTGCGAATGGAATGACCATGATGGAGTGTGAAGTCAGGATGATATTATGTAGTATCGCATGCTATGGGGTCCATCACAAGGGACTTCTATCCAAACTAGTCCCATACCTAATTTGGATAATCAGACTCAATGTGGTAAGCTCCTGATCTCAGGTTAGTCGAGTACCCCAACCGAAATCCCAGCCATTGCAAAGGTACACGTAACAAATAGTTGTGCACCACCAGCCTAAGTGGATAGTGAATGAATGAATGAATGAGTATGCAACTCCTACTCAATAAGCCCAAATATTAGTACTGTTCATCTCTGGGATTATCACCAGGTTCTAGTATACTCTACACCAGCTTGTTGCTGAAAGGGCCTAGCTATATGTCCTAGAGGGGGGGTGAATAGGGCAATGCCAAATAAAACTAAAAACAACAGAATAATAAAAGAAATAAAGCACAATGCAGAATCGAAAGTAATCTCAATAGCCTAAAATAAAGAGAATGATACTTTATCAGTTCTAAGGACAACCTTACACCAAAAACCAAAGGTTTAAGGTAGGACAACCTTATTTCTAGAACGTCCTTTGTATCACAAATCAATGAGGAATAAAAAGCAAGGAAATCAAAATAACTTGCAGAAATAAATCCTAAGTTATTACAACATTCCCCACACTTACTTGGAATAAAAAGATTACAACATTCATCCACGAATACAATCTACAAAATTGAATGAATAAAGGAATGTAAGAATAAAGCACATCCACAATACAATGAGATATAGTGGTTCGCCTGTGTGTACACCAACTGTTATCCAACAGCCACACAGAATGCTACTCCACTCCTAATATCCTCAC
This sequence comes from Magnolia kwangsiensis, assembly GCA_037074715.1. Taxonomy (NCBI): domain Eukaryota; kingdom Viridiplantae; phylum Streptophyta; class Magnoliopsida; order Magnoliales; family Magnoliaceae; genus Magnolia; species Magnolia kwangsiensis. The sequence goes on from CM073574.1 coordinate 105,019,212, forward strand.
ACAGGGGATATTAGCATGCACTATCAAAATTGGTTTCACAGGTTCACCTAAAACCTTCACAATTGTGTCTTTGATCTCGGGCTTACACAATCCAAAAACCCACACAATCTGAGTTTTCTGGCTCTCCTCAGATAACCAATACAATGAGATTTTTCTGGCAAATCTCAACCAAAACCAAAGAAAGTAAATTACACAAATGTAAAATACCTGAATCTCCTTTTGAAGTAGCCCGGTAGAACCAATCGGAGTAGAAGTTCGATTCAACGTTCAAAGTCCAATACTCACTTTAAGAATGGTTCTAAGTCTAATTGATTTTAAATCAAAAGGGCTAGTTCTATTTGATTTTGAATCCAAGAAGAAGGACTATCAGAAATTTTCCTTTTCTAATGAGATTGGAATGTAGATCAAAATCAAATAAAAAACAAGCTAGAAAAAGGAATATTAAATAAGCATAAAGTAGCTTAAAATAAACACAAACTTATCTCAGAGTATAGCCTAAAGAATGCTTGAATAGAGTTGAATTGAATTGCTAAAACTCTGAAGTTCGTGCTCTATTTATAGCCTAAAAAATCCCATCTACGACTGGTCTTAGGATACTAGGACTGGTCGTAGCTTCAAAGATTTTCAAAGATTTCCGCGGGATAAGAATTTTCGGTTCCACGACCGGTCTTGGGTAGCCGATGACCGATCGTGGGCCACCTACGACTGGTCGTGGGTCACCTACGACCGGTCGTAGGACCCCCAATTTAGTTGTTGGAGTTTGAGTCGTAGGGCTAAGATTGGTCGAAGGACGAGTCGTACAGCTCACAGGACTGGTCGTAGGATGTCCAGGACTGGTCGTAGAACAACTAGAAAGATCTAAAAATCTTCAACAACCTAGGACTGGTCTTGAAAAACTTAAGACTGGTCATAGCAAAGCTAGGACTAGTCTTAAAGTCCCTAGGACTGGTCTTAGAACAGCCCGAACAAGCATATTAAAATATATAAATTATGTATCCAGAATGACCTACAGTAAAGCCCATCCTAAGGTCAATCTAAGGTCAAACAAACCTTAAAAGTGAGATGGACATTGAAAGTCTGTACACCCAGATGACCCTTAAGAGAAGCTTGAGAATATACAAATCTTGTAGTAGGCCTTCTTGAGCTTGATCCTTTCTTGAGTTGACAAAGTCTTCTTTATCCTTTCTTGAGTTGACAAAGTCTTCTTTTATACTTGTACTTGATTGAATCTTGAATGCATACTTGAAGACTTCTATTTTTGAATTCTTCATCCATGACTTGAAAACTTTCTTCATTTAAGTTCTTGTCTTGAAATGCGATGTCTTGAAGTAAAGAATAGTCTCAAACATGAAACACAAGATATACAAGACATAGATATAGGTTTTGGCACCACAAAATTTGACAACCAAAGGGATATGAAATCATAGCACTTACAATCTCCCCCTTTTTCAAATTTGTGATAAAACACACAGCATAAAGAATAAGGAAACATGAGCCATAAAATCACAAATTACTCTACTCAACCTGAGTAATACGAGTACTGCTCATATAAACAGTAATCAACATGTAAACATTAAGACTCAATATTCTCAATCCACATATCCTTCTCAATCAATCAATCCAAACAAATTACTCTCCCTTTCCATACTACTCCCTTTTACCTTACTACTCCCCCTTTTTGTCACAAAATGACAAGGAAAAGTCACAATAGGAAAGAGAACAACAACATAGAGAGTAATAATAAGCAGATAATGAGAAAGAAATATGAAAGGACAGCCTATTTCAAAATATAAACTAGAAACATCAAGTCATTATCAATCCACAATACAATATCCAAAAGACAATACAATATAAAAGATAATGTTATACAATCCAGAAGATAATTCGCCTAATCAGATCCAGAGGAAGGAGCAGGGATAGTCAGATCAATCTGGTGTAAGCCTCTATTGATGCGACGAAGATATTTTTGCATGTATTTAAATTGCATATCATGGGCTATACTCATGCTATCAACCTTCTCCTCCAATGCACGAGGCGTTCATCATAACCAGATGGATCATAATCTGGATCATATGGTGAATCAGATTCTATCTCATCAAATATCTCATCCATATTAACATCCTGTTGAGAAAGATCGCCAGCTTCCCCTTCATTTTCGGCTTCACCACCATCACTACCAATACCACCTTCATCAACTTGGCCAGGAAGCAAATCCAACTTCATCTTATTAAGATTGGAATTGTTGAAAATAAGATGATGAATTGGTGCCTCATTAATAGGTTTATCGACAAGCATGTGAGTGGCTAAAACAGTCATAAGAAAACCAAACGGAATATCACTATGACCCGGATGGAGACGAAACTGTATAATAAAATGACAGATCAAAGAAGGAAGGCAGACCATAGTACCAGAAGCAATAGAATGCAATACACGAACCATGAAGGAAGTCAACTCGATTTTATTACCGGACCGAGGATACACATTTGAAATGAAAAAATGATGTAACACTCTTTATCTAGGTAACAGATACTTTGAAGGGAGCGCATTTTCTTTGTGTGTCCATTGTGCATCAATTTTACATAAGTCTCTTGTTAACATGAATTTTTCTGATTCAGATGGTTTGTCGTATAGAGTTTGAATCAGTATACCTTCATCATTAACAGGTATATCCATAATACCTGATATCAAATGACAGTCTACTTCAAATTTTTCTTCTGTAGTATCAATTGAAAAAGTTAAGTTGTCAAGGGAGAATTCTGAGATACATGCAACCATTGATTGTGCAATAGACAGGTATGCAGGCCCACCCCAAAGAAAAATGTTAGTCCAGCCAACAGATTCAAGGAGAGAGAAAATACCATATGGAGTAATGTGATTGAGATTAGCGGTATGCTCAACGATAACTTTACGGACACGTAAATCCTATAAATCTTGAGAATCATCTCCGGATGACCGAAGGTGCCGTTTTGTTATCGGTGTAGATGTAACATCTCGAAAAAATCCGTACAGAGACCCAAGTACCAACTCGATCAGAAATCACGTAGGATTAATTCCTTTAAAAATTAAGCGTAAGTTTACTAGCGCTATTTTAGATTAGCTGTGAAATTGTCCCTGATCTCTTTAAATACGTTCTGCAAGACCCAAAACTTGTAGAACCAATGACGCTACAATACCCTGAAACCTAGGATCAAACTCTAAACCCGTTTGCTCTCAGGAACCCTTTGAAATTTCGTATTGAATTTAGACCGCGCGTCGAAAGTCCGATATCCACAATCTTAGACCGTTATGACCGCTTAGCTGGACTTGACAATCATTTCAAAAATTAAGCCCAACTGATGTTCTGAGGCTATTTCATTGAGCCTGGAGCAGGGAGTGTGAGAAAGAGTGAAATTCATAAAAATTTAAATGGGATTTAAATAAATCTGGCACGCTTCGCTTGCAGGATCAGTATAAGCATTCAAACCGTCAGAATCTGACCCAAAAACACCCTCGGATTAGGAAATATTTCTCACTCAGGTCAGTGTACTTGGAATCCTCAATCGAGTCTCCGTGACCACTGAACTGAAACTGGACCGCCACGTGCGATCTGGGAACTCTACAGGTCTGAAAACTTGATGTGTGCTAGATCTGATATACATGAACTTAAGTCCGACCGCGTTCGGCTAGGGGACCTCCCAAAACGCTCTTTTGGATTGGAAAAGTTCTGATTTGGTTATAACTCAAGTATACCAGTCTATTTAGGTTAGGTTTTAGCCTATATAAGGGCTTTAAACCCTCTCATTTCTCTCCCATCCGAATTTGCTATAAACCCTAGAAAGAGAGAGAGAGAAAGAGAGAGATTGTGAGTGAGTTGTGGGAGAGATTTCCTGCCACTTGTTACAGCTTCTGCCTGTGCTTAAGCACCGCATTCAAATCACTTTTCCGGTGATTTCAACTCACTTATAGGTAAGAAAACCCTAAACTATAGCTGTTTTAAGGATTCTTTCGATTCAAATAGCGAAGTAGCTTATGTATCTTGTGCATTAGGTAGCCATAATGCCGTTGACAAAGCGTAGACTTTCTGTTCGAATCGATACACGTCTAAGGCGAAAGGTGAGGATTTTAGACACTTAGATTGATTGATTTCAAAGCTTTCAATGTCATTTAATAGTAGATTATCAACGAGAACGCTGTTTGTCATGTAGAACATGCTGTCCGTTTTTCATTTCGACTGCGTACGGGAAATATGAGATTTAGGGTATTTTAAGTATTTGTAAGAAATACAGAATACGTCCGTATTTTGTTGAAATGATTGCCATGGGTATTTGTCGTGTTAGGAAATTAGAAATGCGTGCATGATTTGTTTGGCGAAGGGATTCGCCCTAATGCGCACTTTGGGTCGACATACGCTATGTAGACTAAAGTGTGTAGACTAAGTGTTTGTATAAATGTTTGTATTAGTATGTATTGAGTAAATGGTGTTGTGAATTAGTTTTGAGATTGAATTCTCAATTAACATGCTGATGTATATGATTTCCACCATGTTGGCTATATGAATTGATTTCATTATATATATGGAATGCATGTGTTGGTTGATTTTCTTAAGTTGTGTGTTATAACATGTATCAACATGCTTGTATTGTTTATATTCATTCCTATTACTCTCATATGATCATTGATGTTGTTTAAAAATGCTTAGGGCTATAACCTAGTCCAGGTAGTCGGTAATGGATTGAATTCGTGGTTAGCTTCTATTTGTCACGAAGGACGCGTCGATGAACGCGAGTCGTGCCTTGGGCAGGCGGCAGTGGTTAGGTCACACGAAGTATTTTATGCACTTCATGTCACTCAGCCTGAGATGCGCTCATACTAGTCGAGCCCGTCAAGTAACCCGACTGGCCATTGTATGTTCACCTTGCATGAGTCATAACTGCTTGAACCTAGGGTATTGAACTTACCATTGCAAACCCTGTTAACCTTGGTACCTTGATCCATAAAGACTCATGAGCTGGGCATGGTGGTATGGGACACCGTGGTCGAGCTGTCAGCCTACGCTGGGGCTACAAACCTCCCCATAGTGACCAATGAGCACCTTTGACTTGTGAGCCGATTGTGGTGGTATGGGACACTACATTCGAGCTGTCGGCCTACACTGATTGGTGACGAGCCCTTTGTAGTGACCTCGAGCGTATTCTGAGTCTACGGGAGGCGACAACCCTTCCGTAGCGATAAGAGTACATTAGGCCTGTATTGATAAGGTGATGGGGGAGCGGTGTAACGAGTGTGAGCAACAGCCCTGGCAGCCCTTGCAGCGACCTATAAATATAACATTGTATGAGATTACTAGGAGTGACGACCCTAGACAGGATCTGTGTTGGGATTGATATAAGGAAGGTACCTTAGTTTCCCAATACTGCTATATGAATGGACTAATAACAACTCGGTAATCATTATCCATATCATACTGCATGTGCTTGGAAGATGTGGAGCACTGAGGAATGCAAGCATGCCGCGGGCGTAAGATGGTGCCGCCTGAGGGAGTATGTCGGTGAGGGCATCCATCATGTCATTTCATGCTTGCATTACTATTATCGCGTGATTGATTTGATAACATGCTAATCTTTGCTCTATAATTTCACTGAGTTGATCACTCACTCCCACGTTACGGGACGATATTTGCAACACCTACCAGACTCTTTCGTAGTTGCAGGTGATGAGGTGATTTAAGACGTAGAGCCGGACTTCTACGAGGACCAGGACGAGTTCTCGAATATGCAGTTCGCTGATGGCTTTGCGTAGGTGGCCTGGATCGGCTGGACTTGCTAGTTGGACAGTTATATGACATTTTATTTTTGGTTTGATTTATGTATATGTGACTCAGAAATGTATTCATACTTTGGAGACAGTTTGAGATTATTTTGTTTTCATACAGTGATATATATATCTTTCAGTCTTCCGCTTGTGTTTTATCACTGGATCTGGAGTATGCATTGCAGTTTTGGTATAATCTTTCTCATGTGAATGCACTAACTCAACCAACATTGAAGCATAAGCATATTTGTTGCATAAGTGATGGTCTGGAACTCGGGAGTCGGGTTCCTACACGACCCCCGATTTTTAGGGTGTTACAGTAGATCTAGATAAAGATGGGCCACGGGATATTTTCTTCTTTCCTCTAGCATCCATATTCAAAAAGATATACAAAGAGCAAGAGAAATGCACAAATAGAAGGATGAGTTTTCTCTAGATCAGCAATATGAGAAGAAACCCTTGAAAAAACCCAACAAAAGAAGAAATCTAGCTACACAATGATCAAATCAAAGCATAGAGAGCATGAATCTTTAAGAAAAATGAAGAAAAAGGACTAACCTTGAAGAAATACAAGAAATCCTATGACTGGTCAAGCCACGACTCGTCGTAGGTTGGAGTGAAAATGAAGAAGAAGGGGATTTTTCCCAAATTATATCATGTTCACGAGCTCCACGACCGGTCGAGTGCGGTGCATGACCGGTCGTACCACGACTGGTCGTGTACAGCTACGACCGGTCGAGTATCGACCAAAAATATATTTTTAATGTAAAAAATTAAAATTTAAACATAAATAATATTAAATATAATACACTATAATACATGTAAGGAAGAATACTTAATGTAAAATGCACATACCAAGATCAAATTTTAATTTATTAAATCTGCTTTTGTCGAGTGGTTTAGTAAATATATCAGCAAGTTGATTTTCAGTTGATATATATTCCAAAGAAATAGCTTTTTCTTCAACCAACTCACAAATGTAATGATACCTAATGTCAATGTGCTTAGTACGTGAATGCTGGATTGAATTTTTGAAAATATTTATAGCACTGGAATTATCACAATGTAAGATCATTGAATCTTGATTAATTCCATAATCGCTTAGCAAGCGTTTCATCCAAACTAGTTGTGTACATGCATATCTAGCTGTAATATACTCAAGCTCAGCAGTGGAGAGCGATATTGAGCTTTGCTTCTTGCTGAACCAAGAAACTAAGCAATTTCTAATGTAAAAATAACCACCACTGGTTGATTTTCTATCATCAATATTACCAGCCCAATCAGCATCTGAGTACCCGGCTAATTGAACACTTGTATCAAAAGGATACCAAAGACCCAGATTTATAGTACTTGCGACATATCTAATAATCCGTTTAACAGCAGTAAGATGTGATTCCTTAGGATTAGACTGATATCTTGCACAAATTCCAACAATTAATGCAATATCAGGTCTACTTGCAGTAAGATACAACAAACTACCAATCATACTACGATATAATTTAGGATCTATATCTTTACCTGTAGAGTCTTTTAAGAGTCTTAACATTGTACTCATAGGAGTATCAAAGTTCTTACCATTCTCAAATCCAAACCTTTTAACCAAGTTTGAAGCATATTTGGTCTGGGAAATGAAAATTCCATCAGGTTGTTGTTTTACTTGCAACCCTAGGAAATAATTTAGTTCGCCAACCATGCTCATTTCGAACCTTGATTTTAATAACTCTGCAAACTCAATAGACATGTTAGAGCAAGTTGATCCATAAATAATATCATCAACATAAATTTGAACCATCAAAATATCATTGTTATGCTTCTTAACAAAGAGCGTCTTATCGACACTTCCTACTTGAAAGCTATGACTAAGTAAGAATTTAGTCAATTTCTCATACCATGCCCTGGGCGCTTGTTTTAGACCATAGAGAGCCTTTTTGAGACGAAATACATGGTCAGATAACTTAAGGTCTTCAAATCCTGAAGGTTGTTCAACATACACTTCTTCATGTAAATCGCCATTCAAGAAGGCACTCTTTACATCCATCTGATAAATCTTAAATTTTCTAAAGCATGCGATGGAAATAAAAAGTCTGATTGATTCAAGGCGAGCGACTGGAGCAAAGGTTTCATCGTAATCGATGCCTTCAATCTGAGTATACCCTTGTACAACCAGTCTAGCCTTATTTTATATTATATTTCCAAGCTCATCAGACTTATTTTTAAAGTTCCATTTTGTTCCAATAATGTGTTTATCTTTAGGTCTAGGAACAAGGTACCAGACATCATTACGAACAAATTGATTAATTTCATCCTGTATAGCAACTATCCAATTTTTGTCAGAAAGTGTTTCTTTCACGTTGACCGGTTCTATTTGGGATGTAAAACAAACATAATTACATATGTTCTCAAGTTGTTTGCGAGTACGAACTCCAGTGAGAGGCTTTCCAAGTATTTGATTGGTTGGATGATCTTTGACAGTCCTTGGTTCAGATTCTTTTTTAACTTGATGAGGTATCTTAATTGTCGATAATAAGAGCTTCATCATCATCTGAACTCGGAGCTGGGTATTCAAATGATCATCAATGACTACATTAATGGACTCTTGAATCACACTAGTTCTCTTATTTAGAACCCTATAAGCTCGATTGTTCAAAGAATAACTAAGAAAAATACCTTCATCACTCTTCGTATCAAACTTTTTCAAATTTTTACTATCACGTAAAATATAACACTTGCTGCGAAAAACCTGAAAGTATTTGACAGTAGGTTTCTTTTCAAACCATAATTCATAAAAAGTTTTATTATCAGATTTACTGGTATAAACCCAATTAATAATATAACTTGCGGTATTAACTGCTTCAGCCCAAAGATTTCTAGAGAGCTTCATGCTATTCAACATAACATTAGCCATATCCTGAAGCACTCTGTTTTTTCTTTCAACTATGCCATTTTGTTGTGGTGTTTTGGGCGCAGAGAATTCATGCGATATTCCCTGATCGCTACAGAATTTCTCAAAACTACTGTTTTTAAATTCGGATCCATGATCACTACGGATCTTACTAACACGAGAACCTTTCTCATTTTGGATTCGTTTGATGACCTTTTTCACTTCATCCAGGGTTTCAGTTTTATCTTTTAAGAACGATACCCAAGTGAATCTGGTATAGTCATCTACGATAACCAAGATATATTTTTTGCTTCCTCGACTCTCCGATCTGGTTGGTCCAATAAGATCCATATGGAGAAGCTCGAGTGGTCTAGATGTGGTATTGGAGTTCACTTTCTTGTGAGAGCTCCTAGTCTATTTGCCCAACTGGCATTCACCACATATTTTGTCTACTTTTTGCAATTTGGGTAGACCTCTAATTAGTTCTTTTGCTCAATCTAAATAAGTTCCGATAATGTACATGTCTAAGGAATTTATGCCATAATTCAGTCTCATCGGTATGGACCATGTAACATGATTGAGTAGATGAGCTTGCATCACTGACGATGTAGCAGTTTTCAGAAGTTCTCCGACCAGTTAATATAACAGAACCCTTTTTATTAAGTATCTCACAACCTTGATTAGAAAACTTCACACTATAGTTGTTATCGCATATCTGAGAAATGCTAAGTAGGTTGTGTTTCAAGCCCTCAACATACAAAACATTCTTAAATAAGGGAAGGTTATAAAGTTGAACTGTACCTTGGCCAATGATCTTACAATTGCTTCCATCACCAAATGTGACTGACCTGTCAGTCATATCTTTTAGATCAGTGAATAAAGCTTTGTCACCTGTCATATGCCTGGAGCAACCACTATCTAGGTACCACTTTGAATGGCTTATAGCTTTGAAAGCGGTGTGGGCAACTAAGCAGGCAACTTTAGGAACCCATTTCAGAACTGTTTTGGGTTTAGAAGTATAGATGGTTTTTTTCTGTCTGTTGTCATAGGAGAGATATATAGAGTTAGACTTTAATAGCTCCTTGAGTAGATCAATTATTTTTTCCGCCAATGGATTTTGGTTTTGAAAATCAAAGTTAAAATGACTATCTTTTGATTTTTGAAAGACCTTGAATTTTTGGAAAAACCTTGATAAGTATTCCTTTCTTTTGAGATTGAAGACTCTCCTTTTACAAATTTAGGAGCAATGTTCTTTTGTTTAGGAGATGTATTCTTATCATAGCCCAACCCAGATCGATCGCCACATTTTCTTGATCCGGACAATAATTTTTTCAATTTTGGATCACCATGGGCATATCTCCATGTGTCTTTCAAACTTTGAAGAGAAGCTACCTCATTTTTGAGTTTCTCATTTTCGGATCTCAAATCTTCAATTTTGGAGGTTTTAAAATCTAAATCACTTTTGGTCTTTTCAAAAGAATTGGAAATATGAGACTTTTCTAAAACAAGAGACTCATAACCTTCCTTAAGCTTAGAAAATTTTTCTTTTTGTAATTTAAGCTTGACGGTAATTTTACAACTCTCCTTATAAAGGGCATTATAAGCATTCTGAAGATCACCTTCATTATCGAAATTACTATTCAGATTTTCTTTACTAGATATATCATCATTATCTGAAAAGGTGATCTTGGCTAGAGTCATAAGGGCTTTAACATCATCGCCCGACTTGGTTTCAGAATCTTTTGATTTAGAAGAGGATTCAGATTCAGACGATTCATCCCAAGTAGCCATCATGCTTTTCTTTTTTGATTTGTCCTTTTTAGGACATTTGTTAGCTAAGTGCCCATACTCTTGACAGTTGTAACATTGACTATCTTTCAAAGATTTTTGAGTTCTAGGTTTAGATCGTCTCTTATCATTTGACTTTTGAAAATTAACTTTTTTCATGCTTTTGAAAATTTTGTAAAACTTTTTTGCTAAAAGCGCCATATCATCTTCGAAATTTTCTAAATCCGAAGTGCTCTCTTGTGAAATATTTTTAGATGATTTGAGAGCAATTGATTTTCCTTTAGGAGCTTTAAAGGACAACTCATAGGTTTGAAGTGAACCAACTAGTTCCTCAACCCTCATGGTATCCGAATCACGAAGTTCCTGAATCGCGGTCACTTTATAATTGAACTGTTCAAGAAGTAAGCGTAGTATCTTTGCGCAAACTTTACTTTCTGAGATTCTATCACCAAGACCCCACATAGAGTTCACAATATCATTCAATCTAGTATAGAAGTCCATAAACATTTCATTCTCCTCCATATGAATTTCTTCAAATTTAGTTGTGAGGAGTTGGACTTTAGATTTCTTGACAATAGATGTACCCTTGTGTGTCATTTCTAATACATCGCATGCTTGTTTTGCATTTTCACAAGAGATGATTCTTTTGAATTCATCTGTTGATAATGCATAAGTAATTGCATTTAGTGCTTTTGCATTGGCACTACTTTCACTTTTCTGAAGTGTGGTCCAAAGAGAATAAGCTGTTACTTTCATTGATTTTGAACCATCGCCATTAGTTACTTCAGTGATAGGAGGGTTCTATTCATTCATTGTGGCTAGCCACACACTTTCATCCAAGGATTTAAGGAAGATCCTCATCCTGGCTTTCCAATAAGCATAGTTTGTGCCATTAAAGGGTGGTGGCCTAGTGACTGATAGGCTATCAAAATTTGACATCTTAATATAGCTTAGATCGTTAGCTCAGGAAATAAATCTAATAAATAAACAATAAACACGAGCTACTAGGCTCTGATACCACTTGAAAGGGCCTAGCTATATGCCCTAGAGGGGGGGTGAATAGGGCAATGCCAAATAAAACTAAAAACAACGGAATAAAAAAAGAAATAAAGCACAATGCAGAATCGAAAGTAATCTCAATAGCCTAAAATAAAGAGAATGATACTTTATCAGTTCTAAGGACAACCTTACACCAAAAACCAAAGGTTTAAGGTAGGACAACCTTATTTCTAAAACATCCTTTGTATCACAAATCAATGACGAATAAAAAGCAAGGAAATCAAAATAACTTGCAGAAATAAATCCTAAGTTATTACGACATTCCCCACACTTGCTTGGAATAAAAAGATTACAACATTCATCCACGAATACAATCCACAAAATTGAATGAATAAAAGAATGTAAGAATAAAGCACATCCACAACACAACGATATATAGTAGTTCGCCTATGTGTACACCAACTGTTATCCAACAGCCACACAGAATGCTACTCCACTCCTAATATCCTCACACAGGGGATATTAGCATGCACTATCAAAATTGGTTTCACAGGTTCACCTAAAACCTTCACAATTGTGTCTTTGATCTCGGGCTTACACAATCCAAAAACCCACACAATCTGAGTTTTCTGGCTCTCCTCAGATAACCAATACAATGAGATTTTTCTGGCAAATCTCAACCAAAATTAAAGAAAGTAAATTACACAAACGTAAAATACCTGAATCTCCTTTTGAAGTAGCCTGATAGAACCAATCGGAGTAGAAGTTCGATTCAACGTTCAAAGTCCAATACTCACTTTAAGAATGGTTCTAAGTCTAATTGATTTTAAATCAAAAGGGCTAGTTCTATTTGATTTTGAATCCAAGAAGAAGGAATATCAGAAATTCCCCTTTTCTAATGAGATTGAAATGTAGATCAAAATCAAATAAAAAACAAGCTAGCAAAAGGAATATTAAATAAACACAAAGTAGCTTAAAACAAACACAAACTTATCTCAGAGTATAGCCTAAAGAATGCTTGAATAGAATAGAATTGAATTGCTAAAACTCTGAAGTTCGTGCTCTATTTATAGCCTAAAAAATCCCATCTACGACTGGTCTTAGGATCCTAGGACTGGTCATAGCTTTAAAGATTTTCAAAGATTTCCGCGGGATAAGAATTTGCTGTTTCACGACCGGTCTTGGGTAGCCTACGACCGGTCGTGGGCCACCTACGACTGGTCGTGGGTCACCTACGACCGATCGTAGGACCCCCAATTTAGTTGTTGGAGTTTGAGTCGTAGGGCTAAGACTGGTCGAAGGACGAGTCGTACAGCTCACAGGACTAGTCGTAGGATGTCCAGGACTGGTCGTAAGACAACCAGAAAGATCCAAAAATCTTTAACAACCTAGGACTGGTCCTGAAAAACTTAAGACTGGTCATAGCAAAGCTAAGACTGGTCGTAGCAAAGCTAGGATTGGTCTTAAAGTACCTAGGACTGGTCTTAGAATAGCCCGAACAAGCATATTAAAATATATAAATTATTATCCAGAATGACCTACAGTAAAGCCCATCCTAAGGTCAATCTAAGGTCAAACAAACCTTAAAAGTGAGATGGACATTGAAAGTCTATACACCCAGATGACCCTTAAGAGAAGCTTGAGAATATACAAATCTTGTAGTAGGTCTTCTTGAGCTTGATCCTTTCTTGAGTTGATAAAGTCTTCTTTTATACTTATATTTGATTGAATCTTGAACAAGCATACTTGAAGACTTCTATTCTTGAATTCTTCATCCATGACTTGAAAACTTTCTTCATTTAAGTTCTTATCTTGAAATGCGATGTCTTGAAGTAAAGAATAGTCTCAAACATGAAACACAAGATATACAAGACATAGATATAGGTTTTGACACCATAAAATTTGACAACCAAAGAGATATGAAATCATAGTACTTACAGTTGCCCCATCAAGCACACAACTGGGTAAGTGGAAAAGACCTCACTATTCGCCTGGCCAGTAGTTAGCCAATATATACCCGACACGTCGATAGCGGATCCATTCACGAGCTGGTCAAACTCAACCTAGCTATGCCTACTCTCTCAGGAAGGTAAGGCCACACCCCCTCCCAACTGACCACGACATAATGGGAGACGCAGCCTACTGGTATATGGCCTTCATGCGCTGATATATATTCACTCGGTCTCGACGTTGGGGCATCTTCTGGTACTAAGAGGGTTTAGAGATTTTCATCCAGGGACATCTATGGCAGCCAGATGCTAATAACAAATTTTTGATGTCCCATCTGGCCATCCACGATATGCATGTGGAGGCTACGGCCTTGATGTCGCTAGGGCATACAATGCACAGTTAATGAGTCATACAATCCAGTCATGCATCAATCCTGCGCATACCGTGCACTCATGTGAGATGACCTCCACCTATCTGGGAGACTCATAACAACCTGCCCAATGACATATGTAATGGTCAACCACATCTCATAACAAACATGCAAATGATGCGTATGGGCATGTATCATGATGCTCTACTGTCACATACTCAAAATCAATATCAATAACCGTCATCGACAATTGACCTTGACAATGTGGACATTTAACTAACATTGCCCCAAAGAATGGCCCACATGAGGCCTAACATATAGTGGACCCATGGCCTCACACAAGGGCCAAATATACAACACCATGGGCCTCACTCAAGATCTTAATACACATCATGATAGGCCTTTCACATGGTCCTAACATACATCACAATAGGCTCCATTGCCTGGCCCTCAAATGTATCACAATAGGCCTCATCACATCGGCAGCATATACACCACATTGGGCCTCAAACACAGGCTGAATGCACATTAAAATGGGCCTCAAATAATGCATCACAATGGGCCTCATCACATCCACCACATATACATCACATTAGGTCTCAAACATGGGCCGAATGCACGATGTGCCTCAAATACGGGCCGCATATACATCACATTGGGCCTCAATAATCGGCCTCAATATCCGGCCTCGACAATCAGAATTAGCCTCGATAATCAGCCTCAACAATTAAAATGAAAAATCGGCCGCATCAATCAAATTGGCAATTGTTCACGATAATTGGCCTCGATCACTAATCGACAATCAACCACGATAATAGGAATCGATCGATAATCGGCCTTGATAATAAAAATCGGTAAATTGGCCACGCTAATCGAAATTGGTAATCTATCATGATAATCAACCTTGATCGCTAATCGATAATCGGACACAACAATCGGAATTGATCGATAATCGGCCTCGATAATCAGAATCGAAAAATCAGTCACGCCAATTGGAATCGGCAATCACTTATGATAATCGGCCTCGATTGCTAATCAGCAATCGGCTATGAAAGTTGGAATCGATCAATAATTAGCCTCGATAATCAGAATCGATAAATTGGCCACACTAATTGGAATCGACAATCGGTCATGATAATCGGCCACGTCAATCAGAATTGGTAAGAATGGGCCTAACAAGGCCTAATGGAAGGTCACAATGTGGACATTCAACCATCATTGCCTATCAATGTGGACAGTTAACCAACATTGCTCCCAAGGAATGACCCACATAATCATCATTACATACATCATGGCAAAATCAGATATCTCAACGGGCCTTGAATATACAATAGGTGGGCCTTGCACCTGGGCCTCATATACATCACATTAGCCCCTCATATACATCACGTCGGGCCTCGCCAAAGGTTGTGAACACATCACAGTGGGCCTCCTCATGTAGGCAATATATACATCAATGTGGGCCTTGCCAAATGGCCACAAATACATCATAATGGGCCTCATATCTGTGCCTAGGTGAACCCTATCATATGGGCCTTAAATACAAGGCAGGTGGGCCCTATCACATGGGCCTTAAATACAAGGCAGATGGGCCCTCTCACGTGGGCCTCAAATATACATTATGATGGGCCTCATGGATGGACCACACCAATGGGCCTTAAGTGGGCTTGGATTACACTAAAAATTATTTCAATATCTGTAGGTGTATCATGTGTATCACTGTACACTATCATTCTATGGGGCACATGGCCCACTAATAATGATCAACACTGTCCAAACATTGTCCAGGTAAATCAGCACCATCCAAATATTGTCTAGCATCGTCCAGCACTATCTGGATGGTGTGAATGAAATAAATACATCATGGTGGTGTCCCACCGTTCCACGTCCAAATGGACAGTGTGGGATCAAAACATACATCATAGTGGGTCCTTCAACCGATGGACAACGTGGATTACAAAACATATATCATGGTGGGGTCCTCATAGATGAGTGGACAGTGTGGATTTAAATCCATACGTTAGTGAGTCCCACGGGACTTGGGACGTCAAGACAACAGCTAGTGTGAGGTACCTAGCCATTCCATCTAGTAGGTTGGGCCCACATGGAGCCCACCACATACAGACATACACATATATATGTATATTTATACCATATATGTATATATAATATTATATTATTAATATATACATTTTATGTATATATGCAGGGGGTGCAGGGTGCAGCGTCCAGATCTGCAAGATTAATGGTGTGGATATAAAATAGAGACATTAGGGTAGGTCCCACATGCGTGGCCCACCAGGGATGTGGATTTACCTCACGTCCAGATAGACGGTGAGGAGAATGCATATATCATGGTGGGTCCCACACTCGTGACCCACTAAAGATTTGAATCTGCTTCATTGCAGTCTCCAGCCTGAGGACGAACTCATCAAAAGAATGAACGGTTTGGATGTAACACATACATCATAGTGGCTACTCAAAGTTCCTGCCCATCCCAACTATAAATGGATGGACGGTTGATATGCAACATACATACAGCAGTGGGCCCCACAGGACTGCTAACGTGATGGGGCTCACTAATGGGCGTCATGGATGCAGCACATACACCATGGGGGGGGGGGGGGAGGGTCTACACACGTGGCTAGTACATCAAATGGTTGGACGGTTGGATGGAATACATCCATCAATGGTGGGCCCCCGCTGCCACCGTCTAGATGGACGGATGGATAAAACACATACATCTATGGTGGGGTTGTGCATGGCACCGTCCAAATGGACGGTGCAGATGAAACATATGGATCAAGGTGGGGTCCACAAGTGGGGCCAGTATGCCAGATGGATGGACGGTTTGACATAACACAGACCTCATGTGGGGGACCCACAACACCCTTGTTGCCAATACATCAATAGCGTCCCCATCGTCCACACAGACGACTGAGATAACACATCTGATCTTGCTGACATACAACAGCTCCTCACCCCAGCTAATCGATTTTCAAAACTGGTGGGTCCCCTCTTGGGGCCCACCTCATATGATATTAATATATATTATGATAATATACATGTATATTACTGTAACACCCTGAATTTTTGCCAACCTGGAGTTAGATGTCCTTAGGCAATGGGTCAATCATAACACTCTCAAAGCTCAATCCCAAAGCCAAAGAAATCACTTTTCAACCCATTTCCTTCAAACTCTCATCTTTCACCACCTCATTCTTCAACTTCTCTAAGTACTTTCATATCAGACACAAATCCTCAAGTTTAAGTGGTGAAGAACTATACTTAAACTAAAACTCACTGTAAACGGTCGTCGAGATCGAGTCCGTGCACATTCCTGATCACACCCAACGACCCAAAATCACCTCTAGACTGTCAATCAAAGGGTTTAGGCCATGTTTCATTCCATTCTAAACCTAGAAATGAATGTCCTTAGGTGTAGGTCAACCACAACCCTTACAATCAGTCTCAAGGCCTGAAACTCCTTTTCATCCAATTCCTTCAGAATCTCTCCTTTCACCATCCCAATCTTCAACTTTTTCTAAGTCCTTTCACACTAGACATAAATCCTAGTGTGTAAATGATGGAGAATCATGCTTAAGTAAAAATTTACTACAAATAGTAAATATATGTATAAATTGGACTTCCGATCATTCCAATCATGGAATCTCATGGAATAAATGGTTTAGTTGGATGGATTAGCCTCTCCTACCCCAAAATCATATAATACATGATGCATAAACTAATTTTAGTTTGTAAAATGACCTGAAATAGGGCGAAACGGAGTCGTGGGCCTACCCACGCTAATCCACAATGATCTAAGGTGGGGCCCCACATATATTTGGGACCTAGGGGATAGGGGGACCACGCCTAGATGGCCGGCCATCGCCGGAATTGAGTTTGGCTAGTGAGGGCCTCGCCGTACAGTGGGCCCCACTCGGGCCGGCCTTCGGGCCGGAGGTGTTTGGGGGTTAGGGTGGCCCCTTGGTATGTGGGCTATCCGTTAAAACCCCCCCAATCTAGTACCTCCTTCACACACTACCCCTCCAAGCTCTCCTTTCTCTCCTAAATGTCTGAATTTTGGCAAAAATCACCCCTCCAAACCCTTCCTTCTTCCGTTTCCAAGCACCCTCACTCCACCCTTCAAATCTCATCTCAAATAAAAATCAATAAAGGCTACTTCCTTTAGAAATCCAACGAGAATCAACTAATGCTGCACTAGATGACCTGTGAAATTGTCACCAATCACTTTAAATATGATCTGCTAAGCCAAAACGTATATAATAGGTGACGCTACAATACTCTAAAACCTAGGATCAAACTCTAAACTCAGTTGCTCACAGGAGCATTCGAAAACTTTGTATCAGATCTGGACCGCACATCGGAAGTCCGATTATCCCGAACTTAGACAATCCTGACCGCCTAGTTGGACTTGACAATCAACTCAAAAATTAAGTCCAAATGATATCCCACAATGATTTCCTTGAGAACAGAGTGAAGAGTGTGAGAAATGTTAGAAATTAATATAATTTATGAAATCTGGCACGTGTCACTTGCGTGACTTTTTCTAAGCGTTTTAATCGTCAGAATTTGATCAAATTTTACCCTCGGATCAGGATAGGTGGCTCTTACATGTCAATGCACTTGTGGCCCTGATCGAGTACCAGTAGCCGTTGAAATGAAACTGGTCCGCCACATGCGATCTGGGAACATTACCGGACTGAAAACTTGATGTGAGTAGGATCCAGTATCCATGAGCTTAAGTCCGACCGCATTTGGCCAAGGGACCTCCAGAAATACTCCGTTGAGACGGAACAGTCCGTATTTAGACATAAAATAAGTATCCTTTGGCCCCAAGTCTATTTTCATCACTTTTGGACTTATAAAAAGGGCTTAAACCCTTACTCTTTCATTCCATACGAATTTGAAGAGAGAAGAGAGAAAAGAGAGAGAGAAAGAGAGAGAAAGGGAGGGAGATTTGGAGCTCTCTCTTGGGATTCTTCCCTACTGCTCCATGTTCCATAGCCGCCGCTTCTACACCGCCATTCTGATGTTTTCAGCTCCATTCTTAGGTAAGAAATCCTAACCCTAACCTGATTTGAAGCTTAGAATAGTTGTAGTGTTGGTATAGCTAACCTGTTTCATGCCATAGGTAGGGTACTCGCCGTTGACGAAGACTTATCATCTGAATTAACTCCGTTTCACAATTTCTGGTTTAAGGTGCGGATCTTAGACGCTTAGATTACCTGTTTTCCAAGATTTCAATGCCGTTTAATAGTAGATTGCTGATCAGGATGTTGTTTGACATGTAGAACATGTTGTCCGTTTTTCATTTCGAATACGTACGAAAAATATGAGATTTAGGGTATTTTAGGTATTTGTAGGAAATACTGTATACGTACGTATTTTGCCGATGTGATTGCCATGAGTATCTGTCGTGTACCTATACTAGTTATTCGTGTATGATCTGTTTGGCGAAGAGATTCGCCCTAATGCACATATTGGCTGACATATGCTATGTAGACTAATGTGTGTAGACTAAGTGTTTGTGGAAATGCCTAAATCAATATGATTTATGCCTGCCATATGTTTTGAATGTATGAACATGATTGTTTTGTATTAGACATCTCCTTGATATAAGGATCTGTCATATTATATGTTGTAATCAACATACGTCAAGTACGTTGGAGTTGAGTAGTCTAAGTGTTTGTATAAATATATGTATTAGTAAGTATTGAGTATATGGTGTTGTAGATTAGCGTTGAGACTGGATTCTCAACTACTTTGATGATATATATGATTTCCTCTACACTTGTCATATTTCAATTAATTTCCTTATGTGTGAAGTACTTGTGTAAGGTTTAATTGCTCATGTTGTATCTTATAACATGTTGCTAACATGCTTGGATTACTTGTTATTTCAATTTTGTTTATCTCATATGATTACTGATTCACATCTTTGTACTTGAGGTTATACTCTAGTCCAGGCGGTCGGTAACAGTTAGAATTCGTGGGTGAATTCTATTCGCCACGAAGGATGTTGTATGACGAACTCGAGTCGTACTAGAGTTGTCGACAGTGGTTAGGCCACACGAAGTGCTTGTGCACTTCATGTCGGTCAATTCAACGTGCGCTCGTGCTAGTCGGACTCATCAAGTAACCCGACTGACCATTGTATGTTCACCTTGTATTCGTCATAACTGCTTGAACCTAGGGTACTAAACTTACCATTGGAAAGCCTCTCTAACCTTGGTACCTTGATCCCCTAAGACTCATGAGCCGGGCATGGTGGTATGGGACACCGTGGTCAAGCTGTCGGCCTACGCTGGGGCCACAAACCTCCCCGTAGTGACCAGTGAGCACCCAACTCTGAGTAGATTATGGTGGTATGGGACACTATATTCTTGCTATCGGCCTACATTGATAAGGTGATGGGGGAGTGGAGCAACGAGTGCGAGCAACAACCCTGACAGCCCTTTGTAGTGACCTTGAGTTTATCCTGACACCGCATGGGGGCGACGAGTCCTGGTGCAGTCTTAAGGATATAAATTAGGCATGTATTGATAAGGTGATGGGAGAGCGGTGCAACGAGTGCGTGTAACAGCCCTGGAAGCCCTTGCAGCGACCTAGAAATATATCATCGTATGAGATTACTAGGAGTGACGACCCTAGACAGGATCATTGTTTGGGTATTGATAGAAGGGAAGTACCTTAGTTTTCCAATCCTGCTGCATGAAATGGACTAATAACAACTCGGTAATCATTATCCATATCGCACTGCATGTGCCTGGAAGATGTGGAGCACTGAGGAACGTAAGCATGCCGCGGACGTAGATGGTGCCGCATGAGGGAGTATGTAGGTGAGGGCATCCATCTTGTCATTTCATCCATGTATTAATCACAGTATTTAGGAATGTTTGTTTTGTTTGCTTTATCATTATCGCGTGATGGATTTGATAACATGTTAATCTTTGTTCTATGATTCCACTGAGTTAGCTACTCACTCCCACGTTACGGGATGGTGTTCCGGACACCCACCAGTCCATATTTTAGTTTCAGATGATGGCACTACTTGTGGAGCGGAGTTGGACTTGTATGATGCTGAGGAGGACTTTCCCTCCATGTTTTGATCGACGGGATTACAGGGAGGTTGATTAGATGCCATGGCACTAATCATTTATATTTTTGGAGCACTTATGTATATTCTTTTCCTTCTATTGTGGAGTATACATGTATTTAGTTAACCTGATAACATGTTCACACTCTGGAGACTCACAACAGTTCATATATTTTATATATCTATCACAATCTTCCGCTTGCTAATTTAACTGTCTCTGGAGTATGATATGTTGTTTTGGCTTGATCCACCTCATGTTTTATATATTGTTACCGACAACATTCATCCATTATTGAAAATGTTGCATAAGTGATGTTCTAGAACTCGGGAGTTGGGTTTCTACCCGACCCCCAATTTTCGAGGCGTTACAATTACATATATCAAATATATAATAATTACATGGTCTAGCGTACTGGACGCAATCCACGTGAGATCCCTTTGTCCTTGATGGACATTTGAGGATAAAACACATACATCACATAAGGTGGGGCCCACCAATCAATGGCCACTAGCCAATCCATTGCTCAGGTGGGTCCCACGCAGGGCCAAATGGCTGGTAATACTCACACTACACTGTTAGCCACCTCCAGCAGGGATCAACACCAAGACCTCAGTGTTGATACGAGGTATCTTCCACCCAGTCTACCACTTGAGCTATGGATCAGGGTAGTCTAGTGGGTGGGATTCCCACCATCCCAACGGTGGACAGTGCGGATCATTACTTGCATTATGGTGGGTCACACCTTCTGATGGATAGAGTAGATATAACATATATTGGTGGGATCCACACCATCATAATGGGGAGAGAGAGAGAGAGAGAGAGAGAGAGAGAGAGAGAGAGAGAGAAATGATGATGGAGGGACCCCGCCACTATGGGTCCCTTATGATTACTACATATACATCATAATGGATCCCGCCTACAAGTGGACCCTCAAATGCAAATCGACGGTAGAGCACCCACCTATCGGCCTCTTTCTTTAGCTCCTTGGAAAGGTAGTCGCCTTAGCTTCGATATTAGTGAAAGATGATGAGGTTTTGATGGTTGAGATGGGAGGTGAGAGAGAGGGAAAATGGGCCACACTTGGGAGAGAGACCTTGGATGTTGGAGCTCTCATGGAAGTTGGGAATTGCTAGAGAATGAGAGAGAGAGAAGAATGATGGATTGATATGGGATGGGTGTTGTAAGGAAGGGGAATGGGAAAGCATGGGTTTGTTTGATTTTTTTATAAAAGAGGGATGAGTAGGGAGAGAGAGAGAGAGTTGACTTGTGAAAAAAGAGTGATGGTTGCTTGTACTTGTGATGGGGTGAGGTGGCATTGAGGTATGGTGGTGTACTTGATTTGATGTGATGAGTCGTAGAGATTCTCTCAGAATTTGTAACGTGCGGCGTTTCTTCGAAATGAACGCAGACCCATATCTCCTGGCCTGGGTATCGGATTGGTCCGCGAGTCACGACGTTAAAACTGCAGCGATGGCGCGGTCGATAGGGTATAAGTTTCAGGTTGAGCTGACTTCGGTATGTAGGACTTGACTTAGGATCGCGTGTAAACGTTCGGTATAGGTCGAGGGTTACCGGAGTTCGACTGGGAGGATTGCGGAAGCCTACGAAACGGTACGGTCAAGGATACGGGTCTTACATCTGGGATCTCAAGAACATCAGTCACTGGTGGGCGTTGTTGTAATGGTTGTGCCACGATGATTTGTTTGTAAGCAGTCGACAACTCTTGGATAATTACAAGAAAAAAAAGCATAGTTAGTCAACATGAAAGTTAAGAAGATTCAGAATAATTATATATAGGTAGGTTATTTCCACCTAAATGAGAACGGACAACATAAGTGATGAATCGTTTGTTCATAGCCTGAGGATTTTTTATAACCATCGCCAGCACTCACCTCGAAGTTGGGAATGGTGGCAGATTGGGATGATAGGGAGTAAGATACTTTTCATCAAAAGGGAGATCATGATTATTTAATCTTTTCCTATCCTGCCACCATTTATTCCAGCATTTGTTATAATGTACCTCCAAGTGATTTTTCAAGCCTTCTTCGATTTCTTTTGAATAATCAGCGATGGAGAGACTTGACTAGTACTTAGTTTTGAAGTATTTTTTAAAGGAAGAGACAGCCTTAACCGATTACATACCTGATGCCCATAATGGCTTTAATGAAGTTGGCAATGGTCGATCCATTATTGTTGACTGAAAAGGTGGATCAACTCTATTGGAGCACAAAAAATCAAGAAAATGGCAAGGGATTGTCTTATTGTGTGGACACGTAATAGAGTTGTGTTACACGCTCACGCAAAGTATGAGAAGGCCGCTATAAATATGTTTTGGAGGAGCAGATTTTTGAAACTCAGGGAAGCCTGTTGCATGCTTGCGTAACAGGGGTATGTTGCATGCCCACAAAATTGTACTCCATTGTGAGATTTCAATGGCTCTCACATTTGAGTGCCTATAAATACCTCCTCTCCCTTTTCACATCATTGATTCACAAGTGAGGAGCTATAGAGAAACCAGAGAGATTTCGAGATTTCTTCAAAGACTTCATCACGTATTTCATGGCACGATATGGGAGGAGAACTGAAGAAGAAGAAGACTTCAAGATTGAAATAGAGGGTTGTTCCACAGTCATGCAATAGGTAGGAGGCACCCATTGCGCGGTCACACAACCTACACATCTTATGTGTATTTCAAGGTTTTATCGATGTTCCTCCATGAGATTTGTAATTTCCTGCAAGTTGGTCTTCCATGATTGCATCTTAAGCATATCGGTGAAGAATAAGGGGTCTTCGAACACACACAACTCCTCTGTCATCATGGTAAATGCTTTGCAAGCCGGAATGCTGCCGGAATATCTATTTGAAATGTTCTCCTTTCTTTCATTGTATTTACTATGTACACTCTATTTAATGATGATGATTATTCTTCTACCTTTCCTTCGTTATTATTGAATGTAGATATTCCAACCAGGATACTTCATTTCTTGTCGAAATAAAATGGCGACTCCACTTGGGATCGAATCCAGAATCTTTGGTTGGAATATCTATGTTTAATGCCAATTTTAAAATCATCAGAAGAATGCTTATCATCAGTTGGAGCCGTAACGATGCCAAAATGGTGACTCTTAATGGGAACATCAGCCCCTTCATCTTCAAAACAAAGTGTAGTGTTATTTAGTTCGTATTACTAATGTGTTGTAACTTTCTTCAGAAACTTCAACTCCCCACAACCACGATGAATTCTCTCCCAATCAACAGTCTTTTACTTAACACGTGACGCTGCCCACAAGTCCAGTTAAAAAATTCCAGTCAACTTTGATTAAGAGTAACAACCCACAGACAATGACTGGAGTAGTTTCTACATCACCAATTGCAAAGAAGAATGATGAAGAATGGATAATGGTGACATCTAGAAGAGTAAAGGTTCGATCTCCTCCAGCTAGAAGTCTGATCTTGCTATGAATAGTCAGGGGGCCCGTTACATGTGATGTCGCAATAAGGAATCCTGCATTGGTTCCGCCTCCACTTTACCAAAGGCAACCTGAAACTACCTCATATACTTTAAAGGATTTCCTAACTCTCCTAATAGTAACTACGTGATGGGCTCACAGATAAAAAGGGAAGTCTCCCCTTATGAACAAACCATCGTCACTAGGATCTACTGCAACTACACCATTACAAACACTAACATTGGATATTCCCTTGCCTAGGTCACCAGAATCATGCGAGAGTCCTAATGGGTTTAATAAAGGTTCATTTTCTTTGAACTCTCTTGTGGCAACGTATCCTCCCTCCCCTCTGACAACCAGGAAATCAAGAAGTAGGGAAGTAGCCGTTTATATGGCAGGGATAAGCCAGAATCACCCACCATCTACATATGAATGTTTAACTAAAATGGCTTGGGCACAAATTGCTCTTATGGAAGAATGCATGAGTATTAGAGAAGTGTTGAATATCAAATATTGCATATTTTTCCCTATTTATATCTTGATTTTATGAACATGATAATGCTTAATGGGTATATTTTATACATGTTTATATTGCAAGGTAAATATGAGAGCTTGGATTGAAAAAAATGTTAAAAGCATGGATTTGATGCTCAAGAATCACCAAGGCAAGGGATGGATCATAGGAGACTATGATTGAAGAATTCACATGCCAAAGATCCAAGGAAACCAAGCGATGAATGAAGATAATTGAAGATTTAAAGTGAAGAAAAAGAATCCTGAAAATTGTCCTGAAAACAGATTCCGGGTCCAGAAAAATATATTTTTGGAAAATTACCAAAATAGACTTCGATTCTATCGAAGGTACTTAGATGTATCGAAGGTTCAATCGAAGGAACTTATATGCATTGAAGGTGCAATCAAGAATTTTAAGATTTTCAAGCTACCTCATTGGACAATTCTAGATCAATCTTCAATCAATCGAAGACCCTTCGATAGAATCGAAGGCATTACGCAGCGTTACGCGGACTGCTTAAATTTGAGGCAGTTTTTAGATTTTTTTCAACTCGGTGCAAAATTTGGAGTTCCCCAACTATAAATAGGAGTCCCTAGGATGCTCTAAAGCATCTTATAAGGTTCGAAAAGGTTTTAAGGAGCACATCAAAGTGGTGGAGAGCTATCACCAAGAGTTTTTCTTCCTCCTTAGTTGTTTTCATGTTTTGTTAAGACTTTTTGATTTAATCATGTATATGGTTAACTAAACCTCTTAGCTAAGGCTAAGAGGTAAAGATTCTAGCATGATTGAGATGTTTAGTTTGCTTCAATTCTTGTTTATATTGAACTTCATTGATTTCTAGTTGATTTTAAGAAATATTTTTAGTTTTCTTAGTTTGTTGTGACTCAAATTACAATAGACGCTGCGATAAATTTGAATATCTTCTTTTCTTATTTGAGATTGTGGGATTGGTAAATCATGCTGTTTGTCATCGTCTCCTGGGCATGGTTGGGTGACGGAATCCCTTCCAATCTCCATGATTCTCTTCCATTGATGCTGGATCAATGAGAAGTTTAGAGATTTGATCATCTGTCCTTCCAATTGGATAAGATAGGACTCTGATTCCAATTGGGTCTCTTGAATTGAGTAAGGTATCATCCTAATAGTTGCAAGTGGATCCTTGACACCCTAGTTTCCATCTTTAAATTCACAAGTTTTAATTACTTTATTCACAATTACTCTCTTTATAATTTCAGATTTAGATTTAGATCTTCTTCTAGTTCTAGTTCTAGTTCTTTTCAGAATACGTATAAGTTTAGTCCTTGTGGATTCGACCTGAGTTTCATCGAGATTATTACTACATCACGACCTTACACTTGGGGTTGTGAACAATTTTTTGGCGTCGTTGCTGTGGATTACGGATGCATTTTTCTGATATTAATTAGTATTAGAATTAGGTTAAGATTAGGGTAAATTTAGGATTTTTCTTATTTTCTGAATTAGGATTAAAATTAGGTCTATTTTTTCTATTTTGTTTCTAGGTCAGGTTTTTTCTGAACTTATTTTTAGAATCTAACTTGGTTTTCTATGTTGTAGGATTCTAACATAGCAATCTCCAATCCAATAACCTATTTTTAATTCTCTCTTATTTGTTTTAGTTTCTCTAATTTTCTTTCTTAGGTTAGGTTTAGTTACTTGAAGGCTTCAAGCATTTCATGCCCAAGTGGGTTCGTGACAACACTCGACGTCTCTTAAGTGAAGGAGAACTGGTCAAAGGGTTGCCTATCCATCACAGGATTAGACACCACCAGAGATCCTTAGAGTCAATAGAAGTGATGGCTATAAATTAACCTATAAATCAACCTTAACCTCTAGTTGAGGAAATTCAAGATGAGAATGAGGTGCATAATGCACCCTCGCCTCGTACCTTACGAGATTTCTTACAACTAGTGGGGGTGAGCGCACCTTCCAATATGATTTTTTCAAAAAATACAGGAAATATGGATATCAAGCTAGGGGTAATCCAACTCCTTCCAAAGTTTCATGGACTCAAATATAAAACTCCATATCTACATTTAAAAGAGTTTGACGAGATAATAACCACTTTATATTTTTCGAATGTGTCTGTGTAACGCCCTGGAAATCGGGGGTCAAGTACGAGCCCAACTCTCGAGTTCTAAAACATCACCTATGCAACATATATGATGATGATTGAATGTTGTCTGTATTAGTGCATTAAACATGAGTGAGATTATACCAAAACAACATATCATACTCCAGAAATAGCTAAATTTTGCAAGTGAAAGAATGTGATAGATATATAAAATATATAAACTGTCATAAGTCTCCAAAGTGTGAACATGTTACCAAGTTAAATATATACATTTATACTCTAAAAATAGACAAAATGAATATACATGGGTGTTCCAAAAGTGTAAAATAACAAGTGTAATGGCATCTAATCAGCATCCCTGTAACCCCGTCGTTCAGAACATGGTCTACATAGACTCGCCTGATAGCTGCATATAGGAGAAACCCTCCTCATCATCATAAAAGTCCGGCTCCACCTCATACGTATCACCATCATCTGAAACTAAAATAGGGTCTGTTGGCTGTTTAAAACACTATCCCATAATGTGGGAATGAGTGATCAACTCAGTAGAATAATAAAGCAAAGGTTAACATGTTATCAATTCAGTCAAGCAGTAATTATAACACAATACAATAATCAGGTCCTAAGAATGATATGAAATAATGATGCATGCCTTCACCCGCGCTCCCTCAGCGACTTCATCTCATAATTGCGACATGAAACACTTCCTCAGTGCTTGACCTACTACGCCAAAGGCAGATGTAATGCGGTGCATGCATGTGATTAGCCGGGTTGCTTGCTTAGGTTTATTCATGCAGCAGTATTAGGAAGCTAAGGTACCTCCTTATATCAATTCCCAAACAATGATCCATTCTAGGGTCGTCAGTCCTAGCAAATCTCATACAATGTTTCGGTTCTAGGTCACTACAAAGGGCTCGTCACCTGATCAGTGTAGGCTTAGTTTACACTCTAGTTGCTACGGAAAGGCTCGTCACCTCAATGCAGCCTCAGAGTATGCTCGACGTCACTACAAAGGGCTCGTCACCTAATCAGTGTAGGTCGACAGCTCGAATACAGTGTCCCATACCACCGTATTTGGCTCACGAGTTTGGGTTGCTCATTGGTCACTACAGGGAGGTTCATCACCCCAGCGTAGGCCAATAGCTCGACCACGGTGTCCCATACCACCATGTTCGGCACATGAGTCTTAGCGGATCAAGGTACCAAGGTTGAATGGGTTTTTAGTGGTGAGTTTGGTACCTTAGATTGCTTAGACTATATCGTAACCTTAAGAACAATCCAAATAACAACATACGTATGTATTAACCAAGGACAACATGTGAAAGCTAAAATTAAATATAAATCTTACTCTAAGTAATTCAACAAAATACATATTACACATCTATCGAAAAATAACATTTCATCCTTAATTCACATAGCAGTAAATTAGGTTATATAAGGGATTCTATACCCATAGATAAGGGATTGAGAATCTCAACTCAACCCCCTCATTACACGCATTCAAACAGACATTTTCACATTCAGACATTTTATCAAATAATTATACTACACAAGTCCTATACATGTAATATAGTAGTTATAATAGGTATTATAGAAAATCCCTTTACAAAGGGTTTACCATATGTACAACAATCATGCATTATCAGTCAATAAACATAGCAAGCATAAATCATAATTTCATACTCATTCAAATATTTTAACAAACACATGGAATGCATGTAAATCAACATAGTTTACATATACGCATAATATACGGTAAACCTCATATTTAGCACATGTGAAAGCAATTAAGTCAGTCATAAATCATTACTGACATTAAAATTTTTCAAAACTATAACCTAAACATTTATAATCCATACCTTTCATCGGTAAACTCATACCGAGCTCGGTTTGAACATTATGTCTTTGTCTACGAGATAACTGTAAGACCCGTATCCTATATCGTGCCGTTCCCTAGGACTCCACGATCCTTCCGGTCGAATTTCGGCAATCCTCGACCCGTTACTGACATCTACGCATGATCCAAAGCCAGGTCCCGCGTACCGAAGTCGGCTCGAACTGAAAATTGTATCGTAGCGACTGCGCCATCACCGCGGTTCTAGCGCCACGACTCACGCACCGAACATATACCCGGGCTGGAAGATGACGGTCTGCGTCCGTTCAGAAGAAACACCATGCGTTGTGAATTACGAAGGAATCTCTACGAGATGTCCCATCAAATCATGTCAAGTACACACCATACCATGTGTACATGCAACCCATCCCTCCCTTTTCAAAAGTTAAGTCTCTCTCCCCCCTCACCATCCTTCTTTTCCAAAATTTTAAACTCAACCATGCCTCCACATCATCCTTCCTTACACCACCATTCCCTCCATCCCTTTCACCCATTAAATGCTCCACTTCTCTCTTTTCTAAAAAAAAACTCTCTCTCAAGCAACCATTCCAACGTCCAAACCCCTCCCAAGCTCTCTCCCAAACAACAACTTGGGTGGCCCACTTTCCCTACCCTCTCATCTCACATCTCAACCGTTCATTCATCATCTACCACCGTCAAACCCGAAGGTAAGGAGCTAAGGAAGCTAGGGGAGTAAGAAGAAGGAAGAGAGGTGGGTGATCCAACGTTAATTCATATTTTTAAGGCCACTTGTTGTGGGACCCAAATTGATGTATACAATGTAGAGAGGGGCCCATAGTGATGGGGTCCCTCTATCTCACCGTATATCTCTCTCTACCTCCCTCTTTTCTCTCCCTTGAATGTTGTGGGCCCCACCAAATTGTGCTAAATTAACTCCATCTATCAAATGGGTGGCCCATCACATTTTAGGTGAGATGATCTAAATTGTATGTTATATTGTATTTATATATATATACATATATACATATATATATATATATATATATATATATATATATATATATATATGTATATATACATATATACATATACGTATGTATACACATATACATACATCAGGTGGGCCATGTCCCTGTGGGACTCACCGTATTGTATCTGTTTTAGCACGCCATCCAGCATCTCTGGACGCTAGACTGGCCACGTTAACACAAGGCACTATTAAAAAATAAAAGAGAAAAAGAAAAAGTATTCTTTTAGAGTAGGTCACTCATGCAAGCCTCACCTTGATGTTTATACATGATCTAAGCCGTCCATCCCAACCCTTGCATCATTTTAGGCGTTGAGCCGAAGAATGAGATCTATCCAATTATCTAGCGGGCCGTGTCATTAAGATTGCTAGTACTTTCCGTTAAAACTTGGATAAATGATTACTGGGGTCCACAAGAAGCTTGGACCCACCTGAAACTTGTTTTGGATGCCTAATTTTGTGGGACACATACAATGGACGGGGTAGATCTGGTTAAGGTGGGTCTCACCTAGGATAAAAAAATAATTTATATTGGCATGCCTTTGCTGCCATAATGTCCACAGACATCCAACGTTAAAAAGGATGGCCCCATTAGCCCCAGTTGTAGACTCTACCATGATGTGTGTTCTACATCCATGCCGTTCATTTTATAGGTCCCCTTTAATGACGCGTTGGCTCCAAAAATCAGCTGTATACGGAACTCAGGTGGGCCATACCATCTAAAATCATGTGAAGACATGCCTAAAACATATAAAATCAGTTGGTGGGGCCTACCTGAAATTTGGATGCGGTTGAAACTTGGTCTGAACCCTCAGCCAGGTGGGACACACATAATGGGTGGACTAGATTTGTGAACCATATCACGGTGGGCCCCCTGACCGTGACCATATGAACCGGTCGGATGGCAAATGAACATTACAATGGGCCTTGGGTCCTTACTCTTACCCAGGTGGTTGACTCCCTGGAGTTTCAACAGCGAGTCAAGGGTTCGAGTACTCACGGTGGTGAAATCCCATGGTGCGCGTGTGGCGTGAGTGTGTGGGGTATGCGTGTGCGTGTAAAAATAATAAAATAATAATAAAATAAAATAATAATGAATATTACAGTGGGCCTAGTTCCAATAGGTTTGGATGGAAAATGAACACTACAGTGGGCCCCCATGCCCATTTGACCTTATGAATAGATTGAATTGCAAATAAATATTACAGTGGGCCCTGGCCCCATGTGACCCTATGAATAGTTTGGATGAAAAATAAACATCATGTTGGGCCCCAGTTTGGATGGAAAATAAACATTATGTAGGGACCCAGGTTGGGTGGAAAATAAACAATTTGGTGGGCCCTACTTAAATCCACTTATGTATGTTTTGAGTCCACACCCTTCATCAGTGTGGACCTCCACCATGGAGTATGTGATTTATTTATGCCTCCATCCCTATGGGACTTACCATGATGCATGAATTTCATCCCAACCGTCCAACTATTTTGAGGTTATTATAAGGCCATGTGTTAAGGCCCATTTTGGTGTATTTATGGGCCGTCCATTGAGGCCCACTTTGATTTGTATAAGGCCATTTGTTGAGGCCCATCTTAATGTAATTGTGGCCGCCCACTAAGGCCTACTTTGACATATATGAGACCATGGTTTGAGGCCCATTTGATGTATTGAAGGCCCATGGGTCGAGGCCTAATGAGATGTACTTAAGGCCCGTTGTAGTGTGATTCCAACATGGCATATGTGTTGACGATTATAGCGGGCTATGCCTTGGGAGCAATGATGGTTTGACGTCCTCATTGTAAGGATAATGTTGGTTAAATGTTCACATTGTCACTCTCCCTAAGGCCATTGATAGGCCCATACTTGTAGCATATGAGCCGTCTAGGTTTATTTTCATTATGATTAAGCCCATCACCACATAACATGCTTAGTATAGATCCATGATTCATGATCATACGCATCATATATATGTTTGAGATGAGGAGTGACTGATCATAGCATATGCCTTTGGGCAGACTATTTTCGGGCTCCTTGATAAGTGGAGTTGCCCTACATGAGCGCGTGCTCCACGCAGGATGGTTGCATGACTGATAGTGTGATACATGCACTTGCATTTGTGTGATTATGATATGCCCTAGCGACATCAGGGCCATAGCCTCCACAGATACACCATGGGTGGCTGGTTGGATACCGAAAACTTTATTCTAAGTAATTGGGGCACCATAGATGTCCCTGGGTGAAAGTCCCTGAACCCGATGGTACCAAAGGATGACTCCAACGTCGAGACCGAGTGGATATACGAGCACACGAGGGCTAAATACAAGGAGGCCGCGTCTCCCACTGTATCGTGGTCAGTTGGAAAGGAGTGTGGCCTTACTCGCCCGAGGGTAGGGAGTAATATTAGGCTGAGTTTGACCAGCTCATGAATAGGTTGTGCCGGATAGGTATTGACAGACTATTGGCTAGGCGGATAGTGAGGTTTCTTACGCTTACTTGGACTATGTGGCTAGGAGAGCGGTATTACCATTTAGAGTGTACTAAACCCCGATGATTATCCAAATTGAGAACCGTACTGATTTGATGCTCTAGTGAGGAGCTGCATTGATCTATGGATGTAGATTAGCATGCTTGACCTGCATTATGCATCGCATGGCCTTGACATGGTCGATAGCATTACATTCTGCATTGCATAGCCTTGGTACGGTTGATTGTATTCATATACTCATCAGCATGACTGCACATTACTCTGACTTTGCATTCTGAGTACGCTCATATTGCGCACACACTTACACTACCTCTAAGCTTTCTATAAGCTTATGCACGATCAATACGTGCAGGTGACGCTAGGACGCAGCCGTAGTTGGAGCATACAGTTTGCAGTTTAGAGCACACGGTTGAGCTTCTGGAGTTTCCTGTTATTTTCATTATCCCGTATTTCCCTTTCATATGCTCTGTACTCAAAGTTTTTGATCATAGTGGATTGCGTGATGGTGTTTTTGTGGTTATTGTTCGTGAGTTATGCTTATGGTTATGCTCATTACGAATCAGACTGATGATTATATGAATCCTCTTTGTAGCATCCCAGGATCGGAACCTGATGTATGGGTGCCGAGAGCTGAGAATGGGGTTCTAGGGAGGCTGTCGGCGTCGGATTCAGCGATCGAAAATTTTATGAGCTCGGTTTCTGAGTTTGGGGCGTGACAGAAGTTGATATCAGAGCATAACTTGGGAATAACCAAGGACAACATCACATGTTTTCTATGAGTTTAGGACGATTACGTTCTGAGCGCGTAACCTTACGATTTAGTTCCCCAACGCGCGATTCTTAAGGTTGATTGGCGTTATTGTTCTTTCCTATAAGACATGCCGCCTAGGAGAGTGACCCAAGCGCACATTGATCCACCACCTGAGGCTCCAGCTTTACTACCTGCGCCTCCCATTCCACAGCCTGAGATCCCTGCTCCCCTGCCTGAGGATGACATTCGTCCACCTGAGGCCGATGCGGAACTGACTGTACCTGTGAGTGCCTCTCAGTTACAACAGATGTTATAGGCTGTGACAGCCGCACTCTAGGGATAGGGTAGGCGCCTAGTTATTTCACCAGCTCAGGAAGAACAGGAGCGCGTGAGTGCCTTACTTCGAGAGTTCCGACAGCTCAATCCTCCGTGTTTCTAGGGAGACCCAGATCCGACAGCAGCTGAGAGGTGGCGCTCTAATGTGGAGAAGATTTTTGATACTATGTCATGTACGACCGAGCAGCGAGTCTAGCTGATAGTATTTCTTCTTCAGGGCGAGGCTGAGCATTGGTGGAGCTCCGTTACCTGCGTTGTAGGACCTGATTACGTATGGACATGGGAAGACTTTATTGACCGGTTCGAGGAGCAGTACTTCCCTGACCACATTCGTCGTCAGAGGGCTTTGGAGTTCGAGACTCTGGTGTAGGGAGACATGACCGTGGTGCAGTACGCGGCCCATTTTATGGCACTATAGAGGTTTGTGCCATATATGGTTGACGATGAGGGGCGGAAGGCCCGCCGTTTCGAGAACGGCTTACGTTACGGCCTTCGAGGTCGTGTTATTGGGCATGAACTCCTAACTTTCCAGGCAGTGGTGCGGAGAGTTCAGATTTATGAGACTGAGTGGGTCGGCATGCAGGTTGACCGAGATCAGAGGAGGGGTCAGAAGAAGCAGGCCCCCTCCAGTAGCTCACGGCAGCATTGACGACCACAGAGGTACAGGAGCCACCCACCTGTTAGAGCATCAGCAGCCCCAGCAGCACCTCCAGCGCTACCCCAACAGCCGTTTACAGGGGCTTATTTTGAATGTGGTGGGACAGGGCACCGCCTGTCTGAGTGCCCACGCCCTCATCTGTAGTAGTCGAGAGGGCCACAACAGCCTCCAGCGCAACAACGACCTCATCAGTAGCCTCCAGTGCAGCAACGACCTCATCAGCAGCCTCCAGCGCAACAATGATCCCATCAGCAGCGACCACAGCCACCTCAGCCACCGAGGCCCCAGCAGTAGCAGAGACAGCAGTATAGGCCGCCACAGAGGCAGCAACAACGTCAGGGACCTCAGAGAGGACAGGCACCTCCTCAGCCAGCTCTGGCTAGATTCTATACGGCTCAGCAGGACTAGTCATCCAGAGGAGTCGTAGAGGGAATGCTTCCAGTCTCTTCATGCATCGCACATGTACTGTTTGATTCCGGTGCTTCACACTCATTCATGTCTGAGGATTTCTGCCGATCAACTGGATTGCCGACAGAGTCTGCTAGTGAGGGATTGATCGTATCGACACCCTTGGGGAAGACCATAGTATTGGGCCGTTTCTGTTCGTCTTGCCCTGTTCTGGTCGGTGACATCTTTTTGCCTGCTGACTTGTTCGTGTTGCCGATGTAAGATTTTGACGTTATCTTGGGCATGGATTGGCTTGCTGAGTACTACGTCATCTTAGACTGTTCCGCAAGGACGGTCACATTCTGCATACCAGACTTGCCATAGTTTTAGTTCTTTGCAGAGCCCCGAGGAGAGCCATTATCTTTCTTGATGTCCTGCACCGTTGAGGAGCCTGTTGTCGCTTGTATTGACCAGTTGCTGGTTGTCTGTGACTTCTCTGATGTGTTCCAGGAGATTTCTGGGTTGCCGCCTCGTCGACATATTGAGTTCTAAATTGACCTTATGCTTGGTACCACGCCTATCTTGAAGGCCCCGTACTGTATTGCACCGATGGAGTTGCATGAGCTGCCGTGACAGATGGATGAGTTACGTGAGTTGGGATTTATTCATCCGAGCAGTTCACCTTGGGGAGCATCGGTACTCTTCGTCAGGAAGAAGGATGGCTCATTCAGGCTCTGTGTCGACTACCGCGATCTCAACCGGGTCATGATTAAGAATAAGTACCCGCTCCCAAGGATAGATGATTTGTTTGAACAGCCACAGGGTGCACAATTCTTTTCGAAAATTGACCTACGTTCCGGTTATCATTAGATTCGGGTTCGAGAGGAGGACATCTCGAAGACAGCTTTTAGGATGCTTTATGGTCATTTTGAGTTTCAGGTCGTGTCTTTCGGACTGACCAATGCACCCGTAGTCTTCATGCAGTTGATGAATGAGGTCTTCCGTCCATATCTCGATCAGTTTGTGGTGGTCTTCATCGATGACATTCTGATATATTCGAGGACCTGTGAGGACCATATGCAGCATTCGAAGATTGCATTGCAGACCCTCTGTGCCCACCAGCTGTATGCGAAGCTAGAGAAGTGTGAGTTCTGGCAGGAGGAGGTGAGATTTCTCGGTCACGTGGTGACGAGGGAGGGTGTCGCAGTGGACCCCTCGAAGGTTGAGGTAGTGCATCAGTGGGGCCAACCCACTACTGCATCCGAGATCTGCAGTTTCCTTGGCTTAGCGGGATATTATCGACGTTTCATTGAGGGCTTCTCCCGTATTGCTGCCCCGATGACCAGGTTGACTAAGAAGGGCGTAAACTTTGTTTTAACTGATACATGTGAGCTGACATTCGTGGAGCTGAAGGACCGTCTGACATCCACTCCTGTCCTCACTCTTCCCTTTGGGAGTGATGGATTTGTTGTATTTACTGATGCATCACGTATTGGATTGGGTACTATCCTGATGCAGCACGACAGACCTATAGCCTTCGCGTCTCGTCAGTTCAAGGTCCATGAGCTGAACTACCCCACGCATGATTTAGAGCTGACAACTGTTGTCTTCACATTGAAGGTATGAAGGCACTATCTCTATGGGGTTAGGTTCGAGCTCTTCTCTGACCACAAGAGTTTGAAGTATCTATTCTCTCAGTCCAAGCTGAACATGAGACAAAGAAGCTGGATGGAGCTTCTGAAGGATTATGATTTTGACCTCCAGTACCACCCAGGCAAGACAAACGTGATGGCAGATGCTCTCAGCCATCAGCCATGAGGCCTGGTGGCACATATGATGATTTAGGAGTGGAGGATGCTCGAGGATATAGCAGAGTACGACTTCGATTTTGGTTTGCAGTCTTCTATCGTTCAGCTATCGAGCCTATCGATTCAACCCTCTCTTGTCGCAAGGGTGATCGAGGCTCAGCAGACAGATGAGTCGTTACAGGATTATCAAGCAGAGGCAGCATCTGAGAGTCAGATAGATTGGCAGATTGGTTTTAATGGTGGACTTCGCTTCAGAGGCCGATTATGTGTCCCGGATATTCCTGAGCTGCGTAGAGATCTTATGACTGAGGCAGATCGACCTTGATTTTCTATCCACCCTGGCTCGACGAAGATGTATCAGGATATGAGGAGATAGTATTTTTGGGCGGGGATGAAGCGCCAGATAGCCAGTTTTGTGGCCGAGTGTGACATATGCTAGCGTGTTAAGGCCGATCATTAGAGACCGCTTGGTTTGTTGCAGCCATTGAGCGTCCCGATGTGGAAGTGAGAGCATGTATCTACCGATTTTATCATGGGTTTGTCGAGGACTCAGCGCAGTCATGATGCTATCTGGGTTATTGTGGACCATTTGACGAAGTCGGTACATTTTCTTACGATCCATGAGACTTGACATACATACCGACTCTCCAGGCTATTTGTTGAGGAGATAGTGAGACTACACGACATTCCAGTCTCGATCATTTCTGACCGAGACCCGAGGTTCACGTCTCAGTTTTGGAGGAGCTTTCAGAGAGCCATGGGCACTGATCTGCAGCTCAGTACCGCGTATCATCCGCAGACCGATGGCCAGACCGAGAGGGTAAATCAGATACTTGAGGATATGCTTCGGGCCTGCGCGATCGATTTCGGGGGTAGCTGGGATGAGCATCTGCGATTAGCCGAGTTCGTATACAACAACAGCTATCAGGCGACCATTGGCATGACTCCTTTTGAGGCATTGTATTACAGACCGTGCAGATCTCTGAGTTGTTGGACCGAGGTAGGGGAGTGACGTCTCTTAGGTCCCGAGCTTGTGCAGCAGACATCCGAGGCTAACGATATCATCAGTCAGAGGATGCGCACAGCTTAGAGTCGGCAGAAGAGTTTTAATGATCGCCGGCGTCGACCTTTGGAGTTTTCTGTAGGGGATCATGTGTATATCAAGGTCTCACCCATGAAGGGCATGATTCGATTTAGAACGAAGGGAAAGCTTGCCCCAAGATTTATACGACCATTTGAGATCACTGGGCACGTTGGCGCTGTGGCCTATCGGCTTGCCTTACCATCTGAGTTGTCTGGAGTCCACAACATTTTCCACGTCTCTATGTTGAGGAAGTGTGGGTCAGACGTAGTTCCTATTATTGATTGACAGCCGTTAAAGGTTCGTGAGGACGCTTCTTACATTGAGCAGCCAGTTCGTATCCTTGATCGGAAGGAGCAGGTCCTCAGGACCAAGGTCATTCCCTTGGTGAAAGTTCAGTGGGGTCATCATTCTGTTGATGAGGTGTCTTGGGAGCGCGAGGCTGAGATTCGAGAGCGCTATCCCCATCTCTTTGATGATTGATCATATATTGTATCTTATATATTGTCTCCAATTTTATATAACGATGCCTTATTTTCCCCTTCTATTATGAGTTATGTTTTCTTGCGATGACTATGCAAATTTCGAGGATGAAATTTTAATTTAGAGGGGAGAGCTGTAAGACCCGTATCCTAGATTATACCATTCCCTAGGACTCCGCGATCCTTCAGGTGAAATTTTGGCAATCCTCGACCCGTTACCGACATCTAGGCACGATCCTAAGCCAGGTCCCGCATACCGGAGTCGGCTCGAACTAAAAATTGTATCGTAGCGACTGCGCCGTCGCCGCAGTTCTAAAGCCGTGACTCGCGCACCGAACCGATACCCAGGCTGGAAGATGACGGTCTGCGTCCGTTCCAAACAAACACCACGTGTTGTGAATTACGAGGGAATCTCTACGAGATGTCCCATCAAATCATGTTAAGTACACACCATACCATGTGTACATGCAACCCATCCCTCCCTTTTCAAAAGTCAAGTCTCTCTCTCCCCTCACCATCCTTCTTTTCCAAAATTTTAAACTCAACCATGCCTCCACATCATCCTTCCTTACACCACCATTCCCTCCATCCCTTTCACCCATTAAATGCTCCACTTCTTTCTTTTCTCAAAAAAAAAACTCTCTCAAGCAACCATTCCAACGTCCAAACCCCTCCCAAGCTCTCTCCCAAACAACAACAACTTGTGTGGCCCACTTTCCCTACCCTCTCATCTCACATCTCAACCGTTCATTCATCATCTACCACCGTCAAACCCGAAGGCAAGGAGCTAAGGAAGCTAGGGGAGCAAGAAGAAGGAAGAGAGGTGGGTGATCCACCGTTAATTCATGTTTTTAGGACCACTTTTTGTGGGACCCAAATTAATGCATACAATGTAGACAGGAGCTCATAGTGGCGGGGTCCCTCTATCTCACCGTATATCTCTCTCTACCTCCCTCTTTTCTCTCCCTTGAATGTAGTGGGCCCCACCAAATTGTGCTAAATCAACTCCATCTATCAAATGGGTGGCCCATCACATTTTAAGTGAGATGATCTAAATTGTATGTTATATTGTATGTATATATATATATATATATATATATATATATATATATATATATATATATATATATATATATATATATATATATGTATATATACATATATACATATACGTATGTATACATGTATACATACATCAGGTGGGCCATGTCCCTGTTGGACCCACCGTATTGTATTGGTTTTAGCATGCCATCCAGCGTCTCTGGACGCTGGACTGGCCACGTTAACACAAGGCACGGTTAAAAAAAAAGAGAAAAAGAAAAAGTATTCTTTTATAGTAGGCCACTCATGCAAGCCCCACCTTGATGTTTATACATGATCTAAGCCATCCATCCCAACCCTTGCATCATTTTAGGCGTTGAGCCGAAGAATGAGATCGATCCAATTATCTGGCGGGCCGTGGCATTAAGAATGCTAGTACTTTCTGTTAAAACTTGGATAAATGATTGCTGGGGTCCACAAGAAGCTTGGACCCACCTGAAACTTGTTTTGGACGCCTAATTTTGTGGGACACATACAATGGACGGGGTAGATCTGATTAAGGTGGGTCCCACCTAGGATAAAAAAAATAATTTATATTGGCATGCCTTTGCTGCCATAACGTCCAGAGACATCCAACGTTAAAAAGGATGGCCCCATTGGCCCCAGTTGTAGACTCTACCATGATGTATGTTCTACATCCATGCCGTTCATTTTATAGGTCCCCTTTAATGACGCGTTGGTTCCAAAAATCAGCTGTATACGGAACTCAGGTGGGCCATACCATCTAAAATCATGTGAAGACATGCCTAAAACATATAAAATCAGTTGGTGGGGCCTACCTGAAATTTGGATGCGGTTGAAACTTGGTCTGAACCCTCAGTCAGGTGGGACACACATAATGGGTGGACTAGATTTGTGAACCATATCACGGTGGGCCCCCTGACCATGACCATATGAACTGGTCGGATGGAAAATGAACATTACAGTGGGCCTTGGGTCCTTACTCTTACCCGGGTGGTTGACTCCCTGGAGTTTCAACACCGGGTCAAGGGTTCGAGTACTCACGGTGGTGAAATCCCATGGTGTGCGTGTGGCGTGAGTGTGTGGGGTATGCGTGTGCGTGTAAAAAAAAATAAAATAAAAATAAAAATAAAATAAAATAATAATGAATATTACAGTGGGCCTAGTTCCCACGTGACCTTACCAATAGGTTTGGATGGAAAATGAACACTATAGTGGGCCCCCATGCCCATTTGACCTTATGAATAGATTGAATTGTAAATAAATATTACAGTGGGCCCTGGCCCCATATGACCCTATGAATAGTTTGGATGAAAAATAAACATCATGTTGGGCCCCAGTTTGGATGGAAAATAAACATTATGTAGGCCCCAGGTTGGGTGGAAAATAAACATTTTGGTGGGCCCTACTTAGGATCCACTTATGTATGTTTTGAGTCCACACCCTTCATCAGTGTGGACCTCCACCATGGAGTATGTGATTTATTTATGCCTCCATCCCTATGGGACCTACCATGATGCATGAATTTTATCCCAACCGTCCAACTATTTTGAGGTTATTATAAGGCCATGTGTTGAGGCCCCTCTTGGTGTATTTATGGGCCATCCATTGAGGCCCACTTTGATTTGTATAAGGCCATTTGTTGAGGCCCATCTTAATGTAATTGTGGCCGCCAACTAAGGCCTACTTTGATATATATGAGACCATGATTTGAGGCCCATTTGATGTATTGAAGGCCCATGGGTCGAGGCCCAATGAGATGTACTTAGGGCCCGTTGTAGTGTGATTCCATCATGGCATATGTGTTGACGATTATAGCGAGCTATGCCTTGGGAGCAATGATGGTTTGACGTCCTCATTGTAAGGATAATGTTGGTTAAATGTCCGCATTGTCACTCTCCCCAAGGCCATTGATAGGCCCACACTTGTAGCATATGGGCCGTCTAGGTCTATTTTCATTATGATTAAGCCCATCACCACATAACATGCTTAGTATAGATCTATGATTCATGATCATACGCATCATATATATGTTTGAGATGAGGAGTGACTGATCATAGTATATGCCTTTGGGTAGACTGTTTACGGTCTCCCTGATAAGCGGAGTTGCCCTACATGAGCGCATGCTCCACGCAGGATGGTTGCATGATTGATAGTGTGATACATGCACTTGTATTTGTGTGATTATGATATGCCCTATCGACATCAGGGCCATAGCCTCCACAGATACACCGTGGGTGGCTGGTTGGATACCGAAAACTTTATTCTAAGAAATTGGGGCGCCATAGATGTCCCTGGGTGAAAGTCCCTGAATCCGATGGTACCAGAGGATGACTCCAACGTTGAGACCGAGTGGATATACGAGCACACGAGGGCCTAATGCCAGGAGGTCACGTCTCCCACTATGTCATGGTTGGTTGGAAAGGGGTGTGGCCTTACTCGCCCGAGGGTAGGGGGTAATATTAGGCTGAGTTTGACCAGCTCGTGAATGGGTCCGCTATTGATGTGCCAGATAGGTATTATCAGACTATTGGGTAGGTGGATAGTGAGGTTTCTTACGCTTACTTGGACTATGTGGCTAGGAGAGCGGCAGTGCCATTTAGAGTGTACTAAACCTCGATGATTATTTAAACTGAGAACTGTACTGATTTGATGCTCTAGTGAGGAGCTGCATTGATTTATGGATGTAGATTGGCATGCTTGACCTGTATTATGCATCGCATGGCCTTGACATGATCGATAGTATTACATTCTGCACCGCATAGCCTTGGTACGGCTGATTGCATTCATATACTCATCAGCATGACTCCACATTACTCTGACTTTGCATTCTGAGCACGCTCATATTGCACACACACTGACACCGCCCTCTAAGCTTTCTATAAGCTTATGCACGATCGATGCGTGCAGGTGACGCCAGGACCCAGCTGTAGTTAGAGAATACAGTCCGTAGTTTAGAGCACACGGTTGAGCTTCTGGAGTTTCCTGTTATTTTCATTATCCTGTATTTTCCTTTTATACGCTCTGTACTCAAAGTTTTTGATCATAGTGGATTGTGTGATTGTGTTTTTGTGGTTATTATTCGTGGGTTATGCTTGTGGTTATGCTCATTACGAATCAGACTGATGATTATATAAATCTTCCTTGTAGCATCCTAGGATCGGAACCTGGTATATGAGTGTCGGGAGCTGAGAATGGGGTTCTACGGAGGCTGTCGGCGCCGGATTCGGCGATCAAAAATTTTGTGAGCCCGATTTTTGAGTTCGGGGCGTGATATTAACGACAACCTATAACATGAAATAGGTTAGCTATTTCATCACTTACACTATTTAAAACCCTAAAATAGGTTAGGTTTAGTTTTTCTTACCTAAGAACGGAATCGGAATCGATACAGGAATCGGTCGTATAACGATACAGGAATGGTGGTTAAGCACGTGGAGCGGTGAGAAGAATCCTAGGAACTCTCTCCTGCTTTCACTCTCACTTTCACTCTCTTTCCTTCTCTCTTTGCTCTCTTCTCTCCTAGGGTTACAAATTTGTATGGAATGAGAGAGAGAGGGTTTAAGGCCCTTATATAGGTCCAGAACTGATGGGAATGGCCCCAGGGCCATGTTATACTTAGGTTATAGCCAAATGCGGGCCATTTCGGTCCAACAGAGCTGTTCTGGAGGCCCAATTTCTACATGCAGTCAGACTTAAGCTCCCTAACCATGAATCTAGGTCAGGCCAAGTTTTCGGTCCGATCGAGTTTGTAGATTGATCGTGGCGGACCAGTTTCAGTTCAACGGTCACCAGTGCTTGATCAGGTTCACAAGCACACAGACCTGTGTTGGAAATTTTCCTTGATATGATTGTGTAATTGGGTCAAATTCTGACGGTCTGAATCCATAGATTCGGCTTGCAAGTGAATCGACTCAATTTACTTAAGTTTCAGTTCATTTCATAAAGATATTCACGTTTCTCATACACTTCACTCGGGGCTCAAGTTGTGCATTTCTAGATGCTATTAAGAATTGATTTCTGAGGTGGTTGTCAATTTCAGTAAGGCGGTCATAATCATATAGTTTCATAGTAATCAGACTTTCGATGTGCTGTCATAATCATATGTCCGATACAAAGTTTCAAGATGCTCCCAAGAGCAACTGGGTTTAGAGATTGATCTTAGGTTTCTATGTAACGTAGAATTAGTGGTTCTACTCATTTTGAGTCTTACAATTCATATTTAAAGTGGTTCAATTTAATTCTACTGAGTATTCAGTTTAATACTTAACTAAATTATGCCCTAATTACGACAAAATATGGTCCTAGGGAAGTTCTACGCCCCTTTTTGACACTTTTAATTAGTATATTATTTTCATTATTTTTTAAAAATTTATCATTAAGTCTAGTTCCTCTTAACTAAATTTCATGATATTTCATGTTGTAAAAAATTCTGAAAATTCTAGAAGCAGCAGCTATTCAAACTAATGATTTTCAGATAGTTGTCACCATGACTTATATTTAACTATATTAAACATTTTATTATATTTTTTACTTATTTTTATATAAAACTAGACTTATCAATATTGAATCTTGCTTTCTAATCACTTTAATCGAAGTTATAACGAGGGAGATATGTCTTTTTGAAGTTACATAAAAAGTGTAGAAAAATGGTAGAAAACGGGCCACCCGACCCACTGCTGCCCGCTGGCCGGTGAGGGCATCGCCGCTCTCTGCCATCACCCCAGGGGCGATGCCATCCCCCTGGGGGTGCCGGATATGTGTGGGATCCACCTCGGGTCTCCCCCGATTTGCGTCGTTTGGGCCTTCGAGTTCGTTTGATGTGGTTTCGCCGATCTGATATTTGAAATGGGTGTATTTTGCAAACCAGAATGAGTTGTTCAACATGCAATATATGATTTTGTGGTAGGAGAAGCTTCTCTATTCAAATCACTTATTTATTTTATGATATTCTAAAAGTTTAATAGTCAAAAACTCATTTTATTTATTTATTTACTATTTATAGTAAATTTTAATTTCATTATTATTCTTCATCATTTAAACTGTAGGATTAGTGTCTAATATAAAATTACTTGAAAAAATTTAAAGAACGAGGTGGTGAAAGGTGAGATTTTGAAGGAAATGGATTGAAAGGGGATTTGAGGCTTTAAGATTGAGTTCTGAGAAGTCAATTAAGGTGTTATGATCGATTCATTGCTTAAGGACGTCTAACTCCAGGTTGGCAAAAAATTTCGGGTGTTATAATCTACTCCCCTTAAAAATAATTTCATCCCTAAAATTGACTAAGGGTAATGAGTAAAGATTCTATTATTCATTTCGTCTAAGCTTTATTGATTTTAAGTTTATATGCGTGTTAGAGTGTATACTATTTATGCTAGTCTGGCGCATTTTAGTCTACCCTCCTTAAAATTATTTCACCCTAAAATTTTCTAAGGCTCCTATTAAGTTCGTATTCAATGAACACATTTGTAGATACACTGACCTTGGCTATTGTGATTTAGTTCATACCCATTGTTAGGCCTATTCTTAAATATGGATTGGTTTAACACTTAAACCCTAATTTCTTTTCTTTAAAAGACTTCATTACTGACATTCTAAGGAAGATTCATATTTTATTTAATGACCTAACCTTACGTATAACCTGTATCAATTTCCTTTAAGCCTGGGCTAGTGGGGAAGGGGCCAACCATGCTTTCGCTACGCCACTTTGATCCAATGGTTGTATTAGCTGACCTAACTAGATTGGGCTCATAATGTTCTACCTCCCTTAAAAATTATTTCTACTCTCAAGGCTCAAGAATCTATGT
The DNA here is from genome assembly GCA_037074715.1 of Magnolia kwangsiensis. NCBI lineage: Eukaryota > Viridiplantae > Streptophyta > Magnoliopsida > Magnoliales > Magnoliaceae > Magnolia > Magnolia kwangsiensis. The sequence continues at coordinate 105,063,902 of CM073574.1, forward strand.
CCTGATCCATACGTCGGAATAAGGTATAATTTAGGACCTATCCTTGACATGGAATGGGATATGATCTCCCAATACATTAGTCTTCCTTCCATCGATGATGTGTATTATGACATTAGTACCTATGATTGTAGAAATGAGCTAAAAATGATGGGTGTTGTGGTTGATTCCAGGGACGGGTGTGAGTTTGTGGAAAGATGCCTAATCTCTATTGGCCATATGTTCTTAACACTTCCCAAAGGTGAAGTAATAAACTTTTGGTTGTAAGTGGTCGGGTCAACATGGAAGGAAAGTTATGTATTGGGTCTGAGCCGAATACATTGACCTTCTGCCTAGCTAGGACAGAAAATTTATCGTATCAGTTCTTAATCCTATTTGATCCTGATCTTTTACTTGATCAGAGCATTGAGTTCATTGGTAACTACTAAGATTGAGAGTTTGATTCAAACCGCAAATACTTTGCTTATATATAGTTCCTCTACTCCGTGTTCCTGATTGTAATAAGTCCTTGGGAAGGCAATTCTAAGGGGTGTATTGATTTGAACTAACATTAATTCCAAGGGATTTATAAGTTTTCCCTGATCGTGAATGGTTTTAAGTCAAACAAGCTTCCTGAGAGTTTCTAAAGGAGCCTTTAAGTATTAAGGGGATTCGACGAAGGAAGGAGGTCTCACTCTAACCTAATCAAGACAATTAACTAAGTATAACTTTCAATTGTCTTAGCATATTCAGTCTTTTAGATTCCTTAGTATAACTAATAACCTAGTCTTATCTTATGAGTAGCGGTAATTCACTAGTTGTAATCCAAAGTCTATGTTTATATGCTAGATGGTTTCATACCATTTCTAATACAAGGAATTGTTTTATCACTTAGGGTCAAAGGTCGTCTGATTGGAATTGAGTTGCCCGAACTTGAATTTAACTGTGCTCGAGCACTACATATATGCTCATACTAGCTAAGGAGGTTCTAGGGTTCATGTTATTACTTTACGGGATCTCCTATATTTTTAGATCTTATATAATCCCCATTCTCAAAGTCCTAATTATCTCGTTACTCCCCTCTAAATTTCTTAGTTTGGGTCCTTAGGCCCATAGGGTCCATTTTTCCTAACTGTACGTGCATATATTCACACCTTTTTGGATTTGTTTCGAGTTCAAAATTATCAAGTACAACTCCAATTCGTTGACTAATGGTCTAAATGTGATTGAGATCCATTCGCATGATCTTGAACGTGTATGGGCTAAACTACTGTAGTTAATCTCGCCTGTCGGCGAAACTTGAGATTCTAATGTGGTTTCTAGATTCCATCATCCCCTCCTAAGTCAGAGTGCGTCAGAGAGCATCGTGTTACCATAACCCAGGTTAAGTTTAATCCAAATCATGTTCTGATACCAGCTTGTAATGCCCTGAAAATCGAGGGTCGAGTAGGAGTTCAACTCCTGAGTTCCAAAACATCACTTTTACAGCATATATGATAATGATTGAATGTTGTCTGTATTGGTGCATTAAACATGAGTGGGATTATACCAAAATAACATATCATACTCCAAAGATAGTTAGATTTCACAAGCGGAAGACTGTGATAGATATATAAAATATATAAACTGTCGTAAGTCTCTAGAGTGTGAACATGTTACTAGGTTAAATATATACATATATACTCCAAAAATAGACAAAATGAATATACATGGGTATTCTAAAAGTGCAAAATAATAAGTGTAATGACATCTAATTAACATCCCTGTAACTCTGTTAATCAGAACATGGTCTACATAGACCCTCCTGATAGCTGCATATAGGAGAAACCCTCATCATCATAAAAGTCTGACTCCACCTCATACGCATCGCCATCATCTGAAAGTAAAATAGGGTCTGGTGGGTGTTTAAAAAACCATCCCGTAACATGGGAATGAGTGATCAGCTTAGTGGAATAATAAAGTAAATGTTAACATGTTATCAATTTAATCAAGCAGTAATGATAATGCAATACAACAATCAGGTCCTAAGTACTTTTGTTAATGCAAAAATGACATGAAATAATGCTACATGCCCTCGCCTGCGCTCCCTCAACAACTTCATCTCACGATAGCGGCATGAAACACTTCCTCAATGCTTGACCTGTTACGCCAAAGGCACACGTAATGCTGTGCATGCACGTGATTAGCCAGGTTGCTTACTTAGGTTTATTCATACAGCAGGATTGAGAAGCTAAGGTACCTCCCTTATATCAATTCTTAAACAATGATCCATTCTAGGGTCGTCAGTCTTAGAAAATCTCATAGATGTTGCGGTTCTAGGTCACTACAAAGGGCTTGTCACCTGATCAGTGTAGGCCTAGTTTACACTCTAGTTGTTAGGGAAAGGCTCGTCGCCTCAACGCATCCTCAGAGTATGCTCGAGGTCACAACAAAGGGATCGTCACCTGTTCAGTGTTGGCTGACAACTTGAATACAGTGTCCCATACCACTGTATTCGGCTCACGAGTCTGGGTTGCTCACTGGTCACTACGGGGAGGCTTGTCACCCCAGCATAGGCCGACAGCTTGACCACGGTGTCCCATACCACCATGTTCGGCTTATGAGTCTTAGCAGATCAAGGTATCAAGGTTGAATGGGTTTTTAGTGGTGAGTTTAGTACCTTAGATTCAAGCAGTAGCGTCCATACATGGTGAACATATATCGGGCCAATCGGGTTACTTGATAAGCTCGACTGGTACGAACGTATGATTAGCCGATCGACATGGAGGACATAAGCACTCTGTGTGGCCTAACCATTGTCAACAAGTAGCGTATGACTCGAATTCATCGGGCGTGTCCGTCGTGGCTAAATAGTTCGGCCACTGATCGCTTACCATTACTGATTTCTTGGACTATATCATAACTGGGTTTAGAGATTGATTCTAGGTTTCTAGGTAACATAGAATTAGTGGTTCTACTCATTTTGGGTCTTGCAGTTCATATTTAAAGTGGTTCAAGCTAATTCTACTGAGTATTCAGTTTAACACTTAACTAAATTATGCCCTAATTACGATGGAATATGGTCCTAGGGCAGTTCTACTCCCCTTTCTGGTACTTTTAATTAGTATATTATTTTCATTTTTTTTTACTAGTTTACAATCAAGTCTAGTTCATCTTCACTAAATTTCATGATATTTGGTATTGTAGAAAAATTCTAAAAATTGTAGAAGCAGCAGCTATCCAAACTAATAATTTTCAGATAGTTGTCACCATGACCTATATTTAACTATATTACAAATTTTATTATATATTTTTTACTACTTTTATTGAAACTAGACTTATGAAGCTTAAATCTGATTTTTGAATCACCTAAATTAGAGTTATAACAAGGGAGATATGACTTTTTGAAGTTGGACAAAAAATGTAGAAAAATGGCAGAAAACTGGCCACCCGACCCGCTGGCCGGCGAGGGCATCACCGCTTGCTGGACCCTGGGGTGAGCCACCCTAGGGTGATGGCTCACCCCAGAGGTGATGCCCCCCCCCCCCCCCCCCCCCCCCCCCGAGGTGCCGGATATGCGCGGAACCTACCTCAGGTCCCTCCTGATTTGTGTCGTTTAGGCTCCTGAGTCCGTTTGATATGATTTTGTCGATCTGATATTTGAAACAGGTGTATTTTATAGACCGGAATGAGTTTTTTAACAGGAGAAGCTACTCTATCCAAATAACCTATTTATTTCATGAGATTTCAAAAGGTTAATGGTCAGAAACCCATTTTATTTATTTATTTACTATTCATAGTAAATTTTAATTTCATTATTGTTCTTCATCATTTAAACTTTAGGATTAGTGTATAATATGAAAGTACTTGAAAAAATTTGAAGAACGAGGTGGTGAAAGGTGAGATTTTGAAGGAAATGGGTTGAAAGGGGATTTGAGGCTTTAGGATTGAGTTCCAAGAAGTCAATTAAGGTGTTACGATCGACTCATTACCTAAGGACGTCTAACTCTATGTTGGCAATAAATCTAGGGTGTTACAGTCTGAGGACACGATCAGACTGAAAATCTTCCTTCTCCTTACAAGAAAAGGTTAAGACTTAGTTGCATTCACTATGTCCACGATCCATTAACAGATGGAACGACATGATAAGGGAGTTCATAAAAAAATTCTTCCCATACTATAAGACGAACACCATCAAAAAGTCGATCGTAAACTTCACCCAAAAGGAAGATGAGACATTCTTCCAATGTTGGGATTGGTTCAAGGATCTTGTCAGTTCATGCCCACAACATGGCTTTGAAACGTGGCGCATAACAAATTTCTTCTATGATGAATTATCATCTTCCATGTGCCAATTAGTTGAGACAATGTGCAATAGAGAATTCATGAGTAAAGATGTCAATGATGTGTGGGATTACTTTGACAAACTTGCTAAAAACACATAATCAAGGGACATCTCCCAAAGACCTACCATGCCTACTCAATCAAAGGAGAGGGGAAAAATATATATTTTGAAAGAAGAAGATGACATAAATGCTAAAGTGGCTAACCTCACAAGGAAAATAAAGGCCATGAGACTTAAGAAGGATAAGGCTATGGAAGTTGTTTGTGGTATCTGTACTTGCAACATACATACAACTGAAAATTGTCCAATCATACTTGCTTTTTAAGAGGTATTGAATGAGAAATCGAATGCCGAGAATAATTACCAAAGACCTTTCAATGAACCCACCTCAAATACATATAATCCCAACTGGAGGAACCATCCCAATTTCAGTTGGAGGAATGGACAAACAACTAACCCCTAAGGGGCTTTATCTCAACTTTTAACTCAAAAGAAGCCTCAGGAGGATCCGATTTTAAAACACATTCAAAATTAAGAGCTTTTCAATCAAAACACATTACATGATTTCTAAGACCTTAATAAATCCATTCAAAGGATTGAGGCAAACTTAGCAAGTGGGGAGAAAGGGATGCTTCCAGTCCAACCTCTCCCTAATCTAAACCGCAATGTGAAATTAGTGACCCAAGCTCTTTAAATCAGATGAGGAAAGCTAAGTCTATCACTACTCTTAGGAGTGGAAAGATAATTGACAAATCTATTCCGGTAAGGGTTGAAAAGTCTAAGAATCTGGAAGAAGACACAAATGATAGACCTATCATTGCCTCACATAGGTTAGAACCGGAACCTCAAAGTAAGCCAATTACTCCATTCCCCCAGCGGTTAATTGTACCAAAACCTCTAACCAATTGATAGAATATTCTAGAGGTGTTGAAACAAGTGAAGGTCAACATTTATCTTCTGGATGTTGTGAAAAAAATACCTTCATATGCCAAATTTTTAAACGACTTATGCACAACCAAGAGGCGGAAAAATATCAAATTATTCTTTTCATAACAGAAAAAGTGAGTGTCATTCTCAAGCAAAATGTGCCACAAAAATATAAAGATCTTAGTACCCCAACTATCACTTGTATAATCGGGAATCACTAAATTGAGAATGCACTTCTTAACTTGGGGGTGAGCATAAATCTGATCCCTTACTCGGTCTACTAACAATTGGGTCTAGGTAAATTAAAATCCACCCAGACCACATTACAACTTGCTGATCGTTCAGTTTGGGTACCAAGAGGGATGATTGAGGATGTATTTGTCCAGGTTGATAAATTCTACTATCCAGTAGATTTTATCATCCTGGATACTCAACCCATTGTAAATATGAGCACTCAAATCCCTGTAATACTTGGTAACCCGTTCCTTGCTACATCTAACGCTATCATCAATTGCAGGAATGAGGTCACGGATTTATCTTTTGAAAATATGACATTGGTGCTTAATATCTTTTTCAACAAGAGCAGACAGGTAGAAGATGATGACGAGGCCCACGACATTAATATGATAGACTCTTTCGTGGAAGATAGAGCTTTGATGACCTTATCCTCTAACCCTCTAGGGACATGTTTGGCACACTCCCCAATTTTGGATGATAACACGATTAGGGATATGGAAGTCATGCTTGATACTGCACCGGTACTTGAAGTTAACCAGTGGAGGCCACAATTTGAGAAATTTCCCCAAACCGATGTAGTGCTTCTACTGTCTAGCCTTAAAGCACCGAAGCTTGACCTAAAACCTTTTCCCACTAATCTTAAATATGTCTACTTAATTTAAGATGAGACATATTGATGGTGGTTTCTTCCCACCTTGAGTAAGAATAGGAGCATATGCTTATTGCTACTGTCATTAAACATAAAGGAACCCTTGGATGGTCGATTGTAGAGCTCAAGGGAATCGATCCTTTGATTTATAGTCACTGCATTCATCTTGAGGATAATATGAAAACCTCCCGACAACCACAATGTTTACTCAATCCAAACATGAAAGAAGTGGTTAAGGGAGAGGTTTTTAAATTGTTATATGTGGGTATCATATACACTATATCTGACAATCTATGGGTGAGTCCAACTCAGGTGGTTCCTAAGAAATCCGAAATCACTATAGTAGCCAATGCCAATAATGAACTTATTCCAACTAGAGTCACTACTGGTTGGAGAATGTGTATTGATTATAGAAAATTGAATACTTTCATAAGGAAGGATCACTTCCCCTTACCCTTCATTGATCAAGTCTTAGAAAGGTTAGCTGGTCATTCTTCTTACTACTTCCTTGATGGGTATTCGGGCTATAATCAGATAGAGATAGCCCTTGAAGATTAAGAGAAAACAACATTCACATGTCTTTATGACACTTTTGCTTACTGAAAGATGTCATTTGGACTGTGTAATGTCCCTGTCACATTTCAGTGATGCATGCTGAGTATTTTTTCTGATATGGTGGAGCAATATTTAGTAGTCATCATGGACAATTCTCTATCTTTAGTCCATCCTTCAGCGAGTGCTTGAAAAATCTAAAAAATGTGCTAAAGCAATGTGAGGAAAAGAAATTGGTGTTGAATTGGGAGAAGTGCCATTTCATGGTTCCTAGGGTAATAGTGCTTGGAAATATAATCTCGTCCAAGGAAATTGAGGTAGACAAGCCTAAAATTAACCTTATCTCTAACCTACCTCTACCCAAGAGTATGCGAGACGTGAGATCCTTCTTAGGACACATTGGATTCTACAGACAATTTATAAAGGACTTTATCACCTCTCTTGTCCTTTATGTAATCTACTTCAAAAGTATGTACCATACGAGTGGACTGAGCAATGCCAGGAAGCTTTCACTAAGCTTAAGGGCATGTTAACTACTGCACCTATCATGCAACCACCTGATTGGAACATCCGTTTTGAGATTATGTGTGATGCATCTGACTATGCTATTGGAGCAGTGTTAGGCCAGAGAAAAGAAAAGAAGCCATACATTATTCATTATGAAAGTAAAACTCTAAATTCTACCTAAATGAACTATTCTACTACGAAAAAGGAACTCTTAGCCGTAATGTTCGCTTTGGACAAATTCAGGTCCTATTTGATCGGATCCAAGATCATCATCTACACTGATCATGTGACATTGAAATACCTTCTTTCTAAGAATGATGTTAAGCCCCGCTTGATAAGATGAATCCTTCTACTCCAGAAATTTGATTTAGAAATAAAAGATAAAAAGGGAGTAGAAAACGCAGTGACTAACCATCTTTCAAGACTTAATCTCCCCGAATCCTTTACACCTATAAATGACATGTTCCCTAATGAACAATTGTTCAAACTCTCCCAACTACCTTGGTTTGCTGATATTGTAAATTATCTTGTTACACGTTTCATGCCGATACATGGGATTGCACAAGATAAAAGAAAATTCTTCACCAAGATACGTAATTTCTTCTAGGATGACCCATATTTATTCTTCTAAGGAGATGTGTGACAGAAAATGAACATCAAAGTGTCATCTCCTTTTATCACTCTCAGGCCCGTGGTGGTTACTTTTCTGCTGAAAAGACCACGACCAAAATTCTTCAGTGCGACTTTTACTGACCTACTATGTTCAAGGACACTAATGAGTTCTGCAAGGCTTGTGAGCATTGTCCCACCGTAATATTATGCCTCTAAATCCCATTTTGATCATTGAAGCATTCGATTGCTCAGGCATCGATTTCATGGGATCATTCCCTCAATCCTTTAGGAACTTATACATTTTGCTAGCAATAGACTATGTCACTAAATGAGTCGAAGCGATCCCATGCTGGAACAATGACCATCAACTAGTCATTCGATTCTTAAAAGAAAATATCCTTTCCTGGTTCGGAATGCCTCGGGCCATCATTAGTGATGGAGGTTCACACTTTTGTAATAGGCCATTTGAGAACTTAATGAAGAAATATGACATCTCTCATAAGGTGAGCACTCTATACCACCAACAGACAAGTGGAAAAGCTGAGATTTCTAACAGGGAGATTAAAAATATTCTAGAGAAAACAGTTAACCTTGATCACAAGGATTGGTCAATCCGTTTGACTGATGCTTTATTGGCATATTGTACAACTTTTAAGACTACTCCCATTGGAATGTCTCCCTTTAGACTCGTTTATGGGAAGGCTTGCCACTTGCCTGTAGAGTTAGAACATAGAGCTTACTGGGCCATAAAAAAATTTAAACTTTAACTTAGACAACGCTGGCTCGCTGCGCAAACTTTAGTTAAATGAACTCGAGGAAATTCGGAGCGATGCATAAGAGAACTCAAGAATTTACAAGGACAAGATGAAGGTGTTCCATGATAGGAGCATCCTTCGAAAGTCATTTTTAATTGGTCAATAAGTCCTCCTGTACAATTCTCGGTTGCACCTTTTTTTATGTAAACTCTGATTTCGTTGGATCAGCCTTTTCACTGTTACTAATGTCTATCCTCATAGGGTCGTCGAGATAAAGAACCCAATAAATGATAATGTTTTCAAAGTAAATGGACATCGTCTAAAGCTATTTGTTGAAAAGTTTGATTCAGAGGACATGTCCATACCTTTGATTGATCCTGTATACCAGGATTAACCTCCTAGTCTGATGGAGGTGTAGTTAGGTTTATTGCTTTCATTCTATTTAGACTAGGATAGTTTGCTTTTAGTTGTTTAGTTGTTGTGTTAACCCATCTTCACATTGAGAACTTTGAAAGAGTTGTAATTCGCCTTCTTCAGGTACTACCTTTCCATCACTTCTCCATTCTTTTCGTTGTCTCATTTGCTTTGCATGATTACATCTTTTACATTGAGGAAAATTTAGATTTTAAGTTGGGGGTGTGAATTAGGTAAACTAATTAGTATTTTCTTAGTCTTTGAGCAAAATTTTTGAAAAATTTCAATTTCTTAAACCAAAAACTATTTGGAAGGTGATAGTTTTTTTACTTAAGAATATTTTGAGTATAATAAGATTGATATTGAACTTTGAATTGTTGGAGTTTGATCAACTAAGTATACTATCACCTAAAGTTCTTGTATTCAACTAATTAAGAGGAAGTTTCAATATCATGTTTTGATCTAAATCACAAGACACATTCAATATACTTTTTGTGAATTATGTTAAAATTTTTGATTGTTAGTATGTGAATCATTAATAAATGTTGAGAATTAAGTCTAGAGAATTTTATCCACCTTAAAAAGATGAAAAGAATCAGTTAAAAAATAGTGAGATCAACAAAACAGTCATGTATGATGAAAAAAATTGAAAATGTGTGAATAATCTAAAAAGAAGAAAGATGTAAAGTTTGAAAAGAATGAATAAAAAGTGACCGTCGATATAAAATTAAAAATTGAAAAAAGAAGAAAAATGGGATAAGTTCGGAATCAACACTTGATTATTCAATTAATCTTGAGGTGATGAGCATAGATAACATTATGAAATGATAGTATTTTTCTTGGAAAGTAAGTTGGAAATCACTGAGCACGTTGGAAAAGCTTGATATATGAACTTATGCTCTTAAGTGATTAATGAAGAACCTGTTTGATTGATTGCTCACTTGATTCGGCTATGGGTTTTCAAATTTTCACTCTCACCTTTATGGATTATACTCATTCATACTTGTTATCACAAAAGACTATTTTTCAAAATGGGTTTGAACATTGAGAATTGAAGATTATGTCACGTGTGTTTTGCTCGGGACTAGCAAAATGCTGGTTAGGGCGTGTGTTGAGTATCATATTGTATATTTTTCCCTATTTATATCTTGGTTTTATGAACATGATAATGCCTAATGGGTATATTTTATACATGTTTGTATTGCGAGGTGAATTTGCAAGCTTAGATTGAAAAGAATGTTAAAATTATGAATTTGATACTTAAGAATCACCAAGGTAAGGAATGGATCTTAGGAGACCAAGATTGAAGAATTGACATGCCAAAGATCCAAAGAAACCAAAAAATGAATGACGGGAATCGAAGATTTGAAGTGAAGAAAAGGAATCCTGAAAATTGTCCTGAAAACAGATTCTAGGACTAAAAAAATATATTTTTAGAAAACTGCCAAAACATACTTTGATTCTATCGAAGGTTCAATCGAAGGAACTTCAATGCATCGAAAGGTGCAATCGAGAATTTTAGGATTTTTAAGCTAAACTCGTTGGACAATTCTAGACTAATCTTCAATGAATCGAAGACCCTTCGATAACATCAAAGGCGTTACGTAGAGTTATCTGAACTGCGTAAATTTGAGGCGGTTGTCGGATTTTTCCAACTCGGTGAGAAAGTTGGAGTTCCCTAACTATAAATAGGAGTCTCTAGGATGCTTCAAAGCATATTTTAGGGTTTTAAAAGGTTTCAAGAGGCACATCAAAGGTGTGAAGAGCCACCGCCAGGAGTTTTTCTTCTTCCTTAGTTGTTTTCATGTTTTGTTAAGATTTTTTGGTTTAATCATGTCTATGGTTAACTAAACCTCTTAGCTAGGGCTAAGAGGTGAAACTTGTAGCATGATTGAGATGTTTACTTTTCTTTGATTCTTGTTTATATTGAACTTCATTGATTTCTAGTTGATTTTAAGGAATATTTTTAATTTTCTATGGTTTGTTGTGACTTAAATTACAATAGATGCTGCAATAGCTTTGAATATCTTCTTTTCTTATTTGAGATTGTGGGATTGGTAAATCCTGTTGTTTGCCATCATCTCTTGGGCATGGTTGGGTGATGAAATCCCTTCCAATCTTCACAATTCTCTTCCATTGAGGTTGGATCAATGAGAAGTTCAGAGATTTAATCATCTCTCCTTCTAATTGGATAAGATAGGACTGATTCCAATTGGGTCTCTTAAATCAAGTAAGTTAGCATCTTGATAGCTGCAAGTGGATCCTTGGCACCCTAGTTACTTTATTTACAATTACTCTCTCTACATTTTCAGATTTAGATTTAGATCTTCTTCCAGTTCTAATTGTAGTTATTTTTAGAATACGTACAAGTTTAGTCCTCATGGATTCAATCTCTGTCTCACCGAGATTATTATTACATCGCTACCTTACACTTGGGGTTTTGAACAAGAGGCATTGGCTACATTGGCTTATAAAGTAGCCCGAGTCATCGCTCCTCCCATGATGGTTGCGGTAAACAATAATGAACAATAAGCAGAGGGCTCGCAACCACCAAGGGCAGGATTGCATGAATCAACACACGCGGTTTGCATGATAACACAAGATGAAATACGACAGGTAGTGGCTGAGGCTGTTAGGATAGAAAGAAAGTGGGAACACCCAAGGAGGTTTTGTTTTAGAATGACATATCTCCGTGAAGTCGAGGATGTACCATTTTCAGTGAACTTCAAATATCTGGACTTCAAGAAGTTTAATAGGGATGGATCACCAGAAGAGCACGTGATGCACTTTATTATAACGATGGGCAATTTCTCTACAACCAGCAGTATTGCTTGCAATTGTTCAAGTCATCACTAATGGAAAAAGCCTTCAAATGGTATTCTAGCCTGACACCGGAGTCTATACTTACATGGGACCATATGCAGGATACCTTTATGGCTAATTTTTTTCTCATCTGATAGAGATGTCAGCATCACCGAGCTAGCTTCCATGCAACAAAGAGAAGGTGAACAAGTAGAGAAATTTATTGACCGATGGAAGACTCTAGGGGCATCATGTCGACAACTCCCTGGGGAAAAGGAACAGGTAAAAATGTGGTTAAATTCCATGGAAACAGAAATCACGTTCGGCCTAACAAGCGCTGACATACGAACTTTCCATGAAAGCTCATGCACTCGAAACCATGAGTAGGAAGATGCCCTCTTTCCAGACTGAAATAATAAGATGAGGGCCAAGTCGAGTAGCAACGAATGTTAGTAACTAGAAAAAGAGGAGGGAGGACCATCGCGGTCGTCAAAGGACAAACATGAGAGAAGATAAAGTTCATTATAGAGGTCGAATGGCCAATAAGCGACCTAAGAAGTATAATGACCATGAGGGATACACGTTTGAAAAAGAAGACATACCCCGCATAATGAATTAATTATTAGCCGAAAGATGATCGAATTACCCCAATCAAGGCGTCCGGAAGAGGTAAGGAAGTCGAAAGAAAAGAATTATTATCACTAGCATTGCATGCTTGGATATCCAACTAAAAATTATTTTACGGTAAAAAAATATACTTCAAAGAATGATAAATTGGGATGAGATAGTGTTAGAAAAAGACAGAAGGAAATAGAAAAGTGACGAAAAATATGATATTCGTATGGGATATAAGTCTCTCACACCCAGATCATGATAACTATGACATAATTGCTATTGAGTCATCGATAGAGTCAGATGGATCAAGCAACGATGCCCGCACCGTACTTGAAAAGAAAAATAATCATCCCCTTCAAAAGCAAGACTCTACAACAATACGAGAAAATTCTCTAAGAATGTCACAAGAAAAAGGTTCCTCATACGGAGAGAAGGATTAAGGAGATAGATATCAAACACTGCTAATTATGCTAATAAAGACACCACTATAGATTCGTAAAGAATTTAGAAAGATAAAAGGAAAGCCATTGTGATAAGTGATTTTTCACTTGCGATACCCCCTGTAATGAATTTCTCCACAAAATCTCGATATTTCCTACGAATATCCCGATCAGCCCTTAGAGAAGTTAGTTTGAATGAATTGACCTCCACCCACCAAAAGGAAAATGAACTGATCGAAAGATTTATCAATTGATGAAAGACTTTGGGGGTATCTTGCTGAAAACTTCTATAAAACAAGTTAAGCTATGCTTGGGCTATATAAAACTAGAAATAGTATTTGGCTTAATTGGTGCAAAAATACAAACTTTTCATGATCTCGTCACAAAGTATGTACTCTCAAAAAGATGGCTATGGAAGTGTTTACTTCTCTCTCAAATCTATTACGCTGGAATTTTAAGAGAACATCAGCTAATGCCAATGATAAAGAAAGGAAAAGAAGGGACTGTCGAAATACATGAAGAGACTGCAATAGAGAAAATGGAAATTATTTTGCAATCAAGATGATAGATAAACGATCTAGACGGCCATAAAAATATTGGCAAAAGAAGACATGCTCCCGATGATGAAGTGATTATTAGCTATGGGAAGAATTGATTTACCTTAGCCAAAGAGTCCTGAAGAAGTTGGGAAAACAAGAGAAAAAGATTATTGCCATTACCATCATTTACTCGGGCATCAAACTGAAAAGTGTCATGCCATTAGAAGTCTGTTACAAAAGACAATGAATGAGGGTGAAATAATTATAGAAAAATAGGATGAAGGCAAAAGAGTGTCAATTAACACAGTTTTCAATGCAATTTCCTTCAAAAGTACTTATGATTCTTTAAGAAAAAGGCATAGTTTCAATGATTACACAGTCCATCATGCTTGTGCACAAGATCAAAGGTAGATCCGACTCAAGATAAAATGGTCCTTTTTAATTCTCAAAGAAAATAATAACATGAATCTTGATTGCGAAGATTATCCAGGAAAAGCTTACCCGGTTAAAAGGAGGGTACTATGACTGTGTAAATTCTTTTATGATGAGATGAATATTCTAGTAACGGCGCAATCTCCAGTCATGTATCTTCAAAAACTTTCCTTCTATGGTGATGTGAGAATGAAGAATTATTAATAAATAGAAAAGTCAGAGAGATGCAATTTACAGATATTCTTTTAAACATATCCCTCCAAACAACTAGATGAGACTCTTGATCTATTGATCTTGGAAAAGGTAATTGTTGATTTTATGAGATGATAATGTCAATAATGATTTTATAGGTCGACGCTGAGGTCAAAATCATTATCGTGGCCGAATTGTTAGACCAAATTTATTATTACGATTGAATCATTGTTGCAACCTTTAAAAGAGCCTTAAAAATTGTATATACTTAGAAAAGGTTATCGCTTAATATTCTCGGGTTATTCTCAATTATCTACGGACCATTGTCAATTATCTACGAGATTATTGAATGTCAATTATATTCAGACTATCGCCGATTATCTACAAGGCTATCAAGTGATGACTGTATCTGGGCTATTGTTGATCATCAACGAAGTTATTAAACTTTAACATATCTAGACCGTCGTATTAATTATTCTCGAATTCTTGGATGTAATCCTAAATTCTTGAATATCAACCTAGATTCTTGAATATTATTTACTGCGATAGTTTACAAGCACAAAACATGGTGCTCATAACAAAATGCGGTTGGTATTAAAGATTATGAGAAGTCTTATGAGTCCATTGAACGACCTACTGAACAGTGACAAAAACCACACTCATTTTATTACTCTATGGGGTCAAGGCCATCATAATGCAGAATATCCCTCCTAGAATGAAGATACATGAGGCAATAACAAAAGATTAAAATTCCAAGGTAATTAAGGCTAATGGAGTTAAATACTTAGGATAAAAAGCGGTTGGCGGGCGCAGTAGCAATTAGAGCTATTTTAAGCACAAATACCTGTTGCATTCGGTAAGAAAGTTAAACATCGCTCCGTTTAAAAAAAGTGGCATGGTCTAAATGTTGAAAAGGTCTGTTGTGGTTACTCACGGAATTGTGGGGAAGTTTAATCCTAAATAAGATGAATCGCTTGACATAACCGAAATCTATTATAGCAGGGGCTTACCAAATCGTTAACCAGAATGGGTAAGGCATTGGAATACCTTTCAACGCTCATTCTATCAAAATATTCTTCGTGAAAAGAGAGAAGTTTTGATTGTGATGATTGTTAAGAGAATCTCGCCCAATCAAAAGGGGGTAGAGCAGACACAATTCTGATTTTGTCGACCTTATATAATTTAGGATCTTAAAGAACACATGCAACAATTATAAAAGAACAAGTTTACGAACATATTATTCTGAGAAGAAATAGTGGTTGATCTTCTGAAGCAATAATCAACTATAAGACGATAATTAGATATTAGCATATGGAGAAGTGTAGCGAAATAATAATTAAAGCTGAAGTAAGACTAAAATATTATTATGACAGAATGTTAGCAGCCAATAAAATCATCTTGTAATCTACTAAAGTTTATCGCCAATTATGATTATCATCGAATTGATATTATCGCCAATTATGATTAATTTCGAATGGATATTATCGCCGATAGTTGCCTTACTAATATTATTGCCAATTATCATCAAATTGAAAAATACTATTGATTCACCCTATATCATGCAAGGTAACGGTGAGAAATAACGGCTAAAAGCCCACGAAAGCTAACCATACATAAGAGCTATATTATATCAACAACAATTTATCATGTAAGGAAGTGGTGAGAGCCAGCGGCTAAAAGCCTGCGAAGGCCAACCATGTATAAGACCTACACTATTACCGATTCGCTGAATATTATGCGGGAAGCAGTGAGAGCCAGTGGCCCTAAAAATCCCGCCAAGGCAACCATATGCTTAGACCCATATGGGAAGTAGAGAGGGCTAGTGGCTTAAAGTCCGTGAAAGCCAACCACGCGTGAGACCAATACTGCCTGTATCGTTCTTTGATAACATCATGTGGATGTGTGAGAGAAAATGCCCCCTCATGAATGGATCCAGGTTATGCAAGGCGAATCAAAAGAGGTCCACAGTGTGAGCTCTTTGGTTCATCCATAGATAGGCTAATCATGCGTAAGACCCCTCAGGTTCCTAGCTTGATTTCAGTAAAAAAATCATGGGGAATGGTTGACCTCTAAGTGAGCTCCCCCTCATTGATGGACCAATGGCCTTGGATTTGCTACCCAGATAGGTAGCCTTGTGAGCCTCGCGAACTCTAGGGAGTTACTGAGGCTAAGCCTGCACGTAAATCTTACCGAGTTCACCACCCCAGTAGCTTCAATGGGCCCCTCTGATGGACTGTAGTTTTTGAACACCTTAGGCTACGGTGGTTCAATGAACTCATGAGACTTACAGAGGCCATTTGTATAAGTCATGCTTGCTCTAAATACTCAAGAGCCTAAAAAACTGTGGTGACTCCAAATACTCAAGAGCTTAAACTGTGGTTGCTTGAAATACTCAAGTGCCTAAACTGTGGATGGTGCCTTAAGAATATTAATTGAACCATAAGATAATGCTGCCCATTAAGGAGAACATTGAATAGTGCATACTAATAAAAGAAGAAATGTACTACTACCATGCCATGCCTCTAAGCTATGGAATTACATTAAAATACGCAATTGAAGCATGAACTGATATGCAGAAAATTTATCATTCATGAACATGTGCTTATTATATTATCTCTCAATTATTGTTGAGACTCAAATATTGCATATTTTTCCTCATTTATTTCTTAGTTTTATAAACATGATAATGCTCAATGGTATATTTTATACATGTTTGTGTTGTAAGGTGAGTTTAAGAGCTTGGATTGAAAAGAATGTTAAAAGCATGAATTTAATGCTCAAGAATTGCCAAGGTATAGAATAGATTCTTGGAAACTAAGATTGAAGATTTTAAGACCCCATGATCTAAGAAAACTAAGTGGAGAAGGAAGGAAGTCAAAAGAACAAAGTTTTGAAATTCACTTCATTACCTGTGCCATCAACCACTGCTTGATAACATCGAAGCCATCATTCGATGACATCGAACAAAGCTTGATGACATCTGCTAGATTCAAATCCCTTTGATGAAATCGAAGGCTGTTTGATGACATCAAACCTGTTACGCAGGGTAATGCAGATTGCATAAATTTAAGTTGATTTTGTGATCTTACACGAACTAGGCTATAAATATGGGTTTCTATGGAATTTTTGAGATATCTAGGGTTTTGAGGAGCAGAGCAAAGGGGTCAAGCCATCATTCAAGAGTGTTTTCTTCATTTCTTCCTAGTTTTTAATGCTTTCTTGGAGGATTTTAGATCCAATCATGTCTATGGTTGGCTAAATCCCTTAGACAGGGCTAAGGGGTGAAGCTTGTAGCGTGGTTGAGATGCTTTTCTTATTTGATTCTTGTTCTTGTTGAACTTCTTTGATTCTAATTTGATATTTAATGAATACTTTCATTTTTTAATGGTTTGTTGTGACTCAAATTACGAGAGATCTACAATAACTTTGAGTATCTTCTTTTCCTGATTTGAGATTGTGAAGATAGTAAATCCTATTGTTCACCATCTTCCCTTGGGCATGGTTGGGTGATGGATTCTCTTCTAACCTTCACAATTCTTCTTTGTATGGTTGTGGGATTGGTATATCTTATTATTTGTCATCGTCTCCTGGGCATGGTTAGATGATGGAATCACTTCCAATCATCACAACTCTCATCCATTGAGAATTAGGTCAACGAAATTTCAGATTGATTTTATTGATATATCTTCTAATTGGATAGGATAGGACTCCAATTCCAATTGTGTTCCTTGAATCAAATAAGGAAACATCCTAATAGCTGCAAGTGGGGGGCACCCTAGTTCTCACCTTTGAATTCTTAAGTTTTAATTAAATTATTCACAATTACTTCCTATTATTCCAGATTTAGATTTAGATCTTCTTCTAGTTTTGATTCTAATTACTTTCAGAATACACACAAGTTCAATCCCTGTGGATTTGACCTCAGTTTCACTGAGATTATTAGTACATCGTGACCCTACACTTGGGGTTGTGAACAATTATCAAAGCATGCAGTTAAAATTTAAATATTTATGGTTATATGTCATTCATACTTATAAATAGTTCTAAAAACAAATATCAAAAATGCATTTGTATATGAGAATAATTCTTAATACATGAAAGTTATCAAGCCATTATGATCATTCAAAAACCCCCAAAGGCTGCATATACTTTTGCAAGTCCTATTTAAATTGAATTTGAGCCATTGCAGCATTGAGATCGACATCAATAATGAGAATCGCTTGGTCTGGAGCACCAACCAACTCCTATTCAATGAAAGCAGCAGATGCTCTATTTTTAAAAAGTTCTCATTTTTCAAAATCAGATATGCTGATGTTCTTCATAATATCAATTTTTATCTTACTTATCTTCAGCTCTTTTTCCTGTCTCTAAGCTTTAAGAGTAGTTATTTGCATGTCGATGGCTACTACAGTTTATTCAAAAGCCTTCAACTATTCTTAAAGGGCATTACACTCGAAACAAACGCATTTGAAGGTGGACTGAGTGAATCTCCCAAGTCAAGGATTCTCCTTGGAGCTGATGGAGGTTGGTGAATTGGTGGAGACTTTCTGGTACTTTGGAGTAGCAGCTGCTGCTTCGGTTGGTGAAGTATGAGGGGAATATGTTATGACAGATTCTGTCTTTGGCTTATTTGTCCTTTGGGTCGGTGTAATGGCCAATGAGGGTGTTGTTGTTTTCTTTCCTTTAGGCTTAATCTTTGAAGAAAGTTGAGATATAATCTCTTCTGAAGATTTATTCATTAAGTTTTTTTATAATGGCTCTTGCACTAGATGACACATGTATCCATTACTTGTGGATGATTCAGGTAGGAGGGAAGATCAAGAGCCAGGTTGGCTTCTTAAAAAGAAGAATGGAGAGATCGAAAGATCTTGATGTTGTTAGCAACCAACTGACTGTAGGGGGGTTGGTTGCAAGTTTTTTGGGTGAATGGATAAGGGTTGCATTGAAATAAACCAAATGGTCGAGCGAGCAAGTTCGAACAATACTTCTTAATTCTAGCTTTAATGTTCATTTTGGAATATGGAAGGTCATGGCCGATAGGTAGCTTTCCCAAGCTAGGTGTGTCTGCGATGCCTCGTGGACATTCTCTTATGTGAATCTGTCAGTAAACCAGCTAGGCCCACATTCTCCATTATGAAATGGAGTGAACGATCGATTCCGTTTGCTTCTACTCAAAGAAAGAAATAATGTACTCATGTACACTAAAAAAGGTTAAACTTCTTTGGGAGAGTTGATTATATGCTCGTTATAAGAAGAATAAATTGCATCAGAATGGATGAAATGATGTATAAGGGAAGGACAAAAGTACTTGTAGATCCACAACTTCAGAAGCCATAATGGTCCTCCTCCAAGAAACAAACCTTTGGTGGTAACTTCGTAAATACCCCTGTATAAGTGGCCAAATACAAAAGGTGCCAAGGCAAGTTTTTGACCTTCAGCAAGGGCCTCGACTAGATGAACATATTCAGTGGTGACTTGTAGGGAATTCACACAGAGTAGATGTCGACAGATCCAAAGAAGTAGAAAAGTCGTGTGTTCCTTGTAATCGACCAGTTCACTATGATTACAATAAGCTTGCATAAAGTGAGAATAGGCTTTGCCAGCCTTGTTCGAGGAGCGCTTGGTCTCTTTCTATGTAAACCCTGGATGAACAGCTTCAATGAAGGGAAGAAGTTGGGTTAAAGCCATAATGTCAAAAATAGTCAGACTCATGGGGGCAGCAATTAAAGAAATATATGTTAGCCGATGAATTCCAAAATGTTGAAGCTGTGATGAGAAGAGTTGGATCTAATGGATAGTCATAGACGAAAAGCATAATATATTCAAAATACCCAATTCTCTCAATGTTATCTCATAGTAAGATGAAACACAAGCGAACTAATCATCCTATTTTGAAAGGGGCTTCAGCCATGATTGAGGGTTCTTTAAAGCATTGGAAAAATCATTGGTGTTGGAGCACAAAAATAAGAAAAAAAGAAGTAATGAAAGTATATAAATCAAGATAAAAAAGAGAAAATAAAGGAGATCTTCATTTTGCACATGGTAGAGGTTGTGCGCGAGCAACAAACAGGTTGCAATAGGCCAAGAGGTGACTCATTATGCGGTGCACAATGAGAACCCTGAGTGCTCGTGTAAAGAGATGTAGTTGTGCAGAAATGAGGTTCATATGTGCAGTTGCCTCTAAATACCCCCCTCACTCCTTTATTTGATTGATTCACAAGTGTAGAGCTCTAGAGAAATCTCAAGAAATTCTAGATTTCTCCAAGAAATCTTCCAGGTATTCTGTGGAAGAAGAAGAAGAAGAAAACAAGAGGATACCTATTGCACGGCCACACAACAGGCCTCCATTGCGCAGGCGCGCAACACATCTAGTGTGCCAAAGTGATAATGAAGTAGCACCATTATGTTGAAGCAATGGTAGTGTGCGCGCAACACATATACTTCTTTTAAGATGATCACTTATGCTAGTGAAGAATAAAGGATTTCGAATGATTCTCAAATTCGGACAATCCCTTATTGCTAAGATGAATATGTCACAAGCCAAAATACTGCCGAAATCATTATTTGAATCATTTTTATTAACATTGATGTTATATACATTGGATGTACTTTGTATTGGAATCAAGGGAAATATAAGGATGCAAATGAACTTTAAAATCAATAAAAGTATCTGATAATGATTGTTTTTTCATTTTTCTTCATTATTATTGAACAAGATATCCCTAATTACAATACATCAATTTCTTGTCGAAATAAAATGGTGACTTTGCAGGAGAAATTTTTCTTATTCAATAATAACTTAGGAATCATCTAAAGAACTATCACCATCAAATGGCACTGCTATGGCACCAAAATGACAACTCTCAATGGGAACATCCTCCCCTTCACCTCCAATACAAAGTATATTTTTCTTAGTTCATACTACTAATGTATTGTCAATCTTCCAGGACCTTCAACTCTTCTTAACTAGAATGACTTCTTCCTCGACCAATACGATCTTCTACTTTATACCCAATGGATTCTCTATCAACTATGTGCAAACATCATCTGAAACCTTGGTCAAGAAAGTTCAGTTGATTTCTACCATAGACAATGTGATGAAAGCAATGACCAGGGTGATTTCCATGTCACCAATCGCACGAAGTAGTGAAGAAGAATGAACAGTGGTATCTTCTAGGAAAAAAAAGTCCAATCTTCTCCGGTCAGGAGTACAGTTTCATTACAGGCAATCAAAGGATCTATTACGTATAATGCTGCAAGAAAGAATTCTGCATTAGCTCTTCCTCCATTATATCCAAGGAAAGCAAGAGCTACTTCCTTCACCTCAAAGGATTTTCTCGCTCTTCCAATTATGGCCCCACGCTAGACTTGAAAAGAAGAAGGAAATGCCCCCCCACCCTAATGAACACATTATCCTCATCAAGATCTATAGTGGCCACGCCATCATGGACACCATTACCGTATAGTTTAGAGACAAAGTTACTAGAGTCATGAAAAAAAACTAATAAATTCAATTGGCATTTTCCCCTCCAAATTCTCTTGTAATGACTATAGTTAATGGCCATGAACAATAGTCGAAAGATCTACAGCCATAAAAAATAAAATCACATAGATTAGCTATTGCAGTACGAGTGATAACACGATGAAATACGGTAAAAAATGACATTGTCTATGAGAATGAGAAAATTCATAGGTCAATGGAAGGCTCCAAGGGCATCCTCTGTACATGCGTAAGTGAACATGATTAATATCGTGCTAACTAATCAAGAAACAAGCTTAGAGGTAGTTGAAGAAATCAAACATCCAGAGATAGCTCCTAAATAGATATAAGACGGGGGGCAACCAACCATTGATGCACTACAAGAAGTGAATCTGAGATCAAAAGAAGAACCTCGAAACACTTACATAAGTGCCGGCCTATTAGAACAAGAGACTGAAAAGTACATTGAATTGTTAAAAAGAAACAGAGATGTATTCACTTGAACATATGTAGAGATACCCGGTTTGGAACCAGTAATGGTAATGCATCAGCTTAATATCTCTAAGGATAAGAACCCGGTTAAATAGGTATAAAGACGATTCCACCCCGATTTAATACCCCTAATAGAAGAGGATGTGAATAATTGATTAAAGTTTATAAGGGAAGTCAAATATCCCAAATGGAAATCTAACATCGTCCCCGTGAAGAAGAAGAGTGGACAAATTAGAGTATGTGTCGATTTCAGAGACTTATATGAAGCATGTCCAAAGGACGACTTTCCATTACCCATAACAGAGTTGCTGATCGACAACACAACAAAATATGTGGTTATATCCTTCATGGACGAATATGTTGGTTACAATCAAATACGCATGGCACCTGAAGACGAAGAGACTACAACATTCAAGACATCTCTAGGAATCTATTGTTATAAGGTCATGCCATTTAGACTAAAGAATGCAAGAGCTACATATCAGAGGGCAATGAAGAATATTTTTCAAGACATGGTACATAAACATGTAGAATGTTATGTTAATGAATTAGTAGTTTGGTCGAATGATCATAAATAGCATCCGAAACATTTGTCCTTCGTCTTTCGTTGGCTCAGGAAGAAACAGTTAAAGAGGAATCCAACATAACGGCCCTTCAGAGTATCGTTAGGTAAATTTCCTAGATTTGTTATCAGGCATCAGGGAATCAAAATTGATCCAGGAAAGATCAAGGCTATTCAAGAAATGCCACCCCTAAAGGCATTAAAAGAACTAAAAAGTTTAGAATGAAAGTTAGCTTACATTCGACGCTTTAACTCAAACTAAGCTGGAAGATGCCAACCGTTTTCTCATCTCATGAAAAAGGGGGCAGAATTTGTATAGGATCAGGGATGTTAGAATGCATTTCATTCCGTCAAAGAGCTGTTGAAACAACCCTAAGTGCTAACAACGCCCATAAAGGGTAAACCTTTAATTTTATATATCACCGCATGTGAGAATTCTTTAGGGGCTTTGCTGGCTTAACACAATGGACAGGGTAAAGAAAGTACCCTCTATTACTGAGTAGGACTTTGGTAAGAGTAGAGTGTAACTATTCGCCTATTGAGAAAATATGCCTAACTTTGGTATTCATTGTAAAGATATTGAGGCATTACTATATCTCTCATGAAATAACTTTGATCTTACGAGCAGATCCAATAAAATATCTAATGATGAGACCTGTTCACAACCCCAAGTGTAGGGTCGCGATGTAGTAATAATCTCATGAGATCGAGGTCGAATCCACAGGACTAATCTCGTGAGTATTCTGAAAATAACTAAAAGTAGAACTAGAAAAAGATGAAAACCTAAATTTGGAAGTGTAGAGAGAGTAATTGTGAATAATGTAACTAAAACTTGAGAAATTCAAAGGTGGAAACTAGGGTCTCCAAGGATCCACTTGTATAGATCAGAGAGATCAATGCATGATTCAAGGACACAACTGGAATCAAAGTCCCATCTTATCCAATTGGAAGATATCTTAGTAAAACCAAATCTGAACTTCCTTTGACCTAATTCTTAATGGATGAAAGTTGTGAGAACTGGAAGTGATTCCATCATAAAACTATGCCCAGGAGACAATGGCCTACAATAGGATATACCAATCTCATAAACAAACATAAGAGAATCATGAAAATTAGAAGGGGTTCTGTCATCCAACCATGCTGAAGGGACAATGGTGGACAATAGGATTTTCTAATTTTACAATCTTAATACATGAAAAGAATATACTCAAAGCTATTGCAGATCTACTGTAATTTGAGTCACAATAAACCATTAAAAACTGAAAGTATTTCCTAAGAATCAAACTAGAATCAAAGAGAGTTCAATATAAACATGAATTAAAGCAATAGAAAACATCCTATCACACTACAAGATTCACTTCTTAGCCCTAGCTAAGAGGTTTAGCCAACCATAGACATAATTGGGACTAAAACCCTAGAAGAAACAATGAAAAACTAAGGAAGAAAGAAGAAAAATACTTGGCGATGGCTCTCCACCCTTGTGCTTCACTCCTTCAAACCGTAGAATGATTAGATTGATCCCCAGGGATGCCTTGTGGACTCCTATTTATAGTTGTGCAATACCTCCTTTAGCACCTCTTTGCAAAAATTTAAAAATTGCCTCAAATTTACACACTCCGCGTAACTTTACATAACTTCATGCGATTCATTTGATGACATCAAACAGGTTTCGATGGCATTGAAGGTGTATTTCATAAGTGCTTTTTTCGTACTTTTGTAACTTCATTTGGACTCTTAGACCTTCAATGTCATCGAACCTACCTTCAATGTCATCGAAGAGGCCTTCGATGTCATCGAGAATTGTTCGAGGAATCAATAATGTGTCCAAAACAATACAGAGAGTTATTTCAATTTCTTCAATAAATTCGATGTCATCGAAGAGACCTTTGATGTCATCGAGCAGATCTTTGATGTCATTGACGAGTGCTTCGAGTAATCAAAAATGGTGCATAATATGTCCAGCGAGTTTTGTCCAAATTTCACAGAAAATTCGATGTCATCGAGCAAACTTTAAGTCATCAAACAAGTTCTTGAGCCATTGAAAAATGTCTTCAATTTGTCGAACAACCAACTTGATTTTCCTTCATAAATTCGATGTCATCGACCTGTGTTCAATATCATTGAATGTGTCCTTGATGTCTTTAAACGATGCTTGATGACACAGTCAATGTGTATTTTACACTTTTTCTTTAGACTTCTCCACTTGGTTTTCTTAAATTTTGGGACCTTGAAATCTTCAATCTTTGTCTCTTAAGATCCATTCTTTGCCTTGGTGATCTTTGAGCATCAAATCCATGCTTTTAACACCTTTTCCAATCTAAGCTCTCAAATTCACCTTGCAACACAAACATGAGTAAAATAGGACATTAAGCAGTATCTGTTGAGGTTCAAAAATGAAGATTCAAGAATGGTTAGAAGAAAAATTAAGAGAAAGTGCATAGAAAGAATGCAAAATGAGGGGGATTCATAGTGTTTACGTAGACTCACACAAACCTTGTTGATTGCGCGAGGCCACACAAAGGGCTTAATGAGTTGCACGCACCTGCTCAATGGCAAATTGGTCAAGAAGGTTTGGAGATCTAATGAGAAGTGGGCCCATAGCACAAAGATTGAGGGTTCACATGTGTGGAGGCTTATAAATACCCCACTCCCCCTCTCATTTGGACACGACGAAGATTCTGAAGAAGATAAGAGCTCCAAAGGAGAAGAGGAATTTGAAGGTATCAAGAAGAGAAGGGAGGAAGAAGAAAGAGAAGGCTTTGTGCCAGACCGCGCAACAACACAATAACATGGTGTTTTGTGGGCCCACGTAACACCATGTTGTTGCACGATAATGAATATGAAGGGGCCAGAATGCCATCGAAATGATCGGATGGAATTGGGTCCCATATAGGAATATGAGTCTAGGAAGGAGATATAAGATGATCATGTCTGCACAATATTCCTTTCTATGGGATGAACAAGTTGTAGGCCGAAATGCTGCCGAATTTGATATCCAGATTTTATATTCAAACTTTTTCAATACTTGTATTTTTGAGAGTCTATCTTAGTATCAAGGGAAATCAAAGGATGTAAATGACTCAAAATGAATAAATGTGTGATTGTTCTCTTTCTATTTTCTCTGTTATAATTAAATAAGATAATCTCCTAAACCAAATGCATTTATTTCTTGTCGAAACAAAATGGCAACTCCACTGGGGATCGAACCCAGAATCTCTTAAATATAATACTTCTCAATGAAAAGAGGGCAAGACATGTATAATGATGAAACAAACTTAGAAGGCAAAGCCATGTATTCTTCTCTATATGAATGAATAAAATGAGAATTCTCAAGCAAAAGAAAATTCTTGAGTATGTTAAGATCAAGTACATCAAAAATAATATTATCATCAATTATTGCCAAACACCGATGATTATCGCCAAATTAGCAATTATCGTCGTCGTCATTAATCGCTGACACTTATCTTATTGAAATTGTTATCATTGCCAAGCTGATACACTATTTTTATCATAAAATTATCAACAACGACGATGTATCAATTTTCAATTCACCATTCATGGCAGTGGGACATGCTTATATGGCCAATCACATGAAAATCTTACGAAAGTGATGGAAATTTGTCATTTACGGTAGCGTACCCAAGCCTGTATGGATAACTACACATAAGACCTACTATCATCGACAATATATATAATTATGTGGGCAGCAATGTGAAGCCATTAGCCTTAAAAAGCCCACAAAGGCCATCACATGCTTAGACCCTACAGGCAGCGGATAAATCCAATCACTACTAAAAGCCATAAATGGTTAAAAGTAGAAGAAGGCCAATCACACATGAGACCTATACTGTCTGTATAGCTTCCGACAGCTTCACGGGGGATGGTGAGAGAAAATGCCCTCTTGTGAATGGGTCCGACCTTGCAAATGAAGAAAAAGTGGACTACAGTGTGTGCTCTTTGGCTCGTTCATAGATAGGCCAACCATGCATAAGATCCCCTAGATTCCTAGTTTGATTCCAGTAGAAACTCATGAGGATGGGTTTTTAGCCTCCTCATCGATGGACTGACGGCCTTGAATTTGGTATCTTAAGGTAGCCTTGTGCGCCCCGTGAACTCTAGAGAGTTACTGCGATCTGCCCCACGTGTAAAACCCAGCGAGTTCACTGCCCCGGTAGCTTCAATGGGCCCCTCTGATGGATCGTGGTTTGTGAACTCCCAGGCTGTGATAAGCCCAGTGAACTCTAGAGAGTTACAGAGGCCATTCGCGTAAGACCTAACTCCAACAACTCATGAGTCTAAAAACTATGATTGCTCCACTACTCAAGAGCTTAAACTGTGTGGCAAACTAACTGGAACTGAAATTTAGTTCCGCCTATCAAAATAATACCACGTAGGAAACGCTATATTAACAATCATGATAAATTATCATTTCATTTTATGGTAGAAATTGGTATTATATCTTGTTAAGGTATAACTGTATAGATTAGTTTGATAATTATTGTGTAAACATATGCTTGAAATAAATCGTGATTGTGAAACTTTTAAGGAAACAATTAAGATCAAGTGGAATCGATAAGAAAGCAAAGAGATTTGACATAATGCTAGCAATGAGCTATCTTACCACTGAAAATGACAAAAATCTAGTGTAGCCAAAGTGATTTCCCTACCTAATCCACAAGATGAAGGAGAAGGAGAGATGTGGGAGTCGAATGGATAGTGCAGGAGAAGAAAAAAAATGAAAATGGAAATGAAGCAGTCTCCGCGCGCGCGCCTTATATCGATGTCATCGATACTTGTATGGCATCAAAGCTCTTTCGATGGCATCAAATTTCAAACTTCGATGTCATTGAAGCCTGTACTTTGATGGCATCAAAGTGACATTGAACGTCCCATCGAAGCTAGAGATATAGCTTAGTAAGTTCAGTTTTTGCATGCTTTGACTTAGAATAGGAGATGTACATACATATTGATATTTAACACTAAAATTTGTACACTCAATTAAGGACACCAATTTTTTATTTTTTATTTTTAACTAACAAACACAAAATAACAAATTTATACACAATTTTTCATTGAGGCAATAATTCCTTGGATATGTCATTGATTCCCTTCAAGCTGATAATTACTTATATCACACATACCCCAAAGGACTTTTAGAGATCTCCAAATCTACTAGCATCTAAGGGTTTTGTTAATATATCAGCAATTTGTTTTGTAGTGGGCACATAGTCCAGCGATATAACGTGTTCTTCGACAAGTTCTCGGACAAAATAATGCCAGATGTTTAAGTGCTTTGTTATCAAATGTTGCATTGGATTCTTGGAAATATTTATGGCACTGGTATTATCATAAAATAGTGTCATTGTATTTTTCTCAATTCCCTAATTCGTTAATATTTTCTTCATCAACAAAAGATGGGCACAACAGCCACCTACTGCAATATATTCAGCTTCAACAGTTGATAAGGAAATGGAATTTTTCTTTTTACTGTGCCAAGACACTAAAAAATTCTTAATATAAAAACATCCACCACTGGTCAATTTTCTAACATCCATATTTTCAGCCCAGTTAGCATTTGAATACCTGATAATAGTAGTTGGTGTTAAACGGGTACCAAAGGCCAAGCCTGTGGTTCTAACCACATATCTGATAATTCTTTTCAGAGTAGTTATATATGATTCTTTTGGAACGGCATAAAACCTAGCATAAGCTACTACACTAAACGATATATTCGGTCGACTCGCTGTGAAATAAAGTAGGCTCCCGATCATATTGCAATATAAGTGTTAATCTACACGTTTTCTAATTATGTCTTTAGATAATTTTAGTGTGTTGCTCATGGGTGCATGATGTGTTTGGCCAAACTCAAGACCAAATCGTTTTACTAATTCTTTCGCATGCTTGGCCTAGCTAATAAAAATTCCATTTCGGAGCTATTTAACTTGCAATCCTAGTAAAAAAGTTTAGTTCTCCCACCATGCTCATTTCAAATTTTGATTGAATCAAGTGAGTGAACTTATGAAACATGTCCTCACATGTGGAACTAAATACTATATCATTCACATAAATATGGGTACTGAGCAAGGCATCCCCAATCTTTTAAACAAAAAAGGTTTTATCAACACTCTCCCTAACAAATTTGTGGCCAATAAAAAAATGCATTAATCTTTCATACCACGCACAGTGAGCTTGTTTGAGATCGTAGAGTGCTTTCCTCAATTTGTATACTTGATGAGGATTTTTGGGATCAACAAATCCCTTAGGTTGTTCTACATATACTTCTTCCTCAAGTACACCATTCAGAAAGGCACTCTTTACGTCCATTTAGAATAGTTTAAATTTCAAAGTACAAGCAATGGACATAAGGATTCTAATAGACTCTAGTCATGCTACCGGGGAAAATGTTTCATCAAAATCAATGCCCTCGATATGTGAATATCCTTATGCAACTAGTCTAGCCTTGTTCCTTATAACATTTCCATATTCATCAGATTTATTTTTATATATCCATTTAGTTATAATGATGTTGGTATTTTGTGGTCTTGGGACAAGTTGCCACACCTTATTTCTTTTAAATTGTTGCAACTCCTCTTGCATAACAGCTATCCAGTACTCATCTTATAAAGCTTCTGCAATATTCTTTAGTTCTATCTTGGAGGTGAAGTAAAGATGAATGTTTATGGTCTCATGATGACTACGCAAAAGCCCACTATGTTGGCCGGTAGATATTTTGTTTGATTATACCTGGTTGGATGAGTATTGTGCAAAGACAGTTACACAGACCACTTGGATGGTTGTAGCCGGTTGGGTGAGCACTGTGCAAAAGACCACTATGTATATCAATGGGGGGTTATTTGTGGCCGATAAGGCTAACACCCATGTGTGTACAAAAGACCATTATATAGACTAACAGATCTGTGGTTAATAGTGCAGGTTGAGTAAATAAAACTAGTCCTAGAGGTTCTACTAATAACCATATTGAGACAGTTGATGCATACTTGCATATTTTACATTATATGTATATTTTTGAAGGCTTGGTGCTTAGTTTAATGTTCTTTTAGATTTAAATACTCAATTTCTTATATTTCTAGGAAAATCTCTTTATGCAAGTTCTTAACTTCGATTACATGTGATAAACTGTATGAGGCTATCTCACTGGGCTTTTATAGCTTACCCTTTTATTGTAGAAAAATAGTTTTAGGTGATGATATCAAGGAGAGATTTCCAAAGGAAGAAGGATTCTATAAGGCTTATTTCATAGTTAATTTATAGCTTAATTTTATTTAAAAAGGATTCGATGTAATAAGGGAAGAAGGATGCTATAAGGCTTATTTCATAGTTTAAAAAGGATTCGATGTAATAAGGTTCATGCCGATGACCATTTATTTTGATGATTCAAAGCTTAGTTAATCGAGTAGAGAGTATTGATTGATAAGCTCGACATGAACATTGTGAGTTTGATGATGATTTAATATAGATTAGCTTATTAGTTAAATTAATGGTAAATGTGGATTGAATGTGAATATGAAATCGAATATGAATGTGGAAAAAAGAAAAAAATATGGAATCATTTTATATTTATCTCACACCTTCGAATTCGGGATTAGAGTCCCTATACTCAGGTACCGAATTTTGGGGTGTGAAACCATCATAGTTAATTAGTTATGAGTTCATCTAAACCATTCATATACTCATCTATCCAAGTTTGTAAACCATTCACTTTACTCCTTAACTATGCATGCACCATTCCCACCATTGATTTTTCATTTTAAGAGTTATTCATATATTTACCATTTACTTAAGAATCCCATGGTGTACATGCCCATACCTATGGACCACTCTTAAATCCCATTTTGTATACATCCATACATGAAAGTGACCATATATTAACAAAATTTATTCATTAGACCCATAACTACCTAATTTCCATACTTGGATCTCATCGTCCACCATCTATCATATATGTTAGTTATTGAGGGTCAAATATTACATATTATCCCCCATTTATATCTTGGTTTTATGAACAGGATACTGCTTAATGTCCCATTTTACTCTTGTTTGTGTTGTAGGGTGAATTTAAGAGCTTGGATTGGAAAGAATGCTAAAAGCATAGATTTAGTGTTCAAGAATTGCTAAGGCAAAGAATAGATCTTTGGAGACCAAAATTGAAGATTTCATAACTTCAAGATCCAAGAAAACCAAGTAGAGAAGGAAGTCGAAAGAACAAGCGCAGAATACGATGATTGTGTCATCGAGCATCATTCAATGACATCGAATACCCTGATGATGAGATCGAATTTTTACATGAAAATCGAGTTGGTCGCTTGACATATTAGGTGCCTTTATCTATTCTTCAAAGCATCTTTTGATGACATCGAGGATTTGCTCGATGACATTGAAGTTTGTTCGATGACATAAAATGTAATGAAGAATTATGAAGCAACTTGTTGGACTGCTTTGGACACGTTATTGATGACTCGAGGACTTGATCGATGAATCGTTGATCAGCTCGATGACATCAAAGGAAGCTTCGATTGCATAAAGATTTATGCAGTGTGGAAAGAACTTACACAATAGGTGATGCTTTCGGATTCAAGACACCTTTGACGACATCGAAGGTGGTTCGATGACATTGAATGGGTTACGTAGAGTTTACGCGGACTGCATAAATTTGATCCAATTTTTAGATTTTGCAGAACTTTGCCTATAAATATGGGTTTCCTAAGTTTTACAAGATATCTAGGTTTTGGAGGAGCAAAGAAAAGGGGTGGATCCATAACCCAAGCGTTTCTCCTTCTCTTCTTCTTAGTTTTTAGTCTTTCTTCTAGGGTTTTGAATCCAATCATGTTTATGGTTGGCGAAATCCTTTGATAGGGATAAGGGGTGAAGCTTGTAGCGTGGTTGGGATGTTCTTCTAGTTTGGTTCTTGTTATTGATGAACTCCTTTGATTCTACTTTGATATTTAAGGAATACTTTTAGTTTTTAATGATTTTTTGTAACTCAAATTACAATAAATCTATAATAGCGTGAAGTATCTTCTTTTCCTGCTATGAGATTGTGAAGTTAGTAAATCCTATTGTCCACCATCGTCCCTTGGGCATGGTTGGGTGATGGAATCTCTTCTAATCCTCACAATTCTCCTATGTTGGTTGTTGGATCGGTATATCCTATTGTTTGTCATAGTCTCCTGGGTATGGTTGAATGATGGAATCACTTCCAATCTTTATAACTTTCATCTGTTGAAAATTAGATCAATGAAAGTTCAGATCTGAGTTTATTGGTATATCTTCCAATTGGATAGGATAGGACTCCAATTCCAATTGAGTTCCTTGAATCAAATAAGGAAATATCTCAATAACTGCAAGTGGATCCCTGAAAACCATAGTTCTCACCTTTAATTTCTTAAGTTTCTAATTTCATACTTGACCATTACTTCCTTATATTCCAAATTTACGTTTAGATCTTCTAGTTCTGATTTTAATTACTTTCAGAATACACACGAGATTAGTCCCCGTGTCGACCTCAGTCTCATCGAGATTATTAATACATTGTGACCTTATAATTACAATTGTGAACAAGTTTTTGGCACCGTTGCCAGGGAACTAACAGTTATGTTATTCTGAGATTAACTAGTTTTGAAATTAGTTTAAGATAAGGATTTTTCTACTTTCCATTTTTAGCTTAGAGTTTTTTCTGAATAATTTTATAAACTAACTTAGCTTTCTATTTCTAGATTTAGAAACTTTTCTTTTCTGTTTTTAGAAACTAATTTCCCTTCCTTTTTTTTAGAAACTACTTTACTTTCCTTTTTATTTTTAGAAACTAATCTACTTTCTATTTGTATAAACTTTCCTTTTTCATTTTTAGAAACTAGGTTGCTTTTTTTTTTTTTAGAAACTAATTCACTTTCATTTTTCTTTTGTAGGATTCCAATATGGAAACTTCTAATTTGGTAACTTCTTTCTAAATCTCTTTCTTTCTATTTCTAGATTTCTATTTCCTTCCTTCTTTTAGATTTAAGTTAGATTTTGAAATTGAGAGCTGAGAGTGTTTCATGCCTAAGTGGGTCCATGATAACACTTGACATCTCTTGAGTGAAGGAGGATTGGTTGAGGGGTTACCTATCCATCATAGGATTAGACACCACTCGAGATCCATAGAGTTAACTAAAGTTATGGTTGCCAATCAACCGGCCCATCAACTTCCAAATTCACCTCAACTTAAGGTTGAGGAGATCCAGGATGAAAACGAGGTGCATAAAGCACCCTCACCTCATACTTTATGAGATTATTTACAACTGGTGGGGGTGAGCACACTCTCATGGATGATTTTTCCAGAGAATACATGACATATAAATATCAAGCCGGGGGTGATCTAATTCCTTCCTAAATTCCGTGGACTTGAATATAAAAATCCATATTCATACTTAAAAGAGTTTGATGAGATCATAGCCACTTTATACTTTCCTAACGTGTCTGATGACACAGTCAGGCTGAAACTCTTTCATTTTTCTTTGAAAGTGTAACACCCTGGAAAAATCCATACTTGGACTCGAGTACCACCTCGACCAGAAATCGTGTAGGATTAATTCCTTTAGAAAATAAGTGTAAGTTAGCTAGCGCAACGCTAGAGTAGCTGGGAAATAGTCCCTGATCACTTTAAATACATTCTACAAGACCCAAAGCGAGTAGAACCAATGACGCTATAATACTCTAAAACCTCAGATCAAACTCTAAGTCGGTTTGTTCTCAGGACCTCTTTAAAACTTTGTATTGGACCCAGACCGCGCGTTGAAAGTCCGATACCTATAATCTTAGACCGTTATAACTACCTAGCTGGACTTGACAATCATTTCGAAAATCAAGTCCAACCGACATTCACAGGCCATTTCATTGAGCCTGGAGTGAAGAGAGTCAGAATAGGGTTAGATTTGAAATTTGAAATTCAAATCTGGCACACGACTTGACGCATCAGTATTAAGCATTCTGACCATCAGAATTCAGCCAAATTACACCCTCGGATCAGGAAAAATTTCTATTTCAAATTACGAGACTTGTAGACCTGATCTACGTGCGATGACCGCTGAACTGAAACTAGACCGCCACGTGCGATCTGGGAACTCTACCGATCTGAAAACTTGATGTGTGCTAGATCCAGTATGCATGAGCTTAAGTCCGACCGCGTTCGGCCAGGGGACCTCCAGAAATGTCTTTTTGGATCAAAACTGCCCCGATTTAGTTAGGCATCAAGTAAACATTGTTCCCAAGCCTATTTTGGGCATTTTTTTGGTTATAAAAGGGGATTAAACCCTCACTTCTCTCACCCATCCGAATTTGCTTGAAACCCTAGTTGATGTGAGAGAAAAGGTGAGAGATTGTGGGAGAGAATTTCCTGCTGCTTGCACTACGTGTTGCACGTGCTTAAGCAACGCGCCTCAATCACTTTTCCGACGATTTCGCCGCGATTCTAGGTAAGCAAATACCCCAAATACTTGCTGATTTAAGGTTCCTTTGGTTCTTTAGCATGGTAGCTGATACATCTTGTAAAATAGGTTCCCGATTCGCCGTAGACGAAGCGTACACGCTCCGTTCGAATCAGTACGCTCCTAGGATAAAAGGTGCAGATTTTAGACGCTTTGATTGACTGTTTCCAACACTTTCAATGTCGTTTAATAGTAGATTATCGACGGCAACGCCGTTTGACATGTACAACATGCTGTCTGTTTCCTGTTTCGTAAGCAGATGAAAAATATGAGACTTAGGGTATTTAGTCATTTGTAGGAAATACTGTTTTCATCCATATTTTGCTGATGTGATTGACATGGCTTCTTGTCGCATTAGGATATTAGGAATGCATGCATAATTAGTTTGGCGAAGAGATTTGCCTAAATGCGCACTTTGAGTCGACATTCTATATGTAGACTTAAGTGTGTAGTTTAAGTGTTTGTATAAATGTTTGTATTAGTATGTATCGAATTAAATGGTGTTATGAAATAGTTTGAGATTGAATTCTCAAATAATATGCTGATGTAAATGATTTCCTACATATTGTCTATATGCATGATTTCATTATATGTATGAAATGCATGTGTTAGATGATTTACTTAAGTTGCATGTTATAACATGTGTTAACATGTTCACATTATTGTATTTCATTTTCATTACTCTCATATGATTGTTGATGTGAATTCATATATGTTTGGGACTATACCTAGTCCAGGCAGTCGGTAACCGAGTGAATCCGTGGTTGGCTTATCTTTGCCACGAGCGACGCGTCGATGAACGCGAGTCGTGTTTTGGAGTTGGCGAAAGTGGTTAGGCCACGCGAAATGTTTTATGCACTTCATGTCGCTCAGCTTGAGATGCGCTCGTACTAGTCGAGCCCGTCAAGTAACCCGACCGGCCATTGTATGTTCACCTTGTATGAGTCATAATTGCTTGAACCTAGGGTACTGAACTTACCATTATAAACTCTGTTAACCATGGTACCTTGATCCATAAAGACTTATGAGCCGGGCATGGTGGTATGGGACACCGTGGTCGAGCTGTCAACCTACGCTAGGGCCACAAATCTCCCCGTAGTGACCAGTGAGCACCTATGACTCGTGAGCAGATATGGTGGTATGCGACACTATATTCTTACTGTCGGCCTACACTGATTAGGCGACGAGTCCTTTGTAGTGACCGCGAGCGTATTCTTTATCTACGGGAGGCGACGACCCTTCCGCAGCAGTGAGAGTAAAGTAGGCCTGTATTGATAAGGTGATTGGGGAGCGGTGCAACGAGTGCGAGCAACAGCCCTGGCAGCCCTTGCAGCGACCTACAAAATATACATCGTATGAGATTAATAGGAGTGACGACCCTAGACAGGATCTGTGTTGGGATTGATATAAGGGAAGTACCTTAGTTTTTCAACCCTGCTGTTTGAATGGACTAATAATAGCCCAGTAACCATATCAACATCACATTGCATGTGCCTGGAAGATGTGGAGCACTGAGCGGTACGCAAGCATGCCGTGGACGAAGATGGTGCCGTATGAGGGAGAATGTCGGTGAGGGCATCCATCATGTCATGTCATATTGCATTAACAACAGTATTAGGAATGTTTGATTTACTGCTTTACTATTATCGCATGATTGATTTGAGAACATGCTAACCTTTGCTCTATTATTCCACTGAGTTAGCTACTCACTCCCACGTTAAGGGATGGTGTTTGCAACACCCACCAGACCCTGTCTTAGATGCAGGTGAGGCAGCGATTCAGGAGGCAGAGCCGGACTATGATGAGGACCAGGACGGTTCTCATATATGCAGTACCACGACGACTTTTCTTAGGGGGTCTGGATTGGCGGGACTTCTCAGTGGGACTCTTTTTGGACATTTGATTCTGTATATTTACATGTATATGAGACTCAGTGATGTATTCATACTTTGGAGACAGTTGAGATATATTTTATTTTCCATACAGTGATATGTATATCCTTTAGTCTTTCGCTTGCTTTTATCACTGAATCTGGAGTATGAATTGCAGTTTTGGTATACTTTTACTCATGTAAATGCTTTAACTCAGACAACATTGAATCATAATCATTTTTGTTGCATAAGTGACGGTGTGGAACTCGGGAGTTGAGTTTATACACGACCCCCGATTTTCAGGGTGTTACAAGTTGGTATCAGAGCATGAATGAGATTATACCGGGCCTGGGTTATGTTCACGCGACGTACGATAAAACTTCCATTGACTTAGGTGGGTGCGAGAAAGGTCTAGAAACACTTATAGGATCGCAGATTCACCAATAGGAGAAGTCTATTCGTATCAATCGCGCGATCGAGTCCATAACGTATCTAGGGTCACGTGAAGTGACCTAAGTAGCTCCTAGGTTGTAGGTAGGTGGGTTGAGACATTATTTGAATGGTTCTAAACCTGTAAATGTGAATCCTTCGGCTGTGGGGCAACCACAACCTTTACATTCAATCGCTAGGGCTTAAAAACCCCGTTTCACCTAAATTCTTCAAAATTCTTCCTCTCACCACTCCATTCTTCAATTCTTTCTCTGACTTTTCATGTTAGGCATTGATCCTAATTTGAAAATGATATAAAATCATACTTCAATAAAATTTTACAGTGAATAGTAAAATTTCATTAAAACTGGCCATTAAGCCATTCTAAGTTTGCAATCTTTAGTAACCAATGGCCTAGATGGATGTATTAGCTCCTTATACCCCAAAATCATATGCTGTATGATAGGAGATTGTATTCAGGTTTACAAATTGGCCCTGAAAAGCCCTAAATGGATGTTTGGGCCTCCCTAGGCCAATTTAGAATGAACGAAGGTGGGGCTCATACATATTTGGGGTCCCTGAGGCAGGGGGGACCCAACCCATGTGGTCCCACCGGCCATCTTGTGAGATGGCCGGCGATGCCATCGCCGTCCAGTGGGCTCTGTTGGGGTTGAAACTTGAGCGCGTGTGGTTTTTGGGGTAGGGCACCCCTACCACATGCGGTCCGTCTGTAGAAAACCCCTAAAACGAGTACTTCCTTCACAAACAGTCCCTTCCCAGCCTCCAATCTCGTCCGTTGGAGCTCCTACAACCTCCATTTATGGCTGAAATCGTGTGGAGCTCCATTCCCCTTTTTTCTTCTCTTTTCTTTTTAAAAATCCAGCCTAGGGGAGCTTGAATTATCCCTTTACAACACCTAGATTTCCTTTTTTCTGTTTGGGCAGCCATTTCTCTACATTTTCCACATTTTTCATGGCTTTTGTTGAAGCCATTTTGGGTTTTTTCTCTCTCTCTCCACCATCCTCTCTTTGATGGGAAAGAGAAAGACCGCAATAGATGAGGCTGGGCCTAGTCGCCCTGCGTAATCAAGAAGACCGAGGGGTGGCGTCGCTAGCTCAAGCGCCGCCGCAAGTCCAAGCACAGCCCGGGAGTTCCATACAAAGCGGGATTTAGATCCCCATGCTCAGATTGGGTGAGTGATATTAGCAGAGATGCCTCACGGTGAATATACTGACCGTAAGGTGTTGTTTGAGGCGGACGTGGAAGGGCGACTCTTCAGCCAATTCCTGTTATTCGAGCGCATTGAAGCTGCACATTGAGGTCCTCTCTTTGAAGCTCGTTCTCGTGCTAATGTGAGCACCGTTCGTGCCTTCTACCTACATTGGAGCCATTACAGTTCAAGATTCCCTTTGGTAGAGACCGGATGGCTACGATCGATGTTCGGTTGATAGCGCGACTTTTGAACGTGCCCCTTGGTGATGTTCATCCTAGTGCGAAGAATTTGAGGAATAGGCATGAGCAAAATCACCGTACCAGGTTCCTATGTGGTAGACTGGTTCCATGACAGCCTAACAATAGCCTCAAGGCATCTCATATGTCTGATGATTTGCACCTGCTGCATCACATTTACACCTTCAACGTGTATCTCAGGTCGACAAATAGTATTGAATGTACGCGCCTTATGGTTGATTTCTTGTATCAGGTGGCCTAGGGAGAAAATGTGTGTATGGCTACTTTCGTGTTGTGACAGATTATCCTCATAGCGAAATCAAGAAGAACGTCTAAATCGCTTCCTTTTGGCCGGCTTATATGCAAGATCGCGCTTGAGTTTGCTTATAGACTTAGGCCGGAGTTGCCAGTTCCGATTCACTACATTGATGAGTCTACTATGGTCAAGATGAAGATCGGGTCTCAGTACCGTGAGACTCAGCTTGATGAGGATAGCGAGGACGATTTTGATGACGAAGAGGATCCAAGTGAGGGAGAACCTGGAGCGGAAGTAGAGAAAGAAGTCCAGGAAGAGGTAGAAGAGGAGGCTCAGGATACAGATGAGAGCCCTCCTCCTTCTGCTCAGGCTACTAGTGATGATCGCATTGCCTGAATTGAGGAGAGCCAGGTCACCTTGCGACGGGAAGTTCAGGAACTTCGGGTGAGGTCGAGGATACCAAGGCCGTTATGAAGAGGAAATTCGACAAGGTGACTCGCACCTTGAAGGCGATCCTATGCTGCTTGCAGGATAAGGGTACTCCTCCTCCATCACCCGACTCAGACTAGCGATGAGATTTTAGATGTTGTTGTTAGTAGTTAGTCGTTTCCTGCTTTAAGTTGTGTAAGCCTGTTAAGGCTAGTAGTTTATTTATATTGCTGTTGTAACTTTAACTATCTTAGTTCCCATGTACTTCTTGTCATGATGCCTGTAAGGTAATATCCCTTGTATTGTGACAATTTTGATTAAATGAAATGCATGGAATGCCTTTGACTCTTTATGTGAATGATTGCGGTGTGTTTGTGCTATTGAGACTGACAAGGCTGCGCCCTATTTTAAATATAGGGAATGCTGCCGAAGGCTACACGGAGCACAGCTCGGCTTACATTGGGTGAGCCGATGGATTAGGTTCCTTTTCAGTCTGATGCTCATGCGGACCCTGCTGTGGGCCCGATTCCTGAGACGACACGTACGTCTCATCCTACTACTGGTCCTGCAGTTGGACCACCGCCTTTCACACCTCCCGTTAGAGAGCAGTACCGTGCGTCTTCTTCGACGCAGTACATGCCACAGCCTGCTCCACCTCCAGATAGATTTGAGCAGATGATGGCTATGATGCAGTAGCAGCAGCAGCTCCTAAGTACTATAGTGGGGGCTCTAGCCCAGGGTAGGAGTGTGCCTCCACCTGCACCACCTGCGCATCTAGCTGAGGATGCCGATACATATGCTCAGGATGAGGGCATGGCTCATCCTGTACCACCTGCTTACCCTGCGAGAAATGCTGCAGACACACGGAGCTTATTAGAGCGATTTTAGCGCTTATGACCTCCCACTTTTACGGGTTCTCATAGACCCGAGGAGGCCGAGTATTGGCTCGACCGTATGTCGAGGATACTGCGGATGCTGCATTGTTTAGAGACTGAGCAGGTCGAGTTAGCTACGTTCTTGTTCGAGCGGGAGGCCAGCTCATGGTGGGACAGTGTGTTGCGGACCGTTGTCGCTGACTACATATGGACCTGGGCAGCGTTCGAGTTTCGCTTCCATGAGAAATACTATCCCCAGACGTATAGGCATGATCGGGAGAACGAGTTTCTGCGCCTCAGATAGGGAGGCATGACGGTGACTGAGTATGAGCATCGGTTCACTGAGTTGGACAGATACGTCCCGACTATACTGGCAGATGAGCAGATGCGCATACGGCTCTTTTCTAAGAGTTTGCGACCGGATATTCGGTCGAAGATGTGCTGCGTGAGCATTCCCTCCTATGCAGAGCTGATTCACATGTCCATGCGGGCAGAGCAGGATGTGGATCGACTTACGCAATCACGTGGCCCTGTTGCTCCTAGGCCACGACCAGAGTTGCAGGACAGGCCTTTTGCGGGCAAGAGGCCTCGCGTTGACCCTCCTCCTAGGGCTACAGCGCCAGTACCCCTGATGCAGTGTCTCCACTTATCCTGTACTTATTGAGGGAGATCGGGCCATTCGGCATAGAGTTGTTTCGCTCGGATGCGGGACAATGGGTTTTTACAGCCACAGAAGATCGACCGTACACGCCCACAGGCTATATCAGCACCGCCTTTACGGTTGGCTCCTGCGCACCCTTCCTTCAGACCTCCCGTATCTCAGTTCAGGCCGCCTTTACGGCATACGGCACAACGGCCGAACCGGCCACAGCAGGCGAGGGTGCATGCCTTGACAGCTGAGGCAGCCGCGAGAGAGACTTCTCAGCATTCAGCCTTTGAGGTCACTGCCCACATCGGAGGTATTCCTATTCTTGTAATGGTGGACACAGGATCCACGATTTTATTGATATCACATGCCATAGTCAGGCGCATTAGGCTGTCGACTATTAGGATGGATGGGGTGCGAGTTTATACAGCTCACGGGTCCTTTACAGATGCTGCCCTGATGTGTGAGGGCTGTTTGGTGGATCTGGGGGGCAGGACGATGGCTATTGATCTTGTCGTCGACCCCTCTCTCTATTATCTTTACATCGTTCTTGGCATGGATTGGCTGACTGTAGCGAGGGCCGAGATTGATTGCGAGACTCGTATAGTGACTGTCTACGAGCAAGAGGGCGCATCCTTTACATTCCTAGTGCGGGTAAATCTCCCCTTCCGCATACTTAGCTACGCTACTTTACTACGGGACGCTGGTGCCCAGATGCTTGAGCATACGCCAGTTGTTTGTGATTTTGGGGATTTGTTCAGGAAGATCCCTGGTTTGTCGCCT
This sequence comes from Magnolia kwangsiensis, assembly GCA_037074715.1. NCBI lineage: Eukaryota > Viridiplantae > Streptophyta > Magnoliopsida > Magnoliales > Magnoliaceae > Magnolia > Magnolia kwangsiensis. The sequence continues at coordinate 105,104,630 of CM073574.1, forward strand.
CGACGAGAGATTGATTTCACTATCGATCTGGTGCCGGGTTCCACGCCCGTCTCACTGCCGACGTATCGCATGGCACCATGTGAGATGGAGGAGTTGAGGACGTAGATTGATGGTCTGTTGGAGCTTGGCCTTATTTGACCTAGTGTGTCTCCTTGGGGAGCACCAGTTCTTGTAAGGAAGAAGGATGGTTCGATGCGATTGTGTATTGATTATCGCAGGCTGAACCAGATCACGGTGAAGAACAAGTACCCTTTACTCAGGATTGATGACTTGTTTGATCAGTTGAGAGGAGCGCAGTACTTCTCAAAGATTGACCTTCAGTCAGGATATCATCAGTTACGCGTCAGGGATGAGGACGTGCAGAAGACAGCATTCAGGACCAGCTTTGGCCACTACGAGTTCCTTGTGATGTCATTCGGTCTACGAACGCACCAGCCGTGTTCATGGATCTGATGAACCAGGTATTTCGGCCTTTCCTCTAACGATTCGTCATTGTGTTCATTGACGACATTTTGGTATACTCTAGGAGTCGAGAGGAGCATGAGGAGCACTTGCGCTTGGTCCTGGATACACTCAGACAGCATCAGTTGTTCGCACAGTACAAGAAGTGCGACTTCTGGAAGCAGGAAGTGAAGTTCCTGGGACACGTGGTGTCCAAGGATGGAATGGCAGTTGACCTGTCTAAGGTAGCTACAGTTCAGGACTGGGAGCAACCTGGTTCTGTCACTAAGGTGAGGAGTTTCTTGGGTCTCGCTAGCTATTATCGATGCTTCATTCAAGATTTCTCGAAGATCGCGAGACCTTTATCTCAGTTGACACGGAAGGACATGAAGTTCACCTGGAATGACAAGGCGGGTCAGCTTTTCAGGAGCTGAAGGACAGACTTACATCCGCCCCTGTGCTAGTATTGCCAGAGCAAGGGGTTAGATACACTATATACACTGACGCGTCTAGCGTTGGTCTGGGTTGTGTCCTTATGCAGAAGGACAGGGTAATTTCGTATGCCTTGAGACAATTAAGGAAGCACGAGGAGAATTACCCTACACACGACCTAGAGTTGGCAGCCGTCATATTCGCACTGAGACTCTGGAGACATTACCTCTATGGAGAGGAGTTCGAGCTCTTTTGCAACCACAAGAGCCTCAAGTACATATTCACGCAGCGAGACTTGAATATGAGGCAGCGACGATGGATGGAGACTTTGAAGGACTTCAGTTCGAAGTCTCTTACCATCTTGGGAAGGCAAACCTTGTGGCTGACGCATTGAGCCACAAGAAAGCGATAGAGTTTGCGGCTCCGCTGATGGTTGCTGAGTGGGATATGGTTGAGTTTTTGCGAGACTTTGAGCAGAAACTCACTGTAGAGGAGCCGTACGAGTTCATCTCACATGTGCAGGTGCAATCTCAGATCGATGACCGGGTCATCGAGTCGCAGAGGGATGATGCGCATCTGACTGAGCTTCGAGAGTAGGTCAGTGATGATGCTGAAGCCGAGTGGTGAGTTGGCACGGATGGGGGCTTACGTTATCGTGGCCGCTTATGTGTCCCAGATATCCCTGACTTGAGACGAGAGATTCTCGAGGCTACGCATTGTACCAGACTCGCGATGCATCCAGGCAGTACGAAGATGTATCGCGACGTGAAGAGGACCTATTGGTGGGAAGGTATGAAGACCCACATAGCAGAGTTCGTGTCCCGTTGTCTTACTTACCAACAGGTGAAGGCAGAGCATCGCCGACCACCTGGACTCTTGCAGCCTATGCCGATCGCAGAGTGGAAGTGGGACTTCATTTCCATAGATTTTGTTTCAGGGCTGCCGAAGACGAGGAATGGACATGATTCCATATGGGTGATCGTCGACCGTCTGACGAAGTCGGCGCACTTCCTACCGATCAGAGTCACGAACTCTGCAGACGAGCTGGCTAGACTATACATCAGAGAGATCGTGCGTCTGCATGGAGTTCCGTTGGAGATCATGTCAGACAGAGACACGCGGTTCACTTCTATTTTCTAGACTCGCATTCAGGAGGCTATGGGTGTGAAGTTGAAGTTCAGTACTGCCTTCCACCCACAGACAGACGGAGAAACAGAGCGGGTGAACCAAATCTTAGAGGACATGTTGCGAGCTTACGCACTGGACTTCAAGGACAGTTGGGATGACTGTCTTGCATATGCGGAGTTTGCGTACAACAACAGTTTCTAGGAAAGTCTCGGTATGGCACCTTACGAGGCGTTGTATGGATGACCTTGTCGCGCACCGCATTGCTGGGCAGAGGTCGGTGAGCATAGCTTGATTGGCCCAGAGTTAGTGCAGGCGACGTCAGAGAAGATTGATATTATTAGACGTCGGTTTCTCACAACGCAGAGCAGACAGAAGAGTTATGCCGATACGAGACGGCGCCCACTAGAGTTCACAGTTGGGGATCATGTATTTTTACGAGTTTCCCCTATGAAGGGAGTCCTTCGGTTCGGGAAGAAAGGGAAGCTAGCACCGTGATTCATTGGTCTATTCCAGATCCTCGATCGTGTGGGAGCAGTGGCATACCGTTTGGCTTTACCCACGCCTCTCGCGAGCGTTCACAACGTATTTCATGTTTCTATACTGAAGAAATACGTTTAAGATCCTTCTCATATCATTAGATGGGAGCAGGTGCAGTTAGGAGAGGATGTTACATATATCCTGCGACCGACACGTATCCTAGACAGGAAGGAGCAGGTACTGCGTAGCAAGGTGATTCCCCTTGTGAAGGTATTATGGACGCATCACTCTGATGAAGAGGCTACTTGGGAGACAGAAGCCGAAATCAGAAAGAACTACCCACAGCTTCTCGAGGAGTACAAAAAGGTACAAATTTTGAGGATGAAGTTTTTGTTAAGGGGGGTAGATTGTAACGCCCTGGAAAAATCCGTACTTCGACTCGAGTACCACTGTGACCAGAAATTGCGTAGGATTAATTCCTTTAGAAAATAAGTGTAAGTTAGCTAGCGCAACGCTAGAGTAGCTAGGAAATAGTCCCTGATCACTTTAAATACGTTCTACAAGACCCAAAGCGAGTAGAACCAATGACGCTATAATACTCTAAAACCTCGGATCAAACTCTAAGCCGGTTTGTTCTCAGGACCTCTTTAAAACTTTGTATTGGACCCAGACCGCGCCGAAAGTCCGATACCTATAATCTTAGACCGTTATAACCGCCTAGCTAGACTTGACAATCATTTCAAAAATTAAGTCCAACCGACATTCACAGGCTATTTCATTGAGCCTGGAGTGAAGAGAGTGAGAATAGGGATAGATTTGAAATTTGAAATTCAAATCTGGCACACGACTTGACGCGTTAGTATTAAGCATTCTGACCATCAGAATTCAGCCAAATTACACCCTCGGATCAGAAAAAATTTCTTTTTCATATCACAAGACTTGTAGACCTAATCTACGTGCGATGACCGCTGAACTGAAACTGGACCGCCACGTGCGATCTGGGAACTCTACCGGTCTGAAAACTTGATGTGTGCTAGATCCAGTATGCATGAGCTTAAGTCCGACCGCGTTCGGCTAGAAAAACTCCAGAAATATCTTTTTGGACCGAAACAGCCCCGATTTGGTTAGGCATCAAGTAAACATTGTTCCCAAGCCTGTTTTGGGCATTTTTTTGGTTATAAAAGGGGCTTAAACCCTCACTTCTCTCACCCATCCGAATTTACTAGAAACCCTAGCTGGTGTGAGAGAAAAGGTGAGAGATTGTGGGAGAGAATTTCCTACTGCTTGCACTACGTGTTGCACGTGCTTAAGCAACGCGCTTCAATCACTTTCCCGGCGATTTTGCCATGATTCTAAGTAAGAAAATATCCCAAATACTTGCTGATTTAAGGTTTCTTTGGTTCCTTAGCATGGTAGCTGATACATCTTGTAAAATAGGTTCCCGGTTCGCCGTAGACGAAGTGTACACGCTCCGTTCGAATCAATACGCTCCTAGGATAAAAGGTGCAGATTTTAGACGCTTTGATTGACTATTTCCAACGCTTTCAATGTCGTTTAATAGTTGATTATCGACGGCAACGCCGTTTGACATGTACAACATGCTGTCCGTTTCCTATTTCGTAAGCAGACGAAAAATATGAGACTTAGGGTATTTTAGTCATTTGTAGGAAATACTGTTTTCATCCATATTTTGCTGATGTGATTGACATGGCTTCTTGTCACATTAGGATATTAGGAATGCGTGCATAATTAGTTTGGCGAAGAGATTCACCTAAATGCGCACTTTGAGGCGACATACTATATGTAGACTTAAGTGTGTAGTTTAAGTGTTTGTATAAATGTTTGTATTAGTATGTATCGAATTAAATGGTGTTATGAAATAGTTTGAGATTGAATTCTCAAACAATATGTTGATGTAAATGATTTCCTACATATTGGCTATATGCATGATTTCATTATATGTATGAAATGCATGTGTTAGATATTTACTTAAGTTGTATGTTATAACATGTGTTAACATGTTCACATTATTGTATTTCATTTTCATTACTCTCATATGATTGCTGATGTGAATTCATATATGTTTAGGACTATACCGAGTCCAGGCAGTCGGTAACCGAGTAAATCCGTGGTTGGCTTATCTTTGCCACGAGCGACGCGTCGATGAATGCGAGTCGTGTTTTGGAGTTGGCGGAAGTGGTTAGGCCATGCGAAGTGTTTTATGCACTTCATGTCACTCAGCTTGAGATGCGCTCATGCTAGTCGAGCCCGTCAAGTAACCCGACCGGCCATTGTATGTTCACCTTGTATGAGTCATAACTGCTTGAACCTAGGGTACTGAACTTACTATTGTAAACTCTGTCAACCATGGTACCTTGATCCATAAAGACTCATGAGCCGGGCATAGTGGTATGGGACACCGTGGTCGAGCTATCAGCCTACACTGGGGCCACAAACCTCCCCGTAGTGACCAGTGATCACCTATGACTCGTGAGCAGATTATGGTGGTATGGGACACTATATTCTTGTTGTCGGCCTACACTGATCAGGCGACGAGTCCTTTATAGTGACTGCGAGCATATTCTGAGTCTACGGGAGGCGACGACCCTTCTGTAGTAGTGAGAGTACAGTAGGCCTGTATTGATAAGGTGATTGGGGAGCAGTGCAACGAGTGCGAGCAACAGCCCTGGCAGCCCTTGCAGCGACCTACAAAATATACATCGTATGAGATTACTAGGAGTGACGATCCTAGAAAGGATCTGTGTTGGGATTGATATAAGGAAAGTACCTTAGTTTCCCAATCCTGCTGTTTGAATGGACTAATAATAACCCTGTAACCATATCAACATCACATTGCATGTGCCTGGAAGATGTGGAGCACTGAGCGGTACGTAAGCATACCGCGGACGAAGATGTGCCGTATAAGGGAGAATGTCGGTGAGGGCATCCATCATATCATGTCATATTGCATTAACAACAGTATTAGGAATGTTTGATTTACTACTTCACTATTATCGCATGATTGATTTGAGAACATGCTAACCTTTGCTCTATTATTCCACTGAGTTAGCTACTCACTCCCACGTTACGGGATGGTGTTTGCAACACTCACCAGACCCTGTCTTAGATGCAGGTGAGGCAGCGATTCAGGAGGCAGAGCCGGACTATGATGAGGACCAGGACGAGTTCTCATATATGCAGTACCACGACGGATTTTCTTAGGGGGTCTGGATTGGCGGGACTTCTCAGTGGGACTCTTTTTGGACATTTGATTATGTATATTTACATGTATATGAGACTCAGGGATGTATTCATACTTTGGAGACAGTTGAGATATATTTTATTTTCCATACAGTGATATGTATATCCTTTAGTCTTCCGCTTGCTTTTATCACTGAATCTGGAGTATGAATTGCAGTTTTGGTATACTTTTACTCATGTGAATGCTTTAACTCAGACAACATTGAATCATAATCATTTTTGTTGCATAAGTGACGGTGTGGAACTTGGGAGTTGAGTTTATACACGACCCCCGATTTTCAAGGTATTACAGAAAGAGAAAGCTAAGACGTGGTTGCATTCACTACGTCCATGATCTATTGTTAGATGGAATGACATGACAAGGAAGTTCATAAAGAAGTTTTTCCCATACCTTAAAATGAACACCCTTAGAAAGTCAATCATGAACTTTGCCCAAAAACATTCTTCCAATGTTGGGAGCGGTTCAAAGATTTTGTCAGTTCATGCCCACAACACAGTTTCAAAATGTGGCGCATCACGAACTTCTTCTATGATGGACAGACATCTTTGATGCTCCAATTGGTTGAGACAATGTGCAATGAGGAATTTATGAATAAAAATGTCTATGATGTGTGGGACTATTTTGATAAGCTTGCTAAAAACACTCAATCATGAGACATCTCCCTGAAATCGAGCACCACTTCTAAGCCTACTTAATCGAAGGAGAAGGGTGGAATATACCTCCTGAAAGAGGATGATGATATCAATGCTAAAGTGTAAGTGCTATGATTTCATATCCCTTTGGTTGTCAAATTTTGTGGTGCCAAAATCTATATCAATGTCTTGTATATCTTGTGTTTCATGTTTGAGACTATTCATTGCAATCAAGACATCGCATTTCAAGACAAGAACTTAAATGAAGAAGTTTTCAAGTCATGGATGAAAAATTCAAGTATTGAAGTCTTCAAGTTTTGCATGTTCAAGATTCAATCAAGTTTAAGTATATTAGAAGATTTTGTCAAGTCAAGATCAAGCTCAAGAAGGCCTACTACAAGATTTGTATATTCTCAAGCTTCTCTTAAGGGTCATCTAAGTGTACAGACTTTCAATGTCCATCTCACTTTTAAGGTTTATTTGACCTTAGATTGACCTTAGGATGGGCTTTATAGTAGGTCATTTTGGATACATAATTCATATATTTCAATATGCTTGTTTGGATTGTTCTAAGACCAGTCCTAGGGACTTCAAGACCAGTCCTAGCTCTGCTACGACCAGTCTTAAGTTTTTCAGGACCAGTTGTAGGTTGTTGAAGATTTTTAGATCTTTCTAATTGTCCTACGACCAGTCCTGGACATCCTACGACCAGTCCTATGAGTTCTACGACTTATCCTTCGACTGGTCATAGCCCTACGACTCAAACTCCAGCAACCAAATTAAGTGTGGAGAATGTTGTAATAACTTAGGATTTATTTCTGCAAGTTATTTTAATTTCCTTGCTTTTTATTCCTCATTGGTTTGTGATACAAAGGATGTTCTAGAAATTAGGTTGTCCTACCTTAAACCTTTGGTTTTTGGTGCAAGGCTGTCCTTAAAACTGATAAAGTATCATTCTCTTTGTTTTAGGCTATTGAGATTACTTTAAATTCAGCATTGTGCTTTATTTCTTTTATTATTTCACTGTTATTAGTTTTATTTGGCATTGCCCTATTCACCCCCCCTCTTAGGCATATAGCTAGGCCCTTTCAAGTGGTATCAGAGACTAATAGCTCATGCTTATTGTTTATTTATTGGATTTATTTTCTGAGCTAACGATCTAAGCTATATTAAGATGTCAAATTTTGATAGCCTATCAGTCACTAGGTCACCACCCTTTAATGGCACAAACTATGCTTATTGGAAAGCCAGGATGAGGATCTTCCTTAAATCCTTGGATGAAAGTGTGTGGCTGGCCACTGTGAATGAATGAAACCCTCCTATCACTGAAGTAACTAATAGTGATGATTCAAAATCAATGAAAGTAACGACTTATTCTCTTTGGACCACACTTCAGAAAAGTGAAAGTAGTGCCAATGCAAAAGCACTAAATGCAATTACTTGTGCATTATCACCAGATGAATTTAAAAGAATCATCTCTTGTGAAAATGCAAAACAAGCATGGGATGTATTAAAAATGACACACGAGGGTACATCTATTGTCAAGAAATCTAAAGTCTAACTCCTCAGAACTAAATTTGAAGAAATTCATATGGAGGAGAATGAGATGTTTATGGACTTCTATACTAGATTGAATGACATTGTGAACTTTATGTGGGGTCTTGGTGATAGAATCCCATAAAGTAAAGTGTGCGCAAAGATACTACGCTCACTTCCTGAACGGTTCAATTCTAAAGTGACCGCGATTCAGGAACTTCATGATACGGATACCATGAGGGTTGAGGAACTATTTGGTTCACTTTAAACCTATGAGTTGTCCTTTAAGGCTCCTAAAGGAAAATCAATTGCTCTCAAATCATCAAAAAATGTTTCACAAGAGAGCACTTCGGATTCAAAAAATTTCGAAGATGATATGGCACTTTTAGCAAAAAAGTTTTACAAAATTTTTAAAAATAAGAAAAAAGTTAATTTTCAAAAGTTAAATGATAAGAGACGATCTGTCATGCCCCAAACTCAGAAACCGGGCTCACAAAATTTCTGATCACCGAATCCGGCGCCGACAGTCTCCGTAGAACCCCATTTTCGGCTCCTAGCGCCCATTCGCCAGGTTCCGATCCTGGGATGCTACGAGGAGGATTTTCAACGTCAGTTTGATTCGTAATAAGCATAACCAAAGACATAACCCACAAACAACAACCAAGAACTCCATTACATTTTCACTATGATCAAAAACTTTACAAGTACAATGAGGATAAAGGGAAATACAATGGTAAAGAATAAAATCTCCAAAATGATCTACAACGTGCTCCTGCCTCAGCGCTGCTGCGAACTAACGTCACCTGCAAGCAACGGTCCTGCATAAGCTTATAGAAAGCTTAGAGGGTGGTGAAAGTGTGTGCGCAAGGTAGTAATATGATCATGCAATATCAGAGTAATACGAAATATGCAGATGAATCCATAATGTCATGAGCCGTACCAAGGCTTATGCGATGCAACACATGAATGGTATTGGCCACCCAAAGGCCATGCGATGTGTAATGCAACTCAAGCATACAGATCCTCATCTATGTCCACACATCAATACAGCTCAAATATGGGATATCACCGAGGTCTAGTACACTCTAAACCAGATTGCCGCCACATCGTGCGCAATAAGGTAAGTGGAAGAGACCACACTATCTGTCTGTCAATATCGGGCGTGACTCGTCGATAGCGGACTTATTTCTCGAGCTGGTCAGACTCAGCCAAGGATTTGCCCCCTACACTCGGGCGAGTAAGGCCGCATTCCCTTCCAACTGACCACGACACAGTAGAGAGCGTAACTGTCTGGTAATCGGCATTCAACGCTTATCTACCCACTCGGTCTAGATGTTGGAGCAACCTCTTGGTACCATAAGGGTTTAGGGACTTTCACCCAGGGATATCAATAGCACCCCATGTAGAACAAGATTTTCGGTATCTAATCCTTCCAACCACGATGCATCTGTGGAGGCTACGACCTCGATGTCGCTAGGGCGTATAGTAACCATGTCACACAAATGCGAAATGCATGATTCAGGCTATCCAATCATGCAACAAATTCTGCACATATCGTGAGCTCATGTAGGGCAACACCGCCTAACCAGGAGCCCATAAACAACCTGCCCGAAAGCATATGCTATGATCAGTCAATCCTCATATCAAGCATACATATGATGCGTATGATCATGGGTCATGAAACTATACTAAACATGTAAATGAGTGATGAACCATTCTTACAATGCAGATGGGCCTAGACGGCCTATACACATCAAGTACGGCCCAGTAATGGCCCTAAGGAGAGTCGTAATGTGGACATCCAACCAACATTACACTCGCAATGTGGACGTCAAACCAACATTTCTCCCAAGGCACGATCTTTGTAAACATCGTTACTTAGTCTGTAATGAAATTACACATTGCAATGGACCGTAGGTTCTTCCCATTGGACTTACATATATATCAAATGGACCATATCTTATGGGCCTTCTATTCATCAGATGGGCCACATAAATGGGTCATACCAATGGGTCTTATGTGCATTGCAATGGGTCAAAATCCGTGGGCCTTGGACTGCATCAAATGACCTTAACTCATGGGTCTTAAAGGTAACGAATGAGCCACACCAATTGAACCCCGTATGTACGCCAAATGAGCCTTAACCCTTAGGCCTTACATGCATATCAAAGTGGGCCTAAACCCCTAGGCCTTACATATATCAAATGGGCCTACATCCATGAGCTTAAAAAAATGCATCAAATGGGTCCAATTTCATGGGCTTGGGAATACATCAAAAGGGCCTAGTCCTATGGACTTAGAACATAAGAAGTGGACCCAAACCCATAGGCCTTATATGAATCAAATGGCCTAACCCATAGGCCTTTCATAAATCGAATGGGCCTAACCCATAGGCCTTTTGTAATTCAAATGGGCCTAGCCCCTAGGCCTGTTATAAATTAAATGGGCCTAACCCATACACGAGTGGCCCACCCAATCAGTAGCCCATGCCTAAAAATGATCTCACCAAGAGGATGGACGGTCTGGATGCATCCCATACATCATGACGGGTCCCACTGTCCAGTGGACAGTGCGGATAGAACACATACATCACAAAAGGCCCCACCGTCTGCTGGACGGTGGAGACACACATGCAAGGTGGGTGCCACCCTCCGCCTGGACGGTGGTCTTGAAACACATACATCATTGTGGTTCCCATGTGGGGCCCACTGTCATGCTCAGATGCCATCCAACCCGTTCATAAGGTCACTCGGGCCTGGTTGAAGGGAAAACATAAATTTCAGCTTGATCCAACACTTCTGTGGGCCCCAAAAAGATCTCAATGGTAAATATTCCATTTCAGTGTTTCATGTGGTGTGGGCCACCTGAGTTTTGGATCTGGCCAAAATTTGGAGGGGGCCCGCCTGATGATGGGACCCGCCTCATGAACCGATTGGATGACAAACAAGCATTACGGTGGGGCCCACGGCTGGAGTCGTGGGTCCCTGCTGGACACCCGCCCGGCGCTGACGCTGCACGCAACAGCGTGCAGCACCTGCACGTTGTCAGGGAGGGGGCAGGGTCCCTTTCAAAAAAATTAGAAAACCCGATTTTCTCAGGTTTTTGCCGTGTGGGGTCCGCATCACGCAAATCCATTCCGCTCACTAGCTTCCCCGGCTCAAGACCAATCCAATGAGTCCGCTATTGGGCATATCTAGGTATGTAAAAAAATTAAGATGTAATTTAAACGGTAAGTGTCACTGTTTTGAGTGGTATGGCCCGCCCAATGAACGGATTAACTTCATCCCTTGGCTCAACGCCTAAAATGTTATGGGAAAGAGGATAGGCAGCTTGGATTACACTTATACATCAAGGTGGGGCCTACATAAGGGGACCACCCCAAACGCTCCTCATTTCCCTTTTTTTTTTTTCTTTTTGCACAGGGACGTCCAGCGTCCCAAACGCTGGACGGTTGGCCTCTTTAAATAATTATGGTGGGCCTGATTAGGTGGGGCACCACATGAAAAACAGTGTGGATATTCCACACATAAAGTGGGCCACATTAATGATTTGAATAAAATAACGGTCTCGTGGTGGGGTCCATTCAAATAAGCCACAACACCCTATCACATAAGGTAAAATAAAACAAAGTAAAAAGAAATAAAAGAGAGAGAGAGAGACATGGAGAGTGGGACGCGCCTTGTGATGGAGGGACCCCGACATTATAGGCCCTCCCTTAAAAGTAAATCATACAATCAAAAGGGTCCCTCAACACATGGGACCACCAAGATCGAGAATCAACGGTGGAGAACCTCTCTCCACCAAAATGGACGGTCTAGATACCTTTTGCAATGAAATAAACATCATGATGGGGTCCATGGAGAATGGCCCCATCATGGAATGATCATGATGATCCAAGTGGGCCATCGGCCTTATCTTAGGGTCCCAAGTGAGATCCACACCATTGATCGGTGGGTCTCACTTGGCCCATCATAAAAACAAGAAAGAAACTACCCTAAGGAGGCACCCACCGTCCGATCTTCTTGCTCCTAGGAGTTCCTTAGCACCTTAGCTTGGATTTCAATGGTTAAGATGAGGAATGGAGGGTTGAGATGGGAGATGATGGGGTAGGAAAGTGGACCACACTTGGAGCTTGGAAATTTTTGGAGAAATCCTCATACGTATGGAGCTTGCTTGGGGTTTGAAATGAGAAAGAGAGGAGTTGTAAAGGGAGAGAGAGAGAGAGTGATGGATGGATGTGGTGAGTGATGGTTGTGTAAGAAAAGCTTGACTTTTGAGGCTTTTGTGTAAGAGGTATGGGTTAGGAAGACTTTTGTGGTTGCTTGGGAAAAGGGGTGAAAGTGATGTGTACTTGACATGTACTTGATTGATGGATTGATTGATTGATGGGATTGATGTGATTGATGTGACACATCATAGTGATTCCCTTGGGTTTCGCAACGCGTGGTGTTTTCTCGCACCGAACGTTGGTCTACAACTCTAGACCAGGGTATCGCCTCGGCGCGCGAGTCGCGGCATCGGAACCGCAACGACAGCATAGTCGCTATGGTAGTGGTCTCTGGTTGAGTCGAATCGAGTTGTCGGCATATGAATCAGGGTCGCGCGTCGATATCGGTTAAGGGTCGAAAGTTGCCAGAATTCGACTGGTAAGACCGCGGAAGTCTACGGAAAGGTACAGACCAAGATACGAGTCTTACAGGATCTAAACCTAGAACTCGAAAATCCTTGAAAGATAGTCAATGTTACAACTGTCAAGAGTATGGGCACTTAGCTAACAAACGTCCTAAAAAGGACAAATCAAAAAGGAAAAGCATGATGGCTACTTGGGATGAATCATCTGATTCTGAATCCTCTTCTAAATCAGAAGATTCTGAAACCGAGTCAGGCGAAGATGTTAAAGCCCTTATGACTCTAGCCAAGATCACCTTTTCAGATAATGATGATATATCTAGTGAAGAAAATTTGAATAGTAATTGCGATAATGAAGATGACCTTCAAGACGCTTATAATGCCCTGTATAAGGAGAGTTGTAAAATTGCTGTCAAGCTTAAATTACAAAAAGAAAAATTTTCTAAGCTTAAGGAAGATTATGAGTCTCTTGCGTTAAAAAAGTCTCATATTTCTGATTCTTTTAAAAAAACCAAAAGTGATTTAGATTTCAAAACCTCCAAAATTGAAGATTTGATATCCGAAAATGAGAAACTCAAAAATGGGGTAGCTTCTCTTCAGAGTTTGAAAGACACATGGAGATATGCCCATGGTGATCCTAAATTGAAAAAATTATTGTCCGGATCAAGAAAATGTGGTGATCGATCCGGGTTGGGCTATGATAAGAATACATCTCCTAGACAAAAGAACATTGCTCCTAAATTTACAAAAGGAGAGTCTTCAATCTCAAAAAAAAAGAATACTTATCAAGGTTTTTTCAAAAATTCAAAGACTTTTCAAAAACCTAAAAGTAGTTATGTCAACTTTAATTTTCAAAATCGAAATCTATGGCTGAAAAAATAATCGATCTACTCAAGGAGCTATTAAAGTGTAACTCTATATGTCTCTCCTATAACAATAGACAGAAAAAGACCATCTATACTCCTAAACCCAAAAGAGTTCTGAAATGGGTTCCTAAAGTTGCCAGCTTGGTTGCCCACACTGCTTTCAAAGCTACAAGCCATTCAAAGTGGTACCTAGATAGTGGTTACTCCAGGCATATGACAGGTGACAAAGCTTTATTCATCGATCTATAAGATATGACGGACGGGTCAGTCACATTTGGTGATGGAAGCAATTGCAAGATCATTGGACAAGGTACGGTTCAGCTTTATAACCTTCCTTTATTTAAGAATGTTTTATATTTTGAGGGCTTAAAACACAACCTATTAAGCATTTCTTAGATATGCGATAACAACCATAGTGTGAAGTTTTCTAATCAAGGTTGTGAGATACTTGATAAAAGGGGTTCTGTTATATTAACTGGTCGCAAAACTTTTGAAAACTGCTACATCGTTAGTGATGCAAGCTCATCTACTCAATCATGTTACATGGTCCATACTGATGAGACTGAATTATGGCATAAACGCCTTCGACATGTACACTATCGGAACTTATTTAGATTGAGCAAAAGAGAACTAATTAGAGGCCTACCCAAATTACAAAGAGTAGACAAAATATGTGGTGAATGCCAGTTGAGAAAACAGATTAGGAGCTCTCACAAGAAAGTAAACTCCAATACCACATCTAGACCACTCGAGCTTCTCCACATGGATCTTATTGGACCAACCAGATCGGAGAGTTGAGGAGGCAAAAAATACATCTTGGTTATCGTAGATAACTATTCCAGATTCACTTGGGTATTATTCTTAAAAGACAAAACTGCAACCCTGGATGAAGTGAAAAAGGTCATCAAACGAATCCAAAATGAGAAAGGTTCTCATGTTAGTAAGATCCGTAGTGATCATGGATCCGAATTCAAAAACAGTAGTTTTGAGAAATTTTGTAGCGAACAGGGAATATCACATGAATTCTCTGTGCCCAAAACACCACAAAAAAATGGTATAGTTGAAAGAAAAAATAGAGTGCTTCAGGATATGGCTAATGTTATGTTGAATAGCATGAAGCTCTCTAGAAATCTTTGTGCTGAAGCAGTTAATACCGCATGTTATATTATTAATCGGGTTTATACCAGTAAATCTGATAATAAGACTGCTTATGAATAATGGTTTGAAAAGAAACCTACTGTCAAATACTTTCGGGTTTTCGGCAGTAAGTGTTATATTTTACGTGATCGTGAAAATTTGGGAAAGTTTGATACGAAGAGTGATGAAGGAATTTTTCTTGGTTATTCTTTAAATAGTCGAGCTTATAGGGTTCTAAATAAGAGAACTGGTGTGATTCAAGAGTCCATCAATGTGGTCATTGATGATCATTTGAATACACCAGCTCCGAGTTCAGATGATGATGAAGCTCTTATTATTGACAATCAAGATATCTCATCAAGTCAAAAAGAATCTGAACCAAGGACTGTTAAAGATCATTCAACCAATCAAATACTTGGAAACCCTCTCACTAGAGTTCGTACTCGCAAACAACTTGAGAACATATGTAATTATGTTTGTTTTACATTTCAAATAGAACCGGTCAACGTAAAAGAAGCACTTTCTGACGAAAATTGGATTGTTGCTATGCAGGATGAACTTAATCAATTTGTTCGTAATGATGTCTGGTATCTTGTTCCTAGACCTAAAGATAAACACATTATTGGAACAAAATGGATCTTTAAAAATAAGTCTGATGAGCTTGGAAATATTATATGAAACAAGGCTAGACTGGTTGTACAAGGGTACACTCAAATTGAAGGCATCGATTACGATGAAACCTTTGCTCCAGTCACTCACCTTGAATCAATCAGACTTTTTAGAAAATCGCATACTTTAGAAAATTTAAAATTTATCAGATGGATGTAAAGAATACTTTCTTGAATGACGATTTACATGAAGAGGTGTATGTTGAACAACCTTCAGGGTTTGAAGACCCCAAGTTTTCTGACCATGTATTTCATCTCAAAAAGGCTCTCTCTGGTCTAAAATAAGCGCCAGGGCATGGTATGAAAAATTGACTAAATTCTTACTTAGTCATAGATTTCAAGTAGGAAGTGTCGATAAGACGCTCTTTGTTAAGAAGAATAACAATGATATTTTGATGGTTCAAATATATGTTGATGATATTATTTATCGATCAACTTGCTCTAACATGTCTATTGAGTTTGTAGAGTTAATGAAATCAAGGTTCGAAATGAGCATGGTTGACGAACTTAACTATTTCCTAGGGTTGCAAGTGAAACAACAACCTGATGGAATTTTCATTTCCCAGACCAAATATGCTTCAAACTTGGTTAAAAGGTTTGGATTTGAGAATGGTAAGAACTTTGATACTCCTATGAGTACAACGTTAAGACTCTCAAAAGACTCTACAAGCAAAGATATAGATCCTAAACTATATCGTAGTATGATTGGTAATTTGTTGTATCTTACTGCAAGTAGACCTGATATTGCGTTAAGTTTTAGAATTTATCCGAGATATCAGTCTAATCCTAAGGAATCACATCTTACTACTGTTAAACGGATTATTAGATATGTCGTAAGTACTATAAATCTGGGTCTATGGTACCCTTTTGATACTAGTGTTCAATTAGCCGAGTACTCAGATGCTGATTGGGCCGGTAATATCGATGATAGAAAATCAACCAGTGGTGGTTGTTTTTACATTGGAAATTGCTTAGTTTCTTAGTTCAGTAAGAAGCAAAGCTCAATATCGCTCTCCACTGCTGAGGCTGAGTATATTGTTGCTGGATATGCATGTACTCAACTAGTTTGGATGAAACGCATGCTAAGCGATTATGGAATTAATCAAGATTCAATGACCTTACATTGTGATAATTCCAGGGCTATAAATATTTCCAAAAATCCAATCCAGCATTCACGTACTAAGCACATTGACATTAGGTATCATTACATATGTGAGTTGGTTGAAGAAAAAGTTATTTCTTTGGAATATATATCAATCAAAAATCAACTTGCTGATATATTTACTAAACCACTCGACAAAAGCAGGTTTAATAAACTGAAATTTGATCTTAGTATGTGTATTTTACATTGAATATTCTTGCTTGCATGTATCATAGTGTATTATATTTCATATTATATTTATTTAAATTTTAAATTTTTGTATTAAAAATGTATTTTTGGTCGATACTTGACCGGTCTTGGATGTACACGGCCAGTCATGGTACGAGCGGTCGTGCACCGCACTCGACCGGTCGTGGTACTCGTGAACATGATATATTTAGAGAAAATTCCCTTCTTCATTTCCACTCCGACCTATGACGAGTCGTGGCTCGACCAGTCATAGGATTTCTTATTTTTCTTCAAGGTGAGTCTTATTTCATCATTTTTCTTGAAGATTCATGCTCTCTATGCTTTGATTTGATCATTGTATAACTAGATTTCATCTCTTGTTGGGTTTTTCAAGGGTTTCTTCTTAATTTGTTGATCTAGAGAAAACCCATCCTTCTTTTATGCATTTCGCTTGCTCTTTGTATATCTTCTTGAATATGGATGCTAGAGGGAAAAAGAAAACATCCCGTGGTCCATCTTCATCTAGATCTGCACCGATAACTAAACGACACCTTCGGTCATCCGAAGATGATTTTTAAGATGTACGAGATTTACGTGTCCGTAAAATTATTGTTGAGCATACCGCTTACCTCAATCACATTGCTCCATATCATATTATCCCTCTCCTTGAATTGGCTGGACTAACATTTTGCTTTGGGGTGGGCCTGCATACCAGTCCATTGTCCAATCATTGGTAGCATGCATCTCAGAATTTTCTCTTGATAATTTAATATTTTCAATTGATACTAGAGAAGGAAAATTTGAAGTAGACCGTCATTTGATATCAGGTATTATGGATATACCTGTTAATGATGAAGGTATATCGATTCATACTTTATACGATAAACCATCTGAATCGAAAAAATGCATGTTAACACGAGATTTATGTAAAATTGATGTGCAATGGACACACAAAGCGAGTGCGCTCCCTTCAAAGTATCTGTTACCTAGATACAGAGTGTTACATTGTTTCTTCATTTCCAATGTGTATCCTCGGTCCGGTAATAAAACCGAGTTCACTTCTTTTATGGTTCGTGTGTTGCATTTGATTGCTTCTGATACCAAGGTCTGTCTTCCCTCGTTGATTTGTTATTTTATTATTCAGTTTCGTCTCCATCCGAGTCATAGTGATATTTCGTTCGGTTATCTTATGACTGTTTTAGCCACTCAAATGCTTGTCGATAAACCTGTTAATGAGGCACCAATTCATCATCTTATTTTCAACAATTCCAATCTTAATAAGATGAAGTTGGATTTGCTTCCTGGCCAAGTAGATGAAGGTGGTGTTGGTGGTGAAGCTGGAAATGAAGGGGAAGCTGGTGATCTTCCACAACAAGATGTTAATATGGATGAGATTTTTGTTGAGATAGAATCTGATTCACCAAATGATCCAGATTATGATCCATCTGGTTATGATGCACGCCTTCGTGCATTGGAGGAGAAGGTTGATAATATGAATATAGCCCACGATATGCGATTTAAGTACATACGAAAATATCTTCGTCGCATTAATAGAGGGTTACACCAGATTGATTCGACTATCCTTGCTCCCTCCTCTGGATCAAATTAGGTGAATTATCTTCTGGATAGTATAACATTATCTTTTATTTTGGATATGTATTATGGATTATGGTTTGATAACATTGTCTTTTGGATATTGTATTATGGATTGATGATGGCTTGATGCTTCAGGTTTATATTTTGAAATATGCTTATGTCCTTTCATATCTCTTCTCATTATCTGCTTATTCTCTCTATGTTCTCTTTCCTTTTGTGACTTTTCCTTGTCATTTTGTGACAAAAAGGGGGAGTAGTAAGGTAAAAGGGAGTAGTATGGAAAGGGACAGTAATTTATTTTTATTTGTTTGAATTGATTGATTGAGAAGGATATGTGGATGAGAATATGTTTTTGACTGTTTACATGAGCAGTACTCATATTACTCAGGGGGAGTAGATTAATTTGTGATTTTATGGCTCATGATTTCTTATTATCTTCTTTGCTATGTGTTTTGTCACAAATTTGACAAAGGGGGAGATTGTAAGTGCTATGATTTCATATCCCTTTGGTTGTCAAATTTTGTGGTACCAAAACCTATATCTATGTCTTGTATATCTTGTGTTTCATGTTTGAGACTATTCATTGCAATCAAGACATCGCATTTCAAGACAAGAACTTAAATGAAGAAGTTTTCAAGTCATGGATGAAGAATTCAAGTATTGAAGTCTTCAAGTTTTTCATGTTCAAGATTCAATCAAGTTTAAGTATATTAGAAGATTTTGTCAAGTCAAGATCAAGCTCAAGAAGGCCTACTACAAGATTTGTATATTCTCAAGCTTCTCTTAAGGGTCATCTGAGTGTATAGACTTTCAATGTCCATCTCACTTTTAAGGTTTATTTGACCTTAGATTGACCTTAGGATGAGCTTTACAGTAGGTCATTTTGGATACATAATTCATATATTTCAATATGCTTGTTTGGAGTGTTCTAAGACCAGTCCTAGGGACTTCAAGACCAGTCCTAGGTCTGCTACGACCAATCTTAAGTTTTTCAGGACCAGTCCTAGGTTGTTGAAGATTTTCAGATTTTTCTAGCTGTCCTACGACCAGTCCTGGACATCCTACGACCAGTCCTGTGAGTTCTACGACTCATCCTTCGACCGGTCGTAGCCCTATGACTCAAAATACAGTAACCAAATTAAGGGTCCTACGACCGGTCATAGGTGTCCCACGACCAGTCGTAGGTGGCCCACGACCGGTCGTAGACCACCCATGACCGGTCGTGGAACCGAAAAATCTTATCCCACGGAAATCTTTGAAAATCTTTGATGCTACGACCAGTCATAGGATTCTAAGACCAGTAGTAGATGGGATTTTTTAGGCTATAAATAAGCACGAACTTCAGAGTTTTAGCAATTCAATTCAATTCAATTTAAGCAATCTTTAAGATATTCTCTGAGATAAGTTTGTGTTTATTTTAAGATACTTTGTGCTTATTTAATATTCCTTTTGCTAGCTTGTTTATTATTTGATTTTGATCTACATTCCAATCTTATTAGAAAAGGGGAATTTCTAATATTTCTTCTTCTTGGATTCAAAATCAAATAGAACTAGCCCTTTTGATTTAAAATCAATTAGACTTAGTACCATTCTTAAAGTGAGTATTGGACTTTGAACGTTGAATCGAACTTCTACTCCGATTGGTTTTACAGGGCTTCTTCAAAAGGAGATTCAGGTATTTTACATTTTTGTAATTTACTTTCTTTGGTTTTGTTTGAGATTTGCCAGAAAAATCTCATTGTATTGGTTATCCCCTGTGTGAGGATATTAGGAGTGGAGTAGCATTCTGTGTGGCTGTTGGATAACAGTTGGTGTACACACAGGCTAACCACTATATATCGTTGTGTTGTGGATGTGCATTATTCTTTCATTCTTTTATTCATTCAATTCTGTGGTTTGTATTCATGGATGAATGTTGTAATCTTTTTATTCCAAGCAAGTGTGGAGAATGTTGTAATAACTTAGGATTTATTTCTTCAAGTTATTTTAATTTCCTTGCTTTTTATTCCTCATTGGTTTGTGATACAAAGGACGTTCTAGAAATTAGGCTGTCCTACCTTAAACCTTTGGTTTTTGGTGCAAGGCTGTCCTTAGAACTGATAAAGTATCATTCTCTTTGTTTTAGGCTATTGAGATTACTTTAAATTCAGCATTGTGCTTTATTTCTTTTATTATTCCGTTGTTATTAGTTTTATTTGGCATTGCTCTATTCACCCCCCCTAGAGGGCATATAGCTGGGCCCTTTCATAAAGTGACTAATCTCACAAGAAAACTCGAGGCCATGAAATTATAGAAAGATATGGCTACGAAAACTATTTGCGGTATTTGTGCTTGAAACATTCACACAACTGAAAATTTTCCAACAATACCTGCTTTTCAAGAGATACTGAATGAGAAATCTAATGTCGTAAATAATTACTAAAGACTTTTCAGTGGACCCAGCTTCAATATATACAATCCTAGTTGGAGAAATCATCTAAATTTCAATTAGAGGAATGGATAAACTACTATTTCTCAAGGATTCCCTAATCAAATTCCAAATCAAGGGAAATCTCAAGAGGCTCCGGTTCTAAAGTATCTTTAAAATCAAGAGCGTTTCAATTAGGGTATGCTATAAGTCTTTCAAGACTTTACAAAGGCCATTCAAGGGCTTGAGACAAAAAATGCAATTGGGAACAAGGGAATCCTTCTGGCTCAACCTCTTCTCAATCCAAAATCGCAATATGAAGTTAGCGACCCGATCTCTTCAAATCAAATGGAGCAAGCTAAGTCTATCACCACTCTTAAGAGTGGGAAAATAATTGAAAAATCTATTCTGGTAAGGGCTGAAAAATCCAAGGACTCAAAAATAGATGAAGCAGATAGACTTAACACTACTTCACAAGAATTAGAACCAAAACTTTAAGGCAAGCCGATTGGCCCAACAGTTGATTGTACCAAAACCTCATTCTAACTCTTAGGACATTCTAGAGGTGCTGAAACAAGTGAAGGTCAACATTCCACTACTGGATGCCGTTAAACAAATACCTTCATATGCCAGGTTTTTGAAAGATGTATGCACTACTAAAAGATGACAAAACATTCAAAAGAAAATTTTCTGAAAGTAAAAGTGAGTGCCATCCTAAAGTGTAACACCCTGAAAATTGGGGGTCGAGTAGATGCTCAGCTCCCGAGTTTCAATGCATCACTTATGCAACATAAATGAAGATGATTGAATATTGTTCATGGTAGTGCATTAAACATGAGTAAGATTACACCAAAACAGTGATTCATACTCCAGATCAGTTTAAATAACACAAGCGAAAGACTTAAAGATATATATAAACAAATAGGAAATCAAAGATCATTGTCGATCTGCAAGAGTATAAATACATCACTGAGTCACCATATATATGTAATAGTGCAAAAGAAAAATGTCAAAAGAATAGTCCAACTACACTGATAAACCCTGTAGCCCCGTCGATCAATACGACCTAAGCAAAACCGTAAGAGAACTGCATATAAGTGAACTCATCCTGATCATCATAATAGTCAGTCTCCGCCTCCTGAGTCGCATCCTCATCTGCAACTAAGACGGAGTCTGGTGGGTGTTCAGAACACCGTCCCAGAACGTGGGAGTGAGTGATCAACTCAGTGAAATCATAGAGTAAAGATTAACATGTTATCAATTCAGTCAAGCAGTAATGATAAAGAAAACATATCAACCATTCCTAAATACTCTTATTAATGCAAGGATGAGATGTTTCATGAATGCATGCCCTCGCCTACACTCCCTCGTGCGACACCATCTTACGTTCGTGGCATGCTTCTAACCCTTTGTGCACTTCATCGTTGGCACATGTAGTGCGATGATATGAACATGATTATCGAGTTATTATTAGTCCTTTTCATACAACAGGATTGGGAAGCTAAGGTACCTCCCTTGTATCATTACCCAAACGATGATCCATTCTTGGGTCGTCAGTCTGAGACAATCTTATACAATAGTGTAGTTTAGATCACTGTAAAGGGCTCGTCACCAATCAATACAGGTCTAGTTATATCCTATAGACTACAACAAGGCTCGACGCCCCAATGCAGTTTCAGGATATACTCGAGGTCACTACAAAGGGCTCGTCACCAATCAGAGTAGGCCAACAGCTCGAATATATTGTCTCATACCACCATAATCAGCTCACGAGTATAGGTACTCACTGTCACTACAAAGGGCTTGTCACTAATCAGAGTAGGCCGACAACTCGAATATAGTGTCCCATACCACCATAATCGGCCCATGAGTCTTAGCCAATCAAGGTACCAAGGTTAGAGGGGCTTTCTAATGGTGTGTTTGGTACCTTAGGTTCAAACAGGAGCGTCCATACATAGTGAACATACATCGGGTCATTCGGGTTGCTTGACGAGCTCGACTAGCATAAGCGCACTTTGAGTGAATCGACATGAAGTGCGTAAATACTTCGCGTGGCCAAACCATTGCTCACAACTCTAGTACGGCTCGGGTTCGTCAAACACGTCTTACGTAGCGAATCAATCTCAACCATGAATTCCAGTCTGTTATTGAATGCCTGGACCATAATATGGCCCCAATCCCGTACACTATCAATAGTAGACATTCGATTCAAATTCCACATACATATGAGCATGTTATGAAATATAACTTAAACATGAATACAATACGTGGAGGAAATCATACACACAATTAGCATGAATTGAAATAGGCTAAATACAACATGAAGGAAATCACACATACCAGCAAGGTGATTGAGATTCATCTCTCAATACACTTAAATATCATACTTTACCTATTTCTAACTCATTCAGACATTTACACAAACACTTAGATTACACTATTCAACATACATCACGTATGTTGACATATTGCATATTTAGGCAATTCCTTTTGCTAAGGAGTTGTCGGATACATAACAAGCATGTACTAACAATGTTTTATCATGGCAATCACAGATCCAAAATTTATACGTATACAGGTATTTCAACAAATACATAGAATACAGTATACATATTTCATATGTATTTGAAACGAGAAACAAACGACACGTTTTTCATGTGAAATAACATCCACGTTAATAATAAATCATTATCTGACATTGAAAGCTTTGAAAACCATAACCTATACGTCTATAATCCGCACCTTATGCCGTAGAAGCGTAATGTATATGATTCTAAGCCGTAAGCTTTCATCAGCGGCGGTTTAGCAACCTATAACATGAACTAAATTAGCTATTTCATTACTCCGTCTATATCAAACCTTAAAACAGGTTAGGGTTTGATTTTCTTACCAAAGTGTGGAATCAGAATCACTGAAATAACGATTCAGATGGATGGAAGTTGTCACGTAGTGCAGCTAGGTGGTATGACAAGAGGAAAACACCACTTCTCTCTCACTTTCTCTCTCTTTTCTCTCTTCTCTCTCTTAGGGTTTCTCTTAAATTCGTATGGAGTAAATGAGAGAGGGTTTAAGGCCTTTTTATAAGTTTTAAATTGATGAAAATAGCCCTAAGGCCAAGGTATACTTAGGTTATAACCAAATCGGCCTTGTTTCGATCTAACGGAGCTTTTCTGGAGGTCCTGTTACTGAGTGCGGTCGGACTTAAGCTCATAGATGCTGGATCTTGATGAAGTTAAGTTTTCAGTTCGATCGAATTTTCACATCAACTGTGGCAGTTTAATTTCAGTTCAGCAATCACCGAAGCTCGATCAAGGCCATAAATAATTTGACATGAGTTGGCCATCATCCCTAATCCGAGGGTAAATTTGGGTCAAATTCCAACGGTCAGAATACTTATAAATGTCGCGTAAGCAACACGACTCAGATTTCTTAAAATCATATTTAATTTCTTAAAAATATTCAGTTTCTCACACTCTTCACTCCGGACTCAAGGAAATAGTCCCAGAGCATCATTTGGACGTGATTTTCACGGTGATTGTCAAGTCCAACTACGCGGTCAATATCTTCTAAGTTCATCAAATCAGACTTTCAACGTGCGGTCCAGGTCCGATCGAAGTTTCAAAGTACTCCCATGAGCAACTGGGTTTAGAAAAGTTGGATCCTAGATTTTAGAGTAAAATAGCGTTACTAATTCTACAGGTTTTGGATCTTACAGATCATATTTAAAGTGATTGGTGTTAATTTCATAGGTAATCTAGATTAGTACTTAACAATTCTCGTCTAATTTCTAAATGATTTAATCCTCAGAGATTTCTGACTGAGTTGGTACTCGGGTCTTTGTATGGATTTTTTTGAGTCGTTACAATCTAGCCCCCTTAAAGAAAAATTTCATCCTCGAAATTAGTACCTTTTCGTACTCCTCGAGAATCTGAGGGTAGTTCTTTCTAACCTCGGCTTCTGTCTCCCAAGTAGCTTCCTCCTCAGTATGATGTGTCCACAGAACTTTCACCAGTGGAATGACCTTACTGCGCAACACCTATTCCTTCTTGTCTAAGATACGCGTCGAACGCAGTACATATGTCGCATCCTCGCTCAACTGTACCTGCTCCCATCTGATGATATGGGAAGGATCAGGAACGTACTTCTTCAGCATAGATACATGAAATACGTTGTGTACGCCTGCAAGTGGTGTGGGTAAAGCCAAGCGATACGCTACTGTTCCCTCCCGATCCAGTATCTGAAATGGACCAATAAACCTCAGTGTGAGCTTTCCCTTCTTGCCAAAACGCAGAACTCCCTTCATAGGAGAAACTCGTAGGAACACATGGTCTCCAACCTCAAAATCAAGCGGTCACCGCCTCGTGTCGGCATAACTCTTCTGTCTGCTCTGAGCTGTCAAAAGTCGACGTCTGATAATGTCAATCTTCTCTGAGGTCGCCTGCACTAACTCTGGGCCAACCAAACTGCACTCGCCAACCTCTGCCCAACAATGCAGTGCTCAGTAAGGGCGTCCATATAAGGCCTCATAAGGAGTCATGCCTATACTCGCCTGGAAACTGTTATTGTAGGAGAACTCTGCGTACGGAAGACAGTCATCCCATCTGTCCTTGAAGTCTAAAACACAAGCTCGCAGCATATCTTTCAAAATCTTATTTACTCGCTCTGTTTGCCCATCGGTCTATGGGTGAAATGCGGTACTGAACTTTAACTTCACACCCATTGCTTCCTGGATATGAGTCTAGAAGATAGATGTGAATTACGTGTCTATGTCCGACACAATCTCCAAGGGAATTCCATGCAGACGAACCTATCTCTCTGATGTATAGCCTAACCACCTCGTCTGCAGAGTTCGTGACTCTAATCAGAAGGAAGTGAGCCAAGTTCGTCAATCGGTCGACAATCACCTAGATAGAATCATGTCCCTTCCTCGTCTTCGGCAGCCTTGAAATGAAATCCATAGAGATGAAGTCCCACTTCCATTCAGCTATGGGTAGGGGCTGAAGTAGTCCAGGAGGTCGGTGATGCTCTACCTTGACCTACTGGCACGTGAGACAACGAGATACATACTCTGCTATATGAATCTTCATGTTATCCCGCCAGTATGACCTCTTCACATCTTGATACATTTTCATACTTCTAGGATGCATCACTAACTTCGAATTGTGCGCTGCTTTAAGGACTTCTTGTCTCAACTCAGGAATGTTTGGGATGCATAGGTGGCCGCGGTAGCGCAAGCCCCCATCTGTACCAATTCTCCACTCGGCATACTCGTCATTGCTAGCCTGCTCTCGAAGCTCAGACAACCGCTCATCGGCCTTCTGGGCCTCTATAATCCTGTCATCAATAAGTGGCCGCACGTGAATATGCGCAACACTTTCAAATGGTTCCTCCACAGTGAGCTTCTGCTCAAAGTCACGAACAAACTCTAGCATATCTCACTCCTTAATCATCAGCAGAGCCACAAATATGATCGCCTTCTTGCGGCTCAACGCATCTGCCACAAGGTTAGCCTTGCCAGGATGGTAGGAGACCTCGAACTTAAAGTCCTTTAAGGTTTTCATCCATCGGTGCTGCCTCATATTTAAATCCCGTTGCGTGAATATATACTTAAGGCTCTTGTGGTCGCAGAAAAGCTCGAACTCCTCTCCATAGAGGTAATGTCTCCAGAGCTTCAATGCAAAGATGACGACTGCTAACTCAAGGTTGTGCATAGGGTAATTCTCCTCATGTTTCCTTAGCTGTCTAGAGGCATATGCAATCACCCTGTCCTTCTGCATAAGGACACAACCCAGACCAAATCGAGATGCATCAGTAAATATAGTATACTTGACCCCTTTCTCTAGCAATACTAGCATAGGGGCGGACATCAGTCTGTCCTTCAGCTCCTAAAAAGCTGCTTCCACCTTCTCATTCCAGGAAAACTTCAAGTCCTTCTGAGTCAACTGAGACAACAGTCTGGTAATCTTCGAGAAGTCCCGAATGAAGCGTTGGTAATAACCTGCCATGCCCAGAAAACTCCTCACATCAGTAACTGAACTAGGCTACTTCCAGTCCTGAACTGCAGCTATCTTAGCTAGGTCCACCGCAATCCCTTCCTTGGACACCACATGTCCTAGGAACTTGACTTTCTCTTGCCAAAAGTCACAGTTCTTGTACTGTGAGAACAACTGATTCTTCCTCAGAGTATCCAAGACTGTCTGAAGGTGTCCTTTGTACTCTTCCCAACTCGCAGAGTATACCAGAATGTCATCGATAAACACAATGACGAATCGGTATAGAAATGGTCAAAATACCCAGTTCATCAAGTCCATGAACACGGCTAGTGCATTCGTAAGACCAAACAGCATCACGAGAAACTCGTAATGACCAAAACTGGTCCTGAATGTAGTCTTTTGCACATCTTCATCCCTGACACGCAACTGATGGTACCCTGACTGTAGGTCAATCTTCAAAAAGTATCACGCCCCTTTCAGCTGATCAAACAGATTGTCTATCCTGGGCAAAGGAATCTTGTTCTTCACGGTCAATTGATTCAACCTACGATAATCAATACATAACCGTAACGACCCATCCTTCTTCTTGAAAAACAACACAGGTGCTCCCCAAGGAGACACACTGGGTCGTATGAAGCCTTTCTCTACTAGGTCGTCAATCTGTTTCCTCAGCTCTTCCATCTCACATGGCGGCATACGATACATCGGTAGCAAAATAGGTACTGCACCAGACACTAGATCAATAGTAAATTCAATCTCACGCCGAGGAGGTAGCCCAAGTATCTTACTGAACACTTCCTAAAAATTCTGAACCACAGGCGTGGTTTCAAGCGTAGAACCAACAGAACTTTCCAATCGAGAAGTGTAACAATCAAGTCGGGTAGGGTAACTGACCTGAACAGGAAAAGTAAATGCCAATCGAGAAGTGTAACAATCAAGTCCATGGGCTGTCACCAGCCTAGTCTTACAGTCAAGCTCTGCTCTCATCTCTGTGAGCCAATCCATGCCAAGGATAATGTCGTAATGATGCAAAGGCGTGACATACAGGTCAACCACAACTGTCCCGCTCCCCAGGTCTATCAAGCAACCCACACATACCCTAGTAATGGCAGAAGAGTCCCCTATAGTAGTAGTGAGAGTCACTCCCGTTGTAGGAGAAGTAACCAACACTAGCCGCTTAACTAACGCGTATGAAATGAGGTAGGTTGTGGATCCAGTGTCCACAAGTAAGAAGACAGGAGTACTTTGAACATGTGCAGTGACCTCAAAAGCCCTGGGTACTGAAAGTGTTACCTCTGGTACATCTACTGTGAGTGAGTGCACCCGAGCCTGCTGCGGGCAATTTGGCAGCAGTACCATGGGCTGTTGAGGCGGCCTAAAATGAGATGCTAACGGTTGAAAAGATGGATGCATAGGTGCAGACTGTAGAGGTGGAGCTAATATAGCCTGAGGGTGAGGACGAACAATCCTCTGTGGTGGTGAGAACCCATTATCTCTCATACGCGTGAAGCAGCTCTGTACAACATGACCTGGCCTCCCACAATAAGCACAGGTCACACCAGGTCACCTCACAGGTACCAATGGCACTGCGATCCTGGGAGGAGAGTCGATACGAGTCCTCTTACCGAGGAATGGCCTGCTCAACATATCTGGTCGTGGCCTGGTGATCATAGGCCCACGAGAACATGACAAACGCTCCCTGTCCTGCTCTGCTCGCATAGACATGTGTACTAACTCAGTATAGGATGGTATGCTAATACAACACATCTTCGAGTGAATGTCGGGGTGCAGGCCCTCAAAAAATTGTCGGATGCGCATTTGTGCGTCAGCAAGCATAGTAGGAACATATCTGCCCAACTCTATAAACCGGTGCTCGTACTCAGTCACGGTCATGCCTCCCTGTCTGAGGCGCAGAAACTCATTCTCCTTCTCGTGCCGGTAAGTAAGGGGATAGTATTTCTCATAGAAGCGGGTCTCGAATGCTGCCCACGTCCAAACATATTTAACAACTACAGTCCGCAGTACACTATCCCACGATAAGCTGGCTTCCTTCTCCAGCATAAGGTCACCAACTCGACCTGCTCCTGCTCAGTACAATGCAGCATCCTCAGCGTCTTGGAGATGCGATCAAGCCAATACTCGGCCTCCTCAGGTCTGTGAGAACTCAAAAATGTAGGAGGCTGCAAGCACTGGAATCGCTCTAAAAGGCCATTCGTACTCAAGTTCTCTGTAGAGTATACAATAGGGGTAGGCAAGGTCACACCCTCGCCTTGAGTAGAAGGCCCTACAACCTTAGCAGGCCGTACAGAAGGTGAAAGTGGAGTCGCACTCCCACCCTGAGTTAAGGCTCCTGCAATGGTGGCCAAGAGCTGCTACCGCTGCTGCTGGTGTCGCATCTGCTGCTGCTGATGCTGCTCCTACTGATAGTGCATCATCGTCAGTAACTGTTCCAACCTATCAGTAGGTGGAGCTGACGGAGGTACACACTTTGTCGAAGAAGATGCACAGTTCTTCTCACGAATAGGTGATGTGTAAGGTGGCGGCCCAATTGTAGGACCGATCGAAGGCTGAGACTCAGGCATAGTCCCACGATCCGGGCCCAAACTAGGGTCTGCACGACCATCACTCTGGGGTGGTGCTTGGTCCATCGAATCACACAACGCGAGGTGTGCTGTGCTCCGCGTGAACTTAGGTGGCATTCCCTACATGACATAGGGTGCAACCCAGATCAGATTCAACATAATCACAATCCATTCACACAGCATTCACACATAAATTTAAGGTAACTTCATGCATTTCATTACTAAAATTGTCATAATACATGAGACACAAGTTTTACATGGATCATGATAGAAGATACATGTGAGCTAATACAACTAAGCTTCAAACATTAAAAATATGCTAACTACTTGCCCACATCACTAAGCCTATCAAGGCTATACCATGCAAAAAAGAAAGAAAGAAAAACATAGAAAGTAACTAAAAGAACGACTATGCGCAAGATTAGTCGTCAGAATCTGGTGATGGAGGAGGGGCACCCTTGTCCTGTACGCAAGATAGGATAGCCTTCAAGGTGCGAGTCACCTTGCCAAAATTTTGCTTCATAACGGCCTTAGTCTCTTCGAGCTCTTACTTTACCTCAGCCCGGAGTTCTTTTACTTCTTGTCGCAAAGCGACCTAACCCTCCTCAAGTCGGGTTAGACAGGCTTCGTGAGTAGCCCAATCAGAATGGCTCGTACGTGCAGTGGGAGGAGTGACCTCACCAGTGTCCTGGGCCTCTTCTTCTTCTTCCTGCTCTTCCCCCATCTCATCACCACCTCCCTCTTCACTTTCTTCCTCTAAATCGATACTTTCCTCTCCCGCACTATCAGACTCCTCCCCATACTCATCGCGTTGGGCTTGACGTTGTCGAGGGCCGATCCCCATGTTGTTAAGAGTAGCCTAGCTTATTAATCGGACTGGCGCAATATCATCCATGTTAAGTCTATAGCTGGCCTCTCGAGCAATCTTACATACCAGTCGGCCAAATGGGAGTGAGATGTCATTCCTGACCGAGCGCACGGTCTGGATTATCTATAATAGGGCATACGTGGGCAGGCATAACTTGTCCCCATGTCCAACCCTGTACAAGAAGTCTACCATTAAACGAGTGCATTTAGTACAGTTGCCCCATCGTGGATAGACATTGTACGTGAAAATGTGGTGAAGCAAATGGAAATCATCTGTCAAACTCATCGATGGGAGGCAATTGCCTCACGTCCAGGGGGCCAGTCGACCACAAAGGTATCACGTACGGTGATCTCTTTCTTGTACACTCTTAAAGAAATTTTCATTGGCGTGTACCTCACCACGTGAAATCTCCATAATCCGGGCTATCACATCCACATTGATTGTGTGCTCTCCCCCCCTTACCGCAGTAATAGTAAACTGGAGAGGCTCCAATGATGCATCTCGGATATGGGCGTAGAATGTACTAACCATATTTTCACATGCGTGAGACTGACCATCAAACATGGGACCCCACCCAAAATCCACCAAGAGGTCCATAATCGCGTGTAGCCCAAACAGTTTCTCGTCCACGTGAGCTTCAAGTACAACCCTACGACCATCAAAATGTCCGTATTCGAAACCTATTGGTAGTGCTCTCTCAACTGGGAGTTGAGGGTCTAGGTCCTGCTTCGACCTATGCTCTTGGGTGGTGCTAGAGCTAGCTTCGGCTCTGGTTCTCCTCCTTGGACGAGTTGGGCGACTAGGCCCGACTTCATCCATGGTCTCCCTTCACTTTCCCATGAGAGAAAATGGCTGCCACAATCTCAAAAAGGGCCATTGGAGTGGAAGAATAGGGAGATCATATATATTAGGCACAAATGAAGAGATTGTGCACCTCAAATCAAGGAAAAATGAGAGGGATTGGGGATGGGTTTTGAGGAAAACAGTGGAGGAGTGTATAGTTGAAGGAAAATGAGAAAAAGAGGGAATGAAGGCGAGATTTGAGAAAGAAATTTGAGGTTTTTGAGAGCAAGAAAGGCTTGGAGGGGTAGGAAATGGAAAAGGAGGGGCAAAAGGGAAATAAATGGGGGGTCCCCACGTGATTTGGTGAGCCCCACACTCTTTGGGAGGCCGGCCCGACGCCGACCCACGTCGGCCCGATAGGCCCAGCCGGACCCGACCACAGTCGACCGTGGTGAGTGGTCCTCTGGACCGGGCACGGTGTTGCCGCGGCAGGGTGGTGGCCACCCCCCTCGCGGGGTGCCGATGGTACCCTGGGTCCCCCTGTAAGTCCCCCCCGGATTGCACTATTTGGCCCCCGACTCCGTTTCGAGTTGTTTCGGGTCATTTCAGAATAAATCTGATCTCCATTCCCATTTACTGATTTTCAACGGCTGGAATGGGATAAAACGTGATCTATACCCATCAATTGATGGTCTAGAAGTGATTTGGAGTCATCGTGTGTGATTAGGAGTGTGCACGAACTCGATCTCGGCGATCATTTTCAGTAAACTTTTGCCAACAACTAAACAGGGAGTCCTAAACCTGTTTCTATATTGTTCTCACACCCTCTTACATTATAGTTGCGTCAACGTGCGTCGTGTGACCATAACCTAGGTCTGATTTAACCCAAATCATGCTCTGATACCAACTTATAACACCCTGAAAATTGGGGGTCGAGCAGATGCTCAGCTCCCGAGTTCCAATGCATCACTTATGAAACATAAATGAAGATGATTGAAAGTTGTTCATGGTAGTGCATTAAACATGAGTGGGATTACACCAAAACAGTGATTCATACTCCAGATCAGTTTAAATAACGTAAGCAGAAGACTTAAAGATATATATAAACGAATAGGAAATCAAAGATCACTGTCGATCTGTTAGAGTATAAATGCATCACTGAGTCACCATATACATGTAATAGTACAAAAAAAATGTCAAAAGAATAATCCAACTACACTGATAAACCCTGTAGCCCCGTCGATCAGTACGGCCTAAGCAAAACCGTCAGAGAACTGCATATAAGAGAACTCATCCTGATCGTCGTAATAGTCAGGCTCCACCTCCTGAGTCACATCCTCATCTGTAACTAAGACAGAGTCTGGTGGGTGTTCAGAACACCGTCCCAGAACATGGGAGTGAGTGATCAACTCAGTAGAATCATACAGTAAAGATTAACATGTTATCAATTCAGTTAAGCAGTAATGATAAAGTAAACATATCAACCATTCCTAAATACTCTTATTAATGCAGGGATGAGATGTTTCATGAATGCATGCCCTCGCCTACACTCCCTTGTGTGACACCATCTTACGTTCGCGGCATGCTTTCAGCCCTCTATGCACTTTATCGTCGGTACATGCAGTGTGATGATATGAACATGATTACCGAGTTATTATTAGTCCTTTTTATACAGCAGGATTGGGAAGCTAAGGTACCTCCCTTGTATCATTACCCAAATGATGATCCATTCTCGGGTCACCAATCTGAGACAATCTCATACGATAGTATAGTTTTAGATCACTGTAAAGGGCTCGTCACCAATCAATACAGGTCTAGTTATATCTTATAGACTACAACAAAGCTCGACGCCCCAATGCAGTTTCAGGATATACTCAAGGTCACTACAAAGGGCTCATCACCAATCAGAGTAGGCCAATAACTCGAATATAGTGTCCCATACCACCATAATCGGTTCACAAGTATAGGTGATTACTGGTCACTACAAAGGGCTCGTCACCAATCAGAGTAGGCCGACAGCTCGAATATAGTGTCCCATACCACCATAATCGGCCCATGAGTCTTAGCGGATCGAGGTACCAAGGTTAAATGGGCTTTCCAATGGTGTGTTTGGTACCTTAGGTTCAAACAGGAGCGTCCATACATGGTGAACATACATCGGGTCAATCGGGTTGCTTGACGGGTTCGACTAGCACGAGCGCACGTCGAGTGAATCGACATGAAATACGTAAACACTTCGTGTGGCCAAACCACTGCCGACAACTCTAGTACAGCCTGGGTTCGTCAAACACGTCTTACGTAGCGAATCAATCTCAGCCACAAATTCCTGTCTATTACCGAATGCCTGGACCATAATATGGACCCAATCACGTACACTATCAATAGTAGACATTCGATTCAAATTCCACATATATATAAGCATGTTATGAAATATAACTTAAACATGAATACAATATGTGGAGGAAATCATACACACAATTAGCATGAATTGAAATAGGCTAAATACAACATGAAGAAAATCATACATATCAGCAAGGTGATTGAGAGTCATCTCTCAATACACTTAAATATCATACTTTACCTATTTCTAACTCATTCAGACATTTACACAAACACTTAGATTACACTATTCAACATACATCACGTATGTTGACATATTACATATTTGGGCAATTCCTTTTGCTAAGGAGTTATCGCATACATAACAAGCATGTACTAATAATGATTTATCATGGCAATCACAGATCTAAAATTTATACGTATACAGGTATTTCAACAAATACATAGAATGTACTACGGTATACATATTTCATACGTATTCGTAACGCGAAACAAACGACATATTTTGCATGTGAAATAGCATCCACGTCAATAATAAATCATTATCTGACATTGAAAGCTTTGAAAATCATAACCTATACGTCTATAATTCACACCTTACGCCGTAGAAGCGTAACGTATATGATTCTAAGCCATAAGCTTTCTTCAACGGCGGTTTAGCAACCTACAACATGAACTAGATTAGCTATTTCATTACTCCATCTATATCAAACCTTAAGATAGGTTAGGGTTTAATTTTTTTACCCAAGTGTGGAATCAGAATCACCGAAATAACGATTCAGATGGATGTAAGTTGGCACGTAGTGCAGCTAGGTGGTATGACAAGAGGAAAACACCACTTCTCTCTTTTCTCTCTTCTCTCTCCTAAGGTTTTTCATAAATTCGTATGGAACAAATGAGAGGGAGTTTAAGGCCTTTTTATAAGTTCTAAATCGACGGAAATAGCCCTAAGGCTAAGGTATACTTAGGTTATAACCAAATCGTCCTTGTTCCGATCCAACAGAGCATTTCTGGAGGTCCTGTTACTGAGTGCAGTCGGACTTAAGCTCATACATGTTGGATCTTGATCAAGTTAAGTTTTCAATTTGATCGAATTTTCAAATCAACCATGGCGGTCCAGTTTCAGTTCAGCGGTCACCGAAGCTCGATCAAGGCCATAAATAATTTGACATGAGTGGGCCATCATCCCTGATCCGAGGGTAAATTTGGGTCAAAATCCAATGGTCAGAATGCTTATAAATGTCGCGTAAGCGACACGACTCAGATTTCTTAAAATCATATTTAATTTCTTCAAAATCTTCAGTTTCTCATACTCTTCACTCTGGACTCAAGGAAATAGTCCCAGAGCATCATTTGGATGTGATTTTCACGGTGATTTTCAAGTCCAACTACACGGTCAATATCTTCTAAGTTCATCGCAATCGGACTTTTGACGTACGGTCCAGGTCCGATACGAAGTTTCAAAGTGCTCCCATGAGAAACTGGGTTTAGAGTTGGATCCTAGATTTTAGAGTAACATAGCATTACTAATTCTATAGGTTTTCGATCTTACAGATCATATTTAAAGTGATTGGTATTAATTTCACAGGTAACCGAGGTTAGTACTTAGCCATTCTCGTCTAATTTCTAAAGGATTTAATCCTGAGGGATTTCTGATTGAGTTGGTACTTGGGTCTTTGTATGGATTTTTTTGAGTCATTACATAAAGCAAGATGTGCCACAGAAATACAAAGATCCTGGTAGCCTAACCATTACTTGTGTAATTGGGAACTATCGGATTGAGCATGCACTTATTGACTTATGAGAGAGCGTAAATATGATTTCATACTCGGTCTATGAATAATTGGGTCTAGGTGAATTAAAACTCACCCGGACCACATTACAACTTGCTGATCACTCAATTCGTGTACTGAGAAGGATAATCGAGGATTGTTGGTCCAGGTTGACAAATTTTACTGCCCAATAGATTTTATCATCTTAGATACTAAACCCATTGTGGACATGAGCACTCAAATTCTTGTCATTCTTGGTCGCCCATTCCTTATCACATCAAATGTAATCATCAATTGCAGGAATGAAGTTACGAATTTATCTTTTAAAAATATGACATTAGCTATAAATATCATTTTCAATACATGAAAATAGTTAGAGGATGAAGACGATTCCCACGATATTAACTTGATTGACTCCTTCGTGGAAGATAAAACTCTTCTGACCTTATCCTCTGACCCTCTAAAGACATGCCTAGGCTACTCCCATGATTTTGATGATGATATGACTAGGGAGATGGAGACCATGTTGGATACCATGTCAGTACTTAAAGTTAATTGGTGAAGGCCACAATTTGAAGAATTGCCCCAAACTGGTGTAATGTCACTACCGTTTAACCCCAAGGCACTGAAGCTTGACTTAAAACCTTTACCCTCTAATATGAAATATGTCTATTTAGGTCAAGATGAGATATATCCGATGGTGATTTCATCTCACCTCGAGCAAAAATAGGAGAGTATGCTTATCTCTACTCTCATTGAGTATAAAGGAACCTTTAGATGGTCAATTATGGACCTTAAGGGAATTAACCCTTCGATTTGTACTCACCACATTTATCTAGAGGATAATGCTAAGACCTCAGGAAAACCATAACATAGATTAAATCTAAATATAAAGAAAGTAGTTAAGGTTGAGGTTCTTAAGCTATTAGATGTGGGTATCATATACCCTATATTCGATAGTCAATGGGTGAGTCCAACTCAGGTGGTTCCTAAGAAGTCTGAAATCACTATTGTAACCAATGCTGAATATGAACTTGTGCCAACTAGAGTCACTACAGGTTGGAGAATGTGCATTGACTACAGGAAATTGAATACTGTTAAGAGGAATGATCACTTTCCTTTGCCCTTCATTGATCAAATCTTGGAAAGGCTCGCTGGTCATTTCTATTACTGTTTCCTTAATGGGTATCCGAGTTACAACCAATTAGAGATAGCCCTTAAAGATCAGAAAAAGACCATGTTCATATGTCCCTTTGGCACTTTTACTTAACGAAGGATGCCATTCAGACTGTGTAATGCCCTCGCCACTTTTCAACAATGCATGATGAGTATTTTTTCTGACATGGTGGGGCAGTATTTAGAGGTCTTCATGGATGACTTCTTTGTCTTTGGTCCATCCTTCAGCAATTATTTAGAGAATCTAAAATATGTGCTAAAGCGATGTGAGGAAAAGAACTTGGTACTAAATTGGGAGAAGTGACATTTCATGGTTCGTAAGGGAATTGTCCTTGGACATATCATCTCATCTAAGGGAGTTAAGGTAGATATGGCTAAGATTCATCTTATCTCTAACTTACCTTAACTCAAGAACATACAAGACGTGCGATCCTTCTTAGGACACGTCGGATTTTATAGACGATTCATAAAGAACTTTACTTACCTCTCTCATCCTTTATACAATCTACTTCAAAAGGATGTACCATACGAGTGGATTGAGCAATGCCAGGAAGTTTTTCTAAGCTCAAGGGCATGTTAACCACTACACCTATCATGCAGCCACCCGATTAGAACCTTCCTTTTAAAATTATGTGTGATGCATCTAATTACGTTCTTGGGGCAGTTTTAGGTAAGAGAAAAGAAAAGAAGCCCTACAATATTCATTACGCAAGTAGAACTCTAAATCCGCCCAAGTAAATTACTCAACTATATAAAAGGAACTCTTAGCCGTAGTATTCGCTTTAGACAAATTTAGATCCTACTTGATCGGATCCAAGATCATCATCCAAACTGATCATGTGGTGCTAAAGTATCTTCTTTCTAAGAATGATGTTAAGCCCCGCTTGATAAGATGGATCCTCCTACTCTAAGAATTTGATAAGAGAATGTAGTGGCTGACGATCTTTCCCGACTTAATCCCTCTTATTCCTTTGAGACGATGCATATAAATGACATGTTCTCTAATGAATAATTGTTTAAAGTCTCCATTCACCTTGGTTTGCGGATATTGCTAATTATCTTGCCACAGGTTTTACACCAACACATTAGACCGTGCAAGATAAAAAATTCTTTACCGAGGTATGAAAATTCTTCTGGGACGATCCAAATTTATTTAAATATTTTCCAAATCAAACCTTAAGGAGATGTGTACCAGACAATGAACACTAAAGTGTCATCTCTTTCTGTCACACTCAGGCTTGTGGTAGTCATTTTTCTACTAAAAAGACTACGGCCAAAATTCTATAGTACGGATTTTATTGGCCCACTATGTTCAAGGATACTCATGAGTTTTACAGAACTTATGAGCATTGTCTTGTCAAAACATGATGCCTCTAAACCCCATTCTGATCATTGAAGCATTTTGTCACGCCCCAAACTCGGAAATCGGGTTCACAAAATTCCTGATCTCCAAATCCGGTGTCGACAGCCTCCGTAGCACCCCTTCTCGGCTCCCAGCGCCTATACGCCAGTTTCCGATCCTGGGATCCTACAAAGAAGATTTTCAATATGAATTTGTCTCGTAAGAAGCATAACCACAAGTATACCTGAATCACAAGAACTACATCATTACCACATATCCACTAATATAATCATTTGAGTACAATGCTGAAAGGGAAACATACATGCATATAATAAAATCTTCACAATGCTCGGCTGCACGCTCCTGCTCCTGCTCAGCTATGACTACGTCTAACGTCACCTGCACACAACATCATGCATAAGCTTATAGAAATCTTAGAGGGTGGTGTAAGTGTGTGAGCAGTATATGCATGTTCAGAATATAATATCAGAGTAAATGGAAATACTGTTAAGTCCACGAACCATACAATATCAGAATAAGAAGAAATACTGACAAGTCCATAAAAATATCATCAACCTTATCCAAGATATGCAATGAAAAGACATAGCAAGCCAATGTTATATACTAATAAAGTAATTTAGGTCAGTTATGCAATGCGGAGACATAATAAGTCAATATCAGATACCGATGATACAATACCATATGCAATTCTGAAGAGCTACGAATACCATCAGTCTCATCTAAGTTATTTGAATGTAGAAACATAGTAACTCAAAATATCATATACTGAGGATGTAATGCAACATGCAATATCTGGTGTGAATAAAATGACAAAGTTGTAGTGTGAAGTCAAGATGATAGTATGTGGTATCGCAGGCTATGGGCCCTATCACAAAGGACTTCTATCCAAACCAGTCTCATACCTAAATTTGGATAGATAGACTCAATGTGGTAAGCTCCTGATATCAAGTTAGTAGTGTTCCCCAATCGAAATCCTAGCCATTGTGAAAGTACACATAACAATTAGTTACGCACCACTAGCCCGAGTGGATAATGAATGAATGAATGAATGAGTATCATGCTGAGTATACAACTCCTGCTCAATTAGTCCATAAATCAGTACCGTACATCTATGGGATTATCACTGGAGTCTAGTACACTCTGCATGTAATTATCGCCCACTGACAAGTCACCATACAGGTGGAAGAGACCTCACCATTCACCTGGCCAGTAGTTAACCAATATCTACCCGGCACATCAATAGTGGACCCATTCATGAGCTGGTTAAACTCAGCCTAGCTATGCCCACTACCCTCAAGCGGATAAGGCCACACCCCCTCCCAACTGACCACGACATAGTGAGAGACGCAGCCTCCTGGTATTCGGCACTTAGGAGCTCACGTATCCACTCAGTCTAGACGTTGGAGCGTCTCCTGGCCTCAGAGATTTAAGGACTTTCACCTATGGACATCCAAAGTGCCAAGATGCTCGAACCAAACATTTTCATTGTCCCATCTGGCCATCCATGACATGCCTGTGGAGGTCATAACCCTGATGTTGCTAGGGCATATAGTAATCATAATCACACAATACAAGATGCATGAGTCATGTAGTCCAATCATGCATCAATCCTGTGCAAACCGTGTGCTCATGTGGGATAACTCCACCTTTTAAGGAGTCCCATAAACCATATGTACTATGACATATGCAATGCTTATTCACATCTCATAATAAACATACAGATGATGCATATGGGCATGTTTCATGATGCTATACTGTCACATATTCATAATCGGTATCAATAACCGACATCGACAATTAGTCTCGATAATGTGAACATTTAACCAACATTGTCCCCAAGGAATGGCCCACATAGAGCCTAACATATAGTGGACCTATGGCCTCACACAAGGGCCTAATATACAACACCATGTGCCTCACTCAAGAGTTTAATACACATCACGATGGGTCTCTCACATGGGCGTAATATATATTACAATAGGCTCCATCGCCTGACCCTTAAATGCACCACAATGGGCCTCATGACATAGGCCTTATATACATCACATTAGGCCTTAAAAACGGGCTGAATACTCATCACATGGGCCTCAAATACTGATCGTAAATACTTCACATTAGACCTTGACAATCGGCCTCAATATTCGGCCTCGACAATCGGAATCGGCCTCGACAATCAGACTCGATAATCGGAATCGGCCTCAACAATCAGAATTGGCCTCAACAATTAGAATCGGCCTCGATAATCAAAATCGACCTCGATAATCAAAATTGGCCTCGACAATTAGCATCGGCCTCGACAATCGGAATCAGCCTCAATAATCGGAATCGGCCTTGACAATCAAAATCGGCCTCG
This sequence comes from Magnolia kwangsiensis, assembly GCA_037074715.1. Taxonomy (NCBI): domain Eukaryota; kingdom Viridiplantae; phylum Streptophyta; class Magnoliopsida; order Magnoliales; family Magnoliaceae; genus Magnolia; species Magnolia kwangsiensis. The sequence continues at coordinate 105,144,401 of CM073574.1, forward strand.
CGTAAGGCATGGTCCATAGATGGATGGTCGATGATGGATCAAGCAATATCAATTGGGTCTAATAATTTGGGTTAACCCACTAGAGTATGATGAGAATGGGCCTAACCAGGCCTAAAGGAAAGGTTACAATGTGGACATTTAACCATAATTGCCCATCAATGTGGACATTCAACTAACATTGCTCCCAAGGAGTAGCCCACATAGGGCTAAACGTACAGTGGCCCCACGACCTCACACAAGGGCCTAATGTACATCATTATGGGCCTCACTTAAGGGGTATATATGCATCACATAGGGCCTCACTCAAATGGGTAGTAATACATCATGTAGGGCCTCCGCAAATACAATAAATTGGGCCTCTTACAAGGGCCTCGTATATCACGTTGGGCCTTATCAAATGAGCCCCAAGTATATCGCAATGGGCCTCACCAAAAGGGCCTCAATCACATCAAATGAGCAGAATTAAATGGGGCAAATCAATGGGACGTATAACAACACCATTCATCTATTTTTTTAGAGATCATTTTAGAGCATTATCATAAAAAAATGAATCATATCCAAAGGATCATCTGGACCATACCACACATAACAGTGGTGATAATAATTTCCATTGTTAAAAATTTAGAGGGCCCACCATAGCATGTATTTTCCATCCAGACAGTTCATAAGGTCATAAAGACCTGAACTTAGAGGAAAAACAAATATCATATTGGTTTAAAACTTTTGCAGCCCAAAGGGTTTCAATTCCAGACACTTCATCCCACTGTTTTCTATATTGTGGTCCACTTGATACTGGATTTATCTTATTTTTTCTCCCCAAGCCTTAGGACTGGCTCACCAAATGGATGGATGGTTTAAACAAACCATATACATCAGGGTGGGTCCACGTACGTGGCCCACCTTAGACGGGCTCACCAAATGGATGGACGGTTTAAATGTAACACATATATCAGGGTGTAGGGCCCACCATACAGCCATCTAGATGGTGTGGCTGAGACCCATACATCACGGTGGTCCCCACGTACGGACGGGGTAAAAATGCAGTCCACATCCAGACCATTGGACAGTCTAGATTAGATGGATGGATGGTGTATATGCATGGGGTCCGCCTAACGGGCATCTCATCTCAAAATAGGTGGGTCCCCACGTAGGGACAAAAGGCTTAATAACACTTCACACTTCACTGTTAGCCACCTCCAGTAAGGATCAATACCAAGACCTTTATTGAAACGAGGTATCTTTCACCCAGTCTACCACTTGAGCTATGGATTAGGGTAGTCCAGTGGGTGGGATTCCCACCGTCCCAAAGGTGGACGGTGTGGATCATCACCCACAATATGGCGGGCCACACCATCAGATGGACGGAGTAGATATAACACATATTGGTGGGGCCCACTCCATTATAAGGGTGAGAGAGAGAGAGAGAAACGTGAAGGGGAGGGACCCCGTCACTATTGGGCCCTCCCTATACAATGCATACATCAAGTGGGTCCCATAACAAGTGGCCCCTAAAATTCAAAATCAAGGTTGAATCACCCACATGTGGCCTCCTTCTTTAGCTCATTAGACTCCTATGCTCCTTGTCTTTGATCTTGATAGAGGTTAATGAAGAATGGAGGGTTGAGATGGGAGATAAGAGGGGGTAGGAAAGTGGGCCACACTTGGCTTCAGGAAAGCTTGGATGTTGGGTGCTTTCTCTTGGGAGCTTGAAGAATTGTTAGAGAATGAGAGAGAGAGAGAGAGAGAGAGAGAGAGAGAGAGAGAGAGAGAGAGAGAGAGAGAGAAGTGATGGATTGATAAGGGATGGGTGGAGTGGGTGTTGTAAAAAAGGGAATGGGAAGGCATGGGTTAGTTTAAATTTTGTGTAAAAGAGAAATGGGTGAGGAGAGAGAGAGTTGACTTGTGAGGGAAAGAAGGAATGAGTGCTTCTACTTGTGATAGGGTGAGGTGGCATGGGGTATGGATGATGTACTTGACTTGATTGATGTGACAGATCGTAGAAATTCTCATGAAATTTGCAATGCGCGACGTTTCTTCGGAATGAATGCGGGCCCACATCTTCTGTTATGGGTATTGCATCAGCACGCAATACACGACGTTGGAACCATAGTGATGGTGCGGTCGCTGAGGTACAAGTTTCGAGTCGAGTCGACTCTGATATGTAGGACTCGGCTTAGGTCATGCGTAAACGTTGGATATAGGTCGCGGGTTGTTAGTATTTGACCAGGATGATGGTGGAAGCCTACGAAACGGTACGGTCTAAGATATAAGCCTTACACATTTGATTGCTAGGACATTGATTTCATAGGACCATTCCCCCAATATTTTAAGAATTTATATATTTTGTTAGCAGTAGACTATGTTACTAAATGGGTCGAAATGATCTCATGTCGGAACAATGACCATCGGACGGTCATTAAGTTTTTAAAAGAGAACAACCTTTCCCGTTTTAGAATGCCTCAAGCCTTCATTAGTGATGGAGGTTCACGTTTCTATAACAGGCCATTTGTAAACTTAATGAAAAATATGGCATCTCCCATAAGGTGAGCACTCCATACCACCCACAGACAAGTGGGCAGGCTGAGATTTTCAATAGGGAGATTAAACATATCTTAAAAAATACGGTTAACCCTGACTGGAAGGATTAGTCAATCTGATTGACCGATGCTTTATGGGCTTACCCTACTGCATTTAAGACCCCTACTGGAATGTCTCCCTTTAGACTTGTCTACGGGAATTCTTGCCACTTACCTATGGAGTTGGAATATAAAGCCTACTAGGCTATCAAGAATTTTAATTTTGATTTGGACAACGCTAGCTCGTTATGCAAACTACAATTGAATGAACTCAAGGAGATTCAGAATGATGCATATGAGAACTCGAGAATTTACAAGGACAGGATGAAGGTATTCCATGACAGGAACATTCCTAAGAAATCATTCTTGATTGGTCAAAAAGTCCTTTTGTATAATTCTCGGTTATATCTTTTTCCTGGTAAATTCCAATCTCGTTGGATCGGTCCTTTCACTGTTACTAATGTCTATACTCATGGGGTCATCGAGATTCAGAATTCGAACAATAATAATGCTTTTAAAGTGAATGGACATCGATTAAAGCCATTTGTTGAGAAATTCGATTCAGAGGACATGTCCATACCTCTGACTGATCCTGTGTACCAGGATTAATCTCCTAGTCTGATAGAGGTATGGTTAGGTTTATCGCTTTCATAAGACTAGGGTAGTTTGCTTTCGCTGTTTAGGATAGTTTTCTTATACTCTGTTGAGTTTTGTTTTATGCTAACCCATTTTATACAAAGATACATGGAAAAGCTTCAAATTTCTCTCTTTCAGGTACTACCTTTCCATCACTATTCCCTTTCTTTTTGTTGGCTCATATGCATTTCATGCTCATTTCTTTTACATTGAGGACAATGTAGATTTTAGGTTGGGGATGGGGGATTAGGTAAACTAATTAGTGTTTTCTCAATTTTGAGTAAAAAATGTTGAAAATTTCCAATGTTTCAAGTTAGAACTTGTTTGGAAGCGATAGTTTGTGTAATTGTGAATGCTTTAAGTGGGATAATAAGATGAAGATTGAATCTTGAACTATTCACCCGAGTAAATTATCACCTTAGGTTCTTGAATGATTAAGAGGAAAACTATATATCATGATAATTTGAACCATAAAACACTTCAAGTTGCTCCCTTGAGATATGTTAGAGTTTCTAATGGTCGGTATGTGAATCATTGATAGATGTTGAGAATTGAGTATGAAGAATTATATCCACCTTTTAAAAAATATAAAAAACAAAATAAAATGAAAAACCAATTAAAAAATAGGAGATCGACAAAAGGGCCATGAGAAGAATGAAAAAAAAAAATAATTTCTGAAAAGGATGAATTGTTTGAAAAAGAGGGAATAAGAGTAACAGTCGATATAAAATCAAAAACTGAAAAAAGAAGAAAAAGGGGGGCATGTTCGGAATCAATACTTGAGTTTTTGACTTATTTTGATATGATGAAAATGGCTGACATTATGAAACACTAGTATTCTCATGGGAAGTAAGTTGACATTCATTGGAAAAACTAGATACATGAACTGTTAAAGAACCTATTCGATTAATTGCTAGGCGATTCGGCTCTTGGGTTTCAAAATCTCACCTTCTCGTCTTGACCCTACTCATTCATACTTGATTGTACAAAGGATCGATTTCTTAAAACGTGGTTTGGACATTGAGCATTGAGGTTTATTTTATGCATACTTTGATCGGGACTAGCAAAATGCTGGTGGGGGATTGTGTTGAGGGTCAAATATTGCATATTATCCTCCATTTATATCTTGATTTTATGAATATGATACTACTTAATGTCCCATTTTACTCATGTTTGTGTTGCAGGGTGAATTTAAGAGCTTATATTGGAAAGAATGCTAAAAGCATGGATTTAATGCTCAAGAATTGCCGAGGCAGAGAATGAATCTTTAGAGACCAAGATTGAAGATTTCAAGACTTCAAGATCCCAGAAAACCAAGTAGAGAAGGAAGGAAGTCAAAAGAACAAGCGCAGAATACAATGACTGTCTCATCGAGCACAGTTCGATGACATCGAAGCCATCATTCGATGACATCGAATTTTTACATGAAAATAGAGTTGGTTGCTGGATATATTGGGTGCCTTTATTGATTCCTCGAAACATCTTTCGATGACATCGGGGATTTGCTTGATAACATTGAAGTCTGTTCGATGGCATCGAATTTAATGAAGAATTATGAAGCAACTCACTGAAATATTTTGGACACATTATTAATGACTCAAGGACTTGTTCGATGAATCAACGATCAACTCGATGACAACAAAGGAATGTTCGATTACATAGAGATTTACGCAGTGCAGAAAGAACTTACGCAACAAGCGTGGCTTTTGGATTCAAGACACCTTTGATGACATCGAAGGTGGTTCGATGACATCAAAATGGGTTATGCAGATTTTAGGCGGACTATGTAAGTTTGATTCGATTTTTCAATTTTGTGGAACTTTGCCTATAAATATGGGTTTCCTAAATTTTTCTAGGATATCTAGGTTTTGGAGAAGTAAAGCAAAGGGGTGGAGCCGTCTCCTAAGCATTTCTTCTTCTCTTCTTCTTAGTTTTTAATGCTTTCTTCTAGGATTTTAAATACAATTATGTTTATAGTTGGCTAAATCCCTTAGCTAGGGCTACGGAGTGAAGCTTGTAGTGTGGTTGGGATGTTCTTCTAGTTTGGTTCTTGTTATTGTTGAACTCCTTTGATTCTACTTTGATATTTAAGTAATACTTTTAGTTTTTAATGATTTGTTATTACTCAAATCACAATAGATCCGCAATAGTTTGAAATATCTTCTTTTCCTGCTATGAGATTGTAAGTTAGTAAACCCTGTTGTCCACCATCGTCCCTCGAGCATGGTTAGATGATGGAATCTCTTCCAACCCTCACAATTCTCCTATGTTGGTTGTTAGATCGGTATATCCTGTTGTTTTCCATAGTCTCCTGGGCATGGTTGAATGATGGAATCACTTCCAATCTCTACAACTTTCATCTGTTGAAAATTAGATCATTGGAAGTTCATATCTGAGTTTATTGATATGTAACACCCCGGATTTTTATCAACCTGGGGTTAGACGTTCTTAGGCAATGGGTCAACCATAACACCTTGGTAACCTCTCAGAACCCAATTCCAAAGCTAAAGAAATCATTTAGAACCTAATTCTTTAGAAATTTAACGTGAATTAACCAGCGCTGCACTAGATTTCCTGCAAAGTTAGCACCAATAACTTTAAATACAATCTGTAAGACCCAAAACCTATAGAATCGTTGACGCTACATTACCCTAAAATTTAGGATCAAACTCTAAACCGGTTTGTTCTCAGGAACCCTTTGAAACTTTCTATTAGATCTAGACCACGCGTTAAAAGTCCGATATCTATAATCTTAAATCATTATGACCGCCTAGTTGGACTTGACAATCGTTTCGAAAATCAAGCCCAACTGATGTTCTGAGGCTATTTCATTGAGCCTGGAGCAAGGAGTGTGAGAAAGAGTGAAATTCTTTATAAATTAAATGTGATTTAAATAAATCTGGCATGTTTCACTTACGGGTTAAGTATAAGCATTCAGACCATTGGAATCTGACCCAAATACACCCTCGGATCAGGGAACATTTCCCACTCAGGTCAGTATACTTGGAATCCTCGATCGAGTCTTAGTGACCGCTGAACTGAAACTGATCCGCCACGTGCGATCTGGGAACACTATCGGAACGAAAACTTAATGTGATCAGGATCCAATATCCATGAGCTTAAGTCCGATCGCATTTGGTCAGGGGACCTCCATAAATGCTCTTTTGGATCGGGAAAGACCCGATTTGGCTATAACCCAAGTATTCCTTGACTTAAAGTTTGTTTTGGTTATGTTTGGGCTTATAAAAGGGCCTTAAACCCTTAGCTTTCTAATCCATACGAATTTGGAGAAAACCCTAGGAGAGAGAGGAGAGAAAAGAGAGAGAAAGTGAGAGAGAGTTGGAGCCTTCTCCTAGGATTCTTCCCTGCTACTCCACGTGCCAAAGTCATCCACCTGCATCGTTATCCTGACGATTCTGGCATCATTCTTAGGTAAGAAAAGCCTAGCCCTAACTTGTTTTAGGATTTTCATTGATGCTACTAGCTAGATAGCTAACCTAGCTTGTATTACAGGTTAATATCCCACGTATACGAAGACTTAGAGATTCCATCGACTTCTTTACACTTATATGGCATAACGTGCGGATTTTAGATGCTTAGATTACCTATTTTCAAAGCTTTCAATACTGTTTAATGGTAGATTGCTGATAAGGATGTTGTTTGACATGTAGAACATGCTGTCCGTTTTTCATTTCGAATATGTACGAAGAATATGAGATTTAGGATATTTTAGGTATTTGTAGGAAATACTGTATACGTACATATTTTACTGATATGATTGCCATGAGTATTTACCGTGTACCTATACTAGTAACACATGTATGATCTGTTTGGCGAAGAGATTCGCCCTAATGCACATATTGGCCGACATATGCTATGTAGACTAATGTGTGTAGACTAAGTGTTTGTTGAAATGCCTAAATCAATATGGTTTATGCCTGCCATATGTTTTGAATGTAAGAACATGATTGTTGTGTATTAAACAACTCCTTGATATAAGGATCTGTCATACTATATGTTGAAATCAACATACGTCAAGTACGTTGGAGTTGAGTAGCCTAAGCGTTCGTATAAATGTATGTATTAGTAAGTATTGAGTAAATGGTGTTGTAGATTAGTGTTGAGACTGGATTCTCAACTAATTTGATGATGTATATGATTTCCTCTATGCTTGTTGTATTTCAATTAATTTCCTTATGTGTGAAGTACTTGTGTATGGTTAAATTGCCTATGTTGTATCTTATAACATGTTGCTAACATGCTTGGATTACTTGTTATTTCAATTTTGTTTATCTCATATGATTACTGATTCACATCTTTGCGCTTGGGGCTATACTCTAGTCCAGGCAGTCGGTAACAGTTTAGAATTTGTGGTTGGACTCTATTTACCATGAAGGATGTGTATGATGAACCCGAGTCGTACTAGAGTGGTCGGCAGTGGTTAGGCCACACGAAGTGCTTGTTCACTTCATGTCGGTCGATTCAACATGCGCTCGTGCTAGTCGGACTCATCAAGTAACCCAACTGACCATTGTATGTTCACCTTGTATTCGTTATAACTGCTTGAACCTAGGGTACTGAACTTACTAGTGATAACCCTGATAACCATGGTACCTTGATCCCCCAAGACTCATGAGCCGGACATGGTGGTATGGGACACCGTGGTCGAGCTGTCGGCCTACGCTGGGGCCACAAACCTCTCCATAGTGACCAGTAAGCAACCCAGACTCATGAGCAGATTATGGTGATATGGGATATTATTTCTTGCTGTCGGCCTACACTTATAAGGTGATGGGGGAGCGGTGTAACGAGTGCGAGCAACAGCCCTGGCAGCCCTTTGTAGTGACCTCGAGCGTACTCTGAGTCTACGTGAGGCGACGACCCTTCCATAGCAACAAGAGTACAACTAGGCCTGTATTGATAAGGTGATGGGGGAGTGGAGTAACGAGTGCGTGCAACAGCTGTCATGCCCCAAACTCAGAGACCGGGCTCATAAAATTCCTGATCGCCGAATCCGGTGCCGACAGCCTCCGTAGAACTCCATTCTTGGCTCCTAGCTCCCATTCGCCAGGTTTCGATCCTAGGATGCTACGAGGAGGATTTTCAATGTCGGTTTGATTCGTAATAAGCATAACGAAAGGCATAACCCACAAATAACAACCAAGAACTCCATTACATTTCCACTATGATCAAAAACTTTACAAGTACAATGAGCATAAAGGGAAATACAATGGTAAAGAATAAAAAAAAACTCTAAAATGCTCAGCAACGTGCTCCTGCCTCAGCGCTGCTGCGATCCAATGTCACCTGCACGCAATGGTCGTGTATAAGCTTACAAAAAGCTTAGAGGGTGGTGAAAGTGTGTGCGCAAGGTAGTAATATGTACATGTAATGTCAGAGTGATGCGGAATATGTAAATGGAACCATGATATCATGAGCCGTACCAAGGCTATACAATGCCAGACATGAATGTATCGGCCATCCCAAGGCCATGCGATGTACAATAAAACTCAAGCATACAGATCCTCATCTATGTCCATACATCAATACAGCTCAAAATATGGAATATCACCGGGGTCTAGTACACTCTAAACCAGATTACCGCCACATCGCGTGCAATAAGGTAAGTGAAAGAGACCTCACTACCCGTCTGCCAATATCGGGCGCGACTCGTCGATAGCGGACCCATTCCTCGAGCTGGTCAAACTCAGCCTAGCATTGCCCCCTACACTCGGGCGGGTAAGGCCGCACCCCTTTTCAACCGACCACGACACAGTGGAGAGCACAGCCAACTGGTATTCGGCACTCGGCGCTCATCTATCCACTCGGTATAGACGTTGGAGCAACCTCTTGGTACCATAAGGGTTTAGGGACTTTCACCCAGGGATATCTATAGTACCCCATGTAGAACATGATTTTTGGTATCCAATCCTGCCAACCACGATGCGTCTGTGGAGGCTACGGCCCTAATGTCGCTAGGGCGTACAATATTCATGTCATACAAATGCGATATGCATGATTCACGCTATCCAGTCATGCATCAAATCCTGCGCATATCGTGCGCTCATGTAGGGCAACACCGCCTAACCGGGAGCCCATAAACAATCTGCCCGAAGGCAAATGATATGATCAGACAATTTTCACGTCAAGCATACATATGATGCGTATGATCAGGAGTCATGAAACTGTACTAAACATGTTATAATAAAATGAACTATCTTACAATGCAGATGGACCTGGACGGCCTAAACACGATAAGTACGGCCTAGTAATGGGCCCTAAGGAGAGTCGTAAAGTGGACATCCAACCAACATTACACTCGCAATGTGGACGTCAAACCAACATTACTCCCCAGGCACGATCTTCTTAAACGTCGCTACATAACCTGTATTGGGATTACACATTGCAATGGACCTTAGGTTCATCCCATTGGGCCCTACATATATACCAAATGGGCCATATCTTATAGGCCTTTTATTCATCAGATGGGCCATATAAATGGGCCACCCTAATGGGTCTTGTGTGCATTGCAATGGGTCAAAACCCATGGGCCTAGGATTGCATCAATTGGACCTAGTCATATGAGTCTAATATGTATCAAATGGGCCACACCAATTAGGCCCCACATGTAGATCAAGTGGGCCTCAACCCATAGAACTAACATGAGTTAAATGGGCCTAAACCCCTAGGCCTTAATCAAATAAAATGAGTCTAACTCATGGGTCTCAAATAAATCCAGTGGGTATAATCCCATGGACCCTTTTATAATCAAATGGGTTTAGTCCCATGGGCCTTACAATATATCAAATGTCCTACTTCCATGGGCTTTAAAGTTTCAACAAAAGGGTCCAAGTGCATGGGCCTTGAAGTACATCAAATGGGCCTAGTCCCATGGACTTGCAACACATCAAATGGGCCTAAGTTCTTCGGCCTTAAATGAATCCAATGGGCCTAGCCCATAAGCATTTCATAAACCAAATGGGCCCAGCCCATAGCCCCTTTGAAATTCAAATGGGCCTAACTCATAGGCCTAAAATGATCTTTTCGAGTGGATGGACGGTCTGGATGCATCGCCTGTGACAATGGTGGGGCCCACATGAAGGCGTACAATCGTATATATTATATAATATATAAACTACACATAATATAATATATGTAATATATACAATATTATATGTAATATATATATAATATAATAATATAAATATGTGGGCCCCACCATCCAGTGGGGACGGTGTGGATACAACACAAATAACAGTGGCCTCACCGTCCACGGTCCGTGGACGGTGTAAATAAAATACATAAATCACTGTGGGTCCCACGTATGTGGCCCACCGTGATGTTTATTTGAAATCCAGCCCGTTCATAAGGTCACTCAGACCTGTATGAAGGGACAGCAAAAATTTCAGCTTGATCCAACACTTCTGTGGGCCCCAGAAACTTTTCAACGGTAGAATTTAATTCACACTGTTTCACGTGGTGTGGGCCACCTGAGTTTTGGATCTGACTCATTTTTGGAGGGGGGCCACCTGAGGAGGGGACCCTCCTTGTGAACAGGTTGGATGACGAATAAACATTACGGTGGGGCCCACGGCTGGAGTCGTGGGTCCTACGCTGGACGCCCGCCCGCCGTGGAGACGGCTGCACGCAGCAACGTGCTGGCCGCTGACGCCAATGCAGAGGCTCTGCCTCTTATCAAATTTTGCGGAAAATATGTTTTCCCGGGGTTTTTCGAACGTGGGGCCCGCAAAAGTGAAATTCACCCCGGCCATTGCGATCAGCGGCTCGAGGCCGTCCAAATGAGTCCAGAGTTTGAATTTTTTTGATGCTTGGGAGTGAAATAAAATAAGAATTTAGTGTTTGAATGGTGAAAATGCAATATTTAGCGCTATAGCCCACCAGGTGATTGGATCAGCTCCAAACTTCTACCCAACGGCTAAAATGCCGTGGGTAAGAGGATGGACGGCTTGGATCGAACATAAACATCAGGGTGGGGCCTATGCAAGGGGACCACCCAAAAGCCTTCATTCTTTCTTTCCCTTTTATTCTTTCCTTAGAAAACGTTTAGCGTCCCAGACACTGGACGGCTGACTTTTCTTTAAAAAGAAATTGTGGTGGGCCCTGATGAAGTGGGCCACCACTGATGGGTGTACAACGCATATGGTGGGCCCCACTTGAATAAATCTTGAAGAAAATAATGCCAAGGTGGGATCCATTCAAGTGGGCCACACAATCCTTTTGCATAAAAAAATAAAATAAAATAAAATAAATAAAAGAGAGAGAGAGAGAGAGGCATGGAGAGTGGGACACGGCTTGTGATGGAGGGACCCCGACATTATGGGCCCTCCTTTAAAAGTAAATGATATAAAGAAAGGGTCCCTCAACACATGGGACCATCAAGATCAAGAATCAACGGTGGAGATCCTCTCTCCACCAAAATGGACGGTCTAGATGACCTTTCTTAAAGAAATAAACATCATGATGGGGTCCATGGAGAATGGCCCCATCATGGAATGATCATGATGATCTAAGTGGTCCATCGGCCACAAATAAGGGTCTCAAGTGAGATCCACACCATTGATCGGTGGGCCTCACTTGGTCCACCACAAGAACAAGAAAAACTATCCTATAGAGGCACCCACCGTCTGATCTTCTTGCTCCTAGAGGTTCCTTGGCACCTTAGCTTCAACTTCAATGGTTAAGATGAAGAATGGAGGGTTGAGTGGGAGATTTTGGGGTAGGAAGGTGGGCCACTTGGAGCTTAGGAGGGTTTAAAAAATTCCTTACGTAGGGGCTCTTGTTGCTTGGAATTTTTGAAATGAGAAAGAGAGAAAGAGAGAGAGTGATGTAAAGGGAGAGAGAGAGAGTGATGGATGGATGTGGTGAGGGATGTTTGTGTAAGAAATCTTTGACTTTTGAGGCTTTTGTGTAAGAGAGGTATGGGAGATGAAGACTTTTGTGGCTTTTTATGTAAGAGAGGTATGGGTGGTGAAGACTTTTGTGGTTGCTTGGGAAAAGGGATGGAAGTGATGTGTACTTGACATGTGATAGATTGATGGGTGATTGATTGATGGGATTGATGTGATTGATATGACACATCGTAGAGATTCTCTTACGTTTCACAACGTGCGGGGTTTTCTCTCACCGAACGTTGGTCTATATCTCTTGACCAGGGTATCGCTTCGGCGTGCGAGTTGCGGTATCGGAACCGCAACGACGGCGCGGTCGCTATGGTATTGGTCTCGGATTGAGTCGACTCAGGTTGTCGGTATATGAATCAGGGTCACGCGTCGATATCGTTTAAGGGTCGAAGGTTGCCAGAATTCGACCGGTAAGACCGCAGAAGTGTACGGAAAGGTACAGACCAAGATACGGGTCTTACAACAGCCCTGACAGCCCTTGCAGCGACCTAGAAATATATCATCGTATGAGATTACTAGGAGTGACGACCCTAGACAGGATCCTTGTTGGGAATGATATAAGGGAGGTACCCTAGTTTTCCAATCATGTTGTATGAAAAGGACTAATAACAACTCGGTAATCATATTCATATCGCACTGCATGTGCCTAAAAGATATGGAGCACTGACGGAAGAAAGCATGCCGCGGACGTAAGATGGTGTCGCATGAGGGAGTATGTCGGTGAGGGCATTCATCATGTCATTTCATGCTAGCATTAATTACAGTATTTAGGAATGTTTGATTGCTTATTTTGCCATTATCATGTGATTGATTTGATAACATGCTAATCTTTGCTCTATGATTCCACTGAGTTAGCTACTCACTCCCACGTTACGGGACGGTGTTGCGCACACCAACCAGTCCCTATTTTAGTTTCAGATGGTGGCGATGCTTGCGAAGCAGAGCCGGACTTGATGATGAGGAGAAGGATCCCTCCTATATGTAGGTTCTGATCGACGGGATTACAAGGAGGTTAATTAGACGCCATGACACTTGTCATTTTATATTTTTGGAACACATGTATATTCTTTTCTTTCTATTTTGGAGTATACATGTATTTAGTTAACCTGGTAACATGTTCACACTCTGGAGACTTACAATCATTTATATATTTTATATATCTATCACATTCTTTTGCTTGTTAATTTAACTATCTCTAGAGTATGATATGTTGTTTTGGCTTAGTCTCAATCTTGTTTAATGTCATTCTACAGACAACATGCATTCATCATTATCTATGTTGCATAAGTGACGTTTTGAAACTCGGGAGTTGGGTTTCTACCCAACCCTTGATTTTTAGGGCGTTACATGATATATCTTCTAATTGGATAGGATAAGACTCCAATTCCAATTGAGTTCCTTGAATCAAATAAGAAAATATCCCAATAGCTGCAAGTGGATCTCTGGAAACCCTAGTTCTCACCTTTAATTTCTTAAGTTTCTAATTTCATACTTTACCATTACTTACATATATTCCATATTTAGGTTTAGATCTTCTTCTAGTTTTAATTCTAATTACTTTCAGAATACATATGAGATTAGTCTCTGTGGATTTGACCTCAGTCTCACCAAGATTATTACTACATCGCGACCCCACACTTAGGGTTGTGAACATTAGTGCACTTATTTATGCACCTTGTTTGTCAATCACATGTGTCTATTAAGCCCTTTAAGTTAAAGACCGAATACACATAAAGACCTGGAGCATTAAGGAGCAAAGAACATATATATGAGGTGCCTTGGTGACCCTAACCTTTGGCCCAAAAAAATTTAAACTTCTAAATGATCATAACCCTAATAGGTAAATCTTTTATTAATAATCCATTAGCCTTAGGAGCTTTAATTGAACATGTTTAGATTGGCTTTAGAAGTCCTAGATTGCTGAAAAACAAACTGCACAATTTCATGCGACCTTCGATCCCACTGAATCCCCCTTTGGTTGCACTGAAAGTGCTCAAAATAGGATAACTAGCAAAGCCCTAAAATTAGTGTAATTCGACTCCAGCCGGAAAGTCCTTCAGCTGGCTTGGGTGAGATCGAAGACCATAGTCAGTCAGACCAAAAGTGCTAAAAATTGTCTAACATCCTTCGTGGTTTTCCCACTAGCTAATTCGGTGCGACTGAAGCCAATTTCGATTGAACTAATGACTAACCATTTCTGTCCATTTTATGACCGTTTGAACTCGATAAAGAAAATTCAGTCTTTGGGCATTTTTATGAATTTTTTGTGTAATAGAAGCTTAATTGAATCCTGACTCATAGCCCACACCTTAAACCTCTAATCCGATGAGATTTGATTCATATTCCTGAGTTTTAACACTCTAATGAGGATTCTAACCTCAATGTTGACGATAAATTCAATTTACACCATTTTTCTAAATATTAAACCAAAGTTTATTGACATAACCCTTATCTAAATCCTCTAGAAGACTCATATAAGTGAATGCCTTAGGATTTTAACTATACCATTAGTTGTACGAGATTCACCCAACCTCCATTTACCTTACCTCAATGTAACATTTCATACAAAGTGTTTGATCTTAGAGTTGAAGCGTTAACAAACACATGCATCGAAAATTGAGGGAGCACAAAGGGGATCTGATTGAAGGACGGAAGAACATCGATCAAGCAACCTGAGAAGGCGCTACAAAATGGGATCAATCTGACAAGTTGTCAAATTATAAGAGTCATACTCATTCCTTATGTGAGATTGAGTGGAGAGTTTGTAACTCAAACTTGTATAGATTCTTATGTAGGACCGTATCACAACCGACATGGATAAGTACGTGTATAAGTCCCTATGTAGGCCATCGACACCAATGTATACATAGGTGAGTCCATATGTAGACCACCGACACGGGTGTTAGGTTAGAAGTGAACGTGATTTAAAACATCCGATAGTGAATACTGGTATACTTAGAGAGAATACGTCCACTGGGAGTGGAGTAGGGAAACCAAACCGCTATACATGTTTGTGTTCGGAATTGTGAATTGCGTACATGTTTAATTCATCCTTATTTATTTGATTCACTTAAATGCTTGAATTGAATTATACGCTAGGCACTTGTAAAACAAAACACAAATACACTATTGATTATATGCCAGTTACTTCATTAGCATATCTATTGTAGTATATGTGATTAGACCCACTATTAGCTTGAAAGCCTTAATGTTATTTTCTTTACTTAATTTCAATTTGTATATTATTTAAGTAGGAAATCAAATTTAATTGGCAAAATTTTTATTGGTCTTAGTCACTCTCCTCCCAGGACATAGCCATTCATTTTATAGCTTTGGGCAAATTATTTCACATAATTTCAATATAAACTAATCATTTCCATCAAATAGCCCATTCAAATATCAATTTTAATGGTTCATTTTGTAAATTACACTTCCCATATCAAACTTACTGGACTAGTCATTACATGGGACCCATAGCCGGGGCTTTCCGGCTCTATGCTGGAGGGGAATGACGCCTCATGTATCTTTGGTGGGGGGCATAGCGTAAGTGTTATACGGCATAAGTGTGTTCTAGGATTCCTTACTCTTGCTCGGGTGGACTCCCAGGATTTTCAACTCCCGGTCAAGGCTTCTAGTACCCATGGGTGGTGAAATTCCACTAGCGTGAGGGTGTGGGGTGTGTGTGCGTGTGTACAAAAAAAAAAACAAAAAAAAAAAAAACAAGTGTGTTATAGATCTCCGGTTAGAAAGACCGTGATGATAGGGCTGTCAACAGGCCAGGTCGGGCCAGATTTCATTCGACCCAATGCCATCCCAACATCTTCTACACTAGCCCAAGCTCAGTTCATGTTCCAAAAGAAGAAACGAACAGAAAAAATAAAAATCCAAGACGCTCTCCATGTCCAGCCACACACACACACACACACACACACACACACATATATATATATATATATATATAAATCGTTTATATGCCTGCTATAACTGCTTGTACTTGCCAAATGCATAAAAATAAAATCCAGACATTAATACTCAAATGAGAATCTAAACTTGTTTTAAGTACACTGATTTTTATTTTTTTAAATTCCAATTCAAGTCAATGGAGCATCTTATACCATGTACATATTGCCCATTCGGTGAAGTTTGTCAGTGGAATGATTTTGTAAGACAGATTTCAATAAATTCAGAAAGCAGATGAAGTGATGTCAAAGGATTGATTTTGTAAGACAGACACCCCATTCGGTCATTCAATACTCTTCGATCGGGTGGGGTATGGCATGTTTGCTGAGGGCCCCAACCGATGGATGTGCCAGATCCAACACATGCCTTCCTGGACGTCCTTTTAAATCTATCCTCATTCAAATAGCCCTCCATTTAATTGAGAATTGAATGCTAATTTGACTATTTTGATCATGACGTTTGCCACCATATATCCGTGGGTAATGCTACGTTTCCATGGGCACTTTAGCCGTTGAATCTGGGTGATGCTGCAATGATCCAAACCGTTTATGCCATGAGCTTCACCATATATGGGTGATAAAGGTAGAAAAAGAAAATAAAACACTTTATCAATAGCCCACAAAACAACGGTTGAAGGGTACGGTCCATATTTAAATGAAAGGAGGTAAACAGCCACTGGGTTGAAATCTTCCAATCTGAGTTTTCTTGGGGATACTCGCACTGTGAGGTCCATCGTACGAACGGTTCGAACGACTTCATTATGACCCACATCCAAAAACTTCAGTGCCGACTTGAAAATATCAGTTACTCGGTATGCATTGGAGCAAGACCCTTAAATCATTTCTGACATCAGCTGGCTGCCTTTCTTGACAAGTCCGAAGGGGGAATCTTGATCGACCGTTCCTACTTTAAATTTGGGACTGTATTACTTCACCTTCGCTGGAAGATACTTACAATACGTGTGTAGATAGAAAAGTTCTTCTGAAACCCGATCACTTGAGGACTTCGCCGGAATTCATAACACGTAACGTCGGCACAAAATTCAAACAGTCTACTAAGTGATATTATAGAACAAACTATTGAGTCACCTCATAAAACAATCTAATGGACCATAGCATAGTGAAAACTCTGAAATCCTTGATTAACTTCTCACTTTGTTAGCGCCTAAATTTGTAGATCAAATTAAAAAACTACTTTTGAAGGTTTCGTGTGGCGACTTATTTATCGGACTATTTAGATTTTGTGCTCACAACACATGTCAAAATTTATATATAAGGTCAGAACCTTGCAGGAAGCTTCCCATGAAGTCAAGTCTTGTAGACCCACTGCCATGTGTGAAGGACATCCATGCCTTTAAACAAATGAACTCCTTTTATAGTGGGGCATGGGCCTAAAACTAAGTCAATCTATGACTTAGCTGCCACACCCTGAATAGTAGTTTGTAGTGGATGCCTGTGCATTGAAAACTTTTTTATTGTGTATAGGGCCCAATAAGATGTGGTTTAGACATCCAACCCATCCATTTTGTGTGTCCCACTTGGATGAAGGGTCTCACTAAAATGTAGGCTATTCCAAAGCTCAGATGGGCACCACCAAGTGCTTTTAGATGTTTTAGGCATGATTTCTCATTATTTCAGATGATGTGGCTCACTTAAGTTTCGAGTATGACTGATTTTTGGTACATCTCATAATCTAGAGGGGACTTACTAAATGCATGGCGTGGATGTGCATCACACACCATGATGGGGTCCATGGAGGTTGACCTGACAATGTCATTTCTCACACGCACTAGTGTCTCCAAGTGACATATTTCACCCTTTAATCATTTACCCTTTTCCGTTAAATATCCTTCACCTTTGGTTTGTGGGCTGTTGATCCAATCTTCCCATCATCTTCTTCTTCTTCTTCTTCTTTTTCTTCTTTATTTATTTATTTATTTATTTATTTTAAGGGGGATCCAGGAAGACTCTTAAAGTGGAATATTTCAATATGTCGGTCATTTGGCTCTTTTGCTTTGTGTGTGGACCCTCTCTCTAACTGTTGTTTAATAGGGCCAGCCTTCCTATCTCAAAGTTTTTTTTTTTTTTTGGGCGGATCATTCGTACAATAATATTCCAATCTTGGTGATTCTTTTCTTGAGTGGGCCATTTTTACTATCTCATGCTCTCGAAGGTTCTTTTTTGGTTATCACTCATCCATGGGGAGACTCTTCGCATGCATGCATGGTTTGGATCAATGTAGCATAACCTCATATCCAATGGCTATGGTTACAATGTAAAAATAAAAATATATAAATAATAACAGCAATCGATCAGGATGTATTGGATCATATGTCTCCGCTCAAAAGATGAGACATCCAATTAATGAAGTCAAACAATCAGACCTTTTCTTCGCCCAAAAGGAAAGGCAGAAGTCATGAAGTCAAACCATCAGTGAGTGGGTTCGGCCAGAGGCACAGTTGAATCATCCCCACCCATCCACTTAACGTTAGGAGGCATTTATACAATCTCCTGTTTTTCTTTTTTCTTTTTAATTTTCTTTTATTTGTACAACAGGGCCCAAAAGTCCACTGAACCAATGATGGTATAGGCCTCACCAGAAATTACCCAGATTGGAAGATCCTAGAATAGATGAACACCATTTGGCCTCTTTCTTGATTAAATATGAACCGTCCGTTTTTTTTACCACTAATTGTTGATGGATCAGAATTTTTATGTAATGAATTTTGGGTGCATGTTGTTGGTACACTTCAGTTTATTTGATGTTGCATCACATCTAATGTGCGCAGGCATGCCAAAATCCATAAAGTGGCTCCATTCAAACGAATCAACTTCGACCTCAGGTGTCAAAATAAATAAATACCTTTAATATTTATATATGACCAGATTTTGAAAATATCTCAATCACTTGCAGAATTTTAATAGGGCCATTGTTCTGTGTGTTGTCTCCCTATGGACCAAGATTGTACCGAAATATATCCTTTATCTCACCCTTTTGAGTTGTCCATGTGACATGTCGCATAGAATCATATCGTACGAAGATTCACGATTATCCTTTTATTAATGCACACATATACATAAATAAGAATCTAAGTCGGTTCACGTTTTCCCTTACATTTTCATCTTCTCACTTGCATTGAAATCCCTATTTACAATTTTCTTCTCTCAATGGATGCATCTTCTTCTTTATCTGCTCCAACTTTCTATTTAAAATCATTCATTAAAGATCTGAATATACTATCATCGAGAGTAGTCAATGACCTCATGTTCAACACTCTGATCGAACTAGACAAGGCATTGTTGATACTCGGTCCATCCTTTCACTTTGTAGTCACTCACGAATAGTTGCATGAGATTGAAATGAGTTTCCCAAAGTGTCCTAATGATGTCTTTTTGGTTCAATCTAACAACTTTCTTGATCCCTCCAATGCGTTTAAATCTCCGAGGGTATGGCTAAAACTGATGAATGGTTGGGTTGACTGGTTCACACGTGTTGAAGCACATCATGGTGATACGTAGAGGCGGGCAGGAATCTACGAATGCATCAAACTCTCCTTGCACGAATATCCATCCAACACCTTCCTTCTCACAACGGTATCGACTTTCTGGAGTCGATCGGCCAATACAGTCCATTTTGGATGTGGCTCCATGAGTCCAACAATTATGAATGTATGTGTATTCCTCACCTTTCGTCATTTGGTGAGACTGTCTATCCGGGTTTTTCTTTGAAGAATCAACACAGCTTCACTCTTCCGAACAAGACCAGTAAGGCATATTTGACTTTCATGACTTTATAACATAAGTCTCAGGATGAAGTGGATGAGTAAGAGCATATAACATTTCTTCTGATATGCATTTTTCAATTCATGCTATGTGTGAGTGCCCAACAAATCACCAAAAAATACATTCACCTAGTTGAGGCGCTCGCTCAAGGATGTCAACTTGCTCTCGCTGCTTTCATGCTCAACCATCTTTACCACAACATGTTTAAAGTAACCACAAAAAGATTTCACCACTTTGGTGGGCCTATCTGGCTCATCTAAATGTGGTCCTACAAGTACCTTGGAACAAAATTCGTTAGATCTATTCCAACAGATATAAAATTTACCTCATTTAGTCATCGCAACATCCTCTGCCCTAAAATCAATTATTCTTTTACTGAATATATGAGCTTTTCTTTTCTTTCACCCTCGAGAAGTTCACCTAATCTTTTTGCCCATTTAATGATAAAGAGTTCGGACTGACCTGGTTCATTGAAGACTACACGTCGACTGACAATGAGATGGCAAGACTCAGGGACGCAACTTGGAAAAGCTACTTAATCTACATAGTCCTTCCATAGGGCGGCACAATAAATACGAGTATTAATGTCGAGGTTGGCATCAAATAGTATTGCCCCAATTTTCTTGCTCGTCAATTTGGTTTGGATCAAGGTATCCATTTTTCGTTTATTCATCGAACTTGAAACCAACCCTCGACTCATCGACTATATGCAAACTCAGTCATCACTTTTTAGATTCTCCACGGAAGGTTTATTTCCATTAGTTCTTCTACACACCCTCCCACTTCTCCAACTATCCACAACAGCTAGAATCATTCCACTCCTGGTGGAAAAACTACTACGAGACTTTAATTAATGGGTCCCATGAATTGATCATCAGTAAGCTTTCCTCTTCATCTAAGATGGAGAAACCTATGGCCGAGAAGAAAAAGAATAAAGTAGGCACTAAGAAATCGACTGCTCCTCAGTTAACCGTGTCCCCTTCCTAGAGAAAGACACAATCAAAGAAGATGACCTCGGTTGCATCGACCGTCCCATCCCCACCAAAACAGACGGTCAAACCTTTCTTCACATTAATAAGAGCGGTTGAGCTAGCTCAACCTAAATTAAAGCATCAGAAAACCATGACGACAAGTCCAACTAAAGTGGTTCCAACAATTGTTTCAACCCCAACACCTATTGTTCCTCTAGCCATTTTGAGGATTTATGATCTTGGGCCTCTCATAGCTCCTTGCCCTGCTCTACCTACAACGTTCAGTCGATCTGCACAAGGTATTTCTTCTTCGGCCAAAGCCATTGCAGACTTTGAAAAATATTATAAAACTAAATTTTGGTTGGGTTTTC
The DNA here is from genome assembly GCA_037074715.1 of Magnolia kwangsiensis. Lineage (NCBI taxonomy): Eukaryota > Viridiplantae > Streptophyta > Magnoliopsida > Magnoliales > Magnoliaceae > Magnolia > Magnolia kwangsiensis. Next base: position 105,165,618 of record CM073574.1, read on the forward strand.
TACCTTCAAAGTATTCTTGAGAGATTGCAAAGGCATATAAGAGATATAAAGATGCTCACTTCAATAGGGCCTTTAATAAATGAAAAAAAGAAAAGGAAAGATTAAATTATCTTTATCTTCTTTTTGAATGATTTCTCAAGCCATGTCATCATAATCATCCTCATTTCCTTCATTCCAATCAAGCTTTTCTTAGTGCACTCATTTTTGTACCCTGGTTTGTCAATCATATGAGTCGTGTCAAGTAGTCGGTTAAGCCTTTAAAAAGTGAAGACCAAAAATGGAGCATTAAGGAGCTATAACAGGTAAAAGAGATGCCTCGATGACCCTAACCATTGACCTAAAATAACCCTATAACCTCTAGATGATCTTGACCTAATATGTATATTAATTTGATCATCCCTTAGCCTTAGGAGACAAAGAAAAATATGATTAAAAAAGGCTAGAAGAGGTGCAAATTTATTGTGTAGAAGATAACCCAAAACAACAAATTTCAGGCCATGTTCAATGACATCGAGCTGCCATCGAATGGTCTTCGATGGCATCGAAGACTTGGCCGATGGCTAGGGCTAAAAGTCGGGTGGGTTCAACCCGACCGACCCATGATCGACTCGATGTTGAGTTGGGCTTGGGAAGGATGTATCGGGTTCACTCTCAGGCGTGGGCTATATAAACACCAACCTAATTAAACTTGGGTGGGCTTGGGTTGTCTGACCCAACCCGAACCCGATCGATATATAAGTTACTTGTAAATTATAATTGAGTGTGGATCATCTGTATTGAAGGCATAAAAATTCTAGTGTCGTTGGGTCTCATTGGTCCATGCCATTTCCCATGACTCAAGCTAATAAGATACGTCGGATTTCTCTGTCCCAAATAGATTGCATGTTACACAACATGACTTTTAAAGGAGTTGTCTAATATTTTAGCTTGTTTGTTTAGAAAAAAATGAAGTTCTTTATGATAAATAATTACATATATAATTAATAAAATCATAAATACAACAAATAAGATGTGTATTGAAATACAATATACTAATGTAATATCAAAAATATTAGCATGTATCCACCCGACCAATCCGACTAACCCGATCGAGCCTGCTTAGGTTGGGCTTGGGTTGAGAATTCCTAACCTTAGGTTGGGTTGGGTTGGGTTAGGGTTGAGGTATAATAACCTTCGGTTAGGGCTAGGGTTGAACACCAACTCGACCAACCTCACCCGACTTTCAGCCCCACCGATGGCATCATTCGAGAGTCGGGAATGTCCATCAATCAAACTGTATTTTTGGTTGGAATTCTCAATGACATATAGGTCCCTTCGATGGCATCGATTTGATATCTGAAATTGTCTAGCAAGGTTTTTAGATTTTTTTCCTAATTCTCTCGATGGCATCGAAGATACTTTGATGACATCAAAGGATGATGTTCGATGCAATCAAAGGTCAGGTCGATACAATCGAAGCAGGTCTAGATTTTTCCAGCAAGAAAATATCATTTTTGTCTGTAAATTTTGATAGCATCAGGGAGCCCTTCGATGGCATCGAAGACCCTTTGATGGTATCGAAAGGACCATCTTCTACCCTTCTTTTACCGTTGGAAGTCGAATTATTTATAAAGGGCATTCGGTTCTTGGGCTTTTTTGTGGGTTTTTGGAGCAACCAGAGGTGATGTGATCCTATATGCGTATCTCTCATCCTATACCTCCATTCCTATGAGTTTCAAGAAATCTCCCTTAAGATTTCAACTCTAATGGGGATTCCAACTTTACCTTTGGAGATGTGCTTGAACTATTTCATTTTCTAGAAATTGGACTTAAGCTTCTCGATAAATCATTGTCTAGATATTCTAGGAGACTCATGTAGTTAAATCCCCTAGCATAAACAACTACCCATTAGTTGTAAGAGATTCAACCTACTCCCATCACCCTGGTCGTCTTAAAGAAGCATCAAATGCAAGGAGATAGATTGTAAAGCCCAAGCCTTGGCGAAGTTACAACAACATGATTGGGGAGCATTGGGGAGTTGATTGAAGTACGGGAGAGTGGAGATCAAGCAACCCAAGAGGAGAGCATCAAAAGGGACTCAATTTGACAAATAAGTGTCATGTGTAAAAGTATGATTTTGTACTCCTTCCTTGTGCAGGTTAGAGTGCAAGAGTTTGTGATCAAACTCACCTAGGTTCTTTCGTAGGACCTTGGCTCTTCCGTAGGGCCAAAATTTCGTGGTTCTTGTGTATGACCTAGGTTATTGGTTACCAAAGAAAAAACTAATTGAAGTCCTTGTGTAGGCCTCCGGTGGGAGAAAACGTGTTGGGTTTGGGAGTAGGACCCTTGCTCTTGTGTAGGGCATAAATCTTAGGTTCTTATGTAGGACCTTGGATCTTGTGTAGGGCCTAAACCACCAGGTTCTTGTGTAGGACCTTTACTCTTGTGTAGGCTATAAAGCATTGGGTGCTTGTGTAGGACCCATGCTCTTATGTAGGGAATAAACTTGAAGTCCTTGTGTAGGGCTGTAAAGGTTAGAGGTTAACCTGATTTAAAATCTCCGATAGTGAAATCCAGTACACCCTTAGGTTGAGTGCGTCCGCTGAGAGTGGAGTAGGTAAGTAGCCGAACCACTATGATATTGTCATTTGCGCATCTTGTTTAATTATGTTAATGTGTTGAATGCTTAATTAAATATTCATGGTTAGATGAATGCTTAAATTGATAGGTAGCACATCTCACACACACATGTTCACTATATCTTTATACGCTATTTGTTTAACTTGTACATCTTTTATAGCATATGTGATTGGACCCTCTATTGGCTTGGAAGTCTTAGAATTATATTACCTCACTTAGTTTAATTGATTTATTAGTTTAAGTTAGGAAATTAGTGTTTTAATAGGCATAAATTTTTAATTGGTCCTAATCACCCCCAACTAGGACTTAGGCTACATTTTATAGCTTTGTCATACCTTCGCACTTAGATGCATTGCGGCCCATTACTATAATTTTAGCTTTGACTTTGGTCATCGACCCCATTAAAATTTCACCAGTAGTCGATTGATTTACCAGTTTTGTTGTTTGGTCAGATTTAGGTGGATATTACTTCAACATTTTATCCTTTTCCTTTATAAATATTGTACAATTCTCCAGTCTTACTTTCTCCTGTCTTAGTTGCAGTGACCAAGGAACTCTCAGCCTTTGAGAAGTTAGTTTCTGTGCCAATTTCTCAAGCTGAGCTACTTGTTCTGAACCCTTCAATCGACGCTACTCAATCTCCCATAGAAAGACTTGAAGTTTCTGACTCAGAAGAGACTACAAGCGACATTTGTCTATCAGAGCATCAGACAGAAAGTCAAACTTAAGAGGAGGTAATAATATACCAGCCTGTGGAGTCATTCAGTTTCCTTTTGTAATCTATAACTTCATTTCTCACACCTAATTAGGATAAGGGAGTTATGGAATCAACCACACCAATGACCCTCTCTTCTATCCATAGAACTGACTGATCAAGTAGCCCTTGTACAAGTCAATAAACACAAGACGACTCCTTTAGACAAAGCAAAGTATCGAAAGATGAGACATCTTGGCCAACCGAAGTTTCTTTTAGTTGAGCTACATAGGTTCCTGTGGTCGATGTCCCTGCTTCTTTAACCCCCGTCAACCTATATTTCTCATTCTTTATCTTCTTCCTCTGAGGAGCGGCTTCCCATATAAGACATATTATCCTCCTTTGATCAAGCTTTCCCGTTTGACATCCTCATGGCTGAATCCCTTGCGCATTCACAAAGATTCAGTAGCTGTAGAAGGAATCACGAGCTCTTATTCTCTCCGATGCTGTTGATATCACCACATAAAGATTGATCAAGTAACTTTGTACTTCATTGATAACAAACTCTCACTCGATCGGATGTGTTCATGTCGGCTAAACTACTTCCACTCTATGAATTTTTAAGCTTGATTTATGAGCATCAAGATATAACAATTGCGGTTTATAGATTTCAATCTGAGCATTCAACTATCTCCATTAGAATGACCAAAATTTAAATTGCCAGGGAACAACCTATTGTTGTATACAACAACTTGAAGGAGTCGGACACAACATCAATGGATCTAAAAGCTCAAATCTCGGCCATAGAGGATAAACTAAGATTATTGAAGGAAGAAGAAAAATCTCTGATCGAGCGTAGACATAATCAAAAGACTGAAATCAATCATCTAGGTGCTTATATGAAAGAGTACACTCTGCTGATTGGTGAAATACCACGTTCAGAAGCTAAAACTAGAGTTGTGCTCCATCGATAAGAAGCCAAGTGGTCGAAGCTTCAAGAAGCGATTGTCTCTTGTTAGTCTTTTGAATTTTGATTGCTCTGTACTTTTCTATCATCCATCTATAAATTTTTTATCCTTAATAAAATCAGCTAGAATATTTTCTTTCCACTTGTCTTGTATTTCTTAAGTGTTTATCTTTTCTTTACGTGGCATAATTGTATTAATGATACAACACATTCATGAGAAGTTATGAGCCTGTTCGTTCCCTCTTCCTATGTGTAACAATCCAGAATTTTGTATGAGAGTTTACCTGTATGTAAGAATGTACGGTTGCACTTGTTCAACTGTACACTTGTAGATCCATTAATTTTAACCATCCATCTATAGTTTAGCTTAAATCTAACTATAGGAAGAACTTTCCATCCATATATTAAGCCAGTCGATCCTTGATTAATAGAATGAACCCTCGAATACCTTAATATTCACACCTGTTCATCAAACCAACCATTAAATCAACCATTCATCTCTAGATGAAGATATATGACCAACCACTTTGAATTTAGACCACCCGATCATAGTAAACCAACTACCTAATCTCTATATGCGCTCATACACATCAAATTAAAATTATGATCCATTTATCTTATTCATTAACTATGATTATGCTTAACCTGCAATCAAAATTATCATATGGATAATTTGTAGGCATGAACGAGTCCCTATAATTGAATAGTGTATGTTTCCAATATAGACCACATCCAAAAAATGACTTTATATATATATATATCAGTTTATAACATGACCGTATAATAACCCATAAATACAATTAATATCATAACCATCTAATTACTTGAATTTTAGCCCTTCATCTTGAAAGTGTCATAGTTTGTTAATTGACATGATGGTTGAATCGTAAAGTCAAGTGAGTCCCACATTGAAGACAATAAGAATGAAGGCCCAACAAGGAGAAGAGGTTCAATGCATTTCCAAAGGTAAATTAAGCCTCACAACCTATAATCAAAACACCCCAGGTAATAAACCCTTTAAAAATGGCCAATCTTACCCAAAACCAACTAGAAAAACACCTTGGTAAGTTTGGAAAAAGTAAAACCAAGTTGCAAGTCAATCCGTAAAGAAACATAAAAATTTTGCAATTGTCGATGACATCGAACACAGATCGATGTCTTCGAACTGTAAGTTTTGATGACATCGAACCTATGTTCGATGACATCAAAAAAGTGCCCCAATATGTCTAGCAACCAAACTCATATACCTGGAGATATTCTCGATGGCATCGAACCTATCTCGATGACATCAAAAAATAGGCACTCAAAGTTCCAACAAGCTCAAAAAGAAAATATGAAAAAATGTTCGATGACATCGAATTTTGAAATCAAATGACATGAAATTGGACTTCGATGACATCGAAATATGGACCAAGATGTCCAGTGAGTTTTCGAAGAAAATCAATTAAATCTTAAATGACATCGAAGTACTTTGATGTCATTAAAATAGTAAAACAAATTGTCTAGCAAGTTCCAAGCATTTTCAATGAAAATCCTAATGACATCGAGCTAGCATTCGATGACATTGAAGGTCGGTCACCTTCAATGGCATCAAAGTCCTACTTGATGACATCGAGCAGAACTGTCTAGCACACATATGAAAATCTTAGTGCAGGGATTTGATGACATCGAATCTTGACATACTTCTATCCGTTTTTTTTTTTTTGCCCTTGGGATTTTATCTTATAAATTCAGAGGCTTGTTTATTTGGTTCTTCAGTGAGAAAAAGAGAGAGATTTGAGAGAGTTATTACTAGAAGAAAATCAATTGCCCTCTTAAATCCCTTTTCCTCATTGGAATTTATCTTTCAATCCTATCTTAAATTCTATTAATGGAAACCAACATATAGGATTGAATAATGAACTCCAGCATTTAAGGATCTTCCAGTAACTCATTTATTTGTAAATCATTGAGTTAGAATCCTTTGAATGCCTAACCGTGGAGAATCTCATATGAACTTAAAGACCCACTTTCAATAGATAAGATTCACTAAACACCTTTATTCACAACCCCAAGTGTAGGGTCGCGATGTAGCAATAATCTCGGCAAGACCGAGGTCGAATCCACAGGGACTGATCTTATACGTTTATGAAATTAACTAGAAGTAGAACTAAGAGAAGATGTAAAACTAATTCTAAAGTGTTTGAGAGAGTAATTGTGATTAAAGTGATTAAAACTAAGAATTCAAAGGTGGGAACTAGTGTTTTCAAGGATCCACTTGTAGTGATCAGGGAGCCCTCTTACTTGATTTATGTAACACAATTGAAATTGGAGTCCTATCCTATCCAATTGGAAGATATATCAATAACACCAAATCTGAACTTCCATTGACCTAATTCTCAATGAAGGAAAACTATGATAATTGGTAGGGATTCCATCACCAAACCATGCCCAGGTGGCAATGGCAAACAACAGGATTTATCAATCCCATAATCTCATAGTAGGAAAATTATGAAGATTAGGAAGGATTTCATCACCCTTCCATGCCCAAGGGATGATGGTGAACAACATGACTTACTAAATTCACAATCTCAAATCAAGAAAAGAAGATACTTAAAGCTATTGTAGATATACTGTAATTTGAGTCACAGTAAACCATTAAAAACTGAAAGTATTCCTTAAATATCAAATTAGAATCCATGAAATTTAACATAACTAAGAATTAAAACAAGAAAAAATTCCATCATGCTACAAGCTTCACCTCTTAGCCCTAGCTAATAGGTTTAGCTAACCATAGACATAATTGGATATAAAACCCTAAAAGAAAGCATGAGAAACTAAGGAAGAAAGGGAAAAAAAACACTTAGCGACGGCTCTCCACCCTTTTATTTTTCCCCTCTAAACCCCTAGATGATGCTCAAGGATGCCCTGAGGACTCCTATTTATAGTTATACAACACCTCCTTTCGCATTGACTTGGAAAAATTTAAAAATCGCCTCAAATTGACGTAGTTTTGATTCTATTGAAGTGTCTTCGATATGTCCTTCGATTCTATTGAACGGTCTTCGATTGAATCGAAGATTGGTCTAGAACTGTCCAGCGAGTTTGTCCTGAAATCTTAAAATTCTTAATTCTATAAAAGTGTCTTTGATATGTTCTTCGATATATCTAACAATCTTCGATAGAATCGAAGTCTATTCTAGCAGTTTTCCAGAACTATGGTTTTTTGGCCCCAGAATTTCAGATTATCATTTTTAAGGAGAGTTTTTAGGATTCTTTTACTTCAAATCTTTGGTTCTCTTCCTTCATCAGTTGGTTTCCTTAGATCTTTGGTATGTGAATTCTTCAATCTTGGTCTCTTAAGATCCACCCCTTGCCTTGGTGACTTTTGAACATTAATTCCACGCTTTTAACATTGTTTTCAATCTAAGTTCTTAAATTCACCTTGCAATAGAAACATGAGTAAAATAGAACATTAAGCATTATCATGTTTATAATATAAAGATATAAATGAGGGATAATATGCAATATTTGACCCTCAACACTATCCCCAACCAACATTTTGCTAGTCCCGAGCAAAGTATATGAAAAATATTTCGGGAATTACAGGATAATTTGTATAAGCTCAAGTGGTTTTAAAACAATCCAGATAATAGAATTCTAAAATATAGAAATGTTGAACATTACTTCGTCCCCGCAATTCTAGCACGTGGTAACTTCATAATCAAGTTCAAAGCATTAATCTTCCAATTAGAACAATTCCAAACATTGAGTTCCATGGGTGTATAATAAAGTCTAGACTTATCACAATCAAAGGTTTAATTCTTCATTTTTATGATAACATTGATAATCCAAAGTGCATTCAAAACAACCAAAACCTAAATCGAAACTTGCCTTATAGTTCATCTTTTAATTCTCTCTTTTATTCCTCTAGCTTTTAATTTTTCTATCGATGGTTTTCACGCTATGATGGTTTTCACGATATGTCAACCTTTTTAAAGATCTTTAATAGGTGGCCTTTTCGAAGACAACTGTTTTTTAACTGGGTATTATTATTATTATTATTATTGAATATGATGGATAAATTTCCCAGGTTGGTTCCTTTCATGCTAAATAATCACTAAGTTAACAATTCAATGTTGACTGAAGCTTTAATGTAAAAGCTAGATGTGACATATGAAATCATGACTTGATCAATGTTTAAAACTCCTAATCATGGATTAATAATTCGAACTTACTTTAAAATCTCCAAATAACTAAATCTAAGAGACATAAATCATCAACATTAAGTATCTTATACTTCAAAATTTATTTATTTTTTAATTTTTCACAATTTTTGCTCGAAGACTAAGAAAGTAACTGATTAGCTTGCCTAATCTTCCATCCCCAACCTAAAATCTACAATGTCCTCAATGTAAAAGAACTAAGCATGTAATGCAAAAGAGGCAATGAAAGGAAAAGAGAAGTGATGGAGAGATAATACCCGAAGAAGGAACTTTGATGCTTTTCCAATGATCTCAGTGTGAAAAATGGGTTAGCACAAAAGACTCAAATATATGAAAAGAAAACTATCATAAAACAACGAAAATCAAACTATCCTAAATAGCGAAAAGTAAATTATCTTAACTTCTGTGAAAGTAATAAACTAATCCTAAACTAGAAAAGTAAGGGAAAAGCTACCCAGTCATGCTGCAAAGTTCCTCCTTTGGCCAATATCTTAATAAATGTCTCAGTAGGTTTCTCAACAAGATCATCCAAAAACCCTTTTTGCAATAGGCTTGGATGTCCCGAAGCATGAATTTTTAGAGAAATTTATGGACCTCAGCATAAAGTTTTCTTTTAATCTCCTGAGGTGTCCAAAGTATATATAATTTGCCTGAGACAGAGAAAGTGTCAGAGTTAGCACAACTTGGTGAATCAGAGATTATAAGTAGATAAAATTCAGAAAAATTCTCAGTAGGTGATGTAGTCTCAACATATTCCAAAGTTTCAGACTTTAGTTCAACTTTCGGCTCCTCTTCCCTTAATGTAAACATTCAAGATCTGAGGAAAGAGGAACTTTAAAATAAGGGTTTTCTCAATCAGTAATAACTATGTAGGTATTGTTTTTCAAGGCATCTATTATTTCTTTTATCATGGGATCATTTAAATCTACAAAATATGCTAAGCAATCTTTCAAAGAGTTGAGATAGTCAGTTGAGATAGACTCATTTTTCACATTGAGGTCTGTGATAATATGCCCAATGATCCCTTCGTCTTCTCTTAGAATAGTGGGAAACATGCTCTCTTGCTCTTCACATGGTGAGAGTTATTTTTCACCGGATACATCTTACCTTGCCCTGCATAGACAAATTTTGGATCAATAGGTGCATTAATGTGAAGACTCTATTCATTGAAACTACTCAGTAGAGGCACTATATCGTCAAGGGTTAACAGCTAAGATGGTGGCCTTAATTGGGTGGTTCCGATTTCATTCATATCGAGCGACTCGTCCATCTCCCTAATCATATTATAATCTAAATTAGGGGAGTGGGCCGAACATGCCTTAAAAGAGTCTTGCGATTCACCTGGAAGAGACTCTTCCTCTACATTTAAATCAGACATGTCAAATGGGTGGAGAAGAACTTCCTATACCTCGTGATCACCTTCCTGAACCATAATTGAAGTCGATTCCAATGAATCTTAGGCTGTAAACTCATGATTCTCATCCCAATATTTATCATCGTCCAATTTAGTATAGTTCACAAGTGGGATGAGATCACGTACCTCACACAGTTTTCTAGGTTGAGTTGAGGCTCGAATAAACTAACCTCCTCCTCATCATTGAAACTACGTGTGTCAATATCATCATATTAGAAAAATAATAGTGTCTCTTAATCATTCCTTTGGATAGTCATCGAGATCGACTCTTTGAGAAATTGAACCGTGTGCTTATTAACACAATTCAACTCTTCATTCTCAATTTTAGTATTCTTCACAAGCGAGTTAGGATCACTTTCCTCGCATATTGTTTCCCGATCGGGTTGCACTAGCCTCCACTATCTTATCGATGCACAATTCACGCACTTCTAATGTTTTTCTAATGCCTGTAAAATAGTCTATGTAACTCTAAAGTGAATCCTCTTGGATAATTTCTGGTTGGATTTCAAAGGTAGGGGATCTAAGAGAATTGTCACTATGATATATTGTTGGTTCATCTCTCCAATGTTAATGATTTCATTTATCATAATCATATGGGTCATATGTGGGAGAGTTTGGTGGTTGTTGGTACGCGTTATCACCCATAATATAATCACGGAATGTTTTCTTATTGCCTGATGGGTGATACTCATTCTCACTCCAATAATCACGAACTGCTTTCTTAATCAGTGGAGTGTAATTATTCTCTCGCCTATAATCATCAAAGGACTTTTAAACCGGTGGATCATTATATTCTGGCCGGTTGTCGATGATGGGTTTAGAAAAATTTTGAGACATGGGCTACTTCCTAACATAATCATCAGACAACCCTTCCCAATATCTCTTAAATATCTCAGCATACTGACGTTCCCACTCTTGCATGGTGAAACCCTAATTCTTAACCTAATCTTAAAATAAAATAAAAGAAAATCCTGTAGTAATAAGAAATTTAGAAATAGAGACAGAGAGAATTAGAAAGAGGTTACCAAATTAGAAGTTTCTATATTGAGATCCTGCAAAATAAAAAGGAGAACACGGTTAGTTTCTAGAAACTTTTTAGGAAAGTTTATAATCCTAGAAATAGAAAAAGCAAGTTAGTTTCTAAAAATAAATTAGGAAAGTTTCTAATCCTAAAAATAGAAAGATGAGTTAGTGTAAGACTCGTATCCTAGACCGTACCGTTTTGTAGACTTCCGCGGTCTTACCAGTCGAATTCCGACAACCTTCGACCCTTAATCAATATTTACGCGCAACCCTGATTCGTATGCCATCAACCCGTATCGACTCAACCCAAGACCCTTACCATAGCGACCGCGCCATCGCTGCGGTTTCGATTCCGTGACTTGAGCGCCGAGGCGATACCCTGGTCAAGAGATGTAGGCCGACGTTCGGTGCGAGGAAAACGCCGCGCGTTGCGAAACCTAAGAGAATCTCTATGGGGTGTCACATCAATCCCATCAATCAATCAATTTCATCATATCATATGTCAAGTACATGTCAAGTACACATCACCTTTCACCCATACCCAAGCAACCACAAAAGTCAAAAAGGTCTTACAAGCCCATGCCTTTCTTACACAAAAGGCCACCAAAGTCAACAAAGCCTTACACACCCATCTCTCTCCCATCCATCACTCCATCACCCCATCACCTCACATCTCCTTACAACTCTCTCTCATTTTCAAAGCTTCATTCCAAGCAAACAAATTCCATACATATGAGCTCTCCAAGCCTCTCTCTCTCTCTCTTTCAAAACTCCAAGTGTGGCCCACCTCTCCATCCCAAGATCTCTCATCCTAGCCATCCATTTCTCATCTCCTCCATTGAAGTCAAAGCTAAGGTGCTAAGGAACCCATAGGAGCAAAAAGATCGAACGGTGGGTTCTTGATAATATTAGTTTTTCATATTTTTGAGATGGGCCAAGTGAGGCCAACCGATCAATGGTTTGGATCTTACTTAGGATCCTAAGAAGTGGCCGATGGCCCACTTTGATTATCATGATTATTCCATGATGGGGCCATTCTCCATGGACCTCATCATGATGTTTATTTCCTTGCATTAAAAGGTCATCTAGACCGTCCATATTTGTGGGGAAAGGATCTCCACCATTGATTTCTATTTTGATGGTCCTATGTGTAGAGGGATTCATTTAATGTATGATTCTTGCAAGGGAGGGCTCATAGTGGCGAAGCCCTCAATCACAAGCGTGTCCCACTCTCTACCTCTCTCTCTCCCTTTCTATTTATTTTTTTATTTAAAATATGGTTGTGTGACCTACTTGAATGGACCCCACCATGAGGCATATACTCTATCCAAGCTATCTACAAGTGTGGCCCACTTTGTGGGTGTTGTATTTACACCATCGTCCATGAGGTGGCCCACCTAATCAGGGCCCACCTCTAATGAAGCCGTTATGTGCAACGTCCAGTGTCCCTGGACGCTGGACGTGGTTGGAAAAAGACAAATATCAGCTTATTTTTCAAGCCTTTGGGGCGGTCCACTCACTTAGGCCCCACCTTGATGCATGTATTCAATCCGTGTAGTTCATCTCATTCTCTAAATCATTTTAGCCATTGAGTAGAAGAATGGGGCTGATCTGAGCATCTGATGGCCCATAGCATAGGGAACTTTGGTCGTTACCCTTAAAAAAAAATTCTGATGATTCCATGCACCCAAAAATCCCAAACTTTTGACTTATTTCGCTTGTTAGGAGCCGTAGAATCTCATGGCTGGGACAAATTTCTTGAATATGAGCCCCACACTCAAAAATCCTCAAAATCAGAGGTTTTTCTAAAAAAAAAAAATAATAACATCAGAGGCAGCGCCTGCTGCCTCTGACAAAACAGCAACAGCAGCAGTGCGCTGCTGCGTGCAGCGGGCGGACGACCAGCGTCCCACGACCCCTGCCGTGGGCCCCACCATGATGTATATGTCTTATCCACGCCACTCATATGGCAGGCCCCTCTCTGAAGCAGGCCCCCTCCAAGTTTCAACCAAATCCAAAACTCAAGTGGCCCACACCACACGAAACAGTGGGATTGAACCTCTCCCATTGAAACTCTTTTGGTGGGCCACAGAAGTTTTGGATCAAGATGAAATTTGTGTTTTCCTTTCATTCAGGTTCGTGTGACCTTGTCAACAGGTTGGATGGAAAATATATGCTACGGTGGGCCCCACATGGGACCCATAGTGATGTATGTGTTCTACATCCACCGTCCAGGCAGACGGTGGTACCCACCGTGATATATGTGTTTCATTTCCACCGTCCAGTGGACGGTGGAGCCCACTGGGTGTGTGTGTATGTGTGCATGTGTGTACGTGGGGGGTTGTGCATGTGTGAATATATATATGTATATATATATTATATAGTATATTAAATATAAATATATATATGTATATATATATATATTATTGTATATACTATATACATATATATTATATTATATAATATACCTGATGGTGGGCTTTTGTGGACCCACCATGATGCATGTGTTGCATCCTGTCTATCCAACCATTTTGAAAGCTCACACATGAGCTAAAGAATGAGTCAGATCGTTAACTCATGTCGACCCCCCACCGTGATACATGTGCTAAATTCAAACCGTCTATCCATTTTAAAAGCTCATAAATTGAGGCTTAGATGAGCCAAATCATAGACCCCACCTTGGCCTATTTTGAGGCCCATCTTAATGTAGTTGTAGTAGTTCATTGGGGCCCACTTTGATGTGGATGTAAGCCCCATGGGTCGAGGCCCATTTAATGTATTCTAAGGCCCATGGAATCAGATCATTTGATGTATTCTAAGGCCCATGGGATTAGGCCCATTTGATGATTTAGGGGCCCATGGGTTAAGGCCCATTAAGATGTAGTAGGGCCTATGGGTTGAGGCCTATTTGATGTACATATGGGGCCCAATTGGTGTAGCCCATTTGTTTTATATAAGACCCATAAGATTAGACCCATTTGATGTCATCTAAGGCCCACGGGTTATGACCCATTGCAATGCACATAAGGCCCATTGGTGTGGTCCATTTATGTGGCTCATTTGATGAATAAAAGGCTCATATGACATGGCCCATTTGATGTATTTAAGGCCCAATGGGATGTACCTAAGGTCCATTGTAATGTGTGATCCCAACACAGATTATGTAACGATGTTTACGATGATCGTGCCTTGGGAACAATGTTGGTTTGACGTTCACATTGCGAGTGTAATGCTAGTTGGATGTCCACATTACGACTCTCCTTAGGGCCCATTATTAGGCCCGTACCTGTCCGGGCCCATCTGCATTGTAAGGATAGTTCATTTCATTATAATATGTTTAGTATAGGCCCATGACGCATGATCATACGCATCATATGTATGCTTGATATAAGAGGTGACTGATCATAGTATATGCCTTCGGGTAGATTGTTTATAGGCTCCCAGTTAGGTGGTGTTGCCCTACATGAGCGCACGATACGCGTAGGAATTGCTACACGACTGGATAGCGTAATTCATGCATTTCGAATTGTGTGATATGGTTACTGTATGCCCTAGCGACATCAGGGTCATAGCTTCCACAGACGTATCGTGGTTGGTAGGATTGGATACTGAAAATCTTATTCTACATGGGGTGCTATAGATATCCCTGGGTGAAAGTCCCTAAACCCTTATGGTACCAAGAGGTTGTTCCAACGTCTAGACCGAGTGGGTAGATGAGCGTTGAGTGCTGATTATCAGATGACTGCGTTCTCCACTATGTCGCGGTCGGTTGGAAGGGGGTGCGGCCTTACCCGCCCGAGAGTAGGGGGCAAAGTTAGGCTGAGTTTGACCAGCTCGAGGAATGGATCCGCTATCAACGAGTCGAGCCCGATATTGGCAGACGGATAGTGAGGTCTCTTCCACTTACCTTATTGCAAGCGATGAGGCGACGATCTGGTTTAGAGTGTATTAGACCCCAGTGATATCCCAAATTTGAGTTGTATTGACATGTGGACTTAGATGAAGATTGTATGCTTGACTTGCATCTTGCATCGCATAGCTTTGATACGGCTCATGATATTTATGGATCCATCTGTATATTCCGCATTACTCTGATATTGCATGATCATATTACTACCTTGTGCACACACTTTCACCACCCTCTAAGCTTTCTATAAGCTTATGCACGATCGTTGCGTGCAGGTGACGTTGGGGTGAAGCAGCGCTGAGGCAAGAGTACTTTGTAGATCATTTTGGAGTTTTTGTTCTTTACCATTGTATTTCTCTTTATGCTCATTATACTTGTAAAGTTTTTTATCATAGTGGAAATGTAATGAAGTTCTTGGTTGTTGTTTGTGGGTTATGTCTTTGGTTATGCTTATTACGAATCAAACTGACCTTGTAAATCCTCCTCGTAGTATCCCAGGATTAGAACCTGGCGAATGGGTGCTAGGAGCCAAGAATGGAGTTCTACGGAGGCTGTCGGCGTCAGATTCGACGATCGAGAATTTTTTTAGCCCGGTTTCCAAGTTTGGGGCATGACAATTAGCTTCTAAAACTAATTAAGAAAGTTTCTAATCCTAGAAATAGAAAGATGAGTTAGCTCCTAAAACTAATTAGGAAAGTTTCTAATCCTAAAAATAGAAAGATAAGTTAGTTTCTAAAAAAAAAATCAGAAAAATCCTAATCCAAAAATAGGATAAAAAGTTAGTCCTAATCTTAACCTAATTCCAAAACTAATTAAATTCAGAAAACGCAACCATCAATCCTTGGCAATGGCGCCAAAAAATTGTTCATAACACCAAGTGTAGGGTCGTAATGTAATAATAATCTCAGTAAGATCGAGGTCGAATCCACAGGGACTGATCTTGTACGTTTTTTAAATTAACTAGAATTAGAACTAAGAGAAGATGTAAAACTAATTCTAAAGTGATTAAGAGAGTAATTGTGATTAAAGTGATTAAAAACTAAGAATTCAAAGGTGGGAACTAGGGTTTCTAAGGATCCACTTGTAGTGATTAGGGAGCCCTCTTACTTGATTTATGTAACACAATTGGAATTAGAGTTCTATCTTATCCAATTGGAAGATATATCAATAAAACCAAATATAAACTTCTATTAACTTAATTCTCAATTAAGGAGAAATATGATAATTGGCAGGGATTCCATCACCAAACCATGCCCAAGAGGCAATGGTAAATAACAGGATTCACCAATTCCATAATCTCAGAGTAGGAGAATTGTGAAGATTAGGAAGGATTCCATCACCTTACTATGCCCAAGGGAAGATGGTGAACAATATGACTTACTAAATTCATAATCTCAAATCAGGAAAAGAAGATACTTAAAGCTATTGCATATCTACTATAATTTGAGTCACAATAAACGATTAAAAACTGAAAGCATTCCTTAAATATCAAATTAGAATCCATGAAGTTCAACATAACTAAAAATCAAAGTAAGAGAAACATCCCATCATACTACAAGCTTCACCTTTTAGCCCTAGCTAAGTGGTTTAGCCAACCATAGACATGATTGGATATAAAATCCTAGAAGAAAGCATGAGAAACTAAGGAAGAAAGGAAGAAAATGCTTAGCGACGGCTCTCCACCCTTGTGCTTTGCTCCTCCAAACCCCTAGATGATGCCCAAGGATGCCCTAGGGCCTCCTATTTATAGTTGTGTAATACCTCCTTTTGCACTGAATTGGAAAAATCTAGAAACTACCTCAAATTTATGTAGTTTGGATTCTATCGAAGTGTCTTCAGTATGTCCTTCGATTCTATCGAACAGTCTTCGATTGAATCGAAGATCGGTCCAGAATTGTCCAGCGAATTTGTCCTGAAATCCTGAAATTCTCGATTCTATCGAAGTGTCTTCAATATGTTCTTCAATACTATCTAACAGTCTTCAATAAAATTGAAGTCTATTCTGACAGTTTTTCAGAACTATATTTGTCTGGCCCCGAAATTTTACATAATCATTTTTCAGGATAGTTTTTAGGATTCTTTCACTTCAAGTCTTTGGTTCTCTTCCTTCATCACTTGGTTTCCTTGGATCTTTGGCATGTTAATTCTTCAATCTTGATCTCCTAAGATCCATCCCTTGCCTTGGTGACTTTTGAGCATGAATTCCACACTTTTAGCACTATTTTCAATCTAAGCTCTTAAATTCACCTTGCAACACAAACATGAGTAAAATAGAACATTAGGCATTATCATGTTCATAAAACTAATATATAAAAGGGGGATAATATGCAATATTTGACCCTCAACAACCTTGACCCAACACTCGGCGACTTTCATTGGAGCCTATATTGTTGTTATGGATCAAGAGAGCTGAAGACTCTTCATCACAAGGAAGATCATCATCATTATGCTAAAAAGGGGCTCACTCACTTACAAGTAAGTATCTTGAGTCTATTGTATCTGAAGCCCTTTCCTTGTGTAGGATTGTGATTCAGAGTTTGGGTTGTTAAACTCGCTAAGACCTTTCATAGGCCTTCGATGGGAGAATACATGTAGTGTCCTTGTATAGGTGTGTTTGCCTTGTGTAGGCACCTAGTGTTGTCTTATATAGGCACCTTAGTTAACCGTGTGTAGTTTGTAAAAGTTTATGGTTAATCTAATTTAAAACCATTGCATAGTAAAATTTGGTACACTTTAGGAGATCCGCTGGGAGTGGAGTAAGCACATATCCAAACCACTATATATCATTACATTTGGATGAATGTTTGTGAATGTATTTTTTATTTGTAACGTCTCAGAAAAATTCGTATAAAGATTCGAGTACCACCTCAGGTAGAAATCCCTAAGGATCGTACCCTATAGAAATTAGACAAAAATTTAGTTAAGTACTAAACTAAATAATCAATGGATTTGACTCGAACCACTATCTATACAAATGGCAATACCCAAAACCGTCAGAATCACTAACTCAACACTACTTTAAAATGTAGGAGGAATCCTAAAAGCCGGTTGCTCTCGGGAGTACAATGAAACTTCGTATCAGACCCGGACTGCACGTCGAAAGTTAGATGACCGCGAAACTATAGGGTTATGACCGTCTTATTAGGTTTGACAGCCATCATGAAAATCGAGCCCAGATAGTATCCTGAAGCACATAACTTGAGCCCTGAGCAAAGTGTGTGAGAAACGCGAATACCTTTGGAAAATGCATTAAATCTTAAGTGAACTGGGTCATTGGCTTGCGGGTGAAATTGAACATTTTAGACCGTCAATTTTTGACCGAACTGCACCTATGGATCAGGAAAATTTCCTTACACATATCTGTATACTCGTGGCCCTGATCGAGCGACAACGACCGTTAATCTAACACTGGTCCTCCTCGGTCGATCCAATAATTCGATCGTACTGAAATCATAACCTGGCTTAGATCCATGGTCAGGGGACTTACTCCATGCAGTAGGTGAGTAATGGACCTCCGGATGAGCCCCGTCTGTCCGAAATAAGCACCCTTTGGTTATAACCTAAGTATACCATGGCCTTGGGGCCATTGACATCAGTTATGGGCCTATTTAAATGCCTTAAACCACTCCACCCCTCTCTCATACGAATTTACCCCAAACCTTGAGAGAGAGAGAGAGAGAGAGAGAGAGAGAGAGAGAGAGAAAAGGAGAGAAAGAGGAAGGAAGGAAGAGAGATTCCTGGAGATCTTTTCTAGGATTCTTTCCCACAGCTTCACGCACTAATTCACCTCCCCACCATCGCAATGCGAACCATTCCAACTATGATTTAGGTAAGAAATCCTAACCCTAATCTTGATTTAGAGATTCGAATGGAGTAATTGATGAAATAGTTAACCTATTTCATTGCTTAGGGGCCCGATGTTCCGTTTTCAGAAACGTAAAATTCGAACCGCATTCGAATCGATGTTTAGGTTATGGTTTTCAAGGCTTTCAATGTTAGCAATGATTTATGTCTAACTTGATTACTGTCATATGATCTTAGTTACGATATTTTCGATAAATTATATATGTATGAACTATGTTGAATATATGATGCATTCCATGTGTTTGTTAAATTGTTTGAATGGATATAAAATAATGATTTATGCTTACCATGCTTTCTAATCTAAGATCCATATTTATTATATGCTTTATAACCGATGTTTTGTAATAAATTGCTATAGTTCATGTCGTAACTAATCTAGTCTATATATTTAGTAATGTGTAGTCTAAGTGTTTGATAAAATGTTTAAATGATAAATGGTTGATAATTTGTATTTAATAAGAGTATTGAGATAGGATTCTCAATTACCTTATCTATATGTATAGCTTCCTTCATGTAATCATAAATTTTGATTATGCAGTTTATGGATGAAATATAAATATTTGGTAACATGTTCAACGTGTTGACGAAATGCTCAAATGAGTGTTGTATTTGGATTGTTCGTTAAATGCTCATATGATTATCACATGTGTCTGCCTATTGCACTTGAGTAAGATTGCGGCCATAACCTAGCCTAGGCAATTGGTAACAATTCCCATTTGAGTGGCGGAATTAGTCTTGCCACATTCGATACGTTCGGTGAATCTGGGTCATACGACGATTGTCGATAGTGGTTAGGCCACATGGAGTGCTTATGCGCTCCATGTCAATTAATTCGTTGTACACCCGTACCAATTAAACTTGTCTAATAAACCGATGAGCCTATTGTGTGTTTATTATGTATGGACATCACTGCTTGAATCTAAGGTACCACTTACCAATGTACAGACCCGCTTCAACCATGGTACCATGATCCACTAAGACTCATGAGCCGGGCATGGTGGTATGGGACACCGTGGTTGAGCTGTCAGCCTACACTGGGGTGACGAGCCTCCCCGTAGTGACCAGTGAGTAACCCAAACTCATGAGCCGAATATAGTGGTATGGGACACTGTATTCGAGCTGTCGGCCTGCACTGAAGTGACGAGTGAAAGGCCTGTATCTTAGCCCGTACTATTTCGTAGGCTTCTGCGGTCCTCCTAGTCGAATTCTAGTGACTCGTGATCTGAAATCAGTAGTTACGCACGACCTTAAGTCGTATCCCATTTTTCAGAATCGGCTCGATATGAGACTTATCCCATTCTTGCACACCAATTCGATACCCTAGCCAGGAGATGTGGGCCCACATTTAGTTCGAGGAAAACACTGCGCATTTGTAATTTCAAGAGAATCTCTACAACATGTCCCATCAATCAATCAATTAATCACCTCATGTCAAGTACAAGTGCAACCCCAAAGTCAACTCTCTCTCACCCTCTCTTACACACCCATACATGTCACGTACAACTATCACCTCACATCCATCACCTCTCCCTTACAACCACCCATTCTCTCTCTCTCTCTCTCTCTCTCTCTCTCTCTCTCTCTCTCTCTCTCTCTCTCTCTCTCTCTCTTTCTCAACACATTTTTCAAGCAACTGATGTGGTGGACGTTCAAGTATCCCAATAGAGAAAAGTGCATGTGTGTGCCCACTTCCCACCCCAAGATCCATCATCCTAACCCTTCCTTTCTCACCATCTTCTATCAAAGTGAAGCACAAGGAGATCAGTATTCCATCGAACCAAGAAGATCGAACGGCGGGTGTTTCTATAGGCCTAGATTTTATATTTTTATGATGGGCCAAGTGAGGCCTACCGATTGATGGTAAGGATCTTACTTTGGACCCTAGATGTGGCTGATGACCCACTATAATTCTCATAATCATCCATGATGGGGCCATTCTCCATGGACCCCATCATGATGTTTACTTTTATAAGTTGAAAGAGGTCATCTAGACCTTCCATTTTGGTGGAGAAAGAATCTCCACTGTTGATTTTTGATTTGGTGGGCCCACATGTATTGAGACCCACTTGATGTACTGTTGAATGCATGGAACGGAGGGCCCATAGTGTTGGGGTCCCTCCATTGCACGTGTCTTCTTCCTTCTCTCTCTCTCTCCTTCCTTTATTTTGTGGCCCACATGATGAGTGTATGTGATATCTAGACCGTCCATCCAACAGACCACATGCTTGTCCAAACCATGTGGGCCCTACCCTTTGGTAATGGAAAACACAAGTACCAAATTAATCTAAATCAAGTGGGCCACGTCTATGTAGGACCCACCTTGATTTATGTATTAACGCCATCTGTCCAACGTCCAGGGACACTGGACGTGTTCTGTGAGTGTGAACGGACAGTGGGTTGTATTCACAGTAGCAAACATATACATATATAAGCCTTTAAGTGGGCTACTCATGCAGGCCCCACCTTGATGTATGGATCTAATCCACGTCGTCCAGTCCATTCCCCATTTCATTTTAGGCGTTGAGCCGAAAAAAGAGGTTAATCTGATTATCTGGCGGGTCATTGCATAGAAAACAGTGGTTTTACAATTGAAATCCACTTTAATATTTCTATACACCGAAACATGCTCAATTTTGGGCTTGTTGGATCTGTTATGAGTTGTAGAATACAATGGGTGGAGTGGATCCACCTGATGCGAGCCCTATCGTTGAAAAACCTCGAGAAAACTCAAAAAGAGAGAGAGAGAGAGAGAGAGAGAGAGAGAGAGAGAGGAGAGAGAGAGCAGCAGGTGCTGCTGCTGCTGATCGTCAGAGGATGCCAGTTGTGTCCTATTGCATGGAATGGTGGGCAAGGACTGTGGGCTCCACTGTGATGTGTGTAGAACATCAACGTCGTGCATTTGGTGGGCCTCCTTCTAGCCATGGGCCACCCTAAAAATCAGCCGTATGTGGCACTTAGGTGGCCCACATGGCAAGAAACAGTGGTGTTGAATGTCTACCATTGAAACCCTTTCTGGGTCCGGAAGTTTTGGGTCATTATGAAATTTTCTTTTCCTCTTCATTCGGGTCTGTGTGACCTTACCAATAGATTGGATGGCGGATAAACGTTATGGTGGCCCCACGTGGGACCCACCTGTATGTGAACGGGTTGGCTGGTTACCTCACAATAGTTATATAGTTGATGTATCGATGCCAACAAAGCTCTATGGGTCCCACTGCTGTGACACCAGTAGGGTCTGTGGGACCCAGTTGATGTATGTGTTTTTGTCGTCCATCCTACACGTGTGGACCCCACGTGATATATTTGTTTTATCCACCTAAATGGTGAAGCCCACTTGATGTATCTATATGTCCACACCATCCAGCATTCTGGATGGTGGAGCACATCTTGATGCATTGTGTCTATCCACGCTGTTTGGACGTGGACCCCACCATATATATGTTGTATGTGTATGTCATCCATCCATGGGACGGTGAGACCCATTAGACGTGTCTCACTATGACCATCCAGATTTAGTAGGACCTGCCATGATATATGTGTTGTTACCACACCATTTAGCCATGGATGGTGGGCTTACCTATCGTGCAAATGTTTAGCCCACTTATTGTTGACCTGGGCCCACCTGAACTGTTCAGGCTCACCATGATGTGTATATTGTCTCCATGCTGTCTAGCTAAGGCCCATTGTGCAGGGCTACCCTGATGAATATATGTGCTGCCCATCTGTTTTGGCTAGACCATTGTTGTTTGTGAGGCTCACCTATTGTGTATGAGGCCCATTATGATGTATTTCCGGCATAGATGGCAAGGCCTGAAGTTATGTATGAGAGGCCCATTTGGTAAGGCCCAATGTAGTGTGATGAGGCCCATCTTGATGAATTTGTGGCCTGTCCGCTGAGGCCCACCTTGATATATATGAGGCCCATGTGATGTAAAGCGGGTCGCGGAAAATTTCATGGCCAAGATGGATCAGAAAAGGCACGGTCAACGACATAAGTGATCCGGACCGTTGGACCTTAGATCGGGCGTATCTTGCAATCCGGAATGAGTTATCTAACGTAAAATGTATGATTTTGGGTAGAACAAGCTACTTTAGCCAACCAACCCTACTATGATAGGTTGCACAGCCCGAATTTGTGAGAAACCCCCTGATCGACGGTCGTTTCTCCATTTTAAATTCGTTTTTACTATAAATAGTAAGTTTTAATTTGCTTATAGCTCTTCATCCATTGGGGTTTAGGAGTTGTGTCCAACATGAAAAGTGCTTAAAATAATTAGGAGAATGGTTTGGTGAAGCTAAAAAGGACAATTACTATTTTTGGCTGAAAACCCTGCGCACTAGTAGACATCACGACCGTCTATAAATAGTAAGTTTACTATTTATAGTAAGTCGCAGATTCTAGGAGTTTTAGTTGTAGTTTGAGTCTGATTTATTTTCTATTGCTTAGTTCCCTTATTTAAAGGGGTGTAAACTCATTTTTATTCATTCATCAATTAATTTCGAATTTGTTAGAATTTATTTCTATTTTTCTGCTTTCTTTCCTCGTGGATTCGAGAAGTCTCTGTGAGGAGTCCAGAGAAGCTCCGTGGATTCGGAGTAGTTATCCTTGAGGAAGATGGTGATCGACCTCATCACGTTCATCCCTGCATCACCATGTGATACGACCCATTTGATGTATTTGAGGCCCATAGGTCGAGGCCCAATGTGATGTATACAAGGTCCATTGCATTGTGTGATTCCACCATGGTTTATGTAATGATATTTATGGCAGGCCATGCCTTGGGAGCAATGATGGTTTGACGTCCACATTGTAGGAATAATGTTGGTTAAATGTCCACATTGTAACTCTCCCTAGGGCCCATTGATAGGCCCATACTTATTATGTGTAGGCCGTCTAGGCTCATCCTCGTTGTTAGGATAGTTCATCACCATATAACATGCTTAGTATAACTCCATGACTCATGCCCATACGCATTATATGTTTGCTTGATATGAATAATGACTGATCATAGCATATGCCATTAGGCAGACTATTTATGGAACTCACTGATAGGAGTTACCCACATAGCGCGTGGTACGCGCAAGATTGCTGCATGACTGGACAGTGTGACTCATGCATCTTGCATTATGTGATTGTGATTACTGTACGCCCTAGCGACATCAGGGCTGTGACCTCCACAAGCATGTGTGGATGGCCAGATGGGACACCAAAAATGTTTGGTTCGAGCATCTTGGCACTTTGGATGTCCGTGGGTGAAAGTCCATAAACCTCCGAGGCCAGGACATGCCCCTACGTTTAGATCGAGTGGATACATGAGCGCTCGAGTGTCGAATACCACTAGGCCGCATCTCATATTGTGTCGTGGTCGGTTGGGGAGAGGTATAACCTCAAGTGAGGGGGCTGTAAGCTAGGCTGAGTTTGACCAGCTCGTAAATGAGTTCGCTATCGACGAGCTGGGTAGGTATTGGCAGACTACTGGTCAAGAGGATAGTGTGGTTTCTTCCACTCACTGGACTGTGCGGCTAAGGAGGTGGCAGTCAGAGTAGAGTGTAATAGACCCCAGTGATTCCCCAGAGATGAACCATACCGATATGTGCACTTGATATGAGGACTGACATGATATTTGACACCCCGTCACTGTTGCACATGTGGGCGGGCGCACATGGGCTGACGCTGATGTGGGTGGGTGTGATGTGGGCGGGGTTTAGGCTTGGGCAAGCTACCAATGGTTGGCAGGCTAGTGTGCTGACAGGCTCCTGAGCAGGAGTTGCATACTCATTCATTCATCCATTCACTATCCACTCAAGCTGGTGGTACATAACTATTTGTTACGTGTACCTTCGTAATGGTCAGAATTTCGGTTGGAGTGCACGACTAACCTAAGATCAGGAGTTTACCACATTGTGTTTGACTATCCAAATTTAGTTATAGGACTAGTTTGGATAGAATTCCCTTGTGATGGACCCCATAGCCTATAATACTTCGTACTATCATCCCAACTTCACTCCAGCATGGTCATTTCATTCACATAGCATATTGTATTTCATCCACAGCATATGACATTTTGGATTGCTATGTTTCTGCACTTATATGGCTTAGACGGACTTGGTAGGATCTGCATATTGCATTGTATCCGCAGTATATGATATTTGGCTCATTATGATCTGCATTGCATATTCTAATATTATAGACTCATGGACTTGCCAGTATATTTTCACTTACTCTGATATCGTATGATTCATGATCTTGTCAGTATTTGTGCTTATCCCAATGGTGAATGGTGTATGATTTATGAACTTTATTGTATACTTGGCACTTACCTTACACACACTTTCACCACACTATAAGCTTTCTATAAGCTTATGTATGATAGATGCATGC
Organism: Magnolia kwangsiensis; assembly: GCA_037074715.1. Classification (NCBI taxonomy): domain Eukaryota; kingdom Viridiplantae; phylum Streptophyta; class Magnoliopsida; order Magnoliales; family Magnoliaceae; genus Magnolia; species Magnolia kwangsiensis. The sequence continues at coordinate 105,190,693 of CM073574.1, forward strand.
AGGTGGCGTTAGGTCGCAACAATGTTGAACTTGGAGCGTGCAGCGGACTTCTGAAGCTTTGATTTTGATACATATATATTTTCCTTTCAGCATTGTATTAAACTGTTTATATTAGTGGATATGTGATGATGATGTTGTCTTTATAATTTGGGTAAACTTGTGGTTATGCTTATTATGAGACAAAAGTATATTAGGAATCTTCCTTGTAAGATCCTAGGATTGAAATCTGGCGTATGGACACTGGGAGCCGAGAATGAGGTATTACGAAAGCTATCGACACCGAATTCGGTGATCGGGAATTTTGTGAGCCCGATTTTCAAGTTTGGGGCATGACAATGAGCCTCCCCGTAGTGACCTCGAGTATAAACTCTTGAATTTGCATATCCATTGCATTTCATTAGGAATGATGCCCTACAACTTGACTATCATATGTGGTTAACTAGGATTGACGATCCTAGATAGATCTTCGTTTAAGTTAATGATATAAAGAGAAGTACTTTAGCTTCCTGAATCTGTTATATGAATAACTAATTAAGTACTTGGCCAACACGACATGCACTGCATTGCATATGCTTTGCTAAGGAAGTGCACGTTTAGGGAGTTTGTCATGCGCGAACGACTGACGGAGTCACTTGTGAGGGAGCTTCGTGCGAGGGCATGCATGATTACTGCATACCATCCCTACATTAACAAGAGTATTTAGGATATGATTGTTGTACTATTTTGTCATTACTACTTGACTGAATTGATAATATGTTAACCTTTACCTTATAGTACCACTGAGTTGATCACTCAGTCCCACTCTGGGATGGTGTATTAAAACACCAACCAGACTCTGGTTTAGATACAGGTGATGTCGGAGTCTATGCTGCTGATCTGGACTTCATAGATGAGGAGGAGGAATTCTCCTATTTTCAACTATCAGGCGGGTCTATGTAGACCTCGTGCTGATTCGACGGGATTGCAAGGATATATGAATTAGTTGAAAACTTTACATTTTATCATTTTGTATATTTTGAAACAACCTTTGTATATATTAAACCCTGTTACATCATCATACTCTGGAGGTTGTATAACATTTACCATTTTGAGATACCTATATTTCAGTCTTCCACTACTTAATTTAATTACATATGGAGTATGATATGCTGTTTTAGTATAATCTCACCCATGTTTAAGACGTTAATATGGACAACACTTAAACATCATTATCCATGTTACATAAGTGATGCATTGGATCTCGGGAGTTGAGCTTTGCTCGACCCTTAAAATCCGAGGCGTTACAAGTTGGTATTAGAGCATGATTTGGATTAAATTGGACCTAGGTTATAGGTAACACGACGCACTCCGACGCGCTTTGACTTAGGAAGGGGACGATGAAATGTATAAATGATCATAAGATCCTAAATTTTCACCAACGGGCAAGATTGACCGTTGTAGTGTAGCTCTATGCAACCGGGATCATGTGAAATGATCTCAACCCTTTTTTAGACCATCAATCGACGGATTTGAACAACAATTCGGTGAATCCTACACTTGAAATAATTCAAAAAGAGTGAATACACACTTGTTGGACCAAGAAAATACATCACACAGGCATGGGGGCCCGAATGACAAAATACCGTGGGACCCATGAGGTCCCCCGTACCTCTACAACACCTCGGGAAGTGGTGGCCACTGCCCCAGGGCGGAGCCACCACCGGCTAGTCCAAGGAGGCATGGTGGCACCTCCCGGCCCTCCAGCGGACCCCGGCGGCACGGCGCTACCGACGGCGCGCCACTCATCGCCCGACTGTGTGGGGCCCTCTCACATGTGGGGCCCTCTATTTCACTCCCCTAGCCCCATTTCCCATTCCATGCTATTCAATCCTCCAAAACCCCATTTCTCTCTCAAAACCTCTTTCTCTCTCAAATACACTCTCCCATACACTCAATCTTCCATCTTCTTCCACATCTTGCATCCTTCTACCACCATTACCCAAAACTCACTTCTTACAACTCTCCATATCCCTTCTTTCCTCTCATTTGAGTACACAAACCCATATTTGTGTCTCATAATTCTTAAACTCTCCCACCCACTTCAATCTCTAAGATTTTTAGCCTCCTTGGCTCTCTTTGAGCTTGGCACCGCCATCTTTTCCATCTCAACGCTTCTTTCCCTTATGGGAAAGAGAAGAGTAGCCCCGAATGAGGCCGGGCCAAGCCGTCCACACCGCTCGAGGAAGAAGGCGGGCGTCGAGGCTAGCACAAGTGCCGAGCGAGAGCAAAGAAAGAAATGGGATCTCGATCCCCAAATCCCACTCAAAAGATCTCTAATGGCGGGCACCGAACTTGATAAGTTTCGTAACTGTAAAGTTATATTTGAAGCGCACGTCGAGGAGAAATTATTTGGACTGTATCCAGTGATTGGCCTCCTATTGGAGACCGAGTGGGGTCCTATATTCAAAGGCAAGGCTCATGCAAGTGAAGGCAATGTCCAAGCCTTCTATGCCCATATATGGAACTCATCGCTGAAGCCGCTTCAGTTTACTATTCCTTTGGGGAGGGTGGAAGTCATAGTTGATGTAGACGTCATAGCTCGAATTGTGTGAATTAAACATGGTGTGGTACATGCTAGTGCATCTCATCTCACTAGTCAATGAGAGAATTCTTTGTGGCTAACTAGCTCCTTGGAGGTGAGACAATAGTCTCGCATCGACTAAGATGACGGTAGATTTTCACCTACTCCACCACATATGTACGTACAATGTGTATCCTATGTGGAGTAACTTTATAGAATGCACTCTTCAGATGGTAGACTTCCTGTACAGAGTTGGATAGGGAGACAAGCTGTATCTACCTACTTTCCCCCTAACACAGATAATCAGGACCGCACGCTCTACTCGGGGTGACGCCTCACTCCCATTCGGCCGACTTATCTGCAAGATTGCTCGTAATTTCATCTTTAAACTAATATGGATGATCTTGCGCCGATCCACTTCATTAATGATACTACACTCAACAACATGAGAATTGACCGTAGGCAACACCAAGCCCGACTCGATGAGTATAGGGATGAGATAGAAGAGGAAAGTGAAGAGGAAGAAAGTAGTGAAGATGAAGAAGGAAATGAAATAGAAGAAGACAGTGAGGAACAAGGAAATGAGGATGAAGGTAGTGACAATGAAGAGGGAAGTGAGGAGGAAGAGCAGGAAGAAAAAGGAGAGACCCAAGATTCAGATGGGGTGTAACGCCCTAAACCCAGAAATCGGATTCACAGGAATCCCGATTACCGAATCTAGTGCTAACAGCCTCCGTAGTACCTCATTCTCGGCTCCCAGCACCCATATGCTAGGTTCCGATCCTGGGATCCTACAATGAGAATTTTTCAACGTGCATTTATCTCATAAGAGGTATAACCACAAGTTTACCCAAATCACAAAGGCAACATCATCATCACATATCCACTAATATAAACATTTGAATGCAATGTTGAAAGGAAAATACATATATTAAAATCAAAACTCCTAATGTCAACTGCATGCTCCAAGCTCCACGTTGCTGCAACCTAACATCACCTGCACGCATCTATCGTACATAAGCTTATAGAAGCTTAGAGGGTGGTGAAAGTATGTACGCAAGATAAGTGTCAAGTACACAAATATAACATTGCAATCATATAATGTCGAAAATACAGGTAAGACCATGAATCATACGATATCAAAGTAAGCAGAAATACTGATAAGTCCATGAGTCAAATAATATCAGAGTACGCAATACAGATCAGCTATGTAAATGAGAAGTCATAAAGAACTAAATATCATATGTCATATCTAGACCATATAAATGTAAAAACACAGTAACCCAAAATACCATATGTCGCAGATGTAATGCAATATGCGGTGCGAATGGAATGACCATGTTAGAGTGTGAGGTCGGGATGATAGTAAGTAGTATCGTAGGCTATAGGGTCCATCACAAGTGACTTCTATCCAAATCAGTCCCATAACTAAATTTGGATAGTCAGACTCAATGTGGTAAACTCCTGATCTCAAGTTAGTCGCGCGCTTCAACCGAAATCCTGGCCATTGCGAATGTACATGTAACAAATAATTGTGCACCACCAGCCCGAGTGGATAGTGAATGGATGAATGAATGAGTATGCAACTCCTTTCCAATAAGTCCACATATCAGTATTGTTCATCTTTGGAAACATCACCGGGGTCTAGTACACTCTATACCAGCTTGACGCCCCATCAAGCGCACAACTGGGTAAGTGGAAAAGACCTCATTATCTGCCTGGCCAGTAGTCGGCCAATATCTACCCGGCACGTCGATAGCGGACCCATTCACGAGCTGGTCAAACTCAACCTATCTATGCCTATTCCCTCAGGCGGGTAGGGCCCCACCCCCTCCCAACTGACCACGACACATGGGAGACGCGGCCTACTGGTATACGGCCCTTATGCACTCATATATATCCACTCGGTCTCGATGTTGGGGCGTCCTCTGGTACCGAGTGGGTTTAAGAATTTTTACTCAGGGCCATCTATGACAACCCGATGCTAATAACATATTTCTACTGTCCCATCTAGCCATTCAGGATATGTCTGTGGAGGCTACGGCCCTAATGTCGCTAGGGCGTACAGTAATCACAACACACAATACCAGATGCATGAGTCATATAATCCAGTCACGAATCAATCCTGCGCATATCGTGCACTCATGTGAGACAATCTCCACCTATCAGAGAGTCTCATAACAACCTGTTTAATGATATATGCAATGGTTAACCACATCTTATAACAAACATGCAGATGATGCGTATAAGCATGTATCATGATGCTATGTGTCACATACTCATAATCGGTATCAATAACCGACATCGACAATAGACCTCGACAATGTGGACATTTAACTAACATTGCCTCCAAAGAATGGCCCGCATAGAGCCTAACATATGTGGACCCGTGGACTCACACAAGAGCCTAATATACAATACCATGGGCGTCACTCAAGAGTTTAATATACATCACGATGGGCCTCTCATATGTGCCTAATTATAACACAACAGGCTCCATCGACTGACCCTCAAAATGGACCACAATAGGCCTCATCACATAAATCTCACATACATTACATAGGCATCAAATGCATCAAGTCGAGGACGAATGCTCATCAGAATAGACCTCAAATACGGGCTGCATATACATCACAATGGGCCTTGACAATCGGCCTCGATATCCAGCCTCGACAATCGGAGTCGGCCTCGATAATCAGAATCGTCCTCAATAATCGGAATCGGCACCAATAATCGGCCTATAAGCAAGGCGGGGTCCATATATGAACAGCTGTTCGAACCATAATATAATGATCAGCCCTCAACCATGGTTATATCAGACCCGATAGTGCCAAACCATCCGTCTATGGCGAATGGAGCCCACTGATTAGGGTTAACCCATGAGAAAATGTTGAAGAAGGGCCTAACAAGGCCTAAGGGAAGGTCACAATGTGGGCGTCCAACCATTATTGCCCATCGATGTAGACCTTTAACCAGTATTGCTCCCAAGGAATGACACTCAAAGGGTCAATCATATAATGGGTCCACGATCTCATACAAGGTTTAATACACATCATTATGGGCCTCGCTTATGGGGCATATACGCATCACATTGGGCCTCACTCATGGGCCAATGTATATAACAGTGGGTCGCGCCAATGGGTCGAATCAAATGGGTCAATACAAATGGGTCGAATCAAATGGGCCAAGTCAATTGGGTCAATCAAATGGGCCAATACAAATCAAATGGGCCGAATCAACTAGGCTGAATCAAATGGGTTGAATCAAATGGGTCGATTCAAATAGGCCAAATCGAATGGACCGATACAGATGGTCCGAATCAATGGGCCGAATCAAATGGGCCGAATCAATGGGCCGAATCAAATGGGCTGATTAAAATGGGCCAAGTCGAATGGACCGATATAGATGGGCCGAGTCAAATGGGCTGAATCATTGGACCGAATCAAATGGGCCGATTTAATTGGGCCAAGTCGAATAGACCAATACAGATGGGCCGAATCAATGGGTCGAATCAAATAGGCCGATTCAAATGGGCCAAGTCGAATGGACCGATGCAGATGAGCCGAATCAATGGACTGAATCAAATGGGCTGATTCAAATGGGTCAAGTCGAATGGACCGATACAGATGGGCCGAATCAAATGGGTCGAATCAATGGACCGAATCAAATGGGCCGATTCAAATGGGCCAAGTTGAATGGACCGATACAGATGGGTCAGATCAAATGGGCCAAATCAAATGGGCTAACTCAAATGGGCCAAGTTGAATGGACCGATACAGATGGGCCGAATCAAATGGGCCGAATCAATGGGCCGAATCAAATGGGCTGATTCAAATGGGTCAAGTCGAATGGACCAATACAAATGGGTCGAATCAATAGGCCGAATCAAATGGGCCGATTCAAATGGGCCAAGTTGAATGGGCCGAGTTGAATGAGCCAATCAAATGGGCCGATTCCAATAGGCCATTCATCCATTGTTAAAGATTATTTCAGAGCACATATATGTAAAAAGAAATGAATTATATCCAAAGGATCATTTAGACCATACCACAAATGGCATTGGTGATATTGATTCCCACAATTAAAAATTTAGAGGGCCCACCATAGCATTTAATTTCCATTCATTCTGTTCATAAGGTCACAAAGACCTATACAGGGAGGAGGAAAAAAAATATTATATTGATTCAGAACTTCTATAACCCAAAAGGGAGGAATGGTAGACGTACAACTCCACTGCCTTTTTTAGTGCGGTCCACCTGATAACTGGATCAGTCTTATTTCTAGTCTCAAGCCTTGGGACTAGTTCACCAAATGGATGGACGGTTTGATGTAGTACACCCATCATGCGGTGGATCCCACATAATGGACGGACGTTAGGGATACAACTCATGCATCAGGGTGGGAATCCACGCACGTGGCCCACCACTGACGTGAATCAGCTTCATTTTTTATTTTTTTTTATTATAAAGTATTGCTGTTGCACTGACATCAGCTGCTGGCTCACCATCAAATCAGATGGACGGTGGAGATACAAGCTGGATGGACGACTTGATATAACACACGCCTGCTGGTTAGCCCACCGTCCAGAACTCTGGACGGTGCAGATCGCTTGTATTAAGATGGGTCCCACGTACGTGGCCCACCTCCAGTAGGTATTATAATATAATATATTATAATATAATATCTTATGTTATTATATAATATAATATATATAAACCATAAAGGGCCCACCGTCCAGAGGGTCCGATACTCTGGACGGTCCAGATCTGGTGTATATAACGTGGTGGGTCCACACGTGTATATATAGGATACATATGACATATTATTATTTATTTTTATTTATTTTTCAAGGCAGACTCATCATCCAGCGTCCCTGTCCAAGCCTGACAGACGGCTGGATGTGCACATTCATCATGGTGGACCCCACACGCTGCTATGAGGGTCCACGTCCAAAGAATGGACGAGTGGATATAGACTCATACATCACGGTTGGACCCGCAGACTTGTTGACGTCCATATTAGCGGCCACATGCTGCTGGCCGTCCAGTTGATGGACGACCTAGATTTAACGCATACATGTGGGACCCACTAGCGGCTTTGATCAAGTGAATATTTATGTTTTCCTTCCATCAAGGCTGACCCGAAATCAGGCAGCAAGTGGGCCACATCTACTGGACGACCAACAATCTGGACGGTCCAGATTGTTGTACACATCAACACTGCCATCAAAATAAGAAGAAAAGAGGGGGGGAGAGAGAGAGAGAGAGAGAGAGAGGGACCCCACCACTATGGGCCCCTCTCTACATTTCATACATTAATGTGGGTCCCACAACAAGTGGACCCTAAAATTTAAAATCACTAGTGGATCACCCACCTATTACACTTCTCTTTTATCCCTTAGCCTCCTTAGCTCCTTGCCTTTAATGTTGATGGAGGTAAATGATGAATGAATGGTTGATATGTGAGATGAGAGAGTAGGAAAGTGGGCAACACTTGTTGTTTTGGAAGAGTTTGGGGAGACTTGGACGTATAGACTTTTTGTTGCTTTAGAGAGTGTTTTGAGAAAATGAGGGAGAGAAATATAAATAATAGATGAAAGGATGGATGGAGCGGTGGTTGTAAGGAAAAGAGATGGATAGGTAAGGTTGGGTTTGAAATTTTGTAAAAGAGGGATGGGTAGGGGAGAGAGAGAGAGTTGACTTATGGAAAAAGAGGGATAAATGCTTGTACTTAAGGTATGGGGTGTACTTGACTTGATTGATTGATTGATTGATTGATGGGACATGTTGTAGAGATTTCCTCGAAATTCACAACGCGCGGCGTTTCTTCGAAATGAATGCGGGCCCACATCTCCTGACCCGGGTATCGGATCGGTGCGCGAGTCGCAGCATTGGAACCACGAGGACGACACGATTGCAGGGGTACAAGTTTTGAGCTAAGTCGACCCTGATATATGAGACTCGGTTTACGATCATGCGCAAACGTCGGATATAAGTCGAAGGTTGTTGGAATTCAACTGGAATGACCGCAGAAGCCTAAGAAATGGTATGGTCTATGGTACGGGTCTTATAACTCTCCCCTCCAAATAAAAATTTCATCCTTAAAATTTACATAATCATTTCAAGTACACATAACTCATAAGGAAAGAGGAAACATAACATCATCATATAAAATCAGAGAAAACATACATAATACAACATATAGTCAATCATCAAAGAGATGGGGATAGCGCTCTCAAATCTCAGCCTCGCACTCCCAAAATGCCTCATTGACATTATGGTGGCCCTTACTAAACTTCAGATCATGAATTAGAAACGATTAAAACTAGGATACCTTGTAGCCTCAGAATTTTATTAATGAATAATCTAACAAGACAGTCCTATGAACTGGTCGCGCGAATCGTCGGCAACTCCTTCTAACGACTGAGGGTCCTACTGGGCTGCATAAAGTCTGTCCAGTGTTTGTTAGGGAGGTGTGTATCTTCTCTGTGGTTGTCGCTGTAGCGGCTGCTGCTGGGGTCCCGATGGTAGGAGTTGTTGTCGCTGCTGCTGGTGTTGAAGGCGGGGACAATCCCTCCAATGGTGTCTTGTCTCGTTGTACCCATGATAGACACCGGTGAACTTCCTCAGAGGTGGTGCTAGGGGTGTTGCCAATACTTGAATGGATGAGCGATTCCTATGCCTCTGCGGCCATTGATGTTGTTGTTGCTAGGAGTTACCGAAGGGTGCTTGCCTCTTCCGGTCTCTTCTTTGGTCACAATCCTTCTGCGAATTAACCCACTCGTCCTCGTAAATCTGGGCCCTTCGTACTACCTTCTCGAAAGTCAGGAGCTCATGCCCAATAACACGGCCTCGAAGACCGTAATGTAAGTCGTTCTCGAAACGGTGGGCCTTCCACCCCTCATCATCAACTAAATATGGTGCGAATCTCGATAACGCCACAAAACGGGCCGCGTACTATGCCACATACATATCCCTCTGCACCAGAGTCTCAAACTCTAACGCTCTCTGACGACGAATATAGTTGGAGAAGTACTGCTGTTCGAATCGATTAATAAAATCCCCCTATGTCCAGAAAAAATCAGACCTTGCAACACGGGTGACAGAGGTCCACCAGTGCTTGGCCTCACCCTGAAGAAGAAATACTGTCAACCAGACTGGTCGTTGGGTCGTACATGCCATAGTATCAAAAATCTTCTCCACATCGGAGCGCCATTTCTCGGCCGCTATCGGATTTGGCTCACCTTGGAAACGCAGGGGATCGAGCTGTCGGAATTCCCAAAGAAGGGCGCTTGCGCGCTCCTGCTCTACCCCTGAAGGACGACCATCACTGCTCACAACATCTAGTGTAACTGGAAGACACTCACAGGTACGGTCGAATCCTCACCAATCTCAGGTGGAGGAACAACATCCTCTGGCCGGGGAGAAGGGATCTCTGGGGGTGGACCGGAAGTCTTCGGTGGTAAAGCGAGAGTCGCTCGCGTCGCTCTCCTGAGTGGCATGTCCTATAGGGAGAAACAATGGCGCCTATTATCCTTAAACACTCTCAAATGCACACACGATATGGAGCTATATTAGGTAAGTTTCTAAGTTATTTAAACTCGCGGATCTAATTATTCTAAGTTCTCAAAAATCATAGAGTGCAGGGTAGCTATCAATAGATATGTGATGTTATCTTCAGGTATTCCCAAGTTATGTTTTGATACCAACTTTTATCATGCCCCAGATTCGGCAATCAGAATTCCTGTAAATCTGATTTTCAGGTTTGGGGCATGACATAGGGGACCTCCTCCTGCTGCACATGAAGACATCTATGATCGGGCTGCCTTAGAAGCCCGCATGACTAAGATTGTAGAGAACCAGGCCACCCTGAGATAGGAAGTCAAGGAGAACTAGGCTTATTTGAAACAGAAATTCAAGAGAATGTCACACACCTTGAAGACCCTCCTGTGTTGTATGCAGGATAAGGGTGCACCTCCACCTTCGCCAGAGTCAGCAGACTAGTCCTGTATTGCAGTTGTCTTTTGGTTTTCTTTGTTTCTTATTTTTCTATGAAATAGCCCTTGTCGGCTTAGTTAGATGTTAGAATAGTTGGTGTTAAAACTTGTACTAGATTAGCTCACATGCATTTTTTATCATGATTTCTGTAATGCTACATCATATGTATCGTGACGATTTTGGCCAAATGAAATGCATGAAGCTTCTTTTGATTTGGAATGGGTAGAATGTTTGGAAAAGTGAGTAATATTATTCTAAATCTTATACACGTTGCACCCCATTTTGTATATAGGGAATCCTCCTAAAAACACTCAAAACATATCACGTCTCGCACTTGGCAGATCGATTGATGGGGCACCTCCCCTAAACGATAGCAATACGGACCTCAGTTTGGGCCCGGATAGTAACACAATGCCGAATTCACAACCAGCCACAGGCCCCGCCAATGGGACAATACCTTGTGCACCACCGGTTCCGGAACAGAACCGTGCGTCTACATCAATGTCACGCATGCCTCAGGCGACTCCTCCCCCTAATAGCTTGGAGCAGATGATGCTACTAATGTAATAACAGTAATAAGTTTGGACCACTATTGTAGGAGGCATTGCCCAAAACATGAACGTGGTCCTGCCTATGCCACCTGTGCAGCCTGCTAGAGCCCTGAATACTAGTGGCTTGTTTGAACACTTTCAGCGTTTCTGCCCTCCTACTTTTGCAGGTACTCATCGACCCGAGGAGGCTGAGTATTGGTTGGATCATATATCTAAGATGTTGAAGGCATTGCATTGTACTGAGGTAGAGTAAGTCCTATTAAACCTCCTCTAGGACACTTGGACATAATTCTGTAATTCAATTAGCAGTTTAGTCACAATTTCATATATGAAGACATCTAGCAACCCAAATTTCTTAAAGATTCTAACATCAACACTCCATTGCTATCGTTCATCTAGTGCAACATCAACCCATCCTTCACCATCCACCATATGTGAAACTCTCATATGCATGATTTGGGCCATTCACTTGCTTGCCCAAGAAGCTCTCAACAACCCACATTTAATCTTCATAGTTTCCTATGCAAACCACACAAATAATTAATTTACTCAAATATTTCTTTAAATTTATCCTAACAAGACCCAACAAATCACATGGATGTATATGATTTCACCACAAAACCTCACCCTGGACCCCACATGATCAAACAACTTAAGGGAACGAGCCGCACCAATTGTGTTCTAAAAAAAGTTTCATATTCCCTTTACAAAACGGAAATATTTGTTCCTGGGATTCTTACATGAATCTAGGAGAAGATTTCTCCTACAATCCCAACCATTCACGTTGATCTTAGTTGTGGATCAAGATTCACATGGATTTCTGATTAACAAAAAATGACCGCACATAATATTTTCTTCTTAACCAACTAGTTCTGCACAAGATTAAAAAAACTAAGAAACAGATCTAATCCAGAACATTTGATTATCTATACATCATCTTAAAATCCTAGCAGGAATCCCAGAGGGATTCTAACAATTCACCATTGTGGAGAAAATTCATCTTTTTCATCATTTTCTATGGCCACATTCAGAAGGCTTCACCTTCAGAACCCACCACTTAAAAGTCATCTCTATTATTGAAACAAAGGGTATCTAAACTTCCTCCAGAGCATCTAAACCATCCACTAGAACCAATTCGATAAGATCTATATAACCCACATAAAACCAGCATTAACAGCGCTTGTCTGCTCCATCAAATTACTCCAACATTTGAAATTAAATAATTCCCGACTTTCAAATCCAATTGGGTCATTGTGTTACAAGTCTCTATGAAGTATTACAAATTGATTATTTTATATATATATATATATATATATATATATATATATATATATATATATATATATATATATATATACTTTTGAAATTTGAATAAGAGAGAGAGAGAGAGAGTTGGTAAATCTTCCTCTTATCTCTCTTATCTTTCCTTATCTCGAGTGTTCCTACTTCTTAAGGAGAGTAAACGAAAGGTTGTCTCCTCTATTAAAGAGGAAAAGCCCTAATGCACTAAGAGAAAATAGAGAGAAATGGAAGATTTGGGAGCTTAGATCTGGTACGTAATATATATATATACATACATATTTACATGTAATCGATTTTTGCCTGATCTATGTAATGAACGGTGTGGATATGCCACACATTCATCACATATATCTATGGGTAGATAGGAAGCAAAGATGATGGAAAGCTAAGATTCTATGCAAAGTTTCTTATCATAGAGATTGATTTGTGTGCATTTGATCGAATTAGATTAGATCTGTATGGGTCATATGATCCCTAAGGCCAAAATATACAAGAGCCCTAACTTATAGGTCGATCCGACCATCGGATGGGCCACACTAGTCAAATTTAATTGTAAACATTAATTTATAAATTTGATTCTAAGATGGGTGATATGACATATCAGATCTAATCCCTACCATTCATATACATTCTGGGATAAATCTATCTTGACATCCAAAACTGTGGATGGATCCGATCATCTGGTGGGCCACAATAATCATAAGAAGGGTTATTATTAATATGATGTGAGACCCGTATCCTAGCTCGTACCGTTCCGTAGGCTTCCGCGGTCCTCTTGGTCAAATTCTGACAACCCACGACCTGTAATCGACATTTGCGCCTAGCCCTGAGTTGTGTCCTGTATTCCTGAGTTGGCTTGACCCGAGACTTTTACCCTGGCGATCGCGCCGTTGGCGTGGTTCTGACGCCGCGTCTCACACGCCGAGGTGGTATTTGGGCCAGGAGATGTGGACCCGAGTTTGGGTTGAGGAAAACGGCATGCGTTGTAAATACTGAGAGAATTTCTACGACAAGTCACATCAATCCATCAACCAAGTACAAGCAACCAAACTTATCCCTCTCTTACACAACCTTACCTAAAGTTAACTTTCTCTTATAACCAGGTACACATCCATTACCCATCACCCATCTCTCACCCATAACACCCCATCACTCACCCATCCCTCTCTCTTACAACCTCTCTCTGTCTCTCTCTCTCATTCTCCTAAGCTCCATGAGAGCAATCCAACGTCGTAGCAAGAGACCTTCATGAGAGAAGCTTTGTGTGGCCCATTCCCTATCATCCAATCCAACCCTTCAAAGGCGATCTCGACCGTTGAATCGTGCCCCTTGGAGCTCTAGATAGCATTAGTAGAAGAAGGAAGAGGAGATAAAAGGTGGGTGTTTTATAAGTTGATTTGTGTGGTTTTGATGAATTGAGGGCCCACATATGGTGGGACCCATCTTGATGTATGATTTGTATGAGGGGCCCATAGTGGCGGGGTCACTCCACTACTCTGATCTCTCTTTATCTCTCTCTCTCTAATTTTTTCTCTCTTTTGGTGATGGTTTGCAGCCCACTTGATTTAGACCGTTCATTTGTTGGGGCCTGACTCGCTGCCTTAGATTAAGGAAAAACACAAACATCAGCTTGATTGGCGGAGTCACTCACTGGGTTTGAACGTCTACCATTGAAACTCCTTTTGGGATCACAGAAGTTTTGAATCAATATAATATTTTTTTTCCTCCTTGCCAAGTCCTTTTGACCATATGGACAGATTGGATGGAAAATAAACATTATGGTGAGCCCTACCTTGACGATGTGTTGTATTCACACCGTCCATTCATTCATTGGACTAGTGGGCCACACATGTGGATCCTACAATGATGTATTTGTTTCATCACACCGTCCAGATGTGTTGGACGTTGTTAGACAGTTTAGGCAGTGCTGGATACCATGTGACAATGCTGCAAACCACCGTGATGTATATTTTGATCTATGTCGTCCATCTACTTTGGGGTTAGGCCCATCGTGATGTATGTGTATAACTACGTTGTCTAGTCCGCTGGACATGTAGCCCACTGTTATAGGTGTTGTTCATCCATGTCGATCATTTGGTGGGCCCATTTCGAAGGTGCAGGTCCACCTATTCTGAATTTGAGGCCCATTAGTGCGGCCCACTTGTTGCATATGAGGCCCCTTTGCGATGTATCTGAGGCCTATTGTGATGTATTTTGGACCACGCGAGAGGCCCATTATGTTGTATTTGTGGCCCAGTTGATAAGGCCCATTGTGATGAATTTGTGGCCCAGTTGATAAGGCCCATTGTGATGTATTTGTGGCCCGTATGGCTAGGCCCGATGTGGAGTATATGTGGCCCTCGAGTGATGCCCAATGCGATGAACGTGCAGACCGATGTAATGTGTGATTTCGCTATAATATATATAATGATGTTTATGTGGACCACTCCTTCGGAGCAATGTTAGTTAAATGGCCACATTGATGGACAATGATGATTTAATGTCCACATTGTGACCTTCCCTTTGGCCTGGTTAGGCCCATTCTCATCATTCTCTAGTAGGTTAACCCAAACGAATGGGCCCCATTGATATTGCTTGATCCATCATTGGTCGTCTATCTATGGACCCCGCCTTGCGATGAGGCCGATTGTTGAGGCCGATTCTGATTGTCGAGGCTGAGTATCGAGGCTAATTTCGATTATTGAGGCCGATTTCAATTATTGAGGCCAATTTTGATTGTTGAGGCCGATTCTGATTGTCGATGCCGATTTCAGTTGTCGAGGCTAATAGTATAGGCCGATTCTGATTATCGAGGCCGAGTATTAAGACTGATTCCGATTGTCGAGGTCGAATATCGAGGCTGATTCTGATTATAGAGGCCGATTGTATAGGTCGATTCTGATTATCGAGGCCGAGTATTCAGGCCAATTCTGATTGTCGGGCTAATTGTAAAGGCCGATTCTGATTGTCGAGGCTGAGTATCAAGGCCGATTCCAATTGTTGAGGCCAAGTATCGAGGCTGATTCCAAAAGTTGAGGCTGATTGTATAAGTCGATTCCGATTGTCGAGATTGATTCCAATTATCTAGGAAGATTATAGAGGTCAAATATTGAGGTAAATTATCAAAGCATAATGTAACTATATGTGGCCCGTATTTGAGGCCCATTATGATGTGTATTCAGCCCATGTTTAAGGCTCAATATGATGTATATGAGGCCTATGTGATGAGGCACATTGTGGTGCATTTGAGGGTCAGGCGATGGAGCCCATTATAATGTATATCAGGCCCATCATAATGTGTATTAGGCTCTTGAGTGAGGCCCATGATGTTATGTATTAGGCCCTTGTGTGAGGCCATGGGTCCACTATATGTTAAGTTCTATAGGGGACATTCCTTAGGGGCAATGTTGGTTAAATGTCCACATTGTCAAGGTCGATTGTCGATGCCAGTTACTGATACCGATTATGAGTATGTGACAGCATAGCATCATGATACATGCTCATATGCATCATCTGTGTGTTTATTATGAGATGTGATTAACCATTGCATATGCCATAGTACAGATGGTTCATTGGACTCCCTGATAGGTGGAGTTATCTCACATGAGCGCATGGTATGCACAGGATTGATGCATGATTGGACTACATGACTCATGTATCTTACATTGTGTGATTATGATTACTTTACGCCCTAGCGACATCAAGGCTGTGACCTCCATGGGCATGTCGTGGATGGCCAAATGGGACTCCAGAATGTTTGGTTTGAGCATCCAGGCACTTTAGATATCTGTAGGTGAAAGTCCCTAAACCTCCGAGGTCAGGAGATGCCCCAACTTATATACCGAGTGGATACATGAGCGCCCGAGTGCCGAATACCAGTAGGCCGCATCTCCCACTATGTCGTGGCCGGTTGGGATGGGGCGTGGCCTTATCCATTCAAGTGAGGGGGTTATAAGTTAGACTAAGTTTGACCAGCTCCTAAATAGGTCCGCTATCGACGAGCCAGCTAGGCATTGGTATACTACTGGCAGGCGAGTAGTAAGGTCTTTTCCACTCGCTGGGCTACGCGGCCGGTTGGAGTAGTAGCCAGCTTGGAGTGTACTAGACCCCGATGATGATTCCATAGATGTACAGTACTGATATATGGATTTATTGAGCAGGAGTTGCATACTCATTCATTCATTCACCATTCACTCAGGCTGGTGGTGCGCAACTATTTGTTACATGTACCTTCGTAACGGCCAGAATTTTGGTTGGGGCATGCGACTAACCTGAGTCAAGAGTTTACCACATTAAGCCTGACTTCCAAATTTAGGTATGGGACTAGTTTGGATAGAAGTCCCTTGTGATGGACTCTATAGCCTGCGATACTACATACTTTCATCCCAAATTCACTTCAGCTTGTTTATTTCATTCGCACTGCATATTGCATTGCATCCGTAACATTTAGCTTTTTGGGTTGCCATGTTCTGCATTGATATGGTCGTTCGCATTCATGTCTTGCATCGCATAGCCTTGGTACGGCTGATAGCACTCATGGACTTATCAGTGTATTTTCGCCTGCACTGATATCATATGATTCATGATCTTGCCAGTATTTTTGATATTGTATGATTTATAGCATTTTTCTGCATATTTATCACTTACCTTGTGCACACACTTTCACCACCCTCTTAGCTTTCTATAAGCTTATGCACGATAGATGTGTGCAGGTGGCATTAAGTTGTAGAAGCGTTGAGCCTGGAGCATGCGGCGGACTTCTGGAGGTTTGGTTTTCGATATATGTATTTTCCTTTAGCATTGTATTCAAATGTTTATATTAGTGGATATGTGATGATGATGTTGCCTTTATGATTTGGGTAAACTTGTTGTTATGCTTCTTATAAGACAAATGTACGTTGAAAAAATCCTCCTTGTAGGATCCCAAGATCAGAATTTGGTGTATGCGTGCTAGGAGCCGAGAATGGGATACTACTAAGGCTGTCGACACCAGATTTGACGATTAGGAATTTTATGAGCCTAATTTTTGGGTTTGGGGCGTGACAGAAGTTGGTATCAGAGCATAACTTGGGAATACTTGAGGATAACATCACATATCTACCGATAGGTACCCTGCACTCTATGATTGTTGAGAACTTAGAATGGTTAGATCTCTGAGTTCGAATAACTTAGATATTTTCTGATATAGCTTTCTACCATTGAGATTGTGAGGCTATATAGTATTTCAGTTTCGATCATTTTTAACAAGGATTCGAAGATCAGTAGGGTCACCATTCTGTTGACGAGGCGTCTTGGTAGCGAGAGGCTGAAATTCGTGGGCGTTATCCCCTTCTCTTAGGTGTTTGATGATTATATCTATAGTAGTAGAATTTTTCTTCCTTGGTGAGCTCTGTATTGGTTGTGTCGTATTTTAAATTTTGAGTGTGAAATTTTTATTAGGAGAGGAGAGCTGTGAGACCGTATACTAGCCCGTACCATTCTGTAGGTTTTCACGGTCCTCCTAATCGAATTCTGACAACCCGTGACTTATAATCAACATTTGCATGCAGACCTGAGTCGTGTCCTATATTCCATAGTTGGCTTGAACCGAGACTTGTACTCTAACGACCGCGCCATTTCCGTGGTTCCAACGCTGCGCCTCGCGCACCGAGGAAGTACCTGGGCTAGGAGATGTGGACCCACATTCAGTTTGAGAAAAATGCCACGTGTTGTAAATACCGAGGGAATCTCTACGACAAGTCACATCAATCCAATAATCAAGTACAAGCAACCCAACCCATCCTCTCTTACACAACCTTACCTAAAGTCAACTCTCTCTTACAACTAAGTACACATCCATCACCGATCACCCAACTCTCACCCCACCACTCACCCATCCCTCTCTCTCTTACAACCTCTCTCTCTCATTCTCTCAAGCTCTATGAGAGCAATCCAATGTCTAAGCAAGAGACCTCCATAAGAGAAGCTTTGTGTGGCCCACTCCCTACCATCCAATCCAACCCTTCAAAGCCGATTTCGACCGTTGAATCGCACCCCTTGGAGCTCTAGATCGCATTGGCGGAAGAAGGAAGAGGAGATCAAAGGTGGGTGTTTTCTAGAGTTGATTTATGTGGTTTTGAAGAATTGAGGGCCCACATATGGTGGGACCCATCTTGATGTATGATTTGTATGAAGGGCCCATAGTGGCAGGGTCCCTCTGCTACTTCAATCTCTCTTTATCTCTCTCTCTCTCTATTTTTTCTCTTTTGGTGATGGTTTGCGGCCTACTTAATCTAGACCGTTCATTTGTTGGGGCCCGACTCGCTGCCTTAGATTAAGAAAAAATACAAACATCAGCTTGATCAGCGGAGTGGCTCACTAGTGTGGACCCCACCATTTGTTCGTGTTGTATATGTACCATAGAAAAAAATTTTAAAAAAAAATGATTTTAATGATATCTGGTGAGCCACACTACGTGTACCCACCCTACTAGACGTGAGGATCCAACAAACCATCCAGCGTCTAATAGTCTCTGGACGTTATAAGCCTCTTTTTAAATATAATAATAAGTTTATATATATCATGATATAATATATAATAATATCATATTATATTATGGTGGCCCCTAGAGCTGGGCATCGGTCCGGGTAGGATCGGATCGGGCCTAATTCAATCCGACTCAAAATCATAGTAGTTTAATTCGAACTCGATCCAATACGGGACCGAGTGCAAGTCGCCTGACTCGGACTGATTCGATACATGGCTAATCTGACCCGAACCAAGTCCAACTCGGTCACCCTGCTCGAGTCGGATCGGGTTGGGTAAGATTCGGATCGTTGAAATTTAATCCAACTATTTCATATGGTGTGGTCCACTTCAGCTTCAATATACCACAGTTTTATACTTAATGCCTAAAATGATATGTCAAAATGGATAAACGGCTTAGATAAAACATATACATCAAGGTGGGCCCCACATGTGTCTGAAAGAACATATATACAATTCCACTAGAGGTATTATATTATTGACGTGCACTGCACGAAAGTGTAGTGCCATCTTTTCAGTTTTCATGCAAGTCTGAGACTCTCTCGTATTGACGTTAGCAAGTTCTTGGGGTGTGATCATGGGATATGTGTTATATCCAAACCGTCCATCCATTTGGTGACTTCGTCTTAAGGCTTGAGACGAAAAATAAGACAGATCTAACTATCATGTGGACCACACGAATCGTTTAATAGTGAAAATCATTCTCTGCTGCTATTTGTGGTGTGGTCCAGATGATCTTCGGATATTATTCATTTTGTGGATAATTCTCTATAATCTCTAAAAATACATGAACGGTGTAGATATAATAAATACATCACTGTGGGGCCCATGTAACTTTGATCTCCTTTGAACCCTTCATTCAACTCGGAGCTCGAGAAGCATCAATGCTCGGCTTCGCACGACACGTACCTAAGCAGCTGGCATGGTTGTTAGACAACCATCATGGTGGGCGGGAAATGGATTGGCTACTCCCCTGACATGGTCGGTGCTATGTGGGACCCACCATGACATATGTTTTTAATCCATGTCATCCATCTATTTTTAGAGATCATTTAAAACATGAGTTTAAAAATGAGGTATAACCAAATCTCAATTTGACCACATTACAAGAAATAGTATTGAATGAGAGTCGACCATTAAAAACATTTAAAGGGCCATAAAATTTTAGGATCAAGCTGATCTTCGTTTTATCTCTTCATTTGGGACTATATGACCTAATCAACAGATTGAATATCAAATAAACAGTATAATAAGCCTTAGGAGGATTTTAATGGTGGATATCCAATCACTATTGTTATCCTATAGTGTGGTCCACTTGAGATTTATAAGCCTTTTTTTAAATAAAACTCTAAAATTATCTTTAAAAATGGATGAACGGAATGGATGAAACACATACATCATGGTGGGTCCCACAGATCACCGACCATGCTGTATCTGGTGGAGTTATTTGATACTCTTGATTGTGTACGAAACTCAATACACAGCTCCTTTAAATTGCACACATCAGAGGTATTAACTCAAATCAAACCGTCTAAGCTGTGAAACCCACACCAACAGTAATGGGAAGGGGAGGCTGGAGACCAGAGAGTGGAGAGGAAGAAGAAGAAGAAGATTGGGAAGGGGAGTCTTTTTTCTTTCGTTAGAGTAAGAAAAGACGGGAGGGGTGTAATGTAAACGAGTGAAGGTAAAAAGTATAAAAGAATATTTATACTACTCGTTCCGGGTCGGGTCGGTTCGGGCCGGATCCTTTCGGTTTGGGTTTTTGGGTTGGATCGGTCCGGATCAACCTCTATCCGGACCCGACCTGAAAAACGATTGGATCTGAGTGGACAGACTCAATTAGGGTGATCTAAGCCATCGGTTCCGTTTGAAACGGTACCGACTCAGGTCGAATCGGGTCGGATCCACCGGATCAGGTCCAAAATGCCCACCTCTAGTGGCCCCACGTGGGAACCACCTGAGATATGTATTATATATAATATCTCTCTCTCTCTCTCTCTCTCTCTCTCTCTCTCTCTCTCTATATATATATATATATATATATATATATATATATATATATATATATATATATATCTTGGTGGGGCCACACCACGTGGGAGCCCACCTTGTTGTATCTATGCCCAGCTATCCATCTGGATGAGCTGAGGGACCCCCACTGTGATGTAAGGGTGCCATCCACATCGTCCAACACACTGAACAGGTGAACCCCACCCTGATAGTGTGTTCCATCCAAACCGTCCACCCATTTGACGATCTCATTTTAAGGGCCAGCGGACCACGTATGTTGACCCTACCCTGATGTATGTGATTCACGTAAAACTGCCTATCCATTTAGCAAGTCTGTCTCATGGCTTGAGACTAAAAATAAGACAAATCCAGTTATCAAGTGGGCCACACCACAACAATAGTGGGTTTGAACGTCTACCATTGAAACTCCTTTTGGGATCACAGAAGTTTTGAATCAATATGATATATTTTTTCCTCCTTGTCAGGTCCTTGTGACCGTATGGGCAGATTAGTGGACCCTACTTTGACGATGTGTTGTATTCACACCGTCCATTCATTCATTGGATTGGTGGGCCACACATGTGGATCCCACAATGATGTATTTATTTCATCACACCGTCTAGATGTGATGGACGGTGCTGGACAGTTTGGGCAGTGCTGGATACCATGTGATGGTGCTGTAGACTACCATGATGTATATTTTGATCTACGCCATCCATCTATTTTGGGGTTGTGCCCATCGTGATGTATGTGTTATAACCACGCCATCTATCCGTTGGATGTGCAGCCCACTGTTATAGGTGTTGTTCATCCATGTCGATCATTTGGTGAGCCCATTTCGAAGGTGCAGATCCACCTATTCCGAATTTGAGGCCCATTAGTGCATCCCACTTGTTGCATATGAGGCCCCTTTGCGATGTATTCGAGGCCCATTAGTGCGGCCTGTTGCGATGTATTTTAGCCCGTACGAGAGGCCCATTATGTTGTATTCATAGCCCAGTTGATAAGGCTCATTATGATGTATTTGTGGCCCACTTGATAAGGCCCAATATGATGTATTTGTGGCCCATATGGCTAGGCCCGATGTGGTGTATATGTGGCCCTTGAGTGAGGCCCAATGCGATGAACGTGTGGACGATGTAATGTGTGATTTTATTATAATGTATGTAATGATGCTTATGTGGACTACTCCTTAGGAACAATGTTGGTTAAATAGCCACATTGATGGACAATGATGGTTTAATGTTCACATTGTGACCTTCCCTTAGGCCTATTTAGGCCCATTCTCATCATTCTCTAGTGGGTTAACCCAAACAAATGGGCCCCATTGATATTGCTTGATCCATCATCGGTCATCCATCTATGGACCCCGCCTTGCGATGAAGTCGATTATTGAGGCTGATTTCGATTGTCGAGGCCGATTGTATAGGTCAATTCCGATTGTCGAGGCTGAGTATCGAGGCCGATTCCGATTGTCTAGGCCGATTTCAATTGTCGAGGCTAGTTGTATAGGCCAATTCTGATTGTCGAGGCCTAGTATCAAGTCTGATTTCGATTGTCTAAGCCGATCCTGATTGTAGAGGCTGATTGTATAGGCCAAATCCGATTGTCGAGGGCGAGTATCGAGGCCGATTCTAATTATTGTGGCCTATTGTCAAGGCCAATTCCAATTACCGAGGCCGATTGTATAGGCCGATTCTGATTGTCAAGGCCAAGTATCGAGGCAAATTCTGATTGTTGAGGCCTAGTATTAAGGTCGATTCCAATTGTTGAGGCCGATTCTGATTGTCGAGGCCGATTCCAATTGTTGAGACCAATTCGTCGAGTGTTGAGGCCGATTGTATAGGCCGATTCCGATTGTCGAGGACGAGTATCAAGGCCGATTCTGATTGTTGAGGATAAGTATCGAGGCCAATTTTGATTATCGAGTCCGATTGTATAAGCCAATTCCGATTGTCGAGGCCGAGTTCGAGTGCGATGTCGATTGTCGAGGTTGATTGTATAGGTCGATTCCGATTGTCGAGGCCAATTCTGATTATCGAGGCTGATTTCGATTGTCTAGGCAAAATATTAAGGTCGATTTCGATTGTCAAGGCTGATTCTGATTACCGAGGCTGATTGTCAAGGCTGAATATTAAGGCCGATTGTTGAGGCCTAATGTGACGTATATGCGGCCCATATTTGAGGCCCATTATGATGTGTATTCAGCCTGTGTTTAAGGCCCAATGTGATGTATATGAGGTATATGTGATAAGGCACATTATGATGCATTTGAGGGCCAGGCGATGAAGCCCGTTGTGATGTATACTAGGCCCATGTGAGAGGCCCATCGTGATGTGTATTAAGCTCTTGAGTGAGGCCCATGGTGTTATATATTAAGCCCTTGCATGAGGTCATGGGTCCATTATATGTTAGGCTCTATAGGGGTCATTCCTTGGGGGCAATGTTGGTTAAATGTTCATATTGTCGAGGCCAATTGTCGATGCCGGTTACTGATACCGATTATGAGTATGTGACAGCATAGCATCATGCTATATGCCTATACGCACCATCTGCATGTTTATTATGAGATGTGATTAACCATTGCATATGTTATAGTATAAATGCTTCATTGGACTCCCTGATAGGTGGAGTTATCTTATAAGAGCGTACGGTATGTGTAGAATTGATGTATGATTGGACTACATGACTCATGCATTTTTCATTATGTGATTGTGATTACTTT
Source organism: Magnolia kwangsiensis (assembly GCA_037074715.1). Taxonomy (NCBI): domain Eukaryota; kingdom Viridiplantae; phylum Streptophyta; class Magnoliopsida; order Magnoliales; family Magnoliaceae; genus Magnolia; species Magnolia kwangsiensis. The sequence continues at coordinate 105,214,363 of CM073574.1, forward strand.
ATGCCTTAGAGACATCAGGGTTGTGACCTTCACAGACATGTCGTGAATGGCCAGATGGGACATCAAAAATATTTGGTTCGAGCAACTGCACACTTTGGATGTCCGTGGTTGAAAGTCCCTAAACCTCTGAGACCAGGAGACGCCCCAACGTCTAAACTAAGTGGATACATGAGCGCCCGAGTTTCGAATATCAGTAAGCCACGTCTCCCACTGTGTCATGGTCGGTTAGAAGGGGGTGTGGCCTTATCCGCTCGAGTGAGGGAGCTATAAGCTAAGTTGAGTTTGACTAGCTCCCAAATGGGTCCGTTATCGACAAGCTGAGTAGGCATTAGTATACTACTAATAGGCGGGTAGTGAGGCCTTTTCCAGTCGTTGGGCTATGCGGTCGGCTGGGGCAGTAGCCAGCTTAGAGTGTGTTAAACTCTGGTGATGATCCTAAAGATGTACAGTACTGATATGTGGACTTATTGAGCAGGAGTTGCATACTCATTCATTCATTCACTATCTAGTACTCAAGCTAATGGTGCGCAACTATTTGTTATGTATACCTTCGCAATGATCAGAATTTCGATTGGGGCGTGTGACTAACCTGAGATTAGGAGTTTGCATCATTAAATCTGACTATCCAAATTTAGGTATGGGATTGGTTTGGATAGAAATACCTTGTAATGGACGTCATAGCCTGCGATACTAGTACTATTATCCCAAATTCACTCCATCTTGTTCATTTCATTCACATCGCATATTACATTGCATCCGCAACATTTAGCATTTTGGGTTGCCATGTTTATGCATTGATATGGCCGTTCGCATTCATTCCTTGCATCGTATAGCCTTGGTACGGCTGATAGCACTCATGGACTTATCTATGTATTTTTGCTTGCACTGATATCGTATGATTCATGATCTTGTAGTATTTTCGATATTATATGATTTATAGCATTGTACTACATATTTGGCACTTATCTTGAGCATACACTTTCACCACCCTCTAAGCTTTCTATAAGATTATGCACGATAGATGTGGGCAGGTGGCATTAGGTCGCAACAGCGTTGAGCCTGAAGCGTGCAGTGAACTTCTGGAACTTGATTTTTGACATGTATTTCCCTTTCAGAATTGTATTCAAATGTTTATATTAGTAGATATGTGATGATGGTGTTAGATTTGTGATTTGGGTAAACTTGTGGTTATGCTTCTTATGAGATAAATATACGTTGAAAAAATCCTCCTTGTAGGATTCTAGGATTAGAATCTGGCGTATGCGCGCTGGGAGCCGATAACGAGATACTACGGAGGCTGTCTGCAATGGATTCGGCGATCAAAAATTTTATGAGCCCGATTTTCAGGTTTGGGGTGTGACATATGATCTTTAAGAAAATGTGGATATTAAACGATCTAAATCTGGATAATTCAATGACTTTTCCTTCAATAAATCATGTGGAAGCCAATGGACAGTTTGGATTTAATCTAAAAACGTAAATAACCTCCGAATATAAGAATAAAGGAGAAAGTTTCACAATATTAAATTAATCTTCAATCATGAACTTATTAAGAATATATAATTTTTGTAGAGTTTTGGTTAGACACCTAAGGTGATTAATCAAAGGTGAGCCCCACTGTGCGATAAAATTGGATCAAACGATAATTTCGTGTATATGATCGTTATGATTTCTAAATTTAAATCAATCTGATCATCTCGTGGATTCTTCACTACTAGACTCAGTTGAGTAATCCCAATATGTCTCATGTTTATGGAAATTAAAATAGAATTGGTTATATAATTAATTGATTGATGTATTATGTTGATGGATGTATCATTTTTTATTTAACCTGTGGTAATATATGAAATTGTGTCATATGTTAATCTATGATCTCACATTTAATTACTGGAAACATGATGGAATCACATACGTATATTCCTAATAAGATAAGTATTTATAAATAGCTATGAAAGGATGAAATCATACATCATCCATCGCATAAGCACTTTGCATTGTCGATCCAAAGAGACCTCCCTAGAAGTACGTCAATCTTGGTAGAATTGTTACCAGATGTGGGCCATGCCTATACCCACTGAAAGGTGAAAGTCTACCCAACGGGTGGATGCGAGTCGACAATTATCCAACCCAAGCAGATGGATGATCACCCCATATTACATCATGTGCATTTATGCCATTTCACATTATATATCTTGTATTATTTTAATTGGTATATATGCTCATGAACCATATTAGGCTATTTCACTAACCCTGACCAGCTCACTCTTTTATTGATGGAAAAAACATACAGATGGAAATATAGTTGATTAAGTTACTAAGGAACCAGAGCATGCAGTAGAACCTAAACACAACCCACGAGAATATGGTTGTATTTATCTAAAGATGAATTGTGTGAGGCCTGTATCCTAACCCGTACTGTTCCATAAGCTTCCGCAGTCTTCCTGGTCAAATTTTGATGACCCGCGATCTGTAACAGCATTTGTGCGTGATCCTAATTCATGTCCCGTATATCAGAGTTGGCTCGACTTGAGACTTGTACCCATGAGACGGCGCCATCGCCAAGGTTTCGACGTCGCGTATTATGCGTTGAGGCTATACCCAAGCCAGGAGATGTGGGCCCGCGTTCAGTTTGAGGAAAACGCCGCGCTTTACAAAATCTAAGAGAATTTTTTAAATCAATCCCATCAAATGTCAAGTACTAAATCTCATCCTCAAGTATAAGCAACCCTTACCTCTGTCTTACACAAGTACCTTAAAGTCAACTCTCCCCATCACTCACTCACCCATCCCTCTCTCTCTCTCTCTCTCTCTCTCTCTCTCTCTCTCACATCCCATCCTCTCTCTCTCTCATTTCAAACTCAATCTCTCAAGCAACCAAGGGAGAGTGGACGTCCATGGTTTACAAGGAGATGAGAGCATAATGTGGCCTACCTTCCTACCCCATATCTCCGCCCTCTAAGCCTCATCTTAACCATTGGATCACATTCTTTGGAGCTATAGAACTCGTTGTTGGAAGAAGGAAGAAGGGATCTTGAGGTGGGTGATTTTAGTATTTGATTTGTGATTTGAGGGCTCACATATGTGGGACCCATCTTGATGTACGTATTATATAGGGAGGGCCCATAGTGGCGAGGTCCCTCCCCTCCTCACCATCTTTCTCTCTCTCTCTCTCTCTCTCTCTCTCTCTCTCTCTCTCTCTCTCTGATGTCATGTGGCCCACATGATGCGTGTGATATATCCACACCATCCATCACGTTGGGCCCACTTTGATGTGTGTGGTGTGTCCACACTGTCCAGCAACTTGAATGGTGAGACCCACTGTGATATATGTGTATTATCCACAACGTGGGCCCTATTAAGATGTATGTGTTTTACTTTGGCTGTCTACCTCTAGCCACATGGAGATCCCAGCAGCAGCGGCTACTGGATGGATGCCAGCAAGTTTTGTGGTCCCATCGCAATGTATGTGTTAAATCCAAACTATTTGACCATTTTGAAAGGGGACGTGGGACCCACCTTGGTGACATGCTGAGTGCAGCACGTGGACCCCCATGATGGATGTTTTCCATCCACACCATCCATCTTAGGCGTTCAGAGCCTCTAGACGTTGCATTTTTTTTTAAAATATAATATTATAAATAATCTTATATAAATGCATGTGGTGGGCCCCATGTGGGACCCACCTGTTGGACGGATTGGCTGGGGTGAGGAGCTATTGTACATTAGCAAGCTCTTAGATTTGAGCATGAGATATGTGTTATATCCCAGCCGTTCGTATGGACGGTGGGGACCCTATTGATGTATTGACATCAATGGTGTTATGGGTCCCACACATGAGGTCTATGTTATATCAAACCGTCCATCCATCTGATGTGTTGGCCACACTCCTGGACCCCACCTACATATATGTATTTCATCTGCACCGTCCAGGAGTGTGGCCAACACATCAGATGGATGGACGGTTTGATATAACATAGACCTCATGTGTGGGACCCATAACACCATTGATGTCAATACATCAATAGGGTCCCCACCTACATATATGTATTTCATCTGCACCATCCATTTGGACGGTGCCAGGTACAGCCCCACCATGATGTATGTGTCATATCTACACTGTCCAACCACTGATGCATGCGTTCATCTAAACCGTCCAGCCATTTTATTAGTCCATCCTAAGGCTTGGGAAGAAAAATAAGACAGATCTAGTATCATGTGGACCACAATGTAGAAAATAGTGGCATGAACATCCACCATTGAAAACCCCTTGGGTTACAGGGGTTTGGACCAATATGATTTTTTTTTCCTCTATATCCAGGTCTTTATGACATTATGCACAGACTAGATGGAAAATAGATATTATGGTGGGCCCACTAAAAATTTAACTGTGGAAATCATTATCACCACTGCCATTTGTGGTATGGTCCAGATGATCCTTTGGTTATGATTCATTTTTTATATATAATGCTCTATAATGATCTCTAATAATTGATGAATGGGTATTGGAATCGGCCCATTCGAATCGGCCCATTGATTCGGCCCATTTGAATCGACCCATTTGATTTGGCCCATTGGTGCGGCCCATTAATGCGACCACTTATTGTATTTATGGCCCATGAGCAGGGCTCACTTGTTGTGTATATGAGGTCCATTGGTGCGACCCATTGATGCGGCCCACTTGTTTTATTTGAGGCCCATGGGTTGCAGCCCATCATGATGTGTATTATGCCCATTTGATGGGGCCCACCGTGATGTGTATTAGGATCATATGATGCAGCCCACTTGTTGCATATTGACGCCCATGGGTTACGACCCATTATGATGTATATTGAGGCTCATGGGTCATAGCCCATTGTGATGTATTTGGGGCCCATGGTGATGTGTATTAGGCCCATATGAGCAGCCCATTGTGATATATTTTTGGGTCATGCATTGAGGACCATTGTGATGTATTTTTGACCTGTATGATGAGGCCCATTATGATGTGTATTAGGCCCATGGGTTGTGGCACGTGTGATGTATTTGAGGCCCATGTGCAGGGCCCACCTATTGTGTATATGAGGCCCATGAGTGAGGCCCATTGTGATGTATTCGAGGCCCATCATGATGCATATTAGGCCCATGTGATGCAGCCCACCGTGACGTGTATTAGAACCATATGATGTGGCCCATAGTGATGTGCATGTAGCCCTTGTATGAGGCCTATTGCGATGTATATTAGGCCTTTGTGTGAGGTCATAGGCCCACTTTATGTTTGACTCTATGTGGGCCACTCCTTGGGAGCAATGTTGGTTAAATGTCTACATTGATGGGAAATGATGGTTGAATGTTCACATTGTGGCATTCCCTTAAGCCTTGTCAAGCTCATTCTCATCGAGGCCAATTCCGATTGTTGAGACCGATTTCGATTATCGAGGTCGATTCTGATTATCGAGGTCGATGCTGATTATCGAGGCCGATGCTAATTATCGAGGCCGAGTGTCGAGTATGTGACAGTATAACATCATGATACATGCCCATACGCATCATCTGCATGTTTGTTATGAGATATGGTTGACCATTACATATGACATTGGGGAGGTTGTTCTACGACTCCCTGATAGGCAGAGGTTATCTCACATGAGCGTACGGTATGTGCAGGATTGATGCATGACTGAATTGTATGACTCTTGCATCTTGCATTGTGCTGTAATTACTGTACACCCTAGCGACATCAGGGCAGTAGCCTCTACAGGCATATTGTGGATGGTCAGAAGGGACACCAAAAATATGTTATTAGCATCGGGCTATCATAGATGGCCTTAGGTAAAAAATTTTAAACCCTCTTAGTACCAGAGGACGCCCCAACGTCGAGACCGAGTGGATATATATGAGAGCATGAGGGCTGCATACCAGTAGGCCGCGTCTCCCACTGTGTCATGGTCGGTTGGGAGGGGGTGTGACCTTACCCGCATGAGTGAGGGGGCAATATCTAGGTTTAGTTTGACCAGCTTGAGGAATGGGTCAGCTATCGACGAGTTAGGCCCGATATTAGCATGTGGATAGTGAGGTCTCTTCCACTTACCCAGTTGTGCGCTCAGATAGGTGCGACGAGCTAGCGTAGAGTGTAATAGACCCCGGTGATGATCCCAGAGATGTATAGTACTGATTTGTGGAGCAGGAGTTATATACTTAGCATTATACTCATTCACTCATCCATTCACTATCCACTTGGGCTGATGGTGTGCAACTACTTGTTACGTATACCTGCGCAATGGCCAGGATTTTGGTTGGGGCGCACGACTAACCTGAGATCAAGAGCTTATTACATTGAGTCTATCTATCCAAATTTAGGTATGAGACTAGTTTGGATAGAAGTCCTTTGTGATAGGCCCCATAGCCTGCGATACCACGTACTATCATCCCGACTTCAAACTATGGCTTGGTCATTTCATTCGCACCACATATTACATTACATCTGCGGCACATGGTATATTGGCTTGCTATGTCTTTCCATCACATATCCTGGATGAGGTTCAATATATGATATTTGGCTCATTATGATCTGCATTGCGTTCTCTGATATTGTATGACCCGTGGACTTACCAGTATGTTTCCTTTTACTCTGATATCGTATGATTCATGATCTTGACAGTATTTTTGACATTTTATGATTAAGGCATGTATTGAATACTTGGCACTTACCTTGTGCACATACTTTCACCACCCTCTAAGCTTTCTATAAGCTTATGCACGATAGATGCGTGCAGGTGGCATTAGGTTGTAGTAACGTGGAGCTTGGAGCATGTAGCTGACTTCTAGAGCTTTAATTTCGATATATGTATTTCTCTTTCAACATTATATTCAAATGTTTATATTAGTGGATATGTGATGATGATGTTGCTTTTGTAATTTGGGTAAATTTGTGGTTATGCTTCTTATGAGATAAATGTATGATGAAAAATTCTCTTTATACGATTCCAGGATCGAAACCTGTCTTATGGGCGCTGGGAGCTGAGAATGGGGTACTACAGAGGCTGTCGGCACTGGATTCAGCAATCAAGATTCCTGTGAGTCTGATTTTTGGGTTTAGGTCGTAACAAATTGACAACATTAAAATATTTTTAAATATTTGATTTTATTCAGAATAGTTGGTTTTAGCATCTCGTGTAGTAGTAATAATTTTTGGATTTTGAGAATTTAATTTGTTTTCATTTGATTTAGATGTTTTAAGACCAGAATGAGAATATTTTTAGTTAGTCGTTAAAAGTAATGAATAATGTTTAGGATTGATGTTATTGAGTAAGTATAGAGATCTATATATGCATGGTTGAATATTGTTAAGAGCTATGTATGTATGAATGAAAATTGATGGACTTGGGTGGAACGTATAATGAACGTAGTTCCCACCTCTGATTAAATCGATCAATAGGTGAAATTAGTACACTTTTTGTACAATTTAAAAACTGAAACTTAAGTCTAATGGTGCATACTCTATATCTGAATTTTGGGGTATAACACTAGGGAATGTTTCATGCAATTAATAGGACACTTAAACCATCATGATGCCTCATCTTCAGGTGGGACTATTCATTCTAAGCGCCTATATAAAGAACTTTTCAGTGCTTTTTTCCCTACGCATTCAGATTTCCTCTTTTCCCATCTTCAAGAACTCTTCCTTTTTCTAATGGTTGTTACACCAAACCTGCTATCGATTGGGCTTAAAGGTTCTTGAGGGAAATCATCACCATGGACATTGAAGCTTTCACTCACTCCACACTTCAATATGACATATATCCATTCGTTTGCAACCTTCGGTTCATTGCCAAGGATGATGTTCCCTTGACTGAACTTCTAAATGCTTTGACCAAATATCAGAGCATCGTGATGCGTACTTCATTACTGAGAAAGACTTGGAAATGCCTGACGCTCATGTAGATGGGCGTTCTGTCATCCACAAGGAAACAAACATACTCTTTGGTTAATATGATTAGACTTGGAATAACCAGATGCACTGGACTCAGCAACATCATTTCGACAAAGTGATGTTGAGAACTCTTCAATTTCAACATAGAGAAATCAATGACGATTTTCAGAAAACTGAGCGAATCTATCCTAGACGGTCCTCAAAGTACTCCCAAACTCCTCTCAACTTCACCAATTCGTAGATCCATCTTTATTAGAATCAATCACGTGAGAGCAGTGAATAGAAGAGAGAAGTAGAGCACAAAGCTGACATGATTGGCCGCTTAAGCTTAAAGCCGACATGATCGACCACTGCATCAACCAAGTGCTACGCTTTCTCGACTGAATTATGAAAAGTGGAAGTCCTAAAAGGCTCAAAGGAAAACAATTAAACTTATCAAAGAACGTGCTGCCAAAGAATTTGATAACATGAAGGTTGCTTATGCCTAATTCACTTTTAGGTTGAGTCATTTTCTTTTCTTTCTTTTCTTTTTATAAATAAAGATGTAATCGGTCCATCGACTGCATTTTGCTTATTCTAGGCCTTACAATATAATATTTATATTTCTACTTACTTTTGTCATTCGACTAATTTTGATCATTGTAGATCATTTGTGATTACTCCAATAATCACTAGGCCCGATCTTTCCATATCTCATATATACTAAGATGGTATGCCTTAAAAAAATGACCATTTATTGACATTTTCATTATTTTTCCATCGATATGGTGAAGGATATAAGCTCCTCCATGAAGAAATTTTATAATTGTATATGGTCCATCTCATGTAGGCACTTACAAAATTCAGCTTCTTTACTCTCGAGAAGCAATACCACTTTCCAAACTATATCGCCTTCATTAAAAGCTTTCTTTTTTACTTTTTTTATTATATGCTCCAGCGACTCTAGCCTTGTTTATTACGATGGAATTTAAGGCACTTAGCTGAATTTTGTCTAAGTCTTCGAGTTCGACTAGCATAGCCTCTGTAAACTTGGTCGGGGTCAAGTTAGCCTGATAAGCTACCTGCAATGATGGCATAGTTGCTTTAATGGTAACATGACATCATGCATGTATGCTAATTTGAATGGACTCATCCCTGTGATTGTTTGAAATGAGTTACGCTAACCCTCAAGAGCTTCTGAGAACTTAACATGCCATTGTCTAGGATTCCCATCAATCATTTTACATAAAATATTCTTGATGACCTTATTTCTAGCCTTAGTCTGGCCATGGCCTGATCATAATAAGGTGATGAATGCATCAATTTGATGTTATATTAATCAACCATCACCTTGACCTGCTTGGATGAAAATGTTGCTCCTCGGTCTAGAGTAATTGATTCAGGAATTCCAAACCGATGAATTATATAAGTCTCAATGCACTCAATAATTTCTTAATAATTTTTTACCAACATAGTCTTTCTTTTAATCATTTGGTGAAGTAATTAGTCACCACAATAATAAAGTTTTGCCCCGTAGATGATGAAGATTTGAAATGGTCAAGATTTGACAATATGATGCAATTCGTTTGTAGGCATATGCTATATCAGTCCATGTTTCTGACATGCTTCACATCCTTTAGTATATTGGGATAATCAGCAAATATGTTTAGCCAGAAATATCCATAGCATCGAAGTATGATCCTCATTTTTCTTCCAACCTGGTGTGATCTACACATCCCTTCATGCACTTCACTCATAGCCAATATAGATTCATTTTTCTTAAACATCGCAACAACACTCTATCAGTCCCTTTCTGATATAGCTCATTATTAATCAACACATAATTTACAGTTGTTCTTCTAATGTCTCGACCGACCATAGTCTATGAAGACCGTAGATATTCTATGACTGGAGCTCTTTCTTCAACCTAACAAATATCATCGGTCGTCTTCCTCTAAAAAATTGAGGGTAATGACTTCCTCTAAATGATCTCCATTCTCTCTTCAAATCATTGGATGATTTGAAGGTCTGATGCTAATCGTGCTATTTTATTTGTATCCATATTGCTTCTTCGATACATACATACATACATATATATATAGATATATAACTTAACCTCATCAAATTTATTTAGCAACTATGTCGCCAAAAGATGATATGACTGTAGAGTCATACTTGTACAATTATATGAACTAATTAACTAGTTTATCACTAATAAGAAATTTTCCATAACCCCATAACCAAGACCTCTTTTGCTTCTAAATCGGTCAACAGTTATAGAGTAATTATCAAGGATTCATATTCAGCTTGATTATTGGTGCAATCGAACTCAAGCTGGAATGCGGATTTTTATTTTTTACAAGCTGGATTGATCAAAATAATTCATGCTCCCGATCCTTTGTCGATCTTTGAACTATCAAATATCAATCTCTAATGTGACCGATAAACCACATATAAGTCTAAGGCCTCAAAAGAAACTCAACTTTCTATGTCCGAAGGATGATCAGCTAGGAAATCTACAATGGCACGTCCTTTCACAACCCTTGATCAGCTAGAAAATCTACAATGGCACGTCCTTTCACAACCCTTTGTGGCATGTAAACTAAATCAAACTTAAATAATGTAAGAATTTATTTGTCAATTCGGTCATTCAAAATCAACCAATTTAACATGTACTTTATTAAATCAGTCACTGCAATTACATTAACTATCTAGGCCAACAAATAATATTAATTTTATAGTCGCGAAGTACAATGATAAACATAAATTTTCTATAGTAAAATACCGTCTCTCGATATCTAACAATGTTTGAATAAGATAATAGACCGCACACTCTTTTCGAACAATGTTGTATTGTGCTAACAAATCTCCAATCGATTCCAAAGAAGCTACGGTATACAACTTAAGCGATCGACCCTTTATTGGCAACATCAATACTAGTGGCGTGGACAAAAAATTTATAATGCTATCGAAAGTCAACTGATGCTCTGCCTCTTATCTGAATTCATCTTCTTATTTTAGCTTCAACAAAGGAGAAAATACATTAATTTTTCTAGCACATTTAGAAATAAATCCTCACATAAAATTAACCTTGCCAAGAAACTTTTATTACTTAGTTTTAGTTCTTGGCAGTTGAGCTTCTATTATTGCCCATGCCTATTGCTGATCGATTTCGATTCCTCTCTAATGTACCATAAATCTCAAAAAATTATCAGTAAATACCCCAAAAGCACATTTAAGAGGGTTCATCTTTAATTTATGAATTATCATTCTTTCAAATGATTTTCGTAAGTGATTAAGATTTCGATCAAATTGACCGATTTAACCACTGCGTCATTGATATAGATTTCCATGAATCAGCCAATCATATCATAAAAAAATGACATTACTAACTCTTTGATAAGTAGCTCCTGTATTTTTAAACCTAAATGGCATTATGACCCAACAAAACATACATAAAGGATTAGGACATCTGAAAGTTATCTTTGGGACATCTTCTATTGTAATGTTTATTTAATTATATCTGCAATGGCCATCCATAAAGGATATCATTCGATGTTCAGCAGATCAATCAATCAGTTGATCGATCATAGGTATACAGTACTCATCCTTTGGTTTATCTCAATTTAAATTCTGAAAATCAATATACACTCTGAGCTTACCGTTCTTTTTAATAATAGCAGTATGTTCAAAATCTATTTGACATGTTTGATTGGTTTAATGAAACTTGCTTTTAAAACCCACTCGATTTCTTTATTTATTTTTTGTGACACTTCAATCGTCATCTGCATAGGCAGTTGTTTATGTGGCCAATAACCTTCTTTCTTAAGTAACATGTGTTCAGCCAGATTTCAGTCTAATCTAGGCAACTTATGATAATCATAAACAAAGCAATTGACAAACTTTTTAAGTTAATAAGTTTTGCCTATATTTGGGAATCCAATAATCTACTTATAAAAATTGGCTTGGGATATTGTTCCGTCTCCAAATTTACCACTGTTAGAGGAACTTAAACTTGAGCTTTAAAATTTTTTAATTTATCTGGGGTTAGTTTCAAATCCTTCATTTCAATACCATCTTCAGCTATCTGATCGATCGAAATTGTTATCTCAGCCAGCTTAATAAAACTATCCATTATCATGATCTCACAAACTCTCATCGAGCTGCCGTACTCTGGCCGTAAACTCGAACTTGACTGATGATCGACCCATCATGGGATTTCTTCAGTCATATATTTTGTAGTTGCACGAAAGGGAATTATTTTCTTCGACAATTGTTCGTTTAATCAAAGTATGGTAGCAATATCCTATATGATATTATTAGGATTGAGTCTTACATCAATTCCTGTCAGTTTACCATTCTTATCTCCTCCAGTAAACCATATCGGTCCAATCTCATTTCCATAAAAATAAGCCTCAGATGCATTAGATGTGGCTAATAATGATTTGTTATAAGTCAAAACCAATTTTACTCTATCTTGAATCCAAAAGATCACAAACTTATTTAGTGATGATGGAATACATGAGAACGAATGAATCTAATCTCATCCAAGAAAAATATTGTAATTTGATGAAGTGTTGACCACAAAGAAAATGACTAACACCTTCTTAGTTCTCACTATTAATTCAGCTGGTAAAATGCCCTGCGTTTGTATTACTCCTCTAATGAAATTACTCATTGTGACCTCGGTAGGGATTAGGTCATCTTGAGTCTTTTCTAATTTACCCATCATTCTGACTGGGAGAATAGTAATAGAAGCTCTGTTATCGGCTATAACCCGAGTGGTAGAACACCCTTGTGGGTCATTGTGAGAGCCGGCCTTTTAATAATTATTTTTTCAGAAGGGGACCTTGGTTTGACCGTCATGGTGGACACCTTTTTGACTTCCTCCTCAGAATTAAAAGATCCTTGTTGTATGATTATCAAAGAGCCTAACTCTTTCACATCTCCCTCCATCGTAGTTGGTTGAGATGGTTTAGCTTAAAAACTTAATGGCAATGTCGACACCATATTACAATCCAATATGATTGGTGAAAACGAGTCAAATTGTATGACAGAATTCGGGCATTGCCCCCCTCCCCCCCAAGGTGTCTTTGAATTTGTTTAACTTACAACTTCATTCTTGATTCCTTTATTCGGTTTAGAAGAAGATGGTTATAGAGTTTTTACTTTAAGAAGCAATTCTTCAATTAGAAGATCATTCAAGAACTCTTCATCGATTAAGTATTTAGTCAATCTCCTCATATCTCTTCATTCTTTATCATTCTAGTCATCGACCGAGTCAAACCCCATATGAAGTTTAGCTGTATTGACCGATATTTGTTCGTTTCCTTCTACCTTCGGTATTGTCAGGTTCAATCGAGTTGGCGGGTACATTTGAGATTTGTCCCATACATTGGCCAACTATCTTCTCTTTGTTGCCTGCTGCCTTTAGCAACATCATTTTTTAGTTCAAGTCATCCCTTTTGGTACTGCTAAAAAATTTCAAATGATTGAGTTTCTTTCACACTCCTTGTCGGAAAGGTCGAGATTTAACCATCCTTTGCCCTTGGACGGGCTTAGAGTGATCACCGGTATGTATAGCCTTTTGTGGGTAAAGGGTATTTCCTTCTTCATAGTTTCAATTGACCAATTGTCTCGTCTGATATTTTAGTCAATAAAATCTCCAGTTTGATCGAGTCGATGCCACACATTTGTCATAAAGGCACCAATAATTTGACATTATTGCCTCTGAATGTACTTTGGCCTCATATTACTCCTGCCTTCCTTTAACTCCTTAGCTTAACCCATATGAATTCTGAGATCAATCTTTTTATCGTAGCTGAACCATCTTTTTAGGATTAATGGTGGTCATATTGATCTCAACATTGGACGGAAAGGGATTAGTATCGATTAGCATTGCTTCTTTTTATTTTTTTGGAAACTTCAGCAATCCTTTGTCGTGTTGTCTTGAATAATATTCCTGAAAACAACACATTTGTTAGCGAAATACAATTGAGTTCCATCCCATTCGTAATAATTAATTTTTTTTCAATTCTTTAGCTGTCGGAATCTTATGGTTAACAAGAATCTTGATAATTTTTCAGCTAACATAATCAAGATTTCATCAGCACAAGAAATATCAAAGGTGTATATTCTTTAAACTTTCTGATTAGAGGATGTCATTACCTCTATTTTAACTAAAGTCGGGCATGTGAATGCCTATGTAACCATCACTTTAACTACCGCAACATCATAATTAAGGTCATAATAATATATTTTTGCTGATAAATTCTTTTTATTGCATTGACTCCTAAAGAAGTGCTTCATATTGAGACACCTTCCTGGTCAAATCATAAATATATGTGAATTCTATATCAATAAATTTCTTTCGAAGCTTAAATTCAAGTCAATCTTGAGCTAACTGAACAAATTTTTCTTTGGTCATGACTACGTTGTATTGACTTTTTGCTTTCTTAAACCAAGCAATATAATTTTTGACCGATTCTCCTGACAACTGTCGAAAACGAGCAAGATGGTCATAGAAATTTCTTTATTCTTATAAAAGAACTGAGCATGAATTATTTTTTTTCTCATCTCTTACCAATTCTGTATGGAATTTCGTAACAGATTGGAATACCAGATAAAAGCTACCCCATTGATTGAATGATCAAATAGTTGTAATTTATAATACTCGTTATTGGCCAACTCTTCACACTGTATGGTAAATTGACCTATATGTTCAACGGTCGATTGACCTATATCATCTATAAACAGCGTAAAGTCAAGTTGATAATTCCTAGGCAATGAATATTATTGGTCGATCCAATCGGGATATGGCTCATTATAAATTGAAGTAGTAGTTTGGCTGAGAACTTGGCCTGTTACTTCTTAAATCAGTTGAACAATTTGGTTACACTCCTAGTATTGTTGCGCAACAACTAGTGATACTTTTGAACTAGCCTAATACTGTTCTTCATTAAAACGTTGGTTTCTAGGCAAAGGTCGTCCCCTAGGAATCCCTTGATTCATGGCTTCTAAGATTAAGTTCATATTCTCACGTTTAAAACGCTTGATATTTACCGATGGCAGTGAATTTTATACATCCTAGATAGAAATACGTTCAAGATGTCTGAAATCTATTAGTATTGATGAATTTTGCACGCTCTGGAATGAACCAAGGATATGAATAGGTAAGTGTATTTTTTTCGTAAGGGAATATCTATGGCATTGGCTAAATTGGTGGTGTAAGTGCTAGATTCCCAGCATAACTAATATTGACTTATTGTTGAAGTGCAACGGGTGCTCTTTTCATAAATAAAGCTGTTAAAATATTCATACTTTCGTTCTGGCGACTATCTACCTATTAAAGGCTTCAGTTTGAACTCCCAAGTGCTCAGCTTCAACTCACTATAACTTTGAAATGTGTTGAATCTCTTATTGCATATCAAGCATCCTGACTGACATAATCTCAAGATATTCAACCTAGCATGTTGATGATCTATTTAGATTTGGTGGAACAGGCACCGAATTAGGTGGTGGATTTCCTTATTCAGACACCTGTTTTATTTGCAACTCGTTGTGAGTAGGAGGCTCATTGGCCGTAACAGTATTAGTAGCAGTTATTCAAGCATTACAACCACCTCTTCGACTCATGATTTTGAGAGATTACTGCACCGGTAAATATACTTGTGTGTTAAAATTATTTTTTTTACACAGTGCAAAATAAAAATTGATGACAACCAAATAGTTTGTCAAGTCCCATCGGGTGTGTAAAAAATGTTGGCGCTTCAATTTATTTTTTATCACGTATAATGTGCACGGGCATGCCAGAATCGATAAAGCAGCTCCATCCAAACCGATCAACTTTGACCCCAATTATCAAAATAAGTAGGTAGTCCAATATGAACGTATATGACTAGATTATGAGAATATCGATTGCTTATTCAACCACTTGTAGGATTTTATAACAATCAAACGATAATCGAAGGGCATAGTTCTTCTAGAGCATGGTTCTTCCTCGGAAGATAGGTTGTTTTATGCCTTTCACAAAAAAAAAAAAAGAAAAAAAAAGAAAAAAGACTTTTAGAATACCAGTGCAATCAAACAAAAGGAAAAACTCACAATCGGGCACTAGGAGCGACTACAAGAATGCATCTCTTGAAAGAACTGCGTAATATTGGATTAAGTACAAAGCGTAGATTCAGTTTGCAATTAAAGATAATAGCTAAGAATTATCGCTACTCCTAGGATAAGCTGAGAAAAAAAGAAGTAAATTAATAGATTAGTTATTTTTTATTGGATTGTGTTGTGATTTTTTAGAGTTTTTCTCTGTTGGATTCCTCTGTTATTTATAGAGTTCTGTTGTAGCTTATTCTTTCAAGTCCTTATTTCATCATTATAAGAGTTACTGCAGTAAAAAAGTCTTTCTCTATGTCCTTTTTTTTGTTAGATTTCTCTTTTGCAATTGTTCCTCTTATGTCACCCAAGCTTTATTTCTCTCGGTCGCCTTTTTGTACCTTGAACTAGTTGACCACATTTCTCTCTGTACTCATTACATTTTTGAGTAACTTAACCACATCACCCCATTGACCATCCACCGATGTGTAAAATTGAACTTAAAAGTGTCTTTATTTGTTAAAATATGTGAGTGTTAAGTCTATCAGTCAAGTGAGCCCTGACATCAAGACCAAAACTCTTCAAAGATGAAGGCATATGATCATGCTTAACAAGTAAACTATAGCCTCATCAACCCACAACAAATCCTGACAGGTATATGCCCCCATAAAAACCCAACTTACCCTAAAACTTATATATTTCAAAACATCTTCTGGTAAGGTTGGAGTTAAATTGCACCTTGAGTATTATTGGAAGAAAGAAACAAAAGTAAAAAAATCACATGTCCCTATCGAGTGCATAGAGTTGCAATCGAGGACATCTTCGATGTCATTGAACATCATTTGATTGCATTGAATACACATCCATATTGTTCAGCAACAAAATGAAAGAAATGCTGGAATTATCGATTGCATCGAATTCTGTTTGATGACATTGAAACCTATGTTTTGAGGACATTAAATGGCATTCGATTGCATCAACCTTGGACTTACCTCTTCCAAAATCCAGAATACTTCAAGTGCTCCTCGATGCAATTGAACCATTTTTAATGGCATCGAGAGTAACTTATCGATGGCATCGAAGGCAGATTAATTACATCGAAACTAACTCCAGTTTGTCTAGCAAGTTTTCAAAGAAACTCTTCTTTTCTTTGAGCTTATTGATGACCGTTCGATTCCATTGAAGTTCAAATCCCGATGGGTCGAAGTTCTGTTTGATGGCATCAAACAAGAGACAAAATTATCCAGCAACCTTTGTGTATTTTTCAAAAGAAATCTCGATGGCATCAAGACATTCCTCAATGGCATCGAAGTGTACGTCGATGACCTTGAAGGACGCTCGATGGGAATGATCAAAATTTGTCCTACACCCATTTCAAAATCAAGTGTATGAAGTTAATGCAATCGAAGAAGATTCGATGGCATCGAAATTCAAATTTCGATGACATCAAATACCCTTCGATGGCATCGACAATGTTAGATTTCTGCTTATTTTTTTGCCATTGGATTTCAACTTTATAAATATACTAGTGTTGCTTCTTATATAATAAGCTATAATCCAAGAGAGTTTTGAGAGAGTTACTTCAAAGAAATTATACCATCTTCCTCATTCCCTCTTTTCCATTAGAGTTCATCATTCAATCTAGGCATAAGAATTAACTCATCGTCTTCACTGCTTAGATTGAATTATTAACTCTAGCATTCATTGAGTTTTCAACTGACCTCATCATAAGTAAATCCTAGTGTTGGAACTCTTGAATGCATAGCTCATGGGAACCTTCTCTATGTATTTAAATCATATCATTTGAATAGATAAGAACAAAATCCTAAACCTTACAACCTCGGAGCATTAATCGACGCATTAGAAGTGGTTGCGGTTTAAGGGAGCTAAAGACTCTTCGTCATCATCGAAGATCTTCATATTGTACGAGAAAGAGGCTCACTCATTGTAGGTCTCCGATGAGAGAATACATAGTCTTTGTGTAGGATATGTGGTCCTTGTGTAGGACGAGTTACTATGTATAGGCTTGGGTTGCCTTGTGTAGGCTCCTAGTTGTGTTCTTGTGTAGGACTCGTCGCCCTATAGGCACTTAAGAGAATCTTGTGTAGGTTCCTTAGTTAACCTTGTATAGGCTATGAATGTTTATGGTTAACCTGATTTAAAATCACTGGATAGTGAAATCGGGTACACTATAGGAGTGAGTGCGTCTGCCGGGAGTGAAGTAAGAAAATAGCCGGACCACTATATATGATTATGTTTGGGATTATTTTTTGTACATTGTTCTAACTATGCTTATGTTTATCAAATGACTTTTATGATGCATGATTTAGTTAATGCATAAGTATTGATAGAGATCATATTTTACACACTATCATAGACACTATCCTTAATAGGCTTGTTCTTGATATGTAAATCTTGTGTAAGCCTATGTGATTTGGATCCTTTACTGGCTTGGAAGCCATAGAGTTACTTTGTCTTACTCTTTTATTAGAAGTTAGACATTATTTGTTTTTATTAGAAAATAATTTTTTAAAAGTCTTATTCACCCCCTATAAGACATTTAGACATACTTCATACTTCAGTAATAACAGTTCTACCTCAATTTCAAAACTTACGTGAGTTATGATTCTACAATAATCCCTCTTATTGGCTTTTGCCAGATATATCCTATTTCTCGTACAATGCCACATGTCACTCTCTTATAGACTTTTTTCATATTGAATAAAGTACAACACGTCATCCAAATGGGGGCCTACTGTTTCAATTGTTCGACTGTTGAGCCATGCGGCTCACTTGCTCAACCGCTTGAATCACTAGCTTCCACCGGTATAGATTGAATATCTGAATCCTACTGCAACCCAACCTCTCGCCCGTGCAATATCTCTATTGTTAAACAAGCCTTGTGTGATCCTACGGTACACAATTTAATAACTTCTATGGCTGTCCATGAGGTTCAGCCCACTCTTCATGGGGTCACTACGAGAAACCCATGCTGACGGTACGATTCTTCCAAACATTCGCCTATTTTTAAACGGGTAGGTTCTTCCATCATCATCTAACCAAAAATTGCTTCTTGGTAGGACATGTTAACCAAGTTGGACTATATGATGCATTACTAATATTGATTTTTGGATCTTTGATCTGAACCATCAAATTCGTATGGTATTGATCAGACGAAGAAGGTTCTCCATGGGTCCATGGTAACATGAAAGGTAGCCCGGATCAATGATCTGACCTCTACGTAGCAGGTTGAACTAAGAGATCCAGTACACCATGGACAGTCATATCAACTGAAGTTCAGGTGCAAATCAATGTAAGAAAGTCGAATCTGACACCACTCGCTGCTAACAGGATCAAATCAATGTGACTGACTGACTGGCTATTACTTCAGCCGAATCACTTGCCCTATCAATCCCTTGTTGAGAAAAGTAATGGATCACTGGAATAATGGAGTGGATCCCAAATGTGCAAAATCAGTTTTAAGCAATAATATGTGTTTTCAAAGAGAGTCCATATAGTAAAATGGACAATGTGAGTATATTTATATTAGAGCATCCATTTTCTAAATTCGTACATGGAGTGTGTGTGTGTATGAGTCCTGGTCTGCACAAGGCCGCATGAAGCTTTAATGCGACCTTATATATGAGCCGTTAGATTCCACTCACGTTTAGGATTCATCCGTCATGAGAATGAGAATCCGTCATGAGAATGAGAGTATGCCGAATAATGACTCGTGACAATATTTTCACAATCTCACGGAATTGCATGTGTAGATTCTCTCGTGCTCACCACAATGGCACCGTGTTCACGGTCATGTGGCTATCGGACAGCTTTGTGGGCTAGTTATGTATCTATGGGACAATGCTTTGTGGGCCAATCATGATGTATGTGGTTTATCCATGCCGTTTATCTATTTTTTCATATCATTTTTGAGCATGAGCCCAAGAATAAAGTAGATCCAAATCTCAAATGGACTACACCATAGGAAAACAACGGTGATTGAACACCCATCGTTAAAATAGACGAGGTAGATCCAAGGCTTTGGGCCCCACCACGATGTATTTGTTGTATCAACACCGTCCATACATTTGGAGAGATCATTTTAGAGCATGGTCCAAAGAATGAGGCAAATCCAAGGCTGGGGTGGACCCCACCACAGAAAACAGTGATGAGAGTGATCCCACTGTTGAAACCTTCCAAAGGTCCACCATGATGTTTATTTGAGATCTCACCTATTCATGTGTTAAAGCAGATATGAAAGAAGGAAAAACACAAATATTAGCTTGATCAAAAACTTTCATGCCCCTTAGAACTTTTTGACGGTGGGCGTCACTCTTCCCACTGTTTTCTTTGTGGTGGGGTCCTCTTGAACTTCGGATCTGATTCTTTTTCCGGATCATACCTTAATATGATCTTTTCAAAATGATGGACAGTGTAGATACAAAACATACATCATGGTGTGGCCCACATAACTTGGTGACGTCTCGCCACTCAACCTGTCGCTAGCTAATCGGCGTCCATGTTTGTGTAGAACACGGATTTTCTGCAAAAGACTTTCCTAGGAAGTTCTTGGCAAGGATGTTGGGTGAGGTCTACTGAGATATTTGTGAGAAATTCACCCGGTTAATTCAATCTAAGAGAATTTTATGGCATAGGAAAAAAAAAAAAAAACTACTACATGTACCTAAAACTTAATTAGATCACACGAAAGGAAATGGTGGGGATTCAGTGAGTATCATTGAAACATTCTTGGGGCCATAAAATTTGTGTTTCAGGCAATTTTTTTAATATATTTTCACTTCATCTCAGTGATAATGACCTTATAAACGGTTTGAATGGCATGTAAACTTCAAGATGGGGCTAGGAAGGTTTCAACGTTAGGAATTTCTTTTCCCAAATTTCCCTTATGTGTGACCAACTTGATTTTTGAATTCACCTCATTTTTTATCTAATTTCTTCGAATGAGCTCTCGAAACGGAAGGACGCGGTGGATTTCTCGCAAACATTTCCATGGCCCCACCTAATATCCTTACGCAGGAACTTCCTGCAAAAGCCTTTGGCAGGAAATCCAGGTACACGTGGGAAGGGGGGCGCCGCTTGGTTACTACCCAAATCCCTAAAGTGACGTCACCAAGCTTTGTGGACCCTACCATGATGCGTGTGTTGTATCCATACCGTCCATCCATTTGGAGAGATAGATCTAAAGTTCAAGTGGACCCCACCGTAGAAAACAATGGAGACAGTGACATCCACCGTTCAAAACTTCTTAGGGGCACAAAAGTTTCCAATCAAGCTTTTATATATATATATATATATATATATATATATATATATATATATATATATATATATATATATATATATATATATATATCACTTCATATATCTCTATGTTAACTTATGAATAGGTTGGATCTAAAAATTACATCATGGTGGACCCTATAAATGTTTCAACGGTTGGATCACATGATTTTTTGTGGTGGGTCCACTTGAACTTTAGATCTACATTATTCTTTTTCTCATGCCATAAAACCATCTTTACAAATGGTTGGACGGTATCGATACAACACACGCATCATGGTGGGGTCCACAGAGCTTGGTGACGTCACTTCCGTAGCGATTTGGCTGGTGACCTTGTCAGTAACTAATCCGCGCCCGTGCGAAGGAAGTGGATTGGCTGGTGTTCCACACACACCACCGATGTGGCTGGAGTGTTGACATCACCAAGTTTGGTGGGTCCCATCATAAGGTATGAGTTATATTCAAACTGTCCGTCCACTTGGTGGGCTACTCTAGGTACTTGAGCCAAAAAATAAGACTGATCTAAAAACAAAGGGGCCCACACTGTAAAAAGCGGTGGGGGATGGAACGCCTGCCATTGAAACCCTTTTGAAATTACATAAATCGTGGATTAATATGATATTTATTTTTTCTCTTCATCCAAGTCAGTGTGACCTGATGAATAGATTGGATAGAAAGTAAATGTTATGGGGGACCCTACAAATGTTTTAATGGTGAGAATCATGCCCATCCTTAAAAGCTTCTTGAGGGCCACAAGTTTTAGATGAAATAGATATTTTTGTTTTCTCATCGCCCAAGTATGTATGATCTAAATAACAGGTTATGGCAAATAAACATTGCACTGGGCTTCGGAAGTTTTTAACGACAGGTGTTTAATCACAACTGTTTTCCTGTGGTGAGGTCTATTTGAGATTTGGATAACTTTGTTATTGGGCCTCTAATTGAAAACGATCAGAAAAATTAGATGGACAGCATGGATTAAACACATACATTATGATCAACCCAAAGAGCACCATTCAATAACTTCTTCCCATGAGATTGTGGAAATCTTGTGAATCCCAACCATAAGGGAAATCTAACAGCTCATACATAAGCTCGCATTAAAGCTCCTTGCAGCCTTGTGCGCAAGAGACCATTTCTCTCTCTCTCTCTCTCTCTCTCTCTCTCTCTCTCTCTCTCTCTCTCTCTCTCTCTCTCTCTCTATATATATATATATAGAGAGAGAGAGAGAGAGAGAGAGAGAGAGGCATGCTCACCTACGCACGTGTGCACCTTTGCACACGTGTCGAATCCAAATGGTTCATAAGATGCGAAATCCCATGAAACCTTAAGGGGTGAATTTTCACCCTGATCTAAAATTCTGGTGGGCCATAGCAAAGAGAAATTCAAATCAAGGGAAGGAACTGTTTGCATTTTTCATGGCCCGCTGAAGTTTTGGATCAAAGTAAAATTTCATATGAGGGGGTTTCATGAGGTTCTGCTTCATGTGGACCGTTCAGATTTTCAAGACTCATCAGATATGATGAGTTCTCAAAAAAGTTCATATGTAGTGCGTACGAACTGTTCGCAGGTGAGCATTTCCATGTGTGTGTGTGTGTGTGTGTGTGTGTGTGTGTGTAATGAATGAGTTTTCCTTATATATATATATATATATATATATATATATATATATATATATATATATATATATATATATATATATAAGGAAAACTCATTCATTTACACCAAGGATTGGCTTTGATTTTTAGCAATTTTTTAATTTAGATTAATGCCTAAGTTTTTCCATCTGGGTGGATTAGCTGAGTTGTCAAAAACTCGGATGAGTTTTGCATAGGACTGATCCATAATGTTAGTCACTCAAGTTTTTGGCCTATCCGAGTCAACTCAGAAATGCTTAGTTAACTCACCGAGTTTTCAAAAAATGGTCAAACCACTTTCAGAGATGCAGTCTCACTCAACCAGCAAGTCACGCAACAGTTGTTTTCTTCTTCTATAATACTTATCCCAAATATTTCCTACAATTCTTACTATTTTTAATTTATTGTTATTAACTATCAAGTCAGGTCAAGTCTCCAAGTCGACCCAACCTGTGCATGCATTGAGTCAAGTTTTCAGGTTTCTAAACTATGGTAATAATCCTATATATAAATCAATCCGAATTGAATGCTGGCAGAAGTTTGATGATGGACTGCCCACCTATCCCTCATATTAAGGTGCAAGGATTGTAAATCAGCTTTAGTGTGCAGTAACAGCCACCACAGAAGCTGATTTTGAATTGCACCATGTCAAGTCGTAATGGGCTGATACGAGGAGAACGCAGTACACGTCGGACAATACATATCAGTTTCTGTCAATACTTTGAACTTCGGTGAGATGTCAAGCAGACATTGTGTCTTAGACTTTGCCACAAAAACATCATCACTCGGAGCAGCATTACGGTACAGAGTTCGGCATCTCTCAACCAGTTCAGAGTCTCTACAACGCCATAGAAAGAGAGATGACAAAAGAAGAAGGGTTAGAAAGTGTCCTGACTGAAAAAAAATGAATAGAAGCCTATTACAAGGACTACCAATTACAAGCAAATCATACAAAAAACTACAAACATTCAAATGGATCTGTCTCCACAAAATGCAATTGAATTAATCTCACATTAAAAAAAATAAAAAAATAAAAATAAATAAAAGATGAATTTGGGCAGCCTGCACACTTTACATCATGATCGATCCATCTCTGCTGCGTGTTTCAGCCTTTTGGGCCAGAGTGTCTACTTCAGCCACAGCCACAATAGCAGGGATAAATATTACCCCAAAGTTCAGATTCACCGCTCCATCAAAGCAGCATCAATTTCAGACAGTGGGGCTGCAAGAAAGCATAACAAATTTATTTCGCCGAACATGGCATGATTTTGAGCAATATGTAGCAGAAACAAACATGTTAATTGTCACAATATTTCCAAATTTCTGCTAACCGAAAGAAATTCAATGAACAGAATGTTGTGGAAACTCTCTGCGTCAAGCTAGATGCCCATGAGTCTTATCATTTTAGCAATTAGGGATGACAATTTATCTTTTATTCTCGTCTATTTTCTATTTTCTTTTTTAAATCAAGACATGATACACATTCATACAAGAAAAATTAAGGGAAACATCTTCAACTTACGAACTGCTTTTGAATGAATGGAAGTGATTATAGTGGCTCGGAAAGACTGGGTATGCGGTTGCCAGAAGGATTGAGGAAGGAGGGTTGGGTTAAGAATGCATATATATATATATATATATATATATATATTCAGTGTTTTCAATAGTTTGCATACATTAGCATACATTACACGCTATGTAGCTCATATTACAAGTTATTTCTCACTACATTTAATGATTGTTATATTTCTCTATTTTCAATAAAATTTAGCAAATCTTTTCAATGCTTTTAGTAAAAATGATATAAGTAACAAATATTAAATCAGTTTTGTTGCTCTTTCTTTACCTTTTATACTTAATGATTACCATTTCCTATCACTTTAGGTTGTGTTTGGTTGCACCTGAAATTTTGTTAAACTTCATTATTAAGTAGTCTAATTTGGTGAATATCATGAAATTGGTGCAACAAAGCGCAACCTTGATTAAAATTCTAGTAGCAGCATGTAGCTTACGCCGCACACTTCAGAGAGAGAGACAGAGAGACAGAGAGAGAGGTCTCAAGTCCAACCGGTTGGACAGCAAGTACAAGTCCACCCAGCGAATCTGTGACCAAATATGTCGAACACCCAACAATTTTTTTTCAACAGTCCATTGTTTCAATATGCGTGCCATTGTGAGGAGTTGATTGACCAAATTTTGGGCAGGTAATTTGCAAGGTAGGGTCCACTTGATGCACGGTCAAATATCCAAATCTTTCCATGTCGGTGCATCTGGCCACATGCAGATATGTGTGGGAAGTAGTGATCATAGTATTGGTATCATTACATGTGTTGCTGGCTAGGGATACAGAAACATCAATCAATATCGCTGATACCGGGAAATGTATCGCTGACTAAGGGAAACATTGGGAAACATGAGGAAATGGTGGAATTCTCAATGAAATTTCAGGAGATGCTAAAATACATGTATTTGCATATTTAAGAATCAAATAATTGCAAAAAATAAAAAAATAAATAATAATACAAAAAAGCATACATATTAAGTTTCTCTTTAAAGCATGTTACACTTAGGGAAACATTAGAAAAACATGGGGGAAATGGTGGAATTTTTCAATGAAACATGAGGAAAATACACATATTTGCATATTTAAGAACTTTGATGGCGAAAAAGACGCATATTAGCATATTTAAGAATCAAATAATAAGTTTCCCTTTAATGGGGCCTAAAAGCATGTATCATTGACTCGGGGAAACATTGAGGAAATAAGGGGAAAATGGTAGATCCATCCATCCATCCATGCACATACATTCATCCATCCATGATCCATCAATCCATCGACGCATGCATGGATATACACATACAAAAATGAATTTCATCATGCAACCATCCACCCAAAAAAAAAAAAAAAAAGAATTTTTTTTCCTAATAAATAGATTTTTGGCAATATTGATGCATTGGTGCATTGGTGATATTATCGAAATATCACGGATACATTGGCAATACAACTGACACCTGAAATTTGCACAGTCGAAAATATTAGCAACATTGGCGATACAAGCGATGCCTAGAATTTACAGGGTCGAAAAAATTAGTGATATCGATACATTAGCGATACTTAGCAATATATCATCGATATCTGGAATTTCTGAAGTGCCAATGTTATCGGTATCGCCAAGTTGGAGATACAGATAATATTCAAGGATATTATCGATAATATCAGAATACTCCGAACAATGGTAGGGAGGAATGCATGCAGGCTTAGCAAAGCTCATCCTCAACGTCGAAGTGGACTCCAAACCCTTTTGAAATTGCCCGAGTGACAGAGAGCCGTGATAGAATTCTCTAGAAATATGGATATGGACGAGTCCCCTTTATGCACATGGCATATCATTACCATGGAGGACCATTTGGACTAACAGAGGTATTTAAACATCAGACTGTCCCAGAAAATGACAAAGTCATTCTATGAAAACAGGCAGATGAGCAAGAGAGAACCAAACATTAGGACAATTTAAAGGAAATATGGGTGTTTTGTGGTACAGGAAAAAAAATAAGAATTCAAATACCTAGCAAGTCCTCATATGAATCTTCAAAGAAAGTAGAATCCATTAGCAAAGGAGGTGAGAAGACTGGTTCCTGAGCATCCTCCATGTTGAATGTCCTTAGTGTATCAGAAGATACATCCAAACCAACTGCAGAGAGAAATCCATTCTCCTGGTCATCATACTCATAGAGTAAATTAGAGTGCTTCAACACATCCGCCACTTCGTTGAACTTGCTCCCAATGGCATCATTAGCAATATAATCAGAAGTTCCATCCTTGAGCACATCAGGTGGAGATAAAAATAACCGCTGTCTGCTTCTGTTCAGAACCAATTTGGTTTCTGCTCCCATGTGGGAAAATCTACTTGTTGAAAGAGGTATGAAGAAATGTTCTGAGCTATCAGCACTGCTTCCTTTTGACGATTCTAAGCAGCTGGACTGCACTGAGAGAGCGGCTTCACGAACAGATCGTCTAAGGTTCTGAACGTAAGAGCTGTCACTCTCTGCAGAACAGGGAAAAGGATAACAGCTATTTAGGTTTAGAATTACGATCAGTCATGATTTATGGAGATCCACTTGACTTAAACTACGGTTAGCCATAATGTGACAACCACAGGATGGACACCGGACGTTTCTTGCGAATTTCCAAGTAACAGATGAACTCAGAAGGCTAGACTATGGTGTTAGCAGGCAAGACACAATTTACTAAATAAGGGCAACACATCCACTGTATATATAGCATACATGTATGTAAATCCAGACCGTCCAAATGAGGGGCGCCACTGAAGTGAAGCATAGCCTAAAATCAAACTGATCAGATGATCTTAACCAAATAATTCCACCCATTGAATTTGAACCTCCAACTATTATCCTTTCGCCAGTTGAACAGTTAGATCATCTGTTGAGCGTGAATAGCAGCCTATGCTCCAACCACAACAGGGCCTATAATTTGGATGGATTGGACCGGCTCACAGTATGCCACACGTAATGATCGATGAGTTGCTACAACTTACTAAATTGTAGCAAAGGCACACTGTAATTTGGCCCATAATTAGATTAAGAGGTAACTGGTAAGAAGGTTAAGGTTACAAAGGTGCAAACCTTGTATTAAAGTGTCCACATGACCATTAGGTAAAGGCTGGTCTAGCTGCTTCCCTTCCATCGAATTTTCTACCTGGTTGGTTTGAGGAGCTGCTACATTCCTCTTTTGCACATGTGCACCTTTACCAGAGGAATTTGGAGTTAAACTAAACAAGGGTGGGAGTTTCAGAGCCGGGCTGGTTGACACCTTCTCAAGCTGAATAGATGACAGCTTTGAAGTTGCCTCCTTGACTTCATCAGTTGTATTATCCTGTTTTGGTTCAAGAACTGATGTTTGTGAATATGTAGAATTTTGACAGATCATCATGAAAAAGACAATAACTTGTAAAGTTGCAATAACCTTCTGCTTGTGTTTGGACGCACAAGTCAAATTAGTTTTGAACACTCAATTTAATCAAGAGAAAATGACAAAAATAAATGATGTTAGTAGGCAGCATTATAATTGCAGGTACCTTGCTTTCAAGTCCAACTTGAAACTAACATAGCTACAATTTGGATTTTGGAGTCCAGACCCTAGGTATGAAATAATACAGACAGATTACAGTTTGACCATTTGCACTTTATTAGATAGATAATCACGGTTCAATTCAATGGTGCATCCACATGCAACCTTTGGGCTGATATTGCAAGACCGAACAAACAATAAGCTACTAAACAACCAGATTACTTGAAATACACTATTTGAAGAGTCCTCACCATGGTCCTTCCACTGCTTTGAGCTTGAGTAGGAGATAGTGATCTGCCATCATATTTTCTCATGGGAGCCATGGAAGCAACACTGTTCACTTCTTCTGTGAGATGCGATATAGTTTCTTGCATTGCTGGAGCAACCTCCTCCAGTTGATTGACAAAAACCTGCAGAGCAGAACAAGATTTGCTGGGAAAACATTCTGACTGGGTAATACACAAGAATAAACCCAAAACTCCATGGTGGAACATCACAAACAGTAAAAAGTGTGGGACTTGCATTACAACTAATCAAACTGAAGAAGTATAACTATAGGACTCATGATTCTAGTTCTATTTAAATACCTGTATGCTTGCTAAGTGCTGCCGATGTTCGGTAAGGGTTGCAGCCAAAGATTCAGCATGACCACTACTACTGCTATCAGATGCACATCGTAGAAGCTCCGGACCCTCTCCATCATTAACCTTGGCCTACGATATCACCAACGCCAAAGCAGTCAATTACTATTGCAAAGATACTTAACATATGCAACAAAATGAATATTGAAAATATTAGAAATTGAGTTTGATAAATATATGAGCATGGTCTGAGTAAGTGATAAAATTAGAATGCCAGCATATCAGGTGCAATGGGCCAAAACATACAAACAACACAAAGGACTTTGGCATGGCAAGGATGCAGCACAGATGTAACATGAGTATGAAGTCTGCAGGGTTATGTGATTGGGCCATCCTATCTATGTAGATTGTAGAAACTGATCGTTTGTAACCAGAATGCATAGTATTTATTGCAAACTGGCACTAAAACACATACGACTTTTTTTTTAGAAGTCTCCATGTGTAATAGCATTGACAAAGATGAAGTTGACTAATGAACAGATATGAGAGCCTCTGTATCAGGGTATGTGAGCATTGAGGCGTTGAAGCTTACAGCCGACACCGAGTTCTGTTCAACTCCAGCTAGAAAATCCCCATCTCAATTGTACAATTTATTAAGAAATAGCAGTGTAATTCCTATGAGGGCCTTCTTTTTAATTCTATATGCAATGGAGGCATTCTTATAATCAATGTAAATATTTTACATAGGCTTGAGAAAATTTCTAGAATTATCCCAAATAAACTTATGAAGCTACAGTACCATAGATTTGTATTCAGTGCATTTTTTTAAAAAAAATAGAAATAACAATTCTTATGCTTCAAGGTTCTTTTCATGGCATTAGAGCAGGTCTTCTGTTCCAACTCTCTTCTTCATTCGACTGGCCCACCAATCTACTTCCCTCCGTCTAGCATTCAAAGTTTGTTGATACCAATCACAGGACTTTATGATCTCACCCCTATCCTTCATTTGCTTCCACTTCCAATCTCTTCTTCATTCAAGTGGCCCACCAATCTACTTCCCTCCATCCTCTAGCAATCACAGTTTTGTTGATCTCCAATCACATGACTTTATGATCTCATCCCCATCCTTCATTTGCTTTCTCTTCTCCGAAATCTCTTCTTCCGTTGTTTCTTCTGCCCTAATGTCTCTCCCTTAAACTCTCAATCTCTTTCAATAAGAAAAAAAAATAAAATGAAAAAACTACTCTCCCATAAATCTCAACGAAACCCAACCTCAATACCAAACCTTCTTTCATCATCATCATCATCTAAGCCATATCCAAATAATTGAGGTCAGCTACATGAATCCTGTTCCACCATTCCACTCTATTAAGGACCATACCCTCAGCTAACTCATAAGCCATCAAGTCTTTTCTCACTACATCCACCAGCGTCCTTTTGGGCCTTCTCCTCTCCCTTACCCTTTGACTTGAACCAACTGCTGCTAACCGGTACAATTCTAGGTCACTGATATATATGGCCAAACCATCTAAGTCTACTTTCCCTAATCAAATTACCTATTAGGCCTACACCTAGGGCCTGTTTGATTTTCCAAGATACATGTAAATCCCAGTAAATAAGTAATTATTATCTTTTCACCTCGTTTGAAAATGTAAGAGTAATTCCACCCTGAAAATCGATACAAAAGTGTTGACTTAAATCTGCGGACCCCACCGTAATGTATATGATATATCTGCACCGTCCATCTACTTTATTAGAACCTTTTGGGGCATCAACCAAAAAATAACCGTTGAAAGTTATTTCCTTCACTAGCCCCACATTGAGGTTTTTTTCATCATCTAACCCGTTCGTAGGGTCACACGGACATGGATAAGGGGAAAACACAAATATCAGCTTGATCCAAAACTTTTAAGGGCCCTAAGAAGTTTTTTAATGGTAGGTGTTCAATTCCTGCTGTTTCCTGTGGTGTGGTCCACGTGAGCTTTGGATCTACCTCATTTTTTGCCTCATGCCCTAAATTTATCTGACATAACAAATGAGCCGTGTGGATAAGTCACATACATCACGATCAGCCCCATATTGATTTCATAAATTTCTCGATATAAGTGTTAAAAAAGTAAATTGTCACATCTACATTGGGAAAGATGCGGTAATTACCTAGGTAAATAATTATTACCCATCTACACGGTAATTACAATTGAGCTAAAAAATCAAACAGGCCCCTAAGTTCCTTCCAATGTGTTAATTTCTAATTATATCCGTCCCAGTCTTGCCACTCTTCCATCTCAACATCCTCATTTCAGCTGCACTCACCCTATGAGCATATTGTTCCTTTACTTAAAAAAGAAGAAGAAGAAGAAGAAGAAGAAGAAGAATGTGCTGTTCTTTGACTACCCAACATTTTGTCCATACAACATGGCCTTATAGTTGTCCTATAAAATCTCCCTGTAGTGTGATTGGTACACGGCATTATCATCATCATTGTGATTATGCCACATAACAATCAAACTGAAGGAGAGATGTATAGGACAACTACGAAGTTCCAGATGCACAATTCCACTTCATTCATTCACTCATCATCTAAGCATATCCCAACTAACTGGGGTCAGCTACATGAATCCACTTTTGCCATTCCACTTTATCAAGGGCCATAAGTACCTTCAGTTAGACCGTAGGTCATCAAGTTTTTTCTTACTACATCAACCACGTCCTTTTGGGCCTTCCCCTTACCTTTTTAGAGCCTTCTACTTGTATAAGGTCACTCCTAACCAGTTTAGTCCTTGGTCTCTGTTGCACATGACCAAATCATCCAAGTCTACTCTCCCTTATCTTGTTACCTATTGATGATACTCCTAAATTCCCTTTAATGCATTCTTTTCTAATTCTATTGTCTTGCCACTTATCCATCTCAACATCTCAATTTCAGCTACCCTCATCCTATAGACATGTTGTTCCTTAACCGCCCAACATTATGTCCCATAAAGCAAGGTTGGTCTTACAACCATCCTATAAAATTTCCTTTTTAGTTTTAGTACAAGACGATCACATAAAACTCCATAGGCACAATCTCCATTTCTTCTACCTGGCTTGAATTCTATGGGCAACATACTTCTCAATCTCTCCACTGTCATGGATTATCGACCCAAGATACCGAAAGTGGTAAACTTCTTGGTCAACAATCTTTACTAATTCCTTGTTCCTAGTCCTATTGTGACTAAGATTGCACTCCATATACCTTGTTTTAGTTCAACTAATTTTAAATCCTTTATATTCTAAACGCAATTGTCTATAAATATACTTTA
The DNA here is from genome assembly GCA_037074715.1 of Magnolia kwangsiensis. Taxonomy (NCBI): domain Eukaryota; kingdom Viridiplantae; phylum Streptophyta; class Magnoliopsida; order Magnoliales; family Magnoliaceae; genus Magnolia; species Magnolia kwangsiensis. The sequence goes on from CM073574.1 coordinate 105,246,255, forward strand.
GTGTTTATGCACTCCCTCTTGTCAATCAAAATTGTCATCTACAAACAACCTACACCATGGTTATCTCTTCCTGTAAATGTGATGGGGACATTAGAAGACCTACTCGACACCCATGTCAGTGCAACTTTCTTTGTAGATGAGAGACGAGTTCCGGATGGGGCTTATCGGGCCATTTTGAAGACCCCACATGCATTAGACATGCATCAGGAAGACCCCACTTTGGGATGATCCATGTAGGCTGCTTAGGAGACCTTTTTAGTCATAGGATTTATATTTCATGTCGATCCAACCGTTGGATCTTGTCGATCAAGCTATTAAGCCATTAGATCTTCTTAATCTGGGCCCTTTGGACTCTGATCTTGCTTTCCTTATGTTTCTTTTTTTTTTTTTTTTTTTTGTTATTTTTAAGATTTATTTGATGGTTGAGATTGATAATAAATGTTTTAGTTTTCTTATTTTAGATTATAAGCCACTTCACTTAAGTGAGTGGCATAGTTGTAATTATGCTGAATTTTTAATTCCAAATTTTTAATTATAAAACCACATGGGAGGTGGAGTTCCAACCCTAGTGGTATTGTTAAAACTCCTCTCTCACAACACCAAGAAGATTAACTCTTTGGGGACCCAATAGTAAGCCTTCTCTAAGTCAATAAAGACCAAGTGAAGCTCCTTCCTCTCCTTATATTTATCCATCAATTGTTTAAGTAGGAAAATAGCTTCAATGGTAGACCCATTGTTCGAAGTATCCCCAACATTATCAGTATCTCCAGCTCGGCGATAACGATAATAGTAGCAGTGAAACCAATAACATCGGTAGTATCGGTGATGGTCGCTAAGTATCACTAATATTTTTGATTATGTAAATTCCATGTGTTGTTTGTATTCTCGACGTATCGATATCACCAATGTATCACAAATATTTCAGATTGTGTAAATTCCAGGTGTCGCTTGTATCGGCAGTGTATCGAATCAGAATATTTCCGATGTATTGATATTGCCAAAATCTGTTTATTAAAAGAATTTCCATTTTATTTTTTTTTATTTTTTATAGGCGCATGGTTGTATGCAATGTTCAAATTATCAATGATAATATCGATAATATCACGATTATCGATATCGCAACATGAGCAATATCAAGACCACAATCTTTCATTTCTATTTCATTTTTTGACGATTTATTGGTGAAATATCGTGTGTAATCAATATTTTGAAATATTAATGGATGTTTGGACGAAAGGTTGGATGGTTGGATGGATAAATGGGATGGTTGGACTAATTTCTTACGACAACACATGCTTTTAGGCCCCCATTAAATGGAAACTTATGTATGCATGCTTTTTGTAATTGTTTTATACCTAAATATGCAAATATGTGTATTCTAGCATCCCCTGAGTCCCGCTGAAAAATTCCACCATTTTTTCCATGTTTCCCCGCATTTTCGGTTATCAACGATATTATCGGCGATATCGATATTGTTTCTGTATCCCCAATCAGCAAAACTTATAGCGATACTGATATTTCAAACACCAGGCAGACCCAATGTTTTAAATATCAACGATATCGGTCGATATATCTTGTATCTCACCTATGCGATACAGACTGCACTAGTAGTGCCAATATATCTCACATGTTTGGTCTGGTGAGCATTTTCAATTTTCGATCATTTTTTTTTTGTTGAAATTATGTTAAATCAATGTCAAATGATTACAAATCCATTGGTTCTTCATGTTTTGCATGACATATCATGAAGTTGGAGCTTTGATTTCGATATCCATTGGTTCTTCATGTTCTCCATATTTGTTTTTGAAATTTCCTTCAACTAGCTATCAATAGAGACTAATTTCGAAGTATTTACAAGTATTTGATGAAATCATCATCACATACACTCTAATTTCAAATTTTGAATGTACGTGGTCCGATTTGGAAAATTTTCAAAATTTTCCCAATTTCTCCCAAATTGCTTACAAAGTTGCACTCCAAACATGAAATCAAGCATATATGAGGGCTGATCTACTGATTTGTTAAGTCTTTGTCAATTTTTGGAAAATAATTTTTTTTTTTTAATTTAAAAATATTAAAATATTAATATTTTTTCCTAAGTTTCCCTTCAACCAACTGTTAATTAAAACTAATTTCGAAGTATTTAGGAGTGTTTGATGAAATAATTATCACATACACTCCAAATTTTATGCATTCAATTTGAATATAGTTGCATTAGTTCATTCAGACAGTGCATAGCTTAGAACCCTATACAAGGGAAACCTATTATGTGCACTTCTTTTTTGAGATGTTATGATTCAAAAGTGTGTATTAAGTCTTTTTTAACAATCCGTGAAGTTTCATTGAAAAATTCAACCATTTTTCCAATGTTTCCCCATGTTTCCCAAAAAGTGCAATAATTTACCAAATACAAACGATATATCCTGCGTGATAACCGATATGTGTTTATATCCCAAGGATATGATACGTAACACAATACTGATATTTCAAACACTGGGTAGACCTACTAATGCAGGAGCATTTTCACACCGGGCTCGAGTTGATAGCCTGTGGGATGCAGGGACATACTTGGGGTGGGTGGCCCATGTGAGGCGGGCGCATGTGAAGTAGGGCCCATGAGGAGGGTTTGGCCAACATCTTAACCCATTTTGGGGGGGGGGGGGGGGGGTTGCTTGGTTGTGAGATTAAGGGATTGATTCGCCATGCTCTATCAGTTTGATCTTTTAGAGCAAGTGGTTAATTGTCCTACATTAAATTGGTATCAGACTCATAGGTTTAGCATAGGATTTTTGTGTTGCACTTAGGTTAGAGTCACATCTAAGGTTATTAAAGCATACATTTCATATAGAATTTACGATCATATTGCAGATTTTTGTTTCTAGTTTGGAGTGTCCCATTACTGAATTTTCAGCTTACGTTTTCCACTTGTACCATTGCTGAATTTTCAGCGTAGTAATCTCAAGTTGTCACCTTTCTGAATTTGCAGTTCGTAATTTTCAATTACAGTCTTGCTGAATCTTCAGCTTGGTACTCTCAGATTGTCATTCTGCTGAATTTTCAGGGTAGTATTTCAGGTTAACAGCTAGCTGAATTTTCAGATTAGTGTCTCTAGTGTGTTCAATTTGATCTCTAGGTTGGTTTTGTCTTTGTCATAATATTACCCTAGGACCTACGTTTTCCCCTAAGAGCTACCTTGTGTATGCCCACTCGTTCTAGACATGGTTTTGGCCTACATCCCAATATGAATCTAGAACAAATTGTTGAGGCCCTTAACATTATCAACAACCATCTGACGGATATTGAAGCACACAATAAGACCACTGCAACTCAATTGATCATGACCAATGCACGTGTCAATCAGCTTGAAGCCTCTTCAGGTGAACCTCGACATTGAGGAAGATGTCCAATCGCAAGCCGGGGATCAAATTGAAGAAATTGAGACTTTGCCACTTGCAATTGTTAGCCGCGCCTTAAGCCTGATTGTAGAAAGTGATGATTGGTGCAGAAATTCAAGTTTCCACGCTTATGCCAAGTGTGGTGGCAAAAACTGCTAGGTGATCATTGATAGTGACAATAGCATCAATGTGGTCTTTGCTAACACCGTGGACAGCTTAGGTATGCTAGTCGCTCCTCACCCTCAGCTCTATCGAGTCTCATGGGTTGATGCATCTTTGATTCCGATTTCTCAGCGTTATCCTATTCCCATCTAGTTTGGTTCTTATACAGACACGCTCTGGTGTGATGTTTTTCTTATGGATATAGGCCATATCATTTTGGTCAAGCCTTGGTTGTATGACAGAGACCCAACACTATTTGTTCACTCGAATACGTGTTCGCTTTTGTATGAAGGAAAAAGGATTGTCTTGAAGCCTCTCATGCCTAAAAGCACCCCAGAAATGAAGGGGGACATCAAGAAACGTGATCCTGAAAATGTGACGAAACTCCAGCTCGAGTCCTTCCTATAGTTAATACCAAAAGAGTCTGAAAGAGAGACTAAAACTAATTTGACGATGTATGCCCACATGGCAAGTGAGGTCACACTTAAGGTCATTATGGAGATGCCACCTGAGGTTACACTCGAGGATGGTGTAGAGTTATCACCTGAGGTGAGTCTGGTATTGGAGGACTCTAGTGTTGTTATTCCATAGCATTGTTCTCAAATCGCATATGTTGTTCGCATATGCGATCGCACAATCGCATATGCCATGGCATATTTTTTATAAAATGAAAAAAAAAAAATTAAAAAAATGAAAAAATCTAAAAAAAAATAGGAAAAACTTACCTAATTAGTACACATGATTGGCTTGAGTTATTTTACTTATTTCATTATAGTTTGAGTGTTTCATTAAGTTATATATTTAATTACATATATTATATTATATAAATTTTAACAAAACAATCAAACTACATAAAAAGAGAACTAATTATTATAAACTTCGAGTAAAGAAATTTTACTGATAAATGGATAACTTGAAACAACTTACAAGTTATAGCTTAATTTACAAAAAGTAAGCACAACTTATAAAATACAAAAAAAAACATACTTGAAGTAATTGTAGAGAGATTAGAGTAAGAGAGAGAGTAATAGATTTAGAGCTTTGGAGTAGAGAATAGTGAAAATGGAGGGGATATGAGTGCCTATTTATAGGAAAAAGTTCTCCAAATTGAAAAAATAAAAAATAAAAAAATTGTTTCCACTCTGATTATTAGGAAATATGCGATCGCATACTCGCATATGCGATAGCATATTTGTTGCATATAAAAGTATGCCATGGCATACTTGCCAGGATCGCATATGCCATCATGGCATATGCGATTCGATCCACAATATGCGCATATGCGATCGAATTTGACAACAATGTTCCATAGGATATATCGGTTGAGCTTACACCCGTGCAGGACATTCAAGCGTTGACCCTACCAAAGCTTCATTACGATCAAATGAGTCCCAATGAGAAAGTGGATTTGCAAAGACTAGTAGATGAGCCTAGGACCCCTATAGATTGCATACCCATGTCAGTGTTCCATAGGCCTTCGGAGTCTGCACATGCATCGAAACGACATGCATGACTTGCATGTGGATATTAGAAAAAGAATCAATATAAGTAATGAAACATACAAAATGATTGCTGACTCACACCATAGGTTTAAAGAGTTTGTTATGGGTGATGAAGTCATGCTTAGAATACGTTTGAAAAGGTTTCCACAGGGAACCATAAAAAAATTACAAGCCCGCAATGTTGGACCACGTAAAATCTTAAAGACTTGTTTCGAATGCTTACTTGATAGATCTTCCACCTAACATGAGTATGAGTTCCACATTTAATGTGGAAGATCTTGTACCGCTTCATGGACCTTCCCCTAACCCTCACATGAACTTTAATGATGATGCCCCTGACCTGTCCTATGACCCATAACCATTACCTAACCCCTCTTCTCAACCTTTACCACCCGTACCATCCATACCTACGAGAAGAGAGGAGATAGAGGATATCTTAGATGAAGAAGCAGTTTCCACACGACATGGAGGTTACCAAGAGTACCTTATTAAGTACAAGGGCAAACCAAAGTCAGACGGTACATGGATTACAGAGGCAGAGCTTCAGCGATGAGACCTGGATCTCCTCAAGCATCACTGCAACTTTATTTCACCAGGGGAATTGACGAGGACATCCGGGCACCATACCAGAGGAGGGCTGAGCCAGTCTCCTTACGGCTAGACGACCATTACATGGGCCCACTTGACCTAATTCACATTCCTAGCCACATTCAAGACCCCACGTGCATGTTCATGCAATCTTTGAAAACCCCACACTAGGAAGATGCACGTGGGTTACATATAGGAGCTTGATGGACACATCGAACTGTTGAATTGGGTGGACACGATGATTAGACCATTGGATCATCATCATTAGACATCTTGATTGTGGACCCCCATGGGCCACGAAATAGTTTAGTTGTTTAAATTATTTACATGCTTAGTTAATTTTAGTATAGCTTCTATTTGTGTTGACAACAGGGAGTTAGGAACAACTTTTAATTTATTCAGCTTCTTTACATTGAGAATCTTGTTTTTTCTGAGATTATAAAAGAGAAAGGTGGGTGTGTGACGCCCTAATGCCATTATTTTGAAGAAAGAAAAAAGTTGTGTTCTCTTCTTCATGTGATTTGAATAATACCCCATATGATTTGGAGCTTAGGTGTGGTGTGATTTTATTCCCCATTCAACAGAGGTGCGAGACTTCCATCTATCATCTTTCTTCTCTCTTCCTTTCTATCCAAAAGAGGTATTTTTCCAAAAACTTCATCTCTCTTCTGCCATTCCTATCAAGACCATCCAAATCATATTTTTCTTCAACTTTTCATCATCCAACATCAACTCCAACCGAAATCAACCATTGACCCAAAAACCTTAGCCAACGACCCACATGTGCAAGTCCCTAGGTTGACCACATGGACAACCGCTCAATCCTTCGATTTCCCCTTGCTTTCCCCATAAAAACTCCTTGGTTCCCCATCCATAGCTCTACCCTAAATCATAAATCCACAATTTCTTATTTTCCCCAATTTCTAAAAACCCTAATTCCAAAATCCTCAATTCTCATGAACTCTAATTTTTCGAATTTCAGATTTTTCCCTTCCTAACCCTACTCATAAAACTTACAAATCTGTCCCTTGAGTGTGGAATGTGCCTATGCTAAATTGAAAGTTTTATCCTTCCATCGGGCCTAATTTTAATTGATTTATGTGATTTATTGGCATGCGGGCATGTTATTTAGGTTAAATCAGATTTTATTGCCTATTGTTTACTCTTAATTACTTAGTGGGTTAGCATCTTTTGTTAATTAAATTACTTTATTGACTTTTTCATAATCTCAATGTTGCTACTAGCATTAAATCATGTCCTGCACTAAAGTGGTATCAGAGCGGGAGGTCTCGTGTTCAAGACTCCTCACCAGGGGTGATTAATGCAGGGGCGTTTTCACACCGGGCTCGAGTGGGGTAGCTTGTGTGATGAGGGGACACACTTGGGTTGGGTGGCCCATGTGAAGTGGGGCTCTTGAGGAGGGTTTGGCCAATGTCCTAACCCATGTGATGTGAGGCCTGAATATGAGATAAAGGGATTGATTTGTCATGCTCTATCAGTTCGAGCTTTTAGAGCAAGTGGTTAATTATCCTGCATCACCTACCTAACATGAAATCAAACTGATTTTTTGATACATTTGTTTCATGTCTTAGTCTTTTGTCAATCACTCTTTCCCAATGTCATAGTATGGCTCATAAGTTTCATCCCACGATAGCTACTGCAACGATGTATATCTCCTTCATTCTTATAACTAGGTACCTTGATACTTTTCCTCCATTCATTTGGCATTTTCTTCAATCTTTTAATCTTGTTAAACAACTTTGTCAACCAAATAACCCAGTATCTCCCATACACTGGGTCTTTCCTGCTTTCATCTTTCTCAAATCTTCTTTCACTTCAGATATCCTAATCCTATGAAAGTATATATGGACTCCGACGTTATTTGGGTTTATGATTCCTTCTATCTCTATGCTCAATGAGTGATTTCATTTAACAAGTAGCAAAAATAGCTGCTCCACTTTTTATTGATCTCATTGTCCTTTACTAGCATCCTATAGCCATCGCTCTTAATACATCTAACATGAAGTTCCCACTCTTCCTATCTCTCATTTTCGCAAGTTTGAATACATCTTTCTCACCTTCTCTTGTCCCTAATCTATTATAAAGATGATAATAAGACATAAGATTAGTCTCATTACTTTCTTAGCAATCTTTTTGCCATTTCTATATTGTTCAAGATTTCATTTTTCTAGTTCCTTGTATTGCTTTGAAACATGCACGTTTTTCGTAGATAGCTTTTTGTACATCGTCATTCCACCACCAAGTTTCCTCATATGATTAGTTTTCCCCTTTAGATACTCCTAAAACATCTTTTGCCACTTTCCTAATGCACTCAACCATCTCATTCCACAAAACGTTTACTTTTTCCTCAACATTCCACTTTCCTTCTTCCATCAATTTATTTCTGAATAGCATTGTTTCCTCTCCTTTTAAATTCCACCGCCTAGTTTTTGGACACCTATTAATTGCATTCCCTTTCTTCCATCCCTTGATGTAAACACCCATAATAACCACATTACGTTGTGCAGTCAAACTCTCCAGATATCACCTTCACAGTCCATACATATTTAGCTTGTATATAATCCACTTTTGGAAGATATTTAATGTCCATCACTCTTCTTAAAGCATGTGTTTGCTAGAGTTAGATTGTATGCCACAACAAAATCAATGATAGCTTCCCCCATTTCCTTTCTTCTCCCAAAACCATATCCTCCATGTACCCTCTCATATCCCCTACTTTCTTTTCCTACACGACCATTTAAGACTCTACAAATATCCTCTCCATTTGGAATTTCTTACATTAGTCCATCCATATTTTCCCAAAACTCTCTTACTTCTATCCTCTAACCCTTACCTTCGGCGCATATGCACTAATAACATTGATCATCTCCCCTCCTAACACAAGTTTTATTAATAAAATCCTATCACTTACTCTCTTAATATCTACAACTTTATCCTATATATCTTTATCTACCGCTATCCCTACCCCATTTCTATTATTTTTTTTCCCTATATATCAAAGCTTATATCCATCAAGTTCTCTAGTTTTAGCCCCTTCCCACTTGCTCTCGTGAACACAAGCTATGTTAACTCTTACTTCGTTTCATTGTATCTATTAGCTCCATACTCTTACCTGTCAATATTCCTATATTCCATGTGGTAAGACGAATCCTATGTTCATGGAATAACCTCTTTACACACACACATCCAGAATGGCAGAAGAACCCTTGCCTACTTTTCACAACAACTAGGCGCTATTGCAGCATGTTGCTTCCATGGGATGCCCTAGCCAACCCTTCCCATTTCTCACTACACCCAAATTCAGATGCAACGTGTCACTTATAGGGAATACCCTAGCATGAGTTTGGAATGTCATATTATTTGAATTCATGTTGGAAGTTTTGGCATAGGTTTGACGTCGACTGCCAACCTAACACAATCCTCGTCCTTTATCCTGGCTAGGGGCTGGCCATGAGAGCACAAAACTCTCATAGGAGCAATGTAATAAACTATTACATAGGTTTATTACAATCAAGCACTATTTAATAGTCTATTACTTTTTTCAGACCGTATCATATGCTTCCTCTAATTCATAAAGACCATTTGGAGATCCTTTCCCCCCACCTAAACTTCTCCATAGTTGTTTGAGTATGAAAATAACCTTGATGGTTGACATCCATCGCATAAATCCAAACTGATTTTCTGATACATTTATCTCATAATCTTTGCTCTATCATTCTCTCCCAAAGTTTGGTAGTACTTATTAGGGTACTTTTCCTCTATTTTCTAGCACTGTTTTCATTCTTACAATCTTGTTGAACAACTTAGTCAACCAAAATAAGCCATCTCTCCCATGCACTTCCAAACCTCTACTGGTATACCATTTGATCCTAATAAAACCTATCATGTCTTCATCTTCCTCAAAGCTCTCACATCAAATATCCAAATACTGAGAAAGTATCTATAATCTTCAACCTCAATTGAGTTTATGATTCCTTCTCTACCTAGGCTCTCAAAGTGTTCGTCATTTAACAAATTCTAGAAATAACTCCTCCACTCGTTGTCCTTAACCATTACCTTTAGTCCTCATTCTTAATGCATCTAACATATCTTTCTTACTTCCAAAGTTTGAGCACCAAACCTTTTATGGTCGAAAAAATCTAGTATTCATCTTTTTCTCATATCAGTCTATCATTTGTCCTCTTCATCTTCAAAATAATTTTATTTTTCTTTCCTTTAAGGTCCTCACCATCCATGTTAGGAGTTCAAAAAATAAAATCTTTTCTTTCCATCCTTTCAACCAAGAATTTTCTATAACATCCTCTTCGATCTCCTCATGATTTTCTTGTTATTTCAGCCTCTATTTTATTTCAACCTCCAACCATATCTCTTTCAAATATTAACAACTTTGTTTTCACTCAAGCGGCATACCATAGTTATCATATATGGAAAAGTTTGTTTCTTCCCACCTTTCGCCTACAAGGACTCGTCACCTTTATCATCTTAGCCTTTCTCCCAACCCTGGTATTAAAAAATGCTTATGTATCAACTAGTACCGTCGATATGTAAAGGAAACAGTCACCCCCCTTAAACATGGTGTGTCGTAAAGGCCGTTACGTAAAGGTAACGGTGGCAACCGTTACATGTTATGGGGTCGTAACGGCCGTAACAACCATTATGGAAAAAAAAAATGACCCGTAATTGCCGTTAACGACATGTTACATCCCCTATAAAAGCCATAATAGCCTCGTAATGGTCTATTGTAGGACATATACAGGTTTTTTATACTTTTTAATCAACATTACGGGGCAGATATAAGTTTTTCGAGGGTTTTTTCAATTAAAAAAATAAAAAAATAAAATAGAGAGATCGTAACAGTCGTTACGGGGCCGTAACAACTGTTATGCCCCGTATCGTAAAGGTAATGGTGGTGGCCGTTACGGCCACCGTTACCGTTGCGGAACACCTTGCCCTTAAATGATACGAGGGTGAATCAGTCCATCGTGGGAAAAGGGTCATATCAACCATTATGGGCTGATACATCCCATATTGGCACCATTACAAGGCTGATACAGCCATTACAGGCTGATAGAGCCATAAGAGGCCCATTTTGAAAAAAATTAATTTTGAATTCTCTCATTTTTCCACTTCTTCATTTCAACCATGAATGAAGCTTAAAAGCTAATTTTGAACTAAGATCAAGGCCTATTTTGAATATCAAAACAGAAAATTTGAGTAGGATTTTATGAAGAAATATTGGGAGCAAACCATTGCTTCTTTTCTCATTTTTCCATCACTTTGTTTTATTTATATAAAACGGGACCATTTTCCGGAGTATCCCCCCGATATTATCAAGATATCTCAGATATTATCCCCATCTCCAGCTCGGTGATACCAATAATATTGGCAATAGATCGTTAAGTATATCCAATATTTTCAACTGTGTAAATTCCAAGTGCCGCTTGTATTGCCAATGTATCGATATCGCCAATATTTTTTACTATGTAAATTCGCTTGTATTGCTAGTGTATTGGCGATATTTCAATAATATCGCCTCTGTATCGATATCACCAAAAATCTGTTTATTAAAAAACTTTTCATTTCATTTTTTTATGGGAAAATGGTTGTATGAAATGTTCAAATTGTTGATAATAATATCGATCATATAATGATTTATCGTTATCGCAACATGTGCAATAACAAGACCACAATCTTTCATTTCCTTTCTAGTTATCGATGATTTCTCAACGAAATATTGTGTTGTCGATATTCTAAAATATTGATGGATACTTGGATGGAAGGTTGGATGGATGGTTGGATGGATAGATGGGATAAGATGGTCGGACTAGTTTCTTATGATAACACATGCTTTTAGGCCCCTATTAAATGGGAACTTATTATGTATGTATTCTTTTTGCAACTTTTTTTTTTATTCTTAAATATGCAAATATGTGTATTTTAGTATCTCCTGAAGTTTCACTGGAAAAAATAAAAAATAAAAAAAATCCATCATTTCCCCCATGATTTCCCGCATTGCCGATTATCGAAGATATTATCATCGATATCGATGTTGTTTCTGTATCCCTGGCTAGCAAAACTTGTAGCAATACGGATACTTCGAACACTGAACGGGACCTAATTCACCAAATCATGCTTGATTTGTGTTCAATTAAGGCCTATTTGATAAACTTTCAACAAGTCAAGCAAACATTGCGACAAATAATATTCCTACCAAAGAATGGCCCCTTAGGTCCATTAAATGCATGTCTATAACAAAAACGAAATAAAATAAAAACATAATTGCGTTCCCCACATATTTTATTTTATTTTATTTTATTTTATTTGAGAGATGAAACAACTTTATTAGGGCCAAACAACCCAAAAAAGGAAACGGAACAAGAAAAAGAAAAGAAAACTGAAAAAAAAAAAAAAGAAAAAAAAAAGCACCAGTTGTTTCTTTCCTACCAAATAGACCCAACATTTTTTAAACCAATGATTTCTGAGATTTTTTCCCAAATAATAATAAAAATGTGGCCAATACCATCACGTAATACCTTGCTCCCAACAATATAGGGTAAGGCTCTAAATCGTACACTAGAAAAAGTTTTAAGATTGACTGCTAGCCAAACATCAAGCTAAATCTTCTACTTGGGCTCTTTAAACCGGCATTGTAGAGGATCACCTCAACACCACTCACATGCCAACACAGCCCCACCCAATATTCTTACCAGCCAAACTATTACATTCCCCAAAGGGCGAGCAAGCAATTTCAGCTTCACAATGAGTCTATAACTAACCCAAACCTTGTACTTAGATATTCCACCACTCTCAAACCTTCTCAACAAACAAGTCATGCTAGCTCAAATCTAAACAAAGTAGGACCCATGATTCTTCGTTCAAGTTGAGGATGATCGGATAGTGATCTGACATTAGACGCAAAAGTTCATATTACAAAACCATCTGACTCTACAGGGACTCAAGGAATTTATTGATGCCCCCTTTCACCTTCTCATCTCTCACCCAACTTCTCTATAAATAATAATAATAATAATAATAAATAAATAAATTAAAAAAAAAATTAAAAGTAAAAAAAAAAAGGTGGCATTACGCCCATAAATCCATATTATCCTAATACCACGGACCCACTCTTTCGAGGAGGTACTTGCATAAGTTGCCAGTTTGACCAAATTATTTGTCATCTAGCTTCATCTTAAGACCACTTCTATTAACCAATCTCAAGCATTCATGCTCTATCTGAATTCTGACGTGACAGCTTTTAAGTCTCTTCGTCAAGCTTTTTTCTCCATCTCTGACTACTTGCACAGCATCAAAAGCATTTATGATCAGCCAGTTGTTGTTGGTTGTTTTGTCAATGATATAGACAAGACGTGACAGCTTTTAAGTCTCTTCGTCAAGCTTTTTTCTCCATCTCTGACTACTTGCACAGCATCAAAAGCATTTATGATCAGCCAGTTGATGTTGGTTGTTTTGTCAATGATATAGACAAGCTATATCGGGTATGCAATGGTCTTGGATCCATACGAGTCGTTTATCGAATATCCTCTCGCTTCCACCGATACCTACCTCCGTTGATGTTGACACCAAGAATCTCCCTAAGGGTCAGTTCATGCTGACCATTGTGTTAGCACGTAACAATTTCTTCTACACAACAAAGAGTTGGAGCTGGATGCATTTTGCACAACACAGGACATCTTCATCTCACTTTGTGCTAACCGTTAAGTGATTGCGCAAAACCACTTTCTCAACAGTTTCACCAAAGTAGGACAAGTCTAATTCATGCTTATTGTCAAGGCCAGTGTGAAACAATCTTCAAATCCCGTGCTCTCAACCAGAATCAATGGGAGAAGACCTTCATCCAGCCTCCAATGAGACTTGGAGACTATTTTGTGCTCAGTCAAGGCTCAGCGTGAGATGAAGACTTCCCAGTAAAAGTCCAACAGTCAGAGCTAGATCAAAATTCCTAGCAGACTTCCATTTCAAGCCAACAGAAAGTGTCAGCGCAAAACTAGCTCACACCGAGTGCAGAACAAGAATATGCTCCATGGCAGTTGTACAATGACATCACAATACGTGTTCGTAATGGCCAAAAGAGTGGGAAATAAACGCCTAACCACCTTTTGGGTGGGAAGTAACCATATAACCAAGGTATTCCGTAATGGCAGCAATGGGCATAACGGCCCAGCCGAAAACTGTTACAAGTAACGAGGGGCATAACGGTCGAATTTATATTTTTTAGAACAAAAAAAAGGCCAAAAAATGTCGGAAAAATCCAAAATAGTGAGAATTCAAAATATGTTTTCTTTTGTGGTTTAAATATGCTTATGAAACAGTCCACACTTTAGTAAGAATATTGTCCCAGCCTGTCTGATGATTTTATTAACTTGATAGGCTTAGATTGACCCCAAATTGGCCCAAAATTCATCCAAGCTATCACACTCATCCCACTAATGCACATTCCTAAGCATTTGACGTCATTACCCTTAAGAAATTTTAAGAAAAAACTAAAATTAAATTTAGATGGATAAAGTTGCTAATTTGGGGTACCCTCAAATGCAACCAAATTGGACTGAAATTCATGCAATCTATGGCACTTATCCCACTAATGCATATTCATAAGCATTTGACATCATTCCCCCCAATTAATTATAAAAAATAATAATAAATTAAATTAAATTAAGATGAATAGCGCCGTCAATTTGGGAGACCACTCAAATAGCTCCAAATCGACCCTACATTCATGTGATCTATAGCACTCATCCTATTAATGCATATCTCTAAGCATTTGACATCATTCCCCCCTACGAAATTTTAAGAAAAAAATGAAACTAAATTCAGATGAATAATGTCACCGATTTGGGAGACCACCCAATGCCCGGCTCTAAATTCATGCAATCTACAGCACTCATTCCACTAATGCCGCAGAAGAACCAGTACCAGAAGAAGCAAAAAGAAGAAGAAATCCCACGTACCTTTTTTTACTTCCTTTTTCCCTTCTTCCAGTCGTTACGATAGGTCGTAATGGCCAGTTACGATTCGTTTTTTCCTTCACAAGGGGAGGGGGTCAGGCCGTTATCGTTACGTAAGGCCATAACTGATTCAGGATACCTTGCATGTAACTACCCTTTCGGAGAAATAACCACCAATATGGACTATAAATACCCCCTTTGGGTACTCATTTCCCATCATCATGCCATTTTAAGCTCTTGATCTCTTGAAGGCAAGCTCCTATCTGGCTTCCTCTCGTGTAATGTGCTGAGACAAGGTGAGAAACGTGGAATCTAAGGACTCATTCCTCATAAGAGTGGCTCCGCACCAACTCCCCAAAACTTCCACGAATGGTTCCACGCTAACTGTCTGAGATATCAACAATGGTTTCGCATCAATTGTCCAAGACCCTGACAAACAGTCCTACGGCAACTATCCAAGGCCTTACCAGTGGCTCCATGCCAACTGTTAAGGGATCTAATAGTGGCTGATTATCCAGAGCTATATGGGACATAAACTCCAAGGTTATCAAGTTCCTTTAAGCACCAGCAAGCTTCTCCCTAGCTGATGATCCGAAACACTCCAAGACAAAGGACATTAGACTAGGATTTCATGCATCATTTGCACATGCTAAGTTGTACCATGCTAAGGGTTTTTTCCCAAGACTGTCATTAAGAGCTTGTGCCAAATCATAAAGTGGAATGTATTGTTTCCCAGGAACAATCAAAGCCTTTTAACAAGGCTTTCTTGTGTGCAAATATTGTCTCATTGGCATGATAACCAAACCAAATCAAAATAGCGACACAAGTTGGACAATTTTCATAAACAACCGAATTACCAATCATTCTTCTTCAGTAAAAGACCGTCTTCAATATTTCTCTATATTGGAGCCCAATTAGCCTTCAACTCTTATTGCAAAACATGACCACAGTAGTGCTTAACAAGATGACCAAAGTCATATCCGTGGTTTCTCCTCTATTGGATGACATGATGGTTAGGCAAGAAGTTGTGGTGGCCAAGGTGGTGGCTATTAGCTAAACTATTTCGAGCTTGATGGCATTCTTGGTGCATAACCTTCTAAGTTCATATCATTTGTCAAGTTTTTCATTATCCTGATTACTTGAAATTACAATGTTGTTGGCTCGTTGCCTACTTAATCTTCCTGCTTCTACGTACTAGCCCCCATAAGCTCACACCACCTTATTGACTCATCCTCTCATATCATCAGCTTTGCATGTAATTACAGATTTTCAAAATCTATCTTCACCATCAATCAGTACCCTAATATTGGTGCTACTTCTGACATGATCAATGATTGCGGTCAGTGTTGTCAAATCGCATATGCAATCGCTTTTTTTTCGGGGGGTAAATGGGAAATTTTGAAAAAAAAATAAAATCTAAAAACTTAGGGAAAACTAGCCTAAGATGAATTGAATGAATGAATGAGAAAGAAAACTATAAAGAAAATGAAAGAAGAAATGAAATGATCTTGATTCTCGATTCTTGAATCTTAATCTTGAATGGTTGAACACTTCAACTTTGAACTTCAAATTCGAACTTAGATCTTGAATAGTTAAATGATGAATCTTGATATTGGATGGTATTCTTGAATCTTAAATTATCTTGGAAGAGTTCAAGTTTGTAAATGGGAAATGAAAAGCAATAGAGAGAAAGTTGAAATAGTTGTAGATAGATTAGAGTAAGAGAGAAAGATGTGTAAGAGAGAGAGAGACTAAGAGATTTAAAGCTTTTTAGTAAAGAATAATGAAAATGGAAGGGATATGAGTGCTTATTTTATAGGCAAAGGAAGTGTTCGAAATATCAGTATTGCGTTACGTATCTCACCCTTGGGATACGGATACGTATCAGTTATCGCATGGGATATATCGGTTGTATCACATAATGTATCATTGTTGTTGGAAACATGGGGAGACATTGGGAAATTGGTTGAATTTTTCAATGAAACTCCAGTGATTGTTAAAAAAGACATCAATACACACTTACAAATCAAAATTTTACAAAAAAAAAAATTCACATAATAAGTTTTCATTGTATGAGGTCCTAATCTATGCGTTGTCTAACTGAATAGATGCAAGTATATTCAAAGTCTATTTATACAATTTATAAATGTAAAAAGACAGGGAAACATAAGCAATACATTCAAAAGAAAAAGAAGAATCACTGGATCAGGTTACATCATGTTTGATTTTATGTTTAGACACAAAGATTGCAACCGATTTGTGAGAAATTGGGAAATTTTGATTTGTTTTCAATATTCTGCAACTCAGCCCATCTCCTCCAAATCTTGAAATCAAAACTCTTTGCATGAAAAATCATAGATTTGTAACAATTTGACACTAATTTAACATGATTTACAGAAAAAAAAAAAAAAAAAAGTTCGAAAATAAAAAATGCTCACCAGATTGAACATGTAGGATATATCCAGTGTTCGAAATATCGATACTATCGGCCGATATTATCGTCATCGCCCCCCAGTGAGACGAAACCCACGCGATAACCCCCGGAAGATACAAAAAATTCCAAAATCCAGATACCGCAACATATATCGTCGATATCACATGATGTATATATGGGGAATTTTTTTAAAAGAGAGAGAGAGAGAGAGAGAGAGAGAGAGAGAGAGAGAGAGGGAGAAATCGAAGAGTACTTGTAGGCTGTAACGAAGATTGGAGATGGGAGGTGGGTCATTCGACAGGTAAGTATGATTTCCCTCTTTCTTGAATGATTTTTCTCACAATTTTCTTCAATTTCTCTCTTTCTTCGCTGATTGGAGAGTATCTGTGGGGATTTCTCGGAGATTCCGGCGAGAAATCAGGCCGGATTGAGGAACCCCTTCCTCCAGAACGAGAATCATCGCCGTCGTGAATGTCGGAACTCTTGCGTGCGTGATGGAGAGGGAAAGTGAAGGAGAAGGGCGCGAATGGGGGTGAAAATGGATTTGGATTGTGTGGTGGGTTACTTAGTACGCTCTTATCATACTCAATAAACTCAATTGGGCCCACCTTTAATGTATGTGGTCTATCCACGCCATCCATCAGTTTTCCTATAAAATTTAAGGGGTTGATCCCAAAATTTAGGAATTTTAAAAGATCATACCACAGGAAACAGTGGTGATACTGATTTCCACCATTGAAACCCTTCTCAGCCCTGCAGTGATGTTTATTGGTCATCCAAACCGTTAATAAGATCATATAGATGTAGATAAAGGGAAAATACGAATATAAGTTTGATCCAATCATCCAAGACTTTTGTGGCCCTCAAGAAATTTTCAACTGTAGATGTTCAATTCAACTGTTTTCTACGGTGTGGCCCATTTGAACATTGTATATGCTTTATTTTTAGGCTAAAGCCTTGAAATTATCTAGTAAAATGGATGGACGGATCGGATAAAATACATAAATCATGGTGGACCGTAATTAGCTTAATCAGTACAGTAAGCGTAGTGAGTTACTTTTAAGTGACGTCACCAAGTTTTGTGGGTCCCACGGTAATGTATGTGTCGTATCCACACCGTCCATTCATTTGGAAATATTATTTTAGGGCATGACACAAATATTTAGGCAAATATCATCTTGATCAAAAACTCTTGTGGCCCTCAATAAGTCTGTAATGGTGGGCGTCACTCTCTCTACTGTTTTCTGTGGTGGGGTCCACTCAAGCTCTGGATCTGACCCATTTTTTGGCAAATGCCATAAAATGATCTCTTCAAATGTATTGATGATGTGGATACAAAAAATGCATCATGGTGGGACCCACATAACTTGGTGACGTCACTTGTGCCCCATCAATGACGGGCCGAGATCGGATTGCGTACTGAGTTACTCAGTACGCTCTTATCATACTGAGTAAACTCTATTGGGCCCACCGTGATTGCAGGTGGTTTATCCACGCTATCCATCCGTTTTTACTGATCATTTTAGGTGTTCAGCCCAAAATTGAACCATATCCACAACTCAAGTGGACCATACCACAAGAAACTGTGAAACTATTAATTTCCACCATTAAAACCTTTCTAAAGCCCACAGTGATGTTTATTTGTCATCCAACCTGTTAATAAGATCAATCGGACATGGATGAATGGAAAAAACAAATATCATCTTGATCTAAAACTTCCGTGGCCCCCAAGAACCTTTCAACAGTAGAAATTCAATTCACACAGTTTCCGTTGGTGTGGTCCACTTGATATTTTGATAGACTTCATTTTTGGGCTAAAGCCCTAAAATTATATGTTAAAATGGATGGATGGAGTGCATAACATGCATGAATGAGGGTCAGCCCCACAGAGTTTACTCAGTGCGCTCAGGTTACGCAATCAGCGTTCGTGCGGAGGGTCAGCCCCATTGTACAACCTTTTCATACATAAAGCTCTGGTGGTTGGTGCTCCGTGGGCCCCACCATGATGTAGGTGTTTCATCCATGTTGTCCATCTATTTTTATAGATCATTTTATGTTATGAGAGAAAAAAGTGAGATATATCGAAATATAAAGTGGACCACATTACAAGAAACAGTGCTGAATGAACTTTGACCATTAAAAACGTTTTGGGAGCCATAAAATCTTTGGATCAATCTGATATTTATTTTTTCCCTTCATCTAGGTCTTTATGACCCAATCAACAGATTGGATGTCAAATAAACAGTACAGAGGGCCTTAAGAGGATTTTAATGGTGGATATCCAATCATTATTGTTTTCCTGTGGTGTGGTCCACCTGAGATTTATATCCCTAAAATTTTTTGTAGCAATCACTAAAATGATCTGTAAAAATGGATGGAACGAAATGGATGAAACAAATACATTATGGTGGGACCCACAGAGCACCGAGTAGTCCCCATCATTGATATGTATATTTCTCAAATTTTACTCCTTCAGTTCTTCTTTTGCTTTTCAATGAATTGATTGTGTTTTCATACATGACTGATATATTTATAAATATCATGCATCTAATTTAAATATAGTTGCATTAGTTCAGTTAAACATTGCATAGCTTAGGAACCTATACAAAGGAAACTTATTATGTGCATATTTTTTTTGAGATGTTATGATTTAAAAGTGTGTATTAAGCAAGGCATCCCGTATTGGTATCAGTTGGTGTAACGGTGCCCTCCAATTCCAATACAGATGCGAGGGTGTAACGGCGATACGGAGGCGTAACGGCCCGTAACGGTGCAAATAAAAAATAAATAATAATAATAATAATAAGTCAAAAAAATATGAAAAAATATGGATTAAATCCGGAACATTCTAAGCATTCCAAATATGCATTCATTTATAAATTAGAACATGTTTATGGTGGTGTAACGGTCCACTCTTTGGTGAGAAGTTGTATCGGACTGTCTGATGAATTTATGAACCAGATAACCTGAATTTGCTACAAAATTCATATATTTAATTTTTTAAATATCTAATTTATATACTTAACAATTTGATATCATTTCTCCCAATAGTTCTTAAAAAAAATGAAATTAAATTTATTTAGATGGCGTTGCCAATTTGGAGCTAACTTGGAGGACCAATCCATGCCCCAAATCAACCTGCAATTTATTGGCATTATCCCACTTATGAATTGGTGGACATTTAATGAATAGTGAATCATGAAAAAGATCAAAATGCCCTATTTTATAAAAAATAAGCGTCTACAAATGAACAATTAAAACTATTCAAACAATTTGATTTTGGCATTGTGAGTTAGCAATTATAGTCCATAATTTAATTGGTAAATTTTAAGTTAATAAATGTCTCGTGTACAATTTTGTAAGGGCCCGAATTAGGCGGGACTTGGATTGTGAAGTGTAGCACACGAGTGTCAAAGTTTTTTGGGCCCCACCCATGATGAATGTGTTATATCCACACCGTCCATCCATTTTGCCAAATAATTTTAGGGCATGAGCCCAAAAATGAGGCAGATCCAAAGCTCAGGTGGACCGCACCATAAGAAACAACAATAATTAAACGTCCACCATTAAAAAAAATTTGGGGGCTGCAAAAGTTTTAGATCAAGCTGACATGTGTGTTTTCCCTTCATCCACGTCAGTGTGACCCAATTAACAGGTTAGATGGAAAATAAACATTACAGTGGACCCTAAGAAATTTTTAATGGTGAGCATTCTATAACCACTGTTTCCTATGTTGTGGTCCACCTGAGATTTGGATCTTACTATTTTTTTGGATCATGACCTAAAATGACGTGGCAAAATAGATGGACGGCATGGATAAAATACGTACATCATGGTGGGGCCGACGTGGCACGTGTACCTTTTATTAACTCGTGTGATAAAAGCGTGCTGTGTACACGGTCCATTCATTTGACGTCAGCAAGTCCTGTGGGTCTGATCATGAGGTATGTGTTATATCTAAACCATCCATTCATTTGACGAGCTCGTCTTAAGGCTTGACATGAAAAATAATACAGATTTAATTATCCAATCGACCACACTGCAAAAAGCAGTGGGGGATTGAACATCTACCATTGAAACTGTTTTTGGGATCACAGAAGTTTTGGATCAATATGAAATTTGTTTTTCCTCTTCATTCAGGTCTTTTTGACCTTATGAACAGATTGGATGGAAAATAAACGTTATGGTGGGCCCTACAAATTGTTTAATGGGGAAAATCATTATCGCCGCTGCTATTTTTGGTGTGGTCTAGACGATCTTTGGATATGATTCATTTTTTGGGTAATACTCTAAAATGATCTCTAAAAATAGATGAACAGTGTAGATATAATAAATACAACACTGTGGAGCCCATGTAACTTTGATCTCCTTTGAACCATTCATACAACTCGGAGCTCGAGGAGAGTCATCGCTCGTCTTAGCATGACACGTACCTACAATAGCTATATAGCTGGTGTGTGGTACACCAGCCAATCCGCTTCCGATTTCTTTTTCCGATACCGAATGAAAAAGAAGGGAGAGAGGGAAACTGAAAAGAAAGAGGGAAAGAAGAGGGGGGGGGGGGGGGGGCGTGGGGGAGAGAGAGAGAGAGAGAGAGAGAAGAAGAAGAAGAAGAAGAAGAAGAAGACCAGCAGCAGCAGTCCGAGAAGAAGAAGAAGAAGAAGAAGAAGAAGAAGGCCAGCAGCATCAGTCCGAGAAGAAGGAAAAAAAAAAGGTATGTTTTTATTTTTTTTTCTATTTTTTTCTTTAGCCCGTAACAGCCATTACGGTCACAGAATTGAAGGGGGGGGGGGGTGCCCAATTTGACCTCGTATCGCGTAACGGTGTCGGCCGTTACCGTGACGTATGGGCCGATACGGCCATATCGTAACGGATACAGGACACCCTAGTATTAAGGGCTTTTTTAACAATCCCCAAAGTTTCATTAAAAAATTCAACCATTTTCCCAATGTTTCCCCATGTTTCCAAAAAGTGCGATAAATTATTCGATACAAACGATATATCCCATGCGATAACTGATACGTATCTGTATCCCAAGGGTGCAATACATAGTGCGATACCGATATTTTGAACACTAGATATATCCCACTACTTGTGTGTTTCATATCGCAAAGGTGGGATACAAGATATATCGTGGGATTTATCGGCCGATATCGTCGATACTTAAAACACTAGGCAAAGGTGCCCTAAATTGCAAAAATAAAAATTAAAATTTTAAAAATTGCTCACAACAGTCAAATTTCTGACCATTAAGAAATATGAGATCGCATATTAGTCGCATATCAAAGTATGCCATGGCATACTTGCCAAGATCATATATGCCATGATGGCATATGCGATCTGATCGCGCATATGTGATCGCATTTGACAACAATTCCCGGTATGATCTCTTTGCTTACTCACACTAGTTTCCACTCTGTCAAAGTTGGTACTAGTACCCCTCTTCCTATCTTTCATGCTAGATCTGATTCCATTCCCTCCGCTAATGGTAGGATAATCGTACCGAAAGTTTTGCATGTCCCTCATCTTCAAAGGATCTCATATATGTTTGTCAACTCACCAAAAGTAATGCTTTGTTACTTTGAATTCACTCCCTGAACCCCTAATGCATTCTTTATGATTCACCATTGCTTTTAGTGATGGGATCCTTAAAAAGGTTCCTTTTCAATCACCCAGGGATGATAAAGAGAAACATCTTTGCCAAGATTCTTTCTAAGAAAGGCTTTCTCTTCACCCCTTAATGATTCCCCACATCAAAATGACCCCTTAACATCAGTTCTATCATTCATCAATCCTAAGTGCCTTTGCTGAAAAAGTCCATAAAGAAATGCTTAACTTAGAGGCCATCTGCCCATTTAAGTGTCCCTGTCATACCTGGGAGGTATCACGCGCTATATGGCATCTTGATTACATGGATATAGGAACATCTAGGAAGGTCTCACCCAAAATGGCTTGATAGATCAAAGGACTTGTCTAGTCATTGAAACTGTTTAGGCAAAAGTACAAAGATACAAGATTAATCACCCATGTTGTAGGTTTGCAACTTGGGCAGGTTTGATCAGGTTGAGGGTTAACCTGAGCCCACCATGACCTCAACTTGGATCAACCCGTGGCCCAACCCAATGTACCATATCCACAACCATAACCAGTGTTCGAAATATCGATACTATCGGCCGATATTATCGTTATCGCACCCTTGCGAGACGAAACCCTCGCGATAACCCCCGGAAGATACCAAAAAACCCAAAATCCAGATATCGCATGATATATCGTCGATATCGCACGATATATCGTCAATATTGCCACAACCGACCATTAAAAGCTGCGTACATGTGAAGAATCAGAAAAAAAATAAGAGAAATCGAAGAGTACCTGTAGGCCGCAGCGAAGATCGGTGATCGAAGGTGGGAATTTTTCCGAGATTCCGGCGAGAAATCCGGCCGGATTGAGGAAACCTCGCCGCGAACGTTGCTCCGGAACGCATGCTTTCATGCGTGAAGGAGAAGGAATGCGAAGAAGAGGGGCGTGGATGGGCAAAAATGGAGCGCGCGGATGGGTTAAAATGAAATGGTGACGCGTACTGAGTTATTCGGTACACTCTCATCGTACTGAGGAAACTCTGTTGGGCCCACTGTGAATTCTTGTGGTTTATCCACACCGTCCATATGTTTTTCCAGATCATTTTAAGGGTTGAGCCCAAAACTGAAGTATATCAAAAGCTTAAGTAGACCATACCAAAGGAAACAGTGGAAGTAATGATTTCCACCATTGAAGCATTTCTAAAGCCCCCGGTGATGTTTATTTGTCATCCAAATTGTTCATGAGATCACGTAGGCATGGATGAATGGAAAACACAAATATCATCTTGATCTAAAACTTCTGTGGGCCCCGACAAGTTTTCAACGGTAGACTTCAATTCACACTATTTCAGGTGGTGTGGTCCACTTAAAATTTGGATATGTTTAAATTTTGGTTTAAAGCCATAAAATTATGTGATAAAGCTGATTTACGAAGTTGATACAGTGCATGAATGACAGTG
Source organism: Magnolia kwangsiensis (assembly GCA_037074715.1). NCBI lineage: Eukaryota > Viridiplantae > Streptophyta > Magnoliopsida > Magnoliales > Magnoliaceae > Magnolia > Magnolia kwangsiensis. The sequence goes on from CM073574.1 coordinate 105,270,362, forward strand.
GGACCCACATAACTTGGTGACACAATGCGCCCCGTCAGTGACAGCCGTGGGATTGCGTACTGAGCGTAGCACGCTCTTATCTTCCTGAGTAAACTCTGTTGGGCCCACCGTGATTGTATGTGGTTTATCCACTCCGTCCATCTGTTTTTACTGATCATTTTAAGTGTTGAGCCCAAAATTAAACCATATCCACAACTCAAGTGGACCACATTACAGGAAACAGTGTTGAATGAGCATTGACCATTAAAAATGTTTTGGGAGCCATAAAAGCCTTGGATCAACCTGATATTTATTTCTTCCCTTCATCTAGGTCTTTAGGACCCAATCAATAGATGATGTCAAATAAACAGTACTGTGGGCCTTAGGAGGATTTTAATGGTGGATATCCAATCATTATTGTTTTCTTGTAGTGTGGTCCACCTATGATTTACATCCCTATAATTTTTTGTATCAATCCTAAAATGATCCGTAAAAATGGATGAACAGAATGGATGAAACAAATACATTATGGTGGGGCCAACAAGAGCAGCAACCAACATTTAATGCTTTGTGCATTTTAATGCAACCATGCTTATTATTTGGTGTGGTCCACTTGAGCGTTGGATCTGCCTCATTTTTGTGCTCATGCCTTAAGATAATCTGAGAAAAGGGATTGACGGCATGGATGTACAGATACATCACAGTGGGCCCGCCCACAGAACTACCCGTTCGGAGCTAGGGATGGGCGGGGCTAGTACGCAATCCGTGTCCGGACGCAGAAGATAGGTTGCGTGGCCAGACTGGCTACTGAAGTGACGCACCAAGTTCTGTGGGGCACACCATGATGTATGTGCTGTATCTACACCGTCTATACATTTGCCTATATCATTTTAAGGCATGAGACAAAGAATGAGTCAGATCCAAATCTGGAGTGGACCCCACCATAGAAAATAGTGGGGGGAGGGACGCCCACTGTTGAAACCTTCCTAAGGTCCACTATGATGTTTATCTGAGATCCAACCTGTTTATAAGTTAAGACAGACATGAAAGAAGGGAAAAAACAAATTTCAGCTTGATTGAAAACTTCTGTGGCCCTTAGAAATTTTTAATGGTGGGCGTCCCTTCTCCACTGTTTTTTTTGGTGGGGTCTACTCGAGCTTTGGATCTGACTCATTCTTTTTCTCATGGCCTAAAATGATATCTCCAAATGGATGGATGGTGTGGATACACCACACCATGGTGGGCCCTATAGAACTTGGTGACGCCACTTCAGGTGTCCACCATGTCATTTATTTTCCATTTGACATGCTGCAAATGTAAAATCCACCGTTCATCCGGTGATCCGTACATACAAAAGCTGCCTAAGTAAAAACCTATGGAATAAACACCAATGGGAGGAATGTAAAACTGCTTCCAAATTGAGATGAAGATGATGATTACGAGCCACCACACAACTTTATGTGGGTCTAGACCACAACTAGTCCCCATTATTAATATGTATATTTCTCAAAATTTACTTCTTTAGTTCTTTTGCTTTTCAATGAATTGATTGTGTTTTCATACATGACTATGATATATTTATAAATATCATGCATCCAATTTAAATATAATTGCATTAGTTCAGTTAAACATCGCATAACTTAGGACCCTATACAAAGGAAACTTATTATGTGCATATTTTTTTTGAGATGTTATAATTTAAAAGTGTGTATTAAGGGCTTTTTTAACAATCCCCAGAGTTTCATTAAAAATTTCAACCATTTCCTCAATGTTTCCCCATGTTTCCCAAAAAGTACGATAAATTATGCGATACAAACGATATATCCTGTGCGATAACCGATACGTATCTGTATCCCAAGGGTGCGATACATAGTGCGATACCGATATTTCGAACACTAACCATAACCCATCCCAGGTTGGGTCGGGTTGGCCAGTTTAGGTCAGGCCCACAGTACTTGAATAGGACACTCTACTAATTGTAGTAATTTAGCATCTTATACTATACGAACACTAAATATAATAATTTATACTACATAGGTAATATGGATTAGAATAGGTTGGGTTGGGTTGCCCCAGGCCTCAACCCGAGATAGGGTCGGTTTGATGGTTTTTGGCCCAAGCCCAATCAACATCAACCCAACCCAGCCATACCAGAATTTTGGGTTGGGCCAGTTGAGTTCGGGTAGAGCCCAACCCAAGTTGCGCCTCTACCATGCACGAGCCAAACAATGGTCGAAGGCATCCAAACTGCTCAAATTTTTTTGTGTGAACTCAACATACCATGGGAGGAAAAAGAATGTCACTGAAAGTAGACACCAAATCGGTGGATGGCCACAAAGTCCATCTAGAGAAATGACTCAATAGAAGTTTCATGATTTCATGTATGTGTTCTCAGGGTATTTCATGCCAACACACCTAATAGCATCAGGAAGATTTTTGTCTTATAGCATGAGCATGACACTTCTTGCTCTTCTTCTTTTTTCTTTTTTCTTTTTAAAAAAAGAAAGAGAGAATACAAAGCAATCCAAAAGGGATCACAGCCCACTAACACATATTGCTAAAGGGGGAATTCCATTCAAACACTGAAAACATGACTATCTCAATGACCACCTTAACTAGGCACAAGGAATTCCGGAAATTGCCCACCAAATGGCTGGAAGAATTAATAACCAACTATGGCAATCTATCATCCTTCCGGACCCCCCATGCCATGCCCACAAGTGATCTCTAACTGTACCTGGCATTGCCTACGATTCCCCAACACTTGCAAGGAAGAAATCCCAAACTATAATGTAAAGGGGCGAAATATAAACAAATGATCTACAAACTCTGCATCCTTCTGGCACAAACTACACATGTTTGAAATGACCATGGATCTCTTCCGCAGGTTGTCAATCGTCAGGACCCTTTTCCTGCCCACCAACCAAGTAAAGACCGCAACCTTCGGAGGTGCCCCATAAAACCAAAAATGATAGGCAAACTACTCTTGGATACCCAACTCGTCCCTCGTGAGAAGCTTGTAGAAGGATTTTACCGAGAAAAGCCCGAAGCTATGCTCCCTCCACACCAAGGAGCCAGCATCTCCGGAAGGGCGATAAAGCTGCCGACAACCCAAAAGATCAGCATACTCATCCATCTCAAAATCTGAGAACGCTCTCCTACAAGGGGGAAACCAAGAGATGGAGGAACCACTTGAGGAAAAGCATTCAGCCACTGTAAGACTAGCGTGGGGAGTGAGATTGGCCAACTTCGGGTGGAGGGTGTTGACGGGGGAACAAGGTATTCAAAATCAGTTACATAACAGTAATAGTCACAACTGTTACACGTTACGGGGTCGAAACGGCTATAACGGTCGTTACAGAAAAAACAGGCAGTAACAGTCCTGTAACGGACCATAACAGCTCGTAACAGACCTGTAAGGGCCCCGTAACAGTTCTGTAATAGTTTTTTCAGAAGATAAAAAAGGGCCGTAACAGCCCGTTTCATAATGGTAACGGCGGTGGCCATTACGGCCACCGTTACCGTTTTGGAACACCTTGGTGGGGAATCACCACAACCAAGGAGCATGACACTTCATTTGATGCTCGAAAGTTGAAACAACACCCATATCTCTGGAAAATAAGATCCCAATAGGGTTTTTCCAAAAAGGATTTCTGGAGAAATTACTTGCACGAGTAAAAGGGGACCAAAAGTAAGAGAATGGCACCACCTGTGCATACTTCTTGCATGTCCCAGACATGTCATACACTATGCTGTTTTTTATTCTCCACTTTTGAGCTGACCAGGACCATGTAGCAGCACAAGTGACATGTAGAAGCTCCAATTAGATATCATTAATACATGAATTTCACATCCTAAATTTCAGAAAATTGCATTAAATCCATAGCAGTACATTCTGAAGATTGGCCAATTCAACAAAAACAAGGGTACTAATACAAATACAAACATCAAACAAATCAAACAATTCATGAATGAAATGTTATAAAAATAAAAGAAAAGAAAAAATCCCTCGGTCAATTGGCTCTAGCCTCACGAAATAATGAGATAAAAAAAAAAAAGTAGTTGCAATTCAAGGACCAAATGATGCTCATGAAATATGGAAAATCTCACATACCAAATGAAGCGACTGCTTATGAATCCGCTGTAAAGCATGTGTCCAACGCCTGAGAACCTCTGCTACATCAACAGTGGGGACTCTTCCACTTCTGTCATCCACTCGAAGAAGAGCTTCATCATTCACTTGAAATTGAGTTGACTCTAAGGAGATTTTCTGTTTTTCCCTATTCACATTGATAAAAGATCCATCTGTCTGTTCTCGGTCATATGTGTGCACTGAAGCCAGATCATCTGCTTGAACAGATAATAAATCCAGATGAGGAACATGAGAACTCTGATCCATAGCTGCAAGCAAAGATGACCCTGAGATGCGGTACCTGATAAAAGAATTATATGTCATGGTGATTTTAGAAAATCTCATCCAAGAAACTTTAAGAGAGAAAATTTAGGATTACCTATGCTCACGGTGAGCTATCAAGTCCTCAATAGGGCCTGAAGCAAGAAGCTCATGCTGACCTGTAAAAAGAATTAACAACATGAAAGCAGGACCAGATAAATCAAGAAAAAAAAAAATGATAAGTCAGGAAAAATTATGAAAACCACTAGAACTAACTAAAGCTAAGAGTATTCCTCGAGCCCTATTGCCAACCAAAAAGAACCAGAAAAGAAAAGCCAACCACGAGAAGTAAGCTCGCTACTAACGTCATTCGGCTGTATGAATAATGTCAGCAAGGTAGGACCGAGTGGACATCTAAAGAAGAAAAGTATGGGATCTGAAAGAAGATGATTTTAAAAGAAAACTAGTTATTTTTCTGCAATTTCTTGATAAGTTTTAAATGGTGTTTTGTACAATAATAGAAGGAAAAAAAAAAAGATTTCATTCCATCAAAGATATAGTTTTACTAGGGGTTTCTTTAGGGGATTTTTTGCTTGGATCAGACTCAATTGTAAGTTAGCAATCCTCTTAATCAAGTTTCATTTGATTCCGTTGTCAAAGCTATGACAATTTTTGTGTGGAAGAGTTGTCGTACAATCAGTTTTTGAGCCGCTTTTTTGCTGTTTTTGTGTGTACTCCACCTCATGGTGTTCTGGCATCAAAGAGGGGTGTATACTGTTGTGTGGAAGTGTTAGGGGCAGTGGGATGTGTATACTCATGTGATGTAGTCTCGGTGTGATACAACACATACAAACTAATGAAATGCTCAACCCAACTTGATGTAGAAGATTTTTGCAAGCACCAGAGATTTCCATTTTCGTTCATCGTTTCTTCCTTTATTAGGGCTTTGTTATCAGTTGTGGGTGTAGTTCACTGTAGTGTTGCACGTGTGTCTTCAAACTCCATTTTGGGTGCAGTCCCCCCTCAACCGTTGTCGGTGTAGTTCACTCACTTGTTGTGCAATGTCATACATATCTTTGAGAGGCTTTTGCATTTGAATGGCTGTTTGGTAGCTGGATGGTTGTCGAATATAGCTATTGCCTTCTATTTGAAAAGAAGATTCAATAGACAACAAAAGCTCAATATATAGACAAGTAGCAATTGAAGATCGTGTATCCACCATATTTTGTTTGAGGGGAAATCACCCATGTTGATTGTCATCTTCTCTATATGTGTTCCAAGGTAGGCATGAGCGATGTTCATGCTCCAACTTGAGTTAGTGGGTTGGTTAGGTATTTGGGCCGAGTTTGCGCACACCTTTTAGGCCCACTAGATGGCAAGGTGTTTTGTAATGGTAACAGTGGCCGTAACGGCCACCACCGTTACATTTACGATATGGGGCATAACGGCTGTTACAGCCCCGTAACGGCCGTTACAGTCTCTCTCTTTATTATTATTATTAAAAAAAAAAAACCTTGAAAAACCTGTATCTTCCCCGAATGTTGATTAAAAAGTATGAAAAACTATATATGTCTCATAATAGACCATTATGGGGCTATTATGACCTTTATAGGGGATGTAACGTGCTGTTAACGGCAATTACAGGTCTTTTTTTTTCCATAACAGTTGTTACGGCCGTTACGACCCCGTAACGTGTAACGGTTGCCACTGTTACCTTTATGTAACGGCCTTTACCTTAAACCATGCTAGATGGGCTTGGGCTTGAATATAAACGCCTAACCAATTTGGGCCGAACTGATTCCCCCTCAAACAAAACATGGTGGATACATGACCTTCAATTGCTACTTGTCTGTATATTGATTGTCATCATCTTCTCTACGTGTTCCAAGGTAGGCATGAGTGACGTTCATGCTCCAACTTGAGTTAAGGTTGTCGATGGGTCAAGTTGGCCTCTGGGCTTTTGGGTTGGTTAGGTATTTGGGCTGAGTTTGGGCACACTTTTTAGGCCCACTAGATGGCAAGGTGTTCCGTAATGGTAACAGCGGCCGTAATGGCCACCACCGTTACCTTTACGATACGGGGCATAACAGCTATTACGGCCCCGTAATGACTGTTATAGTCTCTCTTTTTTATTTTTTTATTTATTGAAAAAACCCCCGAAAAACCTGTATCTTCCCTGTAATGTTGATTAAAAAGTATGAAAAACCTATATATGTCTCGTAATAGACCATTACGGGGCTATTATGGCCTTTATAAGGGATGTAACGTGTTGTTAACGGCAATTACAGGTCAATTTTTTTTTTTTTTCCATAACGGCTGTTACGGCCGTTACGACCCCGTAACGTGTAACGGTTGCCATTGTTACCTTTACGTAATGGCCTTTACGGCAAACCATGCTAGATGGGCTTGGGCTTAGGTATAAAAGCTTAACCAATTTGGGCCGAACTTGGGCTAACCCTCAACCCACCCCCCCCCCCCCCCCAGAGCCGATATGTCTCTAATATGATGCGGACATGCCCCCCCCCCCCCCCCCCCCCCCCCATACGTCGTATGCACGAAAGACCCTTGTTGAGGCATAAAAAATGGTGAAAGAATCAAGCAAGGAAAGGTAAAGAGATAGGAAAAACTTTCGAAAAGAAGAAGATAGAGATAGCTTTCATGAGAGTGCGCAGGTCCGCGCAACCACTATAAGTTGCGCGGTTCCGGGCAATCAATATCAATTGCGCGGGACCTCGAAGTGTACTGCACAAAGGGCTTCGTTCAGAATGATCTAAAGCACTGAAAAATAGTCCCACATCGATAAAATCAGGATTTTCACACGTGCGAAGGTCTATAAATACCCCTTACCCTCCTTCATTAAGGGTAATTTGAAGATTTTCAAAAGGAGCGGAGCGGAACAGAAGACAGAAGGTAGAAGAGATTCTCCTAGCAACCAGGCTGCCCTGCAGTCTGTGAAGTCCAAAAGCCGCCATGCTGCCAAAATCCATGGGCTAGGCTTCCCTTCTCCGGGCTTTCTCCTATTCATGGGTTCAAAGGAGAAGGATCAGTCGATCGAATCGACATTCCTCCTAAGTCCCAGAGGATGGTTGAAACAGGCGCTGTTATGCTGCTGAAATCTTTATTTCATTAAAGACTCATCGATCGGATCGACATTCCTCCTAAGTCCTAGGAGATGATCGAATCAGGCGCCGGAAGGCAGTCGAAATGAACTTTTGATGTTTAAAGCACAAGTTCTTTATTTCTAAATGATCTATCTTAGAATCAAGGGATATAAAGAGGATGTAAATGAACTCAGTATCAATGAAATATGATGAATGTTCCTAGTACTCTTTCTCTGTTATGTTTGAATAAGACAATCTCTCAAATCAAATGCATTTGTTTCTTTGTCGAAACAAAATGGCGACTCCGCTAGGGAACATCTTATTGTCTTATTTAAAATATTAACAGTGAAGTTGTTACGAACATTCGTCACGGTTTGGCGTCCTATGGACGCTAAAATGGTGACTCTCAGTGGGAAGTCCTCCCCTTCATCTCTAAGATAGATCACTCTAATCGTTCAATTACTAATTATAACTATGTTTCATGATTGAAGGTTTCAAAAATCCGACTACGACTTATTACCCATGGCGATCCCCGTAAGAAAAGTGCATTTCTGATTCACCCCGACAAGGTTCGTGATAGAATACGCACCAAGTCATGCGAGTACAGGCATGGTTCAAGCAACAGTTGGGGTCATTTCTGCTTCACCCCAGTCATCAGAAGACAGTGCAGGCTGAACCGTCGTGACCTCTCGTAAGGAAAGAACACGAAACTTTAGAAATTTGGGAATGAATCAGCCTTCATTAAGAATAAGAGGGCCCGTAACGCGGAACACAGTTAGAAGAAATCCTGAACTTGCTCCTCCGGCAATTTATCCAGCGCGGATAGTGCAAACAGCGCAAACAGTTCACCAGTTGACAGCACGCGACTTCCCAGCTTTAAATGCCTCAATGGTTGAACGAGTAAGAGAACAAAAGGAAAAAGCATTGATACTCAGATCGCCAACGCCACCCCAGAAAGATTCGCCAGTGTCGGCGTCATCTCAGTCAATTGATGCCACAGGGAGTGCGAAAAGACCCGGTGAAACTCTGTCCCCTCCCTTTTCTGCAAGCCTTGTTACATCAGCATACTCTTGCTCTCCTTCAATTACTGCTTCTTTAAAAAGCGGAGAAGCTACAGTATTCATGGCTGGAGCAAATCCAGATTATAGAGCAACTACAGAGGATCGTTTCAATGCAATGGCAGAAGCCCAAAATGCATTAATGGAAGAATGTAGAAATCTCAGAGAAGCACTGGCAACCCTCGCAAACAACGTAGCCCGAATGGCAATCCCCCAAAACACAACGGAAGAGCAAGAAAATCAACCTAATGTCCTCCCACCACAGGGGGCAGGGTCACTGGGGTCTATTCCCGCGGCGAGAACTGTGACACAAGAAGAAGGCAAGTGGTCGAAGAGGCGGTTAGAGCAGAAAGAGAACGTGAAAATACCGGACGTTTTAGGTATCAAACGCCGTATCCAAGGGAAGTAGAAGACATCCCTTTTCCGGCCAACTTCAAGCATCCGGATTTTCAAAAGTTCAATGGAGAAGGATCCCCGGAGGAGCATTTGATGCACTTCATCACTAGCATGGAAAATTTTTTTACGATACCACAGTACTGCTTGCGATTGTTTGGTTCATCACTAACACACAAAGCATTTCGATGGTATTCTAGCTTGGCACCTGGATCAATACGTACTTGGGAACAAATGCAGGAGGTTTTCATGTCAAACTTCTCCTCGGAACGTGACGTCAGTATTACGGAGCAGGCCTTTATTCGGCAGAGAGAAGGAGAGCCGGTAGAGAAGTTTATAGACAGGTGGAAAACATTAGGGGCTTCATGTAGACAACTACCGGAGGAAAAAGAACAAGTTAAAATGTGTCTAAATTCTATGGGGACAGGAATTGCGTTCGGATTGACTAGCGCCGATGTCAGAACTTTTCGTGATTTGGCTACTAAAGCCCACGCGTTGGAGCTGATGACTCGCAAGATCCCAGCATTTCACCATGATACAACTAGGAGAGTGTCTGGCAGGACAACTGTGAACGCTGTCGATCATGACAGAAGAGGAAAAGACACAAAGGACTCGAGAGAAAGAAGACCGGACCGACGCGAAGAAGGTGATAGGTCAAGAAATAGGTACAACGGGAAGAGGCCTAGAATGTTGAATTCTCATGAGGGGTTCGCATTTGAAAAAGAAGATGTCGCCCCTATGATGGAGCAGTTATTAAAAGCTGACACGATAGTATTGCCGGAGCCTAAGCGCCCAGAAGATGTAACAAGAACCAGAGAAAAGGATTTCTGTCGTTATCATCGTCTAGTGAGGCATCCCACAGAGAACTGCTATACATTGAAATGTATAATACAGCGACTGATCAATAGGGGCGAGACAGTATTGGGGAAAGAAAGAAAAAGAGGCTCCATGACAACCGTAAACATGCTTACAGTCCAAGAAAAGGACCAAGATGCGAGTAACGCAGGAAGCGGTAAAGCTGTAGAGAAGGTTGCGGTGATCACACTGCGGTCAGGTAAGAAGGTGGTAAGCCCTACAAAACAGAAATCAGAAGTCACTAGGAAAGAAACGACCACAAAAGAGAGTAATAGCGGCAAGACAAAGGAGAAGAATGAGATGACGAGAGTAACTTATGACGTGGTAAATCATCTAAAAGGAATACCGGCCTGATTAAGCGTTTATGATGCACTGAAACTATCAGAAGAATTTCGACAAAGTTTGATCCAGGCCTTATCTGATCATGACATCAGGGAAACCTTACTGGCAAAGTTAGAACATGAAGAACTCGATGAACATGAGGACTCTTTCCCGGTCATTTCTTTTTCTAATAATGATTTGATCTGCTAGGAAGACCATAACAGACCACTAATGATAGAAGGCCATATTCGTGGGAAGAAAGTCAAATGGATTATGATAGATAATGGGTCTGCAGTGAATCTTTTGCCGCTCTCAATGTTAAATAAATTAAACTACCATCGCTCAGAACTACGCCCCAGCGGAATGATGATACAAGGTTTTAATCAAGATGGGCAGCGTGCACTTGGCAAAATTACGGTAACGTTGGAAATAGGAGAATTGACTACTGACGTTGTTTGTCACGTCATAAGTGCAGTGACGACATACAACCTTCTCCTAGGAAGGCCGTGGATACATCAGTACAATATCATACCCTCTACTTTGCATCAGTGTTTCAAATACTGTAAAGACGGAGTACAACATAAAGTGATGGCCGATGCAAGACCGTATACAGAAGCTGAGTCCTTTGCAGATGCTAGCTATTATAAAGAATTCGCTATCGAAAAAATAAATAAGGATGAAGGTGGTGTCCTACAGAATGATCAGGAAAGTGCAATTACGGAGATAGCAGAAAAAGTAGTGTCATCTAAAACCGCGGAAATAAGCAAGAAGTTTTATTTTGTGCCAAAACATTTAAGGCAACCGGGACAACCGCCATTAACCCTGTTGTCATCTGCACAACTGAAAATTTTACAGTCAAATTATACGGTGCCGCTGCCGTATGCAGAAAGAAATAAGCCGTTTTCGACCACTCCAACAAGATTTCAAGTTAAGGCGAGCGAAAAATATCCTGAGCCAATCGAGTTCTATATTTTAGAAGCAGTAAGGACAAGAGGAGAAACTCAAAGTAATGACTACCATGGTAGGTTGACGTCGCAAGACCTCCAAAAGTAAAGTCCGGCAAGTAAGAAAATTATGAAAAACATGGGCTTTGATTATGAAGAACCCGTTGGCTTAAACCATGGGAAGGAAATTCAAGTCCCCATTGGGATCGATCAGGAGAAGCGTAGAAAATTTCAAGGGTTGGGAGCAAGCTAGTCAATGAATACGATTACAATCGTATAGCCTCCCGCAGAAATATACTGCCTCAATATCTCCAAGAACGAAAAAATATATCTCCAATAACAGTCACAATCATATCCAGGGGGCAAATTCAAAGCCAAATGAGATAAAATGTGCTCAATGAAAGCAAAGTTCTTCAAAGAAGTAAATGAAAGCCTATGTTGGCCTATACTCACGTTGACAAAAAGGAAATTGCTTCCGAAGGCGCTACTGATTTTGATACAGAACATTATCAAGATAATAATTCTGTATCAAAAGGGGACAAGATGAATAAGATGAACAGGGAAGAAATTCGCAAGCATATCAAAATCATATGACAAAACATATCAAGATCATATGATAGCAAATAAAGAAAGACGAAGAAGGTGAGCACCCTCAAAAGAGTTATACAAAATTTTGCCTGAAATTGATATCACCATCAAGCTGGTATATTACAAACAATACAGACAAACGATACAGATAAACAATTTCAGGCAAAAATACCTATCATCGTCTTCCAGGACAGCATGCTAGATCATCGCCAAAAGTCTTCAGTCTCCCAAGACATTTGAAGATAGTATATCGTCACCGAACAAAAAAGTGCTGACGATCGCTATCAAGCATTGACGCTCATCGCCGATAGAAAATCTCCATCGAAATTAGAATCATCAGGTATCGATGATCATAAAAAGAAAAGAGAACAGCTATTGCTATTGCAGATCAATCGTTCATCAAAGTTGCCATCATCGCTAAGCTGATACATTGTTTTAAACATGATACAAAAGTCCTTATGACATTGTCAGCAGCAGCGAAATGTCAATTATTGATCAACCATATGATAACAGTAGAATGAATCATACAGTCAACTATATATATGTAATTGGCGATAGCGATGGTTGCTTATCATAAAAAGGCAGCCTAGTTAAGTCCCGAAAAAAAAAAAAAAAAAAAAGTTAAGTCCTAAAAGGACCAAATCTCAAAAGGGACCAGCTACGCATAAGACCTATGAAGATCGCCATTCGGGCAGCAGCGAGAAGCCAGTGGCCCTAAAAAGCCCGTGAAGGCCATCGTACGCATACCCATGCGGGCAGCTGACGGAGTCAATGACCAAAAGCCAGAAGGCCAAAAGTTGACAAAAAAGCCAAGAGCTCAAAGTCTTCAAATGACCAAAGGCCAAAAGAGCTAAAATTTTTCAAAAGACCAAAAGCCAAAAGAGCCAAAAGTCAACCGAAAGACCAAAAGCAAAAGGCCAAAAAGTAGACTAAAAGCCAAAGTGCTAAAAGTCCTCAAATGACCAGTCAGCGTAACCCCTATGCCGTCTGTATAGCTTTCCGGCAGCGTCACGGGAAATGGAGGACAAGCCCTCCCGTGAATGGGCCCAAACTTGCAGGCGAAGAAAATGAGAGCTGCAGTGTGCGCTTTAGATAGGCCAACCATACATAAAACCCCCCAGATTTGTGGTTCGATTCCGGTACTAACTCATGAGGAAGGGCTTAAACCTACTCATTAATGAATCGACAACCATGGATTTGGTACCCCCAAAGGTAGCCTTGTGAGCTCTGTGAACTCTAGAGAGTTACCGTGGCCAACCCTGTGCATAAAACCAACCGAGTTCACGGCCCCGGTAGCTTCACTGGGCCCCTCTGATGGATCGCGGTTTGTGAACTCCCTAGGCAGTGAGAAGTCCAGCGAACTCTAGAGAGTTACAGAGACCATCACGTAAGACCCGACTCTAATTAGAGTCCAAGTAAATTCTCCAAGTAAATTCACTCCACTACTCAAGAGCCTAAACTGTGTGCAGCTGACTGAATTGAAACTTAGCACCGCCAATAAAATATGAACGAATGAGGTCATGTAGGAAATCCCATACTCACAAGCATAAAATATTGCTGCTTTATGATTAGTTTCATAGAATGTCATGATAAACTATGTGCAATGTTCAAAATGCAGCAAATTCATGTTGAAGTTATGACATAGACAATATGTCTGGGATAATGCATAATGTAGAAGTGCATGAAAAAGTTACTGAAATTTACTATTGAAAATCAAAAGAGAACATGCACTCATATAAAAAAAAAAAAAGGAGGGGGGGATTACATGCTTATAATTCCTCTGAAATGCCCACTATATTCATATATTGCTGCAAGTTTTCCTTTAATTGAAGCTGAGCTGCATCATGCTTTGATTTCTCTTCAAGAATAATCTTTGTTTGATCAGGAAGGCCAACTAATTTGTCTTCTAAAGATGTGATCATTTCCTTGCTCCTGAGTAATTCAGACTTTTCAACATCAGCAGACCGAATATTGACATCAAGTTTCTCTTTAACCTCCTGTATAGACAGTTCCTTCTCATGACCTTGCAATTCTAGCTGCGAGATTTCTTCTTTTAAAGCCGCGATGCGATCTTGAATGAGTACCTTGTCATCAGTAAGGGTTTTCAACTGTTCTTGTAAAGATAACTGCTCCTGGTCTAATTCAAATATGGTGGAAGCAATAAGTGAAGCCCTCTCCTTAGACAAAGTTAACTGTTTCCCGTATTCCAGAACTTCTGGAGCAATCGTAATATTCTCTGCTGATGCCAAAGAAGCTATCGAATCATAGAATCTAAGAAAATCACGCAAAACGGAAATATTAATCTTCGCCATCTTTACAGAGCTTTCCAGAATCTCGATGGCGATATCCAGGCCTGGCCATTGTTCAGGATCTTTGAAGATATGGACTACCGTTGACAAAGAGTTTTTCATCAAAAACATTTTATGAGCGGGAATCTTTGAAGGAAATGGTAGCTCAGAGACAGTGGCCACAGATTCAGAGCTGGCCGCCCCACTACCAAGAAGAATTCCTATAACATGAATGAGAGATAAAGTTAGAGTAAAACAACGCAAGATGAAGGATCGGCGGCTCTTCAAATTAATATATATACATGCCGTAGAGGTGTGACCAACAAGTGAGGAAACTTCTGGGGCTGCAGAGGTACCAGCTTCCAACATATCAGCAAGAGAAGGAGCCCCCACTTCTGTGCTTGAATCTCTGGTAGTAGGAGTTGGTAGGTCAGTAGCCTCGACAGGGAATACAATTTCACGGGCCACACTCTTTGGTGCCACCAGAGGAGCCAAAGAACCTGTGGTGAAGCCATTAGTGCAGCAGGGTGAAGATCTACAGAGGGGGCAGCGCTCGTCTCGATACAAGCCACATGAGTACCTAAAAAAAATCCTGGGGGGGGGGGGGGGGGGGGAATGACCGTGATGATAAGATAGTGATCACTGGACAAGCATGTGAATATTTAAGGAATTCGGGCTCCCTTACCGGGTGAATACCCATATTCCCCGTAGTCCAAGGGTTCTTCATCCTCTTCGGTTACCGCATGTGGCTTGCCAGGAATAGAAGTGACGGGAAATTTCAAGAGCCGTGGGGAGATGTTCTTCCTCTACATTTTCGGTGGCCATATTTTCCTCGTCATCTATATTGACCTCCCCTTCTTCGTAGTCGTCGTCCTGAGCTCCATCATTTCCATCATCATCATCCTTATCATCATCTCCAGATCCTAGGGAAGTGGAATCTCTTGATGCAGAAGATGAACTTTCGCTTGCCAAATCTTCCTCATGTACTTCTGCAACCACGACTTGTTTTCCTTTGTAGGAGAGGCTGGTTGCTTTCTCTTGGAGATCTCCTACCAACTGGAATCGAAGGAGATGAAGGGACCTGTCTTGCCTCTTCCTGAGGAGTGGGTGATGACGTTTGCAGACGTGCTCGTAATCTAGTCATTGGAGACGATGAGCTAGGGGGAAGAGGTTGTGAAGAAGGGGCAGGTTCATTTCGAGCCAGACCCTCCTCAGCTGTAGCAATTTCTTCAGGAATAGGGGAGGATGCTCCTGCAACATTTTCTGAAGCTCGGCCACCAAGGTCGTGGGGGACATGTTCAAATTCCGCCAGGACTCCATGAGTAAACCAACCATCTAAAGTATTAATTGGTTTTCTCTCACGGATTGACTCTTCCGTCGAAATCTTTCTGCAAATTTCACCATGATGAGGAGCGCGACTTTTCTCTGGAATGAAGCCAATTCCGTCCTCAATTTTTCCGCCCCTGAGCCGAGGTGGATGGAGAAAGAGAAGAGAATCCACTGGTAGGCATTTGTTGATTAGAAATGATTGGTGGTCCCACCACCTCATCCAGCTATAAGAAGTACGGACTATCCGGTCGCAGCTAGGGATGATAAAGGAAGAGTTGACACGGCCGCCTAGTAGTTGCTTCCATATCATGGCCCAGTTCAAAGGACCTATTCCATACCAGCGCATTCTCTTAGTAACCAGCCCACAATCTTCTGGCACGGCTTGGTCATATAGCCGAATTGGCGAGCAAAACGACTAGGATAGTAGGGTTCTCTCCAAAATTTTGTTCCTTCCCTAAGAGGCAAACTGCAAGAACGAATAGAAAGAAAAAAGGCCCTTTCCGCTACAGTTAGTGCCCCCTGAACCACCATATCTGCATCTTGAATGTAGCGATGAAGGCGGAACTGGAAGAAGTCCACTTGATCGAAATCCTGGATCTTGTTGATCACCCATTCATATGATCTTCTGGCCATGGTCCTTTGTTGAAAAAACCAGAGAGGAAGATGAGAAGGGTTGACATAAGCCTTCTCTGGTGCTTCAAAAGTCCAGGGGAAATAGACTCCTAACCATCCAGTGAAGTAATGCCAGGCAGTATATGCTGATGAAGATCCCAGGGTGGAATTTTTGACGTGTGTAGAGATTTCTCCAAAGGCCCGATAAATAGAACATAGCACAGGGGGCGCAATAGAATATTTCTAACCTTCCGCTGGAGCTCTGGCAACAACGAAAGTGGTGGGGCGAATAGCATCTGCCCACTTGGAACTAAGAAGGGCAACTATGCTTAGCCAGTAAGTTAGGAAGGCTGCAAGTTCCCCAAAGGAACTATAATATGGTCGTTCCTTCATATTGTCACGGAGAGTCGTTAGTTCCTTACAACGACTGTCGCGGAATCTGCAAAACGAGAAAGGAGTTAATATGCAGGAGTGTGATGAAAAGGAAAATGCTGATCTCTGGGTATGGAATACCTGAGTATTCTAGAAAAATGAGCCAGCCATTGCAGAGGGGATAGTTTGTGAAAAATCGGAAACTTTCT
This sequence comes from Magnolia kwangsiensis, assembly GCA_037074715.1. NCBI lineage: Eukaryota > Viridiplantae > Streptophyta > Magnoliopsida > Magnoliales > Magnoliaceae > Magnolia > Magnolia kwangsiensis. The sequence goes on from CM073574.1 coordinate 105,286,804, forward strand.
CATCTCTCTGAAAAGCTCGATGGTGGTTTTGGAGATAGAAGGTCTGCGGTCAAGAGAGGATATAAATGTCAATTCTGCATTCGTCGGGATAAACTCGTCATAAAATCTTCCTGTAAGCGGGAGACCTGCTATGCGATGTAGATCCCATAGCGTTATGCTCATTTCCCCGAACGGCAAGTGAAGGGAATTGGTGGTTGGAGACCAATATTCGAGGAATCCTTTCAGCACGGAGGGTTCCTTGTAAAAGTATTTGGATGTGACCTCTATCGCATCATAAAGGCCTACTTTAGCAAGAGTACTCGCGTGTTTCTTCAGGATTGCCTCTGCCCAATCAGAATAATAGCGACGAGAAGTCAGCAAGCCTCTTGTTCGAAAATTTTTCAATCCCCAGAGAGGATTCGCAGTCCTTTTACCGCTGTCTGATAGTCTCGTAGAAATATGTTGGAAAGAGATTGTGCGGACTGTGAAAGGAAGTGAGGAAGATCATGGGATGGGCTTCTCCGATGATCTGCCGCGGTTTCTGCGTCTGCATTTTTCCTTCGAGAATCCGAGGTTCTCGCGCCGCCCACGATTCAGTATACATCAATTTCTCTCCGTCCACGTAATCTATGGGTTCACATTCAAGGATGGACTGGTGAAGATGAACATTGATGAGAATTATTGTCATGCCTTCTGAATGAGGGTTGTCGAATTTCATGACACCCTCGATTACTCAAACGGATTCCCAAGAGTTTTGGAGCTTCTTCTTATTATGCTCCTTTATCTTTTCTTCAAACTCCTTCGCCTTATTTCGACGAGTTTTCTTGGAGCGAGAAGTAGGCGGGGTATCTTCTCTGGCAGGGGGTCTATCGCTATCCGTGCGAATATGGGCGGTTGTCTTCAACCATTCTTCCCAATCATATTCACGACCGTGCTTTGGAGGCAGTTCTATGTTCCCCATGATTATAGCCCGATGAATGGGAGAGGAAAGCAATTCAATGCGGTCAGTAAAATCAAAAGTTGGGAGTACTGGCTCTTTGAAGTATGCGGGAGTTTGAGTGGTGGTTTTGGTGCGCTTAGTCGATGGTTGATCAGCGGAAGGAGACGGGCGATGAGAAGATGTATCGGGTGCGTCGGGATGAGAAGGATGCTCCGTTGGAGGGTCTACGGGACGAAGGGTCCTCTTGATGCGGGCCATGAAGAAAAGAGGGTTAAAGACCTAAGGAAGATTGTTGAGGAAAGTTCAGAAAAATAGCAAAGTCTTGGTTGTGCGGGTCCGCGCAATCAAAATCAGTTGCGCGGCGTGTCGCAATACTTAGAAAACTTGCCCGGATGAAAGATCCGTTGCGCGAGTCCGCGCAGACAATGTCGGTTGCGTGGGAAAATCGCCAAAAGGAAAAATTTCGCCAAAGGAAGAGGAAACTGCAGGATATGAAGGAAGTGCGGTATTTATAGGCTACCATGACCGAGTATATACGCGGCCGGTTATGCGGGTCCGCGCAAGCCAAATAAAAAGTCGAAATTTTGATCCTTTTTTGTTTCTTGAGGAAACAAAGAAAGGATCAAGGGGGCATCTGTTGAGGCATAAAAAATGGTGAAAGAATCAAGCAAGGAAAGGTAAAGAGATAGGAAGAACTTTCCGAAAGAAGAAGATAGAGATAGCTTTCATGAGAATGCGCAGGTCCGCGCAACCACTATAAGTTGCGCGGTTCCGTGCAATCAATACCAGTTGCGCGGGACCTCGAAGTGTACTGCACAAAGGGCTTCGTTCAGAATGATCTAAAGTACTGAAAAATAGTCCCACATCGCTAAGATCAGGATTTTCACACGTGCGAGGGTCTATAAATACCCCTTACCCTCCTTCATTAAGGGTAATTTGAAGATTTTCAAGAGGAGCGGAATGGAACAGAAGACAGAAGGTAGAAGAGAGTCTCCTAGCAGTTGCGCAGGACCACGCAACCGATATCGGTTGCTCGGGTCCGCACAACCAGGCTGCCCTGCAGTCTGTGAAGTCCAAAAGCCGTCATGCTGCCGAAATCCGTGGGCCACGCTTCCATTCTCCGGGCTCTCCTATTCATGGGTTCAAAGGAGAAGGATCAGTCGATCGAATCGACATTCCTCCTAAGTCCCAGAGGATGGTTGAAACAGGCGCTGTTATGCTACTGAAATCTTTATTTCATTAAAGACCCATCGATCGGATCGACATTCCTCCTAAGTCCTAGGAGATGATCGAATCAGGCGCCGGAAGGCTGTCGAAATGAACTTTTAATGTTTAAAGCACAAGTTCTTTATTTCTAAATGATCTATCTTAGAATCAAGGGATATAAAGAGGATGTAAATAAACTCAGTATCAATGAAATATGATGAATGTTCCTAGTACTCTTTCTCTGTTATGTTTGAATAAGACAATCTCCCAAATCAAATGCATTTGTTTCTTTGTCAAAACAACCCCCACCATCCCCCTTACATCGTACGCACGGAAGACCCCCACCATCGATTTGGATCGATGACGACGTCTAGTGAGGATCTTTTAGTTAGAAGACGGAGTTTTGGTTAAAGAGAGTGGGCTCGATAATCAAGAAAAGCCCATCATGGGATCTCATGATCGAGGCTCACTAGTCGGATTAAGTTCATATTTTAGGTTTTGATTATTTATGTTATTTAGAATATCATAAACGCTTTAGATTTCTTTGGTTAGTTTTTATTTTGGTTTACTTCATCGCCAAGTATAAGTTGCGCACATGGCGCGATTTTTGAGGTATAGGGTTTTCCCTATAAATAGGCACCCTTTATAGTTCTTTTGATTCATTGAAGTTTAATAAAAATTCCTACAAGTTTTTTTTTACTTTCTGAGTTTCTGAGTTGTGAAAAAATTCAAGTGGGTGCGAAACCCTCCCTTTTCGAAGGGCTAACTACCGTAGTGCGAAGCCACATCTATCCCCATCCGCCCCTACCCTTTTCCATCCATATCTCTCTCCTTCTATAACCATCCTCGCCTCGAATCCATCAGTTTTGCAGCGGATCTTCTTCCTACAACCAGTTTCCTGAATATGGCCCTGCAAGAGGGATGGAACTTCGGCGGAGCACCGCGCACAGCCCGTAACTTGGATCACCCTGAAACTTTGGGGGTTTGGAGCCCACCCCTGGTCGGCCAGGGCCAAGGAATCGGTTTCCAGGTGTGGATCCGCTCGCACGTGCGGCCAGGCTAGTGCGCACATGCGTCAAGCCTCGGGCCATTGTCCACTCGCGGGATTTGTCTCACGGTTCAGGTTTTCTCTTATTTCCTCATTTTTATACCTATATTCATAAACCTTCACCCTAGATTGCATTACCCTTAATGTATTTGCCCTTTTTCACCCTAGGGTTCCTTGAGTTAAAATCAAGGTGTTCTGTAACGGTAACGGTGGCCGTAATGTCCACCATCGTTACCGTTACGATACGGGCCATAACAGCCGTTACAGCCCCCATATCGGCCTTTACGGCTTCTTTTTTTGAAAATTGTTCTTTCTGGACCGTTACGAGTCCGTTACAGGCCGTTACGACCCCGTAACGCGTAACGGTTATGACTGTAACCATTACGTAACGGCCATTACAGCCGTTATGTAACCGATTTGGAATACCATGGTTGAAATTAGTGAATCCCTTGGATTAAGGACTGATTACTGTGCATGTGTGGATGATTATTTCTTATTTTTTAGTATTGTTTGGTTCATAATTTTTATTGATCCAGCCTTAACATGTGTAGGCCTGGACCCGCATAGATTCCCCTTAATTGAATGTTTGGACTTTCATGTGGGATATGAAATTTGTGTAATTGTTTCTGAACTAACGTGATCTTAAGCCTGAAATCTCGCACTTCATATTTGAATTTCATGTCCTGCATCATAATATATTTTATATAGGTATATATTGCATAATATATTAATAATAAGGCTTATATGTGAGCTCGGGCCAACCATTCAATTAAGATAAACATGTGAGATGGATACATAAAGTCAGCTAGAAGTGCTCGCACGAGGCTCTCAAAATGAGATTTTGGCCTTTGGATCATTTATGTACCAATGTTTATGGGTGATATAAGATGACAATAAGTGATATAAGATGCAAGGTTGACTTGAATTGGAATTGCATTTTCTTCCATTTTACTTCGACTAACTTTAGATCCCCATTTGAACTTTAATGTCTCCATTTTATTTTTACACATTTGACATGAGCAAGTGATCATGGGCCGGACCGAGCTAGTCATATGGGCACAAAATGCCATATGGGTTGGGCATGGGTAGCGGTTTGCATTTCTTTTCTTCTTCTTCTTCTTCTTTTTTTTTTTTTTTTTTTTGGACATGGAATGGGGTTAGGCTAGCCAAGAGGACTTTGGGCTAGAATTGGGCACCATGAAGCCCAGCCCGTTGACAGCCCTAGCTTGAGGGTGGTTGATATAGGCAGTGTTCGAAATATCAGTATCGTGCAATGTATCGCACCCTTGGGATATAGATACGTATCGGTTATCGCACGGGATATATCATTTGTATTGCATAATTTATTGCACTTTTTTGGAAAACATTAGGAAAATTGTTGAATTTTTCAATGAAACTTCAGGGATTATTTAAATAGACTTTAATACACACTTTCAAATCATAAAATCTCAAAAAAGAAGTGAACATAATAAGTTTCCTTTGTATATGGTACTAAGCTATGCGTTGTTTGATTGAACTAAGACAACTATATTCAGTATCCACCTCGTTCATCTGTTTTTTCATGTCATTTTAAGACATTATCCAAAAAAAATGAAGCAGATCAAATAATCAAGTGGACCATACTATAGGAAACAATGATGATTGACCATTAATGGGCCACAAAAGTTTGGATCAAGCTGATAATTGTTTTTTCTCTTCATTCAAACTTATGTGAAGTTATCAACAGATTAAGTGCCTAATAAAATATAGGGAAAATCAAGGTGCACCCTAAGAAGTTTTTAATGGTACCGTTTTCAACCATCATTGTTTCCTTGAGTATAGTCCACTTGAGACGAAAAATAAGACAGATCTAACGATCAAGTGGACCACACTGAAAAAAGCAGTGGGGGGATTGAACGTTTGCCATTGAAACCTTTTTGGGGTTCACAAAAGTTTTGGATCAATATGAAATTTGTTTTTCCTCTTCATCTAGGTCTTTGTGACCGTATGAACAAATTGGATGGAAAATAAATGTTACGGTGGGGCCTACGAAATTTTTAACGGTGAAAATCATTATCTCCGCTGCTACTTGTGGTGTGGTCCAGTTGATCTTTGGATATGATTATTTTTTTATTAGTACTCTAAAATGATCTTGAAAAATAGATAAACAGTGTGGATATAATAAATACATAATTATTGGGCCATGTAACTTTGATCTCCTTTGAACCGTTCGTACAACTTGGAGCTCGAGGAGTGTCAACACTCGTCTTCGCACGACATGCACCTACACTAGCTATATCGTTGGTGTGTGGTACACCAGCCAATCCGCTTCCTCCTGGAGACGATTGAAAGTTATATGCGCCCGCAATAATATATTTATTATATCCACACCGTTCAACCATTTGGAGAGATTATTTTAGATCATGAGCCCAAAAATAAGTAATATCCAAAGCTCAAGTGGACCACACCACAAATAGAAGTGGGACAGTGATTCTCACTGTTAAAACATTCGTAGGGCCCACCATAACTTTTATTTCCCATCCAATCTGTTCGTGAGGTCACATGGACCTGGATGAAGAGGAAAAAGAAATATCATATTTATCCAAAACTTCTGACCTCAAAAGGGTTTCAATGGTAGACGTTCAATCTCCCACTGTTGTTTGCAGTGTGGTCCACTTGATCTTTGGATCTGTTTTATTTTTCGACACAAGCCTTACGACGAGCTCGCCAAATGGACGAACGGTTTGGATATAACGCATACTTTATGATGGGACCCACAGAACTTGATGACAGAAAACACATTGGTAAGTTCGGTGGTGTGCGGTACACCAACCAACCCAAAATCACGTAAAAAGGGCTCGGACACCCTTTTTTTCGACGCATAGCCCTAAAATCGTGCCCAAATCCATAAATTTTCAGATCTTGCGATGATTTCTCTAGATTTTGGAGAGGCTTTCTTTGGATTTCGATTGGATTTCTTCGGATGTCAACAGATTTCTCTCCCGTGACCCGAAAATGTCGACCACGGCCCACCAAATTCAGTAGAAAGCTCTACTCTTAGGCAGGGCAAATTGAATAGGTAATAGATTCTTTTCCATATATTTTTGGAATTTTTGGATGGGATGCGGATAAAATGTCGTGGTATGTCACGCGGCTACAGTCCTTAGCAAAAATCTGCCATATCAAGCATTATCGTGCGATATATCGGCGATCTCTCCCGATATTTTGTGATATATCGCACGATAAATGGAAGTTTAACAATTTTCACTATTTTTTTTTTGTATTTTCGAGGGGTTTCGTATCGCTGACTGTCGATACCGATATTATCGATATTACGAACACTGAATGTAGGATGATGGAAACTATCCTAGGATGCAAGATGAGAGATCAATTACATATTAATTTCAACAATCAACATATAAAATCAAGCATATCCACATAATAGATTCGAAAATTCAGATTTATAACATAAAGATCCTAGGTTATCACATACATGGTGCATGAAAATATAAAATAATTCAAGAGTGGCCTACTTTGAAGTAGGGACTTTCAATCTAGTGTGGGTAATGCAACAACCACGTCGATAGATAATGATGCAAGCAAAATTCTAGTTTGGGGAAAGTTTCACAAAAAATTTCAAATATTCATTAGGGTTTTTGGATTCATGGATGGAGATTTAGGATTGGGGTTTCTAAGAATCCAAAGGATCTAGGAATTAGGGGGTTTGGAGGGAATTCAAAGAGGCAAAACACCAAACGGGGGCCCATACGGACGCACATGCGTGTGTGCATGCATGCGTGCGTGTGCATGTGCGAGTCCACGTGGCTAGGTAAAAGGAAAGAAAAAGGGGGGATTGGGTAGGGTTCTGATAGGTTAACAAGGTTGTAAGGGACAGCGAAGGAGGAAGACGAGAAGAAGAAGAATTCCTTTTAGAGAAGAGAAAGAGGAAAGATGCACCTTATGGAACCCACCACCAAACTAGCCTTTATCCTTCCACAATTCAATTGGAAGTGAGGGTTTCTCCAAAACCCTAGAAAACAATGAGGAAAATTACTTCACACGAGAGAGCTTCTCTCTCTTCTTTTTTTTCTTCTCAATAACTCCACTAGGGTTGGACGTATATGCTTTTATAATGAAAATTTGAAATAAATACAATTATGTCACTCGCTTAAGTGAAATTGTCCATTGTCCAAAATAAGAAAACTAAAACACTTATTATCAATCTCAATCATCAAATAAATCATAAAAATAACAAAAAATAAATAAATAAATAAAATAAAATAAAAACATAAAGGATGCAAGATCAGAGTCCAATGGGCCCAGATCTAGAAGACCTGGTCATTTTTTCATACTCTTTGTTTTGTGCATGCTAAGACGTTGACAACAATCCTCATTATGGATGTTACTTGGATAAATATGAATGTCCATTTATCAGGTGGTCCATACACGCATGAAGAAATGCTAGGTTAGATGAATAACATGAGCAGTTCACATTCAAGACGTGATTAGCAGCAAACGTGCCAACATAGCGTATGGTATATGCGAGAAGGGCTAGATTCCTATGATAGTTCACCAACATTTTGAAATGGTGGGATCCATCCTCAATGTAGCTCTCATGTAGACATGGTGTGCCGTAACGACCATTACAAGGCCGTAAAGGTCGTTACCAAAAGGTAACGGTGGCAACTATTACACATTAAAAGGTACAACTATTATAATAATAAAAAATTGATCTGTAACCAACGTTATAGCCCCCGTAAAGGCTGTAACGGCCCCGTAACAGTTCATTGCGGGGCGGATACAAGTTTTTCAGGCTTTTTCAATTGTTTTTTTTTTTTTTTTTAAAGACCGTAACGGCCGTTACAAGAGCTGTGACAACCATTACAGCCCATATCATAAAGATAACGGTGGTGGTGGTTATGGCCACTATTACAATTATGGAACACCTTGCATGTAGAGCTATACATAGAAACCAAATTATGGGGCACACTGTGTATGGAGCATATCTCTAAAATCATACCAACCAAACAATTCTAATCATCCAATTAATGGCTAATAAATGGATACTAAAGTAGAATAGTAAGTGGTCCAAATTCCATGGGCAAAATCAAACGGTTACTATCATCTTATCAGTGTAATTGTTGGGTTACTCTCCATCCACAATTGGTTTAGTAATTTGAACGGTACGGATTGCCATACAAGTACAACTATGATGTTTGCAGTTGAAGAGTCAATATCCACATGTTTTCCAATAGATCCTGGGTCATCTTATTGCCTCGTGTAAAAGCTCCATGATAAGGGTTTGGAATTTTTCACCATTAACCAAACGGTACCAAGGCATCTGCTAGACATGCAACTTGCATAAGCATCAATGTGGACCATCCATTCTTCTCAAATGCGATCACATATGCGCATGTGCACATATGTGAAAAGATTGCATATGTCATATGATGGCATATGCATTATTGGCAAGTATGCCATGGCATACTTCATTATGCGATGAATATGCGAGCGATTGCATATTGCCCAATGGGACTATATTTTTATTTTTATTTTTTTGCAATTTCAATACCCTCCACTTTCACTATTCTCTACTTTAAAGCTCTCTCTCTTTCTTTAAAGCTCTCTCTCTCTCTCTCTCTCTCTCTCTCTCTCTCTCTCTCTCTCTCTCTCTCTCTCTCTCTCTCTCTTTATGTTTGAAGTTTTTAATAATTAATTCTCTTAATGTAGCTAGTAAATTGTTTTGTTAAAATTTATGAAAATGTAATATAAGTAATTAACTATATTACTTAATAAAATACTCAAATTACAATGAAATAAGTAAAATAAGTTATCCAATCACTTTTCCTAATTAGGCAATTTTTTCCTAATTTTTTTTCGAATTTTTCACGTTTTTCATTTTTTTAAAAAAAATTTCAAAAAAAAAAAGGGGATCGCATATGCGATTTGACAACATTGGGATCATCCAAATCGTGGCCCCCAAGTCGAACATATCCCAAAGACGACACTCATCAGATGCTCTTAACCATCCAATTTAACATGTTGAATTAGGAACATTGACCATTTTCTCTTCCACTCCCCCAATTGGACAATTGAATGGTCTTATATCAAATCTTTTGGAGCCATGCCCCACCCACAACAGGGCCCACAGCTTGGATGGTCTGGATCAACATACAAAAGTGCCACATTTGTGATGGGCAATAATCACTGATCTAGAAAGCATTGGCAAATGCACTCCATGTCTCCATGGCAACACCTCAAACTTAAAATTCTGCAATCATCGAGATTCTAAAAACCAGTTGAATTGGTTTTGGGGGAGTCATCGTTTTGCCATTTATTCATCTAGTGGGATCCAAACCACGTTTGTTGGTAGGTATCCAAATGAGCCCCATAACCTCATTTTGGATTGAAATAGGGGTTTCATCTATAAACGCCCATTTTGACATTCATCTAAACAGGCCATCGGTCTACTCACTGGCTATTGTGACGTCCTTGGTTGGGGTGGTGGTTCTCTGATTTCTACTAGGAGAAAATGATTTCTCATCATTCGTCTACCTTTGTTTCGTTCTGTAGTGGTTATCGTCAATGTTCAAATTGTCGACGATAATATCGAAATATCGCCGATAATTTCGGTGTCGCCGATATTTCGTTGTTCCCACCAACCACGGGTGGGAACTATAGCCAACAACCCACTTTTATCGATAAAAGGGGGGGTTGTCGGCAAGAAAATCACAAAAAAACATAAAGAAATACCCATTTTTTCGCCCTGATTTGGAGAACGACGCGAACTCAGCTGCTGTCGAGTGTAAATCACATTTCCGGTAAGATTCAACTCCATAAATTTATTTATTTTTTTTCCATCGAAAAATCTTCATCAACTTCTCGAATCCACGAGCCGAGATCTTATTCGAAAATAGAGGGTTTTTTTTATTTGGGATGACGGAGAGGGATTTTCGGTCTGAAAATATGGAGAAATCGGTGGGATGGCATGAAAATTTGAAATTTTCAGATGTTGAAGAGGGATTTTGGGGTTTTTATCCCAAATTGGGGATCGGGCGGGCCGTGGGCGCGATTGGATTGCATACTTGGTTACTCAGTACACTCTTATCGTACTAGGGCCCATCGAGAATGTCACTGGTCTATCCATGCGGTCCATCCGTTTTTCCATATTATTTTAGGGGTTGAGACCAAAATGTAAGCGTACTAAGAGATCAAGTGGACCACACCATTAGAAACAGTTTGAATAATAACTTCCACCGTTAAAACTTTTCTAGGGCCCACAGTGATGTTTATTTCTCATCTAACCTGTTCATGAGATCATACAGACATGGATGAAGGGAAACAACGAATAAAAGTTTGATCCAAAACTTCTGTGGCCCCAAGATATTTTCAACGGTAAATGTTCGATTCATACCGTTTCCTATGGTGTGGTCCACTAGAGGTTTGGATATACTTAGTTTTTAGGATCAAAAACTAAAATTATTTGTTAAAATGGATGGACGGAGTGGATAAAATATATAAATCACGGTGGACCCCACAGGTGGGCTTTGACGTTGCAAGCGCACCTAGGTGTATCACTTTAAGGCCACCCCACCACGGCTTAGGCGTTGAGAGTGCGGGTCGGTACTCCGTGGGCCCCACCATGATGCATCTGTTGTATCCATGTTGTCCATTAATTTTTAAATATTATTTTAGAGCTTTATCCAAAAATGAGATAGATCTAAAACTCAGGTGGACCACACCATGGGAAAACTTAAGTGATTGGATATCCACCATTTAAATCCTCCTAAGGCCCACTGTACTGTTTATTTGACATCCAATCTGTTAATTAGCTCATAAAGACTCAGATGAAGGGAAAAAACAAAGAGCAGGTTGTTCCATAATCTTTATGGCCCCTAAAAAGCTTTTAATGGTCAAAGTTCATTCAACACTGTTTCTTGTAATGTGGTCCAATTGAGATTGGGATATACCTCTTTTTTTTTCTCACATTATAAAATTATCTATAAAAATAGATGGATGGCATGGATGAAACACATACCTTGTGATGGGGCTCACAGAGCATGGCAGGGAGTAGCCAAATCTGTTTCCGTAGTGCGCGGATCAGGGATGTGGATTTCCTGAACTTTCCATGTGTTCCTGCGCTGGTGGGGCCTATTGTGATGTTTGTGAGAAATCCTCTTCATCCATCCGTTTTGTGATTTCATTTTACGACTAGTTGTCAAAAATGAATGGTATCCAAAGCTCGAGTGAGTCGTACTAAAGGAAAATGTGGTTTGAGAAATTCCTACCGTTGAAACCTTCCTGGGTTCAACAGGGATGTTTAGATGCCATCCATACCGTTAATAATATCATTACAATTAGGATGAACTGAAAAAAATATATTGGCATGAATCAAAACTTCTGTTGCCCCACGAATATTTCAACTGTGGATGTTTAATTATCATGTTTTAGGCTCACTTGAGCTTTAGATGCAGTTCATTTTTGGCATTATGTCCTAAAATGAACTCACAAAACGGATAGACGGGGAGGATTTTTCACAAACATCACAGTGGGCCCCACCTGAGCTTGCAGCACAACGCACTGGGAATTAGGTGCGGATTGGATACTGACGGGGAACGGATTGGCTACACCCCCTGACACCAGCGCCGTGGCTGATGGTCGGTGATCTATGTACACCACCATGATGTATTTATTTCATCCATTCCGTTCATCCATTTTTAAAGATCATTTTAGTGCTTTATGCCAAAAATCAAAGGGTTATAAATCTTAGGTGCACCACACCACAGGAAAACAATAGTGACTGGATATCCATCATTTAAATCCCACTAAGGCCCACTGTACTGTTTATTTGACATCCAATCTGTTGATTAGGTCATAAAAACCCAAATGAAGGGAAAAAAACAAAGATCAGCTTGATCCAATGATTTTTTGGCCCCAAAAAAGTTTTTAATGGTTGACAATCATTCAACACTGTTTCCTATAATGTGGTACACTTGAGATTGGGATATACCTCATTTTTTGTGTAATGTGATACTGATATTTCGAATACTGGCTGCACCAATGATCAATTCGAATTTCATCTAGAGCATATGGTGGGCCCTAGATGAAATAATTTACTTTTCAACGGTAGATATACTTTTAGACATTCTGGCCCAACTGAGTCATAGATCTATCTCATTTTTTAAACCATGCCCTTGAATGACCATGTTAAACTGGTAAACGGAGTAGATCTAGCACACACATCATGTGTGGGCTAAAAAAAAAAAAAAAATGGATTAAACCTCATGTGTACATTGAATACGGACAGCTAATAATATCAATTTCTTTTAGCCACCTTTTTTTTTACATGCATAGCCCACCCTGAATTTTGGAACAAGGAGAGAGCCAGCCTGATGATCGGCTTGGATCTTACTCATATCTGCCACATTGCCACGTTTGATGGGCGAATGTACCACTAATCAGGTGGGTCCAGCTGGGAAAATACTCTCGTATAAAATTCAGGCTGTACCACTAATCAAGTCGTCCATGAAGTTAGAAACAAGTGGATGGCTTGGAAATTTTCAGCCAATTTCTTTAAGCCATGCATTTGTCTTGATAGCTGTAGTCATTCTGATTAAGTAGTCCACCTGATTATTGGGCCATGATATCTTCATAGTGCTTCCACCCTGATTGATGAATTGGATCTCGCACCTATGTGCCAAGCTGACACAAGTGGGGAAGATGTTCATGATCTGTCTTATACAGACGTGTGGGCTTAGCGAAACCTAGAAACAAGAATCATGCAATCGGACCAAATCAATGGGTGGACCACCTCAAGAATATATCTAAATATTCTAGTTTTCCTTCTTGCAAAGCATGTATTCCCACACTTTCTTGATGATTAAAGCATCTCTCCCACAAATTGATTAAAGAAAAAAAAAAAGACTACCTGAATCCCAAATTGGCCGCTTAGGATCATCTTATCCTTGTTGTTTTCAATCCATACTCTATTTCACAATAGGCCCCATAAAGTTTACTCAGTATGCAATCTGCGGACTCTTTCCTCAATTGTAACTTATATGAAATTTTGATTTAATCTAACATCTGAGCCCTTGAAATGATTTGGGCTCATTACACTGGATACGAGCCGATGCACCTTTTTTTTTTTGTCGATTATTGCAAATTTGTATACTACCAGGGAGCAAAATGTCGTCTGGATCGAGAAAAGGAGCAAGGGACATTGAGTGGAAACATGGACGGCCAGTGGAGGGGAATAAATATGGAGCCATATACAACTATTGTGGCCAAGTGATACGAAGTGGGGGAGTGTCTAGGCTAAAGGAACATTTGGCAGAGGGATATAAGAATGTGAAAGACTGTCCAAGTGTAACAAGGCCAGTGAGAGAGGAGATGAGGAGAGTGTTGACTGAAGCGAAGTCACGCAAGCTACAGCAGAATGATTGGGAGAGGGATATGAGGGAAGAGCTACATGGCACTGGATGGGGCCTAGGTGCTATCGACGAGGATGATGACGACGACGATGAGATAATCGCATACCCCGATGACTGTGTTACGGCTCGAGAAAGGAGTGATTTTAGACAAGTGATTCGTAAGTCTCGGACTTCACAGTGGGAGAGGGAGCAAAGAAGACGGATTGATGAGAGTAGGCCGTCGTTTAGGACGTCCCGACATGAGGCTGGTGGGAGTAGCAGACGTTTTGAGGGAGGCAGCGGGCATGACCTACAGCGCACGCAAAGCGCTCGTGTCCCAGATGCACCCATCGCAAGTGTCAAAAAAGATTGAAACCCATCGCAGGTGTTAATCAAAAAAGATTGAAAAATGTGTGGAGTAAGGGGCTTAGGGAGAAAGTGGGTGGTGCTATATCTAGGTGGTTCATCTTGAGCCACGTAACAGCAAATGCAGCAACCAGTCCTCACTTCAAAAATATGATTGAGGAGATGCAGCGTGCCGGGCCCGGCGTGAAGCCACCCAAACCACAAGAGATTCTTAGCGTCTACCTCGATCGGGAGCACGAGGAGATGCAAGCTTGGGTACGTGGACTCAAGCCAAACTGGAAGCAGTACGAGGTGACAATCATGTGTGATGGGTGGACGGGACCCACGAAATTGTCCATTATCAATTTCATGGTGTACTATTGAGGACAACCGGTTTTCCTCAAATCCATTGATGCATCGGCCAAAATAAAAGAGCACGAATACATATATGCTCTCTTAAAAGGAGTGATTAGAGAAGTTGGGTCGCAGAATGTTGTCCAAGTTGTAACGCACAATGGCAGTGCATTCTTTAAGGCGGGGAAGAAATTGATGAAGAAGTTCAATCTCTATTGGACCCCGTGTGCGGCACACTGCATTGATTTAATGCTCGAGGAGATAAGCCTTCGGGATTCTGTCAAGAAGACTATCCAGAATGCGAAGAAAGTGACAAACTTTATATACAATCACTCATGGTTGTTAGCTGTAATGCGTGAGTGTTGTGGAGGGGACATCGTTTGACCAGGCGCGACACGGTTCGCCACGAACTTCATTGCACTCGACAGCTTATACAGGCACCGCGTGGGTTTGAGAAATTTGTTCAAATCCGAGAAATACGTGAAGTGGAATCAGAAGAAGACCGAGGGTGCAAAGACCTGTTCGAAGATAGTATTTTCCGATTCCTTCTGTGAAAAAGTTCACAATGTCGTTTCCTTTCTGCATCCGATGTACAAGGTCCTACGAGCCGTAGATAATGAGATGTGGCCTTCGATGGGGTCAATGTATGAGCTTATGAGAATTATGAGAGAGGGAATAATAACTGCAATCCCCAATTCGTATCAGTGGGTGATCAGTATCATCAATCATCGATGGACCAGGACTCTCGAGCATCCACTCCACCAAGCCGGTAAGTTTCTTAATACAACTGAGTACCTTAAGCATCACTTTTGTTTGCATGTTAATATAACTGAGCAACTAATATTTGGATTTCAACATACTACCTGAATCCCAAATTTCATTACAAGCGTCAGCTCCATGAGAATCAAAATTTGACGATGGCCGTCCACGAGGTGTTCGAACGATTGTTCCCATAATCAACAGCGCAAGCAGATTTTAGTAACCAGGTAATGCAATAAATTTTCTTCCTTATAGCCTCTACAAATATGGGTGATTAAAAATAATGACATGTGAATCCGTGTTTACAGTTATTTCGGTTTAGGGATGCAAGGGGTACGTTCTCATCCGCATTAGCAAAAGCATCGACTGAAACAATGATGTTATGTGAGTATGGTAACATAAGTAGGTAATTGCATTTTTCGTTTAAACTTCAAACTAAAACAAGCTCCTCATGGATATATAGGTGAGTGGTGGGCGATATACGGAGTCGACACACCCGCACTATAGTTATTGGCAGTCCGTGTTCTCGTACAGACTGTATCCTCCTCACCGTGTGAGAGGAATTGGAGCACATGGTCATTCATACACACCAGTAAGAGGAACAGGCTGGCATATGAGAAGCTGCAAAAGCTCGTTTACTACCACTACAATATGAAGTTAAGAAAGAGGCAGTGGCGGGTAGACCGAGACATGGAGAAAAATCAGGACCCACTGGACCTGTTGTCTATAGGTAACATAGCACAGATAGGTGATGATGATGAGGACCAACTTTATGAGTGAGTCAAATCAGCTGATTTAGATGATGCGGAGGGAGGCTCTGCTCCACAGGTAGCCGAGGGAGCAATAGCTCTAAGTATTGACGTCAATCAGGTAGTATCTGAACAGAAGGCAGATACAGACTCCTTTGATCCTTTGGTGAGGAGTTCGACACATTCCAATGAGGGTGAGGAAACATCTTCACGGCCCCCTCCCCATCATCAAGTCGTAGTGAGTGATGATGATGATGATGAGACTCAACCCCCACTCAACACTGGTCCTGGGGATGACGATGACAGCGATGACGATGACGACGACAATGACGATGGTGATGAGAGAGGAGACGGAGGCACCAACACTAGTATAGGTGGTACTAGTGGGGGTGGGGGTGGCAGTGGTAGGGGATACACGACGGCTCAGAGCCAACGATCCGTTGGCCAGTTCACTGAGGAACAGAGCTTTGACCATGTCACTCAGGACATGGACCATGGATCTCGTCCACCATCCAGGGCGAGAGCATCGGAGCCCACATATATGTTCGAGCATCGTTCGAAGAAGAAAGCCAGACGCGTTGTGGCTGATGCTCTCACACGCAGCTTGTCATCTATGGACATAAGTTCAGATCGGGGGAGCTCCACCTCTGTCCCACCTTATGCTTATGGGGAATATCACGGGTATGGCCATGGCGGCTCTGACATTCAGTCACGCTCCTCTACCCATGAGCACAGGCAGCCAGAAGATAGTTCTTCGAGTCATAACCCTTTAACGGGAGGATATTCTGGATACCCGTACGACTGGCAACAATACTATCAAGGAGTCGGTGTTGGACTTGATCTGTTCCCTCAGTATCCTGCTTAGGAAATGCCATCGATGTATGTCACGCAATTCCCACGTCTAGGCGTACTCGTACAGTTTGGGAAGGATGACTATCAGAGGTACATAAGAGAGTTCCTCAATTGGTACGAGCAGAGGATGACCTGGGAACAGTACTGCCAATATGTTGGGCAACAGTACTACGCTCAACTGCCACAGGATCCAGACAATGATTATGAGCCACCTCGTCACTCTATGTGGGGATGAAACATGGCCAAAAATGTGTATTTTTTTCAATTCATTTACTTTTGCATGTCTTAATTGATGTAAGCTTGCATTTGTATTATATAAACTCATTTTGATTACCATTTGAGTGATTTCTTACAACAACGCATGTTTTTTGGCCCTCATTAAATGAAAACTTTTAATTTAATATATTCTTTTTGAAAATTTTTCAATCTTGAAAATGTAAATATATGTATTTAGGCATGTCCTAAAGTTTCAGTGAAAAATTCCACCATTTTCTCCATGTTTCCCCCTTTTTCCCTACATTTCCGGTTATTGGCGATATTATCGACGATAACGATATTATATCTTTATCTCCAGCCAGCGAAACTTGTAGCGACACCGACAATTCGAACACTATTTATAGTTCACCTTTTTAATAAAATTGCCATTAACATCAATAAAGATATATGTAGAGAAAGTGGTCTAATCACCTACAACCGATTGTAGGTTAAATTGATCAGAGAACCATTGAAAATATATGTTTTTATTTTATTTTTATTTTATTTTTTATTTAGGGAAAAGCTGGAAAAAATCTGTATGCCGAAAAACAGCATACAGCCCATTATAAGCAAGCAATATTCCTAGAGAAAAAGTATATTTACAGTATAACTGCCAAGTCTCTATCCAAGCTGAACGACACATCCAATTGACATTTCATGCATGAATGTTCAGCTCAATAAAAAAGAAAATGAAAATGAAATAAAATTGTGTGTGTGTGCGTGGAATGAGTATTGAGTAGTGCATACTTACTCCTACGAGCTAACAAAGACTCCCATAGGCGAGTTGCTTTAGATACCAAGTGGGCATTCTGGCCTAAGGAGCCAGAGATGCGATCATCCCTTGGCTCTCCTTCCAACTTCACTTTGCTCCTCAGATCCTGTAGTTTTTCCAGTTCTTGCTGCAAGTAAGCCTGAATTACAGAAGTCGAGAAGAAACAGTATGACAATAAGTAATATCATCACCAAGGGGGTTAAAAAAAAAAAAAAAAGGCACTGAGAAAACTGCAAAATTTAGAAAGGTGCATTCTGATATCTGAGGAATGAGAAGAAGTTACCCTCTACCTCTTCGGCACAAAGACCCCGAAATTCAGCTGTAATGTCATGTGCCAGACTCGACCATCTGGCCTGTCTATGCACAGCAGTATTTGCATTTTTAAGAAACCTCCTCCGTTCAAGTGCTATCCTAGCCTGTTTTGCATAAGAGGCCCATGTGAGACGTAATATAGGCCATGAGACATGGCAGTTAAAAGCCGAAATACTTTAATAGTATTAACTAGAAATGGAAGAAAAAGAACTGTCAAAGATTGAATCCGTTGGATTCTTTCACCACTCTCCATTTCTGGAGCGATGAATATTTGCATAGAAGATTAAAATAGCTCTAGAACAATGCTAATAATATTTCATCAGACCGCATCTCATAGTAACTAGGTAAATTAAACCAACATAAGCATGTGGGAGTTATTTATAAGAATGTGGCTGAAGCAACCATCTTCATTTGCAGATTCCTATATTCAGCATACATCTTAAAGGATAAACAGTTACCAAACCGTGTTGAGAATAGAAACCTTGAAGAGAAGCTTACCCAAGAGGAAGAAAGAAAAAACAATTAGTACCTTTGTCACAGGAAGTAATGTAGCTGCATGAGAATATGATACATCAGTCAATGAAGCAGGAAGCGGGTTTGAAGCTACATCAACTGCAAATGTTCGTTTGTGCACCTCTCGAAGAGCATGCAAAGAAAGTTGCCACAAAAGCTCAACAAATCTGCATAAACAATATAGAACTCATGTTATAACATTTTCAAGTATGGGTTAGAGAAACCAACACCTGACCACAAAGAAGACTGAAGTGGACATGATGCGCAGTTATCAACGTATAATGACTAAATATACAAAGAGAAAACGAATATGCAGACATGAATTGATAGGCAGCTCATTTTGCAGCATAACTCTTACTCGAAATGGACAAATGATACTTCTAACCAACAATGATAAAAATACAAAAGAATGATAACAGAAAATTCTCGTTAAACTTAAAATGCCGTTAATGGTATAACACAAATAATAATAATAATAATAATAAATTTTTAAAAAAAAATTAAATGGTGCAATAAAAGAGAATTGTTGTTAAATTCTTTTCCCACTATATTATTATTTTATTTTATTGGGAATAGTTTTTCCCACTATACAATAGCATTGCCATTCCACAGGATAAACAGATACAGATTGATCTAGAAAACCACAATATAAACAGTATTCAAAGTCCCAGTTCTGGATCTGTTTGCAAGCTGGAAGATCAAGGAATAGACCAGTATCGGAAGAATCTTTTGGAAATTAATAATAAAGGAGGTGATAGTGCCTGTGGCTGGAAAGGAACAAAAGGATTTTATGAGCTCTAGAAGTTCTGCTGGAGTGGTTTTCAACAAGATTTTCCGCTTACACTACTAGTGCGGGTAAGCAAGTGGAGTAAAACAACATGCCCATTTCTCTCCTGTATGAGAAATAGGATGAATCTATGGCTGGAAGAACGAAGACAGTCAAGATGGTGAATAGATGGCAACCACCTCCTGAAGGCCACTTTAAGCTCAACTTTGACAGTAGTTCCATTGGGAACCTGGGATCTATCAGTATTGGCGGCGTTATAAGAAACAGTATTGGTGAGGCTTTGGTTGAGATCTCCAAGCTGTTGGGCCTTAGCAACTCTAATTTTGCTGCAGTAGCAGCATTGTTTCAAAGATCAAAGTTGGTAGCGCTGAACAGATGCAGCCCCCTGATGGTGGGAGGAGACTTATTTTGGGTCAATAGATGACTGGTTTCCAGGAACTACTCTTGGAGAGTTGCTGGGTAATTGGATGAGGCCAGAGACATGCTGCCCTCTGGTGTCATCTATTCATCATGCTCAGCAGCCAGCTTATGATTGAGCAAACAGGCTTGCCATGGACGGGGTCACCTGCAATCAATTATGGGTTTCAGGGCATCTGGCTGTAGTCACTGCCTCTTGAGAGATTTTTCCTCTCCGATGTATTGCTCTGTTGTGTCTTGTAGAGCAGTTCATTGAATGCTCGCACTTTTTTGTTTCTCTCTCTTTTTCTGCGTCCTTCGTAATAAAACTCCACCACTTATCAAAAAAGGAAATTATAAATAAATAAATAAAAGCCCAGTTCACTTTTCTTCAAACCCATCCATGGAATAAAAAATCCTCTTTACCGGTTCTCAACGACGAGGAAGATGTTGCTCCCAGGCTGAATAGCATTCATATCCACCTCACACTTGAGGTGGCAGGCCAAGTTCTTAGAAGTTTGATCAACTTGTTGAAGTTTAAGGTCATGATTGCCAACCATAATTCTAGCTGGGATCTGAAAATGGCAGTGATTTTGATGAGGACATTCGAGCACCAATCAAAGTATACCAGAGGAGGAGGAGAGTTTCCATTTCTTTATGGCTAGGTGATGCATGCATAGGACCCCGTGGGCCCAATTCGAGTGCCTAGCCCGTTCAAGACCCCACATGCATGATTATGCATCTTTGAAGACTCCACACTGGAAAAATGCATATGGGCTACTTAAATGAACCATTCTGACAGTTGGATCATCATCATTGGACATCTTAATCATGGACCATGAAATAATTTAGTTTATTTAGTTATTTATAAATTTGTTATTTTTTTTGTTTAGCTTATATTTTTGTTGGGTTTGATTTAGGAACGAATTTTATTTTATTGAGCGTCTTTATGTGAAACTTTTTATCCAAGAGCGTCTTTTTATAAAAAGTCTTTTCTGAGACTATAAAGGCTTGGGCATCCACACCCTAGCCTATTATTGAATATATGAAAAAAGTTTTTCTTTCTCTTTGTTATGAGATGAAGCAAATCTCCTGTGATTAGAGTGATTTGGTGTGATGCCATGGAGTGAATCCAAGTTATCCTTCTTTCTCATTCTCTTAAATCAAAAGATATTTCTCTCTCTTTCTTTGTAGATCTCTTTTCTTCTTTATCCAACAACAAACCATCCCCATCTCCATCCTAGTTCTTCCTTCTTCCAATCCATACATCCGCGAGCTAACCCATCCCTAGAATCCCAAATCATAACCCTAAATCCCCAATTCAAACACTAATCCCCAAATCCTAACCCTAGTTTCCTAAAATCCTAAGTCTCAAACCCTAATTCCCCAAAACCCTAACTCTAAAAATCCTAATTCCCCATAACCCTACTTCCAAACCCTATTTTCCAAAATCTGATTCCCAAATCCTAAAGTCCTAAGTTCTAACTCTAACCTACCCAAACCCTCACAAACCAAGTGAACTCCTTTGAATTGAGAACAACCCCTATGCTTAGATGGAAGTTCTACCTTCCATAGATCCTGATTATTTGGTATTTTATACGATCTACATTGCATGAACTATTGTATGGCTTGAATTCGAACGTGTTACACTACTGATTTTTTAAAACTTGTGTTGGGTTAGTTTTATTTTGTGCTTTAAATTGTTGTAGTTAATCAGTTGATGGTCTCATTGCATCATTCTATGTTAGGCCATCCGTCCCATATCAAATTTTGGTATCAAAGCCTAGGTCTAGCATAAGACTTTCATGTTGCATTTAGATTGAGGTTTTCATACTGTCATGTCTAAGATTAGCAATCTCTCATTCTTAATAACATTGCATTTAGAGTCTTTAGCTCCTAGGCTCCCTTTAGGTTCCCAGTTTATGTCCACTCGTACTAGGCGTGGTTTTGGTCTACACCCCACAATGAACTCGGAAAAGCTTGTCAAGGCTATCAATGCCATCAATAACCATTTCGCGGCCATCGAGGCTGAAAGTAGAACCACTAGTCACCAACTGGTAACCCTCAAGAATGAGACCTACATGTGCATGACCCAATTGGAAGCTTCCCTCTAGGCAAACCCCGACAATGGGGAAGATGGCCCATCTCAAGTGGGAAGTGAAGTTGAAGGATGTAGAAGAGGTCATGGCTGAAGTGTTGGTCGTGGTGGGGTGTGTACCCATCCACCCCGTGGACAGTATCTAGACAACCATGATCCTGATAATCTGGTAATGAAGAGTGTGAAGATTGAGGCCCCAAATTATGATGGTCGTTTAGACCTTAGGGCCTTCCTCGATTGGCTTGCGAACATGAACCATTATTTTGAGTGGTACGATATGTCTCTTCGCCGTAGGTGAGATTCGTCAAGATGAAGTTGGTGGGCCAAGCCAAGTTGTTTTGGACAAAGTCAAGCGGAAGATGGAGAGGTCTGGAGATGACCCAATCTCACTACAGGTCGAGATGAAAGAGATTTTAAAGGAAAAGTACCTTCCTCTCTCTTACCGCCAGAAGCCTTTGGATCAGTGGCAATCCTTTCGTCAATAATCAATGCCTGTGGCTGATTGCATTGCCAAGTTTGATGAATATATGATGCATTATAAAATCAATGACCTGTTAATGACCCTTTCCCATTTCAGGATGGGCCTCCGACTCGAGCTTCAACGTGAGCTCATTCCTCACGACATTAGCACCCTAGAGCATATCTATCAAGTGGTGCAAGAACATGAGTGATATCTGAAACCACAATTCATGAGGCGATTAGACTCTCGTGAAACGTCAAGGCCACTCCCCATGGAGCTAAGCCCAGCTTTTGGAGTCAATCCAAAGCCCCAAGTAGTACTTAACCCAACAATAGGGATGTGAGGGACAGATCTAACTAGTACCAGTTTGAGGGGAGGTGAGCATACGCGGTTTTACAATTACCAAGGATATGGTCCTTTCGCATACAGGTTCCCTACGAAAGAGCAAGGTAAAGCCCTAGTAATTGGCGAGTTTGAAGAAGATGAGAATGATCAGGGCGATTGTGACGAAGAATATCAGCTCGAAAATGGTGCTAGTGATAAAGAAGTTGAATGAGTTGAGATTGTGCCACTTGCAGTTGTCAGATGCGCATTAGCCTAGGCTAAAGAGAGTGATGATTGGTGCAGGAATTCAATTTTCCACACTTACGTCAAGTGTAGCGACAAAAACTGTAAGATGATAATTGAAGTGGTAATTGCACCAACGTGGTCTCCGCTAGCATTGTGTTTCATTTGAGTTTGAAACCCATCCCTCACCCTTAGCCCTATCAAGTCTCATAGGTGGATGTATTATCGATATCGGTTTCTCATCGGTGTCTTATTCCTATTCAGTTTGCTTCCTACAAAGACACATTGTGGTGTGATGTTTTGCCTATGGATGTAGGCCACGTCATTTTGGGCAGACCTTGGATGTACGACTGTGATGTGACACTATTCGGCTCGAATACATGTTCATTTATATATGAAGGTAAGAGGATAAAGCTAAACTCTCTTCCGCTCAAAAGCACCCCAGAGAAGAAATAGGACGTCAAGAAAGGTGGTCCTAAAGAAGTGAGGAAATCCCAGCCTAAATCTCTCTATATAATAAACGCCAAAGAGTTTAAAAGAGAGACTAAGGTTGATTCCGATGGTGTATGCCCTCTTAGCAAGAGAGGTCACAACCGATATTAGCATAGAGTTATCACCTAAGCTTATCCAATTATCTTTCCAACAGGTCCAGGATCACCCGATCAGACCAGTAACAAGGAAGATACGGGCATTCTCCCAGAATCACCCGATGTTGACTATAAATGATGCTATCAAGGACCACAAGAACCACTTTGAAGCGGGCCCTCCACCTTCAACCAACGAAAATGCAACTCGTGCCCGCCACTTTGAGTGTAGTACAACTGTCACCTCAACCCCTTCGGTGGGGTACATTTGTCCATTGCTTCCCCTTCAGCCAATCAGATCGTGCCATGTGCCTGTAAATACTCTATTTTAAGCCCCAAAAGATTTGCATGTAAATACACTGTTTTAGGCAACATTAAGAACTTTTTGGATCCTCATTTTCTCTTAGTCAAATTAAGATAACTTCACTTGGCAATTTGAGAAAACCCAAAGGATGGGAAAGCAACCCAGTCGGCAACCCCAAATCCCTGGCACACCTTGTTTTCGAGGGATTATGAGGCACAACCAGGTTAGCATGCCTTTTCCCTTCTCTTCTTCTTCAATTTAGGTCCGCGCCCCCTACCAAGCAAGTTGGCGCACCTTGCTACGAGGGTTGGCACACCCTTTTAGGAGAGTTGGCTTGCTCGCCGAGCAAGTTGGCACACCATCCAAGACAAGTGGCTCCCCGTTGAACTTGTTAAAAAGGAGATAAAAACTTATTGTCTCCAAAGTCCAGCCAGATCAACTAAGGGGTGGCTCCCTCAAGATATATCAATGCTTGGGCCAATGATAGTGATTTGATCTGCCTGCGCCCCAGCATGCTTGGCACCCCATGCTGGCCAAGGTCCAGTCTGCTTCGTGTCCTCCCCTGGCTTGTGCCCCAGTTTGGCCTACACCCCCCGTGATGTTGGTGCCTCGACTTATGCTATCTAGAAAGAGTTGATGCCTTATTCACTCTCCATTCAAGATAGGGATGCCACACTGCATTCGCTCAATTCGAACGATCAAAGGGGAGCTGGCTTTCTACCCTTATTTGGGCCAAACCCTCCATCTTTGTGGCTTACAAAACAAACCAAGCTAGGGGCGATGCTCCACCGTCCAAGTTGCCTACCAAGGAGAGTTGGCACCGCGTGGTGCTCCAACTAAATTTTGATCGGAGTCGCACCCCGATCGTTCAGTCAAAACTAGCATTTGAATAGCTATTCATGCCAACATCATGGCATGCATAATTCTCTATTTCGAAGCTGAGTGAGCAAATAATCAACATATGCCTTGTCCATGTTAGACAAATGTCCCGCGTAGCCCCAGCTAGTTGTAGTATGCCCATTACTTCGCATGTAGCACATGAACCCCAGAAGTTGGTGCTCTCATCAAACAACCATTTTATCTGTATAAACTCAACTATACGCCTCGTCATATGACATAATGTGAGGTCTAGCAATCGAGAAAGCTATAAACTTGAAAAGCTACATGCCTTGACTGCAAGTCATATAGCCCCATGCCTATGCCAAATGAACAAAGTCAAGTGCTCCCTTTCTTCCATGCTGACAAAGTTAGATAATCTTGTGATGCGCCCTGATGCCAACATCACATAAGCTAGACTTGAGATTGTGCTTACCTCACACTAGACAATAACAAGGAAAGTCATATATGACTCACGAACACCTTATTAAGTGATCACCGACCTTTTGTGCACTGCACGATGCTACTTGCCTAAGCGGCAAGCCTATTGTAGCCAATTGAGGACATGACGCTAAGGCTAAGCGATCCTTTGACGGCTTAGGCTCATCCGTATGGCATGCATCCTCTGCATCGTCTACTTTACAACTCCCTTGAGCTTTGCCTTAGAATTCCCTAGGGCTGAAAGTTGGGCGGGTTCAACCCGACTGACCCGTGACCGACCCGACATTGGGTTGGGCTCGGGCAGGATATATCGGACCCAATCTTAAGCTTGGGCTATACAAACCCCAACCCGACAAAACTTGGGTTGGGCTCGGGTTGAGGTCTCGGGTTGCCCGACCCAACCCGAACCCGATCATGATATATAAGTTACTTATAAATTACAATTGAGTGTTGATCGTTTGTGTCGAAGGCACACTAGTGATGTCGAGTCTCATTTGTCCACGTCATTTCCAAGGACTCAAGCTAATAAGATATGCCGGATTTCTCTCCCAAATAGACTTTGTGCTATGCTACATGACTTTTAAAGTAGTTGTCTTATATTTTAGCTTGTTTTTTTAAAGAAAAAAAATGAAGTTCTTTATAATGAATAATCACATATATAATTAATAAAATTATAGATACAAACAATAAGCCCTATATTGAAATATAATAAACTAATGTAATAACGAAAATATTAGCACGTATATACCCTACCAACCCAATCAACCCGACCGAGCCCGCTTGGGTTGGGCTTGGGTTGAGAATTCCCAACTCGAGATTGGGTTGGGTTGGGTTGGGTTGGGTTAGGGTTGAGGTATAGGAACCTTGGGTTGGGTTAGGGTTGAGCACCAACCCGACCCAACCCGCCCGACTTTTAGCCCTAGTATTCCCCTGGAATGTTATTAAGAGCATGTACTAGGCGATAGCCTGAAATGTACTAAGAATCCAAATTACTAAAAAGCCTTTTAACTATATACATACTCCCTTTGATGTGTATTTTGGCAATGTTTATAAATGTCTTGTGAATATCTGTGTGGAATCAAAACCAATCGAAATTGATATTAAAAAAAAATAATAAAAAAATAAATAAAATGATGAAGTCGAAAAGGACAACAAAGGAACTCTTCCATGGCATCGTTGGGTGATCCCCATAATTTTAATCTTGTTATAAATACAGGGCAAAAGGATAGACTTGCACACATGCGATTCTCATGGGCTTATGGATTTGTACTCAAGTTTAGTTGATCCTGAATTGGTTGCAAACACAAACAACCCAATGCCCCAAACTTGCAGCAAATCAAAATGCCCCCGAACAAGTCCTAAATAGGCACATGGAAAATGGGGGAGGGGATACGGCTATGAACTAGATTTCAACGAGTTGTGGCTAGGCTGGAAAACATAATTAGAATGCAATAAGGGCCCAGGAAAAACCAAGATCCGAGTGGGCCTAGGCAAACAAGACCTAATTAGGGCTAGGTGAAACATAGATCCAATTGTACCAGGTGAAGCCTGGATCGAACTAGGTCTAACAGGAATTAGGATATGACTCAACTAGGCAGAACTAGGGTCTAATTGAGCTGAGAAAAGCGGGGATCCAACTAGGGTTGGGCGAAACTAGAATTTAATGTTAAGTTTGGCCAAAACCGATATCCAACTAGGTTTGGCTGAAACCAGGATCTGATTGGTCCGGGGAAAACCCAAGATCTAAGTTGGGGTTATCGGGAATAGGAAAGAGAGGTGCAGGGGGGGTTGTAGGGGAGTTAGGTTTGACAGGATTTGAAAAAAGGGAATGTCGGGTGGTGAGAAGAATGGTTTAATGGAGCGGGATTAGGGCTTACCAAAATCGATATCTAACTAGGCCAAGGCAAACCGAGATTTAACTGGGCCAGGGCAGAATCAGGATCTAGCTGAAGCTGCCAAAACCAAGGTGTCCCGTATCGGTATCGGTTGGCGTAACGGTGACCTCCAAAACCGATACGGATACGGGGGCGTAACGGCCCGTAACGGCGCAAATTTTTTTTTTTGCCAAAAAAATATGAAAAAATATGGATTAAATCCGGAATATTCTAAGCATTCCAAATATGCATTCATTTATAAAATGGAACATGTTTATGGGGGCGTAACGGTCCACTCTTTGGTGAGAAGTTGTATCGGACTGTCTGATGAATTTATGAACCAGATAACCTGAATTTGACTACAAAATTCATATATTTAATTTTCTAACTATCTACTACCAATGATAGATATATTAGAATGAATGTAATATGTAAATATCTTACATTAGGTGTGTTTGCAATTATTTTTGAGGAATTTCTCGAACATACCTGTGCAGTGTGCAGGTGACTGTGATTCATGTCTATGACCTGTCATCCTCAAGTCAAGAATATTAAAAAAAATAAAATTAGTAGTGTCTAATATACTCCCCTGCAACTTGATTAAGGATTACTTGATTGGTTGTCAGGGGAGCTATTTTAAATACAAGTTCGA
Organism: Magnolia kwangsiensis; assembly: GCA_037074715.1. NCBI lineage: Eukaryota > Viridiplantae > Streptophyta > Magnoliopsida > Magnoliales > Magnoliaceae > Magnolia > Magnolia kwangsiensis. Next base: position 105,314,315 of record CM073574.1, read on the forward strand.
CAGTGTCAAGTGTGTGCATAATTGCATGGCTTCTTGCAATAATACTTGTGAGCTGTCTGCTGCAAAATGCAAATACTTACCTTAATACAAATATATACTCACAATCACAAGTCACCACCAAAATGAAAATCTGCTTTTTTGTGGTTGCTCGACCTCCGCATCATCGTCATCGTCACCATCAGGCGGAGGCTGTCCAATAGGTGTAGGTTCTGCATATCCATAATATCCAGTGCCAGAAGGAAATACTAGACAACGAAACCAGAGGATGACTGATCCTGACTAGGTAACGACTCTGACCCCTGAGTAAGGATATCCACCAGTGCCCGTCGAATAGCCATACTGGTAACCATACTCAAGCTGTTGAGAATCTTGAGATTGAGAATGCGTCTGCTGTGATGAGTAACTTGGATTTGGATCTGGATCTGGATATCTATAATCATATGGATATTGATCGGGAGGGCTACTCCAACATGAATGTGATGGAACGGGCTCAGTATAACCATCATAATTATAATCCAATTGACCATAAGAATATCCATCATAATAACCAAGACCATGAGCCTGCTGATGTTCCGGACCTCCCGGACGCGGTGCACCACTAGATGTACCCTCCTGCTGGCTGTATCGTGACTCGGTACACTCGTAGGTTCGACCTCGTGTACCATCTCGTCGATGTTCATCGGCATCGCGATCTGTAGACGGCTGAATAGGGCGTTGAGCAACACCAGAAGTGCCAGCACCAGAGGTAGGGGGTCATCGTCACCATCATCCGACACAGACACGCTACCACTACTCGTACTCTTTTGTTGATCTCGAGCCGTTTCCGTACGTGGCATAAACGCTGCCCCTCTTACTGGGTCCAACACATCTGCACGACTCTCTTGTTGTGCTTTGCGTATTTCTGGGTCATCAATTTTCAATTCTTCACTATCCTCTTCAATTTGCTTTTTCCTTGTTTCCAACCAAGGTAGAAATGGGTCATCCTCATCATAAATATTGTCCAAGTTTATTGGACAGTAGTCTCCGTCATCGGCAGCTGTAATGCTCCTATGATGTCGTCGCATTCTTAGTTTTATATTGTAGTGCATGAAAACAAGTCTATCTAATGTTCTAGTCTGCAATCTATTCATATTCTTTGAATGAATGAGCGCAAAACAACTCCAATTCCTTTCGCAGCTAGAGGAAGATGTTGTCTGGCTTAAAACTTTTACTGCAATTTTTTGGAGAGCCTTCGTACTCTTTCCGAAATTAATCCATCATTCGGCCGGTTGCAACCTAGATACTGCATGCTGTGCAAGAGCATCTCCAAAACTACCAAGACGATTTCCAAATGTATCTAATTCATTCAACGCCTTTATTTGCAGATCTAAGTCAGGTTCTAATCTCTTTATCACATTTTTTAGCCCGACACGAACTTCATCATCCTCAACAAATGATTGGGCATATCTATACGTAGGATTTAAGTAATAACCTGCTGCATGAAGATCGTGATGGAGTTATTTTGTCCATCTCCTGTCGATCATCTTCCAATAAGTCTCCCAGCTTCTACAATCACGTTGAATTGCAAGCTTTGCCTTATCCATGGCATCATATAGGAAGCCCATGGTAGGTGCTTCATCGGTTTCAACAAGACGGAGTACCCTCATTAGTGGCTCCATCACCTTTAGGATCACCTTAACCTTCTTCCAATATTTGTTGTCCCGTATGCTGTTCACAACGTCGACCGGTGTCCCTGATGTCTTCTTCCCATGTTTTGTGTTGAGCCATTGTCGAGAAGCGAACATTTCACTCAACTCTCCCCTATGCCGGAATAAACTCTCTAATGCTATAAAATTTATTGCGAATCTAGTCGCCGCAGGCCTCAACAATTCTCGTCCTTTCGTGAACCTTCTCATTATTGCGACCACTTAATTATGGTTGTAAATAAACGTCGTTACTTCCCTTGCCCTTTCGACCATTTCCTTAACATTCTTCTTCTTCCTAATATCTTCCAATATAAGATCAATACAATGGGCAGCACATGGTGACCAAAAAAGATGTTTTTTCTTATTCATCTACATATGTCCTGCAAGCTTATATGATGCTTCATTATCTGTCACAATCTGCACTACGTTCCCCTCTCCAATCTCATCCACAACTTTATCCATTAGTCCAGTAATATAATCAGAATTTTTTGTTACTTATGAGGCATCAATTGACTTGTGATATATAGTTCCCAAGTGGCAGTACACCATGAAGTTGATCATGCTGCGTCTGGTTGGGCCAGTCCAACCATCGCACATGATCGTGCATCCTCTGGCTTGTCATACAGGTTTAAAGGTAGCCACGTATGTTTTCACATCCACATACTCTACATCTGTCCATTTCCCCCTAATCTCCTTAGCCGTGGGAGCTTTTATTCCTTCACATGCTTCTGCTGCTGCATCAATTACCACCTGCCAATATGGAGAATTGGCCGCGTTAGGAGGTATGTTGGCATGTATAAATAACTTTGCTGCTGGTCTACCTAATTTCTCAACGGAAGTTCTACTCCACATTTGTTTTATCTTCTTTTGTTTAGTTGATTCTTTCCTAAACAGGATTAGATCAATAGAGGGTCTCCTAGGCTCATTTACTTCTTCATCCAAATGTATAGGGGCATCACGTGAAGATGTCTGTCGTCGGCTCCCAAATACACGTCGTAACCCACCAAACCTACCCCCTACCCTCAGTCCCAGCTGCAGAAGCAGTTGCACTTCCAGTTGCACTCCCTGTCCCACTCTCACTCCCACTGCCCCCTCCTGTATCACGCACTGACTCATGCGTGCCAAACATGCGGTGACGTTCTTCCTCTTCACGAGCTAGACGCACGCTCTCTCTCCTATCTATGGTTAATTCCCGATCTGAATCTTCGTCAGAATCAATAATATCTTCATCACGAACGCCCATATATTCAGGACCAAACACCTCCTGTCGAGCTGCTTCTAAAATATCATCTCTTCTTTTGTACAGCAGCTCGTTTACCCTTCGACTCATCCAGACTAGCTTGCATTAATAGCATTATCTCTCTCGGTACTCTGACACATGGCGCAACTTGACCCTTTCGACGTGTCAAATGTTGTTTGAGACGGGTAATTCCACCGGACACTATCCTATCACAATACTTGCACTTTATTTGATGCCTAGTACCACCAACCCTCTCACAATGTTGCCATCCAATATCCTCACTTACTTGTTGTTGGCCAGACCCAGACATTTCTTTAGGTTTAGGATATGAGTATGAGTGTATGACCTATGTTAATAAAGATAATTTTATGTTCTAACTAAACCCTAAGAAGCTCCAAAACCTGCCCAATATACGCAAATAAAAATATAAAGTCACTAATTCGAAAATACAAAGAAAAATTTATAAAATGACACCCCAAATATGTAAAATGCACATTAACATATTCTACTATGATTAACACATCATATGGCATGATTAAAACAGCAAAACAACCATTAAAAATTGATTTTTCAAATTTTAAAAAAAGGGGGCCAAAATTCATGCGTAAATAGAAAAAAATATAAAATATATATAAAATGACACCCAAAATATGTAAAATGCACATTAACATGTTCTACTATGATTAACACATCATATGGCATCATCAAAAAAGCAAAACAACCATTAAAAATTGATTTTTCGAATTTTAAAAAAAGGGGCCAAAATTCATGCGTAAATAGAAAAAAATATAAAAAAAAATATAAAATGGCACCCCAAATATGTAAAATGCACATTAAAATGTTCTAATATGATTAGCACATCATATGGCATGATTAAAACAGCAAAACAACCATTAAAAATTGATTTTTTGAATTTTAAAAAAAGGGACCAAAATTCATGCGTAAATAGAAAAAAATATAAAATGGCACCCCAAATATGTAAAATGCACATTAAAATGTTCTACTATGATTAACACATCATATGGCATGATTAAAACAGCAAAACAACCATTAAAAATTATTTTTTCGAATTTTAAAAAAAGGGGCTAAAATTCATGCGTAAATAGAAAAAAATATTAAAAAAATATAAAATGGCACCCCAAATATGTAAAATGCACATTAACATGTTCTACTATGATTAACACATCATATGCAATCATTAAAACAGCAAAACAACCATTAAAAATTGATTTTTCGAATTTTCAAAAAAAATGCCAAAATAAATGCGTAAATAAAAAAAAATATAAAAAAAATATAAAATGGCACCCCAAATCTGTAAAATGCACATTAAGCTGTTCTACTATGATTAACACATCATATGGCATCATTAAAACAGCAAAACAACTATTAAAAATTGATTTTTCGAATTTTAAAAAAAGGGCCCAAAATTCATGCGTAAATAGAAAAAAATATAAAAAAAAATATTAAATGGCACCCCAAATCTGTAAAATGCACATTAACATGTTCTATTATGATTAACATATCATATGGCATCATTAAAACAGCAAAACAACCATTAAAAATTGATTTTTCGAATTTTAAAAAAAGGGCCCAAAATTCATGCGTAAATAGAAAAAAATATAAAAAATATATAAAATGGCACCCCAAATCTGTAAAATGCACATTAAGCTGTTCTACTATGATTAACACATCATATGGCATCATTAAAACAGCAAAACAACTATTAAAAATTGATTTTTCGAATTTTAAAAAAAGGGCCCAAAATTCATGCGTAAATAGAAAAAAATATAAAAAAAATATTAAATGGCACCCCAAATCTGTAAAATGCACATTTTCATGTTCTACCATGATTAACACATCATATGGCATGATTAAAACAGCAAAACATATTAAAGAAAGTAAATACCTATTTTTGAAGAATTTCTGAAAAATGGCCCACCGAGCTTTGATTTAACCAAATCCGTAATATAATGTGTTTTTGTCCCAAATAATCAGCCAAGGTTGGTCGAAATTACTATTAGAAGGAGTGAAAAACAGTTTGGAAGCAAGAAGTTTGGAAAAAACAGTAAAAAAAGTGCTTAAAAAGAAAAAAAAAAAATAGCCGTTATCTGACCGTTACGGGTGACCGTTACGCCCCCGTAACGGTCCGATAAGCCCCGTATCGGCCGATACGGCTACAAAAATTGGTAACGGCCGATACGGAGCCGATATGCGTATCGGCCCTCACCGATTCCGTTACGTATCAGCCGATACGGCCGATACGTAACCGATACGGGACACCATGGCCAAAACTAGGATCCAATTGGGCGGGTACGAAACCAGATCCAGCTGATCCAAGCGGAATTAGGATCTTTTGCGGCTAAGGCTTGACAGAACCAAGACCAAAATGAAAAGACGATATAGTCAAGCTCAAAACTGGCATGATGCTAAGCCACAACCGCATCAAAGTCGGAGATAGGCAAAACCTAGCCAAGCCAGGCTACGATTGTGGCACTAAGTGATATCATATAGCAATGACAATAGGGAACATCATCTTCTTCCTCAATTCAAGTCCGTTATCAATTGAGGATCTAATATACAAGTGTTCCATGCACACAACACACAATAAGGATCTTTCAACAATCAAACAATGAGATCAAATTGGGAGGCCGAAGCAAGAAGAACGAAGGGCCCACTAGAATCAATCACACAGTCAGGAGGACAGGCTACTTCCACTCCCCAGGCCAATGGCCATGATGGTAAGCCAACAAGCACGTCACAATCACACATAAGCACAAAGGCCACACCTCCTCTTTCATCTTCTCTTCACTTTTCTCTCATTCTTTGCTTGATGTGAACAGTAAGGGAGAAATTATGAGAGAGAGAGATTAAGGGAGGAGGGGGGAGGCATGGCCACCTATCCTACAAAGAGGGAGGGGTAGTCATGCAACCAAATAGCCACGCAAGCTTATTGATCAAGATTTGAAGAATCCACCCATTCAATTGTCTTTATTAATGATCTAGACCAAATCAATGGTCCAATGAACAATTGGATGGGATTAACAGTCCAATGATCAATTGGATGGGATCAACGAACAACTAAAATTGTGGGGCCTATGACATCAATCATATGGTCATGAATTTCATAGGTTTTATTTATTAAATTAGTCTTTAGAATGAAATTGAGTCGTGATTTAATTAATAAATTCTCTTTTGTATTTTCGTCACTTTCTTGGTGGGCCACTTTTGGGACACCAAATGATGTATGAATGATAAAAAAATTGGTCCCATTTGATGGCCTATTGAGTAAGCTTTCAAACAAGCCCAAGATCATGCAATTTCGGAACCGTTTGGGTGAGGTTTGGCCCATTTACATAAGGCTCGTAAGGTAGTGACGGAATTTTGGGGTAGTTTGGTCATTTTCTATTATTAGGTCTTCTCTTTTATGTTTTAAGCCTATATAAGGCTATGTTATGGACATCCAATACACTAGTATTATGATTATAGAATACATATAAAAAATTTAATTTTCATGTTTCTTTCCTAGGTTTTTTTTGTTAGAAGATATGAAGAGGGGGGTGTTCGCGGTCTCTAGCATTCGTTTAGCGAATTGTTAGGTTCTTTAACACAATCTCTTTTTTTTTTTTCTTTTCTTTTTCTTTTATCTATTTTGCATTGGTGATGCACATTGATTTTAAAAATAAATAAATAAAAGAGAGAGAGAGAGAGAGAGAGAGAGAGAGAGAGAAAAGAACCCAACAATTCTCTAGCCGAATTCTAGCGATCGCAAAAAGCCCCCTCTATGAACCTTCTACCAAATAAAACCAATAATAAATAAAACATGAAAACTAATTTTTATTTTTATTTTTAATTACAAATCATAATAGCAGTGCATTATGAACTCCATAACATAGCCTTACATTAACTTAACCAAAAGAACAAGGCCTAATAATAGAAAATAATCAAAATGCCCTGAAATCCCATCACTACCATATAAGCCTTATGTAAATGGGTAATACCTCACCCACACATCTCTGGAATTGAATAAACTTGGACCCGTATGAAAGCTTACTCAATAGGCAATCTAACGGGACCAATTTTGAGTCATTCTGACATCATTTGGTACCCCAAAAGTGGTCCATCAAGAAACTGACAAAAATACAAAAGAGAATTTATTACCTAAATCGTGACTCAATCTTAATTTAATAAATAAAACCTATGAAATTCATGAACATATGATTGACCCCATAGGCCCCACAATTTAAGTTGATCGTTAATTCCATCCAATTGATCATTAGACCGTTGATTCGGTCCAGATCATCAATCGAGACAATTTGAACGGGTGGATTCTTCAAATATTGATCAATCGTCTTGTGTGACCATTTGGTTGTATCAGGGAGCGCATTCGCACTAGGGGTTGCATATGCAGCAAAGGGAAGTTAAAATGATCACAAAAGAAATTATTCAAAACTCTGACCTCTGGCCACAACAAGTGGCGAGAGATGAAACCCGTGAATTGCTTCTCGGCAGAGCACCCTGTGATTCAAGCTCATTTATAATCCCTTGCACAATCTGTAAACAACACAAAGAAGAACGCTTCAAAAGAGATAAACACCAAGTTTCGATGCAAAGGACAGTTGGATTGCAAAGATTCTGTTCAATCAAGAGGAAATGACAAAAAAATGAATGAGAATTTCTATTATTCATGACGAGGAAGCAGACCTAATATTACAATCCAGAGCCTAGGAAATTACAATTTAGCTTTCTCCACTATTCATTTAATAATTTCAATTGAATACAGTAGTAGATCGTACGAGATTCATATCAAATAATTCGAGACTAAAAAAGAAAGGTAAACAGAGAACACTACCTTGCGGAAATCGCGAGATTGTGCGGAATCGAAGATCGGCCACACCTTATCAAAATCCTGGAAGATATCGAGATCAAGAAAAGTAGTAAAGGAGAGATCTGGAGAGAGAGAGAGAGAGAGAGAAGGTGTGTGTGTGTGTGTGTGTGTGTGGGGGGGGGGGGGGGGGGGGGGGGGGGAATAGGAAGAGAATTGGGTACCTTTGCAGATTGAATTGGGCCTCTTAGGGCAGAGAGGATGAAATAAAGGAGCTGCTCTCCCATTCTAGGATTTGAATGACGAAAGAGGCCAACGCGAGGGCTGCTGCTACCGTTGCTGCCTCCGATGCCGAGGATCGAAGGATCGAGCCCTAGAAGGAGGCAGTTGGTGTACATTGCCGACTCCAGCTCCACTTCTCTCTCCTTCTCTCGATCCATCGTCATACCTCTCCCTCTCCCTCGCTACCTCTCTGAAATTTTGCTGGTGGTATTTTCTTTCGGGCCTTGTATTTTAGTAGTCCGCGGACTACTGAAAGTTACTTCTCACTCAGTTGGAGCGTTCCGTTGCGGGGTTGGGAAGAGAGTTTGGCTAAAGCTGTCAACCGCTAGGGCCGCGGGATTGCCTTCGGGCCCGGATTTTTAACTTTTCGGCCGGATCTATTCAAATTTTTTATTTTAACTGGCCTAAGACCACACAACAGTCTAGGTTTGCTCGAATACATCCCATTGTATTGCAATACAAACGTCGCTTGGGCTGTCAATGTGGGCTAGTTTCCGGAGGGCCGAGGTCTATCAAGCCCAGCCTAAAGAGTAAAACCAAGCCCGAATCCAGCCCAGGCCAAGACAAACAGACCCGAGCTTGGCCCTGATGATTACGCATGTGCCAACCTTCCAAGCCCAACCAAATAACACAACAAGAACTGAACAAAATATGTACGCAGGAAAATATAATATAACAGGTGAGAACATAGAAAGATCAAACAAGAAATTGTTAATACATTAAAATTGAGGGTGGTTCAACAAGCTTAACCTTGTCTCCAGCCAGCTAAACAATTTCGGGTCACCCTGACAACCGCCTAGGTTCAGTTTCAAATAATAGGTTTGTTATGAGTAAAAATGGTTTGACCGCTCATGAGGTTAGTTCAGACTCACAAGCATGTGCTTCTGAGCCGAAGAGTTCTTAGACAATCATCAATGAATCCTTTTGATGAAGGGTAAACACTTCGTACCCCTTAGTAGACCGCACACTTCCAGGACTCCAACCAAGCTAATCTGTTCGAGCTCCGAGCAAGCTTATATGTCCAAGCTCCAACCAAGCTTATTTGTCCAAGCTCCGACCAAGCTTATATGTCCGAACTCCGACCAAGCTTATCTATCCGAGCTCCGACCAAGCTTGTATGTCCAAGTTTCAATCAAGCTTAGCTACTCGATCAGTCAAGGGTTATGCTCAGCTCAGCCTCATCTTGATCGATTAAAGGATCCAGCCCAGGTCGGCCTCAACTGTCCACTGCGTAATTTTGGGGCCAACTGCGTCGACCCTTATTACCCACATAAATATTGTGTGACGGTTGAGAAAATTGTGCCAGAATCACACCTAAGATTAAGAACTAACTCTCGCTCACCTACACTATAAATAAGAGGTCCATCCACATGAAAAGGTACACAAAATCTCTCACCCGAAACCCCTTAACATTACCAGACCTAGATTTCTAGCCTGACTTTGGTATATCGGAGGGTCCCCTACTCTGGCCAGGGTCTCCTTTGTCTTTTTCCTGTATAGGTGCTTGAAGGTCAAGTAGCTCGACGAGGGTGAACCGGATTTTTGCATCAACAGTTTGGTGTCGTTTGTGGGAACAACATCAGAGTCGTTCTTGCTTTACCAAAAAACCACAATGGCTAAAGGAAGAAAGAAAGTCCCTCCAGTCGTAACTACTGCTGATCCTGTGCTTGCGAAACAGCCTGGTCATCGGGATTCATCTTCCCAACTCTAGGCCGAGTCCCCTCCTACGGGTTTGGCACAATAGTCTTGGAACCGAGGAGGTTGCCTCCTTTCCCTGAAACACCAGGTTGAAACGCTAGCTAGCGATCTTGGTCAAATAAGGCAAAAGATGGAAAGACAAATCCCCTTCCCTAATCAAGAGACTGCTACTCAAGCAACTACCAGGGTCGCAGCGCTAGCAGATTCTCAGAAAGATCAATCCTCAAGCACTATCTCATGTCTCGAGGACCTCCGCGCTGGCCCCTTCCCACCTACGCCATGAGTTAGAAAAGAGGGGGTGCAAAAAAGCCCCCGAGATGAACCCGCTCTTGAAGCTGTGGTTAAGAATAAAGACCCTTGGGAAACCCAACTTGACAAATTATGAGATCAAATCGGCGATATACGCCAAGCTCCGACTCCAATAGACGCCATGATGGAAGAGGCAAAGCCACCATTCACCAATGACATCATGAGCTTAGCCCTCCCTCCAAGATTCCGAATGCCACTCGTCACCCCATATTCAAGCTCCGGGGACCCCACTGAACATTTGGAATCTTTTAGGGCCTAGATGGAGCTCCAATCAGCATCTAGGCCACTTATGTGCCGAGCTTTTGCATTAACCTTGACAAGGGCTGCAAAGAGTTGGTACAAACAACTGAAACTGAGGTCAATTAGTTCCTTTTCAGACCTCAGCAAGGCGTTCCTAACATAGTTCATTGTTGGGAAAGAATGGATGAAACCGTCCACTCACCTGCTCACTATTAAACAGAAATAAGGCGAGGCACTAAAGGATTACATTATGCGGTTTAATGGAGATACAGTATAGGTGAACGATTACTCAGACAAGATAGCCTTGATTGCCATGATAGTTGGACTTAGGGAAGGAAGGTTCCTCTTTTCAATAGGTAAAAATCCTCCAGGAACTCTAGGTGAGATCATGAACCAAGCATAAAAATACCCCCAAAAATACTCTCAGGTCGTCTGTCCAGTCATTGACTTGATCGTCGTCCCTTCTTTTTTTATTGGGGGTGCTTGGGATGGGGTTTCCTCTTTTAAGCTCTCAAAAAACTACTAAAGACGTTGGGAGCTCAGCGAATGACAAGAAGCGAAAAGAGGAAACCCCATCCCAAGCACCCCCAATAAAAAAAGAAGGGACGACGGTCAGAGGTCAACGACCGGACAGGCGACCTAAGAATAGATTCAGCTCATACACCCCTTTCAATGCCACTCCCAATCAAATCCTTTTGGAAGTGCGGGATAAGCGGTTGCTGAAATGGCTAAATCAGATGAAAATCAACACAAACAAGCAAAATAAGCGAAAGTATTGCGCTTCCACGGCGATCATGGTCACTCGACCAGCGGCTGCTTTAACCTCAAAGAAGAGATTGAAACCCTCATTCGTAGTGAGCACCTACGAGAGTATGTCAAGGAAGAGCGACTAGGTCGGAAGGATGAGCAACCCAATAGAGCAATCAGCAACGACCTCAACGGTGAAATCCGCACTATCTTCAGCGGACCTGCAAGAGGTGGTGACTCAAACCAAGCCTGAAAGGCCCATGCTCGGAGTACTAGGCCGAACCATCATATCCATCTCACTAGCAAGCCACCCAAGGAGCAGTGGATGCGTCCTTATGACTTGACGTTCTCTAAGGAAGACGCCCGCGGTATCCAATACCCACACAATGACGCCCTGGTCATAGCCATGACCATAGTCAACTGGAAGGTGTATCGCATTCTTATAGACACAGATAGCTCGGCTGACATACTCTTCACTAAAGTGTTTAACAAGATGGGGATCGATAGGTCACGACTTCGACTTATCAACACTCCCATACACGAGTTCACAGGAGATAAAGTCATTTCTTAGGGATCCATCCAACTCCCAGTTACTGCCGAATAAGGACAAAACCAAACCACTGTGATGGTCGACTTCCTAGTGCTGGATTGTCCCTCCACTTACAATGTCATCCTCTGACGACATTCCCTTAACTCTATGAGGGTTTTGGTTTCTACTTACCACTTCATGATGAAATTCTCTATTGATCACGGGGTTGGCCACGTTCAAGGAGACCAGCGTGAAGCTCGACAATCCTACTCAACCACTCTGAAGGAAAGGACTCCCCTCCATACCTTAGTAGTCAGTTCCATTCACCCTAGAATCCTTCCACTCACCCTACAAAAGATTCACTCAGGAGAGGATTCCCAATGGAAGATCTTCTGACTATTCCCCTTAACAAGTCTGACCTGACCCGATCAGTTCAGGTCAGTTTATCATTGACTCCTGACCTCCGAAGCCAACTAATGGATCTCCTTTGGCGTCATACCAATATGTTTGCTTGGTACCATCAAGACATGTCTGGCATTAGTCCTGAGGCGATGGTCCGTAAATTGAATGTAGACCCCAATCACAGACTAGTTAAACAAAAGAGGCAAGCTTTCGAGCCAGAATGATATGTCGTTATCACAGAAGAATTCGGAAAACTTTTAGAAGTAAGGTTGATCGAAGAAATCTATTACACTGATTGGATCGCCAACGTCATCTTGGTAAAGAAGTCTAATGGGAAGTGACGGGTTTTTGTTGACCACACTGACCTAAATAAGGCCAGCCCCAAGGACAACTTTCCTCTTCCAGAGCATGAGCTCATAAGCTTCATGGACACATACTTGGGCTATAATCAGATAGCCATGCATCAGTATGACAAGCAGAAGATGACCTTCATCACCGACAAATGAATCTATTGCTACAAGGTCATGCCCTTTGGACTGAAGAATACTTAGGCCACATATCAGCGGCTTGTGAACAAAATATTTACTGGACAGATTGAACGTTCTATGGAGGTTTATGTCGACAACATGCTTATAAAAAATATCAAAGCTGTCGACCATGTCACCAACCTTGATGAAATGTAATCAATTCTGCGATATTACCAGATGAAGTTGAACTCGACTAGTGCCATTCGGGGTCAACTCGGGGAAATTCCTTAAGTTCTTGGTCAGCCAGAGAGGGATCATGGCGAATCCCGATAAGATTAGAGCCTTGGTAGGCATGAACTCACCTCGGATTGTCAAAGAGATCTAATGTCTCATTGGAAGAATCGCCGCCCTCAATTGCTTTGTGTCTAGAGTAATCGACAAGTGTCTCCCATTTTTTCAGTAACTGAAGAGCAATAAAAAGGTGAAGTGGACCGAGGATTGCGAACAAGCATTCCAACAGCTAAAGCAATACCTAAGATTACCCCCGCTACTTTCAAAGCTCGAACATGGAGAACCCTTATTGTTATACTTGGCAGTCTCAGCAGCGGCGATGAGTTCAGCCCTTATCAGAGAATCCGAAGGAAAAACAACTTCTAGTGTATTACATTAGTAAAGCTCCAGTTCCTGCCAAGACTAGGTATCCAGACGTAGAAAAGCTCGCCTTAGCATGATCTTGTCTAGACGTCTTCGCCTATATTTCCAAGCTCACACAATAGTAGTCCCAACAAATCATCCCCTTCGCCAAGTGCTCCAGAGGCCTAAATTATTAGGAAGACTCATAAAATGGAAAATCGAGCTCAGTGAAATTGACATAAGATATCAGCCGAGGAGCGCCATCAAGGGCCAAGCGGTAGCCGATTTCATCATCGAGTTTACTAAAAATCAAGTTACTCCAAGCGAATCAAGCAAAATGACAACCCTGTAGTTGATCCAATGGACGATTCTGACCAGCCAACCAGCACAGATTCGCCGGTCAAACATAAAATGACACAAGGTCCGACCAACTAGCCAAAGATGACCAAACAACTAAAACAGATCCCCTTCCTTGGACAATGTATGTCGACGGATCTTCCAACTTTAGGCGTGGTGGAGCAGGTGTCGTCCTCATTACCCCAGACCTGATGACTATCCAATACGGCTTACAGTTCGGATTCCATGTGTCTAACAATGCTGTGAAGTACAAAGCGTTATTAGTAGGCCTCAAGTTAACAACATCCATGGTGGTTTAGGTCCAAGAAGTCTACTGCGACTCTCAACTCATCATTAATCAAATTGCCAACGAATATTAGGCTAAGGAGAAGTGAATGATTGCATATTTACAAAGGGCTCAAGAACTGATAAATGAATTCTAGAAGTGTGACGTCAGTCTCATTTTAAGGTCGAAAAATTCAGAAGCAGATGCATTAGATAAATTAGCTTCTGCAGCCGAGGAAGACATGCCAAGGACAACCTCGTTCGAATTCTTAGCTGAACCAAGCATCCATAAGTGCAACAAGAAAATTGCCCTACCCATACACTCGAATCCGAGTTGGATGAACCTAATTATTAAATACCTCTGAGGAGGTAAGTTTCTTAACGATCGACTAGAAGCGCGCAAGCTCAGGTGCAGGTCAGCTCGGTATATAATGATGGGGGATATCTTGTACAAGAAATGATCCTCCCTACCCTATCTCAGATGTCTTTAGCCTGATGAAGCCTATTATGTTTTTAAAAAAAATTATGAAGGGATATGCGGAAATCACTTTGGAAGTCGAGCCCTCGCCCATAAGGTCATCTAAAAAGGATACTTCTGGTCGAGCCGAGGTGCAACAAGTGTCAGAGGTTTGCAGTCATTCCCCACCAGCCCATAGAGGAGCTAACCGCGATGACTAGACCCTGGCCATTCGCCCAATGAGGGATCGACATCATCAGCCTACTACCCATGGGAAAGGTTTAAACCCGATACACGGTCATGACATCGAACCATTGGCCAAAATCACTGAGCAAAAGATCACATATTTTGTTTGAAAGAATATCATCTGCTGGTTCGGGATCCCACACACCATAGTCTCAGACAATGGGAGACAGTTCGATAACGACAAGTTTTGCGGTATGTGTAGTAAGCTCAGCATCTGCAATGCCTACTCGGCACCCCCAAGCTAACGGGCAGGTAGAAGCAATCAATAAGATAATCAAAAACCACCTTAAGGCCAGGCTCTAGAAGGCAAAAGGCGTTTGGGCCGAGGAGCTCCCTTATGTGCTTTGGACCTATAGGACTACTACCCGAACGTCAACTAGGGAGACTCCGTTCTCTTTGACCATTGGAGCAAAGGTCGTTATCCCGGTCAAAGTGGGACTCCATACTGCGCATGTGCGATCCTACGATGAGGCCTAGAACGTCGAACAAATGGCTATGAGTCTCGACCTTCTCGAAGAAACAAGGGAATTGGCTAAGCTTAGGACTGTAGCTTAATAACAATAGGTTGCTCAGTTCTACAACTCTCGAGTGAAAATTTGAAGGTTCAAACCAGGAGACCTAGTCCTCCATAAGACATTTTAAAATACTTTGGAGCCTGGAACATGAGGCTTAGGACCAAGTTGGCAAGGACTGTATCGGGTAGCGGGTACAGCTCGACTTGGCTCATATCGACTTGAGGATCTAGAAAAGTGACATTTTCCTCACCCGTGGAACACTGAGCATGTGAACATTTACTACCCGTGGGTCGTCTAGACCACGGAGTAAGAGAGACCGACCTATCGAGGCCAAAAACAACAAATATCGCATGTAAATTTCTCATAAATTTTGTAATAAAAACTCCTTAATATGAGGAAAATTTTATCTAAATTCTACTACTTGGACTACCAAGGATCTCCTTCAATGCAAGGAGAAACGTTCCTCTAATGGTATGACCCTTAAAGAAGAGGTTGGACTATTAATGATAACAGACGGGACTGGTCTACAATACCCAAGTTAGAATAACGTCCGATTTCTCAACTTAGCACGAAACTAGCTCACTCCTACATGTCAACGTGTGACCCTACAGATCTACATGCAAGAATATAAAAGCATTAACATGCTGAGGTAAAAAAATTCCACGCCATTTAATAAAAAAAAAAAAGGGATTACAAAAAGTCCACAAAAATATATACATTACGTCCGATCAGGGAGGAGGCTGCTCGGCTGGAGGAGATTGTTCGACTTCAGGCTGTGTAACACCCTGTGCTTTTCAGTACTTGAGTGTTACTATGAGGACCTAGATTAGAATAAACACAAACTTAATTTGTCTAAACACTCACCTTCGTTCTAGCTTGAGTTGGTAGTTGGGGGCAATTTTCACCCATAGATCAAGCCATTCATCCATCATCTTTCAAGATGGAACATCACACAACAAGAGAGGTTTATTTTTAGGGTTTTAACATCCTTGATAAGTAGACTAAACCATCCATTATCAACATTAAACTCTGGATCCTAAGGTCTACCGTTCATCATGTTTCTAATAACCCGACGATCAAACCACACCTAAAACGTACAAGCTGACTAATCAACACTTTAAGCACCCTTAAGTTCCCCATAAAACTAACTAGGAATCCATGTGAAACCTAAATATCAAATCTAGAGACGATCTAACCGTTAAATCAGTAAAAATCCATCCATCATCAGTCTTAGAAATGGGCATGGATGACACATGATTAGACTTTATGGATTGGGTCTCAAATCCTGTCCTAAATCATTAAGTGGGTAGTCCTTGGACCCCTAGAACCCTTTGGATAAGTAGTGATCCAGTCTATAAGAAATATAATCATGGGATTGATGGAAACCTACGATTAAAGACCCAAATCACAAGTATGGTGCACCCAAGACTTGGATCTACCTCATTCTTTGGACTGGGCTCTAATTCAAGGTGACAAAACAGATGAATGGAGTGGATCAGATCATGAACATTACTGTCATTTGATGCGTAGGTACGATAGGTATGTGCACCTGTTGTGCACCGAACCAAGGGGACTGGTCAAGCTTGGTTGACCCGAGCCAAAGAAGGAAAATTATTTCCTTCTTTTAAAGATTTCTCCTGCTTGCTACATGCGAATGGGCAACGTCCGTTTTCATCCACTCATGACCCACCACACTCATCTGTTGGGATGATCCAATCCGTCCATCTTATAGAGGACGCAAATTTGACCATAGCCCTGTTGGTCACTCACCTTGAAGCTCCCATACATGGTTACAATCTCTAGCACAAAGAGTGTTGTGTGCAACTAGTTTTTCTGAAAATAAAAAACCCTTTTTTTCTTCCACGCTAGCGATCCGCGTGAGGCTGAATCCACGCATCTTGGCCGTTGGAACAAGCTTATCCTAACCATCCATTTCCTCGTGGTTTAGGGCTCCCTTAGCAAGATGAAAACCACGGCCAGTTTTGGTTTCACCGGATGTTTTTGAAGGCTTTGCAAACCATGTTCAATCCAAGCTATCCTTTATTCATTCAATGGCTCTAGAGAGCTGGGGTAAGACTTAAAAGAGGGAGGATCGAACATCACTCCACTGCCTCCTCCATTTCTTTCGAAAACCCTAGAAAATAGCCATAGCCTTCAAGTTTCGAACTCACCAAAAAAACCTCCTTATAGCTTCTATCTAAGCATTCTCTGAGCTCTCTTGGGCTCTTCCACACCCTCCACAACAACCAAATCAAAGAAATATCCATCGGATGGGGATCTACCATTGACGCCTGAGGTTTCTTCCTCGATGTTCTATCACGTCGAGTCGACACGTGTACGGTCTGTTCGATCCTAGACATATAGTGCTATTACTGGATCTTTAACAAAAAAAAAAAAAAGAGAAGAGGAGAAATAAAGAAGAAGAAAGAAAAGGAGAGGTAAGAGAAAAGAGAGTGAGAGGAAGTTCTAGCTGGGCTTAGTTACTGCCCAGCCTACCAGGCCAAACTCTATCTGAGTTTAGGCATTGACCGGCCCAAGTGTGTTGGATGGTGTAGAGAAAACAAGAGAGAGAGAGTGGAAGGAAGAAAAATGAGGGAAAAAGAGAGTCGGGGAGATGCTACTGTTGCCGACTCAGTAACTGAGTTATGGCTCGACTGAGTTGTTGAACTGAGTCCAGTTGCACCGTCTGACAAGAATAAAGGAAAAGAGAAGTAGAAGAAAAAGAAGGAAAGAGACGAAGAGAACAAGAGGGAGAGAGAGACTGTTGCTATCAAGCCAAGTGGGCTCGACTTGGTTGGGTTCAGACTCCGTTTTGAGCGTGTCCGGTCCTATCTCAACATCCATCTAGACCAGTCTTCATGCTGGCCATTCCAGCAGTAGGAGTAAGAGGAAGAAAAGCGAAGAGAGAAGAAGGAAAAATAAAGAAGGAAGGGCAAGTTTGGGTTTGAGAGGTGAGTAAACTCAGCGATATTGCGGTTTAAAGCAGATTAGGGCCATGGCGAGGATGAGTCGACAACTAGGTGAGCTGACTCTCTACGCACCTTTTATTAGAAAAATAAATAAATAAATAGTAATAATAATAATAATGAGCTAGGTTATTTACCTTCTTGTATTGGTTGAGTATAGGTATTTAATAGGGGCTACTTTAGATCGCTCTCGTTGAAGTCAAGTGGTGTAGACATTACAATTTGATTATGTCTCATAATTGACCAAAAGTGAGGACTCACCCTTTGAGCTTACCACTCAAATTCGTTAATCATAAATGATGCCTTAATCCTTCCCGTTTAGTATCTCCTATGTTACTTGATTGAGATATTTATCTTACTATGTAAATATGTTAATATGTTGTGGAATTGATTCCTATGTTAGATAATGGGCATGTCTCTTTAATTTTTTACAAGCATAAATGATTGATGTTCACATGTCATTTCCATATGATCACATGCTAATTAATTTGGATATTTACTACTTGTGAATATTTGATGGATTGAATGAAACTTGTTGGGGACCCACTATCTTGCGGTCCCTATTTTCCTTACACGGGTTGGATCGCACATTTGCCTTACACGGCTTGGACCACATATTTATCCTTGTGGCTTTGATGGATTATTGGTGCCCTTTTGTGGCTTGTTAATTATATTCGTATATCTTGTTATTTTTTATCCATCTTGCGGTGTTCAGTTGTATCGTGATTTTCGGGTGGAGCGGGAGTTCGCTTATTGATTTTCTAGTCATCTTGTGGTGTTCACATACGATATGATTTTCGAGTGATCAACTGTTTGTATATTATTTTTCTCTTAATCTTGCAATGTTCAGTCGTATTGTGACTTTCGGGTGGAGTGCGAGTTCACTTATCAATTTTCTAGCCATCTTATGGAGTTCATGTATGATATGATTTTCGGGTGAAGAAGATGTTTGTATGTTGATTCCCATTATGCAGAGTTCGTTATGATTTCTGGGTAGAGCGGGAATTTGCTTATTGATTTTCTAGCCATCTTGCAGAGTTCATACATTTTTCAGATAATGTAAGACCTGTATCTTAGTCCGTACCGTTTCGTAGACTTTCGTAGTCTTACCAGTCGAATTCCGGCAACCTTCGACCCTTAACCGATATTTACGTGCGACCCTGATTCATATGCCGTCGACCTACATCAACTCAACCCAAAACCATTACCACAGCGACCGCGCCGTCGCTGTGGTTCCGATGCCGCGACTCGCGCGCCGAGGCAATACCCTGGTCAGGAGATGTAGGCCAGCGCTCGGTGCGAGAAAAATGCCGTGTGTTGCGAAATCCAAGAGAATCTCTATGAGATGTCACATCAATTCCATCAATCAATCCATCACATGTCAAGTACACATCACCTTTCACCCATTCCCAAGCAAACACAAAAGCCAAGAATCTCTTACAAAGCCCATACCTCTCTTACACCAAAAGCCCTCAAAGTCAAAAAGTTCTTACACCTCCCATGCCTTTCTTAGACAAATGGCCACAAAAGTCAAGGTTTTCTTACACACCCATCACTTACCACATCCATCCATCACTCATCTCTCTCTTTACAACTCCCTCTCTCTCTTTCTCATTTTTAAACTCAAAAAAATCCAAAGGAGAGAAGCTCCATACGTATGAATTTCCCAAACCTCTCCCTCTCTTTCAAAACTCTAAGTGTGGCCCACTTCTCCATCCCAAGATCTCCCATCCTAGCCATCCATTTCTCATATCCTCCATTGAAGTTGAAGCTAAGGTGCTAAGGAACCCATAGGAGCAAGAAGATCGGACGGTAGGTGCTTGATAATGGTAGTTTTTCTTATTTTTAAGATGGGCCAAGTGAGGCCAACCGATCAATGGTTTGGATCTCACTTGGGACCCTAAGGTGTGACTGATGGCCCACTTGGATCATCATGATCACTCCATGATGGGGCCATTCTCCATGGACCCCATCATGATGATTTCATTTCATTAGGAAGGTCATCTAGACCGTCCATATTGGTGGGGAAAGGATCCCCACCGTTGATTTTCAAATTTTATGGTCCCATGTGTAAAGGGATCCCTTGGATTGTATGATTTTTTTTAGGGAGGGCTCATAGTGGCGGAGCCCTACATCGCAAGCATGTCTCACCCTCTCTCTCTCTCTCTCTCCCTCTATTTCATTTTTTATATAGATCATGATGTGTTTGTATGGCCCACTTGATTGGACCCCACCATGAGGCTTTTATTTTACCCAAATCATCAAGTGTGGCCCACTTTATGTGCAATGGACCCACACTATTTTCCATGAGGTGGCCCACCTAATCAGGGCCCACCTCACCGTATTTTTTTAATATCCAACCGTCCAGCGTCTGAGACGCTGGACGTCTCTGCCAAAAGAAAAAGCAAAAAGGGAAGGTTTAGGTGGGCCGGCTCATGCAGGCTCCACCTTGACGTATGTATGAAATCCAAGCCGTCCATCCTCTTACCCATTTCATTTTAGGTGTTGAGCCAAAGAATGAGGTCAATCCGATGATCAGGCGGGCCATACCATAGAAAATGGTATTTCTTACCCTTCAAAGGCTTTTAGGGCCCATTTTGTTGTATTTACACATCAAAAATGCTGGATATTGGTCTTGTTCAGTGTATTTTGGGCCCCTAAATTCATTGGACGGTACAGATCTTCGAGAAGTGGGCCCCACGGGTGATTTTCCTCAAGAAAATCGAAATAAAAAAATAAATAGGCAAGAGGCAGAGCCTCTGCCTCTCTGACAGTTGCACGCTACTGCGTGCAGCGTTAGGTGGGCGGAAGTCAGGGGCCCACGGCCCTGCATGTGGGCCCCACCGTGATGTTTATTTGTCATCCAACCTGTCCACGAGGTGGGCCATCCTCAGCAAGAGGCCCCCTCCAAATTTCAATCCGATCCAAAACTCGAGTGGCCCACATTGCAGGAAACAGTGGGGTTAAACCTCTACCATTGAGACCCCTCTCATCGGCCACAGAAGTTTCAGATCAATCTGAAATTTGTGCTTTCTCTTTATCCAGGTCCAAGTGACCTTATGAACGGTTTGGATGACATTTAAACATTACAGTGGGCCCCACATGGGACCCACAGTGATGTAAGTGTTTTATATCCACCGTTCAGGCAGACGGTGGAAGCCCACCATGCTTTTTGTGTTTTATCCGTCCAGCGGACGGTGGTACTGGGGCCCACGGTGATGCATATGCACCGTCCAACCTCGGTGGACCCCGCCATGATGCATGTGATGCATCCAGACCGTCCATCCATTTGGAAATATCATTTTAAGGCATGAGTTGAAGAGTGAGCCCAATCAATGATCAAGTGGGCCACCTATGTATGGGTTAGGCCCATTTGATTGGTATAAGGCCTATGTGTTAGGCCCATTTGATTTGTATAAGGCCTATGGGTTTAGGCCCATTGATTTGTATAAGGCCTATGGGTTAGGCCCATTTGATTGGTATAAGGCCTATGGGTTAGGCCCATTTGATTTGTATAAGGCCTATGGGTTTAGGCCCATTGATTTGTATAAGGCCTATGGGTTGGGCCCATTTAATTGGTATAAGGCCTATGGGTTAGGCCCATTTGATTTATATAAGGCCTATGGGTTTAGGCCCATTGATTTGTATAAGGCCTATGAGTTTAGGCCCATTGATTTGTATAAGGCCTATGAGTATAGGCCCATTGAATTGTATAAGGCCTATGAGTATAGGCCCATTTGATTTGTATAAGGCCTATGGGTTAGGCCCATTTGATTTGTATAAGGCCTACGGGTTTAGGCCACTTGATGCATTCTAAGGGCCAACGGGTTATGACCCATTGTAATGCATATAAGGCCCATTGGTGCGGCCCATCGACGTGGCCCACTTGATAAATAAAAGGCCCAAATGATGTACCCCATTTGATGTATTTAAGGCCCAATGGGATGTACCTAAGGTCCATTGCAATGTGTGAGCCCAACACGGTTTATGTAACGATGTTTGTGACGATCGTAAATTGGGAGCAATGTTGGTTTGACGTCCGCATTGCAAGTGCAATGTTGGTTGGATGTCCACATTACGACTCTCTCTAGGGCCCCTTTGATAGGCAGTACTTGTTGTGTATAGGCTGTCTAGGCCCATCTGTGTTGTAAGAACGGTTCATCACTTATTTACATGTTTAGTATAGTTTCATGACTCATGATCATACGCATCATATGTATGCTTCATATGAGAATTGACTGATCATAGCATATGCCTTCGGGCAAGTTATTTATGGGCTTCCGGTTAGGCGGTGTTGCCCTATATGAGCGCACGATATGCGTAGGATTTGTTGCATGACTAGATAGCGTGATTCATGCATTTCACATTTGTGTGACATGGTTATTGTACGCCCTAGCGACATCGGGGCCGTAGCCTCCACAGGCGTATCGTGGTTGGCAGGATTGAATACTGAAAATCTTATTCTACATGGGGTGCTATAGATATCCCTGGGTGAAAGTCCCTAAACCCTTATGGTACCAAGAGGTTGCTCTAACGTCTAGACCGAGTGGGTAGATGAGCGTTGAGTACCGATTACCAGACGGTTGCACTCTCCACTGTGTCGTGGTCGGTTGGAAGGGGGTGCAGCCTTACCCGCCCAAGTGTAGGGGACAATGCTAAGCAGAGTCTGACCAGCTCGAGGAATGGGTCCACTATCGACGAGTCGAGCCCGATATTGGCAGACGGATAGTGAGGTCTCTTCCACTTACTTTATTGCGTGCAATGAAGTGACGATCTGGTTTAGAGTGTACTAGACCCTGGTGATATCCCAGATTTGAGCTGTATTGATGTGTGGACATAGATGAGGATTTGTATGCTTGAGTTACATTTCACATCGCATGGCCTTAGATGGCCGATATCATTTATGTCTTGCATCACATAGCCTTGGTACGACTCATGATATTATGGATCCATCTGCATATTCCGCATTACTCTGATATTGTATGTTCAGATTACTACCTTGCGCACACACTTTCACCACCCTCTAAACTTTCTATAAGCTTATGCATGACCATTGCGTGCAGGTGACGTTGGGGCACAGCAGCGCTGAGGCAGGAGCACTTGCAAATCATTTTAGAGTTTTTATTCCTTACCATTGTATTTCCCTTTATGCTCATTGTACTTATAAAGTTTTTGATCATAGTGGAAATGTAATGGAGTTCTTGGTCATTGTTTGTAGTTTATGCCTTTGGTTATGCTTATTACGAATCAAACTGACGTTGAAAATCCTCCTCGTAGCATCCCAGGATCGGAACCTGACGAATGGGAGATGGTGCTAGATTCGGCGATCGAGAATTTTGTGAGCCCGGTTTCTGAGTTTGGGGCGTGACAGATAATGTTGGAATATCCCTTGTTGATTCTTTCTTCATCTTACGGTGTTCAATTGTAACATAATTTCTGGATAGAGCGGGAGTTCACTTATCGATTTTCTAGTCATCTTGCAGAGTTCACGTACGATATGATTTTCAGGTGAAGTAGAGGTTTAAAGGTTGATTTTCTATTTACCTTTTAGAGTTCACTTGTACTATAATTTTCGGGTGGAGCGGGAGTTCGCTTATCGATTTTCTATCCATCTTACAGAGTTCACATACAACGTGATTTTTGGGTGCAATAGAAAATTGTATGATTGATTAATAGATTATCTGGACACATACACTTGCACTGCGATTGCTATTATATTTTTCTTATGATGACATTATGTTGTTTGGCTTAATTTCAAGTATATGATCATGAATATGAATTGTGTTACTTAATATATACATTCTTATGACTTGCGATCTATTCTGGATTATGAATGATGAGTGTGTAATCTTAGAGGATACTCTTCACTACGATAGCCATTGACGCTATCAAACCATATTAGTTGATGCATGTGTAGAATAAGTCGATGTTGTTCACTTGGTTGCTAGAGTAGATCGGGTAACTGAGGAGCTAGACGGGGCCCTTGCGGCCCATATTGAGCTCCAACATTAGATGATAGATTTCTATTTTTGTTTAATAAACTTTGTTATTTGGGATTGTATAAGTCCTGTATGGGCGCTACATTAAACTTTTAACATGGATGAAATGTTTTTATACAATGCATGGTTTACTCTGCCAACATTTGCTGCTAACTCTGATTAATGATATAGCAGTTTAAATTTATACTGAATTTTAAAGGCTAACACTCAGGTTTTTTGGAGAACAAGTCATATACTCGGGTTTAAAAAATCGAGGCGTTACAGGCTATGAGGACCCCTCCGAGGCCTCGAAGAGGGTGTCAAAATTCAGCACAAGATACAGCCGTCTAGCATCCTCAACATAGCGGTTGTAGTCGCAGTTATAGATTACATCCAACTCATCGACTCTTTCCTTCAAGGCTTTGACTCCTCTACTATTGCAGCCTTGATCGTCACGATGGTCGCTTCGAACTCAGACAGTCGGGCTATCAAAGTCTTCTTGACCTCAGCCAACTTGGCCATCAAGCTCATTTTCACTCTCTCCAGCTTCGTTTTCAGCGTTACAGTGTCGGCTTCAATGGATGAGAGGTGCGCATTTACCCTCTCGAGCTCAGTGCTGGCCGAGCCGAGGTGGGACTTCGTCCCTTTGAGCTCTGCCATTACTAAGCCCTCCTTATGGCGGGCTTCATCCAGTAGGATCTTCAGAGCATCTCGCTCCTCCCCAACACACTTCAGAGCCTCTCTTAGGGCCTCAACCTTTTTGTCCTCTCCTAAAGACCTGTGCTGAGAACCTCAACCTCAGTGGTCTTCTACTTAAGTGCCACCTCAGATTGCTCGCACTCATCGGCTACCCACCTCACCTTTCGACGGGTGGTCAACAACGAGGGGACAAGCTAGACATCAATGAAATAAGTTAGCAAAATAAAACATGGAACAAAAATATTGTCAAAGAACCCGAGCTTGGCCCTGCTGATTATGCATGTGCCAACCTTTTTAGCCTAACCAAATAACACAAAAAATAAAATAAAATCTGTACACATGAAACTATAATATAACATGTGAGACCATAGTAAGATCAAACAAGAAAATATTAATACATTAAAATTTAGGGTAGTTCTGCTAGCCTAACCCTATCTCCAGCCAGGTAAACCATTTTGGGTCACCTTGACAATAACCTAAGTTCAGTTTTGAATAATAGGTTTGTTATGAGTAAAAATGGCTTGACTGCTCATGAGGTTAGTTTGGACTCACTAGCATGTGCTTCTGGGCCGAAGAGTTCTTGGACAATCATCAATGAATCCTTTTGATGAAGGGTAAACAATTTATACCCCTTAGCACACTGCACACTTCTAGGACTCCGATCAAGCGTATCTGTCCGAGCTCCAACCAAGCTTATATGTCCAAGCTCCGACCAAGCTTATATGTCCGAGCTCTAACCAAGCTTATATGTCCAAGCTTCGACTAAGCTTATCTACTCGATCAATCAAGGGTTCTGCTCAACTCGACCTCATCCTGATAGATTGATGGATCCAGCCCAAGATGGCCTCAACTGTCCACTGCGTAATTTTGGGGCTAACTGCGTCGACCCTTATTACTCGTATAAATCTCGCGTGATGGTTGAGAAAATTGTGACAGAATCATGCCTAAGATTAAGAACTAACTCTCGTCCACCTACAATATAAATAAGAGGTCCATCCACATGAAACGGTATGCAAAATCTCTCACTCGAAACCCCTTGATGCTACTAGACCCAGATTCCTAGCCTGACTTGGCATCGGAGGGTCCCCTGCTCTAGCTAAGGTCTCCTTTGTCTTCTTCCTATATAGGTGCTTGAAGGTCCAGCAACTTGGCAAGGGTGAACCAGATTTTTGCATCAACAAGGTTGTTTTGATTTTATGAATCTTGTGCTAGTCGAATCCTGTCTCAAGCCAACCAAATGGATCTCGAGTTAGCTGAATTCTGTCTTGGGCCAGCCTAAGATTGATTCAATTAGATCCTGCGAAATTTTTTAGCCATTAAAACAAAATCGTGAAACTCCGGCCTGCCAAAGGGATTCTTAGGCTGACTAAAGCTCTAAATTTTTTGCTATAAATAGAGTTTATTTCTCACTGTTTTAATATAGAAAATGAGAGAGAGAGAGAGAGAGAGAGAGAGAGAGAGAGAGAGAGAGAGAGAGAGAGAGAGAGAGAACATGAAACGAAAATGAAAAATCTTCTTCTTTTCAAGATATTTGCATTGTCTTTCATAGATTATATTTTAGCTAAATCTAGGCATGGAACTACTTAACTCGACTAATCCAGCTCGTTCATGCCCAACTTGAGCCAAATCGAATGG
The DNA here is from genome assembly GCA_037074715.1 of Magnolia kwangsiensis. Classification (NCBI taxonomy): domain Eukaryota; kingdom Viridiplantae; phylum Streptophyta; class Magnoliopsida; order Magnoliales; family Magnoliaceae; genus Magnolia; species Magnolia kwangsiensis. The sequence goes on from CM073574.1 coordinate 105,340,486, forward strand.
GTGAGTCGATCCGAACCAAGTAGACTTTGCCCTATCTAAACTCAAACCGAGTTGAGTCCGAGTTACCTAGTAACTCGATCGAAACTCGACTCATTCAGACTCGACTCAATCCGAAACCCGACTCGACTCGGGTTCAGGAATATATTAGAAAAAAAAAACTATTTTTTCTAAACTCTGTAACCCCACTCGCCGCACCCAACCTGATCTCAAATTTCCTTCCCTCATCCTCCTCTGTTAAGCCCGATAGCCACCACTGCAGCTTGTCTAGATGATCCACACCCACTCGGCCACCCAACTCTACCTAATCAAGGTAATTGCTCAACCCTATAGTTTTATTTTATTAATTTTTTATTTGGGAGTGTTTGTGAAATTAGGGTCAAGAATGGTTGAAATCAGGTGTGTCCAAGCTGGCTGTGGTGTGCGTCTGGGCTGACTTGGGTGTGGGCGATCTAGGTGTGGACCATGTGGTGTGGATGAGTTGGCTATGGTGTGTCGAGGCTGGGTGTGGATCATGTGGTGCATTGGGCTGGCTCAGGTGCGGATGGGCTAAGCTATGATGCGTCCGGGGTTGCTTGGGTGCAGCCGGGCTGGCTGTGGTGACTCTGGGCTCCCTTGGGCTAAGCCATTTATAGACCCTATAATAACCATAAATCTAAACCCTAAACCCTAAACCTAATCCATAAACCCTAAAATCTAATCCCTAACCTTAAACCCTAAACCTTAACCCAAACCCTAGACCTAATCTATAAACCCTAAACCTAAATCATAAACCTAATCCTTAAACCTTAAACCCTAAACTTAATCCCTAAACCTAATCCATAAACCCTAAAATATAATACCTAACCCTAAACCCTAAACCTAATCCCTAAACCTAATCCATAATTCCTAAAACCTAATCCCTAAACTTAAATGTTGAGGGTCAAATATTGCATATTCGACCCCAGTTATTACTTGGTTTTACGTATATAATAATACTTAAACGTTTTATTTTAATCATGTTTTTATTGCAAGGTGAATTTAAGAGCTTGGACGGAAAAGGGTGCTAAAAGCATGGATTTAATACTCAAGAATCACCAAGGCAAGGGACGGATCTTAGGAGATTGAGATTAAAGAATTCACACGCCAAAGATCTGAGAAAACCTAGTGATTGAAGATAAAGAGGCCTGAAAATCATCCCTAATGCAAGATCACAGGGTTCCCACCATCCGTTTGGCATGAAACTTTATATCCGGCCTGAGGATCATAAAGTAAGCCGTACAAGTAAAATTTCAGCTGTTGGATCTTTGTGGAAGTGGCCCAATAGACAAGATCAGTAATAATCACTGATTCGGGGCCCACCCGATATCTAGATATGCTTCAATTTTGGTCTCAACCTCTCAAATTAGATGGGAAGGTAGATAGATGATGCAGATTTCTCATGAACATCACAGTGGACGACACATTTAATAATGCATGTACACTGAGGATGCATACTAGCTGTGCACCAGAAGACTTCCGGTCAAAGTTGGTTTGACCCGACTCCCATCTCTGTTTACACAACGTCCGCAAGGGACGTACGCTGGGACGTGTAGTGGCCCACCACCGTGGACCATCTCGATGATCCATACTGTCCATTCGATCCAGAGCGTGGGGCTGACCAAACCCATGGTGTCTAGATGCTGCCATGCACGCACACACAGATGGATCGCATTCAAATGTAAGAATGGACGGTAGAAGCAAAGATTCAATGGGCCGCACCAAACTCGAGCCAAAGTGGCCATTCCCAACTAAAATTTCGTCAGGAATCCAATGGACGAAGTGGATTTCTCAAAGAACAAGGAATGTGGGCCCCACTAGTTATGTAAAATCTAAAATCGCATGCAATACACAGTCCGGACGCTACCGGCCAACGTGGGCTATTATGTGACCCAGATCACAGTTGGATCCACAATCTGGACCGTCCAAACCACTTCTACGGGGCAACCAACCATCACTAAGGAGGATGAATGGATCATATGGCCACAACAGATCGTCTATCCACGCCAAAAGTGGGTCGAGCGTAAACGGGTTTCATAGTTTTACAACGAAAGAGGAGTGCATAACTCCTTTTGTGAAAGCTTTCACCGACTCCAGCCTCCCAGCCGACCTTCCTTTATCTATAAAAAGGAGAAGAGAAGAGAGAGATCCATCAATCCTTGAATGTGGAAGAGAGAGAGAGAGAGAGAGAGAGAGAGAGAGAGAGAGACCGTGGACGACGGGCCGGCATCAAGTTTCTCTTTCCCTTTTTATTTCCTTTAATGTTTTTCTAAGATTTTAGTCATCATGATTATGATCGGCTAAACCTCTTAGCTAGGGCTAAGAGGTGAAGCTAGTAGCGTGATGGGGTGTTTCTATGACTTTGATTTTAGTTTAATTATAAGAAATACTTCTAATTTTTAATGGTTTGATATGACTCAAATTACAATAGATCTGCGATAGCTTGGAGTATATTCTTTTCATTATAAGGATTGTGAACTTGGGAACCTTGTTGTTCATCATCATCTCTTGGACATGGTTGGATGATGGAATTCTTCCTAACGTTTATAAATCTCCCAGATTAGTTTTGGATTAGTACATTTTTTTTTTGTTTACTTTGTCTCATGGGCATGATCTTATGATGGAATCAATTCTAGTTCTCATACCTATCATCTCTTGAAAACTGGATCAAAGAAAGTTCAGAGTTGTGTTTTAATGAGATATCTTCCAATTGAATGAAGATGGGACTCTGATTCCAATTGTGTTCGTGAATCAAGCATAGATCTCCCTGATCTTTACAAGTGGATCCTTGGAAACCCTAGTTTCTTACCTTTGAATTTTATAAGTTTTAGTTAATAATTTGCCATTATTCTCGTAAATTTTTCTGATTTAGATTACATCTTCTTCTAGTTATAGTTCTAGTTACTTTCAGATTATGTACAAGGTTCAGTTTCTGTGGATTCAACCTCGGTCTTACCGAGATTATTACTACACCTCGACACTATACTTGGGGTGGTGAACAAGTTTTTGGCGCCGTTGCCGGGACTAATGGTTGCATTTTTCTAAAATTAACTAGTTTTAGAATTACGTTAAGATTAGGGTTTAAGTTTTTCTGTTTGATTTTTAGAAACTAACCAACTTTTCTATTTTGTAGGACCCTGATAGAGACTTTCTAAATTGGTAATCTTTTTCTAATTTTTCTATTTTTAGGATTAGGGTTTTATTTTCTATTTTTAGAAGCTTTCTAGTTCTAAGATTTCTTTGATTTTTAGAAATTAATATACTTTCTAATTCTAGGTTTAGAACTTTCCTAATTAGTTTTTAGAAACTAGTTTAGTTTCTATTAGAACATTCTAATTTTATAATTTCTATTTTTAAAAACTGACTTGTTATGTTTTGTTTTACAGGTCCTTAACTTAGGAACTTCTAATTTGGTAACTTCTTTCCAACTGTTCTTTCTTTTTATTTCTAGATTTCTATTTTCTTTCTTCCTTTTTAGGTTTAGGTTAGAATATAAGATTGAGGGCTGAGAGTGTTTCATGCCCAAGTGGGTTCGTGACAACACTCGACGTCTTTTGAGTGAAGGAGGATTGGTTGAGGGGTTATCTATCCATCACAGATTAAACACTACTCGAGATCCTCATAGTTAATTGAAGTGATAGCTACAAATCAATCGGTCAATCAACCAATAAGACAACCTCAACCTCAGGTTGGGGAAGTTCAGGATGATAATGAGGTGCATCAAGCACCGCCGCCTTGTACTTTGTGAGATTATTTACAACCAGTAGGGGTGAGTATGCCCTCATGCATGATTTTTTCAGAAAATACTGGACACATGGACATCAAGTCAGGGGTGATCTAACTCCTTTCAAAATTTCATGGACTTGAGTCAGAAAATCCATATTTACACCTGAAAGAGTTTGACAAGATCATAGCCACTCTATACTTTCCAAACGTGTCCCATGACATGGTCAGGCTGAAACTCTTTCCCTTTTCTTTGAAAGAGAAAGCTAAGAGTGGTTACATTCATAATGTCCTCGATCTATTGGTAGATGGATCGACAGGACAAAGGAGTTCATAAAGAAAATTTTTCCATACCATAAGATGAACACCCTTATAAAATTGATTATGAACTTCATCCAAAAGGAAGATGAAACATTCTTCCAATGTTGGGAGCGGTTCAAGGATCTTGTCAGTTCATGCCCATAACACGATTTTGAAACGTGGCGTATCATGAACTTTTTCTATGATGGACTGACATCTCCCATGCGCCAATTACTCGAGACAATGTGTAATGGGGAATTTATGAATAAAAGCATCGATGATGTGTAGGATTACGTTAATAAGCTTTCTAAAAACACATAATCATGGGACATCTCCCCAAAATCAAGCACCATGTCTAGGCCGACTCAATATAAAGAGAGAGGTGGAATGTATCTCCTGAAAGAGGACAATGATATCAGTGCTAAAGTGGCTAATCTTACCAAGAAACTCGAGGCCATGGAATTAAAGAAGGATAAGGCTAGGGAAACTGTTTACAATATTTGTCTTTACAACATTCACACAACTGAAAATTGTCCAACAATACCTGCCTTTCAAGAGGTGTTGAATGAGCTATCTAATGCTGTGAACAATTGCCAAAGACCTTTCAATGGACTTACCTCCAATACATTTAATCTTAGTAGGAGAAATCATCTAAACTTCAGTTGGAGGAATGGACAAAATGCTACTCCTCAAGGTTTCTTCAATCAAATTCCACATCAAGAGAAACCTCAAGAAGACCCAATTTTAAAACATCTTCAAAAACAAGTGCTTTTGAATTAGGGTATGCTACAAGCCTTTCAAGACCTCATAAAGGCCATACAAGGACTTGAGACTAAAAGTGCAATTGGGAATAAGGGGAACCTTTCAGCTCAACCTATTCCTAATCAAAAACCACAATATGAAGTTAGTGACCCGAGCTCTTCAAATCAGATGGAGTAAGCTAAATCTATCACTACTCTTAAGAGTGGAAAGATCATTGACAAAACTATTCCGGTGAGGGCTGAAAAGACTAAAGACCCAGAAGAGGACAACAATGATAGATCTAGCCATGCTCCACAAGCTAGTTGCCCCATTCCCCCAACAGTTAATTGCATTAAAACCTCTCTCTAACTCTCAGGACATTCTAGAGGTGTTGAAATAAGTGAAGGTCAGTATTCCTCTACTGGATGCAGTTAAATAAATACCTTCATATACCAAATTTTTGAAAGACTTGTGTACGACTAAAAGACGACAAAATATTTAAAAGAAAATCTTTTTAACTGAAAAAGTAAGTGTCATCCTAAAGCAAGATGTGCCACAAAAATATATAGATTCCGATAGCCCAACCATTGCTTGTGTAATTGTGAATTACCACATTGAGCACGTATTTCTTAATTTAGGAGCAAGTGTAAATCTAATTCCTTACTCGGTCTACGAATAGCTAGGTTTGGGTGAATTGAAACCCACCTGAACCACATTACAATTTGTTGATCGTTCAATTCATGTACCGAGAGGGGTAATTGAGGATGTGTTGGTCTAGGTTGATAAATTCTACTACCCGGTAAATTTTATCATCCCGGATACTTAACCCATAGTGGACATGAGAACTCAAATTCTTATCATCTTAAGTCGCCCATTCCTTGCCACATCAAATGCAATCATTAATTGCAAGAATGGAGTCATGAGTTTGTCTTTTAGAAATATGACATTGGAGTTGAATATCTTTTTCAATATAGGAAAATGGTTGATTGCACCAAAACCTCTTTCTAACTCTTAGGACATTCTAGAGGTGTTGAAACAAATGAAGGTCAATATTCCTCTACTGGATGCGGTTAAACAAATACCTTCATATGTCAAATTTCTGAAAGAGTTGTGTACGAGCAAAAGACGACAAAATATTCAAAAGAAAATCTTTTTAACTGAAAAAGTGAATGTCATCCTAAAGCAAGATGTGCCATAAAAATTTAAAGATCCTGGTAGCCCAACTATACCTTGTGTAATCGGAAACTACCGAATTGAGCACGCACTTCTTGACTTAGGAGCGAGTGTAAATATAATTCCCTACACGGTGTACAAACAGTTAAGTTTGAGTGAATTGAAACCCACCCTAACCACATTACAACTTGCTGATCACTCTGTTCATATACCGAGAGGGATAATTTAGGATGTGTTGTTCCAGGTTAATAGATTCTACTACTCTATAGATTTTATTATCCTGGATACTGAACCTATCAGTAACATGGGCACTCAGATTTCCATCATTCTTGGTCGCCCATTCCTTGCCACTTCAAACGTAATTATCAATTACAGAAATGGAGTCATGAATACGTCTTTCGGGAATATGACATTGGAGTTGAATATCTTTTTCAATACAGGCAGAGGGTTAGAGGATGATACGATTTACATGACATTAACGTGATTGACTCTTTCGTGGAAGACAAAACACCTTTGACTTTATCCTCTGATCCTCTAGAGACGCGCCTAGATCACTCCTATAATTTTGATGATGACATGATTAGGGAGATGGGTGTCATGCTTGATACTGTGCCGGTACTTAAAGTTAACCGGTGGAGGCTACAATTTGAAGAATTATCCCAAACCGATGTAGTGCCTCAACCGTCTAACCTCAAGGCATCGAAGCTTGACCTAAAACCTTTGCTCTCTGATTTAAAATATGTCTATTTAGGTCAAGATGAGACATACCCGGTGGTAATTTCTTTCCACCTTGAGCAAGAACAGGAGAGTATGCTCATATCTACTCTCATTGAGCATAAGGGAGCCCTTGGATGGACAATTGCAGACCTCATGGGAATTGACCCTTCGATTTGTACTCATCGCATTTATCTTAAGGATAATGCAAAGACCTCTCGACAATCACAACGTAGATTAAATCCAAACATGAAAGAAGTGGTTAAGGCCGAGGTTCTAAAACTATTGGATGTAAATATCATATACCCAATATCCGATAGTTAATGGGTGAGTCCAACTTAGGTGGTTCCCAAGAAGTTTGGAATCACCATCATAGCTAATGCCAATAATGAACTCGTGCCAACTAGAGTTACTACTGGTTGGAGAATGCGCATTGACTATAGAAAGTTGAATACCATCATAAGGAAGGACCACTTTCCTTTACCCTTCATTGATCAAATTTTGGAAATGCTAGCTGGTCATTCGTATTACTGTTTTCTTGACCGATATTTGGGTTACAACTAGATAGAGATAGCCCTTGAAGATCAAGAAAAGACTACGTTTACATGTCCGTACGACACCTTTGCTTACTGAAGGATGTCATTTGGACTATGTAATGCCCCTACCACTTTTCAGTAATGCATGATGAGTATTTTTTCTGATATGGTAGGATAATATCTAAAGGTCTTCATGGACGACTTCTCTGTCTTCGGTCCATCTTTCAGCGATTGCTTAAAGAATCTTAAATGTGTGCTAAAAAGATGTTAAGAAAAGAATTTAGTACTCAATTCAGAGAAGTGCTATTTCATGGTTTGTAAGGAAATTATCCATGGACATATCATCTTGTCCAAAGGAATCAAGGTGGATAAGGCTAAAATTTATCTTATCTCTAACCTACCTCCACCTAAGAACATACAAGATGTGCAATCCTTCTTAGGACACGTCAGTTTTTATCGGAGATTCATAAAGGACTTTAGTCTCCTCGCTCATCCTTTATATAATATACTTCAAAAGGATGCACCATTCGAGTAGACTGAGCAATGCCAGGAAGCTTTCACTAAGCTCAAGGGTATGTTAACCACTACACCTATCTTGCAGCCACCTGACTGGAGCCTTCCTTTTGAACTTATATGTGATGCATCTGACTATGCTCTTAGGGCGGTCTTAAGCTAGAGAAAAGACAAGAATCCCTACATTATTCATTATGCAAGTAGAACTCTAAATCCTACCCAAGTGAACTACTCAACTATGGAAAAGGAACTCTTAGCTGTAGTGTTCGTTTTAGACAAATTTAGGTCATACCTGATCGGATCCAAGATCGTCATTTACACAGATCATGCGATACTCAAGTATCTTCTTTTTAAGAATGATGCCTAATTAAATGGATCCTCCCGTTCCAAGAATTTGATTTAGAAATAAAAGATAAAAAAAGAGTAAATAACGTAGTGGTTGACCATATTTTTCATTTTAATCTCCCTAATTCCCTTGAGATGACACATATTAATGACATGTTCCCTGATGAACAACTGTTTAAAGTCTCTCATACACCTTTGTTTGCTAATATTGCTAATTATCTTGCCACAGGTTTCACGCCGTCACATTAGACTACGCAAGATAAGAAGAAAATTTTCACCAAGGTGTACAAATTCTTTTGGCATGATCCGTGTATTTTTAAATATTACCTAGACCAAATCTTAAGGAGATGTGTGCCAGAAAATGAACATCAAATTGTCATCTCTTTTTATCACTCACAGGCCTGTGGTGGTCACTTTTCTACTAAAAAGAACACGACTAAGATTCTGCAGTGTGGCTTTTACTGGTCCGTATGTTCAGGGACACTCATGAGTTTTACAAAGCTTGTAAGCATTGTCAGAAATTAGAAGCATTGTCCCGTAGAAATATGATGCCCTTGTATCCCATCCTTATCATAAAAACATTTGATTGTTAGGGCATCAATTTCATGGGTCCATTCCCCCAATCCTTTGGACATTTATATATTTTGCTCATAGTAGACTATGTCACTAAATGGGTCAAAGTGATTCCATGACGAAATAATGACCATCAAACGGTCATTAAATTCTTAAAAGAGAACATCCCATCCAGGTTTAGAACGCCTTGATCCATCATTAGTATGGGGGCTCATATTTTTGTAATAGGCCATTTGCGAATTTAATGAAGAAATATAACATCTCCCACAAAGTGAGCACTCCATACCACCCACAAACAAGTGGGCAAGCTAAGATTTTCAATAGGGAAATTAAACATATCTTAGAAAAAATGGTTAACCTTGATCAAAAGGATTGGTCAATCCGATTGACTGATGCTTTATGGGCTTACCATACTGCATTTAAAACTCTTATTGGAATATCTCCCTATAGACTTGTTTATGGGAAAGCTTGCCACTTACCTGTAGAGTTGGAAATAGAGCCTACTGGGTAATAAAAAATTTAAACTTCAATCTGGACAATATTAGCTCACTGCACAAACTTCAGTTAAATGAACTCAAAGAAATTCAGAATGATGTGTACGAGAACTCAAAAATTTACAAGGACAGGATAAAGGGATTTCATGACTAACACATTCTTCAAAAATCATTCATGCCAGGTCAAAAGGTCCTTTTGTGTAATTCTCGGTTACATCTCTTTTCGAGTAAACTCTGATCTCGTTAGACTGACCCTTTCACTGTTATCAATGTTTATCCTCGTGGGGCTGTATAGATTCGAAATCCAAACAATGACAATGAGTTTAAAGTATATGGACATTGACTAAAGCCATTTGTTGAGAAATTTGATTCAGAGGACATATCCATACCTTTGACTGATCCTGTGTACCAGGATTGATCTACTAGTCTGATGGAGGTATAGGTAGGTTTACTGCTTTCATATGACTAGGATAGTTTGCTTTTTTATCATTCTAGGATTGTCGACTTTATGCCGTTAAGATAGTTTGCTTTCCATTTGTTCTATGATGGTTTACTTTGTGTTGGTTTAACTCTGGTGCTGACCCACTCTCACGCTGAGATCTTTTGAAAAAGCCTCTTGATTCCTTCCTCAGGTACTACCTTTCCATCACTTCGCCTTTACTTTCGTTGTCTCATATGTATTACATGCTTATATCTTTTATATTAAGGATAATGTAGATTTTAGGTTGGGGATGGGAGATTAGGTTACCTAATCAATGTTTTCTCAGTCTTGAGTCAAAATTGTGAAAAAAGTTTCAAATTTTTCTCAAAAATTTTGTGAATTCGAGTGATTTTGAATGATATTCTTGAATTATGAAGTATAAGATATGTAATGTTGATGATTTATGACTCTTAGATTGAGTTACCTATTAGATTTCACAGTTAAGTCCAAATTATTAATCTATGATTAGAAGTTTTAAACATTGATTGAGTCATGATTTCACATGTCACATCTAGCTTACGCATTAAGGTTTCAGTTCGATATTGAATTGTTAACCTGGTAATCATTAAGCATGGAAGGAACCAACATGGGGAATTTGTCCATCATGTTCATTGAAAAAAAGAGAATACCTAGCTAAAAAATAGTTGTCATCGAAAATAACTACCTGTTAAAGATCTTTAAAAAGGTTGACATAGCGTGAAGCCATCGATGGAAAAATCAAAAGCTGGAAGAATAAAAAGGTTGAACTGTAAGACAAGTTTCGTTTTAGGTTTGGTTATCCAAAATGCTCTTTTTGATTACCAATAATACCATGAAAATTGAGAATTAGACCTTTAATTATGATAAGTCGAGGTTGCATTATACACCCATGGAACTCAATATTTAGAATTTTTCTAATTGATGGATTAATACTTTGAACTTGACCATGAAGTTTACCGTGCACTTGAGTTTAGGAGATGGTAATTCTCAACCTTAATGCATCTTAGAATTATAATATCTAGATTATTTTTCAAAAGCACTCAAGTTTATAGAAATTGTCCTATAATTCTTAAAATATTTTTCACATACTTTTCTCGAGACTAGCAAAATGCTGGTTGTGGATTGTGTTGAGGGTCAAATATTACATATTAGACCCCAGTTATTACTTGGTTTTACATATATGATAATGCTTAAACGTTCTATTTTAATCATGTTTTTGTTGCAAGGTGGATTTAAGAGCTTGGACTGAAAAGGGTGCTAAAAGCATGATTTGATGCTCAAGAATCACCAAAGGGACGGATCTTAAAAGACCGAGATTGAAGAATTCACATGCCAAAGATCTGAGAAAACTCAGTGATTGAAGATAAAGAGGCCTGAAAATCATCCCGAATGCAAGATCACAGGAATCCCACCATCTGTTTGGCATGAAACATTATATCCGGCCCGAGGATCATAAAGTAATTGTACACGTAAAATTTTAGCCGTTGAATCTCTGTGGAAGTGGCCCAATGGACAAGATCAGCTATAAATCACTGATTTGGGGCCCACTTGATATCTAGATATGCTTGAATTTTGGTCTCAACCCCTCAAATTAGATGGGAAAGCAGATGGACAATGCAAATTTCTCATGAACATCACAGTGGACCCCACATTCAATAGTGCGTGTACACTGAGGATGCATACCAATCGTGCACTGGACTAGACTTCTGGTCAAAGTCGGTTTGACCCGACTCCCATCTCTATTTACACAGCGTCCGACTCTACTACGGAAAAGGAACTCTTAGCCGTAGTGTTCACTTTGGACAAATTTAAGTCCTACTTGATCAGATCCAAGATGGTCATTTACACAGATCATGCGATGCTCAAGTATCTTATTTCTACGAATGATGCTAAGCCCCGCCTGATAAGATGGATCCTCCTACTCTAAGAATTTGATTTGGAAATAAAAGATAAAAGGGGAGTAGAGAACGTAGTGGCTGACCATCTTTCTCACCTTGATCTCTCTGATTCCCTTGAGACGACACATATAAATGACATGTTCTCTAACGAACAATTGTTCAAAGTCTCTCATTCACCTTGGTTTGCGGATATTACTAATTATCTTCTTACAGGTTTCATGCCAACACATTGGACTACACAAGATACGAAAAAAGTTTTTACTGAGGTACGAAAATTCTTCTGAGATGATCCATATTTGTTTAAATATTACCCAGACCAAATCTTAAGGATTTGTGTGCCAGACAATAAACACAAAAGTTTCATCTCCTTTTGTCATTCTTAGGCCTGTAGTGGTCACTTTTTTACCAAAAAGATCATGGCCAAAATTCTGTAGTGCGGCTTTTACTAGCCCACTATGTTCAAGGACGCTCATGAGTTTTCAAAGCTATGAGCGTTGTCATGAATTGACAGCATTGTCTCATCGAAACATGATGCCTTTGAGCCCCATTCTGATCATTGAAGTATTTGATTGCTAGGTCATCGATTTCATGGGACCATTCCCCCCAATCTTTTGGAAATTTATATATGTTGCTCGCCGTAGACTACGTCACTAAATGGGTCGAAGTGATTCCATGTCGAAACAATGATCATGAAACGATTATTAAATTCTTAAAAGTAAACATCCTTTCCCGGTTCAGAATGCCTCGAGCCATCATTAGTGATGGAGGCTCACATTTCTGTAATAGGCCATTTGTAAACTTAATGAAGAAACATGACATCTCCCACAAAGTGAGCACTTTATACCATCCACAAACCATTGGGCAAGCTGAGATGTCCAATAGGAAAATTAAACACATCTTAGAAAAGACGGTTAACCCTGACTGCAAGGATTGGTCAATCCGATTGACTGATGCTTTATGGGCTTACCGTACCACATTTAAGAACCCTATTGGGATGTCTCCCTTTAGACTTATCTATGAGAAAGATTGCACTTACTTGTGGAGTTGGAACATAGGGCCTACTGGGCAATTAAAAATCTGAACTTTGATTTTGACAATGCTGGCTCGCTTCGCAAGCTACAATTGAATGAACTCGAGGAGATCCAAAATGATGCATACGAGAACTTAAGAATTTACAAGGAAAGGATGAAGGTGTCCTATGATAAAAACATCCTTTGGAAATCATTATTGACTAGCCAAAAAGTACTTTTGTACAATTCTCGGTTACATCTTTTTTCGGAGAAGCTCCGATCTTGTTGGTCTGGCCCTTTCACTGTTACTAACATCTATCCTCATGGGGCCATTGAGATAACAAATCCTAACAATGGCAATGCATTTAAAGTGAATGGACATTGGTTGAAGCCGTTTGTTGAGAAATTCAATTTAGAGGATATGACCATAACTTTGACTGATCTTGTGTATCAGGATTGACCTCCTAGTTTGACAGGGGAATAGTTAGGTTTATTGCTTTCATTTTTATTTAAGATAGTTTACTTTTTATTGTTTAGGATAGTTTTCTTATACTCTATTGTGTTTCATTTTTTGTTAACCAATGTTATGCTGTGATCCGTAGAAAAACTTTAAAATTTCTTCTTCTAGGTTGTAAGACCCGTATCTAAGTCCGTACTATTCTATCGACTCCCATGATCCTTCTCGTCAAATTCTGACAATCCGCGACCTATAATCGATATTTGTGCATGACCTTAAGTCGTATCCTAAAGATTTGAATTGTCTTAATCTGAGACTTGTACCATTGTGACCGCACCGTCGCCGGGGTTCCAACGCCGCGACTCGCATACCGATCCGATACCCAGGTTAGAAGATGTGAACCGGTGTTTATTTTGAGAAAACACCGTACGTTTGTAATCTCAAAAGAATCTCTACGGCATGTCCCAGAAATCGATCAATCAATCACTTCATGTCAAGTACACATCACCTTTCACCCCATCCCCAAGCAACCACCAAGTCAACTCTTTCTCACCCTCTCTCTTACACAACCATACATGTCAAGTACACATCACACATCACTCACCCTTTCACCCATCACACCCATCCCTCACTTCTCTTACAACCCTCTCTCTATCTCATTTCCCAACACAATTCCAAGCAACAAAAAAAAACCCACGTCCAAGGTCTTCCCATGAAGAGAAAAGTGCATGTGTGAGGCCCACTTTCCCATCCCAAATCCATCATCCTAGCCATTCAAACCTCATCTTCCACCATCAAAGTGAGACACAAGGAGATTGACTTTTTAACGGACCAAGAAGATCGATGGTGGGTGCTTTTATAGGCTAGTTTTTCATGCTTTTATGATGGGCCAAGTGAGGCTTACCGATCGATGGTATGGATCTCACTTTGGACCCTAAGATGTGGTCGATGGCCCACCTTGATTATCAATATCATTCCATGATGGAGCCATTCTCCATGGACCGCATCATGATGTTTATTTTCTTTGCATGGATAAAGGTCATCTAGACCGTCCATTTTAGTGGAGAAGGAATCTCCACCATTGAATTTTGATCTAATGGGCCCACATGTGTAGGGACCCACTTGATGTATGATTGGATGCTTGAAATGGAGGGCCCATAATGCCGGGTCCCTCCATCACGCGTGTCCCTCTATCTTCCTCTCCCTCCCCCTCTCTTTTTCATTTATTTTGAGTGTGAAGATGTGATTGTGTGGCCCACTTAATGTGCTATGAGATGTCCAAACCGTTCATCAAATAGACCTCACCGTAATGTGTGCCTTGTGCACACCATCCAACCATTTGGTGGCCCACCCAAGTAGCACGTCTATGGGTGGAGCCCACCTTAAATGTGTTATATGCAACCGTCCAACGTCCCTAGACGCTAGACAGGCTACATAGTGAAGAGTGAGCTGACAGTGGGTGTACTAATGCCAGTAGCAAAAAAAAAGGGAAAAAAAGAAAATGGTTTTGGGAAGGGCTGTCCATGTAGGCCTCACCTCGATGTATAAATTCAATCCACGCCGTCCACCCTTTCCTACCTTATTTTAGGCATTGAACCGAAAAACGAAGTCAATCCGAGGTTCTAGTGGGCCATAACATAGTAAATGGTGGTTTTCACGGTTGAAATCTTCCTTGATATTTTTATACACTGAAAAATACTCAATATTGGGCTCGTTGGATTTGTTATGAGTAGTAGAATCCATTGGTTGGGGTGGATTCACTTAATGCGGGCCCCATGTATGAAAAATAAGGGAAAAATGTGATTTCAAATATATATATATATATATATATATATATATATATATATATACACACACACACACACACACACACACATAAGGGTGAAGCACCTACTGCTGCTGTGCAGCAGGACGCTGCTGGTGTCAGCGTGAAATGGGCAGGAACCCACAGCCCCAGCCATGGGCCTCACCATGATGTTTGTTCATCATCCAATCCGTTCATTAGGTGGGCCCCTTCTTGAAGTGGGCCCCCTCCAAAGATCAGCTACATCCAAGGCTCAGGTGGCCCACATCATAGGAAACAATGGTGATTGTATGACTACCATTGAAACCCATGTTGTTGGGTTCACGGAAGTTTTAGATCAGTACGAAATTTATTTTTCCTCAGTGTCTAGGTCTGTGTGACCTTATGGACAGATTGGATGGTAGATAAACATTACAGTGACCCTACGTGGAGCCCACAATAATGTATGTGTTTTATTCCCACCGTCTAGGCGGACGGTGGAGCCCACAGTAATGTATGTGTTTTATTCACACCATCCACTGCCGTGGACGATGGAGCCCACCTAGATGTATGTGTTTAATCTATGTCGTCCAACCATTTTAGCTGGCTCCTAGACAGCTAGGGGATCCCCCTCATGAGGCATGTGATTTATCCATGTTGTCCATCCCTATGGGACCAACCATGATGCATGTGCTGCATCCAAACCGTCCATCCATTTTAAAAGCTCATTTTTATGGCATGAGCTAAAGAATGGGGCAGATATAAAGTTCAAGTGGACCCCACCATTTTAAGTAGTGGTCAATGACGCCCACCATTCAAAAATCCCTAAGGGCCATAGTAGCTTCCCATTAAGTTGATATTTGTTTCCCACTTCATCTATCACTATGCTAATTTATGAATGGGTTAGATGGGAAACATATTTTACGGTGGGCCTTAGGAATTTTAAATGGTGGAAATCATTATCACCACTTATCTTGTGTATGACCCATTTGATATGCATGGGGCCCAATTGGTGTGGCCCATTTAATATATATGGCCATGTGATTAGGCCATTCGATGTATTTGTGGCCCATGGTTGAGGCCCACTTTGATATATATAAGGCCCATGTTATAAGGCCCATTTTGATGCATTCTAAGGCCCATGGGGTATGGCCCATTGCAATGTACATAAGACTCATTGATGTGGCCCAATTGATTTATATAAGGCCCATATGATGTGGCCCATTTGATGTATCTAAAGCCATGGGTCGAGGCCTAACAGGATGTCTTTAGGGTCCATTACAATGAGCGATTCCTCCATAGTTTGTGTAATGATGTTTTATGGTGGGCCATGCCTTGGGAACAATGCTGGTTTGATGTCCACATTGTAAGAATAATGTTAGTTAAATATCCGCATTATGACTCTCCCTAGGGCCCATTGATAGGCCTGTACTTGCTGTGTGTAGGCCATTTAGGCCCATCCGCGTTGAAGGGATAGTTATTTCTTTATAACATGCTTAGTATAATTCCATGCCTCATGCCATACGCTTCATATGTATGCTTGATATGAGGAATGTTTGATCATAGCATAAGCCGTTGGACTGAGACATTTACGGGACTCCTTATCAGACGGAGTGCCCCACATGAGCGCATGGTACGCGCGGGATTGCTGCATGACTGTACGGTGTGATTCACGCATCTTGCATATGAGTGAATCGATCATTGTACGCCCTAATAACATTAGGGCTGTGGTTCCATAGGCATATCGTGGATGGCCGCATCGGATACCGAAAATGCTTGGTTCTAGCACTGTGGGCACTTAGGATGTCCTTGGGTGAAAGTCCTAGAACCTTTTTGGTATCAAGATTTTCTCCAACATCTAGATCGAGTAGATACATGAGCGCCCGAGTGTCGAATACCATTAGGCCGCATCTCCCACTGTGTCGTAGTCGGTTGGGAGGGGGTGTGGCCTTATTTGCTCGAGTGAGGGGGCTATAAGCTAGGCTGAGTTTGTCTAGCTCGTAAATAAATCCGCTATCGATGAGCTGGGTAGGTATTGGCAGAATACTAGTTAGGCAGATAGTGAGGTCTATTCTGCTCGCTGGGCTGTGCGGTTAGGGAGACTACAGTCAGTGTGAAATGTACTAGACCTCGGTGATATCCCAGAGAGGAACTGTATTGATATTTGTACTTGATGAGTACTGACATGCTTGCTTTGCATCTTGCATATGACATTTGGCTACATACACCTCACATCGCATGATCTTGGTATGACCGATAGCATTCATGCCTTACATCACATAGCCTTGGTACTACTGGTTGTATTCATGGACTTACCGTATATTTCTGCATTACTCTGATATCATATATTTGGCACTTGCCTTACACACACACCTACACCACCCTCTAAGCTTTTGTAAGCTTATGCATGACAGTTGCATGTAGGAAACGTTGAAAAACAGCAGCGCTGAGGCAGGAGTGCGCATCTAACTATTTTAGAGCTTTTTGATTACCTTGTATTTTCCTTTTTGCATTGTACTTAAAGTTTTGATATCGTGGATATGTGGTGATGTTGTTTGTGACTTGGTTATGCTTGTGGTTATGCTCCATTACAAAAAAAAATTCATTTTGAAAATCTTCCTTATAGGATCCCAGGATCAAAATCTGGTATATGATTGCCAGGAGCTGAGAATGGGGCACTACGGAGGCTGTCGGCATCAGGTTCAGCGACCAAGATTCTTGTGAATCCATTTTTCTGAGTTTGGAGCGTGACAGAAGTTGGTATCTGAGCATAACTTGAGAATACCTGAGATCACATCACATATCTGCTATGAACTTAGAATGAATAGGTTCCGAGTCTGAATAACTTAATAATTTTTTAAAATAGACCCTTAACGTTTATGCCTTCGAGATTTCTCATGGCTGATAGGCCCTTATTCCTTCCTGTAGGATGTGATGGCTAGAAGAGTGACCTGAGCGAATCCTGCTCCACCACCTGTAACTCCTGCTCTACCACCTACAACCCCCTTTCCACCACCGGATATTCCTGCTTTCCAGCTTGGGGAGGCTACTCCTTTACCTGAGACCGGTGCGGATCTGACTATACCTGTGAGTGCCACCCAGGTGCAGTAAATGCTTTAGGTGATGACCACTATTCTTCAGGGGTAGCGCAGACGTCCCACTGTGACACTAGCCGAGGTTGAGTAGGGGCGTGCGAGTGCCCTTCTCAAGGACTTCCGTCAGCACGATCCCCCACATTTTTGGGGCAAGCCAAACCCTACTGCAGCAAAGATATGGTGCTCCGAGGTGGAGAAGATATTTGACACCATGAGATGTACGACCCAGCAGTGAGTTTCATTAGCTGTATTTCTTCTCCAGGGTGAGGCTTAGCATTGGTGGGCATCTGTAGCCCGATCGGTAGTGGTCGATTTTGAGTGGACCTAGGAGGACTTTGTAGACCGATTTGACTGGAAGTTCTTTCCCGAGCATGTGCGACAATAACACGCATTAGGGTTTGAGACTCTGGTCTAGGGGGACATGATTGTGTCCCAGTATAAGGCTCGTTTCGTCGCACTATCGAGATTCACGACGTATCTTGTTGATGATGAGGGGCGGAAGGCCCGTCGTTTTGAGAATGGGTTGTGTCCTGCCCTTAGGAGCTGTGTGATCGGACACATGCTTCTGATATTTGAGCAGATAGTGGAGAGGGCATAGATTTATGAGTCAGATTGGGCTAGTTTACAGAGAGCCCATGACCAGAGGGGAGATCAGAAGGGAAAGGCGCCCTCTGGTAGTTCCAGCAGCAGCAGCATCATTCACAGTAGCGACACACGACCCGCACAGCATTTCGAGCACCAGCAGTACCCCCAACACCACCTCTGGGATCGTTCACAGGTACTTACTTTGGATGCGACAAGACAGGACATCGTAGGCATGAGTGTCCCCATCCATAGTAGCAGCAGCATCTGAGGGCATTGCATCCACCTCCACGACAGCCACCACAGCAGCAACAGCGACCAAGGCACCAGCCTCCAGGGTCTCCCCCATAGCAGCAGAGGCAGCAGATCAGGCCGCCACAGTGGCAGCAACACCAGAAGAGACCTCAGAGGGGACCTGCACCTCCCCCGCAGGCCCAGGATAGATTTTATGCCACCCAGCAAGACCCTCAGTCATTAGGAGGGGTCATCGAGGGTACTCTCCTTGTTTCTACATGCATTGCACGTGTATTGTTTGACTCTGGTGCATCGCATTCCTTTGTGGCCAATGATTTCTGCCGATCGATCGGTTTACCAATGGAGTCTGCTCACGAGGGTTTGTCAGTTTCGACGCTCTTGGGGAAGACTACAGTATTAGACTGAGTTTGCTCATCTTGCCCCATTCTGATTGGGGATATCTTCTTGCCTATTGACCCATTCATATTGCCGATGCCTGAGTTTGATGTCATTCTGGGCATAGATTGGCTCGCCGAGTACCACGCCATATTGGACTGCTTCGTGAGGACAGTCACGTTTTATATACCCCGCGTACCAGAGTTCCAGTTTATTGCCGAGCCAAGAGGAGAGCAGCTTTCTTGCCTGTTATCGTGTGCTATTGAGGAGTCAGCTACTTTGAGTATCTACCAGTTGCAGGTTGTTTGTGGTTTTCTCAATGTGTTCTAGGAGATTCTGGGGTTACCACCTCGTTGGCACACTGAGGTCCAAATTAATCCCGTGCCCAGTACTGCTCCTATTTCGAAGGCCCCGTATCGTATGACACCATTGAAGTTACGAAAACTGCAGAAGTAGTTGGAAGAGTTGTGCTAGCTAGGATTTATCCGTCCAAGCAGTTCGCCATGGGGAGTGCCGGTACTCTTCGTGAAGAAGAAGGATGACTCATTGAGGCTTTGCGTAGATTATCGCGAGCTCAACAAGGTCACGATCAAGAATAAGTACTCGCTTCTGAGGATAAATGATTTGTTTGATCAGCTGCAGGAGGCGCAGTTCTTTTCAAAGATAGACTTACGGTCCGGTTATCATCAGGTTTGGGTTGGAGATGAGGATATCCCGAAGACAGCCTTCCAGACGCGCTATGGTCATTTTGAGTTCCAAGTCATGTCCTTCAGACTGACCAATGCACCCGCAGTATTCATGCAGTTGATGAACGAGGTCTTTCATTCGTATCTTGACCAGTTTGTTGTGGTGTTCATCGATGACATTCTGATATATTCGAGGATCCATGAGGAGCATGAGCGGCATCTGGAGATTATCTTGCAAACCCTCCGTACACACCACCTTTACCCGAAGCTGGAGAAGTGTGAGTTTTGGTAGGTGGAGGTGAAGTTCCTCACTCATGTAGTGATGAGGTAGGGTGTCGCAGTGGACCCCTTAAATATTGATGTCGTGCGTCAGTGGGGCTAGCCCACGAACGCATATGAGATCAGTAGTTTTCTTGGTTTGGCGGGCTACTACCGACATTTCATTGAGGGATTATCTTGTATTGTAGCCCCATTGACCAGGTTGACCCGGAAGGGTGCTGAGTTTGTTTGGAGCGACGCTTGTGAGTAGAAGTTTATGGAGCTGAAGGAACACCTTACGTTCACTCCTGTCATCACTCTTCCCTCTGGAGGTGATGGATTTGTTGTATTTACCGATGCCTCACGAGTCGACTTGGGTGCTTCCTGATGCAGCACGGGAAGCTGGTGGCTTATGCATCCCGTCAGCTCAAGGTCCATTAGCTAAACTACCCCACGCATGATTTGGAGCTGGCAGCAGTTGTCTTCGCATTGAAGGTGTGTAGACACTATCTTTATGGGGTGAGGTTTGAGCTCTTCTCCGACCACAAGGGCTTGAAGTATTTATTCTCTCAGTCTGAGTTGAACATGAGGCAGAGGCGTTGGATGGAGCTCCTGAAGGATTACAATTTTGATCTCTAGTACCACCCGAGTAAGGTGAACGTGGTGGCGGATGCCCTCTGTAGTCAGCCACGAGGCCTGGTGGCACACATGATGGTTCAGGAGTGGAGGATGCTCGAGGATATAGAAGAGTATGACTTTGAGTTTATTCTGCAGTCATTTATCGTTCAGCTATCGAGCCTATCGATTCAACTGTCTCTTGTTACAAGGGTGATCGAGGCTCAGCAGACAAATGAGTCGTGACAGGATTACAGAGTAGAGGCAGCATTTGAGAGTCAAATAGATTGGCAGATTAGTTCTGATGGTGGACTTCACTTTAGAGGTCGATTATGTGTCCCAGATATTCCTGAGTTGTACCAAGATCTTATGACCAAGACACATCGATCGCGGTTTTTTATCCACCCTGGCTCGATGAAGATGTATCGCGATATGAGGTGTTAGTATTTTTGGGCAGAGATGAAGTGCCAGATAGCCAGTTTTGTGGCCGACTGTGACATGTGCTAGCGTGTCAAGGCTGATCATCAGAGACCCCCTAGTCTATTGCAGCCGTTGAGCGTCCCGATGTGGAAGTGGAAACACATATTTACTGATTTTATCATGGATTTGCTGAGGACTCAGTACGGTTATGACGCCATTTGGGTTGTTGTGAACCGTCTGACGAAGTCGGCACATTTTCTTGAGATTCATGACTTGGCATACAGACAGACTCGCCAAGATGTTTGTTGAGGAAATTGTGAGACTGCATGGTATTCCTGTTTCGATCATTTCTGACCGAGACTCGAGATTCATGTCTTAGTTTTGGAGGAGCTTCCAGAGAGCGATGGGTATTGATTTACAGCTTAGCACCAGGTATCATCCGCAGACCGATGGCCAGACCAAGAGGGTCAACTAGATCCTTGAGGATATGCTTCGGGCCGCGCGATAGATTTCTCAGGTAGCTGGGATGAGCACCTGCGATTGGCTGAGTTCGCATACAGCAACAGCTATCAGGTGACCATTAGCATGACTCCTTTTGAAGCACTATATGGCAGACCGTGCAAATCTCTAAGTTATTGGACCAAGGTTGAAGAGCCATGTCTCCTTTATCCCGAGCTTGTGCAGTAGACGTCAGATGCTATTGACATCATCAGGAAGAGGATGTGCACAGCTCAAAGGCGGTAGAAGAGTTTTGTTGATCGTCAGCGTCGTCCCTTAGAGTTTACAGTTGGGGACCAGTGTATCTCAAGATCTCACCTATGAAGAGTGTGGTTTATTTTAGAGCGAAGGGCAAACTTGCCTCGAGATTCATAGGACCTTTTGAGATCACCAGGCACGTTGGTGCCGTGGCCTATCGGCTTGCCTTGCCACCTCAGTTGTCTAGTGTCCACAACGT
This sequence comes from Magnolia kwangsiensis, assembly GCA_037074715.1. Classification (NCBI taxonomy): domain Eukaryota; kingdom Viridiplantae; phylum Streptophyta; class Magnoliopsida; order Magnoliales; family Magnoliaceae; genus Magnolia; species Magnolia kwangsiensis. The sequence continues at coordinate 105,362,462 of CM073574.1, forward strand.
TTTTCACGTCTCTATGTTGAGGAAGTGTGGGTCAGACATCGTGCCTGTTATTGATTGGTAGCCATTGGAGGTTCGTGAGGACGCTTCTTATATTGAGCAGCCAGTTCGTATCCTCGATCAGAAGGAGCAGGTCTTACAGACCAAGGTCATTCCCTTGATGAAGGTGCAGTGAGGCCATCATAGTGTGGATGAGGCGTCTTGGGAGCACGAGGCGGAGATTCGAGAGCGTTATCCCCATCTTTTCGATGTTTGATTATATGATGTTGGTGTTTTGATTATATATATGATGTTATATTTTTTTATTCCCTCATGAGTTATGTCTTAGCTGCGATGGTAGTGTAAATTTTAGGGATGAAATTTTTATTAGGTGGGGAGAGCTGTAAGACCCGTTTCTAAGTTCGTACTGTTCTGTCGACTCCCGCGATCATTCCCGTCAAATTCTGGCAATCCGTGACCTATAATCGATATTTACGCGTGACCCTAAGTTGTATCCTATAGATTTGAATCGGCTTAATTCGAGACTTATACCATTACGACTGCACCGTCGCCGCAGTTCCAACGCCGCGACTCGCATACCAATCCAATACCCAGGTTAGAAGATGTGAACCGGCATTTATTTCGAGAAAACACTACACGTTTGTAATCCCAAAAGAATCTCTACGGCATGTCCCATCAATCAATCAATCACTTCATGTCAAGTACACGTCACACATCACTCACCCTTTCACCCATCACGCCGAAAAATACTCAATATTGGGCTCGTTGGATTTGTTATGAGTTGTAGAATCCATTGGCTGGGGTGGATTCATTTGATGTGGGCCTCACATATGAAAAACAAGGGAAAAACGTGATTTCAAAAAAAAAAAATATAAGGGTGCAACACCTACTGCTGCTATGTAGCAGGACGCTGCTAGCGTCAGTGTGAAACAGGCAGGGACCCACGGCCCCAGCCATGGGCCCCACCATGGTGTTTGTTTATCATCCAATACGTTCATTAGGTGGGCCCCTTCTTGTAGGTGGGCCCCCTCCAAAGATCAGCTACATCCAAGGCTCAGGTGGCCCACATCATAGGAAACAATGGTGATTGTATGACTACCATTGAAACCCATGTTGTTAGGTTCATAAAAGTTTTGGATCAGTATGAAGTTTATTTTTTCTCAGCGTCCAGGTCTGCGTGACCTTATGGACAGATTGGATGGCAGATAAACATTACGGTGGCCGTATGTGGAGCCCATAGTAATGTATGTGTTTTATTCCCACCCTTCAGCGGACGGTGGAGCCCACAGTAATGTATGTGTTTTATTCACACCATCCACTGCCGTGGACGGTGGAGCCCACCTAGATGTATGTGTGTAATCTATGTCGTCCAGCCATTTTAGCTAGCTGTTGGATAGCCAGGGGACCCCCCCATGAGGCATGTAATTTATCCATGTTGTTCATCCCTATGGGACCCACCATGATACATGTGGTGCATCCAAACTGTCCATCCATTTTAAAAGCTCATTTTTATGGCATGAGCTAAAGAATGGGGCAGATCTAAAGTTCAAGTGGACCCCATAATTTTAAGTAGTGGTCAATGATGCCCACCGTTCAAAAATCCCTAAAGGCCATAATAACTTCCCATTAAGTTGATATTTGTTTCCCACTTCATCTATCACTATGTTAATTTATGAATGGGTTGGATGAGAAACATATTTTATAGTGGGCCTTAGGAATTTTAAATGGTGGAAATCATTATCACGACTTATCTTGTGTATAGCCCATTTGATATGCATGGGGCCCAATTAGTGTAGCCCATTTAATATATATGGTCATGTGATTAAGCCCATTCGATGTATTTGTGGCTCGTGGTTGAGGCCCGCTTTGATATATATAAGGCCCATGTTACGAGGCCCATTTTGATGCATTCTAAGGCCCATGGGTTATGGCCCATTGCAATGTACATAAGGCCCATTGATGTGGCCCAATTGATTTATATAAGGCCCATATGATGCGGCCCATTTGATGTATCTAAGGCCATGGGTCGAGGCCCAATAGGATGTCCTTAGGGTCCATTGTAATGAGCGATTCCTCCATGGTTTGTGTAATGATGTTTTATGGCGGGCCATGCCTTGGAAACAATGTTGGTTTGATGTCCACATTGTAAGAATAATGTTGGTTAAATGTCCGCATTATGACTCTCCCTAGAGCCCATTGATAGGCCTGTACTTGCTGTGTGTAGGCCATTTAGGCCCATCCGCGTTGAAGGGATAGTTATTTCTTTATAACATGCTTAGTATAATTCCATGCCTCATGCCATTCGCTTCATATGTATGCTTGATATGAGGAATGTTTGATCATAGCATAAGCCGTTGGGCTGAGACATTTACGGGACTCCTTATCAGACGGAATGCCCCACATGAGCGCATGGTACGCGCGGGATTGCTGCATAACTGTACGGTGTGATTCACGCATCTTGCATATGAGTGAATCGATCATTGTACGCCCTAACAATATTAGGGCTGTGGTTCCACAGGCATATCGTGGATGGGCGCATCGGATACCGAAAATGCTTGGTTCTAGCACTGTGGGCACTTAAGATGTCTTTGGGTGAAAGTCCTTGAACCTTTTTGGTATTAGGAGTTGCTCCAACATCTAGACCGAGTGGATACATGAGCGCCCGAGTGCCGAATACCAGTAGGCCACGTCTCTCACTATGTCATGGTCGGTTGGGAGGGGGTGTGGTCTTATTCGCTCGAGTAAGGGGGCTATAAGCTAGGCTGAGTTTGTCCAGCTCGTAAATGAATCCGCTATCGATGAGCAGGGTAGGTATTGACAGACTACTAGTCAGGAAGATAGTGAGGTCTATTCTACTCGCTGGGCTGTGCGGCTAGGGAGGCGGCAGTCATTGTGGAGTGTACTAGACCCCGGTGATATCCCAGAGAGGAACTGTATTGATATTTATACTTGATGAGTACTGACATGCTTGCTTTACATCTTGCATATGACATTTGGCTACATAGGCCTCGGATCACACGGTCTTGGTATGACCGATAGCATTTATGCCTTGCATCACATAGCCTTGGTACGGCTGATTGTATTCATGAAATCACTGCATATTTTCGCATTACTTTGATATCATATATTTGGCACTTGCCTTGCGCACACGCGTACACCACCCTATAAGCTTTTGTAAGCTTATACATGATAGTTGCATGCAGGTAGCGTTGGACAGCAGCAGCGTTGAGGCAGGAGTGTGCATCTGACTATTTTGGAGCTTTTTGATCACCTTTTATTTCCCTTTCTACATTGTACTTAAAGTTTGGATATAGTGGATATGTGGTGATGTTATTTGTGACTTGGTTATGCTTGTGGTTATGCTCCATTAAAAAAAAAATTATTTTAAAAATCCTCCTTATAGTATCCTAGGATCGGAATCTGGCATATGATTGCCAGGAGCCGAGAATGGGGCACTACGGAGGCTGTCAGCACTGGGATTCCTATGAATCCAATTTTTCGAGTTTGGGGCGTGACATAGGTATTATCTTTCTAACACCCTCTCCTTTATTTTCGTTGTCTCTTTTGCATTACATGCTTATTTCTTGTACATTGAGGACATTGTAGATTTATTTTTATTTTTTTTTGTTTAGGAGGGGGGGTGGGAGATTAGGTAACCTAACTAGTGTTTTCTTAGTTTTGAGCAAATTTTTTTTTTTAAAAAAAATTTCAATGTTTCAAGTTGAAATCTGTTTGGGAAGCAATGAATTGTATATTTAAGAATGCTTTGAGTATGATAAGATAGAGATTGAATCTTAAATTGCTGGAGTCTATTCATCTAAGTAACTCATCACCTGAGTGCTTACGTTCAATTGATTAATAAGTAGTTTGAATATCATGATTCTAAATCACAAGACACTCAAATTGCCTTCTATATGATGTACTAGATTTTTTTATTATTACTATGTTAATCATTGATAGATGGTGAGAATTGAGTCTGGAGAATTTTATCCACCTTAAAAGAAGAAAAGAACCAGTTAAAAAACAGGAGATCGACAAAGTGGTCATGAAAAAGGATGAAAGGAATGAAAAATCTGGAAAAGAATGCAAAAATAAAGAATGGATAAGAATTGACCGTCGATATAAAATTAAAAACTATAAAAAGAAGGAGAAGGGGATGAGTTTGGAATTAATTCTTGAGTTCAAACCAATATTGATGTGATGAGCATGGCTAACATTATGAAACGATAGTATTTGTACAGAAAGTAAGTTGATTTTCACTGAGCACATTGAAAAATATGATAAATAGACTTATACTCTGATTTGATTAACAAAGAACTTAATTGATTGGTTACCTATGTGATTCAGCTATAAGGTTTTTTATCTTATCTTTACCCATTCATACTTGAGTAAATAAAAGATTGTCTACCTAAAAAGTTTTGAACTGAGATTGAAGATTATTTTTCGCATATTTTGCTCGGGACTAGCAAAATGCTAGTTGAGAGTTGTGTTGAGGGTCAAATATTGCATATTATCCCCCATTTATTTTTTGGTTTTACAAACATAATATGACTTAATCTTATATTTTACATGTGTTTGTGTTGCAAGGTGAATTTAAGAGCTTGAATTAAAAAGAATGCTAAAAGCATAGAGTTTGTGCTCAAGAATTGCCAAAGCAAAGAAAGGATTTTTGGATACCAAGATTGAAAATTTCAAGACTCCAAAATCTAAGAAAACTAAGTAGAGAAGGAAGGAAGTCGAAAGAACAAGCACAAAAATCACAAAGACTGTGTCATCAAGAATTTCTCAATGACATTGAAGCTAGCGTTCAATGACATTGAATACGGGTCGATGACATTAAATTGATGAAGGAAAATCAAGTTGGTTGCTACACATATTGCATGTTTTTCTTGATCAATCGAAGACATGTTCGATGACTCGAAGAAAGGTGCTCGATGACATCGAAGTCTGTTCAATGGCATCGAATTTATTGTGGAATTATGGAGCAACTCGCTGGACTGTTATGGACATTTTATCGATGACTTGAAGACATGTTCGATGAATCAAAGATTTGCTCGATGACATCAAAGGAAGGTTCGATAACACAGAGATTACGTAGTGCAAAAGAAGAAAAGGCACGACTTCTAGATTTAAACCACTTTGATGACATTGAAGGGTGTTCGATGACATCAAATTGGTTACGCAGTGTTTACGCAGACTCCGTAAATTTGATTCAATTTTGCAGATCTGTGGAACTTGACTTATAAATAGGGGTTTTCTAGGCACTTTTTAGGATATCCAGGGTTTGGAGAAGTGGAGCAAAAGGGCGGAGCCACTTCCCAAGAGTTCTTCTTCCCTTCTTCTTAGTTTTTAATGCTTTCTTCTAGGATTTTTAATCCAATCATGTCTATGGTTGGCTAGATCCCTTAGCTAGGGCTAAGGGGTAAAGCTTGTAGCATGGTTGAGATGTTTTTCTTGTTTGATTCTTGTTATTGTTGAACTCCTTTGATTCTACTTTGATATTTAAGGAATACTTTTAATTTTTAATGGTTTGTTGTGACTTAAATTATAATAGATTTACAATAGCTTGAAGTATCTTCTTTTTTTGTTTGGAGTTTGTGAAAATAGGAAATCTTGTTGTTCTCCATCGTCCATTGGGCATGGCTAAGTGATGGAATCCCTTCTATTCTTCATAATTCTTCCATGTTGGTTGATGGATCGGTATATCCTATTGTCTACCATAGTCTCCTAGGCATGGTTAGGTGATGGAATCACTTCTAATCCTCACGACTTTCATTCGTTGAGAATTGTGTCAATGGAAGTTCAGATATGAGTTTATTGAATGTCTTCCAATTGGATAGGATAGGACTCTAATTCCAATTGAGTGCCTTAAATCAAATAAGGAAACATCCTAATAGTTGTAAATGGATAACTTGAAAACCCTAGTTCCCACCTTTAAATTACTTGAGTTTCTAAACAAATACTTTATAATTACTCTCTCTACTTTCTTGATTTAGATTTATATCTTCTTCTAGTTCTACTTCTAGTTGCTCGTAAAAAATATATGAAATTAGTCCCCGTGGATTTGACCCTGGTTTCAGTGAGATATTACTGCATCGCGACCTTAAACTTGGGGTTGTGAACACCTTGCCGACCATACACAAACTATACCAATGCCAGGTGAACACGAACAAGTGAATATGACTGATACTGAATTTTTTGATCAAGAAATAAGTTTGCAAATGATAGAAGATAATAACGAAGAGGTTAAGTGACCTGAATCAGCTCTTGAACAAATAGAAGATAGAGGGCAACCGACAATCGATGCACTACGAGAAGTGAATTTGGTAACATAAGAGGAACCATGAAATACTTATGTAAGCGTTAGCCTATCAGAAAAGGAAACTGACCAATATATTGAATTGTTGAGAAGAAATAAAGATGTGTTGGCATGAACATATGCAAAGATGCCTGGTTTGGAACCAACAGTAGCCATGCATCGACCCAACATATTTAGGGATAAGAAACCAGTTAAACAAGTACAAAGGCGATTCCATCTCGATTTGAAGCCTTTGATAGAAGAAGAAGTGAACAAATTAATTAAAGTTGGTTTTATAAGAGAGGTCAAGTATCTTAAATGGATTTCTAATATCGTCCCTGTGAAAAAGAAAAGTGGACATATTAGAGTATGCGTCGACTTCAAAGACTTGACTGAAGCATGTTCGAAAGATGATTTTCCTCTACCAATAACAGAATTATTACGATAATACAATAAGGTATGCAGTTATGTCCTTCATGGACGGGTATGCAGGTTATAATCAGATACGTATGCCCCAAAGACGAGGAATCTATAACGTTTAGAACATCTATGGGGATATATTGTTATAAAGTCATGCCTTTTGAACTTAAGAATACTGGTGCTATGTACCAAAGGGAAATGCAAAATATTCTTCAAGATATGATGCATAAACACATAGAATGCTACGTTGATGATCTGGTGGTGAGGTCAAGCACTCATGAAGAACATCGAGAACGTCCATCTTCAGTAGTCCATCAACTTAGTGTAACACCCCGAATTTTTTCCAACCTAGATTTAGATGTCCTTAGGCAATGGGTCAATCCTAACACCTGATTAACTTCTCAAAACTCAATCTAAAAGTCTCAAATCCCTATTTCCTTCGAAAATCTCACCTTTCACTACTTTATCCTTCAAAAGTTTCTAAGAGCTTTCATAATAGGCACAAGTCTTAAAGTTTAGGTGATGTTGATCAATACTTAACTAAAAAGTATTATGAATAGTAAATAAATAAATAAAAGAGATTTTTAACCATTAAAATTTTATAATCTCATGAAATAAGTAGGCTATTTGGATAGATCAGCTTCTCCTACCCCAAAATCATATATTGCATGTCAAAGAACTCATCCCAGGTTCTAAAATATGCCCATTTCAAATATCAGACTGCAAAATCACCCCAAACAGGTCAACGAGCATCGAGGGGCTCGCCGGTTTGGCGAGGCCTCGCCGATTACCGGGCTTGGCCGGGCCGCAGTTCATCGGCTGGCCCGTTTTCAGCTACATTTTCTGTGATTTTAGTTCAAATTTAAAAAAATATATCTCCCTCGTTATAACTCCGATTTAGATGATTCAAAAGCCAGATTGAAGATAAATAAGTCTAGTTTCATATAAAAATAAGTAAAAAATATAATAGAATATTTATTATAGTTAAAAATGGGTCATTGTGACAACTATCTGGAAAGTATAGTTTTGGACAGCTGTTGCTTCTAGAATTTTTAGAATTTTTTCTACAATATGAAATATCATGAAATTTGGTGGAGATGAATTAGATTTGATGATGAACTACTAGAAAAATAATTAAAATAATATACTAATTAAAAATGTAAGGAAATGACGTAGAACTTCCTAGGGACTTATTCTGTCATAATTAGGTCAAAATTTGGTTAAGTATTGAACTAAACAATCAGTAGAATTAGCTCGAACTACTTTAAATGTGATCTGTAAGACCCAAAATGAGTAAAACCATTAACACTACATTACCTAAAAATCTAAAATTCATCACTAAACCCGGTTGCTCTCGGGAGCACACAGAAACTTTGTATTGGATCTAGACCGCACGTCGAAGGTCCAATATTTATAATCTTAGACCATTATAACCGCCTAGTTGGACTTAAAAATTATTTCAAAAATCAAGCCCAACTGATGTCCTGACACTATTTCATTGGGTCCGAAGCAAGGAGAGTGAGAAAAGGAAAATATTTAGAAAATTAATTCAATTTTAATAAATCTGGCACATGTTGATTGTGTGACATTTTTTAAGCGTTCTGACCATTAGATTTTGACCAAATTTCACCCTTGGATCAGGATAGTTGACCCTTACATGTCATAGCACTTGTGGCCTTGATCGAGTTTCGGTGACCGCTGAACTGAAACTTCTCCGCCATGGTTAATCTGGATGTCTGATCAGACTGAAAACTCTGCCTGACCTAGATCCAATATCAGGGAGCTTAAGTCCGACCGAATTTAGTAACAGGACCTCCAGAAGTGCTCCGTTGGATCGGAACAAGCCCGTTTTGGTTATAAAATAGGTATCCCTTGGCCTTAAGGCTATTTTCATCGATTTTGGGCTTATAAAAAGGCCTTAAGCCCTCTCTCACAAATCCCATACGAATTTAGAAAACCTAGGAGAGAGAAGAGAGAAAAGAGAGAGAAAGTGGGAGAGAAGTTGGGGCTTTTCTCCTGGGATTCTTCCCTGCTGCTCCACGTGCCAAAGCCGTCCATTTACATCGCTTTTCTGGCAATTTTGGCTTCGTTCTTAGGTAAGAAACTCCAACCCTAACCTGTTTTGAAGCTTAGAATAGCTGTAGTGATGTTGTAGCTAATCTGTTTCATGCCTTAGGTAACCTATTCGCCATTGATGAAGGCTTATCGTCTGAATCAACTCCGTTTCGCAATTTCTGATTTAAGGTGCGGACTATATACGTTTAGGTTATAGTTTTCAAGACTTTCAATGTTAAGTAATGATTTATTCTTATTTATGGTGCTATTTCACATGTACAAAGTGTTGTCCGTTTCGTTTTTCAGTTATACGTTAACTATGTTGAATATACTGTATTCCTCGTATTTATAGAAAATACCGTATACGTATAAAATTCAGATTTGTGCTTGCCACGATTAACTGCCATCTATGTATGCTGGATGTATGTGTAACAACTTCTGGGCTAAGGGTTTAGCCCAAATACATGATATATCAACATACATTTCGTATGTTATATTGTGTAGTCTAAGTGTTTGTGAAAATGATTGAATGAGTATGGAGTTCGCTTTCATGCTCGCCATGACTAACTGTCATGGATATATGGTTGTTGTATAGGCGGTAACCCTTTGACTAAAGGATTCGCCCTAGTACGTATTCTATTGAATACATAAGATGTATGATATAATGTGTAATCTAAGGGTTTGTATAAATGCCTAAGTGAGTTAGTAATTAGTAAAAATGTGATTACTAAGGTTGTTAAGATATGAATCTCAATCACAATACTTGAGTATATGATTTCCTCTATGCATTGTGTAACTTAGATTATTTGCATAACTGTGTATATGATTTCCTCCATGGATTATGTACTTAGTTGAAACATGTTAAATGTGTGTATCAATTCCTGCATGTACTGTTTATATTCAAGTTATACTTCATGATTGTTCATATGGGTGCAGGATATGAATCATATGCTAGTTATTAGATTTGTATGTGATTGGGGCTGTGTTACAGTCCAGGTAATCGGTAATCGTTCTGTAAATAGTGGTTGAGGTTGTTTCGCCACATAGGATGAGTTTAACGAATCTGAGTCGTGCTTGGGGTGTTCGGCAGTGGTTAGGCCACACAGAGTGATTATGCATTCCATGTCGTTCAACTCAAAGTGCGCTTGGCCTAGTTAAGCTTGTCAAGTAACCCGATTGGCCCGATGTTTGTTCACCATGTTTGGACGCTACTGTTTGAACCTAAGGTACCAAACTTACCATTAGAAAACCCCTCTAACTTTGGTACCTCGATCCCCTAAGACTCATGAGCCGGGCATGGTGGTATGGGACACTGTGGTCGAGCTGTCGGCCTACGCTGGGGCCATAAACCTCCCCGTAGTGACCAGTGATCACCTTACTCTGAGTAGATTATGGTGGTATGGGACACTATATTCTTGCTGTCGGCCTACATTGATAAGGTGATGGGGGAGTGGAGCAACGAGTGCGAGCAACAGCCCTGATAGCCCTTTGTAGTGACCTTAAGTTTATCCTGACACCGCATGGGGGCGACGAGTCCTGATGCAGTATTAAGGATATAAACTAGGCCTGTATTGATAAGGTGATGGGGGAGCAGTGCAACGAGTGCGTGCAATAGCCCTGACAGCCCTTGCAGCGACCTAGATCCGTATTTCGTATGAGATATGCTAGGACTGACGACCCTAGAATGGATCATTGTTTGGGTATTGATATAAGGGAGGTACCCTAGCTTCCCAATCCTGCTGTATGAAAAGGACTAATAACAACTCGGTAATCATGTTCATATTGCACTGCATGTGCCTGGAAGATGTGGAGCACTGAGGGAAGAAAGCATGCCGCGGACGTAAGATGGTGTCGCATGAGGGAGTATGTTGGCGAGGGCATGCATTATGTCATTTCATCCTTGCATTAATTACAGTATCTAGGAATGTTTGATTGTACTGCTTTATCATTACTGCTTGATTGAATTGATAACATGTTAACCTTTGCTGTATAGTTTTCACTGAGTTAGCTACTCACTCCCACGTTATGGGACGGTGTTGCGTACACCAACCAGTCCCTATTTTAGTTTCAGATGATGTCGATGCTTGCAAAGCAGAGCCGGACTTGATGATGAGGAGGAGGATCCCTCCTATATGCAGGTTCTGATCAGCGGGTTTACAGGGTTACTGATTAGATGCCAATACACTTGGTATTTTACCTTTTATTTCCACACTCATGTATATTCTTTTCTTTCTATTTTGGAGTATACATGTATTTAGTTAACCTGGTAACATGTTCACACTCTGGAGACTTACAATCATTTATATATTTTATATATCTATCACATTCTTCCGCTTGCTAATTTAATTGTCTCTGGAGTATGATATGTTGTTTTAGCTTAGTCTCAATCTTGTTTAATGTCATTCTACAGACAACATGCATTCATCATTATCTATGTTGCATAAGTGACGTTTTGGAACTTGGGAGTTGAGTTTTTACTCGACCCCCGATTTTCAAGGCGTTATACGTAGAAAGAAAAAGTTGAAAATGAATCCGACTAAATGTACATTTGCGTATCATCAGGAAAGTTTCTTGGATTTGTCATGAGACATCGAGGGATTGAAATCGACCTGGCGAAGATTAAAGCCATTCAGGAGATGCCACCTCCGAAAACATCAAAAGAACTCAAAAGTTTGTAGGGAAAGTTAGCATACATTCGACGTTTCATTTCAAATTTAGTACGAAGGTGTCAACCATTTTCTTACCTCATGAAAAAGGGGGAAAAATTTATATGGGATCAAGCATGTCAGAATGTATTTAATTCTATCAAAGAACTGTTGAAACAATCTCTAGTATTGACAACACCTATAAAAGATCTTATTAAATATTTGATGACAAGACTGATGTTGTTTAGGAGGCTAGCTAAATGGATGCTACATATTTCTGAATGTACAGTCACTTATGAATCTTATAAAGTAGTAAAGGGACAAGCAATTGCAGATTTTCTAGCAGCACACCTGGTTCCCGATAACGAAGAAATTTCTGACTATTTACCATACGAACAAGTGCTTATGGCCAAATCGTCTAACTCATGGCATATATATTTTGATGGTGCCACTCAAGTATCAGGGGCCAGAGCGGGCGTGATATTCATCAGCCCTCAGGGTGATCTAATACTGTATTCCTTTACATTGGGACAAACGTGCACCAATAATGAAGCTAAATACAATGCCATCATTATAGTATTGGAAATAGCTCATGAGATGAAAATACAAGTCATACAAATCTATGGTGACTCCAAGCTAGCGATAAATCAATTAATGACAAATTTCAAAATAAGGAAACCAGAATTAATACCTTACTGTCGACAAACACAACAGTTATTAGAAGGCTTCCACAACGTCAAAATCAAGCATGTACCATAGAATGAAAATGTGAAAGTAGATGCATTAGCTATTTTAGTCGCAACTCTTTCCTATCATGACAAAATTCCTCTCTAGATCATGATTAAAGAACAGAGGTTCTTACCTTTAACAAAATTCTTAAATGAAATAGCCGAAATGCTACCGGTATCTTGTTTAGAAATTACTGTTAAAGATTGGTGTCAACCCTTCATTGATTATCTTAAAAATGGGATCCTGCCGAAAAATCAGGTTTTGAAATCGCAAATTAGACAGAGATCGAAAAGGTTCATCATGCATAATGAAGTCTTATATAGGAAGTCTTACAGTGAAATATTACTACGCTGTCTGGATACAAAAGAAGCAAATCATGTATTGCGAGAAGTACACTTAGGAGAGTGTGGAGCTCACCAAGCAAGTCAAAATTTATTTCATCACGTGCACCGTATGGGAATAATTGGCCTTCCATGTTCAAAGATGCGATAGCCTATGCCAAATGATGCCACAAATGTCAAATACACGATGATATTATACACGCACCCCCCGAGGATATGCACCAGTCGGTGACCTCATGGCCTTTCACAACTTGGGGATTAGATGTCATTGGTCCTACAAATCCTCCATCATCTAAAGGGTGCTAATATATTCCAGCAGCAACTAAATATTTCTCTAAATGGATGGAAGCAGTCGCTTTGCGTAATGTCAAAGAAAAGGACGTTACTGATTTTATCCGTCATGTGATCATTTATCGCCACGGGATCCCAAAGAAGATCATCACCGATAATGACACCCCTTTTAAAAATAGGGGTATGGATAAATTATGTCAGAAGTTTGGTATTTAATATTCATTTTCAACATCGTATTACCTGCCGGCTAATGGACTAGCATAAGCCTTCAATAAGACGATAGTTAAAATCCTAAAGAAAATCGTCACAGAAAACAAACAAGATTGGGATGAGAAATTATAAGAGGTTTTATGGTCCTATCGAACAACAATAAAAGCTACACCTTATTCACTGGTGTACGGAGCCAAAGCTATTATTCTAATCAAAACACAGTCGCATCACTTAGGATTACAGTACATGAATCAGTAACCGATGATGAGAATGCCAAAATAAGGTTGATGGAATTAGATACTCTAGATGAAAAGCGGTTAGTAGCACAACAACGACTAGAATTATATCAAGCATGAATAGCCGTTGCTTATGATAAGAAAGTCAAATACCACTCGTTCAAATATCAAGCATGAACAAAGATGTCGACGATGTGTGGGATTACTTTGACAAACTCGTAGAACTCGCACAATCATGGGACATCTTCCCAAGATCTACCACTACTTCTAAACCTTCTTAATTAAAGCAGAAGAGCGGGATATATCTTTTGAAAGAGGAAGATGATTTAAATGCTAAAGTGGCTAGTCTCACAAGGAAACTCGAGGCCATAGAACTTAAGAAGGATAAGGCTAAAGAAGTTGTTTGTGGTATTTGTACTTGCAACGTTCATACAACCGAGAATTGTCCAACAATCCCCGCTTTTCAAGAAAAACTGAATGAGCAATCAAATGTCGTGAACAACTACTAAAGGCCTTTCAAAGGACTCACTTCAAACACATACAATTCAAGTTGGAGAAATCATCCAAACTTCAGTTAGAGGAATGGACAAACTACTACACCTCAAGGAATTCCTAACTAATTTTTGAATCAAGAGAAATCTCAAGAGGAATTGGTTCAAAATCCCGCACAAACTCAAGAGCTTTATCCAACAAAGTACTCTCCAAGCCTTATAAGAACTAACTAAGGCTATACAAAGGACAGACTCTCGTGTTATGGTTATGCAGAAAGGGATCCTTCTAGCTCAACCTATCCCCAATCTCAAACCGCAATACAGAGTTAGTGAACTAAGCTCTTCAAATTCAATGGAGCAAGCCAAGTCTATCACCACTCTTAGGAGTAGAAAAATAATTGAGAAATCTATTCCGGTAAAGGTCGAGAAGTCCAAGGACCTGGAAGAAGAAACAGATGATAGACCTAGCACTACCCCACATGGATTAGAACCAGAACCTCTGAGCAAGCTGATTACTCCATTCCCCTAGCGGTTAATTACACCAAAACCTCTAGAAACCTCTAGCTAACTCTTAGGATATTCTAGAGGTGTTGAAACAAGTGAAAGTTAACATCCCTCTTCTCGACACTGTGAAACAAATTCCTTCGTATGACCTATGCACTACTAAGAGACGACAAAGTATTAAAAAAATTTCTGATGGAAAAAGTGAGTGCAATCCTTAAGCAAAATGTGCCATAAAAATATAAAGACCCTAGTAGCCCAACTATCACTTGTATAATTAGGAATCACCCGATTGAGAATGAACTCCTTGGCTTGGGGGCGAGCGCAAATCTGATCCCTTGCTCAGTCTACGAACAACTTGGTCTAGGAGAATTAAAAGCCACTCAGAGTACATTACAACTTGCTGATCGCTCAGTTCATGTGCAGAGGGGGATGATTGAGGATGTGTTGGTCCAGGTTGACAAATTCTACTACCTAGTAGATTTTGTCGTCCTGAATACTCAGCCCATTGTAGATATGAGCACTTAAATTCCTGTCATACTTGGCCACCCGTTCCTTGTTGCATCCAACGCTATCATCAATTGCAGGAATGAGATCATGAATTTGTCTTTTGAAAATATGACATTGGAGCTCAATATCTTTTTCAACATGAGCAGACAGGCAGAGGATGATGGCGATGCCCATGACATTAATATGATACTCTTTTATGGAAGATAGAGCTTTGATGACCTTATCCTCTGACCCAGACGTGCTTGGCACACTCCCCCAATTTGGATGATGACACAATCAGGGAGATGGATGCCATGCATGATGCTACATCGGGACTTGAAGTGAACAGGTGGAGGCCACAATTTGAAGAATTACCCCAAACTAATGTAGTGCCTCTGCCGTCTAGCCTCAAAGCGCCAAAGCTTAACCTAAAACTTTGCCCACTAATCTCAAATATGTCTACTTAGGTCAAGACGAAACATACTCGGTGGTGATTTCATCATAACTTGAGAAATAATAGGAGAGTATGCTTATTTCTACTCTTATTAAACACAAAGGGGCCCTTGGATGGTCGATTGTAGACCTTAAGGGAATTCACTCTTTGATTTGTACTCACCACATTCATCTTGAAGATAATGCAAAGACCTCCCGACAATCACAATGTATATTAAATCTAAATATGAAAGAAATGGTTAAGGCCGAGGTACTTAAGTTGTTAGATGTGGGTATTCTGTACCCCATATCTGATAGCCAATGGGTAAGTCCAACTCAGGTGGTTCCTAAGAAGAAAGGAATCACCATCGTAGCCAATGCAAATAATGAACTCATGCCCACTAGCATTACTATTGGTTAGAGAGTATGCATTGACTACAAGAAATTGAATACCGTTACGAGGAACGACCACTTTCCTTTACCCTTCATTGATCAAATTTTGAAAAGGCTAGATGGTCACTCTTACTATTACTTCCTTGATGGATATTCGAGCTACAATCAGTTAGAGATAGCCCTTAAATATCAGGAAAAGAAAGCGTTCACATGTCCCTATGACACCTTCGCTTACCGAAGGATGCCATTCGGATTGTGTAATGCCCTAACCACTTTTCAGCGATGCATGTTGAGTATTTTTTCTGACATGGAGGGGCAATATTTAGAGGTCTTCATGGACGACTTCTCTGTCTTTGGTCCATCCTTCAGCGAATGTTTGGAAAATCTAAAAAATGTGCTTAAGTGATGTGAGAAAAAGAATTTGGTACTAAATTGGAAAAAGTGTTACTTCATGATTTGTAAGGGAATTGTTCTTAGACATATCATCTCGTCCAAGGGAATTGAGGTAGATAAGGCTAAAATTGATCTTATCTCTAACCTACCTCCACCCAAGAGTATATGAGATGTGCGACCCTTAGGACACGCTGAATTTTACAGACGATTCATAAAAGACTTTATTCACCTCTCTCATCTTTTATGCAATCTACTTCAAAAGGATGTACCATATGAGTGGACTGAGTAGTGCCAAGAAGCTTTCATTAAGCTCAAAGGCATGTTGACTACCACACTAATCATGCAACCACCCAACTGGAACATTCCTTTTGAGATTATGTGTGATGCATCCGATTATGCTATTGGGGCGGTGTTAGGCTAGAGAAAAGAAAAGAAGCCCTATGTTATTCACTATGCAAGTAGAACTTTAAATCCTGTCCAAGTGAATTACTCTACTACGGAGAAGGAACTCCTAACCGTAGTATTCGTAATGGACAAATTTAGGTCCTACTTGATCGGATCTAAGATCATCATTTACACTAATCATGCGGCGCTCAAGTACTTTCTTTCTAAGAATGATGCTAAGCCTTACCTGATAAGATGGACGCTCCTACTCCAGGAATTTGATTTTGAAATACGAGACAAAAAGAGAGTAGAAAACGTAATGGCTGACCATCTTTCCAGACTTGATCTCCCTGATTCCCTTGAGAAGACACCTATAAATGATATTTTCCTTGATGAACAACTGTTTAAACTCTCCCACCTATATTGGCTTGCTGACATTGCAAATTATCTTGCTACAGGTTTCACGTCGATACATTGGACTGCACAAAATAAGAAAAAATTTTCACCGAGGTACGCAAAATTTTCTGGGATGACCCATATTTATTCAAGTATTACCCATACCAAATTCTAAGGAGATGTGTGCTAAACAATGAACACCAAAGTATCATCTCCTTCTGTCACTCTCAAGCCTGTGGTGTTCACTTTTCTGCTAAAATGACCACGACCAAAATTCTGCAGTGTGGCTTTTACTGGCCCACTGTGTTCAAGGACACTCATGAGTTCTATAAAGCTTGTGAGCATTGTCAAAAATTGGGAGCGTTGTCTCACCGGAATATGATGTCGTTGAATCCCATTCTGATGATTGAAGCATTTGACTGCTGGGGCATCATTTTCATGGGGCCACTCCCCCAATCCTTCGAGAATTTATACATTTTGCTAGTAGTAGACTATGTCACTAAGTGGGTCAAAGCGATCCCATGCCAAAACAATGACCATCAAATGGTCATTAAATTCTTAAAAGAAAACATTCTTTTCCGGTTCGGAATGTCTTGGGCCATCATTAGTGATGGAGGTTCGCACTTCTATAATAGGCCATTTGAAAGCTTAATGAAGAAATATGACATCTCTCATAAGGTGAGCACTTCTTACCACCCGCAGATAAATGGGCAAGCTGAGATTTTCAATATGGAAATTAAACACATTCTGGAGAAAATAGTTAACCATAATTGCAAGGATTGGTCAATCTGCTTGACCGATGCTTTATGGGCCTACCGTATTGCCTTCAAGGCCCCAATTGGAATGTCTCCCTTTAGACTCGTCTATGAGAACGCTCGCCACTTGGCCGTGGAACTGTAACATAGAGCTTACTGGGCTATCAAAATTTAAACTTTAACTTAAACAACGCTGGCTCACTACTTAAACTTCAGTTGAATGAACTCGAAGAAATCCAGAATGATGTATATGAGAACTCGAGAATTTAGAACGACAAGATGAAAGTGTTCCATGACAGGAACATCCTTCGGAAATCATTCTTGATTAGTTAAAAAGTCCTTCTGTACAATTCTCGATTAGTCCTTTTTTCAGGTAAACTTCAATCTTGTTGGACCGACCCTTTCACCGCCACTAATGTCTATCCACATGGGGCTGTCGAGATTCAGAATCCAATGAATGACAATATTTTCAAAGTGAATGGACATCGTTTAAAACCATTTGTTGAGAAATTTGATTTAGAGGACATGTTCATACCTCTGGTTAATCTTGTTTAGCAAGATTAACCTCCTAGTCTGATGGAAGTATAGTTAGGTTTATTGCTTTCATAAGATTTAGGGCTAGGGTAGTTTGCTTTCAATTGTTTAGTTGTTGTGCTAACCAATCTTCACATTAAGAACCTTGGAATGACTGTAATTCACGTTCTTCAGGTACTACCTTTCCATCACTTCTCCTTTCTTTTCTTTGCCTCATGTGCATTGCATGCGTATATCTTTTACATTGAGGACAATGTAGATTTTATGTTGGGGGTGCAGATTAGGTAAAGTAATCAGTGTAATCAGTGATTTTCTTAGTTTCTGAGAAAAAATTGTTGAAATTTTTAGATTTTTCAAAGTAAATACCTATTTGGAAAATAAAAGTTTGTGTACTTAAGAATGCTTGGAGTATGATAATAAGGTAGAGATTGAATTTTGAATTGTTGGAGTTTGATCAACTAAGTAGTCTATCACTTAAAGTTCTTGCACTCAGTTGATTAAGAGGAAGTTTGAATATCATGTTAATCTAAATCACAAGACACATCCCAGTTGCTTTATATGAATTATGCTAGAATTTCTGATTGTTAATATGTAGATGATTGATAGATGTTGAGAATTGAGTTTGGAGAATTTTATCTACCTTAAAAGTTGAAAAGAACCAGTTAAAAAATAGAAAATCGACAAAAAAGTCATGTATGGTGAAAAGACTAGAAAATAATGAAAAAAAATCTGAAAAAAATGAATAATAATAAAAAAAGTGACTGTCGATATAAAATCAAAAGCTGAAAAAAGAAGGAGAAGGCGATAGGTTCGAAATCAACACTTAAGCTTTTAACCACTCGTGATATAATGAATATGGCTAGTGTTATGAAATGATAACATTTCGATGGGAAGTAATTTGATTTTTACTGAGCACATTGAAAACATGCTATAGGAATTTATACTTTAAAGAAATTGATAAAGAACTGATTTGAATGACTACTTATATGGTTCGGCTCTAGGTTTTCAAAGTCCCACTTTCCCATCTTAAATCTACTCATTCATTCTCAATTTATAAAAGATTGTTTCCTGAAAAAGATTTGAACATTGAGAATTGAGGTTCAGTTCACGCATGCTTTGTTCAAGACTAGCAAAATGTTGGTTGGGGAGTATTTTGAGTGTCAAATATTGCATATTCTCTCCTATTTATATCTTGATTTTTTAAATATGATATTGCTTAAAGGTATATTTTATGAATGTTTGTGTTGCAAGGTGAATTTAAGAGCTTAGATTAAAAAGAATGCTAAAATCATGGATTTGATGATCAAGAATCACCAAGCTAAAGGTTAGATCTTAGAAGACCAATAATGAATAATTCACGTGCCGAAGATCCAAGGAAATTAAGTACAAAAGCTAAAGAAAAGACTTGAAAGATCGCATAATCTTTAGCAGAAAACATATATGTTCTGTAACACCCCGTACCTTTCAGTACTCGGGTGTTACTATGGAGGCCTAACCTAGTGTAAACATAGATCTAGCCTACTTAGACATTTACCTCTAATCTAGCTTAAATGTGACCATTGTGAGTAATCTCCACTCATGGATCAAGTTTCTATCCAACTGTTAATTGCAATAAATCAGTAACCGAAGCTTAAGATCCATGTATCGTGGCCCACTTACTAAAATAAAATGATCTAATCCTTCTATTAAAGCCCGATAAGGGCCAAGTGAATGAATAAATGGCATTGATTGGAGTGGGACCCACAAATGTAACCTAGGGAAAAAAAAATAAATAATAATAATAATAATAATGATTATATATATATCTAAATAAATAAATAAATAAATAAAATAATAATAATAATAATTTAGTTTTGGAAAACCTGTAAAACATCCCGGAGGAGAGAACCATCAAAATAAATATAAGTAATTAGTGATTAAAAATATAATAATAATTTTAATAATAATAAAGACATTAAAAATACCGTAAAAAAATGATATTAAATATTATGAATATGTATTAGGCCATCTAATCTATGTCCTAGCCATTAAATTTTAGATAGGTGTCCCCTTAGACCATTTGCTACAATTGAGGTTGAATTGTGAAATGATAAAACTATCAAACTAATAGAAATCTATAGTTAGAACAAAATAAATTAGAAATATGGCCCATTGAGGTTTGGATCTGCCTGATCACTGGCCAAAGGTCATGATCGGACCTGTAGCATCGAATGGACGAAGTAGATTTCTTAGAAACATCTCTGCGGACCCCACCTTAGCTGCGTGTACATAAGTTTCACGTGCACTCGCAGCGCACCAAACTGTGATGAGAATGAGGAAAAAAGAGAGTTTTTCTCCTTTGTTTTCCTGCCAACGAGAGATTTGAAATCGGGCCCACCGATTGAGTCCCAATCAACGATTGGAATCGTCCATCATGCTCTGCAGGTAAAACCACCCAAAACCTCATCAGCATGACACACCCAAGCACTGGCGCGTGCTTGCTAACACTAGCGGAAAACGGATCCATATGCAACGGTTTCTGAAAGTGGAAACTCTGTTATGCCAAGCTAGCTATCTGCAAACAGAAAGGTTCTTACAAATCCTGGCTGTCCATTGGAGTAATCTCAGCCGTCAACCAAAGGAGCATCGTAACCCTCACGTTAGGGCTTCTTCTGCAACGCGGGATGAGCCGGCGGAAAGAATCTTTCTGTTATAAAACAAGGACCGATCGTGAGCGTCCAAAAGCTTCTTGAAGCTGTTCCGACACATCTGGAGCACCCATTCTAAGGCAATCAGCGATACCATCTCAATCGGATTGGAGTTCTCGCGAGAAATAGCAGCCGCAACGCAAATCTCATGAACCATTGAGATTTTAATCTCATTCGTCCAAGATGAGGGTCCCACTGTGATCATTAGGCAAATCAAAACCTCACATACGTATCAGATCACCAAATCCATTGTCCATGGAGAATCCGCCATGAATAAGGTGGTCATCTTCCTCGATTTGGCCGAAAACCACACCATCAGCGCATGGACCCTGTTTCCACATTAGAGATGTTCATCCAATGGACTAGGAGACCAGAAGCCCATCCATCTTGTCCGATCACTGCCATGAAATCAGACCTCCCTTATTTGATCAACAAACATGATTGAATCACCGAGTTCGCTGCTGGGCATAATTAATCCTCTGATTAGTTACTTCGAATTCTCTAGAACAGGGTTAATAGAGCCTTATAAAAGGCTTCCTTTTAGGGCATTCTTTCGGAAAATGGAAAGATAAAGAGAGAGAAGAAAGGTGCCGTTCTCCCTGCTGCACTGAGCCAGTCAACTTGGTTCGAATTGGGCTGAGTCCAGCGCCTCTATAGTTCTCCTAGTAGAAAGAAAAGAAGAAATGAGGAAGAAGAAGCAGAAGGAAGAGGAAGAAGAAAGAGAAGAAAGAGATAGAGAGAGAAAGCGAGAGAGTGAGATGGGTGGTCATTGAAGCGAGGAAGAGGAAGAAGAAAGAGAAGAAAGAGATAGAGAGAGAAAGCGAGAGAGTGAGATGGGTGGTCATTGAAGCGAGTTGCGGACTAGTGTTGCAACTCTACTCAACTTGTCGAGAGTCAGGGGCTGATCCCTGACCTACCCACTTGTTGAAGAGAAGGGGTTAGGTGGAGCAAGGACTCCTCTACACCATGCCAGCACCAAGGCTCAACGAATCCAAGCTTTCCAACTGCCATCGCACGCCACACAACGACTGAATCATAGCGTAGCTGATCCGAGTCGCTGTGATATCTAGCTGAGTCGCCAAGGCACCACCACTGTCGCTAAATCAGGAAGTCTTCCAATAGAATCCTCCATAAGACCTTTGTTTCATTGTAACCAAGTCGCCATCCCAGCTGAGTTCAGAATCGAACTCGAATGGAGGTTAACTCAGTCAATCATTGTGTCCAGCTCCCTAGTTAGATTGAATTTGAAGAGAGCTTACTCACACCAGCTACCCCATTCACACTAAGGACCGAACTTCTATCCGCCTGCTCTGCTCCAAACTCGCTGGAACACATCTTGACCGACTGGATCACGTTTGAGAGCGAGTTCCCTGACTAGGACGAACTCAGATCGGGCAATCCCCACTCATCCTCTTCCATTAATATAAAAAGGGCCCCCCACTCATGTATGAAACCAAAACCCCTACTACCTTATGTGACATTACTCTCAACTCAAGGGTGAGTTGACTCGTTCGGCCATCTAACTGAGTCAAATCTAACCTATCCATAAACCAATACCAGGGATCATCTAAGGAGAACTTGGGAAGCCTCGTTAGAACCAGGAAACTAGAGATTTTCGTGCTACAGCAAATAATTTCCTAAACTCTTAACTATTCAGCCTATTGTTTGGAAATCCAAGCTGGGTCAACTTAGTACTGACTCACTGAGGCTTGTAACAACTCATGCAGGTACTACCTATTATTGTTTGCCTTAAGGAATACTCTCCCTTCAACCAAATCCAAAAATAAGTCTCTTGAACTCACTGTATAAGAAAATCCAAATAAGGAACAACACCCAACCAAGGTGAGGGATATCCCACATGGCTTCGTCATTTCATAGAATTCTAATATAGTTTAAATTTAAATGTATAATGACATTGTAATTGTGTGAATAGTAGTTATGTTACTTTTAATTTACATTGATGATCATGTGAGAATGCCTTAAATCATGTGGCTCTAATCCATCTTATAAGAATTATGTTACGCTCATTATGCTACACTTGAAATTGCTTGTGTCCATGTACACTTCTACTAGTTACATTAAGAGTTAAGAGATCTTGTTTTCATTCGAATGATAAATTGCTACATTACCCCTTTATCCATGTTAGATTAGTCTTAGATTATCAAAAATATTAAGTCCTTGGTTTCTTATTTGTATGAAATAAATGTGAGTTATTACAACTTCTATCATTCTTGTCCTACAATTGTCCTACAATTAATGACTACGTGTTTAGGAGTTAGCCTTGCATTCTCTGTGTTTTCCTAGTAATGGTTTGATTTGGATATAGCCTTGTTTGAGGTGAAAAGAGACATGATGCCTCCATTTCTTTTGTCTTACAAGTGGTGCAAAGAATGCCAAGGGTGTACTATCGCCTTTCTTTAAGAAGGGTAGTTGTTATTAATTTAGTATGCTTGAAATGTCACATTTGTGGGTCCTCACTTGTACCTAAGGAAAACAATTGGATTTACATTGAGCTCATATTTGAATGCTAGATATCCTAATAAAGGACTATAAGTCTTGATCATGCTTATGAGAGTGATCTTGTTAATCCTATGGAAGGTGCATGAGCATCATGGTACATGACATTCACGCATGACATATGAGCTTTTTTGAGTGCTCGATGTAATTCACACTATGATTGAATTCTTGAAGGTTCTAGCACTTCAGTTAAACTCACAAAGCATATGCGTTTTTGCCACTTTGGGCGCTCTTTATTTACATGAGGCTTTTTCAGGATTAGACACTCCTCGGGCATACCTCGTGTATTTTTCTAGGAGATATGCTTGGGAGGACTCACTTACATGGCTTTTTCCAGGTAGATAATCTACAATGGGCGGCCTACATGGTCTTTTTCAGGTGGCTAGTTCTCCTTGGACGTACTTATGATTATTTTTTCAGGTGACTAGTTCTCCTTGGGCGACCCTTTATTTTGACAGCTAAATGTTCATCCCTAGACTACAACTTAAGCATACATTCATTCCTCTAACTTTACATATAAGTTCATATTCTTCTCATTATGTTTTAATATATTGGTTTGAACTATTTTGGAATGACTCGATATGTATGAATCCTTGCGGGAAATTCTCACTAAGTTTTCACTCACCCAATCATGCGGTTGCACTAAATAGATACAAGATTATTGATAGGTAGAGACCCCTATGAAGGGAACTTAGGGATAAGTGAGGAGGAGCTCGGCAAGGAGAGCCTTCATACCGATGTAGTTGAGCCGTTGGAGCTCAACTGATAATTTTGGATTTGTATATTTTCATGTTTTATACTTCAGGTTTTACTTGGATTGTAATAAAATTTTTCCTATTGCGGGATTTCATTTTGTTCCCATTTACATGTATTAGACTTCCTTTTTGTTACTCTTGATATCCCTAACTT
Organism: Magnolia kwangsiensis; assembly: GCA_037074715.1. Lineage (NCBI taxonomy): Eukaryota > Viridiplantae > Streptophyta > Magnoliopsida > Magnoliales > Magnoliaceae > Magnolia > Magnolia kwangsiensis. The sequence goes on from CM073574.1 coordinate 105,386,565, forward strand.
ATGTAGTGATTGCTTTATTTCATGTTTTAAAATTTACCATTAATTGGATGTATGATGGTCCATCTCATAACGTAATACTCGGGTTCTCAATGAGAAAAAACTATTCTCAGGTTTTGAGAACCAGGGTGTTGCAGGTTCGGTCCAACCGAACTTGCACAAAACAATCCAGTGAAAAAAAGGAGGAATTCAGAAGCTAATGCGATTTTTAGCTGATAGTTAATTCTGTCTGATCGAAACCCAGTTCTGTCTGACTGAAGGGAGGATTCGGTGCGACTGAAAGTGCACAAAAAACTCCAGTAAAGAACGAGGAATTTTGGAGTTAATTCAGTTCGACCGAAGAATACTTTGGGCCGACTGATGACTTAAGTTCAGTCCAACTGAACCCACCTCGATCCAACCAAAATTGGACAACTGCTAAAACAGAATGCTTTCCAAATTCAGAGTCGACTTCAGATTGGACTTCAGTTCAACCGAAGCGTAACGTGAAAAAGCTGTGAACTATGTAAATTAAGGTGGTTTCGCAACGGATTGCGGAAATTCCAAGTCGGTGCATAAGGTGGAGCTTCAAAACTATAAATGGGAGTCCATAGGACATTCCTAGGCATCTTCTTGGGTTTAAGAAGTGGAACAGAAGGGTAGAGAGCCACCACCAAGAGTTTTTCTTCTTCTTTTTCCTTTGTTGTTTTTTTGTTTTGTTTGAGAGTTTTTAGTTCAATCATGTCTATGGTTGGCTAACCTCTTAGCTAGGGCTAAGAGGGGAAGCTTGTAGCGTGATTGAGATGTTTACTTTGCTTTGATTTATGTTTATGTTGAACTTCATTGATTTATAGTTGATCTTAAGGAATACTTTCAGTTTTCAATGGTTTATTGTGACTTAAATTACAGTAGATCTGTGATAGGTTTGAGTATCTTCTTTTCTTACTTGAGATTGTGGGATTGGTAAGTCTTATTGTTTACCATCGTCTCTGGGGCATGGTTGGGTGATAGAATCCCTTCCAAATCCTCACAATTCTCCTCCTTTGAGATTGGATCAATGAGAAGTTCAGAGATTTGACCATCTCTTTATCTAACTAGATAAGATAGGACTCTGATTCCAGTTGGATCTCTTGAATCAAGTAAGGTGGTATCCTTGGCACCCTATTTCACAAGTTTTAATTACAAAAATCACAATTACTCTCTCTATTATTTCAGATTTAGATATAGATCTTCTTTTAGTTCTAGTTTTAGTTCTAATTCTTTTTAGAATACGTACGAGTTTAGTCCCTGTGGTTTCGACCTAGGTCTTACTCAGATTATCACTACATCGTGACCCTACACTTAGGGTTGTGAACAACTATTTTCTGCAGAACTGGAATTATTATTTCGGCAAAGAGATATCACTGTCAAACTATCATTATTATCGACCACTACTAAAACAGTTATTGCCCCTCGTTGTCATAATTGACTTTACTGCTATATCGATTACATTGCTGTTATTATCAGCCATCATCAATCGCATCAGATAAATCATACCGGCAAATTATATCCCGATCTACCAATTATGGCAGTGGCGAGCACCCAGCAGGCCAACCATGCGTAAGTCCTATATTATCAGTGATGGCGATCTACCATTTACGACAACGGTGAGCACCCATGCGGGCCAACAATGTGCAAGTCCTATATTATCAGTGCTGGCGATCTACCATTTACGACAAAGGTGAGCGTCCATGTAGGCCAACAATGAGTAAGTCCTATATTATCAGTGACAATGATCTATTGTCGAGTGTTAAATATTGCATATTTTCTCTTATTTATATCTTGGTTTTATGAACATGATAAAGGTCAATGGGTTTATTTTATATATGTTTGTATTACGAGGTGAGTTTAAGTGCTTGGATTGAAAAGAATGTTAAAAGCATGGATTTGATGCTCAAGAATCCCAAGGAAAGGGATGGATCTTGGGAGACCAAGATTGAAGATTTCAAGACCCCAAGATTCAAGGAAACTAAGTGGAGAAGGAAGTCAAAAGTGCAAAGTGTAGAAATTCACAGAATCTGAACTTCACTATCTGTGTCATCGACCAGTGGTCGATGACATCGAACACAGGTCGATGACATTGAAGAATTACATGAAAATCAAGTTTGGTTGTTGGACAAATTGGATGCAGTTCTCGATGACATTGAAGCCCTGTTCAATTGCTCAAAGACCTACTCGAAGACATCGAAGGTAGTTCGATGACATAAAGATTTTTGTGAATTTCTGGAACAACTCGCTAGAACACTCTAGACATATTCTCGATTACTCGAACACCCTTCAATGACATCGAAGGACTGTTCAATGACATCGAAGGTATGTTCGATGACATGAAGAGTTATGTAGTGAGAAAGGCATTACGCAGTGCGAAAAGGCGAGACTTCCGGATTTAAGTTACGTTCGATGACATTGAATGTGTTATGCAAAGTGCATAAATTTGAGGTGATTTTCGAAGACAGTTAGACTAAGGCTATAAATATGTGTTGTTTAAGGAGTTCTAAACATGAATTATGTTTTCAAAAGCAGAGCCAAAGGGTGAAGTAGCCTCCCAAGAGTTTTTCTTCATTATTTATTTTTAATATTTTATTTAAGGGTTTTGTTTCAATCATGTTTATGGTTGGCTAAACCTCTTAGCTAGGGCTAAGAGGTGAAGATTGTAGCATGTTGGGATGATTTTCTTGCTTTGATTCTTATTTTTCTTGAACCTCATTGATTTCTATTTTGAATTTAAGGAATATTTTCAGTTTTCTATGATTTATTGTTACTCAAATTACAATACATGCTGCGATGTCTTCGAATATCTTTTTTTTTTAAAAAAAAATTTGAGATTGTGAGATTGGTAAGTCTTGTTGTTTCCAATTGTCTCTTGGGCATGGTAGGATGTTGGAATCCCTTCCAATAATCATAATACTCCTTCATGTGTGGCCAGGTCAATGAAAAGTTCAGATTTGGTTTAATTACTTCATCTTCCAATTGAATAGGATAGGACTCCAATTCCAATCGTGCTTCTTGAATAAAGTAAGATAGCATCCTGATAGCTACGAGTGGGTCCTTGGCGCTCTAGTTCCCTTTCAATTATTGAAATCCCATTCACAATTACTCTCTTTTATTCTAGGTTTAGATTTAGATCTTCTTCTAGTCCTAGTTCTAATTATTTTTAGAATACATACTAGTTTAGTCCCTGTAGATTCGACCTCGGTCTCACTGAGTTATTACTACATCGTGACCCTACACTTGGGGTTATGAACATCTATCATTTACAACAGCGGTGAGAGCCCATGTAGGCCAACCATGCATAAGTCCTATATTATCAGTGATGACGATCTACCATTTACGGTAGCGGTGAGCGCCCATGCAGGCCAACCATGCGTAAGTCTTATATTATCAATGTTGGCAATCTAACTTTTACGACAACGATGAGTGCATAAGTAGGCCTACTATGCATAAGACCTACCATATCGGTAATTTTTCAAATATTATGTGGGTAGTAGTGAAATGCTAGTGGCCCTAAAAAGCCCACGAAGGCAATCATATGCTTAGACCCATGTAGGCAGTAGTAAGTGAGCACCCATAAAGGTCAATTGTGCGTAAGACCAATGCTGTCTGTTTAGCTTCTGGCAAAGCCATGAGGGAAGGTGAGAGAAAATGCCCTCTCATGAATGGGTCAGACCTTGCAGGTGAAGAAAAAGTGGGCTACTGTGCGAGCACTTTGGCTTAACCATAAATAAGCCAACCATGCGTAAGATCCCCTAGGTTCCTAGCTTGATTTTAGTAGTAACTAATGAGGAATGGTTGAACTCTAGATGAGCTATCCCTCTCATTGATGGACCGGTGGCCCTAGATTTGGTACCTTGACTGGTAGCCTTCTGAGCCCCGTAAATTCTAAAGAGTTACCACAGGCCAACCATGTGTGTAAAACCTATCGAGTTCACTACCTTGGTAGCTTCACTGGGCTCATCTAATGGATCGCTTTTTGTGAACTCACCGGTAGCAGTGGTTCAGTTAACCCAGAAGAGTTACAAAGGCCATTTGCATAAGTCCCCCTACTCCACTACTCATGATCTTAAATTGTGTGTTCTCTTCTACTCACGAGCTTAAACTGTGTGTGCTCCACTAGTCTTAAGCCTAAACTGTGTGTGGTGTGTGCCTTAAATACTAACTTGAACCTCAAGATAGTCTCGCCAACTAAAAAAACACTATGTAGAGCATACTAACAGAACATGCTGTTATATTATATCTCCAAGATTTAGAGAAAATTAAAGCATATTTGAATATAACATGAGAAATATCATATGCATAAGATAAATGCTTCCATTATGGTCATGCTTATCAAATCATGAGAATGATAGACCCCATCAATATATCTGATATTATAAAGAACTTATGTTTAGAATTTGTCACAAAAAGATTACTAGAAAACTTCATGTATAAAAAGGTTAGTATGTGTTTATTACAAGATACATGTTACAACTCATGAATGCCTAATGTAGTCATATATCTTCATAAAACCTGCTTGAATTGAATCTGAGTAGCAATAATATCAATTCAGCCTTAATAATAAGTCTAGCCTCTTCAGGAACTTTTTCCAACTCCCACTCCAGTAAAGCGGTAGACGCTTTGTTAAGAGAAAGTTCAAAATCAGCTATGTTGGTGTTCTCTTTAATACTATCCTTGATGTTATTTATTCTTAATTCCGCCTCTTACCTCTGAGCCTTAAGAACAACTATTTTCTCATCGATAGCTGTAATAGCTGTTCAGATATCTTTAGTGTTCTTAAAGAGAAGCATTATCTTTATCACAATCAGAGATGATCGATGAAATTCTGGAGATCTTGTCTTTAAGAAGCAGTCGTTCTTTTTGGCGATCAAGAATATCTGATGTAACACTCATATCGTGGACCAATTCTAACAATTGCCATGAAGTGTAGAAGTGAATTAGAGAATCATGAAGCAAGATAATTTAATTTTGGCTAGTCTCGTAGAATTATCTAGAGCCAATAAAGCATCCTTGAAAAGAGGCCACTGTTCTTGATCTCGAAATATATGAATTATAGTTGACAAAGTATCCTAGAACATTGCCAACCTATGCAGAGGAATTCCTTGTAAAATATATGTGCGTGATAATGAGTCTATTGTACTGGGATTCATAGCATCATTTCCCTTAGAAGACTCCTTTTCAATGGGATCCTCAATTGTGACTCGTTTACCCTTTTGAGAAGAAGGATGATCTCTACCTGTCACCCTCTCTCAAAATGTCACAGGAAGAGTATCTTGTAAGATCCACAAAGGTGGAGGAGATTGAAATTGTTATTGTGTATGAGTCGATAAGTCGTCATTTCCTTCTGATCATCTTGACATCCCAGGCAAACGAGAGTTATCTTCAGAATTCTCTAAAGGAATACTAAATGTTATCCATCCTTCAAGAGTGTCGGATGGCTTTATCTCGTAAATAGGGTCCTTTAAGGAGATCTTTTTGCAAAATTGACCAAAAAAAGGAATGTGATCTATTTCTTCAATATAGCATATGCCTTGATTTGTCCCTTAATTTCTCACACGCAGTGGGGGAATCCATATGGCACAACTTACTGGATGATAATTGTGCAATAAGAAGTATTGATGAGCCCACCAACACATCCAGCAATAAGAAGTATAGACTAAATAGTTATAACCAGGAATCATAAACCGTGATCTAGTACGTACAGTAAAAAGCTACCTCCATATCAATGCCCAGTTATATGGTCTACTGCCATAACTCCTCATCATTCTTGTAACAACACCATAGGTTTCTGGTACTGTCTGATCAAAACCAAATTGGCAAGCAAATCTATTTAGATAGTACAGTTCACACCAAAATTTGTTACCCTCTCTTAATGGAAGAGTACTAGATCTAATGGAAACAAGGAATGTATGTTCGCTGGAAGAGATAGAATCATCGTCGATAATCTCTATATCTTAAGGAAAGCTAGTAAGTGGAAATTGAAAGAAGTCAATAGAGTCGTTATTCTCTATTTTCTTTGTGATCAAAGTAAAGGATTTTTCAATCATCTTTCTTCTTTAATAATACTAGAGTGGGAGTTGATGAGGATTCATATAAGTTCTCTCTGAATCAGCAAAGGTCCAAAGAAAGTATACTCCTAACCAGCATATAAAGTAATGCTAATGAGCATAAAATGGAGAAGGCTTGGAGATAGAGTTTTCATGGCAGACAGTTTCATATCCAAAACCCTTGTAGAATGAACAAAGGACATGAGGTGCTAATGAATATTTTTGACCTTCTGCTATCGCACTTACAACCACGAAGAGCATAAGTCTGACAGTTTCTGCCTATTATGAACTTAGAAGTACTACCAAACTTAGCTAGTAAGCTAGGAAAGAGGCCAGTTCACAAGTAGTGCTATATTTAGCAGTGCTCCTGATGTTCTGACGAAGAGTTTCGAATTCTTGAGAATCTTGACCTGTAAAGTTGTCTAGACAATGAGCATAGAAATTTGGTCATTAAACGAACAATAAAGAGCATGTGGAAGATGGAAAGTTCGATGAATGGAGAAGGAGAGAGAAATATACCATAAGTTCCTAGAGAAATGAGCTATCCAATCAAGGGGATGAATCTCGTCAGTATGCCAGAAATTAGCCATTTCTCTGAAAATCTTGATGGTAGTCTCTGAAACTTCGGACCGGTTACTCTTCATAGAAACGCAAATGAAGTCTTCATTTGAAGGCACATATTCATTGAAAATATTACCTATAACAAGAAGGCCAGCTATGCAATGGAGATCCCATATAGTAATACTAACTTCACCAAAATGATGATGAAACGAGTTGGTTATTGAGCTCCAGTGGTCGAGAAAACCTTTGAAGATGGTCACATCCCCATAAAAATGCTCTGATGAAGCTGTAATTACATCAAAAAGATCAATTTATTTTAGAACATCAGCATGCTTATAGACAATGGCTCTAGTCCATGCATTGTAATGATCTCATGGGAATGAAAGGCCCCTCATTGTAAACTCTTCTGCATCCCATGATAATCCTTTGGCGAAGAAGTATTGTTGAGCGGTTTCGAAGTAATGAGTGGGAAAGACTTGTTGAGGATTATAGAACGGGCGTAGTAATCACATTTTATGAACTTTTCTAGCCTTTTAACGAAGTCCGTTCTCTTCAAGACGTCCTTCTAAGATTCATGGTTCCATCATGATCCAGTGATCTACAAAAATAAGTCTATTTTGGATCATTTGATCAATTGGCTCACTATGAAGAATCGACCAATGATGTCATAAATTTATAGGGATGATGATGATCTCATTCGTGAAAGGATTATAGAATTCGAAAGTTTCTTCATGAATTTCTATACAATTTCAAGTGTTTTGGAAAAATTGTCGGGTCTCTGAGTGGGAAGCATGACTCCTCTTTCTTGAAGATATAACTCCCTTGGCTGAAGTTCCCGATTGTTTCATAAATTTATCTATGGGACGAAGATTATTAGATGAGTTTCCTCTCTTACTTCTAGTCATTTTGAGAAGGTAAGATAAAAAGATGAAAGAAAATTAGGCAGAACCTGGCTACTTAGAAATTTTTTTTGCCAGAGTAGAATAGTTGCACAAAACTAAGTGGTTGCGCAGGCCAGACTTGTTGCGCACAAGAAATGAATTGCGCGTAGAAGATGTATTGAGCAGAGAATCTGTAACACACAGAGGTACTTCACAAAAGTTGGTTGAAATTAGACAAGTGAGGTGGGGTTTGGCTTATATAGTTGAAAGTGGGACCCGATCGGCCATTGCACGGTACCTGATAACACAATATGATGTGCAGGTCTGCGTAACATGTTAGCAGGAGAGGTGAAAAATTTATCCTATTTTTGTTCTGATGATCGAACAAGCAAAAGATCAAGGGGGGCATCAGTTGCAACATAAAAAAGAGTAGCAGAAAGAAGTATGAAAGAAGAAAAGAGAAGTACAAAAGGGAAGAACAAGTTATGAAGTAGAAGAAAAAAAAGATAAGTTGCGCAGGTTCGTGAAACACAATGAAGATCTATGATTCATTACACACTGCGCAACAGGGGCCTATTATGCACAGTAGGCCATGCAACAAAAAATTCGAGACTTCACACGTGCGAATGCATATAAATACCCCTCCAGCCCTTCATTTGATGGACATAAGTTCGGAGCTCTCAGAGAAAGCCTTTCGAATACCTCCGCAAGGTATTCTAAGAAGGAGAAGAAGAAGGAAGAGGAAATTGAAAACCTGTTGCACTTGACCGTGCAACAAGGTCCAGTTGCGTTGACTCGTGCAATAGGGTCCTGTTGCGCGCAAGCAATGTAGACAGTACAGATATGCTGTCAAATTTTTCAAATGTCTTACAAGTTTCATCGAATTTAGTCATTCTTTTGCAAGGATCGTTACTCTGGATGTATTGAAGGATAAATGAAAGACTCTTGGGCTCGCTCAACACTTCTCTTATTGAGATGAATGCATCATGATCCAGAAAATTGTCGAAATTATCATCCGGACCATTCCATATGATTTCACTTAATGTTTTGTACTTTATATTGGAATCGAGGGAAATATGAGATGTAAATGAATTCTAGAATCAATAAGATATATCTAATGATAAATGTTCTTCCATATTCTTTATTATTATTGAATAATGACATTCCCTAAAAAAAATTCATTCATTTTTATGTCGAAACAGTCTTGATATCATGAAATGCTTATAGCGTATTCTTAATGAATTGCTCTTGATTTTGAATAAATTTTTGAATTGAATTTTCCGTAGTCCTCCTTTGATTAAGAAGTTGAGTTAGGGCCTCCTGAAGTGTAGTTGTTTGTCTGTTTCTCCAACTGAAATTTAGATGGTTTCTCTAACTAGGATTGTATGTGTTTGAGGTGGATCCACTGAATAATCATTGATAGTTATTCATGATATTCAATTTCTCATACAACAACTCTTGAAACACAGGAATTGTTTGACAATCTTGAGTTAGGTATATATTGCTAGCGCAGACCCCGTAAGCAACTTCAACGGTCTCATCTGACTTGACCGTTTCCACCTTCTTAAGTTCCATGGCCTCGACTTTCCTCATGAGATTGGCCACCCTTGCACTTATATCATCTTCTTCTCGTAAAACATACATCCCTCCCTTCTCTCGTGATTGAATTAGCTTAGAAGTGGTGGGTCTTAGGGAGGTGTCCTATGATTGCGCGTTTTCAGCGAGTAGATCAAAATAATCCCACGCATCATCAGCCTCCTTATTCATGAATTTGCCATGACACATCATCTCTATAAATTAGCACATGTACAAAGTCAGTCCATTATAGAAAAAACATATTACCCGTCATATTTCGTAGCCATGATGTGGATACAAATTTATGAGATACTTGAATCTCTCCCAACTTTGGAAGGTCTCTTCCTATTTTTGGATGAAATTCATGACTTCCCTCGTTAAAGTATTTGTTTTATGAACCGGGAAGAACTTTTTAAGGAATTCCCTAGTCATCTCAGCCCATGCACTAATAGATCGCGACTTTAAGGAGTGCAGCTGCGACTTAGCCTTCTCCTTCAAAGAAAAGGGAAACAACTTTAGTCTTACAATGTCATCAAACATATTCGGAAAGTGCAATTCGGCCACTATCTCATCGAATTCTTTTAAGTGCAAGCATGTAATTCATAGTCTAATCCACGAAATTTAGGAAGGATTTGTATCACTCCTAGTTTAAAATTCACGTTTCCTACATTAAGTGGGAACACCACGTAGGAAGGTGAACTCGCCCTTGTCAGTTGTAAATAATCTCGTAAAGTTCAAGGCGGGGCAGCATGATGCACCTCGTTCTCATCTTGGATCTCCTCAACTGGACGGTGAGGTTGATTTGCAGCTATTGTTTCTACTAACTTAAAGGATCTCAAGTGGGTTCTAATTCGGTGATGGATAGGTAACCCTTTAACTAGTCCTCCTTCACTCAAGAGACGTAAAGTGTTATCATGTACTCACTTGGGCATGTAACACTCAACACACCTCTAATTCTAAACAACCTAAGCCTAAACAAAATTCAGAAACTAGAAAATCTGAAAGAGAGACGTGAGAAAGATATTATCATATAAGACTCGCTAAGTTATTTGCTACAAAATAGAGAAATCAGATTAGTACTAACAAGGAAACAATGTTAATCTAAGAAATCAGAAACTAAACTAAGAATTTTTTAAAAATTAGATCTAAATCCTATACTAATTCTAAAGCTAGAATAATTCAAAAAATACAGTGCAGTCCTCAGCAACTGCACCAAAAACTTGTTCACTTGTACCCCAGGTGCAGGGTTGTGATCTAGTAATAATCTCAGAGACTGAGGTCGTGCCCATAGGGATTGAATGTGTGTGATTTATTGAACAACTTTAGAACTAGAATCAATAACTAAACAAAGTCTGGAATCTAAGAAGTATATTGTTGTGAAGTGAAACTATCAAAATAATGGAACTAGAACATCAAGGATTCACTTGTAATCATCTTAATGCATCCTTATTTGATTCAATCAATATTTCAATTAGAATTGAAGTCTTAATCTATCCATTTGGATGATTCAACAATTAAAAACATCACAATACAATTCCACTATAAATATGGACATTCATAGTAGCAATTCATAAATTAACAGTCTTATTGAATTGATTGTGGAGTTATTAAAGCATTTACCATCGCTGGAGTCAATGGTAGATCAATGATTTTTACATATCAAACAATCACAAAATAGAGAAGAAAACATTCAGGAAGTTCCTAAGAATCCACTATGCCAGAGTCAACGATAGATCAAAGTAAATCCAAAAATACCTCTTTCTTGAATTAAAAACTCTGAAATATACATCATGAAGATCAAATAACTCGAATCAAACTAAGAAAGACATTAAAATAGACTACAAGCTTATTAGCCAATCTTAGACATAATCGAACTAAACACTCTTAATAAAAACACGAATTACCAATTAGAGGAAGAAAATTTGAGAAGAAGAAGTATCCACTACTCCTCGCATTACTCGTCTAAACCTAATTCGTGCTTAAGAGAACCTAGAAAACCACTTTAAATAAGTTTTGTTCGATCGATTTTGCAAACTGCCTCAAATTTACGCTCTTTGCGCACCTTCAATGACTGCTTCGATGAGTCTTCAATGTCATCGAAGGATCGAAGTCACATTGGAATTGAATTTGGAAACTGCGCGCCTTTCTCACTGTGTGATCCTTCAATGTCATCGCCCGACCTTCGATGTCATCAAAGGAATCTTTGATGTCATCGTAAATTGTCTAGAATTGTCCAGTGAGTTGAGCCCGAAATTCTTGAAATTATCGATGTTATCGAACTGATCTTCGATGAAATCATGAATTGCTCTCATATGTCCAGTAACCAAACTTGATTTTCTCTCAATGTTCAATATGATCGAGCCTTCTTTGATGTCATTGAACACTTACTTCAATGTCATCGAATAGTCAAGTTTAGCAACTTCTAAATTCTGCACTTTGCAATCTAGGTTTTCTTCCTTCTTCACTTGGTTTTTTTGGATCTTGGATTCTTAAAATATTTATTCTAGGCTTCCAAAGGTCCATCCTTACTTTGGTAATTCTTGAGCACCAAATTCCATGTTTTTAACATCCCTTTTAACTTAAGCTCTTGGAATCACATCGTGATACAAAACATACACAATTAGATCAATTAAATGCTATCATGTTCATAAAACTAAGGTATAAATAAGGAAAAATATACAATATTTCACACTCAACATCCATGAATGAATTTTTAGATCTTTAGCCCTAATAAACCCAAACAAACTCGGTAATAGATAAGATCCATCATAGTTGATGCATATATGCCTTTGATGCCAACTATAAACTATATGTAGAATTGCAAAGGACTGTGCTATGCATCGAATATGGACATCAATGAAGTTGTATGAAAGGCGTACCTAATTAGGAAGCCATAGCTATAGAAGATGGTCAGAATCTTCGTCACCTTACACCCTTAAGAAACACTATGATGGGATGAAAAACTTCAGTTATATGTAGGCCCAGTGACATATAACTGAAGTGGCACAGTTGTATGCTTGGAGACCCAACCCTGCTTATATAGTTTATAGGGGTTAAGGAGTTTGGAACCCATCGAAACTCCTCCCCGTAAGGTTCCACATGAATTTGATAATCCTAGTCCAACTAGAACACTGTGCATATGGTACAGTTATAACGCACACCCCTTACACGATTGTAGATGAATCACAACTAAGTGGGGTCCACTGGTACTCTCGATCACACTATCCAACCACTAGGGTAATTAAACCATTGATCAATAAGGCCCACCTTATAGAATTCTTACTACTATGTGTAACAATAAACAATAATATGAGAACTCTAAGACTTCACGGATCCCATTTTAATCAATCTATAGTTTTGGATTTATTGATCCAAACTATAACTCAATTAGAATCAAATAAGAATCTGTTACAGTCGGAAGATGAAAAAATTAAATGAAATTTATAATTCTAAAAATATAGATATTAGTTGATTGATCTAACCATAAAAAACTAAGTAATTGATCGTAGAAAATTACAAGCATCCAATGTACTGAGAGTTAACAATATATTAAGGAATTTTATAGATCAATGGCTTTTACTAAAAAATATAATTTACTCAAAAATTCATCATTCAAACCACTATTATTGAATAAAAAATAAACCAAATACTATGGATCCATCAAAAGCTTCACCCCTTGTCCTTAGCAAGGAGATTAGCTAAACATCGTACTAAGAAAGACTAATCCCAAACAAAATAAAATAAAAAATATAATCTAGAAGGAAGAAAGAAGAGAACAATAGAATAGGAAGAGGAAGACGTTCCACCCCCCCAAATAAAAAATTAAGTAATTGATCATAGGAAATTCCAAGCATCCAATGTACCCAAAGTTAACAATATATTAAGGAATTTTATAGATCAATGACTTTCACCAAAAAAAGCTTTACCCCTTGTCCTTAGCTAGGAGATTAGCTAAACATTGTACTAAGAAAGACTAATCCCAAACAAAATAAAATAAAAAAATCTAATCGAGATGGAAGAAAGAACAAAACAATAGAACAGGAAGAGGGAGACTCTCCAACCCCCTCCCCCCCCCTTCTTTTTTTTCCTCCTCTTTGTGATGATGCCCTAATCGTGATTGCAAGGTTTTATATAGACACTCCCACACTTATTAGGAAACAAGACCCTCACTTATGTAACTTCGCATGGATTCTCAAATTGACTGTAAATCGAACCGAAAGGACTCAACAAACCATCGATCGAATCAACACCCCTATTGATCGAATAAATAATGTTCAAAAATGTCCCGTGAGTCAACTAAAATTTTTGGGAATATTTCGATCGAATCAATACCTTTGTCGATTGAATTGAAAATTCTACTTTTGGCACTTGGATTAAAGGTGCTTGATCAACAATCTCCACCATGAAAAGTGGCCAACCCTTTGATCTTTATAGCTTGATTTTCTTCAGTATTCCGAACATGCTTGATCTTAATCTCTTTTAGAATTTTAAACTTCATGAATGGCTTGGATCATCTTGGGCTTTTAATAATCTTCTGTACAATGAAAATTCATCTTATAAGGGTCAATTCATCATTGATGTGCATGAAGAACTCCTAGGACTTGCATGAATGCATTCTAATATCCTATATTTATTTATTTATTTTTAAAAAAATGCATTACAAAATGGTAAAAAGAAGATACATCTTTATATATATATATATATATATATATATATATATATATATATATATATATTTATTTTTTAAAAAAAGATTTTCATGGAAAAATAATGATAATCATGAAAAATGAGGCAATTATCAAATTTATAGATGGGTCATTGGATGGTTTCTTCACAAGGTAGGTTGAGGTGGGTTTAATGAAATGTTTAGATATGTACATAGGTTGTCCCAAGTGTTCTTCCTTCTATATCTATTTGGGGAGTTATACCTCCACTTGTGCCACTCTCTCTCCCACTTAAGAAACAAGCGCGTCACCCTTCCCATAGCATAGCTAGAGACGCCTCCCGCCGCTCAATGGGTCATGTGTGTTGTGTGTGTTTCTCACATAATTACTAATCCGGTACGTTTGATGTAGAAAGCGTAAGCTACACAATGAACCGTTAAATTGGTATTCGGATGGGCCACTTGATAAATGTGATAAGTTTATATGATGGACGGTTGAATGTTGAGATCCAAGTATGAAAATTGGACGTTTATTAGTTTAATGGCGCAAATAGGTTGCTATATGGTCACTTTCATGAATAGATGTGTATAAAATGCGATTTTAGAGTGGTCCATAAGAATTGACGCGTGCACTATAGGATTCTTAAGTGCATGGTGGATATATGAATAACCCTTCGAATGAAAATTCAATGATGAAAAATGTTCATGTGTAGATAAGAAGTAAAGTGAATGGTTTACACGCTTCAATGAGTCTCTGTATGATTTAGATGAATTCATGGTTAATTCATTATGATTGAGTGATTCAAAAGTAAAGAGGATGATTACATAACTACTTCTAGTGATGAGTGATTATCTCAACGGTTGATTTGATGAATGATAAAGTATACGAACATATATGAATGCATAAAGGTTAGGAGATTGGTGAATGATTGGCCTAGGATCAATGATAGAGTTTAAGGGTTTATACACTTTAGTTAAGGGTGAAAACTGAGAGATTGGTCTACCTTTTTTATTGGATTATTTTGGATGATTTAGGCCCGTTATCATATGTTTCAAACCACTAATCTAAAACATGGGCTCGATGATCATTAGCGATGGTAATTCATGGTTTAAATCAAGGGTCAAACGTACGTGAATTAAACTCAAACTTCACGAGTCCACTTTGGGTAGGTCTAGCTCAACATTGAATGGTTAGGAACATGGCTAATTTGAAGTGAAAGTAAGTGAACATATTTGGGCAGATTTTTAATATAAATAAAGTGCTATAATTGGATGAATTTGGCACAAGGTCAAAAATCATAATGGGGTAGGTTTAACACATGCTCAACGGTTAAAATTGGGCAAGATAGTGATTCAATGGTTGGTTTGTGTGCATGAGTGATGAGAGTGAACACGTACATGCACACATATATTTATACATATAATTATATAATTACTAATTCAAAATTAATCAGGATCATAAGTGTGATAAATTGGCTACATAGATCAATGATTAACACCTGAAAGATCTCACATATCAACGGTCACACCTTGCACGGATTGATAGATGCATAATTGATCATGTACAAATGTATGTATGAAAATGATGAATGAATGCAAATGTATGTATGTATACTATGATGAATGAATGGATGTATGCATGTATATATTCATAAATGATTTATGCATGTATGTACTATGGATGGATGCAAGCGACATGAATGCCCACAAAAATGTCATATTATTACATGAACTACTTTCATTCTCGGTCATAAACAACTGATCACGGTGATCTCTTTGTCTATCTTAACACTTGGGGTTAAAGGCATTTTGTTTAGATCAAACTATAAAACGCTCAAAAGATGCTGTGGATTCACTTTCCTCAAGAGATGTTAATGATTTTTTGGTAACATGCATCATTTTCTATCATCGTTTCTTGAAAATTTTCAATTAAAAATCTTGATTCACCCCCACAAATGGATGCACATGTGGCCATGCCAGGACACATGTCACGTAGTCGTTGGCCACCAAAGGTGCAACAATTTTAAGAAAGGAAGAAAAAATAATACCACACCACGTTGCTTCTGGCTCGACCGCAAGGATGTTCCAAAGACTCCATCTCAATTTTCATTACAGATCTCTAAAGCAAGGTTTTGATGTAAAAAGCCTTTTAATTTTTCTCCTCATCCGATGTAGGCTGGCAAACTTCCAAACAAAAAGAATTTAAATATCCAATTTTCCTGCCTGAAGTGCTGATGAGATTTCTCAGCCGAACTGATTTTACGATTGTGACTTTGGATACAGTCGGTTCCACAATCTAAACGGTTTAATCTGAGTCAATATATGCCATCTTATCAAATTCTTGATGCGTGCGAATACTTGCACTAGAATGATACGAGTTTATAATTATTATTTTGCTCTTATTGATATTTTTTAATGCAGATATGGTCTTTTTCACCAGCAAAATGTATAGTTTTGCTGACCCGGGATTCGGTAAATGCGTGGCCCACTCTTTTTTGAACCAAACAGTTTTGCTGGGAACAAACGTAGGTGAAAACGTGATTCCAGGAAAATCAACTTGATGTGGCCGCACCTAAAACTAGACGGTCATGAGAAAAAACATAATTGACTGTTCACATTGAACGGAGAAAAGGTCAAATATGGGAAGAATTGGGATCTTCCACACTGGGAGATTTCTGATATCCTCTGTAAAATAAAATAAAATCGAGGCCTATAAAATGGACGGTTAGGATTACAGAATCAGGGGCCCAAACAGTAAGTATTAATCACGTACGTGAGTCGTCACCGAAGTATACATCTATTGATGTGTGGAAGCTAGCAGGATAAAACTCACGTATCATCTACGTACGTTAGTTTAGCACCGTTAGAAGATAGTCACGACTCTTTACCCATGCACAGTCATAGTTCCCAAGCATCCCTGACCATCCAAATCGATGTGGATGGAGCAAGAACAAATATTACACAGATGTTATTAATTAACCTTCTGATTTTCCAAGTAGCTATCAGATATTTCCCATGGTCTGTCGTAATTAGGTTGACATGATGGATGTGGATGTTAGCTGCCCGTCTGTTAGGGTGTGGTGGCGCCAAAGGCAGTCGACCTTGTTTGCAGGATGCTGCGGTTGCAGATTTGACAGCAGATGTTCTGCCATTGCCGGCCCTAAAATAATTAATAACTACCTTGAATCGATAGAGCTCTTTTGAATTCACAAGAGAAAAATCTTGAATGCACTGGGAGAAAGAAAACGTATAAGGAATTGATTTATTAAATGAATTAAAAAAAATAAGTTTAACACTTTTTAAATAACCTTAAACAAATCCTAAAAACATAATTAAATATAGTTCTAATCAAACTAGAAAATAAATTCTAAAAAATATGTATATCTTCGTGGTCTATCAACCTATTGAGTTGACAGATTGAAACAATCAAATAGTGTCTAGAGATATAAACAAAAAATTCTATAATTTTTGACCTGTCGACTTGATCTGTCAACTTGTCAAACTGTATTTCGACCTATCGACAAGATTTGTCAACCTATCTAAACTAACAGAAATCATCCAGTAAGAAACCTAGAACAATATTTCGACCTGTCTAACTGGCAGAAATTAGTAAGCAATCAATCTGAAATTTTAGGCAGAATTTTGATCTATCGACCACAAGGGTCAACTTATCGAAACTATCCTCAATTTTGATCCATATATGTTATGAATGTGCTAAATCCACATCCTACATCAAACCCCTCTACTTGAAAAAAAAAAAAAACTCATCTTCGAGTTTGGTTCACGATACATGTTCAACCCACATATACTAGTCTGCTACATCGAAAGTCATGTCCTTTAAGAGATTAAGAATAAAGGTGTTATCACTGATTTTCTTAAGGAACGGAATAAGGCCTATCTTCTTATTCATCAATTTGTTATATGCCACGGTCGGAAACTTTTCCTTGCATAAGTGCACTGGCACATTATCATCCACTTGAAACACCCTCAAGTACCAATGTTTGTAAACCTCTTCCTTGTACTTGAAGTTTGACAGCTGAGTTGACGCAACACATGTATTCATGCTCTCCTTGACTTGACCCTTATAGATTAGTTCCTCCGCTTGTGCCTGTAAGACCTCGCATTCTTTCTAATAATGTGGTCAATTAGGCATACTTGCTCCTGGGACAAGATCAATGCGGTTTTATATATGTAGCACAGGAGCTAACTCCTTAAGAAGTTCATTGGGCACAATTTCCTTGAACTTCTACAACATTGATTTCAAATTCTTTGGGAAGTTCACAGGCTCCATATCTTTATCCTTTTCAACTAATGCATCTACATCACCCGTCTCCTTAGATTATTTGACGAAATCCTATTTGGTTACTAGAGATGCCCCTCCACTTTAGAAGTCTTGGATTGATTCTCTGTTTTAGTAGTGATGAGGATAATCTTTCTACCATCTTTAATAAATATAAATACGTCATCACAGCCTCTATGCGTAGCATCAACATTATATTATTATCGTTGACTAAGTAACATGTGACAAGCTTACATGTCAACCATGTCATACATTACTTCGTCCTTATAATATTTACTAATGAAAAAGGATAAATGACATCGTTTGGTTACCTCTATTTTGTAGATCTCCTTAATCCATCTAATTATGTATGGAGAAGGATACTTTTCTGTTTTCAGTTGTAACTTTTCTACTGTTGTTTTCGATACGAGATTCTCACTGCTCCTGACATCGATGATCACATTACAGACTTTTTGGTTGACAGTGCACCTCATTCGAAAGATCTTTTACCGTCTCACCCTTTGACATATACGAAGGCCTCCTCATGATGAAAGTGAGGCATGCAACTCATCATTAATTGGTGGTGGCTTGCTATTCACCTTCAAAAGTGCTCTACGAAAATTGGGGTTGTGTCATACAACGATCATGGGCGGCTGAACATAACTTTAGGCTCCGGTGGAATTAGCGGATCCAAAATATGGTCGAGAGTTTCCTACAACCCTTGCATGGTCAACTAATTCTTTCGAAGCTTCCATTCTTTTTGATAGATAATGAATCTCTAGATCACCGTCCATAGGATTTTGGTTCATTCCATCGTTAATTGCTATCGGCCCGAGGAGAGTCCTCACTTTGATACCATTGACATAGGGGAGGACGTGATGAGGTTGATCACTATCTTCCTCAATTGATAACAACATTGAATCCTCAAGATTCTCTTAAATCCACAAGAGAAGACCTCGAATCCATAGAAGAAGAAGAAAACTTCTAAGGAATTGATTTATTGAATAAATGAATAAACAAGTTTATCACCCTTTAAATAACCCAAAAAAAAACCCTTAAAAAAAATTCAAAACTATGCTAAATTTTGTCAATTTCTCCTTAGGTGTCTTCTAGTCCGTGTTTATTAGGAATGTGCTTGATCCACGTCCTACATCTTCAGCTTGTTGAATCGTCATCAAATTTTGAAATAAACCAATGAATGAGATTGAATTATTAGAATTCGTCCATCACTTCCATTTCGAAGCCACAGGATACTTAAAGTATTATCCATCGAACGTACGCTTGGGATCAGGCATAGATCGAGGTTGAGGGCGCCCACATTAAAGTATACTTGCGGGATAAGATTGACATCTAACAAAAAATGTAGATTGCAGCTTCCAAGTAAAAATCAACACGACAACCCTGACTCGTTTCAAATTTTGTCCTACCCTACTGTGAGTG
Organism: Magnolia kwangsiensis; assembly: GCA_037074715.1. NCBI lineage: Eukaryota > Viridiplantae > Streptophyta > Magnoliopsida > Magnoliales > Magnoliaceae > Magnolia > Magnolia kwangsiensis. The sequence goes on from CM073574.1 coordinate 105,406,020, forward strand.
TAGATCATGTGTGTTGAAAGCATATTGAATTCCTGTGTCGGCCCCTCTCATTAATCCACGTCACCAGTCGTGATGCCAACTAAAATTAGCTGAAAAAATTAAAAATTAAAAATTTAAATACATACATAATTAGACTTTGGTTATGTCCCATTTTCACGTTCTTTCCCTGGACTTGGAATGTGTAGCAACAGATGTGCTGATGTAACAAATCTCTGTGGGGCCCACTTTGATACATGTGTTACATCTACATAGTCCATCCATTTTGAAGGATCATTTTAGTACATGAGCTCATTTGTCACCAGATTGTGGGCAAACAAATATAAATGACTATGGAGATATACTAGCCGATGACCTATAAGAACAAGGGAGATATAAATAGTGGGGGTATCGATGATTAGATATGGACCCTCTGATGCTTAAGTTAGGATAATAAACTTGGGTTAAGGAGTAGACGGTGGGTTTTCTTACTTAACTCTTCTTGTTTGGGGTAACAGTCTTTATAGGGTCCTTAGGCGGTTTTGAAACCATCGTGTTTTAATGGGATATGCTAGAGAGTCCCTCTTTAGATAGGAAACCACTCTGAAATTGTCGCGTACCCACCTTGGTCACCTTGTTCTTCGGCTAAGATAAGGTCATGCCCTCTTTTTTACGGACATGTGGCGTAATCCCCTCTAGGTTACTTATATCATCTTGGTGGTGGTCATTTAGGTTAGCTCAGAAGGTGGGGAGAGCTCAGATCTTAAGCTCCTTTCTTTGCAGGCCTTCACCTGTGTTGTAGATGCTCCTGGTAAGACAAATCCTCCCCCTTTGACCTCTATCCTTGGATAACTCATCTTGGGAGTTCGCCCCTTTGTCGGGAGAGCTGTCCATTCTCTCTTCAAGCCCTGTGCCCAGAACAACTTGGCTCGAAAACCCGTCCTAGGCCTTCAACCACCTTGGTTTGCATTATCTTGTAGTTAGTCGATCATTCTTCCCATGCGAGGGACTAGTTCAGTTTTCCTCATAATAGTTGCCCCCACTTCTAAGCTCGTCCCGTACGAGTTCAAGAAGTAAGATCTCAAATTTGTTCTAGAAACAAGGGAATTGAAATTCAAATTTTGAGCAACTTGGTCTTTTTCAAATTTTAAATTAAGCCCAAATTTGTCATTTGTGGGTAAAGGCAATAGCAAAAAAGTCAGCGGCCAACATGAAAATCAAAAGTGCATGATTATTGTCGCGGGACACGATGGGGTGTGCATTAATGGCACACCGTTGTTTAGATTTTAGATGAATGGTGGTTCGATAGTTGTCACTCGGGCCATTGGGTCTTTACTCGGACGAATCCTGTGCTACCACGTGGAGGGGCGTGTCAGTCGAAGCATCTCATTAGGCTCTTGTGATGACACATGGCACTATGTAAGAGTAAATGTGTTGTTAGGGGAGTTCTATAAATACCCCGATCTCTCTTTCTATTCATTTGTTTGTTTTGCAAACTTCGAGCTCTACCGACTAGCATCCATTCTTCACCTCAACCCAATAGTCTACTCTCTCCAGTGTCCATTAGTCTGTAGTAATTGTGCTGGAGCTTTTTTTGGTGCGTTAGACCCCATCTCCCTTCTCCTTTCTTTTTCATTTAAAATTTTTTCTTTCTGTCTTCTGGGGGAGGAATCTGGGACAACCACGGTCTCCAACCCATTACAAGAGGAGTCAGTGGGCAATAGCTCCGATTCTAGGTCTGCACCATCTATAGAGTCTGAGTCCATCTCTTCACCGGAGGCAAAACCACCATCAGGGGTGGAACCACTAGCAGAGGTAACCTCCACACGACAAGTTGAGCTGGCCTCCTCGTCTTCCAGAGGCCAAATTTTTTGTGTCCAAGCCGTGGGCGACTGACCTACAAGCCCTTAGGTTCGAGTATATGATTCCCAGCTCGATGGGGCTTCGACTTCCCTGAGCTGGAGAAGTCCCTGACAGAATTCCCACAGGGGAGGTCACCCTATATCTACTTTTCTTCTCTTGCGGTCTCCACTTACCTCTCCATCCTATAGTGAGAGAGGTATTTCACCGTCTTAAAGTCACCTCGGGGTAGTTAAACCCTAATATTTTGCGAGCTATCTTCAGTTGTTAAGTTCTTTGGGAATTGGTTAGAAATTTTAAGTTCACAGTGGATGATCTCTTTTGCTTGTACCAGGTCAAGAGTAGCCTTGACTCTCATGGCTGGTATTACTTTTCTTTCTAGCCAGGCAAGGGTCAGGCCATTGTCACCAACAATCCGTCCTCCACCAAGGGATGGAAGGATAAATGGTTCTTCATAACTAGAGAGTGGGAGGCTCTTATGTCATCTAGAGGGCTTAAAATCTCAAGTCCTTACCACTTTCTCCCTCCCAGTTTAGAACACGCACCGAGTGACTATAGTTAGAGACATAATATATATATATATATATATATATATATATATATATATATATATATATATATATATATATATATATATATATATATATATATATATATATATATGTTTACTTACTACTCTAATATTGATGCCTGGTTCCTTTCCCTCTGCAGCTTTTATTAGATCTCAGCCCAGCCTTTCTGACTTCCATATGTGCTCAGTGGAATAGCAGAATGCTAGTTACTTTGCAGCTCCCTCATTAACGTGCCCTTACTCTTCTGACCTGAGTCTACTTTCTTAGATAAGGTCTCACATGTACTAACTTTTCTTCATTGCTTTTGCAATAATGCCAGACTATCCTCGGTCTCAGAAGAGGAAGTTTTTGTCTAAGGTTAAGCTATAGAGGCTGAAGTGTGCGGGGAAGAGGGCAACCCCCTTGGCTCCATCTCTTACCACTCTTCTTAGAACTATTATCCCTGCCTCTAACCCACCAATAGGTGAGGCACTTGCTAGTGCCACTCCCAGAGAATATCTAGCTAGGACCGAAGGGGGTGTTACAGCTGTGGTTTTTGATGCTCGCCACCCAAAGTGATCGAGCTAGACATTCCCTCCTCAAGGGGTGAGGGGGCTCGGTCCGAGGAGGATTAGGATACTAGAGTTGCCTCTGAGCACCAAGGCTCGGTTCCTAAAGGGGCCACTAAGGGGGGCCTTCATCTTCCTACTCCTTGATCTCGAGGCATCTAGTAGTGCTCCTGAGCTAGGGGCAGGGAGGAGTGTCTTAGGAGGAAGTAAGCTCCTTGTTGTGTTAGCATCCAGAGCAGTTATTCTTAGCAATGGAAAACTAGGCCATCAAGGTATGTTGGTGGCCTAGAGAATTTTCTCTCTCTCTCTCTCTCTCTCTCTCTCTCTCTCTCTCTTTTCTTTTCTTTTTACTAACCTTGGTTCTCTTTTTATTATAAGAGGCCCTTAGGATCATCGCCCTCCGCCAATTAACCTGATGGCTCAGGTCAAGGATGCTGATTGCCTACCAAATTGAGCCTAGACGGACCTCGAGGTGAAGGCCCAAGAGCTGGTGTCAACCATGAAAACCTCTAAGGAGCTTCACGATGCCCTTCATGTATCTTAGGAGAGAAGGAAGGCCAATCTATCCCAATTGGTGGAGTAACATCAACAAAGTGTCGTGTTGATGGCCACAGGGTCTGAGTTGTAGGTCGAAGTGACATAGGTGAGGGCCTAGGCAGCCAGGGCAGAAGCTGGTATCCCGACCAAAGAAGTGGCAGTGGTGGAGCTTATAAGGCCTCCAAAGACTATTAAGCGAAGTTGGAGGAAGTTTTCAATACCGACTTCACCAAATGCTGAGAAGAAATCCAGGGGCGATTCCTCAAGCTTAGCCTGTCATGGCTAGAGGAAGAGGTAGGCTTAGTAGAGGGCATTATTGTGACTAAAGTCATTGTTGGTAAGGTCACCATTGAGTAAGAGGGGCCTCCGCTAGTATAAGAATTTTTATGTTTTTTTAATCAAACTATTTGTATAAATCTTCATTATCAATGAAATACTTTTTGTTTGCATATCTTAAGTCTTTGCATATTTCAAGCTTGTGTGTATGCTTGCTGCTCCCCCCAACTTTTGAGCTTGGCTTGCTTGGGCTCAAAAGTGAGATGGTACATATTCACAACCCCAAGTGTAGGGTCGTGATGTAGTAATAACTCAGTGAGAACGAGGTCGAATCCAAAGGGAATGAAGAACACGGTCTAGAACTAATATAAGTCTAACTTGGTTGGTCTAGATTTTTAATCCAGCGAATTAAGAAAAAAATTTTAATTAATAAAGATAAAAGACTAAGGATCCAAGAATCCACCTATAGAAATTTTAATATTAATCTACTTGATTCAACGATAACTCGATTAGAATCGAAAACCTATCCTATTTAATCGGATGATGAAGCGGTTAAAAAAGAATCTGAACTTTTATTGGATTAGTTCATACATGAAGATCCATTGCATTGATTGGAAGAGATTCCATCATCCTACCATGTCGAGGAGCTAATGGTGAACAACAAGATTTACCAATCTCCATAACTCTAAATGGATTAAGAAGATATCAAAAGCCTCCATAGAATCTATTGTAATTATAAATCATAAAAAACTAAAAATATTCCTTAAATCAAACTAGAAATCATTGAAGTTCAACATAAACTTGAATCAAAGCAAGATAAAAATCAAAATCAACTATAGGTTTCATCCCTTAACCTTAACTAAGAGATTAGCCTGAAAAGACTAACATTCTAGAAGAAAAATAAAAAGATTAACTAGAACCTGTAAAGAAATCGAAGTAAAAGAACATTGTCGGAGCTCCACCTAGGCCTTCTCTCCATTTTCAAACTTTAGAAGATGATTTGAAACGTCCTACGGACTCCTATTTATAGTTATGAAACTCTAACTTTCGCACTGACCTTGAAACCAACTCAAATTTATGCAAAAAGTTACCCTTCAGTTGGACCGAATTAAGGCTGAAAATTTCACTTTCTTGTTAGACAATTCTGTACAATTTCGATCGGACCAAAGTTGGGTTCAGTCGAACCGAATTAAGGTTAAAAATTCTGCTTCTCGTTGGATCGTTTTGCCCAATTTCGGTCAGACCAAAGGTTATTTCAGGACATTTCTGTTCTAGATAATAATTCCCGAATATGTTTTTTTAGGATAATTTTCCGGAATATATTTTTTCATGATAATTTCAGGATTCCTTTTCTTCATCTCAAATCTTCGATTCTCTTCATTTCTCACTTGGATCTTTGGTATGTGAATTCTTCATTAATATCTTTCAAATCTCCAAATCTTCATTTAGTAATCTTTTGAGCATAAATCTTTCTTTTGACATCGATTTCACCTTAAGCTCTCGACATCACCTCGCAAATGAAAACATGCATAATTAGATCGATTAAGCACTATCATGTTTATAAAACCAAGGTATAAATAGGGAAAATATGTAATATTTTACACTCAACAATACAAGATAATAGGGGTAGGACCCTTTAGAAGTCTCCTCGAAAATATTTAATCCCAAGCACTTAGGTCGGTGTCAAATGTTTGTGTTTAGGTTATGCCCCTTGGATTTGTTACCTTATTAGGGTAATGAGCTTAGCTGGAGGGTTCCTTTCTCACCCTCTCCCTCCCTTTGTTTTTTTGCCACCGAGCCTTTCACATTTGGAAGGGCACCTCCTCGAGTTTGACCCCTTCTCAGGCTCTCTAGCCACTGTGTTTATCACCCATAGATAATAGGTCATCAATATAGAAAAAACATACTCATATTTTTTTTTTCATACAAAAATACAATTAGTTAACACATGAGGTGTTTTTTCAACCTGCATGCCTGAGGTGCTTACAGAATTCCATCGGATTAGTTTCTACTAATAGTAGAACTTCAGGTGCTCTGCATTCCAATGATGAGGAGGGGTTCACCCCTCTAAGTCCTCTAGCCGGTATGTCCCTAGTCGGGCTATGCTAGTGACTTTGTAGGGTCCTTCCCAGCTCGGTCCTAGGGCTTCTGAGCTGAGCCCCTTAGTACTCAAGGAGACATCTCGAAGTACTAGGTCTCCTACCCTGAATCTTTGTTGCTTGACCCTTGAATTGTAGTGTCGAACAGCTCTTTGCTGGTAGGCAGTGACTCTCACTTAGGTATTATCTCTAAGTTCCTCAGGTAGGTTGAGGCTCAATAGCATCTGCCCATCATTCTCCTCAAGTAGGTTGATGCATTCCAATTTTCATTGGGATCACTACCTCTACGACGAAGCCTAGTAAAAAGGGAGTTTCCCGGGTAGTTATTCGGGCAATGGTCCAATACATCTATTAGACATGTGGCAGTTCCTCAGCCCCAGCCCCCTTGAACCTTTTGAGCTTGGTCTTGAGGTGGCTATGAATGATCTTGTTGACTGCCTCCACTTGGCCATTGGCTTGCAGGTGTTACGAATGCCTAGCTTCTCACACAATCTTCAAAACCTAGCATTGTTAAATTATTTACTATTGTTGATAACAATAATGTTGGGCATGACGAATCTATAGATGATGTTCTTCCAGATGAAGTCAGTCATTTTCTGTTCTGTGATCCAATCTAGAGGCTCGACCTTGACCCACTGTTTGAGAAGTTCTGTTCACATGTTTTATTTTGGTCTTACAAAATGTTAGTTGAGAGGTGTGTTGAGTGTGAGATATTACATATTTTTCCCTATTTATTCTTTGTTTTATAAACACAATAGTGCTTAATCGATCTAATTATGTATGTTTTCATGTGCAATGAGATTTCGAGAGCTTAAGGTGAAATTGATGTTGATGGGAATATTTATGCTCAAAAGATTAATAAATGAGGATTTGGAGATTTGGAAGTCATTAATGAAGAATTCACATGCCAAAGATCTAAGGAAACTGTAAGTGCTAAAATGTTTGAGCACACTTTAGTTGTTACATTTTGTAAAGCCAAAATAACTTAACAATAAATCTTTAAGATCAGTCCATAATCAAAAGAAGATTAAGCTCAAGATCAAGAGAAGATCAAGCTCAAGATCAAGAGAAGATTAAGCTAAAGATCTGTTAAAAAGGCCAAGATAAAAGTCCTAGAAGAGGGGGGGTGAATAGGACTATGCCAAATTAAAAATAAATGTGGAGTACAAAGATAGCACAACCAAATAAAAATAGCACAAGTAAATAGTAACCTTAAATGTACTAGTCTTGAGAGGTTGATACAAACTTAGTTCTAAGGACAACCTAACACCAAAAATCAAAGGCTTATGGCAGGACAACCTTACTAGAACGTTTGTAAGTATCAAAAACCCAAAACAATAGAGAGGAAAAAGAAATAAACTAAATTACTACAACATTCACCACAAGTGCATAAAGTAAATTACACCATTCACCACAAGTGCATAAAGTAAATTACAACATTCACATACATAAGTAAATCTAATCATCCACCATAACTCCAGAAATTATAGTGGTTTATTTATGTGTACACCAACTATTAAAAATAGCCACACAACTACTCCACTCTGAATATGCACTCCCTCGGGATATTAACTTTCACTATGAAAAAGGTTTTCCAAGGTTCACCTTAAGACCTTCACAATTGTGTCTTTAGATGGGCTTACACAATTATAGAAACCCCACACTCAGAGATTTTCTAGATTACCTCAGATAAAATGAAAAATGAGATTTTCCTGGCACAACCTCACAAACTACAAAAGATACACAAAGATTAAATGCTACTTATCTGAAAATTCTCCTTTTGAAGAAGCCCGATAGAACCAATCCGATTTAGACGAATATGTTCAATGTCCAGTCTTACAAATGAAAGGTTCTAGATCTAAATGATTTTAAGATAAATTCATCCTGGGCTAGCTTGATTTGATTTTGATCTCAAAGAGGGTAAAATCACAATTCCTTCTTTAAAGAAATAGAGTTGAATGAAGATCACAAAATCAAATACAAAAAGCAATTTAAGAGAATTTAAAATGAACACAATATAGCTTAAGAAATACGAGAACTTATCTCTCAGAGTAATAGTTTGATATAGCTTGGAATGAATGAAAAACTCTGAGATTTGTCCTCTATGTATAGGTGAAAATACTATTCTCTTGACTGGTCTAAGGGTCAGTTCGACTGGTCGAATGACCAATCAAATTTTAAATTTTCTGCCATGTTAAGGTAAGATTGTTACTCGACTAGTCGAGTGGCTGGCTTGACTGGTCGAGTGGGACTAAAAAAACCTTGTTGGACTTTGTGTCGAGCCTGCTCGACTAGTTAAGCACTGTTCACTCGTATAATGCCCCGAAATTCGAGGGTTGAGCAAAGGCTCAACTCCTGAGATCCGATGCATCACTTATGCAATATAGATAATGATGTTTAAATGTTGTCTATATTAGGGCATCAAACATGAGTAAGATTATTCTAAAATAACATATCATACTCCAGGTGTAATTAAACTAAGCAAGTGAAAGACTTAAGTACTTGAATTATAACATGAGAGTGTTTCACCATCTGGAGTATGAATCTGTTTCAGGCTGAATATATACAAGTGTTTGTTCCAAAAGTTATAAAATATAAAAATGTAACTGTCCAACTAATCCATGTAACCCTGTAATCCCGTCGAATCAAAACAAGGTCTACAGAGACCCGCCTGATAGTTGAACATGGGAGAATTCCTCCTCGTCATCCGTTAAGTCCATATCAGCTGCATAGGCTCCATCATCACCTGTATTTACAATAGGGTTTGGTTGGTGTTTTAAAACATCGTCCCAGAGTGGGAATGAGTGATCAACTTAGTGATACTATAAGGAAAAGGTTAACATGTTATCAATTCAGTCAAGCAGTAATGATAAATAAATACAACAATCATATCTTAAGTACTCTTGTTAATGCAGGAATGGTATGCTATAATGATGTATGCCCTCGCCTGCTCTTCCTCAGCAACATCATCTTATGATCGCGCATGGAAAACTTCCTAAACGTGCTCTTCCTCGCCAAAGAACATGAAATGTGGTGCATGTCGTGTTAGCCAATACTTAATTAGGTTTATTCATACAGTAGATTCGGAAAGCTAAGGTACCTCCCTTTATATCATTTGCCCAAACAAGGATCCATTTAGGGTAGTCAATCCTAGTTAGTCACATACGATAGGCAAGTTGTAGCGCATTATCCTTGATAAAAATAGTGGATATGTGAGTTCACGAGTTTACACTTGTGGTCACTACGGAGAGCCTCGTCACCATTAGCATAGGCCTATTTTATACTCGAGGTCACTACGGGAAGGCTCGTCACCTTAGCGTAGGTCGACAACTCGAATACAGTGTCCCATACCACCGTAGTTGGCTCACAAGTTTGGGTTGCTCACTGGTCACTACGGGGAGACTCGTCACCCCAGCGTAGGACGATAACTCGACCACAGTGTCCCATACTACCATGCCCGGCTCATGAGTCTTAGCGAATCATGGTACCATGGTTGAGACGGGTTTTACATTGGTAAGTGGCACCTTAGATTCAAGCAATAGCGTCCATACATGGTAAACACACATTAGGCCAATTGGATTACTTGACAAGTGCGATTAGTACGAGCACATGCTAAATTAATCGACATGGAGCGCATAAGCTCTCCACGTGGCCTAACCAATGTCAACAATCATTGTACGACTCGGATTCATCGAACGTATCTAAGGTGGCGAGGCTAGTTCGACCACTCGATCGTACACTATTACCGATTGCTTGGACTACTTAGTAGTCTCAATCACACTCAAATGAAATAGATAGTCACATGTGATAATTATGATAGCATTTAATAGACAATTCAAACACGAATCTCATATGAGCATTCTATTAAACACATAGAACATGTTATTATATATATGCATTTTCTACATAAATCACGTAGTTGAAATCAAAGTTACATGAAGGAATTTACACACATCGCTAAGGTGGTTGAGAATCCTATCTCAACACCCTTAGTAAATGCAATTCATCAAACAATTACTTATTTAGACATTTTATCAAACACAGCCTACACATTATTACATATATGACCTAAAGTAGTTAAAGCATATATTATGGCAAATCCTTTCGTAAGGGAGTTGTACTACATACAACAATCATATAACTTAGATTTATAGTCATGGAAAGCACAAATTATAGTAGCAATTTCACTTAAACATTTCAACAAACACATGAAATGCATTATATATTCAACATAGTTCATACATGTGTGATATATGGAAAGCGTCATATCTAAGTGCATATGGTAGCAATCAAGTCAGTCATAAATCATTAACCGACATTGAAAGCCTTGAAAACCATAACCTAAACATTTATAGTCCGCACCTTTTGTCTGTACGCTTGCTACGAACTCGGTTTGTATACTACGTCCCCATCTACAACACAAAAAGGCGTAAGGGAGAGCCAATCATGAAATAGGTTAACTATTCCATCGATTCCTCTATTTTTATTTCTAAAATAAAATTAGGATTAGGATTTCTTACCCAAATCGAAGTTGAAATGACTCGTATAGCTAGATGTAGAGGCGATCTAGTGCGTGTAGGCATAAGGGAGAAACACATCCTCGATCTCCCAAAGTCTTTCTCTTCTCCTCACTCTTTTCTCTTTTTTTCTCTCTTCTCTCTCCTAGGGTTTGGAGAAAATTTGTTTGAAATGGGAATGAGGTGGTTTAAGGTCCTTAAATAGGCCTAAAACTGGTTCAAATGGCCATAGGGCCATGATATACTTAGGTTATAGCTAAAGGGTGTTTGTTTCAGGCAAACGAGACTCATTGGGATGTCCATTACTCACCTACGTCATAAAGTAAGTTCCCTGACCATAGATCTAAGCCAGGTTAAGGTTTTGGTCCGATCAATTTATGGATCGACCGTGGAGGACCCGTATCAGTTCAACAATAATCGTCACTCGATCAGGGCCACAAGTATACTGACCTGTGCAAGGGAATTTTCCCGATCCAAGGGTGTAGTTTGGCCAGAATCTGACGGTTCGAAGTCTTCAATTTTGCACGTAAGAGAATGGTCCAATTCACTTAGGTTTGAGTCCTTTTTCTAAAGATTTTCATGTTTTTCACACACTTTGCTCAAGGCTCAAGTTGTACGTTTTCGGATACTATTCAAGCTCAATTCCCATGATGGTTGTCAAGCCTAATAAGGAGGTCATATCCTTATAGTTTTGCGGTAATCAGACTTTTGACGCGCGGTCCAAGTCCGATACGGAGTTTTAATGTGCTCCCGAGAGCAACTGGGTTTTGAGATTGCTTCTAGGTTTCTAGGCAATGTTGAGTTAGAGATTCTAATGGTTTTGCGCCTTGTAGTTTGTATAAATAGTGGTTCTACTACATCCAGTAATTATTTAGTTTAACACTTAATTAATTCTCGTCTAATTTCTAAAGAATTTGGTCCTTAAGGATTTCTGCCTGGGGTGGTACTCGAGTCTTTGTACGGATTTTTTCGAGATGTTACAATCTACCCCCTTAAAGAAAAATTTCATCTTCAAAATTAGTACATTTTTGTACTCCTCGAGAATCTGAGGGTAGTTCTTACGAACTTCGACTTTCGTTTCCCAAGTAGCCTCTTCCTCAGTGTGGTGAGTTCACAGTACTTTCGTAAGCGGGATAACTTTACTGCGTAACACCTATTCTTTCCTGTCTAGAATACGTGTTGGTCGCAGTAATAGGTAGCATCTTCACTTAGCTGCACCTGCTCCCACTTGATAATGTGAGTGGGATTAGGAACGTACTTCTTTAGCATCGATATGTGAAATGCGTTGTGCACACTGGAAAGTGGTGTAGGCAAGGCGAGACAGTATGATACCACACCCACTCGATCCAGGATCTAGAATGGGCTTATGAATCTCGGCGTAAGCTTCCCCTTCTTACCAAAGTAAAGGACTCCCTTCATGGGGAAACCTTAAGAAACACATGGTCCCCAACCTCGAATTCTAATTGCCGCCATCGTGTATCGGTGTAACTCTTCTATCTGCTCTATGCTCAAGAGTCAACGCTTGATAATGCCAATCTTCTCAGAGGTCACCTGTACTAAATCTGGGCCAATCAGGCTTCTCTTGCCAACTTCTACCCAACAATGGGGTGCTCAACAAGGGCGCCCATATAGTACCTCGTAGGGAGCCATGCAAATGCTCGCTTGAAAGTTGTTGTTATAAGCGAATTCTGCATAGGGAAGATAATTATCCCAACTATCTTTGAAATTGAGTACATATGCACGTAACATGTCTTCTAACACCTGATTTACCCATTTTATTTGCCCTTCAGTCTGTGGGTGGAACACGATACTGAACTTCAGCTTCACTTCCATTGCTTCTTGGATTCGATTTCAGAAGATAAACGTGAATCGTGTGTCTTGATCTGACATAATCTCCATACGAACTCCATGTAGTAGTACGATCTCTTTGATGTACAGCCTGGATAAATCATCTGCGGAGTTCGAAACTTTAACAGGGAGAAAATGAGCCAATTTCGTCAATCGGTCCACAATCACCTAAATGAAGTCTTGTCCCTTATCTTTGGTAACCCAATAATGAAATCCATAGATATGAAGTCTCACTTCCATTCAGCATTGGGCATGGGCTGAAGCAATCCAGGTGGTCGGCAAGGTTCGGCCTTGACCTGCTGGCATGTGAGACAATGGGATATAAAATCTGCTATGTGGACCTTTATGTTGTCCCACCAGTACGAACGCTTCATATCTCGATACATCTTTGTACTGCCAGGATGCATCACCATCTTCAAATTGTGGGCAGCTTTGAGAACTTCCTTTCTTAAGTAATGAAGATTTGGGACACATAGGCAGCCACGATAATGTAAACCCCTATCCAAACCAACTCTCCATTTAGAGTCTTCATCATCAGTTAATTTTCACCAATAGTTCGTCCTCTTTTTGCGCCACAATGATTCGGTCATCAACAAGTGGCTGCACATGGATGTGTGCGATGCTCTCAAATGGCTCCTCTACTATAAGCTTCTGTTCGAAGTCTCGTACAAATTCTAGCATGTTCCATTCTTCAATCATTAGTGGAGTCACAAATTTTATTATCTTTTTATGGCTCAACGCATCTGCCACAAGGTTAGCCTTACTAGGATGGTAAGAAACCTCCAACTTGAAGTCTTTCAAGGTATCCATCCATCACCGCTGCCTCATATTCAGGTCACTTTGTGTGAATATGTACTTGAGGCTCTTCTGGTCGCAAAAGAGCTCGAACTCCTCTCCGTAGTGGTAATGTCTCTGGAGTTGTAATGCGAAGATAATTGCTGCCAATTCTAGGTCATGCGTAGGGTAGTTTCCTTCGTGTTTCCTCAACTATCGCGATGTATAAGCAATCACTCTATCCTTCTGCATAAGAACCCAACACAAAATAACACGAGATGCGTCAGTGCATATCGTATATCTGACCCCTTGCTCTGATAATACTAGCATAGGTGCGGACGTCAACTTGTCCTTCAATTCCTGAAAGGCTGCTTCTGCCTTTTCATTGCAGGCAAACTTAAGATCCTTACGAGTAAGTTGAGACAACCGTCTAGCTATCTTAGAAAAATCTTTTATGAATCGACAATAGTAGCCACTAAGTCCCAGAAAACTCCTCACTTTTGTAACCGAACCAGGCTGCTCTCATTCATGAACTGCGGTCACCTTAGCAAGGTCTATAGTGATACCTTTCTTGGATACAACATGTCTCAGGAACTTAACTTCTTCCTTCTAGAAGTCGTATTTCTTATACTGAGCAAATAACTAGTTCTTCCTGAGAGTATAGAAGACTGCTCGCAGGTGCTCTTCGTGTTCCTTTTGGCTCTTGGAGTATATCAAAATGTCATCTATAAATATGATGACGAACTGGTATAGGTACGACTGAAATACCTAGTTCATGAGGTCCATGAACACTGCCGGTGCATTTGTGAGTCCTAACGACATCACAAGGAATTCATAGTTCCCAAAACTAGTTCTGAATGCCGTCTTTTGCACGTCTTCATCCCTGACGCGTAACTGATGGTACTCGGACTGTAAGTCGATCTTCGAGAAATACTGTGTCCCTTTCAACTGGTCAAACAGATCATCTATCCTAGGTAAGGATACTTGTTCTTGACTGTCACTTGGTTCAACCTGCAATAATCAATACACAATCGCAGTGATCCATCCTTCTTCTTCACAAAAAACACAGGTGCCCCCTAAGGAGATACACTTGGTTGTATGAAACCTGAATCCAATAAATCATCAATTTGTCTCCTCAATTCCTCCATTTTTATGGAGGTATGCTATACGTAGGTAAGAAAATGGGTGTCGCACTAAGCACAAGGTCAATAGTAAAGTCAATCTCGTGCCGAGGAGGTAATCAAGGTATTGTCCTGAACATGTCCATGAAATCTTGGACTATAGGGGTATTCTCAAGTGTCAGACCATCAACATTTCCTAGCAAGGTAGCATAACAACTAATGTGGTAGTACCAACTGACCTGAATTGGAAAAGTAAAGGTCGTACCCTCAGGTCTGTGGGCTATTACCACTCGGGTATTGCAATCGATCTCTGCCTTCATCTCGGTGAGCCAATCCATACCGAGAATGACATCATAATGACATAGTAGGGCAATAATCAGGTCAACGAATACTGTTCTGCTTCCTAAGTCTATCGAGTAACCCTTACAAGTCTTAGTAGAGTCTGTGAAAGTCTTTGTGGCAGTAAGGAGTCTCACCCGAATCATAGGAGTAGTTTCTAACCATAGTTGCTTGACTACTGCGCATGATATTATCAAAATAGTCGACTCGGTGTCCACCAATAGAAAAACTGGTATACCTTGAATGTGGGTAGTTACTTCGAAGGATAAAGGCATTGTAACTACTGACTCAGATGCTTCAGCTGCAAGTGGATGCACAAGCGCTTGTTGAGAATGATTCAGTTGCGCTGCCATAGGTCATTGAGGTCACCTACTTCGAGGTACATTCAGTTTGTAGAAAGGCTATGCTGACGGTGCTGATTATAGAGGTGGAGGTGAAATGGGCTGAGGTAACTGACGGTTGATCTTCTGAGGCAGTGTAAAGCCGTTATCCGTCATCTTGGTGAAGCAATAAGTGTCATATGGCTCATCCTCTTACACTAGGTGTACCATAAATCTAATTGCCTCGACTGGGTTGGTGGAGCAGTAAGCCTAGGAGGCGAGTCGACACGTGGCCTCTTACTGAGGAACAGTCGGTACTACAAGTCCGATTGAGGCCTCGAGCCCATGGGCACGCGCATATAGGACGGACTATCCCCATCCTGCTTAGCTCGCAGGGACATGTTCACTAGTTCATCATAATTGGGAATGCAAGCGTAACACATCTTCGTGTGGATTTCAAGCCGCAGACCCTCTAAAAATTGCCGCATCTTCATCGACTCGTCGGCTAGTATCAATGGAGCATATTGGCTAGCTCCATGAATCTGTTCTCATACTTTGACACAGACATTCCTCCCTGTCAGAGGCAAAGAAACTCACCCTCCTTTTTATTACGGTAAGTGAGGGGGAAGTATTTTCCATGGAAGCGGGTATCAAATGCGTCCCACATCCATACGTATCCAAGAGCAACTTTTCGTAGGATGTTGTCCCACTAGTGTCACACCCCAAACTCAGAAACTAGGCTCACAAAATTTTTGATCACCGAATCCGGCGCCGACAGCCTCTATAGAACCCCATTCTCGGCTCCTAGCGCCCATTCACCAGGTTCCGATCCTGGGATGTTACGAGGAGAATTTTCAACGTCAGTTTGATTCGTAGTAAGCATAACCAAAGGCATAACCCACAAACAACAACCAAGAACTCCATTATATTTCCACTATGATCAACCATTAAAGAGATGAGGATAACGCTCTCAAACCTCGGCCTCACACTCCCAAGAAGCCTCCTCTACAGAATGGTGACCCCATTGCACCTTCACCAACGGAATGACCTTGGTTCTGAGGACCTGCTCCTTCCGATCAAGGATATCGACTGGCTGCTCAATGTAAGAAGCGTCCTCACGAACCTCCAGCGGCTGCCAATCAATAACGGAAACAATGTCTGACCCACACTTCCTCAACATAGAGACATGGAAAATGTTGTGGACGCCAGACAACTGTGATGGTAGGGTAAGCTGATAGGCCACGGCGCCAACGCGCCCAGTGATCTCAAAAGGTCCAATGAATCTCGGGGCAAGCTTGCCCTTCGCTCCAAATCGAACTACGCCCTTCATGGGCGAGACCTTGAGATATACATGATCCCCTACATTAAACTCCAAGGGATGACGCCGACGATCAACAAAACTCTTCTGCCGGCTCTAAGCTGTGCGCATCCTCTGCCTGATGATATCTATAGCCTCTGACGTCTCCTGCACAAGCTCGGGACCTAGGAGACGGCGCTCTTCAACCTCGGTCCAACAACTTGGTGATCTGCATAGTCTGCCATATAGTGCCTCAAAAGGAGCCATGTCGATGGTCGCCTGATAGCTGTTATTGTATGCGAACTCAGCCAATCGCAGATGCTCATCCCAGCTACCGCCGAAATCAATCGCATAAGCCCGAAGCATATCCTCAAGGATCTGATTGACCCTCTCGGTCTGGCCATCGGTCTGCGGATGGTATGCGGTGCTGAGCTGCAAATCAGTCTCCATCGCTCGCTGAAAGTTTCTCCAAAACTGAGACGTGAACCTCAAGTCTTGGTAAAAAATGATCGAGACTGGAACACCATGTAGTCTCACAACCTCCTCAATGAATAATCTCGCAAGCCGGTCCATAAACCAAGTCACACGCATCGCAAGGAAATGTGTCGACTTCATCAGACGATCCACAATAACCCAAATGACATCATGACCGCGCTGAGTCCTCGATAAACCCATAATAAAATCTGTCGACACGTGCTCTGTCATGCCCTAAACCCAAAAATCGGATTCACATGAATCCCGATTGCTGAAATCCGGTGCCGACAGCCTCCGTAGTGCCCCATTCTCGGCTCCTGATAATCAAATGTCAGATTTCGATCCTGGGATCCTACAAGGAGGATTTTCAGAATAATTTTTTTTTTTTGTAATGGAGCATAACCACAAGCACAACCAAGTCACAAAACAACATCACCACATATCCACTATATTAAAAATTTTAAGTACAATGTGAAAAGAGAAATACAAGGTGATCAAAAAGCTCCAAAAGGTCCTGATAAGCGCTCCTGTTTCAGGGCTGCTGCTGTCCAACGCTACCTGCACGCAACTATCGTGCATAAGCTTATAAAAGCTTAGAGGGTGGTGTAAGTGTGTACGCAAGGCAAACGCCGAGTGTACAATATCAGGTAATGCGGAAGTATGCGATAAGTCCATGAATAAAATCAACCATACCAAGGCTATGTAATGCAAGGCATGAATGCTATCGGCCATACCAAGGTCATGCGATGCGAGATATGAATGTCATCGGCCACACCGATGCAATGCAAGGCTTACATAGCCGAATGTCATATGCGAAATGCAATCCAAGCAAGTCGGTACTCATCAAGTACATATATCAGTACAGTTCCTCTCTGGATATCACCGGGGTCTAATACACTTCGCAGTGACTGCCACCTCCCTAGCTGCACAGTCAAGCAAGCGGAAAAGACCTCGCTATTCGCCTGACCAGTAGTATGCCAATACCTACCCGGATCATCGATAGCGGACTCATTTGTGAGCTGGTCAAACTCAGCCTAGCTTATAGCCCCCTCACTCAGGCGGATAAGGCCACACCCCCTTCCAACCGACCACGACATAGTGGGAGACGTGGCCTACTGGTATTCGGCACTCGGGTGCTCGTGTATCCACTCAGTCTGGACATTGGAGCATCTCCTGGTATCAAAAAAGTTCTGGGACTTTCACCCAAGGACATCCTAAGTGCCCACAATGCTAGAATAAGTATTTTCGGTATCCAATACGGCCATCCACGATGTACCTGTGGAGCCACGGCCCTGATGTCGCTAGGGCGTGCAGTGATCAAATCACACATATGCGAGATGTATGAATCACACGTCAAATCATGCAGAAATCCAGCGCGTACTGCGCGATCATGTAGGGCACTCCGTCTCATAACGGGTCCCATAAATGGTCTGCCCAATGGCGTATGCTATGATCAGTCACTACTCATATCAATCATACATATGATGCGTATGGGCATGAGTCATGGGATTATACTAAGCATGTTATAAAGTGACGAATAGTAACGAGTATGTGCCTATCAATGGACCCTAAAGAGAGTTACAATGCGGACATTTAACCAACATTGTACTTATAATGTGGACGTCAAACCAACATTGTTCCTTAGGCACGACCTGCCATAAATGTCATTACATGAACCATGAGAGATCACTCATTGCGATGGACCCTAAGGCCATCTCGTTGGGCCTCGACCCATGGGCCTTGGATACATCAAATGGGTAGTATCACATGGGCCTTACATTTATTAAATGGGCTACATTAATGGGCCTCACCAATGAGCCTTATGTACATTGCAATGGTCCACGATCCATGGGCCTTGGAATACATCAAATGGGCCTACACTCATGAGCTTTAAATATGTCAAATGGGCCACTCCATTTGCGCCCCATACACATCAAATGGGCTTGATCCCATGGGCTCTTTATGTATCAAATGGGCTTAGTCCCATGGACTTTGCATATGTACCAAAGTAGGTCTCAATGAATGACCATAATTAAGTAAATTGTGGGCCCTAAGCACACACCAAGGTGGGCCCATTTGAAACATAGATTTGGCTCTTTTTTAGCTCAAGAAATGATTTTTCAAAATGGATAGACGGTGAGAGGCAACACATACATCATGGTGTGGGGGGGGTCACATGAAGGCCCACCATCATAATCATATTATGTTTAATATATAATTTATATACAGTATATATATATATATATATATATATATATATATATATATATATATATATATATATATATATCTACACATACACACACACACGCATACACACACCCGCACATACACATGTGCACTCACACATGCATACACACACACGCACACACACGTGCACTACACACACGCGTACACACCCACGCATACCCACACGCATACATTACAGTGGGCTCCACCGTCCGTACGGACGGTGTATTTCAGGCACATACATCACTGTGGGTCCCATGTGGGACCCACCATAACGTTTACATGCCATCTGACCCGTCCATTAGGTCACGTAGACCTGAATGACGGGTGAAAACAAATTTCATCTTGATCCAGAACTTCTGTGGACCCCAAGAAGGGTTTCAATGATAGGATTCAATTCAAACTGTTTCTTATGGTGTGGGCCACCTGAGCTTTGGATCATGCTGATTTTTGGGTGGCCCATGCTTAAGGTAGGGGACCACCTTATGAATGGCGCAGATGGAATATAAACATCAAGGTGGGCCCACGGCTGGAGCCGTGGGGCCTTGCCCGTACGCACGCCCATCGTGGCAGGCGCTGCCTGCGCCTGGCAGCAGCAGCAGCGGCTGCTGCCTTTGATTGTTATTATTATTATTTTTTAAAACCTGATTTTCCAAGGTTTTTCAGACATGGGGCCCGCATTTGATGGATCCACTCCATCAACTGGATTCTACGGCCCACAATGATTCCATCAAGACCAATATCGGGCCTCGTTCAGCGTATAGGAAGAATTTTGATGGAGTTCAATGGTAGAGATGCAGTTTTCAACGCCATGGCCCACCGAATACTCTAATCAACCTCATTTTTCAGCTCAACGCCTAAACCGAGTCGAGAAAGAGGATGGATGGCTTGGATTAGAAACATACATCAAGATGGGGCTTATACAAGCGGTCCATCCCAATGACTTATAGAACTAAGCCAACATTTGTGTTTTTGTTTCCACGTCCAGCGTCCAGGGACGCTGGACGGCCTGTCCATGAGGGGTGGGCCACCATATGGATGTACGGTGTGGTACAACACACACTAGGCAGGCCCTATTCATAAATAAAAATATTACTTCATGGTGGGGTCCATTCAAGTGGGCCACACGGCCACATCAACACAAAGAAAAATAATGAAAAAGAGAAGGAGAAAGAGATAAAAAGGAGAGTGGGACACGCGTGATGGAGGGACCCCGGCACTATGGGCCCTCCGTTTCAACCATCCATTCTTACATTAACGGGTCCCATTGCGTATGGGCCTTCTAAATGAAAGATCAATGGTGAAGATCCCTCTCCACTAAAAATGGACGGTCTAGATGACCTCTTTAATACAAGGAAAGTAAACATCATGATGGGGTCCATGGAGAATGGCCCCATCATGGGATGATATGGATGATCAAGATGGGCTATCGGCCACATCTTGGGGTCCCAAGTGAGATCCATACCATTGATCGGTAGGCCTCACTTGGCCCATCTTAAAGACATGAAAAACTAGCCTATATAAGCACCCACCACTTGATCTTCTTGGTCCGTCGGGATGCCGGTCTCCTAGAGCTTCACTTTGATGGTGGAGATGGAAAATTGATGGCTAGGATGATGGGATTTGGAGATGGGAAGTGGGCCACCAAAATGCACATTTCTCTCATGGGAAGCCTTGGACGTGGGAGGATCTTGCTTGCTTGGAATTGTGATGAGAAGTGAGAGAGAGAGGTGTGATGTAATGAGAGATGGATGGGTGATGGGTGAAAGGGTGAGGTGAGTGATGGGTGAGGTGAGAGCTTGGTTGACTTTTGGTGGTTGCTTAACTTGTGGAGAAAGAAAGCATGGGTGTGAGTACTTGACATGAGAGGTGATTGATGGGATTGATGGGACATGTTGTAGAGATTTTCTTGGGATTTGTAACGCGCGGTATCTTTGCTCGAACTGAACGCGGGTCCGCATCTCATCGTCTGGGTATCGGATCGGTGCGTGAGTTGCGGCGTTGGAACCGCGGCGACGGTGCGGTCGCAGTTATACAAGTCTTAGATTAAGCCGACTCAAATGAATAGGATACGACTTACGGTCGTGTCCAACGTCAACTACAGGCCACGGGTTGCTGAAATTTGACGAGAAGGATCGCGAGAAGCGATGGAACAGTACGGATTAGGATACGGGTCTTATATGCTCCCACTTCTACATCGGGACGCTCAACGGCTGTAATAGAACAGGAGGTCTCTGATGATCGGCCTTGACATGCTGGCACGTGTCACACTCAGCCATAAAATTGACAATCTGGGGCTTCATCCCCGTTCAAAAATACTGTTGCCTCATGTCACAGTACATCTTCGTCGAGCCAGGGTGGATAGAAAATCGTGATCGATGTGCCTCGGTCATAAGATCTCTGCACAACTCTGGAATATCTGGGACACATAATCGGCCTCTGAAGCAAAGTCCACCGTCTGCACCAATCTGCCAATCTGCCTAACTCTCAGATGTAGCCTCAACCATATAACTCTGTAACAACTCATCATCCTGCTGAGCCTCGATCACCCTAGCGACAAGAGAGGGTTGAATCGTCAGGCTCGATAACTGTACGATGGAAGACTGAAGGCCGAACTCAAAATCATACGCTGCGATATCCTCAAGCATCCACCACTCCTGAATCATCATATGTGCTACCAGGCCTCGTGGCTGACGGCTGAGGGCATCTGCCACCACGTTCGCCTTGCCCGGGTGGTACTGAAGATCAAAATTATAGTCTTTCAGGAGTTTCATCCAGCGCCTCTGCCTTATGTTCAACTCAGACTGCGAGAAGAGGTACTTCAAGCTCTTGTGATCAGAGAAGAGCTCGAACTTGACCCCATAAAGATAGTGCCTCCACACCTTCAATGCAAAGATAACTGCAACCAGTTCCAAATCATGCGTAGGATAGTTCATCTCATGGACCTTGAGCTGATGAGATGCGAAGGCCACTAGTCTCCCGTGCTGCATCAGGACAACACCCAAATCTATATGCGAGGCATCAGTAAATACAATAAATTTGTCACTCCCAGAGGGAAGAGTGAGGACAGGAGCGGACGTTAGACGGTCCTTCAACTCTCTAAATGCTCACTCGCAGGCGTCACTCCAAACAAACTCTGCACCCTTCCGAGTCAACCTGGTCAGCGGGGCTACAATACGAGAGAAACCCTCAATGAAACGCTGGTAATAGCCCGCCAAACTAAGAAAACTATGGATCTCTGTCGTAGTCGTGGGCTGGCCCCACTGACGCACTGCCTCGACCTTCGAGGGGTCCACTGCGACACCCTCCCTGGTCACCACGTGACCGAGAAACTTTACCTCCTCCTGCCAGAACTCACACTTCTCCAGCTTCGCATACAGCTGGTGTGCGTAGAGGGTCTGCAAAGTGATCTCTAAATGCTGCTCATGCTCCTCACGGATCCTCGAATATATCAGAATGTCATCGATGAAGACTACAACAAATTGATTGAGATATGGGCGGAAGACCTCGTTCATCAGCTACATGAAGACCGCAGGTGCATTGGTTAGTCCGAAGGACATGACCTGAAACTCAAAATGACTGTAACCGTCCTGAATGCTGTCTTCGGAATGTCTTCATCTCGAACCCGAATCTGATGATAGCCGGAACGCAGGTCGATCTTCGAAAAGAACTGTGCACCCTGCAGCTGATCAAACAAATCATCAATCCTAGGGAGCGGGTATCTGTTCTTGATCGTGACATTGTTGAGCTCGCGATAGTCAACATAGAGCCTCAACGAGCCATCCTTCTTCTTCAAGAAGAGTACCGGTGCTCTTCACGGTGAACTGCTCGGATGGATAAAGCCTAACTCGCGCAACTCGTCTAACTGCTTCTGTAGTTCCCGCAACTCCAACGGTGCCATGCGATACGGGACTTTCGAAATAGGCGCGGTACCGGGCACAAGATCAATCTGAAACTCGGTGAGTCGACGAGGCGGTAATCCAGAAATCTCCTGAAACACATCGGGAAAATTACATACCATGGGCAACTGGTCGATGCTCACAGCTATAGGCTCCTCTATGGCACATGACATCAAACAAGACAACCGCTCTCCTCTGGGCTCTGCAACGAACTGGAATTACGGCATGCCGGGTATACAAAACGTGACTGTCCTCGCAGTGCAGTCTAATATGGCATAGTACTCGGTGAGCCAATTCATGCCTAGGATGACATCAAACTCGAACATCGGCAATGTAAATAGATCAGCAGGCAAAAATGTATCCTCAACTAGAACGGAGAAAGATGAGAAAAATCGACCCAACACTACAGTCCTCCCCAAGGGAGTCGATACTGATAGGCTCTCACAAGAAGACTCCAACGGTAAGCCAGTCAATCGGTAGAAGCTCTCGGCCACAAAAGAATGCGATGCACCGGAATCAAACAACACACGTACAATGCATGCGGAGATTGGAAGTATACCCTCAACGACTCCTCCAGATGACTGCGGATCTTACTGAGCTGCATAAAATCTAGCCTGAGCCGGCTGGGGAGGTGCCTTTCCCCTATGCGTGTGCTGCTGTTGTTGATGGGGTCGCTGAGGTGGTTAAAACTGCTGCCTCTGCTGCTGCGGCCTCGGAGGCTGGTGCTGATGCTGCTACTGAGGTGGCCTCGGTGGTGAGGGCTGCTGTCACTGCTGCTGTGGAGGCCTCTGCTGCTGTGGTGGTGGAGGCTGATGTGGACCTCTCTGCTGCTGCTGGGGGCTGGGACACTCCTACGAACGGTGTCCCGTCGCACCACACCTAAAATAAGTATCGGTGAACTGCCTAGGAGGTGGTGTTAGAGGTGCTCGGAAGGCTGGGTGACCTGTACACCTCTGCTGCTGTGGTCGACGCTGATGAGAGTCGCTGAAAGGAGCCTACCTTTTCCGGTCTCTCCTCTGACCGCGATCAGACTGAGAACCGGCCCACTCAGCCTCAAAAATCTGGGCCTTTCGCACCATTTCCTCAAAAGTTTGAAGCTCATGCCCAATAACACGGCCGCGAAGACCGTAACGTAAGCTGTCCTCGAAGCGGCGGGCTCTCCGCTCCTCATCATCTACTAGGTATGGTGTAAATCTGGACAGTGTTACAAAGCAAGCTGTATACTGAGCCACTGTCATATCACCCTGCACTAGGGCCTTGAACTCCAATGCTCGCTGTCGTCGGATGTGATCAGGGAAGTACTGTCAGTCAAACCGATCCACAAAATCTTCCCATGTTCATACAAAATCGGTGCCTGCTTCTCGAGAGACTGATGCCCACCAGTGCTCAGCCTCACCATGGAGAAGAAATATGGCTAGTTGAACTCGTCGCTCGGTTGTACATCCCATCGTCTCAAATATCTTCTCCACATCGGCGCGCCACCTCTCAGCTACTGTCGGGTCTGGCTCATCCTGGAAACGCGGGGGATTGAGCCGTCGAAACTCACGAAGGAGGGCGCTCGCGTGCTCTTGCTCTACCTGGGCCGGTGAAACAACTGGCTGCCTGACCTGTCCCTGAAGTGCAGCCGTCACAGCCTATAACATCTGCTGCAACTGGGAGGCACTCACGGATACGGTCGGGTCCGCACCGGTCTCTGGTGGAGGAGCTGCATACTCAGGATGGGCAGTAGGATTCTCTGATGGTGGAACGGGCATCGTAAGTGGTAGGGCGGGAGCCGCAGGTGGTGGAGCGGGATCCTCAGGTGGTGGTGCGGGAGTCGATCGGGTCACTCTCCTGGGCGGCATGTCCTACAGGAAAGAGTGAAGGTGCCTATCAATTTGAAAACTCTCGAAGGCAATCACGTTAAGGGTCTGTAATGGGAGATCGCTAAGCTATTCGAACTTTGGGACTTAGTCATTCTACACTCATAGCAGATATGTAATGTTATTCTCGGTTATTCTCAAGTTATGCTCTGATACTAACTTCTGTTACTCCCCAAACTCGAAAATCGGGCTTATAAAATTTTTGATCGCCGAATCCGACGCCGATAGCCTCTGTAGAACCCCATTCTCAGCTCCTTGCGCCCATTCACCAGGTTCCGATCCTGGGATGCTACGAGGAGGATTTTCAATGTCAGTTTGATTCGTAGTAAGCATAACCAAAGGCATTACCCACAAACAACAACCAAGAACTCTATTACATTTTCACTATGATCAAAAACTTTACAAGTACAATGAGCATAAAGGGAAATACAATGGTAAAGAACAAAAACTCTAAAATGATTTGTAAAGTGCTCCTGCCTCAGCGCTGCTCCCCAACGTCACCTGCACACAACGGTCGTACATAAGCTTATAGAAAGCTTAGAGGGTAGTGAAAGTGTATGCGCAGGGTAGTAATATGACCATGCAATATCAGAGTAATTCAGAATATGCAGATGGATCCATAAATGTCATGAGCCGTACCAAGGCTATGCAATGCAAGATGTAAGTCAAGCATACAATCCTCATCTAAGTTCACATGTCAATACAGCTCAAATATGAGATATCACCGGGGTCTAATACACTCTAAACCAGATCACCGCCTCATCGCGCGCCAATAAGGTAAGTGGAAGAGACATCACTATTCGTCTACCAATATCGGGCTCGACTCGTAGATAGCGGACCCATTCCTCGAGCTGGTCAAACTCAGCCTAGCTTTGCCCCCTACTCTCGGGCGGGTAAGGCCGTATCCCCTTCTAACCGATCACGACACAGTGGAGAGTGCAACCATCTAGTAATCGACACTCAACGCTCATCTACCCACTTGGTTTAGACGTTGGAGCAACCTCTTGGTACCATAAGGGTTTAGGGACTTTCACCCAAGGATATCTATAACACCCCATGTAGAACAAGATTTTCGGTATTCAATCCTACCAAACACGATACGTCTGTGGAAGCTACAGCCCTGATGTCGCTAGGGCGTATAGTAACCATATCACATAATACGAAATGCATGAATCACGCCATCCAGTCATGCAACAAATCCTGCGCGTATCGTGCGCTCATGTAGGGCAACACTGCCTAACCGGGAGCCCATAAACGACCTGCTCGAAGGCATATGCTATGATCAGTCACCTCTCATATCAAGCATACATATGATGCGTATGAATTATGATCATGAGTCATGGAATTATACTAAACACGTAATAAAGTAATGAACTACCCTTACAATGCAGATGGGTCTAGACGGTGGACACACAACAAGTACGGTCTATCAATGGGCCCTAGGGAGAGTCGTAATGTGGACATCCAACCAACATTATACTCACAATGTGGACATCAAACCAACATTGCTCCCAAGGCACGACCGTCAAAAATATATAATCCGTGCTGGAATCACACATTGCAATGGACCTTAGGTACATCCCATTGGGCCTTGAATACATCAAATGGGCTATATCATATGGGTCTTTTATTCATCAAATGGGCCACATCAATGCGCCACACCCATGGGCCTTATGTGCATTACAATGGGTCATAACCCGTGGGCCTTAGATTGCATCAACTGGGACTAATCTCATAGGTCTTATATGTAACAAATGGGCCACACCAATTGGGCCCCATATGTACATCAAATGGGCCTTAACCCATAGGCCCTAGTACATCTCAATGGACCTAATCCCCATGGGCCCCTAAAACATCAAAATGGGTCCAATCCCATGGGCCTAGAGGCCCACTGAAATGTTTATTTTCCATCTAAACTGGCAAGAGGCCCACTGTAATGTTTATTTTCCATCCAAACTGGCAAAAGGCCCACTGTAATGTTTATTTTCCATCCAAACTGGCAAGAGGACCACTGTAATGTTTATTTTCCATCCAAACTGGCAAGAGGCCCACTATAATGTTTATTTTCCATCCAAACTGGCAAGAGGCCCACTGTAATGTTTATTTTTCATCCAAACTGGCAAGAGGCCCACTGTAATGTTTATTTGCCACCTAACTGTTCATGAGGTCACGTGGACCTGGGGTGGGGCTGGGACCCACTGAAATGTTTATTTTCTAGCTAACCTGTTGATGACGTCACCCGGATAGGGAGCCCACCATAATATTTATTTTCCATCCACCTGTTGATAGGTCACACAGACCTGGGGGCCCACTGTGATTTTTCTTTTAAAATGGTGGGTGTTTATTCAACACTGTCGCCTGTAATGTGGGCGAGCACACATCACGGTGTTGTCATGCACACACGCACGCGCCGTCCCACACATGGCGAGGGGCCCACCGTCCAGTGGGATGGTGTGAATAAAACACATACGTCACTGTGGGCTCCACCATCCATGCATTATTGTGGGCTCCACGTGGGGCCCACTATAATGTTTAAATGCCATCCAAACCGTTCATAAGGTCACTCAGACCTGGATGAAGAGAAAACACAAATTTTAGATTGATTCGAAACTTTCGTGGGCCTAAAAAAAGGGTTGCATTGGTAGAGTTCAATCACCATTGTTTCGTGTGGTGTGGGCCACCTGAGTTTTGGATTCGGTTGAAACTTGGAGGGGGCCCACCTGAGGAGGGGGCCCACCGCATGAATGACATGGATTTCACATATACAACATGGTTGGGCCCACGACAGCAGCCGTGGGACGCTGCCTGCCCGCCCGCTGCACGCAGCAGCGTGCTGCTGCTGCTGCGGTGTCAGAGAGTAGAGGCTCTGCCTCTCATTTTTAAAAAAAATTAGAAAAACCATTATTCCGGGGTTTTTCACATCTAGGGCCCGCAACAAGTAGATCCACCCCATCCATTGTGTTCAGTGGCTCAAGGCTGTCCTAATGAGTCTAATATCCGATGTTTTTCCGACGAATAGAAATGCCAGAGTGTCTTTCAATGGTTGAATCCCCTATTTTACAGGTTATGGCCCGCCTGAAGATCGGATGGACCTCATTTTTCAGCTCAATGCCTCAAATGGGCTTGGGAACGGAATAGATGACGTGGATTGAATACATTCATCAAGGTGGGGCCTATGCGAGTGGCCCTTCCCAAGAGTTTAAACAAGCTCATATTTATGTTTTCATTAAATCGTCCAGCGTCTAGGGACGCTGGAGGGTGGTGTATTTCAAATGGCTGTACACGTGGGCCACCAATGATGGATGGTGTGGGTACAATACATATAAGGTGGGCCCCACTTAAAGATAGCTTGGATAGAGTACATGCCTCATGGTGGGATCCATTCAAGTGGACCACACAAGCATAATATGATTTCATAAAAGAAAATGAACTAGAGAGAGAGAGATGGAGAGTGGGACACGCTTGTGATGGATGGCTCCGCCACTATGAGCCCTCTTTATATGAAATCATACATCAATGGATCCCTCTACACATGGATTTATCAAAATCGAAAGTCAACGGTGGAGATCCTCTCCCCACCAATATGGATGGTCTAGATGACCTCCCTAATGTAATGAAATAAACATCATGATGGGGTCCATGGAGAATGGCCCCATCATGGATGATCATGATGATCAAAGTGGGCCATCGACCACAACTTAGGGTCCCAAATGAGATCCAAACCATTGATCGGTTGGCCTCACTTAGCCCATCTTAAAAATATGAAAAACTAACATTATCAAGCACCCACCGTTTGATCTTCTTACTCCTATGGGTTCCTTAACACCTTAGCTTCGATTTCAATGGAGGAGATGAGAAATGGATGGCTAGGATGGGAGATCTTGGGATGGAGAAGTGGGCGACACTTGGAGTTTTGGAAAGAGAGGGAGAGGCTCATACGTATGAGTTTTGGTTGCTTGAGAAAATGAGATGAGAAATGAGAAAGAGAGAGAGTTGTAAGGGGATGTGAGGTGATGGGGTGATGGAGTGATGGATAGGAGAGAGATAGGTGTGTAAGGTTTTGTTGACTTTGGTGGCCTTTTGTGTAAGAAAGGCATGAGCTTGTAAGAACTTTTAGACTTTTGTGGCTTGTTTGGAAAAAGGTGAGAGATGATGTGTACTTGATATGTGATGTGATGAGATTGATTGATTGATGGGATTGATGTGACACCCCGTAGAGATTCCCTTGGGTTTCACAACGCGCGGCATTTTTCTCGCACCGAATGTTGGCCCACAACTCCTGAACAAGGTATCACCTTGGCACGCGAGTCGTGGCATCGAAACCGCTGCGATGGTGTGGTCTCTATGGTAAAGATCTTAGGTTGAGTCGATACGGGTTGACGGCATATGAATCAGGGTTACGCGTAAATATCGGTTAAGGGTCAAAGGTTGTCGAAATTCGACCGGTAAGATCGCGGAAGTCTACAAAACGGTATGGACTAAGATACGGGTCTTACAACTAGATACTGGCCTCCTTCTCGAGCATATAAGTGACCAACTCTACCTGCTCTGCCTCAGTGCAGTGTAGCGGCTTCAACATCTTAGAGATGTGATTAAGTGAGTATTCGGCCTCCTCGGGCTTGTGAGTGCCTGTAAAGGTGGGAGGTTGGAAATACTGACCTCCCACCTTCTAGCCTCCTCGGGTCTACAGAAGCATTCGAACAGACTGCTGACATTCATATTTCCAGCAGGCCGCAAAGATGGTGCAGGCGAGACCATATTCATGTCTTTAAAAGTGCCCTGGTTTGTGAATTAATGTGAGTGTTGAGTCAGCTAGACAGAGAAGCTCCATAGGAAGATCAATAAACCATCTGCCTCAACCAGATGTGTGCTTGAACTCGACACAGGTAAATTTAAGCATCACATCCCATGTCTCAAAACACCATGTAATTAAAACCCTTAAAATTGATTAGAATATCATAGGGTTTTTGGGTTAGAAAACTTTTTCAAACTTTAGAAAAATTTCTAAGTTTTCTACCTTTGTCGATTTATCGACAGACTGATCGATGAAATTGATAAGTGTTGTTGATGTCCTCGATGCTCAATCGATACTATCGAAATGAGGACAAAAGATGTCTAACAATCACATATACCTTTGGACAGAATTATCGATGTATCGATAGCTGTATCGATATCATCAAAATTTAAATCTCGAGTCTATCGAAGGTGACTTGATAAAATCGACATCATATATGTTATGTCCCCATTTTTCTAAAGAAAATCATAAAGACCTTCAATATATCGAAGTACTCCTCGATATCCTCGGAATTCAAATTTCGATGATATCGAAAGGCCTTCTATTATATCAAAATTGGACACTCTGTTTTCCAGCAATATTTTTAGGTTGTGTAATCTTGGATCAAGGGTCACTCGATAGAATTGATATTCAAATTTTGATGATATCGAGTTTGGGTCAATTACATCGAGAATGGATATAAACCGTGCAGCAAGCTTAACTGAAAAATCCGATGCATCAACACGACTACTGATATCATCAACATTTAAATTTCGATGATATCAAGTGTACATTGATCATACCTTTTGACCTGAAATATTTCAAAAGAAAGTTTCTCTCATTTTAAAATGTTGAGGAATCGATCCTCATGTCAATGAAATTGGAGTTCGAAATTCGATGACATCGATGCATGTTCGATTCCCTCGACCAGCTGGTAAAATTTTTCAAAAGCGTTTGATATTTGAGTTTGAGTTATCGAGTAGCCAATCGATGCAATCGAGAGTATATGCTTGATGATATTGACCCTGTTTGATGATATTGAACTCTGTCATAAATGTGACTGCTTTATATCCATTGGAACCTTTTGCCTATTTATAGAGAGCTTGTCCTTAGTTGCTGGTAGAGAAAGAAGAGAGTTCTTTTGAGTGTTTAACTTAGATCATATATCCAAGGCCCTTTCTCTCATGGAAGTTCATCCTCCAATCCACCCTCATCATTGACATTCAATAAAGTGGATTGGGGAATGAACTTTCGCATTCAAGGATCCTTCAGCTACCATCGTAATGTCAAATCATTAAGCTGGGATGCCTTGAATGCATAAATGATTAGAATCGCTCTATTTCCCTTATAGAAAAACTTTCAATAGAGTAGGATTCCATTATAATCTTGAACTAACCCATTGCCATATATTGGTATATTTTTTGAGTTGCGGTTCAAGGAAGTAGAAGATTCTTCATCAACAAAGGAGGAGATCTTCGACAACGCCCTAAATGGGACTTATCTACTTATCTGTAAGTCATTAGAGTTCAAAGGACCCTTGTGATCATTCCTTTGTAGGATTGGGTTTAAGGTGTTTCTCACCCCTTGTAAGTCTTCTAGGAGGCCTTCGGCAGGAGCGTACGTGGTGGGTGCTTTGTGTTGACCCTTGCTTTGTGAAGAGCATAAACTGTTAGGGCCTTGTAGTAGGTTCTTGGCCAGTGTGCCTAAAAGTGGGTGCTTTGTGTTGATCCTTACTCGTGGGAGCATAAACTATCAGCCTAAGTATAGGTTATACTGGTTAGAGGTGAACATGATTTAAAACCTCTGGTTTGAGGTGAACCTGTTATGTAACCTCCTTAGTGAAATCTGGTACACTCAAGGGTTGAGTGCGGTTGTTAGGGGTGGAGTAGACAAGTAGTCGAACCACTATAAAAATGACTGTGTTTGAGATTGCTATTGTCTTCCATTACTTATGTGATTTTCTTAAGTATTTTCATATTTAATTATCTGAGATCACACCTCACACACACACAGTCATATCTATCATAAACTAATTTTCATATTATTCATCTCTCAAATAGTTTGTGATTGGATCCTTTATCAGGCTTGGAAGCCAGTAGAGTTATTCTTGAGTAATCCTAATGTATGCTTGCTGTTAGGATTAGAGTGATAAGATTTTAAATTATTATAAGATTATTACAAAATCCTATTCACCTCCCTCTAGGACATATTCGCATATTCCTACTTCAACTAAAGCGGTCATTACCACAATTTCAGTTTTTGGCAAGGGTCCTCGCAATTGTGGTCCAAACTTGCTGCTGCTACTGCATTAGGAGGATCATCTGCTCCAATCTATTGATGGAGGAGCTGCCTGAGGCATGTGTGGTATTGAGGTAGATGCACGATTCTGTTCTGGAACCGGTGGTGCAAGAGGTGTTGGCCCATTGGTAGGGCCAGTGGCCGACTGTGAATCCAGTTTGGTGTCACTATCAAGGCCCAAACTAGGGTCCATATGGCTATCGCTCAGGGGAGATGCCCTTTCAAACTATTCGCCAAGTGCGAGACGTGCAGTGCTTCGAGTGCTCTTAGGTGGTATTTCCTATATACAACATAGGGTACAACATGTGTAAGATTTCAAATGACAACATTCAAATTTTTCCAAGCATTCTACACATTCCAAATCAAAAGAAGCTTCATGCATTTCATTTTACCAAAATTGTCAAAATACATGAAATGTAGTCTTACATGGATCATGACAGAAGATGCATGTGAGCTAATCTAAACAAAGCTTTAAACAGTAAGAAAACTACATACCACCAACCTACCAAGGCTACTACATGGAAAGACAAGAAACAAAGAAAACCCAAAGACGACCACAACATATGACTAGTTATCTGACTCTGGCGATGGTGAAGGAGCACCCTTGTCCTGCATATAGCACAGGAGAGCCTTTAAGGTGCGAGATATCTTCTTAAATTTCTGTTTCAGATAAGCCTGATTCTCTTTAAGCTTTTGCTTCAACTCAGCTTAGTTTTCTTCTATCTTAGCCATACGAGCTTCTAAGGTGGCCCGATCATGGAGGTCCTCATGAGTAGCAATAGGAGGTCCCCCATCAGAGTCTTGGGCTTCCTTCTCATTCTCACTGCTCTCCTCTTCATTTCCCTCCTCACAGCCTCCCTCTTCACTACCTTTTTCGTCATTGCCATCCTCGCCTTCACTCTCTTCTTCCTCTTCACTTTCTTCCTTTATCTCATCTCCATATTCATCAAGACGGGCTTGTCATTGTTGCTAGCCGATTCCCATGTTGTTGAGTGTAGTGTCATTTATGAAATGGATCGGGGCAAGCTCATCCATGTTAAGTCTGTAGCCAAACTCACGAGTAATCTTGCATATAAGTCGGCCAAATGGGAGTGAGATATCTGTCCTAACAGAGCGTGCGGTTTGGACTATTTGTAGTAGGACGTACGTAGGCAGACACAGCTTGTCTCTCTGCCCAGCTCTGTACAGGAAGTCTACCATCAAGCGAGTGCACTCGGTACGGTTGCTTCACCTAGGATTTATATTATACTTAAAGATGTGGTGGAGTAGGTAGAAGTCTGCGGTCATCTCGGTCACTGGGAGGTAATTGCCTCGCTTCCAGCAAACCAGTCATCCATAAAGAAGTCGCGTGCGGCGATCTCTTTTTCGTGCACTCTTAAGATGAGATTCACTAGCATGTACCTCACCACGTGCAATCCCCATAATTTAGGCCACTACATTGATATTGACTATTGCTTCCCACCTTCCCATGGGAATAGTGAACTGTAGAGGCTCCAGTAGTGGATCTTGTATACAGGCATAGAAGGCGTGAATAATGCTTTCACATGTATGAGACTTGCCCTCAAATATGGGACCCCACCCGGATTCCAACAGGAGGTTCATTACTAGATATAGCTCAAATAGCCTTTCATCCACATGTGCTTCAAACACAACTTTAGGACCACGAAACTTACCATGTCCAATGCCTGGCGGTAGCGCTCTTTCGAGTGGAATCTAGGGATCAAGATCTAGCTTCATCCTTCGCTCTCTCTCGACGCTTGTGCTCGCTTCGGTGCCCATTTTCTTCCTTGGATGGGTTGGGCGGCTAGGCCCAGCTTCATCAGTGGACGCCCATCTCTTTCCCATGAGGGAAAGGAATGTGGAAAGGGAAAAGATTGTAGCCACTAGCTCAAAAAAAGCCATGGAAGTGAAGAAAGCTTGAAGGAGGAGATGGGTTTGTGGGTTTTAGGATTTTTATGAGACACAAAGGTGGACTTGTGTGTTCAAATGAGATGAAATTAGGGAGATAGGAGGTGGTCGGAGATGAGTTTTGAGGAAAATGGTGGGAGGTGGGTATGTAATGAAGAAGAAGAAGAAGATTTAAGAGTAGGAGGGAGATTTGAGAAGAAAAATCATATTTTTGGAGGGGTTGGAAGGGTTTAGAAGCTAGGTGGGGTGTGAAATGGAGCTAGGAGGGAAAAATAGAGGGCCCCACATGATTTTCCTAGCCCCACATGTGTGGAGAAGGGCAGCGGGCCGCTGGACCCACGGGCCTACCATGGCCCACAGGACCCAAGCACGATGCATCTCGGTTAACGTGGTGGTGTTGCAGTCCACTGGGCTGTGGGTGGTGGCCTCCCCCTCCAAAGGTGCCCGAAGGGGGTCTGTAACGCCCGTGAAAAATCCGTACTTGGGTTCGAGTACCGATTTGACCCGAAATCGCGTAGAAATATTTTCCATGGAAATTAAACGTAAGTTAGCTAGCGCAACGCTAGAGTAGCTGGGAAATAGTCCCTGATCACTTTAAATATGTTCTACAAGACCCAAATCGAGTAGAACAGACAACTCTACAATACTCTATAACCTTGGATCAAACTCTAAGCAGGTTTGTCCTCTGGACCACATTGAACTTTTGTATTGGATTTAGACCGCGCGTCGAAGGTCCGATACCTCCTATCTTAGACCATTAGAACCGCCCAGCTGGACTTGACAATCATCTCGAAAATCAAGTCAAACCGATAATCACAGACTATTTCGTTGAACCCGGACTGAAGCGACCGCGAATAGGGACGAATTTGGAATTTCAAATTCAAATCTGGCACACGACTTGACGCGTCAGTATTAAGCGTTCTGACCGTCAGAATTCATCCAGATTAAACCCTCGGATCAGGAAAAATTTCTATTTATTATCATGAGACTTTCAGCCCTGATCTATGTGCGGTAACCGCTGAACTGAAACTGGTCCGCCACGTGTGATCTGCGAACCCTGCCAGACTGAAAACTTAATACGAGGTACATCTGGTACCCATGAGCTTAAGTCTGATAGCAATCGACCAGGGGACGACCAGAAAGTAGTTTTTGGACCGAAACAGCCCCGAAATGGATAGGCATCAAGTAAACTTCGTCCCAGAGCCTATTGCCGGCAATTTCAAGCTTATAAAAGGGGTTGAAACCCTCATTTCTCCTTCCCATCCGAATTTCACAAACCCTAGAAAAAGGAGAGAGAGTTTGAGAGAAAGGGAAGAGGAGATTTTTCCCGCTTCCGAGCCCCTGACAGTTGCTGCTTCAACACTTCATTCCAATCACCTGGCTGGTGATTTCTACCCTTTTTCAGGTATAGAAAAATCCCAAAAACTTGCTGATTTAGGGTTTACGTAGATTCAGGGCATGTTAGCTAACGTAATCCATGAATCAGGTTCTCTTACAGCCGTAGACGAAGCGTACACGCTCCGTTCAAAATCCCGGGACCGTAAGAGACTAGGTGAGGATTTTAAACGCTTTGATTGACGGTTTACAATGCTTTCAATGTCGTTTAATAGTAGATTATCGATGGCATCGCCGTTTGACATGTACAACATGCTCTCCGTTTCCTGTTTTCGTAAATTAACGAAGAATATGAGATTTAGGGCATTTTAGTCATATGTAGGAAGTACGGTCTACATGCATATTTTGCTGACGTGATTGACATGGTTTGTCGCCGTATTAGTGAGTTAGGAATGCTTGCATAATCAGTTTGGCGAAGAGATTCGCCAAGTTGCGCACTTTGGGTCGACATACTATATGTGGACTTAAGTGTGTAGTGTATGTGTTTGTATAAATGTTTGTACTAGTATGTATTGTATTGAATGATGTTATGTAGTAGTTTGAGATTGATTTCATGATTTAAATGCTGACCTAAATGATTTCCTACATGCTTACCGTATGCATGATTTCACTACATGCATAGAAAGTATGCCTTGAAGATTTGTTTAAGTTGAATATGCATAGAAAGTATGCCTTGAAGATTTGCTTAAGTTGAATATGCATAGAAAGTATGCCTTGAAGAATTCCTTAAGTTGGATGTTATAACATGTGCTAACATGCTCACATGATGTATTTCAATTCTAATACCTTGGTATATAGTGTTAATGAAATTTCATAGATGTGTGGGACTTGACTTAGTCCAGGCAGTCGGTAACCGAGCGAAATTGTGGCTGACTGGTCATAGCCACGAACGACGCGGCGATGAACGTGATTCGTGTTGAGAGTTGGCGACAGTGGTTAGGCCACGCGAAGTGTTTTACGCACTTCATGTCGTTCAACTTGAGATGCGATCACACTAGTCGAGCCCGTCAAGTAACCCGACTGGCCGATGTTTGTTCACCTGGTATGTATCATAACTGCTTGAACTTAGGGTACTGAACTTACCATTGTAAATCCTATTAACCGTGGTACCTTGATCCACGAAGACTCATGAGCCGGGCATGGTGGTATGGGACACCGTGGTCGAGCTGTCGGCCTACGCTGGGGCCACAAACCTCCCCGTAGTGACCAGTGAGCACCTTGACTCGTGAGCAGATTATGGTGGTATGGGACACTATATTCTAGCTATCGGCCTACACTGATCAGGCGACGAGCCCTTTGTAGTGACCGCGAGCGTATTCTGAGTCCACGGGAGGCGACGACCCTTCCGTGCAGTAGAGTACAGTAGGCCTGTATTGATAAGGTGATGGGGGAGCGGTGCAACGAGTGCGAGCAACAGCCCTGGCAGCCCTTGCAGTGACCTACGAAATATACATCGTATGAGATTACTAGGAGTGACGACCCTAGACAGGATCTGTGTTGGGATTGATACAAGGGAAGTACCTTAGTTTCCCAATCCTGCTGTTTGAATGGACTAATAACAACTTGGTAATCATATCACCATAGCATTGCATGTGCCTGGAAGATGTGGAGCACTCTAGGGAGTGTGGCATGCCGCGGTCGTAAGATGTTGCCGCATGAGGGTGATCGTCGGTGAGGGCATACATCACGTCATATCATCTTGCATTAACAACAGTATTAGGATTGTCTGATTTACTGCTTTACTATTATCGCGTGATTGAATTGTGAACATGCTAATCTTTGCTCTATGATTCCACTGAGTTGATCACTCATTCCCACGTTACGGGATGGTGTTTGCAACACCCACCAGACCCTGTTGTAGCTGCAGGTGAGGACGAGATCCAGGAGGTGGAGCCGGAGATTGACGAGGACCAGGATGAGTTCTCGTATATGCAGTATCACGACGGCTTCCCGTAGGTGACCTGGATCGAGGGGACTTCAGTGGGACTATTTTGAACTTTATTCTTTTATTTATTTACATGTATATGAAACTCAGAGATGTAGTCATACTTTGGAGACAGATGAGATTACTTTGTTTTTCCATACAGTGATATATACATTGTTTAGTCTTCCGCTTGCTTTTATCACTGGATCTGAAGTATGAATTGCAGTTTTGGTATACTTTTACTCATGTGAATACTTTAAATCAGACAATATTGAATCATAACTATTTTTGTTGCATAAGTGACGGTCTGGAACTCGGGAGTTGAGTTTATACACGACCCCCGATTTTCAGGGTGTTACAGGGTCCCACCATAAAATGGGGTTTGGTCCCCTACACCCGTTTGAGGTGTTTTTTGGTTCCATCTCGCGCATATTCATGCTTTTCGGGTCATTTGAGTGTGGGATTCACCGAAACATCATCCAAACCCATTAATTGATGGTCTAGAAGGAATTGAGATCATTTCACATGATCGCAGATGTATACGGGTCACATTTCAATGGTCAGTTTCGCCCGTCAGTGAAACTTGGAATCCAATGTTCATTTCTACGTTTTATCGCCCCCACCTAAGTCAAAGTACGTTAGTGTGCGTTGTGTTAGCATAACCCAGGTCCAGTTTAATCTAAATCATGCTCTGATACGAACTTGTAATGCTTTGAAATTTGAGGGTCAAGTAAAGGCTCAACTCTCGAGATCTGATGCATTACTTATGC
Organism: Magnolia kwangsiensis; assembly: GCA_037074715.1. Taxonomy (NCBI): domain Eukaryota; kingdom Viridiplantae; phylum Streptophyta; class Magnoliopsida; order Magnoliales; family Magnoliaceae; genus Magnolia; species Magnolia kwangsiensis. The sequence continues at coordinate 105,443,637 of CM073574.1, forward strand.
ATCATAGATAATGATGTTTAAATGTTGTCCATATTAGGGCATTAAACATTAGTGGGATTATTCTAAAATAACATATCATACTCCAAGCACAATTTAATTAAGAAAGCAGAAGACTTAAGTAATTGAATTATAACATAAGAGTGTTTCACCATCCGGAGTATGAATTTGTTCCAGGTTGAATATATACAAGTGTTTGTTCCAAAAGTTCAAAATATCAAAATGTAACTATCTAACTAATCCATGTAACCCTATAATCCCGTCAAATCAAAATAAGGTCTACAGAGACCCGCCTAATAACTAAACATTGGAGAATTCTGCCTCCTCATCCATAAAGTTCATATTAGCTGCATAGGCTCCATCATCACCTGTGTTTATAACAGGGTCTAGTTGGTGTTTTAATATATCGTCCCAGACTGGGAGTGAGTGATCAACTCAATGATACTATAAGGTAAAGGTTAACATGTTATCAATTCAGTCAAGCAGTAATGATAAAATAATACAAAATTCATATCCTAAGTACTCTTGTTAATGCAGGAATGGTATGTTATAATGATGTATGCCCTCGCCTGCACTCCCTCAGCGACATCATCTCACGATCACTCATGGTAAACTCCCTAAACATGAGCTTCCTTGCCAAAGAACATGCAATGCGGTGCATGGTCGTGTTAGCCAACACTTAATTAGGTTTATTTATACAACAGATTTGGAAAGCTAAGTACCTCCCTTTATATCATTTACTCAAACAAGGATCCATCTAGGGTGGTTAATCCTAGTTAGTCATACATGATAGGCAATTTGTAGGGCATCACCCCTGATAAAAATAGTGAATATGTAAGTTCATGAGTTTACACTCGAGGTCACTACGGAGAGGCTCGTCACTATTAGCGTTGGGCTATTTTATACTCGAGGTCACTACGGGAAGGCTCGTCGCCTTAGCGTAGGCCGACAGCTCGAATACAGTGTTCCATACCTCCGTAGTCAGCCCATGAGTTTTGGTTACACACTGGTCATTATGGGGAGGCTCATCACCTCAATGTAGGTCGATAGCTCGACCATGGTGTCCCATACCACCATGCCCGGCTCATGAGTCTTAGTGGATCGTGGTACCATGGTCGAGATGGGTTTTACATTGGTAAGTGGTACCTTATATTCAAGCAATAACGTCCATACATCATAAACACACAGTAGGCTAATTGGGTTACTTGACAAGTGCGATTGGTACGAGCGCATGCTGAATTAATCGACATGGAGCGCATAAGATCTCCATGTGGCTTAACCACTATCGACAATCATCGTATGACTCAAATTCGTCGAATGTATCTAAGGTGGCGAGGCTAGTTCGACCACTTGATCGGACACTGTTATCGATTGCCTGGACTACGTAGTAGTCCCAATAACACTCAAATGAAATAGATAGTCACATGTGATAATTATGATAACATTTATTAGATAATTCAAACATGAATCTCATATGAGCATTCCATCAAACGCATAGAACATGTTATTATACATATGCATTTTCTACATAAATCACGTAGTTAAAATCAAAGTTATATGAAGGAATTTACACACATCGGTAAGGTAGTTGAGAATCCTATCTCAACACCCTCAGTAAATGCAATTCATCAAATAATTACTCATTCAGACATTTTATTAAACACTTAGCCTATACATTGTTACATACATGACCTAAAGTAGTTAAAGCATATATTTTTGGCAAATCCTTTCATTAGGGAGTTGTCATACATACAACAAACATATAATTTAGATTTTTAGTCATGGCAAGCACAAATCATAATAACAATTTCACTTAAACATTTTTATAAACACATGCAATGCATTATATATTCAACATAGTTCATACATGTGTGATATATGGAAAGCGTTGTATCTAAGTGCATATGGCAACAATCAAGTCAGTCATAAATCATTAACCGACATTAAAAGCCTTGAAAATCATAACATAAACATTTATAGTCCTCACCTTCCGTCGGTTCGCCTGCTACGAACTTATTTTGTACACTACGTCCCCGTCTACAGCTCAACGACTACCTAAATTATGAAATAGGTTAGCTATTCCATCGATTCCTCTATCTGAATTTTTAAAATGAAATTAGGGTTAGGATTTCTTACCCAAATCAGAGTTGAAATGACTCATGTAGCTAGATGTAGAGGTGATCTAATGCATGTAAGCGTAAGGGAGAAACACTGTCTTGATCTCCCAAACTCTCTCTTCTCCTCACTCTTTTCTCTTCTTTTCTCTCTTCTCTCTCCTAGGGTTTGGAGAAAATTCATATAGAATGGGAATGGGGTAGTTTAAGGTCCTTAAATAGACCTAGAACTGGTTCAAATGTCCCCATGGCCATGGTATACTTAGGTTATAGCCAAAGAGTGTCTGTTTAAATGGCCTCATTACTCACCTACATCATGGAGTATGTTCCCTGACCATGGATCTAAGCCAGGTTAAGGTTTCGGTCTGATTAGATTTGTGGATCGACCATGGAGGACTCGTATTAGTTCAACAGTCATCATCACTGGATCAGGGCTATAAGTATACTGACCTGTGCAGGGAATTTCCCTGAACCAAGGGTGTAGTTTGGTAAGAATCTGAAGGTCCGAAGTCTTCAATTTCGCTCATAACTAAATGGTCTAATTCACTTAAGTTTGAGTCCTCTTTCTAAAGATATTTGTATTTCTCACACACTTCACTCAAGGCTCAAGTTGTACATTTTCAGATACTATTTGGGCTCGATTCCCGCTATGGTTGTCAAGCCCAATAAGGTGGTCATATCTCTATAGTTCGTGGTAATTGAAATTTTGACGTGCAGTCCTATGGAGTTTCAATGTGCTCCCGAGAGCAACTGGTTTTAAGATTGTTTATAGGTTTCTAAGTAATGTTGAGTTAGAGATTCTAATGGTTTTGGGCCTTGCAGTTCGTGTATATAGTGGTTCTACTAAATCTAGTGATTATTTAGTTTAGCACTTAATTAATTCTCATCTAATTTCAAAAGAATTCGGTCCTTAAGGATTTTTGCCTGGGGTGATACTCGGGTCTTTGTACAGATTTTTCTAAGACGTTACAACTCGACTGGTCGACCAGTCTCCAAGACTGCTTGGGGGTCTAACAGAAAATTTTAAAAATTTACAACGTGTTTCGACAAAGAAACAAATGCGTTCTATTTGAGGGATTTATTCAATGATAACAAAGAACTTGTTGAGAGAACATTCATAACATTTATCTGAGTTCATTTACATCCTCTAATTCCCTTGATTCTGAAAATAAAATACAATTAATGCAATGTACTGAATGAAAGAGAAGATAGTCAGATAGAAATTTCGGTAGCATTCCGACGCTATTTCGGTCATCTCCTAGGTACTTATGAGGAATTGACGAATCGATCAGCCAGTCTTCCAATGAGATAGAAATTTTGGCAGCATTCCGACGCTATTTCGGTCATCTCCTAGGTACTTAGGAGGAATTACTGATCTGATCAGCCAATCTTCAATGAGATGAAGCATCCTTCTAGTCATTCTTCCTTAAAATATACAGCAGCCCGTTGAAGTATGGCCAGGCTCTGAGAAAATCAGGTCGATCATATTAAACGGTCCTGAAAAGTCTCCCAGAATGTAAGATCAAGGGGTTGCCACCGTTTTTTCAGCCTGAAACTTTATGTGCAGCATTAGAACCACAAATTAGACGTACACATCAAATTTCAGCTTCTGTATCCTTGTAAAAATGGCCGAATTGACAAATCAGCCCCTGAAATCATGATTTGGGGCCCGCCTGATATCTGGACATGCTTCAGATTTGGTCCCAATGCACTAAATGTAATGGCAAAGCGGATGGACGGAGTAGATTTCCCACGAACATCACGTTGAAGCCCATATGTACATTGCATGTACATAGTGTGCTCATGCACTCGCCACACACTGCACGAGCTCTCGGTCAATGGTCAGTTTGACCGAACCTTCTTCCTCAAAAGAAAATAGTGTCTAGACGCTGTTCATCGGTTCTGCGTAGTGGGGCCTACTCTCTGCTCCATTGAATAATCAGAGCCGTCCATCCTCTTCAGATGATGGGCCTTACCCTCGCCTAGTTCTCCTTTCATCACCATGCAGGCTCTTGTGAAATCTTAATCGTTAAACATAGGCTGAACGGTTGATCAGAAAACCTGGTGGACTGCACTTCTTTCACTTCAAAAGTAGTCCTTCCTTGGTGGTTTTTCGTGCTGAAAATAATGGACGGCATGGATTTCTTACACAGCTTCAATAGATGGGCCGATGAAATTCACAGAGTCGATGTATGCCGACTCTGTTATAAAACAGAGCTTCTATTCGTGCGTTGTGGGCCACCATGATACAGGGAGGGGTTGATCCGAGTCGTCCATCAAATAGAGGGGGAAAAACAATCGAGGTGATGCTAAGCTTTAATGGCCATGTCCAGTCATATGATCTCTACAGCGATTGAAAAAGGACCGTTTAGCGGCTTTTAAGGCTTGATTATCCAGGTGGGCCATGTCAATAGATAATGAAAACTCTCCTTTCATGGTTAAAATTTTGAGAGGAAGACATTGGGCGGTGTGGATCTCTCAAAATATGGCTGTATTGGGCCCCACTAACAACGCAGCAGAAGAAGAAAACTCTTTCTTCTTGTTTACACGTAACGGACACTTCTGTTGCACGTGTACGCGTAAGCAGCACTTCGGCTGTGCGGGTATGTGCAAGCAGGACTTTAGCTGCATGGGTACGCGCAAGCAGTGACTTTAGCTGTGCGGGTACGCGCAAAGACCCTCTTCCTTGCTTCTCTCTTATTTCTTTGGCCCATCAACTGATCCAATCTGATCCAACCCCTAAAATGGAGTAGGAGTGGGGTATTTATTGGCCCCACCACTCTTACAGAGTGGTGATTACCACCACCTATCTCTTCACATATGATCTTCTTCTTTTCTTAAACTATGGCGACCACAAGCTACCTCTTAAATGGTGGTGTATAACCTTTCTCCCTTAAAATGACACATGTGCACTCCTTTTTACCATACTACCCTTTTCAATCCCTTTTACCAGAATACCTAAACTACCCCTTGGATATGGAATGTTATCAAAATACCTAAACTACCCCTGGAATTGGATTTTTACCAGAATACCTAAACTATCCCTTAGACATGGATTTTTACCAGAATACCTAAACTACCCATGGAATTTGATTTTTACTAAAATACCCCCGGACATGGAATTTACCAAAATACCTAAACTACCCCTGGAACTGGATTTTTACAAAAATACCCCCGAATAATTTACCAAAATACCTGGATATGAAATTTACCAAAATACCCTGGACATGGAATATTTTTTATGCCTCAACAAATGCCCCCTCGATCCTTCTTTGATTGATTCCTGAAATTAAATGGAGGATCGATCTTCCTCCTCCTGAAGAACTTGAATGAACTGCAACTGAAGGATGACTGGATGATCATGCTTACATAGCAGACTGGCTGATCATTCTCACATGGCAGACTGGATGATCATACTTGCATGGCTGACTGGATGATCATACTTGCATGGAAGACTGGATGATCATACTTGACCAGAAGATTGAATGATCGCATTTGATCAGAAGATTGGAATGCTCGCATTTAAACGGAAGATTGGATGATCATGAATGGAAGACTTGAATGATTGCATTCGAATAGAAAACTTGAATGAAGGCACTCGAACGGAAGATCGGAAAGCTCGTGTTCGAACGAAAGGTTTGGAATGATTGGTTCGAACAGAAGACTTAAATGATGGCACTCGAACAGAAAACTAGAATGCCCCTAACTAGCAGTGTCGAGCAAATGCTTCACTAGAGAGGATAAATTTCTCTTTTCATTGAAGCACGTCTCTGCAACAACAGTGACGACTTTATCTTTGAGCGATTTGATCAGAGAACTATCTTTCAACACCGTCGCTGTTGTAATAGTCTCTTTGATTAACTCCAACGATTCTTTCCTTCAACTTTGTATTTGGAGTTGTTCTTTAATGCTGATCCTACCGCAACACCTTTTTCGATTGTTTCCTTTATTCATGATCTGCATAATCCAAGCTTTCAAGTGATGATCTTTCCTGCCAAATTAATTAGAATAAGTATCTCAATTCATTTTAATAATATATATTTTTTCAATTTATCTTTATGCAGTATTGATAATTTTTTTGAAATAGATTGAGAGTTTCTTCTCTTTTTAGGCTGAGTGTGATATTCACAATATGATTTAATCAATCTTTGCACTTTGTCATCGTGCTTCACATTGTATTTTTCATCTTTAGCTCCAAAGGTTCAATCGTTGAGTCTTTTTATTGAGTCTTCTCTAGTTTGTGCTCCTTAGCATTTCTTCATAGACTTTTTCTTGGATCTTTACTGATTTGATGATGATTCCGTTTGTTCTTTGTCTTCATCAGATCCGATACTTGGAGTCTTATGATATTATTATTCATAATACTCTGCATATGAATTCCTCTACCTTGCATAAGAAGTTATCAGAAAGACCAAGGCATAAATTATTTTGAAGACATTAAATCCTGCCCCCTTTCCAGGTCAATGTCGCATAAAGATTTCTTCAGAAGATTAATATTTCTGAAGTGAAGCCTCCTGATACTACTAAAGAATGGATAATCTTTACTGCTCTTTTAATGAATCCAAGGAATATATCTGATTCCTTATATTGTCCGGTAGAGAATGATAATTCTTCACTAGTTTATCCTCTGCCCCCTTTTGAGAACCTTGTGCGATAATATGTTTCTATTCATTAAGAAGGCGAGAGATGAAAAGACCTTATAGCTCTTGTCAATATAGTAATTGACCTTGGAGACTTGAGCTTTTGACTAGATAATCGTCAATATCTTGAAGGCATTACTGTTGATGTAGTTTGAACCTGATTCAAGAGAAACGCAATTTTGCATGTTTTCTAATCAATGTTTAAAATTTTCATCAAGTAATTGCATATTTGAGCATATTTAGATTGAAATATGTATTTATAGCATTTTGAATGCTTCACATAGCATATGTTTTTTAAGTAGTGGAGATAGTGTACTTTTGATTGACCATACTTTGACTAGACAAAATTGACCTTGACTTGACTTGACTAGACTAGTTTAGATTGAACTAGACTGACTTTACTTGACTAGTCTAGATTGAACTAGACTGACTTGACTGGACTGACACTTGCACACACAGTTTTGGATCTTGAGTAGTGGAGCGACACACAGTTTAAGCTCTTGAGTAGTGAAGCGACACAGTTTAAGCTCTTTGATTAGTGGAGCAACACAGTTTAAGCTCTTGAGTGGTTGGAGCAATCACGGCCGTGAATAGGATTTACGCACCAGGATGGCCACAGTAACTCTCTAGAGTTCGCAGGGCTTTTTACCTGGCTATCTTAAGTACCAAATCCAAGGTCGCCGATCCATTAATGAGTAGGTTTAGTCTAGTCCTTCCCCATGAGTTAGTACCGAAATTAAACTAAGGATCTGGGTTTTCTTCATCTGTAAGTTCGGACCCATTCCTGGGGAGGGTATTTTCCTCCTCGCCCATGACGCTGTCGGAGAGCTCACAGATGGCATTGGTCTTATGCATGACTAGCCGTTGAAGATGGCTTCGTCAGTTGCCCGCATAGGTATGTGTACAATGGCCTTCATGGGATTTTTAGGGCTACTGGCTTCTCGCCGCTGCCCGAATGGCGATCTTGATAGGTCTTATGCGTAGTTGGTCCCATTTAAGATTTGGTCTTTTTAGGACTTGGCCTTTTTAGGTCTTAGAGACTTGGTCCTTTTAGGACTTGGCCCTTTTTTTTTTTGGGACTTGGCTAGACTACCTTAAATGATTATACGTCTTTTACGTAGTTGGCCATATAGGCTTGACTAGGCTACCTTGAATGATAAAAAACCATCACTGTCATCAACTTTATATGTGGTTGACTATATAGTTTATTCCACTGCCAAAAGATGATCAATAATTGATATTTCGCCGCTGCTGATAATACTTCAAGAATATTCATACTATGTTTGAAATCGTGTACCAGTTTGGCGATGATAGCAATTTTGATAAGTGATTGATGACGACAGCGATAGTTGATAATCCGGGTGATAATCATCGGTACTTATGAAAATCTTTGACGGCCAATGCTTGACAGCTATCATCAGTGTTTGGTGGCTTGACAACTATCATCAGTGTTTGGTGGCTTGACAGCAACGCTTGGTAGCGATTGTCATTAGCGCTTCGCGTTAGACAATAACTTAATATGCTTGAAAGCCTGTCTTTCATTCAAATACACAAAAGAAATGCATTTTATGGTGAGAAACATATTTCACAGCTTTTACTCACCTGTCTTGCCCCCTTTTGATTAAGAAGCATTACTTTAGGAATCTTCGTAATCAAAATCATGATGTTGCAACCTGACACTGCATCCCCTCATACTTTTTGCCCAAAATTAGCTTTGCCCCCAGTCTCGAACTAGTCAAGCCTGTGTATTCCTATTTATTTTTTTTTCTTTTTTTCTTTTTTTATATTGTACACCTTAACAATTTCTCCTTTATCAACCGTCTTCTGTAACTTGTTCTTCAATCCATTCAATTTTCTTTCTTCTTCGATTGTATCTCCTTGTCTTTCTCCTGAAATTCGAAGTCATTTGAAAATTTGTGCTTTAATTCATTCGTATAAGGAAGAATACATGATCTTATCTTTTGCAATCCTTTCGCTCCTCTAATTATCGGTGACAATCGTTAATGCTTGATAGCATTAGTGCTTGCTTTTTGCCCCAACTTTATCATGCAAAAATTAATATAGACAATTATTATAAACAATTATCATTTCGAGGAGTCAGCAATTACCTTATTTGGAATTCTGGGATTTTGTCATTTTGAGACTTTGCTGATCTTGCCGTCTCTCTCTCTCTCTCTCTCTCTACTCTCTCTCTCTCTCTCTCTCTCTCTCTCTCTCTCTTTTTAGAGAACATCAAAACTGTAACTCTTTATTTATTTTATATGCCTTTATCTGCTCCCTGAATAATTGTGCCGTGAATCTTTTGAGTGAACATGCTGTCTTGCTTTCTTCTTGCCTGTTCTTCTTTCTTCTTTGTTTTATTTCCTTTAATACTTTAACTATGGTAATTTGATTGCCTCTGCAACTAGCGATTGATTCCTCATAAGCAATATATTGCCTTCTTCAGCTTTGAGAATCCTTTGTTTTTCTTTCTTTCTTCGACAATATCTGTTGTTGTTCCCCTAGGACTCTTGAAATACCCAGTTCATATGAGAGTGGAGCAACTTTACTTTGACTCTTACTCTTCTAATCTGGAAAGTTGTGACAATGCCCCTAGGGTTCTCTATTGACCGATGAATTCATTAATTCATCAATTGATCTATTTACTTGTTGGCGAGCAACACTTGACTCAATCGATCTGACTTCTCCTCTGAGGGTTTTCCTTCAAGCTTTACTATTGTTCACAGTAGTCACTGTTGGAAGAGTAAGGTCTTTAGTAACACATTCATTTGGTAAAGGATGATTAATATCTGCTAGCGAATTGTTTATTTTCTGCACACTTTGAATGTACTGTTATCCGTACTCGGCAGGATGATATTTCTTTCACCAAGTCTCAGCCATCTCTATCAAATTAATCTAAACACCATTGTCCTTGTACGCGCAATACCCTATAACTTTTTCACATGTCTCATTCTTCTTTATGTATCCTTTTTTCTAATCTTCTTTCTTCTTTCTTTCTTGTCTCCAGTATCCTCTGATGAAGCAAAAACTGCTTTTAATGTTACTTATCTCAAAGTCAGGTTAATCATTGTATACCCTCAAGTACACATTACCAACATGAAGTTCTTTAGAAAGTGTTTCATATGCAAAAGCATGTGACTTCTTTCAAGTCATATGAACCATCAGGGCCTTGGCTTGCATGCTACCGATCCACAAATTTCAGTAGTTATGCTCGTGTTGATGAATTCCAAATGATCATAAGACACCAGCCTTCAACAAAGCATCTTGAAATTTGGATGACACAGAAGCATGTGCCGTAATTTGAAGAGCAGCGTCAACAACTGTAGGTACAAGCTCTAGTTTCGTGCAGTGCACGATATCTTCATCTAATCCTTCAAACTTAAGCATTTCAACTCTGGCACTACTAAACTGAATCAAGACTGAAAATGTTCACATCACATTAGTAACTACTACTTCAGCCGGTTCGTTTGCAGGAGTAGTTGGCTGAACTACACTCACAAAATGAGAAAGAAGTGATGCCAAAAGTGGTATTCCACTATCTCTGACAAGATCTTCCCCATTCAATGAAGAAGAAGCACATGAAAGCCAGATAAGTTCTGAGGCTGCAACAAGGAGAGGTACTTTATCAGATGAAAGAAAATTGTTGTCATCTTTATCTACAGTGACTACATTGAGTAACATTGGAGAGCTAGCATATTTAAAAGGCTCTAGGACATCTCCATATCGCCGGTATAAAATGCACTGTCCCTTCAACAGAAGCAGCAACCTCCCAAGTTGAGGACCCTGCAATCCTTGCATGGTTGCCTGCAAGCGATCATAAGCCTTCTGTATAACAACAATTTTTTTTTTCTTCCTTCGGGATTTTTATCAGGATGGTATTTCATTGCAAGTTTCCTGTACTGTGGTTTAAGCTTTTCCTCATCAATGTTCTTGATTTTCTTGGAAGTGTTACAGGTCTCTTCATCCATATCAATGGTTGGTTTACTATCACCATCCTTAACCGATATAACATCTTCAAGGGATATCTCCAATATTTTGCAAGCTTCTTCTTTGGAAAGATCCATAGGCCGTTTGGTTAACTCTTCGCACCACACACCAACACTGACTTATGCGTCCAGATGATCTCTAGTGTATCAGAATCAGAAACCATTGTTGTGGAAAATGCAGCTGGCCCGCTACGCTCCAGCACATATAACAAGGACTCAGGCAAAAGCCCACCCAACACACTACGCTTTGCCAAAGGCAGTGATGAAGATACTGCTGCATCCTCACCACCATGGAATGCTTGATGCACATGTGTCATAGAGAAGAGATGTGCACTTGAATGAAGATTAGATCCAGGATAAGCCAGGGCAAACTAAAATGCACCTGTGCCGTACAGACGTATCATTGCCTTCGAATTTCTAGTTACAATGGCCTTTAGCAAAGAGGCAGCTCCCTCCACAATATTTAGTTCCCTAGTGAGCATGGCGCAACATGTGAAAGACATCGGGGACTTGATAATTTTCATTTTACTCTTGATGTTAGGGTTACTATCTCTCCAGCATCATCTAGATCAGAATGTACAGATACCATGCTATGTAAAATAAGCAGTGCAGTCTCACCTATCTGGGTTGGAGTGAGAACAGGAACACGAATTGCCAGTGCCCAATGGAGCTCACGGATGTCAAGCAATCTCTTCCAGTCAAGCATCCCAGAAGCCCAGCACCTGGTTGTCCAATCAATGGCTTTCTTTGACCAAAACCTTCTTATGACATCCTTCTCCAGTGGTCTAACTTGGGCACCATCCTCGACAATGAATTGTAACCTAAGACAGATCAAAGCAGCCTGTTCCTCTTCCTTAAACATGTACTGACTAGCTTTCTCCGATAACTGCCATTGTTCTAGCATCATTTGTCTTTGATCGAAACTGATTTGATCATTCAAAATAGAGCGTTAGTTAATTTATTAAATAAAACCATACCTTATTTTTAGAGATGAAGGGGAGGATGTTCCCACTTAGAGTCACCATTTTAGCATCTTTGCAGATGCCAAAAAGTGATCAGTGTTTTCAGAATATTTTCTAAGTTACCATCGAATAATAAGAGTCCCCAGCAGAGTCGTCATTTTGTTTCGACAAAGAAACAAATGCGTTCTATTTGAGGGATTTATTCAATGATAACAAAGAACTTGTTGAGAGAACATTCATCACATTTATCTAAGTTCATTTACATCCTTTGATTCTGAAAATAAAGTACAATTAATGCAATGTACTGAATGAAAGAGAAGATAGTCAGATAGAAATTTTGACAACATTTTGACGCTATTTCGGTCATCTCCTAGGTACTTAGGAGGAATTGACGAATCAATCAGCTAGTGTTCCAATGAGATAGAAATTTCAGCAGCATTCCGGCACTATTTCGGTCATCTCCTAGGTACTTAGGAGGAATTGCTGATGTGATCGGCCAGTCTTCAATGAGATGGAGCATCCTTCTAGTCATTCTTCCTTAAAATATATAGCAGCCCGTTGAAGTATGGCCAGACCCTGAGAAAATCAGGCCAATCATGCTAAACGGGCCTGAAAAGTCTCCCAGAATGTAAGATCAGGGGGTTGCCACCGTCCGTTCAGCCTGAAACTTTATGTGCAGCATTAGAACTACAAATTAACCGTACACGTCAAATTTTAGCTTCTGGATCCTTGTAGAAATGATCGAACTGACAAATCAGCCCCTGAAATCATGATTTGGGGCCCGCCTGATATCTGGACATGCTTCAGATTTGGTCCCAATGCACTAAATGTAATGGAAAAGTGGATGGACGGAGCAGATTTCCCACAAATATCACATTGAAGCCCATATGTACATTGCATGTACATAGTGTGCTCATGCACTCGCCGCGCACCGCACGAGCTCTCGGTCAATGGTCGGTTTGCCCGACCTTCTTCCTCAAAAGCAAACAACTTCTAGACACTGTTCATCGGTTCTGTGTAGTGGGGCCTACTCTCTGCTCCATTGAATGATCAGAGCCATCCATCCTCTTCAGATGATGGGCCTTACCCTCGCCTAGCTCTCCTTTCGTCACCATGCAGGCTCTTGTGAAATCTTAACCGTTAAACATAGGCTGAACGGTTGAGCAGAAAACCTGGTGGACTGCACTTCTTTCACTTCAAAAGTAGTCCGTCCTTGGTGGTTTTTCATGCTGAACATAATGGACGGCATGGATTTCTTACACAGCTTCAATAAATGGGCCGATGAAATTCACAGAGTCGATGTACGTCGACTCTGTTATAAAACAGAGCTTCTGTTCGTGCATTGTGGGACACCATGATACAGGGAGGGTCTGATCCAAGTTGACCATCAAATAGAGGGGGAAAAAATAATCGAGGTGATGCTGAGCTTTAGTGGCCATGTCTAGTCATATGATCTCTACAATGATTGAAAAAGGACCATTCAGCGGCTTTCAAGGCTTGATTATCCAGGTGGGCCATGTCAACAGACAATGAAAACTCTTCTTTCACGGTCAAAATTTTGAGAGGAAGACATTGGGCTGTGTGAATCTCTCAAAATATGGCTGTATTGGGCCCCACCAACAATGCAGCAGAAGAAGAAAACTCTTTCTTCCTGTTTACACGTAACAGACACTTCTGTTGCGCGTGTACGCGCAAGCAGCAACTTTAGTAGCGTGGGTATGCGCAAGAAGCGACTTTAGCTGCGCAGGTACGTGCAAAGACCCTCTTCCTTACTTCTCTCTTATTTCTTTGGCCCACCAACTGATCCAATCTAATCTAACCTCTCAAATGGAGTAGGAGTGGGGTTTTTATAGGCCCCACCACTCTTACAGAGTGGTGATCACCACCACCTATCTCTTCACATATGATCTTCTTCTTTTCTTAAACTATGGTGACCACCAAGCTACCTCTTAAATGGTGGTGTATAACCTTTCTCCCTTAAAATGACACATGTACATCCCTTTTTACCAAACTACCCTTTCAATCCCTTTTACCAGAATACGTAAACTACCCCTTGGATATGGAATGTTATCAAAATACCTAAACTATCCCTTGGACATGGATTTTTACCATAATACCTAAACTACCCTTGGAATTAGATTTTTACCAAAATATCCCTGGACATGGAATTTACCAAAATACCTAAACTACCCCTGAAACTGGATTTTTACCATAATACCCCCGGACATGGAATTTACCAAAATACCCCAGACATGGAATTTACCAAAATACCCCGGACATGAAATATTTTTTACGCCTCAACACAACAAATCTTAGACTATTCAAAAAACTCTTGGACTAGTCGAGCCAGAGCTTGGACTAGTCGAATAAAGACTAGGACTAGTTGAGGAAATGACCTATAAACTTATAAAATGACCCACATAGCATATGTAATGAATATGACCTAGCTTATGGTTAATCTAGGGTCATCCATACCTTGTTTGTGAGTTTGAACAATTAAAACATCGTTCGCTCTGCTAATTTATACACTTGAGATACTTGAAGCTTGTCTTCAAATCTTGAACTCGAGCTTGAGTAAAGACTCGAGTTCTTGAGTCTTTAAAGTGCTGAACTTAAAGATTAAACTTGAACTTGATCCTTGAACTTACACTTGTACGGACGCGGATTGCGTCCTACCTCTTTGGGTCCCATTGTGATGTAAGTGTTTTATCCACGCCGTTAATTTCTTTTCTCATATAATTTTAGTGTGTGTATATGTAAAATTGAAGCAGGTCCACACCTTCAATGGATCACACCAGAGGTAGTTGTAGTGATAATGACACCACCGTTAAAACCTTTCTAAGGGCCACCGTGATGTTTTTTTATCATCCAACTTATTAATAAGGTCATGTAGACGTGGATGAAGTGAAAAAGCAAATATTATCTTGATCTGAAACTTCTCTAGCTCCCAAGAAGTTTTTAATGGTGAAAATTAAATCCCCACTTTGTGGTCAACTTAATCCCTGTACCTTTCTCATTGTTTTTCTAATACCTTAAAATGATGTGAGAAAAGCAATTAACGACTTAGATAAAACACTTAAATCACGGTGGACCTCACAGAGCCCTGCCCAGACGGATTACTGTCCGGGCGAGGGTAGGACGCAATCCCCGTCCACACTTGTACTTGAGCTTGAAATCTTGAACTTCGACAACGCTTCTTCAACTTGAATACATAGAGAAGTTCGACGAAGACTTGGACAACTTTAAAGTCCACAAAGTCGATCAATTCATCTCATCAATACATGATACAGATTCTAAATGATTTAGCACAACAAAATTTGACAACTCTGGGTGCTAGATTTACAATATACCATTTACAATCTCCCACTTTGTCAAATTTGTGACAAAACCAAATAAAGAATCATGCACCAGTTACCACAAAAAAAATCATGCACTAAATGTGCAACAATTACTCTTCCCCTCAATCCATTACTCTCCCTCAATCTAGGCGAGGTGATATGTAGAACCTGTATAAATCAAATACATGTCCAATCCAAAAAAAGATACACCATATTCTACAATCACACATCCCCAACAATCATCATATAACATTAAAATCAACATTTTCTCCCCCTTTTTGTCACAATATGATGAAGGAAAGAAAAACAAGCTGATGATATAATCAAAGAGATATGAGAAGTATAAGAAATAAGAGAGTAAATAACATAAACATGTTCAACAAAATATATTTAGGAAACACAAAATCATGTTCACATGCCCAAATACTTCTAAGTGCAAATAAAGATAATAGTCAATACATGCCAAAAAAATAATAAAAAGAGTCTAATCAGAACCAGAAGGAGTAGGGATAGAAGGATCAATCTGATGTAATCCCTTGTTAATGTGCCTAAGGTATTTGCACAAGTATTTGAATTAAGTATCCTGGGTTACATGCAAACCTTCCACCTTTTCCTCTACAGTTTTCAACCGCTCTTCAAAATCAAAAGGTTGAAAGTCAAGATCAGCCTTAGAATCAAATTCTAATTCATCAAATAAATTATCCATGTTTACATCATCAAGAGATAAAGCATCTTCCTCTCTAGTTCCTACATCATCCCTATCAACTTGGCCGAGTACCAACCTTGGATTCATCTTGTTAATATTGGAATTGTTGAAGGGTAAATGGGAAATAGGAGCTTCTCCAACAGGCATGACCACAAGACTATTAATAGCTAACGTGGTCATCAAATATGTAAAAGGAATATCATTATGGCCAGGATGGAGACAAAACTGAATAATGATATAACAAATAAGAGATGGAAGACATATTTGAACACTAGAAACAACTGAGTGAAGTATGTGAGCCATGAAAGAAGTTAACTCAGTTTTATTACAAGACCAAGGATACACATTAGAAATGAAAATACGATGAAGAATCCTGTATCTAGGTAACATATTTTTGGAGAGCGTAATACCAGAGTTCCATTCCACATTCATGTTGCATAACACTCTAGTTAGCATACGTTTTTTAAATTCAGATGGTCTTACAACTAACATCGAGATAGGTATTCCTTCATCATTCACAGGAATATCCATCAAACCAGAGATTAAGTGACGGTCTATATCAACTGGACCTTCCTTAGTTGTCACAATAAAAGTTAAATTTTCAACAGAAAAGTCACTTATACATTCATGGTGCAATGGACCGGTATGCAAGACCGCCCAATTCAATATGTTGGCCCATCCTACAGCTTCAAGGAGGAGAACGATATTAAAAGGACTCAAATGCTTGGAGTTAACAATTCGCTCAACAATTACATTGTGGAGACGAATATCCCGCACATATTCGAGGTCTCTTCTGGTGGTCGAAGAGTACACACCATAATCGGTGCAAAATGGAAAAAGAGGGACCACGAGAGGATCTCTTCTTGTATCTACTCTCCAATACATAATACACAAAAGGAATACAAGAAAGGAATGGAGGGTTTCTCCCAAATCATATTTTATGCTAAAAAACCAAAGAAACCTTGAAATAAACTTCAATATCAAGGAAATAGAAGTGCAAAGAACCTAAATCTAAAAGGAAAATGGAAAAAATGCACTAACTAAGTAGCAATCGAAGGTGGGTTTGACCGGTCGTTGAAGGGGTTGTTGGAGAAGATGAGAGAAATGAAGAAAAAGTGATATTTGCACATTTAAAGCCCCCAAACCCGAGCTACTCGACTGGTCGAGTACATACTCGATCAGCTGTGCCACGACTGGTCGTGCAACCTTAAAAATTTCTATTTTTCAGCATTTTATGATTTAAAAAAATCCAAACAAATAAAAACATGCAATATAGTACAAACAAACACAATTAACTCAGATCACATTACACATACCAATATCTAATTTTATTTTAGTAAACCTGTTCTGTCAAGTGGTTTTGTTAAAATGTCTGCAAGTTGATTTTCAGTTTAAACATAATCTAATGAAATAATCTTATCTTCCACTAATTCATGAATATAATGATATCTAATGTCAATATGCTTAGTTTGTGAATGTTGAATTGGATTTTTAGAAATGTTGATTGCACTAGAATTATCGTAATATAGAACCATAAAATCTTGTGCAAATCCATAATTATTTAATATCCTCTTCATCCACACAAGCTGAGTGTATGCATTATCGGCTACAATATACTCAGCCTCAGCTGTGGAAAGCGATACAGAACTGTGTTTCTTACTATGCCACGAAACTAGAAAGTTTCTGAAATAAAAACATCCATCGCTGGTAGACTTGTGGTCATCAATATTACCAGCCCAATTAGCATCCGTATAACTGGGTAATTGAACATTAGTATCATGGGGATACCAAAGACCAAGATTGGTCGTACTTGCGACGTATCTCAAAATATGCTTAATAACAATCAGGTGAGATTCTTTAGGGTCAGATTGATATCTAGCATAGATACGTACGCTGAATGCAATATCGGGTCGGCTCGCAATTAAATATAATAAACTACCTATCATACTGCGATACAACTTAGGATATACACTTTTACCTATTGAGTCCTTAGAGAGCTTAAGTGTTGTACTCATAGGAGTATCAAAATTTTTACCGCTCTTGAATCCAAATTTTTTTACCAAGTTTAGAGCATACTTAGTTTGAGAAATAAAGATCCCGTCTTCAAGCTGTTTCACTTGCAGACCTAAAAAATAATTCAGTTCTTTAACCATGCTCATTTCAAACTTGGACGTCATGAAATTTGTAAACTCAATAGACATGTTAGAATAAGTGGATCTATAGATAATGTCATCAACATATATATGTACCATCAGTATGTGATCATTGTGTTTCTTTACAAACAGTGTCTTATTAACACTTCCCATTACTAAGTCATGACTTAGTAGAAACTTAGTCAATTTCTCGTACCATGCCCTGGGAGCTTATTTTAATCCATAGAGTGCCTTTTCTAGGCGATAAACATGATCAGTATGTTTAGGGTATTCAAAACCAGTAGGTTGTTCTACATATACTTTCTCATGCATATAACCGTTCAAGAAAGCACTCTTGACATCCATTTGATATATTTTGAAAATTTTGTAACAAGCAATGGATATAAACAGTCTAATAAATTCAAGAAGAGCTATTAGGGTAAAGGTTTCATCATAATCGATGCCTTCTATCTTAGTGTACCCTTATACAACCAGTTGAGTCTTATTTCTTATAATGTTACCTAATTCATCAGACTTATTTTTAAAGATCCATTTAGTTCCAATAATATGTTTATCAATAGGTTTAGGAACTAAGTACCATACATCATTCCTTATGAATTGATTAAGTTCATCTTGCATAACCACTATCCAGTTTTCATCAGTAAGCTCTTCTTTTACATTGGCTGACTCAATTTGGGATGTGAAGTACACATAATTACAAATGTTTTCTAATTGTCTATGAGTGCGCATACCAGTGAGAGGGTTCTCAAGAATTTGATCAGTTGGATGGTCTTTAACTGATCACAGTTCAATGTTATTTTGACTAGATGAAGAGTCTGGTTTATCAAATAAAAAAACTTCATCATCTTCTGAACTCGAGATAGGTGTATTCAGGTGATCATCTATTACCATATTAATGGATTCCTGAATTACACCGGTCCTCTTATTGAGAACACAATACGCTCGACTATTTAGTGCATATTCGAGGAAAATACCCTCATCACTTTTAGTGTCGAATTTATCCAGATTTTTCCGATCATGTAGAATATAACATTTACTATCAAAAACTCAAAAGTATTTGACTGTTGGCTTCTTATCGAACCACAGTTTATATGCAGTCTTATTATTTAACTTTCTAGTATAAACATGGTTAATAATATAACAACTTGTGTTCACTGCATTAGCTCAAATATTTTTAAGAAGTTTCATGCCGTTTAACATCACATTAGGCATTTCTTGAAGCACACGATTTGTTCTTTCAATGACCCCATTCCATTGAGGTGTCGTAGGAGAAAAAAATTCACGTGATATACCATGATCGCTACAGATTTTAGAGACATGTGATTCCTTCTCAGTTTGGATATGCTTGAGTACCCTTTTCACTTCATCGAGAGTTTCAGATTTCTCTCTCATGAAAACTACCCATGTATACCTGGTAAAATCATCTACTATTACCAGAATATATTTCTTACTGCCTCGACTCTCCAATGTAGTAGGTCCAACGAGATCCATGTAGAGGAGTTTAAGGGGTTTATATGTGGCACTGTAGTTCACTTTCTTATGAGCACTCCAAGTTTATTTTCCAATTTGACATTCACCATAAATTTTATCCATTTTTAAAACTTGGGTAGACCTCTTATTACATCACCTTTGCTCAGTCTATAAAGATTATGGTAGTGTACATGTCCTAGGCGTTTATGTTTTAGATCTGTCTCATTGGTTTAGACCATGTAACACGATAACATAGACGAGCTTGAATCATTGACTATATAGCAGTTCTCAGATGTACTGCAACTAGTTAATATCACAGAACCATTCTCATTAGAAATCTCACACCCTTGGTTGGTGAATTTGACACTATGTTTATTATCACAAATTTAAAAAATGCTTAAGAGATTATACTTAAGGCCCTCTACAAATAAAACATTCTCAAATGGAGGAAGATTAAAGAGTTGAACCATACCTTGGCCAACAATTCTACAGTTGCTACCATCATCGAATGTGACTGAGTCATCAGTCATATCTTTAAGATTGGTGAACAAATCTTTGTCACTTGTCATGTGTCTAGAGTAACCACTGTCTAGGTACCGCTTTGATTGACTCAAAGCCTTGAAAGTGTTGCGAGCAACTAAATAAGCAACCTTAGGGACCCGTTTTATTACTATTTTGGGTTTTGGAGTATAGTTGGTTTTTCTACGCTTGTAGTTTTTATATATTCTACCATTCGAGTTAGATTTTAGAAGATCCTTAAATAAATCTACAATTTTCTCAGCTAAGTGGTTATGATTTTGAATTTTATAATTGATATGGTTGCTTTTAGATTTCATAGCCTGAAAAGTTTTAGGATTTTTAAAACTATTTTGATTCAAACTTTTCCCTTTTGAGTTAGAGGACTCCCCTTTGACAAACTTTGGAGGAGTGGACTTACTTTTAGGAGGTGTATTCTTATCGTAGCCTAAACCAGATCTATCACCACATTTTCTTGATCCAGTTAGTAATCTTTCTAGTTTAGGATCACCCTGGGCATACCTCCAAGTATCCTTCAAACTCAAGAGAGAAGAGACTTCTAGTTTTAGTTTTTCATTTTCTAATTTAAGGTTTTCAACTTGCGATGTTTTGAAATCTAAATCACATTTAACATTTTAAAATAATTAGAAAAATGTGATTTTTCTAAAACTAAATTATCAAAATCTTCTTTTAACTTTAAAAACTTTTCTTTTTGAAGTTTTAGTTTTACAGCTATCTTACAACTTTCCCTATATATGGCATTATAGGCATCTTATAAATCATCATCATTTTCAGGGTCGCCTCTAAGATTTTCATCATAAGTTGAATTACAACTGTCTGAGGAAGTGACGCGGGCTAGAGTCACTAAGACGTTGACCTCATTAGTAGACTCGGGTTCAAATTCATTTGACTCAGAAGAAGCTTCAGAGCAAGATGACTCATCCTATGTGGCAAACATACCTTCCTTCTTAGGTTTGTCCCTCTTTGGACATTTGTTTGCCAGATGCCCATATTCATGACAGTTGAAGCATTGACTGTCTTTAATAGATTTTTAATTTTTAGATCTAGTCCTTTTCTTTTCAGAAGGTTTTTTAAAAATCTATCCTTTTTTTGCTTTTGAAAATTTTATAAAACTTCTTGGCTAATAGTGCCATATCATCTTCAGAATTTTCACAATCAGAATTACTAGCTTTATCATGGGAAATATTTTTAGAAGACTTAAGCGCTATGGACTTACTTTTAGGAGCATTAAAATTTAACTCGTAAGTTTGTAAAGAACCAACAAGCTCTTCAACCCTCATATTATCCATATCACAAAGTTCTTAAATAGCAGTGACCTTAGAATTGAACCTATCAGGCAATGAGCCTAATATCTTTGCATAGACTTTAGTTTTTGAGATACTATCATCAAGACCTCAAAATAGTTGACTATGTCATTTAACTTAGTATAGAAGTCTATGAAAGTTTCACTTTCTTCCATATGTATCTCCTCAATCCGAGTGGTGAGGATTTGAAGTTTAGATTTCTTGACAATAGTCAGACCCTCGTGTGTCATTTCTAGAATGTCCCAGGCTTGCTGTGCAATATCACAAGATATAATTCTTTTGAATTCATCCGGTGATAGTGCGCAAGTGATTTCATTTAAAGCCTTTGCATTAACATTACTCTCATTTTTCTGAAGTGTGGTCAATGAAAAATAAGGTGTAACTTTAATAGATTTAGTTCCATCAGTGCCTAGAACTTCAGTTGTGGGTGGGTTCCATCTAGTCACTGTGGCTTGCCACACGCTCTCATCTATGGACCTTAAAAAGATCCTCATTCTGGCTTTCCAATAGGCATAATTGGGCCATCAAAAGGTGGAGGCCTAGTAATCAAGAGGTTATCAAAATTTGACATCTTATAAGCTCAGATTAGTTAGCTCAGGAAACGAATCCAAATAATAAAAAGGGAGCTATTAAGCTCTGATACCACTTGAAAAGGCCGAGCTAAAAGTCTTAGAGGGGGGAGGGGTGAATAGGACTATGCCAAATTAAAAATAAATATAGAATACAAAGATAGATAGCATAACCAAATAATAAAATAACACAAATAAATAGCAACCTTAAATGTAGTAGTCTTGACAGGTTGATACGAACTTAGTTCTAAGGACAACCTAACACCAAGAACTAAAGGCTTTTGACAAGACAACCTTACTAGAACAT
The DNA here is from genome assembly GCA_037074715.1 of Magnolia kwangsiensis. Taxonomy (NCBI): domain Eukaryota; kingdom Viridiplantae; phylum Streptophyta; class Magnoliopsida; order Magnoliales; family Magnoliaceae; genus Magnolia; species Magnolia kwangsiensis. Next base: position 105,465,720 of record CM073574.1, read on the forward strand.
TTATAAGTATCAAAAATCCAAACCAATAAAGAGGAAAAAGAAATAAACTAAGTTATTACAACATTCACCACAAGTGCATAAAGTAAATTACACCATTCACCATAAGTGCATAAAGTAAATTACAACATTCACACACATAAACAAATCCAATCATCCACCACAACTCCAGGAATTATAGTGGTTCATTTGTGTCATGCCCCAAATCCAGAAATCGGATTCACAGGAATCCCAATCGCCGAATCCGGTGCCGACAGCCTCCGTAGTACCCCATTCTCAGCTCCTAGCATTCATATGCCAGATTTCCGATCCTGGGATCCTATAAGGAGGATTTTTTTTTTTGTACATTTAACTAGTAATAAGCATAACCACAAGTTTACCCAAATCATAAAGGCAACATCATCATCACATATCCACTAATATAATCATTTGAATACAATGATGAAAGGGAAATATATATGTCAAAATCAAAGCTCCAGAAAACAGCTGCATGCTCCAAGCTCAATGCTGCTGCAACCTAACATAACCTGCACGCATCTATCGTGCATAAGCTTATAGAAAGCTTAGAGGGTGGTGTAAGTGTGTGCACGAGATAAGTGCCAAGTATTCAATACAATATCATAATCATACAATACCGCAAAGCTATTAATCCATAAACCATACAATGACTGAATAAGCAGAAACACTGATAAGAGCAGGAATTATCAGCGTAAACAGAAATACTGACAAGATTATAATTATGCGATAACAGAATAAGCAGAAGTATGAATAAGTCCATAAGTTAATCAATATCAGAATACGCAATATAGGACATCTATGCAAATGATGAGTCATAGATAATCAAATGTCGAATGACAAGGATATAATGTAATACACAATTCGAAAGAGCTAACAAATATCATCACTCTCATCTAAGTCACAGGAATACAAAAACATAATAACCCATAATGCCACACGACGAAGATGTAATGGAATATGCAGTATATGGTGCTAATGGAATGACCATGCTGGAGTGTGATGTCGGGATGATAGTATGTAGTATCGCAAGCTACGGGGTCCACCACAAGGAACCTCTATCCAAACCAGTCCCATACCTAAATTTGGATAATCTGACTCAATGTGGTAAACTCTTGATCTCAGGTTAGTTCTGCGCCCAACTAAAATTCTTGCCATAATGAAGATACACAACAATTAGTTACGCCCCACCAGCCCGAGTGGATAGTGAATGGATGAATGAATGAGTATGCAACTCCTACTTAGTATCCTGTCAGCACAGTAGCCTGCCAACCGCTGGTAGCTCGCCCAGTGTGGTAGCTCGCCCAGGCCTCAGCCCCGCCCACATCACACCCGCCCACATCAGCGTCCGCCCACGTGCGTCCGCCCACATGCACAACAGTGACGGGGTGTCATAATATCATGTCAGTCCTCATATCAGTACGGTTCCTCTCTGGAGAAATCACCGAGGTCTATTACACTTCACACCACCTGCCCCCCCAATCAAGCGCACAACTGGGTAAGTGTAAAAGACCTCACTATCCGCCTGTCAGTAGTCTACCAATACCTACCTGGCTCACCGATAGTGGACCCATTCCTCAAGCTGGTCAAACTCAGCCTAGCCATGCCTACTCCCTAGGGTGGGTAAGGCCGCACCCCCTTCCAACCGACCACAATACAGTGGAGAGCGCAACTATCTGGTAATCGGCACTCAACGCTCATCTACCCACTTGGTATAGACGTTGGAGCATCCTCTGGAATCAAGAGGGTGTTTAGGGTTTTCACCCAGGGCCATCTATGGAGGCCCGATGCTCGAACAGATTTTCGGTGTCCCATCTGACCATCCATGATATGCCTGTGGAGGCTACGACCCTGATGTCACTAGGGCGTACAGTAATCACAACACAATGCAAGATGCATGAGTCATACAATCCAATCATGCATCAATCCTGCGCATGTCATGCGCTCATGTGAGATAATCTTCACCTATCAGGGAGTGTCACATCATCCTGCTCAATGACATATGCAATGGTCAATCACATCTCATAATAAACATGCAGATGATGCGAATGGGCATGTATCATGATGTTATGATGTCACATACTCATAAACGGTATCAATAACCGGCGTCGACAATGTGGACTTTTAACCAACATTGCTTTCAAGGAATGACCCACATAGAATCAAATATATAATGGGCACATGGCCTCACACAAGGGCTAAATATATGAAACAGGTGGGCCCTGGTCATGGACCTAACACATATCACAATGGACCTTGCCCATAGGCCTCAAATACATCTGGATGGGTCACACCCATGGGCCTCAGATATATCACAATGGGCCACAAATATACTTCGCAGGTGAGTCACATACCTGGGTCTAATACACATCAGTATGGGCTACATCACATAGGCTTAATATACATCACTATGGCCACAACCCATGGGCTTTAAATACACAATAGGTGGGCCCTATACATGGGCCTCAAATATATACCATGGGTGAGCCTCAATGGACGGGTCACCAATACAATAGGATGGGCCTAATGACATGGACCCCATAAATATATCGAATAGGCCGCACCAATTGGGCCTTACATACATTGCAATGGGCCATGACCCATGAGCCTTGCATACATCATAATGGGCCTTGTAACATGGGCCTCATATATATTTAAGGTGGGCCTCAACAACGGGCCTCATACACATCAAGGTGGGCCTCAACAACGGGCCTCATATATGGCCTTAGCAACAGGCCACAAATATATCAAGATGGGCCTAATCAATCATATGGGCTAAATCAATCAAATGGCCGATACGAGCAGGCCGATTAAATGGACCGATACAAATGGGCTGTGCGTCATGGAGTTATACTAAGCATGTTATAAAGTAATGCCCTATCCTTACAAAACAGCTGGCCTAGACGGCTTGCATATAACAAGTACAGGCCTACCAATGGGCCCTAGGGAGAGTCGCAATGCAGACATTTAACTAACATTATACTCGCAATGTGGACGTCAAACCAACATTGCTCCCAAGGTGTAGCCCGTAGTGAATAACATTACGTAAACCAAGTTGGGATCACACATTACAATGGACCTTAGGTACACCCCATTGGGCATTAAATACATCAAATGGGCCACATCAATGGGCTGCACCAATGGGCCTTATGTGCATTGCAATGGGTCATAACCCGTGGGCCTTAGATTGCATCAAATGGTTCTCGACCCATGGGCCTTATACATATCAAATGAGCCTAATCCCATTTGCTTTAAAATAAATTAAATGGGTCCAATCCCATGGACCTTGGAACACATCAAATGGGTCCACTCTATGGGCCTTAAATTACATCAAATGGGCCTAATCCCATGGGCCTTGGAACACATCAAATGGGTCCACTCTATGGGCCTTAAATAGTTCAATAACTAGCTACATTCATGGACTCAATTAAATTTAACTATGGTGGGTCTCAAAAGTGCATTCATTAAACCCAACATTTAAGGAACTAAAGGTATAAATCATTTCTTCTAAGATCTTTATAATATGGTGGGCCCCACTCCTCAAAATTTCAGCCCAAGGCCAGCATAATTATAACATGTTGCTGTCCTAAATTTGGGCACTCCATTGGAGTGGGTCTAAGGCCTCTAAAACTCTAAAAATTGAGGGCCAAGGTCCCTCATCATGCATACAATGAGAGGAAACCTAAAAAGGCAGCTCACTATCAGAAGAAATATTTTTGAATTATGGTTTTTTTATCAAGGCATATTGCTGGACTGCACAGCAGAAAAAAATATGGGAGTCCAACTATCTTGGCCCATTCTTTTGGATACCCAAACGGGGTCACTTGAGACTGAAATTTTACAGAGTGATACTTCAATATGTGGGACACACCCTCACAAAATTTCATAATTTTTAGATATCTCTAAGTATTTTAATTAATTTAAACAAAACAGTCTATTCAGAAAAAATTGAACAAACCTGGACGTCCCAACGTGGTGGGCCAGTCTGGCCCTTACCACGGTGTGTACAAGGGTCCATTGGCCCTAAAATTTGGTAGGTGGGTTCTAACATAAGTGTACCACATTCTTAAAAAATTTTTATAATTTTTGAACATCTATAAATATTTTAATTCATTTACATAAATCAATCTGTCCTGAAAATTGGACTGATCTAGACACCATATTATAATGGGCCGGTCCCGCCATCACCATGGTGTGTACAGGCATCCATTGGCTCCAAAATTTTGTACGTGGGTCTTAACATAAGTAGGTCACCCTTATAAATTTTTTTATAATTTTTAAACACCCATAGGTATTTTAATAAAATTTAAAAATCCAACTGTCCATGGTGGAATGTTGCTGGAACAGTGCAGAAAATCTAAACTGTCCACCTCACTTGGACCACACTTTGGGACCCCAATGAAGGTCAGTTGGGGCTAAAATTTGGGGGACATAAAGATGAGATCCCCACCTTTTAGAAAAGTATATTTAATAGGTATGAATAGTCTCCCAAACAGTCCCAAAATCTGGTCCAAAAAAAACCAGAAACTGTCCAGAAAATTCTGGACAACAACATGTACTTAGATAAAATTTATTATATAAGTTAAATAAAAAGGAAAATACATTAATGGGCCTCACACATCAGGAAATAAAATAAGAAAAAAGAGAGATAGAAGGACAATTCGGCCATAAGGAAAGGGGCTCCGCCACTATTGAGCCCTCCCAAGATTAATCATACCCGCACATCATACCTAGATTTGCATTTACAACATGGATCTTGCACATGCATGGCCTATAATTAAAATGTATGGTGAGGATGCCATCACCACCATGGTTATAAGGTCTAAATGACCCAAACATAATATGATATGAAATAAAACTACCATGATGGGGCCCATAGAGAAAGGCCCCATGCATGGATCATGCATGCATAAGGTAGGCCATTAGGCCACAACATGGGATTGTGTGGGATCTCCACCATTGATTGGTGGGTCCTACACTTCCCTCATGAAAGAAAGAAAACATCTAGGCTATAGAAATCAGATTTTTTACATCTAGAGGAGCACCCACTGTTCGATCTTCTTGCTCATATGAGTTCCTTAGCACCTTAGCTTTGATTCCAATGGAGGAGATAGGGAATTGATGGTTACGATGGGAGATCATGGGGTACGAAAGTGGGCCATACTTGAAGTTTTGAAAGAAAGGGAGAGGCTTAGAGAATTCTCATACGTATGGGATTTCTCTCCTTAGATTTTTTTGAGTTTGAAAATGAGAAAGAGAGAGAGAGTTGTAAAGGGAGAGAGAGATGGGTGATGGATGTGGTGAGTGATGGGTGTAAGAAAATCTTGACTTTTATGGCCATTTGTGTAAGAAAAGCATGGGTGGTGTAAGAACTTTTTGACTTTGAGGGCTTTTGGTGTAAGAGAGGTATGGGCTTATAAGAGATTCTTGACTTTTATAGTTGCTTGGGAATGGGTGAAAGGTGATGTGTACTTAACATGTACTTGTCATGTGATGGATTGATGGATTGATGGGATTGATGTGACACCTCGTATAGATTCTCTTGGGTTTCATAACACGCCGCATTTTCTTCGCACCGAACGTTGGTCCACATCTCTTAACCAGGGTATCGCCTCGGCGTGCAAGTCATGGCATCGGAACCACAGCGACGGCGCGGTCGCTATGGTAAAGGTCTTGGGTTGAGTCGATACGGGTTGACGACATATGAATAAGGGTCGCACGCAAATATTGGTTAAGGGTCGAAGGTTGCCGAAATTCGACTGGTAAGATCGTGAAAGTCTATGGAACGGTACGGTCTAGGATACGGGGCTTACAATTTGTGTGTACACCAACTGTTAAAAAATAGCCACACAACTACTCCACTCCTAATATCCACTCTCTTGGGATATTAGCTTTCACTATAAAAAAAGTTTTCCAAGATTTACCTTAAAACCTTCACAATTGTGTCTTTAGATGGGCTTACACAATTATATAAACCCCACACTCTGAGATTTTCTAGATTACCTTAGAAAAAACTAAAAATGAGATTTTCCTGGCATAACCTCACAAACTACAAAAGATACACAAAGATTAAATGGTACTTATCTGAAAATTCTCCTTTTGAAGAAGCTCGGTAGAACTAATCCGATGTAGACGAAGATGTTCAATGTCCAATCTCACAAATGAAAGGTTCTAGATCTAAATAATTTTTAGAATAATTCAGCCTGGGCTAGCTTGATTTGATTTTGATCTCAAAGAGAGTAAAATCACAATTCCATTCTTTAAAGAAACAGAGTTGAATGGAGATCATAAAATCAAATACAAAAAGCTATTTTAGAGAATTTAAAATGAACAAAATATAGCTTAAGAAATGCAGGAACTTTTCTCTTAGTGTGGTGGTTTGATATAGCTTGGAATAAATGAAAAACTCTGAGATTCATCCTCTATTTATAGGTGAAAATACCGTTCTCTTGACTAGTCGAAGGACCAACCAAATTTTAAATTTTTTGGCACGATAAGATAATGTTATTACTCGATTGGTCGAGTGGGACCAAAAAAACCTTGCTAGACTTTGAGTCGAGCGTGCATGACTGGTTGAGCACTATTCACTCGACTGGTCAAGCAATCTCCACGACTGGTTGAGGGTCTAACAAAAAATTTTAAAAATTTATAACAAATCTTAGACTGGTTGAAAAGCTTTAAGACTAGTTGAGAAACTCGTGGACTAGTCGAATAAAGACTAGGACTAGTTGAGGAGACGAACTATAAACTTATAAAATGACCCACGTAGCATATGCGATGAATATGACCTAACCTATGGTCAATCTAGGGTCATCTATACCTTGTTTGTGAGATTGAACAATTGAAACATCGTTCGTTCTGCTATTTCATACACTTGAAATACTTGAAGCTTGTCTTCAAATCTTGAACTTGAGCTTATGTAAAGACTTGAGTTCTTGAGTCTTTAAAGTACTGAACTTGAATATTAAACTTGAACTTGAGCCTTGAAGTTGTACTTTTACTTGAGCTTGAAATCTTGAACTTCGACAACACTTCTTCAACTTGAATACATAAAGAAGTTCGATGAAGACTTGGACAACTTTAAAGTGCACGAAATCGGTCAATTAATATCATCAATACATGATACAGATTCTAAATGATTTGACACAACAAAATTTGACAAGTTTAGGTGCTAGAATTTCAATATAGCATTTACATCTGTACATTCTTAAGAGAAGATCAAGCTAAAGATCGATTAATGTTGAAGAAAAGATCAAGCATAAAAGTCAAAATGAACTTTGAGACTTAGTTTAAGTCAAAGAAGAACACATATTTGATATATCTTGGGTCGTATAAAACCCTAATCAAAGATAACACTTATCAATTCAAATAGTAAAAATGAATAGTAACCTCAAATGTACAAGTATTGAGAGGTTGATACAGATGTTGTTCTAAGGACAACCTTACACCAAAAACTAATGGCTTATGGTGGGATAACCTGATTACTAGAACGGTCTGTGTATCAATAAATAAATAAATATAGAGTAATAAAGAATAAAATAGAAATAAATTTCTACTGCTATTATGTAACGCCCGTGAAAAATCCGTACTTGGGCTCGAGTACCGATTTGACCCGAAATCGCGTAGGAATAATTTCCATGAAAATTAAACGTAAGTTAGCTAGCGCAACGCTAGAGTAGCTGGGAAATAGTCCCTGATCACTTTAAATACGTTCTGCAAGACCCAAATCGAGTAGAACAAACAACTCTACAATACTCTATAACCTCGGATCAAACTCTAAGCAGGTTTGTTCTCTGGACCATATTGAAATTTTGTATTGGATTTAGACCGCGCGTCGAAGGTCCGATACCTCCTATCTTAGACCGTTAGAACCGCCCAGCTGGACTTGACAATCATCTCGAAAATCAAGTCAAACCGATAATCACAGACGATTTCGTTGAACCCGGACTGAAGTGACCGCGAATAGGGACGAATTTGGAATTTCAAATTCGTATCTGGCACACGACTTGACGCGTCAGTATTGAGCGTTCTGACCGTCAGAATTCATCCAGATTACACCCTCGGATCAGGAAAAATTTCTATTTATTATCATGAGACTTTCAGCCCTGATCTATGTGCGGTGACCGCTGAACTGAAACTGGTCCGCCACGTGCGATCTGCGAACCCTGCCAGACTAAAAACTTAATACGAGGTACATCTGGTACCCATGAGTTTAAGTCTAATTGCAATCGACCAGGGGACCACCAGAAAGCAGTTTTTGGACCGAAACAGCCCCGAAATGGATAGGCACTAAGTAAACTTCATCCCGGAGCCTATTTTCGGCAATTTTAAGCTTATAAAAGGGGTTGAAACCCTCATTTCTCCCTTCCATCCGAAATTTGCAACCCTAGAGAAAAAAAGAGAGAGAGTTTGAGAGAAAGAGAAGAAGGGATTTTTCCCACTTCCGAGCCACCGACAGTTGCTGCTTCAGCACTTCCTTCCAATCACCTGGCTGGTGATTTCTCCCTTTTTCAGGTATAGAATAACCCCAAAAACTTGCTGATTTAGGGTTTACATAGATGCATAACATATTAGCTAACGTATTTCGTAAATCAGGCTCTCCTACTGCCGTAGACGAAGCGTACACGCTCCGTTCAAAATCCCGCGACCGTAAGAGACTAGGTGAGGATTTTAGACGCTTTGATTGACGGTTTACAATGCTTTCAATGTCGTTTAATAGTAGATTATCGACGGCATCGCCGTTTGACATGTACAACATGCTCTCCATATCCTGTTTCGTAAATTAACGAAGAATATGAGAATTAGGGCATTTTAGTCATTTGTAGGAAGTACGGTCTACATGCATATTTTGTTGATGTGATTGACATGGTTTGTCGCCGCATTATAGAGTTAGGAATGCTTGCATAATCAGTTTGGTGAAGAGATTCGCCAAGTTGCGCACTTTGGGTCGACATACTATATGTGGACTTAAGTGTATAGTGTATGTGTTTGTATAAATGCTTGTATTAGTATGTATTGAATTGAATGATGTTATGTAGTAGTTTGAGATTGATTTCATGATTAATATGCTGACCTAAATGATTTCCTACATGTTTACCTTATGCATGATTGTATTACATGCATAGAAGGTATGCCTTGAAGATTTGCTTAAGTTGAATGTTATAACATGTGTTAACATGCTCACATGATGTATTTCAATTCCAATACTTTAACATGTAATGCTAATATGATTCCATAGATGTGTGGGACTAGACTTAGTCCAGGCAGTCGGTAACCGAGCGAATTCGTGGCTGACTGGTCATAGCCACGAACGACGCGTCGATGAACGTGATTCGTATTGAGAGTTGGCGGCAGTGGTTAGGCCACGCGAAGTGTTTTACGCACTTCATGTCGTTCGACTTGAGATGCGATCGCGCTAGTCGAGCCCGTCAAGTAACCCGACTGGCCGATGTATGTTCACCTTGTATGTATCATAACTGCTTGAACCTAGGGTACTGAACTTACCATTGTAAACCCTATTAACCGTGGTACCTTGATCCACGAAGACTCATGAGCCGGGCATGGTGGTATGGGACACCGTGGTCGAGCTGTCGGCCTACGCTGGGGCCACAAACCTCCCCGTAGTGACCAGTGAGCACCTTGACTCGTGAGCAGATTATGGTGGTATGGGACACTATATTCTAGCTGTCGGCCTACACTGATCAGGCGACGAGCCCTTTGTAGTGACCGCGAGCGTATTCTGAGTCCACGAGAGGCGACGACCCTTCCGTTGCAGTAGAGTACGGTAGGCCTGTATTGACAAGGTGATGGGGGAGCGGTGCAACGAGTGCGAGCAACAGCCCTGGCAGCCCTTGCAGTGACCTACGAAATATACATCGTATGAGATTTCTAGGAGTGACGACCCTAGACAAGATCTGTGTTGGGATTGATACAAGGGAAGTACCTCAGTTTCCCAATCCTGCTGTTTGAATGGACTAATAACAACTTGGAAATCATATCACCATAACATTGCATGTGCCTGGAAGATGTGGAGCACTCTAGGGAGTGTGGCATGCCGCGGTCGTAAGATGTTGCCGCATGAGGGTGATCGTCGGTGAGGGCATACATCACGTCATATCATTTTGCATTAACAACAGTGTTAGGATTGTCTGATTTACTGCTTTACTATTATCGCGTGATTGAATTGTGAACATGCTAATCTTTGCTCTATGATTCCACTGAGTTGATCACTCATTCCCACGTTACGGGATGGTGTTTGCAACACCCACCAGACCCTGTTGTAGCTGCAGGTGAGGACGAGATCCAGGAGGTGGAGCCAGAGATCGACGAGGACCAGGATGAGTTCTCGTATATGCAGTATCATGACAGCTTCCCGTAGGCGACCTGGATCGAGGGGGCATCAGTGGGACTTTCTTTTTGAACATTATTCTTTTGTTATGTATATGTACATGAGACTCAGAGATGTAGTCATACTTTGGAGACAGATGAGATTACTTTATTTTTTTATACAGTGATATATACATTGTTTAGTCTTCCGCTTGCTTTTATCACTGGATCTGAAGTATGAATTGTAGTTTTGGTATACTTTTACTCATGTGAATGCTTTAAATCAGACAACATTGAATCATAACCATTTTTGTTGCATAAGTGACGGTCTGGAACTCGGGAGTTGAGTTTATACACGACCCCCGATTTTCAGGGTGTTACATATTACAACATTCACCACATGTGCAGAAAGTAAATTACAATCATTCACCACAAATGCTTAAAAATAAATTACAACATTCAACCACTTAAGCACATGCAACCATTCACCACAACTCTAGTAATTATTGTGGCTCGCTTGTGTGTACACCAACTATTAAAGAACAGCCACACAACTTCTCCACTCCTAATATCCACACACAGTGGATATTGGCTTTCACTATGAAATAGGTTTGCTAAGGTTTACCTAAAACCTTCACAATTGTGTTTTCAAAGGGCTACCACAATTAAAAACTCCACTTACTGAGATTTTCTGGCTATCTCAGTCAAAACCAAAAATGAAAGATTTTTTAGCAATGGTACAAACCAAATAACAAAAATAGAAATGTACTTATCTAAAGATTCTTCTTTTGATGAAGCCCAATAGAACTGATTCGATGTAGATGTTCAATGTAGACATTCAATATATAATCTCACATATGAAAGGGTTCTTAGGTATAAATAATTTTTAGATTAAATTGTTCAGGGCTAGCTTGATTTGATTTTGATCTCAAAAAGGGTAAAAATCAATATTCCCTTTACAAAACAATTAGAATAGAATAGAAATCATAAAATCAAATATAAAAAAGCTATTAAAAGAATCTTAAATACTAACCAATTAGCTTCTCAAATGTGGGGACAAGTTCTCTTAGAGTTGTGACTTGAATATCTTGGAATTGAATGAAAAAATCTAAAAATCGTCCTCAATTTATAGGCAAAAATATTGTTCACTTGACTGGCCTAGTGGTTGGTTCGACCAGTCGAAGGGCCAACAAGAATTTAAAATTTTGGGCGCGATAAGATAAGATCTCTACTCGCCTAATCGAGTGGCTTGTTCGATTGGTCAAGTGGCCTGCTCGACTGGTCGAGTGGGACCCAGTTTGGTTGTTGGACTTTGAGTCGAGCTTGCTCGACTGGTTGAACACTGTTCACTCGACTGGTCGAGCAGTCTCCAGGATTGGTCGAGGGTCCAACAAAAAATTCTAAAAATTAGTAACAAACCTTGGACTGGTTAAGGGAATTCGTGGACTAGTCGAGCCAGTGCTTGGACTAGTCGAACATAGGCTAAGACTATTTGAGATAAAGCCTATAAAATTATATAATGACCCAAATTAAGTATGCAATCAATATGAACTATCATATGAGCAATCTAGGGTCATTCATACCTTATCAGTGAAGATTGAACATTGAAAAATCGTTTGCTTCGGTTGATAGATTATCATGAAGTACTTTAAAGCTTGTCATCTTAAAGTACTTTGAAGCTTGTCATCTTGAAGTACTTTAAAGCTTAAAAAACTTAAAGCTTAAAAACTTAAAGTAGTACTTGATGTTGTACTTGAATCTCTTATTCTTATACTTGAACTTCTTGAACTTGAATTTGAGATGCTTGATCTTGAATTTAAGATGCTTGAATGTAGGCAGGGATGATATAAAGTTGAGCTACACAAGATGCAGATTCCAAGAGGTTTTGGCACTACAAAATTTGACAAATCTAAGATACCATTTACAATCTCCTCCTTTGTCAAATTTTTGACAAAACCAAATAAATAATATGATGCACACAGTAAAGATATGCACAATAAAGAATCATGCACTAGTTACAACCTGGTAAAAGAATCATGCAACAGTTATAACCTGGTCAAACCAATACATCATAATCATGCAACAATACTCCCCCTCGATACATTACTCCATAAAATCCAAGAGGAGAGGAGAAATTAACTACCTAACCACTTCTCTTCTCCATAATTTTAACAAACATCCACTCTATAAAATCCAATATCATAATGAAATATGCATATCAACACAACTTCTCCCCCTTTTTTTCACAATATGACAAAGGAAAGAACGTAAAGATGATGATGGAAACAAGAGAGCAGTGAGAAATGATAGAGAGAAGTTAGGTCAAGATAACATAAATATTGCAAGATAATCATTCAAATAAGTCCATAATAAGAATAAAAACATGTCTAAGAATATAAAGTTAAGAGAAATCCATGAATAAAAGTTATTACAAATTAGAAATCAAAACTAATTTGAACCAGAAGAAGGATCAGATATGGAAGGATTGATTTGATGTAGTCCCTTGTTAATGCACCTTAGATATTTACGCATGTATTTAAATTTATTCTCTTGGGACACATCCATACCTTCTACCTTTTCCTCAAAAGAACACAAAAGTTCAACAAAATCAGAAGGTTGAAAATCAGGATCTGTTCCAGAGTCGGATTTAATCTCATCAAAGATGTCATCCATATTGACATCATTTGGAGGTAAAGCATCTTCTTCTATATTTTCTTCAGTTGCTCCACTAGCACCCTCATCAACTTGGCTTGGGGAAAACTTCAATTTCATCTTATTACTATTAGAGTTGTTGATGGGTAGATGGTGAATTGGAGCTTCTCCAACAGGCTTAACCACTAGACTATGGGTGGCTAATACATTTATAAGATAAGCAAAAGGTATATCACTGTGACCTGGATAGACACAGAACTAAATCATGATATAAAAAATCAGTGAAGGAAGACACACAGAGACTCCAGAAATAATAGAGTGTAAAATACGGACTATGAACGTAGTAAGCTCGGTTTTGTTACCAGATCTAGGGTGAACATTCGAAATGAAAATCCTATGAAGAACCCTGTATCTGAGTAATATAAACTTGGAAGCGAACACATTCTCAGTACTCCATTTCACATCTATATTACATAAAACTCTAGTGAGCATTCACTTCTCAGATTCAGAAAATTTTTCTACAAGAGAACTAATGGGAACACCATCATCATTAACTAGAAGGACCATTAATCCAGAAATGAGTTGACAGTTCACATTAATTGGACCTTCTCTAGTAGAAATTGTAAACGTAAGATTCTCAGTAGAGAAGTTAATAATACAAGCATACATGGCTTGTGCAATGGAGTGGAATGCTGGACCGCCCCAATGTAAAATGCTATCCCATCCTACAGATTGAAGAAGTGGAAGGAGACCAAAAGGAGCCAAATGATCAATATTAACTGTCCGTTCTACTATCACGTTACGTAATCGAATATCCCGTACATATTTGGGATCTTCCTCGGGTGACCGAAGGTGGCGCACCATGATAGGAGAAGAATGAGAAGAAGAGGGACCACGAGATCCTTTCTTCTTATTTCTACCTTCCATTGTAACAAAGAAATCAATGAATACAAGGATTGTAAAAGAGGCAAGAAGGATTTCAAGCAAAAAGGATTAATACTTAGAAAACCCACCAAACAACCATAACCTTGAAATAAACAACATAAACAAGAAAATGGAAGATCAAAGAACTCAAATCTACAAGGAAATTGAAAATAATGCACTAAACATAGAGGAATCGAAGATGGGTTCGACCGGTCGTGGTAGGGCTTATTGGAGAAGAAGAACCAAGTGAAGAAAATGTATTTTTCCCCAAATAAAAGGTAAAACCCGAGTTTCACGATTGGGCATGTACATACTCGACCAGTCTAGCTATGACTAGTCGAGTGTGTACTCGACTGGTTGTGCAGCATTGAAAATTTATAAATTTTCATTAATTTGAATTTTAAAATTTCAAAATAATAAATATATACATTATGATGCAGAAAGGCATAAATTATCAGTTCATATTGCACATATCAAGATCAAATTTCAATTTTGTAAACTTATTTTTGTTGAGCGATTTTGTGAATATGTCTGCAAGTTGATTCTCAGTCGGAATATATTCCAATGAAATTATCTTGTCTTCCACCAGTTTACGAATATAATGATATCTAATGTCAATATGCTTAGTTGAATTTGATTTTTAGAGATATTAATTGCGCTTGAATCATCATAATATAAGACCATGGATTCATGTATAATTCCGTAATCTCTTAGCATTCTCTTCATCCACACAAGCTGAGTGCATGCATTACCAGCAGCAATATATTCAGCCTCAGTGGTGGAGAGCGATACGAAACTTTATTTCTTACTTAGCCAAGAAACTAAACAGTTTCCGACATAGAAACAACCATTGCTGGTCGATTTACGATCATCAATGTTACTAGCCCAATCAACATCTATGTAACCAGCTAATTGCATACTAGTATCATGTGGATACTAGAGACCAAGATTAGCTGAACTAGTGACGTATCACAAAATACGTTTAACAGCAATCATGTGTGACTCTTTAGGGTTTGACTGATATCTAGCACAAATTCCTACGCTAAAAGCAATATTAGGTCGGCTTGTAGTTAAGTAAACTACCTATCATACTGCGATACAACTTAGGATCCACACTCTTACCTGTTGAATCCTTAGAGAGTTTTAGAGTAGTACTCATTGGAGTATCAAAATTTTTTTCACTCTCAAATCCAAACTTTTTAACTAAGTTCAGAGCATATTTGGTTTGGGAGATAAAGAAACCATCAGGGCACTATTTGACTTGCAACCCTAGGAAATAGTTTAGTTCTCCAACCATGCTCATTTCAAATTTAGATTTCATAAGATCTGCAAACTCAACAGTCATGTTAGCATAGGCAGATCCATAGATAATGTCATCAATATAGATTTGCACTATAAAATATGTGATATTTATGTTTCTCTAGAAACAATGTCTTATCAACACTTTCCATTATAAAGTTATGACTTAGTAGAAAATTAGTCAACTTTTCGTACCATGCCCTGGGAGCTTATTTCAAACCATAGAGTGTCTTTTTCATACAATAGACATGATTAGCATGCTTAGGGTCTTCAAAACCCGTTGTTTGTTCAACATACACTTTTTAATGTAAATCACCGTTTAAGAACGCACTCTTTACATTCATTTGGTATATTTTAAATTTTCTAAAGCACGCAATGGATATAAATAGTCTGATTGATTCAAGATGAGCTACTGGGCTAAAGGTTTCATCATAATCAATGCCTTCTATTTGAGTGTACCCTTGTACAACCAGCTTAACCTTGTTTCTAATAATATTACCAAGTTCATCAGGCTTATTTTTAAAAATTTATTTTGTTCTGATAATGTGTTTATCTTTAGGTCTTGGAACTAAGTACCAAATATCATTTCTAACAAACTGATTAAGCTCTTCTTTCATTACTATAATCCAATTTTTGTAATTAAGAGCTTCTTTTACGTTAGCCAATTCTATTTGAGATATAAAGCACATGTAGTTACACATATCTTCAAGTTGTTTATGAGTGTGCACACCAGTGAGAGGGTTTCCAAAGATTTGATCAGATGGATGATCTTTAACTGTTCGCAGTTTAGTATTATTTTGACTTGATGAAGAGTCTGGTTGATCAAATAAAAGGACTTCATCATTTTCTGAACTTGAGACAGGTGTATTCAAGTGATCATCTATAACCACATTAATGGACTCTTGAATTATACCAGTCCTCTTATTAAGAACCTGATATGCTAGACTATTCAGAGCATCCCCTAAAAATATCAATTCATTACTTTTGGTGTCAAATTTACCTAGATTTTCTCGGTCAGGTAAAATGTAGCACTTCCTGCTAAAAACTCGAAAGTATTTGATAGTAAGCTTCTTCTTAAACCACATTTCATAAGCCGTTTTACTATTTAATTTTCTAGTATAAACGCGGTTAATTATATAACAAGCGGTATTTACTAGCTTCATACTTTTAGCATTACATTTGTCATTTCTTAAAGCACTCTATTTTTCCTTTCTACTACATTTTGTTGTGCTGTTTTGGACACAAAATATTCATGTGATATTCCCTGATTACTGCAAAATTTTTCAAAACTGTTATTTTCAAATTCAGAACCATGATCACTATTGATCTTAGTGACATGTGATTCTTTTTTAGTTTGGATACGTTTAAGTACTCTTTTTACTTCATCGAGAGTTTCTGATTTCTCTCTTAAGAAGACTACCAAAGTATACCTGGTAAAGTCATCTAGAATCACTAGAATATAATTCTTGCCACCTCGACTCTTCATTCTAATTGGTCCAATAAGATCCATGTGGATGAGCTCGAGTGGTTTAGATGTGGCATTAGAGTTCACCTTTTTGTGAGCACTCCTGGTTTGTTTACCAATCTGGCACTCGCTACATATTTTATCCACTTTCTTTACTTTGGGTAGACATCTTACCGATTCTCCTTTGCTCAATCTATACAAGTTGCGGTAATGTACATGTCATAGGTGCTTACGCCATAAATCAGTCCCATCGGTTTGGACCATGTAACACGATAGCTTAGATGAGCTTGAATCACAAAAATGTAGCAGTTCTCAGAAGTTCTACGACCAGTTAATAGCACAGAACCATTCTTATTTAAAATTTTACACCCTTAGTTGATAAATTTTACACTATGATTATTATCGCATATTTGAGAGATGCTTAATAAATTATGTTTTAAACCTTCTACATATAAAACATTCTCAAACAGAGGGAGGTTTAAGAGTTGAACCGTACCTTGGTCAACAATTCTGCAGTTGCTGCCATCACCGAATATGACTGAACCATCAGTCATGTCTTTAAGATTGGTGAACAGACCTTTGTCGCCTGTTATATGTTTGGAGCAACCACTATCTAGGTACCACTTTGAATGGCTCGAAGCTTTGAAAGTAGTGTGGGCAACCAAACAAGTAACCTTAGGGACCCATTTCATTACAGTTTTGGGTTAAGGAGTATAGTTGGTCTTTTTGTGTTTATAGTTGTTATAAGTCCTACCCATTGAGTTAGATTTTAAGAACTCCTTAAGTAAGTCAACTATTTTCTCCGTTAAAGGATGACGATTCTGATTTTTATAGTTGATATGGTTACTTCTAGGTTTTGAAGTCTGAAAAGTTTTAGTATTTTTAGAATTATTTTGATTCAGAATTTTTCCTTTTGAGTTAGAAGATTCTCCTTTAATAAATTTAGGAGTATTATTATTATGTTTGGGAGGAATACTTTTATAATACCTCAATCCAGATCGATCGCCACATTTTCTAGATCCGAAAAATATTTTTCTAATTTAGGATCACCTTGGGCATACCTCCATGTGTCTTCAAACTCAAAAGTGAAGAAACTTCTAGTTTTAGTTTTTCATTTTCAGATTTTAAGTTTTTAACTTGGGACATTTTGAAATATAAGTCGCACTTAGTTTTTTCAAAGCAATCTGAAAAGTGTGATTTTTCTAAGACTAGAATATCCATAACACCCAAGTTCTCAAAACCTGAGGATACTCGCTCGAGTACGAGAACCCGAGTATTACATTATGAAGTGGACTAATATACATCAAAATAACGGTAAATTCCATAACATGGAGTAAGGCAACAGTGCATAAACTAAGGATATCAAGAGTAACAACAAGGAAGCTTAATACATGTAAATGTAGGTTAAATGAAATCCCATAATAGGGAAAATATTTTATTACAATTCAAACAAGATACAAAATCTGAAATATGTAAGCAAGTAAATCCTAAAGTATCAGTTGAGCTCCAATGGCTCAACAACGTTCACATAGAACTCTTCTTCTCCAAAATCCACCTCAGCCATCTCTAGAAAACCATCGTAGAGGTCTCCACCTATCCTCATTCCTGCATCTATTTGGTGCAACCACACGATTGGGTGAGTGAAAACTCAGTGGAAATTTCCCTCATAGATTCAACCATGACACATCATTCCAAAATAGATTAACAATTCATATTTAATTCATAGGGCAATACAACTAACAATGCGTTTGCATAAATGTATGAATGTATGCTCAAGTCATAGATCTGGGGATGCACATCCAGCTATCAAAATAAAGGGTCGCCCGTGGTAGTAGACTACCTAGAAAAGACCATATAGACCGCCGTGGTGGATTAACTACCTGAAAAAGGCCATGAAGGTGAGTGCGCCCAAGGACAACCTCCTGAAAAAATACTCGAGGTATGTCTAAGGAGGTATAAAATCTCAGAAAAGCCTCATGTATAGACAGAGCGGCCCACAGTGTACAAGTGCACAAACCTGATGGTTGGACTTAGGTAATAGAACCTTGCACAACCCAACAAGATGTGACTTACGATGAACACTCAGAAAAGCTCACATGTCATGCGTGGATGTTATGCACCATGACACTTATACACATTACTTTTGATAGAATAGGAAAGATCAACTTTCAAATAAGGAATATCCAACTATGCGTTCCATAATGACTTCCATAATTTCTTTACATTCAAAGGAGGGCACATTAACTATCATGTAAATTTCTAAGTGAGGTCACATCATTAACTAAGAGTCCATCCATAAGTACACTACATGTAAAAAATTCTCATTTTCCATATTGTAAGAACTATTCACAAGATTGTACCTACACAATTCGAGATTAAAAATATAGAAAATCATGAAGGTAATGTCTCACTACACAATTCACAAATAATATAGTATGAAAGCTTTCTTTTCTCATCACGTGTAACACTCTGAAAATCGGGGGTCGTGTCTAAACTCAACTCCCGAGTTCCAGACCGTAACTTATGCAACAAAAGTAATCATGATTCAATGTTGTCTGAGTTAAAGCATTCACATGAGTAAAAGTATACCAAAACTGCAATTCATACTCCAGATCCAGTGTTAGAAGCAAGCGGAAGACTAAAGAATATATATATCACTGTATGAAAAAATAAAGTAGATCTCAACTGTCACTAAAGTATGAATACATCACTGAGTCTCATATACATGTAAATGACAGAAATAAATGTCCAAAAGAGTCCCAATATGAAGTCCCGTCAACCCAGGTCACCTAAGCAAAGCCATCATGGTACTGCATGTATGAGAACTCGTCCTAGTCCTCATCATAGTCCGGCTCTGCCTCCTGGATCTCTGCATCACCTGCATCTAAAACAGGGTCTGGTGGGTGTTGCAAACACCATCCCGTAACGTGGGAGTGAGTGATCAACTCAGTGGAATCATAGAGAAAAGATCAGTATGTTCACAAATTAATCATGCGATAATAGTAAAGCAGTAAATCAGACAATCCTAATACTGTTGTTAATGAAATATGACATGACATGATGGATGCCCTCACCGACATTCTCCCTCATACGACACCATCTTCGTTCGCGGCATGTGTGCATCCCGCTCAGTGCTCCACATCTTCCAGGCACATGCAATGTAATGGTGATATGATTGCCGAGTCGTTATTAGTCCATTCAAACAGCAGGATTGGGAAACTAAGGTACTTCCCTTATATCAATCCCAACACAGATCCTGTCTAGGGTCGTCACTCCTAGTAATCTCATACGATGTATATTTTGTAGGTCGCTGCAAGGGCTGTCAGGGCTGTTGCATGCACTTGTTGCTCCGATCCCCCATCACCTTATCAATACAGGCCTACTGTACTCTACTGCTACTGAAGGGTCGTCGCCTCCCGTAGACTCAGAATACGCTCGCGGTCACTACAAAGGGCTCGTCGCCTGATCAGTGTAGGCCGACAGCTAGAATATAGTGTCCCATACCACCATAATCTGCTCACGAGTCAAGGTGCTCACTGGTCACTACGGGGAGGTTTGTGGCCCCAGTGTAGGCCGACAGCTCGACCACGGTGTCCCGTACCACCATGCCCGGCTCATGAGTCTTCGTGGATCAAGGTACCATGGTTAACAGGGTTTACAATGGTAAGTTCAGTACCCTAGGTTCAAGCAGTTATAACTCATGCAGGGTGAACATACAACGGCCAGTCGGGTTACTTGACGAGCTCGACTAGCGCGATTGCATCTCAAGTCGATCGACATGAAGTGCGTAAAACACTTCGCGTGGCCTAACCACTGCCGCCAACTCCAAAACACGACTCGCATTCATCGACGCGTCGTTCATGGCCAAGATAAGCCAACCACGAATTCGCTCGGTTACCGACTGCCTGGACTAAGTATAGTCCCAAACAATTATGGAATCACATCAGCAATCATATTAGAGTATTGAAAATGAAATACAACCATGTGAGCATGTTAACACATGTTATAACATACAACTTAAGCAAATCTTCAAGCACATGCATTTCATAAATATAATGAAATCATGCATTTAGCTAACATGTAGGAAATTATTTACATCAGCATATTAATTGAGAAAAAAATCTCAAACTGATTCATAACACCATTTAATTCAATACATATTAATACAAGCATTTATACAAACACTTACACTACACACTTAAGTCTACATATAATATGTCGACCCGAAGTGCGCATTTAGGCGAATCTCTTCGCCAAACTAATTATGCACGTATTCCTAACATTCTAATGCGACAATAAGCCATGTCAATCACATCAGCAAAATATGAATGAAATCAGTACTTCCTACAAATGACTAAAATGCCCTAAATCTCATATTCTTCGCCGGTTTACGAAACAGGAAACGGACAGCATGTTGTACATGTCAAACGGCGATGCCGTCGATAATCTACTATTAAATGACATTGAAAGCGTTGGAAACAGTCAATCAAAGCGTCTAAAATCCGCACCTTATCTCTTATAAACGTGTGAATTCGAACGGAGCGTATACGCTTCGTCTACAGCGAATAGAGAACCTAATTTACGAGTTCTATCAGTTTACATGCTATGGAACGGAAAGAATTTCAAATCAGCAACTTATTAGGGTTATTTCTTACCTGAAAATGCATAGGAATCACCGGCCAGGTGATCGAAGTGTGTTGCTTAGGCACTTGCAACAGGTGGTGCAACGACAGGTAAATTCTCTCCTACTCTCTCTCACAAAATCTCACCTTTTCTCTCTCCCAATCTAGGGTTTTTCTCAAATTCGGATGAGAGAGAGGAGTGAGGGTTTCAACCCCTTTTATAAGCCTAAAATTGCCCGGAATAGGCTCGGGAACAAAGTTCACTTGATGCTTATCCAAAGCGGGGCTGTTTTGGTCCAAAAGATCATTTCTGGTGGTCCCCTGGCCAAATGCGGTTGGACTTAAGCTCATGCATACTGGATCTAGCATACATCAAGTTTTCAGTCTGGCAGGGTTCGCAGATCGCACGTGGCGGTCCAGTTTCAGTTCAGCGGTCACCGCACGTAGATCAGGGATGCAAGTCTCATGATATGAAATAGAAATTTTTCCTGATCCGAGGGTTTAATTTGGCTGAATTCTGACGGTCAGAACGCTTAATACTGATGCGTCAAGTCGTGTGCCAGATTTGAATTTTAAATTCCAAATCTGTCCCTATTCGCACTCTCTTCAGTCCGGGCTCAATGAAATAGCCTGTGATTATCGGTTGGACTTGATTTTCGAAATGATTGTCAAGTCCAGCTAGGCGGTTCTAATGGTCTAAGATCGTAGGTATCGGACTTTCGACGTGCAGTCTAGATCCAATACAAAGTTTCAAAGTGGTCCAGAGAACAAACCTGCTTAGAGTTTGATCCAAGGTTATAGAGTATTATAGAGTCATTGGTTCTACTCGATTTGGATCTTGTAGAACGTATTTAAAGTGATCAGGGACTATTTCCCAGCTACTCTAGCGTCGCGCTAGCTAACTCACTCTTATTTTCTAAAGGAATTAATCCTACGTGATTTCGGGTCGAGTTGGTACTTGAGTCCAAGTATGGATTTTTCCCAGGCGTTACAATCTACCCCCCTTAACAAATAATTTCATCCTCGAAATTTGTACCTTTTCGTACTCCTCGAGAAGCTGTGGGTAGTTCTTTCTGATCTCGGCTTCTGTCTCCCAGGTAGCCTCTTCCTCAGAGTGATGCATCCACAGTACCTTCACAAGGGGAATCACCTTGCTACGCAGTACCTGATCCTTCCTGTCTAGGATACGTGTCGGTCGCAGGATATATGTAACATCCTCTCCTAACTGCACCTGCTCCCATCTGATGATATGGGAAGGATTAGCAACGTACTTCTTCAGCATAGAAACATGAAATACGTTGTGAACCCTCGCGAGAGGCGTGGGTAAAGCCAATCGGTAAGCCACTGCTCCCACACGATCGAGGATCTAGAATGGACCAATAAATCGCGGTGCTAGCTTCCCCTTCTTCCCAAATCGAATGACTCCCTTCATAGGGGAAACTCGCAAAAACACATGATGCCTAACTGTGAACTCCAGCGGCCGTCGTCTCGTATCGGCATAACTCTTCTGTCTGCTCTGCACTGTAAGAAGCCAACGTCTAATGATATCAATCTTCTCTGACGTCGCCTGCACTAACTCCCGGCCAATCAAGCTACGCTCACCAACCTCAGCCCAGCAATACGGTGTGCGATAAGGTCGCCCATACAGCCCCTCGTAAGGTGCCATACCGATACTTGCCTGAAAACTGTTGTTGTTCGCAAACTCCGCATATGCAAGACAATCATCCCAACTGTCCTTGAAGTCTAATGCGCAAGCTCGCAACATATCCTCTAAGATCTGGTTCACCCGCTCTGTCTGTCCGTCTGTCTGTGGGTGGAAGGCAGTACTGAACTTCAACTTCACACCCATAGCCTCCTGAATGCAAGTCTAGAAAATAGAAGTGAACCGCGTGTCTCCGTCCAACACAATCTCCAACGGAACTCCATGCAGACGCACAATCTCTCTGATGTACAGTCTAGCCAGCTCGCCTGTAGAGTTCGTAACTCTGATCGGTAGGAAGTGCGCCGACTTCGTCAGACGGTCGACGATCACCCAAATGGAATCATGTCCCTTTGTCGTCTTGGGCAGCCCTGAAATGAAGTCCAAGGAAATGAAATCCCACTTCCACTCTGCGATCGGCATAGGCTGCAAGAGTCCAGGTGGTCGGCGATGCTCTGCCTTCACCTGCTGACAAGTGAGACAACGGGACACGAACTCTGCTATATGAGTCTTCATACCTTCCCACCAATAAGTCCTCTTCACGTCACGATACATCTTCGTACTGCCTGGATGCATCGCGAGTCTGGTACAATGTGCAGTCTCGAGAATCTCTCGTCTCAAGTCAGGGACGTCTGGGACGCATAAGCGGCCACGATAATGTAAGCCCCCATCCATGCCAACTTGCCACTCGGCGTCAGCATCATCACTGGCCTGCTCTCGAAGCTCAGCTAGATGCGCATCGTCCCTCTGTGCCTCGATGACCCGGTCATTGATCTGAGATCGCACCTGCACATGTGCGATGAACTCATACGGCTCCTCTATGGGGAGTTTTTGCTCAAAGTCTGGCAAAAACTCAACCATATCCCACTCAACAACCATCAGCGGAGCCGCAAACTCTATAGCCTTCTTGCGGCTCAACGCGTCAGCCACAAGGTTTGCCTTCCCAGGATGGTAAGAGACTTCGAACTTGAAGTCCTTCAACGTCTCCATCCATCGCCGCTGCCTCATATTTAAGTCTCACTGAGTGAATATGTACTTGAGGCTCTTGTGGTCGCAAAAGAGCTCGAACTCCTCTCCATAGAGGTAATGTCTCCAGAGTCTCAGTGCGAATATGACTGCTGCCAACTCTAGGTCGTGTGTAGGGTAATTCTCCTCGTGCTTCCTTAATTGTCTCGAGGTGTACGAAATTACCCTGTCCCTCTGCATAAGGACACAACCCAGACCAACGCTAGATGCGTCAGTGTATATAGTGTATCTAACCCCTTGCTCTGGCAATACTAGCACAGGGGCAGACGTAAGTCTGTCCTTCAGCTCCTGAAAAGCTGACTCCGCCTTATCATTCCAGGCGAACTTCACGTCCTTCCGTGTCAACTGATATAAAGGTCTCGCGATCTTCGAGAAATCCTGAATGAAGCGCCGATAGTAGCCAGCGAGACCCAAGAAACTCCTCACCTCAGGGACAGAACCAGGCTGTTCCCAGTCCTGAACTGCAGCTACCTTAGACAGGTCAACTGCCATGCCATCCTTGGACACCACGTGTCCCAGGAACTTCACTTCCTGCTTCCAGAAGTCGCACTTCTTTTACTGTGTGAACAACTGATGCTGTCTGAGCGTATCCAGGACCAGACGCAAGTGCTCCTCATGCTCCTCTCGACCCCTGGAGTATACCAAAATGTCATCAATGAAAACAACGACGAATCGATAGAGGAAAGGCCGAAATACCTGGTTCATCAGATCCATGAACACGGCTGGTGCGTTCGTGAGACCGAACGACATCACCAGGAACTCGTAGTGGCCAAAACTGGTCCTGAATGCTGTCTTCTGCACGTCCTCATCCCTGACGCACAACTGATGATATCCTGACTGAAGATCAATCTTCAAGAAGTACTGCTCTCCTCTCAACTGATCAAACAAGTCATCGATCCTGGGTAAAGGGTACTTGTTCTTCACCGTGATCTGGTTCAGCCTGCGATAATCAATACACAATCGCATCGAACCATCCTTCTTCCTGACGAATAAAACTGGTGCTCCCCAAGGAGACACACTAGGCCGTATAAGGCCAAACTCTAGCAGACCAACAATCTGCATCCTCAACTCCTCCATCTCACACGGTGTCATGCGATACGTCGGCAGTGAGACGGGCGTGGAACCAAGAACCAGATCGATAGTAAAATCGATCTCTCGTCGGGGCGGCAAACCAGGGATCTTCCTGAACAGATCTCCAAACTCACAAACGACTGGCGTATGCTCAAGTATCTGGGCACCAGCATCTCACAATAAAGTAGCGTAACTAAGTATGTGGAACGGGAGATTTACCTGCACTGGAAACGTGAAGGATGCACCCTCTGGCTCGTAGGCTGTCACTATACGAGTCTCGCAGTCAATCTCGGCCCTCGCTGCAGTCAACCAATCCATGCCAAGAATGACATCGAGATAAACCAGAGAAGGGTCAACGACGAGATCTAGAGCCATCGTCTTACCCCCCAGATCCACCAAACAGCCCTCACACATCTGGGTGACATCTGAATAATCTCCATGAGCTGCAAGGACTCGCACCCTATCCATAGTAATAGTCTGTAACCCAATGCGTCTGACTATGGCACGTGATATCAAAGAAACCGTGAAACCAGTGTCCACCATCACGAGAATAGGAATACCTCCAATATGGGCAGTGACCTCAAAGGTCGAATGCTGAGAAGTCTCCGTCGCAGCTGCCTCAACTGTCAATGCATGAACCAGTGCCTACTGTGGCCGGTTCGGCCGCTGCGTCGTAGGCCGTAGAGGCTGCCTGATCTGTGATACCGGAGGTCTGAAGGAAGGGTGCGCAGGAGCCAACCGTATAGGCGGTGCTGATATCGCCTGTGGACGTGCACGGTCGATCTTCTGCGGTGGCGAGAACCCACTGTCCCGCATCCGAGCAAAATAACTCTGAGCCGAATGGCCCGTCCTCTCACAGTATGTACATGATAACTCGGGGCACTGAAACGGTGGTGCTGGCGTTGTAGCCTGAGTAGGAGGGTCGACATGAGGCATCTTGCCCGCGAAGGGCCTATCCTGCATCTCTGGTCGTGGCTTAGGAGCAACAGGGCCACGAGATCGGGTAAGTCGATCTACATCCTGCTCTGCCCGCATAGACATGTGAATCAACTCTACATAAGAGGGAATGCTCATGCAGCACATCTTCGACCGAATATCCGGTCGCAAACCCTCTGAAAAGCACCGTATGCACATCTGCTCATCTGCCAAAATAGTCGGGACGTATTTGCCCAACTCCGTGAACTGATGCTCATACTCCATGACTGTCATGGCTCCCTGTCTGAGGCGGAGAAACTCATTCTCCTGGTCATGCCTGTACGTCTGGGGATAGTATTTCTCGTGGAAGCGGAACTCGAACGCTGCTCAGGTCCATAAATAATCGGCGGCAACGGTCCGCAATACACTGTCCCACCACAAGCTGGCCTCTCGCTCGAACAGGAATGTAGCCAACTCTACCTGCTCAGCCTCTGTACAGTGTAACATCCGCAGTATCTTCGACACACGGTCGAGCCAATACTCGGCCTCCTCGGGTCTATGAGAACCCGTAAAAGTGCGAGGCTGTAAGCGCTGGAATCGCTCTAACAAGCCCCGTGTATCTGTGGCATTCCCCGCAGGGTAAGAAGGTGGTACAGGATGAGCCATGCCCTCATCCTGGGCATATGTATCAGCATCCTCAGCTGGATGCGCAGGTGGTGCAGGTGGAGGCACACTCCTACCTTGGGCTAATGTCCCCACAATAGTAGTTAGGAGCTGCTGCTGCTGCTGCATCATGACCATCATCTGCTCAAATCTTTCTGGAGGTGGATCAGGCTGTGGCGTGTACTGCGTCGAAGAAGACGCACGATAAGGCTCTCTGACTGGCAGTGTGAACGGGGTGGTCCAACTGTAGGACTAGCAGTAGGCTGAGATGCACGCACTGTCTCAGGAATCGGGCCCACAGCAGGGTCTGCATGTGCATCAGACTGCAAAGGAGCTTGATCCATAGGCTCACTCAATGTAAGCCGAGCTGCGCTCCGTGTAGCCTTCGGCGGCATTCCCTATATTCAAAATAGGGTGCAACCTTGTTAGTCTCAATAGCATAAACACCGCAATCATTCATACAAGGAGTCAAAGGCATTCCATGATTTCATTTAATCAAAATTGTCACAATACAAGGGATATGTCCTTACAAGCATCATGACGAGAAATACATGGGAACTAAGACAGTTAAAATTACAACAACAACATAAGCAAAGCACTAGCCTTAACAGGCTTACACAACTTAAAGCATGAAACAACTAACTACTAACAACAACATCAAAGATCTCATCGCTAGTCTGAGTCGGGTGACGGAGGAGGAGCACTCTTATCCTGCAAGTAGCACAGGATCGCCTTCAAGGTACGAGTCACCTTGCCGAATTTCCTTTTCATAACGGCCTTGGCATCCTCGACTTCAGTGCGAAGTTCCTGAACTTCCCTTCGCAAGGTGACCTGGCTCTCCTCAATCTGGGCAATGCGATCATCGCCAGTAGCCTGAGCAGAAGGAGGAGGGCTCTCATCTGTATCCTGAGCCTCCTCTTCTACCTCTTTCTAGACTTCTTCCTCAACTTCTGCTCCAGGTTCTCCCTCACTTGGATCCTCTTCATCATCAAAGTCATCCTCGCTATCTTCCTCAAGCTGAGTCTCACGGTACTGAGATCCGATCTTCATCTTGACCATAGTAGACTCATCAATGCTGTGAATCAGAACTGGCAATTCTGGCCCAAGTCTGTAAGTAAACTCAAGCGCGATCTTGCATATAAGTCGGCCAAAAGGAAGCGATTCAGACGTTCTTCTTGATTTTTCTATGAGGATAATCTGTCATAAGATAAAAGTGGCCATACACACATTCTCTCCCTGGGCCACCAGATACAAGAAATCAACCATAAGGCGCGTACACTCAATGCGATTCGTCGACCTGGGATACACATTGAACGTGAAAATGTGGTGTAGCAGGCGCAAATCATCAGACATATGAGATGCCTTGAGGCTATTATTAGGCTGCTACGGAACCAGTTTACCGCATAGAAATCTGGTACGACGATCTCGCTCACGCCTACTCCTCAAATTCTTCGCACTGGGATGAAAATCACTAAGGGGCACGTTCAGAAGTCGCGCAATCAACCGAACATCGATCGTAGCCATCCGGTCTCTACCAAAAAGAATTTTGAACTGCAATGGCTCCAGTGTAGCATTCTGGATACGAGCGTAGAAGGCACGAACGGTGCTCACATTAGTACGAGCACAAGCTTCAAAGATCGGACCCCAATGCGCAGCTTCAATGCGCTCAAATAATAGAAATTTGTCAAATAGTCATCCTTCCACATCCACCTCAAACAACACCTTACGGTCAGTGTATTGGCCATGAGGCATCTCTGCTAAAATTACTCGCCCAAGTTGAGTATGGGGATCCAAATCCCGCTTTGTATGGAACTCTCGGGCTGTGATTGGACTTGAGGCGGCGCTTGAGCTAGCTACGCCACCCCGCGGCCTTCTTGATTGAGCAGGGTGACTTGACCCAGCCTCATCCGTTGTGGTTTTTCTCTTACCCATCAAAGATAGGATGGTGGAGAGTGACAAAAGACCCAAAATGACTTCAACAAAAGCCATAAAAAATGGAGAAAATGCCAAGAAATGGCTGCCCAAACTGGTAAAGGAAGATCTAGGCATTGTAGAGGGATGCTTCAAGCTCCCCTAGGATGTATTTTCAGAAAGAAATGAAAATGAAAAAGGGGAATGGAGCACCTCACGATTTCAGCTCGATTCGGGGGTTGTAAGAGCTCCAAACGATGAGATTTGCAAGATGGAAGGCTACAAACTTCAATGGAGTGATGGAGGGTGGTCATTTTTAGCCAAGGATGGATTTGGGAGTGGTTTGGAACCACGGTTTTGGGTTAGGGCAGCTGAAAAATGTAAATAGAGCTAGGGATGGGGCTATTTGTGAAGGAAGTAGCCCTATTTGGGGTTTTCTATGGACGAAACGCACCTGGGGGGGGGGGGGGGGGGGGTTTGTATTACCTAAAATATCCCCAGATCCCAAACCATACATCAAGTGGGCCACAGTGGCCGGCGATGCATAGCCGGATCGGTGATGGCATCGCCGACCATCTCCCTGGTTGGGCGGCGGGACCACATGGGTCTGGTCCCCCATGGTCCAGGGACCCCAAATAACCTTTGGCCCCACCTTGGTTCATTCTATATTTTCCTATATAGGCCCAAACATATGTTCAGGGTTTTTCGGATCCAGTCTGCAAAACCAAATACAATCTCCTATCATGCAGCATATGCTTTTGGGGTAGAAGGAGCTAGTACATCCATCTAGCCCATTAGTTACTAAAAAAAGCAAACTTAGAATGGCCTCATTTCCATTTTTCTTAAAATTTTACTATTCACTGTAAAATTTTGTCAAAGTATGATTTTATGTCATTTTCATATTAGGATTGATGCCTAACATGAAAAGGATAAGAAATAATTAAAGATTGGAGTGGTGAGAGGAAGAATTTTGAAGATTTTAAGTGAAACGGGGTTTTTAAGCCCTGACGATGGAATACAGGGGTTGTGGTTATCCTACAGCCCAAGGATTTACATTTACGGGTTTAGAATCGTTCAAAGAACGTCTCAACCCAACTACCTACAACCTAGGAGCTATTCAGGTCACTTCATGCGACCCAAGATGCGTTACGGACTCGATCGCCCGATCGATTCGAATAGACTTCGCCTATTGGCGAATTGCGATCCTATAAGTGTTTCTAGACCCTTCTCTCACCCACCTAAGTCAAAGGAAGCGACAGTGTACGTCGCGTGTCTATAACCTAGGCCCGGTATAATCTTATTCATGCTCTGATACCAACTTGTAACACCCTGAAAATCGGGGGTCGTGTCTAAACTCAACTCTCGAGTTCCAGACCGTCACTTATGCAACAAAAGTGATCATGATTCAATGTTGTCTGAGTTAAAGCATTCACATGAGTAAAAGTATATAAAAACTGCAATTCATACTCCAGATCCAGTGATAAAAGCAAGCGGAAGACTAAAGAATATATATATCACTGTATGAAAAAATAAAGTAGATCTCAACTATCACTAAAGTATGAATACATCACTGAGTCTCATATACATGTAAATGACAGAAATAAATGTCCAAAAGAGTCCCACTATGAAGTCCCGTCAACCCAGGTCACCTAAGAAAAGCCATCATGGTACTGCATGTATGAGAACTCGTCCTGGTCCTCATCATAGTCCGGCTCTGCCTCCTGGATCTCTGCATCACCTGCATCTAAAACAGGGTCTGGTGGGTGTTGCAAACACCATCCCGTAATGTGGGAGTGAGTGATCAACTCAGTGGAATCATAGAGAAAAGATTAGCATGTTCACAAATCAATTATGCGATAATAGTAAAGCAGTAAATCAGACAATCCTAATACTGTTGTTAATGCAATATGACATGACATGATGGATGCCCTCACCAACATTCTCCCTCATACGGCACCATCTTCGTCCACGGCATGCGTTCATCCCGCTCAGTGCTCCACATCTTCCAGGCACATGCAATGTAATGGTGATATGATTGCCGAGTTGTTATTAGTCCATTCAAACAGCAGGATTGGGAAACTAAGGTACTTCCCTTATATCAATCCCAACACAGATCCTGTCTAGGGTCGTCACTCCTAGTAATCTCATACGATGTATATTTTGTAGGTCGCTGCAAGGGCTGTCAGGGCTGTTGCACGCACTCGTTGCTCCGCTCCCCCATCACGTTATCAATACAGGCCTACTATACTCTACTGCTACTGAAGGGTCGTCGCCTCCCGTAGACTCAGAATACGTTCGCGGTCACTACAAAGGACTCGTCGCCTGATCAGTGTAGGCCGACAGCTAGAATATAGTGTCTCATACCACCATAATCTGCTCACGAGACTAGGTGCTCACTGGTCACTATGGGGAGGTTTGTGGCCCCAGCGTAGGCCAACAGCTCGACCACGGTGTCCCATACCACCATGCCCAGCTCATGAGTCTTCGTGGATCAAGGTACCATGGTTAACAGGGTTTACAATGATAAGTTCAATACCCTAGGTTCAAGCAGTTATGACTCATGCAGGGTGAACATACAACGGCCAGTCGGGTTACTTGACGGGCTCGACTAGCGCGATCGCATCTCAAGTCGATCGACATGAAGTGCGTAAAACACTTCGCGTGGCCTAACCACTGCCGCCAACTCTAAAACACGGCTCGCGTTCATCGATGCGTCGTTCATGGCCAAGATAAGCCAACCACGAATTCGCTCGGTTACCGACTGCTTGGACTAAGTATAGTCTCAAACAATTATGGAATCACATCAGCAATCATATTAGAGTATTGGAAATGAAATACAACCATGTGAGCATATTAACACATGTTATAACATACAACTTAAGCAAATCTTCAAGCACATGCATTTCATAAATATAATGAAATCATACATTTAGCTAACATGTAGGAAATCATTTACATCAGCATATTAATTGAGAAAACAATCTCAAACTGATTCATAACACCATTTAATTCAATACATACTAATACAAGCATTTATACAAACACTTACACTACACACTTAAGTCTAATATAGTATGTCGACCCAAAGTGCGCATTTAGGCGAATCTCTTCGCCAAACTAATTATGCACGTATTCCTAACATTCTAATGCGATAATAAGCCATGTCAATCATATCAGCAAAATATGAATGAAATCAGTACTTCCTACAAATGACTAAAATACCCTAAATCTCATGTTCTTTGCCGGTTTACGAAACAGGAAACGGACAACATGTTGTACATGTCAAATGGCGATGCCGTCGATAATCTACTATTAAACGACATTGAAAGCGTTGGAAACAGTCAATCAAAGCGTCTAAAATCCGCACCTTATCTCTTATAAACGTGTGAATTTGAACGGATCGTATACGCTTCGTCTACAGCGAATAGAGAACCTAATTTACGAGTTCTATCAGTTTACATGCTATGGAACGGAAAGAATTCCAAATCAGCAACTTATTAGGGTTATTTCTTACCTGAAAATGCATAGGAATCACTGGCCATGTGATCGAAGTGTGTTGCTTAGGCACTTGCAACGGGTGGTGCAACAGCAGGTAAATTCTCTCCTACTCTCTCTTACAAAATCTCACATTTTCTCTCTCCCAATCTAGGGTTTTTCTCAAATTCGGATGAGAGAGAGGAGTGAGGGTTTCAACCCCTTTTATAAGCCTAAAATTGCCCAGAATAGGCTCGGGAACAAAGTTCACTTGATGCTTATCCAAAACGGGGCTGTTTTGGTCCAAAAGATCATTTCTGGTGGTCCCCTGGCCAAATGCGGTTGGACTTAAGCTCATGCATACTGGATCTAGCATACATCAAGTTTTCAGTCTGGCAGGGTTCGCAGATCACACGTGGCGGTCCAGTTTCAGTTCAGCAGTCATCGCACGTAGATTAGGGCTGCAAGTCTCATGATATGAAATAAAAAATTTTCCTGATCCGAGGGTGTAATTTGGCTGAATTCTGATGGTCAGAACGCTTAATACTAACGCGTCAAGTCGTGTGCCAGATTTAAATTTTAAATTCCAAATCTGTCCCTATTCGCACTCTCTTCAGTCCGGGCTCAATGAAATAGCCTGTGATTATCGGTTGGACTTGATTTTCGAAATGATTGTCAAGTCCAGCTAGGCGGTTTTAATGGTCTAAGATAGTAGGTATCGGACTTTCGACGTGCGGTCTAGATCCAATACAAAGTTTCAAAGTGGTCCAGAGAACAAACCTGCTTAGAGTTTGATCCAAGGTTATAGAGTATTATAGAGTCATTGGTTCTACTCGATTTGGGTCTTGTAGAACGTATTTAAAGTGATCAGGGACTATTTCCCAGCTACTCTAGCGTCGCGCTAGCTAACTTACTTTTATTTTCTAAAGGAATTAATCCTACGCGATTTCGGGTCGAGTTGGTACTCGAGTCCAAGTATAGATTTTTCCCGGGCGTTACATCACATCTAATGGGGATATACACATAGGCAAATGATTATAAATGTGGCATGGAATTTTCAAGACAATACATCATACACATAATTATAAGGAAACATGGCATTAAAATAACTTCTTCATAAAAGTCAATATAACTAGGAATTAATATTTCTCTAAAATACTCTACATTAAAGAGCTAATCTACATGGAAATTAGTGAATGGAGGAAGCTATGGGGGATGCTCTTCACCTTGGGGTATTTTCCTTGATTTGTAATGATCCTATGAAATGAGTGTGATGATCTGATTTGGACTGATTGAAGGAGAGTATTCTTTACGGTAATCAGCACTTGTTTGACACATTAGAAGATACTAGTGAGCCATGACCGAGTTGACTCGGTTGGGCTTCTCAATTTTCATCTAATTGGGTAAGGCCTTAGGTAGTTTGCTTATTTCAAAACCCAGTTGAAGGAATGATTGTTCCTCAAGAATTGTTGTTGTAAGAGGTACTTGAATAAGTCTTTCCAGGGCCGTAATGAGTCGTTATGGAGTTGACTCAGTTGGAACTCCCCAAACCCGAAATAGTTGAGATGGGATTTAAGTCATGCTACATGATGTGGTAGACGGATTGAGGTGAAACGATTCTCCGAATCTGATCAGGGTTTCATCCTGAAATGCAGGTTCGGTCGAGTCAGAAAACTACTGACTCGATTGTGACTTAGTCTTAAGGACTCGGTTGGGATAGTGATCTAATTACCTGAATTGTCAGATGGCTAGGATTTTCTCACAGCTGACTAATTATTCTTAATCTACGACAAAGAACGCTGCTGATTCGAGCTAGAATAATCAGAATCAATGGCGAGTCGGTCTGAAAATCCTGTAACGTCCCTAAGTCGGCCAGGTGATGGGTTCAAATTGTTGAATGAGGTAGGGGCTGTTCGAGGTAGAGGAATCTTCCTCCCTCACCCTAACTTTCTCCTTCTTCTTCTCAGCAAACGGACCACCAGATCCGATTCTGGCCCGACACTCGTTGGGAGTAAGTTGGGTCAGTACTGGAACTTGTTCCAGCGGCTGGCTCCTTCTTTCACTCTCTCTCTCTATCGCTTTCCCCTTTCTTTCTTTAGATTTTCCTTGGGAGACGCCCTAATTCCTGGATATCTATAGCCTTTTCTATTTCTAGAACTATCCACAGCTAATCCTAGTGATTAGCGTGTTGTTAACGCTTAGTTGCCAAGAGAAACTTATCATCGAAATTCTCTCAAACTTCTGGACGTGTGAATGAGCCCAGTTAATGTTCGTTGATGAGTCTTAGGTAGGATGGGCCACACAATGAACAATTTGGATTAGTGAAAGGACCCGATCTTTAAAAGAATGGATTTCACCATCAGTTTAAGGAAGATGACCCATCGGTCATGGTGATTTCGCAATGTCCAGCTGATCCAATGATCAGAGCTGTTTGGATGGTCTTGATATGTCCTAAAAAGTGTGTGGGGTCCATCTTATAGTGAAAGGTGAGTCGTTGATTTGGACAACTTGCTCGCAGCTGAAAACCGCTTGTGCCATTTCAATAACTCATCAATATCTCGGTGGCTATGAGAACGTCTCGTAGCCCTATTTTCGACACTCCAGATTACTCAAACGATCCTTCTAGAAGTCGAGGAATGGTCGAGATCGTGCCATTGCTCGAAATAGAAATATTCTTTCCACCTTTTTGCTGAGTAGGGCGGCATTTCCAGAAACTGTAGGGATGATGAAGCTCCATTACGTGCGTGGAGGGTTTCCAATGTTATCCAACCACTGGATTTGCCAGCACATCTACGGACGCGGATCTTCTCTCCTCGTCAGCGCTTTCTCCTTACAATGTTTGATCGGACACCGACAGAGGTGGCACAGGCGATTTTCAATCACAAATATCAACATGGTTAGGGTCGGTGGGACCCAATCTATCAAATGGACAGTCTGTATCTGTCTTTTGTATTCGGAAGGATGGTCATTCGCACCATCAAACAAACGGTCCGTTTTGAACTAGTGTCTGGCAGGAGAGATTTTGCTGATTTCGAATTTCTATCGTGTCAAAGCTTTTTTGACTCGATGCTTGATCTCGTGCACGACGAGTGTACATTATCTGTGCACATGCACGGCTCTGACATGGGGTCTATGTGATGCCTTTGATCAATCTATTCCATTAATCTGACTCTACTACTACTGCTAGACCATCGGACTAATTTTCCATTGGATCCATCTGTCGGATGGCCCATAAATTTAGGTTTTGGCTCCTTAATTGTAGATTTTTTGTTGAACTGATGGTTTGATCATTTCAAGATTGGACATCAACGGCAAACAGAGTCCAAGGAACCACTTAACTATAGTTTAATGGTTAGATTATAGATCAGATGGCCTATAACATACATGTAATATTAAATATAATTTTTATTTTGTTTTTATATCATTGGTATTATTAATTTTTGTTATTATATTATCCATTTATATTTGATCAGATGGTTCTCTCTTTTGGCCATGTTTTATAGGTTTATCAAATGTAAATTACTTTTATATATATATATATATATATATATATATATATATATATATATATATATATATATATATAGAATTATTATCATTGCTATTATTAGTCTATATATTATTTACATGGGTCACACATTGATCAATGCCATCTATTCATTGGTCTTTACTTTCAAGGATCAGGTCATTTTAAATTTGTAAGTGGGCCACAGTACGTGGGTCTTAATGTTCAATTATTGATTTATTTAAATTAATGGTCATATATGAAATTTTTGTTATTCTAACTATTAAAATTAAATGGTGGGTCGATATTTATCAAATGATGGTGAATAAAATAGGCTATTTGCACCTTTACTCAAACGTACTAATATAGTTTATAATTGTAATATTCGAGCTCACAGGAAAGTTCGGGGTGTTACAATATCAAAATTCTCTTTTAGTTTTGAAAACTTTTTGTTTTTGTAGTTTTAACTTTACAGCTATTTTGCAACTTTTCTTATATAGGGCATCATAAGCATCTTGAAAGTTTTCTTCATTTTCATGGTCACTATTCAGATTTTCTTCACTGCTTAAATCATCATTATCTGAGAAAGTGAACTTTGCTAGAGTCATTAGGGCTTTAACATCATTAGCTGACTCAGTTTCAGAATCTTTTGACTCAGAAGAGACTTCAGAGCAGGAAGATTCGTCCCATGTAACTGACATACCTTTCTTTTTAGACTTATCCTTCTTAGGACATTTGTTTGTTAAATGCCCATATTCATGGCAGTTGTAGCATTGGTCGTCTTTTAAAGATTTTTAAGTTTTAGATCTAGGTCTTTTCTTTTCAATAGATTTTTACAAATCAACCCTCTTTTTACTTTTGAAAATCTTGTAAAACTTTTTGGCTAAAAGAGCCATATCATCTTTAGAAGCTTCTAAATCAGAATTATTAGTATTTTCATGAGAAATAATTTTAGAAGACTTGAGGGCGATAGACTTACCTTTAGAAACTTTAAAGTTTAACTCGTAGGTTTGTAAAAAAACTAACCACTTCTTCTACCCTTATATTATTCGTATCACGAAGTTCCTGGATTGCAGTCACCTTTGAATTGAACCGTTTTGGCAATGTGCACAGTATCTTTGCACAAACTTTACTTCCTATCACCAAGACCCCACATAGAGTTGACAATGTCATTTAATCTTGTATAGAAGTCCATGAACGTTTCACTTTCTTCCATATATATTTCCTCAAATTTAGTTGTGAGGATTTGAACTTTAGATTTCTTGACAATTGTTGTACCCTCGTGTGTCATTTTCAAAATATCCTAGGCTTGTTTTGCAGTATCACGGGATATAAATCTCTTGAATTCATCCGGTGATATTGCGTAAGTAATTGCATTTAAAGCCTTTATATTAGAACTACTCTCACTTTTCTGAAGAGCGGTCTAAGAAAATTAAGGTGAGACTTTTACAGTTTTAGATCCATTAGTACCAGTCACTTCAGTGGTAGGAGGGGGCCAATTGGTCACTATGGCTTGCCACACGCTCTCATAAATGGATTTTTAAAAAAAATTCTCATTCTGGCTTTCCAATAGGCAGGACTATGCCAAATTAAAAAATTAAGTGCGAAATAATAAAGAAATAATCAAAGATAACACTTATCAATTCAAATAGCAGAAATGACTAGCAACCTCAAATGTACATGTATTGAGAGGTTGTTATAGATGTTGTTCTAAGGACAACCTTATACCAAAAACCAATGGCTTATGGTAGGACAACCTGATTACTAGAATGGTCTGTGTATCAAAAAATTAAACAAATATAGAGGAATAAAGAATAAAATAGAAATGAATTTCTTCTGCTATTGCAACATTCACCTCATGTGAAGAAAGTAAATCACAATCATTCACCACAAATGCTGAAAAATAAATTACAACATTCAACCACCTAAGCACATGCAACCATTCACCACAACTCCAGTAATTATAGTGGTTCACTTGTGTATACACCAACTGCAAAAGAATTGCCACACAACTACTCCATTCCTAATATCCTCACATAGTAGATATTGGCTTTCACTATGAAATAGGTTTTCCAAGGTTCACCTAAAACCTTCACAATTGTGTTTTCAAAAAGCTACCACAATTAAAAACCCCACTTACTGAGATTTTCTTGCTATCTCAATCAAAACCAAAAATGAAAGATTTTCTAGCAATCTTACAAACCAAATAATGAAAACAAAAATGTACTTATCTGAAGATTCTTCTTTTGATGAAGCCCGGTAGAACCGATTCGATTTAGAGATTCAATGTAGATGTTCAATGTACAATCTCACATATGAAAGAGTTCTTAGATCTAAATGATTTTTAGATTAAATTGTCCAGGGCTAGCTTGATTTAATTTTGATATCAAAAAGGGTAAAATCAATATTCCTTTTACAAAAGAATTAGAATAAAATAGAGATCATAAAATTAAATACAAAAAAGCTATTAAAAGAATCTTAAATATTAACCAATTAGCTTCTCAAATGTGGGGACAAGTTCTCTCAGAGTTAGGACTTGAATATCTTGGAATTAAATGAAAAACTCTGAAAATTATCCTCAATTTATAGGCAAAAATAATGTTCACTCGACTGGCCCAGTGGTCGGTTCGACTGGTCGAAGGACCAAGAATTTAAAATTTTCGGCACAATAAGATAAGATCGCTACTCGACTGGTTAAGTGGCCAGCTCGACTGGTCGAGTGGGACCTAGTTTAGTTGTTGGACTTTGAGTCGAGCACTGTTCACTTGCTTGGTCGAGCAGTCTCTAGGACTGGTCGAGGGTCCAAAAGAAAATTCTAAAAATTAGTAACAAACTTTGGACTGGTCATGAGAATTCTTGGACTAGTCGAGCCAGTGCTTGAACTAGTCGAACATAAGACAAGACTAGTCGAGATGAAGCCTATAAAATTATATAATGACCCAAATTAAGTATACAATCAATATGACCTATCATATGGTTAATCTAGGGTCATTCATACCTTATCGGTGAAGATTGAACATTAAAACATCGTTTTCTTCGGTTGATAGATTATCTTAAAGTACTTTGAAGCTTGTCATCTTAAAGTACTTTGAAGCTTGTCATCTTGAAGTACTTTGAAGCTTGAAAACTTGAAGTCGTACTTGATGTTGTACTTGAATCTCTTATTCTTGTACTTTGTACTTGAATCTCTTATTCTTGTACTTAAACTTCTTAAACTTGAATTTGAGATGCTTGATCTTGAATTTGAACTTTTTGAATGTAGGCAAGGATGATATAAAGTTGAGCTACACAAGATACAATTCCAAGAGGTTTTGGTACTACAAAATTTGATAAATCTAAGATAGCATTTACACTTTAAAAAATAAGTAAATTTGGGTTTTTATGCTTATTTTGCTTGGAATTCGGCCAGCCCAACTTTTGGTTCGACTAGCCTAAGCTTTCTCAGCCAGCTTAACTTCAAGCCTGAAGTAAAACTAATTTTTTGTTACGAAGTTGGCTAACCCGAGAAAGTTTAGGTCAAATTCCATCAACAACACCTTTTAGAATTCAGACGAATTTAGTTAACGAAAGTTGACCTTGGGCTAACCGAAATTTGGATAATTCTTATCCCGCATGATCTGAAGTTCGTTGAACTGAATTCGGTTTACTCGGTGTTGAGTGTAAAATATTACATATTCTCTCCTATTTATATCTTCATTTTATGAACATGATAATGCTTAATGGTATATTTTCATACATGTTTGTGTTATAAGGTGAATCTGAGAGCTTGGATTGAAAAGAATGCCAAAAGCATGGATTTGATACTCAAGAGTCACCAAGGCAAAGGTTGGATCTTGGGATAATAAGAATGGAGAATTCACATGCCAAAGTTCCCAGGAAACCAAGTACAAAAGTTGAAGAAAGGACACGAAAGATCACAGAATTTGAAGCAGAAAAATAAACAGTTCGGTCCGACTGAACCCATGTTTGGTCCGACTGCAATTGCATAAAATAGTTTAGTGACCAACGATGAAATTTAGAAGCTAATTCAGGTCAACCGATGGAAAGTTTGGTCCGACCGAACCTATGTTCGATCCTACTGAAGGCAGGATTCAGTGCAACCAAAGGTGTAAAAAAATCTTCACCACTAAAAGGAGTTAATTCGGCTCAACCAAAGATTAATTCGGTTCGACCGACAACTTAAGTTCGGTCCAACCGAACCCATCTTGGTCCGACCGAAATCAGGTAACTGCTAAAACAGAATCCTTTCCAAATTCAGACTCGACCTCGGATTCGACTTCGGTTCGACTGATGCGTAATGTGACTGCATAAATTGAGGCAGTTTCGTGATTTGATTGCGAAAATTCCAAGTTAATGTCTAAGATGGGGATTCACAACTATAAATAAGAGTCTATAGGACGTTCCTAGGTATCTACTAGGGTTTAATGAGTGGAGCAAAAGGGTGGAGAGCCACCATCATGTCTATGGTTTTCTAAATCTCTTAGGTAGGGCTAAGAGGTGAAGCTTATAGCGTGATTGCGATGTTTACTTTACTTTGATTCTTATTTATGTTGAACTTCATTGATTTCTAGTTGATTTTAAGGAATATTTTCAGTTTTCAATGGCTTATTGTGATGATTATCTTCTTTTCTTATTTGAGATTGTGAGATTGGTAAATTCTTTTATTTACCATAGTCTCCTGGGCATGGTTGGGTGATGGAATCCCTTCCAATCTTCATAATTCTCCTCCATTGAGGCTGGATCAATGAGAAGTTTTGAGATTTGACCATCTCTTTCTCTAACTGGATAAGATAGGACTTTGATTCCAATTCGATCTCTTGAATCAAGTAAGGTAGCATCTCAATAGCTACAAGTGTATCCTTGACATCCCAGTTCTCACCTTGAAATTTATAAATTTTAATTAAATCCTTCATAATTACTCTTTTCAAACATTCGATTTAGTTTTAAATCTTCTTCTTGTTCTGGTTCTAGTTACTTTCAGAAACGTACGAGATTAGTCTCTGTGGATTCGACCTCAGTCTCACCGAGATTATTACTACATCGTGACCTACACTTGGGGTTTTGAACAAGTTTTTGGCGCCGTTGTCGAGGACTTCGATTGCATTTTTCTAAATTTAATTAGTTTTAGAATTAGGTTAAGATTAGGATCAACTTTCTATTTTTTCTAGGTTAGGAATTTTTCTACACTTATTTTTACAAACAAACTTTGTTCTCTGTTTTGTAGGATCCTAACCTAGCATCTCCTTTCTGGTAACTTCGACCGAACTCTCTCTCTTTCTTACTTCTTATTTGCTGTAATTTTCAATTCTTAGATTTTAGGTTAGATTTTGTACTTAAAAGTTGAGAGTTTTTCATGGCCAAGCGGGTTCGTGACAATAGTCTACATCTTTTGAGTGAAGGAGGATTAGTCGAAGGGTTGCCTATTTGTCA
This sequence comes from Magnolia kwangsiensis, assembly GCA_037074715.1. Taxonomy (NCBI): domain Eukaryota; kingdom Viridiplantae; phylum Streptophyta; class Magnoliopsida; order Magnoliales; family Magnoliaceae; genus Magnolia; species Magnolia kwangsiensis. The sequence goes on from CM073574.1 coordinate 105,506,714, forward strand.
CATGACTAGACACCACTTGAGATCCTCAGAGTCAATAGAAGGGATGGCTGCTAATCAACCTCAATCTCCAGTTGAAGAGGCCCAAGATGAGAATGAGGTGCATCATGCAACACCACCGCGTACTTTACGAAACTATTTACAACTGGTGGGGGTGAGCACACCTTCTTACATGATTTTTTGAGAAAATACAGGAAATATGGATATTAAGCCAAGAGTGATCTAACTCTTTCCAAAGTTCCATGGACTTGAATATGAAAGTCCATATATACACTTGAAAGAGTTTGATGAGACAATAGTCACTTTATATTTTCTTAATGTGTCTGAGGACAAAATCAGGCTGAAGCTCTTTCCTCTCTCCTAAAAAGAAAAGGTTAAGACGTCATTGCATTCACTATGTCCATAATCTATTGGCAGATGAAATGACATAAAAAGGGAGTTTATAAAGAAATTCTTCCCATATCATAAGACGAACACCATTAGAAAGTAGATCATGAACTTTGCCCAAAAGGAAGATGGAACATTCTTCCAATGTTGGGAGCGATTCAAGGATCTTGTTGTTTCGAACAAGAAACAAATGCATCTGATTTGGGGAGATTATTTTATTTGAATGTAACAAAGAGAATACATAGAACAATCATTGTATTATTAATTCTGAGTTCATACACATCCCCTTAATATCCCTTGATTCTAAGACAGATTATTTAATACAACTAAATTGTAACTATCAAAACTTGTATGTTAAATCTTAAATTTGGCAGCCTTTCGGCAGCTATTTTGATCATCTACTAGTACTTAGGAGGAATGTCAATTTGATTGACTAATCTCTCTTGTGAACTTGTCCAAAGGAGAGAGCCTGAAGTGATGAAGCTTTGGCCTTAAATGCCTTCAACGATATCGGCAGCATTTCAGCCTCCCTTTAGAGCTGATCACATAGTGGCCTGTCGCGCAACCATTTTATTGGTTGTGTAGTTAGCACAACTTACTGAATTGGTTGCACGATCAGCGCAACCTGATGCGCATGTTGTGCAGTTAGTGCAACTAGGTGTAGGGGTTACGTGGTTCGTGCAACAGATCCTTTCTTCTGCTCCTCACCTTCGCCTTCTTCCAGAACTCTACTTTAGTCCAAATGAGAGGGGAAGTGGGGTATTTATAGACCTCCCACACGTGTCAACCCTTGATTTGCATGCCCTTAGAACCTACGTAACGAAGAAGCTGGTTGTGCGACTCACACAAAGGTTCATACAGTTGTGCTACCTGCGCAATTAAAAAACTGGTTGCGCAGTTTGCACAATGTTATATTCTGTTGAGCGACCCGTGCAAGGATAACATCTGCTTCTTTCTATGAAAAACTATTTATGCCATCTGTGCAACTACTACAACTTGTTATGCAATCCGCACAACAATATCTTGTTATGCGACCCGCGCAACCCCTAAACAAAGGACTTCATCCGTTCTTTTTCCTCCACTTTTTGTTTGATTTCTGATCTTCTTTCTTTCTTGATTATGATGATTTTTATGCTTCAATAGATGCTCCCTTGATCCGTTCTTTGTTCCCTTGAATCAGAGAAACAGGATCAATCTTCACATACTTCTTCATTTTCTGCAATCGTTGCGCGACTCACGCAACGTACACCCGAGTACCGCACTCGGCCTTGTCTCTATAAATATTTGGACTTGGTTTATTTCCCTCAGTTCTCATTTTCTATAGTGGAGATTTGGCAAAAATTTTCTTCTTGCGCAACTGCCACTTGTTATGCGAACCATGCAATGACTCTTTTGTTGGGCAAGGCTTTAAGCAGTTACACTGCCTGCGCAACCTCCAATCCGTTGCCCGACCCACACAACAATCTCTTCATCGCGCAAGGCTTTAGACTATTGCGCTGCTCGTGCAATAATCAATCTGTTCCGCAATTCGCGTAACTGCCACTTCAATAATTTTCAGACTTAACCAAATTTCTTCATCTTTGTCATGGCTTGAACCAAAAGAACTTTCATCGCTGTTTATCCTCCTTCTGAACAACCCTCACACTAAGAGCTGCCAAACAATGAAGCTTATTAAGCGATAACTCTTCATATGATAGAATCACCATCCTCTCCAGCTCAACCTCCACATAAGCAATTTAAGACGACTGCTAGACGTCCTACTTACATAAAAGAGCCAGTACTCCCCACTTTTGACTTCACCCCACACATTAAGGCATTATCATCTCCCATCCACAAGGCCATTGCCATGGGCGATTTGAAAATGCCTCCAAGACGTGGTTATGACTACGATTTGGATGAATGGCTGAAGACAACAACACATTATCAGACAATCAGCCAGAAGCCACTCCTTTTAGACCCAAGAAACATCATCAAAACAAGGCCCAGGAGTTTCAAGAGAAAATTAAAGAACATAATAGGAAGAAACTCCACAACTCTTGGAAGTCGATCTGTGTTGTTCAGGGTACCATTCATTTTGACAACCCTTACAAGCAGGGCGTCATCGCAATTCCGATCAGTATTCACCACCATCACTCCATGCTGTTCTGCGAACCCATAAATCACTTGACCGTCGAAAGACTATCCTACACAGAGTCCTGGTCGTTTAAGGAACCAAAACTATTAGAAGGCATCCTGTAGCTGCCAAGACCCAGACAGTAAATAGGTGACATCCATTCCATGATTTTCCTTGTTTCCTCCTATGATGTTCACAGTCTGTACCCAACTTACTTTTATGAAACACTCACGTAACATTTTAGCCATCACCGCCTTATCTAGAGTCTGGAAGAATTTAGAATGAGAGGTCTTTTAACTCCCCGCAATTATTATTCTGAATGGGTTACTACAGTTTTGGCAAAACATGCTAAGACTTTGTTGAAGATTGATATTTTTCACTCAATTGAAGCGAGGTCGCATCACTTCTGCAAGGAACCTTCTATTCTGAAGGCATTCCTCAACTATTGGTGTCCCTCCACCAATTCTTTCCATCTGCCTAAAGGTGAAATGAGTGTAACTCTTTGGGATATTCACAGGATTACCGATTTGCCATTAACCAAACAATTCTTTGATGAATTCATCCCTACCAATGAGGAATTTGCCTTCATTTCTTCCCCTGACCGTACCCCCTTCATCTCAGAGTCGACCATTGAACTTTTCAAGGAAATGTCAAAATTCCCGAACGTCCACAAAATTCATCCTATGCAATGGCTAGCTCACTTCAGCAAAGCTTTCAAGTAATTTTCTTTTCTTCTTTCTTCTACTGCAGCTGGATACATATGTAATCTTGATTTCACTTATTTATCTTTTCTTCTCTCTCTCTCTCTCTCTCTCTCTCTCTCTCTCTCTCTCTCTCTCTCTTTCCTTTTTAGATTCAATGACAATCGTTCACGAGAGATTGAACGTCTTCGGAAAGGTATAAAGGGTCATGTTGAATATTCTATCTATGGGGAGCTTGCAGCATTCATCGCGCATTGGCTAAGCATAGTGGTTTTTCCAAGCTCCAACTCAGCATATGCCATTTGTCCTTCATTATTTGTAGTAGCGGGTGTTATGGCTAAGGGACTCAAATTTTCTCTTGCCCCTCCTATTCTTTGCTCAATTTATAGATGCTTTGGAGAGATTGTATATCACGTAAAAAGCCCTTCTGTTGGTTTCACTTCAACTTACATGCCATGGTATTATTTTCTTAGTTAGCTTGGTGTTTACTTCCCCTGGACTTTCGAAGTACTAGAAAAAGCTTACGTTCACCCTTCCCAGGTCCCTCTATACTTTTTTCAGAAGAGATCCATGGCAAAAAGATCTTACATTGGGAAAAGGATGCCATTTCCTCTAATGTCAAGATAAACTATTTCCAATTCAGCCTATCTCGTTACACCGTAGATACGAAGAAAGAAGATATTGAATCTCTCTTCAGCGAAAAGGGGATTTTTTATATCGATTAGATCATGCAGTCTTCCACTAAGAGAAGGGACCAAGTTCTGGCGAGAACCTTATTATCCTAACCATTTTTCTCATTAGTTCGGCTTCGATCAGAAAGTGGCAGAAGACTGTGGGCTAGTCACTCGGAGTATGCGGAGCTACAACACTGGCCAGTTCAATTGGGCAATAATTTGAAAGCAATTATTGGGCCGGACTAATTCTTCCTTCATCATTCCATGCCGCAATCGTACCCCGAGGGCATCATACAACCATATGAGATGATGGATGCACCATTCATACTTGGTTAAAAAAAGTCTGCCAGTATCTAGGTCAGTATGGCTTCCACCTCCTAGGCTTAAGAGTCGCATCATTGAAGCGAGAGTCGGTCTCATTGTAGAAACCAACCATGCCCCTTCCGCTAGTCATCATCGTGTTATGATCTCTGTGGATGAACCTATTTATGAGATCAAACCAGATAATACTCTCGAAGGATGGACAACATATGGTGATACTCGTGAATTTGAAAAAATTCCTCTTCATCGTCCTCAAAGAGAAGAAGTTGCAGAAGAGGCTTTCTCTCAGTCAGAGAATATTATCAATCCCGTAGACCAGCCTTCTTCTTCTACTCATCATTAGCAACAGTCAGTTTCTTCTCTATATCCCAAACTACAGTCCCTCAACAATAGCCAACTTCTTCTCCTGTTTCCAAAACCAGTCACCCTCTACAGCAACCAACTTCCTCTTTAATGACAAGATCCCGAACACACGCTCAAGCTTCCCCACAGGGAGAGACCACTGCTACTGCTTCTCTGGTTGTGGCTACTGCAGATACTCAACTGGAGAGTCACCAGTCTCTTCCCTCTAAAGGAAAGCAAGTTGTTGTCGAAGAGTCAAGCACAGAAGATACTGTTGGTGAAGATTCAACTTCTTCATCTGAGCATACTACTTTCGATGAAAGTGAGAATCAAGAGAATGATTATGAGGAGGGAGAAGTCAATATCAATGATGAAGATGATATAATTGTAAAAGATGTTCCCGCTGATGAGGGACATATCCTTCCAACTTCTGAAGCCACTCCTGCAATAACTTCTCCTGTGGCAAGGGAAGAAGAACCCCTACACTATGGGGAATACGGATATTTACCATGTAAGAAAGTCTTACTATCGTTCTTTCCTTCTTTCTCATCAAACACATTTTATTTCAGGTGATCATGTTTGTAACACCCCGGATTTTGGCCAATCTGGGATTTGACGTCATTAGGCAATGGGTTAATTAAAACACCTGGAAAATCGCTTAGAACCCAATTCCATAGCCAAAGAAATCACTTAGGGTTAATTCCTATGGAAAATAAGAGTAAGTTATCTAGCGCAACGCTAGAGTAGCTGGGAAATAGTCCCTGATCACTTTAAATACATTCTACAAGACCCAAATCGAGTAGAACCAATGACTCTATAAAACTCTATAACCTTGGATCAAACTCTAAGCCGGTTTGTTCTCTGGACCACTTTGAAACTTTGTATTGGATCTAGACCGCGCGTCAAAAGTCCGATACCTACTATCTTAGACCGTTAGAACCGCCTAGCTGGACTTGACAATCATTTCGAAAATCAAGTCCAACCGATAATCACAGGCTATTTCATTGAGCCCGGACTGAAGAGAGTGCGAATAGGGACAGATTTGGAATTTAAAATTCAAATCTGGCACACGACGTGACGTGTCAGTATTAAGCATTCTGACCGTCAGAATTCAGTCAAATTACACCCTCAGACCAGGAAAAATTTCTATTTCATATCATGAGATTTGTAGGCCTGATCTACGTGCGGTGACCGTTGAACTGAAACTGGACCGCCACGTGCGATCCGCGAACCCTGTCGGACTGAAAACTTGATGTGTGCTAGATCCAGTATGCATGAGCTTAAGTCCGACCTCATTCAGCCAGGGGACCACCAGAAATGTCCTTTTGGACTGAAACAACCCCGATTTGGTTACCCCTCAAGTGAAACTTGTTCCCGAGCCTATTTCGAACAAGTTTAGGCTTATAAAAAGGGTTGAAACCCTCACTCCTCTCTCCCATCTGAATTTGCAAAAAGCCCTAGACTGGGAGAGAGAAAAGGTGAGAGTTTGTGAGACAAGGTGGGAGAGAATTCCCTGTTGCTTGTGCCACATGCTGCAAGTGGTTAAGCTACGCGCTCTAATTACTTTGCCGGTGATTTCTCCGTATTTTCAGGTAAGAAAATACCCTTGAAGTTGCTGATTTGAGATTCCTTCCATTCCATAGCATGTTAGCTGACGTATCTTGTAAATTAGGTTCTCTTATCGTCGTAGACGAAGCGTATACGCTCCGTTCGAAACGACACGTTTATAAGAGACAAGGTGCGGATTTTAGACGCTTTGATTGACTGTTTCCAACGCTTTCAATGTCATTTAATAGTAGATTATCGACGGCAATGCTGTTTGACATGTACAACATGCTATCTGTTTCCTGTTTCGTAAACCGGCGAAGAATATGAGATTTAGGGCATTTTAGTCATTTGTAGGAAGTACTGATTTCATTCATATTTTGCTGATGTGATTGACATGATTTGTTGTCGCATTAGAATGTTAGGAATGCGTGCATAATTAGTTTGGCGAAGAGATTCGCCTAAATGCGCACTTCGGGTCGACATACTATATGTAGACTTAAGTGTGTAGTGTAAGTGTTTGTATTAATGCTTGTATTAGTATGTATTGAATGAAATGATGTTATGGATTAGTTTGAGATTGGTTTCTCAATTGATATGCTGATGTGAATGATTTCCTACATGTTAACCATATGCATGATTTCATTATATGAATGAAATGCATGTGCTTGATGATTCACGTAAGTTGTATGTTATAACATGTGCTTGGTGATTTCATTATGATTTAGTTTGAGATTAAATTCTCAATTAATTTACTGATGGAAATGATTTCCTATATATTGGCGATATGCATAATTTCATTATATGTATGAAAGGCATGTATCAGGTGATTTGCTTAAGTTGTATGTTACAACATGTGTTAACATGCTCATATGGTTGTATTTCATTTCCAATACTTTCACATGCTTTGCTGATGTGATTCCACATGTTTGGGACTATACTTAGTCCAGGCAGTCGGTAACCGAGCGAATTCGTAGTTAGCTTATCTTCGCCACGAACGACGCGTCGATGAACGCGAGCCGTGTTTTGGAGTTGGCGGAAGTGGTTAGGCCACATGAAGTGTTTTACGCACTTCATGTCGTTCAACTTGAGATGCGATCGTGCTAGTCGAGCCCGTCAAGTAACCCGACTGGCTGTTGTATGTTCACCCTGCATGAGTCATAATTGCTTGAACCTAGGGTACTGAACTTACCATTGTAAACCCTGTTAACCATGGTACCTTGATCCACGAAGACTCATGATCCGGGCATGGTGGTATGGGACACCGTGGTCGAGCTGTCGGCCTACGCTGGGGCCACAAACCTCCCCGTAGTGAGCAGTGAGCACCTAGTCTCGTGAGTAGATTATGGTGGTATGGGACACTATATTCTTGCTGTCGGCCTACACTGATCAGGCGACGAGTCCTTTGTAGTGACCGCGAGCGTATTCTGAGTCTACGGGAGGCGACGAACCTTCAGTAGCAGTAGAGTACAGTAGGCCTGTATTGATAAGGTGATGGGGGAGCGGAGTAACGAGTGCTTGCAACAGCCCTGGCAGCCCTTGCAGCGACCTACAAAATATACCTCGTATGAGATAACTAGGAGTGACGACCCTAGACAGGATCTGTGTTGGGATTGATACAAGGGAAGTACCTTAGTTTCCCAATCCTGCTGTTTGAATGGATTAATAACAACTCGGAAATCATATCACCATCACATTGCATGTGCCTGGAAGATGTGGAGCACTTTAGGGAGTGTGGCATGCCGCGGTCATAAGATGGTGCCGTATAAGGGAGATCGTCGGTGAGGGCATACATCACGTCATGTCATATTGCATTAACAACAGTATTAGGATTGTTTGATTTACTGCTTTACTATTATCGCATGATTGATTTGAGAACATGTTAATCCTTGCTCTATTATTCTACTGAGTTAGCTACTCACTCTCACGTTACGGGACGGTGTTCCTGGACACCCACCAGACCCTTTTGTGATTGCAGATGATGGCGCAGCCTGTGAGGCGGAGCCGGACTTGATGATGATGAGGAGGATCCCTCCTTTATGCGTGTTCTGATTGACGGGATTGCAGGGAGGTTGATTAGATACCTTGACACTTGTCATTTTATATTTTTAGAGCACTCATGTATATTCTTTTTGTTTACTTTTGGAGTATACATGTATATGTTTAACCTGGTAACATGTTCATACTCAAGAGACACACAACAGTTTATATATGTTATATATACTATCACAGTCTTCCGCTGGTTAATTTAACTGTCTCTGGAGTATGATATGTTATTCTGACGTAATCTCACTCATGTTTAATATATTATCACAGACAACATTCAATCATACATATGTATGTTGCATAAATAACATTTTGGAACTCGGGAGTTGAGTTTTTGCTCGACCCCCCGATTTTCAGAATGTTACAGATGGTATCAGAGCATGATTTGGATTAAACCGGGCCTGGGTTATGGTCACGCGACGTACGTTGTCACTTCCTTTGACTTAGGTGGGTGTGAGAAGGGTCTAGAAACTCTTTTAGGATCACAGATTCGCCAATAGGCAAAGACTATTCATATCGATCGCGCGATCGAGTCCGTAGCGCGTCTAGGGTCGCAAGAAGCAACCCGAATAGCTCGTAGGTTGTAGGTAGTTGGGTTGAGACATTCTTTGAATGATTATAAACCTGTAAATGTAAATCCTTAGGCCGCGAGACAACCACGACCCCTGTATTCAATCGTCAGGGCTTAAAAACCCCGTTTCATCCAAAATCTTCAAAATTCTTCCTCTCACCACTCCAATCTTCAATTCTTTCTTATCCATTTCATGTTAGGCATCAGTCCTAATGTGAAAATAACATAAAATCATACTTTCACAAAATGTTACAGTCAATAGTAAAATTTCATGAAAAATGGCCATAAGGCCATTCTAAATTCACTTTATTTAGCAAATAATAGGCTAGATGGATGTACTAGCTCCTTATACCCCAAAATCATATGCTGCATGATAGGGTTTTGTATTTGGGATTACAGATTAGCCCCGAAAAGCCCTGAATTCATGTTTGGGCCCATATAGGTCAAAATGCAATGAACCAAGGTGGGGCTCATAGTTATTTAGGGTCCCTGGACCATGGGGGACCAAACCCATGTAGTCCCACCGCCCAACCAGAGGTTTGGTCGGTGATGCCATCGCCGATCCGGCGATGCATCGCCGGCCATAGTGGTCCATTTGGTGCATGCTTTGTTTTGTGAGGGTATTTTGGGTACTACACACCCTCCATGTATGGTTCGTGTGTAGAAAACCCCTAAATCGTGCACTTCCTTCACAAACATCCCTTCCCCTAGCCCCATTTACGTTTTCCAGCTGCCCTACCTCCAAATCGTGGTTCCAAACCACCCCTAAATCCTTCCTTGGCCAAAAATGACCACACTCCATCATCCTATGGAAGATTGCAGCCCTCCCTCTTGAAGATTTCATCTTTTGGAGCTAAAAAAAACCCCAAATCGAGCTGAAATCGTGAGGTGCTCCATTCCCCTTTTTCATTTTCATTTCTCCTTGAAAATACATCCTAGGGGAGCTTGAAGCATCCCTCTACAACGCCTAGATCTCCCTTTTTCAGTTTGGACAGCCACTTCTTCGTATTTTGTCCATTTTCCATGGCTTTCGTGGAAGCCATTTTAGGCCTTTTGTCACTCTCCACCATCCTATCATTGATGGGTAAAAAAAAAATGGCAGTAGATGAGGTTGGGCCAAGTCACCCTGCTCAATCGAGAAGACCGCGGGGTGGTACCGCAAGTTCAAGCGCCGCCATAGGTCCAGCTACAGCCCGAGAGTTCCATACAAAGTGAGATTTGGATCCCCATACTCAACTCGGGCGAGTGATTCTAGCTGAGATGCCTCACGGCTAATACACTGATCGCAAAGTGTTGTTTGAGGTGGATGTGGAAGGGCGACTGTTCAGTGAGTTTTTGTTGTTCGAGCGCATTGAAGCTGCGCATTGGGGTCCGATCTTTGAAGCTCGCGCTCGTGCTAATGTGAGCACCGTTTGTGCCTTCTAGGCTTGTATCCAGAATCCTACCTTGGAGCCATTGCAGTTCAAAATTCCTTTTGGTAGGGACAGGATGGGTACGATCGATGTGCGGCTGATTGCGTAACTTCTGAACGTACCTCTTGGTGATGTTCATCCTAGTGAGAAGAATCTGAGGAGTAGGCGTGAGTGAGATCGCCGTACCAGGTTCCTATGCGGTAAGTTGGTTTCATGGCAGCCTAATAATAGCCTCAAGGCGACGTATATGTCCGATGATTTGTGCCTGCTGCACCATATCTGCACGTTCAATGTGTATCCCAGGTCGACGAATCGCATTGAGTGTACGCGCCTTATGGTTGATTTCCTGTATCTGGTGGCCCAGGGAGAGAATGTGTGTATGGCCACTTTCATCTTGCGACAGATAATCCTCATAGCCAAGTCAAGAAGAACGTCCGAATTGCTTCCTTTTGGCCAACTGATATGCAAGATCGCGCTTGAGTTTACTTACAGACTTGGGCCAGAATTCCAGTTTCGATTCATAGCATTGATGAGTCGACTATGGTCAAGATGAAGATAGGGTCTTAATACCGTGAGAATCAGCTTGAGGAGGATAGCGAGGATGACTTTGATGATGAAGAGGATTCAAGTGAAGGAGAACCTGGAGCAGAAGTTCAGGAAAAAGTTCAGGAAGAGGCAGAAGAGGAGGCTCAGGATACAGATGAGAGCCCTCCTCCTTCTGCTCAGGCTACTGGCGATGATCGCATTGCTCAGATTGAGGAGAGCCAAATCGCCTTACGAAGGAAAGTTCAGAAACTTCGCGCTGAAGTCGAGGATGCCAAGGCCGTTACGAAGAGGAAATTTGGCAAGGTGACTCGCATGGACGTTACGCGTGATAGCTGTTGAGGACTTTTTGGCCTTTTAGGCTTTTGGTCGCTGGCTTCATTCGCAGTCCGCATGGGTATGTGTACGATGACCTTCACGGGCTTTTTAGGGCCACTGGCTTCTCACTACTATCCGAATGACAATCTTGATAGGCCTTATGCGTGGTTGGCCGTATAGGCTTGGCTAGGCTGCCTTTGAAAGATAAAAGTGGCCATCGATAGACACATCTGCTGGGATTGATAGTACGTCACCACTCTTGCTAACATCTTCAACTATAATCATATGGGTTGTTTACAATATATCAGCTTGGTGACGATACCAATTTCAGCAGAATTTTGTAGAGCTCATTTGATGATGACGATGATCACTTTCTTTTTACAATACTTATTAGCACATAGTCTTGATATGCTTGCAAATTTCTTCTTTATTCATTCATCTGATCGTACATAGCCATGGCCGAGGACTTGTTCATTCTTGCCCCCTTTTAATACAAAGGTATTATTCTGATAATACTCTGGATCGAAATTAGTAGTGTCTTCATGGACGATATCTTTTGATGAAGTGAGTATTAACCGGTATACCGATACCCTGTTTATCTTGATCCATGACTCTGTATGTACCATTGGAGTACACCTCTTTTATAATTTACGTCCCGTCTCACTTAGGATCGAATTTGCCCCTTGTCGACGGGTGATCACTATAGGTCTTTTCAACATCAACACCAGATCCCCTTTTTTGAAAGATCGATATTTAACCCTTTTATCAAAGGTGGCCGACACGCTTGCTTGATATGATTGCAATCGTTGTTAGGCTGCGAGGCATTTTTCATCAAGTAAATCTAGCTCTTTCAGCCTTATTTTCACATTTTCAGCATCTGTAATAGGCTAATGTATCACCACACTGAGCGACGCTACTTGCATTTCAATTGGGAATCTTCTTCTAATAGCTGTGCAATCATAACCATATTTACTGACGACTCTGCCCCCAGTCCTTGATATTTTTTTCGCATTTCTTGGCTGACCCCAATAAGAACTTGAATCCCTCTTCCCTGATTTAAGCCAGTGGGTTCTTCATAATCAAAACCCATGCTTCTCATGATTCTCTTGCTTGTTAAACTATACTTCTCAAAATCCCGTGATGTTAGTCTTCCACAGTACACATTATTCTTGGTCATTTCTTCTGTCTTCACTTCTTCCGAAGTGTGAAATTCTATCGGGTTCGGGTGTTTTGCGCTGGCCTTAACCTGGAACCTTCTTGGAGTGGCCAAAAATGGCCTCTGCCTTTCGACACGTGGCAACGACACTATATAATTAGACTACAAGATCCTCAACTGTTCAGGTGATAGTAACGTTAGTGGTGGTTACCCTGGTTGTCGTAAATACTTTGGCACAAAATAAAATTTTTGTTTTGATTTTACAGTCCTTGATGATCCTGCCTTTTCTGTTTCTCCTTTAGTCACATTTTTGTGAATGTTTCTTAGGTTATGCTTGTATCATTCTTTTCCTCTTCTTCAGTAAACACTATAATAACTGACATTTGCGAAGAAAGACTTAGCCTCTGTATAAGGCTTCGTATCAGCCATTACTTTATATTGCACTCCTTTACAATATTTGAAGCATTGATGCAGAGTATAGGGTATAATGTTGTACTGATGTATCCATGACCTTCCCAAGAGGAGATTATACATCGTCACAACACTTATAACATGGCACATGACATTAGTAGTTAGCTCGCCTATTTCTAGCGTCACTTTAATTTTGCCAAGTGCGCGTTGCCCATCTTGATTAAAGCCCTATATCATCATTCTACTAAGGTGTAGATCAGAACAATGATAGCCCATTTTACTTAACGTTAAGAGTGGTAAGAGGTTCACTGCCGACCCATTATCTATCGTAATTCGTTTAACTTTCTTCCTATAAATATAGCCCTCCATCAATAACGGTCTATTATGCTCTGTCCCACAAATCAAATCGTCATCAGAAAAGGAAACGACCGGCAAGCAATTTTCTTTCTCATTATTCTTTTTGCATTCCATTTCTACCAATAATATCTCTCTACGTCATGATTAGACAATGCTCTAACCAAGTTCTGCCGAAATTCCTCTAACAACTTAAGTACATCATAGACGCTTAATCAAGCCGGTATACCCTTCAAATGACTTACTACATCATAAGTTACTTTTGTTGTCTCATTCTTCTTTTCTTCTTCATCACTGTCATTCTGGTTTTCAGTAATTTCTTTTCATACGATTGTTGCTTTCTGCTACACAGGGTTTGTCATCTTTTTTCCTGATTGCAACGTGATTACTGTTACCTTTTCGTTGCTTTATTGTCTTCTTTCTTTTTCATATCTTGAGCCTTTCCTTGAAATGTAAGTATATTTACTGTCGCTATTGTACCCCTTTCCTTTTTTTTTTCCAATAAATATTTCACTCCTGTCTATCATTCGTTGTATTATACACTTTAATGGGTAACAATTCTTCATCGGATGTCCTACTAGGCGGTGATAGTGGCAAAAATCTCTTTCTCTGGTTTTTGTCACATCTTCAGGGCGCTTAGGTTTTGGTAATTCGATCGTGCTGGCCTTTAACAACTGATTCATCATAAGAATGACGTCTTCCTTGTCAAATGCGAATCCTTCATGAGAATTAAGCATCCTAGACCTCTTTCCACTATATCTATTTCTTGATTGGCTCCATTCTTATTTTCGCTCCTGCCTCTTCTCCCTTGAGTCCCTCGTATCTTTGCTTCTCCTGTCACGATCGACATTATTTACAACCATCCTGCTAGACACTCTCCTTGTTGTTTCACAGTGAAACGCTGGCATCTTACGGGTCATCAATTCAAAAGTATGGGCCTTAGTGGATAGGTTGTGAAAAGTTCTGATGTTGACGCTGGTAAGTCCAAACGCTATTCCTGTCTCCATAGAGTTGAGACACATTTTAACTTGCTCCTTTCTTCTGGCATCTGTCTACACAAGGCTCCTAATGTCTTTCATTTGTTGATAAAATTTTCTACTGGTTCTCCTTCTCTCTGTTGTACAGAAGCCAATTCTGTAATACTAACCTCATGCTTCGAAGAGAAGAAGTTTGACATGAACACATCCTGCATTTGGTCGCAAGAGAGTATTAACCCTAGAGCCAAGCTAGAATACCATCGGAATGCTTTGTGCATAAGCGACGACCTGAACAATCACAAGCAATACTATAGTATTATAGAGAAATTCCCTATGCTGATGATGAAGTGCATTAGGTGCTCTTCTAGTGATCCTTCTCCATTAAACTTCTGAAAATCTGGGTGTTTGAAGTTGGCTATAAATGGGACATCTTTCACCTCTCTTGGATATGACGTTCGATATCTAAAGTGGCCAGTATTTTCACGTTCTCTTTCTATTTTGACAGTCTCTTCAATGACTTATTTCACTTCATCCAGTGATATGGTTCTTGCTGCGGGGATAGACCCCAGTGATCCTGCCCCCTGTGGTTATAAGCCTTCGGGCTAATTTTCTGGTTCATTCACCTTGTCCATCATCGGGGGAGCAGCTATCTGAGCTACATTATGTGCAAGAGTCATTAGGGCCTCATGGAAATTTCTACACTCTTCCATTAGTGCTCTTTTTATTTCTTCTATCGCGTTTATATGATCCTCCGTATTTGACATACTTTCCTGGTTTGTCCCAGCCATGTGTATTGTAGCTTCTCCACTTTTCGATGAAGCTGTAGTTGGGGTGGGATGAGAGTATGTTAACGTGATATGACTTATGAAGGGAGGAGAGGATGGGGTTTCACTTGACCTCCCTATACTTCTAGTGTTATTAATCGATTGAGGCAACACAGACTTGGGTAAACTTGCCTAGGGCGATATGAACATTGGTGAACTTGTCATTAAGGCTTTACATTTCTGCTCTTTCGTCCATCTGGCCCTTGGGATGACTAAAGCTAGAAAGTCATGTGATACCAACTGTAGAATCGTTCACTTAGGATATATCTCAGGGGGAGGGAGTTCGGGATGTTTCCTAGCTGTGTTACGCGTTATTGGCCCTCTGACTCTTGGTGAAGGAAGATTCATTTGAGAGTTTCTTGCATTCTGTACTCTCATCTTGCGAGATGTTACAATAGTCTAGCCCTTATCACCTTTCGGTGGTTGAGGTGAAGCAGATACAACCCCAACAGTCACTCGAATCATTTTATTTTTTCCTGTTGGAATTTGAATCATAGACTCCGGGAGTTGGTCCGTTGCATACTCTATCATAAACCCTATTGGGGTGAAACAAAAGTTCATTATTCTTGCAGGAATTGCCATCAGCTATGACTTGTAGTTGAATTTAGGAACCTTCAGTTACAAAATGTAATTATAATTAGTATTTGAAAAGTAAATAATCTATCTTAGAGATGAAGGGGGGGATGTTCCCACTGAGAGTCGCCATTTTGGCGTCGAAAGATGCCAAACTACAATGAAAATTCTATAACACTCTCGATGTTGTTATCAAAATAAAATAAAGTCCCCAACAAAGTTGTCATTTTATTTCAAACAAGAAACACATGCATCTGATTTGGGGAGATTACTTTTTTTGAATGTAATAAAGAGAATACATAGAACAATCATTGTATTATGAATTCTGAGTTCATACACATCCCCTTAATATCCCTTAATTCTAGGACAAATTATTTAATACAACTAAATTGTAACTATCAAAACTTGTATGTTAAATCTTAAATTCGGCAGCTATTTCGATCATCTCCTCGTACTTAGGAGGAATGTCAATTTGATCGACTAATCTCTCTTGTGAACTTGTCCAAAGGAGAGAGCCTGAAGTGATGAAGCTTTAGCCTTGAATGCCTTCAACGATATCGGCAGCATTTCAGCCTCCCTCTAGAGCTGATCACATTATGGCCTAGTTGCGCGACACGCGCAACTGTTTTGTTGGTTGCGTGGTTCACACAATAGATCCTTTCTTCCATTCCTCACCTTCAGCCTTCTTCCAAAACTCTATTGTCATCCAAATGAGAGGGGAAGTGGGGTATTTATAGACCTCCACATGTGTCAATAATCGATTTTCATGCCATTAGAACCCGCACAACGGAGAAGCTAGTTGCACGACTCGCACAACGGTTCATATAGTTGTGCTACCTGTGCAATTAAAAAACTGGTTGCGCAGTTCACACAATGTTATATTCGGTTGCGCGACCCGCACAAGGATAGCATCTGCTCTTTCTATGATAAACTGTTTGCATCATTCACGCAACTACTACAACTTGTTGTGCGGTCTACACAACAATATCTTGTTACGTGACCCGTGCAATCCCCAAACAAAGGACTTCATCCTTTCTCTTTCCTCCACTCCTTGTTTGATTTATGATCTTCTTTCTTTCTTGATGATGATGATTTTTATGCTTCAATACTTGTCAGTTCATGCCCACTACACGGTTTTGAAACATGGCGCATAACAAATTTCTTCCATAAAGGACTGAAGTCTTCCATGCGCCAATTCGTCGAGACAATGTGCAATGAGAAATTCATGAACAATGATGCCGATGATGTGTGGGATTACTTTGACAAACTCACTGAAATCGTACAATCATGGGACATCTCCCCAAGACCTAACACCACTTCTAAGCCTACTCAATCAAAGGAGAGGGGCGGAATATACTCGTTAAAAGAGGAAGATGATATAAATGTTAAAGTCGCCAGTCTTATAAGGAAACTCGAGACGATGGAACTTAAGAAGGATAAGGCTAAGGAAGTTGTCTGTGGTATTTGTGCTTGCAACGTTCATACAACTAAGAATTGTCCAAGAATACTTATTTTTCAAGAAATATTGAATGAACAGTCGAATGCCGTGAACAACTACCAAAAGCCTTTCAAAAGACTTACTTCAAACTCATACAATTCAAGGTGGAGAAATCATCCAAACTTCAGTTGGAGGAATGGACAAACTGCTACTCCTCAAAGAATCCCTAGCCAATTCTTAAATCAAGGGAAACCTTAAGAGGAATTAGTTCAAAATATGACACAAACTCAAGAGCTTATCCAATAAAGTACTCTCCAACCCTTACAAGAACTTATAAAGGCTATACAAAAGATAGTCTCACGCATTGTGGTTATGGAGAAAGGATCCTTCTAGCTCAACCTATCCCCAATCCTAAACCGCAATACGTACTTAGTGAACCAAGCTCTTCAAATCCAATGGAGCAAGCCAAGTCTATTACCACTCTTAGGAGTGAAAAAATAACTAACAAATCTATTCCGGTAAAGGTTGAAAAGTTTAAGGACCCGAAAGAGGACATGGATGATAGATCTAGCACTATTCCACATAGATTAGAACTATTACCTCCGAGCAAGCCAATTGCTCCATTCCCCCAGCGGTTGATTACACCAATACCTTTAACTAAATCACAAGATATTCTAGAGGTGTTGAAACAAGTGAAGGTTAACATCCCTCTTCTTGATCTGTAAAAAAAAATTCCTTCATATGCTAAATTTTTGAAAGACCTATGCACAACTAAGAGGCGGCAAAGTATCAAAAAGAAAATTTTCCTGATAAAAAAAGTGCCATCCTCAAGAAATATATAAAGACCTAGGTAGCCTAACTATCACTAGTGTAATTGGGAATCACCAAATTGAGAATGCACTTCTTGACTTGGGGATGAGCATAAATCTGATCCCTTACTCAGTCTACGAACAACTGGATCTAGGTGAATTAAAACCCACCCGGACCACATTACAACTTCCTGATCGCTCAGTTCATGTACTGAGGGCAATGATTGAGGATATGTTGGTTCAAGTTAATAAATTCTACCATCCAATCAATTTTATCATCCTAGAAACTCAGCCCATTGTAGACATGAGCACTCAAATCCCTATCATACTTGGTCGCCCGTTCCGTCCTACATCCAATGCTATCATTAATTGTAGGAAGGGGTCATGAATTTATCTTTTGAAAATATGACATTGGAGCTCAATATCTTTTTCAAAATGAGAAGACAGGCAGAGGATGATGACGAGACCCATGACATTAATATGATAGAATCTTTCATGAAAAATAGAGATCTGATGATCTTATCCTCTAACCATCTAGAGACATGCCTGGCCCAATCCCCTAATTTGGATGATGACATGATTAAGGAGATGGATGCCTTGCTTGATGCTACACCGGTTCTTGAAGTTAACCGGTTGAGGCCACAATTTGAAAAATTACCCCAAGCTGATGTTGTGCCTATACCGTCTATCCTCAAAGCACCAAAGCTTGACCTAAAACCTTTACCTTCTGATCTTAAATATGTCAATTTAGGTCAAGATGAGACATACCCAGTGGTGATTTCTTCCCATCTTGAGTAAGAACATAAGAGTAGGCTTATCTCTACTCTCATTGAGCATAAAGGAGCCCTTGGATGGTCGATTGCAGACCTCAAGGGAATTGACCCTTTGATTTGTACTCACCGCATTCATCTTGAGGATAATGCGAAGATCTCCCGGCAACCACAATGTAGATTAAATCCAAACATAAAGGAAATGTTTAAGACCAAGGTACATAGGTTGTTGGATGTGGGTATTATATACCCCATATCCGATAGCCAATGGGTGAGTCCAACTTAGGTGGTTCCTAAGAAGTCCAGAATCACCATCGTAGATGTAACACCCTGGTTCCTGAAACTCGATTACTCATGTTCTAAAAACCCAAGTGTAAACCTTTAACGGTGGCTCAAATTTCACGTACATTTTTTTTTCTTCATCAAAGTTAATAATCTAACGGAATAAAAATAGATCGAGTATAAGGGGGAGTCAAAATATACATAACCAAGATTTCAAGTGGTTACCCGAAAACTTATACAAATCAATGTCTTAAGTTTTTACAATACATAACAGTATAAATTAAATATAAATGAAATCGGGAATAGAGAGTCCCAAGGTAGTCTTGCTCCTACTATTCCATATGAATAACAACATGTGCAACCTCTGCATCTCCTGCACACTGATTATGGTTTGATAACGTTAATGACTATCTCAGTGAGGTATAACCCCCAAGATTTATCTTATCATCAAGATAATTAAGCAAAGTTATCAGGAATAGTGTATAAAAAATATTTTATAATGATTATTATAGAAATCAGATAAGGTTCATCAGATACGCATTCATCAGAT
This sequence comes from Magnolia kwangsiensis, assembly GCA_037074715.1. NCBI lineage: Eukaryota > Viridiplantae > Streptophyta > Magnoliopsida > Magnoliales > Magnoliaceae > Magnolia > Magnolia kwangsiensis. Next base: position 105,525,828 of record CM073574.1, read on the forward strand.
AAATTTCACAAAGATAATCTTATTTAAATGCATGGGTGTATGCACATGCTCACAGACCTGTGAATGTACATCCAACTGGTAAAAAGTCACTCAAGGAGAACTAGCCACCACGAAAAGTACCTGAAGCTATGCCCTAAGGAGAACTAGTCACCCAGAAAAGACTATGCAACAAGGATACCCAAGGTGGACTAGTCTCCCACAAAAGTACTCAAAGGTACGCCCTAAGGAGGACTAGGCACTTGAAAAAGTCCATGCAATGAGGACACTTAAAGAGGACTAATCTCTCGAAAAAGTACTCAAAGGTACGCCCTAAGAAGCACTAGGCACCCGAAAAAGTCCATGCAACAAGGACACCTATAGCGGTACGAATGCACTAAATAATAATTTAGGATCCCTCGGTAAAATACTCTATGGTACAGCCCATAGTGATCCAAGAAAATCCCCGTGTCTTACATCGACCGTCTGGTAAAATCTACATTCCATGAAAATGGATGATTATCCTAACCATTATTATTTCAATTTTAAACAATCATTTTAAGAAAGCTCAAAGGTCACTATGGGGGCCTCATCACCCAACATAGGCTGATAGCTCAGGCATAGTTTTCCATTCCACCATCCCTGGCTCATGAGACTAACAAATATAATATTTTTACGAAAACTCTCTTCAACTAGTAGCCAGTCCTAATTAAACAAGAAGAACTTACCAACGTGAAGTTGTACGAAAATCATTCATTAAAGCCACTTAGTGTAATTATTCTATCAAAGCCATAAAGGGCAAACATACAATCAAAGCCACATAGGGTATGTCATGCCCCAAACTCGAAAATCGGATTCAAAGGAATCTGATCGCCAAATCCGGTGCCAACAGCCTCCGTAGTGCCCCATTCTCGGCTCTTAGTAATCATATGCCGGATTCCGATCCTGGGACCCTATAAGGAGGATTTTCAGAATGATTTTTTTTTGTAATGGAGCATAACCACAAGCATAAACAACTCATAAAACAACATCACCACATATCCAATATATCAAAAACTTTAAGTACAATGCGGAAAGAAAAATACAAGATGATCAAAAAGCTCCAAAATGGTCTGATACGCGCTCCTGCCTTAGCGCTGCTGCTGTCCAACGACACCTGCACACAACGGTCATGCATAAGCTTACAAAAGCTTAGAGGGTGGTGTAAGTGTGTGTGTAAGGCAAGTGTCAAGTATATAATATCAGAGTAATGCAAAAACCTGCGGTAAGTCCATGAATGCTATTAGCTGTAGCAAAACTATATGATGTAAGGTATGAATGCTATCAACCATACCAAGGCTATGCGATGCGTGGCCTATGTAGCCAAATGTCATATGCGAGATACAAAGAAAACATGCCAGTCCTCATCAAGTACACATATCAGTACAGTTTCCCTCTGGATATCATTAGGGTCTAATACACTCACACTGACTGCCTCCTCCCTAGCTGCATAGCCAAGTAAATGGAATAGACTTCACTATCCGCCTAACTAGTAGTCTGCTAATACCTACCCGGCTCGTCGATAGCGGACTCATTTGCAAGCTGGTCAAACTCAACCTAGCTTATAGCCCCCTCACTCGGGTGGATAAGGTCACACCCCCTTCCAACAGACCATGACACAGTGAGAGACGCGGCCTACTGGTATTCGGCACTCGGGTGCTATGTATCCACTTAGTTTAGATGTTGGAGCATTTTCTAGTACCAAAAAGGTTCTGGGACTTTCACCCAAGGACATACTAAGTTCCCACAGTGCTAGAACCAAGTATTTTTGGTATCCGATACAGCCATCCACGATGTACCTGTGGAGCCACGACCCTAATGTCGCTAGGGCGTGCAGTGATCAAGTCACACATATGCGAAATGCATGAATTACACCATCAAATCATGCAACAATCTAGCATGTACTGCGTGATCATGTGGGGCACTCCATCTCATAAGGAGTCCCGTGTCTTAGCCTAACGGCTTATGCTATGATCAAACATTCCTCATATCAAGCATACATATGCTGCGTATGAGCATGAATCATGGGGCTATACTAAGTATGTTATAAAGTGATGAATTAGTAACAAGTATGGGCCTATCAATTGGCCCTAGGGAGAGTTATAATGCGGACATCTAACCAACATTACTCTTATGATGTGGACGTCAAACCAACATTGCTCCCAAGGCATGGCCCACCATAAAACCTCATTACACAAACCATGGAGGGATCACACATTGCAATGGACCCTAAAGACGTCCCATTGGGCCTTGGTCCATAGGCCTCGAATACATCAAATGGGCCGCCTCGCATGGGCCTTATATAAATCAAGTGGGCCGCATCAATGGGCCTTATGTACATTGCAATGGGTCATAACCCATAGGGCTTTGAATACATCATAATGGGCCTCAACCCATGGGCCCTAATACATTAGAATGGGCCTCAACCCATGGGCCCTAATACATCACAATGGGCCTCAACCCATGGGCCTTAATACATCACAATGGGCGCTCATAATATGGGCCTCATATCTATCAAGGCAGGCTTCAACACGAACCTTATATAACCAAGGTGGACCTTAACAATGGGCCATAAATGTGGTAAGTGGGCTACACCACATGGACCACATGCATACAAAATGGGCCACGCCAAACATAAGTGGTGGTAATGATCTCCACCATTAAAATTCCTAAGGCCCACCGAAAAATTTTTTTCCATCCAACCTATCCCTAAATTATCATAGTGATAGATGAAGTGGAAACAATTATTAACTTAATGGGAAACTTACTATGGCCCTTAGAAATTTCTTCACATGGTGGGGTTCATTTGAACTTTAAATCTGCCTCATCCTTTAACTCATGCACTAAAATGATCTTTTAAAATGGTTGGAGGGATGGGATGCAGCACGTGCATCATGGTGGGGGTCCACATGAAAGCCCACCATCATGTATATATTATATATATATAATATAATATATGATCTATATATATATAATATATACAATATAATGTAATATATATATATATACACACACACACAGCACTCAAGTCCCATCGTCCAGTGTGGACGGTCCGGATGAAACACATACACCACCGTGGGCTCCACCGTCCACCCGGACGGTGGGAATAAAACACATATATCATTGTGGGCTCCATGTGGGGCCCACCATAATGTTTATACGTCATCCAACCCGTTGATAAGGTCCACAGACTTGGATGAAGAGTAAAAACAAATATCAGATTGATTCAAAACTTCCGTGGGCCCAAAAAGGGATTTCAATGGTAGAGTTCAATCACTGCTATTTCTTGTGGTGTGGGCCACCTGAGATCTAGATCAAGCTGATTTTTGGGGTGGGTCCACTTCAGAGAGTGGCCCACCTTGTGAATGGATTAGATGGAAAATAAACATCAAGGTGGGGCCCATGCAGTCGTGGGTCCCTGCCCACCGTTCGCCCGCCCACCGCTGGCGCGGCATGCGCGGCTGACAATAGCGGCAACAGCTGCTGTTTATTATATTTTTTTTTTTAAAAAGGAGTTTTCTCACGATTTTTCAGGCGTGGGGTCCGTATCAACCAAATCCATCCTGGCCATTGGATTCTATGGTTAGAGATCAACCAAACGAGTCCAATATCCAAGGTGTTTGGTGTGTATAATTATCAGGTGGCTTTTTAAATGGTGAAAACTACCATTTTTTTTTACTATGGCCCGCTCGAAAGTCGGATTGACCCCATTTTTTAGTTCAACGCCTAGAATGATCTTTGGAAGGGAATGGACGGCTTGGATTATAAACATACATCAAGGTGAGGCCTATACAAGTGGCCCATCCCATAAGCTTGAAATCAAGCTCATATTTGCATTTTTCTGTCCAACAACGTCTAGCCGTTGGACGTTTGTATGAGCTTAACGACATATTCAAGGTGGGCCCTTTTTAGGTGGGCCACCACAAGATGGATGGTGTAAGTACAATACATGTAAGATGGGCCCCACTTTTAGATGACTTGGGTCAATACATACCTAGTGGTGGGGTCCATCCAAATGGGCCACACGGCCATTACATCACACTCATAAAGAAAATAAATAAATAAATGAAAAGAGAAGGAGAGAGAGATAGAGTGGGACACACGTGTGATGGAGGGACCCGGACACTATGGGCCCTCCATTCCATGATCTACATCATAAATCAAGTGGGTCCCATTACATGTGGGCCCATAAAATTTAAATCTAATGGTGGAGATCCCTTCTCCATGAAATTAGACGGTCTAGATGACCCATATACAAGCTAGGAAGGTAAACATCATGATGGGGTCCATGGAGATGGCCCCATCATGGAAAGATATTGATGATCAAGATGGGTCATCGGCCGCATCTTAGGGTCCAAAGTGAGATCCATACCATTGATCGGTAGGCCTCACTTGGTCCATCATAAAAGCATGAAAACTAGCCTATAGAAGCACCTACCTAGCGATCTCCTTGGTTCGTTGGAAAGCCTATCTCCTTATGCTTCACTTTGATGGTGGATGATGAGATTTGGATGGCTAGGATGGAGGCTTTGGGATGGGAAAGTGGGCCACTAAAAATCACATTTTTCTCTCACTTGGGAAATCCATGGACGTGCACTCTCTTGGTTGCTTGGAATTGTTGAGAAATGAGAGAGAGAGAGAGAGAGAGAGAGAGAGAGAGAGAGAGAGAGAGAGTTGTAAGAGTGATGGAGTGATGTGAAGTGAGTGATGGGTGAGGTGAGTGATGGGTGAGGTGAGAGGTTGGTTGACTTTGGGGTTTGTTTGACTTGTGGAGAAAGAAAGCATGTGTGCTTTGTACTTGACATGAGAGGTGATTGATGGATTGATTTGACATGTTGTAAAGATTTTCTTGAGATTTGCAACACACGGTGTTTTTCCACGAACTGAATGTGGGTCCACATCACCTCGTCTGGGTATCGGATCAGTGCGTGAGTTACGACATTGGAACCGCGGCGACGGTGCGGTCGCAATGATACAAGTCTCAGATTAAGCCTACTTAAATGTATAGGATAACACTTACGGTCGTGCGCAAACGTCGATTACAGGTCACAAATTGCCAGACTTTAACGGGAAGGATCGTATGAGTTGATGGAACAGTATGGATTAGGATACGAGTCTTACAGGGTAACTAGTCAATCGAAGCCACATAAGGCAAATAGTCCATTCAAAGATACATTGAAAGGGATTGACTCCAAACGTCAGAAAGGCATAATAATTCCTTAGATGGTAAGTTCATGACAAACTTTGATTTATTTTATTAGATAGAATGGCCACTAGTTTAAGGACCTCCATAAATACCGTCAAGTCATCACAAGTAGTAAAACAAGACCCGTATAATGTCAATAGTCTCCAGACATACAAAATGTACATTTAAAACCAAAATAGGGATATTCGTAATCTATAACATGTTCAATAATTGAATTTAATCCAATAATTAATTATTTGTAAACAATTACTCAATTAGAACTAGTATTTATCATCATTTCCATATGATATTATATTAAGAAATTAATAAGATGAATGAATGAAAATAAATAAACAATGATAACTACCATGATGTAGAAAAGCTTGAAGGGTGATCCTCACCTTAGGGTTGGATTATCTCTCAGTGTTGGAAGTTCGTAGTTTAAGATCAACATCTAGCATGATTAGCATAATTAGTGTGATTAGATCACAATATACCTAATTTATATGACCGGGGTTTAAGTTAGGTATTTCAATCAATAGATTTAGGGTTTTAATGTATTGTTTAGAATTTAGGGATTTGAAATCTAGTTTGCGCAACAATAAAATACAAGTTAATCATAATAATGATTCAAGAATTTAAAATTTAAAATACTAATAAAATTAATTGATAGCAATATTTCAATAAGAGTTTATAATACTAACAATTATAATATTAATAATTAATCTTGATAATAATAATAATAATAATAATAATAATAATAATAATAAATATTATCCTAAATTAAATGAAATAATAAGAGAATACCTCTCATTCTTCCTTTCTCTGTCTTCCTCTTCCGAAGCCTAATACAACGCCCAACAAAACTTCTGGCTGGATTCAACCATGCTCGAGGAGGGCTGAGTTGGACCATAATAAACTCCTACCGAGTTAACTTGGTAGCATGGATTCCACACAACTTGGTTCAAATTTGAGCCTGATTGTGCCCAGTTGCTGCCTTTACCAATTCTTTGTACCAAGCCCAATCTAGGCCTGTCATGACTGAGTCCCAAACGAGTAAGCAACTCGTCTTGAGTGAGTAAGTTGACTCGACAACAACTCTCAAGGGAGAAATGATGTCCCACTCTCCTATATCCTTCTTCTTCCAAACTCCTTGCTGGAAGTCTGACAATGGACGTTAGAGTCTGACCTGACTCAACTCAGCTAAACTTGATGATTTCAGCGAGTTAACTCAACCCAACCCGGTAGCGAGTTTAGTTCCAAAACTTGCCTTCTTCCCTTCATTCTCTCTTTCTTCTCCTATTAGAAAGCCCATATGAGGTCCTGGATTCGAAGGTAGCTAGCTAGAGAAGACCAACAATAACCCAATTGACCCAGACTCGGTCTGGACTCCTAGCTCGAACCGTGACCTGAACCGAGTCAAGACATCCTGACTCGGCAGCAGCCAAACCACACTTCTCCTCATTTTTTCACATTTTCTTTATTATTATTCTTCTTATTTATTTCTATTCTTTCTAGATAGCTACAGGCTCTGGATGGATCCGTACTCACTTAAATCGATTCCAGGATTTGGCTTGACCCAACTAAGTCAAGTCCAACAACAACTCGATGAACCATCCGATACCCATCTCTCCCTCTATCTTATTCTTTCTTCTCTCCTGATTCTTTTCTGTCTTTCCCTCTCTCTTCTCCCTTCCTTCCATCTTAGCTTCTTGGTGTGGATTGATGCAAGGCTCAGACAAGTTAACTCAGCGTGGTGCGGCTCCAGAAAATGACGCCCTCTTTCTCTATTTCTCTCTCTTTATTTTTTCTCTTTTCTCCCTTTTCAAATCAGTTGCCCTAAAAGGAAACCTTTTATAAGGTTCCACTAATTAGTTTCTTGGTATTTCTAGCGTAACTAATCGCCCGATTAGTTATCGTTTGGTCAAAAGAGTTTAAGTTGTATAAACTCATATTATACTCACATGAAGCAGATCTAATGCCATGCTTGGACTTTTGACACCAAGGCCCATCAAATGGAGGGTCTTGATTGTGAAATGGGACCCACTATAAGGTGATGGTTATCTAAGCTTAACGGGGAAGATGATCCAACTGTTAATGGCGGATCACTTCTAGATGGTTAATCTTATGATCAACGACGCATGGATGGCGTGAATTTAGAATTAGATCATTGTGGGACCCACTAGATGTGTTGTCATTAGCTTCTCACTTAATGAGTTTTGGTTTCAACATGCGGCGGCTCTTTCATTATGATGAAAGCCTTAAGATTGACTTGGGTTGTATGGCTGAGATCCGCTGATGTGGAGGGCTAAGATGCAAAGGGGAAGACACACGTGGATGCCAGCTAAAAAGGGAAATAGGAGGGATTTTCATTTACGAAAAAATGGTCGCATGCAGTCCGTTACATCTCTAATTTTGCATTTTTATGTGGGAGTAAACGTGCAGAGGGCACTAGGTTTTTATCAGTTGTGCGTCGTGGAGAGGATGGACGGTTCCAATCATCTTGATGATTACATATGGTGGACCATAATTCAAATCATCGAACATCATTCATCCACTGGCATGAAAGGAAGAAATATTCTTCTTTTTTCAGTTTTTATCATGTCAACGTTTTGTTGACCCGGACTATGGTCCTATGCACGACGAGTGTGCGGACCTCTGGTAGACACCCATCATAAGTCTAGGGCCCACAGTGATGTTTTGTGTAATCCGCATCGACCAATGAGTCCCTTGACTCCTATTAGGTACCCCGACAAATGATGAGGCAAATCAATCATCAGGTGGGCCTCACCAATGGAACTAAGATTTTTATGCATTGATACGAGGATCTGGTGGTTAGATTAATCTTAATACGATCATCAACGGTCAAAAGGCCCTGACGGGTCATTTTTCTATTTAATACTTACATAATAGGATATTAGTTTTATAATTATTAATTTATTCATTAATTTGTTAATTTATTTATTGCATACATTTAAGATGTGGGATCTACTCTTCCTACATCATTTGGTTACCTCCCTTAAGATCAGGGTTCCTTAATATAAATGTGGGTCACTCCAAGTGAACGTCAAATTCTAAACTTTCGATATCCTGATGATTCGATTAATTCAATGGTTGGATTACTTGATTTAGGAATGTGAATTTCATCTAAAGGTCTTAAGAGTCCAAAGGTTTGTCTAGATGAAGATCCATGGTTGAATTGGTGGTCTGATGGTCTAATTGTAATGATCAGGCGAAAGGCCTTCAAGTTGGACCTTGATGAATGGTGGATCTAGTGATCTACGACTCTGATTTGATACTTAAAGTTCACTTTCCATGGAACGTGATTATCCCTCTTAAGGTTCAATAGTTGGAATGGATGGATCTTGAATTATCAATTGCTAGTGACTATCATATGTTGGGTGTGTACCTTCACACCAGTTGCTAACTTAAACGACAATGGTAACACTCTTGAGTACTGAAAAGTATGGGGTGTTACAATATACCCACCTAAAGGAGAATTTCATCCTCGAAATTCAATGCTTGTTATCATTCACCACCTTGCTTGTGAGGCATATTTATAGATACCAACATATGTAACTACCATTAAAATTTTGGGTTGTTATTTCTACCCCCCGTAAAGAAAATCTCGTCCTTGAGATTTAATAACGTACATCATAATGCTTAACGTGACAAGTAGTAAAATCACATTGACTCATCTATGTTTCAATGATGCCACCACTTCCTACATTTAAGCAGGTTATATCTAGATTTCCGCTGCAACTCTTATATCTCTAGTCTAACTAATCGAGTAATGTATATAAGTTCTAGAGATTTGAGATCTTTTAGCATCTACCAAAAGTAGGGATTTATATAAATTCCTAATGACGTCACAATTTCCTATAGCATTCATTGCACTTACAAGTTCATTTAAGTGATATTTAATAATAACATTATATCCTTCTTTTTATCTTCTTTTACCTTCAGTGATAGTTCCATCTACTTATAGAAAAATACAATTTTCTGTTCTTAGTGTTCAGGCTAACACGAATGGATAGTTGTAGTAGGTTTGAGCCCGATACATCAATCCTCTATTTGTGCAGAATAGTGGAATTGTCAGTATTGTCTTCCAATCTTGGTAAATCTCGATCTTATGCTTGATCAAGGCATTGAGATCATTGAGGTTTGCTAGGATTAAAATTTGGATCAAACCGCACATGATTTTCTTAAATGTGATATCAATTTGTGATCCTGATTAATTTGGACTCCTGGGGGATATCATGAAATTTTCTATTTTTAAAATAAGAGTTCACGAAATCTACATGAAATAAACCTAGATGACCTTCGCTCTTTCATTACACATTCAAATTACGTAACACACTACCTAAAAAACTTCAGGACTAGAATTTCTATATAAAATTTGAATTTGAAATTTTGTTAAGTTTATCTAGAATTTCAAGTCTTATCCGCCATATGCCTAGTCTAAGGTTGAAAATTTGCTTAATATTTTATAACCCTGCCTCTAATTACTTTAGCGCTAGAATTTGTAAGAAATATTATCTCTAGCTAGAGATATGTATTAGGAAATTCGAATTGCAATTCCTAGTATGTTTCCCCAAGTCAAAGGAGTCCTTAACTTTGATCTAATGCTCAATGTAGTGGGTAAAGATTTTCCTATGATGCCTAAGTTTGTTCCACTCACTTAGTGTTGTGACAATGTTATTTTAACGAAGGAAAATCATGGGAAAAATTCAGATCCTAGATTTCCACAAATTTTCATTGGATGTCTAATTCAAGGAATGTTCTTATTGATCTAATATACACCGTAGTGGTTTGTTTATTCTCTCATGGTATCTAAATTTACTTTCTAAGATTTAAAAATCTAGGAGTTTCAAATGAGCCAAAAATTTTACGTCTTTATGCTCACAATTTATCCTAACTCTAAGGGAGTTCTAAATAAGTTCAAATGGGTCATCCTAGAATTTCAAAGGAGCCTAAGGTTTTAAGTTTCTATGTTCTCAATTCCTTTTAATTCTAAGGAATTTCTAATTACTCTTAATTCTTAGGAATTTCTATACAAGTTTGGGTGGCTAACCTAATAAATTTTGACAGGGAACTAAGTTTGGGACTCTACATTTTTGGAATTTCTCTAAAGTCTAGAGGAATTTTTCCTAGGTTCAAATCTCTAATTCCAACATCTCAACTTAAGACATTAAAGGTTTGTATGAGTTTATTTCCTAAAGATAAGGTTTTTCTAGACTTTCTTTGATACCATCTTGTAACACCCCGGTTCCTAAAACCTAAGTACACTGCTCGTGTTCCAAAAACCCAAGTGTTAACCTTTAACGGTGGCTCAAATTCCACATACATTTTTTTTTCTTCATCAAAGTTAGTAATCTAGCAGAATAAAAACAAATCAAGTATAAGATAGAGTCAAAATATATATAACCAAGATTTCAAGTGGTTACTCGAAAACTTATACAAATTAATGTCTTAAGTTTTTGCAATACATAATAGTACAAATTAAATACAAATGAAATTGGGAATAAAGAGTCCCATGGTAGTCTTGAAATTGCTGTAATACCCGCTTTAGTCAAAGTGAGAATACGCCAAGGTGTCCTAGAGGGGAGGGGGGGGGGACCCTATCCTGACTTAATATGCAGATAGTAGGATTGCTTCAATTTAACTCTAATGGCTTCCAAGCTAAATAGAGGATCTAATCATAAGACTATTCAAAACATAAATAAGATGTATAACATAGTTCATTATGGATGTGATTGTGTGTGAGATGTGATTCTAATTAGTTCTAGTTAATCATGTAAACATGCATTATGAAAACATTCAAAGAATTCACACAAGTAGTAAAGTAAATAGCAATCCCAAACATAGTCATTTTTATAGTGTTTTGACTACGTGTCTACTCCAATTTCGATGGACGCACTCAACCGTTGAGTGTACCGGATCTCACAACAAAGGTTTCAAATCAGGTTCACCTCAAACGAGTACAACCTACACAAGGATGACTCTAGGACCTATATAAGATACCTAAGATGTCTTCACAAGACACAAGTTTATGCCCCACACAGGAGCAAGGGTCAACACACAACACCCAGATTTAGGCCACAGGCCAAGGATCCACATAACGAAGCTAACAGTTTATGCCCTACACAAGAGCAAAGGTCAACACATAACATCTAGGTTTTTGACCACATAGGTCAAGGACCTACACAAAGGACCTAAGTTTATGCTCTCCATAGATAAAGGGTCAACACACATCACCCCCACGTACTCTCCCGTCGGAGGCCTCCTATAAGGACATGAAAGGGTTAGAATCACCTGTGACCCGATCCTATATAAAGGAATGATCAGTAGGGTCTCTGGACTCTAGTGACTTACAGATAAGCATATGAGCCCCATTTAGCATTTTGATGACGATCTCCTCCTTTAATGATGAAGAATCCTTAGCTCCCTTGAACCACAACACAAATGATGCTCCAATGTATAGCGACGGGTTGGGTCAAGGTTATGTTGGAATCTTACTCTATTAAATATTTTTCAACTTTAGAAACATATTGATTCCAATCATTTATGCATTCAAGGTATCGTAGCTTAATGATTTTCCATTAAGGTAGTAGCTGGAGGATCCTTGAATGTGAAAGTTCATTCCCCAATCCACTCTATTGAATATCCATGATAAGAGTGGATTGGAGGATGAACTCCCAAGAGAGAAAAAGGCTTAGGGTTTATGATCTGGATTAAACGCTCAAATCTCTATTTATGTTCTTTACAAACAACCTTAGGCAAGCCCTCATTAAATACGTAAAAAGTTCCAACAGAAATAAAATGGTCATATTTTTGATAGAGTTCGATATCATGAGCAGGCTTCGATATCATCGAACGTATGCTCTCGATAGCATCGAATTGCCGCTCGATGACATGAACTCAATCTGTCAAACGCTTTTGAACCTTTTTGCCAACTAGTTGAGGAAATCAAACATTCTTCGATGTCATCAGATTTTGAACTTCAATGTCATCGACGCATGCTTCAATTCCTCAAAATTTGAAAATTGTGAGAGAAAACTTGCCTTTAAAACTTAACGTGAATTGATATGATCGAGCATCCCTCGATATCATCTAAATTTGAATGTCGATGATATCAATACCAGTGTCGATTCATCGATATTTTTAAAGAAATTTTCCTATAAGCTTGCTGGACAGTTTGTGTCCTATTTCGATGACATTGACTCAGTCTCAATATGATCGATATTTGAATATTGATATCCTCGAGGTCTCCTTGATACTTGAACCAATTTACCTAAAAGCATACTGGTCAGATTTATGTCCAAATCCAATATCATCGAAGGTCAATCGATATCATCGAGGTTTGAATTTCGATGATATCGAGGATCTCTTCAAGATATCAAAAATCACATGATTTTCTTTAACTGCTTTCTGGACACAACTGACCAGATGTCGATTTTATCGAGCATTCTCGATGAACTCAAGATTCAAAAGTCATTGATATTGAATATTCTATCGATTCATCGATAATTCAGTCCAAGATTCATTATGGTTGCTGGACATCTGAAGTCCTCAATTCGATAATATTGAGTGAGTTTCGAGGACACCGATAAAAGGATTCAATTTCATCAAACCAGTTATCGATAAATCGACAAAGGCAAAAAAATTAGAGATTTTCCTGATTTTGCAAAATAGTTTTCTCACCTTGAATCCTAAGTTGTTCTATCCATTTTTTATGGGTTTTATATACTTGGTGCTTTGGGACATGGGATGTGAGGCTAAGTTTACCTTTTCCAAGTTCGAGCACACATCCTGTTGAGGCATATGCTTGAATGATCTTCCTATGGGGCTCACTTGTCTTGCTAACTCAACACTCACACTAATTGACAAACCAAGGCACTTTTAAACTCCCCCTTTGTCAATTATGTGACAAAACACCTAAAGTCCTAAAACAACATCTAGACCAACACCTTAAATTGTGTGTACATGAACTTTACACAATTTTATAATGCTATTGAGTTCTATTGAGTTCACACACACAACCGTATCATTTAGTAGTAGCTGCTCATCCATCTTCTTGCAGCATCATTCGAAAGTATCCGCTCCCCCTAACACCTGTACCACCATTAACAAATAGATACACACAATTTTCTCGGTGGTGGGATTGTTCTCCTCCTTTTTGTCAGTCATTGACAAAGGTCAGAATATACTAATTTGAAGATTTGACTGAAGTGGCACCTGAAACGACCGGGAGAAATAAGAGAGATCTAGACATTCCAATTCATAACAGTTAATGACATGTCTATACTTGTGGAAACCGTTTATGCATACTAGGGCAAAGGAGAGAGATGTGATTTTAGCGGACAATAGTAGTATAACTTTAAATGACATAAATCACAAACCAATTCTCAATTGTTAAGGAATATGCAGGAGAAGATAATCAGAAATCATACCAGCATGTTACAGAAATTTTCGTATAATTGAGAGCAGAGAATAATTGAGAATAGATAGTCATGGCAGCAAATATATATGAATCATAAAACAACCATTAACAAAAATATCTAAAATAAAAATTGCCCAAGTTTAGCAGTATTTGATCATCCATCACAAACCAACAAAACCAAACATCTAGCCTAACCATGGGCTTACAAAAAATACAAGTTTTTCCTCATACAGAGGAGATCCATAAACCAAACAAAAAAAACATTAGACTTTTCATGTTAGCTTGCCATCACATGCACTCATAGATCGCAGGGCATTCAAAAAGATATCCATGCCCAAATGACAAAATGAGTATTTGGTGTACGTGACGGCACGAAGACTATCGATACTATGGTGGAGGAGTTGATGAAGATGGTGCTGTATCATCTTGTCGACATGTTACAAGATCAACCATTTGAAAGTGCACCTACTAGTGCCCTGATTTGTCAATTATGGTGTAAGTTGAGTCAGTCAGACAACAACGCCTAACAGGAAGATGAACTCAAGTTTCTGCCTCAACTGGATGTGTGGAAGCTCGCCATAGGTAAAACATAGCCTCACATCCCATGTCCCAAAACACCAGGTGATTAAAACTCTTAAAAATATGTAGAACATCTTAGGGTTTTTTGTGTAAGAAAATTTTTTACAAAATAAGAAAATCATTAAGTTTTTCTTACATTGTCGATTATATCGATTCATATCTCGATATGATCGACCTACTCTGTCGATGTCCTCGATATCTCAATCGATACAATCAAGTGAGGACAAAAAGCATCCAGCAATCAAACATTCATCTGGACGATTTATCGATATATCAATGGTTCAGTCGATATCATCGATATTCGAATATCGATCCTATCAAAAGTTGATCGATAATATTGACAGGCAGTTTTCTAGTGCCCCTATTTTTCTAAAGAAAATCACCGTGAGCTTCGATATATTGATGACTATCCGATTCAATCTGAACTCAAATATCGATTATATCGGAAGTCAGTCGATCACATCGATAGAGGGCACATGTTTTCTCCAGCATGATTTTCAGGATATTTTATTCAGTGATCGGGGTGCCAGTCGAGAAATCAATATTCATATGTCGATCTTATCGAGACTTGGTCGATTGGATCAAGATAGGACACAAACCGTCCAGCAAGCTTATAGGTAAATCTATACGATTTATCGATCCCATCGACACGGTCTCCGATAGCATCGATATACAAATTCCGATGACATCGACTGTTCCCCGATCATATCTTTAGAACTTAAAAATCCTCAAGGCTTGTCTCTCTTATTTTCACCTGTCGATAGATCGACTCGTATATCGATGGAATCAGAGTTTGAAATTCAATAACATCGATGTGTGTCTCAATCCCATCGACCAGTTCGCAAAAGGTTTTCAAAAGTGAAAATGACATTTGAGTTTGTATCATCAAGAGGACAACCGATACAATCGAGAGTATACGCTCGATCATATCGATACTTGCTCGATCATATCGATTTGTCTTAAATATGACCATTTTATATTCATTGGAACCTTTTACCTATATATAAAGAAGCTTACCTTTATTGCTAGTAGAGAAAGAAGAGAGTGCTTTTGAGTGTTTTAACCTTCCTATCATTTACCTTAAGCCCTTTCTCTCAGAGAGTTCATCCTCCAATCCACCCTCATCATTGATATTCAATAGAGTGGATTGGGGAATGAACTTCCGCATTCAAGGATCCTTCAGCTACTACCTTATTGGCAAATTATTAAGCTGGGATGCCTTGAATGCATAGATGATCGGAACTACTCTATCTTCGTAATAGGTAAATCCTTAGAGAGTGGAATTCCATCACAACCTTGACCCAACCTAAAGCCTAGAATAGGTATATCTTTTGTATTGCGGATCAAGGGAGCTGAAGACTCTTCATCAACAAGAAGGAGCTCTTCAACATTGCGCTGAATGAGACTTATCAACTTATTTGTAAGTATTTAGAGTACAGAGGACACTTGTGATCATTCCTTTCTAGGATTGGGTCTTAAGTATTGCTTAACCTTTGAAGTCCTCAAAGGAGGCCTCCGATGGGAGTGTACGTGAGGGGTACTTTGTATGGATCCTTGCTCTATGGAGAGCATAAACATCTAGGTGCGTTGTGTGGACCCTTGCTCTGTGTGGGCTTAAATATCTGGTTAGGAGTGCGCCAGTAAAACTCTAGGGTTAGAAGTGAACCGAGTAGAAATCTCTATGTAAAGGTTGAAGGTGAACCTGATGTAAAACCTTAGGTTTGAGGTGAACCATGGGAAACCTCCTTAGTAAAATTCGATCACTCAATGGTTGAGTATGGAAGCCGGTAGTGGAGTAAACAAGTAGTCGAACCACTATAAAATGACTGTGTTTGAGATTTATACTTGTGTTTGATTTTTTGTGAGATTATATTAACTGCATTTATACTTGCTCACACTTCACACACAGTCACATTCATCATAGATTATAATCGCACCTTGATTATCATTTAAATAGCTCTGTGATTGGATCCTCTACCAGGCTTGGAAGCTAGTAGAGTTAACCTTGAGTAATCCTAATTGTACTCTGTGATAGGATTAGTGTGATAGGATTTTTAATAACTCATAAAAAATTTAAAAAGTCCTATTCACCCCCCTCTAGGTCATATTGGCGTATTCCAACTTCAACTCAAGCGGTCTTCACCTCTATTTCAATTGATATCAGAGTGGGTCTCTCTTTAAGGGATTCACCGCCTAGAGAGTGATCATATCTGTAGTTGAAATATGGCCAAAGGAGAGGACTCATCTGTCACTAGACTTCTAGTATTTGATGGTTCAAATTATGCGTACTGGAAGGCTAGAATGCATTACTTCCTGAGATCCTTGGATCATGAAGTTTGGGATGTAGTTGAAAAAGGATATGTGGTACCATCTGAACAAATTGTAATTAAAAATGAAACCACAATCACTAAACCCAAACCTAATGAAAAGTGGACGGCGTTTGACAAAGCACAGCGAAATGCTGTAGCAAAAGCAATGAACGCCATCTACTGTGCCGTGTCCCAAGATATTTTCAATCAGATAAGTATGTGTGGGACCTCTAAAGAAGCATGAGACCTATTGAAAACAACCCATGAAGGCACAAGAACTGTGAAGAGATCTAAACTACAACTTTTAACTTCATAGAAATTGTTGCAGAAAGACTTGGAGAAAACCTTAGAAATAAACATACATTTAGCCAATGATTTGCAACAATATCACACAGACAATGATAAATTAGAAAGAGAAAACCTATACCTAAAAGCAAAATTATCAAAACTTAAGAGCCAGGCTGAATTGCTAAGAGATGATAATGCACAACTCAAAAATGAAAACCACTCACTTTTTAATAACTTAGAAAAATTCAGGAAATTTGCCGAGATAAACTAAAAATTTTCTTATAGTGAGAAATTGGAAAAATTGTTAGGGATGGGAAGACTAGGAAGAGACAGGAGTGGATTAGGATATGAGAAAAGTAAAAAGAAAACTGGAAATAAAGACCAAACACTTACGGCTTCAAGTAGCAATATGGGAATTTCTCCTGTCTGTAATTTATGTGGTGATGTTGGTCATTATAAATTTGAATGTCTAGCACCTAGAAGGACTCTATATAGCTCTGATCAAAATCACATTGGAAAGTTCAAACCAATTAGAGAAACTCAGAATGTTAAAAGTCCATCTAGGAGAAGCACTGATCCATCACCACCTAAAGAAAAGAACAGAATGAAGAAATCTGTCTTAAAATGGGTAGTTAAAAGAAAACTGAATTGTCTGATGATTAAATCCCATATACCTTGATATATAAAAAAAAATAATCCAGATTATGCATCTAGACCTGGATATTTGCTGAAATGATGCAATTTTGTTGAGCCGTCAATATAACCTTTAAGGTTGAAGACCTTAAATTTTTGTATATAAACATTATCATGTTTATAATTGCATAGAACTGGTACAATTTTTTTTTGTGACATATACTGATCAAGCCAAAGAAATACCCGATAGTGTGTCGATATTGTGGAAATTCTAAATATTATCTACCTTCGATATGTGTGTCGGCCTCTTTTCGATTTCATCGACTGAGGGTCGATACAATCGACGGCTCTTCAGAATATGAAAAGTCGTATGACTGTGGATGACATCGTGGGCCATCTCGATAGCATCGATCGACAACTTCTCGATACAATCGATAAGTTGGCTGATATGATCGAAAGATGGCGCCCGATAAAAGTCAGCAGGATGAAAAAAAGGGGAGTTTTCTTTAAAAGACTTTTCGGTCGTCTTCTCTGTCCAATCCTCTCGACCAATGATCAGAAGCCAAGTCGGACTAACCAAATTCCTCCACAAACCAGGTAATATTCTTCCAACATTGTCAAAACCTTCTTTTCTTGGTTTGTCGAGCATTTTTATCGTCTTTCTCCAAATACTTCAATCAGCCTATTCTTTCACATGGGAAAAGACAAAAACGTAACATCCAGTCCGAGGGAGTCTTCAAGAGGTACCCGACAAAAAGTTCTTGCTTCAAGGGAAAGAGCGAGGATCCCGGACAGTGGGACCCTCACACGACAAAGATCACGACGCAGTGGGTCCTAAACTGAAGTTCCTGCATCGTCTCAACTAGCGCCTCCTCCTCCGGCGGTCCAACGACCACCAAAATACGCCAATAGGAAGTTGATTTTTGAGAGAAAAGTAGACAGGGAGTGTTTAACACCCTACAAATTAGAACCCCTATTTGCTGTAATTAGTTGGCAGCCCATCTTAAATTTTGGTGGACCATGCCAACTGGAAAGGACATGGAACTTCCTTGCTGCATGTCATTCCCCGGTGGCTGACCCTCCTTCGTTCATGGTATCTTTGGATGGTGATGATGCATTTATCACCCCCGCCACTGTAGCTCATATCCTCAATCTACAGTTGGCTCCAGAAGGCCTTCCAAACTGGGATCTCGATCTTCCAGATGTCCGATCAAAGATAACCAAATACCTATGTCATGACAGAGATATTCCATGGCATCAAGGGAATGCCCTAAAAGCTAGGTATATGGAACTCCAGTTTCGAGTCATGCATGGGATCTTTACCAATAATTTGTACCCAAGAAGTATAAACCGATCAGATCTCACAAGTCTCATGGTCATGATTATCTACTCCATTGCAACCGGGACAAATATCTGCCTTCCAACTTTGATTGTCAATTAGTTTTTTAATGCCATACATACTTCTAAAGATTTTCATCTGCCATATCCCTGGATTATTAGTAGAATCTGTCAAAGCATTGGCCTTCCGTCTACAACTGATCCCGTTTTCCCGCTCAAAGTTTTCAATAAAAAGAATATTCAGAAAATGGATCTAATATTTCACAAGTACAAGGAGGAAATTGAGGAAGACATTCATACAAAAGGAGAAGGAGGAGAAGGTGGTGATCCCATGGAAGGAGATGCAATGGCTGACGATGCACCTCATGGACCAGATGTCACTCCATCTACGTCAACCGCTGGGTATGAAAAAAGGCTCAAACTGGACAGGATTGGGGCCATTCAGAAGGACGTGCACTCAGTTAAAGAACGGCTTACTGTCCTGGAAAGAATGGTTCAAGGAGTGCAGAGCATAGTGCAACAATTGGTAGATCTGCTGACGTGTCGACGGGATGACACGATGCCATCTCATTCTGCTCCGTGAAGCCGGGTTCATGCATACTATCATACACACCTTATTCTTATCTTACGGATGAACATCAGTATCTTTTTGGATGTTCTACGTTCTCAATGGCGTGTATGATAACATTTCTATCATGCATAATTTTTTTTTTTTTGGTTGAATATGCCCACAGTTGGGCTAAAATGCTGTTTTTGATATTTGGGTGCCCTCAAAAGGGCTTTATTTTTTTTTGGATTAAATTGCCACTGTCTAGGGTAGCATTGGATATTTCTGCTAATCTTGGGCAGTTTATTTTATATATGGCTGAATCTAGTTCTTATATTCCTACCATTTGAATTTCTGTCTCCCTGGTTTAATGAAGTTTTGGGGTTATGGTCTATATGTTTATCTTATGCCTAAGTGCTTTATTAAATCCATACTGTGTGCTCATGATGTATGCTTTACACTAGTTTATTTATATACATCTATCTGTCTATGGTTCTCCCATACGCTTAAACTATTTAGTCAATATTACTTGCTATATCTTTGTTAATGACTAACAAAAAGGGGGAGAAAAACTACACCCCTGTGGAAAATTGAATATCTGTGATCTTATATGTTGCAGGTGTTAGGGGGATCCCACAACAAGAAAGGGGGATTTTTTGAAGAAAGCGAGAGAAATTACTGGGTGTGTACATGGGTGATTAGAATTTATAAATTGTGTTAATGCATGTACACACAATTTAGGATGTATCGGTCTAGATATTTTTCAAGAGTTTTTGGGCATTTTGTCACGTAATTGACAAAGGGGGAGATTGAAAGTGCACCTACTAGTGCCCTGGTTTATCAATTACAGTGTAAGTTGAGTCAGTCGAACAACAGCGCCTAACAGGAAGATCAACTCAAGTGTCTGCCTCAACTGGATATGTGGAAGCTCGTCATAGGTAAAATATAGCCTCACATCCCATGTCCCAAAACACCAGGTGATTAAAACCCTTAAAAATATGTAGAACATCTTAGGATTTTTTGTGTAAGAAAACTTTTTACAAAATAGAAAAATCTTCAAGTTTTTCTTACACTGTCGATTATATCGATTCATATCTCGATATGATTGACCTTCTCTATCGATGTCCTCGATATCTCAATCGATACAATTGAGTGAGGATAAAAAGCGTCCAGCAATCAAACATTCATCTGGACGATTTATCGATATATTGACGGTTCAGTCGATATCATCGATATTCGAATATCGATCCTATCGAAAGTGGATCGATAATATCGACAGACAGTTTTCTAGTGCCCCTATTTTTCTAAAGAAAACCACTGTGAGCTTCGATATATCGATGACTGTTCGATTCAATTCGAACTCAAATATCGATCATATCGAAAGTCAGTCGATCACATCGATAAAGGGCGCATGTTTTCTCCAGCATGATTTTCAAGATATTTTATTTAGTGATCGGGGTGCCAGTCGAGAAATCGATATTCATATGTCGATCTTATCGAGACCTGGTCGTTTGGATCGAGTTAGGACACAAATCGTCCAGCAAGCTTATAGGTAAATCTATACGATTTATCGATCCCATCGATACGGTCTCCAATAGCATCGATATACAAATTCTGATGACATCGACTGTTTCCCAATCATATCTTTAGAACCTGAAAGTCTTCAAGGCTTGCCTCTCTTGTTTTCACCTATCGATAGATCGACTCATATATCAATGGAATCGGAGTTCGAAATCCGATAACATCAATGTGTGTCTCGATCCCATCGACCAGTTGGCAAAAGGTTTTCAAAAGTAAAAATGACATTTGAGTTTGTATCATCGAGAGGACAATCGATATAATCGAGAGTATATGCTTGATCATATCAACACTTGCTCGATGATATCGAACTCTATCTTAAATACGACCGTTTTATATCCATTGGAACCTTTTACCTATATATAGAGAAGCTTGCCTTTATTGCTGGTAGAGAAAGGAGAGAGTGCTTTTGAGTGTTTTAACCTTCCTATCATTTTCCTTAAGCCCTTTCTCTCAGGGAGTTCATCCTCCAATCCACCCTCATCATTGATATTCAATAGAGTGGATTAGGGAATGAACTTCCCACATTCAAGGATCCTTCAACTACTACCATATTGGCAAATCATTAAGCTGGGATGCCTTGAACGCATAGATGATCGGAACCACTCTATCTTCCTAATAGGTAAATCCTTAGAGAGTGGAATTCCATCATAACCTTAACCCAACCTAAAGCCTAGAATAGGTATATCTTTTGTGTTGCAGATCAAGGGAGCTGAAGACTCTTCATCAACAAGAAGGAGATCTTCAACATTGCGCTGAATGGGACTCATCAACTTATTTTTAAGTATCTAGAGTACAAAGGACACTTGTGATCATTCTTTTCTAGGATTGGGTCTTAAGTGTTGCTCACCCTTTGAAGTCCTCAAAGGAGGCCTCCGATGGGAGTGTACGTGCTGGGTGTGTTGTGTGGACCCTTGCTCTGTGGAGAGCATAAATATCTGGGTGCGTTGTGTGGACCCTTGATCTATGTGAGCATAAACATCTGGTTAGGAGTGCGCCAGCAAAACTCCAGGGTTAAAGGTGAAACGAGTAAAAACCTCCATGTAAAGGTCGAAGGTGAACCTGATTTAAAACCTTAGGTTTGAGGTAAATCATGGGAAACCTCCTTAGTGAAATCCGGTCACTCAAGGGTTGAGTGTGGAAGCTGGTAGTAGAGTAGACAAGTAGTTGAACCACTATAAAATGACTGTGTTTGAGATTGATACTTGTGTTTAATTTTTTATGAGATTATATTAACTGCATTTACACTTGTTCATACTTCACACATAGTCACATTCATCATAGACTGTAATTGCACCTTAATTATCATTTAAATAGCTCTGTGATTGAATCCTCTACCAGGCTTGGAAGCTAGTAGAGTTAACCTTGAGTAATCCTAATCTGTACTCTGTGATAGGATTAGTGTGATTGGATTTTTAATAACCCATAAAAACTTTAAAAAGTCCTATTCACACCCCTCTAGGACATATTGGCATATTCCAGCTTCAACTCAAGCGGTCTTCACCGCTATTTCACCAGTTGCTTCTCTGACTACTGTACGCCAGACACCATTTTCTCCAATGCTGAGAACCACGCATGTAAAGCCCTGAAAATCGAGGGTCGTGTAGAAACCCAACTCCTGAGTTCCAAAACGTCACTTATGTAACAAATATGATTATGATTTAGATGTTGTCTGAGTTAGTGCATTAACATGAGTGAGATTATACCAACACTGCAATTCATACTCCAGATCCAGTGATAAAACGCAAGCGGAAGACTAGGAGATAAATATATCACTATTTGTAAAACAAAACAATCTCGATCTGTCTCCAAAGTATGAATGTATCTCTGAGTCACATATACATATACCAAACTAAAAATTAAAAGTCATGCGATAGTCCAACTAGCAAAATCCCGCTGATCCAGGCCACCTATGCCAAGCCGTCAGAAAACTGCATGTACGAGAACTCATCCTGGTCCTCGTAGTAGTTCGGCTCCACATCCTGAATTGCCTCGCTATCTACATCTAAGACAGAGTCTGGCAGGTGTTGCAAACACAGTCCCGTAACGTGGGAGTGAGTGATCAACTTAGTGGAATCATAGAGCAAAGATTAGCATATTATCAAATCAATCACGTGATAATAGTAAAGCAAACAATCAGACATTCTTAGATACTGTTATTAATGCAATGATGAGATGCAGTAATGATGCGTGCCCTCACCGACATACTCCCTCATGTGACACCATCTTATGTCTGTGGCATGCTTTCTTCCCTCAGTGCTCCACATCTTTCAGGCACATGCAGTGCGATATGGATATGATTACCGAGTTGTTATTAGTCCTTTCAAACAGTAGGATTAGGAAACTAAGGTACTTCCCTTATATCATTCCCAACAAAGATCCTGTCTAGGGTCGTCACTCCTAGTAGTCTCATACGAGGTATATTTTGTAGGTCGCTGCAAGGGCTGCCAGGGCTGTTGCAAGCACTCGTTGCTCTGCTCCTCCATCACCTTATCAATACAGGCCTAGTTGTACTCTTGTTGCTACGAAAGAGTTGTCGCCTCACGTAGACTCAGAATACCCTCGAGGTCACTACAAAGGGCTCGTCACCAATCAGAGTAGGCCGACAGTTCGAATGTAGTGTCCCACACCATCACAATCGGCTCACGAGTCTAAGGTGCTCACTGGTCACTACGGGGAGGCTCGTCGCCACAACGTAGGCCAACAGCTCGACCACGGTGTCCCATACTACCATGCCTGGCTCATGAGTCTTAGTGGATCAAGGTACCACGGTTATCAGGGTTTTTACTAGTAAGTTCAGTACCCTAGGTTCAAGCAGTTATGACCAATACAAGGTGAACATACAATGGTCAGTCGGGTTACTTGACGAGCTCGACTAGTACGAGCGCACCTCAAGCTGAACGACATGAAGTGCATAAACACCTCGTGTGGCCTAACTACTGCCGTCAACCAAAGCACGACTCGGGTTCGTCAATGCGTCCTTCGTGGCGAATAGAAGCCAACCACGAATTCAAATCTGTTACCGACTGCCTGGACTAGAATATAGCCCCAAGCACTTGTAATCTAAATCAATGATCATATGAGAGTGACAGAAATGAAATAAAATAATCCAAGCATGTTAACAACATGTTATAACATACAACATAAGCAATTCAACCAAACACAAGCATTTCATATATATAAGGAAATCAATTTAATATAACAAACATGGAGGAAATCATGTACATCATCATATTAGTTGAGAATCCAATCTCCAAACTAATCTACAACCCCATTCACTCAATACTTACTAATACATACTTTTATACAAACACTTAGTCTACACACATTTGTCTACATAGCATATGTCGACCAAAAGTGTGCATTAGGGTGAATCTCTTCGCCAAACAGATCATACATGCATAACTAGTATAGGAACACGACAAATACTCATGGCAATCATATCGGCAAAATACGTACGTATACAGTATTTTCTACAAATACCTAAAATATCATAAATCTCATATTCTTCGTACGTATTCAAAATGGAAAACAGACAGCATGTTCTACATGTCAAACAGCGTCCTTGTCAATAATCTACCATTAAACGTCATTGAAAGCTTTGAAAACAGGTAAACCTTACGTCGTAGGAGCGTAATGAATCGAATAGGAACTCTACGCCTTCGCCAACGACGATATGACCACCTATTATACAAGGTAAGTCAGCTACTTCGCTACTTGCATCGATAGAATTCCTAAAGTAGGCAAAGGTTAGGGTTTACGTACCTAGAATGAAGTCAGAATCACCGGAAGAGTGATTAGAACACGATGGCTAAGCACGTGAAGTAGCAGGATCGAGTGACAGGAACTTTCCCTCACAACTCTCACACAATCTCTCTCTTTTCTCTCTTCTCTTTCCTAGGGTTTCTTGCAAATTCGTATGAGAGGGATGTGAGAGGGTTTAAGGTCCTTAAATAGGTTAGAAACTCACCTATTTAGACTTTAAACCAAGGTATACTTGGGTTATAACCAAATCGGGTCTTTTTGATCCAAAAGAACATTTCTGGAGGTCCTGTTATCAATTGTGGTCAAACTTAAGCTGACTAGCATTGGATCTTTAATCAGTTAAGTTTTCAGTCCGATCAGATTTTCAGATCGTCCGTGGCGGACCAGTTTCAATTCAATGGTTATCGAACCTAAATCAGGACTACAAGTTTCATGACATGAAAGGGTCAATTTTCCTGATCCGAGGGTGAAATTTGGTTGAATTTTGACGGTCAGAATGCTTAAAAATAACGCGCAAACAACACGTGCCAGATTTCATAAAAATGAAATTAATTTTCTAAATCTTTTCCTTTTCTCACTCTCTTCACTCCGAACTCAGTAAAATGGTGTCAGGACATCAGTTGGGCTTGATTTTCGAAACGATTGTCAAGTCTAACTAAGCGGTCATAATGATCTGAGATTATAGATATTGGACTTTTGACGCACGGTCTAGATTCAATACAAAGTTACCAAATATTATAAGTGCTATGATTTCATATCCCTTTAGTTGTCAAATTTTATGGTGCCAAAACCTATATCTATGTCTTGTATATCTTGTGTTTTATATTTGAAGTCTATTCATTGCAATCAAGACATATCAAGACATCGCATTTCAAGACAAGATCTTAAATGAAGAAAGTTTTCAAGTCTTGGATGAAGAAATCAAGAATAGAAATATTCAAGTTTGCATGTTCAAGATTTGATCAAGTTCAAGTTTACTAGAAGACTTTGTCAAGTCAAGATCAAGCTCATGAAGGCCTACTACAAGTTTTGTATATTCACAAACTTCTCTTAAGGGTCATTTGAGAGAACAGACTTTCAATGTCCATCTCACTTTTAAGGTTTGTTTGACCTTAGATTGACCTTAGGATGGGCTTTATTGTAGGTCATTCCAGATACATAACTCATATATTTTAATATGCTTGTTTGGAGTGTTCTAAGACTAGTCCTAGGGACTTAAAGACCAGTCCTAACTTTGCTATGACTAGTCTTAAGTTTTTCAGGACCAGTCCTAGGTAGTTGAAGATTTTTGGATCTTTCTAACTGTCATACGACCAGTCCTGGACATCCTACGACCAGTCCTGTGAGTTCTACAACTCATCCTTCGACCGGTCGTAACCCTACGACTCAAACTCCAGCAACCATTTTTGGGGTCCTACGACCCGTCGTAGGTGTCTCACGACCAGTCGTAGGTGACCCACGACCGATCGTAGACCACCCAGGACCGGTCGTGGAACAAAAAATCTTATCCCGCGAAAATATTTCAAAAATATTTGAGGCTACGACCAGTCCTAAGATCCTAAGACCAATCGTAGATGGGATTTTTCAGGCTATAAATAGTGCACGAACTTCAGAGTTTTAGCACTTCAAATCAATTCTATTCAAGCATTCTTTAGGCTATTCTCTGAGATAAGTTTGTGTTTATTTTAAGCTACATTGTGGTTATTTAATATTCCTTTTGCTAGGTTATTTTTATTTTATTTTGATATACATTCCAATCTTATTAGAAAAGGGGAATTTCTGATATTCCTCCTTCTTGGATTTAAAATCAAATAGATCTAGCCCGTTTGATCTAAAATCAATTAGACTTAGAACCATTCTTTAAGTGTGTATTGGACTTTGAACGTCGAATCGAACTTGTACTCCGATTGGTTCTATCGGGCTTCTTCAAAAGGTGATTCAGGTATTTTACATGTTTTGTAATTTACTTTCTCTGGTTTTTGTTTGAGATTCGTCAGAAAAATCTCATTATAGTGGTTATCTGAGGAGAGCCAGAAAACTCAGATTGTGGGGTTTTTGGATTGTGTAAGATGTGAAGGTTTTAAGTGAAACTATGAAACCTATTTTGATAGTGCATGCTAATATCCCCTGTGTGAGGATATTAGGAGTGGAGTAGCAATCTGTGTGGCTGTTGGATAACAGTTGGTGTACACACAGGTGAACCACTATATATCGTTGTGTTGTGGATGTGCTTCATTCTTTCATTCCTTTATTCATTCAGTTTTGTGGTTTGTGTTTGTGGATGAATGTTGTAATCACTTCAAGCAAGTGTGGATGAATGTTGTAATAACTTAGGATTTATTTTCCGCAAGTTATTTTGATTTCATTACTTATTATTCCTCTTTGGTTTGTGATTCTAAGGACGTTCTAGAAATAAGGTTGTCCTACCTTAAACCTCTGGTTTTTGGTGTAAGGTTGTCCTTAGAACTGATAAAGTATCAATCTCTTTATTTTAGGCTATTGTGATTGTTTTATATTCAGCATTGTGCTTTATATCTTTTATTATTCCGCTGTTATAAGTTTTATTTGGCATTGCCATATTCATCCCCCCTCTAGGGCATATAGCTAGGCCCTTTCAGGTGGTATCAGAGCCTAATAGCTCGTGCTTGTTGTTTATTTATTGGATTTATTTCCTGAGCTAATGATCTAAGCTATATTAAGATGTCAAATTTTGATAGCCTATCAGTCACTAGGCCACTACCCTTTAATGGCACAAACTATGCCTATTGGAAAGCCAGGATGAGGATCTTCCTCAAATCCTTGGATGAAAGTGTGTGGCTGGCCGCAGTGAATGAATGGAACCCTCCTATCACTGAAGTAACTAATGGCGATGGTTCAAAATCTATGAAAGTAACGGCTTATTCGCTTTGGACCATACTTCAGAAAAGTGAAAGTAGTGCAAATGCAAAAGCACTAAATGCAATTACTTGTGCATTATCACCAGATGAATTCAAAAGAATCATCTCTTGTGAAAATGCAAAACAAGCATGAGATATATTAGAAATGACACACGAGGGTACATCTATTGTCAAGAAATCTAAAGTCCAACTCCTCATAACTAAATTTGAAGAAATTCATATGGAGGAGAATGAGATGTTTATGGACTTCTACACTAGATTGAATGACATTGTGAACTCTATGTGGGGTCTTGGTGATAGAATCCCTGAAAGTAAAGTGTGAGAAAAAATACTACGTTCACTTCCTGAACAGTTCAATTCTAAAGTGACCGCGATTCAGGAACTTCGTGATACAGATACCATGAGGGTTGAGGAATTAGTTGGTTCACTTCAAACCTATGAGTTATCCTTTAAGGCTCCTAAAGGAAAATCAATTGCTCTCAAATTATCTAAAAATGTTTCACAAGAGAGTACTTTGGATTCAGAAAATACTGAAGATGATATGACACTTTTAGTAAAAAGGTTTTACAAAATTTTCAAAAATAAGAAAAAGGTTGATTTTCAAAAATCAAATGATAAGAGACAATCTAAACCTAGAACTCGTAAATCCTTGAAAGATAGTCAATGTTACAACTGTCAAGAGTATGGGCAGTTATCTAACAAATGTCCTAAAAAGAACAAATAAAAAAGGAAAAGCATGATGGCTACTTGGGATGAATCATCTGATTCTGAATCCTCTTCTAAATCAGAAGATTCTGAAACCGAATCGGGCGATGGTGTTAAAGCCCTTATGACTCTAGCCAAGATCACCTATTCAGATCATGATGATATATCTAGTGAAGAAAATTTGAATAGTGATTGCGATAATGAAGATGATCTTCAAGATGCTTATAATGCCCTTTATAAAGAGAGTTGTAAAATTGCTGTCAAGCTTAAATTACAAAAAGAAAAATTTTCTAAGCTTAAGGAAGATTATGAGTCTCTTGTCTTAGAAAAGTCTCATATTTCTAATTCTTTTGAAAAAACCAAAAATGATTTAGATTTCAAAACCTCCTAAATTGAAGATTTGAAATCCGAAAAAGAGAAACTCAAAAATGAGGTAGCTTCTCTTCTAAGTTTGAAAGACACATGGAGATATGCCCAAGGTGATCCGAAATTGGAAAAATTATTATCCGGATCGAGAAAATGTGGCGATCGATCCGGGTTGGGCTATGATAAGAATACATCTCCTAAACAAAAGAACATTGCTCCTAAATTTGTAAAAGGAGAGTCTTCAAACTCAAAAGAAAAGAATACTTTTCAAGGTTTTTCTAAAAATTCAAAAACTTTTTAAAAATCTAAAAGTAGCCATGTCAACTTTAATTTTTAAAAATGAAATCAATTAGCTGAAAAAATTATTGATCTTCTCAAGGAGCTATTAAAGTCGAACTCTATATGTCGTTCTTACAACAATAGACAGAAAAAGACCATCTATACTTCTAAACCCAAAACAGTTATGAAATGGGTTCCTAAAGTCGCCAGTTTGGTTGCTTACACTTTTTCAAAGCAACAAGCCATTCAAAGTGGTACCTAGATAGTGGTTACTCCAGGCATATGATAGGTAACAAAGTTTTATTCACCGATCTTAAAGATATGACTGACGAGTTAGTCACATTTGGTGATGGAAGCAATTGCAAGATTATTGTCCAAGGTACGGTTCAACTTTATAACCTTCCCTTATTTAAGAATGTCTTATATATTGAGGGTTTAAAACATAACCTATTAAGCATTTCTCAGATATGTGATAACAACCATAGTGTAAAGTTTTCTAATCAAGGTTGTGAGATAGTTAATAAAAGGGGTTCTGTTATATTAACTGGTCGCGGAACTTCTGAAAACTGCTACATAGTTAGTGATGCTAGCTCATCTACTCAATCATGTTACATGGTCCATACCGATGAGACTGAATTATGGCATAAACGCCTTGGACATGTACACTATCGGAACTTATTTAGATTGAGCAAAAGAGAACTAATTAGAGGTCTACCCAAATTGTAAAAAGTAGAAAAAATATGTGGTGAATGCCAGTTGGGCAAACAGATTAGGAGCTCTCACAAGAAAGTGAACTCCAATACCACATCTAGACCACTCGAGCTTCTCCATATGGATCTTATTGGACCAACCAGATCAGAGAGTCGAGGAGGAAAAAAATACATCTTGGTTATCGTAGATGACTATACCAGATTCACTTGGGTATCATTCTTAAAAGACAAAACTAAAACCCTGGATGAAGTAAAAAAGGTCATCAAACGAATCCAAAATGAGAAAAGTTCTCATGTTAGCAAGATCCGTAGTGATCATGGATCTGAATTCGAAAACAGTAGTTTTGAGAAATTCTGTAGCGATCAAGGAATATCACATGAATTCTCAGCGTCCAAAATACCACAACAAAATGGTATAGTTAAAAGGAAAAATAGAGTGCTTCAGGATATGGCTAATGTTATGTTGAATAGCATGAAGCTCTCTAGAAATCTTTGGGCTGAAGCAGTTAATACCGCATGTTATATTATTAATCGGGTTTATACTAGTAAATCCGATAATAAGACTGCTTATGAATTATGGTTTGAAAAGAAACCTACTGTCAAATACTTTCGGATTTTTGGCAGCAAGTGTTATATTTTATGGGATCGTGAAAATTTGGGTAAGTTTGATACGAAGAGTGACGAAGGAATTTTTCTTGGTTATTCTTTGAACAGTCGAGCTTATAGGGTTCTAAATAAGAGAATTGGTGTGATTCAAGAGTCCATCAATGTGGTCATTGATGATCATTTGAATACACCAGCCCCAAGTTCAGATGATGATGAAGCTCTTATTATTAACAATCTAGATATCTCATCAAGTTAAAAAGAATCTGAACCAAGGATTGTTAAAGATCGTCCAACCAATCAAATACTTGAAAATCCTCTCACTGGAGTTCGTACTCGCAAACAACTTAAGAACATATGTAATTACGTTTGTTTTACATCCCAAATAGAACCGGTCAACGTAAAAGAAGCACTTTCTGACGAAAATTGGATAGTTGCTATGCAGATGAACTTAATCAATTTGTTCGTAATGATGTCTGGTATCTTGTTCCTAGACCTAAAGATAAAAACATTATTGGAACAAAGTGGATCTTTAAAAATAAGTCTGATGAACTCGAAAATATTATACAAAACAAGGCTATACTAGTTGTACAAGGGTACACTCAGATTGAAGGCATCGATTACGATGAAACCTTTGCTCCAGTCGTTCGCCTTGAATCAATCAGACTTTTTATTTCCATCGCATGTTTTAGAAAATTTAAAATCTATCAGATGGATGTAAAGAGTGCTTTCTTGAATGGCGATTTACATGAAGAAGTGTATGTTGAACAACCTTCAGGGTTTGAAGACCCGAAGTTATCTGACCATGTATTTCATTTCAAAAAGGCTCTCTATGGTCTAAAACAAGCACCTAGGGCATGGTATGAAAAATTGACTAAATTCTTACTTAGTCATAGCTTTTAAGTAGGTCGTGTCGATAAAATGCTTTTTGTTAAAATGAATAATAATGATATTTTAATGGTTCAAAATATGTTGATGATATTATTTATGGATCTACTTGTTCTAAGATGTCTATTGAGTTTGCAGAGTTAATGAAATCAAGGTTCGAAATGAGCATGGTTGGCGAACTTAACTATTTCCTAGGGTTGCAAGTAAAACAACAACCTGATGGAATTTTCATTTCCCAGACCAAATATGCTTCAAATTTGGTTAAAAGGTTTGGATTTGAGAATGGTAAGAACTTTGATACTCCTATGAGTACAACATTAAGACTCTCAAGAGACTCTTCAGGTAAAGATATAGATCCTAAATTATATCGCAGTATGATTGGTAGTTTGTTATATCTTACTACTAGTAGACCTGATATCGCATTTAGTGTTGGTATTTGTGCGAGATATCAGTCTAATCCTTAGGAATCACATCTTATTGCTGTTAAATGGATTATTAGATATGTCAAAAGTTCTATAAATTTGGGACTTTGGTATCCTTTTGATATTAATGTTCAATTAGCCGGGTATTCAGATGCTGATTGGGCCGAAAATAGTGATGATAGAAAATCAACCAGTGGTGGTTATTTTTACATTGGAAATTGCTAGTTTCTTGGTTCAACAAGAAGCAAAGCTCAATATCGCTCTCTACTGCTGAGGCTGAATATATTGCAGCTGGATATGCATGTACTCAACTAGTTTGGATGAAACGCATGCTTAGCGATTATGGAATTATTCAAGATTCAATAATCTAACATTGTGATAATTCCAGTGCTATAAATATTTTTAAAAATCCAATCCAGCATTCACGTACAAAGCACATTGACATTAGGTATCATTACATTCGTGAGTTGGTTGAAGAAAAAGTTATTTCATTGGAATATATACCAACTGAAACTCAACTTGCTGATATATTTACTAAACCGCTCGACAAAAGTAGGTTTAATAAATTAAAATTTGATCTTGGTATGTGCATTTTATATTGAATATTCTTGCTTGCATGTATCATAGTGTATTATATTTCATATTATAATTGTTTAAATTTTAAATTTTTTCATTAAAAATGTATTTTTGGTCGATGCTCGACCGGTCGTGGTTGTACACGACTAGTCGTGGTTCGACCGATCGTGAACCACACTCGACCGGTGGTGGATCTCGTGAATGTAATATAATTTGGAGAAAATCCCCTTCTTCTTCATTTCCATACCGACCTATGACAAGTCATGGCTCGACCAGTCATAGGATTTCTAGTTTTTCTTTAAAGTAAGTCCTATTTCATCATTTTTCTTGAAGATTCATGATCTCTATGCTTTGATTTGTTCATATTACAGCTTGATTTCATCTCATGTTGAGTTTTTCAAGGGTTTCCTCTCAATTTGCTGATCTGGAGAAAACCCATCTTTCTTTTGTGCATCTTGCTTGCTCTTTGTATATCTTTTTGAATATGGATGCTAGAGGGAAAAAGAAAACATCCCGTGGTCCATCTTCATCCAGATCTGCACCGATAACTAAACGGCACATTCGGTCACCCGAAGATGATACTTAAGATGTAAGGGATTTGTGTGTCCGTAACATTATCGTTGAGCATACCGCTGATCTAAATCACATTGCTCCATATGGTGTCATTCCCCTTCTTGAATCTGTAGGCTGGACTAACATTTTACTTTGGGGTGGGTCTGCATACCAGTCCATTGCTCAATCAATGGTAGCATGCATTTAAAATTTTTCTCTTGATAATTTAACATTTTCAATCGATACTAAGAAGGAAAATTTGAAGTAGACCGTCATTTGATATCAGGTATTATGGATATACCTGTTAATGATGAAGGAATACCAATTCATACCTTATACGATAAACCTTCTGAATCGAAAAAATGCATGTTAACAAGAGATTTATGCAAAATTGATGCACAGTGGACTCACAAAGGGAATGCACTCCCTGTAAAGTATTTGTTATCCAGTTATAGAATATTACATCGTTTCTTCATTTCCAATGTATATCCTCGGTCTGGTAATAAAACCGAGTTGACTTCTTTCATGGTTCGTGTGTTGCATTCTATGGCTTCTGGAACCAAGGTCTGTCTTCCTTCTTCCATTATACAATTTCGTTTCCATCCGAGTCATAGTGATATTCCATTCGGTTATCTTATGATTGTTTTAGCCACTCACATGCTTGTCGATAAACCTGTTAATGAGGCACCAATTCATCATCTTATTTTCAACAATGCCAATCTTAATAAAATGAAATTGGATCTGCTCCTTGGCCAATTTGATGAAGCTGGTGTTAGTGGTGTTGGTGGTGATGGTGGTGATGCTGGAAACGAAGGGGAAGCTGGCGATCTTCCATAAGAAGATGTTAATATGGATGACTTATTTGAAGATATAGAAACTGATTCACCTAATGATCCAGATTATGATCCTTCTGGTTTTAATGCACGCCTTCGTGCATTGGAAGAAAAAGTTGATAATATGAATATAGCCCATGACATGAGATTCAAGTACATGAAAAAATATCTTCGTCGCATAAATAAGGGCTTACACCAGATTGATCCAACTATCCCTGCTCCCTCCTCTAGATCAGATTAAGTGAATTATCTTCTGGATAGTATGTCATTTCCTTTTATTTTGGGTATGTATTATGAATTATGGTTTCATAACATTGTCTTTTGGATAATGGATTATGACTTAATTCTTAAGATTTATATGATGTCCTTTCATATCTCTTTCTCATTTTTTTTTTACTTTCTATGTTCTCCTTCCTATTATGCCTTTCCCTTGTCATTTTGTGACAAAAAGGGGGAGTAGTAAAGCTAATGCTAAAAGGAGAGTAATACGGATAGGGGGAGTAATCTGTTTGTATTGTTTGAGAAGGATATATGGATTGAACTCTTGAGGTTTTCATGTTGTGTACTGATTATATGAGCAATACTCGTATTACTCAGGGGGAGTAGAGTATTTTGTGATTTCATGACTTATCATTCCTTATTATCTTTGATGCTATGTGTTTTGTCACAAATTTGACAAAGGGGGAGATTGTAAGTGCTATGATTTCATATCCCTTTAGTTGTCAAATTTTATGGTGCCAAAACCTATATCTATGTCTTGTATATCTTGTGTTTTATGTTTGAAGTCTATTCATTGCAATCAAGACATATCAAGACATCGCATTTCAAGACAAGATCTTAAATGAAGAAAGTTTTCAAGTCTTGGATGAAGAAATCAAGAATAGAAGTATTCAAGTTTGCATGTTCAAGATTTGATCAAGTTCAAGTTTACTGGAAGACTTTGTCAAGTCAAGATCAAGCTCATGAAGGCCTACTACAAGTTTTGTATATTCACAAGCTTCTCTTAAGGGTCATCTAAGAGAACAGACTTTTAATGTCCATCTCACTTTTAAGGTTTGTTTGACCTTAGATTGACCTTAGGATGGGCTTTCTTGTAGGTCATTTCGGATACATAACTCATATATTTTAATATGCTTGTTTGGAGTGTTCTAAGACCAATCCTAGGGATTTCAAGACCTGTCCTAGCTTTACTACGACTAGTCTTAAGTTTTTCAGGACCAGTCCTAGGTAGTTGAAGATTTTTGGATCTTTCTAGCTATCCTACGACTAGTCCTGGACATCTTATGACCAGTCCTGTGAGTTCTACGACTCATCCTTCGACCGGTCGTAACCCTACGACTCAAACTCCAACAACCATTTTTGGGGTCCTACGACCGGTCGTAGGTGTCTCACGACCAGTCGTAGGTGACCCACGACCGGTTGTAGACCACTCAGGACCGGTCTTGGAACAGAAAATCTTATCCCGCGGAAATCTTTTGAAAATCTTTGAGGCTACGACCAGTCCTAGGATCCTAAGACCAGTCGTAGACGGGATTTTTCAGGCTATAAATAATGCATGAACTTCAGAGTTTTAGCAATTCAAATCAATTCTATTCAAGCATTCTTTAGGCTATTCTCTGAGATAAGTTTGTGTTTATTTTAAGCTACATTGTGGTTATTTAATATTCCTTTTGCTAGCTTATTTTTATTTGATTTTGATCTACATTCCAATCTTATTAGAAAAGGGGAATTTCTGATATTCCTTCTTCTTGGATTCAAAATTAAATGGATCTAGCCCATTTGATCTAAAATCAATTAGACTTAGAACCATTCTTTAAGTGAGTATTGGACTTTGAACGTCGAATCGAACTTGTACTCGGATTGGTTTTACCGGGCTTCTTCAAAAGGTGATTCAGGTATTTTACATGTTTTGTAATTTACTTTCTCTGGTTTTTGTTTGAGATTCGCCAGAAAAATCTCATTGTAGTGGTTATATGAGGAGAACCAGAAAACTCAGATTGTGGGGTTTTTGGATTGTGTAAGCCCAAGATCAAAGACACAATTGTGAAGATTTTAGGTGAACCTATGAAACCTATTTTGATAGTGCATGGTAATATCCCCTGTGTGAGGATATTAGGAGTGGAGTAGCAATCTGTGTGGCTGTTGGATAACAGTTGGTGTACACATAGGCGAACCACTATATATCGTTGTGTTGTGGATGTGCTTCATTCTTTCATTCCTTTATTCATTCAGTTTTGTGGTTTGTGGATGAATGTTGTAATCACTTCAAGCAAGTGTGGATGAATGTTGTAATAACTTAGGATTTATTTTATGCAAGTTATTTTGATTTCATTACTTATTATTCCTCTTTGGTTTGTGATTCTAAGGACGTTCTAGAAATAAGGTTATCCTACCTTAAACCTCTGGTTTTTGGTGTAAGGTTGTCCTTAGAATTGATAAAGTATCAATCTCTTTATTTTAGGCTATTGTGATTGTTTTATATTCAGCATTATGCTTTATATCTTTTATTATTCCACTATTATAAGTTTTATTTGACATTGCCCTATTCACCCCCCCTCTAGGGCCTATAGCTAGGCCCTTTCAAACATGTCGTAGAATAACTGGGTTTAGAGTTGGATCCTAGATTTTAGGGTATTATAGCGTCATTGATTCTACAAGTTTTAGGTCTTGCAGAACGTATTTAAAGTGAACAGTACTAATTTCACAGCCATTCTAATGTAGCGCTAGGTAACTTAGGTTCATTTTCTAAGAGAATTAGTCCTAAGTGATTTCTGATCGAGGTGGTACTCGTGTCTTGGTATGGGATTTTTCGGGTCGTTACAACGCATCATGTCTTTTCAGCTTATCCTCTATTCTAGCCAATCCATGTTACATTGCCCTAACCCTATCTTGGTGAAACTTGAAGCGTTGGGTCTGAGCCGAACCAGTTGGAGCTGAAATTTATTGTGGCTCCAGAGGATCTCCACCAGGTAGTGCCGTGCCTTCTCCCCTCTCACCACCTTTATGAATAGCTTCCTCAGATTGTTCTTTTGGATAGGCATGAAATTTAAGGTCCGGTTTTCAAATATTGACCTTGTTAAAATTCTTGAGAGGACGCTCAGGATCGTCTGTCTGAGGAATACTGATTGTGTCGCATATCACATGAATGATGTGAGGAAAGGGAAAATAAACTTCTCTGAACTGGTGGATGACACTTGCCATTTGGTGAAGGATCAGGTAGGCAGACATAGTTTGACTCCAGTGGCAACACAATACATAACCATGACCACGAACCTAGTAAGATCAGAACGATTGGGTCCACGAGGGTAAGCATTTGAGTAGAATATCCTGTGCAAAACTTGGTATTGAGGATGCATATATTTTACCTTCAAGGAATACCCTTGGTACCATGGGATATCTCGATCCTGACACATGAATTTTGTAATTGTAGACCGAGTGATTGGATTTTTAAGATCAAGGTTAGATAACTCAACTGGAGACAAAGTTAGACAAAAAATGCTAGCGATAAATTCTGCAGTAATGTCAACACTATCGTCTCCGACTGTGGTAGCAATGGATGGTGGATCTAGTATTGGAGAATGACAATATGTAGGAAAGTAGTAGGTCCTCTTATCATGACATGGACCCCCGAAATCAAGAAGAGGTAGCCAGTTGATTTCCTCTAATAGAGTTTCCACATTGTAGGGTTTTATGCATTCCCTATCAATCCTACGCTCATACACCAAGCGCCTCCCTAAGTACTTTTCAAGAATGTGTGGAGGACCCACAACACTATGTGGCGGTGTAGGTGCCATAGTCGGAGCTTCTCTACGAGATGATTACCGAGTAGAGAAGCTCCATGGGCGTGTAGGGGATCGTTGAGACTGAGCCCTTCCTCTTTCTCTCAAGGCCACGGATTTCTTTCTGGTGGTCCTGGATGACTCACTGATGACAAGACACTTTCATTTCTCCTTACTCATTTGAATAACTCAGAAGGAAATGTCAAAGAAAAAGGAATCTGAAGATTTTAAGGACAAACCCGAAATTTCCAACTGAAGGTTGTCAATCAATCTAGAGAGACCCTAACATAATGAATTATACATTGAGAATCAAGAGTATGTGTAGGAGATTACCTGATTCAAGTCACCCCAGATGGCATATGGTTGACAAAAGATGAGAAACACGAAAAAAACTCCTAGATAAATCGAACAGTGAGAAAGGGAAGCAAAAATGAAATTTTCCCTCTCGCTCACTATTTATCGGGTAATGACCTTTGATATCATCGAAGTTTTATTCGATAAAATCGATATACCCCATTCGATGTTATCGAAGAGGTCCTTGATAACATTCTAAAACATGTGATGCTTCTGATTCTGAAGGGGCGTCGATGATATCGATATTTGTTCAATCTAATCGAGGATTCATACGATTCATCGACAGACTTATCGAAGAGGTGTATAACTTAGTATACTTTCATATCAGTCTATATACACATCAAAATTTGTACAAACGTTGTACCATCCAAAATTATAAACATTAGTAATGTTTATGCACAAAAAAGTTCCCGAGGTATAGAAACCTCGGATATATCATGATAATCATAAAAAATGCATCATTTTCTTGTATTCATTCAGACTGAGATGCGATAGCCTGGACATGTTTTCCATGCTCAATTATTATTAAGCATACGGATCAAACTTTTCATTTCCTTTAATGACATAATAGTGGTCACTGGTGTAAAGACCCTCCATAATAGATTTTCCTGATAAGTCCAAGATCTTGCACTTTAATTTGTCAAATATAACCATATGTTTGTTGTCACATATTTGAGAGATGCTTATCAAATTGTGAGTCAGTCCTTTTATACAAAAGGCCTTTTCATTTTTGAGCAACTCTATTCCTTCTATGGTTCCACACCCTACTACATCAACGGTGCTTCCATCACCATAAGCGACTATCCCATCATCAAGTTCTAAATAATTTAAGAGAAGGGATTTATCACTCGTGACATGCCTTGAGCACCAGCTGTCTAGGTACCATCCAGTACAATTGCTTGTTGTATGATTTGAGTGAATAACAAGACAATTTTTCTTTTCTTTCACTGCCCATTTTATGACTGGATTTCTTATTGTGGTAGTTTTTGCTTCATTGATCATGCTGGGTAACTGAACCATATTTCCTTATTTCATAAATTCATTTGTTTTCTAATTTATTTTAGCCACTTGATTCAATAGCTCCTTCATTTTCTTGGTCATTCTGGGTGGAGATGGATGTGTTCCTTTTGCCATATTGTTTAGTGGACTCTTGGTATTCTGTATTGATTTTCCGGTTTGTCTGTACTTACTAGTATGATTCAGATCGAAATTAGATTGAGTCTACCTTGGAGCAATACATTCAAATTTGAAATGGCCTGAGTCTCTACATGAATGACAGATAGAAGAAGCTTTTGTTTTACTTCCTGATGCAGCTGATTTCTCAAACATTGGTGCTGCATTTTTGGATTTTGATTTAAAATTTTCATATCCTAATTCACTCGTCTTTCCCCGGTCTTCCCATCCCTAAGAGTTTTTCTAATTTTTCACTACTCTGGAAAAATTTATATTTCAGTTTAACAGATTTTCTGGATATCTCTACGTCAAACGTGAGTGCGTGATTTTCATTCTGAGGATGCATATTTTTATCTTTCAATAGTTCAATCTGTTTGTTCAGTTTTTCAGACTCAGACTTGAGAAAAGTATTGATTCTTTCGTGCCTATCATTTTCTGAGTGGTATTGTTGTAGATTGTTAATCAAGTGTGTATTGATTTCCAATGTTTTGTCTAGATCTATTTGCAACAAATTTTTTTATTTTTATTTTTCATTTATCCCAAGTCTTTTAAGGATATTGATGCTATGGATATAAAGTTGATTATAGGCATCCTGCAATTTATCCTTTTCTTCTTCTTCTTTCTCTGTTTCCTCATCATCAGATGAAAATGATTCAGTGGCTTGAGGTTCTTTAATTTTCTCAGTTTCTATAGGAATCTTAAAGGCCGTAGATGTCATGCCCCAAACCCCAAAATTGGATTCACAGGAATCCTGATCACCTAATCCGATGCCAACAGCCTCCGTAGTACCCCATTCTCGGCTCCCAGCGCAACATACGCCAGATTCCGATCCTGATATCCTACAAGGAGGATTTTCAGAATGATTTTTTTTTTGTAATGGAGCATAACTACAAGTATAACCAAGTCACAAAATAACAACACCACATATCCACTATATCAAGGCATTAAGTACAATACAGAAAGAGAAATACAAGATGAACAAAAAGCTCCAAAATAGCCAGATGAGCACTCCTGCCTCAGCACTGCTGCTGTCCAATGCTACCTGCATGCAACTGTCGTGCATAAGCTTACAAAAGCTTAGAGGGTGGTGTAAGTGTGTGCGTAAGGCAAACGCCAAGTGTACAATGTCAGGTAATGTAGAAGTATGCGGTAAGTCCATGAATAAAATAAACCATACCAATGCTATGTGATGCAAGGCGTGAATGCTATCGGCCATACCAAGGCCATGCGATGCGAGACATGAATGCTATCGGCCACACCGATGCAAATGCGAGGCTTACATAGCCGAATGTCATATGTGAAATGCAATCCAAGTAAGTCAGTACTCATCAAGCACACATATCAGTACAATTCCTCTCTCGATATCACCGGGATCTAATACACTCACACTGACTGCCTCCTCCCTAGCTGTACAGCTAAACAAGCGGACGGACTCATTTACGAGCTGTTCAAACTCAGCCTATCTTATAGCCCCCTCACTCAGGCGGATAAGGCCACACCTCCTTCCAACTGACCACGACACAGTGGGAGACACGACCTACTAGTATTCGGCACTCGGGCGCTCATGTATCCACTCGGTTTAGACGTTGGAGTAACTCATGGTACCCAAAAGGTTCTGAAATTTTCATCCAAGGACATACTACGTGCCCGTATGCTAGAACCAAGTATTTTCGGTATCCGATACAGCCATCCACGATGTGCCTATGGAGCCATGGCCCTGATGTCGCTAGGGCGTGCAGTGATCAAGTCACACATATGCGAGATGCATGAGTCACGCCGTACAGTCATGCAGCAATTCTGCTCATGCAACGCGATAATGTGGGGCACTCCGTCTCATAAGGAGTCCCACAAATGTCTCAGCCCAACGACTTATGCTATGATCAAACAATCCTCATATCAAGCATGCATATAATGCGTATGAGCATGAATCATGGAGTTATACTAAGCATGTTATAAAGTGATGAACTATCGACAAGTATGAGCCTATCAATGGGCCCTAAGGAGAGTCGTAATGTGGACATTTAACCAACATTATACTTACAATGTGGACGTCAAACCAACATTGCTCCCAAGGCTCGGCCCACCATTACTATCATTACATAAACCACGGAGGAATGACACGTTGCAATGGACCTTAGGTACATCCCATTGGGCCTTAAATACATCAAATGGGTCGTGTTACATGGGCCTTATATTCATCAAGTGGGCCACATCAATGGGCTGCACCAATGGGCCTTTGAATACATCATAGTGGGCCTCGTAACACGACCTTACATTCATATCAAAAATGGGCCTCAACACGGCCTCATACACATCAAGGTGAGCCTCAACAATGGGCCTCATGCATGTACCAAGGTGGTCCTCAATAATGGGCCACAAATACGTCAAGATGGGCCTCAACCCATAGGCCCTATACACATCACAGTGGGTCTCAACCCACGGGCCTTAATACATCACAATGGGCCTCAACCCATGGGCCCTAAATACATTACAATGGGCTTCGACCCATGAGCCCTAATACATCACAATGGACCATAAACATATTTAAGGTGGGCCTCAACAACGGGCCATAAACATATCCAAGGTGGGCCTCTACAACGGGCCATAAACATATCCAAGGTGGGCCTCAACAATGGCCACAAATACATCAATATATATATATACATGAATCATCTCAAAAGGATCAACTGGACCGCACTCCAAATAATAGTGGTAACAATGATTTCAACCATTAAAATCCTCAAGGCCCACTATATCATTTATTTTCTATCCAATCTGGCCATAAGGTCACACAGACCTGGATTAAGAGGAAAGAAATTTCCTAATTATCCAAAGCTTATGTGAAACATAAGTTTTCAATGGCAGACACATAATCCCCACTATTTTATTTTATTTTTTTCTATGTGGTCCACTTGATCCTAGATCTGCTTAATTCTTAGCCTCAAGCCTAAAGGACAAGCTGGCCAAATGGTTGGATAGTTTTAGATGCAGCACATGTATCATGGTGGGTCCCATAGACCCTGCTGATGTCAACAGCAGTGGGACCCACTGTCCATTGTAGAATGGGTGGGCGGCATGTATAAAACACATACCCGTGGTGGGTTCCACCGTCCGCCTAGACGGTGTGAATAAAATACTTACATCA
Organism: Magnolia kwangsiensis; assembly: GCA_037074715.1. Classification (NCBI taxonomy): domain Eukaryota; kingdom Viridiplantae; phylum Streptophyta; class Magnoliopsida; order Magnoliales; family Magnoliaceae; genus Magnolia; species Magnolia kwangsiensis. Next base: position 105,567,790 of record CM073574.1, read on the forward strand.
TTATGGGTCCCATGTGGGGCCCACCATATTGTTTATATTCCATCCAAACCATTGATAAAATCATGTGGACCCATATGAAGAAGGAATACAAATTTCAGCTTGATCCCAAACTTCTGTGGACCCAGGAACGACTGTAATGGTAGGCTTTACATCACCATTGTTTCTTCTGATGTGGACCACCTAAGACTTGGATCGGCCTGAGTTTTAGGTGGGGCCTGCTTCAGGTAGGGGCCCACCATATGGATGGGCTAGATTGGAAAATAAACATCAAGGTGGGGCCCACATGTGGGGCCGTGGGTTCCCTAGCGTCCTCCCGTCCGCCCATGGCGCAGGACTCCTGGGCGTCCTCTCTCCTGATAGCAGCAACAGAAATGCTGTTGTTGTTATTTTTTTTTTTTTTGAAATCAAATTTTTAAAAGGTTTTTCCTGCGTGGGGCCTGTTTCAGCCAAATCCATCCCAACCACTAGTTTCCATGGCCTGATACGGACCAAACAAGTCCAATATCTGATATTATTTTAGGGCATAGAAAGATCGAGGTACATTTTAATGGTGAAAACTGTTGTTTTCTGAGTTATGGCCCGCCAGAAGGTCGGATCGAGTCTAGTTTTCAGCCCAATGTCTAAATTGAGCCAGGGAATAGAATGGATGGCTTGGATTATAAACATACATCAATGTGGGGCCTCTATGAGTGGGCCACCCCAATGCCTTGAAATAAGTTAATATTCGTGTTTTCCTTTTTTGACATCCAGCGTCCAGGGGACGCAGGACATTTTAGGTGCGCATGAGCATTGAGGTGGGCCCCGCTTATGTGGGCCACCAGATGATGGATGGTGTGGGTACAACACATATAGAGTGATCCCTACTTGTAGATGGTTTGGATAAAATACATGTCTCATGGTGGGGTCCATCCGGGTGGGCCACAAGGCCATATCATCTCATAAACACACAAAGAATGAGAGAGGGAGAGAGAGATTGAGAGGGACACGTGTGATGGAGGGACCCCGGCACTATGGGCCTTCCGTTATATGATCTACAACATACATTAAGTGGGTCCCATTTCATATGGGCCCACCGATCAAAATCAACGGTGGAGATCCTTTCTCCACTGAAATGGATGGTCTAAATGACCATTTATGCAAAGAAATTAAACATCATGATGGGGTCCATGGAGAATGGCCCCATCATGGATTGAACTTGAAATCAAAGTGGGCCATTGGTCTCATTTAAGGTCCAAAATGAGATCAATACCATTGAGTGGTAGGCCTCACTTGGCCCATCATCAAAATAAGAAATCTACACCTATAGAAATACCTACCACTTGATCTTCTTGGTCCATTGGGATGCCTATCTCCTTGTGCTTCTTTTTTATAGTAGAAGATGGAGGATGGATGGCTAGGATGAGAGATCTTGGGGAGGAAAAGTGGGCCACCAAAATGCACTCTCTCACATGGAAGAGAGCTTGGACATGAGAGTGCTCTTGCTTGGCTTGGGAATGTTGAGAAATGAGAGGGAGAGAGAGTGTTGTAAGGAGAGATGTGAGTGATGGATGTGAGGTGAGTGATGGGTGAGGTGATGGATTGGTTGACTTTGGTTTTGCTTGACTTGTGGAGAAAGAAAGCATGTGTGCTTTGTACTTGATATGAGAGGTGATTGATGGGATTGATGGGACATGTTGTAGAGATTCTCTTGGGATTGCAAATGCGCGGTATTTTCTCAAAATAAACGTCGGCTCACATCTCTTAGTCAGGGTATCGGATCGGTACATGAGTCGCGGTGTTGGAACCACGATGACTGTGCGGTCACAATGGTGCAAGTCTCGGATTAAGCTGACTCAATTCTATAGGATACGGCTTAGGTTTGCCCACAAACATCGATTATTGGTCACAGGTTGTGGGAATTCAACAGGAAGGATCAGGGGAGTTGACGGAACAGTACGGATTAGGATACGGGTCTTACAGTAGAGACCATAAGAATTTTCAGAGATTTTTGGTCTCCATCACTCTTTGAGTCACTACATTCTGAATTTGACTCTTCAGTATCATCCCATATGGTTGTCATTGCCTTTTCTTTGGTTTTCCTTTTTGGGCATTTAGTGGACAGATGTCCAAACTTTCAGCAAGTGTAGCATTGTGGTTCCTTGGACTTTTTACTAGATTTACCTGTAAAATGTTTATTGTCTAACTGTCTTTCTTTAAATGGTTAGCCACGATTTTTATGGAAGAATTTTATGAACTGTTGAGCCAAAAGAGCCACTTCATCATCTTCATTCTCCCTTTCACTTTCATCTTCCTCAATTGTAGTGTTCTTTGAAGTTTTGAGGACAGTATTTTTAGGTTTAGGAGTTTGCTTGAAGTGTAGTTCAAATGTTTGTAGGGAACATACGAGTTCTTCTACTTTCATCTCATCCATGTTTTTACATTCTTCAATAGTTGTAACTTTCGAATTGAACAGATCTAGTAAGGATCTAAGATTTTCCTACAGATTTTTGAAACCGGAACCTTTTCTCCTAATCCACCCAGGGAGTTGCAGATGATGTTCAGTTTTGTGAAAAACTCCATGAAGGTCTCATGATCTTCCATTCTGAGATTTTCAAACTGTGATGCTAGGAGTTGCAGCTTGGATCTTTTTACTGTGCTGGTTCCCTTATGAGTTACTTCTAATAAGTCCCATGCTTCTTTAGTTGTTCCACACATACTGATTTGATTGAAGACTTCTTGGGACACAGCAGAGTAAATCTCATTCATTGCTTTTACTTTAGTAGTTTATTTTTCTTTATCAAAAGCTGTTCATTTTTCTTTGGGTTTTAGTTTGGATATGGTTATGCCATTTTCAAGTACTATTTAATTAGTTGGCTGCACATATCCATTTTTAACAATGTCCCAAGCATCATGATCCAAAGATCTCAGAAAGTAATGCATTCTAGCCTTCCAATACGCATAATTTGATCCATCAAATACAAGAGGTCTAGTTACAGATGAGTCCTCTCCTTTGGCCATATTACCAAATTTAGTCAAGATCACTCTCTAGGCAGTGAAGCCCTTAAGAGAGACCCGCTTTGATACCAATTGAAACTGTGGTAATGACCGCTTTAGTCAAAGTGGAAATATGCCAAGGTGTCCTAGAGGGGGGTGAATAGGACTTTTTAAAATTTTACGAGGATTTAAAACCTATCAACCCTATCCTGACCTAATATGCAGATAACAGGATTGCTTCAATTTAACTCTAATAGTTTCCAAGCCAAACAGAGGATCCAATCATAAGACTATTCAAAACATAAACAAGATGTATAACATAATTCATGATGGAAATGACTGTGTGTGAGAAGTGATTCTAATTAGTTCTAGGTAATCATGTAAACATGTATTATGAGAACATTCAGAGAATTCACACTAGTAGTAAAGTAAATAGCAATCCCAAACACAGTTATTTTTATAGTGGTTCGAATATATGTCCACTCTACATCCAGTAGATGCACTTAACCCTTGAGTGTACCGAATCTTACTAACGGAGGTTTCAAATAAGGTTCACCCCAAACCAATACAACCTACACAAGGCTGACTCTAGGACCTACACAAGGTACCTAACATGTCTCCATGAAATACAAGTTTATGCCCCAGATAGGAGCAAGGGTCAACACACAACACCCAGATTTAGGCCACACAGGCCAAGGATCCACACAAAGAACCTAACAGTTTATACCCTACACAAGAGCAATGGTCGACATACAGTATCTAGGTTTTAGACCACACAGGTCAAGGACCTACACAAAGGACCTAAGTTTATGCTCTCCACAGAGTAAGGGTCAACACACAGCACCCCCACATACTCTCCCGTCGGAGGCTTCCTATGAGGACTTGAAAGGGTGAGAATCACCTGTGACCCAATCCTACACAAAGGAATGATCAGCAGGGTCTCTGGACTCTAGTGACTTACAGATAAGAAGATGAGCCACATTTAGCACGTTGATGAAGATCTCCTCCTTTAAGGATGAAGAATCTTCAGCTCCCTTGAACCGCAACACAAATGATGCTCCAATGTATAGCGACGGGTTGGGTCAAGGTTATGTTGGAATCCTACTCTATTAAATGTTTTTCTATTTTAGAAACTGAGTGATTCCAATCATCTATGCATTCAAGGTATCCCAGCTTAATGATTTTCCATTAAGGTGGTAGCTAGAGGATCCTTAAATGCGAAAGTTCATTCCCTAATCCACTATATTAAATATCAATGATAAGGGTGGATTGAAGGATGAACTCCCAAGAGAGAAAAAGGCTTAGGGTATATGTAACACCTCGAAAATCAGGGGTCTGGTAGAAACCCAACTCCCGAGTTCCAGAACATCGCTTATGCAACATTTTTAATGATGGATGAATGTTGGCCATAATAGTGCATAAAACATGAAGTGGATTAAGTCAAAATAACATATCATACTCCAGAGACAGTTAAATTAGCAAGCGGAAGAATGTGATAGATATATAAAATATATGAACTGTTGTAAGTCTCCAGAGTGTGAACATGTTACCAAGTTAACTAAATACATGTATACTCCAAAATAGAAAGAAGAGAATATACATGGATGTGAAGATAAAGGGTAAAATACCAAGTTTACTGGCATCTAATCAGTAACCCTATAACCCCGTCAATCAGAACCTGCATATAGGAGGGATCCTCCTCCTCATCATCAAGTCCGGATTTGCTTCGCAAGCATCGCCATCATCTGAAATTAAAATAGGGACTGGTGGGTGTCCGGAACACCATCCCGTAACGTGGGAGTGAGTGATCAACTCAGTGGAATCATAGAGTAAAGATTAGCATGTTATCAAATCAATAACGCGATAATAGTAAAGCAAATAATCAAACCTTCCTAAATACTTTTATTAATGCAAGCATGAAATGACATGATGGATGCCCTCACCGACATACTCCCTCATGCGGCACTATCTTACGCCTGCGGCATGCTTGCTTTCCTCAGTGCTCCACATCTTTCAGGCACATGCAGTGCGATATGGATAATGATTACCGAGTTGTTATTAGTTAATTCATACAGCAGTATTGGGAAACTAAGGTACCTTCCTTATATCAATCCCAACACAGATCCTGTCTAGGGTCATCACTCCTAGTAATCTCATACGATGTTATATTTGTAGGTCATTGCAAGGGCTGTCAGGGCTGTTACTCTCACTCGTTGCACCGCTCCCCCATCACCTTATCAATACAGGCCTAATGTACTCTTGTTGCTATGGAAGGGTCGTTGCCTCCCATAGACTCAGAATATGCTTGAGGTCACTACAAAGGGCTCGTCACCAATCAGTGTAGGCCGACAACTTGAATGTAGTGTCCCATACCACCACAATCGGTTCATGAGTCAAAGGTGCTCACTGGTCACTATGGGGAGGTTTGTGGCTCCAGTGTAGGCCGATAGCTCGACCACGGTGTCCCATACCACCATGCCCGATTCATGAGTCTTTATGGATCAAGGTACCATGGTTATCAGGGGTTCCACCGGTAAGTTCAGTACCCTAGGTTCAAGCAGATATGACTTATACAAGGTGAACAATCAATGGTTAGTCGGGTTGCTTGACGAGATTGACTAGTACGAGCGCATCTCAAACTGAGCGACATGAAGCGCATAAAGCACTTCGTGTGGCCTAACCACTGTTGCCAGCCCAAAACACGACTCGCATTCATCGACTCGTCCTTCATGGTAAATAGAAGCTAACCACGAATTCAATCCATTACCGACTGCCTGGACTAATTTATAGCCCCAAGCATTTGTAAATTAACATCAGTTATCATATGAGAGTAACAGGAATGAATATTAACAATACAAGCATGTTGACACATGTTATAACATATAACGTAAGCAAATCAACCAACACATGCATTCCATATATATAATGAAATCAATTCATATAGCCAACATGGTGGAAATCATATACATCAGCATATTAATTGAGAATTCATTCTCAAAACTAATTCACAACACTATTTTCTCAATACATACTAATATAAACATTTAATACAAACACTTAGTCTACACACTTTAGTCCACATAGCATATGTCGACTCAAAGTACGCATTAGGGCAAATCTCTTCACCAAACAGATCATGCACACATTTCTAATATCATATCACGATAAATACCCATAGCAATCATTTCAGCAAAATACGAACATAAACAGTTTTTCCTATAAATGACTAAAATACCCTAAATCTCATATTTCCCATATGCAATCGAAATAAAAAACGGTCAGCATGTTCTACATGTCAAACGGCGTTCTCGTCGATAATCTAATATTAAACGACATTGAAAGCTTTGAAATCAGTCAATCAAAGCGTCTAAAATCCTCACCTTTCGCCTTAGACACGTATCGATTCGAATAGAACGTCTACGCTTCGTCAACGGCGTTATTGCGACCTAATGCACAAGATACATAAGCTACTTTGGTACTTGTATTAAAAAAATCCTTAAAACAGCTATAGGTTAGGGTTTTCTTACCTAGAAGTGAGTTGGAATCACTGGGAAAGTGATTTGAATGTGGTGCTTAAGCACAGGCAGAAGCTGTAGCAAGTGGCAGGAAATCTCTCCCACAACTCACTCACAATCTCTCTCTCTCTCTCTCTCTCTCTCTCTCTCTCTCTCTCTCTCTCTCTCTCTCTCTCTCTCTCTCTTTCTAGGGTTTATAGCAAATTCGGATGGGAGAGATATGAGAGCTTTTAAAGCCCTTATATAAGCTAAAACCTCACCTAAATAGACTTGGGATAAGGGTATACTTGGGTTATAACCAAATCGGGTCTCTTACGATCCAAAAGAGCGTTTCGGGATGTCCCCTGGCCAAACGCGGTCGGACTTAAGCTCATGCACATTGGATCCTGCTCACATCAAGTTTTTAGATCGGTAGAGTTCCCAGATCGCACGTGGCGGACCAGTTTCATTTCAGCGGTCACGGAGACTCCATCGAGGATTTCAAGTACACTGACCTGGGTGAGAAATGTTCCCTGATCTGAGGGTGTATTTGGGTCAGATTCCGACGTTTTGAATGCTTATACTGATCCTGCAAGCGAAACGTGCCAGATTTATTTAAATCCCATTTAATTTTAAATGAACTTCACTCTTTCTCACACTCCCTGCTCCAGGCTCAATGAAATAGCCTCAGAGCATTGGTTGGGCTTGATTTTCGAAATGATTGTCAAGTCCAGCTAAGCGGTCATAACGGTTTGAGATTGCGGATATCGGACTTTCGACAAGCGGTCTAGATCCAATACAAAGTTTCAAAGGGTTCCTAAGAACAAACAGGTTTAAAGTTTGATCCTAGATTTTAGGGTAACGTAGCGGTAAAATTCTAGAGGTTTTCGGTCTTACAGATCGTATTTAAAGTGATTGGTGCTAATTTCATAGGTAATCTAGCGTAGCGCTAGTTAATTCACGTTAAATTTCTAAAGAATTTGGTTCTAAATGATTTCTTTGGCTTTGGAATTGGGTTCTGAGAGGTTACCAAGGCGTTATGGTTGGCCCATTGCCTAAGGACGTCTAACCCCAGGTTAGCAAAAATCCGGGGTGTTACAGTATATGATCTAGATTAAATACTCAAAAGCTCTATTTATTTTCTCTACAAACAACCTTAGGTAAGCTCTCATTAAATAGACAAAAATTTCTAATGGAAATAAAATAGTCATATTTTTGACAAAGTTCGATATCATTGAGCGTATACTCTCAATAACATCGAATTGCCACTTGATGACACAAACTCAATCTGTTAAACACTTTTGAACCTTTTTGCCAACTGGTCGAGGAAATCAAATATTCTTCGATGTCATCGAATTTCGAACTCCAATGTCATTGACGTATGGTTCAATTCCTCAACATTTGAAAAATGTAAGAGTAAACTTCCCTTTGAAACTTAATAGGAATTGATATGATCAAGCATCCCTCGGTATCATCTGAATTTAAATGTTGATGATATCGATACCAATGTTAATTCATCGATATTTTTCATGGAATTTTCCTATAATCTTGTTTGACAGGTTGTGTCCTATTTCGATGACATCGACCCGGTCTCAATATGATCGATATTTGAATATCAATATCCTCGAGGTCTCCTTGATACTTAAATGAATTTACCTGAATGCTTGCTGGTTAGATTTGTGTCCAAATCTGATATCATCGAAGGTCAGTCGATATCATCAAGGTTTGAATTTCAATGATGTCAAGGATCTCTTCGAGATATCAAAAATCACATGATTTTCCTTAACTACTTTCTGGACACAACTGACTAGATGTCTATTTTATCGAGCATTCTCGATGAATTTAAGATTCAAAAGTTGATGATATCGAACGTTCCGTCGATTCATCGATAATTCAGTCCAAGATTCATTATGGTTGTTGGACATTTGAAGTCCTCAATTTGATAATATCAAGTGAGTTTCAAGGACATTGATAATAGGGTTCGATTTCATCGAACTAGTTATTGATAAATCGACAAAGGTAGAAAACTCAAAGATTTTCCTGATTTTGCAAAGTAGGTTTCTCACCTTAAACCCTAAGTTGTTATATCCATTTTTTAAGGGTTTTATATACTTGGTGTTTTGGGACATGGGATGTGGGGCTAGGTTTACCTTTTTCGAGTTCGGGTACACATCCTATTTAGACAGACGCTTGAATGATCTTCCTATGGGGCTCACTTGTTGTAATGTCTTTATCATAGTCCGTACCGTTTCGTAGGCTTCCGCAGTCCTCCCAGTCGAATTCTGGTAACCCTCGACCTGTATCAAACGTTTGTGCGTGATCCTAAGCCGAGTCTTGCATACTGATGTTAGCTTGACCCGAAACTTGTATCTTAGCAACCGTGCCATCACCACGTTTCCAATGTCATGACTCGTGCACCGATCTGATACCTAGGTTAGGAGTTGTGAGCCCGCGTTCATTTCGAGAAAAATACCGCGCGTTGCGAATTTTAAGAAAATCTCTACAACATGTCCCATCAATCAATCAATCAATCAAGTCAAGTACACTCCATACCTCAAGTACCAACACCTATCCCTCCTTTTTCCACAAGTCAACACTCTCTTCCCGTACTCATCCCTCTTTTTCTAAATTTTAAACTAAACCTTGCCTCTCCATCTCATTTCCTTACAAAAACCACTCCATCCATCCCTTTCATCAATTATTTTTATCTCTCTCTCATTTTTATCTTTACTATCCAATTCCATGAGAGCTCCAACATCCAAGCTCTCTCCCAAATACTAAGTGTGGCCCATCTTCTCATCTCCCATCTCAACCTTCCAATCACCATCAACCTTCATCAAAAGTGAAGGCAAGGAGCATAAGAGTCCAAGGAGATAAAGAAGGAGGTCGATAAGTGGGTGATCCGCCATTGATTTTCAATTTGATGGCCCACTTGTGATGGGACCCAATTCGATGTATGTGTTGTAATCATATGAGGGGCCCATAGTGGCGGGGTCCCTCCACTACACCGTGTCTCTCTCTTTCTCTCTCTCTCTCTATTATTTTTTTCCTATTGTGGCCCACCTTGAAGAATGGTTAGATCCACACCATGGATGGTGGAAATCCCACCATGATGTGTTATCCACACCGTCCTTCCTAACTGGACCTGGATGAAGGAAAATCACAAATATCAGTTGATCCAATGCTTGGATGGGCCACACTCTCATGGACCACATCTCACTGCTCATGTGGACTGACACTGTTCATCTATGTTTGAGGCAGATCCAATTGTCAGGTGGTGCACACCGTCCAGACCATAGACGTGTGACCCACACCAACCATATAAGCTGATGTATAAACATCAGCATGGTGGTCTGCTTACAGCCATGATCTAGACCCTCCATCCATTTTTCCCTCTGGTGGGCCACACATGTGGACCGCACCATGAGATATGCATTGTATCCTAACCGTCCAGTCCACCTTTCTCTGGATGGTTGGGCTAGCCTCAATGATGTTCCTTGCATCCAGCTCATCCGTTCAGGACCCACCTTCTTAGAACGAATTGGCTAAAAGGTAAAATAATAATAATAATAATAATAAATAAATAGTCATAATAATAATGTAATGTTAGATTGTATATGCATACCGTATGTATATATGGTGGGCCCCACGTGGGACCCACCTTCTTGGAACGAATTGGCTAATACATGTATAGCTGCTGCTGTAATTACGTTAGCACGTGTGGGTCCCACATGGGATATGTGTTACATCTCAATCGTGCATATGTGGGCCCCCTTATGATATATATGTCACGTCCCAAACTCAGAAATCAGGTTCACAAAATTTTTGATCACCAAATCTAGCACCAATAACTCCGTAGAACCCCATTCTCGACTCCCGGCACCCATACACCAGGTTTCCATCCTGGGATCCTACAAGGAGGATTTTTAACATCAATCTGATTCATAATGAGCATAATCATAAGCATAACCTATGAACAATAACCACAAGAACACCATTATAAAAATTCACTATGATAAAAAACTTTGAGTACAATACGTATGAAAGGGAAATACAAGATAATGAAAATAACAGAAACTCCAGCAGCTTGACTGCACACTCCAATTGCGGTGAGACTATGGCCGTGTCTGGGCGTCACCTGCACACATCAATCGTACATAAGCTTATAGAAATCTTAGAGGGTGGTGTAAGTGTGTGCATAGTATGAACGTGCTCAGAATGCAATGCCAGAGTAATGCGGAATCATGCTGATGGGTACATGAATGCAATCAGCCATACCAAGACTATGTGGTGCAAGATATAAATGTTATCGGCTGTATCAAGACCATGTGATGGGAGATGTAACTCAAGCATGCCAATCATCATTTAAATCCTCATATAGCTCATCAAATATCAGTACAGTTTCTCAGTCTGGATAATCACCAGGGTCTAGTACACTCCACTCAAGCTTGCTGCCCCTATCCGAACGCACAACTGGGATAGTGAAAAAGACCGCACTATTCACCTACCAATATCAGGCCCGACTCGTCGATAGTGGACCCATTCCTCAAGCTGGTCAAACTCAACCTAGAAATTGGCCCCTCACTCAGGCGGGTAAGGTCACACCCCTTTTCAACCAACCACGACACAGTGGGAGACACGACCTACTGGTATACGGCCCTCACATGCTCATGTATCCACTCGGTCTCGATATTGGAGTCATCCTCTGGTACCATCGGGTTTAGAGATTTTCACCGCCCCGATGCTAGAAACAGTATTTTTGATATCTAATCCAGTCATCCATGATGTGTGGAGGCTATAGCCCTGATGTCTCTAGGGAATATAATAATCACAATCACACAAATGTAAGTGCATGAATCACTCTACCAAACATGCAACAATTCTGCGCGTATCGCACGCTCATGAAGGGCAACTCTGCCTATTAGGGAGCCCATAGACAATGTGCCCGAAGACATATGTAATGATCAGTAACTCCTCATGTCAAGCATACATATGATGCATATGGGCATGTATCATAATGTTATGTTGTCGTAAACTCATAATCGATAACGGTAACCGATATCGGCAATTAGCACCGATAATCGGCATCAATAATCGACCTCGATGCAAGGCGGGGTCCATAGATGGACGTCAATAATGGATCAATTAAAATCAATGGGGCCCAAGCATTTGGGTTAACCCACTAGAGAATGATGAGGATGGGTGTAACAAGGCCAAAGGGAAGGTCATAATGTGGATGTTCAACCATCATTGCCTATTAATGTGGACCTTTAACCAACATTGCTCCCAAGGAATGACACCCATTGGGCCTGTAACATCCCAAAAATCAGGGGTCGGGTAGAAACCCAACTCCCGAGTTCCAGAATGTCACTTATGCAACATATATAATGATAAATGTATGTTGTCTGTAGAATGACATTAAACAAGATTGAGACTAAGCCAAAACAGCATATCATACTCCAGAGAGAGTTAAATTAGCAAGCAAAAGACTATGATAAATACATAAAATATATAATTAATTGTAAGTCTCCAGAGTGTGAACATGTTACTAGGTTAATTAAATACATGTATACTCCAAAAATGGAAAGAAAAGAATATACATGAGTGCTCTAAAAATATAAAAAAATGACAAGAGTCATGGTGTCTAATCAACCTCCCTTTAATCCCGTCGATCAGAACACGCATAAAGGAGGGATCCTCCTCATCATCATCAAGTCTGGCTCCGCCTCGCAGGCCGCGCCATCATTTGCAATTATAAAAGGGTTTGGTGGGTGTCTGGAGCACCGTCCCGTAACGTGGGAGTGAGTAATTAACTCAGTGGAATCATAGAGCAAAGATTAGCATGTTATCAAATCAATCACGTGTTAATAGTAAAGCAAATAATTAAACATTCGTAGATACTGTTGTTAATGCAAGCATGAAATGACATGATGGATGCCCTCACCGACATACTCCCTCATGCGGCACCATCTGCGTTCACGGCATACTTTCTTCCCGCAGTGCTCCACATCTTCTAGGCACATGTAATGCGATATGGATAATGATTACCGGGTTGTTATGAGTCCTTTTCATACAATATGATTAGGAAACTAGGGTACCTTGCTTATATCAATCCCAACACAGATCCTGTCTAGGGTCATCACTCCTAGTAATCTCATACGATGTTATATTTGTAGGTCGCTGCAAGGGCTGCCAGGGCTGTTGCTCGCACTCGTTGCACCGCTCCCCCATCACCTTATCAATACAGGCCTATTTATATCCTTAAGACTGCATCAGGACTCGTCGTCCCCATGCGATGTCAGGATAAACTCAAGGTCACTACAAAGGGCTGCCAGGGCTGTTGCTCGCACTCGTTGCTCCACTCCCCCATCACCTTATCAATGTACGCCGACAGCAAGAATATAGTGTCTCATACCACCATAATCTGCTCAGAGTAGGGTGCTCACTGGTCACTACGGGGAGGTTTGTGGCCCCAGCATAGGCTGACAGCTCAACCACGGTGTCCCATACCACCATACCCAGCTCATGAGTCTTTATGGATCAAGGTACCATGGTTAACAGGGTTTCCCATGGTAAGTTTAGTACCCTAGGTTCAAGCAGTTATGACTCATACATGGTGAACATACAATGGCCAGTCGAGTTACTTGATGGGCTCGACTAGTACGAGCGCATCTCAAGCTGAGCGACATGAAGTGCATAAAACACTTTGTGTGGCCTAACCACTGCCACCAACCCAAAACAGGACTCGCATTCATCGACGCGTCCTTCGTGGCAAATAGAAACCAACCATGAATTCGATCCATTACTGACTGCCTGGACTAGGTCATAGCCCCAAGCATTTGTAAACCAACGTCAGTAATCATATGAGAGTAATAGAAATGAAATATAACAATACAAGCATGTTAACACATGTTATAGCATACGAAGTAAGCAAATCAAACAACACATGGATTCTATACATATAAGGAAATCAATTCATATTACAAACATGTAGGAAATCATATACAACATCATGTGGATTGAGAATTCATTCTCAAAACTAATTTACAACACCATTTATTTAATACATACTAATATAAACATTTATACAAACACTTAGTCCACACACTTTAGTCTACATAGCGTATGTCGACCCAAAGTGTACATTAGGGCGAATCTCTTCGCCAAAAAAGATTATACACGCATACATAATATCATAACACGATGAATTTACATGTCAAGCATTTCAGCAAAATACGGACGTATACAGTATTTTCTATAAATGCCTAAAATACCCTAAATCTCATATTTACCGTACGTTTACGAAACGGAAAACAGACAGCATGTTGTACATGTCAAACGGTGTTGCCGTCGATAATCTACTATTAAACGACATTGAAAGCTTTGAAATCAGTCAATCAAAGCGTCTAAAATCCTCACCTTTTGCCCTAAACGTGTATTGTTTCGAACAGAACGTATACGCTTCATCAACGGCGTACAGGCGACCTAATGCACAAGATACATAAGCTATGTTGCTATTTGAATCGAAAGAACCCTAAATCAGCAAGTAGTTATAATTTTTCTTACCTAGGAGTGCGTTGGAATCACCGAAAAAGTCATTGGATTGCGGTGCTTTGGCACGTGCAAAAGCTGCAGCAAGTGGCGAAAATTCTCTCCCACTACTCTCTCACAATCTCTCACTTTTTCTCTCTCTCTCTTTCTAGGGTTTAATCCAAATTCGGATGGGAGAGATATGAGGGGGTTTTAAGCCCTTATATAGGCTAAAACTTCACTAAAACAGACTTGGGACAAAGGTATACTTGAGTTATAACCAAATCGGGGCTATTCCGATCCAAAAGAGCATTTCGGGAGGTCCCCCGGCCGAACGCGGTCGGACTTAAGCTCATGGTCACTGGATATTGTTCACACGAAGTTTTCAGACTGGTAGAGTTCCCAGATCACACGTGGCGGTCCAGTTTTAGTTCAACGGTCATCGTACCTAAATCAGGTCCACAAGTCTCATGATATGAAAGAGAAATTTTTCCTGATCCGAGGGTGTAATTTGGCTGAATTCTGATGGTCAGAACGCTTAATAATAACGCGCCAAGTCACGTGCCAGATTTGGATTAAAATTTCCAAATCTAACCCCTTTCTCACTCTCTTTACTCCAGGCTCAATGAAATAGCCTCTGAACGTCGGTTGGCCTTAATTTTCGAAACGATTGTCAAGTCCATCCAAGCGGTCATAACGGTCTAAGATGGTAGATATCGAACTTTCGACGCGCGGTCTAGATCCAATACAAAGTTTCAAAGGGTTTCCGAGAACAAACCGGTTTAGAGTTTAATCCTGGATTTTAGGGTAACGTAGCATCAACGATTCTACAAGTTTTGGGTCTTGTAGAACGTATTTAAAGTGATCAGGGACAATTTCACAACTAATCTAACATAGCGTTAGTTAACTTACGCTTAATTTCTAAAGGATTTGGTTCTACATGATTTCTTTGGCTTTGGAATTAGGTTCAGAGAGGTTATGAAGGTATTATGGTTGACCCATTGCCTAAGGACGTCTAACCCCAGGTTGGCAAAAATTCGAGGTGTTACAGGGCCAATCGGATAGGGGCCCACGGCGTAGCATAAGGGCCTAATATACATCATCGTGGGCCTGTATTACATCAAACTGGCCGAATCGAGTGGGCCGATCAAATGGGCCGATATAAATGGTTTGAATCAAATGGGTCAAATCAAATGGGTCGAATCAACGGGCCGAATCAAATGGGACGATGCGATGGGCTGAGTCGAATAGGCCGAGTCGAATGAGTTGAGTTGAATAGGCTAAGTCAAATATGCCGAGCCACTGGACTTCCCACAACATCATAGTGGGCCAGAAGATTTCAATGGAGGTGTTATTCACTACTTGTCCAGCAGCGTCTGCTGCTAGACGGTGGATTTGAGATGCCACCCCTTATCAAGAAGGCCCCACCATCAGAAATGGATGGTTGGATGAACCATATTTAGCAAGGTGGGGTCCACGTACGTGGCCCACCAGACATGAATTTGCTTCATTTTTAGTCCAAGCTTAAAACTAGCTCGTCAAATGGATAGATAGCTGATGCAGTACATCCATCAGTGGGGGCCCATGTTCCCACCGTCCCGATGGACGGATGGATAAAACACATATATCTATGGTGGGTCCCACCGTCCAGTGTACTGGACGATGTGGCAAAACCCACACGTTACAGTGGCCCCACGTCTATGCACCGATGGACGATAGGGATGCAACACACCATCATAATCATGGTGAGGCCGTACCTAGCATGCCAGACCACCATGATATTTATAATATAAAATATTATATTATTAGAATACATCCAGCAAGGTGGGTGTAAGTGCTATGGCTGATAGCTCCTTTATGTTGTCAAATTTTGTGGTGCCAAAAAACACTATCTGTGTCTTGTGTAACATGAAGGTATACATATGTTCAAGACATTTTGTCATCAAAGTTTTAAGTTGAGAATAAAGCTCTACTTCAAGACATGCAAAGTCTTGTGTGTTGTCCACTTCCGTAAAACTTTAAAGATCAGAGTCTTTTAAGAGCTACATCAAAAGACAAGTACAACTCAAGACTCAAGTACAGTTCAAGACTCAAGAAAGTGTACAAACTCAAGATATAGTCTTCAAGTTCTAGAAGATCTCAAGTTTAAGCTACATCAAGTGTAGAGATCTCAAGCTTTGTAATCTTCATAGGTCAACCATCATCTGAAGAACTGAAGTTTCAATGTTCATACTTCATGTCCTAAGTATGAAAGACCTTAGATTGACCTTAGGGTAGGTCATTTTGTATACATAAGTCAAATTAAATCACTTAGTAAGTGTTTGGACTGTTCTAAGACTAGTCCTAGACTCTATTCAACTAGTCCTAGCACTGGCTCGACCAATCCTAGAAATTCCAAGACCAGTCTTAAGTTTGTTGTAAATTTTTAAAATTTTTAGTTGAGCTACGACCAGTCCTGGAGACTGTTTGATTGGTCGTGTGAATAGTGTATGACTCATTCACAACCAGTCCTGCAACTACAATTCAAACTCCAGCGACTAAATCAGACTGACTTCAACCAGTCGTGTGCATGTCACGACTAGTTGTGGACAGCCTTCGACCGGTCGTGGATGACCTTCGACCAGTCGTGGAACAGTTTTATCCAATCGCGCTTAAAATTTTAAAAATTCATTTCTTTTACGACTAGTTGCAGTGTCCACAGGACCAGCCAGAGGTGTGCTTTCTGTAACTATAAATAGACGATGAAATTCAGAGTTTATAACTCAATGAAAGAAAAATCAAGGGATCACTCTGAGATAAGTTTGTGTTTATTTTAAGCTACATTGTGCATATTTAATATTCTCTTTTGTTAGCTTTTTCATATTTGATTTTATTTCTATATTCCAATCTAAATTGAAAAGAGGAATTATTGTATTCCTTCTTGGAATCAAAATCAAATAGAGCTAGCCCCAACTGGATTAATTTAAAATCAATCTAGAATCTAAAACCATTTTAAAGTGAGTATTGGATGTTGAACTTCTACTCCGACTTGGTTCTTCCGAGTTACAACAAAAGAAGAAATCCAGGTATTTTACTTTATTATAAATTCCATTCTTTTGGTTTTATTTGAGATTAAGCCAGAAAAATCTCAATCTGTTGGTTATCTGAGGAGAGCCAGGAAAACTCAGAAGTGGGGTTTTTGAATTGTATAAGCCCATTAGAAAGACACAATTATGAAGGTTTTGGGTGAACCTGAGAAAACCTATTTTGATAATGAACGCTAATATCTCCTGTGTGAGGATATTAGGAGTGGAGTAGAAATCTGTGTGGCTATTGTTTAACAGTTGGTGAACACACAGGCGAACCACTATAACTCTTTGTGTTTTGTGGATGTGTACTTTATTCTTCTATCTTTTATCATTCATAATTGTGGGATGTATATGTAGATGTGAATGTTGTAATATTTACATTTCAAGTACTGTGGGGAATGTTGTAATAGTCTAGAATTTATTTCTTGTTATTTCTTTATTTCCTTTTGTTTGATTTTTTGGTATTCAAATTGTTCTAGAAATAAGGTTGTCCTGCTATTAACCCATGGTTTTTATGGTGCAAGGTTATCTTTAGAACAACATTGGTATCAATCCCTCTATTTGAGGTTGCTTTACATTTTCATAGCGTGATTTGATTATAGTGCTATCTTTCTTTTATTCATTTATATTCCGCTGTTAAAGTTTAAATTTGACATAGTCCTATTCACCCCCCCTCAAGGACATATAGCTTGGCCTTTTCAGTGGGCCCACCCCACATGTGCAGGGTGGGTCCCTCAAATACCATAAAATGATCTCTTCAAGTGGCCGGACGATATGGATTTAACGTATACCTCGTGTACGCCCACAGGATCGTTTACATGTCCTAAGCAGTCCTTAATCTAGTAGCTAAATAGCTACTAGACGACATGAATTTTATGGGGTGGGTCTTACACGTGTGGGACCCACCCTAGCATCAATTGATATTTGAAATTTTCCTTCATCTAGACCTGTCTAGGCAGTCAGGTCAGCGGGCCTACAGCTGGACAGTCCAGCAGGTGGGTCCAACATATGGACGCAATGGATATAATACATACCTCATGATGAGGTCCAACTAGGTGGGCCACATGACCATTACATCATCATAAAAGGAGGAGAGAGAGAGAGAGAGAGAGAGAGAGAGAGAGAGAGAGAGAGAGAGAGAGAGAGAGAAGCGATGATGGAGGGGTCCCGTCACTATGGGCCCCTCATGATTACAACACATACATCATAATGGGTCCCACCTATAAGTGGGCCCTCAAATGCAATTTGACGGTAAATCACCCACCCATTGGCCTCCTTCTTGCTCCCTTAGGCTTGTATACTCCTATGCTTAACTTTTAATGGTGGATGATGGAGTTTTGATGGTGGGGATAAGAGGTGGGCCACACTTGTTATTTTGGAAGGGAGCTTGGAAAGGCTTGGACGTGTGGTATTTTGGGTTGCTTGGGAGTGAAGAGAGGGAATGAGAGAGAGAGAGAGGTGGTGGGTGAAAAGGGATGGGATGAGGTGTGATGGGTGATGGTGGAGTGATGAGGTTGTAAGAAAGTGATGGGTGGAGAGAGAGAGAGAGAGAGAGAGAGAGAGAGAGAGAGAGAGAGAGAGAGAGAGAGAGAGAGTTGACTTTGAGAATGGGAAGGGATGGGTTATTGTTCTTAGGGTATGGCTTGTACTTGACATTAATTGATTTATTGATTGATGGGATAGGTTGTAGAGATTCTCTCAGAATTCGCATGCACGGTGTTTTCCTGGAAATGGACACGAGCCCATATCTTCTAGCCTGGGTATGGGATCGGTGTGCGAGTCACGGGATTGGAACAGCGGCGACGATATCTTCGCTAGGGTACAAGTTTTGAGATGAGTCGACTCTGATATGTGGGACTCGACTTAAGATCACATGCAAAAGTTAGATACGGGTCGAGGGTTGTTAGAATTCGATCGGAAGGACCGTGGAAGCCTACCTGGTATGTCTAGGATACAGGTCTTACAATATATATGTTTTAACCCTACCGTCTAGATGACCTGGACAGTGGGGCTTACCTAGCTTGATGCATGCATTTATATCCTAATCGTCCAGCCATAGCTGGTGGGTCTCACATGTGTGGACCCACCTAGGAGAGGAATGGCTGGAGTACCCACACCACCTATATAAACTGACGTGGTGACATTAGCCAGTGCTATGTGGAGCCCACTTTGATTATTATCCCAAGCCGCCCATCCATCTGATGTGCTTATGGGCCCCACTTTGATGGATTTGATCCATCCAAACCATCCATCTATTTGGCCACCTCGTCTCACGGCATGAGACTAAAAAATAATAAAAATAAAAATAAAAATAAAATAGACTTAAGGCCAAGGTATACTTAGGTGTGATCCATCCCTCACTTTCTCTCTCTTTTCTCCCTCTTGGAAAGCTAGGGTTTGGAAATTCGTATGAGAATTGGAATGAGAGTTTTAAGCCCTATTTACAAGCCTAAACTTGACAAAAATAGACTTAAGGCCAAGGTATACTTAGGTTATTACCAATCGGGTCTGTTCCGATCCAACGGAGCATTTCTGGAGGTCATGTTGCTAAATGCGGTCAGACTTAAGTACTCTAATATTAGATCTAGGTCAAGCTAAGTTTTCAGTCTGGTCAGGTTTTTGGATAGACCGTGGCGGACCGGTTTCAGTTCAACGGTTACGGGAACTCGATCAGAACTACAAGTACTATGACATGTAAGGGCCACCTATCCTGATTCGAGGGTGAATTTGGGTTGAATTCTAACGGTCAGAACGTTTAAAAATAGTGCGCAAGTGGAACGTTCCAGATTACTTAAAAATGGAATTAATTTTCTAAAAATCTTCATTTTCCTACTCTCTTCACTCCGGGCTCAATAAAATGGTCTTAGGACATCGGTTGGGCTTGATTTTCTAGGTGATTTTTAAGTCCAACTAGGCGGTCGTAATGGTCTAAGTTCATAGATATCAGACTTTCGATGCGCGGTCTAAAGCCAATACAAAATTACAAAGCATTCCCGAGAGTAACTGGGTTTAGAGTTGGATCCTAGATTTCAGGGTAATATAGCATCAATGATTCTATAGGTTCTGGGTCTTATAGATCGTATTTAAAGTGGTTGGTGCTAATTTTACAGGAAATCTAGTGTAGCGCTAGTTAATACACGTTAAATTTCTAAAGAATTTGGTTCTAAATGGTCTCTTTGGCTTTGAAATCGAGTTCTAAAAGGTTACCAAGGTGTTATGGTTGACCCATTGCCTAAGGATGCCTAACTCCAGGTTGGTAAAAATTCGGGGTGTTACAATCTACCCCCTTTAAAAAATAATTTCATCCCCGAAATTGAATAAGGGTAAAGAGTAAAGATTCTATTATAACTTTTGCCTAACAATATGTTCAATGGTTGACCCATACGGAGAGACGATTGTAGTGGGCTTGATCCCGATACATCGAATGTCCACCTGACCAGGGTAGACAATGTTGTATCCTTTCCTAATCCTGGTGGATCCTAGTCTTCTGCCCGGTCAAGCAGTGAGTCTATTGATAGTCTGCCATGATTGAGAATTGGGTCAAGCCGCGAATGTTTCGCATTTGTGCATTTCAGTAACTCCGTAGTCCGATCACTCTAAAAGCTTAGGGAATGCCAATCACTAAAAGATTCAAAAGTCCTATTTATAAGGTTGTGCTTTGGGTCTTGATCTAGGATAGTCCTCGTCTTAATCTATGTCCAAGGTAGGGATTGATAAACACTCTAATAGAGTATCCTAAGGGGTTTCTAATCGTACAGAATCGGCCAAGGCTTCTATTTTTAACAAGTAGGTTTATGGATACACTGACCTTCGCCCTAATTGTTTCCCTAAATTTCCTTCGATCATGGGCCAGTGGGTAAAGGGGTCAACCACGCTTCCGTTGCGCAACTCTGATTGGGCTCATAAGGTTCTACCCCCCTTAAAAATTTATGTCTACTCTCAAGGGTCAAGAACCTATGTCTCGATCCGTATGTCGGAATCTATGACATGAAATAGGAAACAATCTCTCGCTACATTGGTCTTCCTTTGTTAATGATGCGTTCTATGGCATTGGTACCTATGGTTATAAAAATGAGCCTAATCTCTATTGTGGTTAAGTTCAGGGGCAGGTGTGAGTTGGTGGCAAGATGTTTAATTCTTTACTGGCTATAAGTCCTCGACATTTCCCAAAGACAAAGAAATAACTTTTTGTTGTAGGTGGTTAGGTCAACATGGAAGAAAAGGTGTGTAGTAGGTCTGAGCCGGATACATAGACTTTCTGTCTAGCTAGGACAGAAAATTTGCCATATTAGTTCTTAATCCTAATCGGCAATCTTCTGCTTGATCAGAGCATTGGATTTATTGGTAGCTACTAGGATTAAGAATTCGATTCAAACCGCGAATACTTCGCTTATATATAGTTTCTCTACTCCGTGTCCCCGATTGTACTAAGTCCTTGGGAAGGCAATTCTAAGGGGCGTGCTGGTTTATCCTAGCATTTTATCTGAGGGGTATATAAGTCTTCCCTACACGTGATTAGTTCTAAGTTAAGCAAGCTTCCTGAGAGTTTCTAAAGGAGCCTATGTGTATTATGGGAATTTATCAAAGGAATGAAGTCCTACTCCAACCAAATCTAACCCACTATTCCTTAGCATATACAGGCTTTACACTACTTAATACAACTAGGAGCCTAGTCTGTAACTCACTAGCTGTAATCCAAAGTCTAAGCTTATATGCTAGATGGTTTCATACTATTTTAACTACAGGGAATGGTCCTATCGCTTAGGGTCAAGATTGTCTAATTAGAAATGAGATTTCCTATATTGTCAGATCTTTCAAAATCTAGAAGTACTAATTCTAGGTCCAAAACTCTAGATGTCCTAGCACTAGATGGTCACCGTTTATGAATTAAGCTACTGTGTTTGGTCTCACCCATTGGTAGAAGTAGAGAGATCGAGAAGATGGCTATAACTAACTCAAAAGAGCCATCGAAAATGAAGAAAATGAAGGGAAGGGCTGAGATCTTTGGATCTGCACGACTTTGGACCTGATATGGGAGTGTAAAGGATCTAATGAAAGGGAAAGAAGAGGAAGAACAACACAAGAGAATGGGTTAGAGGACTTACACGAATTTGAGACTCAAATGGGAGATGTGAGAGTTCAAATCAAAGGAAATGGAAGGAGTAGGTGATGGATATGGCTGAGGATGGTAGAGGAGCGTGAACCTTGTAGAAAAATAAGAGAAAGAGAGATTGGAAGGGCGATTTGAAGGAGAATGAAGCAGTTTTAAAGAAAAGGGAAAGTATGGGAGGGTGGTTTGTGAAGGAAGTAATAGAATGGAGATGAAATAGGGATCGAACCCTGTACCATAGGGTCCCACTAAGCCCCAAAAGCCATCGGCCCAAAGGGCCGACCCTAACTGGCCCGTTGACCGGCGAGGCCCTCGCCGACCTCTGGACAAACTGACGAGGACCTCCTGCCCCCTAGGCCCCAAAAAGGTCTGGGTCCCACCCTGGAACCCCCTAGAAGTTGATCGTTTAGGCCACCTCTCCTTTTGAGGCATTTTTGGGGCTAATTTGCAAACTGAAATGAGTTTATATGACATGTAGCATATTAATTTGTGGTAGGAGACGCTAATCTATCCAACTGACCCATTTATTCCATGAGATTCCATAATTTGAATGGTAAAAAGTCTAATTTATACATATATTTACTATTTATAGTAAATTTTTATTTAAGTATTATTCTCCATTATTTATACATTAGGATTTATGTCTAGTATGAAAGGACTTAGAAAAAGTTGAAAAATGAGGTGGTGAAAGGATAGATTTTGAAGGAAATGGGTTAGACTTTAGGATTGAGTCCTAAGAAGTTGTTTTTAATATCTTGGTTGATACTTCATGAGAGTGGTGAGAGTGATGAGGGATGTTACTTGTAGAGTAAGAGCTAGATGGATGAAGTGGAAATGTGCCTTTGGACTTTTATGTGATGGCCGCATACCAAATCAACTAATAGCGAGACGATAACTATAAGACCATTCATGCTTTATGGACCAGAATCTTAGGCTATCAACCGACAACATGTTCTTAGGATGTGTAGTTAAAATGGGGATGTTGAGATGGATAGGTGTCAAGATGAGGAGTGACATATATAGAAATGAATGCATTCGAGGGAACTTTGGGGTATCATTCATAGGTAAAGTAGGCATTGATGCTTTGGTCATGTGAGATGGAGACCAAGAACTACACTGGTTGGGGTGAGTTGGCTTTAAGTTGAAGGTCCTAAAAGTGTAAAGAGAAGGCACAAAAGGATGTGCTTGGAGGCAAAAAGAAATGATTCAATGATTTATGCTTTAACTGAGGACGGTCCTGGATAAAGTGGAATGGTGGAACATATGAACTTAAACGTTTTCTTTCCTTTGTGGTCCTAGATTTTATTATTATTGCGATCCTTTGTGTGGCCTACCAAATTACTTAGTAGCAATAAAGATTTGGTCTATGGTGGTGGTGAGATTGGGATGTAGCTGGTATATGAATCTCATCAAAATAAATTAGAAGAACTGTGGACTAAATTACAATATTCAGTCTCGCCTGTCAGTGAAACTTGGGATTCTAATGTGGTTTCTAGATTCCATCACCCCCTTCCTAAGTCATAGTACATCAGTGTGCGTTGTGTTACCATAACCCAGGTCCAGTTTAATCCAAATCATGCTCCGATACCATCTGTAACATCCCGAAAATCAGGAGTCGAGCATAAACTCCACTCCCGAGTTCCAGAACATCACTTATACAACATTTTCAATGATGGATGAATGTTGTTCATATTAGTGCAGAAAACATGACTGGGATTAGACTAAAACAGTATATCATACTCCAGAGACAGTTAAATTTCGCAAGCAGAAGACTGTGATAATATATAAAATGTATAATTGATTGTAAGTCTCCAGAGTGTGAACATGTTACCAGGTTAACTAAATACATGTATACTCCAAAATGGAAAGAAAAGAATATACATGAGTGTTTAAATAAAAAGTAAAAATACTAAGTGTATTGACTTCTAATCAGTAACCCTGCGAACCCGTCGATCAGAACCTGCATATAGGAGAAATCCTCCGCAACATCATCAAGAAAGACCGACTCTGCCTCGCAAGCATCGTCCCCATCTGAAACTAAAACAGGGACTGGTTGGTGTGGCCAACACCGTCCCATAACGTGGGAATGAGTGATCAACTCGGTGGAAACTATATACAGCAAAGGTTAACATGTTATCAATCCAATCAAGCAGTAATGATAAGGCAGTACAATCAAACATGTCCTACATACTCTTGTTAATGCAAGGATGATAAGAAGAATGATGCATGCCCTCACCACAATCCCCT
Organism: Magnolia kwangsiensis; assembly: GCA_037074715.1. Classification (NCBI taxonomy): domain Eukaryota; kingdom Viridiplantae; phylum Streptophyta; class Magnoliopsida; order Magnoliales; family Magnoliaceae; genus Magnolia; species Magnolia kwangsiensis. The sequence continues at coordinate 105,592,212 of CM073574.1, forward strand.
CTGCGACATCATCTAACGATCACGGCATGACTCACTTTCTCAGTGCTCTATCACCAACGTCGTTAGCATATGCAATGCGATGTTATGAAGATTCTTACCAAGTTCTTATTAGTCCTTTTCATAGAGCAGGATTGAGAAGCTAAGGTACATCCCTTGTATCATTACCTAAACGGTGATCCATTCTTGGGTCGTCAGTCCGAGATAATCTCATACGATGTTACGGTTCTAGGTCACTGCAAGGGTTGCCAGGGCTGTTGCGCACAATCGTTGCTCCTCTCCCCCATCACCTTATCAATATAGGACTAGTTATATCCCACATACTGCAACAAGACTTGTTGCCCTTATGCACTATCAGGATATACTCGAGGTCACTACAGAGGGCTCATCGCCAATCAATGTAGGCCGATAACAAGAATATAGTATCCCATACCACCATAATCTGCTCACGAGTATAGGTGCTCACTGGTCCTTACAAAGGGCTTGTCACCAATCAGAGTAGGCCGACAGCACGAATATAGTGTCTCATACCACCATAATCGGCTCATGAGTCTTAGCGGATCGAGGTACCAAGGTTAGAGGGGCTTTTCACTGGTAAGTTTGGTACCTTAGGTTCAAGCAGTAGCGACTGGTGAACAAACATCGGTCAATCGGGTTAGTAGATAAGCTCAACTAGGCCAAGCGCACATTGAGTTGAACGGCATGGGATGCATAAGCACTCCGTGTGGCCTAACCACTGTTGACCATCCCAAGCACGACTCAGATTCGTTAAACTCATCCTACGTGGAAAATGACCTCAACCACCATTTGGAGTATGCTTACCGATTACCTGGACTGTAGTACAGCCCCATTCACATACAGATTCAATATCAGGCATATGAGATATATCCAATATAACTTGAATGTAAATACAGTACGTGCAGGAATTTATACACTCATTTAACATGATTCAACTAAGTACATAATCCATGGAGGAAATCATACACTCATTTAGCATGGATAACCTAAGTTACATGATTCGTGGAGGAAATCATACACTCAAGTATTGTGATGGAGATCCATATCTCAACCATTCTAGCAATCACACTTTACTAACTACTAACTCACTTAGGCATTTAGTCAAATACTTAGGTTACACTATTCAACATACATCACGTATGTTGTCTCTATTGCATGTTAGGGCAAGTCCTTTCGCCAAGGAGTTGCCGTACACATATCAGGCATATAACAACGATCATTAATCATGGCAAGCATATCAATAGATTTCATACGCATACGTGTATTCTAACATGTACATGAAATATGGTATTTACAATATACAATATACGTATACGGAAGACAAAACAGATAACACATTTGGCATGTGTAATTGCATTCACAACATGAATAAATCATTAAGTATCATTAAAAGTATTGAAAACCATAACCTAAGTGCATATAGTCCGCACCTTAAATCAGAAAATGCGTATTCGATATGATTCAGACGATGTGTCTTCGTCAACGGCGGATACGTTACCTATGGCATGAAACAGGTTAGCTACAACTTTCCTACAGCTTGTCTAAGCTTCAAAATAGGTTAGGGTTAGGATTTTTTACCTAAGAACGGGATCAGAAATGCCGGAATAGCTATACGGATAGGTGGATTAGGCACGTAGCAAAGCTGGGAAGAATCCCAAGAAGCAGCACCAACTTCTCCCTCACTTTCTCTCTCTTTTCTCCCTCTTGGAAAGGTAGAGTTTGAAAATTTGTATGGGATTTGGAATGAGGGTTTTAAGCCCTATTTATAAGCCTAAACTTGAGGAAAATAGACTTAAGGCCGAGGTATACTTAGGTTATAACCAATTGGGTCTGTTCCGATCCAACGGAGCATTTCTGGAGGTCCTGTTGCTAAATGCGGTTAGACTTAAGCTCTCTAATATTAGATCTAGGTCAAGCTAAGTTTTCAGTCTGGTCATGTTTTTGGATCGACCATGACGGACCAGTTTCAGTTCAGCAGTTACGGGAACTCGATCAGAACTACAAGTACTATGACATGTAAGGGCCACCTATCCTGATCCGAGGGTGAATTTGGGTCGAATTCTAACGGTCAGAACACTTAAAAATAGTGCGCAAGTGGAATGTTCTAGATTACTTAAAAATGGAATTAATTTTCTAAAAATCTTCATTTTCCTACTCTCTTCACTCCGGGCTCAATAAAATGGTCTCAGGACATCGGTTGGGCTTGATTTTCTAGGTGATTATCAAGTCCAACTAGGCGGTCGTAATGGTCTAAGTTCATAGATATCAGACTTTCGATGCGCGGTCTAAAGCCAATACAAAATTACAAAGCATTCCCGGGGGCAACTGGGTTTCGATGCGCGGTCCAACTAGGCATTCATGCTTTGGTCATGTGAGATGGAGACCAAGAACAACACCGGTTGGGGTGATTTGGCTTTAAGTTGAAGGTCCTAAAAGTGTAAAGAGAAGGCACAAAAGGATGTGCTTGGAGGCAAAAAGAAATGATTCGATGATCTATGGTTTAACTGAGGATGGTCCTGAGTAAAGTGGAATGGTGGAACATATGAACTTAAACATTTTCTTTCCTTTGTGGTCCTAGATTTTATTATTGTTGCGATCCTTTATGTGGCCTACCGAATTACTTAGTAGCATTAAAGATCCGGTGTGTGGTGGTGGTGAGATTGGGGTGTAGCTGGGTATATGAATCTTAACAAAACAAATTAGAAGAACTGTGGACTAAATTACAATATTCAGTCTCTCCTGTCAGTGAAACTTGGGATTCTAATATAGTTTCTAGATTCCATCACCACCTTCCTAAGTCAGAGTGCGTCAGTGTGCGTTGTGTTACCATAACCCAGGTCCAGTTTAATTCAAATCATGCTCTGATACCATCTGTAATATCCCGAAAATCAGGGGTCGAGCATAAACTCCATTCCCGAGTTCCAGAACATTACTTATGCAACATTTTCAATGATGGATGAATGTTGTTCATATTAGTGCAGAAAACATGAGTGGGATTAGACCAAAACAGCATATCATACTCTAGAGACAGTTAAATTTCACAAGCAAAAGACTGTGATAATATATAAAATGTATAATTGATTGTAAGTCTCCAGAGTGTGAACATGTTACCAGGTTAACTAAATACATGTATACTCCAAAATGGAAAGAAAAGAATATACATGAGTGTTTAAATAAAAAGAAAAAATACTAAGTGTATTGACATCTAATCAGTAACCCTGCAAACCCGTCGATCAGAACCTGCATATAGGAGAAATCCTCTTCAACATCATCAAGAAAGACCGACTCTGCCTCGCGAGCATCATCACCATCTGAAACTAAAACAGGGACTGGTTAGTGTGGCCAACACCATCCCATAACGTGAGAATGAGTGATCAACTCGGTGGAAACTATATACAGGAAAGGTTAACATGTTATCAATCCAATCAAGAAGACATGATAAGGCAGTACAATCAAACATGTCCTAGATACTCTTGTTAATGCAAGGATGATATGAAGAATGATGCATGCCCTCACCACAATCCCCTCTGCGACATCATCCAACGATCGCGGCATGACTCACTTTCTCAGTGCTCTATCACCAACGCCGTTAGCACATGCAATGCGGTGTTATGAAGATGCTTACCAAGTTCTTATTAATCCTTTTCATAGAGCAGGATTGGGAAGCTAAGGTACCTCCCATGTATCATTACCTAAACGGTGATCCATTCTCGGGTCGTCAGTCCGAGATAATCTCATACGATGTTACGGTTCTAGGTCACTGCAAGGGCTGCCAGGGCTGTTGCGCACAATTGTTGCTCCTCTCCCCCATCACCTTATCAATACAAGCCCAGTTATATCCCATATACTACAACAAGACTTGTCGCCCTTATGCACTATCAGGATATACTCGAGGTCACTAAAGAGGGCTCGTCACTAATCAATGTAGGCTGATAGTAAGAATATAGTGTCCCATACCACCATAATCGGCTCATGAGTCTTAGCGGATCGAGGTACCAAGGTTAGAGGGGCTTTTCACTGGTAAGTTTGGTACCTTAGGTTCAAGCAGTAGCGACCAAACATGGTGAACAAACATCGGTCAGTCAGGTTAGTTGATAAGCTCAACTAGACCAAGCGCACGTTAATTTGAACGGCATGGGATGCATAAGCACTCCGTGTGGCCTAACCACTGCCAAACATCCCAAGCACGACTCAGATTCGTTAAACTCATTCTACATGGCAAACGACCTCAACCACCATTTGGAGTATGCTTACCGATTACCTGGACTGTAGTACAGCCCCATTCACATACAGATTCAATATCGGGAATATGAGATATATCCAATATAACTTGAATGTAAATACAATATGTGCAAGAATTTATACACTCATTTAACATGATTCAACTAAGTACATAATCCATGGAGGAAATCATACACTCATTTAGCATGAATAACCTAAGTTACATGATTCATGGAGGAAATCATACACTCAAGTATTGTGATGGAGATCCATATCTCAACCACTCTAGCAATCACACTTTACTAACTACTAACTCACTTAGGCATTTAGTCAAACACTTAGGTTACACTATTCAACATACATCACGTATGTCGTCTCTATTGCATGTTAGGGTAAGTCCTTTCGCTAAGGAGTTGCTGTACACATATTAGGCATATAACAATGATCATTAATCATGGAAAGCAGTATTTACAATATACAATATATGTAAGACCCGTATCCTAATCCGCACTGTTCCGTTGTTTCCCACGACCCTTCTCGTCAAATTCCGGCAATCCGCGACTTATAGTTGACGTTGCGCACAACCGTAAGTCGTATCCTATTCATTTGAGCCGGCTTAATCCGAGACTTGTATCGTTGCGACCGCATCGTCGCCGCGGTTCCAACGCCGCAACTCACGCACTGATCCGATACCCAGACGATGAGATACGGGCCCACGTTCAGTTCGAGCAAAAACACCGCGCGTTACAAATCCCAAGGAATCTCTACAATATGTCCCATCAATCCCATCAATCAATCCCATCAATCACCTCTCATGTCAAGTACACCCACCCATGCTTCCTTTCTCCACAAGTCAAGCAACCACCTAAGTCAACTAACCTCTCACTTCACCCATCACTCACTTCACCCATCACTCATTTCATCCATCACTCACCTCACCCATCACTCACCTCACATCACTCCATCTCTCTACATCTCATCTCTCCCTCTCTCTCTCTTTTCTCACACCAAACCCAAGCAACCAAGATAGCCTCCCACGTCCAAGGCTCCCCATGAGAGAGGTGTGACTTTGGTGGCCCACTTTCCACTCCCAAATCTCCCATCCTAGCCATCTATTACCCATCTCCACTATCAAAGTGAAGCTTTAGGAGACCGGCATCTCAACGGACCAAGAAGATCAAGTGGTGGGTGTTTCCTTAGACTACTTTTTATGTTTTTAAGATGGGCCAAGTGAGGACAACCGATCAATGGTTTGGATCTCACTTGGGACCCTAAGATGTGGCCAATGGCTCATCTTGATCATCAAGATCATTACATGATGGGGCTATTCTCCATGGACCCCATCATGATGTTTACTTTCCTTGTACTGAGGAGGTCATCTAGACCGTCCATTTCTAGTGGAGTGGGATCTACACTGTTGATCTTTTGTTGATGGTCCATATGCAAGGGGACCTTTGATGTATGATTGGATGATTGAAACGGAGGGCCCATAGTGCCGGGGTCCCTCCATCACGCGTGTCTCACTCTATTTCTCTCTCCCTCTCTTCTTTATTTATTTTTCTTGTAGCTATGTGGCCCACTTGGATTAGCCCCACCATGAAACATGTATTTTATCCAAACCGTTCATGGGTGGGGCCCATCTTAAATGTACATCCATTTGGGGTGGCCCACCTAATCAGGGCCCACCTTGAATGCATTTCATGCAACCCACAAAAAAAAAAAAAAAAACAAAGAGAAGACGTCCAGGCGCTGGACGTCACTGGAGAAACAAAAATAAAATATATATATATATATATATAAATGAAGGCCAAAAGGGGTGGGCCACTTGTACGGGACCCACCTTGATGTATGTATACAATCCGTGCCATCCATCCTCTTCCCCAACTTATTTCAGGCGTTGAACCGAAAGATGAGGAAGATCCGGATATCTAGTGGGCCATGGTGTTGAAAATACCATCAATACCATTAAAATCCTTCCAGATTCCTGTTTACACGATGAAAGAGGCTCGATATTGGACTCATTGGATTCGTTGCAGGTTGTAGAATCCAATGGCAGGAGTGGATTCTTCAGACGTGGGCCCCACACGATAAAAACCCCGAAAAATCTGGTTTTCAAAAAAAAAAAAAAAACAAAGAGGGAGATAGCAGCGTCTGCTGCGGAAGACGGTGCAGGCGCTGCCTGCGCCTGGCAGCGGGTGGGCGGACAGCAGCCCACGGCCCCCTGCCGTGGGCCCCACATGATGTATGTTTTGTATCCATGCCGTCCAGCGGGTGGTCCACCTTCTGAGGTGGTCCCTCCCCAAAAATGAGGCCCATCCAAGACTCAGGCGACCCACACCACAAGAAACAGTGGTGATTAAATTCTACCATTTAAATCCCTTGGGGGGTCCACAGAAGTTTTTGATCAAGCCAAAATTTATTTTTTTTATTCACCCAGGTCCCTGTGACCTTATAAATGGATTGGATGGATTATACACATTATAGTGGGCCCCACATGGGACCCACAGTGATGTATGGGCTAGTCCACTGTCCGCACGGACGGTGGAGCCCACGGCTGCCAGTGTGTGTGCGTGGGTGAGTGCGTTTGTGTGTGTGCGTGTGTGAGTGCATTTGAGTGCACATGTGTGTGTGCGTGTGTGTGGATATATATATAAACATGTATATATAATATTATACTAAATATAATATTGTATATATATATATATATATATATATATATATATATATATATATATATATATATATATATATATATATATATACATACTGTATATAATTTATATAGTATAATAAACATAATATGATTATGATGGTGGGCCATCTTGTGACCCCCACCATGGTGCATAAGTTGCATCCTAACCGTCCATCCATTTTATCAACTAAAATGAGGTAGATCCATGGTTCAAATGGGCCCATTTTTGGCATGTATATAAGGCCCAGGTTGATCCATTTATGGCCATTCATTCAGGCCCAACTTGGCGCACATCTAAGGCCATGGGATTATGCCCATTTGGCATGTGCAATGTCCATGGGATTAAGCCCATTTGGCATGTGCAATGCCCATGGGATTAAGCCCATTTGGCATATGTAATGCCCATGGGTTTCGGCCCATTTGGCATATGCAATGCCCATAGAATCCGACCCACTTATTTTATATAAGGCCCACGGGATTCAAGCCCATTTGATACATATTAAAGTCCATGAGATTAAGCCATTTGATGTGCATGGGGCACAAATGGAGTGGCCTAGTTGATATATTTAAAGCTCACGTGTATGGGCCCATCTGACATATTTAAGGCTCAAGTTGTGAGGCCACTTTGATGTATTTCAAGGCCCATGGATCATGGACCATTGCAATGTACATAGGGCTCGTTGGTGAGGCCCATCAATGTAACCCATTTGGTGAATGTGAGGCCCATGTAATACGACCTATTTGCTATATCTAAGGCCCAGGGATCAAGGCCTAACGGATGCCCTTAGGGTCCATTGCAATGTACATTTATCATGGTTCTTGAAATGATATCTATGGCAAGCCGTGCCTAGAAAATAATGTTGGTTTGACGTCCACATTGTATGTACAATGTTGGTTAAATGTCCGCATTGTAACTCTCTTTAGGGCCCATTGATAGGTCCATACCTGTTGCTATTCATTGCTTTATAACATGCTTAGAATAATCTCATGACCCATGACCATACGCATCATATGTATGCTTGATATGAGTAATGACTGATCATAACATACGCCATTGGGCAGACCATTTATGGGGCTCATTATATGACTGAGCGCCCCACATGATCGCGCAGTATGCGCTGGATTGCTGCATGTTTTGACAGCGTGATTCATGCATCTCGCATACGTATGACTTGATCACTGCACGCCCTAGCGACATCAGGGCCGTGGCTCCATAGGTACATCGTGGATGGCCGTATTGGATACCGAAAATACTTATTCTAGCACTATGGGCACTTAGGATGTCCTTGGGTGAAAGTCCCAGAACCTTTTTGGTACCAGGAGATGCTCTAGCGTCTGGACCGAGTGAATACATGAGCGCCCGAGTGCCGAATACCAGTAGGCCGCGTCTCCCACTGTGTCGTGGTCGGTTGGAAGGGGGTGTAGCCTTATCCGCCTGAGTGAGAGGGCTATAAGCTAGGCTGAGTTTGACTAACTCGCAAATGAGTCCGCTATCGACGAGCCGGGTAGGTATTGGCATACTACTGGTCAGGCAGATAGTGAGGTCTTATCCGCTTGCTTGACTGTGCAGCTAGGGAGGTAGCAGTCTCTGCGAAGTGTATTAGACCCCGGTGATATCCAGAGAGGAACTGTACTGATATACGTACTTGATGAGTACTGACTTGCTTGGATTGATTTCGCATATGACAATCGGCTATGTAGGCCTTGCACTGCATCGGTGTGGCCGATGGCATTCATATCTTGCATCATGCCTTGCATTACATAGCCTTGGTATATTCATGGACTTACCACATACTTTCGTATTGTTCTGATACTGTACACTTGGCGTTTGCCTTACGCACACACTTACACCACCCTCTAAGCTTTTGTAAGCTTATGCAAGATAGTTGCGTGCAGGTAGCGTTGGACGACAGCAGCGCTGAGACAGGAGTGAACATCAGGACCTTTTGAAGCTTTTTGATCATTTTGTATTTCCCTTTCTGCATTGTACTTAAAATTTTGTTATAGTGGATATGTGGTGATGTCGTTTTGTGACTTGGTTATGTTTGTGGTTATGCTCCATTACAAAAAAAAAATTCATTCTGAAAATCCTCCTTGCAGAACCCCAGGATCGGAATCTGGCATTTGATTGTCAGGAGCCGAGAATGGGGCACTACGGAGGCTGTCGGCACCGGATTCGGCAATCGGGGTTCATGTGAATCCGATTTTCGGATTTGGGGCGTGACAGAAGTTGGTATCAGAGCATAACTTGGGAATACCTGAGGATCACATCACATATCTACTATAAATAGGTTTTGAGTCTGAATGATTTAGCGATTTTTCGACATGGACCTTTAATATAAGTGCCTTCGAGAATTCTCAAGACTGATAGGCCATTATTCTTTCCTATAGGAGACATTATGGCTAGAAGAACGACCCGAGTGAATCCCGCTCCACCACCTGCGACTCCCGCACCACCACCCGCAGCTCCTACTTTACCACCTGCTACTCCTACTCCACCACCAGATAGTCCTGCCTTTGAGCCTGAGGATGCCACTCATTTTCCTGAGACAGGTACGGATCCGACCATACCTGTGAGTGCTACTCAGTTGCAGCAGATGTTGCAGGCGATGACCGCCATTCTTCAGGGGTAGAGCAGGCATCCCATAGTGTCACCGGCCGAGGCTGAGCAGGAGCGTGCGAGCGATCTTCTCAAGGATTTTCGACGGCACGATCCCCCACGTTTTCGGGGTGAGCCAGACCCTACTGCTGCAGAGTTGTGGTGCTCCGAGGTGGAGAAGATATTCGACACCATGAGATGTACGACCCAGCAGCGAGTTCCATTAGCTGTATTCCTTCTGCAGGGCGAGGCTCAGTATTGGTGGGCATCTGTGGCCCGATCGGTAGCTGCCGATTTTGAGTGGACCTGGGAGGACTTTATAGACCGGTTTGACCGGAAGTTCTTTCCCGAGCATGTGCGACAGCAGCGCGCACTTGAGTTTGAGATATTGGTCCAGGGGGACATGTCTGTGTCCCAGTATGAGGCTCGGTTCGTCGCACTATCTAGATTCGCGACGTATCTTGTTGATGATGAGGGGCTGCATCCTGCCCTCCGGAGCCGTGTGATCGGACACATGCTTCCGATATTTGAGGAGATAGTAAAGAGAGCCTTGATATATGAGACAGATTGGGCCAGTGTGCAGAGAGCCCCCGATCAGAGGGGAGATCAGAAGAGGAAGGCACCCTCTAGTAGCTCCCATCAGCAGCATCGTTCACAGCAGAGGCGCACAACCCGCCCAGCATTCCGAGCACCAGCAGTACCCCCAGCACCATCTTTGGGATCGTTTACAGGTACTTGCTTTGGGTGCGGTCGTACAGGGCATCGTAGGCACGAGTGTCCCCATCCGCAGCAGCAGCAGCAGCCGAGGGCACCACATCCACCTCCACGACAGCCACCACAGTAGTAGCAACCACAGCACCAGCCTCTTGTACATCCCCCACAGCAGTAGAGGCAGCAGGTTAGGCCCCCACAGCGACCACAGCAGCAGCAGAGACCTCAGAGGGGACCTGCACCTCCCCAGCAGGCTCAGAGTAGATCTATGCCGCCCAGCAGGACCCTCAGTCATCAGGAGGGGTCGTCGAGGGTACTCTTCCTGTCTCTGCATGCATTGCACATGTACTATTTGATTCTGGTGCATCGCATTCATTTATCGCCGATGATTTCTACCGATCGACCGGTTTGCCGTTGGAGTCTGCCCGTGAGGATTTGGTAGTATCGACGCCATTAGGGAAGACCGCAGTGTTGGGCCGATTTTGCGCCTCTTGCCCTATTTTGATTGGGGATATCTTCTTGCCTGCCGACCTATTTGTATTGCCGATGTCCGGTTTTGATGTTAACCTGGGCATGGACTGGCTTGCCGAGTACTACGCCATATTAAACTGCTCTGCGAGGACAGTCACGTTCTGCATACCCGGCGTACCAGAGTTTCAGTTTGTTGCCGAGCCCAGACGAGGGCAGCTTTCTTGCCTGTTATCGTGTGCCGTTGAGGAGCCAGCTGCTTTGAGTATCGACCAGCTGCCGGTTGTTTGTGGTTTTCCTGATGTGTTTCAGGAGATTCCGGGATTACCACCTCGTCGGCATACCGAGTTTCAGATTGATCTTGTGCCTGGTACTGCGCCTATTTCGAAGGCCCCGTATCGTATGGCACCATTAGAGTTACGGGAACTGCAGAAGCAGTTGGACGAGTTGCGCGAGTTAGGCTTTATTCGTCCGAGCAGTTCGCCGTGGGGAGCACCGGTACTCTTCGTAAAGAAGAAGGATGGCTCGTTGAGGCTTTGCGTAGACTACCGCAAGCTCAACAAGGTCACGATTAAGAACAAGTAGCCGCTTCCGAGGATCGATGACTTGTTTGATCAGCTGCAGAAGGCACAGTTCTTTTCAAAGATAGACTTGCGGTCCGGTTATCATCAGGTTCGGGTTCGAGACGAGGATATCCCAAAGACAGCCTTTAGGACGCGATACGGTCATTTTGAGTTCCAGGTCATGTCCTTCGGACTGACCAATGCGCCCGCAGTATTCATGCAGTTGATGAATGAAGTCTTCCGTCCGTATCTTGATCAGTTTGTCGTGGTGTTTATTGACGACATCCTGATATATTCGAGGACTCGTGAGGAGCATGAGCGACATCTTGAGATTACATTGCAGACCCTCCGTGCACACCAGCTCTACGCGAAGCTGGAGAAGTGCGAGTTCTGGCAGGAGGAGGTGAAGTTCCTCGGCCATGTAGTGACGAGGCAGGGTGTCGCTGTAGACCCCTCGAAGATAGATGCCGTGCGTCAGTGGGATCAGCCCATGAATGCATCCGAGATTCGCAGTTTTCTTGGCTTGGCGGGCTACTACCGACGTTTTATTGAGGGGTTCTCTCGCATTGCAGCCCCGTTGACCAGATTGACCCGGAAGGGTGCCGAGTTCATTTGGAGCGACGCTTGTGAACAGGCGTTTATGGAGTTGAAGGACCGCCTCACGTCCGCTCCTGTCCTCACTCTTCCCTCTGGGAGTGATGGATTTTTTGTATTTACTGATGCCTCACGAGTTGGCTTAGGTGCTGTCCTGATGCAGCACGGGAAGCCGGTAGCTTATGCGTCCCGTCAGCTCAAGGTCCATGAGCTGAACTACCCTACGCATGATCTAGAGCTGGCAGCGGTTGTCTTTGCACTGAAAGTGTGGAGACACTATCTTTATGGGGTGAGATTCGAGCTCTTTTCCGATCACAAGAGCTTGAAGTATTTGTTCTCTCAGTCCGAGCTGAACATGAGGCAGAGGCGTTGGATGGAACTCCTGAGGGACTACGATTTTGATCTTCAGTACCACCCGGGCAAGGCGAATGTGGTGGCGGATGCCCTCAGCCGTCAGCCACGAGGCTTGGTGGCGCATATGATGATTCAGGAGTGGAGGATGCTCGACGATATAGCAGAGTACGACTTTGAGTTTGGTCTGCAGTCATCTATTGTTCAGCTATCGAGCTTATCGATTCAACCCTCTCTTGTCGCAAGGGTGATCGAGGCTCAGCAGACAGACAAGTCGTTACAGGATTACCGAGCGGAGGCAGCATCTGAGAGTCAGACGGATTGGCAGATTAGTTCTGACGGTGGACTTCGCTTCAGAGGCCGATTGTGTGTCCCGGATATTCCTGATTTACGCCGAGATCTTATGACTGAGGCACATCGATCGTGTTTCTCTATCCACCCTGGTTCGACGAAGATGTATCGCGATATGAGACGCCAGTATTTTTGGTCAGGGATGAAGCGCCAGATAGCCAGTTTTGTGGCCGAGTGCGACACCTGCCAGCGTGTCAAGGCCGATCACCAGAGACCCCCTGGTCTATTACAGCTGCTGAGCATCCCGATGTGGAAGTGGGAGCATATATCTACCGATTTTATCTTGGGTTTGCCGAGGACTCAACGCGGTCATGACGCCATCTGGTTTGTTGTGGACCGTCTGACGAAGTCGGCACATTTTTTTACGATTCATGAGACTTGGCATACAGATCGTTTCGCCAGGATGTTTATTGATGAGATCGTGAGATTGCATGGTGTTCCCATCTCGATTGTTTCAGACTGAGATCCGAGGTTCACGTCTCAGTTTTGGAGGAGCTTCCAGAGAGCGATGGGCACTGATTTGCAGCTCAGCACTGCGTATCATTCGCAGACCGACGGTCAGACCGAGAGGGTCAACCAGATCCTTGAGGATATGCTTCGGGCTTGCGCGATTGATTTCGCGGGTAGTTGGGACGAGCACCTACGATTGGCTGAGTTTGCGTACAACAACAGCTATCAGGCGACCATTGGCATGGCTCCTTTTGAGGCATTATATGGCAGACCGTGCAGATCTCCGAGTTGTTGGACCGAGGTTGGAGAGCGACGTCTCCTAGGTCCCGAGCTTGTGCTGCAGACGTCAGAGGCTATGACATCATCAGACAGAGGATGCGCACAGCTCAGAGCCGGCAGAAGAGTTTTGCTGATCGTCGGCGTCGTCCCTTGGAGTTTGTCGTCGGGGACTATATGTATCTCAAGGTCTCACCCATGAAGGGTGTAGTTCGTTTTGGGACGAAGGGCAAGCTTGCCCCGAGATTCATAGGACCTTTCGAGATCACTAGGCGCATTGGCGCTGTGGCCTACCGGCTTACCTTGCCATCGCAGTTGTCTGGCGTCCACAACGTCTTCCATGTCTCTATGTTGAGGAAGTGTGGGTCAGACGTCGTTCCTGTTATTGATTGGCAGCCGTTGGAGGTTCGTGAGGACGCTTCCTATATTGAGCAGCCAGTTCGTATCCTCGATCGAAAGGAGCAGGTCCTCAGAACCAAGGTCATTCCCTTGGTGAAGGTGCAGTGGGGCCATCATAGTGTGGATGAGGCGTCTTGGGAGCGCGAGGCAGAGATCCGCGAGTGTTATCCCCATCTTTTCGATGATTGATTGTATGATGTATTATGATGCTTGATTATACATGATGTTATGTTCCCTATTTCCTTTTGAGTTATGGTCAGTTACGATGGTAGTGTAAATTTTGAGGATGAAATTTTTATTAGGTGGGGAGAGCTGTAAGACCCGTATCCTAATCCTCACTGTTTCGTTGTTTCCCGCGACCCTTCTCGTCAAATTCCGGCAATCCACGACTTATAGTTGACGTTGCGCACAACCGTAAGTCGTATCCTATTCATTTGAGCTGGCTTAATCCGAGACTTGTATCTTTGCGACCGCATCGTCGCCGCGGTTCCAACGCCGCAACTCACGTACTGATCCGATACCCAGACGATGAGATACGGGCCCACGTTCAGTTCGAGCAAAAACACCGCGCGTTGCAAATCCCAAGGAATCTCTACAATATGTCCCATCAATCCCATCAATCAATCCCATCAATCACCTCTCATGTCAAGTACACCCACCCATGCTTCCTTTCTCCATAAGTCAAGCAACCACCTAAGTCAACTAACCTCTCACTTCACCCATCACTCACTTCACCCATCACTCACCTCACCCATCACTCACCTCACATCACTCCATCTCTCTACATCTCATCTCTCCCTCTCTCTCACTTTTCTCACACCAAACCCAAGCAACCAAGATAGCCTCCCACGTCCAAGGCTCCCCATGAGAGAGGTGTGACTTTGGTGGCCCACTTTCCACTCCCAAATCTCCCATCCTAGCCATCTATTGCCCATCTCCACCATCAAAGTGAAGCTTTAGGAGACCGGCATCTCAACAGACCAAGAAGATCAAGTGGTGGGTGTTTCCTTAGACTACTTTTTATGTTTTTAAGATGGGCCAAGTGAGGACAACCGATCAATGGTTTGGATCTCACTTGGGACCCTAAGATGTGGCCAATGGCTCATCTTGATCATCAAGATCATTACATGATGGGGCCATTCTCCATGGACCCCATCATGATGTTTACTTTCCTTGTACTGAGGAGGTCATCTAGACCGTCCATTTCTAGTGGAGTGGGATCTCCACCGTTGATCTTTTGTTGATGGTCCATATGCAAGGGGACCTTTGATGTATGATTGGATGATTGAAACGGAGGGCCCATAGTGCCGGGGTCCCTCCATCACGCGTGTCTCACTCTATTTCTCTCTCCCTCTCTTCTTTATTTATTTTTCTTGTAGCTATGTGGCCCACTTGGATTAGCCCCACCATGAAACATGTATTTTATCCAAACCGTCCATGGGTGGGGCCCATCTTAAATGTACATCCATTTGGGGTGGCCCACCTAATCAGGGCCCACCTTGAATGTATTTCATGCAACCCACAAAAAAAAATAAAATAATAAAGAGAAGACGTCCAGGCGCTGGACGTCACTGGAGAAACAAAAATATATATATATATATATATATATATATATATATATATATATATATATATATATATATATATATATATATATATATATATATATATATATATATATATAATGAAGGCCAAAAGGGGTGGGCCACTTGTACGGGACCCACCTTGATGTATGTATACAATCCGTGCCATCCATCCTCTTCCCCAACTTATTTCAGGCGTTGAACCGAAAGATGAGGAAGATCCGGATATCTAGTGGGCCATGGTGTTGAAAATACCATCAATACCATTAAAATCCTTCCAGATTCCTGTTTACACGATGAAAGAGGCTCGATATTGGACTCGTTGGATTCGTTGCAGGTTGTAGAATCCAATGGCAGGAGTGGATTCTTCAGACGTGGGCCCCACACGATAAAAACCCGAAAAATCTGGTTTTCAAAAAAAAAAAAAACAAAGAGGGAGAGAGCAGCGTCTGCTGCGGCAGACGGTGCAGGCGCTGCCTGCGCCTGGCAGCGGGCGGACGGACAGCAGCCCACGGCCCCCTGCCGTGGGCCCCACATGATGTATGTTTTGTATCCATGCCGTCCAGCGGGTGGTCCACCTTCTGAGGTGGTCCCTCCCCAAAAATGAGGCCCATCCAAGACTCAGGCGGCCCACACCACAAGAAACAGTGGTGATTAAATTCTACCATTTAAATCCCTTGGGGGGTCCACAGAAGTTTTTGATCAAGCCGAAATTTATTGTTTTTATTCACCCAGGTCCCTGTGACCTTATAAATGGATTGGATGGATTATACACATTATAGTGGGCCCCACATGGGACCCACAGTGATGTATGGGCTAGTCCACCGTCCGCACGGACGGTGGAGCCCACGGCTGCCAGTGTGTGTGCGTGGGTGAGGGCGTTTGTGTGTGTGCGTGTGTGAGTGCGTATGAGTGCACATGTGTGTGTGCGTGTGTGTGGATATATATATAAACATGTATATATAATATTATACTAAATATAATATTGTGTGTATATATATATATATATATATATATATATATACATACATACTGTATATAATTTATATAGTATAATAAACATAATATGATTATGATGGTGGGCCTTCCTGTGACCCCCACCATGGTGCATAAGTTGCATCCTAACCGTCCATCCATTTTATCAACTAAAATGAGGTAGATCCATGGTTCAAATGGGCCCATTTTTGGCATGTATATAAGGCCCATGTTGATCCATTTATGGCCATTCATTCAGGCCCACCTTGGCGCACATCTAAGGCCATGGGATTAAGCCCATTTGGCATGTGCAATGTCCATGGGATTAAGCCCATTTGGCATGTGCAATGCCCATGGGATTAAGCCCATTTGGCATATGTAATGCCCATGGGTTTCGGCCCATTTGGCATATGCAATGCCCATAGAATCCGGTCCACTTATTTTATATAAGGCCCACGGGATTCAAGCCCATTTGATACATATTAAAGTCCATGAGATTAAGCCATTTGATGTGCATGGGGCATAAATGGAGTGGCCTAGTTGATATATTTAAAGCTCACGTGTATGGGCCCATCTGACATATTTAAGGCTCAAGTTGTGAGGCCACTTTGATGTATTTCAAGGCCCATGGATCATGGACCATTGCAATGTACATAGGGCTCATTGGTGAGGCCCATCAATGTAACCCATTTGGTGAATGTGAGGCCCATGTAATACGACCCATTTGCTATATCTAAGGCCCAGGGATCGAGGCCTAACGGATGCCCTTAGGGTCCATTGCAATGTACGTTTATCATGGTTCTTGAAATGATATCTATGGCAAGCCGTGCCTAGAAAACAATGTTGGTTTGACGTCCACATTGTATGTACAATGTTGGTTAAATGTCCGCATTGTAACTCTCTTTAGGGCCCATTGATAGGTCCATACCTGTTACTATTCATTGCCTTATAACATGCTTAGAATAATCTCATGACCCATGACCATACCCATCATATATATGCTTGATATGAGTAATGACTGATCATAACATACGCCATTGGGCAGACCATTTATGGGGCTCGTTATATGACTGAGCGCCCCACATGATCGCGCAGTACGCGCTGGATTGCTGCATGTTTTGATAGCGTGATTCATGCATCTCGCATACGTATGACTTGATCACTGCATGCCCTAGCGACATCAGGGCCGTGGCTCCACAGGTACATCGTGGATGGCCGTATTGGATACCGAAAATACTTATTCTAACACTATGGGCACTTAGGATGTCCTTGGGTGAAAGTCCCAGAACCTTTTTGGTACCAGGAGATGCTCCAGCGTCTGGACCGAGTGGATACATGAGCGCCCGAGTGCCGAATACCAGTAGGCCGCGTCTCCCACTGTGTCGTGGTCGGTTGGAAGGGGGTGTAGCCTTATCCGCCTGAGTGAGAGGGCTATAAGCTAGGCTGAGTTTGACTAACTCGCAAATGAGTCCGCTATCGACGAGCCGGGTAGGTATTGGCATACTACTGGTCAGGCAGATAGTGAGGTCTTATCCGCTTGCTTGACTGTGCAGCTAGGGAGGTGGCAGTCTCTGCGAAGTGTATTAGACCCCGGTGATATCCAGAGAGGAAATGTACTGATATACGTGCTTGATGAGTACTGACTTGCTTGGATTGCATTTCGCATATGACAATCGGCTATGTAGGCCTTGCACTGCATCGGTGTGGCCGATGGCATTCATATCTTGCATCATGCCTTGCATTACATAGCCTTGGTATATTCATGGACTTACCACATACTTCCGCATTGTTCTGATACTGTACACTTAGCGTTTGCCTTACGCACACACTTACACCACCCTCTAAGCTTTTGTAAGCTTATGCACGATAGTTGCGTGCAGGTAGCGTTGGACGACAGCAGCGCTGAGACAGGAGTGCACATCAGGACCTTTTGGAGCTTTTTGATCACTTTGTATTTTTCTTTCTACATTGTACTTAAAATTTTGTTATAGTGGATATGTGGTGATGTCATTTTGTGACTTGGTTATGCTTGTGGTTATGCTCCATTACAAAAAAAAAATTTCATTCTCAAAATCCTCCTTGCAGAACCCCAGGATCGGAATCTGGCATTTGATTGTCAGGAGCCGAGAATGGGGCACTACGGAGGCTGTCGGCACCGGATTCGGCAATCGGAATTCATGTGAATCCGATTTTCGGATTTGGGGCGTGACAATATACGTATACGAAAGACAAAATAGATAGCACATTTGGCATGTGTAATTTCACAACATGAATAAATCATTAACTATCATTGAAAGTATTGAAAACCATAACCTAAGCGCATATAGTCCGCACCTTAAACCAAAAAATGCGTATTCCATATGATTCAGACGATGTGTCTTCGTCAACGGCGGATACGTTACCTATAGCATGAAACAGGTTAGCTACAACTTTCCTACAGCTTGTCTAAGCTTCAAAACAGGTTAGGGTTAGGATTTTTTACCTAAGAATGAGATCAGAAATGCCGGAATAGCTATACGGATAGGTGGATTAAGCACGTAGCAAAGATGGGAAGAATCCTAGGAAGCAGCACCAACTTCTCCCTCACTTTCTCTCTCTTTTCTCCCTCTTGGAAAGGTAGGGTTTGAAAATTTGTATGGGATTTGGAATGAGGGTTTTAAGCCCTATTTATAAGCCTAAACTTGATGAAAATAAACTTAAGGCTAAGGTATACTTAGGTTATAACCAAATTGGGTCTGTTCTGATCCAACGGAGTATTTTTGGAGGTCCAGTTGCTAAATGCGGTCGAACTTAAGCTCTCTAATATCAGATCTAGGTCAAGCTAAGTTTTCAGTCCGGTCGGGTTTTCGGATCGACCATGGCAGACCAGTTTCAGTTCAGCGATTACGGGAACTCGATTAGAACTACAAGTACTATGACATGTAAGGGCCATCTATCCTAATCCGAGGGTGAATTTGAGTCGAATCTAATGGTCAGAACGCTTAAAAATAGTGCACAAGTGAAACGTTCCAGATTACTTAAAAATAGAATTAATTTTCTAAAAATCTTCATTTTCCTACTCTCTTCACTCCGGGCTCAATAAAATGATCTCAGGACATCGGTTGGGCTTGATTTTCTAGGTGGTTGTCAAGTCCAACTAGGCGGTCATAATGGTCTAAGTTCATAGATATTAGACTTTCGATGCGCGGTCTAAAGCCAATACTAAATTACAAAGCATTCCCGAGAGCAACTGGGTTTAGAGTTGGATCCTAGATTTCAGGGTAATATAGCGTTAATGATTCTATAGGTTCTCGGTCTTACAGATCGTATTTAAAGTGGTTGGTACTAATTTTGTAGGAAATCTAGTGTAGCGCTAGTTAATACACGTTAAATTTCTAAAGAATTTGGTTCTAAATGGTCTCTTTGGCTTTGAAATCGTGTTCTAAAAGGTTACCAAGGTGTTATGGTTGACCCATTGCCTAAGGACACCTAACTCCAGGTTGGTAAAAATTTAAGGTGTTACAACTACCTCCACTGCTATTTATGATGCGATCAAATGATATTTTGATCATTATCACCGCTGTTATTTGTCATATGGTCCAAATGATCCTTGGATATGATTCATTTTTTTAAATAATGCTCTATAATGATCTCTACCAATGGATGAATAGTGTGCTGGAATTGGCCCATTTGATTCAGCCCATAGAGTCAGCCCGTTTGAATCGGCCCATTTGAATTGGCCCATTCAATCAGCCCATTCAACTTGGCCCATTCAACTTGGCCCATTTGACTTAGCCCATTTGATCGACCCATTTGATTTAGCCCATTTGACTTGGCTTATTTGATTGGCCCATTTGAATGCAATTGAGGCCCATGATGATGTATATTAGGCCCTTATGCGAGGCCGTGGGCCCATTGTATATTTGACCCTATGTGGGCCACTCCTTAGGAGCAATGTTAGTTAAATGACCACATTGATGGGCAATGATGGTTGAACGTCCACATTGTGACCTTCCCTTAGGCCTTGTTAGGCCCATCCTCATCATTCTCTAGTGGGTTAACCCAAATAATTGGGCTCCATTGATATTGTTTAATCCATTATCGACTGTTCATCTATGGACACCGCTTTGCATCAAGGTTGATTATCGATGCCGATTATCGAAACTGACTAGTGAGACTGATTATGAGTGTGTGACAACATAGCATCATGATACATACCCATACACATCATTTGTATGTTTGTTATGAGGTGTGATTGATCATCACATATGTCATAATGTTGGTGGTTTATGGGACTCCCTGATAGGTAGAGTTACCCCACATGAGCATACGGTATGCACAAGATTGATGCATGATTAGACTGCTTGACTCATGCACTTTGCATTTACATGATTGTGATTACTATACGCCCTAGTAACATTATGGCTATGACCTCCATAGATAAAATGTGGATGGCAGGATCAGACACTAAAAATATTGTTATTAAGCATCGGGGCGCCATAGATGTCTCTGGGTGAAAATCCCTAAATCCGATGGTACAAGAGGATGAATCCAATGTAGAGACCGAGTGGATACATGAGTGCACAAGGGCCGAATACCAAGAGGCCGCGTCTCCCACTGCGTCGTGGTCGGTTGGAAAGGGGTGTAGCCTTACTCACCCAAGGGTAGGGGGCATTGCTAAGCTGTGTTTGACCAGCTCATGAATGGGTCTGCTATTAATGTTCCAGATAGATATTTGCAGACTATTGGCCAAGTGGAGAGTGAGGTTTTTTATGCTCACTTGGATTGCAAGCCTGAGAAAGGGGTAATGTCATTTAGAGTGTACTAAACCCCAACAATTATCCAGATGAGAACTGTACTGATATTTGACGCTCTAGTGATGAGCTGCATTGATATGTGGATTTGGATGAGGATTGGCATGCTTGAGTTACATCTCGTATTGCATGTTCTTGATGTGGCCGATAGCATTCATATCTTACACCGCATAGCCTTAGTATGGCTGATTGCATTCATGTATCCATCAACATGATTCCGCATTACTCTCACCTTGTATTCTGAGCACGCTCATATTGCGTACACACACCACCCTCTAAGATTTCTATAAGCTCATTCATGATCAATGCGTGCAGGTGACGCCAGGACACAGTAGTAGCTTTATCGTAGTTAGAGTGTGCAGTCGAGCTTCAGGAGTTTCTATTAATATCATTATCTTGTATTTTCCTTCATTTGTATTGTACTCAAAGTTTTTGTTTATAGTGGATTTTTTTATGGTGTTCTTATGGTTATTGTTCGTGGGTTATGCTTCTGGTTATGTTTATACTGAATTAAAATCATGTTTAAAGTCCTCCTTGTAGAATTCCAGGATTAGAACCTGGTGTATAAGCGTCGGGAGTCAAGAATGGGGTACTATGAAGGCTGTCAGCATTAGATTCGGCAATCAAGAATTTTATGAGCCCGATTTCTGAGTTTAGGGAGTGATAGAAGTTAGTATCAGAGTATAACTTAGGGATAACCGAGAACAACATCGCATGTTTGTTATGAGTTCTTGATGATTTGGTTTTGAGTGCGTAACCTTCTAATTTAGCTCCCTAAGGTGCGTACCTTCAAGGGTTTTCAAAGTTGATAGGCGCCTTTGCTTTTCCTTATAGGACATGCCGCCCAGGAGAGTGACTCGATCGATCCCGCTAAACCACTTGAGGCTCCTACTTTACCACCTGCAACTCCCGTTCCACCCATAGAGATCCCTGCTCCCCAGCTTGAGGATGTCGTTCCTCCACCTGAGACTAGTGTGGATTCGACCGTACCCGTGAGTGCCTTCCAGTTACAGTAGATGTTACAGGCTGTGACGGCTACGCTTCGGGGATAGGGAAGGCACCCAGTTGTTTCTCCAACCTAGGCAGAGCTAGAGCATGCGAGCGGTCTTCTTTGAGAGTTAAGGAAGCTCGATCCTTCGCATTTCTAGGGTGAGCAAGATCCGACTGCAGCCGAGAGATGACACCCGATGTGGAGAAGATTTTTGATACTATGACATGTACGACCCAACAGTGAGTTCGATTGGCTGTATTTCTTCTGCAAGTTGAGGCCAAACACTGGAGGACCTCTTTTACCCGTGTTACAAGGCCTAACTTCGTATGGACATGGGATGATTTTGTAGATCGATTTGAGCAACAGTACTTCCCCAACCACATTCGCTAGCAGTGAACATTAGAGTTTGAGACCTTGGTGTAGGGGGACATGTCCGTGACACAGTTTGCTGCTTGTTTTGTGGCGCTATCAAGGTTTACGCCATATTTGGTGGATGACGATGGGTGGAAGGCCTGTCATTTCGAGAATGGCTTACATTACGATCTTCGAGGCCGTGTTATTGGGCATGAGCTCTTTACTTTTCAGGCGGTAGTGTAGAGGGCTCAGATTTATGAGACTGAGTGGGCCGGCTCACATAGCGATCAAGATTAGAGGAGAAGCCGGAAGAGGTAAGCCCCCTCCAGTAGCACCCAACAGCATCGACGACCACAGAAGCACAGGATCCACCCATCTACCAGAGCGCTAACAACACCAGCGGCACCTCCAGTGCCACCCCAGCTGCCATTTACACAGACGTGTTATGGATGTGGTGGGACAGGGCACCGCATGTATGAGTGCCCCAGCCCTCATCTGTAGCAGTCGAGAGGGCCATAGCAGCCTCCAGCGTAACAACGACCACAATAGCCTCCAGCGCAGCAGCGACCACAACAGTAGCAATCCCATCAGTAGTGACCACGACCACCTCAGCCGCCGCGGCCCCAGCAGCAGCAAGATAGCAATACAGGCTGCTGCAGAGGTAGCAGCAGCACTATGGATCTCAGAGGGGATAGGCACCTCCCCAGCCAGCTCAGGCTAGGTTCTACATAGTTCAAAGGATCCACAGTCATTTGGAGGAGTCATTGATGGTATTCTTTCCATCTCTACATGTACCGCACGTGTACTATTTAATTTCGATGCATCGCATTCATTCATGTCCAAGGATTTCTGTCGTTCGACTAGATTGTCAATAGAGTTTGCTTGCGAGGGGTTGACCATATCGACTCCCTTAGGGAAGACTACAGTGTTGAGCCGTTTCTATTCATCTTGCCTGGTTCTGATCGGTGATGTCTTTTTTCCCACCGATTTATTTATGCTACCGATGTCAGATTTCGATGTCATCCTAGGCATGGATTGGCTTGCAGAGTACCACGCCGTGTTGGACTATTCCACAAGCACCGTCACATTATTTATACTCGGCTTACCACAGTTCCGGTTCATTGTCAAGCCCAGAGGAGAGTCGTTGTCTTATCCCATGTCCTGCACAGTTGAGGAGCCCGTTGCCTTGTGTATCGATCAGTTGTTGATGGTCTGTGATTTTCTCAATGTGTTCCAGGAGATTCTGGGATTGTCGCTGCATCGGCATATTGAGTTCCATATTGATCTCGTACTCGGTACCGTCCCTATCTTGAAGGCCCTGTATCTTATGACACCGATGGAGTTAAGGGAGCTGCATCGACAATTGGATGAGTTGCATGATTTGGGATTCATTCGTCCGAGCAGTTAACCTTGGGGAGCGCCGATACTCTTCATTAGGAAGAAGGATGGCTCGTTGATGTTCTGTGCAGATTATCACGAGCTTAACAGGTCTCGATTAAGAACAAGTATCCACTTCCAAGGACAGATGATTTATTTGATCAAATGCAGGGTGAATAGTTCTTTTTGAAGATTAACCTATGTTTTGATTATCATCAGATTCGGGTCCAAGATGAGGACATCCCAAAGATGGCTTTTAGGACACGTTATGGTCATTTTGAGTTTCAGGTCATGTCCTTCGGACTGACCAATGCACCTGTGGTCTTAATGCAGTTGATGAATGAGGTCTTCAATCCGTATCTCGATCAATTTGTTGTGCTCTTCATCGATGACATTCTACTATATTTGAGGACCCGTGACGACCAAATGCAACATTTAGAGATTACATTGCAGACCCTTCATGCCCACTAACTGTATGCGAAACTGGAGAAGTGTGAGTTTTAGTTGGAGGAGGTGAGGTTCCTCGGTCACGTGGTGACGAGGGAAGGTGTCACAGTAGACCTCTCGAAGGTTGAGGCAGTGCGTCAGTGGGGCCAGTCCATGACTGCGTCCGAGATCTACAGTTTCCTTGGTTTAGGGGGATACTATTGACGTTTCATTAAGGGCTTCTCTCGTATTGCAACCCCATTAACCAGGTTGACTCAGAAGGGCGTAGATTTTGTTTGGACTGATGAATGTAAGTAGGCATTTATGGAGCTAAAGGACAGCCTGACATCTTCTCCTGTCCTCACTCTTCCCTTAGGGAGTGATGGATCTTTTGTATTTACCGATGCCTCACATATTAGTTTAGGTGTTGTCTTGATGTATCACAGTAGGCCTGTAGCCTTCATGTCTCATCAGCTCAAGGTCCATGAGCTGAACTAGCCTAACATGATTTGGAGTTGGCAGCAGTCATCTTCACACTTAAGGTGTGGAGGCACTATCTCTATGGGGTCAGGTTCGAGCTCTTCTCCGACCACAAGAGTTTAAAGTACTTATTCTCTCAGTTCGAGCTGAACATGAGGCAAAGAGCTGGATGGAGCTTCTAAAGGACTATGATTTTTACCTTTAGTACCACCCAGATAAGGCAAACGTGGTGGTGGATGCCCTCAGTTGTCAGCCATGGGGCATGGTGGCACATATGATAATTCAGGAGTGGAGGATGCTCGAGGATATAGCAGAGTACGACTTCGAGTTTTGTCTACAGTCTTCTATCGTTCAGCTATCTAGCCTGTCGATTTAACCCTCTCTTATCGCAAGGGTGATCGAGGCTCAGTGGACAGATGAGTCGTTACAGGATTATGAAGCTGAGGCAGAATCTGAGAGTTAGACGGATTGACAGATTGGTTCTGATAGTGGACTTCGCTTCAGAGGTAGATTATGTGTCCAAGATATTCCTGAGTTGCGCAGAGATCTTATGACCAAGGCACATCGATCGTGATTTTTTATCCACCCTGGCTCGACGAAGATGTATCATGATATGAGGAGATAATATTTTTAAATGGGGATAAAGCACCAAATCACTAGTTTTGTAGCTGATTGTGACACTTGCCAACGTGTCAAGGCCGATCATCAAAGACCCCCTGGACCATTGCTGCCATTGAGCTTCCCGACGTAGAAGTGGGAGCACGTATCGACAGATTTCATTATGGGTTTACCGAGGATTCAGTGCGATCATGACGCCATCTGAGTTATCATGGATCACCTGACGAAGTCAGAACATTTTCTTGTGATTCGTGAGACTTGGCATGCTGACCGGCTCACCAGGCTATTTGTAGATGAGATCATGAGATTGCACGGTGTTCTTATCTCGATCATTTCAAACCGAGACCTGAAGTTCACATCTTAGTTTTGAGGGAACTTTCAGAGAGCGATGGTACTGATTTGGACCTCAACACCGCATATCACCCGCAGACTGATGACTAGATTGAGAGGGTCAACCAGATCCTGAGAATATGCTTTCGGCCTGCGCGATTGATTTCGGGGGTAGCTAGGATGAGCACTTGTGATTGGCTGAGTTCGCATACAATAACAACTATCAGGTGACTATTAACATAACTCCTTTTAAGGCATTATATGGCAGACCATACAGATCTTCAAGTTATTGGACCGAGGTCAGAGAGCGGCATCTCCTAGGTCCCAATCTTGTGCACAGATGTTAGAGGCTATCGATATCATCAGGTAAAAGATGCACACATCTCAAAGACAGCAGAAGAGTTTTACTGATCACCAGCATTATCCTTTGGAGTTTTCTATTAGGGACAGAGTGTATCTTAAGGTCTCGCCCATGATGGGCGTAGTTTGATTTGGAGCGAAGGGTAAGCTTGCCGCGAGATTCATAGGACCTTTTGAGATCACTGAGCGCATTGGTGTCATGACCTATCGGCTTGCCTTACCATCTCAGTTGTCTAGCGTCCACAATATTTTTCATGTCTCTATGCTGAGGAAATGTAGGTCAGACATCGTTCCAGTTATTGATTGGTAGCCATTTGAGGTTCGTGAGGACGCTTCTTACATTGAGCAACTAGTTTGTATCCTTGATCGGAAGGAGCAGGTCCTCCGAACCAAGGTCATTTCCTTAGTGAAGGTTCAGTGGGGTCACCATTCTATTGATGAGGCATCTTGGGAGTACGAGGATGATATTCGAGAGCGCTATCCTGATCTCTTTGATGATTAATTATATGTTGTATCTTGTATGATATCTTCGATTTTATATGACGATGCTTTGTTTCCTCTTTCTTTATGACTTATGTCTAGTTGTGTTGATTGTATAAATTTTGAGGATGAAATTTTTATTTGGAGGGGAGAGTTGTAAGGCCCGTATTATAGTCTGTACCATTTCGTAAGCTTCCACGGTCCTCCCGGTCGAATTCTGATAACCCTTGACCTGTATCCAATGTTTACGCATGATCCTAAGCCAAGTCCTGCATACTGATGTTGGCTCGACCCAAAACTTATATCTTAGTGACTGCACTGTCTCCGCGGTTCCAACGCCATGACTCGCGCATTGTTCCGATACCCAGGCTAAGAGTTGTTGGCCCACGTTCATTTCGAGAAAAACACTACGCGTTACAAATTTCGAGGGAATCTCTACAACATGTCCCATCAATCAATCAATCAATCAAGTCAAGTACACTCCATACCTCAAGTTTTTGGACCAATATGAAATTTGTTTTTCCTCCTATTCAAGTCTTTATGAACGTATGAACAATCTGGACGGAAAATAAATGTTATGGTGGTCCCTATGAAATTTTCTAATGGTGAAAATCACTACCTCCATTGCTATTTATGATGCGGTCCAAATGATATTTTAATCATTATCACCGCTGTTATTTATGGTATGGTCCAAATGATCCTTGAATATGATTCCTTTTTTTTAATAATGCTCTATAATGATCTCTGCCAATGGATGAATAGTGTATTGGAATTGGCCCATTTGATTCGGCCCATAGAGTTGGACCATTTGATTCGGCCCATTTGATGAGCCCATTCAACTCGGCCCATTCGACTTGGCCCATTGATTCGGCCCACTTTATTGGCCCATTTGACTCGGCCCATTTGACTCAGCCCATTTAATTTGGTCCATTTGATTTGGCCCATTTGAGTCGGGCCATTTGATTGACCCATTTGATTCGGACCATTTGAATGTAATTGAGGCTCATGATGATGTATATTAGGCCCTTGTGCGAGGCCGTGGGCCCACTGTATGTTTGACCCTATATGGGCCACTCCTTGGGAGCAATGTTGGTTAAATGACCACATTGATGGGCAATAATGGTTGATCATCTACATCGTGACCTTCCCTTAGGCCTTGTTAGGCCCATCCTCATCATTTTTTAATGGGTTAACCCAAATGAATGGCCCCATTGTTAGGCCGTCCATCTATGGACCCCGCCTTGCATCAAGGTTGATTATCGATACCGATTATCAATACCGACTAGTGATGCCGATTATGAGTTTGTGATAGCATAACATCATGATATATGCCCATACGCATCATGTGTATGTTTGTTATGATGTTCAATTGACCATCGCATATGCCATAATGTAGGTGGTTTATGGGACTCCCTGATAGGTAGAGTTACCCCACATGAGCATACAATATGAGTAAGATTGATGCATGATTGGACTGCGTGACTCATGCACTTTACATTTGTATAATTGTGATTAATATACGCCCTAGCTAGATTAAAGCTATGACCTCCACAGACACATTGTGGTGGTAGGATTAGACACCGAAAATATTGTTACTAAGCATCGCTGCACCATAGATTCCCTAGGTGAAAATCCCTAAACTCGATAGTACTAGAGGATGACTCCAATGTCGAGACCAAGTGGATACATGAGAGCACAAGGGCTGAATATCAAGAAGCCACATCTCCCACTGTGTCGTGGTCGGTTGGAAAGGGGTCTGGCCTTACTTGCATGAGGGTAGGGGCATTGCTAGGCTAAGTTTGACTAACTCATGAATGGGTCCACTATCGATATACTAGATAGATATTGACAGACTATTGGCCAGGCCAACAGTGAGGTTTCTTACACTCACTTGGACTGCGCGCCTGGAAAAGAGGCAGTGCCATTTAGAGTGTACTAAACTCCGGTGATTTTCCAGAATGAGAACTATACTGATATTTAATGCTCTAGTGATGAGTTACATTGATATGTGGATTTGGATGAGGATTAACATGCTTAAGTTGCATCTCGCATCGCATGGTCTTGATATGGCCGATAACATTCATATCTTACACCGCATAGCCTTGGTACGACTGATTGCATTCATGTATCCATTAGCATGATTTCGCATTACTCTGACCTTGCATTCTAAGGACGCTCATATTGTGCACATACTTACACTACCCTCTAAGATTTCTATAAGTTTATGCATGATCGATGCATGCAGGTGACACCAGGACGCAACCGTATCTTTGCCGCAGTTGGAGTGTGTAGTTGAGCTTCAGGAGTTTCTATTAATATCATTATCTTGCATTTCCCTTCATACGCATTATACTCAAAGTTTTTGATCATAGTGGATTTTGTGATGGTATTTTTGTGGGGTTATGCTTATACTAAATCAAAATTATGTTTGAAATCCTCCTTGTAGAATCCCAGGATCGAAACCTGGTGTATGGGTGTCGGGATCTGAGAATGGGGTATCATAGAGGCTATCAGTGCCGGATTCAACAATCGAAAATTTTGTGAGCCCGGTTTCCGAGTTTGGGGCTTGACACTTGTCTTGCTGACTCAACGCTCATGCTAATTAACAAACCAGGGCACTTTCAAGTCTGGCTCCTCCTATTCCATGTAAACACCAACATGTGCATCCTCTGTGTCTCCTGCAAACTGATTACGGTTTAATAGCGTTAATTACTATCCCAGTGAGGTATAACCCCCAAGATTTATCTTATTATCAAGATAATTAAGTATATTTATCAGGAACAGTGTATAACAAATATTTCACAATGATTATCATAGAAATCAGATAAGGTTCATCAGATACACATTTATTAAATAAATTTCACAAAGATAATCTTGTTTAAATGCATGGATGTATGCGCATGCTCAAAAACCTGGGGATGCACATCTAGCTAGTAAAAAGTTACTCAAGGAGAACTAGCCACCCGGAAAAGTACCTAAAGGTACGCCCTAAGAAGAACTAGCCACCTGTAAAACACCATGCAACGAGGACACCTAAGGTGGACTAGTTTACCAAAAAAGTACTCAAAGGTATGCCCTAAGAAGGACTAGGTACCCAAAAAAGTCCATGCAACAAGGACACCCATAATGGTACGAATGCACAAAATAATAATTTAGGATCACCTGGTAAAATTCTCTATGGTACCACCCATAGTGATATAAGAAAACCCCCGTGTCTTACATCAACTGTTCGGTAAAATCCGCATATCATGAAAATGCATGATTAGCCCAACCATTATTATTCCAATTTCAAACAATCATTTTAAGAAAGCTTAAAGGTCACTATGAGGGGCTTATCACCCAGCATAGGTCGACAGCTCAGGCATAGTGTCCCATTCCACCATCCCTGGCTCATGAGACTAACAAATATAATATTTTAAGGGAAAACTCTTCAACTAGTAGCTAGTCCTAACTAAACAAGTATAACTTACCATCATGAGGTTGTATGAAAATCATTCATTAAAGCCACTTAGGGCAATTATTCCATCAAAGCCACAAAGGGAAAACATACAATAAAAGCCACACAGGGTAACTAGCCAATTGAAGCCACATAGGGCAAATAGTCCATTCTAAGATACAGTGAAAGGGATTGACTCCAAAAGTCACAAAGGCATAACGATTCCTTAGATGGTAAGTCCACAACAAACTTCAATTTATTTTATTAGATAGAATGACCACTAGTTTGCGGACCTCCATAAACACCGTCAAGTCATCACAAGTAGTAAAACAAGACCCGTACAATGTCAATAGTATCAAGACATACAAAATATATGTTTAAAACTAAAATAGGGATATTCGTAATCTATAACATGTTCAATAATAGAATTTAATCCAATCATCAATTATTTATAAAGAATTACTTAATTAGAACTAGTATTTATCGTCATTTCCAAAAAATATTATATTAAGAAATCAATAAGATGAATGAATGAAAATAAATAAACAATGCTAATTACCATGATGTAGATAAGCTTGAAGGGTGATCCTCACCTTAGGGTTGGATTAGCTCTTAGTGTTGGACGTTCACACTTTAAGATCAACATCTAACATGATTAACATAATTAGTGAGGTTAGATCACAATATACCTAATTTATATGATCGGGATTTAAGCTAGGTATTTCAATCAATAAATTTAGGGTTTTGATGTATTGTCTAGAATTTAGGGATTTGAAATCTAGTTTGCGCAAAAATAAAATACAAGTTAATCGTAATAATGATTTAAGAATTTAAAAATTAAAATACTAATAAAATTAATTGATAACAATATTTCAATAAGAGTTTATAATACTAATAATTATAATGATAATAACTAATCTTGATAATAATGATAATAATAATAATAATATTATCCTAAATTAAATGAAATAATAAGAGAATACCTCTCATTCTTCCTTTCTTTATCTTCCTCCTTTGAAGTCAGATACAACGCCCAGCAGAACTTCTGGCCGGATACAACCATGCTCGAGGAGGGTTGAGTTGGACTGCAATCAACTCTTACTGAGTTAACTCGGTAGCATGGATTCCACCCAACTTGGTTCAAATCCAAGCCCGATCAAGCCCGGTTGTCATGCCCCAAACTCAAAAACTGGGCTCACAAAATTTCCGATCACTAAATCTAGCACCGACAGCCTCCGTAGTACCCCATTCTCAGCTCACAGCACCCATACACCAGGTTCTGATCTTGGGATGCTACAAGGAGGATTTCTAATCATCAATTTGATTTGTAATGAGCATAACCATAAGCATAACCTATGAATACTAACCACAAGAACACCATCACAAAATCCACTATGATCAAAAACCTTGAGTACAATGCATCTGAAGGAAAATACAATATAATGAAAGTAACAAAAACTCCAGAAGCTAGGCTGCATGCAATATAATGAAAGTAACAAAAACTTCAGAAGCTAGGCTGCATGCTCCAACCGTGGCAAGACTATGGCTGCGTCCTGGTGTCACCTGCACGTATCAATCCTGCATAAGCTTATAGAAATCTTAGAGGGTGGTGTGTGTGCGCAATATAAGCGTGCTCAGAATGTAAGGTCAGAGTAATGCGGAAACATGCTGATGAGTACATGAATGCAATCAGCCGTACCAAGGCTATGCAGTGTAAGCTATGAATGTTATCGGCCATGTTAAGACCATACTATGCGAGATGTAACTCAAGCATGCCAATTCTAATCCAATTCCTCATATAACTTATCAAATATCAGTACAGTTCTCATTCTGGATAATCATCGGAGTTTAATACACTTCAAATGGCACTGCCGTTCTCCCAGCTACACAGTCCAAGTGAGCATAAGAAACCTCACTATCTACCTGGCCAGTAGTCTGCCAATACCTATCCGGCACGTCGATAGCAGACCCATTCACGAGCTGGCTAGACTCAGCCTAGTATTGCCCCCTACCCTTGGGCGAATAAGGCTACACCCCTTTCCAACCAACCACGACACATGAGAGACATAGCCTACTAGTATTCGGCCCTTCTACACTCATATATCTACTCAGTCTCAACATTGGAGTCATCCTCTGGTACCATCGGATTTAGAGATTTTCATCCAAGGACATCTATGGCGCCCCGATGCTTAGTAACAATATTTTCAGTATCCAATTTAGCCACCCATGATGTGTCTATGGAGGCTATGGCCCTAATTTTTCTAGGGCACATAATAATTATAATCACGCAAATACAAGTGTATGATCACCCTACCAAACATGCAATAATCATACGTGTACCGCGCACACATGTAGGGCAACTCTGCCTATTAGGGAACCCATAAATAATCCGCCCGTAGGCACATGCTATGATCAGTCACTCTCATATCTGGCATACATATGATGCATATGATCATGAATCACGGATCTATACTAAACATGTTATATGGTAATGGGCTTTGTTCATAAGGAAGATGGACCTAGACAGCCTACACACTACAAGTATGGGCCTTAGGGAGAGTGACAATGCGGACATTTAACCAACATCATCCTTACAATATGGTTATCTAACCATCATTTTTCCTAAGGCACGTCCCATTATAAACATCATTATATATACCATGGAGAAATCACACATTGTAATGGACTTAAATTCATCCCACTGGGCCTTAAGTACATCAAATGGGCTGTATCACATGGGCCTTATATTCATCAAGTGGGCTGTATCAATGGGCCGCACCAATGGGCCTTACGTACATTACAATGCGCCATAACCCGTGGGCCTTGCATGCATTGCAATGGGCCTCACAACATGGGTCTCATATATGTATATATATATATATATATTAAGGTGGGCCTCGACAACGTGCTACGAATTCATCAAAATGGGTCTAAACAATAGGCCTTATACAAATTAAGGTGGGCCACACCCAAATATAAGTGGTGATAAGGATTTTCACCATTAAAATTTCCAAGGTTTCAATGGTGGACGTTCAAACCCACTATTTTCCATAATGTGGTCTGCCTGATCCTATGTTTGTCTTATTTTTAAGCTCAAGCCTTAAAATTTTATTTTAAAAAAATGGTTGGACGGTTTAAATGTAACACATGCATCATGGTAGGGTCCACACACGTGGCCCACCAACTAGTGGATGGTGTGCATTTGCACCATGGGTGGCACGTGCACACATGCTGTTGTTGCAAGTGTAGCAGCAAAGGGCAGTGGCTGCTGCTTAAAACATCAGAGGTGGGTCCCACGAGGGCCCACCATGAGGCTTATTCACCATCCAATCTATTGGTAAGGTCACACAGACCCAGATTGAAGAGGAAAAATAAATTTCAAAATGATCCAAAACTTTTGGACCACAAAAAAAGGGCTTCAATGGTAGATGCTCAATCCTCATTGTTTCTTGTCATGTGGGCCACCTGAACTCCTAGTACGGCTGATTTTTGGGGTGGCCCACAGCCAGAAGGGGGCCTATCCAATGCATGGTATGGATGTTCACACACATTACAGTGGGGCCCAAGGTTGGGACCCATGGTCCTTGTTCCTTTCGTCAAACGCAGCAAGACGCTGCTGCAAACTAGCAGTAGCAGCGCTTGCTGCTTTTTTTTGAAAAAAATAAGATTTTTCATGGTTTTTCGTGCGTGGGACCTGCATCAAGTGAATCCACTCCTCTCATTGGATTCTATGGCCCATGATCGACCAAATGAGACCAATATGCGACATGTTTTTGGCGAATAGAAGAATCAAGGTGGGTTTTAATGGTAATAACACTATTTCTTATGGTATGGCCCACTTGATTATCAGTTTGGCCTCTTTTTTTGGCTCAATGCCTAAAATTGGCTGAGAAATGAAATGGACGGTGTAGATTATATAAATACATCAAGGTGGGGCCTGCTTGAGTGGCCCACCATTTCCCCTCTCTTTTAAAAGCTGGTTAGTACACTCCAACGTCAGTGCCTCACAGTGGACCCATGTCCAGCGTCCCTGGACACTGGACAGTCTGCATGTAACTCAAGCACCACGGTGGGTCCCACGTGGATGTGGCCCACCATGAATATATATCTATATATATAATATTAATATAATATAAAATAAATATATTATAGTGTATGCCAGGGTGGGGATCTCCATAGTCCCCCAAAAATGGATGGTGTGGACCACCACCTGAAATAGGATGGGCCACACCGATGATGGATATTTGTATAACACATATTTGTGCAGCTCACCCAATCATGATAGAGAAATAGAGAGAGAGAGAGAGAGAGAGAGAGAGAGAGAGAGAGAGAGAGAGAGAGAGACGTGAAAGGGGAGGGACCCCGCCACTAATGGGCCCTCCCTTAAATAATGCTTACATCATGTGGGTCCCACAACAAGTGGCCCTAAAATTTGAGATAAACGGTAAATCACCCACCTTATTGGCCTCCTTCTTGCTTCCTTATGCTTGTATGCTCCAATGCTCGACTTTAACGGTAGATGATGGAGTTTTGATGGTGGGAATGAGAGATGAGAGGATGGGCCACACTTGTGATTTGAGAAATCTTGGAGAGAGTGCTTGGGAAGGCTTGGACATTTGATGCTTTGTTGCTTGGGAGTGAAGAGATGGAATGAGAGAGAAAGAATAATAAAAGGAATGGGATGATGTAAGGAAGGGGATGGGAGGGTGTGCTTTAGTTTGAAATATTTGCAAAAGAGGTATGGGTGAGTTTGAAAATTTGTAAAGGGGAATGGTGAGGTGGAGAGAGAGAGTTGACTTGTGGGGAAAGAGGGATGGGTTGCTTGTACCTAAGGCATGGTGTGTACTTGACTTGGATGATTGATTGATTGATGGGACATATCATAAAGATTCTCTCGAAATTCGTAATGCGTGGCGTTTCTTCGAAATGAACGTGGACCCACATCTCCTGGCCTGGGCATCGGATCGATGTGCGAGTCATGACATTAGAACTGCGATGATTGCGCGGTCGCTATGATACAGGTTTCGATTTGAGCCTACTTTGGTATGCGGGACTCATCTTAGGATCGGGCACAAATGTCGGATACGGGTCGAGGGTTGTCAAAATTTAACCAAGAGGACTGCGGAAGCTAATGGAACGGTACGGTCTAGGATACGGGTCTTACACCAATTGCTGTCTTTACCAATTCTTTGTACCAAGCCCAATCTAGGCCTGTCATGACTGAGTCCCAAATGAGTGAGTGACTCGTCTTGAGTGAGCGAGTCAACTCGACAACAACTCTCCAGGGAGAAACGGTGTCCCACTCTCCTCTATCTTTCTTCTTCCAAACTCCTTGCTGGAAGTCTAGCAATGGACGTTAGAGTCTGACCTGACTCAACTCAGCTAAACTTGATGATTTCAGCAAGTTGGCTCAACCCAACTCGGCAATGAGTTTATTCCAAAAATTGCCTTCTTCCCTTCATTCCCTCTTTCTTCTTCTATTAGAAAGCCCATATGAGGTCCTGGATTCGAAGGTAGCTGGCTGGAGAAGACCGACAATAACCCACTCAACACAGACTCGGTCTGGACTCCTAGCTCGAATCATGACCCGAACCGAGTCAAGACATCTTGACTCGACAGCAGCCAAACAACACTTCTCCTCATTTTTTTCACATTTTCTTTCTTCTTCTTCTTCTTTATTTCTACTCTTTCTGGATAGCTACAGGGTCTACATAGATCCGCACTCACCTAAATCGACTCTGGGATTTGGCTTGACCCAGATGAGTCAGGTCCAATAATAACTTGATGAACCATCCAACACCCATCTCTCCCTCTATCTTATTCTTTCTTTTCTCCTAATTCTATTCTATCTTTCCCTCTCTCTTCTACCTTCCTTCCATCTCAATTGCTTGGTGTAGATTGATGCAAGGCTCGGATGAGTCAACTCAGCATGGTGTGGCTCTAGAAAATGATGCCCTCTTTCTCTATTTCTCTCTCTTTATTTTTTCTCTTTTCTCCCTTTTCGAATTAGTTACCCTAAAAGGAAACCTTTTATAAGGTTCCACTAATTAGTTTCTTGGTCTTTTTGGCGAACTAATTGCCTGATTAGTTATGGTTTGTCCATTTTAACAAAAGAGTTTAAGTTGTATAAACTCAGATTATACTCGCATGAAGCAGATCTAATGTTATGCTTGGACTTTTGACACCAAGGCCCATTGGATGAAGGGTCTTGATCGTGAAATGGGACCCATTGTAAGATGATGGTTATCTAAGCTTAACGGGGAAAATGATCCAGCCATTAATGGTGGATCATTTCCAGATGGTTAATCTTGTTATGAAAGCCCTAAGATTGGCTTGGGCTGCATGGCTGAGATCCACTTATGTGGAGGGTTTGGATGAAAAGGGGAGGACACACGTCGATGCCAGCTAGAAAGGGAAATATGCAGGATTTCCGTTTTGAAAAAATGATCGCACACAGTCTGTTACATCTCTGATTGTGTGTTTTCACGTGGGAGTAAACGTGCAGAGGTCACTGGATTTTTATCAGTTATGCGTCACGAACAGGATGGACGGTTCTAATCATCTTGATGATTACATATGGTGGGCCATAATTCAAATCATCGAACATCGCTCGTCTACTGGTGGAAAAGGAGGAAATATCCTTCTTTTTTCAAATTTTATCGGGTCAACGTTTTGTTGACCCAGACTATGGTCCTATGCACGATGAGTGACATCTGGTAGACACCCATTGCAAGTGTGGGGCCCATGATGTTTTGTGTAATCCGTATTGACCAACAAGTCCCCTGACTCCTATTAGGTACCTTGACAAATGATGAGGCAAATCAATCACCTAGGTGGGCCTCACTAATGGAACTAAGATTTTTATGCATTGATACGATGATCTGGTGGTCAAATTAATCCTAATATGATCATCAATGGTTAGAAGGCCCTGACGGGTCATTTTTCTATTGAATACTTACATAATAGGTTATTAGTTTTATAATTATTAATTTATTCATTTATTTATTTGTTGCATATATTTAAGATGTGGGATCTACTCATTCTGCATCATTTAGTTACCTCCCTTAAGATCAGGGTTCCTTAGTATAAATGTGGGTCACTCCAAGTGAATGTCAAATTCTAAACTCTCAATATCATGATGATTCGATTAATTCAATGGTTGGATTGCTTAATTTAGGAATGTGGATTTCTTCAAAAGGTCTTAAGAGTCCTAAGGTTTGTCTAGATGAAGATCCTTAGTTGAATTGGTGGTCTGATGGTCTAATTGTAATGATCAGGTGAAAGGCCTTCAAGTTGGACCCTGATAAATGGTGGATCTGGTGATCTACGACTCTGATTTGATACTTAAAGTTCACTTTCCAGGGAACATGATTGTCCCTCTTAAGGTTTAATAGTTGGAATGCACGGATCTTGAATTATCAATTGTTAGTGACTATCATATGTTGGGTGTGTACCTTCACACTAGTTGCTAACTTGAAAAATAATGGTAACACTCTGAGTACTGAAAAGTATGGGGTGTTACAATCTACCCACCTTAAGGAGAATTTTTTCCTCGAAATTCAATATTTGTTTTCATTCACCACCTTCCTTGTGAGGCATATTTATAGATACTAACGTATGTAACTACCATTAAAATTTTGGGTTGTTACAGTAGCTAATGCCAATAACGAACTCAAACCAACTAGAGTTACTACTGGTTGGAGAGTGTGCATTGACTACAGGAAATTGGATACAGTCACGAGGAAGGATCACTTTCCTTTGCCCTTCATTGATCAAATTTTGAAAAGGTTAACCATTCACCTTATTATTGCTTCCTTGATGGATAGTCGGGCTACAATCAGATAAAGATAACCCTTGAAGATCAGGAAAAGACAACGTTCACATGTCCTTATGGCAACTTTGCTTACCAAAGGATGACATTCAGACTGTGGAATGTCCCTGCCACTTTTCACCGATGCATGTTGAGTATATTTTTCGACATGGTGGGTCAATATTTAGAGGTCTTCATGGATGACTTCTCTGTCTTTGGTCCATCCTTCAGCGAGTGTTTGAAAATTTTTAAAAATGTACTAAAGCGATGTGAGGAAAAGAATTTGGCACTAAATTGGGAGAAGTGTCATTTCATGGTTTCTAGGGAATAGTTCTTGGACATATAATCTCATCCAAGGGAATTAAGGTAGACAAGGATAAAATTGACCTTATCTCTAACCTACCTCCACCTAAGAGCATACAAGACATGCGATCTTTCTTAGTACACAAGGGATTTTAGAAATAATTTATAAAGGACTTTAATCACCTCTCTCGTCCTTTCTGCAATCTACTTCAAAAGATGTACCATACGGGTGGACTAAGCAATGCCAGGAAGCTTTCACTAAGCTCACAGGAATATTGACTACCACACCTATCATACAGCCACCCGACTGGAACATTCCTTTTAAGATTATGTGTGATGCGTCCAACTATACTATTGGGGTGGTGTTAGGCCAGAGAAGAGAAAAGAAGCCCTATGTTATTCATTATGCAAGTAGAACTTTAAATCCTACCCAAGTAAATTACTCTACTAAGGAGAAGGAACTCTTGATCGGATCCAAGATCATTATTTACACTGTTCATGCGGTGTTGAAGTATCTTCTTTCTAAGAATGATGCTAAGCCTTGCTTGATAAGATGGATCCTCCTACTCCAGGAATTTGACTTAGAAATATGAGATAAAAAAAGATTAGAGAACATAATGGCTAACCATCTCTCAAGATTTGATCTCCCCGATTCCCTTAAGACAACACCCATAAATGACATGTTGCCTGATGAACAATTGTTTTAACTCTCTTAACTACATTAGTTTACTGATATAGCAAATTAACTTGCCACTGGTTTTACGCTGACTCATTAGTCTTCACAAGATAAGAAAAAATTCTTCTCTGAGGTACATAAGTTCTTATGAGATGATCCATATTTTTTTAAATATTACCTAGACCAAATTCTAAGGAGATGTGTTCCAAAAAATTAAGATCAGAGTGTCATCTCCTTTTGTCATTCTCAAGCCTGTGGTGGTCACTTTTCTACTAAAAAGACCATGGCCAAAATTTTACAGTGCAGCTTTTACTAGCCCACTATGATCAAGGACACTCATGAGTTCTGTAAGGCTTGTGAGCGTTGCAAGAAATTGGGAGCATTATCCCGTCGAAATATGATGCCCCTGAACCCCATTTTGATGATTGAAACTTTTGATTGCTGGGGAATCGATTTCATGGGGCCATTGTCATGCCCCAAACTCGAAAATCAGACTCACAAATTTTTTAATTGCCTAATCCGGTGAGGACAGCCTCCATAGTACCCCATTATCAGCTCCCAACACCCATATGACATATTTCGATCTTAGGATCCTACGAGGATTTTCCAACGTACGTTTATCTCGTAAGAAGTATAACCACAAGTTTACCCAAATCACAAAGGCAACATCATCATCACATATCCACTAATATAAATAATTGAATACAATGCTAAAGGAAAACATATATCAAGAATCAAAGCTCCAGAAGACAGCTGCACTGTCATGCCTTAAACTCAGAAATTGAGCTCACAAATTTCTCAATCACCGAATCCGGTGCCGACAGCGTTTCTAGTACCCCATTCTCGGCACCTAGCGCACATACGCCAGATTCTGATCCTGGGACCCTACAAGGAGAATTTTCCAATGTATATTTATCTCGTAATAAGCATAACCACAAGTTTACCTAGATCATAAGAATAACATCATCATCAAATATCCACTAATATAATCATTTGAGTACAATGTTGAAAGGGAAATACAATATATAAATATCAAAGAAAACTCCAAAAGCTCAATTGCACGCTCCTACCTTAGCTCGGCTACATCATAATGTCACCTGCATGCATCTATCATGCATAAGCTTATAGAAAGCTTAGAGGATGGTGTAAGTGTGTGAGCAGTATATGCGTACTCAGAATATAATATCAGAGTTGACGGAGATACTGATAAATCCATGAGTCATACAATATCAGAGTACACAATACAAATCAGGTATGCAAATGAGGAGTTCAAGAGAGCCAAATATCAGATGTCGAGGGTACAATGTAATATGTCAATCCTGTTGAGTCCGTCTAGGCCATATAAGTGTAGAAACATAACAACCCAAAATCTCATATGCTTGCGGATGTAATGCAATATGCGATGCGAATGAAATGACTAAGCTGGAGTGTGAAGTCGGGATGATAATACGTAGTATCACAGGCTGGGAGGTCCACCACAAGGGACTTCTATCCAAACTAGTTTCATACCTAAATTTGGATAGTCATACTTAATGTGGTAAACTCCTGATCTCAAGTTATTCGCACGCTCCAACCGAAATCCTGACAATTGCAAAGGCACACGTAACAAATAATTATGCACCACCAGCCCGAGTGGATAGTGAATGAATGAATGAATGAGCACGCAACGCCTGCTCAATAAGTCCACATATCAGTACTGTACATATCTAGGATCATCACCAGGGTCTATTACACTCTATGCCAGCTTGCCACTCCTATCCAAGTGCATAACTGGGTAAGTGGAAGAGACCTCACTATCTGTCTGCCAATATCGGGCCCGGCTTGTTGATAGCGGATCCATTCCTAAAGTTGGTTAAACTCAACCTAGATATTGCCCCCTCACTCAGGTGGGTAAGGTCACACCCCTCCTAACTAACCATGACACAGTGGGTGACGCGGCCTACTGGTATACGGCCCTTATGTGTTCATATATATCCACTCGGTCTAGACGTTGGGGTGTCCTCTGGTACCATGAGGGTTTAGGGATTTTCACCCAGGGCCATCTATGGCGGCTCGATGCTAGTAATAAATTTTTTATGTCCTATCTAGCCATCCATGACATGCCTGTGGAAGCTACGACATATAGTAATCACGACGCATAATGCAAGATGCATGAGTTATACAATCCAGTCATGCATCAATCCTTCACATACCATGCACTCATGTGATATAACCTCTGCTTATCAGGGAGTCTCATAACAACCTGCTTAATGACATATGCAATAATTAACCACATCTCATAATAAACATGCAGATGATGCATATGTGCATGTATACATATATCATGATGCTATGCTGTCACATACTCATGATTGGTATCGGCAATCGGCCTCGATAATTAGCATTGGTAATTGGCCTTAATAATCGTCCTACCTTTACAATCGGCTTCGATAATCATCCTTAACAATCGACCTTGACAATTGGCCTCGTTAATCAGAATCAACATCGATAATCGATCTCAACAATCAGAATCAGCCTCGACAATCAGAATTGGCCTTGACAATCGGAATCGGCCTTGATAATTGGAATTGGCCTTGACAATCAAAATCGGCCTCGACAATTGACCACGACAATCAGAATTGGCCTAAGGGAAGGTCACAATATGGAAATTTAACCATCATTGCCCATCAATGTGGACATTTAACCATCATTGCTCCCAAGGAGTGGCCCACATGGTGCCAAACATATAGTGGGCCGATGGCCTCACATAATGGCTCAATATACATCACCATAGGCCTCTCTCAAGGGCCTAATACACATCATGATAGGCCTCACTTATGGGCTACATATGCATCACATTGGGCCTCGCTCATGGACCTTATGTACATCACAATGGCCACAATACATGGGCCCCATA
Organism: Magnolia kwangsiensis; assembly: GCA_037074715.1. Classification (NCBI taxonomy): domain Eukaryota; kingdom Viridiplantae; phylum Streptophyta; class Magnoliopsida; order Magnoliales; family Magnoliaceae; genus Magnolia; species Magnolia kwangsiensis. The sequence continues at coordinate 105,633,790 of CM073574.1, forward strand.
TATGTCAAATGGGCCGCAAAATACATCTTATTAGGCCTTACCAAATGGGCCGAAAATACATCGTAATGGGTTGAAAATACATCACAATGGGCCTTACCAAATGGGCTGAAAATACATCATAATGGGCCTTACCAAATGGGTTAGAAATACATCACAATGGGCCTTACCAAATGGGCCGAATCATATGGGCCGAAATAAATGGGCCGAATAAAATGGGCCGATTCAAATGGGCCAAGTCGAATGGGCCCAAACCAACCACACCATTCATCAATGGCTAAGGATCATTTTAGAGCATTATCACAAAATGAATCATATCCCAAGGATCATCTGGACCATACTACAAATGGCAGTGGTGATAATGATTTCCTCTGTTGAATTCCAGTGGGCCCCACCATAGTATTTATTTTCCATCCAATCCATTCATAAGGTTGCAAGGATCTGAATAGGGAGGGAAAAATAAATATTATATTGATTCAAAACTTTTGTAATCCCAAAAGGGGTTTCAATGGTAGACGTTCAACTCCGTTGTTCGCTATAGTGTGGTCCACCTGATAATAGGATCTGTCTTATCTTTTCTCAAACCCGAGACGGGTCGCCAAAAGGATAAACGGTGTGGATGAAATACATCCATAAGGTGGGTCCCAACCGTCCAACATACTGGACGTCGTAGCAAAACCCATGCATCACGGTGGCCCCACATAAATAGATGGACGGTAGGGATACAACACATGCATCATGGTGTGGTCCACGTGGTGGACAGATGGACGACATGGATATATGGCACATGCATCAAGGCGGCCCACGTCCATTTAATGGATAGTGTGAATACAACCCATACATCAGTGGGTATAAAACACATACACTGAGTGGGTCCCACATAAGGACAGTGTGAATAAAATACATACATCCTGGTGGTGTCCCACATCCAAGGACTAGACGTGAGGTGTCCCACATCCACTGTCCAGATGATGGACGGTTTGGATGACATGGATATAAAATATACCTCATGTGGGTCCCATATAGATGGATGGTCTGGAAATACATACGCCAAGGGGGGTGGTCCACATGTGTGGACGGATTGAACGTGAGGATGTAGAATACAAACATACAAGGTGGGCCACGTCCCTACTGGATGTCCATTTGATTAACGGTCTGGATGAAACCCATGCATCTGATGGGTCCCACGGACTTGCTGCATTACAACAGCAAGTCGCTGGTGTGAGGAAAACCAGCCACTTAGATCTCAACAGGTGGGTCCACTTGGGGCCCACCAGATATGTATACATCATATATATATAAATATTTATATATATTTATTATAATTATTATTATATAACATACATCAAACGTCCAGCCTTTAGACACCCAATGACGGACGGTCTGGAGATAGACGTCCCTTGATGGACGGTCTGGAGGAAATACAAATATCAGATGGGTCCACACGTGTGGCCCACCTGCTCCAAATAAAGCTGGTGTGATATACATCGTCCAATCAACTCCACGATGGGAGGTTGATATCCTTGCGGTGAAATCCATCGTCCAGCACACTGGATGGTGTGGATCTCACATCAAGGTGGGCCACATCCATGCCTTGGACGGCCCAGCCCCCAACACGCCATCAAGTGGGCCACAAGCATCATCAACATCAAAAAAAGAGAAATAGGGAGAGAGAGTGAGAGAGAGAGAGAGAGAGAAGAAGAGAGAGATCGGATGGTGGAGGGACCCCTCCACTATAGGCCCCTCAAGGATCTACAACACATACATCAAAACGGATCCCATTATGATCCAAAGGTCAAGATCTACATAAAAAATTATCCACTATTAGATCTCCTCTTCCTTCTTACATCAATGCGTGTTAGAGCTCCAATGGATGGACTTCAACAGTTGAGATCGATCATGGAGGGTGTGATTAGATGGTAGGAAGGTGGGCCACACCTAGCTCTTTCTCATGGAGAGCTTGGACATCCACCTCCCATGTTGCTTGGGAGAATGAGTTTGAAATGAGAGAAAGAGAAGATGGGATGTAAGAAAGAGATGGATGGGTGAGTGAGTGATGGGTGATGGGGAGAGTTGACTTTTGGGGAGGGTGGTTGTACTTGGGGATGGGTGTGAGTGATAGGAGTGATGTGTACTTGATTGATAGGATTGATGTGATGTTCTCTTGGGTTTTACAAATATGTGGCATTTCCTCGAACTGAACGCGTGCCCACATCTCCTGGCCTGGGTATCGCCTCGACGCGTGAGATATGACATCGAAATCGCAGCGACAGCGTGGTCGTAAGGGTACAAGTCTCGAGTTGAGCCGACTCTGATATACGGGACACGACTTAGGATCATGTCCAAATACCGATAATAGATCATGGGTCACCAAAATTTGATTGGGAGGACCGTGAAAGCTTATGGAATAGTATGGGCTAGGATATGAGCCTCACATACATGCTTTAAGCTTAACGCTGGTATGGCCTAATGCCACCTGCATGCATCTATCGTACATAAGCTTATAGAAAGCTTAGAGGGTAGTGTAAGCGTGCGCTCAAGGTAAGTGCCAAGGAAGTAATATCAGAGTAAGCAAAAATACTGACAAATCCATAAGTCATACAATATCAGAGCATGTAATGTAGATCGACTATGCGAACACAAAGTCATAGCGAATTAAATATTAGATGTCACGGATGCAATGCAATATGTACTGTAAATTGAAATTGTGATAATGACCGCTTTAATCGAAGTGAGAATATGCCAATATGTCCTAGAGGGGGGTGAATAAAACTTTTTAATATTTTATGATAATTTAAAAACCTATTAACCCTACTTGAATAAATATACAAGTATTAGGATGTCTTCAAAATAACTCTAATGACTTCCAAACCAAATAGAGGATCCAATCACAAAACTATTCAAAAGATAAATAAGATGCACAACATAGTTCATGATGGATGTGACTGTGTGTGAGGTGTGATTCTACTTAGTTCTAGATAATCATGTGCATACGCAATATGCGAACAATTAGAGAAATCACACAAATAGTAGAAGTAAATGGCAATCTCAAACATAGTCATTTTTATAGTGGTTCGACTACGTGTCTCCCCACTTCCAGTGGATGCACTCAACCCTTGAGTGTACCAGATCTCACTAATGAAGGTTTCAAATCAAGTTTACCTCAAACCAGCACAACCTACTCTAGGATGACTCTAACGTGTCTTCACGACATAAGTTTATAACCTACACAGGAGCAAGGGTCAACACACTACACCTAGGTTTTAGGCCACACAGGGTAAGGATCCATATAAGGAACCTACAAGTTTATGCTCCCATGAGCAAGGGTCAACACACAGCACCTAGGTTTTAGACCACATAGGTCAAGGACCTATACAAGGACCTAAGTTTATGATCTCCATAGAGCAAAGGTCAACACACAACACCCCCACATACACTCCCATCAGAGGCCTCCTATGAGGACTTGAAAGGGGCGAGAAGCACCTTTGACCCAATCCTATAAAAGGAATGATCACAAGGATTCTCTTGACTCTAATGACTAACAGATAAGTAGATGAACCCCATTAAGCACGTTGATGAAGATCTCCTCCTTTGATGATGAAGAATCTTCAGCTCCCTTAAACCGCAACATAGATGATGCTCCAATGTAAGGCAACGAGTTGGGTCAAGGTTATGATGGAATCATACTCTATTAAATATTTTTCTATATTAGAAACAGAGTGATTCTAATCATCTATGCATTTAAGGTATCTCAACTCAATGATTTTTCATTAAGATGGTAGCTGAAGGATCCTTGAATGCAGAAGTTCATTCCCCAATCCACTCTATTGAATATCAATGATGAGGGTGGATTGGAGGATGAACTCGGCTTAGGGTATATGATCTGGATTTAAACACTCAAAATCTCTATCTATTTTCTCTATAAAAAACCAAAGACAAGCTCTCATTAAATAGGCAAAAAGTTCCAACGGATATAAAACAGTCATATTTTTGACAGAGTTCAATATCATCAAGCAGGGTTCAATATCATCGAACGTATACTCTCGATAGCATCGAATGGCTGCTGGATGACGCGAACTCAATCTGTCAAACACTTTTGAACCTTTTTGCCAACTGGTTAAGGAAATCGAACACTTTTTCATGTCATCAGATTTCAAACTCCGATTTCATCGAAACAAGGTTCAATTCCTCGACATTTGAAAATGTTAGAGCAGATGCCTTTGAAACTTAACAGGTATTTGATATGATTAAGCATCCGTCAATATCATCAGAATTTGAATATCGATGATATCGATGACAATATCGATTCATTGATAAATTCAAGGAATTTTCCTAAAAGCTTGTTGGACAGTTTGTGTCTTATTTCGATGACATCGATCGCGTCTCGATATGATCAATATTTGAATATCAATTTTATCGAGTGATCCTCGATACTTGAAAGAATTTACCTGAGGACTTACTAGATAGATTTATGTCCTAATCCAATATCATCGAAGGTCTGTCGATATCATCGATATTTGAAATTTGAAGATATCAAGCCTCTTTTCGATATATCGAAAAACACATGATTTTCTTTAGCAGCATATTGGACACATTTGACCAAATGTCAATTTTAACGAGTCGTCTTGATGAACTCGAGATTCAAAATTCGATGATATCAAACAGTCCATCGATTCATCGATAATTCAGTACAAAATTCTTGGTAGTTACTGGACATCTGAAGTCCTCAATTCGATATTATCGAATTAGTTTCGAGGACATCAATAAATCGAACCACATATCGATAAATCGACAAAGGCAGAAAACTTAGAGATTTTTCTGATTTTGTAAAATAGTTTTCTCACCTTAAACCCTAAGATTTTTATCCATTTTTTAGGGTTTTATATACCTGGTGTTTTAGGACATGAGATGTGAGGCTAAGGTTTACCTTTGACACATTCGGGCACACATCCTTTTAAGGCAGATGCTTGAGCAATCTTCTTATGGGGCTCACTTGTCTTGCTGACTCAACACTCATGCTAATTGACAAACTAGGGTACTTTCACAAGTGAAATGACCAAGACAGAGTGTGAAGTCAGGATGATAGTACGTAATATCATAAGCTATGGGGTCCATCACAAGGGACAAACCAGTCTCATACCTAAATTTAGATAGATAGACTTAATGTGGTAAACTCTTGATCTCATGTTAGTCACGTACCCTAACCGAAATCCTGGCCATTGCAAAGGAACACAACAATTAGTTGCATACCACTAGCCCCGAGTGGATAGTGAATGAATGAATGAATGAGTGAAATGATGAGTATACAACTTCTACTTAATAAGTCCACATATCAGTATGGCTCATCTATGGGATATCACCAGGGTCTAGTACACTCCACAATGGTTGTCACCTCCTTAGCCACACAACCAGTGAGTGAAAAAGACCTCGCTATCCTCCTAGCCAGTAGTCTTCCAATACCTACCCGGCTCATCGACAGTGGACTCATTTATGAGCTGGTTAAACTCAACCTAGTTTATAACCCCCTCACTCAGGTAGATAAGGTCACACTCCCTTCCAACCGACCATCACACAGTGGGAGACGCCGCCTACTGGTATTCAACACCTAGACACTCATGTATCCACTCAATCTAGATGTTGGAGTCTCCTTCGATACTAAAGGATTCTGGGACTCTCACCAAGGACATCATATGTGCCCACAGTGCTAGAACTAAATATTTTTGGTATCCTATTTGGCCATCCATGATGACCTGTGGAGACCACAACCCTGATATCATTAAGTGATCATGTCACACAAATGCAAGATGCATGAGTCATACCATCTAGTAATGAATTAAACCTGCACGTACTACAAATTATGTGAGGCAACTCCATTTATCAGGGAGTCTCATGAACAACCTACCCTATAACATGCAATGGTCAACCACATCTCATAACAAACATGCTGATGATGCTTATAATCAACATAATCAGCCTCGATAATCGACATCGATGATCAACATCGGCCTCAATAATCGGCACCGATACATGATTAATAATCGGTACCGATAATCAACATCGATAGTCAGCCTCGATAATCAGCCTAACAAAGGGCCTAAGGGAAGGTCATAATGTGGACATTTAACCATCATTGTCCATCAAAGTGGACATTCAACCAACATTGCTCCCAAGGAGTGGCCCTCATAGGGCCAAACATATAGTGGGCCCATGGCCTCACATAAGGGCCTCATATATCACAATGGACCGTATTACACGGGCCTTATATACATCAAGTGGGCCACATCACATGGGCCTCATATACATCACAATGGGCCGCATCACATGGGTTTTATATACAACACATCGGGCCTCATCCTATGGGCCTCATATACAAAACATCGGGCCTCACTCATGGGCCACATATACATCACAATGAGCCTCACCAAATGGGCCACAAATGCACCACAATGGGCCTCGCTAAATGGGCCATAAATACATCACTTGGACCTTATAGACGGGCCGCATATACATCACAATGGGCCTCCTTACATGGGCCTCATACATGAATAACATAGATATACAACACATACATCACGGCTGGCTACACAAATGGACAGATGGCTCGGATCAAACACGTGCACATCATGGTGGCCAGCTGGACATCTAGCCCATGGACGGATGGCTTGGATAGAATAGATATATCATGTGGGGTCCATGGATGGACGTGATGGATAAAACACATATGTCACAACGGCCCCACATGCAGATGGATGTCGTGATATATGACACATCATCAAGGTAGGGGTCCACATAGCCCAAAATGGATAGACAGCGTGGATGTAAGACACATACATCAGGATAGGCTCCAAATGGATGGTTCGAATATAGACACATAAATTTCGGTGCGTCCCACACCACCCATCTAGATGGACGGCGAGAATGAAATATACGCATCATAGTGGGCTTGTTGGATGGATGGTGCAGATAAAACATATACATCAAGTGCAGTCCCACTGTCCAGGGATTGGATGGTGCAGATGCGCTACATATATATATCATAGTGGCCCCTAGGATACCACCATCTAGATGTACACACCTCACATGGGATCCACGTGCTGGACAAATGGTCTGGATGATCACATACCCCACGGTGGTTCCCACCCTCCAAACAGCTAGATGGTGTGGATTCCACATGTGCGGCAGATGCGTCCAGTGAGATGGACGACTTGGGTATAAAATATATAATAATGGTGAGTCTCACCGTCCCTGTTGGATGGTGTGGATGCCACATGTGCCAAGCAGTTGCATCTAGCATCGTCCTTTGCTGGACGGTGCGGATGAAACAGATAAAGCATGGTGGGCCTCAAAACTTGCTGACATCAATACATTAGCAATTTTACTAGTGTGGGGTCCACACATGTGGACGGTGTAGATACAACACCTCTATTAAGGTGTGTCTCATGTGTGGATGGAAGGTACATCACGGTAATCCCCACCATCCCTACATGGATGGTGTGGATGGTATAGATGAAACAAATACATCAGAGGTGGGTCCACACGTGTGTGCCCACTAGCATTTTGAATTAAGTTGATATTATGTTTTTCACCGTCCAGACCCCAGCATCTGGATGGTCTGGATGTAACCCGTACATCAAGTGGGTCTACATAAGCGTGGCCCACCCCACATGACCTGGATCAAAAATGTGAATCATGGTGGGGTCCACATGGACCAAATTGATATTTGTTTATTTTACCCCCATTCTGGCTAGCCCAAAAATGGGCAGCAAGGCGGGCCCCATTTGCTGGACGTCCAGAAAAATCTAGACAGTCCAGATTGCTGGACACATCAGATGAGACACACACATCATCACAAAAAAAATGAAATGAGGAGAGAGAGAGAGAGAGAGAGAGAGAGAGAGAGAGAGAGAGAGAGAGAGTGGAGATGGGAGGGGCCCTACCACTATGGGCCCCTCTTTAACATTACACACATGCATACATCACTTGGGCCCTCAAATCATCAAATACATGCAGGAAAACATAAATCAAATCCTAAAAAAGCACCCACCATTAGATCTTCTAGGCCCCTTGATCTCCTGAGCTCCTAAGCTTCCTCTTTGATGGAGGATTATGAGAATTGAAGGGTCGGATGGTGAGGATCTTGGGGTAAGAAGTGGGCCACACTTGGCTCTTCTCTCCTTAGCCTTTTTCTCTCTTAATTTCTAGCAAAAATGCTAGAGAATGAGTGAAAGATGGGAGATGTAAGGAGAGAGGGATGGGTGTGTAAGAGGGATGAGATGAGAGGTATGGTGGTGTAAGGAGAGATGACATGAGGGTTGAATTTTGGGTAAGGCTTGTGCAAAAGAGGGATGGGTTATGATGGGATGTACTTAACTTGATTGATTTGAAAGTTAGTAGAGATTCTCTCGGGATTCGCAACGTGTGATGTTTCTGTCGAAATAAACATAGGCCCACATCTCCTGGCCTAGGTATCACATCGGTGAGTGAGACGCGGCGTTGGAACTGCTGCGACAGCACGATCACAAGAGTACAAGTCTCAGGTCAAGCCAACTCAGATCAATAGGATGCGACTCATGGTCGCGCTCAAATACCGATTACAGATCGTGAGTCACCGTCGGACCGCGGGAGTCTATGGAATTGTACGGTCTAGGATACGGGTCTTACAGCCATTCCTTCAATTCTTTGAGAATTTATACATTATGCTAGCAGTAGACTATGTCACTAAGTGGGTCAAAGCGATCCCATTACGGAACAATAACCATTAAATGGTCATTCGATTCGTAAAAGAAAATATCCTTTCCCGATTCGAAACGCCTTGGGCCATCATTAGTGATGGAGATTCACATTTTTATAATAGACCATTTACAAATTTAATGAAGAAATATGACATCTCTCACAAGGTGAGCACTCCATACCACCCGCAGATAAGAGGGCAAGCTGAGATTTCCAACAGGAGATTAAATAGATTCTAGAGAAAATGGTTAAGCCAGATCGCAAGGATTGGTCAATCCGTTTGACTGATGCTTTATGTGCATACCGTACAGCTTTTAAGACTCCCATTAGAATGTCTCCCTTTAGACTCGTTTGTGGGAATGCTTGCCACTTGCCTATAGAGTTAGAACATAGAGCCTACTGGGCTATCAAAAACTTGAATTTTAACCTGGACAATGCTAGCTTGCTGCAAAAACTTCAATTGAACGAACTTAAGAAAATTTAGAATGACACATATGAGAGCTCGAGAATTTATAAGGACAGGATGAAGGTGTTCAATGATAAGAACATCCTTCAGAAATCTCTTAACTGGTCAAAAAGTCCTCCTGTATAACACTCGGTTACACCTCTTTCCGAGTAACTCTGATCTCGTTGGATAGGTCCTTTTACTATTACTAATGTCTATCCTCATGGGGCCATTGAGATTAAGAATCCAATGAATGATAATGTTTTCAAAGTGAATGGACATCGTCTAAAGCCATTTGTTAAGAAGTTTGATTCAGAGGACATGTCCATACCTCTGACTGTTCCTGTATACCAAGATTAATCTCCTAGTCCGATGGAGGTGTAGTTAAGTTTATTACTTTCATAAATTTAGGATTAGGATAGTTTGCTTTCAATTATTTAGTCATTGTGTTAACTCATCTTCACATTGAGGACTTTGGAAGAGCTGCAATTCACCTTCTTCAAGTACTACCTTTCCATCACTTATTCATTATTTTCATTGTCTCGTTTGTATTACATGTTTATATCTCTTACATTGAGGACAATTTAGATTTTAGGTTGGGGGTGTGGATTAAGTAAACTAATCAGTATTTTCTTAGTCTTTGAGAAAAAATTTTGAAAATTTTCAATTTCTCAAACTAAAAACCTATTTGGAAGGCAATAGTTTGTGCACTTGAGAACGTTTTGAGTATATAATAAGATTAAGATTGAACTTTGAATTGTTGGAGTTTAATCAACCAAATAAAATTATCACCTAAGTTCTTATACTCAATTGATTAAGAGGAAGTTTGAATATCATGTGGATCTAAATCACAAGACACATTCAATTTTCTTTCTATGAATTACACTAGAATTTCTAATGGTTAGTATGTAAATCATTGATAGATGTTGAGAATTCAGTCTGGAGAATTTTATCCACCTTAAAAGATGAAAAGAACTAGTTAAAAAATAGGAGATTGACAAAAAGGTCATGTATGATGAAAAGACTGAAAAGTTTGAAAAAGAATTAAGAATCTGGAAAAAAATGAATAATAAAAAAAAGTGACAGTCAATATAAAATCAAAAACTGGAAAAAGAAGGAGAAGGGGATAAGTTCGGAATCAACACTTGAGTTTTTAACTAATCTTGATATATTGAACATGGCTAACATTGTGAAATGATAGTATTCTCATGGGAAGAAAATTAATTTTCACTGAGCACATTGAAAAATATGATATCGGAACTTATGCGTTGAAGAAATTGATAAAGAACCTATTTGATTATCTGCTTATATGATTTGGCAATAGGTTTTCAAAATTCCACTCTCTTGTCTTAATTCTACTCATTCATACTTGATTACACAAAAGATTATTTTTCAAAAAAGGTTTGAACATTGAGAATAGAGGTTCACTTCACGCATGTTTTACTCAGGACTAGGAAAATGCTAGTTAGGGAGTGTGATGAGTGCCAAATATTGCATATTCTCCCCTATTTATATCTTGGTTTTATGAACATGATAATGTTTTAATGGTATATTTTTATACATGTTTGTATTACAAGGTGAATCTGAGAGCTTAGATTGAAAAGAATGCCAAAAGCATGGATTTGATGCTCAAGAGTCATCAAGCCAAAGGTTAGATCTTGGGAGACTAAGAATGGAGAATTCACGTGCCAAAGATCTAAGGAAACCAAGTATAAAAGTTAAAGAAAGGACTCGAAAGATCGCAGAATCCGAAGCAAAAAAATAGATAGTTTGGTCTGACCAAAATTGCATAAAACAGTCCAGCGACCAGCGATGAAATTCAGAAGCTAATTCAGTTCAACCGATGGAAAATTTAGTCCAACTGAACCTATGTTCGGTCCGACCAAAGGTAGGGTTCGGTGCAACCGAAGGTGCAGAAAAAGCTCTAATGTTAAAAGGAGTTAATTCGGTCCAATTGACAACTTAAGTTCAGTCCGACTGAAACTGGGCGACTGCTAAAATAGAATCCTTTCCAAATTCAGACTTGACCTTGGACTTGACTTTGGTCCGACCGATGTGTAACGCAGATGCATAAAGTAAGGAGGTTTCGCAATCAGATTGTGGAAATTTCAAGTTGGTGTATAAGATGGGGATTCACAACTATAGATAGGAGTCCCTAAGACATTCCTAGGTATCTTCTGGGATTTAAGGAGTAGAGTAAAAGGGTTGAGAGCCATTTTCAAGAGTTTTTCTTTTTCTTCCTTAGTTATTTTTTATGCTTTCTTTAAGAGTTCTTAGTTCAATCATGTCTATGGTTGGATAAATCTCTTAGCTAGTCCTAAGAGGTGAAGCTTGTAGTGTGATTGGGATGTTTACTTTGCTTTGATTCTTGTTTATGTTGAACTTCATTGATTTCTAATTGATTTTAAGGAATATTTTCAGTTTTCAATGGTTTATTGTGACTCAAATTACAGTAGAACCTGCGATCGCTTTGAGTATCTTCTTTTCTTATTTGAGATTGTGAGATTGGTAAATCCTTTTGTTTGTCATAGTCTCTTGGGCAGGGTTGGGTGATGGAATCTCTTCCAATCTTCACAATTTTCCTCCATTGAGGCCAGATCAATGAGAAGTTTAGAGATTTGACCATCTCTTTCTCTAACTAGATAAGATTGGACTCTGATTCCAGTTCGATCTCTTGAATCCAGTAAGGTAGCATCTCAATAGCTACAAGTGGATCCTTAGCACCATAGTTTCCACCTTTAAATTTATAAATTTTAATTACATCCTTCACAATTACTCTTTCCAAACATTCAGATTTAGTTTTAAATCTTCTTCTAGTTCTGGTTCTAATTACTTTCAGAAACGTACGAGATTACTCCCTGTGGATTCGACCTCGGTCTCACCGAGATTATTACTACATCGCGACCCTACACTTGAGGTTGTGAACACTCAGGCTAGTCGAAGACTATCTCGGGCTAGCCGAAGATTCAACTTCTTTGCCTATAAATTGAGTTCCTCTCTCATTCCTAATTACACAAGTTAATTCTTAAAATTCTTCTGTAAGACAGAGAGAATCTCAAGTTATTATCAAACTATTATATGGTATTTATAATTTAATTTATACCTTTTTCTTTTAATTCCCTTAATCTTAGATCTTTCAAGTTTGATTTTAAAAAGAGTAAACTATACTCTTCTTTTGAGATTTAAGAGAATTGATCCAAGTAGCTTATTGGGTTTAACTTAATTAAAAACAATAGAACCCTAAAACCTTTCTATCTAACTGAACAAAGAACAATCTACATTCAATAAAGAGGTTCTAGTGTTGTAAGCTTCTGATATGTCTTCTATGGTGAAGATAAGTATACCTTCTAAACTCTTTTTGGTTTTTCTAAGATAGCTAGTTAAAATCTCAGTTAAGGTTTTGTCTGAGATAACATGAAAATCTCAGTGTGGGTTTGATTGTAATTGCTCGTGAAAATCACAAGAAATGTATAAGGTTATTAAGGTGAACATGGGAAAACCTTTTCATAGTGAAAGCCAAAATTATGAGGGAAGTAATTTTGGGAGTGGAGTAGGTGTGGTTGTCTTTAAAGTACCAAATCACTATAATTCTTTGTGTTATGTGGTGAATGCCTTTATTTTATTTATGGTGAATAATTGTATTTAATTTTAGTTGAGTGGTGAATGCTGTAATATTTTTATTTACTCTTACATGTTTGAAGTTTTAATTTAAAAAAAATTCATGAAATAAGGTTGTCGTGCTTAAAACTTTAGGTGAAGGTTGTCCTACGAATTATTTGAAATCAACGTTTAAATACTTAAGCAATTGAGATCTTTTCTTTATTTACATATTCAACACTTAGTTTGTTTATTTGGCATTGTCCTATTCAACCCCCCTTTAGGATATCGTAAGCTTGCCTTTTCAAGTGGTATTAGAGCATGTTGCTCTTTTGCTTTTGGATTTACCTCCTTGAGCAAGATTCAGAGCTTTATTAAGTCAAATTTCTATAACTTTGTCCATTACCAAGCGACCTCATTTTGATGGCTCAAAGTATTCATATTGGAAAGCTAGGATGAGGATTTTCCTCAAATCCTTAGATGGAAAAGTGTGGCAAGCAACTTTGACTAAATGGATCCCACCTATGATAGAAGTAACTGCCAATGATGGAACCAAATCAATGAAAGAAACTGCATTTACTTTTTAGACCACGGTTGAGAAAAATGAAAGTAGTGCTAATGCAAAAGCCTTAAATGTTATAACTTGTGAGTTATTGCCTGATGAATTCAAAAGAATTATTTCTTGCGATACAGTTAAACAAGCATGTGATATTCTTGAAATGACACGTGAAGGAACTACTATAGTAAAAAAAATTTAAAATTAAAATTCTCACAACCAAATTTCAGGAGATTCATATGAAAGAAAATGAGTCTTTTATAGATTTCTATACAAAATTAAATGACATAGTAAATTCCATGTGGGGTCTTGGAGATAGAATCCATGAAACCAAGGTTTGCGCAAAAATACTGTGATCACTTCCTGATAGGTTCAATTCAAAAGTTACTGCTATACAGGAATTAAGGAATACAAATGTTATGAAGGCTGAGGAGTTAGTATGATCTCTTCAAACTTATGAGATGGATTTCAAAGTTCCTAAAGTCAAGTCTATAGCTCTTAAGTATTCTAAATCTAATTCAAAGGAAACTAATGCTAATTCTAATTTTAAAGATAATGAAGACAATATGTCTTTGTTAGCTAAGAAAATTTATAAAATTTTCAAAAACAAGGAAAGAACAGATTTTCAAAAACCCTTTGACAAAAGAAAAGGAACTTCAAATATTTAAAAATCAAAAAACAAAGACACTCAATGTTTCAACTGCTATGAATATGAGTACTTGGCAACTAAATGTCCTAAAAAGGATTAGTCTAAAAGAAAAAGCATGATAACTACTTGGGATGAATCATTAGAGTATGAAACTAATTTTGAATTTGATGAATTAGACCAAGAAAATGCAAACGATTTGAAAGCCTTTATGACAATAGCAAGAGTTCTTCAGATAATTGTGATATATTTGACTATGAAACTTTAAGAAGTGACCCTGAAAATGAAGATGATATTCAATATGCTTATAATGCCTTATACAGAGAGAGTTGTAAGATTGTTGTCAAATTAAAATTTTAAAAAGAAAATTATGCTAAACTAAAAGTAGAACTTGAAAAAGTTGTTTTAGAAAAATCTCATTTTTTTATTGTTTTGAAAAAATAAAATTAGATTTAAATTTTAAATCTTCTGAATTAAAAAAACTTAAAACATAAAATGAGAAACTAAAACTTGAAGTTTCTTCTCTTCAGAGTTCAAAGGATACTTGGAAATATGCCCTTGGTGACCAAAAAGTTAAAAAATTGTTAACCTCATCAAGGAGACGTGGTGACAATTCTAGCCTAGGTTATATTAAAAATAACTCTTTGAATACCAAGGATTCTACTCCTATTTTTGTAAGAGGAGAATCCTCGAACTTTAAAGGAAAGACTCTAAGAAAGTCAAATTGTAATGATTTCAAAAACTCTAAAACTTTTCAAGTTTCTAAAATAAATAATAATGCTATCAGCTATAAACATCAAAGGTATAAAAAACCTTCCTTACCTAAAAAAATTGTGGACTTGCTTAAAGAGTTATTGAAATCCAACTCAGATAAGATTGGAGTATATAGAAAAATGAGAAATCCTAACTCCCAAATATAGTAAAAAATAAGAGATCCTCATAAACCTAGAACTGTAATGAAATGGGTTTCAAAGTTTAAGTGTCTTGTTGCCCACTATAGGGCCCATTTTAACCACGTGGGTGCCCTAAAAAGTTTGCACCGGCATTGCACCAGGTAGCAAACTGATGTAGAGCGGGTCATCGATCTAGAGACTAGAAATTAGATCCGCATAGCCATTGATCTCTCCATGCGATGCACCAGATTCAACCCATACATCATCAACGTATCCTGTACACTGAATGTGGTTTGATAGCATCAATGACTATCCTTGTGAGGTATAAAACCTAAGATTTATTATATCATCAAGATAATTAAGAATAGTTATCAAAGATAGTGTATAATAAATATTACACAATGAGTATTATGGAAATCAGGTAAGGTTCATCAGATATGCATTCATTAAATAAATTACACAAGATAATCTTATTTAAATGCATGGATGCATGCACATGCTCATAGACCTAGGGATGCTCATCTAGCTGGTAAAAAGTCACCCAAAGAGACTAGTCACCCGAGAATAATATAAAAAGGTATGCCTAAGGAGAACTAGCCACCCAAAAAAGACTATGCAACAAGGTCGCCCAATGAGGACTAGCCAACCGGAAAAGTACTCAAAGGTACGCCTAAGGAAAACTAGCTACCTAGAAAAGACCATGCAACGAGGATGCCCAAGGTGGACTAGTCTCCTAGAAAAATACTCAAAGGTACACCCAAGGAGGACTAGGCACCCAAAAAAGTACATGCAATAAGGACGCCCATAGTGATACGAATGTACGCAGTAATGATTTAGGATCACCCGGTAAAATACTCTATAATACAGCCCATAATGATCCAAGAAACCCCCTGTTCTTACATCAATCGCTTGGTAAAGTTCGCATGCCATGAAAATGCATGATTAGCCCAACCATTATTGTTCCAATTTCAAACAATCATTTTAAGAAAGCTCAAAGGTCACTATGGGGGGTTTGTCACCCAGCATAGGCTCATAGCTCAAGCATAGTGTCCCATTCCACCATCCCTGGCTCATGAGACTGTTAAATATAATGTTTTAATGATAGAACTCTCCAGTTAGTGGTCAAACATTGTTCAACAAGTGGAACTCACCACAATAAAGTTATATAAAATAATCCATTAAATCCGTATGGGGCAATTATTCCATAAAAGCCGCAAGGGCCAAATATTCCACCTAATGGTGTGATAAAAAGGGATTATTTCCCAAAAAACTACAAAGGCACCAAGGGTCCACAAGACGGTAATTCCATCATAAACATTTTATTTAATTTCATTAGGATAAATGACCACTAGCTTGAGGACCACCAAAAACACCATAAAGTAATCGCAAGTGGTAAAATAAGCCATGTACAATTTGAATAGTACTTATACATTTAAATATTCATCTTAGTCTAAGCAGATGTAACTGGGATCTGCAACATGTTCATATAATTGAATTAAAGTCCAATTAGCAATCATTTGTAAATAATTACACATGTAGAGACTAACATTCATCATCATTGCCTCCTAATGCTAAATTAAGCAATCAATTAATATAAATGAACAATGCTAACTATCATGATGTAGCAAAGCTTGAAGGTAATCCTCACCTTTAAATTAAGTGATTGCGACATGAATGCTCCAATGCACGAATCCAACTTTGACGGTTTATATCTAAGTTTCACACACCATCTACAATTAAGATCTAACTTTAGGCTTTGATCTCCAACCTACGTTTAAGGTTAGCCATTTTAAGAATTCTAAAATCTAAGCTACACAACGAATGAAAATTTGTAGTAGAGGTTATAATCGATGAAGATTAATAATAATAACACTAATTATTATAACAACCTAATATAAATTTACAACCACACTTATAATCATAGGCAATAGTAATAAAATGATACTAGCTATTAACTATAAATGATGTTAATAATAAAGCTAATTAATGAAGAATCTGATTGTGAAAAGAATGAGGAGCAACTCACGTACGTTGACTCGGTTGAGTCAACTCGACTCACATCACATCACATCACATCTTCTTACTAGCTTCTCTCTTCTTCTTTTATCTTTCTCCTTCTCTTTTACTCATTTCCTTTCTCTGTCTTTTCTTCTTCCTTTCTTCCTTTCACTCTCTGGGCTCGACTCGGTTGCGACCCAACAACAGAACTTGGACTAACTCACTCTACAACCGATTCGGCTTAACCTGAGCTAACTCAGTGAGGCACTGCTGAGTCGAGCTCTCCTTCTCCCTCACTTTCTTCTCTCCTTCCTCTTCTGCTTCCCATTCCTTCTCATTTCCTTTATCCTCTTTTTCTTCCTGAATTAGCCAGTAAAAAGCCTAGCCTCAAACCAAACTCACTAGACAGGCAATGACTCACCTTAGGATTTGGCCAACTAGGTTCGAGTTGAGTTGGTGTGAGGCACAAACGTGCTCTCTCTCTCTCTCATTTTCATTTTCTTTCTGTCCGCCTTCTCCTCCTATTCTTCTTCTCCTGCTTCTTCCCTCCTTCCTTTCTTTCTGCAAGGAGGACTCGAGGCATGGAACTCGGCTTAAACTCGGAGCCATGACTCGATTGGGCCGAAGTGGTGTGGCAAGTTAGGGATCTCTCCCTTCCTCTGAACATCTTCTTTCTCCCATTTCTTCCTTTTATTTTCTCCTTCTTTTCTTCCTCCTCTTTCTCTCTCTCCCTCAACTAAAGCACTCCTAAACTCGGCCCAAACTTGAATCAAGTCAACTCAACCCATTGTGGTATGGCAGACGACGCATTCTCCCTCTCCCTCTCTCTTTTTCTTTTTTGGAAAGGTTGCCTTAAAAATGGCTTTTATAGAGTGTATTAATCCTCTTCTAGAGGATTCAAAAGTAACTAATCACAGGATTAGTTACACGAGGTTGTTTTAAATCTGGTTGTAATATGGTGGTATTTCTTTGATTTGAGTTGGGTTGATCCAGACAGCTTGCATGGCTTCAATCTAATGTCAAGGATGGGTTTATGGGACGCTGGCCCACCTAAGGGTCAGCTTTGATCAAGGTTTAAGGGCTTAAAATGGATGGGTGGTTTTTTTCCAACTGATCGAGGAAGATGACACCTCCTCTATGGCCAGTTTCAGACGAGGTGTTTATCCCATGATCTGAGGCATATGGGCAGTGTGGATGAGTCCACTAGTCACTGTGAGGTCCATATTTTGGATGAACATTCACAAATCTCGATGGAATTCGGAGATTGGAGTTGCGATGACTTTTACATTGCGACGAAAACCCTAAAGTGCGGAGAGGAATGGATGGCTAGGATTTTTTTGCACGTAAGGGTTAGGACTGGGGGAGAATCCCGCATGTGAGTTGCTAGGTTGGTAGCTAGAAGCAGTGTGATTTTCATTTTCAGAAAGTCTCCCTACGACGCTCAGCTTGTTCTCTCTGTCGTGCGCTTGTACAAGCATTTCAACATGTAGGGACGGTCTAATCTTCCCGTTGATCATGATGAATGGTTCGGATTGTCGATTTGATCCGCGATGGTGAGCCACTAAACACGCCAGCGAGTTGTCGCTTGTAGAGGAAAAATCCTCCTTTTTGTGACATCTGGGGGTCAGCACGTCTTTGACAGTGTTAACGGTCCAGTGCACCATGGATGCACCATTCTGGTGCACACATGTGATGGATGATAGGCGCACAGTGATGTTTAGTGTAATCCACTCCGTCCATTTACTTTAGAGGACCCAAATTAGTGTCCTTACTTAAAGATCAGGTAGATCTAAAGCTCAGGTGACTCAAAATTCTCTGATTTGAGTGCCTACTTAAAATGGCCTAGCTATATGTCCTAGAGGTGGGGTGGGTGAATAGGACTATTGCAAATTAAGATTATAACAGCGGAATAAAATAAAGAGATAGCCAAATAAAATTAAATCAATTCTTAATACTGAAATAAAAGAAACCTCAATAATGTAAGTGTTATAGTGAATAGTCCCTTGTGATTGTCAAATTTGTGGTGACAAAGACACTGCTTTAAAGCTTGTTTATGTGATGAACAAAAGATCTATTCAAGATACAAGTTTGGCTTCAAGTAGACAAGCACAGCATTTCAAGTTGAAGATCTCGAAGGTCAAGATTTCAAAAGCTTTCAAGTTCTTGTAAGCTATTCAAGTTGAAGATCTCAGAAGCTTTTAAGTTCAAGTTCTCAGAAGTTTTTCAAGCTGAAGATCTCAAGTTCAAGAACTCAATCTTCATGATACTCAAGGTCACTGGTATTCAAGTTTCAATGTCCTTACTTCACTATTGAGGTAGAACTGACCTTAGGTTGACTTTTAGAGTAGGTCACTTTGGATACATAATCCATCTATCTTTTATAAGTGACTTTGATCTATTTTAAGGCTAGTCCTGGACCTTGTTCGACTAGTCCTAGCACTGGTTCGACCAGTCCAGGAAATTCCTCAATCAGTCCTAAGTTGTTGAGAATTTTCAGAATTTTTTGGTTATTCTTCAACCAGTCCTGTGAACAGTGTCGACTGATTCTGCGACCGGTCGTGGTTTTTCGACTCAAAGTACAGCATTGAGATTGGGCCATGTTTGACCAGTCGTATGGAACCTACGACCAGTCAAAGAGACCTTCGACCAGTCGTAGGGTACTCACGAGCGGTCGTGCAACTGAAAATCTTATCGCGCCCGATTTTTTTAAAATTCTGTTGGTTCTTCGACCAGTCATAGAAGTCTTAAGACCAGTCAAAGACGTGTTTTGCTTAGCTATAAATAGAGCACGAATCTCAGATTAATTAGAGATAGAAAAAGTAATTAATCCGACTTTCTGAGAGATAAGTCTGTGCTTCAGTTTAAGCTAAGTGTGTTTATTTAATATTCTCTTTCTTTAGCTTTATTTAATTGATTTTGTTTCGGTATTCCAATCTAATCTGAAAAATGGAATTGCTATTTCTCTTGCTTTGGAATCAAAATCGATTAAGGCTAGCCCTATGTTGGTTTAATTTTAAAATCAATTAGAACTAGAACCTTTGTAATCGAGTACTGGATATTGAACTTGGACATTTAATCATCTACTCTGACTTGGTTCTTCTGGGCTGCTACATCGAAGGAGAAAATCAGGTATTTTACATTTAATTGTAAATTCCTTTATATTTTGGTTTCTTTTGGGATTTGACAGAAAAATCTCGTTGCTTTGGTTATCTGAGGAGAGCCAGTAAAACTCAGAAGCGGGGTTTTTTTAATTGTGTAAGCCCAAAAACAAAGAAACAATTGTAAAGGTTTTTGGTGAACCTGTGAAAACCTACATTGTTAGTGAATGCTAATATCCCCTGTGTGAGGATATTAGGAGTGGAGTAGCATTCTGTGTGGCTGTTGTATAACAGTTGGTGAACACACAGGTGAACCACTATAATCCCTTTTGTTGTAGTTGAATGGTTTATATTTCATATCTTTATTTATTCATTTGTGGGATGTATATGTGGTTGTGAATGTTGTAATATTTTATTTCAGCATTGTGGGGAATGTTGTAATAGTTTAGAATTTATTTCTTGCTATTCGTTTTTCAGCTTAATATTAAATTGTTCCAGTAAGGTTGCCCTGCCATTCTTATGGTGCATGGTTGTCCCTAGAACAATACATATTTGTGATTACAATTTATTTTTCAGTGCAGATTGTATTTATTTTTATTCCTCTTCAGTTTGAGACTTGATACAAAGACCTTTCTAGAAATCAGGTTGTCCTACCATAAACTCTGGTTTTTGGTGTAAGGTTGTCCTTAGAACAACATTTGTATCAACATCTCAAGATCTGAATTTTGAGGTTGATTTACATTCTTACATTGTGGTTTATTTAGTTATCTTATTGGCTATCATATTCCTTTAATTTTTGCTGTTATAAATTTTTATTTGGCATAGTCCTATTCAACCCCCCCCCCCCCCCCCCCCCCTCCCTTTTCTAGGACATATAGCTAGGCCTTTTCAAATAAACAAGTATTGAGAGGTTGATACGAATTCAATTCTAAGGACAACCTTACACTATAAAAACCAAGGGTTTATGACAGGTCAACCTTATTTCTAGAACGTCCTTTGTATCAAAAACTCAAACCAAAGAGAAATGAATAAATAACGATAAATTGAAATAAATTACAGGAATTTAAATCTAAATTATTACAACATTTCCCACTGTGCTTGAAATGTAAAAATTACAACATTCAAATCCACACATACATTCCACAGCTTTAAATGATAAGAGATAGAAACAATAAATCACACATCCACAAAATACAAAGAGTTATAGTGGTTCGCCTATGTGTTCATCTACACAGATTGCTAGTCCACTCCTAATATCCTCACACAGGGGATATTAGCGTTCACTATCAAAATAGGTTTCACAGGTTCACCTAAAACCTTCACAATCGTGTCTTTTCCATTTGGGCTTACACAATTCAAAAACCCCTCTATCTGACTTTTCTGGCTCTCCTCAGATAACCATACTATGAGATTTTTCTAGCTCAATCTCATAAGAAACCAAAAAGAAAGTAAATTACATAAGCATAAAATACTTGTATTTCTCCTTCTATAGCAGCTCAGAAGAACCAATCAGAGTAGAAGTTCGAATATGGAAGTTCAATGTCCAATACTCACTTTACAATGGTTCTAAGTTCTAATTGACTTTAAGTTAAACCAAATGGGCTAGCTGTATTTGATTTTGATTCCAAGAAGAAGGAATTACAGAATTTTTCCCTTTTCAAATCAGATTGGAATGTAGATCAAAATCAAATAATAATAAGCTAACAAAAGGAAATATTAATTATACACAAAGTAGCTTAAAATGAACACAAACTTATCTCAGAGTGGAGCCTTGATTTTACTTGAATTGAATTAAAAAACTCTAAAATTCATCGTCTATTTATGGTTTCAGAAATCGCACCTTCGACTGGTCTAGTGGACACTTCGACTGGTCGTAGGAGAACAAATTTTTAAAATTTATAGTGTAATCGGATAAAATCTACTCACGACTAGTCGTAGGGTGTCTACGACTGATCGTAGGCCCCACACGACTAGTCGTAGGACCACCAGTATAGTTGCTGGACTTTAAATCATAGAAACAAGACTGGTCGAAGGATGAGTCGACACTGTTCATACGACCGGTCATGGACTAACAAAAATATCCAAAAAATTCCAACAAACTTAGGACTGGTCTTGGAATCTCTTGGACTGGTCGAACTAGTGCTAGGACTAGTCGAACAATGTCCAGGACTAGTCTTAGAATAGAACAAATTCATATAAAAAGATTTAGTTTGAATTTGTAATGCCTTAAAAATCGGGGGTTGAGTAGCAACTCAACTCTCGAGTTCCAAAATATTATTTATGCAACATAGATAATGATGATTAAATGTTGTCTAAGTTAGTGCATTAAAGATGAGTGAGATTATACCAAGACAATAATTCATACTCCAGATCTATTGATAAAATGCAAGCAGAAGACTGAAAGATGTATATCCCTATATGTAAAATAAAATAATTTCGATCTATCTCCAAAGTATGAATACGTCTTTGAGTCACCATATACATACATCAAATCAAAAATCAAAATGAAGAAGGATAGTCCAACTATCAAAACCCCGTCGATCCAGGATGCCTATGCGAAACCGTCAGAGAACTGCATGTACGAGAACTCATCCTGGTCCTCGTAATAGTCCGGCTCCAACTCCTGAATCGATTCGCCATCTACACCTAAGACAGAGTCTGGTTGGTGTTTAAAGCATCATCCCATAACGTGGGAGTGAGTGATCAACTCAGTGGAATCATAGAGCAAAGGTTAACATGTTATCAATTCAGTCAAGCAGTAATGATAAGGCAGTACAGTCAAACATTCCTTGCTACTCTTGTTAATGCAAGGATGAGATGCAATAATGATGCATGCCCTTGCCTACATACTCCCTCATGTGACACCATCTCACGTTTGCAACATGCTTTCATCCCTCAGTGCTCCACATCTTCCAGGCACATGCAGTGCGATATGAACATGATTACCGAATTGTTATTAGTCCTTTCATTCAGCAGGATTGAAACTAAGGTACTTCCCTTATATCATTCCCAACAAGGATCCAATCTAGGGTTGTCACTCCTAGTTAATCTCATACGATGTTGTGATTCTAGGTCGCTCCTAATTAATATAGGCCTAGTTTATACTATTGTTGCTATGGAAGGGTCGTCGCCTCCTCGTAGACTCAGAGTACGCTCGAGGTCACTACAAGGGCTGTCAGGGCTGTTACATGCAACAGTTACACCACTCCCCCATCACCAATCAATGTAGGTCGACAGCTCGAATACAGTGTCCCAAACCACCATATTCGGCTCACGAGTCTGGGTTGCTCACTGGTCACTATGGGGAGGCTTGTGGCCCCAGCGTAGGCCGACAGCTCGACCGTGGTGTCCCATACCACCATGCCCGGCTCATGAGTCTTAATGGATCAAGGTACCACGCTTATCAGGGTTATCACTGGTAAGTTCAATACCCTAGGTTCAAGCAATAACGTCCATACATGGTGAACATACAATAGACAAATCGGGTTACTTGATGAGCTCGACTAGTACGAGGGCACATCGAATCAATTGACATGAAATGCGTAAGCACTTCGTGTGGCCTAACCACTACCGACGACCAACGTACGACTCGGGTTCATCAAACATGTCCTACGTGGTGAATGAATCTCAGCCACAAACTCAGGTCCGATTACCGATTGCCTGGACTATATCATAGTCCCAATCTCATCCATTTTCAACAAGTAATCATAAGAAACATTAAAAACTGTAATGAACAGATAAATCAATCATTTCAAACATGTGCATGTTGAGAAGTGCATCAGAAACATGATTTCATACACATTCATTTCATAAATAGGCAGACCTCATGATGTAAACGTACATGGAGGAAATCATACACATAAATAAGGTAGTCAAGATTTACATCTCGACCCTCATACAAAGTATTTCATAGAAACAACATGCTCATTCAGACATTTCCACAAACACTTCGAATCCATACTTTTTCATACATGTGTATGTTGATTATACATGTATTAGGCCAAATCCTTTCACTAGGAAGTTTCCCCATATACCACTTGCATATACCCACGACGGATAATCATGGCATGCATGAATCCGGGTTCCATATTCATTTAAACATTTTCATAAAAACGTGGGCTACACACTTTAACATATATAACGTATATTGGTCGTGGCGTGATTTAGGGCAAGTCCTTTCGTTAAGGAATTGTCACACATGTAACAAGCATATATGCACGGAAAATAATAATGTTAAACACAGATCCAAATTCTATACGTATACAGGTATTCCAACAAATACATAGAATACGCAATATTATACATTTTTCATACGTATTCGTAAAGCAAAACAAACAACACGTTAGACATATGAAATAACATCCACGTCAGTAATAAATCATTAACTGACATTGAAAGCCTTGAAAACCATAACGTATACGTCTAAAATCTGCACCTTACGCTGTAGAAGTGTAATGAATTGAATAGAAACTCTAAGCTTTCGTCAACGTCGATATGACGACCTATAACACAAGGTGAGTCAACTACTTCGCCACTTTTACCAATAGAAACCCTAAAACAGGTAGGGTTAGGGTTTTCTTACCTAGAAATGAAGTCAGAATCACCAGAATAGTGATTAGATCGGGATGGTTAAGTACGTATGATAGTAGGGTAGAGTAACAAGAACTTTCTCCCCTAACTCTCACACTATCTCTCTCTTTTCTATCTTCTCACTCCTAGGGTTTCTCTCAAATTCATATGTGAGGAATGAGAGAGGGTTTAAGGTCCTTATATAGGCTAAAAACTCACTAAATTAGACCTAGGGCCAAGGTATAGTCAAAGTAGGTCCGTTTCATCTTAACGGAGTACTTCTGGAGGTCCTCTTACTGAATGCAGTCGGACTTAAGCTCATAGATGCTGGATCTTGATCAAGTTAAGTTTTTAGTTCGATCGGATTTCCAGATCAACCGTGGCGGACCAGTTTCAGTTCAGCGGCTACCGAAACTCGATCAGGACTACAAGTATACTGACATGAGTGGGCCATCATCCCTGATCCGAGGGTGTATTTAGGTCAGATTCCAACGGTCTGAATGCTTATAAATGACGCGCAAGCGACACGACTAAGATTACTTAAATTTATAATTATTTTCTTAAAAATATTCACTTTCTGACTCTCTTCACCCCAAACTCAAGGAAACAATCTCAGCACATCATTTGGACGTGATTTTTGAGGTGATTTTTGAGTCCAACTATGCGGTCATAATCGTCTAAGTTTATCACTATCGGACTTTTGACGTACTGTCCAGGTCTAATACGAAGTTTCAAAGTGCTCCCGAGAGCGACTGGGTTTAGAGTTGGATTCTAAATTTCAGGATAACATAGCGTTAACGATTCTACAGTTTTTAGGTCTTGCAGAATGTATTTAAAGAAAACAGTGCTAATTTTACGGCTAGTCTAACTTAGCACTAGTTAACTTACGTTTAATTCATAAGGGAATTAATCCTAAGTGATTTCTGCTCGAGGTGGTACTCAGGTTTTTATATGGAATTTTTGAGTCGTTACAATCTACCCCCCTAAAACAATGAATTTTGTCCTCAAAATTAGTACCTTTTCATACTCCTAGAGAATCTCAGGGTAGTTCTTTCTGACCTCAGCATCTGTCTCCCAAGTAGCTTCCTCCTCAGTATGATGTGTCCACAGAACTTTCACCAGTGGAATGATCTTATTACGCAACACTTGTTCCTTCCTGTCTAATATACACGTCGGTCGTAGCATATACATCACATCCTCACCTAACTGCACCTGCTCCCATCTAATGATATGGGAGGGATCAGGGACATATTTTTTCAACATAGAAATATGAAATACGTTGTGTACACCTGCAAGTGGTGTGGGTAAAGCCAAGCGATACGCTACTGTTCCCACTCGATCCAGTATCTGAAATAGACCAATAAACCTCAGTGTGAGATTCCCCTTCTTGCCAAAACGTAGGACTCCCTTCATAGGAGAAACTCGTAGGAATACATGGTCTCTAACCTCAAACTCAAGTGGTCACCGCCTCGTGGCAGCATAACTCTTCTATCTGCTCTGAGCTATCAGAAGTTGACGACTGATAATGTCGATCTTCTCTGAGGTCGCCTGCACTAACTCTGGGCCAACCAAACTGCGCTTGCCAACCTCTGCCCAGCAATGTGGTGCTTGGCAAGGGTGCCTATAAAAGGCCTCATAAGGAGCCATGCCTATACTCGCCTAGAAACTGTTATTGTAGGTGAACTCTGCATACGGAAGACAGTCATCCCAACTGTCCCTGAAGTCTAAAACATAAGCTCGCAACATATCTTCCAAAATCTGGTTTACTCACTCTGTCTGCCCATCGGTCTATGGGTGAAACGTGGTACTGAACTTTAACTTCACACCCATTGCTTCTTGGATACGAGTCCAGAAGATAGATGTGAACCGCGTGTCTCTATCCGATATGATCTCCAAAGAAAATCCATGCAGACGAACTATCTTTTTGATATACAACTTAGCCAACTCGTCTGCAGAGTTCATGACTCTGATCGACAGGAAGTGAGCTGACTTCGTCAATCGGTCGACAATTACCCAGATAGAATCATGTCCCTTCCTCGTCTTCGACAGTCCTGAAATGAAATCCATAGAGATGAAGTCCCACTTCCATTCAGCTATAGGCATAGGCTAAAGGAGACCAGGAGGTCGGCGATGCTCTGCCTTCACCTGCTGGCAAGTGAGATAATGGGACACAAAGTCTTTGATGTGGGTCTTCTTACCATCCCACCAATACGTCCTCTTCACATCATGATACGTCTTCGTGCTGCCCGAATGCATCGCAAGCCTAGAATTGTACGCAGCCTCGAGAATCTCTCGTCTCAAGTCGGGGACATATGGGATGCATAGGCGGCCATGATAACGTAAGCCCCCATCCGTTCCAACTCGCCACTCTACAGCTCCATCATCACTGGCCTATTCCCAAAGTTCAATCAGACGCTCATCGTCCCTTTACGCCGCGATGACCCTGTCATTGATAAGAGGTCGCACCTGAACGTGTGCGAATGGCTCCTCCACAGTGAGTTTTTACTCAAAGTCTCATATAAACTCAACCATGTCCCACTCAAAAATCATCAGTGGAGCCGCAAACTCTATCACCTTCTTGCGGTTCAACATGTTAGCCACAAGGTTCGTCTTGCTCGAATGATAGGAAACCTCGAACTTAAAGTCCTTTAAGGTCTCCATCCATTGTCGCTGCCTCATATTCAGGTCTCGCTATGTGAATATGTACTTGAGGCTCTTGTGGTCGCAAAAGAGCTCGAACTCCTCTCCGTAGAGGTAATGTCTCTAGAGATTCAATGCGAAGATGACAGCTGCCAACTCTAGGTCATGTGTAGGGTAATTCTCCTCATGTTTTCTCAACTGTCTCGAGGCATATGCAATCACCCTGTCCTTCTGTATAAGGACACACTCTAAACCAACGCGAGACGCGTCCATATAAATTGTATATCTAAACCCTTGCTCTGACAATACTAGTACAGGGACAGACGTCAGCCTGTCCTTCAGCTCCTAAAAAGCTGCTTCTGCCTTCTCATTCCAGGCGAACTTCAGATCCTTCCGTGTCAACTGAGACAAGGGTTTGGCTATATTGGAGAAGTCCAGAATGAATCATCGATAGTAGCCAGCAAGTCCCAGAAAACTCCTCACCTCGGTAACCGAACCAGGCTGCTTCCAGTCCTGCACCGTGGCTACCTTAGCAAGGTCCACCGCTATCTCATCCTTGGACACCACATGTCCAAGGAACTTGACTTTTTTCTTTCAGAAGTCACACTTCTTATACTGTGCGAACAACTGGTGCTTTCTAAGAGTATCGAGGACCGCCCTCAGGTGCTCCTCGTGGTCTTCCCGACTCGCAGAGTATATCAGGATGTCATCGATAAACATGATGATAAATCGGTATAGAAATGCCCAAATACCTGGTTCATCAAATCCATGAACACGGCTGGTGCATTCGTAAGGTCGAACGACATCACGAGGAACTCATACTGCCCAAAACAGGTCCTGAAAGTCGTCTTCTGCACATCCTCATCCCTGACACACAACTGATGATACCCTGACTGTAGATCAATCTTCAAAAAATACTTCGCCCCCTTCAACTGATCAAAAAGATCATCTATCCTGGGAAAATGATACTTATTCTTCACAGTCACTTGGTTCAGTTTGCGGTAATTAATACACAACCGCAGTGACCCATCTTTCTTCTTCACGAACAACATGGGTGCTCCTCAAGGAGACACACTGGGTCATATGAAGCCTTTCTCTACCAGGTCGTCAATATGTTTCCTCAGCTCTTCCATCTCACATGGAGGCATACAATATATCGGTAGTGAAACAGGTACTACACCGGGCACGAGATCAATCGAAAAGTCGATCTCACTCTAAGGAGGTAGTCCAGGTATCTTACTGAACACTTTTCCAAAATTCTGAACTACAGGCGTAACTCCAAGTGTTGGGCCTTCCACATTCTTCAATAAGGACATTTAACAATGTAAACGACAGGGCATACTGACCTGAACTGGAAAAGTAAAGGCTCTGCCCTCGGATCTATAGACTATCACCACCCTAGTCTCACAGTCGATCTCCGCTGGCATCTCCATGAGCCAGTCCATACCGAGAATAACGTCGTAATGTCATACCGCGGCAATGATCAGGTCGACACGAACTGTCCTGCCTCCTAAGTCTACCAAGCAGCCCTTACACATCTTGGTAATGTCCGAAAAAGTTCCTATAGCTGCAAGGAGTCTTACCCCCTTCGTAAGACTAGTTTCTAACCACAAATGCTTGACTGTAGCGCAGGAAACTATAGAAGTAGTGGAGCCAGTGTCCATTAATAAAAAGATCGGTATACCTTGGATGTGTACCGTGACTTCAAAAGCTGGCGGTACTGTAACTGCTACCTCGGATGCCTTAGTTGTAAGCGCATGCACACGAGCCTACTGCATACGGTTCGGCAGTGATGCCATGGGCCGTTGAGGCATCCTGAAACGAGGTGCAGGTGGTTTGAAGGATGGATGTGTAGGTGCTGTCCGTAGAGGTGGAGCCGATAAAGCTTGAGGGGGAGGACGATCAATCCTCTGTGGTGGTGAAAACCCGCTATCTCTCATCCGTACAAAGCAGCTCTCTGCAGGGTGACCCGGTTTCCTGCAATATGTACCGGTCACACCTGGGTGCCTCATCGGAACTACTGGCACTGCGATCCTGGGAGGAGAGTCGACACGAGGCCTCTTGCCGAGGAATAGCCTGCTCCGGATATCTGGTCATGGCCTAATAACCATAGGGCCACGAGAACGTGTCAGTCGATCCCTGTCCTGCTTTGGTCGCATGGACATGTGCACTAGCTCGGCATAAGATGGTATACTAGCACAACACATCTTCGACCGAATATTAGGTCGCAAGCCCTCAGAGAAACGTCACATCCGCATCTGCTCGTCAGCAAGAATAGTTGGGACATATCTGCCTAACTCAGTAAATGTAACATCCCAAAAATTGGGGGTCGGGTAGAAACCCAACTCCCGAGTTTCGAAACGTCACTTATGCAACATAAATAATGATGAATGCATGTTGTCTGTAGAATGACATTAAACAAGATTGGGACTAAGCCAAAATAACATATCATACTCCAGAGACAGTTAAATTAGCAAGCGGAAGACTGATAAATATATAAAATATATAAATGATTGTAACTCTCCAGAGTGTGAACATGTTACCAGGTTAACTAATTACATGTATACTCCAAAATAGAAAAAAAAGAATATACATGGGTGTGTAAATAAAAGGCAAATCGCCAAGTGTATTGGCATCTAATCGGTAACCTTATAAACCCGTCGATCAGAACCAGCATATAGGAGAAATCCTCCTCATCATCAAACAAGTCCGGCTCCGCTTCACAAGCAGCGCCATCACCTGAAACTAAAATAGGGACTGGTTGGTGTGCACAACACCGTCCCATAACGTGGGAGTGAGTAGCTAACTCAGTGAAATCATAGAGCAAAGGTTAACATGTTATCAAATCAATCAAGCGATAATGATAAAGCAAGCAATTCAAACATTCCTAAATACTGTGATTAATGCAAGAATGAAATGACATGATGGATGCCCTCACCGACATACTCCCTCATGCGACACTGTCTTACGTCCGCGGCATGCTTTCTTCCCTCAGTGCTCCACATCTTCCAAGCACATGCAGTGCGATATGAATATGATTACCGAGTTGTTATTAGTCCTTTTCATATAGCAGGATTGAGAAACTAGGGTACTTTCCTTATATCAATATCCAAACAATGATCCATTTTAGGGTCGTCACTCCTAGTAGTCTCAAACGAGGATATATTTCTAGGTCGCTGCAAGGGCTGTCAGGGCTGTTGCACGCACTCGTTGCTCCGTTCCCTCATCACCTTATCAATACAGGCCTAGTTTATATCCTTAAGACTACATCAGGACTCGTTGTCCCCATGCGGTGTCAGGATAAGCTCAAGGTCACTATAAAGGGCTGTCAGGGCTATTGCTCGCACTCGTTGCTCCACTCCCCCATCACCTTATCAATGTAGGCCGACAACAAGAATATAGTGTCCCATACCACCATAATCTGATCAGAGTAGGGTGCTCACTAGTCACTACGGGGAGGTTTGTGGCCCCAGCGTAGGCTGACAGCTCGACCACGGTGTCCCATACCACCATGCCCAGCTCATGAGTCTTAGGGGATCGAGGTACAAAGGTTAGAGGGGTTTTCTAATGGTAAGTTTAGTACCCTAGGTTCAAGCAGTTATGACGAATACAAGGTGAACATATAATGGTCAGTCGGGTTACTTGATGAGTCCGACTAGCACGAGCGTACGTTGAATCGACCGACATGAAGTCCATAAGAACTTCGTGTGGCCTAACCACTGCCGACGACTCTAGTACGACTCGGGTTCGTCATACACATCCTTCATGGTGAATAGAATCCAACCACGAATTCTAAACTGTTACCGATTGCCTAGACTAGATTATAGCCCCAAGCACATGTAATGTGAATCAGTAATCATATGAGAGAGAGAGAATTGAAATACAAGTAATTCCAGCATGTTATCAACATGTTATAACGTACATCATAAGCAGTTAACCATACACAAGTATTTCACGCCCAAGGTAATCAATTCAAATACAACAAGCATGGAGGAAATCATGTGCATCATCAAAGTAGTTGAGAATCCAGTCTCAACGCTAATCTACAACACCATTTACTCAATACTTACTAATACATACATTTATACAAACACTTAGACTACTCGACTCCAACGTACTTGACGTATGTTGATTCCAACATATAATATGACAGATCCTTATATCAAGGAGTTGTCTAATACACAACAATCATGTTCTTACATTCAAAACATATGGCAGGCATAAATCATATTGATTTAGGCATTTGAACAAACACTTAGTCTACACACATTAGTCTACATAGCATATGTCGACCAGTATGTGCATTCGGGCGAATCTCTTTGCCAAACAGGTCATACATGTATAACTAGTATAGGTACATAGTAAATACTCATGACAATCATACCAGCAAAATACCTACATATACCGTATTTCCTACAAATACCCAAAATATCCTAAATCTCATATTCTTCATACGTATTCGAATTAAAAAATGGACAGCATGTTCTACATGTCAAACAACATCCTTATCAGTAATCTACCATTAAACGACATTAAAATCTTTGAAAACAGGTAATCTAAGCGTCTAAAATCCGCACCTTTCACCGTAGAAGCGTATCGATTCGAATAGAAAGTCTACGCTTCGTCAACATCGTTATGACGACATAATTCACAAGATAGGTTAGCTACTTTGCTACTGGTATTGCTAGAATCCCCAAAACAGGTTGAGGTTAGGGTTTTCTTATCTAGAACGGCGTTAGAATCTGCAGAATAGCGATGCAGTTGGAAGGATCTAGCACGTGGAGCAGCAGGGAAGACTAGCAGGAGAAAGCCCCAGCTTCTCCCTCACTTTCTCTCTCTTTTCTCTCCTCTCTCCTAGGGTTTTTCCCAAATTCGTATGGGTTAGAAAGCTAAGGGTTTAAGACCCTTTTATAAGCCCAAATATAACCAAAACAGACTTCAAGTCAAGGTATACTTGGGTTATAGCCAAATCGGGTCTTTTCCGATCCAAAAGGACGTTTCTGGAGGTCTCCTGACTGAATGCGGACGGACTTAAGCTCATGAATGTTGGATCCTGATCACATTAAAATTTCAACCCGATAGTGTTCCCAGATCGCACGTGGCGGACCATTTTCAGTTCAGCGGTCACCGAGACTCGATTAGAGATTCCAAGTACACTGACCTGAGTGAAAAATGTTTCCTGATCTGAGGGTGTATTTGGGTCAGATTCTGACAGTCTGAATGCTTATACTTAATCCGCAAGCAAAACGTGCCAGATTTATTTAAATGACATTTAATTTTTAATGAATTTCACTCCTCACACTCCTTGCTCCAAGCTCAATGAAATAGCCTCAGAACATCAGTTGGGCTTGATTTTCGAAGCAATTGTCAAGTCCAGCTAAGCGGTCAAAATGGTCTAAGATGGTAGATATCGGACTTTCGTTGCGCGATCTAGATCCAATATAAAGTTTCAAAGGGTTCCTGAGAACAAACAGGTTTAGAGTTTGATCCTGGATTTTAGAGCAAGGTAGCGGTAACAATTCTAGAGGTTTTGGGTCTTACAGATCGTATTTAAAGTGGTTGGTGCTAAGTTTACAGGAAATATAGTGTAGCGCTGGCTAATTCATGTTAAATTTCTAAAGAATTAGGTTCTAAATGATTTATTTGGCTTTGGAATTGGGTTCTGAGAGGTTACCAAGGTGTTATGGTTGACCCATTGCCTAAGGACGTTTAACCCTAGGTTAGTAAAAATTCGGGGTGTTACAGTAAATCGATGCTCGTACTCACTAACTGTCATGTCTCCCTGCCTGAGGCATAAAAATTCATTCTCCCTCTCATGTCAATAGGTTTGAGGATAGTATTTCTCATGGAAATGGAACTCAAATGCTGCCCATGTCCATACGTAGCCAACTGCAATAGTCCGCAGTACACTATCCCACCACAAGCTGGCCTCCTTCTCAAACATGAAAGTGGCCAACTCAACCTGCTCAGACTCCGAGCAGTGCAGCATCTTCAGCATCTTCGAGATGCGGTCGAGCCACTACTCGGCCTCCTCGGGTCTGTGAGAACCCATAAAATTAGGAGGCCTCAAGCGCTGGAATCGCTCAAGTAGGCCTCTAGTATCTGCAACATTTTCCACAGGGTAGGCAGAAGGTGCAGGATAAGCCATACCCTCATCCTGAGTAGAAGTCCTAGCATCCTCTGCTGGATGTACAGATGGTGCAGGTGGAGTCGCACTCCCACCCTGAGCTAGGACCCCTGCAATAGTGGCCAGGAGCTACTGGTGCTACTGGTGCATCATAGTCATCAATTGCTCTAACATATCAGTAGGTGGGGCTGACTAAGGCACATACTGCGTCAAGAAAGACGCACGGTTTTTCTCACGAACCGGTGGTGTGTAAGGTGACGGCCCAACTGTAGGACCCATCGAAGGCTGAGACTCAGGCATAGTCTCACGAACCGGGCCCAAACTAGGGTCTGCACGACCATCACTCTAGGGCAGTGCCTGATCCATCGAATCACACAACGCTCGGTGTGCCGTGCTCCGCGTGAACTTAGGTGGCATTCCCTACACAACACAGGGTGCAACCCAGATCAAATTTCACATAATCACAATCCATTCACACAGCATTCACACACAGATTTAAGGAAACTTCATGCATTTCATTACCAAAATTGTCATAATACATGAGACATAGGCTTTACATGGATCATGACAGAAGATGCATGTGAGCTAATACAACTAAGCTCTAAACACTGAGCTATAACATTAAAATAACTACCAAACTAGGAAGCCTACAGAGGCTACACACAAAACTATCAACTAAAAACGAACGGCAAATAACTATGGGGCAACAACATGGATGACTAAGCATCCAAATCTGGCGACGGAGAAGGGGCAACCTTATCTTTCAGGCAGCACAGGATAGTCTTCAGTGAGCGGGTTACTTTCTTGAACTTATGCCTCACGAGGGCCCGCAGATCTATAATATCCTGTTGAAGAGAGGCTTGGCCCTCCTCGAGTCGAGCTATACGGGCATCACTAGCGGCCTGACCCGTGTCCTACTTCAGTGCCGCAGAAGGAGGACTCTCATCAGTATCTTGAGCCTCCTCTTCCTCTTCACCCTGCACTTCTTCCTCTTCTATCTCTGCTCCACTTTCTTCATTGCTCTCCTCTTCTTCTTTACTTTCAGACTCATCCTCGCTCTCTTCAAGTTGGGATTGTTAGTTGTGGCCTGATCTTCATCTGATTGAGAGTGGTCTCGGTGATGTAATGGACCGGCACTGGCAATTCTGCCCCAAGGCTGTAGCCAAACTCGTGTGCAATCTTGCATATGAGTCGGCCGAAGGGGAGAGACTCAGTCATTCTTCTTGATCGCGTGATAAGGATGATCTATCATAGTATAAACATAGGAATGCACAAGTTTGCTCCCTACCCTACTTGGTACAGGAAATTCACCACGAGACGCGTGCACTCGCTACGGTTACTCCACCTGGGGTAGACATTGAATGTGCAGATGTGGTGAAGCAGACGGAAATCACCCGACATATGGGTCGCTAAGAGACTCTTGTTATGCTGCTACTCAACCAAACGACCACATAGAAACCTGGTGCGGCGATCCCTTTCACGAATACTATTCAGATTCCTCTCACTAGCATGTACTTCGCCAAGTGGCACATTCAGGAGTCAAGTTATCAACCTCGCGTTGATCGTAGCTTCTCGATCTCTGCCGAAGGGAATCTTGAACTGCAAGGGTTCTAGTGTAGGGTCTCGAATGTGGGCGTAGAAGGCTCAGACAGTGCTCACATTTGCACGAGACTCGCCTTCAAATAGCGGACCCCACCCAGCTGCTTCCAGACGCTCGAACAATAAGTACTCGTCAAAGAGTCACCCATCAACATGCGCTTCAAAAAGAACCCCACGGTCCTCGTAAACGCCATGAGTCAACTCTGCCAACAATGTTCTTCCAATAGGAGCCTGGGGATCCAAATCCTGCTTCGAGTGTAATTCTCTCCCAGTGCTTGAACTCGCAGTAGCTCCTCTAGGCCTTTTCGAACGAGCGGGACGACTAGGCCCAACTTCATCCCCGGCACCCTTCCTCTTTACATGAGAGAAAATATGGTGAAAAATGAGAAAATGGTCGTAATGAACTCGAAGAAGGCCATGACAAGTAAGGAAAAGGGGGAATAGGGACTAGCGTTTTGGTTCTCCATGGATTTGAGCCTCAACAGAGGTTGTAAGGGCCCAAAAGACAGGGATTGAAGAAGGTAAAATGAAGAAATGGGATGAGTTGAGAGCTTACACAATTTTAAGCCTTAAAGGGAGGATGTAAAAGCTCAAACGAGAGAGAATGGAGAGGGTAGGGAAGTGAGTATAGCTGTAAACAATGGAGGGGTGTGGGTTATGGCAAAAAATGATGAAATGGGTGATTGGAGGGGAGGTTTGAGAGAGAAAACAGAAACTTTGAAGGAAAGGGAGAGCTTGGGGGGTCACTTTATGAAGGAAGGGAGGATTTGAAGGTGTTTTAAATGACGAACCACACATCAGGGGGTCACCCTAGCCCCCAAACACCATCGGCCCAAACGGCCCAGCCCGCTGAGCCCACTGACCAGCGAGGCCTCGCCACTCCCTGGACAATCTGGCAAGTAGCAACTCTATTTGGGTGAGGTCCTCCTGCCCCCTGGGTCCAGAAAAAGTGTGGGTCCCACCCTGGGTCCCTCTGAAAATGCCCGATTTGGGCCCCACCCCCGTTCTGAGTCTATGCGAGCCAGTTCGGGTATGTTGCTGATGTACAATAGTTCCTAAGGATGTTTGAAGGTTGGGATGGGGTCATTTGAGATCTAGACCCATCAATAGATGACATAGGAGTGGTCCGGGATCACCTCAAGCGATCACAGAGGCGCACGGACTCGATCTCGGCGATTGATTTCGATGAACTTCGCCAATTGGCGAAACTGGGAATCCTACTTTTGTTTCTAGATTCTTCTTGCACCCTCCTAAGTCAACATGCATCAGTGGGCATCGTGTGACCATAACCCAGGTCCGGTTTAATCCAAATCATGCTCTGATACCAACTTGTAATGCCCTGAAAATCGGGGGTCGAGTAGCAACTCAACTCTGGAGTTCCAAAACATCATTTATGCAACATAGATAATGATGATTAAATGTTGTCTAAGTTAGTGCATTAAACATGAGTGAGATTATACCAAGACAGTAATTCATACTCCAGATCTATTGATAAAATGCAAGCAGAAGACTGAAAGATGTATATCACTATATGTAAAATAAAATAATTTTGATCTGTCTCCAAAGTACGAATATGTCTCTGAGTCACCATATACATACATCAAATTAAAAATTAAAATGACAAAGGATAGTCCAACTATCAAAACCCCATTGATCTGGGTTGCCTATGCAAAACCGTCAAAGAACAACATGTATGAGAACTCGTCCTAGTCCTCATAATAGTCCGGCTCTGACTCTTGAATCAACTCACCATCTGCACCTAAGACAGAGTCTGGTTGGTGTTTAAAGCATCATCCCGTAACGTGGGAGTGAGTGATCAACTCAGTGGAATCATAAAGAAAAGGTTAACATGTTATCAATTCAGTCAAGCAGTAATGATAAGGCAGTACAGTCAAACATTCCTAGCTACTCTTATTAATGCAAGGATGAGATGCAATAATGATGCATGCCCTTGCCTACATAATCCCTCATGCGACACCATCTCACGTTCGGAGCATGCTTTCATCCCTCAGTGCTCCACATCTTTCAGGCACATGCAGTGCGATATGAACATGATTACCGAGTTGTTATTAGTCCTTTCATTCAGCAGGATTGGGAAACTAAGGTACTTCCCTTATATCATTCCCAACAAGGATCCTGTCTAGGGTCGTCACTCCTAGTTAATCTCATACGATGTTGTGATTCTAGGTTGCTGTAAGGGCTGTCAGGGCTGTTACATGAAATCGTTACATCACTCCCCCATCACCAAATTAATACAGGCCTAGTTTGTACTCTTGTTGCTACGGAAGGGTCGTTGCCTCCTCATAGACTCAGAGTACGCTCGAGGTTACTACAAGGGCTGTTACACGCAATAGTTACACCACTCCCCCATCACCAATCAATGTAGGTCGACAGCTCGAATACAGTGTCCCAAACCACCATATTCGACTCACGAGTTTGGGTTGCTCACTGGTCACTAAGGGGAGGCTCGTGGCCCCAGCGTAGGCTGACAGCTCAACCAAGGTGTCCCATACCACCATGGCCGGCTCATGAGTCTTAATGGATCAAGGTACTACGGTTATCAGGGTTATCACTAGTAAGTTCAATACCCTAGGTTTAAGCAATAACGTCCATATATGGTGAACATACAATAGACAGATCGGGTTACTTGACGAGCTCGACCAGTACGAGCGCACATCGAATCAATTGACATGAAATGCGTAAGCACTTTGTGTGGCCTAACCACTGCCGACGACCAACGTACGACTCGGGTTCATCAAACATGTCTTACGTGGCGAATGAATCTCAGCCACAAACTCAGGTCTAATTACCGATTGCCTGAACTATATCATAATCCCAATCTCATCCATTTTCAACAAGTAATCATAAGAAACAGTAAAAACTGTAATGAACAGATAAATCAATCATTTCAAACATGAGAATGTTGAGAAGTGCATCACAAACATGATTCCATACACATTCATTTCATAAATAAGCAGACCTCATGATGTAAACGTACATGGAGGAAATCATACACATAAATAAGGTAGCTGAGATTTACATCTCGACCCTCATATAAAGTATTTCATAGAAATAACATGCTCATTCAGACATCTCCACAAACACTTAGAATGCATACTTTATCATACATGTGTATGTTGATTATACATGTATTAGGCCAAATCCTTTCACTAGGGAGTTACCCCATATACCACTTGCATATACCCACGACGGATAATCATGGCATGCATGAATCCGGGTTTCGTATTCATTTAAACATTTTCACAAACACGTGGGCTACACACTTTAACATATATAGCGTATATTGGTTGAGGCGTGATTTAGGGCAAGTCCTTTCTCTAAGGAGTTATCACACATGTAACAAGCATATATGCATGGAAAATAATCATGTTAAACACAAATCCAAATTCTATACGTATACAGGTATTCCAACAAATACATAGAATACGCAATACTATACATTTTCTATACGTATTCATAAAGCAAAACAAACAACACGTTAGACATGTGAAATAGCATCCACATCAGTAATAAATCATTAACTGACATTGAAAGCCTTGAAAACCATAACCTATACGTCTAAAATCTGCACCTTACGTCGTAGAAGCGTAATGAATTGAATAGAAACTCTACGCTTTCATCAACGTCGATATGACGACCTATAACACAAGGTGAGTCAACTACTTCACCACTTGTACCAATAAAAATCCTAAAACAGGTTAGGGTTAGGGTTTTCTTACCTAGAAATGAATTCAGAATCGTTGGAATAACGATTAGATCGGGATGGTTAAGTACGTATGATAGCAAGGTAGAGTAATAGGAACTTTCTCCCACAACTCTCACACTATCTCTCTCTTTTCTCTTTTCTCTCTCCTAGGGTTTCTCTCAAATTCGTATGTGAGGAATGAGAAAGGGTTTAAGGTCCTTATATAGGCTAAAAACTCACTAAATTAAACCTAGGGCCAAGGTATACTTATGTTATAGTCAAAGTAGGTCCGTTTTGTCTCAACGGAGCACTTCTAGAGGTTTTCTTACTGAATGCGATTGGACTTAAGCTCATAGATGCTGGATCTTGATCAAGTTAAGTTTTTAGTTCGATTGGATTTCCCGATCAACCGTGGCAGACCAGTTTTAGTTCAGCGGTCACCGAAACTCGATCAGGGCTACAAGTATATTGACATAGTGGGCCATCATCCCTGATCTGAGGGAGTATTTGGGTCAGATTCCAATGGTCTGAATTCTTATAAATGACGCGCAAGCGACACGACCCAGATTACTTAAATTTATAATTAGTTTCTTAAAAATCTTCACTTTCTCACTCTCGTCACCCCAGACTGAAGGAAACAATCTCAGGATATCGTTTGGATGTGATTTTTAAGGTGATTGTTGAGTCCAACTGTATGGTCATAATTGTCCAAGTTTATTACATCGGACTTTCGACGTGCGGTCTAGGTCCGATACGAAGTTTCAAAGTGCTCCCGAGAGCAACTAGGTTTAGAGTTGGATTCTATATTTCAGGATAACATAGCATTAATGATTCTACGGGTTTTAGGTCTTGCAGAACTTATTTAAAGCGAAAAGTGCTAATTTCACAGCTAGTCTAACTTAGCGCTAGTTAACTTACGTTTAATTTCTAAGGGAATTAATCCTAAGTGATTTCTGCTCGAGGTGGTACTCAGATTTTTGTACAGAATTTTTGAGTCGTTACAGAATTATATATACAAAATGACTTACCCTAAGGTCAATCTAAGGTCTATCATACCTGGAACATGAAGTATGAACATTGAACTTCATTCATTCAGCGAAGGTAGACCTTTGAACCTTATCAAGCTTGAGCTCATGCACTTGATGTAGCTTGATCTTGAGATATTCAAAAACTTGAACTTAAACTTCATCTTAAGTTGCACTTGAGTCTTGAAGTGTACTTGAGTCTTGTACTCTTTATCGATGTAGTTCTGAACATATATGCTTACAGACGTTGACAAAGTACATGGCTTGACTTGGCTTGAAGCCAATCAATGTACTTAACTTGAAGCACTTGTGAAGCAGTGTCTTGAACATATATAAATCAACATACAAACGCAAGACATGGATAAAGGTTTTGGCACCACAAAATTTGACAACCAAAGGAGCATATGACTATAGCACTTACACTACTGATGATTTTTGATGACTCAACGGTCAGATCTATCCCAAATCTGACCCACACTAAAAATTAGGGTTTTCAGACTTGTTTGAGGCTAGTTAGGGGTGGATTAAAGGATTATATAATTTATTTAAGATGATCAGTGTTGAATCTATATATTCAAATGATGTTAGCTTAATGATAGGTGGACTTAATGATCTAGGCCACAAATTTTATGACAAGTGTTTAATTACATTTATTCCAGGGTCTTGTCGTGCGAAAATTGGGTTCTAAATAGTGATACTATGCGATCCAATCATTGGACTGCTTCATAATTTGATTATCAATAGTGGATTTTCCTAGTTTAACCAGGGCTGAGTTCTACAGTTGATATGGAATCAGATGGTTTACTTACATGAATGATGGTCAGGTATGGGTTATAACTTTCAAGTGTCGCAGCCTGATGATTGGTAGGTGAGGTGATCAGATGGCTTGATTATAGTGGTCAAGCGATGGATTTTTAATTTGAATAGTGTGAATATGATGAATGGTGGATTTGACGATTCGGGTCCCAATCCTTAAGATGATCCAAGATTAGGGCCTTCTATGATTCATATTGGAGTGTCTGATTTATCTATCAGAGCAATTGGTCTATCAGGGTGGTTACACTCCTAAAATAGAGTGATTTGATGATGTAGTGATCCATCTCAAAAATTAATGGATGCATAACTTGTTCTAGAGATTAATATTACTCCTAATGGTCAGATTTGGACCAGAACGTGTGAACGTTTAGATGAATTAGATTTATACTTATTATAAATTAGGTTACACAGTAACACCCGAGTACTGAAAGGTATGGGGTGTAACACTTTAGAAGTTGTGTCCAACATGAAAAGTTCTTAAAATAATTAGGAGAATAACGTGGTTAAGCCACATAGGACACTTACCATAAAAGTAAATTTACTATTTATAGTAAGTTACAAATTTTAGGGAGTTCTAGTTATAGTTTGCTTTTGGTTTCCCTCTTATTTCTTGGTATTCCTATATAAAAGGTTATAAACTCGTTTATTTCAAAGGAATCAATAAAATTTCAAATTTATTAGAATTTATTTCTATTTTCTTGCCTTCTTTCCTCATGGATTCGAGAAGTCTCAATGAGCAGTCCAGAGAAGCTCCATGGATTCGAAGTAGTTATCCTTGAGGAAGACGATGATCAACCTTATCACGTTCATTCCTACACCAATTGGTATCAGAGAGAGGACTCCCCTCAGACCGATGGCAAATAACGAAGGTATAAATAAAAATCCTATGGATGGTGATCCAAGGATTCATTATCTTTTGGAAAGAATGGAAGCTTTCCACCGGGAGAGTTAGTTGACCATGTAAGGGCTGCAGGAAACCCTTATTGTGGATGTGCTAATTCTGTCATGAGCCCTATATGATGCTCAACCACCCATGGTTACTTACAGCACAACCCCGATTTTCGTAGAGCACCACTAGTGGTGAATTGTAATGCTACACCAGATAATGTGAGTTCTAGCGATGAGGACCTCGATGATGGTTTTGCCCAACGACTAGTCCATGGAGGAAATTTTCTAGATCATATTGAAAGATACTATCGAGGTAAGGCCGAACTTCATAGTTTTAATGGATTATTATGTATAGAAGATTTACTCAATGGATTGCTCCCCATGAGGGACATCCAACATCACATAGGCCTTGTCCCTGGGGCTAGCTTGCCCAACCGTGTTCACTGTAAGGTGAGTCAGAAAGAATGTCATATCTTGAAGGAAGGAGTGAAAGATCTAATCAATACTAGTCAAGGAAAGCATGAGTACATGTATTGTGACATCTCAAGAGCCTAATGTCAAGTATAAGAAAAAGGCCAATAAACATCAGCATAAAAAATTATCTCAGAATTATGAACCAAGTCTCTTGAGTAACTCAAGGATGATTTTTTTTTCAAGTGGAGGGGTCTGATGTAGAATGTTTCACAGATACATTCCTAGCATGCTTCGACCAAAAGAAAGTGGACCGTAATTGATTATAACTTTTGATCAGAGTATCGTTACGGCACACCAGACTGAGTATCATGAACCAAAGCAGCATGAGAACTCGAGGATGACTTCTTTTAAAGTGGAGGGGACTAATGTAGAGTGTGTCGCTGACACTTTCATGTTCAAGACGGATCAGAGACGGCCCGATCAGAGGCAGAAGTCATCAAGACCGTCAGAACCTTAAAACAGGCATATCTCGCAAACCAGAATGAGTTACTCGACATACCATATATGATTTTGGGGTAGGACGAGCTACTTTAGCCAAAAAATCCCATTATTCTGGTTGTCCATGCCAAATTTATGAGATTCCATCATATCGATGGCCAAATTCCATGTTTAGTTCCGTTTTTATTATAAATAATAAGTTTTAGTTTGATTATAACTCTTCATCTGTTGGGCTTTAGGAGTTGTGTCCAACATGAAAATTTCTTAGAATAACTAGGAGAATAACGTGGTTAAGCCATATAGGATACTTACTATAAAAGTAAATTTACTATTTATAGTAAGTTACAAATTTTAGGGAGTTTTAGTTATAGTTTGCTTCTGATTTCTTTCTTATTGCTTAGTATCCCTATTTAAAGGGTTGTGAACTCATTTATTTCAAAGGAACCAATAAAATTTCAAATTTATTAGAATTTATTTCTATTTTCTTACTTTCTTTCCTCGTGGATTCGAGAAGTCTCAGTGAGGAGTCCTGAGAAGCTCCATGGAATCGGAGTAGTTATCCTTGAGGAAGATGGTGATCGACCTCATTACATTCATCCTTGCATCACAAACCTAATCAAAGCTACCTTGACTTGATAAAATAGGAAGGAAATCCTTCCTTCTTTCGAATTCCTTCCCGCCAACAACTAATTCAAATGAAGCCATCCCTATCATCCAAAATGGGACCCACCATCAAGATAAAGGGTGATCATGGCCGCTTAGGAATAGTCCTTACCCCTGACCAAAACCCAACGGATGGCCGGGAAAAGGACTGCACCATGATTAACCGTGGGGGCCACCAGAACGCGAATCGACTCTAAACTTTGAGTCGATACTCAAAATCTTCCCATCAAGATGATGAATGGGGTAGATATTCCAAGGAAGAAATTGAGATGGGCCCCAAGGGCTCCACATCCCTTCTGCAAACAGTGCCAGTGAAGAAACCAGTACAGTTCCAAACTCTTCCTCATAGGAAACCCGAAGGCGATTACATGGCCCTGATTTGAATAATTCAAAATGAAAATGATGGACTTCCAATCCCCTCCACAGAGTCCACAACAAAGGGAGAAACTGCAGCACCCCATGAGATAATCACATCACATGGAAGGGCCCTTCGCATGACACCACTTTCGGACGATCGTATCATTGATATATTGGGCCAGGAAGCTTCAAAAAGTGATCTTAAGACATCTGGAAAGACATCTTCGAACCAAAGATTCATGAAATACAATCTATCATTAATTCATGCTTCTCCATCCCAATCGATTGTTGGATATTGGTAATCATCCTAACGCCCAAAGTTCAATCACGACCATTCTTCTGTTAACCATCCCAAACCATCTCAACTTCCTAAAAAGGTTGGGGAAAAGATTCCACACAGATCAAGTTAAATAAGAAACGAAACCGCCCATAAGAACACAGATCAAGTTAAACAAGAAACGAAACCTCCCATGCACTCCTCTAACCTCACAATGAACTTTCCAGAGACTCCAAATTTGTATAAATATTCCACTCCCAATGCTGAAGAATGCACCACCAAGAAAGAGAGAAAGAAGAGCAAGAAATGTGAGAAAGAAAGAGAGAGAGAGAGAGAGAGAGAGAGAGAGAGAGAGACGCAGAGATGGCGCGGACGTTTAATCGA
Organism: Magnolia kwangsiensis; assembly: GCA_037074715.1. Taxonomy (NCBI): domain Eukaryota; kingdom Viridiplantae; phylum Streptophyta; class Magnoliopsida; order Magnoliales; family Magnoliaceae; genus Magnolia; species Magnolia kwangsiensis. The sequence goes on from CM073574.1 coordinate 105,677,713, forward strand.
GTTAACTCAGTTTGGTTCGGCTAGCTGATTAATCCGGTGCATTCAGATCTTCTACCCAACTTCCCAAGAAAAAAAGAAGGTGAAGAAGAAGAAGACAAGGGACAGTTGGTCACGAATACGATCTGCCCACATTAGGTTATTGGGTTAAGATCATGAGAGCGAGCAAGGTAAGGTGTCCACCTTATCTAGTCTGAATTCTAACTTATGATAGTATATATTTAACCTCATTAGGTACTTAACCCTAGTTTAGCTATAATCATTCAAACTGTATAATTCAGGATGAACATCTGCATCTGAACATGTAATTTTGGTAGTAAGCAATCAAACAACCAAAGGCGAGGAATTCCTTTACACTTACAATAATTTAAGTTGATATGTTTTATCTTGCCTTTTCATGCTATATTTTCATGTTGCTAAGATTCTCTCCCTACAATTGTTTAATTTACCACCAACAATTATTTATCCTTTAGGAATTATGGTTAAGGCGTAAATTTAATTATGTGTGATCTTTATTAATTTATATGGGGCGATGGATACAAGCCTTACGCTTGCCTTTACCAATTTTTTTAAGTTAACCCTTGCTACTGTCCTCTTTTGTTGAGTTAGCCATTGCTACTCTCCTCTTTGTTGAGTTAGCCATTGCTACTCTCCTCTTTGTTGAGTTAGTCATTGTTACTCTCTTCTTTATTAAGTTAGCCATTGCTACTCTCCTCTTTGTTGAGTTAGTCATTGCTACTCTTCTCTTTATTTTGTTAGCCTTGTGCTATCTACCTTTATAGCTTGGGCATGTTTCTTGGAATTCCAAACCTCCCATGATTCAAATTATTTATCTATCGATGCAAGTGATGTGTTAGAGGTATCACAACTAGTGATTCAAATATTTATCGTGTACATAATGTGTTATAGGTAACGACCCTCTTGGTTGGCACGTAATTTCATGGGTTAGTTGGCGTGGTGCACAATTGATGTAAGTAAATTGTCATGCATGTTACATTACTTCTCAAGATTGGATGTCGTAAATAGTCACTCCATGAATACATCATATTACGTAAATTCATCAATCATATTGTTGTGTCGCCTTAAAATATTTGCATAAATCCACGTTAACATTGGACACGCTGGTGAATTTTTATAGTTATGGGATGTAGGGTGAGTCAAGTTTTCTGTGAATTATATTCCACATTATGATGATCACTACATATGATGAGCCACACACACTTTTCTAGGAATGCATTCATATAAATATTGGTTGCACATACTGATATCACTCGTAGTGGAGTACAGATGTATCAGAATCCTTACATTACTTTCATGAATATCTTGAATTATTGTTAATCTTAAACGATAACCATCACTATGAGTAGGGCGTTGACCCTCTCTAACCGTTTATCCTCATAGGCCTATCGAGATATAGAATCTAATGAATGGAAACATTTTCAAAGTAAACAGTCATTGTCTCAAGCCATTAGTTGAGAAATTTGACTCAGAGGATATGTCTATCCCTCTAACCAATCCTATCTATCAAAATTGACTTCCTAGTCTAATGGAGGCATGGTTAAGTTTATTTCTTTCTTCGAATTAGGTTAGACAAAATTTTTCTTTAGTTATTCGTGTCTATCATTGCTTAACCCTTACATAGCAAGGACTTTAAATATTGCTACATTCTTCCTTATCAAGTACTATCTTTTCTTATTGTTATCTCATGTTGGTATTATTGACTATTTCTTACATTGAGGACAATGTAAATTTTAGGTTGGAGTGAGATTAGATGGATCTAATTAGTATTTTTCTAGTTTTTGAGCAAATTGTTTAAAAATTTTCAAATTTTTTGCTTTAAAACTCTCTTAAAAAGTAAAATTTTGTATGATTTGAATACATGCTAAGTATTATGATAAGAGATGGAATAAATCTTTGGAAATCTAGTGACTAGTTAATTAGTAACTTTTGATTAAGTTTTCTTAATTAGTTGGTTAATAGAAAATTTTAAAACATCAATTGAGTTTATTTCACATTTCACATCTAATTTATATCCTATGAAATTGTTTACTTTCTAAGTGATAACATATGAATTACTTAAAAGTGATTATGAACCAAATTTGGAGATTATTGACTACTTAAAAGGGATTAAAAGAAGAAAAAAAAAACTAGTTAGGAAATAGTAAGATCATGGCCACCTACGGGATGTGTTTTAAATGAAAAATTCAAAAAAAGAATGAAAAGAGGTGAAAGTCATTGATATAAAATCAAAAGCTAAAAAATAAGTTAAATAGGAGACATGATTAGAATCAGTATTTGTGTCGAACTGTCCACTTTATGTTAATGAACATGGCTAACATTATGAAAGGTATAATAAATTCATGGAATTTTAATTTAGAACTCACTAAATACACTAAAAACTTGATGTTTGGACTTATTCTATTTGTTAAGTAATGAACGAAGACTTAGTTCATTTAATTGCTAAGGACATTGGGATCTAGATTACTCATGTTTTATTTCCACACACTTGAATATCACTCACAAGTATAGGCTTGTACAGAAAATTGTTATCTAAGAGAGGGTTGTAATTTGAAATTTTTGAGAAGTAGTGTTGATCAGGTCTGGCAAAATGCTAGTTAGGGGGTGTGTTAAGTGTGAAATATTGCATATTTGTCCCTATTTATGTCTTAGTGTTATAAACATGATAGTGCTTAATCAATCTAATTATGCATGTTTTCATGTGCAAGATGATTTTGAGAGTTTAAGGTGAAATTGATGCTAAAAGGAATATTTATGCTCAGTAAAATAAATATATAAATAAAATAATTACCATAATAAGAATATTAACAGTAACCTTGTTAAACGATATTGTAATAGTAAGAAAAAGATAGTAAATGCCACCTGGACATTACTAGGCATTGCTATGATCATTAATGGACATCTAGTATTGAAGTAGGACTCCTTTAAACTGTTAATTTTTGGTAGTATGGCAATCTGACCATTAGAACAAAAGAAATCGACACTTATAGGCTATAGTTCATTGGTATGGCCCACTTGAGCCTTAGATATGGTCAACCCCCAACTAAGGGCCCTGATTGTGGCCATCAGAGGTGATGGTCGGAGCAACTCCACCACAAACATCATGATGGGCCCCACATTCGGAGCGCATGTGCACTTGGGATGTGCACCCACCCCACAGTGAACGCGCTATCGTTTGACCCCGATGGAAATCATAAAAGAGGAAAATTCCTCTCTCACCTTCCTGCTTATGGAACTTTCAAAAAATGGATGATTGTTTGTGTATGGAGTTGTCGCCCACCATTCATGGATAGGATGATCCAGATTGTCCATCAGGTGTGGCTCTCAAACCTCACCAAAACTTGGCATTTTGGCATGTCAAAACCTACAAGCGTTCGCACAACAACAGATGTGAATTTTCAACGTACAAGCAAGATTATGTTTTCAGCCTCTCTAAATCCGAGCCATTATGATTGAGGTGGACTACCTTAAGCCAATTGAGACCGTCCATCGGGTAAAGGACCTCTGTTCGACCAGACCCACGTCAACTGTGTGGGTCCATGCAAGCATGCATGTGCACAAGCTGGGGCCGCACAAGAAGCGTGTGGTGGCTTTTTTTCAAAAGGAGATGGCGTGTGGCTGCCAGCCTGACAATCCGCGTTAGCTTCTCTCCCTCCATCTCAGTCATCCCTCGCACATAGATCCACACCTTTCTTCCAGCACCAGAAAAAGGCAAGCAACCTCTTGCCAAAAGAAAAAGGTTGCTGGAGGATTTCCACTTCGGGAAATCTTACTGGCGCGATCCAGGACACGTGGAGAGATCCCTATCGCTCTTTGTAGGGAATTAACGACTCTCTTAAAGGAGTCTCCCATCTTGTAAGAAAACCTTGGAGGTAAGGAAAATCTCATGAGATGCATGAAATTGTGATGAACAATGGGATTAGTGGCCCCCACGATGAATAATGGCCGCATCTGAACCATCCAAACGGACCAGATCATCCGTTTAGACCGTAAACCAAAATAGACCATTAATGGCCACTTCATCTTCTCCGTCTAGTCGCGAAATCCACCAAGATGGTGTGGACCCCATGACAGATGGAAAGTTACTTTTTCGGTGGGCCATAACAACAGAAACCCATCCCTAGTGATGGATGGACCACATGCATTCAAAAGATTAGGGAAAATGCTCAAGTAGACCACCAATTCTTTATCGTTGGATGGGTCGTTCGAGCATGTTTCAACCCTATAATTTTAGGCTGACCATCTCAGGATTCTCACCAAAGATAGAGAGAAAAGAGACGGAGAGAGAGAGAGAGAGAGAGAGAGAGAGAGAGAGAGAGAAATAGGGGAGTGAGATCGGTAGGTTGTGGTATCACACCACGCAAGACCCATCCGAGTCTCATTGACTAGACCAACTCGGACCGAGTCAGAGTGCAACTAGGGGTCCCAATAGAGAATGAAGGAGAGAAAGACAGAAAGAAAGGGAGAAAAGGAAGAGGAGGCTTCATGTGGTGGCTGTCTTGTCGCACTAGCTCAACTCGAGCCGAGTCCTCAACTCACTGACATCGAGTTGGGTGAGCCCTATCCAAGGTAAAACATTACTGGACTGAGTCCAAGCTCCTCCAAAAGGAAAGAAGAGAGGAAGGAGAATAAGAAGAAAGAGAGAAAATGGGGGAAGTAATGGGATGTGTTGTGGGTTGCTGAGTTGTTGGGTCAACTCGACCAGCTCTGGGATTTTCTCAAGGGCGTGTGGGTGCTGTTTCCCTGAGTTCCAGTAACATGACCCCTCGCCCCCTATGCTCATCAGAGTGTTGCACTCACTGTAACCATCCTCTGATCCAAAGATAGAGTGGTGCGGTGTTACTTGATGTTGCATCCACTCATTCAGTGGAATGAGCTGTCGCGTCACCGCTGGGGCTGTTGTCAAATTGTCCAGACGAGCCCCCTTGATTGAGTCAGGGTTGGCTGACTTTAGATCCCCCTAGTCCATTGAAGGTAAGATTTGATTTGGAAGGAATGTTTCGGTGTTCGATTCGTCTAAAAAAAAAGCCAACCATTACTTGGGTCGAGTTAGCTCATTCCCAACAACTGTAAGAAGGGTCTGAGTAACATATAATTCCCTGTTGAATAGGAGTATTGAGTTGAGCTTGGGAATAACCAGGAATTGTTGACCTAAGCTCTATCTGCTGGTTATGGTCATTTTGCCAAGCAATGGTCCCAACCGAGTTGCATCGGTTGACTTGACTCAAGTATGGCCTGACTCAGTGAAACCTTTACGTTCAGGTTTAATGTCGATAAGATCGACTATAGGATTGCTAAGTTCGGACCTGATCTAGTCAGGTCTACATTCATTCCAGTTTGGTGGATTTGAGACAGATCTAGCACAACAAGATTAAGTACATTAGTTGATTCTACTCGCTCAGATCGGGCTCAAGTTAGGTAAGCCATCTTATTCAATCATATTTGCTATTGTTGATATTTTAATGTCATTAGCCATTGTTAGATTATTATTTCAAATTAGTAATATCATTAATATTGTTATTACATTAATTAGAAATTACGTCCAAGAATCTAAACCTAGACCTAACTCTAGGATGAACCCCTAAAACTAGGTAATGTAGACCCTAGGATATGGGCCTAACCCTAGATAGTGTGCAGAAAGTGGATCTAACCATATCATTTACATTTCATGATAGTATCTGACCATAAAGGCATGTGCACCTACTAGCGGCACTAGTAAGTGGTTCAAAACATCAGGTGATGATTTCTTCCCCTTGAGCTTTCCATTTCACCATTAGCTTGAGTGATAGTTTCTATTTTAATTGATATCCTCAATTTATAATCACATGTGTTAATTGTTGGAATTGAATTGCTAGAGTACATGCTTAATATTTATCCTGCATACTTTCTTATGTTCGTGGATTAATTATGAATTATTTATAGAACTTAAATTGGTACATCAGTGGAAAACCCCCACTTATAAATATACACCCATACTTGGAATGTAACTCGATTGATTGTGATTGTAATGGACCTTCGACTTAGTGGTTATTGAATGGTGGTTTAAATCGAATATTGATGTGGGCCTACCATCCAGGGGTTGTTGTGTCTAAGTGGTTTTTAAGGATGGTCTTTTATCGCATGGTTTTGATATTGGCCCTTCGTAACTTAGTTTTGATAATTGCCCTATGTGGCTTAGTTTTGATATTGGCCCATTGTGGCATAGTTTTGATAATCCCCCTAAGTGGTTTTGTTTTAGTATTTTCCTTGCACGGGTTCGATATATTATTTTATGGAACCATGTGATGGTAAGCCCCATATACTAAAATATGATTGGCCACTAATCGACAAGTTTCCATTAAACATCCTAAAGTGGTAGCCCCATGAGTCAGGGATGGTGGAATGAGACACTATGCCTGAGCTGTCGGCCTACGCTGGGTGACGAGCCCCCCACAGTGACCTTGAGCTTTATTAAACCAGCTGATTGTAATTGGACTAATAATGGCTTAGCTAATCATGCATACATGTCATATTTATGATGACAGGTAGATATTTCTGGATGTTGTAGCACATGCCTCCAAGTTATTGGGGTATCTTTTCACTAGCTACTAGACCACCAACTATTGATTTACATACGTGATGTATGATAAGAAGTCCTTATGTGGTACGTGATGTGCTTTGCTAATAGCCAGCCTTTACATGGGTGATGAGTCCAACTACAGAACGGATAAACATCCCTGAGTCGATGATGCATTCACGCATTCCATGCATCTAATAAGACTACATCATGTATTGTTTTATATGCCTTGTTATATTTCTATAACTATGTTTACCTAATGCAATGGTGTGTAATCTTGAGGGGAATTCACATTAAGCTGGCCACTCATTCATCGAATATATAACCATACAGGTAGCACATGTGGCCCAGCTGATATTCATATTCATATTGACAAGGAGCAGGGTACAATCGTCAAGGATGCATGATTGTATTGATGAGAGTTGCTATGTGATTTTAGAGCTCAAGAATGATTATAATGTGTTTTATTTCACCTGCGATGTTATCTTATTTTATAATTGTAAGTATTGGGACATTGGTTTGTATAAGTCATTATGTGTAGCCTCTTATACATTCTAAATGTAAATGTAAATTTTCCTTTATGTTAATTTATATATACATTCTAAATGTAAATGTAAACTGTTAACTCTGGAATATTTTTAAAAATATGGAATTTGGCTCTCTATAGGTTAACACTCGGGTTTTTGAGAAACAGGTCATATACTTGGGTTTAAAAACATGGGGCATTACGTGCATATTATCCCCCATTTATATCTTAGTTTTATGAACATGATAATGCTTAATGATCTATTTTACTCATGTTTGTGTTGCAATGTGAATTTAAGAGCTTAGATTGAAAAAGGTGTTAAAGGCATAGATTTGATGCTCAAGAATCACTAAGGAAAGAAATGGATCTTAGGAGACCAAGATTGAAGAATTTACATGCCAAAGATCTAAGAAAATCAAGTGAGGAATGAAGAGAATTAAAGATTTGAAGTAAAGAAAAAGAATTCTGAAATTGTTTTGAAAAGGCATAGTATGAAACTCTGGGTCATTCTGTGAAATTTGCAGAGTAAATTCTGTTTTAAAAAACTGCACAAAGTGAAGTCTATTTTAGCAAACTACGTCAATTTGAGGCAGTTTATAGAGTTTTCCAACTAGGTACAAAAGTTGGAGTTCCACAACTATAAATAAGACTCCCTAGGATGTTTTGAGGCATTTTCTAAGGTTTAAGGAGTGGAGCAAAAGGGTGTAGAAGTCGTCGTCAAGAGTTTTTATTCTTCTTCCTTAGTTGTTTTGATGTTTTCTTAAGAGACTTTGGTCTAATCATGTTTATGGTTGGCTAAAATTCTTAGTTAGGGCTAAGAGGTTAAGCTTGTAGCATGATGGGATGTTTCTCTTACTTTGATTCATGTTTATGTTAAACCTTCTTTGATTTTAATTTTGATGTTTAAGGAATACTTTCAATTTTTAATAGTTGATTATGACTCAAATTACAGTAGATCTGTAATAGATTTGAGTATCTTCTTTTCCTAATTTTGAGATTGTGGGATGATAAATCCTATTGTTGGCCATCGTCCCATGAGCATGGTTTGGTGATTGAATCCCTTCCAATTATCACAATTCTCCTCTATTGAGAATTAGCTCAAGGAAAGTTCAGATTTGATCTTAATTGTTATATCTTTCAATTGGATAGGATAGGACTCCAATTCCAATTGTGGTACTTAAATCAAGTAAGAGGGCTCCCTGATCGCTGCAAGTGGATCCTTGGTGCTCTAGTTCACTTTTTATATTTGATAAATCCTTCATAATTACTCTCTTTTAGATCTTTTTCTAGTTCTAGTTTTAGTTATTTTTAAAATATGTACAAGTTTATTCCCTGTAGATTCAACCTCGGTCTGACTGAGTTATTACTACATCGCGACCCTACACTTAGGATTGCGAACATCGACAATATTCTTCCACTTCGATTTCTTCATGGATTCTAGTATATCTTTTAGTTTTTCTTTTATTTTTTAGTTAGCTATGACTAGTTAATCTCTTAGCTAGGGCTAAGAGGTGAAGCTGTAGTTTATTTAATGTTTCCTTTATTTTGATTTAAGTATATATTGAATTCCTATTGATTTATAGTTTGATTAAAGGAATACTTTCAATTTTCTATAGTTTATTGTGACTCAAATTACAATAGATGTTGTGATAGCTTTAAATATCTTCTTAATCTATTTTGAAAAGTGTGTGATTTATAAAATTCGTGATTCCTCATAGTCTATGGCATGATGGATGGTTGGATTCCTTGAGATTATCACATGAATGTTTCATAAGAGAACTATGTTGATGGAAAATTCAGATTTTTAAATTTTTACTACTCTATCATCCAACTGGATAGAATAGGACTCTAATTCTAGTTATAGCTCTTTGAATCAAGTAAGATAGCATCTTAATAACTACATGTGGATCCTTAGCACCCTAATTTAACTTTCATTTTTTATTGTTAAATCATTGATCTCTCAATTCTTCAGATTATTACTTAAATCTAGTTCCTAGTTCTAGTTATAATTTATTTCAAAAAGATACACATAAGTCTATGTGGATTCAACCTTGGTCTCATCGAGTTATTACTACATCGTGACCCTGCACTTGGGGTTGTGAACATTTACCCATAGATAATGTCATCCATTCATTATTTTTAGGATGAACTACGACGTCATCTGAAAAATCTATTTAGGATTTCAATTAACTTATTAGTCAGGTAAAGCCGTACGCCATCATTTTCAAGGCTCAGATCAAAAGCTCTACCATCCATCAATTCATAATGGTTGGCAAGCCAAAATCATTCAATGTTAACCAACAAATTTTGTAACCCGACTTTTAGATCTTTAGGGATCCTCGGATATTATCATTTAAGCATGTAAATCGAGCATTATGGCCCACTTGAACGTTGGACATGCCTCATCTTTAGTCTAATGGCCCAACAGTTCTATTTGGGATGAATGGATGGAGTGGATTTCATTAAACACTACTAGAGGACGTTTTGACATTGAATTACTTAGCATAGATGCCAAGTTGTTACAGTAATAGCTAAAGTCTATCCAAAGCTAGGTGATGTTTGGGAATGTCGGTGATCTAATCAGGAAATAATCTGACCATTGATGTGTTGGTAATCATTAGTTAAACTCACAAAAATTAAGTAGGATGGCCCACTCGAGCTACGAATCTACCTCATCACTAGGTTGAGGTCCTAGTGGGACAAGTATAATTAGATGGACAGAGTGGATTTGTCAAATATATCATAGTAGGCCCCACATTGGTGTGCATGTACATATTGCGAGAGAACCCATGGTGCGTTGGATGACACAACTCGGTCAAAGCTGCTTTGACTCGAAATATTCTAAAAAAGAGAGAGTGACTCAAGCTGAGTTGACGCAGTTAGTCGACCCACTGTTTCAATGATGGGTTGCTGGTTGGGACTCTATTAGCCATCTGGTCAAGTAAGAGAAAGGAAGAAGGAGAGGTATTGTTTTGTTAATTTATTTGGAATAATATTTTTCATTATTATTGTTATTATTATCAATACAAATTCCTATTGAATTATTGCTATTAATTATCTTTATTGTCATCTTTAATTTTAATATTTTTAGTTAGATTATTATTTTCATCATATTATTAAAAATTATTAGCATTTTAATTTTAAATTCTTAAATCATTATTACTATTGATTTGTATTTTTGTTACACAAACTAGATTTCAAATCCTCAAATTATAAACATTACATCAAAACCTTAAATCTATCAATCGAAATACCTAGTTTTAACCCTGACCATATAAATTAGGTATATTATGATCTAACCACACTAATTATGTTAAACATGTTAGATATCGAGCTTAAAGTGTGAACATCCAATTCTAGCAACACTGAGAGGTAATCCAACCCTAAGGTGAGGATCACCCTTCAAGCTTTTCTACATCATGATAGTTAGCATTACTTATTTATATTTATTCATTGATCTTATTAATTTCTTAATAAAATATTACATGGAAATGATGATAAATGTTAGTTATATTTGAATAATTCTTTATAAATAATTGATAACTGGATTAAATTCAATGATTGAACATGCTATGGATCACAAATATCCCTATTCTTGTTTTAAATGTATATTTTTGTATGTGTAGATACTATTGACATTGTACGTGTCTTGTTTTACTACTTGTGATGACTTGACAGTGTTTATGGAGGTCCTCGAACTAGTGGCCATTCTGTCTAATAAATTAAATAGAATTTTGTTGTCGACTTACCATCTAATGGATCATTGTGCCTTTGTGGCTTTTGGGGTCAATCCCTTTTACCATATCCTGGAATGGACTATTTGCCCTATGTGGCTTTAATTGTATATTTTCCCTTTGTGGCTTTGATGGAATAATATCCCTATATAGCTTTGATGGACTATTTACATATAACCTTGCGATGGTAAATTCCATTCATCGAACTATGATTGGCCACTAGTTGAAGAGGTCACCTTCAAAATATCTTATTTTTTAGATTCCCATGAGTTGAGGATGGTGATATGAGATATTATGCCAAGCTATTGACCTATGTTGGGTGACAAACTCTCACAGTGACCTTTAAGCTTTCATAATTTGGCTGGTTGTAATTGGAATAATAATGGCTAGACTAATCATTCATTTCATATTATGTGAAATTTACTGGGTGGTTGATATAAGTCATGGGGTTTTCTTGGGTCACTATGAGTCATACCATAAAGTACTTTACTGAGTGATCTTAAGTTATCATCGTATGCATTCGACTACCGTGAGTTGTCCTTTTTGCATGGACTTTTCCAGGTACCTAGTTCTCCTTAAGGCATACCCTAATGTACTTTTCGAGAGGCTAGTTCACCTTAGGTGTCCTCATTTCATAGTCTTTTCTAGGTGACTAGTGCCCCTTGGACGTACCTTGAGTATTTTTCAGGTGGCTAATTCTCCTTAGGCGACCTTTCGCTAGTTGGATGAGCATCCCCGGGTATACGAGCATGTGCATGCATTCATGCTTTTAAATAAGACTACCATTGTGAAATTTATTTAATATTTACATATCAGATGAACTCCGGTTTATTACTGTGATGATCATTGTGAAATATCCATTATAAACTATTTTGCCAACTATGCTTAATTATTATAATACTTTAATAAATCTTAGGGGTTACACCTCATAGTGATAGCCATTGATGCTATCAAATCATATTTAGTGTGCATGAGACATAGATGATGCGCATGCTGGTGCTCATGTGGAGTATGAGGAACTAGACAATCTTACGGCTCTAGACCATAGATTTCATTCATGTTGAAATTGTATTTTCATGTAATTGTAAAGACTTAGGACATTGGTTTGTATAAGCTTTCGGGTAGCCACTTGATTATTTTGTTATGTATATTTGGACTTCCCTCTTATACTTTATTTATTTCTATTTCGCTAAATTACTAACTCTGATAAAGAAAAGAAAATGATATATGTGTGTGTGTAAAATTTGGGCTATCTTTAAAGATTAACACTCGGGTTTTGGAAAACTAGTATAGTCAGATTTCGGGAATCAAGGTGTTACATCATCTTTATGAGATCTCGGATTTTTTTAGGATTTGCCTCGATCACTCTTTGTTGGACCATAAAACCTAGGAACTTACATGAGCTGATGCGAAAGGTACATTTGCTCGAGTTGATTTTCATTTGATATCTCCTCAAAATCCCAAATATCTCTCTCAAGTTCGCCACACGGTCCATGGCCATGGTGCTCTTGAAGAGCATGTCATCCATTTAGACTTCCATAGTTTTCCCAATCTTTTTAGCAAACATCTTGTTTACTAGTCTTTAATACATTACTCCATTTTTTTCAACTCAAAGGGCATTACTTGATAACAATACAACCCCATGTTTGTGATGAAGGCTGTCTTCTGGTTGTTGTGCTCATGCATGTCAATTTAGTTGTGCCCTGAGTATGCATCCATAAAACTAAGGAGTGTGTATTAAGTGGTAGCATCTACCAATTGGTCGATCCTTGGGAGTGGAAACTGTCATTTGGGCAAGCCTTATTTAAGTCGATGTAATCTACACAGACTCTCCATTTTTAGCTGGCCTTTTTCACTAGTACCACACTGGCCAGCCAGTCAGGATAGTGCACTTCCTTAATAAACCTGGCATCGAGGAGCCTACTAACCTCTGCATTGATTATCACGTATAATTTTATATCGAATACTCATCTTTTTTATCGAATGGGCATATGGTCAGGGTCTACCTTCAGTCAATGGAGTGCGGTTATCGGGTCTATCACGGGCATGTCTTGATAAGACCACATGAATACGTCGGTGTATTCTCTCAGCAGGTCTACTATCTTTACTTGGAATTGAGGTTCAAGGAGTGACCTAACTTGGACTCTCCGATATGGGTCGGCCTTAGGGAGCTGCACTGAGATGAGGTATTCTGTAGGCAATCCCCTCTCAACAGTCTTCTCCCTAGGATCGAGCACGGTAACCTTCATTTTCTATTAATAATGTGCCCTTCCTCGGAGAGCTTTCAAATAACATTATCGGGCCTCGTGTTGGTCACCAATGTCACGTCCCAAATTCGAAAATCAGATTCACAAGAATTCCAATCGCTGAATCCGATGCCGACAGCCTCCGTAGTACCTCATTTTCGTCTCTTAGCGTTCATACGCCAGATTTGATCCTGGGATCTTACAAGGAGGATTTTTTTTTCAATGTACATTTAACTCGTAATAAGCATAACCACAAGATTACCCAATTCACAAAGGCAACATCAACATCACATATCCACTAATATAATCATTTTAGTATAATGCTGAAAGGGAAATACATAAATTAAAAATCAAGCTCCAGAGGACTGCTGCATGCTCCAAGTTCAACACTGCCGCAACCTAACATCACCTGCACATATCTATCGTGCATAAGCTTATAAAAAGCTTAGAGGGTGGTATAAGTGTGTGCACAAAGTAAGTGTTAAGTATTTAATATAATGCCATCATCATACAATACCGAAATTACTGGTAATCCATAAATCGTACATTATCGAAATAAGCAGAGATACTGACAAGATTATAAATTATCAGAGTAAACAGAAATACTAACAAGATCATGAATTATCAGAGTAAGCAGAAATATGAACAAGTCCATAAGTCGATCATTATCAGAATACGCAATATAGAACAACCATGCACTAAGGAGTCATAGAGAGCCAAATATCAGATGTCAAGGATGTAATGCAATATACAAATCCTGCTAAGTCTATCTAGGCCATATAAGTGTAAAAACATAGCAACCCAAAATACCATATGCCTGTGGATGTAATGAAATATGCGATGCGAATGAAATGACCATGCTGGAGTGTGAAGTCGGGATGATAGTACGTAGTATCGTAAGCTACGGGGTCCACTACAAGGGACTTCTATCCAAACCAGTCCCATACCTAAATTTGGATAGTCAGACTTAACGTGATAAACTCTTGATTTCAGGTTAATCGAGTGCCCAATCGAAATTCTTGCCATAATGAAGTATACAACAATTAGTTACGCACCACTAGCCCAAGTGGATAGTGAATGGATGAATGAATGAGCATGCAACTCCTACTCAATAAGTCCACATATCAGTACGGTTCTTCTCTGAAAAATCATCGGAGTCTATTACACTCCAAACCAGATTAATGTCCCATCGTGCGTAGCAAGGCGAGTGGAAGAGACCTCACTATCTGCCTGCCAATATTGGGCCCGACTCATCGATAGTGGACCTATTCCTCGACCTGGTCAAACTCAGCCTAGCTTTGTCCCCTCCTCTCGGGCAGATAAGGCCGCACCCCCTTCCAACCGACCACGACACAGTGGGAGACGTGACCTAATGGTATACGGCTCTCATGCGCTCATACATTCACTCGGTCTAGACGTTAGAGCAACCTCTGGAACCAAGACGGTCTAGGGACTTTAACCGAGGGATATCTATAGCACCCTATGTAGAACAGATTTCTGGTATCCCATCTGGCCATCCACGAAATGCTGTGGAGGCTACGACCCTGATGTCGCTAGGGCGTACAGTACAACACAATGCAATGCAAGATGCATGAGTCATGCAATCCAGTCATGCATCTATCCAGCGCATACCATGTACTCATGTGAGACAATCTCCGCCTATTTGGGAGTCTCATAACAACATGCCCAATGACGTATGCAATGGTCAACCACATCTCATAACAAACATGTAGATGATGCGTATGAGCATGTATCATAATGCTATGATGTCACATACTCATAATCCGTATCAATAACCGGTATCAACAATAGGCCTTGACAATGTGGACATCTAACCAACATTGCCCCAAGGAATGACCCTCATAGATCCTAACATATAATGAACCCATGACCTCACACAAGGACCTAATATACAACACAATGAGCATTACTCAAGGGCCACATATACAAATGGGTGGGCCCTGCTCATGGGCCTCAAATACATGACATGTGGGCCCTGCACATGAGTCTCGAATACATCAAATAGGCCATGCATCATGGCCTAATATACATCACAATGGGCCTTGCCCATGGACCTCAAATATATCACAATGGGCCCCATCACATAGACCTCTTACTCATCACATTAGGTCTTAAACACGGGGCGACACATACATTACATAGGCCGAATACACGTCTCAATGGGCCTCAACTACAGGTCGCATATACATCATATAGGTCTTAACAATAGGCCATGGCAATCGAAATCAGCCTTGACAATCAAATTTGACACTCGAAACCGACCTCGATACTCGGCCTCGGCAATCAGAATCGGCCTATACAATCAGTATCGATGAGAATGGGCCTAACTAGGCCTAAGGGAAGGTCACTATGCGGGCGTTTAACCATCATTACCCAAAAATGTGGACATTCAAACAACACTACTGCCAATCAGTGGTCCACATAGAGTCAAACATAAGGTGGGCCCAAATATCCAACAAGTGGCTTCAAATAGTCATCACAGGTGGGCCTTACACATACAGCACGTGTAACGGCGGGTCGATACATTGGGCCACACCATTGGCCTAATATACACTTCATGGTGGGTCGCATCATTGGGTAGCACCAATGGGCCTCATATCCAACAAGTAGGCCGCATCAATGAGCCGCACTAATGGGTCTTATACACATCAAGTTAGGCCTCGATAACTAGGTTGGAAACATATCACAATGGGCCATGACATACGGGCTGGGAATACGTCACAATGGGCCTCAACCCTCGGGCCAAAAATACATCTCAGTGGGTCTTACTAAATGGGTCATAAATGCACCCTAATGGGCCTCTAACATATCATAACGGGCCTTGCATCAATGGGCCGTACTAATGGGGTTCATACACATCAAGTGGGTTGCATCAATGGGCCACACAAATGCACAATAGGTAGGCCCTGCACATGCCACAGATGGGCCCGACCAGATGGTCGGTGTGGATATAAAATGCATACATCTAATGGGTTACACCTCCCACAGACGGTGTGAATAAAACATACATCGAGGCTGGCCTTATATGACCTGGATGGTTAGGATGGAACATATGAGGTGGGCTCTGCTCACGGGTTCCAAATACATTACAATGGGCCCTAACCCATGGGTTTTGTATACATCTCATGGGCCTCAACCCATGGGCCCTGATATATATCATAATGGGGTGCCTGCCCCGGATGACGAGATAAAAATACATCATGGTGCATCTCATCCAAATAATTGGACAGTATGGATATGAAAACATATATATTATGTGGGATCCATATGTACAATGGATGCATCAAGGTGGGCCTCACATAGATGGACTGCATGGAATGAAATACATATGTCACACGGGTTCCACATCCCACGGCTAGAGGTTGGGCGGTGTGGATAAATACATCATACTGGCCCATATTGCATATGAACAGTATGCTTATTCAACACATATAATAACATATAATAAGAAGGGCCCCATCGTCCAATAGCTGCTGGACGATGTGAATTTAGAATGCATGCATCAAGGTGGGTACCTCGAATGGACCACAAAATACATCAAAGTGGGCCTGACGGATGGGCCACAAAGTACATCAAAGTGGGCCCGACAAATGGGCCACAAAATACATCAAAGTGGGCCCAAAAAATGGGCAACAAAATACATCAAAGTGGGCCCGACAAATGGGCCACAAAATACATCAAAGTGGGCCTGACAAACGGGTCACAAAATACATCAAGATGGGCCTCACAGAGGGCCACAAAACACATCAAAGTGGGCCTCATAACATGGGCCTCCTATATATTAAGGTGGGCCCCACTGGACAGGCCACAAATACACCACGATTGGCCTAATCACATGGGCCATACACACATTAAATGGGCCACACCAATGGGCCCCATGTATATCAAACGGGCCACACCCAAATAAAAGTGGTGATAATGATTTCCACCATTTAAGTTCCTAAGGCCCACCATAACATATATTTCCCATCCAACATGTTCAGAAATTAACGTAATGATAGATGAAGTGGAACAAATATCAACTTAATAGGAAACTCCCATGGCCCTTAGAAATTTTGAACGGTGGACGTCATTGTCCACTACCTTAAATGGTGGAGTCCACTTGAACTTTAGATCTAACTTATTATGTTTTTTGTCTCAAGCCTGTTAAGACAAGCTTGCCAAATGGTTGGACGGTTTGGATGCAACACATGCATCAAGGGCGGGGTCCACATGAGCTATGGATCTGAATCATTCTTTAGCTCACGCTATGAAATGAGCTTTCAAAATGGATGGACAACTTGGATGAAACACATGCATTATGGTGGGTCCCACAGATGGACAACATGCATGATACAGGGGGGGCCTATAGAGCTTAGTGACGCGACTCCAGTAGCTAGAGCTAGAGTGAGGTACACCAACCGTCCGACCGTCCCACCCAGGGACAGTGTGGGATCCAATACATGCATTAGTGGGTCCCACGTGGGGCCCACCAGAATGTTTATTTGACATCCAACCATTGGTAAGGTCACACGAACCTGGTTGATTAGAAAAAATAAATTTCATCTTGATTTAAAACTTCTGTGAACCCAAAAATGGGTTTCAATGGTAGACAGTTCAACCCCACTATTTCCTATGACGTGGGCCACTTAAGCTTTGGATGTGGCTGATTTTTGGAGTGGGGCCCACTGCCCAAAGGGGCTATCAAATGCATGGTGATGACATTCAAAAACCATCATGGTGGGGCCCACATATGGGACCGTGGTCCCTGCCCGCCCGCTAGCCAACACAGCAGCTTTTTGCTGCAGCGTCAGCAGCAATAAGCTCTACCTATATAATTTTTTTTCTTTTCTTTAAAAAATGGAATTTTTGGGGTTTTTTGTACGTGGGGCCCCCATCAGATTCCAGGGCTCAATACAGACCCATCAAGCCCGATATTCGGTATATTTTTAGTGCATCAAAACAACAGGGTGGATTTCAATGGTAGGCACGCTGTTTGCTATGCTATGGCCCACCAGAAACTCGGATCAGCTTCATTTTTTGGCTCAACGCCTAAAATGATCTGAAGAATGGAATGAACGGCTTAGATTAACAACATACATCAAGGTGGGGCTTGCATGAGTGGCCCTCTCCAAAGCTTGGAATCAAGCTGATACTTTTGTTTTCACGTCCAGCGTCTAGGGACACTGGATGTTCTAGCTCACACGAACGTTCAACTTGGGCCTTACTCAGGTGGGCCACCACATGGTTGGGTGGTGTGGAACAACACATATAAAGTAGGCCTCACCTATAAATGACTTGGGTCTAATACATGCTTCATAGTGGGGTCCATCTAAGTGGGCCACACGGCCATATCATCACACACAAAAATAAATAAATACAAAGAGAGAGAGAGAGAGAGAGAGAAAGAGAGAAAGAAGCACCCACCTTAGGATCTTATCTTCTTCTTCTGCCTATAGCCTCTAGAGCTCCAATAGATGGACTTCAACGGTTGAGATCGATCATGGATAATGGAGATGGGAGTAAAGAAGGTGGGCCACACTAGCTTCTCCTCTTAGAAGCCATGGACGTGGGTTGCTTGGAGAGAGATGGAGTTTAAAAAATGAGGGAGAGAAGAGAGAGAGACGTGATGGGAGAGAAGTAATGGTGAGTGAAGTGAGTAGGTACTTTGTTGTAAGAAAAGGTTGACTTTTAGGGATAGTGGTTATACTTAGAGATGGGTGTGAGCAATGGTGAGTGATGGGAGTCTACTTGATATTTGATGTGATGGATTCTCTTCGAACTTGCAACACCCGGTATTTTCCTCGAACTAAATGCGGGCCTACATCTCCTAGCCTGGGTATCGCCTCAGCGCGCAAGACGCGGCATCAGAACCACGACGACCGTGCGATCGCATTGGTACAAGTCTCGGGTCGAACTGACTCAGAACGACAGGATCCGTCTCAAGATTGTGTACAGATGCCGGTTACAGATCGTGAATCACTGAAAGTCAACCGAGATGACTGCAGAAGCCTAAGGAACAGTATGAACTAGGATACGGGTCTTACAACCAAGGACCCTACCGACCCCAAACTTAATGAAAAAATCTATGGTGAGGTGATAGGTAAAGATTATGGCTTGCATGGAGTTCAAGGATAATCTACCTAGAATTACACAATATAATGAGTGACAATCTATCACGGGAAAGTCTATTATAGTAGTGACCTGGTTGGAGCCCTCTTCCTCCATCAGTGGTAAAAGGATGCTTCCATCTAAGGTCACCCCCTCTTTTGTAAAGCTGATAAGGGTTAAATATTACATATCAAACCCCAGTTATTACCTGATTTTGTATACATGATAATGCTTAATGTCATATTTTAATTATATTTTTATTACAAGGTGTAATTAGGAGCTTAAACTGAAAAATGATACTACAAGCATGGAATTAACACTCCGAAGTCACCAAAGTATGGGACAGACTTCAGAGGACTAATATTGAAGAATTTACACCCGATGGATCTGAGAAAATCAAGCAGTTCACATTAAAGAGGCCTGAAATTGGTCCAAAATTC
Source organism: Magnolia kwangsiensis (assembly GCA_037074715.1). NCBI lineage: Eukaryota > Viridiplantae > Streptophyta > Magnoliopsida > Magnoliales > Magnoliaceae > Magnolia > Magnolia kwangsiensis. The sequence continues at coordinate 105,697,341 of CM073574.1, forward strand.
AAGATCACATGGTTTCAACCATCCATTCGGCTCGAAACTTCATACATTAGATGGGGGCCATAAATTAACTATACACAAAATTTTAACCATTAGATATCTCGCGAAGTGGCCCAACAGACAGATCAGCCCCTTAATTCCCTAAGTGAGGCCCACCTGCTATCTAGATATGCCTCATCTTTGGATTTAACGCCTTAATTGAGGAGACAAAATGAATAGTTAGATTGGATTTCTCAAAAACATCTCCATGGACCCCACATGTACAGCGTGTGTACATAGAGTACACACATTCATGTCGTGCATCGGAATGACTAAGGCGGTCAGCAGGCTGCTGACTCACACCTTCTAAAAATGGAAGTTTTCATTTTCACGCTGGCTAAGTAACCGACGGGCAGTCCGTTTTGCGGACGTGAGTGAGCCACCATTAGGCACCGTACAACTGATCCAAGTCGTCCATCTTGTAGAGGGCTACGTGATAGTTAGAACCATGTTGACTGTCTACATCCATGCACACACACGTGTGCGATACAGAGGCTATAACCGGACTGCCCGACAACGTTCAAATCAATTTAAGCATGATTTCTTCTCTAGGCCGCGTCAATGGATGTTCAAAACTAACCATGTTTGACCGAAATTTTGTCCTGAATCTAATGGAGGAGGTGGATTTCCTCGAAAATACCTCTGTGGGGCCCACCGATCACGACAGCACTGGACGTGCGAAAGCTTACACACGTCCGTAAAATTCAGAGTTCTAGGCGGTTGTGGCCCACCATCTTTGATCAGATGAAAGATCTGATCCGTCCATCATGTAGAGCAGTCAAAAACATCCCAAAAGACATTGATTTCACTAATAAAGTGCAAGAAAGAAGTGAGTTATGAAGCCTCGAAGGTGGCTGTGAAAAAAACTTCCGCTGTTGCTGCGACAACAGCACCAACCGACTTCTCCATAACCCTGGGCAGCTATAAAATTTAGAGAGAGCTGAGGAAACGGGAGAAAAGCTTGGGGATATGCATAAAGGAGAGAGAGAGAGGGATGACTATTCTGTTTATTTTTTCTTTTTCTTTATTTTCTTTCCTTTTTTCTTTCCTTTAGTTTTATGTTTTTTTATTTTAGCTTCATCATGTTTATGTGTGGCTAAACTCCTTAGCTAGGGCTGAGATGAAGCCCCTAATTTGAATAACTCCTGTATATGTTGAATTCATCTAATTTGATTGGTTTGTTTCTTTCTCTAGTATGCTTCACTGAAATCTTCGTGCTTCTCCATTCTATAAGCTTAACCAAAGTCTAGATGTGGATGTTGTTTGGAATCTTATTCTAGGTACTTATGTCTGACCATGAACAGGTTTTCTATAGAGAAAGAAATAGGAATCTACATCTCTTCATGCCTGACCATGGATGAAAAGATGTGATCCTTATGCTTTAAGGGATTATACATTCTATGTGCCCGACCAAGGATATAGAGTGTGCTTAATTTATTAAATTTACATTAATCTGAATTAAGATGAATTAACAGGTAAAACAAGAGTCAGGATAACTAGGGGTGGATTCGAAAGTCCTAGACTTCTCCTTGATTGAATTTTTCTCATTGTTCTTAGTTATTTTTCATAGACTTTTGTTAGTTTACTTAATTGTTAGCAAAACTATTTGTTGGATTAGTTAAGAGGAATCATAAAATTTGAATTGTGACAACCAGTCCTCGTGGGAACGATCTTGTAATATGTACCGTATCTACATCTGATTCGTATACTTGTAAGTTTAAAATCATTTAAATCAGGTTGATTTAAATAAAACATCAAGTTTTTGGCACCGTTGCTGGGGACTGTTTCGATCCAAATTGGATTTAGGATTCTTTCTTATCATAATTCATAGCCTTAGGATTTTTCTAGCATTATTTTAGGAAATTTAATTTATTTTTATTTTTTTTATTTACAGGAATTGAGGAAGGAAGCTGCAAAATAAAATTATCTTCAAAAGGAGGAGCTCACAAATCTTCAGTCATCGATCATCTCCTTTTTCGGATTCTTTCTTCCAATTCTTGTTTACATAGTTTTATCTTATTTTTAGGAATTCATATTTTTTAGTACCAGTTTTATTTCTCTTAGGTTGCATCTTAGTTTAGTTTTCTTTCTTACATTGCAATAACATAGTTTATGCTAGGGCGTAGACTCTGAACATAGAACTAGTACCTTTTGATCTTGAAATAGAAAGAACCTTTCATAGAAGATTTAGAAACATCCTATTTGAAATGGCGGACGAGAAAGGAATTAAAGCACTTAGAGATTATTCAGCTCCTGTCCAATTTAATGCGCCTTCATGCATAGTGTTTCCAGCCACCATGGCAGTATACTTTGAACTTAAGCCTGGGGTAATACAATTGTTGCCCTCTTTCTATGGTTTAGACAAGGAGGGTCCATATCATCAAGTAAAAGAATTCTTAGACATTTTCTCTACCTTTAGGTTTCAAAACTTTTCAGATGATTCAATCTATTTGTGCCTTTTTCCTTTTTCTTTGAAGGATAAGGCAAAAGTATGGTTAAATTCTCTGAGAGTTGGGACTATCACTACATGGGACCAACTATCTAATAAGTTCTTAAACAAGTTCTTCCCTGTTCACAAAATGAATGCTCTCCATAGAGAAATTACCAATTTCACACAAAAAGAGGGTGAGCACTTTCATGAATGTTAGGAAAGATGGAAGGACTTACTTCTTAAATGTCCACACCATGGTTTGAGAAGTGGCAACAGGTTCAATACTTTTATGATGGTTTGACACCCCAAAACCGTCGCATGGTTGACGCCACCAGTGGAGGGTCATTCATGACCAAAAGTGATGTCAAAGCATGGAATTTCTTTGAAATCTTGTGTGAAAATTTCCAGTAATGGGACTACTCAAATAGAGGTGAAAGAAGTCCCCAACCACAGAAGAAAGGCGGTATTTATGAGATATGAGTCATGCCAGATCTTTATGCCAAAATTGATAGCCTGACACAAAAAGTTAATGCTTTGACGTTAAATAATAGACCTCCAAATACAACTCAAATCAAGTCATGTGCCATATGTTCCAATCCTGGCCATCCTAAGAAGTCGTGTCCATCTAGTGCAACATTTTCAAAATTTCTCTCTGAACAAGTGCATGCTATGAACACTTTTCGAAGACCTAAGAACGATCCTTACTTAGACACCTACAATCCAGAGTGAGCTAAACATCTAAATTTTTCTTAGGCAAAAGGACCACAACAAGGAGGACCATCTAGAAATCCTCTTATGCAACCTTACACCCAAGTTGGTGGTCAACAGCTTCAATAGTCTCCGCAATATCAACAAGTACCTCCACAATCTAGGAAACCATCTCTTGAAGATACACTCAATCTTTTTATGCAAAGTTCACTTCAATTTCAACAAGATACCCAATAAAATTTACTAGCTAACCAGGAAGGCTTACATATAAATGCGTAATCCAGTGCCAAGATAGAAGTACAGTTGGGTCAACTTGCTACCACATTGAGTGAGAGAGAGAAGGGCAAGTTCCCTAGTCAACTTGTGGCAAATCCAAAAGGACAGTCTGAGATTGGCTCTAATTCAAACCAAGAACAATATCATGAGCAAGCCAAATCAATCATTACCCTTAGGTCCGGCAAACAGATCGAGAACAAAGTAGAGATGCCTAGGGAAGAATCAAATTCTAAATCAGAGGACCAAAATGAAGTGGAGAGACATACTAGTGCATCCAAAGTCCGAAAGCACTCTGACTCTCCAGGAACCACTCATGTGCCATCTTATGTGCCTAAAGCACCTTTTCCTCAACGTTTGGCACTAGTTAAGAAAGAAAACAACTTTAATGAGATATAGGATATGTTTAAGCAAGTGCAAATTAACAATCATTGCTTGATGCTATCAAGCAAGTCCCTACTTATGCTAAGTTTCTTAAAGATTTATGTACTCAAAAGCGTAAGTTGAAGGTTCACAAGAAGGTCTTCCTTGTAGAGAAACTCAGCTCCATGATTCAACATAATACTCCTCCTAAATTTAGGGATCTAGGAGCTCCTACCATTTCTTGCATCATACGAGAGCATAAGATTGAGAAGGCATTGCTTGATTTAGGGGCCAGTGTTAATTTGTTACCATATTCTGTATATGAGCAGCTAGGACTTAGTGAGCTGAAACCAACTAAAATAACACTACAACTAGCTGATAGATCTATCAAGGTGCCCCGTGGTGTTATTGAGGATGTGTTAATGTAGGTTGATAAGTTTTATTTTCCAGTGGATTTCATCGTTTTAGATACTCAGCCTGTCCAGAATCCTTCTAGTCAAATTCCTATTATTCTGGGACGTCCATTCTTAGCCACATCCAATGCTATCATAAATTGCAGGAATGGAGTCATGAAGTTGTCTTTTGGTAACATGAAGATAAAGCTCAATGTTTTCAATGCTGGACAATAACCAGAAGACTCGGATGATATATTTGAAGTGAACATGATTGAGAATCTAGTGCATGAATCTTTCCTTCAATCTTTCGAAGACACACTTGAGACTTTCTTAGCACATTTTGGCATGAATTTTGACATAGAGAGTTCCATCTAAGAAGTTAATGCATTGCTCGACTCTACTCCTATAATGAAAACTGCAAAATGGAAAGCTAAAGTGGAACCTCTTCTACCCTCTGAGTCTAAACTGGTTCCGTCTGTTAAGAAACCACCCAAACTTGACCTTAAACAATTACCTGAAAATCTCGAGTATGCATTTTTATGTCCTTCTGAGACTCTTCTTGTTATCATAGCTTCTAACCTTGAGAATGAATAGGAGAGAAAGTTGCTTAATGTTCTTAGAGAATATAAGGTAGCCATTGAGTGGACGATAGAGGACATGAAGGGAGTAAGCCCCACTTTGTGTATGCATCGTACTGATTTTGAAGAAAATGTGAAAACATCGCGTGAAATGCAAAGGAGGCTTAACCCTAACATGAAAGAGGATGTTCGAGCGGAGATGCTTAACTTGTTAGACATTGGTATCATTGACCACATTTCAGATAACACGATTCAAGTTGTTCCCAAAAAGTCTGGGATTAGTTAATCAAGGTGTTGGAGAAATTTAACGGACCCAGGTTATCAAGATTGATTAATTCATGGTCCATTCTTATCTACCTGAAGACGTTAAACTTAGCGCTCCTGGGAAGCAACCCAGCCTTTTATTTTATTTCATTTTATTTTAGTTAGTTCAATGTTTGTGGGTAACATTGCTGCAAACCCTCACGAGACTACAACTAGTCCACTAGGGACAACCTAGGGGTTTAAAGGCTTGTTGCATACGATAAAGGCAATCGAGAGCACCTACAAAAGTGTTATAGGTAGGATCTTCTTTGTGTGATTTTATTTTTGTTATTTTTCTTTTGTTGATTTCTCTCTTGTGTTGACCTACTCTTACGCTGATATTTTTAGGAAAGCCTCTTGATTCTTCGTCCAGGTACTATCATTTCATCACTCCTCTTTTATTTTCGTTGTCCCATATGCATTGTATGCTTATTTCTTTTACATTGAGGACAATGTAGATTTTAGGTTGGGGGTGGGAGATTAGGTTATGTAATTAGTATTTTCTTCGTCTTGAGCAAAAATTGTGAAATTTTTTCATTTTTTCTGGAATTGCTTGTGAATTTGAAGTGATTTTGACCGTCATCTTGGATTTAGAATTAAAAGATACGTAATGTTGATAATTTATAACTCTTGGATTCAGTTGTCTGTTAGATTTCACAGTTAAGTTTGAGTTATTAATCCATGATTAGAAGTTGTAAACATTGATTGAGTCATAATTTCACATATCACTTCTCAGTTCGAGATTAAACGACAACTTGGTAATCATTAAGCATGAAAGGAAATAGCCTGAAAAAAAAGAATTAGCATCAGTTTATAAAAAAGAATTGAAAGGGTAACTCAAATAATCTTCACCATAGGTTTTCTCCCTATAGGTATAGATTTGATTCCCCATGTTTGACATGTGAAAAAGGTTGGGTGTATGGTCTTTACCATAGGTTTGCTCACTATGGGTGAGGATTTGATTCCCCTCCTTAGCGTTACTGTTCATAAATAAATAAATAAATAATCAAAGGCTGGTGGAATGAAAAGTTAATCTGTAAGGTAAGTGTCGGTTTTAGTTGTCATGAATTCTATAGTTAATTACTAATGATATCATGAAATTGCCATTGGATCTCTTAATATTGTAAGCCGAGATTACACTATAAACTCATGGAACTCAATGTTTAGAATTGTTCTAATTAATGGATTAATATTTTAAACTTGATTATGAAGTTTACTATAAGCTTGATTCCAGGAGAAAATTTCACTTACCATTCATGAATCTTAGAATTCTTGCATCTCAATTATTTGTTCACAAGTCACTTGGGTTTACAGGAATTGACCTTTATTTCTGAAATTATTTTTCACATGTTTTGCTTGGGACTAACAAAATGCTGATTGGGGGTTGTGATGAGGGTCAAATATTGCATATCAAACCCTAGTTATTACCTAATTTTGTGTACATAATAATACTTAATGTCGTATTTTAATTATGTTTTTTTTGTAAGGTGTAATTAGGAGCTTGGACTGAAAAAGGATACTACAAGTATGGAATTAATGCTTTGAAGTCACCAAAGTAAGGGACAGACTTCAGAGGACTAACATTGAAGAATTTACACCCAATGGATGCGAGAAAATCAAGCTGTTCACATTAAAGAGGCCCAAAATTAGTCCAAAATTCAAGATCACATGGTTCCAACCATCCATTCGGATCGAAACTTCATACATTAAATGGGGGCCATAAATTAACCGTACATGTAAAATTTCAGCCATTGGATATCACAGGAAGAGGCCCAACGGACAGATCAACCCCTTAATTCCCTAAGTGGGGCCCACCTGCTATCTGGATATGCCTTATCTTTGGATTCAACTCCTTAATTGAGGAGAAAAAATGAATGGTTGGATTGGATTTCTCAGAAACATCTCCATGGACTCCACATGTACAACATGTGTACATAGAGTACACACGCTCGCGCCGTGCACCGGACTGACTAAGGCGGTCAGCAGGCTGCTGACCCGCACCTTCTAAAAATGAAAGTTTCCATTTTTGCGTTGGCTACGTAATTAACGGGCGGTCTATTTTGTGGATGTCAGTGAGCCACCATTAGGCATCGTACGACTGATCCAAGTCGTCCATCTTGTAGAGGGCTACATGATAGTCAGAACCATGTTGACTGTCTGCATCCATGCACACACACGTGTGTGATACAGAGGCCACAAACGGACTGCCCGACAACGTTCAAATCAATTTGAGCATGATTTCTTCTCTAGGCCGTGTCAATGGACGTTCAAAACCAACCATGTTTGTCCAAAAATTTATCCTAAATCTAATGGATGGGGTGGATTTCCCCGAAAACACTTGTGGGGTCCACCGATCATGACAGCACTGGATGTGCGAAAACCTATGCACGTTCGTAAAATCTGGAGTTCCAAGCCATTCTCGCCCACCATCTTTGATCAGATGGAAGATCTGATCCGTCCATCATTTAGAGCAGTCAAAAACATCCCAGAAGACGTTGATTTCATTGATAAAGTGCAAGAAAGAAGTGAGTTATGAAGCCTCGAAGGTGGCTGCAAAAAATACTTCCGTTGTTGCTACAACAGCTGCACCGACCGACTTCTCCACCGCCCTGGGTAGATATAAAATTTGGAGAGAGTTGAGGAAACGGGGAAAGAGCTTAGGGACCATGCATAAAGGAGAGAGAGAGATGGCTATTCTGCTTATTTTTCCTTTTTCTTTTTTTTCTTTCCTTTAGTTTTATGTTTTTTTTATTTTAGCTTCATCATGTTTATGTGTGGCTAAACTCCTTAGCTAGGGCTGAGATGAAGCCCCTAATTTGAATAACTCTTGTATGTGTTGAATTCATCAAATTTGATTAGTTTGTTTCTTTCTTTAGTGTGCTTTACTGAAATCTCTGTGCTTCTCCATTCTATGAGCTTAACCAAAGTCTAGATGTGGATGTCGTTTGGAATCTTATTCTAGGTACTTGTGTCTGACCATGAACATGTTTCCTATAGAGAAATAAATAGAAATCTACATCTCTTCATGCCTGACCATGGATAGAAAGATATGATCCTTATTCTTTAAGGGATTATACATTTTGTGTGTCCGACCAAGGACATAGAGTGTGCTTAATTTGTTAAATTTACATCAATCAGAATTTGGGTGAATCAATAAGTAAAACAAGGGTTAGGATAATTAGGGGTGGATTCGAAAGTCCTAAACTTCTCCTTGATTGAATTTTCCTCATTGTTCTTAGTTATTTTTCATAGACTTTTGTTAGTTTACTTAATTGTTAGCAAAACTATTTGTTGGATTAGTTAAGAGGAATCATAAAATTTGAATTGTGACAACCAGTCCTCATGGGAATGATCTCGTAATACGTACAGTATCTACATCTGATTTGTATACTTGCGAGTTTAAAATCATTTAAATCAGTTTGGTTTAAATAAAACATCAAAAGCCGAGCAGAAGGGTCTACATAGGTCACAATCTCGATCTTCCAACTCCCATTTTGTCGAAAGTGGCTTCAAACAGGATGTTTGTCAAACTGCATGTATCAATCAGCATTCGATATACCTTGTGGTTGGCAATGGACATGGTGACCATAAGTGCATCATCTTGGGGGTGTTGAATCTCCCGAGCATCTTCCTCTATAAAGGCGATCATACACGAGTCTATCCCAAGCTCTTTCCCAAGTCAGTCGATGATGTTTACCTGATGGCCTTCATCAGTGGTTCTCGCACTCTAAACATGATCTCGACATGCTTGGTTTAAGTCACCAACCCTAGGGGGTCTGCCAAATATGGTGCGTATTTCCTCGATAGGTTCGTTGTCGTTATGCTCCCTATGTTGGTCCTACTGAGGAGCTAGTCGGTCTTCTCTGCATTTGGCAATGAATTCACATAGGTATCCCCTCTAAATAAGGGATTTGATCTCTTCCTTGTGTAATTTCTATTTTAGATTTGTCAAATTTTGTTGTGTCAAAACCTCTTGGAATCTGTATCTTATGTAGCTCAACTTTATATCATCCTTGCCTACATTTAAGAAGTTTAAATTTAAGTTCAAGCATCTCAAATTCAAGTTCAAGAAGTTCAAGTACAAGAATAAGAAATTCAAGTACAACATCAAGTACTACTTCAAGTTTTCAAGCTTTAACTATGTCAAGACAGTGTGTATTACTTAAGAATACATGCGCAACTTTAGAATACTTCAAGATGACAAGCTTCAAAGTACTTCAAGATAAACTATCAATCTTCACCAATAAGGTATAAATGACCTTAGATTGATCATAAGTTAGGTCATATTAATTGCATACTTAAATTGGGTCACTATATAATTTTATAGGCTTTTACTCGACTAGCCCACGCCTATGTTTGACTAGTCTAAGCACTAGCTCGACCAGTCTAAGAATTCCCTTAACCAATCCAAGGTTTGTTACCGATTTTTAGAATTTTCTATTGGACCCTTAACTAGTCCTAAAGACTGCTCAACTAGTCGAGTGAACAGTGCTTGATTAGTCGAGCAGGCTCGACTCAAAGTGCAGCAACCGTTCTTGGTCCCACTTGACCAATCGAGTAGGCCACTCAATCATTCGTCCATGGCACTTGAACAGTCAAGGAACGGTCTTATCTTATCGCGTCTGAAATATTTGAAATTTTGTTGGTCCTTTGACCAGTCGAGCTAACCTCTGGGCCAGTCGAGCGAACAATATTTATGCTATAAATTAAGCATGAATTTTAGAGTTTGGTAAGTCATTCAAGCAAGATCAAGACACCACTCTGAGAGATAAGTTTGTGATATTCTTAAGCTATATTGTGTTCATTTAATATTCTCTTTAATTTAATTTTTTGCATTTAATTTTGAATTCTCTATTCCAATCTTAATTGAAGAAGGGATTTAAGTTTTCCCCTTTCTTGAGATCAAAATCAAATCAAGTTAGCCCGAGGTGATTTAATCTAAAAATCATTTAGGACCTAGAACCCTTTCATAAGTGAGTGTGTACATTGAACATCTACTCTAAATTCTACCAGGCTTCATCAAAGGAGAATATCCAGATAAGTATCTTTATGTTTTTGTAAATCTCTTTTTGGTTTTTGAGGTTGTGTCAGAAAAATCTCTCTTTCCTTTTTTATTTGTCTAAGATGTTCCAAAAAATCTCAGAGTGTAGGGTTTTTGAATTGTGTAAGCCCACTTGAAAGACACAATTGTAAAGGTTTTAGGTGAACCTTGAAAAACTTATTTTATAATGAATGCCAATATCCCGTGGGATAGGATATTAGGAGTGAAGTAGTTGTGTGGCTATTTTATAACAGTTGGTGTACACAAAAGCAAACCACTATAATTTCTGGTGTTGTGGTAGATGGTTGGTTGTGACTTTGTGTGAATGTTGTAATTTCTCTTTAAGCCTTTGTAGAGAATGATTGTAATTTATTTTTTGCACATGTGGTGAATGTTGTAATAGAAGTAAAAATTTATTTCTGAATTATTCTTTATTCCTCTGTATTTGTTTGGGATTTTGATACATAGACCGTTCTAGAAATCAGGATGTCCTACCATAGGCCATTGGTTTTTGGTGTAAGGTTGTCCTTAAAACAATATCTATATCAACCTCTCAATACTTATGCATATGAGGTGGCTATTCATTTCTGCTATTTGAATTTTTAAGTGGTATCAAAGCTTAATAGCTCGATTTATTTTTCTTTGGATTAATTTCCTAAGCTAATCGATCTAAGCTTATTAAAATGTCAAATTTTGATAGCCTTTCAGTCACTAGGCATCCAAAGCAAGCATGGGATATTTTGAAAATGACACACGAGGGTACAACAATTGTCAAGAAATCTAAATTTTCAAACCTCACAACTAAATTTGAGGAAATACGTATGGAAGAAAGTGAAACTTTCGTGGACTTTTATACAAGATTGAATGACATTGTCAACTCCATGTGGGGTCTTGGTGATAGGATCCCAAAAAGTAAAGTCTGTGTAAAGATATTACACTCATTGCCTGAACGGTTCAATTCAAAACTGACCGTGATCCAGGAACTTCGTGATATGGATAATATGAGGGTTGAAGAATTGGTTGGTTCTTTACAAACCTATGAGTTAAACTTTAAAGTTGCTAAGGTAAGTGTATCGCCCTCAAGTCTTCTAAAATTATTTCTCATGAAAATACTAATAATTCTGATTTAGAAACTTCTGAAGATGATATGGCTCTTTTAACTAAAAAATTTTACAAGATTTTTAAAAGTAAACAGAGGGTTGATTTGCAAAAATTTATTGAAAAGAAAAGACCTAGATCTAAAACTTGGAAATCTTTAAAAGACAACCAATGCTACAACTGTCATGAATATGGGCATCTAACAAACATATGTCATAAGAAGGACAAGTCTAAAAAGAAAGGTATGTTAGCTACATGGGATGAATCTTCCTGCTCTGAAGTCTCTTCTGAGTCAGAAGCTTCTGAAACTGAGTCGATTGATGATGTTAAAGCCCTAATGACTCTAGCCAAGTTCACTTTCTCAGATAATGATGATTCAACTAATGAAGAAAATTTGAATAGTGAACATGAAAATGAAGAAGACCTTCAAGATGCTTATGATGCCCTATATAGGGAAAGTTGCAAAATAGCTGTTAAGTTAAAACATTAGAAAGAAAATTTTTTAAAACTAAAAGAAAAATTTTCATTATTTAGTCTTAGAAAAATCACACATTTCAGATTTCTTTGAAAAAACTAAGTGCGAGTTAGATTTCAAAATGTCCTAAGTTGAAAACTTAAAATCTGAAAATGAAAAGATAAAACTAGAAGTCTCTTCACTTTTGAGTTTGAATGACACATGGAGATAAGCCCAAGGTGATCCTAAGTTAGAAATTTTTTTATCCAAATCTAGAAAATGTGGCGATCGATTTGGATTGGGATATGATAAAAGTATTCCTCCCAAATATAAGAATACTCCACTTAAATTTGTTAAAGGGGAGTCTTTTAACTCAAAAGGAAAAAGTTAAAATCAAAATAATTCTAAAAATACTAAAACTTTTGAGACTTTAAAACCTAAAAGCAACCATATCAACTATAAAAATCAGAATAGTTATCCTTTATCTGAGAAAATTATTAATTTACTTAAGGAACTCTTAAAATCTAACTCAGTGGGTAGGACTTATAACAACTATAAACATAAGAAGACCAAATATGCTCATAAACCCAAAACTGTAATGAAATGGGTCTCTAAGGTTACTTGTTTGGTTGGCCACACCGCTTTCAAAGCTTCAAACCATTCAAAGTGGTACCTAGACAGTGGTTTCTCTAGACATATGACAGGTGACAAAGGTATGTTCACTAGTCTTAAAGACATGACTGATGGTTTAGTCACATTCGGTGATGGTAGCAACTGTAGAATTATTGGCCAAGGTACGGTTCAGCTCTTTAACCTCCCTCTATTTGAGAATGCTTTATATGTAGAAGAGTTAAACCATAATTTATTAAGCATCTCTTAAATATGCAATAATAATCATAGTATAAAATTTACCAAAGGTGTGAAATTTTAAATAAGAATGGTTCAGTAATATTAACTGGTCATAGAACTTCTGAGAACTGCTACATTATTAGTGACTCAAACTCATTTAAGCTATCGTGTTACATGGTCCAAACCAATGAAACCAAATTATGACATTAGCACCTAAGACATGTAAACTACTGTAACTTGTACAGATTGAGTAAAAGAGAATTGGTAAGAGGTCTACCCAAAATACAGAAAGTGGATAAAATATGTGGCAAGTGCCAGATTGGTAAATAAACCAGGAGTGCTCATAAAAAGGTGAACTACAAAGCCACATCTAGACCGCTCGAACTTCTCCACATGGATCTCATTGGACAACTAGAACGGAGAGTTGAGGTGGCAAGAAGTATATTCTAATGATTACAGATGGCTTTATCAGGTATACTTGGGTAGTCTTCTTAAGAGAGAAATCAGAAACGCTTGACGAAGTAAAAAGGGTACTTAAACGTATCCAAACTGAAAAAGAATCATAAGTCACTAAGATCCATAGTGATCGTAGTTTTGAGTTTGAAAATAGTAATTTTGAGAAGTTTTACAGTGATCAGGGAATATCACATAAATATTCTGCGCCTAAAACACTACAATAAAATGGTGTAGTGAAAAGGAAAAATAGAGTGCTTCAAGAAATGGCAAGTGTAATGCTAAATAGTATGAAGCTTCTTAAGAATCTTTAGGCTGAAGCCATAAATACTGCTTGTTATATAATTAATCACATTTATATTAGAAAATCAAATAGTGAAATGCTTATGAAATGTGGTTTGATAAGAAGCCTACTGTCAAGTACTTTCGAGTTTTCGGCAGCAAGTGCTATATCTTACGTGACAGAGAAAATCTGGATAAATTTGACACTAAAATTGATGAAGGGATATTTTTAGGGTATGCTTTGAATAGTAGAGCATATCGGGTTCTTAACAAGAGGATCGGTGTAATTCAAGAGTCCATTAATATGGTTATAGATGATCACTTGAATACACATATCTCAAGTTCAGAAAATGATGAAGTCCTTTTATTTGATAAACCAAACTCTTCATCAAGTTAAAATAATACTGAACTGTGAATAGTTAAAGATCATCCATCTGATCAAATCCTTAGAAATCCTCTCACTGGTGTGCTTTACATCTCAGATAGAATCGGCTAACGTAAAAGAAGCTCTTACCGACGAAAATTGGATTGTTGCAATGCAAGAAGAGCTAAATCAATTTGTTAGAAATGATGTTTGGTACTTAATTCCGAGGCCAAAACATAAACACATTGTCAGAAAAAAATAGATTTTAAAAAATAAGTATGATGAACTCGGTAATATTATTAGAAACAAGGCTAGGCTGGTTGTACAAGGGTACACTCAAATTGAAGGCATTGATTATGATGAGACCTTTACCCCAGTAGCTCGTCTTGAATCAATCAGACTATTTATATTCATTGCATTTTTTTAAAAATTCAAAATATACCAAATGGATATAAAGAGTCGTTCTTAAACGGTGATTTGCATAAAAAAGCGTACATTAAACAACCAAAGGGTTTTGAAGACCCTAAGCATGTTAATCATGTCTATTGCCTGAAAAACACACTCTATGATTTGAAACAAGCTCCCAGGGCATGGTACGAAAAGTTGAGTAAGTTTCTACTAAGTCATAACTTTATAATGGATAGTGTTGATAAGACATTGTTTGTAAAGAAACATAATGATCACATTCGTGTAGTACAAATCTATGTTGATGACATTATCTATAGATCTACCTGTGTTAACATGAATGTTGAGTTTGCAAATAATATGAAATCTAAATTTGAAATGAGCATGTTTAGAGAACTAAACTATTTCCTAGGGTTTCAAGTCAAATAGCTCCTTGATGGATTCTTTATCTCTCAAACCAAATATGTTCTGAACTTAATTAAAAAGTTCAGATTTGAGAGCGGGAAAAATTTTGATAGTCCAATGAGTACTACTCTAAAACTCTCTAAGGATTCAATAAGTAAGAGTGTGGATCCTAAGTTGTATCACAGTATGATAGGTAGTTTACTTTATTTAACTGCGAGCCGACCTGATATTGCTTTTAGCATAGGAATTTATGCTAAATATCAATCTGACCCTAAAGAGTCACATCTGATTGCTGTTAAGCGCATTTTGTGATATGTCGCTAGTTCAGCTAATCTTGGTCTCTGGTATCCACATGATACTGGTGTGCAATTAGCTGGTTACATGGATACTAATTGGGATGACAATATTGATGATCGTAAATCGACCAACGGTGGTTGTTTCTATGTTGGGAATAGTTTGGTTTCTTGGCTAAGTAAGAAACAGAGTTCCGTATTGCTCTCCACAGCTGAGGCTGAATATATTATTGCTGGTACTGCATGCACTCAGCTTGTGTAGATGAAGAGAATGCTAACAGATTATGGAATTGTGCAAGAATCCATGGTTTTATATTGTGACAATTTAAGAACAATTAATATTTCTAAAAATCCAATTTAGCATTCACAAACTAAGCATATTGACATTAGATATATTATATTAGTGATCTGGTGGAAGATAAGATAATTTCATTAAAATATATTCTGACCGAGAATCAACTTGCAGACATATTCACAAAATCGCTCGACAAAAATAGGTTGTAAAATTGAAATTTGATCTTGGTATGTGCAATATGAACTGATGATTTGTGCATTTTTGTACCATAATGTATATATTTATTGTCACGCCCCAAACTCGAAAACCGGGCTCACAAAATTCTCGATCGTCGAATCCGGCGCCGACAGCCTCCATAGAACCCCATTCTCGGATCCCAACGCCCATTCGCCAGGTTCCGATCCTGGGATGCTACGGAGAGGATTTCAACGTCAGTTTGATTCATAATAAGCATAACCAAAGGCATAACCCACAAACAACAACCAAGAACTCCATTACATTTTCACTATGATAAAAAACTTTACAAGTACAATGAGCATAAAAGGAAATACAATGATGAAGAACAAAAACTTCAAAAAGATCTTCAGCGTCAGAGGCAGAGGCATTGCCTCTTGAGTT
This sequence comes from Magnolia kwangsiensis, assembly GCA_037074715.1. NCBI lineage: Eukaryota > Viridiplantae > Streptophyta > Magnoliopsida > Magnoliales > Magnoliaceae > Magnolia > Magnolia kwangsiensis. The sequence goes on from CM073574.1 coordinate 105,712,985, forward strand.
TTTTTTTTAAATCATTAAAAACCCATTTTTTGGGGTTTTTCGCATCTGGGGCCCGTATCAAATAGATCCACCCCGTCCATTGGCTTCCTTGGCTCAAGACAAGCCAAAGGAGTCCAATGTTGAATACTTTTAGCCTGTGAAAAATTTTAAAATAATATATAAACGGTGAGAATCACTGTTTTAAAAAGTATGGCCCGCCCAATGAGCGGATTAGCTTCATTCTTTAGCTCAACGCCTAAAATGATATGGGAAAGAGGATGGGTAGCCTGGATTGAATACATACATCAAGGTGAGTCCTATACAAGTGGCCCACCCCAATGACATGTAAAAGCCAAGCCAAATATATGTGCTTTCCTTTCACGTCCAACAACGTCCAAATGCTGGACGTTTTTCTTCTCTTTTTTTTTTGGCCTTATCAAATACATTTAGGGTGGGCCCTGTTTATGTAAGACCCGTATCTTGGTCCATACCTTTCCGTAGACTTCCGATGTCTTACCGGTCGAATTCCGGTGACCTTCGACCCTTAACCGATATCGACGCGCGACCCTGATTCATGTGCCGACAACCCGAGTCGACTCAACCCAAGACCACTACCATAGCGACCGCGCCATCGTTGCGGTTCCGATACCGCGACTCGCGTGCCGAGGCGATACCCTGGTCAAGAGATATGGGCCAACGTTCGGTGCGAGAAAATGCCGCGCGTTGCGAAACCCAAGGGAATCTCTACGATGTGTCACATCAATCACATCAATCCCATCAATCAATCAATCAATCAATCCATCAAGCCATCACATGTCAAGTACACATCACTTTATTTCCTTTTCTCAAGCAACCACAAAAGTCTCCCAAACCCATACCTCTCTTACACAAAAAGCCACAAAAGTCTTCACCACCCATACCTCTCTTACACAAAAGCCTCAAAAGTCAAGCTTTTCTTACACAACCATCACTTACCACATCCATCCATCACTCTCTCTCTCTCCCTTTACAACTCTCTCTCTCTTTCTCTCTTTCTCATTTCAAAAATCCCAAAGCAAAAGAGATCCCACGTATGGAATTTTGTAAGAACTCCTAAGCTCCAAGTGGCCCACCTTCCTACCCCATCATCTCCCATCTCAACCTTCCATTCTTCATCTCATCCATTGAAGTTGAAGCCAAGGTGCCAAGGAACCCCTAGGAGCAAGAAGATCGGACGGTGGGTGCCTCTATAGGATAGTTTTTCTTATTTTTTTATGATGGGCCAAGTGAGGCCCACCGATCCATGGTGTGGATCTTACTTGGGACCCTAAGATAAGGCCGATGGCCTACTTGGATCATCATAATCATTCCATGATGGGGCCATTCTCCATGGACCCCATCATGATGTTTATTTTCTTTAGAAAGGTCATCTCGACCATCCATATTGGTGGGGAAAGGATCCCCACCGTTGATCTTCAGTTTGATGGTCACATGTGCAAAATGACCCACTTGATGTATGATTTCATGTAAGGGAGGGCCATAATGTCGGGGTCCCTCCATCACAAGGCGTATCCCACTCTCCATGTCTCTCTCTCTCTCTCTTTTATCTTTTTTTATTTTTTTATTTTTTTTATGCAAGAGGATTGTGTGGCCCACTTGAATGGATCCCACCTTGGGAGTTATTTTGTGCAAGTTTTTATTCAAGTGGGGCCCACCATACGCGTTGTACACACATCACCCATCCGTGGTGGCCCACTTCATCAGGGCCCACCACTAACGATTTTTTTTTATAAGGAGAGCAAACCGTCCAGCGTCTGGGACGCTGGACGTTTCATAAGAAAAAAAAAAGAAAGAAGTAAAGTAAGGCATTTGGGTGGCCCACTTGCATAGGCCCCACCCTGATGTATCGTTCTAATCCAAGCCGTCCATCCCTTTCACCATCTCATTTTAGGCGTTGAGCCAGAAAATGAGATTGAACGGAGCACCTGGTGGGCTATAGCGTCAAAAATTGCAACCTCACCATTCAAACATCATTTTCGTATTTTATTTCACTTCCTAAGCATTTTAAACTTTGAACTCTGGACTCGTTTTGCCTGTTGCGAGCCACAGAACGCAATGGCAGGAGCGGATTTCATTTTAGCGGGCCCCACGCATGAAAAACCTTGGGAAAACAGATTTTTCCCAAAATAGATAAGAGGCAGTGTCTCTGCCTTCACGTCAGCGGGCAGCAGCTGCACCCAGCAGCGTGCTGGCGTGCAGGCAGTCGACGTCCAGTGAGGGACCCACAGCTCCAGCCGTGGGCCCCACCATAAGGTTTGTTTGTCATCCAACCTGTTCACGAGGTGGGTCCCATCCTCAGGTGGGCCCCCTCCAAATTTTGGCGCGATCCAGCGCTCAGGTGGCCCACACCACGTGAAACAGTGTGGATTGAATTCTACCATTAAAAGATTTTTGGGGCCCACAGAAGTTTTGGATCAAGATGAAATTTATGTGGTCCCTTCATCCAGGTCTGAGCGACCTTATGAACGGGTCGGATGGTACTTAAATATTATTGGGTGGGCCCCACATGGGACCCACAATGATGTATGTGTTGAGTCCACCGTCCAGACGGACGGTGGCACCCACCTTCTGTATGTGTGGCCTCCACCGTCCAGTGGACGGTGGGGCCCTTGTGATGTATGTGTTCTATTCGCGTCGTCCATCCCTGGATGGTGGACCCCACCATGTTTTATGTGTTACATCCGCACCATTCATTTGGAAAGGTGGGACTTACCCCTGACCATGGGCCCTATGAATAGTTTGGATTGTAAATAGATATTGTAGTGGGCCCATGGTCCACGTGACCTTATGAAAAGATTGGGTTGCAAATAAATATTGTTGTGGGCCTATGAATAGTTTGTATTGCAAATGAACATCATGTTGGGCCTAGTTTTGATGGAAAATAAACATTTTGTTAGGACCATGGTATTGGACCCATTTAATATATTTTAAAGCCCATAGAAGTAAGCCCAATTGATATGTTCTAAGGCCATAAGACTAGGCCATTTGATATATTGTAAGGCCCATGGGACTAAACCCATTTATTTATAAAATGGGTCCATGGGATTAGGCCCCATTGGATTTATTTGAGACCCATGAGTTAGGCCCATTTTATTTGATTAAGGCCTAGGGGTTTAGGCCCATTGAACTCATGTTAGGTCTATGGGTTGAGGCCCACTTGATCTACATGTGGGGCCCAATTGGTGTGGTCCATTGGTCATATATTAGACTCATGAGACTAAGCTCATTTGATGCAATCTAAGGCCCACGGGTTTGACCCATTGCAATGCACATAAGACCCATTGGTGTGGCCCATTTATGTGGCCCATCTGATGAATAAAAAGCCCATAGGATATGGCCCATTCGATATATATGTAAGGTCCAATGGGGATAACCTACGGTCCATTGCAATGTGTAAATCCATTACAGACTAAGTACTGATGTTTAAAAAGATCGTGCCTTGGGAGCAATGTTAGTTTGACATCCACATTACGAGTGTAATGTTGGTTGGATGTCCACATTACGACTCTCCTTAGGGCCCATTACTGGGCCGTACTTATCGTGTATAGGCCGTCCAGGTCCATCTGTATTGTAAGATAGTTCATTTTATTATAACATGTTTAGTACAGTTCATGACTCATGATCATACGCATCATATGTATGCTTGACGTGAGAATTGTCTGATCATAGCATTTGCCTTCGGGCAGGTTGTTTATGGGCTCCCGGTTAGGCGGTGTTGCCCTACATGAGCGCACGATATGTGCAGGATTTGATGAATGACTGGATAGCGTGAATCATGCATATCGCATTTGTATGACATGGGTATTGTACGCCCTATCGACATCAGGGCCGTAGCCTCCACAGATGCATCGTGGTTGGTAGGATTGGATATCGAAAATCTTGTTCTACATGGGGTGCTATTGATATCCCTGGGTGAAAGTCCCTAAACCCTTATGGTACCAAGAGATTGCTCCAACGTCTAGACCGAGTGGGTAGATGAGCGCTGAGTGCCGAATACCAGTTGGCTGTGCTCTCCACTGTGTCGTGGTTGGTTGGAAGGGGGTGCTGTCTTACCCGCCCGAGTGTAGGGGGCAATCCTAGGCTGAGTTTGACTAGCTCGAGGAATGGGTCCGCTATCGACGAGTCGCGCCCGATATTGGCAGACGGATAGTGTGGTCTCTTCCACTTACCTTATTACGCGCGATGTGACGGTAATCTGGTTTAGAGTGTACTAGACCCTGGTGATATCTCATATTTGAGCTGTATTAATGTATGGACATAGATGAGGATCTGTATGCTTGAGTTGCATTGCACATCGCATGGTCTTGGGGTGGCCGATACCATTCATGTCTTGCATCGCATAAGCCTTGGTACGGCTCATGATATTATGGTTCCATCTGCATATTGCGCATTACTCTGTCATTACATGTTCATATTACTACCTTGCGTACACACTTTCACCACCCTCTAAGCTTTCTGTAAGCTTATGCACGACCGTTGCGTGCAGGTGACGTTGGTTTGCAGCAGCGCTGAGGCAGGAGCACGTTGCAGAGCATTTTGGAGTTTTTATTCTTTACCATTGTATTTCCCTTTATGCTCATTGTACTTGTAAAGTTTTTTATCATAGTGGAAATGTAATGGAGTTCTTGGTTGTTGTTTGTGGGTTATGCCTTTGGTTATGCTTATTACGAATCAAACTGACATTAAAAATCCTCCTCGTAGCATTCCAGGATCGGAACCTGACGAATGGGAGCTAGGAGCCGAGAATGGGGTTCTACGGAGGCTGTCGGCGCCGGATTCGGCGATCGAGAATTTGGTGAGCTCGGTTTTCGAGTTTGGGGCGTGACAGTTTAGGTGGGCCACCACATTGTGAGGTGGTGTGGTTACAATACATGTGTATAGTGGGCCCCTCCTTTAGATGGTTTGGATCCAATACATGCTCCATGGTGGGTTCCATCCAAGTAGGCCATAAGGCCATTCCATCACACAAAACAAATAATTTAAATGAAAAGAGAGGGAGAGAGATAGAGTGGGACACGCGTGATGGAGGGCTCCGCCACTATGAGCTCTCCTTTGCATTTAATCATACATCGAGTGGGCCCTAATACAAGTAGGCCCACTAATTCAAAGATCAACGGTGGAGATCCTTCTCCACCAATATGGACGGTCTAGATGACCTTTTAATGTAATGAAATAAACATCATGATGGGGTCCATGGAGAATGGCCCCATCATGGAATGATCATGATGATCAAGTGGGCCATCGGCCACATCCTAGGGTCCCAAGTGAGATTTAAACCATTGATCGGTTGGCCTATGAAAAATTACTATTATCAAGCACCCACCGTTCGATCTTCTTGCTCCTATGGGTTCCTTAGCACCTTAGCTTCGATTTTAATGGAGGAGATGAGAAATGGATGGCTAGGATGGGAGATCTTAGGATGGAGAGGTGGGCCACACTTGGAGTTTTGGAAAGCTTGGAGAATTTCTCTTACGTGGGATTTTTTTGTTGCTTGAGAAAATGAGATGAGAAATGAGAAAGAGAGAGAGTTGTGAGGAGATGTGAGGTGATGAGGTGATGGAGTGATGGGAGAGAGATGGGTGTGTAAGACACATTTTTGACTTTTATGGCCTTTTGTGTAAGAAAAACATGGGCTTGTAAGACCTTTTTTGACTTTTGTGGTTGCTTGGGTATGGGTGAAAGGCGATGTGTACTTGACATGTGATGTGATAAGATTTGATTGATTGATGGGATTGATTTGACAAGTCGTAGAGATTCTACTGAGTTTCACAACGCGTGGAATTTTCCTCACACTAAACGTCGACCCACATCTCCTGACCAGGGTATTGCCTCGGTGTGCGAGTCGCGTCATCGGAACCGTAGCGACGGCGTGGTCGCTATGGTAATGGTCTTGGGTTGAGTCGATATGGGTTGACGGCATACGAATCAGGATCGCACGTAAATATCGATATAGGGTCGAAGGTTGTCGAAATTCGACCAGTAAGACCGCGAAAGTCTATGGAACGGTACGGACTAAGATACGGGTCTTACAGCTCTCCCCTCCTAATAAAAATTTCATCCTCGAAATTTACACAATCATCGCAACTAGGCATAACTCATGAAGAAGAAGAGACATAACATCACTATATAAAACCAGAGATAGCATACAAAATACATCACATGATCAACCATCAAAGAGATGGGGATAACACTCTCGAATCTCAGCCTCACGCTCCCAAGAAGCCTCCTCTACAGAATGGTGACCCCACTGAACCTTTACCAAAAGAATGACCTTGGTTCTGAGGACCCGCTCCTTTCGATCAAGGATACGGAATGGCTGCTCGATGTAAGAAGCGTCCTCACGAACCTCCAGCAGCTGCCAATCAATAATGGGAACTATGTCTGACTCATACTTCCTCAACATGGAGAAGTGAAAAACGTTATGGACGTCAAACAACTGAGATGGTAAGGCAAGCCGACAGGCCACGACGCCAATGCACCCAGTGATCTCAAAAGGTCTAATGAATCTCAGGGCAAGCTTGTCCTTCACCCTAAATCGAACTACGCCCTTCATGGGCGAGACCTTGAGATACACATGGTCCCCTACATCAAACTCAAAGAGACGACGCCGACGATCAATAAAACTCTTCTGCCGACTCTGAGCTGTGCGCATCCTCTGCCTGATGATATCAATAGCCTCTGACGTCTCCTACACAAGCTCGGGACTTAGGAGATGACGCTCTCCAACCTCGGTCCAGTAACTCGATGATCTGCATGGTCTGCCATATAGTGCCTTAAAAGGAGCCATGCCGATGGTCGCCTGATAGCTTTTGTTGTATGCGAACTCAGCCAATCGCAGATGCTCATCCCAGCTACCCCCAAAAATAATCGCGCAGGCCTGAAGCATATCCTCGAGGATTTGGTTGACCCTCTTGGTCTGGCCATCGGTCTGCGAATGGTACGTGGTGCTGAGCTGTAAATCAGTCCCCGTCGCTCGGTGGAAGCTCCTCCAAAACTGAGACGTGAACCTCGAGTCTTAGTCAGAAACGATGGAGACTGAAACGCCATGTAGTCTGATAACCTCCTCAATAAATAACCTCGCAAGCTGGTCCATAAACCAAGTCGTACGCATCGAAAGGAAATGTGCCGACTTCGTCAGACGATCCACAACAACCCAAATGGCGTCATGAGCGCACTGAGTCCTCAAAAAACCCATAATGAAATTAGTTGACACGTGCTCCCACTTTCACATCGGGACACTCAACAGCTGCAATAGACTAGGAGGTCTCTGATGATCGGACTTGACACGCTGGCACGTATCATACTCAGCCACAAAACTGGAGATCTGGCGCTTCATCCCCCCAAAAATACTGTCGCCTCATGTCAGTGTACATCTTCGTCGAGCCAGGGTGGATCAAAAATCACGATCGATGTGCCTCGATCATAAGATCTCTGCGCAACTCTGGAATATCCGAGACACATAATCGGCCTCTGAAGTGAAGTCCACCGTCTGTACCAATCTGCCAATCTACCTGACTCTCAGATGTAGCCTCAGCCATATAACTCTGCAAAGACTCATCAGCCTGCTGAGCCTCGATCACCCTAGCGACAAGAGAGGGTTGAATCAACAGGCTCGATAACTGCACGATAGAAGACTGCAGGCCGAACTCAAAATCATACACTACGATATCCTCAAGCATTCGCCACTCCTGAATCATCATATGTGCCACTAGGCCTCGTGGGTGACGACTGAGGGCATCTGCCACCACGTTCGCCTTGCCAGGGTGGTACTGGAAATCGAAATCATAGTCTTTCAGGAGCTTCCACCAGCGCCTCTGTCTCATATTCAACTCAGACTGAGAGAAGAGGTACTTCAAGCTCTTGTAATCGGAAAAGAGCTCGAACCTGACCCCATAAAGATAGTGCCTCCACACCTTCAGTGCGAAGACAACTGCAGCCAGCTCCAGATCATGCATAGGATAGTTCAGCTCATGGACCTTGAGTTGACGAGACGCGAAGGCCACTGGTCTCCCGTGCTGCATCAGGATAACACCCAAACCAATATGCGAGGCATCAGTGAATATAATAAATCCGTCACTCCTAGAGGGAAGAGTGACGATAGAGCGGACGTCAGACGGTCCTTCAACTCCATAAATACTCGCTCGCAGGCGTCACTCCAAGTAAACTCTATGCCCTTCTGAGTCAACCTGGTCAGCGGGGCTACAATACGAGAAAAACCCTCAATGAAACATCGATAATAGCCGTCAAACGAAGGAAACTATAGATCTCTGTCGCAATCGTGGGCTGGCCCCACTGACGCACTGCCTCGACCTTCGAGGGGTCCACTGCGACGCCCTCCCTAGTCACCACGTGACCGAGGAACTTCACCTCCTCCTGCCAGAACTCATACTTCTCCAGCTTTGCATACAGCTGGTGTACACGGAGGGTCTATAAGGTGATCTCCAAATGCTGCTCATGCTCCTCAAAGGTCCTCGAATAGATCAGAATGTCATCAATGAAGACTACAACAAACTGATCGAGATAAGGGCAGAAGACCTCGTTCATCAGCTGCATGAAGACCGCGGGTGCATTGGTCAGTCCGAAGGACATGACTTGAAACTCAAAATGACCGTAACGCATCCTGAATACTGTCTTCGAAATGTCCTCATCTCGGACCCGAATCTGATGATAACCAGAATGCAGGTCAATCTTTGAAAAGAACTGTGCACCCTGCAGCTGATCGAACAAATCATCAATCATAGGGAGCGGGTATCTGTTCTTGATCGTGACTTTGTTGAGCTCACTGTAGTCAACGCAGAGCGTCAGCGAGCCATCCTTCTTCTTCACGAAGAGTACCGGTGCTCCCCATGGTGAACTGCTCGGACGGATAAAACCCAACTCTCGCAACTCGTCCAACTGCTTCTGCAGTTCCCATAACTCCAACAGTGTCATGCGATACGGGGTCTTCAAAATAGGCACGGTACCTGGAACGAGATCAGTTTGAAACTCGGTGAGTCGATGAGGCGGTAATCCCTGAATCTCCTGGAACACATTGGAAAAATCGCACACCACAGGCAACTGGTCGATGCTCACAGCTATAGGCTCCTCTATGGCACATGATATCAAACAAGACAACCGCTCTCCTCTGGGCTCTGCAACGAACTGAAACTGTGACACGCCGGGTATACAAAACGTGACTGTCCTCGCAGCGCAGTCCAATATGGCATAGTACTCGGTGAACCAATCCATGCCCAGGATGACATCGAACTCAGACATCGACAATGCAAACAGATCAGCAGGCAGAAAGGTATCCCAGACTAGAACTGGGCAAGACGAGCAAAATCTGCCCAACACTGCAGTCCTCCCCAATGGAGTCGATACTGATAGGCTCTCACAAGAAGACTCCAACGGTAAGCCTGTCGATCGGCAGAAGTTCTCGGCCACAAAAGAATGCGATGCGCCGAAATCAAACAACACACGTGCAATGCATGCAGAGACTGGAAGTATACCCTCAGCGACTCCTCCAGATGACTGCGGATCCTGCTGAGCCGCATAGAACCTAGCCTGAGCCAGCTGGGGAGGTGCCTGTCCCCTCCGCACGTGCTGTTGCTGTTGATGGGGTAGCTGAGGTGGTCAAAACTGCTACCTCTGCTGCTGCGGCCTCGGAGGCTGGTGCTGATGCTGAGGTGGCCTCGGAGGTGGGGGCTACTATCGCTGCTGCTGTGGGGGTCTCTACTGCGGCTGTGGTGGATGCTGCTGTGGACTTATCTGCTGTTGTAGACCTCTCTGCTACTACTGGGGGCTGGGACACTCACACGAACGGTGTCCCGTCGCACCGCACCTAAAACAAGTGCCGGTGAACTGCCACGGAGGTGGTGCTGGAGGTACTGCCGGTGCTGCTGGTGCTCGGAAGGCTGGGTGACCTGTACGCCTCTACTGCTGTGGTCGACGCTGGTGAGAGTCACTGGAAGGAGTCTGACTCTTCCGGTCTCTCTTCTTACCGCGATCAGACTGAGAACCGGCCCACTCAGCCTCAAAGATCTGGGCCTTCCATACCACTTCCTCAAAAGTCAAAAGCTCATGCCCAATAACACGGCCGCGAAGACCGTAACGTAAGCCGTCCTCGAAGCGGTGGGCTCTACTAGGTAAGGTGCAAATCTGGACAGTGTTACAAAGAGAGATGCATACTGAGCCACTGTCATATCTCCCTGCACCAGGGCCTTAAAATCCAATGCTCGCTGTCATCGGATGTGATTAGGGAAGTACTGTCGGTCAAACTGATCCACAAAATCCTCCCATGTCCATACAAAATCAGCGCCCGCTGCTCGAGAAACTGATGCCCACCAGTGCTCAGCCTCACCATGGAGAAGAAATATGGCTAATCGAACTCGTCACTCAGTCGTACATCTCATCGTCTTAAATATCTTCTCCACATCGGCACGCCATCTCTCAGCTATAGCGGGTCTGGTTCACACTGGAAACGTGAGGGATCGAGCCGTCGAATCTCTCGAAGGAGGGCACTCGTACGATCCTGCTCTCCTTGTGCTGGTGAAACAACCGGCTGCCTGCCCTGCCCCTAAAGTGCAGCCTTCACAGCCTGTAACATCTGCTACAACTGAGAGGCAGTCACGGATACGGTCGGGTCCGCACCGGTTTCTGGTGGAGGAGCAGCATACTCAGGATGGGCAGTAGGAATCTCTGGTGGTGGAACGGGCATCGTAGGTGGTAATGCAGGAGCCGCAAGTGCTGGAGCTGGATCCTCAGGTGGTGGTGAGGGAGTTGATCGGGTAACTCTCCTGGGCGGAATGTCCTATAGGAAAGAGTGAAGGCGCCTATCAACTTGAAAGCTCTCAAAAGCACCCACGTTAAAGGCCTATAACGGGAAGGTCGCAAAGTTATCCGAACTTCAGGACTTAGCCATTCTACACTCATACCAAATATGTAATGTTATTATCAGTTATTCCCAAGTTATGCTCAGATACCAACTTCTGTCACGCCCCAAACTCAGAAACCGGGCTCACAAAATTTTTGATCACCGAATTTGGCACCGACAGCCTCCGTAGAACCCCATTCTCAGATCCCAATGCCCATTCGCCAGGTTTCGATCCTGGGATGCTACGAGGAGGATTTCAACATCAGTTTGATTCATAATAAGCATAACTAAAGGCATAACCCACAAACAACTAAGAACTCCATTACATTTCCACTATGATCAAAAACTTTATAAGTCCAATGAGCATAAAAGGAAATATAATGATGAAGAACAAAAACTTCAAAAAGATCTGCAAAGCGCTCCTGCCTCAGCGCTACTGCGCCCTAACGTCACCTGCACGCAACGGTCGTGCATAAGCTTATAGAAAGCTTAAAGGGTGGTGAAAGTATGTGCGCAAGATAGTAATATGATCATGCAATATCAGAGTAATGCAGAATATACTGATGGGTCCATGAAAACCATTAGCCGTACCAAAGCTATGCGATGTAAGACATGAATGATATCGGCCATCCCAAGGCCATGCGATGTGAAATGCAACTCAAGCATACAAATCCTCATCTATGTCCACACATCAATACAGCTCAAATCTGGATATCACCGGGGTCTAGTACACACTAAACCAGATCGCCGCCTCATCACACGCAATAAGGTAAGTGGAAGAGACCTCACTATCCGCTTGCCAATATCGGGCTTGACTTGTCGATAGCGGACCCATTCCTCGAGCTGGTCAAACTCAGCCTAGCTTTGCCCCCTACACTCGAGTAGGTAAGGCCGCACCCCCTTCCAACCGATCACGACACAGTGGAGAGCGCAGCCATCTGGTAATCGACACTCGATGCTCATCTACCCATTTAGTCTAGACGTTAGAGCAACCTCTTAGTACCATAAGGGTTTAGGGACTTTCACCCATGGATATCTATAGCACCCCATGTCGAGCAAGATTTTTGGTATCCAATCCTACCAACCACGATATGTCTGTGGAGGCTACGGCCCTGATGTCGCTAGGGCATACAGTAATCATGTCATACAATGCAAAATGCATTAATCACACTATCAAATCATGCGGAAAATCCTGCGTGTATCGTGTGCTCATGTAGGGCAACACCGCCTAATCGGGGTCCCATAAACAATCTGCCCGAAGGCATATGCTATGATCAGTCACTTCCCATATCAAGCATACATATGATGCGTATGATCATGAATCATGGAGCTATAGTAAACATGTTATAAAATAATACACTATCCTTACAAGGAAGATGGGCCTAGACGGCCTATACATAACAAGTACAGGCCTAACAATGGGCCCTAAGGAGAGTCATAATGTGGACATCCAACCAACATTACACTCACAATGTACAATGTGGACGTCAAACCAACATTTCTCTCAAGGCACGATCGTCGTAAACATCTTTACATAATCCGTGTTTGGATTACACATTGCAATGGACCTTAGATTCATCCCATTGGGCCTTACATATATATCAAATGGCCATATCATATGGGCCTTTTATTCATCAAATGGGCCACATAAATTGGCCGCACCAATGGGACTTATATGCATTGCAATGGGTCATAACCCATGTGCCTTAGATTACATCAAATGGGCCTGATCTCATGGGCTTTATACATATCAAATGGGCCTAATCATGTAGGCCTTATATAGATCAAATGGGCCTAAACCCATAGGCTTTATACATGTCAAATGGGCCAAATTCATAGGCCTTATATATCAAATAGGCCTAAATCCATAGGCCTTATATATCAAATGGGCCTAAATCCATAGGCCTTATATGTCAAATGGGCCTAAATCCATAGGCCTTATATGTCAAATGGGCCACACCCAAACATAGGTGGCCCACTTGATCATAGATTGGTCTCATTCTTCCACTCATGCCTTAAAATGATCTTTTCAAGTGGATGGATGGTCTAGATGCATCACATGCATCGTGGCGGGTCCCACTGTCGCTGGACAGTGTAGATAAAACACATGCATCATGGAGAGCTCCACCGTCGGCTAGTCGGATGGTGGAAATAAAAAAAAATATCATGAGAGGCGGGTACCACCATCCGCCTGGACGGTGGATGAAAAACACCTTCATCACTGTGGGCTCCCATGTGGGGCCCACTGGAATGTTTACTTGTCATCCAAACTGTTGACAAGGTCACGCAGACCTGGATTGAAGAAGAAAAATAAATTTTAAATTGATTCGAAACTCCTGTGGCCTGCAAAAGGGTTTCAATGGTAGGATCTCAATCAACACTGTTTTCTATAATGTGGGCCACTCGAGCGTCAGATCGGCCTCATTTTTGTAGTGGGCCCACGTCAGGGAGGTGTCGGCCAAATGAACGGCGTGGATATTTCATATACATCATGGTGGGGCCCACGGTAGGGGCCGTGGGATGCTGTCGTCCACCCACCTGCTGCACGCAACATGCTACTGCTACTGCAGTGTCAGAGGCAGAGGCATTGCCTCTTGAGTTTTTTTTTAAAATCATTAAAAACCCATTTTTTTTAAAGGTTTTTCGCATCTGGGGCCCGCATCAAATAGATCCACCCCATCCATTGGCTTCCCTGGCTTAAGACAAGCCAAAGGAGTCCAATGTTGAATACTTTTGACTTGTGGAAAAATTTAAAATAATATATAAATGGTGAGAATAACTGTTTTGAAAAGTATGGCCCACCCAATGAGCAGATTAGCTTCATTCCTTGGCTCAACAATGATATGGGAAAGAGGATGGGCGGCCTGGATTGAATACATACATCAAGGTGGGTCCTATACAAGTGGCCTACCCCAATGACTTGTAAAAGCCAAGCCAAATATATGTGCTTTCCTTCCACGTCCAGCAACGTCCAGATGCTGGACGTTTTCCTTCTCTTTTTTTTTTTTTTTTTTTTGGCCTTATCAAATACATTTAGGGTGGGCCCTGTTTAGGTGGGCCACCACATGGTGAGGTGGTGTGGTTACAATACATGTGTATAGTGGGCCCCTCCTTTAGATGGTTTGGATCCAATACATGCTCCATGGTGGGTTCCATCCAAGTAGGCCATAAGGCCATTCCATCACACAAAACAAATAATTTAAATGAAAAGAGAGGGAGAGAGATAGAGTGGGACACGCGTGATGGAGGGCTCCGCCACTATGAGCTCTCCCTTGCATTTAATCGTACATCAAGTGGGCCCTAATACAAGTGGGCCCACTAATTCAAAGATCAACGGTGGAGATCCTTCTCCACCAATATGGACGGTCTAGATGACCTTTTAATGTAATGAAATAAACATCATGATGGGGTCCATGGAGAATGGCTCCATCATGGAATGATCATGATGATCAAGTGGGCCATTGGCCACATCCTAGGGTCCTAAGTGAGATTCAAACCATTGATCGGTTGGCCTCACTTGGCCCAACTCAAAAATATGAAAAATTACTATTATCAAGCACCCACCATTCGATCTTCTTGCTCCTATGGGTTCCTTAGCACGTTAGCTTAGATTTCAATGGAGGAGATGAGAAATGGATGGCTAGGATGGGAGATCTTGGGATGGAGAGGTGGGCCACACTTGGAGTTTTGGAAAGCTTGGAGAATTTTTCATACGTGGGATTTTTTTGTTGCTTGAGAAAATGAGATGAGAAATGAGAAAGAGAGAGAGTTGTAAGGAGATGTGAGGTGATGGGGTGATGGAGTGATGGGAGAGAGATGGGTGTGTAAGACACCTTTTTGACTTTGGTGGCCTTTTGTGTAAGAAAAGCATGAGCTTGTAAGACCTTTTCTGACTTTTATGGTTGCTTGGGTATGGGTGAAAGGTGATGTGTACTTGACATGTGCTGTGATAAGATTTAATTTATTGATGGGATTGATTGACAAGTTGTAGAGATTCTCTTGGGTTTCGCAACGCGCGGCGTTTTTCTCGCACCAAACGTCGACCCACATCTCCTAACTAGGGTATCACCTCGGCTCGTGAGTCGCGGCATCGGAACCTCAGCGACGGCACGGTCGCTATGGTAATGGTCTTGGGTTGAGTCGATACGGGTTGACGGCATACGAATCAGGGTCGCGCACAAATATCAATATAGGGTCGAAGGTTGTCGGAATTCCACCGGTAAGACCTCGGAAGTCCATGGAACGGTATGGACTAAGATACGGGTCTTACATTTATTATCTTGAAATTTTTTTAAAATTTAAATAGTTAAAAATTTATAAATTTTCACTGTTGCACGACTAGTCGAGTATAAACTCGACCAGTCGTGGCTCGACTGGTTAAGTATGTACACGACTAGTCATGAAACTCAGGTTTTGCTTTTTATT
This sequence comes from Magnolia kwangsiensis, assembly GCA_037074715.1. Classification (NCBI taxonomy): domain Eukaryota; kingdom Viridiplantae; phylum Streptophyta; class Magnoliopsida; order Magnoliales; family Magnoliaceae; genus Magnolia; species Magnolia kwangsiensis. Next base: position 105,728,280 of record CM073574.1, read on the forward strand.
TGGGAAAAAACACCTTTTTCTACACTTGATTCTTCTTCTCCAACAAGCCTTATGATGACCGGTCGAACCCATCTTCGATTCCTCTTTAGTTAGTGCTTCATTTTCAATTTCCTTATAGATTTGAGTTCTTTGATCTTCCATTTCCTTATTTATGTTGTTTATTTCAAGGTTTATAGTTATTTGTTGGGTTTTTTAACTAAAAATTTGATTTGTTTGAAACCCTTCTTCCCTCTTTTGCAATCCTTGTATTTCTTGATTTCCTTGTTGCAATAGAGGGTAGAAATAGGAAGAAAGGATCTCGTGGTCCCTCTTTTTCTCATTCCATTCCTATCACGGTGTGGCATCTTCGGTCACCCGAGGAAGATCCCAAATATGTGTGGGATATTCGCTTACGCAACATGATAGTTGAACAGACAGTTAACATTGATCATTTGACACCTTTTGGTATCCTTCCACTCCTTCGATCTGTAGGATGGGATAACATTTTACATTGGGGTGGCCCGAGATTCTGCTTTATTGCACAAGCCATGTTTGCTTGTATTATTAACTTCTCTACTAAGAATCTTACAGTTTTCTATTTCTACTAGAGAAGGTCTAATTGATGTGGACCGTCACATCATTTCTGGATTAATGGATCTTCCAATTAATGATGATGGTATTCTCATTAATACTATTGTAGCAAAACCATCTGAATCTGAGAAGCGAATGTTCACTAGAGTTTTATGTATGTGGACGCGAAATGGAGTACTAGGAATGCAGTTGCTTCCAAGTTTATATTACCCAGATACAGAGTTCTTCATCAGATTTTCATTTCAAATGTCTACCCTAGATCTGGTAAAAAAACTGAACTTACTACATTCATGGTTCATGTTCTTCATTTTGTTATTACTGGAGTCTCTGTGTGTCTCCCTTAACTTATCTGTTATATCATGATTCAGTTCCGTCTCCATTCAGGTCACAGTGATATACCCTTTGTTTATCTTATGATTGTTTTAGCCACCCATATTCTAGTGGTTAAACCTATTGGAGAAGCTCCTATTCACCACCTACCCTTCAACAACTCTAACATTAATAAGATGAATTTGAAGTTGTCCCCGGGCCAAGTTGATGTGGGTGCTGAAGGAGTAACTAAAGCAAATGAAGAAGAATATGCCTTGCCTCCAGATGATGTCAATATGGATGACATCTTTAATGAGATTGAATCTGACTCTGTAGCGGATCCTGATTTTTAACCGTCTAATTTTGATAAACGTTCGCATTCTCTTGAGGAAAAGGTAGAAGGTTTGCATGTGTCCCAAGTATCTCAATTTAAATACAGCACAATATCTGAGGTGCATTAACAAGGGACTACATCAAATCGATCATTCCATACCTGCTCCTTCCTCTGGTTCTGATTAATTTATCTGCTTAAACATGTTTGAATGGATTATGTTATTTGAGCTCACTTCTTTCTATCATTACTCATTGCTCTTTTGTCTCCATCTTCATTTGTAGGTTCTTTCCTTTGTCATATTGTGACAAAAAGGGGGAGAATTTGTGTTGATATGACTATTTCATAATGATATTAGATTCTATAGAGTTAAAAATGTACACATGTGAACATGTGGAGAAGTGTGGTTAGGTGATTTTTAATCTCCTCTTGTCTCCTCATGGTTTCTATGGAGTAATATATTGAGGGGGAGTATTGGTTTGACCAGGTTGTAATTGGTGCATGATTCTTTGACCAGTTTGTAACTGGTGCGTGATTCTTTTTTGTGCATATATGATTCTTTATGATGTGTATTATATATCATATTACTTATTTGGTTTTGTCATAAATTTGACAAAGGGGGATATTGTAAATGCTATCTTATATTTGTTAAATTTTGTAGTGCCAAAACCTCTTAGAATCTGTATCTTGTGTAGCTCAAATTTATATCATCCTTGCCTACATTCAAGAAGTTCAAATTCAAGTTCAAGCATATTAAATTCAAGTTCAAGTACAAGAATAGGAGATTCAAGTACAACATCAAGTACTACTTCAAGTTTTCAAGCTTCAACTATGTCAAGACAGTGTGTATTACTTAAGAATACACACTCAACTTCAAAGTACTTCAAGATGACAACCTTCAAAGTACTTCAAGATAAATTATCAATCTTCACCGATAAGGTATGAATGACCCTAGATTGACCATAGGTTAGGTCATATTGATTGCATACTTAAATTAGGTCACTATATAATTTTATAAGCTTTTACTCGACTAGTCCATGCCTATGTTCGACTAGTCCAAGCACTGGCTCGACCAGTCCAAGGTTTGTTACTAATTTTCAAAATTTTCTATTGGACCCTCAACCAGTCCTGGAGACTGCTCGACCAATCGAGTGAACAGTGTTTGACTAGTCGAGCAGGCTCAACTCAAAGTCCAGCAACCATTCTTAGTCCCACTTGACCAGTCGAGTGCAGGGTTCGACTAGTCAAGCAGGCCACTTGACAAGTCGAGTGAGGCACTTGACCAGTTGAGGAATGATTTTATCTTATCGCGCCTGAAATATTTGAAATTTTATTGGTCCTTCGACCAGTCAAGCTGACTCTGGCCCAATCGAGTGAACAGTATTTATACCTATAAATTGAGCACGAATTTCAAAGTTTGGTAAGTCATTCAAGTAGGATCAAGATATCACTCTGAGAGATAAGTTTATGATATTCTTATGCTATATTGTGTTCATTTAATATTCTCTTTAATTTAGCTTTTTTCATTTGATTTTGAATTCTCTATTCCAATCTTAATTGAAGAAGGGATTTAAGTTTTCCCCTTTCTTGAGATCAAAATCAAATCAAGCTAGCCCAAGGTGATTTAATCTAAAAATCATTTAGAACCTAGAACCCTTTCATAAGTGAGTGTGAACATGAAACATCTACTCCAAATTGATTCTACCGGGCTTCATCAAAGGAGAATATCTAGATAAGTATATTTACATTTTTATAAATCTCTTTTTGGTTTTTGAGGTTGTGCCAGAAAAATATCTCTTTCCTTTTTTGGTTTGTCTGAGGTGTTCCAGAAATCTCAGATTGTGGGGTTTTTGAATTATGTAAGCCCACTTGAAAGACACAATTGTGAAGGTTTTATGTGAACCTTGAAAAACCTATTTTATAGTGAACGCCAATATCTCGCAGGTGAGGATATTGGGAGTGGAGTAGTTGTGTGGCTATTTTTTTAATAGTTGGTGTACACACAAACGAACCACTATAATTTCTAGTGTTGTGGTGGATGGTTGATTGTGGCTTTGTGTGAATGTTGTAATTTCTCTTTAAGCCTTTATGGAGAATGATTACAATTTATTTTTTGAACATGTGGTGAATGTTTTAATAGCATTGGAAATTTATTTCTGTTTTATTCTTTATTCCTCTATATTTGTTTGGGATTTTGATACATAGACCGTTCTAGAAATCAGGTTGTCCTACCATAAGCCATTGGTTTTTTGTGTAAGGTTGTCCTTAGAACAACATCTGTATCAACCTCTGAATACTTGTGCATATGAGGTCGCTATTAATTTTTGCTATTTGAATTGATAAGTGCTATCTTTATTTATTTTTTTCTTATTTCGCAATTAAAATTTTAATTTGGCATAGTCATATTCAACCCCCCCTCGTCTAGGACTCTTAGCTCGACCTTGTCACCTTGAGATCGAAGCATTCAACTATGTTATGCCCATGGTTTCAATGGAAGTGACAATATTTCTTCCTATCTCTTTTTTTGGGTTTGTCCTCATTTCATTTGGCCACATCAAGATCCATTTCCTTTAACCTCTATGAGCACCTGTTCTGGCTTGGTGTTCAGTGGAGTGTACTAGTAAAATTGGCATTCTGGGACTCGGTTGGTTCTTGGAGCACTGATTATGTCGTCATCTCTTCTGCTTTTTGAAATCATGCTAGATCCCTTCTTATTTTCCATCCTCTTCTTGTCTCTTACCGAGTTAGCCTCACCCTAGGCATCTCTACGGGCACTGAATAACTCCTCGATGTTAAAATATTTCTGAGCTCAGTTAAGGAGCTTGTTGAGAGTTATCAGGGAGGTTTTCTAAGAGAAAAGAGGAACTTTCCTCGCTTGAGCCCAATCATCATTGCTGTGATGGCCACTTGGTCAGAGTAGCCATCTACATATACATCCTCGACATTAAACTAGGCGATATAATCTTTTAGTAGCTCATTCTCCTTCTGGGTTACTATGACGATCTGGGTTGATGGTTTCCTTATACCTTACCTCCAATAAATTGGGTAGGAAAAGCCCTTCTAAGTTGAGTGAATGAGCCAACAAATTTTAGTTTTAGGTGTTTATACCACTTTTGAGCTGCCCCAGTCAGCGTCATGGAGAATTCCCTACACATCATGGGTTTAGAAGCATGGTGAAATTTTATCCATGCTCTGAACAATTCCAGGTGCTCGGCAAGGGCGATATTTGAGGCATCCAAACCTAGGCGACAGCTAGGCTTGCATGATGTCATCTGTGAATGGTGGTTTAGTCTGTTCAAGGAGGGCATCAATAGAAGTTGGGGCTTTTGCTCGGTAAGCTTGTTTTATATTGCTGAGCTGGTCTCGAATCTCTTTAATTTCTGCCTCTAAGGACTTCATTTTTCATCATAATCTCTGAAGTCTTTCCCCGAGCTTGTCGCCTCTAGCCCAGAGTATGATGCAAGTTTGACTTTGTAAGCTCGGTGATTTCCAGGTCCTGCATGGGGGAGAGAATGCTCCCCCCAAGTCAGAATTTCCCCTAGTGCTGCTCAAGATGTGATTGTATTGGGCGAGACTACTAGGCGCTACCTCTGCCTCTTCCCATTAATTGAATGGGGATCTGTGTTGCCTCTCCAACAGTCGCATGTTGCAGTCTACATTATTGGTTAAGGCACTCACCTGATTCTCAAGGGAGATAAGCCGACTACCTCAGTTTTAATACTTTTGCACAACCACTTGTGATGGCAATTAAGACAGGTGTAGTGACCGCAAGGCCTGAGCCTCATCAGACTAAGCACAGTGGGTGGATTCAGTTGCTTTTCTCCAGACCATCAGGGGAAGAGCAGGTGGTGGCTCAAGCTAGAGATTGTGAGAACTGGTCTATGCTATTGTTCCCACATATAGCTTCAATCTGTGGTCACTGGATTGTGGGCTAAAAGATATAATTAGTTGTAGAGGTATACCCACTGATGGACCTGCAAGAATAAGGGAAATATAGATAGCGAAGGGAAGGGTATCGATGACTAGCTATGGACCCTTCGATGCCTAAGTTAGGATAATAAGCTTGGGTTAAGGAGTAGACAGTGGGTTTTCTTTCTTACCTCTTCTCGTTTGGGGTAGCAGTCTTTATAAGGTCCTTGGGCGGTTATGAAATTATCATGTTTTAATGGGATACATTGGAGTGTCCCTATTTGGACAGGAAACTTCTTTAAAATTATTTTTCGCAACCCCGAGTGTAGGGCCGTGATATAGTAATAACTCAGTGAGAAGGAGGTCGAATCCATAGGGACTAAACTTATACGTATTCTGAAAATAACTAGAATTAGAACTAGAATCAGAAACTAATCTAAATTCTGGAATAGTTAGAGTAATTATGAATAATGTTGACTTAAACTATCAATTAAAGGTGGGAACTAGGGTGTCAAGGCTCCACTTGTAGCTATCAAGATGCTACCTTACTTGATTCGAGGAACACAACTAAACTTGGAGTCCTATCCTATCCAGTGGAAGATAAACCATTCAAGTACAATATGAACTTTCATTGAGATAGTTCACACATGAAGATCCATTGCTTTGATTGGGAGGGATTCCATCATCCTACCATGCCCAGAAGACAAAGGTGAACAACAGGATTTATGAATCTCCACAACTCTAAATAGATTAAGAAGATGTTAGGAGCCTCCACAGAATCTATTGTAATTGAAGTCACAATAAATTATAGAAAATTGGAAATATTCCTTAAATCAAACTAGAACTTAACGATTTTTCAACATAAATAAGAATCACAGCAAGATAATCATCCCAAACGCTATAAGCTTCACCTCTTAGCTCTAGCCAAGAGGTTTAGTTCACCATAAACATGATTGAAACCAAATCTCTAAAATAAACATAAAAAATAAACTAGGGAAGAAGAAAAATTCTTGAGAGGCTGCTCCACCCTTTGGCTTTACTCTTTGTAATCTAATTCATCTCTAAAACTCCTTGGAGAACCCATATTTATAGCCTCTGTCCAGTCGACTTTGGAAACCGCCTCAAATTTACGCACTCCGCGTAATGCTTTCAATGCCATCGAACATACTTCAATGTCATCGAAGGAAGAATTTTAGTTTTAATCGAATTTGAAAGTCATTCCCTTTTGCATTGCGTAAGTTATCAATTCCATCGAATGTCTTATTGATCCTATTGAACAGATCTTTGATTCCATTGAACATGTCCTTGAGCATCGAAAAGTGTCCAGAATGTTCCAGTGAGTTGCTTCAATATTCTTTAAAAATCTCGATCCCATCAAATGGTCTTCAATTCCATTGAACAGAGTTTCGATGAATCGAACATGTGGTCAATGCCATCGAGAAATGCACCAATTAGTCCAGTAACTAAACTTGATTTTTATGTAGGTTCTGATGTAATCGATCAGGTATCGATTCTATTAAACACTTACTTTGATTCCATTAAAAGGTGTTCGATGTCATCAATAATGGAAATTCAGATTTCTGCATTTCTGCACTTTGATCTGTCAACTTTTCTTCCTTCTTCCCTTGGTTTCCTTGAATCTTAAGGTCTTAAAATCTTCAATCTTGGTGTCCTCAGATCCCTCCCTTGCTTGGTGATTCTTGAGCATCAAATCCATGCTTTTAGCATTCATTTCATTCTAATCTCTCAGATTCACCTCGTAAGACAAACATGTATAAAATATATCAATTAAGTATTATCATGTTCACAAACCCAAGATATAAACAGGGGGAAATATGTAATATTTAACACTCAACACACCCACCAACCAGCATTTTGCTAGTCCTGAGCAAAACATGCGTGACATAATCTTCAATTCTCGAATTGCAATCCTCTTTCAGAAAATAATCTTTTGTGCAAATAAGTATGAATGAGTATAATCCAAAGAATGGAGAGTGAAATTTTGAAAACCTAGAGCTGAAACACAAGAGAAATTAATTAAATAGGTTCTTCATTAAACACTTAATAACATAAGTTCATATATCAAGTTTTCCAATGTGCTTAGTGAATTTTAACTTAATTTCCATAAAAATACTATCATTTCATAATATTATGCATGCTTATACCCTCAGTATTAATTGAATAATCAAGTGCTGATTTTGAACTTATCCCCTTTTTCTTCTTTTTCTATTTTTTTATTTTATATCGACGGTTCTTTTCAGTCTTTTCATCTTTATTCTTTTCGGACCTTTCATTCTTTATGACCTTTTTGTCGATCTTACTATTTTTTAACTGGGTCTTTTCATCTTTTTAAGGTGGATAAAATTCTCCAGATTCAATTCTCAACATCTATCAATGACACATACTAACAATCAGAAATTCTAGCATAATTCACAGAAAGCAAATTGAACGTGTCTTGTGATTTAGATTAACATAATATTCAAACTTCCTCTTAATCAATTAAATGAAAGAACTTAACTGATAGTTAACTTAATTAATCAAACTCCAACAATTCAAATTTCAATCTCCATCTTATCATCATACTCAAAACATTCTTAAGTGTATAAACTATTGCCTTCCAAATAGGTTTTTAATTTGAAAAGTTAAAAATTTTCAAAATTTTTGCTCAAAGACTAAGAAAATACTGATTAGTTCACCTAATCCACACACCCCAAGCTAAAAGCTACATTATCCTCAATGTAAAAGATAAAAGCATGCAATGCACATGGGACAATGAAAATAAAGGAAAGTGATGGAAAGGTAGTACCTAAAAAAGGAGAATTGAAGCTTTCCTAAAGTTCTCAATATGTAAATGGGTTAGTACAGAGACTAAACAAACGTAAATCAAACTATCCTAGTCTTAAATCCTATGAAAGCAATAAACCGAACTACACCTCCATCAGACTAGGAGGTCAATCCTGATACACAGGATCAATCAAAGGTATGGACATGTCCTCTGAATCAAACTTCTCAACAAATGACTTTAGATGATGTCTGTTCACTTTGAAAACATTGTCATTCTCTGGATTCTTTATCTCGATGGCCCCATGAGGATAGACATTCGTAACAGTGAAAGGGTCGGTCTAACGAGATCTAAATTTACTCAGAAAGATATGTAATAGAGAATTGTACAGAAGGACTTTTTGACCGGTTATAAATGATTTTTGAAAGATGTTTCGGTCATGAAACACTTTCATCATGTCCTTATAAATTCTTGAGTTCTCGTATGCATCGTTCCAAATTTTCTCCAGTTCATTCAATTGAAGTTTGCGCAGTAAGCCAGCGTTGTCCAAGTTAAAGTTCAGATTTTGATAGCGTAGTAGGCTCTATTTTCCAAATCCATAGGCAAGCGGTAAGATTTCTATTGAGACTCAAATATTGCATATTAAACCTTTCAATTACATTAGTTTTCCTAACATTTAATTGATAATTTGATTTAATTTTATATATTTTTGTCATGCGAGGTGATTCTGAAGCTTATGATAAATGTGTGCTTAAAAGGATGGTTTTAGAGATTAAAATAATATAATGAAGAATTTAAGATTTGGAAGTCATTAATGAAGAATTCACATGCCAAAGATATAAGGAAACCAAGTGCAGAATCAAGAGAATCAAAGATTTGAAGTGAAGAAAAGGAATCCTGAAAATTATCCTGAAAAAAGATATTCTGAAATTCCAAGGCAAAAAAAAAAAACACAGTTTTAGAAAAGTGTCAAAATAGACTTCGATGCAATCGAAGGCACTTCGATGGCATCGAACGTGTAATCGAAGCTAGTTCGATACAATCGAGAATTTCAGGATTTTTCAAGCCAAACTCGTTGGACAGTTCTGGACAAGTTTTGATGGCATTAAAGGCACTTCGATGACATCAAAGGTGCAATCGAAGGTTGTTCGATGCATTGAAGGTGTTATACAGATTTTACACGGAGTGCGTGAATTTGAGGCGGTTTACGGATTTTTTCAACTCGGTGCGAAAGTTGGATTTCCACAACTATAAATAGGAGTCCCTAGGATGCTCCAAAGAATCTTCTAGGTTTTAGAAAGGGAGTAAAGGCCTAAGTGGAGCACCAAAAATGTTCTTCCACTTCTATTTCTTCATGGTTCTAGTAGATCTTTCTAGTATTTCTTTTGTTTTTCTTTTAGGATGTTAGTCTTATCAAGTTAATCTCTTAGATAAGGCTAAGGGATGAAACCTATAATTTATTTTGATGTTGAAATTACTTTAATTCAAGTTTATGTTGAACTTCCATTAATATTTTATCTGAATTAAGATATATTTTCAGTTTTCTATGATTTGTTGTGACTAAAATTATAATAGATGTTGTGAAGGCTTTTAATATGATCTTATTGACTTTGGAATTGTGTGATGTGTAGAAGTCGTTATTCACCATCATCTCCTAGGCATGGTAGGATGATTGAATCCCCTACCATCATTACAATTAAATGGATATTTGGGAACCAAATTAATGAAAAGTTCAAATTTTGTTTTAACCACTCCATCATCCGATTAGATAGGATAGGAATTCGATTCCAATTGAGTTATCAGTGAATCAAGTAGATTGAATATTGAGATTACTATAGTAGATTCCTAGATCTGGTCTTTTTATCTATATTATTCAAAACTCTTTTTATCTTGCTGGATTAAAAATTCAGACCAAACAAGTTAGATTTAGATTAGTTCTAGATCGTGTTCCCCATTCCCTATGTATTCGGCCTCAGTCTCACCAAGTTATTACTACCTCGGAACCCTATACTTGGGGTAGTGAATAAGTTTTTGGCATTGTTGTTAGGGATTGGCATCGAACACGATTAGGTTTAGGTTTTTCAAGGTTTGATTTTATTTTTTTAGGTTAGATTTTTCTTATTTTCTGAATTTTTCTAATCTAGTATTTTTTTTTTTTTTGGATTTTTCAGTTTTTACAAATTTTTTTCTTTTAGGATTCATCTTTATTTTTTTCTTTTCTCTTTCTTCTTCTAATATTACTAACTTATTTTGATTGTTTTTATTTTGTAGGATCTTCAATTATAGTTCTTCAATATTTAATCTCTTTTATTAACTTCTTTCCTCTACTTACTTCCCATATTGCTGTAGAATTTTTTTATAGAAATTTATTTTAGAAAAAGATTGAAAATTAAGGTTTCACCATGTACATGCAAGAGTAGGCACATAAGTATGCTAATCAATTTCTAAAAGATGAGAGGTACCATGAAGTTTAAGACACGTATCCTAGTCCATATCGTTCCATAGAATCCCGCGATCCTCCTTGTTGAATATTGGCAACCCTCAACCTGTAATCGACATTTGCGTGCGACCTTAAGTCACATCCAGTGATTCTGAGTCCACTCGACTCGAAACTCGTACCATCACGACTGCACCATCGTCACGGTTCCAACGTCATGTCTTGCGCATCGATACAATACCCTGGCCAGGAGAATTGGGGCTCGCAAATATTTTAAAGAAACACCGCGCGTTACTAATTTTGAGAGAATCTCTATAACCCATCACATCAATTAATCAATCACAAGTCAAGTACACAACCCATGCCTCTCCCATCCCTTTCTTACCAAAAAAGACAAGCAACCCATACCCCATGCCACCTCACTCCCATAAGTTAACTCTCATGTCATCTCTCCTTACACCACCATACCTCTCATCCCATCCCTCTTACACACCCATCCCTCTCTCCTTACATCTCCCATCTTTCATTCATTCTCCACCATTTCTAAGCAACTAGGGAGAGAAATCATTGTGTATAGCCCACTTCCTACCCCAAGATCTCTCATCCTAGCCCTTCAATCCTCATCAACCTCCATCAAAGAGAGAGCCAAGGAGTTTGGCATTCTATCAGACCAAGAAGATCAAAGGGTGGGTGTTTTATAAGACTAGATTTTATGTTTTGGTGATGGGCCAAGTAGAGCCTACCAATTGATGGTATGAATCTCACTTTGGACTTTAAGTGTGGTCGATGGCCCACTATGATTCACATGATCATTTCATGATGGGGCCATTATCCATGGACCCTGTCATGATGTTTATTTTTCCTAACATGTAAAGAGTCATTTAGACCTTACATTTTGGTAGAGAAGGAATCTCCACCGTTAATTTTGATTGGAGAGCCCACATGTAATGGGAACCACTTAATGTATGTTGTAATGCATGGAAGGGAGCCCATAGTGTCGAGGTCCCTCCATCACTCGTTCTCTCTCTCTCTCTCTCTCTCTCTCTCTCTCTCTCTCTCTCTCTCTCTCTCTCCTCTTTTTTTCCTGTTTGATGGCCCACCTTAATGAATGGATAGATCCACAGTCATCCGATCGTGAGGCCCACCTTGCTGCTGCCTCTTTTGGCAAGCCCTAGATGTGGGAAATCAAAAATATCAGGACGATCTAATATGTGTGGCCCAACCACATGGGATCCACACGTGATGCATGTGTCCTACATCCACATCGTCCATGGAATCCTGGACGGTGGGGCCTACTGCACGTGTGGCAGCTGGATGCTGGATGTTTAGAAAATAATAATAATAATAATAATAATAATAATAATAATAATAATAATAATAATAATAATAATAATAATAATAATATAAATTAATAAGTAATATATATTATAATAATATAATATATATTATATACAATATATAATGGTGGGCCCCACGTGGGAACCCACCCGCTGGAGAAGCTGATTGGCGGGTCTACTACACCAACTATATAGCTGGTGTATTAACGTCACCAAGCTTTGACGGTCCCATCTAGACCGTCCATCTGGATGGTGGCCTGGCCACACACCAGCTATATAGCTGATGATGTCAACTAGCCCCGTGGGCCCCTCGTGATGTATATGTTGTATTTCAGCCGTCCATCATCTGGACGGTGTGCCCCAATAGCGTGGCTGCTATGCTGGAAAGATGTCAGTAAGTTCTATGGGTCCAGCATGATGTATGTGTTACATCCAAACCGTCTATCAATTGTCAAGCTCGTCTTAGGCCCGAGACTAAAAATGAGGCAGATCTATCAGGTGGCCCATAGTGAAGAAAATAGTGGAGAGATGAATGCCTACCGTTGAAATCCTTTTAGGACCACAGCAGTTTTTGATCAAAATGATATTTATTTTTCCTCTCAATTAGGTTTTTGTGACCTTATGAACAGACTAGATGGAAAATAAACGTGATGGTGTGCCTTAAAATTTTTAAACGATGAAAATCATTATCACCACTGCTCTTTGTGGTATGGTCCTGATGATCTTCTGATATAATTCATTTTTAGGTAATGTTCTAAAATGATCTCTAAGAATAGATGTAGGCTGTAGATAGTTCACCTAGAACGGTGGGCCTGACTTGATGTGTATTTAGCCCATTGGTGATGCCCATTGATGTAGTCCACTTGATGTATATGAGGCCCATTAGTGCAACCCATTGATGCAACCCACTTGATGTATATGAGGCCCATTGGTGCAGCCCATGTGATGTGTCTGACTTGATGTATATGAGGCCCATTATGATGTATTTGAGGCCCATGGGTCGAGACCCAATGATATATATAAGGACCATAAATGAGGCCCAATGAGATGTATGTGAGGCCTTTGTGTGGGGCCATATGTGATGTATATGAGGTCCATTGCAATGTGTGATTCCACCATGATATATGTAATGATGATTATGGCGGGCCATGCCTTGGGAGCAATGATGGTTAAATGTCTGCATTATAACTCTCACTAGGGCCCATTGTTAGGCCCATACTTGTTGTGTGTAGGCCATCTAAGCCCATCTTCGTTATGAAGATAATTCATTACCATATAACATGCTTAGTATAACTCCATGATTCATGCACATACGCATCATATGTATGCTTGATATGAGGAGTGATTGATCATAGCATATGCCATTGGGCAGATTATTTATGGGACACACTGATTGGAGTTGCGCACATGAGCGAACAGTACTCGCAGGATTGGTGCATGACTGGACAATGTGATTCATGCATCTCGCATTTGTATGACATGATCACTGTATACCCTAGCGACATTAGGGTTGTGGCCTCCACATGCACATCGTGGATGGCCAGATTAGATACTGAAAATATTAACTCTAGCACTATGGGTACATAGGATGTCCTTGGGTGAAAGTCTCATAACCTTTTTGATACTAGAAGATGCTCCAACATCTAAACTAAGTGGATATATGAGCGCACGAGTTCTAAATACTAGTAGGCCATGTAATATCCTGAATTTTTTTTAACTTGGAGATAGACGTCCTTAGGCAATGCGTCCATCTTATCACCTTACTAACTTCTCAGAACTCAATCTCAAAGTCTCAAATCCCTTTTCAACCCATTTCATTCACAAATCTCACCTTTCACCACCTTATTCTTCACATTTTTTTAAGTACTTTCATAGTAGACGCTAATCTTAACATTTAAATGATGGAGAACAACACTTAAACTTAAATTTACTATCATAGTAAATATATAAATAAAAATAAGTTGTGGGCCATTAGTCTTATGGAGTCTAACAAAAAAAATAGGTGATTTGGATAGAGTAACCTAGTCTGTCATAATTGGGTGACACGCAGTCAAGTACTAAAATAAACAATTGATGGATTTGGCCTAAACAACTTTCTATACAATCTACAAGACTCAAAACCATTAAAATCACTAACTCAACATTACTTAAAAACCTAGGAGTAATCTCAAAACTCAGTTGCTCACAGAGTACATTGGAACTCCGTATTGGACCTGAACCACGTGTCAAAAATTTGATGCCCCCGAAACTATAAGGTTATGACCACCTTATTGGGTTTGACAACTATCGCGGAAATCGAGTCCCAATAGTATCCAGAAATGTACAACTTGAGCCTTGAGCAAAGTGTGTGAGAAACGCGAATATCTTAAGAAAATGAACTCAAACTTAAGTGATTTAGGTCATTCACTTACGGGCCAAATTTAAGGTTTCATACCTTCAGATTCTGACCCAACTACACCCTTGGATCAAGAAATTTTTCCTATATAGGTGAGTGTACTTGTGGTCCTGATCGAGTGATGATGATCGTTAAACTGAAACTGGTCCTCCACTATCGATACAAAAATTTGATCGGACCAAAATCTTAACTTGGCCTAGATCCATTGCCAGGGAACTTACCCTACACCGTAGGTGAGTAATGGACCTCCAGATGGGCCCCATTTATCAGAAACATACTCCCTTTTGGATATAACCTAAGTATACCATGGCCCTGGGGCCATTTGAACCAATTTTTGGCCTATATAAGACCCTTAACCCACCCCTTCACTCTCTCATACGAATTTGCTCCAAACCCTAGGAGAGAGAAGAGAGAAAAGAGGAGAAAAGTGTGAGGAGAGAAGAGAAAGAGTGGGAGATCATTGCTGGGAATCTCTCCCACAACTTCATGCCTCAATTCACCCTTCCACATCACTTCACGATTGTCTCCAACTTTGATTTAGGTAATGGATCCTAACACTAATCTCCTTTTAGGAATCCAAATAGAAGAATCAGTGAAATAACTAACCTCTTTCATGATTTAGGTAGCCGTCGTGCCGTAGACAAAGATGTAGGGTTCGAACCGAGTTTGTAATCGGAATACCGGCGAAAGGTGCAGACTATAAACGTTTAGGTTATGGTTTTTAAGACTTTCAATGTCAACTAATGATTTATGTTTGACTTGATTACTGTCATATGATCTTAGTTATAATGCTCTCCATATATTATACATGTATGTGTACTATGTGAACATATAATGCATTTCATGTGTATGTTGAAATGTTCGAGTGAATATAAAATCACGATTTGTGCTTGTCATGACTATTAATCGTGATTACATGTTTGTTGTATGTATGACAACTCCTTTATGAAAGGATTTGCCATAATATATGCTATAATTACTTTAGTTCATGTATGTAGTAATATGTAGGCTAAGTGTTTGATAAAATGTCTAAATGAGAAATTATCCAATGAATTGTATTTACTAAGGGTGTTGAGATAGGATTCTCAACTACCTTATCTAGATGTATAATTTTCTTCATGTAGCCTTAATTCCAACTACATGATTTATGTATAAAATCCATATGCATGATAACATGTTCTATGTATTTGATAAAATGTCTGAATGAGTAATTATTTGATGAATTGTATTTATTAAGGGTGTTGAGATGGAATCCTCAACTACCTTATCTATATGTATGAATTCGTTTGTGTAACTTAAATTGTTACCACATGATTTATGTATGAAATGCATATGTATAATAACATGTTTAGTGTGTTTGTTAAAAAGCTCGAATGGGATTTATTTTTGAAATGTTCATTAAATTCTTATATGATTATCACATGTATACTTATGTTGTATTTGAGTATGATTGGGACTACTACATAGTCCAAGAAATCAGTAACAATTCCCGACTGAGTGGTTGAACTAGTTTCCCCACATTGGATACGTTCGATGAATCCGAACCGTACGGTGGTTGTCGATAGTGGTTAGGCCACATGGAGTGCTTACGTGCTCCATGTCAATTAATTCAGTGTATGTTCGTACCAATTGAACTTGTCAAATAACCTGATTAGCCTATTGTGTGTTTACCATGTATGGACGCTACTGCTTGAATCTAAGGTACCACTTACCAATGCAAAACCCGTTTCAACTATGGTACCACGATCCGCTAAGACTCATGAGCTAGGCATGGTGGTATGGGACACCGTGGTCAAGCTATCAGCCTACGCTGGGGTGACAAGCCTCCCCGTAGTGATCAGTGAGTAACCTAAACTCGTGAGCTGAATACGGTGGTATGGGACACTATATTCGAGCTGTCGGCCTACCCCGGTGCAGCCTGGATGTGGTCCCCAGTCAGGTTGGTAACGAGCCTTCAAAAATAGATTACCAGTTGGTAGGACATTGGTGGTGTAATCTCAAGTACAAAATAGGCCTATGCTGACGGTGACGAGCCTCTCGTAGCGACCTAGAGTGTAAACTCTCGAACTTTCCTATGGTATGTGATTAACTAGGATTGACAACCCTGGATGGATCATTGTTTGGGTAAATGATATAAAGGGAGGTACCTTAGCTTCTCAAACCTGCTGTATGAATAGGTCTAATTAAGAACTTGGCTAACACACATGTATCACATTGCATGTACCTTTGGCAATGGAGTTGAGCACAGCAGGAGTGTTACATGCGCAACTGTGAGATGATGCCACTGATGGAGTGTAGGCAAGGGCATGCATCATTATAGCATATCATCCCTGCATTAACAAGAGTACTTAGGACATGATTGTTGTACTGCTTTATCATTACTACTTGACTGAATTGATAACATATTAACCTTTACTTTATAGTTTCACTGAATTAGCTACTCATTCTCACCTGGGATAGTGTTTTAAATACCACCCAGACTCAAGTTTAGATGCAGGTGATGACGAGGTCTATACAGTAGAGTTGGACTTCATAGTCGAGGAAGAAGAGTCTCTTACGTTCAACTATCGGACAGATTTATGTGAATCTCATACCGATGCGCAGAGACTACTGGATACTTGTTTAGTTGAAAACATTTACTTCTCATATTTTATATGGTTAAAAATAACACATGTATATATTTAGCCCAATTTTATACTCATAATCTGAAATTTGTGAAATATTTTCATAATTAAATGCATAAATTTCAGTCTTTCGCTCGCCAAATTACATTAACTTTGAAGTATGATATGTTATTTTAGTATAATCTCACTCATGTTTAATGCACTCATATGGACAACATTTAAACATCATTATCTATGTTGCATAAGTGATGTGTTAGAACTTAGGATTTGAGCTTTGCTTGACTCCTGATTTTCAGGGTGTTATAAGCCACGTCTCACGTTGTGTCGTGGTCGTTTGGGAAGGGGTGTGGCCTTATCCACCCGAGTGAGGGGGTTGTAAGCTAGGCTGAGTTTGACCAGCTCGTAAATGAGTTCACTATCGATGAGCCAGGTTGGTATTGGCAAACTACTGGTCAAACGAATAGTGTGGTCTCTTTCACTCGTTGAGTTGTGCGGCTAGGGAGGCGACGGTCAGTGTGGAGTGTACTAGACCTCAATGATATCCCAGAGAGGAACTATACTGATATATGTACTTTATGAGGACTAGCGTGCTTGTGTTGTATATCGCATATGACATTTACCTACGTAGGCTTCGCATCGCATGACCTTAGTATGGCCGATAGCATTCATGCCTTGCATCGCGTAGCCTGGTATGACTGATTGCATTTATGGACTGGACAGCATATTCTGCATTACTCTGATATTACATACTTGGCACTTACCTTGCGCACACACTTACACCACCCTCTAAGCTTTTCATAAGCTTATGCATGATCGTTGCATGCAGGTGACGTTGGATCACAGTAGCGCTGAGGCAGGAGCACGTGGTAGATTATTTTAGAGTTCTTTTGATCATCTTATATTTCCCTTTCCACATTGTACTCAAAGATTTTAATGTAACGGATATGTGGTGATGTTGTTTTGTAACTTGGTTATATTTGTGGTTATGCTCTATTACAAAAAAAAAATCATATTGAAAATTCTCCTTGTAGGATCTTGGGATCAGAATCTGGCATATAGGGCTAGGAGCTGATAATGGGGCACTACGGAGGTTATCAGTGTCAGATTCAGCGATCGAGAATTCTGAGAGCCCAGTTTCTGAATTTAAGGCGTAACGGAAGTTGGTATTAGAGAATAACTTGGGAATACCTGAGTATAACATCACATATCTACTGATAACTACCGTACACTCTATGATTATTGAGAACTTAAAATGATTAGATCTCTGAGTTCGAATAACTTAGAAACTTTCTGACATAACTCCCTACCGTTGAGATTGAGAGGCTGTAGAGTATTCCAGTTTTGATTATTTATGAATAAGATATGAGGATCAGTGGGGTCATCATAGTGTTGAAGACGCAAGGCTGAGATTCGCGAGCGTTACCCCCATCCCTTTAATGATTGACTGTATTTTGTATTGTCTTTGATTATATTGATGTCTTAATTTCTCTCCTTTTATGAGTTATGTTTAGTTGCAATAATAGTGTAAATTTTGAGGATGAATTTTTTATTAGGTGGGAAGAGCTGTAAGACCCGTATCCTAATCTGTACCGTTCCCTAGACTCCTGCGAACCTTCCTATAGAATTTCGACAACCCTCGACTTGTAATCAGCGTTTGCACTTGACCCTAACTTGCACAATGTGATTCTGAGACGGATCGACCCGAAACTTATACCATCACGACCGCATCGTTGTCGCGGTTCCAACGCCACATCTTGCACACCGATACGATACCTTAGCCAGGAGATGTGGGCCCATGAATATTTTGAAGACATGCAGCGCATTGCGAATTTGAAGAGAATCTCTACAACCCATCACATTAATCAATCAATCACAAGTCAAGTACACAACCCATGCCTCTCATCCCTTTCTTACCAACAAAGACAAGCAACCCATACCTCATGCTACCTCACCCCCATAAGTTAACCCTCATGTTATCTCTCCGTAGACTCCATTCCTCTCATCCCATCCTTCTTACACACCCACCCCTCTCTCCTTACATCTCCCATCTTAAATTCATTCTCCACCATTTCCAAGCAACTAAGAAGGGAAAGCTTTGTGTGTGGCCCACTTCCTACACCAAGATCTCCCATCCTAGCCCTTCAATCCTTATCAACCTCCATCAAAGAGAGAGTCAAGGAGTTTGGCATTCCATCGGACTAAGAAGATCGAACGGTGGGTGTTTTATACGCCTAGATTTCATGTTTTGATGATGGGCCAAGTGAGGCCACCAATTGATGTTATGGATCTCACTTTGGACCCTAGGTATGGTCGATGGGCCACCATGATTCAAATGATCACTCCATGATGGGGTCATTCTCCATGGACCCCGTCATGATATTTATTTTTCCTAGCATGTAAAGGGTCATCTAGACCTTACATCTTGGTGGAGAAGGAATCTCCACTGTTGATTTTGATTAGTGGGCCCACATGTAATAGAAACCACTTAATGTATATTATAATGCATGGAAGGGAGAGCCCATAGTGTCGAGGTCCCTCTATCACTCGTTCTCTCTCTCTCTCTCTCTCTCTCTCTCTCTCTCTCTCTCTCTCTCTCTCTCTCTCCCTCTTTTTCTTCCTGTTTGATGGCCCACCTTGATGAATGGATTAGATCCATCGTCGTCTGATCGTGAGGCCCACCTTGCTGCTGCCTTTTTTGGCAGGCCCTAGAAGAGGGAAATCAAAAATATCAGGACGATCTAATGTGTGTGGCCCAACCACGTGGGACCCACACGTGATGCATGTGTCCTACTTCCACACTGTCTGTGGAATCCTGGACAGTGGGGCCTACTACACGTGTGGCAGTCCACACCGTCCAGTCCATTGGACGGTGGATTGTTGGACGCTGGATATTTAGAAATAGATAATAATATAAAATAATAAGTAATATATATTATAATAATATAATATATATATATATATTATATACAATATATGATGGTGGGCCCCACGTGGGACCCTACTCGCTGGAGAAGCTAATTGGCTAGTCTACCACACCAGCTATATAGCTTGTGTATTGACGTCACCAAACTTTGACGGTCCCATCCAGACCGTCCATCTAGACGGTGGCCTGGCCACACACCTGCTATATAGCTGATGATGTCAACTAGCCCTGTGGGAGCCCCAGCAGCGAGGCTGCTATGCTGGAAAGACGTCAGCAAGTTCTGCGGATCTAGCATGATGTATGTGTTACATCCAAACTGTCCATCCAATTGGTAAGCTCGTCTTTCAGGTGGACCACACTACAGAAAATAGTGGAGGGATGAACGCCTACCAATGAAATCATTTTATGACCACAGCAGTTTTGGATCAAAATGATATTTGTTTTTCCTCTCAACTAAGTCTTTGGGACCTTATGAGCAGATTGGATGGAAAATAAACGTGGTAGTGGGCCTTGGAATTTTTAAATGGTGAAAATGATTATCACCACTGCTATTTGTGGTATGGTCCAGATGATCTTCTGATATAATTCATTTTTGGGTAATGTTCTAGAATGATCTCTAAAAATAAATGTAGGTGTAGATAGTTCACCTAGAGCGGTGGCCCGACTTGATGTGTATGAGGCCCATTGGTGCGGCCCATTGATGCGGCCCACTTGATGTATATGAGGCCCATTGGTGCGGCCCATGTGATGTGTCCGACTTGATGTATTTGAGGCCCATTGTGATGTATTTGAGGCTCATGGGTCGAGACCCAATGTGACCTAAGGCCCAATGAGATGTATGTGAGGCCCTTTTGTGGGGATGAATGTGATGTATATGAGGTCCATTGCGATGTGTGGTTCCATCATGATGTATGTAATGATGATTATGGCAGGCCATGCCTTAGGAGCAATGATGGTTTGACATCCACATTGTAAGAGCAATGATGGTTAAATGTCCACATTGTAACTCTACCTAGGGCCCATTGTTAGGCCCATACTTGTTGTGCGTAGGCCGTCCAGGTCCATCTTCGTTATGAAGATAGTTCATCACCATATAACATGCTTAGTATAACTTCATGATTCATGCCCATACGCATTATATGTATACTTGATATAAGGAGTGACTGATCATAGCATATGCCATTGGGCAGATTATTTATGGGACTCACTGATAGGAGTTGCCCACATGAGTATACGGTACATGTAGGATTGTTGCATGACTGGACAGTGTGATTCATGCATCTCGTATTTGTGTGACATGATCACTAGATGTCCTAGCGACATCAAGGCCGTGGCCTCCATAGGCACATCTGGATGGCCAGATAAGATACTGAAAATATTGGCTCTAGCATTGTGGGCACATAGGATGTCCTTGGGTGAAGTCTCAAAACTTTTTTGGTACCAGAAGATGCTGCAACATCTAGACCAAGTAGATACATGAGAGCACGAGTGCCAAATACTAGTAGGCCGCGTCTCCCACTGTTTTTTGATCGATTGGGAAGGGATGTGGCCTTATCCACCTGAGTGAGGGGACTGTAAGCTGGGTAGGTATTGGCAGACTACTGTTTAGGTGGATAGTGTGGTCGCTTCCACTCGTTTAGTTGTTCGGCTAGGGAGGCGGCAGTTAATGTGGATTGTACTAGACCCTAGTGATATCCGAGAGAGGAACTGTACTAATATATGTATTTAATGAGGACTGGCGTGCTTGCGTTGCATATCGCGTTTAACATTTAGCTACGTAGGCCTCGTATCACATGGCCTTGGTATGGCTAATAACATTCATGCCTTGCATCGCATAGCCTTGGTATGGCTGATAGCATTCATGGACTAGCCAGCATATTCTGCATTACTCTGATATTACACACTTGGCACTCGCTTTGCGCACACACTTACACCACCTTCTAAGCTTTTCATAAGCTTATGCATGACTATTGCATACAGGTGACATTGGATCGCAGTAGCACTGGGGTAGGAGTGCGTGACAAATTATTTTAGAGTTCTTTTGATCATCTTGTATTTCCTTGTCCACCTTATACTCAATGACGTTGATATAGTGGATATGTAGTGATATTATTTTTTGACTTGGTTATGCTCCATTAGAAAAAAAAATCATATTGAAAATCCTCCTTATAGGATCCCAGGATCAGAATCTAGCATATGCGGGGCCGGGAGCCGAGAATGGGGCACTACGGAGGCTATTGGCGTCAGATTCGGCAATCGCGAATTCTGTGAGACTGATTTCTGAGTTTGGGGTGTGACATGAAGGGTTGTTAGATGATTATGTTAAGAAACAACCTATGTCTCAAAAATTTTACGAAATCATTTTTGAGAACTGACTGGAATACAATGCTCCACCGGTTAAGAAGTCTATACGCGATCATATGCGAGAGAATAATTACACTCCACCGATTAAGAAAATATTACGTGATTATTGGAGTGAGAACAATTATCACTCATCAAGCTGTTGAGGCATACAATGGTCAGGAGAAAATACAAGAATCCTAAAGATAAAAGGAGCACTCTTCCCTGAAAGAGTTGTGCGGCGCACAATGAAGATGGCAAAGAGAGAAGAGTTGTGCGGTGCACAATCAAGATTGCCAGGAGAGAAGAGTTGTGTGGCACACAATGGGGATTCCTAGGAGAGAAGAGTTTTGCGGTGCACAAAGAAGAGGACCCCATAACAGGTGTTGGCACACAACAAGTGTGACCACAAAAGGGGTCAGTGCACAACAGATCCAATGGGATGTTGGCACGTATGGGAGGCTATATATACCCCACTATCCCCCATGAATCATTCATTGGAGCAATATCAGGATAGCTGAGAGAGATCCAGACTTCAGAGAGACTCAGGTATTGGAGGAAGTCGTGTGGCGCACAACCCAGGTGAGCGTACAACTCTTATGGGCGCACAACCCCATGGGTGTAAAACCCTATGGGCGTACAACTGCAATGGGCACACAATGTTGCGGGCACGCAACAATTCTGCATTAAGGAGCCATTAAATGAATAATCAGCATAGCCTGAGTGATATCAGAAACATGGGATCGGTTGGATAAAAAAGAATAATAATTCGGCACAATCATAGTTCCATATTGAAGATCATAATATGATTCGAGATGCTGCAGAAATTAACATAGAATATTTGATATTTGTATTAAATTATGTAACTTCTTTTCTTTGGAATCAAAGGAGATAAACGATGTAAATTAATTCAGATTAAATCAATATAGTGATTATTCTCTCTATTCTCCTTTGTTAATTATTGAGTAAACGAATTCCCCAAATCGAATGCATTTGTTTCTTGTCGAAACAAAATGGCGACACCACTGGAGATTTTTCCCCCACTTGATATTAATTTAGGAACAATACTGAGAATTTTCACCACTGCTTGGTGTCGTCAAGACGCCAAAATGTCAACTCTCAATGGGAACGTCCCCCTTTTCATCTCTAAAGTAGAGTGCAATCTCATTCAAGTACTAATTCATGCATCGTTTTTTCTTTTTCTTTTTTTACAATTTACTCAGATTCAAAAAAAAACTACAATCATTCAGAACAAGACAGTCTTCTATTTCACAGCGATAGGGTTTTTCATAGAATACACTGGTAAACAAACTCCGTATCAAAAGGAGGAGTCTATGCCAGTCAAACATAGAGAATCGTGAATAGCTACTACAGTCGTAATCGCTTCAGTAATAGCACGAGAAGATGGGAATGATTGGATTATCATTTCGCATCGGGGAGCAAGAACTCAGAATGTATCAGCTGCCAGAATAAGTCCATCCTTACAAAGAATCAAGGGACCGGTAACACGAAATGCAGCTAAAAAAAACCCTGAGCTTGCTTCTCCAGCAATATATCCCAGGAAAACCATTTCTTTACTATCGATGCACAATTTTCCAGCCTTACCTGTTGGAGGAGCTTGATGGACAAAGGGATAGAAAGGTAAGTCATTATTGACAAGCTCGCCAACCCTCGTATCACCTCAATCAACTGACTGTGTATAGGAAAACCAGATGAAACTCCTCTTTTAGTGAGCCCCATTGCATTGACATATTCCTATTCTACTCCGACCACGACTTCATCAGGGAACAGAGAGGTTGTCGTATGTATGGCTGAAACAAGCCAAGGCCCACCGCCGACTACAGAAGATCATATGACTGAAATGGTACAGGCATAGAGAACGCTGATGGAGGAATGTAGAAATCTTCGAGAGGCCCTAGCAACTCTTACCCACAATGTAGCCCAAACGACAGCTCCTCCAATGATGGGTAACATGAATGGACGAGAACAACAACCTGAAGGCTCCCGACCGCCAAGAATAGGATCACTCGGTTCCGCTCCTACGGCAAGGGTGATAACTCAAGAAGAAGTGCGACAAGTTGTCGAGGAAGCTGTCAGGACAGAAAGGGAACTTGAGAATATCGGAAGGTTCAGATATCAGACACTGTATCTAAGAGAGGTGGAAGATATCCCTTTCCCAACCAATTTCAAGCACCCCAATTTTCAGAAATTCAATGGAGACAGATCACCGGAAGAGCATCAAATGCATTTCATCACCAGCATAGGAAACTTGTCTACAGTACCACAATACTGCCTTCGATTGTTCGGGTCTTCTCTGACAGACAAGGCATTTCTATAAGTGTTATGGTTTCTAGCTCCTATAATTGTCAAATTTTGTTATGTCAAAACCTCTCTTAGAATTTATGTCTTGTGTAGCTCCTCTACATAATGAAGACTTTGCATCACTCAAGAACAAAGGTCTTTACTTCAAGAAATGCAAGATTACATGGTCATGTTCGAGTACAACAATAAGTGAGTATTCAATGTTCAAGATTTATAATTCAAGTTCCTAGTCAAGAAAAACTCTTTTTACTTTGAACCTCAAGCTCAAGATTCAAGATATTTCAAGGTCAAGCTTCTTAAGGCTACAAATTCAAGTTTGAATATTCTTCAAAAGGTTACAAGTTCAAGCTTCATTTTATGACAAGATCTCAAGCTATGTGAACTTCAAAGAACATATATTAACTGAAAAAAAAGAAGTTTCAATGTTCATACATCTTTTATAAGGTATGAATGACCCTAAATTGACTATAAGGTAGGTCATTTTGAATACATAATTCAATTGATCATTTTATAAGTGAATAGACTGTTTCTCGACTAGTCTTAGACTCTATTCGACTAGTCCTAGCATTGGCTCGACCAGTCCAAGAAATTCCTTGACCAGTCTTAAGATTGTTTCAAATTTTAAAAATTTTTTGTTAAGCCTTGACCAATCCTAGAGACTGCTCGGCCAGTCATGTGAACAGTGCTCGACTCATTCTCAACCAGTCATGTAGCCTCGACTCAAAGTCCAGCAACTATTTCAGGTTCCACACGACCAGTCGTGGAGGTCCCTCGACCAGTCGTGCAGGGCCTACGACCAGTCATGGAACGGCTTTATCTTATCGCACCCAAATTTTAAAAATCTGTTAGTCCTACAACTAGTCGTGGTGTCCTCAGGACCAGTCATGAACGTGATTTCTTCACTTATAAATAAAGCACGAATTTTAGAGTTTTATATCGAATTCAAGATAAATCAATACGCCACTCTGAGAGATAAGTTAGTTATCTTTTTAAGCTATATTGTGTTCATTTAATCCCTTTTCTAAATTGTGTTTGTTATATTTGATTTTGTATTCTATAATCCATTCATATTTGAAGAAGGGATTGAGAATTTCCCTTTTCTTAGAATCAAAATCAAATAGAGCAAGCCCAACTTGATTTAATTTAAAATCAATTTAGAAACTAGAACCATTTCATAAGTGAGTTTGGACATTGAACTTCTACGTTGAACTTCTACTCCAATTTGGTTCTTTCGGGCTTCATCAAGAAGAGAATATCTAGGTATTTTATATTATTATAAATTTGTATTTTGGTTTTTGAGATTGTGCCAGAAAAATCTCTGCTTTGATTTGTCTGAGGTGATTAAGAAAACTTAGAGTGTGGAGTTTTTTGAATTGTGTAAGCCCACTTGAAAGACATAATTGTGAGGGTTTTAGGTGAACCTGTAAAAATCTATTTTCATAGTGAACGCTAATATCCACTATGTGAGGATATTAGAGTGAAGTAGTTGTGTGGCTATTTTTCTAAACAATTGGTGTACAAACAAGTGAACCACTATAATTTTTGGTCTTATACTTTGATTGTTTATTTCCTTTTGTGGATGGTTGTAATTTTCTTTTTTTCATTGTGGAGAATGTTGTAATTTCTTTTATGCAAGTGTGGTGGATGTTGTAATAGCATAGATTTCTTTCCTTACTATTTATTTTTTATTCATTTGTATCATTTTGAGTTTTTGATACACAAACCATTCTAGTAAGGTTGTTCTGCCATAAACCCTTAGTTTTTATGGTGTAAGGTTTTCCTTAGAACAACATTTGTGTTAACCTCTCAATACTCATTCATTTGAGGTTGTCTGTAAATTTAGCATTGTGCGACTGTCTATTGCTATCTGTACTTAATTTATTTAAATTTCGTTATTATTTTTTAATTTAGCATAGTCCTATTCACCCCCCCCCCCCTTTCTAGGACATAGCTCAGCCTTTTCAAGTGGTATCAAAGCCTAATAGCCCGCTTTTAATTATTCTGTTTGGATTTATTTCCTGAGCTAATCGATCTGAGTTATTTGAGATGTCAAATTTTGATAGTCTTTTAGTCACTAGGTCTCCACCATTTGATGGCTCCAATTATACCTATTGGAAAGCCAGAATGAGGATTTTCTTAAAATTCATGGATGAGAGCTTGTAGCAAGCCACGGAGACTGAATGGACCCTCCTACCACTGAAGTAATTGGTATCGATGGATCCAAATCTATGAAAGTCATATCTTATTTTTCTTGAACCACACTTCAAAAAAATGAGAGTAGTGTCATTGCAAAGGTTATAAATGCCATAATTTGTGCACTATCACCAAATAAATTCAAAAGAATTATATCCTGCGATACTGCAAAGCAAGCATAGGATATTTTAGAAATGATACATGAGGGAACAACAATTGTTAAGAAATCTAAAGTCCAAATCCTCACAACCAAATTTAAGGAAATACGTATGGAGGAAAGTGATACGTTCATGGACTTTTATACTAAATTAAATGACATTGTCAACTCTATGTGGGATCTCAGTGATAAAATCATAGAAAGTAAAGTTTGTGCAAAGATACTACGCTTACTACCTGAACAGTTCAATTCAAAGGTGACTGCGATCCAGGAACTTCGTAATACAGATAATATGAGGGTAGAAGAATTGATTAGGTCTTTATAAACCTATGAGTTAAACTTTAAAGTTCCTAAAGGTAAATCCATCACCCTTAAATCTTCTAAATGTATTTCTTAAGAAAATAGTAATTCTGATTTAGAAAATTTTGATTTTATAAGATTTTTTAAAGTAAAAAGAGGGTTAATTTTTAAAAAACTAATGATAAGAAAAGATCCAAATCTAAAACTTAAAAATCTTTAAAAGATAGTTAATGTTACAACTGCCATGAATATGGGCATTTAGCAAATAAGTGTCCTAAAAGGGACAAGCCTAAAAAGAAAGGTATGTTGGCTACTAGGGATGAATCTTCTGGCACTAAAGCCTCTTCTGAATTAGAAGATTCTGAAACTGAGTCGGGCAATGAAGTTAAAGCCCTTATGACTCTAGCCAAGTTTACTTTTTTAGATCATGATGATTCAACTAGTGAAGAAAATCTTAATAGTGATCATGAAAATGAAGAAAATCTTCAAGATGTTTACAATGCCCCTATACAAGGAAAGTTATAAAATTACGGTAAAACTAAAACTTCAGAAGGAAAAGTTTTCGAAACTTAAAGAAAATTTTGATACTCTTGTTATAGAAAAATCCCACATTTCAGATTCTTTTGGAAAAACTAAATGTGATTTAGATTTCAAAACCTCCCTTATTGAAAATATTAAATCTAAAAATGAAAAGCTAAAACTTTAAGTCTCTTCACTTTTGAGTTTAAAGGATACATGGAGGTATACCTAAAGTGATCCTAAGTTAGAAAAACTATTATTCGGATCCAGAAAATGTGGCGACCAATCCGGTTTGGGCTATGACAAAAATATTCCTCCCAAACATAAGAATACTCCTCCTAAGTTTGTGAAAGGAGAGTCTTCAAACTCAAAAGGGAAAAGTTCAAATCAAAATTATTCTAAAAATGCTAAAACTTTTTAATCTTTAAAACCTAAAAGAAACCATATCAACTATAAAAATCATAATCGTAATCCTTTAGCGGAGAAAATTGTTAATTTACTTAAGGAGCTCTTAAAATCTAACTCAAATGGTCGGTCTTATATCAACTACAAACACAAGAAGACCAACTATACTCCTAAACCTAAAATTGTAATGAAATGGGTTCTTAAGGTTACTTGCTTGGTTGCCCACACAGCTTTCAAAGCATCAAGCCATTCAAAGTGGCACCTAGACAGCGGATGCTCCAGGAACATGACTGGTGATAAAGGTCTATTCACCAATCTTAAAGACATGACTGATAGTTCAGTCACATTTGGTGATGGTAGCAACTGCAGGATTATTGGCCAAGGTACGGTTCAACTTTCTAACCTCCCTTTATTTGATAATGTTTTATATGTAGAAGGTTTAAAACACAACTTATTAAGAATTTCTCAAATATGTGATAAAAATCATAGCATAAAATTTTCTAACCTAGGGTGTGAAATTTTAAATAAAAACAGTTCTGTAATATTAACTGGTTGTAAAAATTTTGAAAATTGCTATATTATAAGTGACTCTAGCTCATCTAATTTATCATGTCACATGGTCCATACCGATGAGACCGAGTTATGCCATAAATGCCTTGGACATGTACACTACTGCAACTTGTATAGATTGAGCAAAAGAGAGTTAGTAAGAGGCCTACCTAAAATATAAAAAATAGATAAAATATGTGGCGAATGCCAGATTGGCAAGCAAACTAGGTGTTCTCACAAAAAGTGGACTCCAATACCACATTTAAACTGCTCGAACTCCTCCAAATGGATCTTATTGGACCAACTAGAATGGAGAGTCAAGGTGGCAAAAAGTATATTCTGGTAATCGTTGATGACTTTACCAGATATACTTGGGTAGTCTTCTTAAGAGACAAATCAGAAACTCTTGATGAAACTAAAAGGATACTTAGATGTATCCAAACTGAAAAAGAGATTCAAGTCTGTAAGATTCGTAGCGATCATGGATTAGAATTTGATAATAGTGGTTTTGAGAAGTTTCACAGTGATCAGGGAATATCACAAGAATTCTCTGTGCCTAAAACACCATAACAAAATGGTATAGTAGAAAGAAAAAATAGTGTTTCAAGAAATGGTTAATGCAATGTTAAATAGTATGAAGCTCCCTAAAAATCTTTGGGTTGAAGCCATAAATATTGCGTGTTATGCAATTAACCACGCTTATATGAGAAAATTAAATAGTAAAATGGCTTATGAAATGTGGTTTGATAAGAAGCATAATGTCAAATACTTTTGAGTTTTTGGCAGCAAGTGCTATATTTTGCGTGACCAAGAAAATCTGGGTAAGTTTGACACCTAAAGTGATGAAGGGATATTTTTAGGGTATGCTCTAAATAGTCAACATATTAGGTTCTTAAGTTTGACACCTAAAGTGATGAAGGGATATTAGGTTCTTAATGTGGTTATTGATGATCACTTGAATACACCTGTCTCAAGTTTAGATAATGATGAAGTACTTCTAATTGATAAACCGGATTCTTCATCAAGTCAAAATAACTCTGAATTGAAAACTGTTAAAGACTATCCAACTAATCAAATTCTTGAAAACCCTCTCACTGGTGTACGCACTCATAGACAACTAGAAGATGTGTGTAACTACGTGTGCTTTACATTCCAGATAGAACCGGCTAACATAAAAGAAGATCTTACTGACGAAAACTGGATAGTTGCGATTTAAGAAGAGCTTGATCAATTTATTAGAAATGATGTTTGGTACTTAGCTCCTAGACCTAAAGATAAACATATTATCGAAACTAAGTGGATTTTCAAAAATAAGTCTTATGAACTTGGTAATATAATTCGAAACAAGGCTAGACTGGTTGTATAAGGGTACACTCAAATTGAAGGCATCGATTATGATGAAACCATTGCCCCAGTAGCTCGTCTTGAATCAATCAGATAATTTATATCCATTACTTACTTTAGAAAGTTTAAAATTTAGCAAATGGAAGTAAAGAGTGCTTTTTTAAATGGCGATTTATATGAAGAAGTATATGTTGAACAACCAATAAGTTTTGAAGACCCTAAGAATACTGATCATGTCTATCACCTAAAAAAGACTCTACAGTTTAAAACAAGCTCCCAGGGCATGGCATGAAAAATTGACTAAGTTTTACTAAGTTATAACTTTATAATGGGAAGTGTTGATAAGACTTTGTTTGTAAAGAAATATAATGATCACATTTTAATAGTGTAAATTTATGTTGATGGTATTATTTATAGATCCCTGTGCTAACATGACTGTTGAGTTTGCAGATCTTATGAAATCTAAGTTTGAAATGAGCATGGTTGGGGAATTGAATTATTTCATAGGGTTGCAAGTTAAACAGCAACCTAATGGTTTCTTCATTTCTCAAACCAAATATGCTCTAAACTTAGTTAAAAAGTTTGAATTTGAGAATAGGAAAACTTTTAATTCTCCTATAAGGATGACTTTAAAACTCTCAAAGGACTTTACAGGTAAGAAAGTGGATCCTAAATTATATCGCTGTATGATAGGTAGTTTGTTGTATTTAACTGCAAATCGACCTGATATTGCATTTAGCGTAGGAATTTTCTCTAGATATCAATCTGACCCTAAGGAGTCACATTTAATTGTTGTTAAGTGGATTATGCGACATGTCGCATGTACAGCTAACCTGGGTCTTTGGTATCCACATGACACTAGTGTTCAATTAGCTAGTTACTCTGATGCTGATTGAGCTAGTAATGTTGTAATAGGAAATCAACCAATGGTGGATGTTTTTATGTTGGGAATTGTTTAGTTTCTTGGCAGAGTAAGAAATAAAGTTCCATATCGCTCTCTACCAATGAGGCTGAATACATTACAGTAGGTAATGCATGCACTCAGATTGTATGGATGAAAAGAATGTTAAGCGATTACAGAATTGCACAAGACTTTATGGTTTTATATTATGATAATTCCAATACAATTGATATATCTAAAAATCCAATCCAACACTCATGAACCAAGTATATTGACATTAGATATCACTACATTCGTGAATTAGTGGAAGAAAAGACAATTACTTTGGAATACATTCCGATCGAGACTCAACTTACTGACATATTCACAAAACCGCTCGATAAAAGTAGGTTTTCTAAATTAAAGTTTAATCTTGGTATGTGTAATTTAAATTGATTATTCATGCATTTTTATATCATAATGTGTGTGTGTGTGTGTGTGTGTGTGTGTGTGTGTGTGTGTGTATATGTTAGTTTGAATGTTTAAATTTCAAATTTTCAAGAAATTTGTACATTTTTGGTTGTGCACGACCAGTCGAGTATGTACTCAACCAGTCATGGCACGACCAGTCAAGCATGTACTCGACCAGTCGTGTAGTGCGGGCTAGTACTTAATTTTGGAGAAAATCCATCTTTTCTTCATTTGGGTTTCTTCTCCAATGAGTCCTCTTATGACTGGTCAAACTCATCTCCATAGATCTTCAAGGTTAGTACTTTATTTCCCATTTTCTTATAGATTTAAGTCCATATCTCTTCTTTTTTATATTTTTAGAGTGATTTCTTTCTTATTTCATTGAGGTTTTTGGGGTTTTCTTCTGAAAAATCTAATTTTGAGAAAACCCACTCTACTTCTTTTGCAACCTTTTGATTCCTTGATTTCCTAGTTACAAATGGAAGGTAGAGGCAAAAAGAAAAGTACTTGTGGTCCTTGAACATCTAAATCGACACCTAGCACAAGACGCCACCTTTAGTCACCCGAAGATGATCCCTCCTATATGTGGGATTTAAGGTTGCGCAATGTTATAGTTGAATGAACTGTTCATGTTGAATATCTTGCTTCATTTGAAATCCTTCCTTTTCTCCAATTTGTAAGATGGGATAACATTCTACATTGGGGTGGGCCTGCATACCGGTCTATTGTGCAAGCTATGTATGCATGTATTTATGATTTTTCAACTAAAAATTTAACTTTTATTATAGCAACTAAAGAAGGTCCATTTGAAGTAGACCAACATCTGATTTTTTCCCTAATAGACATACCTTTCAATGATGAAGGTATTCCAATTAGCACTCTAGTAGTTAAACCATCTGAATCAGAAAAATGTATACTTACTAGAGCATTATGCAAGATAAATGCACAATGGAATCAAAATGGGAATGCGCTTGCTTCAAAGTATTTGCTACCCAGATACAAGGTCCTTCACAGGATATTTATTTCAAATCTTTATCCTCTTTCTGTTAACAAAACCGAACTCACCTCTTTCATGATTCGGATTCTACATTCCATCATCTTTGGTACATCTGTATGTCTTCCTTCTTTAATCTATCATTCCATCATACAATTTCATCTCCATCCAGAACACAATGATATCCTTTTTGCATTTCTTATGACTGTGTTGGCCACCCATATGTTAGTGGCAATGCCTGTTGGAGAGGCTTCTATTCAACACCTTATTTTCAACAACTCAAATATAAACAAGATGAATTTAAAGTTGGCCACAGGCCAGGTCAATGTGGGTGGTGGTGGAGTTGAAGCAGTAAGTGAAGAAGAACGCGATTTACCTATAGATGACATCAACATGGATGATATCTTTAATGAGATCGAATCAGATTCTGAGGCTGACCCTGATCATCAACCTTCTGATTTTGCTGAGAGGTTGCAATACTCTTGAGGAATAGGTGGCTCAGACTCGTGTAACCCAGGATTCGCAATTTGCTTACATGCGTAAATATATGAGGCACATTAATAAGGGTTTACATCAGATTGATCCATCAATTCTTGTTCCCTCTTCAGGATCTGATTAGTATTTTCTAATCTTGGTTTATAATAACTTTAATGCTACTTGGTTTATTTTCTCTTGTGAGGTTATACTTGACTTAACTTGGTAGTACTTGGTTGAACTTGGTTACTTATGTTTGCATTTAACTTGCTTATTGATTTAATATATTGTCTATCTTGATCATTTATTCCTCAATACTCTTCTTATTCTTTCTTCTTTATATCATTCTACTTCTATTTCTCGATTCCTTCCTTTGTCATTTTGTGACAAAAAAGGGGAGAATTTTAGCATGCTTAATATATGGTGATTGTGGCATATTGGTATAAGGCATGTGGAATGTATATGGAATGTGGATTTTGAATGAGTTGATTGTGAATGATTCTATTTTGGTGAAGGGGAGTTAAGTAAGGGGGAGTAGTATTGTTGATGGAATTGATTGATGCAAATTGATAACTAGTGCATGATTCTTTATGCGTATAATGCTTATGTTTGTATGGAGTGCGTTTTGTCACAAATTTGACAAAAGGGGAGATTGTAAGTGCTATAGTTTCTAGCTC
Source organism: Magnolia kwangsiensis (assembly GCA_037074715.1). Lineage (NCBI taxonomy): Eukaryota > Viridiplantae > Streptophyta > Magnoliopsida > Magnoliales > Magnoliaceae > Magnolia > Magnolia kwangsiensis. The sequence continues at coordinate 105,761,522 of CM073574.1, forward strand.
CTATAATTGTCAAATTTTGTAGTACCAAAATCTCTCTTGGAATCTGTGTCTTATGTAGCTCTTCTACATAATGAAGACTTCTCATCACTCAAAAACAAAGGTCATTACTTCAAGAAATGCAAGATTATATGGTCATGTTCGAGTACAACATCAAGTGAGTGTTCAAGATTCATAATTTAAGCTCCTAGTCAAGACAAACTCTTTTTACTCTGAACCTCAAGCTCAAGATTCAAGATATTTCAAGTTCAAGCTTCTTAAGGCTACAAATTCAAGTTTGAATATTCTTCAAAAGGTCACAAATTCAAACTTTATTCTATGACAAGATCTCAAGCTTCGTGAACTTCAAGGAATGTTTATTAACTGAAGAAAAATAAGTTTCAATGTTCATACATCATGTATAAGGTATGAATGACCCTAGATTGACCATAAGGTAGGTCATTTTAAATACATAATTCAATTAGATCATTTTATAAATGAATAGACTGTTTCTCGACTAGTCTTGGACTCTGTTCGACTAGTCCTAACACTAGCTCGACCAATCCAAGAAATTTCTCAACCAGTCCTAAGATTGTTTCAAATTTTTAAAATTTTTTGTTAAGCCTCAACCAGTCCTGGAGACTGCTCGACCGGTCGTGTGAACAGTTCTCGACTCATTCTCGACTAGTCCTACAGCCTTGACTCAAAGTTCAGCAACTATTTCAGGTTCCACATGACTAGTCGTGGAGGTCCCTCGACCTGTCATGTAGGGCCTACGACTAGTCATGGAATGACTTTATCTTATCGCGCTCAAATTTCAAAAATCTATTGGTCCTATGACCAGTCGTGGTGTCCTCAGGACTAGTCGTGAACACAATTTCTTCACTTATAAATAGAGCACGAATTTCAGAGTTTTATATCGAATTCAAGATAAATCAATACGCCACTCTGAGAGATAAGTTAGTCATCTTTTTAAACTATATTTGCTCATTTAATATTCTCTTAATTTATCTTTGTTATATTTGATTTTGTATGCTATATTCCATTCATGTTTGAAGAAGGGAATGAGAATTGCCCTTTTTTTGGAATCAAAATAAAATAGGGCAAGCCCAACTTAATTTAATTTAAAATCAATTTAGAACCTAGAATCATTTCATAAGTAAGTTTGGACATTGAACTTCTACGTTGAACTTCTACTCAGATTTGGTTGTTCCGAGCTTTATTAAAAAGAGAATATCCACGTATTTTACATTATTGTAAATTTCATTTTGATTTTTGAGATTGTGCTAGAAAAATCTCTATTTTGGTTTGTCTGAGGTGATCTAGAAAACTTAGAGTGTGGATTTTTTTTGAATTGTGTAAGCCCACTTAAAAGACAATTGTGAGGGTTTTAGGTGAACCTGGAAAAACCTATTTTCATAGTGAACACTAATATCCACTGTCTGAGGATATTAGGAGTGGAGTAGTTGTGTGGCTATTTTTCTAAATAGTTGGTGTACATACAAGCGAACCACTATAATTTCTGGTCATGTGCTTTGATTATTTATTTCTTTTTGTGGATGATTATAATTTCTTTTTTTGCATTGTGGAGAATGTTGTAATTTCTTTTATGCAAGTGTGGAGAATGTTGTAATAGCATAGATTTCTTTCCTTGCTATTTATTTTTTATTCTTCTGTATCAGTTTGAGTTTTTGATGCACAAACCATTCTAGTAAGGTTGTCCTACCATAAACCCTTGATTTTTATGGTGTAAGGTTGTCCTTAGAACAACATCTGTATCAACCTCTCAAAACTCATTCATTTGAGGTTGTCTTTAAATTTAGCATTGTGGGATTATCTATTGTTAGCTGTATTTAATTTATTTAAATTTCACTATTATTTTTTAATTTGGTATAGTCCTATTCATCCCCCCCCCCTCTCTCAGATATATAGATCGGCCTTTTCTGTTTCGATGTTACTCCAGCTTAGCATCAAGATCGATGAGAACTTGGGAACAAATGCAAGTCGCATTCATGTTAAAATTCTTCTCCTCTGAATGTGATGTTAGTATCATAGAATTAGCTTCAGTACGACAAAGAGAAGGGAAGCTAGTAGAAAAATTCATAAATAGATGGAAGACATTGGGAGCTTCTTGCAGACAGTTGTCGGAGGAGAAAGAACAGGTGAAGATGTGCCTGAATTCTATGGAGACAGGAATTGCGTTTGGTCTTACCAGCGCCGATATCAAAATCTTTCATGACTTAGCCACGAAGGCACACGCTTTGGAACTGATGACTAGGAAAATGCCAGCATTTTACTATGAAACAGTTCGAAGGGGGCCCCATAAGTTGGTTACAAATGTTGTCAATCATGAAAAGAAAAACCATGATATAAGATAGATAAGAGGTAAAAATACAGAAAGGAAAGAAGAATCAAATCGCCCCAGAGGAAGGTTCAATGATAAAAGATGCAGGTCATTAAATTATCATAAGGGGTTTGCGTTTGAGAAAGAAGACGTTGTCCTTATGATGAATCAGCTGTTGAAAGCTAGCACAATAGAATTGCCTTCGAACAAGCACCCTAAGGAATCATCAAAAATAAGAGAAAGAGACTTCTTTAACTATCACCGTCTGATAGGGCACCTGGAAGAAAATTGTTACACGTTGAAATGTATAATACGAAGAATGATAAATAGAGGCGAGATAATAATCAGAAAGGAAAAAGAGAGAGATAGAAAAGAAACAGTAAATGTACATACTGTACAAGAAGACTCTCATGGAAGAACAGGGAAAGAGCATCATAAAACAATGGGAAAAGTTACACTAATCATGTTACAATCAGGAAAAAGAGTAACGTGCCCACCAAAGTCGAAGGCTGAAATAGTAAAGGCGGAAACAACCAAGAATTACTCCGGCAGGGTGCAGTGATGGGAAATAAGAAAAGAAGGAAACAGGGAAAGTAACTTATGACGTTATAAGTCATTTGAAAGGTATACCAACTTGATTAAGCGTTTACGATGCCCTAAGATTATCAGAAGATTCTTGACAAAGTCTGATTAAAGCCTTATCTAATGATGAAGTTAGAGAAGTGTTGTAAGGCCCGTATCGTAGTCTGCACCATTCCATAGACTTCGCGGTTCTCTCGGTCAAATTCCAGTGACCCGCGATGTATATGTAGAATTTGTGCAAGACCCTGAGTTACATCCTGTCGATCTGAGTCAACTTGACCCAAGACTTGTACCATTGCAACTATGTCTTCGTCATGGTTCCAACATCATGTCTTGCGAGTCGATGCAATACCCAGGCCAGGAGTTGTGGGCCCACGTATATTTTGAGAAAATGCCGAGCGTTGTGAATCCCGAGAAAATATCTACAATCCATTAAATCAATCCATCAATCACAAGTCAAGTACAACACATCACTTACCCATGCCTGTCTCTTCACCAAGTCAAAGCAACCCATGCTTAGCCCATTCCTCTCATCCCAAAAGTCAATGAGACCCATACCCTGCATGTCATCTCTCCGTACAACACCACTCCTCTCTCTCATTTCTCACTCTATCCCAAGCAATCTAAGGGAGGTGATCGTCCAAGCTCCAAGAAAGCTAAGTGTGGCCCACTTCCCTACCCAAAAACTCTCATCTCCACCATCCAAACTTCACCATCTTCATTCAAAGGGAAAGCCACGATATTTAGGAGTCCAAGGAGCCAAGAAGGAGCGAAATCAGTGGGTGATCTGAGGTTTAGATCTTGATTTTTTTGATGATGAGCCAAGTGGGGCCTACCGATTGATGGTATGGATCCTATTTGGGACCCATCTTGATGTATGTACTATAGCTCAAGGGAGCTCATAATGGGGGAGCTCTCTTCCACTACGCGCCTTTCTCTCTCTCTCTCTTTCCTTATCAGTGGCCCACCTTGATAATGTATGTGTTGTACCCACGATGTCCATTTAGTGGACTAACCGCTGTCCAAACCGGGGCCCACCCCACTATTACGTCTAGGGCAGCGGCTCACCATGATGTCCATATCATCCACGCCATCCGACGAGCCCAGTCATCAGTGGCCCACCTGGCTCAAGGTCCAGCGGGCAGGGCTTACCAGTTGTTCATTTTAGACAGGTCCAGATGAAGGGAAAATCATATGTCAGCTGATGGGCCACACCTGTGGCCCCACCTGATGTTTAGGCATTGTCCACACTGTCCAGCAATATGGACGGTGGGACCCACCAACACATATGTGTTTTATCTACACCGTCCATCTGGACGTAAGGAAAAACAAAAATTAGAGTGATACAAATCTGTGGTGGGCCACCACGTGGACCCACCTTGATGAATGTATTGTAACCCACACCATCCACTGTCTAGTTGGACGGTGGGGCACACGTAATGTATATGCTTTATCCTCACGTACAGTGTCTGGACGTGGGACCCAGGTGGTGCATGTGTTTCATCCTCACCATCCATCTGGACGGAGGGACCCAACAATCATGTAGGCATTGTATCCACCATCCATTGTTTGGACGGTGGGACCCACCTGAGGTGGAATCGGATTGGCTGGTATACCTCACACCAGCAATATAGCTACCATGTTGATGACAGCAAGTTCTAAGGGTCTGATCAATGAGGTATGTGCTTCATCCATGGGACCCACCATGATATTGTATTATATCCACACCTCCATCCAGACCGTCCATATTTAATGGCCAAGATCAGTGCTTTATGGACTGCACCATAGCAGCGGCAACACCATCCATCTGCTAGCTGTCCATCCGCTGACCTGTTGGATGGAAAGGAAACACAAATATCACCTTGATCTAAAGCAGGTGGGCAACCCTGATGTGGACCCCACCTTGATGCATGATGCACCCACGTCGTCCATCTGTGGTGACCCACCGTGATATATGTATTTTATTCCCACCATCCAGTACTGATGATGGTGTATCACCCCGTACTTTTTGTACTTGGATGTTACCGTTAAAATCCAATTAACAAGCTTGTGTGGGAACACACATGAACCACCCTGCTAATCACCCTTCGATCATCGCGACCTTTTAAAGCTAGGTTATCCAACCATTAACCCTTAGGACCAGACCATTAATGACTCTGACTCTTAAATCATCACCTCAACATGGAACAAGTTCTTTGCACCATTGAAATCCAATCCTAACAGTGGGAAGTACGCCATAAAGCATTTTGAGCCTTTCACAGTGTATGTGTGCAGATCTGGCCATTAATAATATGGATCATCTATACATTTAGGCTTGAATATTCCAAGAAGATTTTGTGAGACACCTACAGTGCACCTTTTGAGACAATCTAGCTATTGGATTGCAATGATGATCATCAAACGAGTGAGACTTGGGTTGGTCGGAATTCTAGAGCATTTGACCTTTAAATCGACCATTAGAACCATCCAATGCGAGCCATGGAAGGCCTTTACCTTAGATCATCCTAGAATCAAGACCCAAATCATGGGGATCACCACTTGTTCACTCCACACAAATCATCAATCAATGCACAACGAGTAGCCCACAACATACATATAGGCATGAAAATAATAATAAAGTAAAATAAACCAGGATGATAATAAATAATAATAGTAATAAAATGAATATTAATATTAGCATTTGGATTAGCAATACATTGTGAAGATCCTAAACAAACACATAGCCCCTTTAGTACCTTTTTACTATCAATGATAAGTATGGATCAAATCTGACCATTGGAACAATGAAAATCCACGATTTAGGGATCTATGTCTACATGCTTGGCCCACCTAAGCTCAAGATCTACCTGGTTTTTAGTCAGAGACCCTGATCAAGGCCTCCAAGGAGAACAGATGATGTGGATCATCGGTTTGAAACCAGTAAGGCCATCAGATCTCAAAAACTTGTAATTAACCACCAAGGATTTTAAGTAAATCATTTTGTGGCCCACTTATCTACATGACCACCTTAAAATAAGGCCCTAGGCTTAAGAATCTTAACTATTAAATTGTCAGGATGATCTGACCATTGGAGTTATACTAATAGACATCTAACCCATAAATTTTGATTGGTATGGGCCATCTGAGCATAGGACCTGCCTCAAATTGGGTCTAGGTTGTTAAAAAGGACCCATGGAAGAAGATGGATGGAGTGAATTTTGGGAGATCAGCACGGTGGGCCACACATGGGGTGCGAGTGCACCTAGTGCACTCGTATCCGCCGTCCACTGGACGTGCCAGCTCGGTCAGTAGCTGCCAACCCACATTTTACCCGAATAGGAGGGACATCTCTCTCTTTAGCTTTCACCAACAGACGGACGAGCATCCGTCTGTTTTGATTTGTGGCCCACCATCACGACCCATCTTCATGATTCAAACCATCCAATTTGAGGCCTGGGTCTTGTAAGGCCCGTATCATAGTCCGTACTATTCCGTAGGTTTCTGCAGTCCTTCCGATCAAATTTCGTCAACCCTCGATCCTTATCTGACGTTTGCGTGCGATCTTAAGCCGAGTCCTAAATATCAGAGTCGACTCGACTCGAAACTTGTACTCTAGCGATCGTGCCATCGCCACAGTTCCAACGCAATAACTCACGTACCGATCTGATACCTAGGTAAGAAAATATGGACCCATGTTCATTTCGAGGAACATACCGCGCACTGTGAATTCTGAGAGAATCTCTACAATCTATCCCATCAATCAATCAATCAATCAATGTCAAATATAATTCAAGTATACTCCATACCCCAAGTACAACAACTCATCCCTTCCCATTCCCAAAGTCAACTCTCTCTCTCCACCCTTCCCTTTCTTACAACACCCATCATCCCATCCCTTTTCACCCATCACTTCTCTCCGTCTCATTTTCTCTCTTCATTTCCAAGCAACCAAATATCACATGTCCAAGCCTCCCCAAGCTCTCCCAAAACAACAAGTGTGACCCACTTTCCCACCCTCTCATCTCCCATCTCAACCATTCATCTTTCATCAACCTCCATTAAAATAGAAGGTAAGGATCATAGGAGCTCAAGGAGCTAGAGAAAAAGGCCGATAGCTGGGTGATCCACCATTGATCCTTATTTTTAGGGCCCACTTGAAGGTGGGACCCATTTGGATGTATTGGATGTAAACATGAGGGGCTCATACTGGCAGGGTCCCTCCACCACCGTCTCTCTCTCTCTCTCTCCCCCCCCTCTTTTTTTGATATGTGGCTCAACTTGATGAACTGAGTAGATCCACACCATCCATCAGTGGCAGCCACCTTGCTATCCATCTGTTAGATGGCGTTGGGCAGTCTCGAAGGATGGGAAAACAGAAATATTAAGTTAATTCCCATGATGGGCCACATTCTGGATCCACCATGATATTTATGTTGTCCACCCCGTCTAGATCTCTGGGCATATCACTGGACGATGGGCCCCTTGAAATGTATGTGATGGACATTCATCTGGACGCTGGAGTGGATGCATAAATATGATATATATATATATATATATATATATATATATATATATATATATATATATATATATATATATATATATATATATATATATGATGTATTACATAATATATAATATAAAACTTTATATTAACAAAGCTCTAGAGGGCCACACCACATGCGACCCACCCACGTATGTTATCCCAGCCATCCATCTGGACGCTGGTGCGTGGGCCACCACCGTGGTGTATGTTTTGTATCCCACGACCGTCCATTTGGACGGGATGTGGGGACCCCATCATGATTTATGAGGTATATCCACACTGACCAGCATCTTGGACGGGTGGAACCCACCATAGATGTATGCATTTTATCCATCCGTCCATCTGAGCAGTGGCATCAGGGGCCCACCACTGATGGATGTGATGCATCCAGCCGTCCATCTATTTCAAGCTATGACGGGCAAGAGTTTTGAATAGCCATTGTGGTGTATGTGGTACATCCACGCCATCCACTGGACATAGGTGGCCCACCTTTGATATATGTGTTAATCCCAGCCGTCCATCCATTTTTAACGGTGGTACCCATCGTGGGATATGTGTTTTATCCATACCATCCACATCACAGGATGGTGGGATCCCACACGTGCAACAGCAGTGTGGGCTGTGGGGTATGTGTTGTATCCACGCCGTTCAATGGGTGGCCCAATTCCAGCAGCCAGCTGCTGCATCACGGCAGCAAATCTTGTGGGTCCCGTTGTTTCATCTAAACCGTACTTCCTTTTGGCAAGTCTGTCTCAAGACTTGGGACTAAAAATAAGACAAATCCAGTTATCAGGTGGACCACACTACAACACACAGTGGGTTTTATCGTCTACCATTGAAATTCCTTTTTGGAATTACAGAAGCTATGAACCAATATGATTTTTATTTCCTCTAAGATTATGTCATAAATGCTATGGTGGGCCCTCTAAATTTTTAACTGCAGAAATCACTATCACCACTGCCAATTGTAGTATGGTGCAGATGATCCTTTGGAAATGGTTCTTTTTTTTATATATAATGCTCTCATATGATCTTTAACTAAAATGAATTGTGTTAATCAGCCCATTTGATTGCCCCCATTTGAATTGGCCCCTTTGATTCGGCTCATTTGATCATAGTAGATTTTGTGATGGTGTTCTTGTGGTTATTGTTCATGGGTTATGCTTATAATTATACTCATGAGGAATCAAAATCATGTAAGAAATCCTCCTTGTAGAATCCTAAGATCGGAACCTGGTGTATGAGTGCCGAGAGCCAAGAATGGGGTACTACGAAGGCTTTCGGTGTTGGATTTGGCGATCGAGAGTTTTGTGAGCCCAGTTTTCGAGTTTAAGGCGTGACAGTAGTTGGTATCAGAGAATTACTTGGAAATAACTGAGAACAACATCACATATCTAGTATGATTTAAAGTTAATTAGGTTCTAAGTGCGTAACCTTCCGATCTAGTTCCTTAACTTGCGTGTCATCGAAGATTCTTAAGGTTGATTAGCAGCCTTGTTCTTTCCTATAAGAAATGTCATACAGGAGAGCGACCTGAGCGACTCCTACTCCACCACCTGAGGCTCCCGCTTTACCACCTACGACTTCCGTTCCACCTCCAAAGATCCCTACTCCCCGGCCTGAGGATGGCGTTCCTCCACCTGAGACCAGTGCAGATCCGACCATATATGTGAGTGCCTCTCAGTTACAGCAAATGTTGTAAGCTGTGATGGTTACGCTTCAGGGACAGGGCAGGCACCCAGTCATTTCGCCAGCACAGGTAGAGCAGGAATGCGTGAGTGCCCAACTTCAAGAGTTCTGATAGCTTGATCCTCCACATTTCCAGGGCGAGCCAGATATGACTGCACCCGAGAGATGGCGCTTCGATATGGAGAAAATTTTTGATACTATGGTGTGTACGACCTAGCAGCGGTCTAGTTGGCAGTATTTCTTCTACAAGGTGAGGCCGAGCACTAGTGGACCTCCGTTACTCATGTTGTAGGGCCAAATTTCATATAGACATGGGTGGATTTTATGGATCGATTCGACCAACATTACTTCCTTGACCATATTCGTCGGTAGCGAACATTAGAGTTTGAGACCTTGGTGTGGGGAGACATGTTTGTGGCATAGTACGTAGCCCGTTTTATGGCGCTATCGAGGTTTGCGCCATATTTGGTTGATGATGAGGGGTGGAAGGCCCACCGTTTCGAGAACTGCTTGCGTTACGGTCAATGAGGCCTGTTATTGGTTATGAGCTCTCGACTTTTCAGGAAGTAGTGCAGAGGGCTCAAATTTATGAGACTGAGTGGGCCAGTGGGCAGAGCGATCGAGATCAAAAGAGGGGTCGAAAGAGGTAGGCCCCCTCCATTAGCTCCCAATAGCATCGACGGCTACAGAGGTATAGGAGCCACCCACCTGTTAGAGCACCAGCGGCACCTCTAGCGCCACCCCAGCAACCATTTATAGGGACTTATTTTTGATGTGGTGGGACAGGGCACCGTGTGTATGAGTGCCCCCACCCTCATCTGCAGTAGTCAGAGGACCAAAACAGCCTCTAGCATAGGAGCGACTGTAACAGCAGCCTCCAGCGCAGTAACGACCCCATCACAACGACCACAGTCACCTTAGCTGTCGAGGCCCCAACAGCAGCAGAGACAGCAGTACAGGCCACCACAAAGGTAGCAGCACCACCAGGGAACTTAGAGGAGACAGACACCTCCCTAGCCAACTCAAGCTAGGTTCTACGTGGCCCAATAGGACCCGCAGTCCTCTGGAGGAGTCGTTAAGGGTATACTCCTAGTCTCTGCATGCATCGCCCGAGTATTATTTGATTTCGGTGCTTCTCACTCATTCATGTCTGAGAATTTTTATTAATCATCTGAATTACCGATAAAGTCTGCTCGTGAGGAGTTGATCGTATCGACGCCCTTGGGGAAGACTACGGTGTTGATTCGTTTCTGTTCATCTTGCCCTATTATGGTCGGTGATATCTTCTTGCCCACTGATTTATTTGTGTTGTTGATGTCAGATTTTGACATTATCCTCAACATGGATTGGCTTACCGAGTACCATGCCGTGTTGGACTGTTCCGTGAGAACCGTCACATTTGGTATACCCGGCTTGCAGCAGTTTCAGTTCATTGTCAAGCCTAGAGGAGAGTCATTGTCTTGTCTCATGTCCTGCACAGTCGAGGAGTCTGTTGCTTTGTGTATCGATCAGTTTCCGGTGGTCTGTGATTTTCTCGATGTGTTCAAGGAGATTCTAGAGTTGCCGCCTCCTTGATATATTGAGTTCCAAATTAATCTTGTACCGGGTACTGCGCTATCTCGAAGGCCCTATAACATATGGCACCGATGGAGTTGTGAGAGCTGCAGTAGCAGTTGGACGAGTTGTGAGAGTTGAGATTCATCCGTCTTAGCAGTTTTCCATGGGGAGCACCGGTACTCTTTGTCAGAAAGAAGGATGGCCCGTTGAGGCTCTACATAGATTACCGCGATCTTAACTAGCTCTCGATTAAGAATAAGTACCCACTCCCGAGGATAGAGGATTTATTTGATTAGCTGCAGAGTGCACAGTTCTTTTTGAAGATTGACCTGCGTTCCAATTATCATCAAATTCGGGTCCAAGAGGAGGACATCCCAAAGACGGCTTTTAGGACGCGCTATGGTCATTTTGAGTTTCAGATCATGTTTTTCGGAACTAATGCACCCACGGTCTTCATGCAGTTGATGAACGAGGTCTTCCATCCGTATCTCGATCAATTTGTTGTGGTATTCATCGATGACATCCTGATATATTTGAGGATTCATGAGGAGCATATACACTATCTAGAGATTGCATTGCAGACCCTCCATTCCCACCAGCTGTATGTGAAGCTAGAGAAGTGTGAGTTTTACAGGAGGAGGTGAAGTTCCTCGGTCACGTGGTGACAAGGGAGGGTGTCAGAGTGAATCCCTCGAAGGTTGAGGTAGTGCGTCAGTGGGACCAGCCCATGACTGCATCTGAGATCAGTAGTTTTCTGGGTTTAGCAAGCTACTATCAGTGTTTCATTGAGGGCTTCTCTCGTATTGTAGCCCCGTTGACCAGGTTGACTCAAGGGCACAGAGTTTGTTTAAAGCGACACCTGTGAGTAAGCATTTATGTAGCTGAAGGACCACCTCACGTCCACTCTTATCCTCACTCTTCCTTCTGAGAGTGATGTATTTGTTGTATTTACTGATGCTTCGCAATTGGCTTGGGTGCTGTCCTGATGCAACATGGGAGACCAGTGACTTATGCATCTTATCGGCTCAAGGTTCATGAGCCGAACTACTCCACGCACGTTTGGAGCTGTCTATAGTCATCTTCGCACTGAAGGTATGGAAGCACTATCTCTATGGGGTCAGGTACGAGTTTTTCTCTGACTACAAGAGCTTGACGTACTTATTCTCTCAGTTCGAGCTGAACAGGAGGCAGAAGCGTTGGATGGAGCTCCTGAAGGACTATGATTTTGATCTCCAATACCACTTAGGAAAAGCGAATGTGGTGACAGATGCCCTCAACCGTCAGTCATGAGGCTTGGTGGCACACATGATGATTCAGGAGTGGATAATGCTCGAAGATATAGTAGAGTATGACTTCGATTTTGGTCTGCAGTCTTTTATCGTTCAGCTATCGAGCCTGTCGATTCAACCCTCTCTTGTCGTAAGGGTAATCAAGGCTCAGCAGGCAAACGAGTCATTACAGGATTACAGAGCAGAGGTAGCATCTAAGAGTCAGACATATTAGCAGATTGATTCTGATGGTGGACTTCGCTTCAGAGACCGATTGTGTGTCTCGAATATTCCTGAGTTGTGCAGAGATCTTATGAATGAGGCACATCGATCGCGGTTTTCTATCCACCCTGGCTCGACAAAGATGTACCATAATGTGAGATGATAATATTTTTAGGCAGGGATGAAATACTAGACCGCTAGTTTTGTGGCCAAGTGTGACACATTCTAGCGTGTCAAGGCCAATCATTAGAAACCCCCTAGTCCATTACAACCATTGAGCGTCCCAATGTGGAAGTGAGATCATGAATCGATAGATTTTATCATGGGCTTGCCGATGACTCAACGTGGTCACGACGCCATCTGGGTCGTCGTTGATCATCTGATGAAGTTGGCACATTTTCTTGCAATTCATGCGACTTGGCCTTTGGACCAATTACGAGGTTATTCATCGAGGATATTGTGAGACTACACGGAGTTCTAGTGATCATTTTGGATCAAGACCCGAGGTTCACGTCTCAGTTTTGGAGGAGCTTTCAGAAAGTGATGGGGTCTATTTTACAGCTCAGCACCGCGTACCATCCGCAGACCGATGGCCAGACCGAGAGGGTCAATTAGATCCTTGAGGACATGCTTCGGACCTGCATGATTGACTTTAGGGGTAGTTAGGATGAGCATCTACGATTGACAGAGTTCGCATACAACAACAGCTATTAGGCAAAAATTGGTATGGTTCTTTTTCAAGCATTATATGGTAGACCGTGAAGATCTCTGAGTTATTGGACCGAGGTCAAAGAGCGGCATCTCCTAGGTCCCGATCTTATGCAGCAGATGTCAGAGGCTATCGATATCATCAGGCAGAGGATGCGCACAATCCAGAGCTGCCAAAAAAGTTTTATTGATCACCGCATTGTCCCTTGGAGTTTGTTTTAAGGGACCATGTGTATCTCATGGTCTCGCCCATTGTAACACCCTAGATTTTTGCCAACCTGGGATTAGACGTCCTTAGGCAATGGGTTAACCAAAACACCTTGGTAACCGCTCAGAACCCAATTCCATAGCCAAAGAAATCACTTAGGATTAATTCCTTTAGAAATTAAGCGTAAGTTAGCTAGCGCTACGCTGAAGTAGCTGTGAAATTGTCCTTGATCGCTTTAAATACATTCTACAAGACCCAAAACTTGTAGAATCGTTGATGATACGTTACCCTAAAATCTAGGATCAAACTCTAAACCGGTTTGTTCTCGGAAACCCTTTGAAACTTTGTATTGGATCTAGACCGCGCGTCGAAAGTCCGATATCTAGCATCTTAGACCGTTATGACCGCTTGGCTGGACTTGACAATCGTTTCGAAAATCAAGCCCAACTGACGTTCAGAGGCTATTTCATTGAGCCTAGAGTGAAGAGAGTGAGAAGAGGGTTAAGTTTGGAAATTTTAATCCAAATCTGGCACGTGACTTGTCGCGTTATTATTAAGTGTTTTGATCGTCAGAATTCAACCAAATTACACCCTCAGATCAGGAAAAATTTTTCTTTCATATCATGAGACTTATAGACCTGATCTAGGTGTGGTGACCGCTGAACTGAAATTGGACCGCCACGTGCGATCTGCGAACTCTTTCGGTCTGAAAACTTGATGTGTGATATATCCAGTATGCATGAGCCTAAGTCCGACCGCATTTGGCCAGGGGACCTCCAGAAATGCTCTTTTGGACCAGAACAGCCCCGAATTGGTTAGACCTCAAGTAAACATTGTTCCCAAGCCTAATTTGGGAAGTTTTAAGCTTATAAAAGGGGTTGAAACCCTCTTATTTCTCTCCCATCCGAATTTGGTTAAAATCCTAGATTGGGAGAGAGAAAAAGTGAGAGTTTGTGAGAGAAGGTGGGAGAGATTTTCCTGCCACCTGCTGATGCTGCTGCACGTGCTTAAGCGACGTATTCCAACCACTTTGTTGGTGATTCCGATGCTTTTTTAGGTGAGGAAAATCCTCAACACTTGCTGATTTAAGGTTCCGTCGATTCCAATAGTAAAGTAGCTTACGAATCTTGTGTATTAGGTTGTCTGACCGCCGTAGACGAAGCGTATACACTCCGTTCGGAACGATACACATCTAAAGTGAAAGGTGCGGATTTTAGACGCTTTGATTGGCTGATTTCAACGCTTTCAATGTCGTTTAATAGTAGATTATCGACGGCAACGCCGTTTGACATGTACAACATGCAGTCCGTTTCCTGTTTCGTAAGCAGACAAAATATGAGATGTAGGGCATTTTAGTCATTTATAGGAAATAGTGTTTGCATCCATATTTTGCTGATATGATTGACATGGCTTTTTGTCACCTTAGGATATTAGGAATGCGTGCGTAATCAGTTTGGCGAAGAGATTCGCCCAAATGCGCACTTTGAGTCGACATACAATATGTAGACTTAAGTGTGTAGACTAAGTGTTTGTATAAATGTTTGTATTAGTATTTATTGAATTAAATGGTGTTGTGAAATAGTTTTGAGATTGAATTCTCAACTAATATGCTGATGTAAATGATTTCCTTCATGTTGGCTATATGTATGATTTCATCACATGTAAGAAATGCATGTGCTAGATGATTTACTTAAGTTGTATGTTATAACATGTGTTAACATGCTCACATTGTAGTAATGCATTTTCATTACCTATATATGATTGTTGATGTGGATTCATAAATGTTTGGGACTATACATAGTCCAGGCAGTCGGTAACCGAGTAAATTCGTGGTTAGCTTATCTTTGCCACGAAGGACGCGTCGATGAACGCGAGTCGTGTTTTGAGTTGGCGGTAGTGGTTAGGCCACACGAAGTGTTTCATGCACTTCATGTCGTTCAGCTTGAGATGCGCTCGTTCTAGTCGAGCCCGTCAGGTAACCCGACTGACCATTGTATGTTCCCCATGTATGAGTCATAACTTCTTGAACCTAGGGTACTGAACTTACCATTGAAAATCCTGTCAACCATGGTACCTTGATCCACAAAGACTCATGAGCCAGGCATGGTGGTATGGGACACCGTGGTCAAGCTGTCGGCCTACGCTGGTGCCATAAACCTCCCCGTAGTGACCAGTGAGTACCCTAATCTGAGCAGATTATGGTGGTATGTGACACTATATTCTTGCTGTCAACCTACACTGATCAGGTGATAAGCCCTTTGTAGTGACCTTAAGTTTATCCTGACACCGCATGGGGGCGACGAGTCCTAATGCAGTCTTAAGGATAATTAGGCCTGTATTGATAAGGTGATGGGGGAGAGGTGCAACGAGTGCGAGCAACAGCTCTGACAGCCCTTGCAACGACCTACAAATATAACATCGTATGAGATTGCTAGGAGTGATGACCCTAGACAGGATCTGTGTTGGGATTGATATAAGCAAGGTACCCTAGTTTCCCAATCCTACTGTATGAAAAGGACTAATAATAACTCGGTAATCATATCACCATCATATTGCATGTGCCTGGAAGATGTGGAGCACTGTGGGAAGAAAACATGTCACGGGCGTAAGATGGTGCCGTATGAGGGAGATCGTCGGTGAGGGCATCCATCATGTCACGTCATATTGCATTAACAATAGTATTTAGAAATGTTTGATTAATTGCTTTACTATTATCGCATGATTGATTTGAGAACATGCTAATCTCTGTTCTATTATTCCACTGAGTTGATCACTCACTCCCACGTTACGGGACGGTGTTTCCAGACACCCACCAGTCCCTATTATGATTGCAGATGATGGCGCGGCCTGCGAGGAGAAGCTGGACTTGATGATGAGGAGGAGGATCCCTCCTTTATGCGTGTTCTGAACGACGGGATTACAAGGAGATTCATTAAAAGCCATGACACTTGTCATTTTATATTTTCAGAGCACTCATGTATATTCTTTCTTTCTATTTTGAGGTATACATGTATATGTTTAACCTGGTAACATGTTCACACTCTGGAGACTTCCCATCAATTATATATTATATGTATGTATCACAGTTTTTCGCTTGCTAATTTAACTGTCTCTGGAGTATGATATGATGTTCTGGCGTAATCCCACTCATGTTTAATATATTAACATAGAAAACATTCAATCATACACATTTATGTTGCACAAGTGATGTTCTGGAACTCGAGAGTGGAGTTTTTACTCGACCCCCGATTTTTGAGATGTTACAGATGGTATCAGAGCATGATTTGGATTAAACCGGGCCTGGGTTATGGTCACGCAATGTACGCTGTCGTTCCTTCGACTTAAGTGGGTGCGAAAGGAACCTAGAAACACTTATAGGATCGCAGTTTTGCCAATAGGCGAAGTCTACTGAAGTCGATCATTCGATCGAGTCCATAACGCATCTAGGGTCACGTGAAGCGACCTAAGTAGCTCCTAGGTTGTAAGTAAGCGGGTTGAGAAGTTCTCTATAAGGTTCTAAACTTAGAAATGTGAATCCTTGGACTGTGGGGCAACCACAACCCTTACATTCAACCGTTAGGGCTTAAAAATCCCATTTCACCTAATTCCTTCAAAATTCTTCCTCTCACCGCCCCATTCTTCAATTCTTTTTCAGTACTTTCATGTTAGGCATTAATCCTAATGTGAAAATCATATAAAATCATACTTAGGTAAAATTTTACAATGAATAGTATAAATACGTGAAAATTGGCCTTTTTTCCATTCCAAATTTGAAATCTTTTATAACTAATGGGTTAGTTGGATATATTAGCTCATCTTACCCCAAAATCATATGTTACATGGCATATAAATTCATTCTGGTCTATAAACTGGCCCCGAAACACCCCGAATGGAGTTTTGGGCCTCCCTAGGCCAATCTACAATGATCTGGGGTGGGGTCCATATATATTTGGGGTCCTTAGGGCAGGGGGGACCCACCCCATGTGGTCCCACCGGCCGGATCTGGAGATGGCCGGCGATGCCATCGCCGACCGATGGGCCCCTCTTGATGTAAATTTCGGGCACGTGATGTTTTGGGGTAGGGCACCCTTCTCATATAGGGTTCGTCCGTCGAAACCCCCTAAAACATGTACTCTCTTCACAAAAATGCCCCTCCAAGCCTCCGTTTTTTATTTTCTTGCTGCCCTCTCTTAAACCGCAGCTCCAAATCCCTTCTAATCCCTTCCATTGCTAAAAACGATGCCTGTCCATCCTTCCATTGTGATTAGTAACCCTCTCCCTCTCCAATCTTGTCGTTTGAAGCTCCCACAACCTCCAATCGAGGCTGAAATCGTGTGGAGCTCTATTCCCCTTTATAGTTCTCTTTTCCGTTTGAAAATCCAACCTTTGGGAGCTTGATGCATCCCTCTACAGGGCCTAGATTCGTTTTAGTCCATTTGGGCAACTATTTCTCTGCATTTCCTCCGCTTTCCATGGCTATTGTTAAGGCTGTTTTAGCCTTTTTCTTCTCTCTTTCCACCATCCTCCCTCTCAATCCTATTTCTCCATTTTCTTTGTTTAAGGAATACTGAAAATATATGGCCGAGAGAGCTCTAATGAGCAACAGACAGTATTAGACTCGACAGTGTTAAAGAAGGTAAGTCGGGACTGTGGTAGAGTCCTTTAGTAGAATTAGGCATCTGTGCCGTTGTCTTGTAGATTGTTTGATTACCGTTTTAAGATTTCTGTGTTTTGTTGTTGTTAGGTTTAGTGAAGTCTGAGGTAGAAAATGTGTTTGTGTTAGTGGTTTGGCCTTAGCATAGCCGAATGTGTTCCTGTCATAATCCATGTGGAACTTTATTTCATGTATTGTGACAAATTTTATTGAATGGAGTACATGCCGTTTCGTTTGCTATAAGGTATTGTCCCTAGATGGGGTGTATCCTGTGGCTTCCACGACCATATTGTAAATTTTGGTATTAAACCTATGAAATTAATTTTTATCCCAACCCACCCTCCTACCATGCATGCCACTTCTAATCCTGACATGGGACTAGGAATGCAGTTCCATTTAACACAACTTAATGCTACTGGCCGCATAGGCCCTTGGTGTTTTAGACCTAGTGTTATCACTCCTAGATTTGAAGGATCTGACAACATAGGAAATCCAATTCTATTTAGATAATCTTGACCCTAAGCGATAGAACAATCCCCTGTAGTGGAAATGGTATGAAACTATCTAGCGTATGAGCCTAGACTTTGGTTTATAGCCAGTGAGTTGCAGACTATCCTACTAGTTACCTTAAGTAGTGTAAAGCCAGTATATGCTAAGGAATAATAGGTTAGAATTGGTTGGAGTAGGACCTTATTCCTTCGATAGCTCCCCGTAATGCTTATAGACTTCTATTATAACCCTAGGAAGGTTGTTTTAACTTAGAACCATTCACTCTAAGAAAAAATGTATAAATCCCTTAGATTGAACTTAGGATGAATTAGCACGCCCCTTAGTATTGCCTTCCCCAAGGGCTTATTGCATTCGGGAACACGGAGTAAAGGAACGGTATATGAAAGCAATGTATTTGCAGTTTGACTTGACCTCTTAATCCTGGTAGTTACCAATAAATCCAATGCTCTGATCAAGCAGAGGGTCGGCATCGGCTAGGATTAAGAACTGATACGAAGAATTTTCTTTCAGAGTCTTGGCAGAAGGTCAATGTATCCAGCTCAGACCCACTACACAACCTTTCTTCTGTGATGGCCCAACCACCTATAACCAAATGTGATCACATTGTCTTTGGGAAATGGTGAGGACTTAAAGCCAGTAGAGAATTAGACATCTTGCCACCAACTCATACCTGCCCCTGAACTCAACCACAATAGCGATTAGGCTTATCTCTATCACCATAGATACCAATGTCATAGAACGCATCATGAGTAAAGGAAAACCACTGTAATGAGAGGTTGTTTCCCAATTCATGTCAAGGATAGCCCTTAAGTTGCACCTTGTTCCGATATACGGAGCGATGCATAGATTCTTGAACTTTAAGTAGAACCAAGTTTTAAGGGGGGTAGAACGTATTGAGTCTAATCCAGTTAGGTCAGTCAATGCAACCGTTCGATCAGAGTGGTGCAGCGGAAGCGTGGTTAGCCTCTTCCCCACTGGCTCAGGATCGAAACATTTGATTTAGGTTATACGTACGATTAGGTCATTAAATAGGATTGACCCTTCCTTAGAATGTCAATACTGAAGTCTTGCTAGATACTCCTTATCCTTCGCCAATTTAAGGGATGAAATTATATTTTAAAGGGGGTAGATTGTAACACCCTGGATTTTTGCCAACCTGGGATTAGACGTCCTTAGGCAATGGGTCAACCAAAACACCTTGGTAACCACTCAGAACCCAATTCCATAGCCAAAGAAATCACTTAGGATTAATTCCTTTAGAAATTAAGCGTAAGTTAGCTAGCGCTGCGCTGGAGTAGCTGTGAAATTGTCCCTGATCACTTTAAATACGTTCTGCAAGACCCAAAACTTGTAGAATCGTTGATGCTACGTTACCCTAAAATCTAGGATCAAACTCTAAATCGGTTTATTCTCGGGAACCCTTTGAAACTTTGTATGGGATCTAGACCGTGCGTCGAAAGTCCGATATCTACCATCTTAGACCGTTATGACCGCTTGTCTGGACTTGACAATCGTTTCGAAAATCAAGCCCAACTGACGTTCAGAGGCTATTTCATTGAGTCTGGAGTGAAGAGAGTGAGAAAAGGGTTAAGTTTGGAAATTTTAATCCAAATCTGGCACGTGACTTGCCGCGTTATTATTAAGCGTTCTGACCGTCAGAATTCAGCCAAATTACACCCTCGGATTAGGAAAAATTTCTCTTTCATATCATGAGACTTGTAGACCTGATCTAGGTGCGGTGACCGCTGAACTGAAATTGGACCGCCACGTGCGATCTGTGAACTCTTTCTGTCTGAAAACTTGATCTGTGCTAGATCCAGTATGTATGAGCTTAAGTCCGACCGCGTTCGGCCAGGGGACCTCCAAAAATGCTCTTTTGGACTAGAACAGCCTCGAATTGGTTAGACCTCAAGTAAACATTGTTCCCAAGCCTAATTTGGGAAGTTTTAAGCTTATAAAAGGGGTTGAAACCCTCTCATTTCTCTCCCATCCGAATTTGGTTAAAACCCAAAATTGCGAGAGAGAAAAAGTGAGAGTTTGTGAGAGAAGGTGGGAGAGATTTTCTTGCCACCTACTGATGCTGCTGCACATGCTTAAGCGACGTATTCCAACCACTTTGTTGGTGATTCTGACACTTTTCTAGGTGAGGAAAACCTTTAACACTTGCTGATTTAAGGTTCCGTCGATTCCAATAGTAAAGTAGCTTACGAATCTTGTGTTAAAGGTTTAAAAGAGTTCACGTGCGATCTGTGAACTCTTTCAAACCTTTAACACTTGCTGATTTAAGGCTCCGTTCGGAACGATACACATCTAAAGTGAAAGGTGCGGATTTTAGACGCTTAGATTGGCTGATTTCAACGCTTTTAATGTCGTTTAATACTAGATTATCGACGGCAACGCCGTTTGACATGTACAACATGCTATCCGTTTCCTGTTTCGTAAGCAGACAAAAAATATGAGATTTAGGGCATTTTAGTCATTTGTAGGAAATACTGTTTGCATCCATATTTTGCTGATATGATTGACATGGCTTTTTGTCACCTTAGGATATTAGGAATGCGTGCATAATCAGTTTGGCGAAGAGATTTGTCCAAATACGCACTTTGAGTCGACATACAATATGTAGACTTAAGTGTGTAGACTAAGTGTTTGTATAAATGTTTGTATTAGTATTTATTGAATTAAATGGTGTTGTGAAATAGTTTTGAGATTGAATTCTCAACTAATATGCTGATGTAAATGATTTCCTTCATGTTGGCTATATGTATGATTTCATCACATGTAAGAAATGCATGTGCTAGATGATTTACTTAAGTTGTATGTTATAACATGTGTTAACATGCTCACATTGTAGTAATGCATTTCCATTACCTTTATATGATTGCTGTTGTAGATTCATAAATGTTTGGGACTATACATAGTCCAGACAGTCGATAATCGAGTAAATTCGTGGTTGGCTTATCTTTGCCACGAAGGACGGGTCGATGAACGCGAGTCGTGTTTTGAGTTGGCGGCAGTGGTTAGGCCACACGAAGTGTTTCATACACTTCATGTCGTTCATCTTGAGATGCGCTCGTGCTAGTCGAGCCCGTCAAGTAACCCGACTGGCCATTGTATGTTCACCATGTATGAGTCATAACTGCTTAAACTTAGGGTACTGAACTTACCATTGAAAACCCTGTCAACCATGGTACCTTGATCCACAAAGAATCATGAGCCGAGCATGGTGGTATGGGACACCGTGGTCGAGCTGTCGGCCTACGCTGGGGCCACAAACCTCCCCGTAGTGACCAGTGAGGACCCTAATCTAAGCAGATTATGGTAGTATGTGACACTATATTCTTGCTGTCAGCCTACACTGATCAGGTGACGAGCCCTTTGTAGTGACCTTGAGTTTATCCTGACACCGCATGGGGGCGACGAGTCCTGATGCAGTCTTAAGGATAATTAAGCCTGTATTGATAAGGTGATGGGGGAGAGGTGCAACGAGTGCGAGCAATAGCCCTGACAGCCCTTGCAGCGACTTACAAATATAATATCGTATGAGATTGCTAGGAGTGACGACCCTAGACAGGATCTGTGTTGGGATTGATATAAGCAAGGTACCCTAGTTTCCCAATCCTGCTATATGAAAAGGACTAATAATAACTCGGTAATCATATCACCATTACATTGCATGTGCCTGGAAGATGTGGAGCACTATGGGAAGAAAGCATGTCGCGGGCGTAAGATGGTGCCGTATGAGGGAGATCGTCGGTGAGGGCATCCATCATGTCACGTCATATTTCATTAACAACAGTATTTAGAAATGTTTGATTAATTGCTTTACTATTATCGCATGATTGATTTGAGAACATGCTAATCTCTGTTCTATTATTCCACTGAGTTGATCACTCACTCCCACGTTACGGGACGATGTTTCCGGACACCCACCAGTCCCTATTGTGATTGCAGATGATGGCGCGGCCTGCGAGGTGAAGCCAGACTTGATGATGATGAGGAGGATCCCTCCTTTATGCATGTTCTGAATGACGGGATTACAGGGAGATTCATTAGATGCCATGACACTTGTCATTTTATATTTTTAGAGCACTCATGTATATTCTTTCTTTCTATTTTGAGGTATACATGTATATGTTTAACTTGGTAACATGTTCACACTCTGGAGACTTCCCATCAATTATATATTATATGTATGTATCACAGTTTTTCGCTTGCTAATTTAACTGTCTCTGGAGTATGATATGTTGTTCTGGCGTAATCCCACTCATGTTTAATACGTTAATATAGAAAACATTCAATCATACACATTTATGTTGCATAAGTGATGTTCTGGAACTCGGGAGTGGAGTTTTTACTCGACCCCCAATTTTCAGGATGTTACAGATGGTATTAGAGCATGATTTGGATTAAACCGGGCCTGGGTTATGGTCACGCGACGTACGCTGTCGCTCCTTCGACTTAAGTGGGTGCGAAAGGAACCTAGAAACACTTATAGGATCGCAGTTTCGCCAATAGGCGAAGTCTACTCAAGTCGATCATTCGATCGAGTCCGTAACGCATATAGGGTCGTGTGAAGCGACCTAAGTAGCTCCTAGGTTGTAAGTAGGCGGGTTGAGAAGTTCTCTGGAAGGTTCTAAACTTGAAAATGTGAATCCTTGGGCTGTGGGGCAACCACAACCCTTACATTCAACCGCTAGGGCTTAAAAACCCCGTTTCACCTAATTCCTTCAAAATTCTTCCTCTCACCGCCCCATTCTTCAATTCTTTTTCTGTACTTTCATGTTAGGCATTAATCCTAATGTGAAAATGATATAAAATCATACTTAGGCAAAAGTTTACAATGAATAGTACAAATACGTGAAAATTGGCCTTTTGGCCATTCCAAATTTGAAATCTTTTGTAACTAATGGGTAAGTTGGATAGATTAGCTCATCCTACCCCAAAATCATATGTTACATGGCATATAAATTTATTCTGTTCTACAACCCAAAACACCCCGAATAGAGTTTTGGGCCTCCCTAGGCCAATCTACAATGATCTGGGATAGGGCCCATATATATTTGGGGTCCTTAGGGCAGGGGGGACCCAACCCATGTGGTCCCACCGGCCAGATCTGGAGATGGCCGGCGATGCCATCGCCGACCGATGGGCCCCACTTGATGTAAATTTTGGACGCGTGATGTTTTGGGGTAGGGCACCCTTCTCATATAGGGTTCGTCCGTCGAAACCCCCTAAAACATGTACTCTCTTCACAAAAATGCCCCTCCAAGCCTCCGTTTTCAATTTTCTTGCTACCCTCTCTTAAACCGCAGCTCCAAATCCCTTCTAATCCCTTCCATTGCTAAAAACGACGCCTGTCCATCCTTCCATTGTGATTAGTAACCATCTCCCTCTCCAATCTCATCGTTTGAAGCTCCCACAACCTCCAATTGAAGCTGAAATCGTGTGGAGCTCCATTTCCCTTTATAAGTCTCTTTTCCCTTTGAAAATCCAGCCTGTGGGAGTTTGATGCATCCCTCTACCGGTCCTAGATTCGTTTCAGTCCATTTGGAAAACCATTTCTCCGCATTTCCTCCGCTTTTCATGGCTATTGTTAAGGCTGTTTTAGCCTTCTTTTTCTCTCTTTCCACCATCCTCCCTCTCAATCCTATTTCTCCATTTTCTTTGCTTAAGGAATACTGAAAATATATGGCTGAGAGAGCTCTAGTGAGCAACAGACAGTATTAGACTCGACAGTGTTAAAGAAGGTAAGTCGGGATTGTGGTAGAGTCCTTTGGTAGAATTAGGCATCTGTGCCGTTGTCATGTAGATTGTTTAATTACCGTTTTGAGATTTTTGTGTTTTGTTGTTGTTAGGTTTAGTGAAGTCAGAGGTAGAAAATGTGTTTGTGTTAGTGGTTTGGCCTTAGCATAGCCGAATGCGTTCCTGTCATAATCCATGTGGAACTTTATTCCATGTATTGTGACAAATTTTGTTGAATGGAGTGCATGCCGTTTCGTTTGCTGTAAGGTATTGTCCCTAGATTAGGTGTATCCTGTGGCTTCCACGACCATGTTGTAAATTTCGGTATTAAACCTATGAAATTAATTTTTATCCCAACCCACCCTCCTACCAAGCATGCCACTTCCAATCCTGACATGGGACTAGGAATGCAGTTCCATTTAACACAACTTAATACTACTGGCCACATAGGCCCTTCGCGTTTTGGACCTAGTGTTATCACTCCTAGATTTGAAGGATCTGACAACATAGGAAATCTAATTCCATTTAGATAATCTTGACCCTAAGCGATAGAATAATCCCCTGTAGTGGAAATGGTATGAAACCATCTAGCGTATGAGCCTAGACTTTGGTTTATAGCTAGTGAGTTACAGACTAGCCTACTAGTTACCTTAAGTAGTGTAAAGCCAGTATATGCTAAGGAATAATAGGTTAGAATTGGTTGGAGTAGGACCTTATTCCTTCGATAACTCCCCGTAATGCTTATAGACTTCTATTATAACCCTAGGAAGGTTGTTTTAACTTAGACCCATTCACTCTCAGAAAAAATGTATAAATCCCTTAGATTGAACTTAGGATGAATTAGCACGCCCCTTAGTATTGCCTTCCCTAAGGGCTTATTGCATTCGGGAACACGGAGTAAAGGAACGGTATATGTAAGCGATGTATTCACAGTTTGACTTGACCTCTTAATCCTGGTAGTTACCAATAAATCCAATGCTCTGATCAAGCAGAGGGTCGGCATCGGCTAAGATTAAGAACTGATACGAAGAATTTTCTTTCAGAGTCTCGGCAGAAGGTCAATGTATCCAGCTCAGACCCACTACACAACCTTTCTTCTGTGATGGCCCAACCACCTACAACCAAACGTGATCACATTATCTTTGGGAAATGGCGAGGACTTAAAGCCAGTATAGAATTAGACATCTTGCCACCAACTCATACCTGCCCCTGAACTCAACCACAATAGCGATTAGGCTCATCTCTATCACTATAGATACCAATGCCATAGAACGCATCATTAGCAAAGGAAAACCACTGTAATGAGAGGTTGTTTCCTAATTCATATCAAGGATAGCCCTTAAGTTGCACCTCGTTCCGATATACGGAGCGATGCATAGATTCTTGAACTTTAAGTAGAACCAAGTTTTAAGGGGGGTAGAACGTATTGAGTATAATCCAGTTAGGTCAGCCAATGCAACCGTTCGATCAGAGTAGTGCAGCGGAAGCGTGGTTAGCCTCTTCCCCACTGGCCCAGGTTCGAAACATTTGATTTAGGTTATACGTACGATTAGGTCATTAAATAGGATTGATCCTTCCTTATAATGTCAATACTGAAGTCTTGCTAGATACTCCTTATCCTTCGCCAATTTCGGGGATGAAATTATATTTTAAGGGGGGTAGATTGTAACACCCCAGATTTTTGCCAACCTGGGATTAGACGTCCTTAGGCAATGGGTCAACCAAAACACCAGCCGGGCATGGTGGTATGGGACACCGTGGTCGAGCTGTCGGCCTACACTGGGGCCACAAACCTCCCCGTAGTGACCAGTGAGCACCCTAATCTGAGCAGATTATGGTGGTATGTGACACTATATTCTTGCTGTCAGCCTACACTGATCAGGTGACGAGCCCTTCGTAGTGACCTTGAGTTTATCCTGGCACCGCATGGGGGCGACGAGTCCTGATGCAGTCTTAAGGATAATTAAGCCTGTATTGATAAGGTGATGGGGGAGAGGTGCAACGAGTGCGAGCAACAGCCCTGGCAGCCCTTGCAGCGACCTACAAATATAACATCATATGAGATTGCTAGGAGTGACAACCCTAGACAGGATCTGTGTTGGGATTGATATAAGCAAGGTACCCTAGTTTCCCAATCCTGCTGTATGAAAAGGACTAATAATAACTCGGTAATCATATCACCATCACATTGCATGTGCCTGGAAGATGTGGAGCACTGTGGGAAGAAAGCATGCCGCGGGCGTAAGATGGTGCCGTATGAGGGAGATCGTTGGTGAGGGCATCCATCATGTCACGTCATATTGCGTTAACAACAGTATTTAGGAATGTTTGATTAATTGCTTTACTATTATCACATGATTGATTTGAGAACATGCTAATCTCTGCTCTATTATTCCACTGAGTTGATCACTCACTCCCACATTACGGGACGGTATTTTTGGACACCCACCAGTCCCTATTGTGATTGCAGATGATGGCGCGGCCTGCGAGGCGAAGCCGGACTTGATGATGAGGAGGAGGATCCCTCCTTTATGCGTGTTCTGAATGACGGGATTACAGGGAGATTCATTAGATTCCATGACACTTATCATTTTATATTTTCAGAGCACTCATGTATATTCTTTCTTTTTATTTTGAGGTATACATGTATATGTTTAACCTGGTAACATGTTCACACTCTGGAGACTTCCCATCAATTATATATTATATGTATGTATCACAGTTTTTCTCTTGCTAATTTAACTGTCTCTGGAGTATGATATGATGTTCTGGCGTAATCCCACTCATGTTTAATATATTAACATAGACAACATTCAATCATACACATTTATGTTTCATAAGTGATGTTCTGGAACTCGAGAGTGGAGTTTTTACTCGACCCCCGATTTTCGGGATGTTACACCCATGAAAGGCGAAGTTTGATTTCGAAGGAAGGGAAAGCTTGTCCCGAGATTCATTGGACCTTTTGAGATTACTGATTACATTTGCGCTGGCCTATCGGCTTGCCTTACCATCTCAGTTGTCTTGCGTCCACAACATTTTCCTCATCTCTATGTTGAGGAAGTGTGGGTCAGATGTAGTTCCTGTTATCGTTTGGCAGTCATTGGAGGTTCGTAAGGACACTTCTTACATTGAGCAGCCAGTACGTATCCTTGATTGAAAGGAGCAAGTCCTCCGGACCAAGGTCATTCCCTTGGTGAAGGTTCAGTGGGGTCACCATTCTGTTGATGAGGCATCTTGGGAGTGTGAGGCTGAGATTCGAGAGCACTATCCCTATCTCTTTAATGATTGATTATATGTTGTATCTTATATATTGTCTCCAATTTTATATGATGATGCGATGTTTCTTCCTTATGAGTTATGTCTGGTTGCGATGATTGTGAAAATTTTAAGGATGAAATTTTTATTGGAGGAGAGAGTTGTAAGGCCCGTATTATAGTCCATTCCATTCCATAGGTTTTCGTGATCCTTCCGGTTGAATTTCGGTAACCCTCCACCCATATTTGACATTTGCGTACGATCCTAAGCCGATTCATGCATATCAGAGTCGACTCGACTCAAAAATTGTACTCTAGCGACCACACCGTCGCTGCAGTTCCAACACCGTGACTTGCGCACCGATCCGATACTGGGGCTAAAAAACATGGATTCTCGTTCATTTCAACGAAAAAGCTGTACGTTGCAAATTCTGAAAGAATCTCTATAACCTATCCCATCAATCAATGTCAAGTACCAGTCAAGTATACTCCTTACCCTAGGTACAATAACCCATCCCTCCTCATTCCCAAAGTCAACTTTCTCTCTCTCCACCTATCCCTTTCTTACAACACCCATCACCCATCATCTCATCCCTTTTCACCCATCACTTCTCTCTCCCTCTCATTTTCTCTCTTCATTCTCAAGCAACCAAATATCACATGTCTAAGCCTCCCCAAGCTCTCCCAAAATAACAAGTGTGGCCCACTTTCCCACCATCTCATCTCCCATCTCAACCATTCATCTTTCATCAACCTCCATTAAAATAGAAGGCAAGGAGCCTAGGAGTCCAAGGAGCTAGAGAAGAAGGCCGATAGGTGGGTGATCCACCGTTGATCCTTATTTTTAGGGCCCACTTATAGGTGGGACCCATTTTGATGTATTAGATGTAACCATGAGGGGCTCATAGTGGTGGGGTCCCTCCACCACCGTCTCTCTCTCTCTCTCTCTGCCTCTTTTTTTGATATGTAGCCCAACTTGATGAACTGAGTAGATCCACACCATCCATCAGTGGCAGCCACCTTGTTATCCATCTGTTGGATGGCTTTGAGCAGTCCTGAAGGATGGGAAAATAGAAATATTAGCTTAATTCCCCTAATGGGCCACACTCAAGTGGACTCACCATGATGTTTATGTTATCCACCCCGTCCAGATCTCTAGACAGATCTCTGGACGATGGGCCCCTTGAAATGTATTTGATGGATCCATCATCTAGGACGTTCATCTGGATGCTGGAGTGGATGTATAAATATGAAATATATTTATATAATATATATATATATATATATATATATGATGTATTACATAATATATAATATAAAAATTTTTATTAACAAAGCTCTGGAAGGCCACACCACGTGGGACCCACCCACGTATGTTATCCCAGCCGTCCATCTGGACACTGGTGTGTGGGCCACCACTGTGGTGTATGTTTTGTATCCCACGACCATCCATTTGGATGGGCTGTGGGGACCCCCATCATGATGTATGAGGTATATCCACACTGTCCAGCATCTTGGACAGGTGGGACCCACCACAGATGTATGCTTTTTATCCATCTGTCCATCTGGGCAGTGGCATCAGGGGGCCACCACTAATGGATGTGATGCATCCAGCCGTCCATCCATTTCAAGCTGGGATGGGCAGGAGCTTTTAGTAGCCACACGGTGTATGTGTTACATCCAAGTCGCCCATCTGGACATATGTGGCCCACCTTTGATATATGTGTTAACCCCAGCTGTCCATCCATTTTTAACGGTGGGACCCATCGTGTGATATGTTTTTTATCCATACTGTCCACATCACAGGACGGTGGGATCCCACACGTGCAGTGGCAGCGTGGGTTGTGGGGTATGTGTTGTATCCACGTCGTTCAATGGGTGGCCCAATTCCAGCAGCCAGCTGCTGCATCATGGTGAAAAATCTTGTGGGTCCCGTCTATTCATCTAAACCATACATCCTTTTGGCAAGTCTGTCTCAAGACTTGGGACTAAAAATAAGACAGATCCAGTTATCAGGTGGACCACACTACAACACACAGTGGGTTTTATCGTCTACCATTGAAATCCCTTTTTGGAATTACAGAAGTTATGAACCAATATGAATTTTGTTTCCTCTAAGATCAGGTCATAAATGCTATGGTGGGCCCTTTAAATTTTTAACTACGGAAATCACTATCACTACTACCAATTGTGGTATGGTCCAGATGATCCTTTGGAAATGGTTCTTATATATATATATATATATATATAATGCTCTAATATGATCTTTAACAATAAAATGAATTGTGTTAATCAGCCCATTCGATAGGCCCCTTTGATTCGTCCCATTTTATCATAGTGGATTTTGTGATGGTGTTCTTGTAGTTATTTTTAGTGGGTTATGCTTATGGTTATGCTCATTACAAATCAAAATCATGTTAGAAATCCTCCTTATAGAATCCCAGGATCGGAACCTGGTGTATAGGTGCCGAGAGCCGAGAATGGGGTACTACGGAGGCTGTCGGTGCCGGATTTGGCGATTGAAAATTTTGTGAGCCCGGTCTTCGAGTTTGGGACATGACAGGTCCAGTACAATAATGCTGGAGTTTTCCAGCTAACATAAAAAAAAAAATTGAAATAAGAGAGAAGGGAGAAGGAAAGGAAAGGAAGAAAGGAAATGAGAAAAGATAAAAGAAGAAGAAGATAAGGCAGGGAAAGAGAGTTTGGGGATGAGTTGTTAGCTGACTCACTGCCAAGTCAGTTGGGTCGAGCTAGACATGGGCCTGCCCTAGATCTCACCGAAGGAGGGGTCTTGAGTGAGGAGTGAAGAGGAAGGAAGAGGAGAGAGTGGGAGGAAGCCGAGCCAACTCGACTCGAATCAAGTCAGTAATGTGAGAACTTTTATTCATTTTCATCAATTAGATTCATCATTCGATGCTTTTGTAATCAATAATACCGTTATTATTTTCTATCTGTTATAGCAATTAATGTTATTTTAAGGCTATTGATATGAAATTATAATTAACATTATAATGAAATAATTGGTGTTATTGCTATTTAGCCATTATTTGGTTATTATTCTTATATATCATTAAATATCGTTATTTTTACTATTGTTAGGAATTATGATTGGATACAATTAATTGTACTAGTTAGTTGTCAGTATTAGATATTAACACCTATAGGTATTAATGTTATTCTTATTTCGTCATTAGTTGACTTTTGGTTATAAGATTAGCATTTTTAGTATTAACTGGCGGTTATTACTTATTATTACTTCATTCCTAATGTTATTATGAATTAATTAGATTTCAAACTCGATAACAATCCTAAAATTAAATTAGTGGATAAAGACCCTAGATCTAAGTAACCCAAACTATAGGCTATGATCCTAACCATAGGTATTTTGTAAACATGGATCTAACCATACAACTTATAATTCATGATAGGATCCAAGTCTAAAGGCATGCACTCTTCCTAATAACATTGGAAGGCAAGTTGACAAATAAGGTGACGACTTTTCCCTTGAGCTTTCCATTTTCTCATTAGCTTAAGTTATAGTTTTATTATAATTCATAAATGATATCTCCATTTTATAACCACATGTGTTAATTGTTGGAATTGAGTTACTACATCACATGCTTATTTTTTATCTTGTATATTTAGTTCATGCTATTGGATTACTTGTGGATTGCTTCTGGGATTTAAACTGGTACATTAGTGGGAAACCCTCTCTTATAAATATACACCCATACTTGGGATGTAACTCGATTGACGGTGATTGCAATGGACCTTCGATCTATTGGCTATTGAGTGGTGGTATAGATGGATCATTGATGTGAGCCTACCATACGTGGTTGTTGTGTCTAAGTGGTTTTTAAGGATGGTCTTTTATCGCATGGTTTTAATACTCACCCTATGTGGCTTATTTTGATATTAACCCCATGTGGCTTTATCTTGGTATTTTTCCTATATGGGTCTGATGTTTTATACTGTTCAACCATATGATGATAAGCCCCATATATTGTAATATGATTGGCCACTAGTCGACGGGGTTCCATTAAACATCCTAAGGTGGTAGTCTCATGAGCCGGGGATGGTCGTATGGGACCTATGCCCGACCTGTCGGCTTACACTAGGCTATAAGCTCCCCATAGTGACTTGTGAGCTTAATTAAATTGGCTATGTGTAATTGGATTAATAATTACTTGGCTAATCATGCATACATGACATATTTAAGATGGCTTGGATCATTATGTCCATGCAATTACGCTGAATGTTGCGCTAACGACCAGTCATTCGATTTATGATGATGGCTTGGATCATCATGTCCATGCGATTATGCTGAATGTTGCACTGATGGCCAGTCATATTCATGGGTGACAAGCCCAATGTCCATCTGGATGTCTTACCCGGGACAATGATTTTATGTGTGATGAACCCAATGTCCGTATGGATGTCTTACCCAGGACAATGATTGCATTCATGCATCTATGCATATAATAAGACTGCATTACTCTGTTTTGGCTGCCTGGATTTTTATACTAGTTCTTACCTAATGTGGTGGTGTGTAATCTTGAGGAGAATTCACACTAAGTTGGCCACTCATCCATCAAATAAATATTGTCATACAGGTAGCACAGGTGGCTTAAGTGATTTTCAGGTTTAGGCTGATGAGGAGTCGGGTTCAAGTGCCAGGGCTGTACGATTGCATCTACCTTGAGAAGCTGAGGGGTCTTGCAGCTCAAATTTACTTGCATTCTACTATTTCTCATGTATTAGATCATGTAATTCTTGTAATTGTTAATTTTGGAGACATTATTTTATATAAGTCACTATGGGCAACCTCTCGTATATTCTAAATGAAATTTGAAATTTTCCTTTATACTTACTTGTCAATTTTACGCTCATCTGCTTACTCTGATGAAAGAAAAAATAAATAAATAAATAATATATATATATATATATATATATATATATATATATATACACACACACACACACTCGAAGCTGACTATCCTTTAAGGTTAACACTCGAGTTTTTAGTAAACGAGTCATATACTCGGGTCCTGAAAAGTTGGGGCATTACAGTTGGTATCAGAGCATAGTTTGGACAAATTTGGCCTTGAGAAATGATCTTATACAAGCCTTAAATGTCACAAGTCAGGATATCTGAAAGTAGAAATTTGAACTTATGTGAAATTCCTTTAGACTTAGGAGAATCATTGAAAAGGTTGTAACACCCTGAAAATCGGGGGTCGTGTATAAACTCAACTCCCGAGTTCCAAACCGTCACTTATGCAACAAAAATGATTATGATTCAATGTTGTCTGAGTTAAAGCATTCACATGAGTAAAAGTATACCAAAACTGCAATTCATACTCCAGATCCAGTGATAAAAGCAAACGGAAGACTAAAGAATATATATATCACTGTATGGAAAAACAAAGTAGATCTCAACTGTCACTAAAGTATGAATACATCACTGAGTCTCATATACATGTAAATGCTAGAAATAAATGTCCAAAAGAGTCCCACTATGAAGTCCTGTCAACCCAGGTCACTTAAGCAAAGCCATCATGGTACTGCATGTATGAGAACTCGTCCTGGTCCTCATCAAAGTCTGGCTCTGCCTCCTGGATCTCAGCATCACTTGCATCTAAAACAGGGTCTGCTGGGTGTTGCAAACACCATCCCGTAACGTGGGAATGAGTGACCAACTCAGTGAAATCATAAAGCAAAGATTAGCATGTTCACAAATCAATCATGCGATAATAGTAAAGCAGTAAATCAGACAATCCTAATACTGTTGTTAATGCAATATGACATGACGTGATGTATGCCCTCACCGAAGATCTCCCTCATAAGGCACCATCTTACGAGCGCGGTATGCAATCGACCCTCAAGTGCTCCACATCTTCCAGGCACATGCAATGGTATGGTGATATGATTTTCGAGTTGTTATTAGTCCATTCAAACAGTAAGATTGGGAAACTAAGGTACTTCCCTTATATCAATCCCAACACAGATCCTGTCTAGGGTCGTCACTCCTAGCAATCTCATACGATGTATATTTTGTAGGTCGCTGCAAGGGCTACCAGGGCTGTTGCTCGCACCCGTTGCACCACTCCCCCATCACCTTACCAATATAGGCCTACTGTACTCTACTGCTACTGAAGGGTCGTCGCCTCCCGTAGACTCAGAATACGCTCGCGGTCACTACAAAGGACTCGTCGCCTGATCAGTGTAGGCCGACAGCAAAAATATAGTGTCCCATACCACCATAATCTGCTCACGAGACTAGGTGCTCACTGGTCACTACGGGGAGGTTTGTGGCCCCAGCGTAGGCCGACAGCTCGACCACGGTGTCCCATACCACCATGCCCGGCTCATGAGTCTTCGTGGATCAAGGTACCATGGTTAACAGGGTTTACAATGGTAAGTTCAATACCCTAGGTTCAAGCAGTTATGACTCATGCAGGGTGAACATACATCGGCCAGTCGGGTTACTTGACGGGCTCGACTAGCGCGATCGCATCTCAAGTCGAACGACATGAAGTGTGTAAAACACTTCGCGTGGCCTAACCACTGCCGCCAACTCCAAAGCACGGCTCGCGTTCATCGACGCGTCGTTCGTGGCCAAGATAAGCTAACCACGAATTCGCTTAGTTACCGACTGCCTGGACTAAGCATAGTTCCAAACAATTATGGAATCACATCAGCAAATTATATGAGAGTATTAAAATTGAAATACAACCATGTGAGCATGATAACACATGTTATAACATACAACTTAGGCAAATCTTCCAACACATGCATTCCATACATGTAACGAAATCATACATTTAGCTAACATGTAGGAAATCATTTACATCAGTATATTAATTGAAAAAAAAATCTCAAACTAATCCATAACACCATTTAATTCAATACATACTAATACAAGCATTTATACAAACACATACACTACACACTTAAGTCTACATATAGTATGTCGACCCGAAGTGTGCAATTAGGCGAATCTCTTCGCCAAACTAATTATGCACGTATTCCTAACATTCTAATGCGACAATAATCCATGTCAATCACATCAGCAAAATATGAATGAAATCAGTACTTCCTACAAATGACTAAAATGCCCTAAATCTCATATTCTTCGTTGATTTACGAAACAGGAAACGGATAGCATGTCGTACATGTCAAACAGTGATGCCTTCGATAATCTACTATTAAACGACATTGAAAGCGTTGTAAACAGTCAATCAAAGCGTCTAAAATCCACACCTTATCTCTTATAAACGTGTGAATTCGAACGGAGCGTATACGCTTCGTCTACAGCAATAAGAGAACCTAATTTCCAAGATACGTCAGCTAACATGCTATGAATCCTAGCGAACCTCAAATTAGCAACTTCTAGGGCATATCCAAATCGGGGCTGTTTCGGTCCAAAAGATGATTTCTAGTGGTCCCCTGGCCGAACGCGATTGGACTTAAGCTCATGCATACAGGATCTACCACGCATCAAGTTTTCAGTCCGGCAGGGTTCATAGATCGCACGTGGCGGTCCAGTTTCAGTTCAGCGGTCACCGCACGTAGATCAGGCTGCAAGTCTCATGATATGAAATAGAAATTTTTTCTGATCTGAGGGTGTAATCTGACTGAATTCTAACGGTCAGAACGCTTAATACTGACACATCAAGTCGTGTGCCAGATTTGAATTTCAAATTTCAAATTTCAAATCTGTCCCTATTCGCACTCTCTTCAGTCCGGGCTCAATGAAATAGCCTGTGGTTATCGGTTGGACTTGATTTTCGAAATGATTGTCAAGTCCAGCAAGGCGGTTCTAACGGTCTAAGATAGGAGGTATCGAACTTTCGATGCGCGGTCTAGATCCAATACAAAATTTTAAAGTGGTCCAGAGAACAAACCTGCTTAGAGTTTGATCCGAGGTTATAGAGTTTTATAGAGTCATTGGTTCTACTCAATTTGGGTCTTGTAGAACGTATTTAAAGTGATCAGGGACTATTTCCCAGCTACTCTAGCGTTGCGCTAGCTAACTTACTCATATTTTCTAAAGGAATTAATCCTACGCGATTTCTGGTCGAGTCGGTACTCGAGTCCAAGTACGGATTTTTCCCGGGCGTTACAATCTACCCCCCTTAACAAATAATTTCATCCTCGAAATTTGTACCTTTTCGTACTCCTCGAGAAGCTGTGGGTAGTTCTTTCTGATCTCGGCTTCTGTCTCTCAGGTAGCCTCTTCCTCAGAGTGATGCGTCCACAATACCTTCATAAGGGGAATCACCTTGCTACGCAGTACCTGGTCCTTCCTGTCTAGGATAAGCATCGGTCGCAGGATATATGTAACATCCTCTCCTAACTGCACCTGCTCCCATCTGATGATATGGGAAGGATCAGCAACGTACTTCTTCAGCATAGAAACATGAAATACGTTGTGAACGCTCGCGAGAGGCGTGGGTAAAGCCAATCGGTAAGCCACTGCCCTCACACGATCGAGGATCTGGAATGTACCAATGAATCGCGGTGCCAGCTTCCCCTTCTTCCCGAACCGAAGGACTCCCTTCATAGGAAAAACTCACAAAAATACATGATCCCCAACTGTGAACTCTAGTGGCCTCCGTCTCGTATCGGCATAACTCTTCTGTCTGCTCTGCGCTGTGAGAAGCCGACGTCTAATGATATCAATCTTCTCTGACGTCGCCTACACCAACTCTGGGCCAATCAAGCTACGCTCACCGACCTCAGCCCAGCAATGCGGTGCGGGACAAGGTCGCCCATACAGCGCCTCGTAAGGTTCCATACAGATACTCACCTGAAAGCTGTTGTTATACGCAAACTCCGCATATGCAAGACAATCATC
Source organism: Magnolia kwangsiensis (assembly GCA_037074715.1). Classification (NCBI taxonomy): domain Eukaryota; kingdom Viridiplantae; phylum Streptophyta; class Magnoliopsida; order Magnoliales; family Magnoliaceae; genus Magnolia; species Magnolia kwangsiensis. The sequence goes on from CM073574.1 coordinate 105,797,627, forward strand.
CCAACTGTCCTTGAAGTCCAATGCGCAAGCTCGCAATATGTCCTCTAAGATCTGGTTCACCCACTCTGTCTGTCCATCTGTCTGTGGGTGGAAGGCAGTACTGAACTTTAATTTCATACCCATAGCCTCCTAAATGCGAGTCCAGAAAATAGAAGTGAAACGCGTGTCTCTGTCCGACATGATCTCCAACGGAACTCCATGCAGATGCACAATCTCTCTGATGTAGAGTCTAGCCAGCTCGTCTGCAGAGTTCGTAACTCTGATCGGTAGGAAGTGTGCCGACTTCATCAGACGGTCGACGATCACCCATACGGAATCATGTCCCTTCCTCGTCTTCGGCAGCCCTGAAATGAAATCTATGGAAATGAAATCCCACTTCCACTCTGCAATCGGCATAGGCTGCAAAATTCCAGGTGGTCGGTGATGCTCTGCCTTCACCTACTGACAAGTGAGACAACGGGACACGAACTCTGCTATGTGGGTCTTCATACCTTCCCACCAATACGTCCTCTTCACGTCGTGATACATCTTCATACTGCCTGGATGCATAGCGAGTCTGGTACAATGCGCAGCCTCGAATCTCTCGTCTCAAGTCAGGGACATCTGGGACGCATAGGCGGCCACGATAATGTAAGTCCCCATCCATACCAACTCACCACTCAGCGTCAGCATCATCACTGACCTGCTCTCTAAGCTCAGCTAGATGCGCATCGTCCCTTTGCGCCTAGATGACCCGCTCATCGATCTGAGATCGCACCTGCACATGTGCGATGAACTCATACGGCTCCTCTATGGTGAGTTTCTGCTCAAAGTCTCGCAAAAACTCAACCATATCCCACTCAGCAACCATCAGCGGAGCCGCAAACTTTATCGACTTCTTGCGGCTCAACGCGTCAGCCACAAGGTTCGCCTTCCCAGGATGGTAAGAGACTTCGAACTTGAAGTCCTTCAATGTCTCCATCCATCGCCGCTGCCTCATATTCAAGTCTCGCTGCGTGAATATGTACTTGAGGTTCTTGTGGTCGCAAAAGAGCTCGAACTCGTCTCCATAGAGGTAATGTCTCTAGAGTCTCAGTGCGAATATGACGGCTGCCAACTCTAGGTCATGTGTAGGGTAATTCTCCTCGTGCTTCCTTAATTGTCTCGAGGCATACGAAATTACCCTATCCCTCTGCATAAGGACACAACCCAGACCAACGCTATACGCGTCAGTGTATATAGTGTATCTAACCCCTTGCTCTGACAATACTAGCACAGGGGCGGACGTAAGTTTGTCCTTCAGCTCCTGAAAAGCTGACTCTGCCTCGTAATTCTAGGCGAACTTCACGTCCTTCTGTGTCAACTGAGATAAGGGTCTCGCGATTTTCGAGAAATCCTGAATGAAGCGCCGATAGTAGCCAGCGAGACCCAAGAAACTCCTCACCTCAGTGACAGAACCAGGATGCTCCCAGTCCTGAACCGCAGCTACCTTAGACAGGTCAACTGCCATGCCATCCTTGGACACCACGTGTCCCAGGAACTTCACTTCCTGCTTCCAGAAGTCGCACTTCTTGTACTGTGTGAACAACTGATGTTGTCTGAGCATATCCGGGACCAAACGCAAATGTTCCTCATGCTCCTCTCGACTCCTGGAGTACACCAAAATTTCGTCAATGAACACAACGACGAATCGATAGAGGAAAGGCCGAAATACCCGATTCATCAGATCCATGAACACGGCTGGTGCGTTTGTGAGACCGAAAGACATCACGAGGAACTCGTAGTGGCCAAAACTGGTCCTGAATACTGTCTTCTGCACGTCCTCATCCCTGACGTGCAACTGATGATATCCTGACTGAAGATCAATCTTCGAGAAGTACTGCGCTCCTCTCAGCTGATCAAACAAGTCATCGATCCTGGGTAAAGGGTACTCGTTCTTCACCGTGATCTGGTTCAGCTTGCGATAATCAATACACAATCTCATCGAACCATCCTTCTTCCTCACGAACAGAACTGGTGCTCCCTAAGGAGACACACTAGGCCGTATAAGGCCAAGCTCTAGCAGACCATCAATCTGCATCCTCAAATCCTCCATCTCACACGGTGCCATGCGATACGTCGGCAGTGAGACGGGCACGGAACCAGGAACTAGATCGATAGTGAAATCGATATCTCGTCTAGGCGGCAAACCGGGATCTTCTTGAACAGATCCCCAAACTCGTAAACAACTGGCGTATGCTCAAGTATCTGGGCACCAGTGTCTCGCAGCAAAGTAGTGTAACTAAGTATGCGGAAAGGGAGATTTACCCGCACTGAAAATGTGAAGGATGCACCCTCTGGCTCGTACACAATCACTATACGAGTCTCGCAGTCAATCTCGGCCCTCGCTGCAGTCAACCAATCCATGCCAAGAATGACGTAGAGATAAACAAGAGAGGGGTCGACGACAAGATCAATAGCCATCGTCTTGCCTCCCAGATCCACCAAACAACCCTCACACATCTGGGTGACATCTGAATAATCCCCATGAGCTGCAAGGACTCGCACCCTATCTATAGTAATAGTCTGTAACCCAATACGTCTGACTATGGCACGTGATATCAAAGAAATCGTGGATCCAGTGTCCACCATCATGAGAATAGGAATACCTCCAATATGGGCAGTGACCTCGAAGGCCGAATGCTGTGAAGTCGGTGTCGCAGCTGCCTCAGCTGTCAATGCATGAACCCGTGCCTGCTGTGGCCGGTTTGGCCGCTGTGTCATGGGCCGTGGAGGCTGCCTGACCTGCGATACCAGAGGTCTGAACGAAGGGTGCACAGGAGCCAACCGTATAGGCGGTGCTGATATCGCCTGTGTGTAAGTACGGTCGATCTTCTACGGCGGTGAGAACCCACTATCCCGCATCCGTGCAAAACAACTCTGTGCTAAGTGGCCCGACCTCCCGCAGTATGTACATGATAACTCGGGGTGCCGAAACGATGGTGCTGGCGCTAGAGCCCGAGTAGGAGGGTCGACACGAGGCCTCTTGCCCGCGAAGGGCCTATCTGGCAAGTTTGGTCGTGGCCTAGGAGCAACAGGGCCACGAGATCGCGCAAGTCGATCCACATCCTGCTCTGCCCGCATGGACATGTGAATCAGCTCCGCATAAGAGGGAATGCTCACGCAGCACATCTTCGACCGAATATCCGGTCGCAAACCCTTTGAAAAGCGCCGTATGCACATCTGCTCATCAGCCAAAATAGTCGGGACGTATCTGCCCAACTCCGTGAACCGATGCTCATACTCCGTGACTGTCATGCCTCCCTGTCTGAGGCGGAGAAACTCATTCTCCCGGTCATGCCTGTACGTCTGGGGGTAATATTTCTCGTAAAAGCGGAACTCGAACGCTGCCCATGCCAATACATAATCGGCGGCAACGGTCTGCAATACGCTGTCCCACCACAAGCTGGCCTCTCGCTCAAACAGGAACGTAGCTAACTCTACTGCTCAGCCTCTTTATAATGAAGCATCCATAATATCTTCGACACACGGTCGAGCCAATACTCGGCCTCCTCGGGTCTATGAGAACCCGTAAAAGTGGGAGGCCGTAAGCGCTGGAATCGCTCTAACAAGCCCCGTGTATCTGCGGCATTCCCCACAGGGTAAGCAGGTGGTAAGCCATGCCCTCATCCTAGGCATATGTATCAGCATCCTCAGCTGGATGCGCAGGTGGTGCAGGTAGAGTCACACCCCCGCCCTGGGCTAGTGTCCCCATAATAGTAGTCAGGAGCTGCTGCTACTGCAGCATCATGGCCATCATCTGCTCAAAACTGTCGGGAGGTGGAGCAGGCTGTGGCGTGTGCTGGGCTGAAGAAGATGCGCGATATGGTTCTCTGACTGGCGGTGTGAACGGCGGTGGTCCAACTGTAGGACCAGCAGTAGGCTGAGACGAGCGCGCTGTCTCAGGAATCGGACCCACAGCAGGGTCCGCATGGGTGTCAGGCTGCGAAGGAGCCTGATCCATAGGCTCACTCAATGCAAGCTGAGCCGTGCTCCGTGTAGCCTTCGGCGACATTCCCTATATTCAAAATAGGGCGCAACCTTGTCAGTCTCAATAGCACAAATACACCGCAATCATTCACAAAAGGAGTCAAAGGCATTTCATGCATTTCATTTAATCAAAATTGTCACAATACAAGGGATATGTCCTTACAAACGTCATGACGAGAAATACATGGAAACTAAGACAGTTAAAATTACAACAGCAACATAAGCAAAGCACTAGCCTTAACAGGCTTACAAAACATAAAGCAGAAAATGACTAACTACTAACAACAACATCAAAGATCTCATCGCTAGTCTGAGTCGGGTGACGGAGGAGGAGCACCCTTATCCTGCAAACAGCACAGGATCGCCTTCAAGGTGCGAGTCACCTTGCCGAATTTCCTCTTCGTAACAGCCTTGGCATCCTCGACCTCAGCATGAAGTTCCTGAACTTCTCTTCGCAAGGTGACCTGACTCTCCTCAAACCGGGCAATGCGATCATCCCAGTAGCCTGAGCAGAAGGAGGATGGCTCTCATCTGTATCCTGAGCCTCCTCTTCCGCCTCTTCCTGGACTTCTTCCTCAACTTCTGCTCCAGGTTCTCCCTCACTTGGATCCTCCTCATCATCGAAGTCATCCTCGCTATCCTCCTCAAGCTGATTCTCACAGTACTGAGACCCAATCTTCATCTTGACCATAGTTGACTCATCAATGCTATGAATCGGAACTGGCAATTTCGGCCTAAGTCTGTAGGTAAACTCAAGCGCGATCTTGCATATCAGTCAGCCAAAAGGAAGCGATTCGGATGTTCTTCTTGACTTCGCTATGAGGATTATCTGTCGCAAGATGAAAGTGGCCATACACATTCTCTCCCTGGGCCACCAGATACAAGAAATCAACCATAAGGCGCGTACACTCAATGTGATTTGTTGACCTGGGATACACATTGAACGTGCAGATATGGTGCAGCAGGCGCAAATCATCAGACATATAAGTCACCTTAAGGCTATTATTAGGCTGCCATGGAACTAGTTTACCGCATAGAAACCTGGTACGGCGATCTCGCTCGTGCCTACTCCTCAGATTCTTCTCACTAAGATGAACATCACCCAGAGGCATGTTCAGAAGTCGCGTAATCAAACGAACATCGATCGTAGCCATCCGGTCTCTACCAAAAGGAATTTTGAACTGCAATGGCTCCAAGGTAGGATTCTAGATACGAGCGTAGAAGGCACGAACGGTGCTCACATTAGCACGAGCACGAGCTTCAAAGATTGGACCCCAATGCGTAGCTTCAATGAGCTCGAACAATAGAAATTACCAAATAGTCATCCTTCCACGTCTGCCTCAAACAACACTTTACGATCAGTGTATTGGCCGTGAGGCATCTCTGCTAGAATCACTCGCCCAAGTTGAGTATGGGGATCCAAATCTCGCTTTGTATGGAACTCTCGGGCTGTGGTTGGACCTGCGGCGGCGCTTGAACTTACGGCATCACCCCACGGCCTTCTTGATTGAGCAGGGTGACTTGGCCCAGCCTCATCTACTACGGTCTTTCTTTTACCCATCAAAGATAGGATGGTGGAGAGTGACAAAAGACCTAAAATGGCTTCAACGAAAGCCATGGAAGATGAAGAAAATGCCAAGAAATGACTGCCCAAACTGGAAAAGGAGGATCTAGACGTTGTAGAGGGATGCTTCAAGCTTCCCTAGGATGTATTTTCAAGGAGAAAAGAAAATGAAAAAGGGGAATGGAGCACCTCACGATTTCAGCTCGATTTGGAGGTTTTCAGAGCTCCAAATGATGAAATCTTCTAGAGGGAGGGCTGCAATCTTCAATAGAACGATGGAGTGTGGTCGTTTTTGGCTAAGGATAGATTTAGGGGTGGTTTGGAACCACGGTTTGGAGGTAGGGCAGCTGAAAAATGCAAATGGGGCTAGGGGAAGGGCTGTTTGTGAAGAAAATGTATCTTTTTGGGGTTTTCTAAGGTCGGGCGCTACATGAAGGGTGTGTATTACCCAAAACACCCTCAAATACCAAAGCACACATCAAATGGGCCATGGTGGTCGGCGATGGCATCGCCGACCGATCTTCTGTTTGGTCAATGGGACCACATGGGTTTGGTCCCCCATGGTCCAAGGACCCCAAATAACTATGGGCCCCACCTTGGTTCATTGTATTTTGACCTATATAGGCCCAAACATGAGTTTAGGGCTTTCCTGGGCCAATCTGTAATCCTGAATATAAAACCCTATCAGGCAGCATATGATTTTGGGGTAGAAGGAGCTATTACATCCATATAGTCCATTATTTACTAAAGAAAGTGAAGTTAGAATGGCCTTATGGCCATTTTTCATGAAATTTTACTATTCACGGTAAAATTTTGTGAAAGTATGATTTTATGTTATTTTCACATTATTATTGATGCTTAACATAAAAAGGATAAGAAATAATTGAAGATTGGAGTGGTGAGAGGGAGAATTTTGAAGATTTTTGGTGAAACGGGGTTTTTAAGCCCTGGCGATTGAATACAGGGGTCGTGGTTGTCCCGCGGCCCAAGGATTCACATTTATGGGTCTAGAATCATTCAAAGAACGTCTCAACCCACTCACCTACAACCTAGAAGCTATTCGAGTTGCTTCACGTGACCCGAGATGCGTTACGGACTCGATCATGCGATCGATTCGAATAGTCTTCGCCTATTGGTGAATCTAGGATCCTAGAAGTGTTTCTAGACCCTTCTCGCACCCACCTAAGTCAAAGGAAGTGACAGCGTACATCGCGTGACCATAACCCAGGCCCAGTATACTCTTATTCATGCTCTGATACCAACTTGTAACACCCTGAAAATCGGGGGTCGTGTATAAACTCAACTCCCGAGTTCCAGACCATCACTTATGCAACAAAAATGATTATGATTCAATGTTGTCTGAGTTAAAGAATTCACATGAGTAAAAGTATACTAAAACTGTAATTCATACTCCAGATCCAGTGATAAAAGCAAGCGGAAGACTAAAGAATATATATATCACTGTATGGAAAAACAAAGTAGATCTCAACTGTCACTAAAATATGAATACATCACTGAGTCTCATATACATGTAAATGACAGAAATAAATGTCCAAAAGAGTCCCACTATGAAGTCCCGTCAACCCAGGTCGCCTAAGCAAAGCCATCATGGTACTGCATGTATGAGAACTCGTCCTGGTCTTCATCAAAGTCTGGCTCTGCCTCCTGGATCTCAGCATCACCTGCATCTAAAACAGGGTCTGTTGGGTGTTGCAAACACCATCCCGTAACGTGGGAATGAGTGATCAACTCAGTAGAATCATAGAGCAAAGATTAACATGTTCACAAATTAATCATGCGATAATAATAAAGCAGTAAATCAGACAATCCTAATACTGTTGTTAATGCAATATGACATGACGTGATGTATGACCTCACCGGTGATCTCCCTCATACGGCACCATCTTATGACCACGGCATACAATCGACCCTCAAGTGGTCCACATCTTCTAGGCACATGCAATGGTATGGTGATATGATTTCCGAGTTGTTATTAGTCCATTCAAACAGCAGGATTAGGAAACTAAGGTACTTTCCTTATATCAATCCCAACACAGATCCTGTCTAGGGTCATCACTCCTAGTAATCTCATACGATGTATATTTTTTAGGTCGCTGCAAGGGCTGTCAGGGCTGTTGCTCGCACTCGTTGCACCGCTCCCCCATCACCTTACCAATACAGGCCTACTGTACTCTACTGCTACTGAAGGGTCGTCGCCTCCTGTAGACTCAGAATACGCTTGCGCTCACTACAAAGGACTCGTCGCCTGATCAGTGTATGCCGACAGTAAGAATATAGTGTCCCATACCACCATAATCTGCTCACTAGACTAGGTGCTCACTAGTCACTACGAGGAGGTTTGTGGCCCCAGCATAGGCCGACAGCTCGACCACGATGTCCCATACTACCATGCCCGACTCATGAGTCTTCCTGGATCAAGGTACCATAGTTAACAGGGTTTACAATGGTAAGTTCAGTACCCTCGGTTCAAGCAGTTATGACTCATGCAGGGTGAACATACATCGGCCAGTCGGGTTACTTGACAGGCTTGACTAGCGCGATCGCATCTCAAGTCAAACGACATGAAGTGCGTAAAACACTTCGCGTGGCCTAACCACTGCCACCAACTCCAAAACACGGCTCGCGTTCATCGACACGTCGTTCGTGGCCAAGATAAGCTAACCACGAATTCGCTCGGTTACCGACTGCCTGGACTAAGCATAGTCCTAAACAATTATGGAATCACATCAGCAAATTATATGAGAGTATTGAAATTGAAATACAACCATGTGAGCATGATAACACATGTTATAACATACAACTTAGGCAAATCTTCCAACATATGCATTCCATACATGTAACGAAATCATGCATTTAGCTAACATGTAGGAAATCATTTACATCAGCATATTAATTGAGAAAACAATCTCAAACTAATCCATAACACCATTTAATTCAATACATACCAATACAAGCATTTATACAAACACATACACTACACACTTAAGTCTACATATAGTATGTCGACCCGAAGTGCGCAATTAGGCGAATCTCTTCGCCAAACTAATTATGCACGTATTCCTAACATTCTAATGTGACAATAATCCATGTCAATCACATCAGAAAAATATGAATGAAATCAGTACTTCCTACAAATGACTAAAATGCCCTAAATCTCATATTCTTCGTTGATTTACGAAACAGGAAACGGATAGCATGTTGTACATGTCAAACGGCGATGCCGTCGATAATCTACTATTAAACGACATTGAAAGCGTTGTAAACAGTCAATCAAAGTGTCTAAAATCTGCACCTTATCTCTTATAAACGTGTGAATTCGAACGGAGCGTATACGCTTCGTCTACAGCGATAAGAGAACCTAATTTGCAAGATACGTCAGCTAACATGCTATGAATCCTAGCGAACCTCAAATCAGAAACTTCTAGGGTTATTTCTTACCTGAAAACATGGAGGAATCGCCGGCCAGGTGATTGAAGTATGTTGCTAAAGTACGTGCAACAGGCGGTACAAAGGCAGGAAAATTCTCTCCTACTCTCTCTCACAAACTCTCACCTTTTCTCTCTCCCAATCTAGGGTTTCTCCCAAATTCAGATAAGAGAGAGGAGTGAGGGTTTCAACCCCTTTTATAAGCTCAAAAATGCCCAAAATAGGCTCAGGAACAAAGTTCACTTAGGGCATATCCAAATCGGGGCTGTTTCGGTCCAAAAGATGATTTCTGGTGGTCCCCTGGCCGAACGCGATCGGACTTAAGCTCATGCATACAGGATCTAGCACGCATCAAGTTTTCAGTCTGGCAGGGTTCGCAAATCGCACGTGGTGGTCCAGTTTCAGTTCAGCGGTCACCGCACGTAGATCAGGGCTGCAAGTCTCATGATTTGAAATAGAAATTTTTCCTGATCCGAGGGTGTAATCTGACTGAATTCTGACGGTCAGAATGCTTAATACTGACACGTCAAGTCGTGTGCCAGATTTGAATTTCAAATTCCAAATCTGTCCCTATTCGCACTCTCTTCAGTCCGGGCTCAATGAAATAGCCTGTGGTTATCGGTTGGACTTGATTTTCAAAATGATTGTCAAGTCCAGCAAGGCAGTTCTAACGGTCTAAGATAGGAGGTATCGGACTTTCGACGCGCGGTCTAGATCCAATACAAAATTTCAAAGTGGTCCAGAGAACAAACCTGCTTAGAGTTTGATTCGAGGTTATAGAGTTTTATAGAGTCATTGGTTCTACTCGATTTAGGTCTTGTAGAATGTATTTAAAGTGATCAGGGACTATTTCCCAGCTACTCTAGCGTTGCGCTAGCTAACTTACTCATATTTTCTAAAGGAATTAATCCTACGCGATTTTTGGTCGAGTCGGTACTCGAGTCTAAGTACAGATTTTTCCCGGGCGTTACAAAGGTAGAGACCCAAACTTAGGTTCCCTTAGAAGTGATTTGGATGGCAATCCAAACTTATATGATATTCCATCTGGGCTAAGGACAATTTGAGAACATAGGTACTTCAAACCTTAAGTTCCCTTGAAAATTTTAAGATAGACTTTTGGACTTTAGACTTGTGTGAAATTCCCTTAGAATTGGGAGGAATTAAGAATATAGAAACTCAGGTGTTAGGCCCCTTGGAAAAGTATTTGGATAACCATAAAACTTAGAAATAAATTTAGGCCCCCTTTAAACGTTTAGTCATTAGGATTTAGAAACAAAAGCTTTGGTTACCTCATGAACTACTAGAATGACTATTTGAAACTTGAAACGAAAATTTTAAATTCCCTTATAAACTATCAGAACAATTGTCTAAACTTAGAAACTAAGCTTGAACGTCACGAGAGAACAAGCGCCCACTATGATGTAATTGAAATTATTAAGGACGTTCCTTATACTTGACTCCCAAAGGAAAATTTTCTAGAAGTTTAGGACATGGACTTTCCTAAAATTTCACAGATAGGAATCACACTCTTATGATAATCAGGAAATGGACTGAACTTAGGCCTGTAGGAACTTTCTCACTTACCATACTGAGCCTTAAACCAAATTTAAGTACTCCCTAAACTTAAAAGATCTTATTAGGAAGAGTAACTTGAATTCCCCAGTACGCCTCTTTAGTTAGGAATAATAGATTCTGCAAATTCCAACAATTAGAAGTAAATAGAGGAAAGTTTATAGAATTTTGGGCAATTTGTAAATACTAGGTTGAGCCTATATGGATTAGGTTTAAGAACCTGGATTTAGATTAAAAAAAAAAAAAATCAAAATCAAAGTTTCCATATAGGAATTCTGGTCCCAAAAATTTTCAAGTAGTGCATTAACCAAAGGAAGAGTGATGGTCGTTCGCGCCTATTCATGTAAAATTTGGGTGCTCTCATTAAAAAACTAGAATGACTACAAGATGTTCCCCATGAGTCTAGAATAATTAGGATTATGGGTTGATGGAACAATATTTAGGTGAGGCTTACGCGGTTTGACTCAAATTCGAAGTCCTAACAAATCTCAATGATTCCAATGCCCTAATCAAGCAGAGGACCGAGATTTAATAGGGTTAGGAATTGATACTCAAATCCTTTGCTATACGTAGGCAAAGGAATCGGTGTATTGGGCTCAAACCCACTACAACCATCTATCCATGACAGCTTGAACTCAGGAAACCAGAAAATCGTATTGGGGACTATCATTAGAGGTGAAAAGAAAATAATGAGAAGGATATAATATTGCTATTAGCTCCCACTTAGATGGAATTGTAATTTTAATAAGTACTATAGGAAACCCTAATGTTGGTAGGAAGTTAAATAAATTACTAATTTTGGTTAATACCAGAATGACTTATAACCTTTAGTGGGACTTAAACGCTTTGGTTGTCCTACTAGGATGAAGACTCAAGGGTTGTGGTAGATCTGTATATAGCTTGTAGGGTTTTCACACTTAGACATATACGTGGGATGACTTGTTAAAATAGAGATGAGAAAGTTAGAAAAATGTACCTATAACTTATTTAAATCTAAGTTGTGATAGCACGCTTAGATAGATACGATGTTGGGTACACCATTAGGATGGTATTGATAATTGAGATGTATGCTATTAATTCTTGAGGTTAAAATTTCCTTTAGGGGGGGTAGATTGTAATAACCCCAGTTTTCATAATTACTCATATACATTTGTACAAACACACAACCTTTAAAGAAAATTAGTGAATGCTTAGAAGCATTGATAACTAAATCATCGTCATTCTTATCCATGGCAAAAGTATTGAATTTTGGGGATGAAATTCTCTTTAAGGGGGGAAGATTGTAACACCCCGTACTTTTCATACTTGGTTGTTACCGTTAAAACCTAATTAACAGGCTTGTGTGGGAACACACACGAACCACCCAGCTAATCGCCTTTCGATCATTGTGATCGTTTAAAGCTTGACTATCCAACCATTGACCCTTAGGGCCAGACCACCAATGACTCTGACTCTTAAATTATGACCTCGACATGGAACGAGTACTTTGCACCATTGAAATCCAATCCTAACAGTGGGAAGTACGCCATAAAGCATTTTGAGTCTTTCACAGTGTATGTGTGCAGATCTGGTCATTAATAACATAGATCATCTGTACATTTAGGCTTGAATATTCCAAGAAGACGTCATGAGACACCTATAGTGCACCTTTTAAGACAATCTAGCTATTGGGTTGCAAGGACGATCATCAAACGAGTGAGACTTGGGTTGGTCGAAATTCTAGAGCATTTGACCTTTAAATTGACCATCAAACCATCTAATCCGAGCCATGGAAGGCCTTTACCTTAGGTCATCCTAGAATCAGGACCCAAATCATGGGGATCACCATTTGTTCACTCCACACGAATCATCAATCAATGCACAACGAGTAGCCCACAACTTACGTATAGGCATGAAAATAATAATAAAGTAAAATAAACCATGATGATAATAAATAATAATAATAATAAAATTAATATTAATATTAATATTAGCGATACATTGTGAAGATCCTGAACACACATGTAGCCCCTTTAGTACCTTTTTACCGTCAATGATAAGTATGGATCAAATTTGACCATTGGAACAATGAAAATCCACGATTTAGGGATCTATATCTACGTGCATGGCCCACTTGAACTCAAGATCTACCTGGTTTTTAGTCAGAGGCCCCGATCAAGGCCTCGAAGGAGAACGGATGATTTGGATCATCGGTTTGAAACCAATAAGGCTATCCGATCTCAAAAACTTGTAATTAACCACCAAGGACTTTAAGTAAATCATTTTGTGGCCCACTTATCTACATGACCACCTTAAAATAAGGCCCTAGGTTTAAGAATCTTAACTATTAAATTACCAGGATGATGTGACCATTGAAGCTATACTAATAAACACCTAACCCATGAATTTTGATTTGTATAGGCCATATGAGCATAGGACCTGCCTCAAATTGGGTCTAGGTTGTTAAAAAGGACCCGTGGAAGAAGATGGACGGAGTGAATTTTGGGAGATCAACACGGTGGGCCCCACACGGATGCAAGTGCACCTAGTGCACCCGTACCCACCGTGCACCGAACGTGCCAGCTCAGTCAGCACTGATGACCCATATTTTACCCGAATAGGAGAGATTTCTCTCTTCGACTTTCACCATCACGACCCATATTCACAATCCAAACCATCCATCCGATCAGGGAGGTGGTGCTGACAAAAACCTTGCTCATTCTACACATCAGGATGCATGTGTGTGGGCATAGTTTTCAGTGCAAACAGGCCCTACAAAACCAACATTTCTAAAAATGGAAACTCTCCTCCTTGCCACAAGGGCAATCCGTGTGAAACTTCTCCCTCACCATCTCAGCCCTCCACTCTCAAGAAATCTCAGTCGTTCATCATTAGGGCATTGCAATAAGAAAGTTTGTGGCCCACCATCATGACCCATATTCACAATCCAAACCATCCATCCGATCAGGGAGGTGGTGTTGACAAAAACCTTGCTCATTCTGCACATCATGATGCATGTGTGTGGGCATAGTTTTCAGTGCAAACAGGCCCTACAAAGCTAACATTTCTAAAAATGAAAACTGTCCTCCTTGCCACAAGGGAAATTCGTGTGAAACTTCTCCCTCACCATCTCAGCCCTCCACTCTCAAGCAATCTCAGTCGTTCGTCATTAGGGCATTGCAATAAGAAAGTAAAGGGATCCAAAACCGGTCATTTTTACTATTAGCTCGAACCCAGCAGCCGATCCTCCTCAAAGTTTCGATGAAACTTACCCGGGAGCTCTCTAGAGTCCTCATGGACTGTCTGATGGAGGCAGATCCGAAGAAAATGTGAAGATGGTGAAAACACCATTAAGCCATTATCTTCTTCCTCGTTCAAGCCACGCAGTGTTCGGTCCGGGTCAAACTTGTTTGAGTGAGCCCAAGCTTTGTGAAAGTCTAGGAAGAAGAGAGAGAGAGAAGGAAATAGAAGGAAGAAATAAAAAAGGAAAAAAGAGGAGCAGACAGCTGCTGCCCATTGCCATCACACCACACTCGAACTCAGTCCGAGTTTGGGAAGAGTTCAGTCAGGTTTGAGCCTGAGTTCAGACCTGTTGCTGCTGCCCTGAGGAAGAGAGTGAAGAAGAAGAAGGAAAGAGGGTGAATATGAGGAGAAACGAGGGAGAAAGAAAGAAAGGAAAAAGAGAAACAGAGGGAGTGAGTGCAGGTGTTGTGCTGCACTCGCTACCAAGTCGAGCGAGCTCAACTCGCTGGGGTTTGAATCAGGGTGAGGTTTGGTCCAGCATTTTTGCTAATGTGTGGGTCTGAAAAAATTTTAAAAAAAAACAGAGAGAGAGAAGAAAAGAAAGAAAAAAAGGAGGGAACAGGGGAGAAGAAAGAAAGAAAGGAGGAGGTCGTGAGGCTATTCCTGTTGAGTCGAGTAGGCTTGACTCGTTGAGTTCGAGCTGGCTTGGGTAAGGCCAGGCCTGGTTTGGTCCAGCTCACCCCAGGGTAGAGAGAGAGAAATCAGAGAGAAGGAAGAAAACAGATGAAGAGAGAGAGAGAGTGAAGGAGAGGGATGAGTCACGAGTTGTTATCGAGTCAACTCGCTGACTCGAGTCGAGTTGCCAGCTCGTTTTAGGGCCTGGGTCCAGTACGATAATGCTGGAGTTTTCCAGTTTACACAAAAAAAAGGAAGAAAGGAAAAGAGAGAGAGAGAGAGAGAGAGAGAGAGAGAGAGAGAGAGAGAGAGAGAGAGAGAGAGAGAGAGAGAAATAAGAGAGAAGGGAGAAAGACAGGATAAGAGAAAAGATAGAAGAAGAAGATAAAGCAGGGAAAGAGAGTTTGGGGATGAGTTGTTGGCTGATGCACTGCCGAGTTAGTTGGGTCGAACTAGACATAGGCCTAGCCTAGATCTAACCAAAGGAGGGGTCTTGAGTGAGGAGAGAAGAGGAGAGAGTGGGAGGAAGCCGAGCCAATTCAACTCGAATCAAGTCAGCGAGGTGAGAATTTTTATTCCTTTTCATCAATCAGATTCAACATTAGATGCTTTTGTTATCAATAATACCGTTATTATTTTCTATCTGTTATAACGATTAATGTTTTTTTAAGGCTATTGATTAGAAATTATAATTAACATTATAATGTAATAATTGGTGTTGTTTCTATTTACCATTACTTGGTTATTATTTTTATATATCATTAAATGTCATTATTTTTACTATTGTTAGGAATTATGATTGGATATAATTAATTGTACTACTTGGTTGTCAGTATTAGATATTAACACCTATAAGTATTAATGTTATTCTTATTTCATCATTAGTTGACTTTTGGTTATAAGATTAGCATTTTAGTATTAACTGACGGTTTTACCTATTATTACTTCATTCCTAATGTTATTATGAATTAATTAAATTTTAAAATTTATAAAAAGCTTAAAATTAAATTATTGGATAAAGACCCTAGATCTAAGTAACCCAAACCATAGGCTATGATCCTAACCATAAGTAGTTTGTAAATATGGATCTAACCATACAACTTACAATTCGTGATAGGATCGAAGTCTAAGGGTTTGCGCTCTTCCTAATAACATTGGAAGGCGAGTCGATAAATAAGGTGATGACTTTTCACTTGAGCTTTCCATTTTCTCATTAGCTTAAGCTATAGTTTTATTTTAATTCATAAATGATATCTCCATTCTATAACCACATGTGTTAATTGTTGGAATTGAGTTACTTCATCACATGCTTATTGTTTATCCTATATATTTAATTCATGCTATTAGATTACTTGTGGATTGCTTCTAGGGTTTAAACTGGTACATTAGTGGGAAACTGCCCCTTATAAATGTACACCCATACTTGAGATGTAACTCGATTGACGGTGATTGCAATAGACCTTTGATCTAGTGGTTATTGAGTGGTGGTCTAGATGGATTATTGATATGGGCCTACCATCCAGGGTTGTTGTATCTAAGTAGTTTTTAAGGATGGTCTTTTATCATATGGTTTTAATACTCGCCCTATGTGGCTTATTTTGATATTAGCCCTATGTGGCTTATTTTGATATTAGCCCTACGTAGCTTTGTCTTGGTATTTTTCCTATATGGGTCAGATGTTTTATACTGTTCAACCATGTGATGGTAAGTCCCATATATTGTAATATGATTGGCCACTAGTCGACGGGGTTCCATTAAACATCTTAAGGTGGTAGTCTCATGAGGTGGGGATGGTGGTATGAGACCTATGCCCGAGCTGTCGGCCTACGCTGGGCTATAAGCGCTCTGTAGCAACCTGTGAGCTTAATTAAATTAGCTGAGTGTAATTGGATTAATAATGACTTGGCTACTCATGCATATATGACATATTTACGATGGCTTGGATCATTATGCCTATGCGATTATGTTGAATGTTGCGCTAATGACTAGTTATTTGATTTATGATGATGACTTAGATCATTATGCCCATGCGATTATGTTGAATGTTGCGCTAATAGTTAGTCATATTTATAGGTGAAGAGCCTAATGTCCATCTGGATGTCTTACCCGGGATAATGATTTTATGGGTGACGAGCAATGTCCGTCTGGATGTCTTACCCGGGATAATGATTTTATGGGTGACGAGCAATGTCCGTCTGGATGTCTTACCCGGGATAATGATTGCATTCATACATCCATGTATATAATAATACTGCATTTACTCTGTTTTAGCTACCTAGATGTTTTATACTAATTCTTACCTACTGCAGTGATGTGTAATCTTAAGGGAAATTCACAATGAGTTGGCCACTTATCCATCAAATAAATATAACCGTACGGGTAGCACAGGTGGCTTAAGTGATTTTCAGGTTTAAGTTGATGAGGAGTTAGGTTCAAGGGTCAGAGCTGCATAACTGTATCTATCTTGATAAGTTGAGGGGTCTTGCGGCTCAAATTTACTTACATTCTATTATTTCTCATGTTTTAGATCATATAATTCTTGTAATTATTAATTTTGGAGACATTGGTTTATATAAGTCATTATGAGCAACCTCTCGTATATTCTAAATGAAATTTGAAAATTTTCTTTATGCTTACTTGTCCATTCTACGCTCATCTGCTTACTCTGATGAAAGAAAAAATATATATACTCGAATTTGACCATTCTTTAAGGTTAACACTCGAGTTTTTGGGAAACGAGTCATATACTCGCGTCCTGAAAAGTCGAGGCATTAGAGATGGGGCCCCACATGATTTTTTGTAAATCCGCACTGTCCAGCCATGGATGGTGGGACTTACCATGATGCATGTGTTTCGTATTGTAACACCCCAAAAATTGGGGGTCGGGTAGAAACCCAACTCCCGAGTTCCAGAACGTCACTTATGCAACATAGATAATGATAAATGAATGTTCTCTATAGAATGGCATTATACAAGATTGAGACTAAGTCAAAATAGCATATCATACTCCAGAGACAGTAAAATTAGCAAGCGGAAGACTGATAAATACATAAAATATATAATTGATTGTAAGTCTCTAGAGTGTGACATGTTACCAGGTTAATTAAATACATGTATACTCCAAAAATGGAAAGAAAAGAATATACATGAGTGCTCCAAAAATATAAAATGACAAGTTTCAAGGCGTCTAATCAACCTCCCTTTAATCCCGTCGATCAGAACATGGAGGAGAAGTCCTCATCATCATACAAGTCCGACTCCGCTTCACAAGCAGCGCCATCATATGCAACTACAATCGGGTCTGGTGGGTGTCCGGAAACACCGTCCCGTAACATGGAAGTGAGTGATCAACTCAGTGGAATAATAAAGTAAAGATTAGCATGTAATCAAATCAATCATGCGTTAATAGTAAAGCAAACAATCAAACATTCCTAGATACTGTTGTTAATGCATGCATGAAATGACATGATGGATGCCCTCACCGACATTCTCCCTCATGCGGCACCATCTGCGTCCATGGCATGCTTTCTTCCCGCAGTGCTCCACATCTTCCAGGTACATGCAATGCGATATGGATTTACTAAGTTGTTATTAATCCTTTTCATACAGCAGGATTGGGAAACTAGGGTACCTTGCTTATATCAATCCCAACACAGATCCTGTCTAGGGTCGTCACTCCTAGTAATCTCATACGATGTTATATTTATAGGTCGTTGCAAGGGCTGTCAGGGCTGTTGCACGTACTCGTTGCTCCTCTCCCCCATCACCTTATCAATACAGGCCTATTTATATCCTTAAGACTGCATCGGGACTCGTCGCTCCCATGCGGTGTCAGGATAAACTCAAGGTCACTACAAAGGGCTCGTCACCAATCAGTATAGGCCGACAGCAAGAATATAGTGTCTCATACCACCATAATCTGCTCAGAGTAGGGTGCTCACTGGTCACTATGGGGAGGTTTGTGGCCCCAGCGTAGGACGACATCTCGACCACAGTGTCCCATACCACCATGCTCGGCTCATGAGTCTTTATGGATCAAGGTACCATGGTTGACAGGGTTTTCAATGGTAAGTTCAGTACCCTAGGTTCAAGTAGTTATGACTCATACAGGGTGAACATACAATGGCCAGTCGAGTTACTTGACGGGCTCGACTAGCACGAGCGCATCTCAAACTGAGTGACATGAAGTGCATAAAACACTTCGTGTGGACTAACCACTGCCGCCAACTCAAAACACGACTCGCGTTCATCGACGCGTCCCTCGTAGCAATTAGAAGCCAACCACGAATTCAATCCATTACCGACTGCCTGGACTAAGTATAGCCCCAAACATTTGTAAGTCAACATCAGTAATCATATGAGAGTAATGGAAATTAAATACAACAATATAAGCATATTGAAAAATGTTATAACATACAACTTACGCAAATCATCCAACACATGCATTTCATATATATAATGAAATCAATACATATAGCCAACATGATGGAAATCATTTACATCAGCATATTACTTGAGAATTCAATCTCAACACTCATTCACAACTCCATTTACTCAATACATACTAGTACAAACATTTATACAAACACTTAGTCTACACACTTTAGTCTACATAGCGTATGTCAACCCAAAGTGCATATTAGGGCGAATCTCTTTGCCAAACCGATCATGCACGCATTCCTAATATCCTAACACGATAAAAAACCATGGCAAACATTTAAGCAAAATATGGATGTAAACAGTATTTCCTACGAATGACTAAAATGCCCTAAATCTCATATTTTCCATACGTTTACGAAATAAAAAACTGACAGCATGTTGTACATGTCAAACGGCATTCTCGTTGATAATCTACTATTAAACGACATTGAAAGCTTTGAAATCAGTCAATCTAAGCGTCTAAAATCCTCACCTTTCGCCATAGACGTGTATCATTTCGAATAGAACGTATACGCTTCGTCACCGGCGTACAGGTGACCTAATGCACAAGATACATAAGCTATGTTACTATTTGAATCGAAAGAACCCTAAATCAGCAAGTAATTAGGGTTCTTCTTACCTAGGAGTGCGTTGGAATCACCGGAAAAGTCATTGGAGTGCGGTGCTTTGGCACGTGCAAAAGCTGCAGCAAGTGGCGGGAATTCTCTCCCACTACTCTCTCACTTTCTCTCTCTTTCAATCTAGGGTTTCTAAAAAATTCGGATGGGAGAGGTATGTGAAGGCTAAGGCTCTTATATAGCCTAAATTCTAACCTAAATAGACTTGTGAACAAAGTATACTTAAATTATAACCAAATCGGGGTTGTTTCGATCCAAAAGAGCATTTTGGGAGGTCCCCTGGCCGAACGCGGTCGGACTTAAGCTCATGGTCACTGGATGTTGTCCACACCCAATTTTTAGTCCGGTAGAGTTCGCAGATCGCACGTGGCGGTCCAATTTCAGTTCAGCGGTCATCGCACCTAAATCAGGTCTACAAGTCTCATGATATGAAAGAGAAATTTTTCCTGATCCGAGGGTGTAATTTGGCTGAATTCTGACGGTCGGAACGCTTAATAATAACACACCAAGTCACGTGCCAAATTTGGATTAAAATTTCCAAATCTAACCCATTTCTCACTCTCTTCACTCTAGGCTCAATGAAATAGCCTCTGAACGTCGGTTGGGCTTGATTTTCGAAATGATTGTCAAGTCCAGCTAAGCGGTCGAAATGGTCTAAGATTGTAGGTATCGGACTTTCGACGCGTGGTTTAGATCCAATACAAAGTTTCAAAGGGTTCCTGAGAACAAACCGGTTTAGAGTTTGATCCTGGATTTTAGCGTAACGTAGCGTCAACGATTCTAGAGGTTTTGGGTCTTACAGATCATATTTAAAGTGGTTGGTGCTAATTTCACAGGTAATCTAGTGTGGTGCTGTCTAATTCACGTTAAATTCTAAAGAATTAGGTTCTACATGATTTCTTTGGCTCTGGAATTGATTCCTAAGAGTGATGTGGTTGACCCATTGCCTAAAGACGTCTAATCCCATGTTGGAAAAAATTCGGGGTGTTACAATCTACCCCCCTTAAAACAAAATTTCATCCCCAAAATTTTCCTAAGGGTAATAAAGAAAGACTAATCACTCTATACGTGGTAGGGTGTATACGATCTATATGAGTTTGATTCCTTTTGGTCTACCCCCCTAAACCTTACTTCTTTATGCATCACTTACTCATCCTAAAGGTTTACTACAATTCATTCCTTTACCTATTTGACGCCTTGACGACAATTCCCATCTACTTAGAGTAAGATATATATTTTCAGTGGTTGACCAGTAAAGAGAGACGGTTGTAGTGGGCTTGATCCCAATACGTTGAGTGTCTGCCTAGCCAGGGTAGACAACATTGTATCCCTTCTTAATCCTGGTAGATCCTGGTCTTCTGCTCGGCTAAGCAGTGAGTCCCTTGGTAGTCATCCAGGATTGATAATTGGGTCAAGCCGCGAATGTTTCGTATTTGTTCATTTCAGTAACTCCGTAGTCCGATCACTCTAAAAGCTTAGGGAATGTCAATCACTAAAAGGTTCAAAGTCCTATTTATAAGGTTGCTCTTTGGGTCTTGATCTAAGGGAGTCCTCGTTTGAAGCTATGTCCAAGGTAGGGGTTAAGGGTCTCTATCCTTTCGTCTAACCTGGATCAGTTTCTTTCGATCCTGGGCCAGTGGGGAAGGGCTAACCATACTTCCACTGTGCTACTCTGATCCAACAGTTGCGTTAGCTAATCCTAACTAGATTGGGCTCAACACGTTCTACCTCCCTTAAAACATGGTCCTACTTAAGGCTCAAGAATCTATGTCTCGATCCGTATGTCGGAACGAGGTGTAACTTAGGGCCTATCCTTGACACGAAATGAGAAACAACCTCTCACTACATTGGTCTTCCTTTGATAATGATGCGTTCTATGGCATTGGTACCTATGATTTATAGAAAGGAGCTAAAAAGATGGGTGTTGTGGTTAATTCTAAGAATGGATGTGATTTGTGGCAAGAGGTCTAATCTCTATTTGGTTGTATGTCCTCAACATTTCCCAAAGGCAAAGCAACAACTTTTGGTTGTAGGTGGTTGGGCCAACACGGAAGAAAGGTTGTGTAGTGGGTCTGAGCCGGATACATAGACTTCATGTCTAGCTAGGACAGAAAATTTGTTGTATCAATTCTTAATCCGAGTCGATGTCGATCTTCTGCTTGATCAGAGCATTGGATTTATTGGTAACCACTAGGATTAAAAAGTTGATTCAAACCGTGAATACATCGCTTACATGTAATTCCTTTACTCCGCGTTCCCGAATATAATAAGCCCTTGGGGAAGACAATTCTAATGGGTGTGTTGGTTTATTCTAAGTTCAACTTGAGGGATTTGATAAGTTTTCCCTGAGAGTGAATGGGTCTAAGTTAAAACAACTTTTCTAAGGGTTATAACAGAAGTTTATAAGTATTAAGGGGATCTATCGAAGAATGAGGTTCTACTCCAACCAAATCTAACCTACTATTTCTTAACATATACAGGCTTTACACTACTTAAGGTAACTATTAGACTAGTCTGTAACCCCAAGCCTGAGCTTATTCGCTAAATGGTTTTATACCATTTCTAATACAAGGAATTGTTCTATCGCTTAGGGTCAAGATTGTCTAAATGAAATTGGAATTCCTATATCGTCAGATCTTCCAAATCTAGGAGTGCCACTCTAAGTCCAAAACTCCAAGGGCATATGTTGCCAGTGGTCACAAGTTGTGTTAAATGGGACTGCTTTCCTACCCTCACCTAAAATTGGGAGTGACATGTTTAGTAGGTGAGTGGGTTGGGATTCAGATCAATTTCATGGGCTTTGAAAAATGGATCTTGCGTTGGAAAGCATGAGATGTAGCATAACAATACACAATCCCTCAAGCATTCCACACACTTCATAGCAAAAGGGTCTGCATGCATTTCATTAAATCCAAAATTTGTCACAATACAAGAGATATATCCTTACATGCATCATGACAATAAACACATGGAAAACTAAGTTAGCCAAGGCTACAACTGCAACATAAAGCAACTACTAAGCTTTCTCGGGCTCACACACAGAAAATAGAAAACAGCTAACTACGACCAACAAGCGACTAAAATCTGATCGGTAATCTGAGTCTGGAGATGGAGGAGGGGCACCCTTATCCTGCAGACAATACAGGATGGCCTTCAAAGTGTGAGTCACCTTGCCAAACTTTTTCTTCATAACGGCCTTGGTATCTTCAAGATCTTGTTTCACCTCAGCCCGAAGTTCTTGGACTTCCCGTTGCAAAGCAACCTGACTCTCCTCAAGTCGGGCTATGTGAGCATCCCTAGTAGCTCGAGTCGCAGGAGGAGGGCTCTCATCAGTATCCTGAGCCTCCTCTTCCTCTTCTTCCTGGACTTCTTCCTCTATTTCTGCCCCAGCTTCTTCTTCACTAGCATCCTCTGGGCTATCATACTCGCCCTCACTGTCATCATCAAGCTGAGCCTCACAATGTCGAGGCCCTATCTTCATCTGGTTCATGGTAGCCTCATCAATGAAGTGAATCGACACAGGCATCTCTGGCCCAAGTCTGTAAGCAAACTCAAGCGGGATCTTACATATGAGCCGGCCAAAAGGAAGTGACTCAGATGTTCTCCTCGACTTCGCTATGAGGACGATCTGTCGCAACACAAAGGTGGCCATACATACATTCTCTCCCTGGCCCACCAGATACAGAAAGTCAACCATGAGTCGCGTACATTCACTGCGGTTGGTCAACCTGGGATACACATTGAATGTGCAAATGTGGTGCAACAAGCGAAAATCATCCGACATGTGGGACGCTAAAAGGTTCTTGTAATGCTGCCATGGAAACAAACCACTACATAGGAACCTGGTGGGGCGATTACGCTCACGAACATTCTTCAGATTCTTAGCGCTCGGATGTACCTCGCCAAGAGGCACCTTTAGAAGTCGAGCTATCAACCGAACATCGATCATGACTTCCCAGTCTCTATCAAAGGGAATCTTGAACTGCAATGGCTCTAACATAGGAGCCCGAATATGAGCATAGAAGGCACGAATAGTGCTCACGTTTGTACAAGACTAGGCTTCAAAGAGCAGACCCCAGCTGGCAGCTTCAATGCATTCAAACAACTTTAATTCGCCAAAGAGCTGCCCATCCACATGCGCCTCAAATAGAACCTTGCGATCAGTATACGCACCGTGAGCTAAGTCTGCCAATAGTGCTCACCCTATGTGAGCACGAGGATCCAAATCTCGCTTTGTGTGAAACTCACGAGTGACACTTGGACTTGCGGCGGCGCTTGAGCTAGCGGTGCCACCTCTCGGCTTCCTCAAACGTGAAGGGCGACTAGGCCCAGCTTCATCCGTGGCAGTCCTCCTCTTTCCCTTGAGAGAGAGGATGGTGGAGAAAGAGAAAAAGGCCAAAATATCCTCAACAATAGCCATGAAAAATGGAGGAAATGGGGAGATAGGGTTGCCCTAATGGATTGAATAGAATCTACGCCCTGTTAAGGGGTGAATTAAGTTCTCAAAGGCTGGATTTTCAAAGAGAAAAGAGCAAGATAAGATGGAATGGAGGTCCACACGATTTTCAGCCTTGAATGGAAGTTGTAAGAGCTCCAAATGATAAAAAATAGAGAGGAAAGGGAGTATGTATTACTGTAAATGGTGGAATGATGTGGGTTGAGACAGAAATGGACGATAAGAGTGATTGGAACTGGGGTTTAAGAAATAAATCAGTAAAAATGTGAGAAAGGGAGAGCTTGGGGGGCATTTTTGTGAAGGAAGTACTATTTTGAAGGAATTTTAATGAACACCCCACCTACCAGGGGGCTACCCTAGCCCCCAAACACCTCTAGCCCAAAGCCCGGACCCAACCGAGGAATTTGACCGACGATGCATCGCGGAATCGGCGATGCCATCGCCGACCAAACTCACATATGGCGATGGCCGCCCTATGGGGCCGGTTCCCCTTGCCCTAGGAACCCCAAATGTATGTTGCTCCCACCTTGGTTCATTGTATTTGGGCTTGGATAGGCCCAAAACTCCATTTGGAGCGTTTTGGGGCCAGTTTGTAAATCAGAATGATTTTATGCATCATGTAGCATATGAATTTGGGGTATGAGAGGCTAATCCATCAAAATAACCCATTTATTTCAATATATTCCCTAATTAGAATGACCAAAAGTCCAATTTTTACATATATTTACTATTTATAATAAATTTTTATCTAAGTATGATTCAGTATCATTCACACATTAGGATTTATGTCTAGTGTGAAAGGACTTAGAAAAATTTGAAGCATGGGGTGGTGGAAGGAGGGATTCTGAAGGATTTGAATGAAAATGGGTTTTAGGCCTTAGAATTGAGTGTAAAGGTGTTGTGGTTGCCCCACAACCCAAGGACATCCGTTTCTAGGTTTGGAATTCTTCAGTGAATGACTTAAACCCGTCGAATAACAACTTATAGGCTACTTAGGTCGCTTCACGCGACCATAGATACGTTACGGACTCGACCAAAATGATCGATTTGAGTAGACTTCGCCTATTGGCGAATCTGAAGTCCTACGAGTGTTTCTAGATTTTTCTCGCACCTACCTAAGTCAAAGGAGCTACAGCGTACGTCGCATGACCATAACTCAGGTCAGGTTTAATCTAAATCATGCTCTGATACCAACTATAACACTCCGAAAATCGGGGGTCGGGTAGAAACCCAACTCCCAAGTTCTAGAACGTCACTCATGCAACATAAATAATGATAAATGCATGTTGTTTGTAGAATGGCATTAAACAAGATTGAGACTAAGCCAAAATAACATATCATACTCTAGAGACAGTTAAATTAGCAAGCGGAAGATTGATAAATACATAAAATATATAATTGATTGTAAGTCTCCAGAGTGTGAACATGTTACCAGGTTAATTAAATACATGTATACTCCAAAAATGGAAAGAAAAGAATATACATGAGTACTCCAAAAATATAAAATGACAAGTTTCAAGGCGTCTAATCAACCTCCCTGTAATCCTGTCGATCAGAACACGGAGGAGAAGTTCTCATCATCATACAAGTTCGGCTCTGCTTCACAAGCAGCGCCATCATCTGCAACTACAACCGGGTCTGGTGGGTGTCCGGAAACACCGTCCCGTAACGTGGGAGTGAGTGATCAACTCAGTGGAATAATAGAGCAAAGATTAGCATGTTATCAAATCAATCACGCGTTAATAGTAAAATAAACAATCAAACATTCCTAGATACTGTTGTTAATGCATGCATGAAATGACATGATGGATGCCCTCACCGACATTCTCCCTCATGCGGCACCATCTACGTCCATGGCATGCTTTCTTCCCACAGAGCTCCACATCTTCCAGGCACATGCAATGCGATATGGATAATGATTACCAAGTTGTTATTAATCCTTTTCATACAGCAGGATTGGAAAACTAGGGTACCTTACTTATATTAATCCCAACACAGATCCTGTCTAGGGTCATCACTCCTAGTAATCTCATACGATGTTATATTTATAGGTCACTGCAAGGGCTATCAGGGCTGTTGCACCCACTCGTTGCTCCTCTCCCCCATCACCTTATCAATACAGGCCTATTTATATCCTTAAGACTACATCAGGACTCGTCGTCCCCATGCTGTGTTAGGATAAACTCAAGGTCACTACAAAGGGCTCGTCACCAATCAGTGTAGGCCGACAGCAAGAATATAGTGTCCCATACCACCATAATCTGCTCAGAGTAGGGTGCTCACTGGTCACTATGGGGAGGTTTGTGGCTCCAGCGTAGGCCGACAGCTCAACCACGGTGTCCCATACCACCATGCCCAGCTCATGAGTCTTTATGGATCGAGGTACCATGGTTGACAGGGTTTTCAATGGTAAGTTCAGTACCTTAGGTTCAAGCAGTTATGACTCATACAGGGTGAACATACAATGGCCAGTCGGGTTACTTGACGAGCTCGACTAGCATGAGCGCATCTCAAACTGAGCGACATGAAGTGCATAAAACACTTCGTGTGGCTTAACCACTGCTGCCAACTCAAAACACGACTCGCGTTCATTGACTCGTCCCTCGTGGCAATTAGAAGCCAACCACGAATTCAATCCATTACTGACTGCCTGGACTAAGTATAGCCCCAAACATTTGTAAGTCAACATCAGTAATCATATGAGAGTAGAAATTAAATACAACAATATAATCATGTTGAAACATGTTATAACATACAACTTAAGAAAATCATCCAACACATGCATTTCATATATATAATGAAATCAATACATATAGCCAACATGATGGAAATCATTTACATCAGCATATTACTTGAGAATTCAATCTCAACACTCATTCACAACTCCATTTACTCAATACATACTAGTACAAACATTTATACAAACACTTAGTCTACACACTTTAGTCTACATAGCGTATGTCGACCCAAAGTGCGTATTAGGGCAAATCTCTTCAGCAAACCGATCATGCACGCATTCCTAATATCCTAACACGATAAAAAGCCATGGCAAATATTTCAGTAAAATATGGATGTAAACAGTATTTCCTGCGAATGACTAAAATGCTCTAAATCTCATATTTTCCATACGTTTACGAAACAGAAAACTGACAGCATGTTGTACATGTCAAACGGCGTTCTTGTTGATAATCTACTATTAAATGACATTGAAAGCTTTGAAATCAGTCAATCTAAGTGTCTAAAATCCTCACCTTTCGCCATAGACGTGTATCGTTTCGAATAGAACGTATACGCTTCGTCACCGGCGTATAGGCGACCTAATGCACAAGATACATAAGCTATGTTGCTATTTGAATCGAAAGAACCCTAAATCAGCAAGTAGTTAGGGTTCTTCTTACCTAGGAGTGCGTTGGAATCACCGAGAAAGTCATTGGAGTGCGGTGCTTTGGCACGTGCAAAAGCTGCAGCAAGTGGCGGGAATTCTCTCCCACTACTCTCTCACTTTCTCTCTCTTTCAATCTAGGGTTTCTAGCAAATTCGGATGGGAGAGGTATGTGAAGGTTTAAGGCCCTTATATAGCCTAAATTCTAACCTAAATAGACTTGTGAACAAAGTATACTTAAGTTATAACCAAATCGGGGCTATTCCGATCCAAAAGAGCATTTCGAGAGGTCCCATGGCCGAACGCAATCGGACTTAAGCTCATGGTCACTGGATGTTGTCCACACCCAATTTTCAGTCCGGTAGAGTTCGCAGATCGCACGTGGCGGTCCAATTTCAGTTTAGCGGTCATCGCACGTAAATCAGGTCTACAAGTCTCATGATATGAAAGAGAAATTTTTCCTGATCCGAGGGTGTAATTTGGATGAATTCTGACGGTCAGAACACTTAATAATAATGCGCCAAGTCACGTGCCAGATTTGGATTAAAATTTCTAAATCTAACCCATTTCTCACTCTCTTCACTCCAGGCTCAATGAAATAGCCTCTAAACGTCGGTTGGGCTTGATTTTTGAAATGATTGTCAATTCCAGCTAAGCGGTCGAAATGGTCTAAGATTGTAGGTATCGAACTTTCGACGCGCGGTCTAGATCCAATACAAAGTTTCAAAGGGTTCCTGAGAACAAACCAGTTTAGAGTTTGATCCTGGATTTTAGGGTAACGTACCGTCAACGATTCTAGAGGTTTTGGATCTTATAGATCGTATTTAAAGTGGTTGGTGCTTATTTCACAAGTAATCTATTGTGGCGCTGTCTAATTCACGTGAAATTCTAAAGAATTAGGTTCTACATGATTTCTTTGGCTCTGGAATTGATTCCTAAGAGTGATGCGGTTGACCCATTGCCTAAAGACGTCTAATCCCAGGTTGGTAAAAATTCGGGGTGTTACACGTATCCTCATCATTCGTTCATTTTGCTGGACGTAGGGCCCATTTACTATACAGGGCCCACCTACCGTATGTACTAGGCCCACCTGATGATGAGGCCTAGATATGAGGCCTATATGATGAGGCCTAGGTGATGTACTTGTGTCTTATTTGGTGAGGCCCAATATGATGCATTTGGGGCTCAATTGATGAGGCCCAATGTGATATATATTGGCCCAAAGGTTGACGCCCAATATGATGTATTTGGGGTCCATTTGGTGAGGCCCGACATGATGTATATAAGACCCATGAGTGAGGCCTGATGTGATGTATGAGAGGCCCATGGATGTGGCCCATTGTGATGTATGAGAGGCCCATGGATGTGGCCCATTGTGATGTATTCGAGGCCCATGGTACATGACTCATTGTGATATATTTGAGGCCCATGGGATGTGACCCAATGCAATGTATATGAGGCCCATGCAATGCGACCCACTTGATGTATATCAGGCCCGTGTGATGCAGCCCATTGTGATGTGTATTAGGCCCATGTGATGCGGCCCATTGAGACGCATATTAGGCCCATGTGATGTAGCCCATTAAGATGCATATTAGACCCAGGTGATGCGACCCATGTAATGCACCCCATTGTAACGCGTATTAGGCCCATGTGATGCAGCCCATTTTGATGCGTATTAAGCCCAGGTGATGCAGCCCATTATAAGGTGTATTAGGCCCATGTGATGCGGCCCATTGTGATGTATATGAGGCCCATGTGATGCTGCCCACTTGATGTATATGAGGCCTATGTGATATGGCCTATCGTGATATGTGAGGCCCATTATATTGTATGTGAGGCCCTTATGTGAGGCCATGGGCCCCACTATATGTTTGTCACTATGAGGGCCACTCCTTGGGAGCAATGTTGGTTAAATATCCACATTGATGGGTAATGATGGTTAAATATCCATATTATGATTATCCCTTAGGCCTTTGTTATGCCCATTCTCATCATTCTCTAAGTGGGTCAACCCATATTACTAGGCCCCATTAATATCACATGATCCATTTATTCATATTGGGATATCCCAAGATGTTGGGCCCTCATTCATTATTAATAGGATTATTTCTTTTACCTTGGAGTCCACCTTGTGTATGTATTGGGCCCCATAAGGAAGTTTAGTTTATTGCGCGATAGAGAGGGTAAGGAAGCCCACTTATTGTACTTAGACTCGGCTCTGCCCTCGATGGGGGATATTATAACGCTCTGTCACTATCGCACACGTGGACGGGCACACATGGGCAGGCACACATGGGAGAACACTGATGTGGGCATGGCCTAGGGGCCTAAGGGCCTAGGCGAGCTACCAGTGATTGGTAGGCTACTGTGCTAGCAAGCTACTGTGCACACAGTGAAGGCAGAACTTTATCCCACATCAGAAGCATCGTCCGATGTTGTGGTGGCTATAAGTTGGATTCCTTCCTTAACTGTCATGACGCGTTTTAAATCAATGAGATTCGGGAAAGCAGTTTATATCACCCCTTGCCGTAGATGAAAGGATATGTAGTATCAAGTTTGGTGTATCCACTGTTTAGAGCCTATCTTGATATTTGGACTAGATCCGCCGTCCTTTTGTGTACCCCATCACTCGTATGCATGTTGTGAGAGATGATTGATTAAAGCATATGTCATTGGGCTGAGATGTTTATGGGACTCCTTGTGAGGAGTTACCCCCACATGATCATGCGATAAGCGTAGGTTTGATGTTTTGCCTAGATGAGGTTAACGGTATTCATGGACTCGTCAGGATTTACACATTGCATTGCATCCTCAGTATATGACATTTAGCTTATTATGTCTCCACATTGTGTAATTGATCTACATTGCTTCCTCATTATATGATAATGGCTTATTATGTTTTTGCATCGCATAGCCTGGATAAGGCTGATGGTATTTATAGACTTATCATTATATGATATTTGGCTTACTATGTTTCCGCATTGCTCTGATATTGCATACTTGGTACTCACCTTGTGCGCACACTTACACCACCCATTAAGTTTTCTAAAACCTTATGCATGATAGATGCGTGCAGGTGGTACTAAGTCGCAGCAAGGTTGAGATTGGAGCGTACAATTGTCTTCTGGAGTTTCAATTTTTTATATATGTACTTTCCTTTTCAGCACTTTATTCAACTATTTATATTAGTGGATATGTGATGATGATGTTACCTTTGTAATTTGGGTAAACTTGTGGTTATGCTTCTTACGAGATAAATGTAGGTTGAAAAATTCTCCTTGTAGGATTCCATGATCAAAATCTGGTGGGTGGGCGTTAAGAGCCAAGAATGGGGTACTACAGAAGCTGTCGGCACCAGATTCGACAATCGGGAATTTTGTAAGCCCAGTTTTCAAGTTTAGGGCGTGACAAATGTTACTTACTGAAATGGAGAATTTAGAGTACAAAGAATAGGAAGTTTGCATGCCAGTAATTTTCTTCTCTGATGATGATCTAACCTGTGATAAAGAGCACAATAGACTATTGATGATCGTGGGTCATATTCATGGTAAACAGGTCAAGTGAATAATACTGGATAATGGGTCCGCAGTGAATCTATTTCCATTGACTATGATGAATTAATTGGGATACCGTCGCTCTAATTTACGCCCTAGTGGAATGATGATACAGGGCTTTAACCCAGATGGGTAGCGTGCGTTTGGTAAGATTACATTAAAACTGGAAATAGGAGAGTTAATGATAATTGTTGTTTGCCATGTTATTAATGTAGTAACGACATGTAACCTCCTTCTAGGAAGACCATGGATGCATCAATATGGTATCATACCTTCCACCTTACACCAGTGTTTCAAATACTGCAAAAGATGAGGTGCAGTACAAAGTAATAGCCGATGCAAGGCCGTATACAGAATTGATGCCAGTTATTATGATGGGTTCGCCAGTAAGGAAGAAAAGGAGAATGATGAAAATAAAGCCCCAGGAAATGCCCACATGAAGGTGATAAGAGAAGAAACTGTAAAGATAGAATCATCTAGGACAACGAAAGCAAGAAAGAAATTTTACTTCGTACCAGGCATTTGAGATAACCGAGACAGCTGCCGTTAACACTATTATCACCTGAACATTGAAAATCTTTCAGTCAAGCTATACAGTACCCCTACCATATGTTGAAAGGAACAAACCATTTCCGGCTATTCCGAAGAGATTTCATGTCAAGTCCAGCACGAAATACCCGGAGCCGATCGTATTTTACGCCCCTTCAGAAGTGAAGACATAAGAAAGGGCCGATAATAATACAAGTTATGGAAAATTGACATCTGAAGATCTCAAGAAGTACAGTCCCGCTAGTAGGAAAATCATGAAAAATATGGGTTTTGATTATGAAGAGCCAACTAACCTAAATTACGGGAAAGGAATTCAAAGCCCGGTCGAAGTCAATCAGAAAAAGCGGGAGAAATTTTAAGGATTAGGGGCAGAGTCTTCATTGAATATGGTTATGGTTTACCAGGTAAAAGAAACAGATTCTGAAATAATCAAACATCCTGAGACAACATCAAATCAGATGGAAGACAGGGGGCAATCGACAATTGACAGTTTGCGAGAAATAAATTTGGGCACGGAAGAAGAACCACAGAATACATTCATAAGCGCTAGTCTCCTCGAAGAAGAAGCCGATCAGTATGTCAAACTCTTGAAAGAGAATAAAGATGTCTTCAATTAGACATATGCAGAAATGACAGGCTTAGAACCGTCAGTAGCAATGTACTGGTTGAACATTTCTAAAGACAAGAGGCCAATTAAGCAAGCACAAAGGCGATGTCACCCAGACTCGATCCCCTTGATAGAAGAAGAAATAAACAAACTAATAAAAGTTAGATTCATTAGAGAGGTTAAATATCCTAAATGGATATCGAATATCATCCCGGTAAAGAAGAAGAATGGACAGATCAGGGTGCGCATTGACTTTAGAGATCTAAATGAAGCTTGTCCAAAAGATGATTTTTCATTGTCGATAACCGAGTTGCTAATCGATAGTACAAAGAAATATGTTATCATGTCTTTCATGGATGGTTATGCCGGTTATAACCAAATAAGAATGACTCCTGAAGACGAAGAAGCAACAACGTTTAGAACTTCGTTAGGAATTTATTGTTATAAAATTTTTCATACGGTCTCAAAAATGCCGAAGCAACATATCAAAGGGCAATGCAGAATATCTTTCAAGACATGATGTATAAACATGTTGAATGGTACATGGATGATTTGGTAGTTAGAGCAAATGACCATGAAGAACATCGCGAGCATTTGACTTCAGTCTTCCACCAACTCAGAAACAAACAGCTGAAAATGAATCCGGCTAAATGCACCTTTGGAGGATCGTTAGAAAAGTTCCTCGGCTTCATTATTAGGCACAGGGGGATCGAGATCGATCTAGGAAAAATCAAGGCCATCTAAGATATGCAGCCCTCGAAAACATTGAAAGAATTGAAAAGCCTGTAAGAAAAATTGGCGTACATTCGCCGTTTTATTTTAAACTTGTCAGGGAGGTGTCAGCCGTTTTCTCATTTAATGAAAAAAGGAATAAAGTTTGTATGGGATAAGTCCTGTCAAAATGCGTTTGATTCGATAAAAGAATTGTTGAAGTAGCCTCTAGTATTAGCAACTCCTGTGAAGGGTAAACCGCTTATTTTGTACATATCTGCAGCGAAAAATTCATTGGGGGCCTTATTGGCATAGGTGAATGAACATGGGAAAGAAATAACACTTTATTATCTGAGTCATACGCTAATAGGCATAGAATGCAATTACTCTCCAATCGAGAAAGTATGCTTGACACTGATATTTACAGTACAAAAACAGAGACATTATTACCTCTCCCATGATATAATCTTGATCTCACAAGTAGATCCCATAAAGTTCCTAATGACAAAGCTGATGTTATCAGGAAGATTGGCGAAATGGATGTTGTTACTTTCAAAATATACGATCACTTATGAGCTGGTGAAAGCAGTTAAGGGGCAAGCAGTTGCAGATTTCTTGTTAGCTCATCCCGTGACAAACAACGAAATTGTTACTAATGACTTTCCTGATGAACAAGTTATGATGATTGAATCGCCAAATGCATGGTAGAGGTATTTTGATGGCACTTCTTGAATGATATGAGCAGGTGCTGGAGTGATATTTATTACCCCTCAAGGCGACTTATTGCCTTATTCTTTCACATTAAGTACTGCATTCACAAATAATGAAGCAGAGTATGAAGCCCTCATCATCGGGATGGAGATAGCTCAGGAAATGAAATTAAAAATGTTGCGGATTTTTGGGAATTCCAAGTTGATCATAAATCAACTAACAACCGAGTTTGAAATAAGAAAGCAAGAGCTTTTGTCGTACTATCGAAGATCACAGCAATTGCTAGGGCAATTCAATCATGTCAAAATCAAGCATGTACCGCGATGTGAGAATGCAAGGACAGATGCTTTAGCTAGCCTGGCGGCAGCTTTATCCTGTTCAGATCGGAGTCCCCTTCAGGTGACAATAGAAGAAAGAAGATTCTTGCCCTCATCAGAAATTATTAATGAAGTTGCTAAGGCACTCCCTATATCATGTTTGGAGGTGACAACGGACAATTAGCGTTAGGGCTGAAGTCGGGCGGGTTGGGTCGGGTTGGTGCTCAACCCTAGCCCAACCCAAGATTATTATACCTCAACCCTAACCCAACTTCGGGTTAGAAATTCTCAACCCTAGCCCAACCCAAGCGGGCTCAGTCAGGTTGGTCAGGTTGATACATGCCAATACTTTCGTTATTACATTAGTCTACTATATTTTAATACATGCCTTATTTTTTATACATGATTTTATTAATTATATATATAGTTATTTATCACAAAGAACTTTATTTTTTTCTAAACAAACAAGCTCAAATATAAGACAACTACTCATTTAACACTTAAGCATATCAAATTTCAAGTATTATCAAATATCAACAAGATATCAATTTTCAAATAATATCATAAGTAAGAAAGAAAACACAGTAGAAACTATAAAAACAAGAACATACCTCCAAAAAATAGAAGATCCAAGTTGTACATATATGATTACTTTTAGAATCAATAAGTGGATGGCTCACATAAGATACATGTTGAAAATAAGTCTTCAATATTACTAATCATGTGCATTTTATATTTCATGATATTATTACCAAAAAAAGTAAATCTTTACATGTGTTGAGCGCATATGCTGATCATGACCATGAAAAATATCAAAATAATTTCAAATGTAAGGAAAAAAAAAAGAAAATAAAACCAACCTTTGTATGATGCAGAGAGAGAGAGAGAATAATAGATTGATGATGATACATAATTACATACCTTGTGAGATGCTCTTTTTCTCGATCATTCTCTGGCGCAAACGAGTTCTTTGACTCCCTCTCTCACTCGTACGCCTAAATTTTTCTCTACAAAATAGTTTGCCTATTACACACCATAACTTTTAGCATGTGAAACTTCTTGGGGCCCCACAATGATTTAGGTTTTACATCCACACTGTCCATCAATTTTTACATATCATTATTGAGCATGAGCCCCAAAATGAGACACATCCAAAGCTTAAGTGGACCACACCACAGAAAGCAATAGGGATTAAATGATTACCGTTGAAAACTTTTTAGGGCCATAGAAGACTCTGATTAACCTGATATTTGTATTTTAACTTTTTCCAGGTGTGTGTGATATTATGAACAGGTCAGATGGAAAATTAGCATCAAGCTTGGCCCTATGAGAGTTTCAACGGTAGTTTGTTCAATTCGTATTGCTTTTTGTGGCTTGTGCCTCATTTTTGGGTCATGCGCTAAAATGATCCATAAAAATTGATAGATGGTATGAATGTAAAACAAAAATCATTGTGGAGCCAAAGAACTACCAAGTTAAAAGTCATGCTGTGGATCACGCAATTAGGATAGAAGTTACGCAGTGGGAAATAGCTAGTGGTTGGTGTTTTGTGGACCCCAACATGATGTATGTCTCATCCATTCTGTCCATCCATTTTTCTGGATAAATTTATGCTATCGGCCCAAAAATGAGGTAGATCAAAATATCATATGGGGCCACACAGTGTTGATTGAACTCCCACCATTAAATCTTAATATTTTCTTAGGGCGACAAAAGTTTTAGATCAAGCCGATATTTGTTTTTTACCTTCATCCTGATCTGTGTGACCTAATCTATAGGTTTGATGTCAAATAAATATACCGTGGGCCCCAGGAGGTTTTTAAGGGTAGATCTTCAATCACTACTATTTTCCCATGGTGTGGTCCACTTGAGATTTTGATTTGCCTCTATTTTGGGGTGATGCCATAAAATCATCTGGAAAAATGTATGGATGGCATGGATGAGACACATACATCATGTTGGAGTCCATAGAGCATCGACCATGGCCCTAAGGAGTAGCCCATCCGTTTTCGCTGCCGTTGAGCATGCAAACGGATGCGAAATTCCTGATGAAAGACTTCTATAGGAAGTTATGTGCAAGGATTCTGGGTGGGGCCCACTGCCATGTTTATTAGAAATTAAACCCGTACATCCATTTTTCGAGTTTATTTTAGGACGTAACCAAAATTAAGATGGATCCAAAACTCAAATGGGCCACATGAGAGGAAACAGTGGAGATTAGTGACCACCGTTGAAATATTTATACGGCTACAAAAGTTTTGTAAGTCTAAGTTTTTAGTGTTTTTACTGATCCTAGTAAAAATGACCTTATAAGATCTAGTAAAAATGACGTTATAAACGGTTTGGATGGCATATAAACATCAAGGCAGAGCCTAGAAAGGTTTCAACGGTAAGAATTCCTTTTTCCCATTGTTTCATCTTGTATGGCCTAGTTGAGTTTTGGATCCTCCTCATTTTTGGTTCAATGTCCTAAAATGAGCTAGAAAAATGAGTGGACGGGTTGGATTTCTTAAATACATCACGGTGGACCCCACATTACATCCTTGCACAAGATATTTATGCGAAAGGCTTTCAAACGTTATCCATGCGAATCCACATCCCACGTAATCTGGGAGAGAAAAACCAGGCGCATGAGAGAGAAAAATCTGGCATGGCATGGGAGAGAGAAATCCTTCATCGAAAATGGATGCAGTTGATTTACTATATATTTATATTGTAATTATCGAGTTCGGGTTGGGTCGGGTAACCCAAGACTTCAACCTGAGCCCGAACAAAATTTTGTTGGGTTGGTGTTTCTACCGCCCAAGCCCAAAACCAAACTCGACATATCCTGCCAGAGCCCAACCCAACGTCTGGTCGGTCCCAAGTCAGTCGAGTTGAACCCACCCGACTTTCATCCCTAATTGGTGCCAGCCTTTTGATGATTATCTCAAATACGATATCTTTCCAGAAGATTCCGCACAGAAACAACAAATCAAGCAGAGATCGAAAAGATTCATTATGTGTAATAAAATATTATATAGAAGATCTTATAACAAAATTTTACTGCGATGTCAGGATGAACAAGAAGCAATTCAAGTGTTGCGAGAAGCTCATTCCGGAGAATGTGGAGCGCATCAAGCAGGTCAAAATTTATTTTATCGAGTGCATCGAATGGGATATTATTGGCCTACTATGTTCAAAGATGTCATAGATTATGCGAACAATGTCACGAATGTCAGATCTATGGAGATGTCATTCATATGTTCCCCAAAGAGCTTCATCAGACGGTCGCTTCTTGGCCTTTTGCTGCCTGGGGACTCAATGTTATTGGTCCTATAAATCCACCTTCATCCAAAGGAAAGCAATATATATTGGCAGTAACAGATTATTTCTGTAAATGGATGGAAGAAATTGCATTGCAAAATTTCAGAGAAAAGGACGTTGTCAATTTCATCCGACATGCGATAATATATCGTCACGGTATCCCAAAGAAAATCATCATTAATAATGGTACTCCTTTCAAGAATATGGGCATGGAAAAGCTGTGTCAAAAATTCAGTATTCACCACTCATTTTCGACACCTTACTATCCACTGGCCAATGGATTAGCAGAGGCATTTAACAAGACAATTGTGAAAATATTGAAGAAGACAGTGACTGGAAATAAGTGTGATTAGGATGAAAAGTTGCAAGAGACTTTGTGGGCTTACAGGACTACTCATCAGATAGCAACGAAAGCTACACCATATTTGTTGATTTATGGCGTAGAAGTTGTCATCCCGATTGAAACAGAAGTCACATCAGTCAGAGTAGCAGTGCATCAGTCAATTACAGATGATGAAAATGTGAAAATAGGACTGGAAGAATTAGACTTGCTCGAAGAAAAATGACTAGTAACTCGGTAACGATTGTAATTATATCAAGCAAGAAATCTCTTCTGCCTTTGACAAGAAAGTCAAGCATCGCTCTTTCAAGAAATGCGACATGGTGTTGATGTTGAAGAGACCGATAGTGGTGACCCGCAGAACATTGGGCAAGTTCGACCCTAAACAGGATGGGCCATACATCATAACTGAAGTATATTACAATGGGGCGTACAGAGACAGATCAAGACAGACAAAGTATCAGCATACCGGTTTATGCTCACTTCATCAAAAAATATTGTCCTAGAGGATGGGGGTGGTTTTAATCCATAAGATTATCAGAATAATGCTTTTATATCAAAAGGGGGCAATGATAAGTGACATGATGAAACAGCCTCAAAAGGCAAAACCATGTATTCTTTCATATATGAATAAAGGGCTAATTCTCAAGCATATCAAGACTAAGCATCGATGATTATCGTCAAATGATATTGTCATCAACTATTGCTCAGCATCGAC
The DNA here is from genome assembly GCA_037074715.1 of Magnolia kwangsiensis. Taxonomy (NCBI): domain Eukaryota; kingdom Viridiplantae; phylum Streptophyta; class Magnoliopsida; order Magnoliales; family Magnoliaceae; genus Magnolia; species Magnolia kwangsiensis. Next base: position 105,835,826 of record CM073574.1, read on the forward strand.
GATTATTGCCAAAATTAACAACTATCACTGTTGTCACTGATCGCCTATATAAAAGTCGCCTCATCAAAATTGTTATCATTGCTAAGCCAATACACTATTTTAAACATAATACGAATGTTGTCAGAACATTATTAGTAGTGGCGATGTATCAATTATTGATTTGTCATTCATGACAGTGGGATAAGCCTATAAGGCCAACCGCACATAAAATTTATGATAGTGATTGCAGCTTATCATTTAAGGGAGCCTAGCCAAGCCTATACGACCAACTACGCATAATACCTACCATCATCGACAATATATATATATTATTCTGGCAACAGCGAGAAGCCAGTGACCCCTAAAAATCACGTATAGGCCATCACATGCATACCCATGCGGGTAGCGAATGGAGTCAATGACTAAAAGCCCTAAGCATTTAAAAAGTCCATAACGACCAGTCACACGTGAGACCAATGTCATATGTACAGCTTTTGATAGTGTCAAGGGGAAGGAGAAAATGCCCATTTGTGAATGGATCTGACCTTGCAGATGAAGAAAAAGTGGGCTGCAGTGTGTGCTCTTTGGCCATTGTCTATAGATAGGCCAACCATGCATAAGACCCCTAAGATTCCTAGCCTGATTTCAATAGTAACTCATCAGGACAGGGTTTCCAAAATAAAAATACCCCTCATTGGTGGACCAACAGCCTTGGATTTATTACACTAAGGTAGCCTTGTGCGCCCCGTGAACTCTAGAGAGTTACTGTGGCCAACTCTGTGCATAAATCTCACTCAGTTCACGGCCCTGGTAGCTTCACTGGGCCCCTTTGATGGATCGCGGTTTGTGAACTCCCCGACTGTGATAAGCCCAGTGAACTCTAAAGAGTTATAAAGGCCATTCACGTGAGACCTGACTCCAACTACTTATGAGTCTAAAAAACTGTGGCTACTCCACTACTCAAGAGCTTAAACTGTGTGCAAGACTAACTTTATTAACTTTAAAAAATGAAATTAGCCTCACCAACTAAAATAAACACCACATAGGGGGTACGTTGTGTTAACAATTATGATAGATTGTATTAAAGAATGATGATTATATGAATATTATATTAATATGTATCCAAAATCAGTGAGAACATTGCCGAAAACATGTCTGCTTTGAACAAAGTATTGAAACTCATCTAAATATTACAAGACAAAAGAAACAAAGAAACTTACATGAAAAGGCGATGTTTTTATAATTCCTCTAGCATGACTAGCGCTATTACATATCTTTGTAAATTCTCTCTCAATTGAACTTGTGCTGCAGCTTGAGATTGTTTGGCTTCAAGGATAATCCTGTCTTGATCAGGAACACTCGCTAGTTCTTGCTCCCTGGAGGCAGCCATTTCTTTATTTCTCATCTGCTCAGTCCTCTCAATTTCAGCAGTGCGAGTATTGACTTCGATTTCTTCCTTAATCTTACAAATATTTGATTCTTCTTCTTACTTCTTCACTTCAAAAAGAGCTATCTCTTTTTGCAGGAAAGAAATATGGTTCTTAAGAACCACTATGTTCTTATCAAAAGCTTTTAGTCTGTCATGAAGAGACTAATCCTCTGCATTGTAGTTGGATATTGAGACATTGGCTTGAGAAATTTTCTCCTTGGGAGAAAAATTCTTGTTGACAATCGAAGACTTTTGGAGGAATAACTGTACTTCATGTTGATTCCAAATCATTTATGGAATTATATAATTGTAGTAAGGAATCATACAAAGGATGCACATTGATATAAGCAAGCCTTCTTGAATGTTCTAGGACAGCTAAAGCATTGTCGAAGAAGGGCCACTGAGTAGGATCCTTGAAAGCATTCATGGTGACAGAGATAGCATTTTTGAAGAAGAGGAGCATAAGAGGTGACACCTTCTCCAAGGAGATCTTGTCAGAGATTGTGGCTACAGAATTGGAACCCTCAGAGCCGCTCGAGGTCAGCATGATTGTAGATGAAAAGAAAAGGAGAGATGCAATCAGAAATGTTAAAGCTGAATATGTAAATATTTAAAAATATAAGAGAAGGAAGAAAAAGCATACCTTCTCTAGGGGGCAACTTGAGAAGTGGCCCGAACAGAAAAGGTTCCTACCTCGGAAGATGTAGGTATGTCCATAGCTGCAACAACAACATTGAGAGAAAGCTCATAAACTCTAGTGCTCGAATCCAAAGTTTTTGGAGTTGGAATGCCAATGCGATCAGAAAAGAATTCCAAGCTTCGAGCTACCGATTGAATGGGAGAAGGACGCACGACGGGAGACTTATCAGTACGAAAAGGAGCATCCGAATTGCAATAACGACTGGCGGAGCTTGTATGATATCTTGGCTCACCTCTATGCTTTAAGGAGGAAATATATTTTTCGCTTCTACCTGAATGTTCAATGGTGGAATTTCTGCTTCTCTTAACATTGAAACTTCCGCTACCGTTGGAAGGGTGGTATGTGCAATTGCATCATTAACCTCTACAATGCAAGGAGAATACGAAGCATCGAAGGAGATAAAAATGTTCACACCAAGGGAACAGATGGACCCTCCATAATCAAGTTATTCTTCTTCGAGAGAAGCTGCTCTGCCAAGAGAAGAAACATCCGGATGATTCGGTTGAATTTCGAGGGGCGAAAATTCAGCCCTGACTTTACCTTCTTCACCGATGTCTACCTTAGTGTCCGCTTCTTAGTTCTTATCCAATAAGACATCCCCTTCATCATTCAAATGTGTGGAAGAGAATGTTTCATTGACTGGAGTATTTTTTGAATAATCTGATGAGTTGTCCTCTTCATAGATTGCTTATTTTTCTTTATAAATAGTTTTTATAGGAAGAAGACGAGCACCTCAAGCGGGAGAAGGAAGTTGTTGTGCCAAAGCTTCTGGGGATAATATGAAAGAGTCATCGTAGAAGCGGTAGCAGCAATCTGACCTGTAGCAGGAGAAACTGCAGTCCTCGTGTGATCTACAGTAGAAGAAACTACAACGGCAGTTTGAACTTTTGTCTCACGAGTAGGAGAATAGAGGATAACACTGGGGGTTTCGAATTCATTCACAGGAGTGGCTTGTCTTCCTATTCACTTTATAAGATCGAGAGGAGATCCAAAGTCAATCCATCCCTCTAAAGTGTTCGGTGACTTAATCTCTCTGATAAGTTCTTCTATAGAAATTTTTTGACAAAGCTACCCAGGAGTAGCTGCATGATCTTTTTCAACAAAATACCTGATCCCTTATTTTGGTCTATAATTTCTTAGCCTGGGAGGGGGAATCCAAATGGGTCGATCGACAGGAAAACAATTTTGTACCAGATAATAATGGTGTGACCACCAGCGTATCCAAGCATACGAAGCTTGCACCCAATGGTTGAATCCTGGAAGAATGAAGTGAGAGCCAAAGTTCCTGGCCAAGAGTTGTTTCCATATTAAGGCCTAATTATATGGGACCAACCCCATAACTTCTCATTATTCGTGTAACCTCCTCTCTCACTTGAGGTACTGTCTGATCATAACCAAATTGCCTCGTAAACCTACTCGGGTAGTAGGACTCCTCCAGAATTCCACTCCTTCTCACATTGGTAGGCTACAGGAGTGAATGCAGATCAGGAAAGTTTTCTTGATAGGCTCCAAATTATCATTGTCTTCAACCTCTCGGTCTTCGGCTTGATGGGTCAAGTATAAAGGGAAGAAGTCGATGGATTCCATATTCTCAATCTTATTAACGATCCATTCGTATGCTTTCTTCACCATTTTTCATTTAAAATAATAGCATAAGGGAGGATGCATGAGGTGAACATAAGCCTTCTCAAGGTTGTTATAGGTCACGGAAACTATACTCCAAGCCAACTTGAGAAATAGTGCCATGGAGTGAAGGAAGATGTAGCCTCGACTGTTGGGCTTGAGCAATGCACCGCAACATTCCTGAAAGCTCTATACAGAGAGCATAGGACAGGAGGAGCTAAAGATAATTTCCTTTTACCTTCTGTCAAGGCCCCTGCCACTATAAATAAAGTTGGGCGAATGGAATCCGACCATTCCAAGCTGTGTAAGATAACCAGACTTAACCAATATGCCGGGAAAGCAGCTAATTCGATTTCAGGGGTGAAAATGGTCGGATCTCTTATTATTCTCGAGCGGATTCCAGTTCTGAGGAGTGGTTACTAGAAAACCTGAGGAGAAGAGAAATATGAGAAAAACATGAAAATATATATAAAAGGAGAATAGGAGAAGATTGAAAGTACATGGCGTAGGTATCTTGAGAAATGTGCAAGCCACTAGAGCGGGGATATTTTATGAACATCAGGGAAGTGTGACATTTCATGGAAGAGTTCGATAGTGGAAGCAGAAATGTGAGGCATTCTACCGGGAGCGACATAAGCAAACTCCTCGTTTATGGGAATATACTCATCTAGAAAAGAGTCAGTGATGGGAAGGCCAGCCATCCGATGAAGATGCCACAGAGTCATGATCACTTCACTGATTGGAAGATGAATGGAATTTCTGGTAGAAGACCAATGCTTCAAGAAGCCTTTGTAAATCAGAGTGACTTTGTGGAAGAAATCAGAGGTCGCTTCTATAGCTACATATATATTCATCGCAATAAGGACTCCTTTGTATTTTTAAAGAATTGTCCTGACCCATGAATTGTAGAATTGATGTTGGGCTAAGAGGCCACATGTCTTGAATTCGTCCTTTCCCCATAAAGATTCGTGGTCACAAAATCGTTGCTGGACTGTTTCGAAGTAATGGGTAGGATACAAAGTGTGGGGGTTATAACATGGCGTGAGGAAGAGCATATATGATATTTGCCCAATCTTTTGCACTAGACATTTTTCGGTAAGATAGCCTTCCAGAATTTTCAACTCTTTTATAACCTAGTTCGCTACATATAAAAGCCAATTTTGCGTCATACGATCAAATGGCTCACTTTGAATCATAGAGAGATGACGCTAAAGGTGTAAGAGAATGATGATGGTCTCATGTTTATAAGGGTTTTTTAACTTGATCACATCTGCATGAGATATGATCATGTCCCAGACATTTTGATAATGTCTCTTGTTATGTTCTCATATCTTCTCCTAGAGGATTTCATCTTTACTCTTTTGCTTCTTGTTCTTCGAAATAGAGGGAGGAAGGGAAGATTCGGCAAGAGTAGGGTGAGTATTGTTTGTTCAAAAGTTGGCAGCAGATTTCAGCCAGTTCTCCTAGTCAGACTCATGGCTCTCGTGGGTGGTCCCTCTAGCTCTCTCATTAGCATGACATGACGGATAGGATCAGGTAGGCGTTGGATTCGATCAGCGAAATTGATTATTGGCGGGGCTGACGCTTTGAAAAGGGAGGAATATTCTTTGAAAGAATTGGCCCTGTTCTAAGAATGAGTTTCCGGTGGTTGAGGATCTGAAGATTCAGCGGCATGTTGGTCAGGGGAAGTGCGAGGTCTTTTGGAATGGGCCATTGTAGAAGTAAGGAGAATTTAGCAAAAGATCAAAACACGTGAAGAATTTTAAACTGTGAAGTCCAGTTATGCGTAAGTTCTGATTGTGCGCAAGACATTTGTGCACAAGTTCTGATTGTGCACAAGATCAAGTTGTGGGCAAGACTAGTTATGCGCAAGTTCTGATTGTGTGCAAGATCTAGTTGTGGGCAAGTTCTGTTGTGCGCAGGTGATTTTTGTCCACAAAAGGCTATTTTGCAGAAGAGGATAGCGCACAAAGGGAGATGGGTGCAAAGTTTGAATGAGTGGAATGTAGTCCTGGGCTGGCTTATATAGGGTTTCCAGGCTGAGTTGTGCATAAATATATTTTCGCAAACATGTGATTGCACACATTGAAGGGAAAATGCAAATTATCAAAGATAGATCCCACATTTTCTTATTTTGTAGATAGAAAAGACAAAAATGTAGGATCAAGGGGGCATCTCTTGAGGCATAAAATGATCAAGAGAAAATACAAGAATCCTAAAGACAAAAGGAGCACTCTTCCCTGAAAGAGTTGTGTGGCGCACAATGAAGATTGCAAGGAGAGAAGAGTTGTGCGGCGAACAATGAGGATTACTGGGAGAGAAGAGTTGTGCAGCACACAAAGAAGGGGACCGCACAACAGGTGTTGGCGCACAACAAGTGTGACCGTGCAAGGGTCAGCGCACAACAGATCCGGTGGGATGTTGGCACGTGGGGGAAGCTATATATACACCACTCTCCCCCATGTATCATTTATTGGAGCAATATCAGGAAAGTTGAGAGAGATCCGGATTTCAGAAAGACTCGGGTATTGGGGAAGTCATTGTGTGGCACATAACCCCATGGGCGCACAACCCAAGTGGGCGCACAACTCCCATGGGCGCACAACCCAAGTGGGCACACAACTCCCAAGGGTGCACAACCCCATGGGTGCATAACCCTATGGGCACACAACGTTGTGGGCGCATAACAATTCTGCATTAAGGAGCCATTAAATGAACAACCAACATAGCCTGAGTGATATCAGAAACATGGGATCGGTTGGATCGTAAAGAATATTAGTCTGACATAATCGTAGTTCCATATTGAAGATCATGATGCAATCCGAGATGCTACAGAAATTAACATAGAATCTTTGATATTTGTATTAAATTGTGTAGCTGCCTTACTTTGGAATCAAAGGAGATAAAGGATGTAAATTAATTTAGATTAAATCAATATAGTGATTATTCTCTCTATTCTCCTTTATTAATTATTGAGTAAATGAATTCCCCAAATCGAATGCATTTGTTTCTTATCGAAACATAGCCAAGAAGAAAATAATGCATGATTATTATGGGTGATAACGCATACCAACAACCATCAAACTCTCCCATGTATGACCCATATGACTATGATCAGTGGAAACATCAAAATTGGAGAGATTAACCAACAATATATTATAGTGACTATTTTCTTGGATCCCCTACCTTTGAGATCCAACCAGAAATGATTAAAGAGGATTCACTTCAAAAATTCATGGATTATCAAGAATAATTCAACCTACTCATCACATGCATTAGGAAATCATTAGAGGCGATTGAATCCTCCATTCAAGAACGTCAGTCGTGCCTTATTGATGAGGAAGAGGCTAGTTTATCCAAGCCTCAACCCAATCTAGAGACATAATGCAAGGGAAGTGATCCTAACTTGCTTGTGGAGATACTAAAAGCGAGAATGAGGAGTTGGATTGTGCTAATGAGTATATGGTTCGATTTCTTGAAGTGTCGATCTCGATGACTATCCGAAAGAATGATCACGAGACATGGGTATCTTTCAAATATAATGATGTCGACCCACTCCACCTACATGACATGCTTGATTCCAATGTGGAGGATGAGCCCCTTTCAAGTAAACCACACGACTCTTTTGAGGCGTGCTTGGCCCACTCCCAAAATTTAAATTATGATATAATTAGGGAGATGGTGGGCTTGCTTAATATAACTTTCGTATTTGAAACTACCCCATGGAGGCCACCATTTGAGTAGTCACCACTTGAAAATATAGAGCCTCTACTAATTAGTATCAAAGAACTGAGTCCTCACATTAAATCTTCACCCACAATCTGTCTATGCAGGGCAAGGCGAGATGTCTCAGATGATGATTTACTCTCACCAAGATGAAGAGTAAGAGATCATGCTTCCATCTATTTTCAAAGACGATGAAGGAGTCCTTAGACATATCATCATAAACCTCAACATGGAAAATGAAACCCTCTCAACTAAATTTCTCGACTCTCTGGAAGATTTCTTGTCACACTTTGAAGATCCTAATGACAATATGATAAAAGAAATAGTGGATTCCTTGCAAGACAATACCTTGGTTATTGATTTTGACCAAAGGAATCAATTTTCTAAAGAGCTCCCTTCCACAAATCTTGAACATTTACCATTAGAAGTGGAGGAGCCAGAAATTAAACCGAAGTCTGGAATCGGAATGTATCAAGACTACAATACTTAATGAGAATTTTTATGAATTTCATTTACTTGTAGTCTTTGATTCACCATGGTGTGCTAACATTGAAAAATTTTATCACATGCGAATATTATCCACTTTGGATACCTTAGGATTTTTTTTTTAAAAAAATAACTTTATGTTAAGGTTCATAAATTTCTATAGATATTCATGCTCCAGGGCATCCAAGCCTACTACAAAAAAAGGCTTTTGGATGATCTTGTTGAGAAACCTACTTAGAAATTTATCAAGATACTGATCGGAGGAGGAATCTTGCTACATGATTGAGTAGTTTTACCTTACTTCCCTACTTTAGGATTAGAATTTATTTTCTTTCTTAGGATTAGTTTATTTTCTGCAATTTAATTTAGACACTAGAACCACGGTTTATTGGAAGATCGTATTCACTTCACAGGAACTCTTCATCTACTCCTCTTTATTTTCATTGCTCTCAATTTTGCTCTTATTGCATATGCTTATACATTAAGGATAATATAGATTTTAGGTTAGGGGTAGGTTTCCAATAAAAAAATTTCTTCAAATTTGAGAAAAATTGTTAAATTTTGAAGCTAAAATTCTTCAAAATTCTTAAAATTTCTATAAATTTAAGTGATTTTGAAATTAATCAATAGATTAGAATTATAAGATACTTAATGTTGATGATTTATGACTCTTAGATTTTAGTTATTTGATAAATTTTAAAATTAATTTAAGTTATTAATTCTTAATTAGAAGTTCTAAACATTGATTGATTAATGATTTCACATATCACATCTATTTTATACATTAAAGTTTTAGTTTGATATTGAATTGTTAACTTGATGATTATTAAGAATATGAACTAAAACCTGAGGAATTTATCCATCATGTTCAATGAAAAAAATGAAAAAAAAGTGAGAAAAAGAAAATATCCAGCAAAAAAATAGTTGTCGTTGAAAAGGGCTACCTATTAAAGTTCATTAAGGACTGTTGAAAAGAAAAGAAAAAGTGAAATAGAGTGAAAGCCATTGATGGAAAAAATCAAAAGCTGGAAGAATAGAGTGTTGAACTATAAGGCAATTTTTGGTTTAGGTTTTGGTTATCTTGAACTATTTTTTATTATCAATGTTATCGTGAAAATAGAGAATTGAACATTTGGTTGTAATAACTCTAGACTTTACTATGCACCCATGGATCTCAATGTTTAGAATTGTTCTAATTAGAAGATTAATACTTTGAACTTGAATAGGAAATTTACAAAGTACTAAAGTTTAGGAGAAAGTAGTGCTTAACATTAATGTATTTTAGATTTATATAATATTAATTATTTTTAGAACCACTCAAGCTTATGGAAATTATACATTGGTTTTTGAAATATATTTTGCATGCTCTGCTCGAGACTAGAAAAATGTTGGTTGAGGGTGTATTGAGACTCAAATATTGTATAATTAACCCTTTAATTACATTAGTTTCCCTGACATTTAATTGATAATTTGATTTAATTGTATATGTTTTTGTCGTACGAGGTAATTTGAAAGCTTATGATAAATACGTGCTTAAAAGGATTGATTTAGAGCTCAAAAAAAGATAATGAAGAATTGGAGATATGAAAGTCATTAATGAAAAATTCACATGCTAAATATCCAAGGAAACCAATTGAGGAATGAAGAGAATTAAAGATTTGAAGTGAAGAAAAGGAATCTTGAAAATTGTCCCAAAAAAAGATGTTCTAAAATTCTGGGGCTACAAAAATATAGTTTTGAAAAAGTGTCAGAATAGACTTTGATGCAATCGAAGGCACATTGATGACATCGAACGTACAATCAAAGCAAGTTCGATGCAATCAAGAATTTCAGGATTTTTCAAGACAAACTCGCTAGATAGTTCTGTATAAGTTTCAATAGCATCGAAGGTGCAATCGAAGGTTGTTTGATACATCGAAGGTGTTATGCAGATTTACGTGGAGCATATAAATTTGAGGCAGTTTGCAAATTTTTTCAACTCGTTGTGAAAGATGAAGTTCCACAACTATAAATAGGAGTCCTTAAGATGCTCTAAAGCATCTTCTAGGGTTTGGAAAGGGAGAGAAGGCCTAGGTAGAACGCTGAAAATATTCTTTCACTTCGATTTTTTTATAGTTCTAGCAGATCTTCTTAGTTTTTCTTTTATTTTTCTTCTAAGATGTTAGTCTTCTCAGGATAATCTCTTAAATAAGACTAAAGGATGAAACCTATAGTTTATTTTGATTTTTAGTTTACTTTAATTCAAGTTTATGTTAAACTTCCATTAAGTTTTGGTTTGAATAAAGATATATTTCTAGTTTTCTATGATTTATTGTGATTGAAATTACAATAAATGCTTTGAAGGCTTTTGATATGATCTAATTGACTTTGGAATTGTGTGATGTACGTAGAAGTCGTTGTTCACCATCGTCTCCTGGGCATGGTAGGATGATAAATCCCCTACCATTATTACAATTAGATGGATATTTGGGAACCAAATTAATCAAAAGTTCAGATTCTGTTTTAACCACTCCATCATCCGATTGGATAAGATAGGAATCCGATTCTGATTGAGTTATCATTAAATTAAGTAGATTGAATATTGAGATTGTTATGGGTGGATTCTTGGATCCTTATTCTTTTTATCTTTATTATTCAAAACTCTTTTTATCTCGCTGGATTAAAAATCCAGACCAACCAAGTTAGATTTAGATTTTTTCTAGACCGTGTTCCCCATTCCTTGTGGATTCGACCTTGGCCTCAATGAGTTATTACTATATCGCAACCATGCACTTGGGGTTGTAAACCCTCTCCCATAGATTAATCTAAAGGGAGGCATTCCAATGGGGGTCTTAAAAGTTGTGTGGTAAGCCCATAAAACATCGGTCAAGCAGATTGACCAATCCTTATGGTCAGGATTAACTGTGTTTTCTAGAATTTAATTAATTTTCCTATTAGAGATCTCAGCTTGTCCACTCGTTTGTGGGTGGTATGGAATTCTCACTTTATGAGAGATGTCATATTTCTTCATTAAGTTCTCAAAATGCCTATTGTAAAAGTGTAACCCTCCATCACTAATGATGGCCCGAGGCATTCCAAACTGGGAAATGATATTTTCTTCTAAGAATCTGATGCCCACTTTACACTCATTGTTCCAGCACGGGATCACTTCAACCCATTTAATGACATATTCTATTGCTAATAAAATATAAATATTTCCAAAGGATTGGGGGAACAACCTCATGAAATCGATGCCCCAGCAATCAAATACTTCAATGATAAGAATTAGGTTTAGTGGCATCATATTTTAATGGGATAATCCTCCCAATTTCTAGCAATGCTCATAAGTTTTACAAAACTCATGAGTATCTCTAAATATAGTAGGCCAATAAAAACCACACTGTAGAATTTTGGCTATGATCTTTTTAGTAAAAAAGTAACCACCACAAGCCTAAGAGTGGCAAAAGGAGATAACACTTTGATGTTCATTGTCTAGCATGCATCTCCTTATAATTTGGTCTGGCCAATATTTCAATAGATAGGGATCATCTTAGAAAAACTTACGTACCTTGGCAAAGAATTTTTTTTCTTATCTTGCGTAGTCCAATATGTCGACGTGAAACCTGTGGAAAAATAATTAGCAATGTTAGCAAACCAAGGTTATTGGGAGAGTTTAAACAATTGTTCATCAGGGAACATATCATTTATTAGTGTCGGCTCAAGAGAATCGGGAAGATCAAGCCTAGAGATATGGTCATCCACTACATTCTCTACTCCCTTTTTGTCTTGTTTTTCTATATCGAATTCCTGGAGTAGAAGGATCCATCTTATCAGGCGAGGCTTGGCAACCTTCTTAAAAAGAAGGTATTTCAGCGTTACATGATCAGTGTAGACGATGATCTTGGATCCGATCAAGTAAGACCTAGATTTGTCCAAAGCAAACACTACGGCTTAGAGTTCCTTCTCTGTAGTAAAGTAGTTCACTTGGGCAGAATTTAGAGTTCTACTTATATAGTGAATCACATAGGGCTTCTTCTCTTTTCTCTTTCTTAATATTATCCCAATAGAATAATCAGATGCGTCACACATAATCTCAAAAGGGATGCTCCAATCAGATAGCTACATGATAGGTGTGGTAATTAACATGCCCTTGAGCTTAGTGAAAGCTTCTTAGCATTGGTTAGTCCACTCGTATGGTACATCCTTTTGGAGTTGATTACATAAAGGACGAGAGACATGACTAAAGTCCTTTATGAATTATCTATAAAATTTGGGGTGTCCTAAGAAGGATCACACATCACGTATACTCTTGGGTGGAGGTAGGTTAGAGATAAGATTAAATTTTGCCTTGTCTACCTTAATTACCTTGGACGAGATTATGTGTCCAAGCACCATTCCCTTGGGAACCATGAAATGACATTTCTCCCTATTCAAAACTAAATTCTTCTCCTCACATTGCTTCAGCACTCTATTTAGATTTTTCAAACACTCGCTGAAGGATGGACCAAAAACTGAGAAGTCATTCATGAAGACTTCTAAATATTGCCCCACCATGTCAGAAAATATGCTCGACATGCATCGTTGAAATGTGGTAGGGGCATTACACAGCCCGAATGACATCCTTCAGTAAGAAAAGGTGCCAAAGGGGTATGTGAATATGGTTTTCTCTTAATCTTCAAGGGCTATCTCTATCCCGAATACCCGTAAAGGAAGCAATAGTATGAGTGACTAGCTAACCTTTCTAAAATTTAATCAATGAATGGCAAAGGAAAGTGGTCATTCCTTGTGATGGTAATCAGCTTTCTGTAGTCAATGCACATTTTCCAACCAGAAGTAACTCTAGTTGGCACGAGTTCATTATCGGCATTGGCTACAATGGTGATTCTGAACTTCTTAGGAACCACCTAAGTTGGACTCACCCATTGACTATCAGATATATGGTATATGATACCCACATCTAACAACTTAAGTACCTCAACTGTAACGCCCGTGAAAAATTCGTACTTGGGTCCGAGCACTAATTCGACCCGAAATCGCATAGAATTAAATTCCATGGAAATTAAGCGTAAGTTAGCTAGCGCAACGCTAGAGTAGCTGGGAAATAGTCCCTGATCACTTTAAATACGTTCTACAAGACCCAAATCGAGTAGAACAAACAACTCTACAATACTCTATAACCTCGGATCAAACTCTAACCGGGTTTGTTCTCTGGACCACTTTGAATTTTTGTATTGGATTTAGACCGCACGTCGAAGGTCCGATACTTCCTATCTTAGACCGTTAGAACCGCCCAGCTGGACTTGACAATCATTTCGAAAATCAAGTCAAACCGATAATCACAGGCTATTTCGTTGAACCCGGACTGAAGAGACCGCGAATAGGGACAGAATTGGAATTTCAAATTCAAATCTGGCACACGACTTGACGCGTCAGTATTGAGCGTTCTGACCGTCAGAATTCATTCAGATTACACCTTCGGATCAGGAAAAATTTCTATTTATTATTATGAGACTTTCAGCCCTGATCTACGTGCGGTGACCGCTGAACTGAAACTGGTCCGCCACGTGCGATCTGCAAACCCTGCCAAACTGAAAACTTAATACGTGCTACATCTGGTACGCATGAGCTTAAGTCCGATCGCAATCGACCAGGGGACCACCAGAAAGCAACTTTTGGACCGAAACAGCCCCGAAATGGATAGGCACTAAGTAAACTTCGTTCCGGAGCCTGTTTCTGGCATTTTTAAGCTTATAAAAGGGGTTGAAACCCTCATTTCCCTCTCCCATCCGAAAATTGCAAACCCTAGGATAAAGGAGAGAGAGTTTGAGAGAAAGAGTAGAAGGAATTTTTCCCGTTTCCGAGCCACCGATTGCTGCTGCTTCAGCAACTCTTCCCAATCACCTGGCTGGTGATTTCTCCTCTTTTTCAGGTATAAAACAACCCTATAACTTGCTGATTTAGGGTTTACTTAGATTCACGGCGTGTTAGCTAACGTAACTTGTGAAATAGGTCCTCCTACTGCCGTAGACGAAGCATACACGCTCCGTTCAAAATCACGCTTTCGTAAGACCTAAGGTGAGGATTTTAAACGCTTTGATTGATGGTTTACAACGCTTTCAATGTCGTTTAATAGTAGATTATCGACGGCATCGCCGTTTGACATGTACAATATGCTCTCCGTTTCCTGTTTCGTAAATTAAAGAAGAATATGAGATTTAGGGCATTTTAGTCATTTGTAGGAAGTATGGTCTACGTTCATATTTTGCTGACGTGATTGACATGGTTTGTTGTCGCATTAGGGAGTTAGGAATGCTTGCATAATTAGTTTGGCGAAGAGATTCGCCTAGTTGCGCGCTTTGGGTCGACATACTATATGTAGACTTAAGTGTGTAGTGAATGTGTTTGTATAAATGTTTGTATTAGTATGTATTGAATTGAATGATGTTATGAGATAGTTTTTGATTGATTCCTCAATTAATATGCTGACCTAAATGATTTCCTACATGTTGACTATATGCATGATTTCATTACATGCATGGAATATGTGTGTTGGAAGATTTGCTTAAGTTGAATGTTATAACATGTGTTAACATGCTCACATGATTGTATTTCAATTTCAATACTCTCACTTAGATTGCTGATGTTATTCCATAAATGTTTGGGACTAGACTTAGTCCAGGCAGTCGGTAACCGAGCGAATTCGTGGCTGACTGGTCATAGCCACGAACGACGCGTCGATGAACGTGATTCGTATTTGGAGTTGGCGGCAGTGGTTAGGCCACGCGAAGTGTTTTATGCACTTCATGTCGTTCGACTTGAGATGCGATCGCGCTAGTCGAGCCCGTCAAGCAACCCGACTGGCCGATGTTTGTTCACCTTGTATGAGTCATAACTGCTTGAACCTAGGGTACTGAACTTACCATTGTAAACCCTGTTAACCATGGTACCTTGATCCACGAAGACTCATGAGCCGGGCATGGTGGTATGGGACACCGTGGTCGAGCTGTCGGCCTACGCTGGGGCCACCAACCTCCCCGTAGTGACCAGTGAGCACCTTGACTCGTGAGCAGATTATGGTGGTATGGGACACTATATTCTAGCTGTCGTCCTACACTGATCAGGTGACGAGCCCTTTGTAGTGACCGCGAGCGTATTCTGAGTCCACGGGAAGCGACGACCCTTCCGTTGCAGTAGAGTACGGTAGGCCTGTATTGATAAGGTGATGGGGGAGCGGTGCAACGAGTGCGAGCAACAGCCCTGACAGCCCTTGCAGTGACCTACGAAATATACATCGTATGAGATTACTAGGAGTGATAGACAGGATCTGTGTTGGGATTGATACAAGGGAAGTACCTTAATTTCCCAATCCTGCTGTTTGAATGGACTAATAACAACTTGGAAATCATATCACCATAGCATTGCATGTGCCTGGAAGATGTGGAGCACTCTAGGGAGTGTGGCATGCCGCGGTCGTAAGATGTTGCCATATGAGGGAGATCGTCGGTGAGGGCATACATCACGTCATGTCTTCTTGCATTAACAACAGTAGTAGGATTGTCTGATTTACTGCTTTACTATTATCACATGATTGAATTGTGAACATGTTAATCCTTGCTCTATGATTCCACTGAGTTGATCACTCACTCCCACGTTACGGGATGGTGTTTGCAACACCCACCAGACCCTGTTGTAGATGCAGGTGAGGTTGAGATCCAGGAGGTGGAGCCAGACATTGACGAGGACCAGGACGAGTTCTTGTATATGCAGTATCACAACGGCTTCCCGTAGGCGACCTGGATCGATGGGGTTTCAGTGGGAGTATTTGGAACATTACATTTTTGTTCATGTATATGTATATGAGACTCAGAGATGTATTCATACTTTAGAGACAGATGAGATTTACTTTATTTTTCCATACAGTGATATACATATTGTTTACTCTTCCGCTTGCTTTTATCACTGGATCTAAAGTATGAATTACAGTTTTGGTATACTTTTACTCATGTGAATGCTTTAAATCAGACAACATTGAATCATAATCATTTTTGTTGCATAAGTGACGGTCTGAAACTCGGGAGTTGAGTTTATACACGACCCCCGATTTTCAGGGTGTTACAAGTTGGTATCAGAGCATGAATGAGAGTATACTGGGCCAGGGTTATGGTCTCGCGACGTACGCTGTCGCTTCCTTTGACTTAGGTAGGTGCGAGAAGGGTCTAGAAACACTTATAGGATCGCAGGTTCGTCGATAGGCGAAGTCTATTAGAATCGATCGCAAGATCGAGTTTGTAACGCATCTCGGGTCGCGTAAAGTAACCCGAATCGCTTCTAGGCAGTAGGAAGTCGGGTTGAGACGTCCTATGAGTGGTTTTAAACCGTAAAAGTGAATCCTTGGGCCGTGGGATGACCACGACTCCTGTAATCAATCGCCAGGGCTTAAAAACCCTGTTTCACCAAAAATCTTTAAAATTCCTCCTCTAAACACTCCGATCTTCATTTCTTTCTTATCCATTTCATGTTAGGCATCAAACCTAATATGAAAATAACACAAATTAATACTTTCACAAAATTTTACAGTGAATAGTAAAATTTTATGAAAAATGGCCATAAGGCCATTCTAACTTCACTTTCTTTAGCAACTAATGATCTAGATGGATGTACTAGCTCCTTATACCCCAAATTCATATGCTGTATCATAGGGTTTGGTATTCGGAATTACGGAGTGGTCCCGGAAAGCCCTGAACACATGTTTGAGCTCATATAGGTCAAAATACAATGAACCAGGGGGTAGGCCATATATTTTTGGTGTCCTTGGACCATGGGGGACCAGACCCATGTGGTCCCACCGGCCAACTGGGAGGTTGGCCGGCGATGCCATCGCCGACCGGTGGGGCCCGTTGGTGCTAAATTTTGGGCGCATGCCCTTAAATGGCACGTACACCCTCCCCACATACCTCCCGTCCCACGAAAACCCCTAAAACACCCCCTTCCTTCACAAACAGCCCTCCCCTTAGCCCTATTTTCATTTTTCAGCAGCCATTTCCAAATTTTGGCATCCCAAATCACTCCTAGGTCCCTCCTTGGCCAAAACTGACCACCACCCATCACTTATTGGGAGTTGACAGCCCTTCCTCTTGAAGATTTCAGCATTTGGAGCTCCAAAAACCCCCAAATCGAGCTGAAATCGTGAGGTGCTCCATTCCACTTTTTCATTTTCATTTCTCCCTGAAAATACAGCCTTGGGAAGCTTGAAGCATCCCTCTACGACACCTAAATTTCCTTTTTTCAGATTGGACAGCCATTTCTCCGCATTTTCACCATTTTTCATGGCTTTCGTGGAAGCCATTTTAGGCCTTTTATCACTCTCATCCATCATATCTTTGATGGGTAAGAGGAAAATCGTAACAGACGAGGCTGGGCCAAGCTGTCCTGCTCAATCGAGAAGACCGCGGGGTGGTGCCGCAAGTTCAAGCGCCGCCGCAGGTCCAGCTGCAGTCCTGGAGTGCCGTACAAATCGGGATTTGGATCCCTATGCACACCTTGGGCGAGCAATTCTATCAGAGATGCCTCATGGCCAATACACTAATCGCAAAGTGTTATTTGAGGCGGACGTAGACGGACAACTGTTCGGTGAGTATCTGTTGTTCGAGCGCATTGAAGCTGCGTATTGGGGTCCGATCTTTGAAGCTCGCGCTCGTGCTAATGTGAGCACCATTCGTGCCTTCTACGCTAGTATTCAGAATCCTACCTTGGAGCCCTTGCAGTTCAAAATTCCTTTTGGTAGAGATCGGATGGCTACGATCGATGTTCGGTTGATTGCGCGACTTCTCAACGTGCCTCTTGGTGATGTGCATCCTAGTGAGAAGAATCTGAGGACTAGACGTGAACGAGATCACCGCACCAGGTTTCTGTGCGGTAAGTTGGTTCCATGGCAGCCTAATAATAGCCTCAAGGCGACGTATATGTCTGAGGATTTGCGCCTGCTGCACCATATCTACACGTACAATGTTTATCCCAGGTTGACGAACCTTATGGTCGATTTCTTATATCTGGTGGCCCAGGGAGAGAACGTATGTATGGCCACTTTCATCTTACGGCAGATAGTCCTCATAGCCAGGTCAAGAAGAACATCTGAATCGCTTCCCTTTGGCCGACTGATTTGCAAGATTGCGCTTGAGTTTGCCTATAGACTTGGGCCGGAATTACCGGTATCGATTCATACCATTGTCGTTACCGGTTTCATACCATTGACGAGTCGACAATGGTCAAGATGAAGATTGGGTCACAATACCGTGAAAATCAACTTGAAAAGGATAGTGAGGATGACTTTGATGATGAGGAAGATCAAAGCGAAGAAGAACCTAGAGCAGAGGTTCAGGAAGAAGCTCAGGAAGAGGCAGAAGAGGAGGCTCAGGATACAGATGAGAGCCCTCCTCCTTCTGCGCAGGCTACTATCGACGATCGCATTGCTCGGATGGAGGAGAGTCAGACCGCTTTGCGAAGAGAAGTCCAAGAACTTCGCGCAGAAGTCGCGGATGCCAAGGCCGTTACAAAGAAGAAATTTGGCAAGGTGACTCGCACCTTGAAGGCGATCCTGTGTTGCTTACAGGATAAGGGTGCTCCTCCTCCGTCACCAGACTCCGACTAGCGATGCGATCTTTGATGTTATTATCAGTAGTTAGTCATTTCCTGCTTTATGTGTGTAAGCCTGTTAGGGCTAGTGCTTTGCTCATGTTGCTGTTGCTTAACTGTCTTAATTCCCATGTATTTCTCGTCATGATGCTTGTAAGGATATATCCCGTGTATTGTGACAATTTTGATTAATTGAAATGCATGGAATGCCTTTGACTTCTTGTGTGAATGATTGTGGTGTATTTGTACAATTAAGACTGACAAGGTTGCGCCCTATTTTGAATATAGGGAATGCCGCCCAAGACTACGCGGAGCACGGCTCGTCTTACGCTGACCGAGCATGTGGATCAGACTCCCTCTCAGTCTGGCACCCATTCGGACCCTGCTGTGGGCCCGATTCCTGAGGCGGTTCGATCGTCTCAGCCTACCGCTGGTCCTACAGATGGACCACCGCCATTTACGCCATCAGTCAGAGAGCCACATCGCGTATCTACTTCCACACAGCATCCGCCACAGCCTGCTCCACCCCCTGACAGATTCGAGCAGATGATGGCTATGATGCTGTAGCAGCAGCAGCTTTTGACTACCATCGTGGGGACATTAGCCCAGGGTGGGGGTGCGGCTCCATCTACACCACCTGCACCACCTGCGCATCCAGCTGAGGATGCCTATACATACGCCCAGGATGAGGGCATGGCTCATCCTGCGCCGCCTGCTTTCCCTGCGGGGAATCCTGCCGATACACGGGGCCTATTGGAGCGATTTCAGCGCTTGCGGCCTCCTACTTTCACGGGTTCTCACAGACCCGAGGAGGCTGAGTACTGGCTCGATCGGGTGTCAAAGATTTTACGGATGTTGCATTGCACCGAGGCCGAGCAGGTAGAGGTGGCTACCTTCCTGTTTAAGAGAGAGGCCAGCATGTGGTGGGATAACGTACTGCGGACCGTTGCCGCAGACTTTGTATGGACGTGGGCAGCATTTGAGTTCCGCTTCCATGAGAAGTATTATCCCCAGACTTACAGGCACGACAGGGAGAATGAGTTTCTCCGTCTCAGACAGGCAGCGATGACAGTTACGGAGTATGAGCATCGGTTCACGGAGTTGGGCAGGTACGTCCCGACGATCCTGGCTGATGAGCAGATGCGCATACGGCGCTTTTTGGAGGGTTTACGACCGGATATTCGGTCGAAGATGTGCTGTGTTAGCATTCCCTCCTATGCGGAGTTGATTCACATGTCCATGCGGGCAGAGCCGGACGTGGATCGACTTGCGCGATCTCGTGGCCCGGTTGCTTCTAGGCCACGACCAGACTTGCCAGATGGGCCCTTCGCGGGCAAGAGGCCTCGCATTGATCCTCCTACTAGGACTGCGGCGCCTGTACCACCGTTTCGGCACCCTGATTTGACATGTACAAACTGTGGGAGGACAGGCCACTTGGCGCAGAGCTGCTTTTCAAGGATGCGGGACAGTGGGTTCTCGCCGCTGCAGAAGAATGACCGTGTGCGTCCGCAGGCGATATCAGCACCGCCTATACGGTCAGCTCCTGCGCATCCTTCTTTCAGACCTCCGGTATCGCAGATTAGACAGCCTCTACGGCCCTTGACACAGCGGCCGAACCGGCCACAGCAGGCTCGGGTTCATGCATTGACAGCTGAGGCAGCTGCGACGCCGACTTTCCAGCATTCAGCCTTCGAGGTCACGGCCCATATTGGAGGTACTCCCGTTCTTGTGATGGTGGACACTGGATCCACTATTTCTTTGATATCGCGTGCCGTAGTCAGGTGTCTTGGGTTACAGACTATCAATATGGATAGCGTGCGAGTCTTTGTAGCTCATGGGGATTATTCGGATGTCACCCAGATGTGTGAGGGTTGTTTAGTTGATCTGGGAGGCAGGACGATGACTCTTGATCTTGTCGTCGATCCCTTGCTCATTTATCTCGATGTCATTCTTGGCATGGACTGGTTGATTGCAGCGAAAGCTGAGATTGACTGCGAGGCTCGTATGGTGACGGTGTACGAGCCTGAGGGCACGCCTTTCACGTTTTCAGTGCGGGTAAATCTTCCTTTCCGCATACTTAGCTACGCCACTCTATTGCAAGACGCTGGTGCCCAGGTACTTGAGCATACGCCAGTTGTTTCCGAGTTCGGGGATCTGTTCAGGAAGATCCCTGGTTTGCTGCCCCGACGTGATCACTTTAAATACGTTCTACAAGACCCAAAGCGAGTAAAACAAACAATTGTACAATACTTTATAACCTCGGATCAAACTCTAAGCGGGTTTGTTCTCTGGACCACTTTGAATTTTTGTATTGGATTTAGACCGCGCGTCGAAGGTCCGATACTTCCTATCTTAGACCGTTAGAACCGCCCAGCTGGACTTGACAATCATTTCGAAAATCAAGTCAAACCGATAATCACAGACTATTTCGTTGAACCCGGACTGAAGAGACCGCGAATAGGGACAGAATTGAAATTTCAAATTCAAATCTGGCACACGACTTGACGCGTTAGTATTGAGCGTTCTGACCGTCAGAATTCATCCAGATTACACCCTCGGATCAGGAACAATTTCTATTTATTATTATGAGACTTTCAGCCCTGATCTACGTGCGGTGACCGCTGAACTGAAACTGGTCCGCCACGTGCGATCTGCGAACCCTGCCGGACTGAAAAACTAATACGTGCTACATCTGGTACGCATGAGCTTAAGTCTGATGGCAATCGACCAGGGGACCACCAGAAAGCAACTTTTGGACCGAAACAGCCCCGAAATGGATAGGCACTAAGTAAACTTCGTTCCGGAGCCTGTTTTCAGCATTTTTAAGCTTATAAAAGGGGTTGAAACCCTCATTTCCCTCTCCCATCCAAAAATTGCAAACCCTAGGATAAAGGAGAGAGAGTTTGAGAGAAAGAGTAGAAGGGATTTTTCCCGCTTCCGAGCCACCGATTGCTGCTGCTTCAGCAACTCTTCCCAATCACCTGGCTGGTGATTTCTCCTCTTTTTCAGGTATAAAACAACCCTAGAACTTGCTGATTTAGGGTTTACTTAGATTCACGGTGTGTTAGCTAACGTAACTTGTGAAATAGGTCCTCCTACTGCCGTAGACGAAGCATACACGCTCCGTTCAAAATCACGCTTTCGTAAGACCTAAGGTGAGGATTTTAGACGCTTTGATTGACGGTTTACAATACTTTGAATGTCGTTTAATAGTAGATTATTGACGGCATCGCCGTTTGACATGTACAATATGCTCTCCGTTTCCTGTTTCGTAAATTAACGAAGAATATGAGATTTAGGACATTTTAGTCATTTGTAGGAAGTATGGTCTACGTTCATATTTTGCTGACGTGATTGACATGGTTTGTTGTCGCATTAGGGAGTTAGGAATGCTTGCATAATTAGTTTGGCGTAGAGATTCGCCTAGTTGCGCGCTTTGGGTCGACATACTATATGTAGACTTAAGTGTGTAGTGAATGTGTTTGTATAAATGTTTGTATTAGTATGTATTGAATTGAATGATGTTATGAGATAGTTTTTGATTGATTCCTCAATTAATATGCTGACCTAAATGATTTCCTACATGTTGACTATATGCATGATTTCATTACATGCATGGAATATGTGTGTTGGAAGATTTGCTTAAGTTGAATGTTATAACATGTGTTAACATGCTCACATGATTGTATTTCAATTTCAATACTCTCACTTAGATTGCTGATGTTATTCCATAAATGTTTGGGACTAGACTTAGTCCAGGCAGTCGGTAACCGAGCGAATTCGTGGCTGACTGGTCATAGCCACGAACGACGCGTCGATGAACGTGATTCGTATTTGGAGTTGGCGGCAGTGGTTAGGCCACGCGAAGTGTTTTATGCACTTCATGTCGTTCGACTTGAGATGCGATCGCGCTAGTCGAGCCCGTCAAGCAACCCGACTGGCCGATGTTTGTTCACCTTGTATGAGTCATAACTGCTTGAACCTAGGGTACTGAACTTACCATTGTAAACCCTGTTAACCATGGTACCTTGATCCACGAAGACTCATGAGCCGGGCATGTTGGTATGGGACACCGTGGTCGAGCTGTCGGCCTACGCTGGGGCCACCAACCTCCCCGTAGTGACCAGTGAGCACCTTGACTCGTGAGCAGATTATGGTGGTATGGGACACTATATTCTAGCTGTCGGCCTACACTGATCAGGTGACGAGCCCTTTGTAGTGACCGCGAGCGTATTCTGAGTCCACGGGAGGCGACGACCCTTCCGTTGCAGTAGAGTACGGTAGGCCTGTATTGATAAGGTGATGGGGGAGCGGTGCAACGAGTGCGAGCAACAGCCCTGACAGCCCTTGCAGTGACCTACGAAATATACATCGTATGAGATTACTAGGAGTGACGACCCTAGACAGGATCTGTGTTGGGATTGATACAAGGAAAGTACCTTAGTTTCCCAATCCTGCTATTTGAATGGACTAATAACAACTTGGAAATCATATCACCATAGCATTGCATGTGCCTGGAAGATGTGGAGCACTCTAGGGAGTGTGGCATGCCGCGGTCGTAAAATGTTGCCGTATGAGGGAGATCGTCGGTGAGGGCATACATCACATCATGTCATCTTGCATTAACAACAGTAGTAGGATTATCTGATTTACTGCTTTACTATTATCGCATGATTGAATTGTGAACATGCTAATCCTTACTCTATGATTCCACTGAGTTGATCACTCACTCCCACGTTACGGGATGGTGTTTGCAACACCCACCAGACCCTGTTGTAGATGCAGGTGAGGCTGAGATCCAGGAGGTGGAGCCAGACATTGACGAGGACCAGGACGAGTTCTCGTATATGCAGTATCACGACGGCTTCCCGTAGGCGACCTGGATCGATGGGGTTTCAGTGAGACTATTTGGAACATTACATTTTTGTTCATGTATATGTATATGAGACTCAGAGATGTATTCATACTTTAGAGACAGATGAGATTTACTTTGTTTTTCCATACAGTGATATACATATTGTTTAGTCTTCCGCTTGCTTTTATCACTGGATCTGAAGTATGAATTGCAGTTTTGGTATACTTTTACTCATGTGAATGCTTTAAATCAGACAACATTGAATCATAATCATTTTTGTTGCATAAGTGACGGTCTGAAACTCGGGAGTTGAGTTTATACATGACCCCCGATTTTCAGGGTGTTACATCAACCTTAACCACTTCTTTCATATTAGATTGAGTTGACGTTGTGGTTATTGGGAGATTTTCTCATTATCCTCAAGATGAATGCGGTGAGTACAAATCAAAGGATCAATTCCTTTAAGGTCTATAATCGACCATCCAAGGCCTCCTTTATAATTAATGAGAGTGGAAATAAGCACTTGAAATAGCGGTGAAGACCACTTTAGTTGAAGTAAGAATATGCCAATATGCCCTAGAGGGGGTGAATAGGACTTTTTAAAGTTTTTATAGTTTATTTTAAAATTCTATTACACTAATCCTATCAATATGCATTTATCAGGATTACTCAAAAGTAACTCTACTTGCTTCCAAGCCTGGTAGAGGATCCAATCACAAACTATTCAAGAAATAACAATATGTAACCTAGTTTATGATGGATATGACTGTGTATATGTGTGAGGTATGATCTCAGATATACGGATATGAAAGTATTGAAGTAAATCACACATACAAAAGAATAGCAATAGCAAACATAGTCATTTTTATAATGGTTTGACTACTTGTCTACTCCACTCCCAGTAACCGCACTCATCCCTTGAGTGTACTGGATTTCACTAGGGAGGTTTCACAGCGGTTCACCTCAAACCTAAGGTTTTAAATCAGGTTCACCTTCAACCTTTACAACCTACACTGAGGCTGACTATTTATGCTCTCACGAGCAAGGGTCAACACAACGCACCCACTTTTAGGCATACTGTCCAAGGATCTTTTATAAGACCCTATCAGAGGTTTTACACAGTTCACTTCAAACCTAAGGTTTTGACTGGTTCACCTCTAACCAGATGTTTATGCTCTACATAGAGCAAGGGTCCACACAACGCACTCACCACGTACACTCCCGTCGCAGGCCTCCTAGAGGACTTGAAAAGGTGAGCAACACCTCAGACCCAATCCTACAAAGGAATGATCAAAGGGTCTTCTATACTCTAGATACTTACAGATAAGTGGATGAGTCTCATTCAGCACGTTGACGAAGATCTCCTCCTTGTTCATGAAGAATCTTCTGCTTCCTTGATCTACAACTCAAATGATGTAGCAATATATGGCGACGAGTTGAGTCAAGGTTATGATGGAATCCTACTCTTTAAATGTTTTCCTATTAGGAAGATAGAGCGATTCTAATCATCTATGCATTCAAGGCATCCCAACTTAATGATTTGTCATTAAGGTATTAGCTGGAGGATCCTTGAATGCGAAAGTTCATTCTCCAATCCACTCAATTGAATATCAATGATGAGGGTGGATTGGAGGATGAACTCCCGTGAGAGAAAGGGATATGGGTAAATGATCTAAAATTAAACACCGAAAAGCACTCTCTTCTTTCTCTACCAGGAATAATAAACAAGTTCTCTTTATATAGGCAAAAGGCTCCAATGGATATAAAATGGTCACATTTATGACAGAGTTCGATATCATCGAGCATATACTCTCTATTGTATCGATGGTCCGCTCGATAACACAAACTCAATGTCATACGCTTTTGAAAATCTCTTACCAGCTAGTCGAGGGAATCGAGACTAGTATCGATGTCATCGGATTTCAAACTCCAATTTTATTGATGCAAGGTTTGATTCCTCGACATTTGAAAATGAGAGAGACTTGTTAGATATATTTTAGGTTTATAAGAATAATCAAGGGACCTTCAATATCATAGAAATTTGAATATTGATGATATTAATAGATGTGTTGAGGCATCGGTAAATCCAGAGGATTTTCGTTTTAAGCTTACTAGACAGTTTTTATCCCTGTTTGATGCATCGATCCACCTATCGATATTATCGATATTAGAATATCGATTCTATCGAGCAACCCTCAATCATAGATAAAACTAGCCTGAAATATTTGCTAAAAATCTTTGTGCCCAAGACCGATACATCGAGACCCTTCCGATTTCATCAAGATTTGAACTTCGATGGTATCGAGGAGGGCTTCGATATATCGATGCACATATGATATTTTTGAGAAAAAAAGGGGCACTAGAGATCTGCCTGTCGATAATATCGAGTCCACTCCGATGGACTCAAGATTCAAATATCAATGGTATCAATAAGTACTTCGATACATCAATAATTCCGCCTAGATTTTCATGTGGTTGTTGGATACATTTTGTCCTCATTCCGATGGAATCGATGTGTCATCGAGGACATCGACAGTGCAGGTTAATCATATCAATACATGTATCGATAGAATCGACAAAGTAAGAAAAACTTAGAAATTTTCTGTTTTTGAAAAAAATTTCTCACTAATAAACCCTATAATGTTCTAACTTGTTTTAAGGGTTTTATTCACCTGGTGTTTTGGAACATGGGATGTGAGGCTTAGATTTACCTATGGCAAGCTTGCACACATCCAGTTGAGGCAGACGCTTGAATTGATCTTCCTATGAGGCTCTGCAGTCTGACTGACCCAACATTCTCGCTAATAGACAAACCAGGGCACTTTCAGCACTCTCCTGTTGTTTCTCAAGGTGGGAAGAAATCACTACCAGGTATGTCTCATCTTGACATAAGTAGACATATTTAAGATCAGCGAGCAAAGGTTTTAGGTCAAGATTCAGTGCTTTGAAGCTAAACGGTAGAGGCACTACATCAGTTTGGAGCAAAGTTTAAAATTGTGGCTTCCACTGGTTAACTTCAAGTACCGACAATTATTCAAAAAGGCACTCATCTCCCTAATCACGTCATCATCTAAATCATCAGTCGAGTGGACCAAACACATCTATAGAGGGTCAGAGTATAGATTCAAGGTTGCTCTTTCTTCCACGAAAGAGTCGATCATGTTAATGTCATGGATATCTTCAACATCCTTTGACTATTTTCCCATATTGAAAAAGATATTAAGCTCTAACGTCATATTCCCAAAAGATAAATTCATAACCCCATTCCTACAGTTGATAATGGCATTAGATGTAGCAAGGAATGGATAACCAAGAATGTTGGGAATCTAAGTGCTCACATTTATGATGGGTTAAGTATCCAGGATAATAAAATCTACTGGATAATAGAATTTATCAACTTAGAACAACACATCCTCAATCATCTCTCTTGGTACAAGGACCAAATGATCAACAAGTTGTAATGTGGTCTAAGTGAGTTTTAATTCACCTAGACCTAATTATTTGTATACCGAGAAAGGAATCAAATTAACGCTCTCTCCCAAGTTAAGAAGTGCATGCTCAATCTGGTGATTTTCGATTATACAGGTGATAGTTGGGCTACCAGGACCTTTATATTTTTGTGACATATCTTGCATGAGGATGGCACTCACCTTTTCTGTCAGAAAAATTTCTTTTGAATACTTTGTTGTCTCTTGGTTTTACATAAATCTTTCAAAAATTTAGCATATGAGGGGATTTGTTTCAGAGCGTCCAGCAGAGGGATGTTGACTTTCACTTGTTTCAGCACCTCAAGAATATCCTGTGAGTTAGCTGAAGGTTTTTGTGCAATCAACCGCTAAGGGGAATGGCATAATCATCTTACTTACTTTTTTCGATTCTTCCTCATGTGGGGCATTGCTAGGTCTATCATTCTCAGTTTCTTCTGTGTCTTTAGGCTTTTCAGCCCTCGCTAGAATGGTTTTGTCAATAATCTTCCCACTCCTAAGAGTGGTGATAGAATTAGCCTGCTCCATCTTATTTGAATAACTTGGGTCACTTATTTCATATTGTGGTTTGGGGTTAGGAGAGGCTGGGCCAAAATGATCCCTTTCTCCCCAATCAATTTTTTTGTCTCGAGCCCTTGTATGTCCTTTATAAGGTCTTGAAAGGCTTGCAGCATACCCTAATTAAAAAACTTTTGATTTTGAATATGTTTTAAGACCGGATCCTCTTGAGGTTTCCTTTGATCTAGAAATTGGTTAAGGATCCCTTAAGGAGTAGTAGTTTGTCCATTCCTCCAACTGAAATTTAAATGATTCCTCTAACTTGAGTTATAAGTATCTGAGGTGGGTCCACTGAAAGGTCTTTGGTAGTTATCTATGACATTTGATTGCTCATTCAATATATCTTGAAAAGCAGAAATTGTTGGGCAATTTTTAGTTGTGTGTATGTTGTAAGCACAAATACCATAAACAACTTCCTTAGCTGTGTCGAATTTGATAGGTACTTCCTTCTTAAGTTCCATGGCCTCGATTTTCCTTATGAGATTGGCCACTTTAGCATTTATACTATCTTCCTCTTTTAAAATATATATTCCACACCTCTCCATTGATTGAGCAAGCTTAGAAGTAGTGTTAGGTCTTGGGGAGAAGTCCCATGATTGTGCATTGTTGAGTGTCAAATATTGCATATTTTATCCCATTTATAACTTGGTTTTATGAACATAATAAGGATTAATGATATATTTTATACATGTTTGCGTTGCAAGGTGAGTTTAAGAGTTTGGATTGCAAAGAATGCTAAAAGCATGGATTTGATGCTCAAAGAACACCAAGGCAAAGAACGGATCTTTTGAGACCAAGATTGAAGATTTCAAGATCCCAAGATCCAAGAAAACCAAATGGAGAATGAAGGAAGTCGAAAGAAAAAAGGGCTGAAATTCACTTCATAATCTGTGTCATCAATCACCGTTCGATGACATCGAAGGCATCTTTCGATGGCATCAAACACAAGTCGATGACATCAAATTTCTACATGAAAACCAAGTTGGTTACTGGACATATTGGATGTAATTCTTGATGAATCGAAGTCATGTTCGATGACTCGAAGAAGATGATCGATGACATTGAAGTCTGTTCAATGGCATCGAATTTATTAAAGAATTTTGAAGCAACTCGCTGGACTGTTTTGGACACTTTTTCGATGACATCGAAGGAAGGTTCAATAACATAAGAACTTATGCAGTGCGTAAATGTTCGCTCCCCAAGTATAGGGTTGTGATGTAGTAATAAACTTGGTGAGACCGAGGTTGAATCCACAGGGACTGAAACCTGTACGTAATCTGAAACTAAGTAGAACTAGAACTATACTAAAATGAAATCTAAACTGAATAAAATTGAGAGAATAATTGTGAATAGATTAATTAAAAAATAATAAAAATAAATGTGGGACCTAGGGTGCCAAGGATCCACTTGTTGCAATTGGGAAGCTACCTTGCATTGATTCAAGGATACAACTGGAATCAGAGTTCTATCCTATCCAATTGGTAAGAAGAGATTTGTCAGATCTCTGAACTTCTCATCAATCTAATCATCAACAGATACGATTGGTGCAAATTTGGAAGTGATTATGTCACCTAACCATGCCTAGGATATATGGCAAACAACAGCAATTTACCAATCTCACAGGCAATCATAAGAGAATTGTGAAAGTTAGGAAGGGTTCAATCACCCAACCATGCCCATGAGACAATGGTGAACAACAGGGTTCCCAAGTTCACACTCTCAATACATGAAAAGAGAATATCTCAAGCTATTGCAGATCTATTGTAATTTGAGTCACAACAAACCATTAAAACTATAATTAAACTAAAATCCATAAGAGTTCAATAACCATAAATCAAAGAAAAGCTAACACCCTAATCATGCTATAAGCTTCACCTCTTAGCCTTAGCGAAGTGGTTTAGCCCAACATGATTCGACTAGATCTCATAAAAATAATATTAAATAATAAATAAATAAAAGCTCTAAGAAAATACTCTCTCACGTCCCAACTTCCTTGGCCTCCATAACTGCACGTTCCCAAAAGATCCCCCCTTCTCTCTCTCACGTTTTATAAACAGCAAGCCTGGCTGGAGTCGGTTGAAAGGTTGGAAGTGCGTAAGGGAGAGAATCCCCGCAGCATTATGCGGTGAAGAACCTATGCATGAGACAACTAGTCACCGCCCCTCCTTGCGCACAAGAGCAAGTGCTTGCTGCTGATTCAATCCTACATCTGGCTACATAGAGATGATCCACATATACTGATGTCTACCTGAGTCTCTGACCTGCAAAATGGACCATTCAGATTCACGAATGTGGCCCATTAAAAAGGTGTGGAGTTCTTGTTTAATCCAGGAAGAGGCTCGAGCAACCATGGCAGATTTTTGGTCAAGGGGTTTTTCTTTGATCTGATGGTCGTACACGGCTCAGATGGGTCACAGGGAGCTCGTGGACCACCAAAATCAGCTGTTCGGAGGTGCTCTGTCGGTGGATTTCACAGCATAAACCCACATACCTCAGTTCTCCGTAGTAAAGAAACGCAAAACTGGTTGCATTTGATCCATTTTTAGAGAAGGTATCATCCACTCTGTCCATTCAATCTGCTTGGCTGCCATCTGGACGGTTCGGATCATCGAAAAGATAAAATCTGAGCCAAGAAACTCCCCAAAAATTTTAGTTTTCCTGGACACACGATCTTGGGCTTTCTTGCACTGAGATGCTTGGTGGGCCCCGCGGTGATATTTCAAAGAAATCCACCCCGTTCATTGGATTCCTGGAGATATTTCAGTCAGAAAGGAGTGGTTTTGGTCGAGTTTTGGTGCAGTCCACTATATCAAACCAACTCACCATTAATCTTGTATTTTTTAATGATCCATGTGCATACACGTGTATGGGGTCAAAAGGCCACCTAGGCGATGGTCACGACACCCCTCTAGAGCATATGGATGGTCCAGATCATTCAAATGCATGATGGGTGGGGCCTACTAGCCAAAAACGGCCAATGTGCATAAGGCGTTAAATGGTTTTTATATTTCTTTAAAAACTGTTGATCAGCCCTTTTGTTTGACCGGATTCTCTGTCCGGTGCACATCTTGTGCACATGTTCCCTCTATACATGCAATGTACATGTGGGGTCTATCATAATGTATGTTGGGAATCTGTTTCGTTCATCCACTTCCCCGTCTAATTTAAATAGTTGAGTCCAAAATTGAGGCATATCCAGATTTCATGTGGGCCCTAGATCATAGTTTTATGGGTTGATCTGTCTGTTGGGCCACTTCTACAAGGATCCAATGAATGAAAGTCGACGTGTACGGTTAATTTGGGGTCCGCAGGCCAGAAATAAAGTTTCGAGCCAAATGGATGGTGGGACCATGTGATCTTACAATCTGGATGATTTTCAGGCCCGTTTAAAGTGAGTGGCATGATTTTCTCGGATCTCTAGCATGTAAATCCTTCGATTTCTGTCCTCTGGGGTCCGTCCCTTGCCTTGGTGATTCTGGAGTGTCAATTCCATGCATTTAGCATCTTTTTTAGTCCACGCTTATAAATCCACTTTCAACACAAACACAATTAAATTGGGCTAATAAACAGTACTATTTCATAAATTTAAGAAATAACTGGGGTCTGATATGCAATATTTGACCCTCAACACAACCCCTAACCAGCATCTTACTAGTCCTGAGCAAAAGTATGCAAAAAATATGTTGAGAATTAATGGTCAATTTTAATAAACTCGAGTGATTTTTGAGAAACAATCCAGATCCTAGAATTCTAAGATTCATGAATGTTGGGCATTATTTTCTCCTAGCCTCTAGTGCACGGTAGATTTCATAGTTAAGTTCAAAGTATTAATCCATCAATCAGACAAATTCTAAACATTGAGTTCCATGGGTGTATGGTGTAATCTCGGCTTGCCATAATTAAGAGATCCAATTGTCAATTTTCATGATAACATTGATAACCAAAAGGAACACTCCGGATAACCGAACCTAAAACAAAACTTGCCTTACAGTTCAATTTCTTTCCTTTTTCTATTGACAGTTTTACATTGTGTCAACCTTAGGGAATCAAACCCTCACCTATAGGGAGCAGACCTTGGTGAAGACCGTTCGCCCACAACCACATGTATCAGGTAGAGCCAGGTAGGGAAATCGAACCCTCACCTATAGGGAGCAAACCTATGGTGAAGATCATTCGCCCAACCCTTTCTAAAGACATTTTTTTTAACATGATGAACAAATTTCCCAGGTTGGCTCCTTCCATGCCTAGTGATCACCAAGTTAACAATTCAATATCGAACTCAAGCCTTAATGTGTAAGGTAGGTGTGATATGTGAAATCATGACTCAATCAATGTTTAAAAATTCTAATCATGAATTAACAATTCCAACTTAACTGTGAAATCTAACAGATAACTGAATCCAAGAGTACTTTTAAAATCAAGATGGCCCTTAAAATCACTTCAAATTCACAAGAATTTAAAAAAAAAAATACAATTTTTCTCAAGACCAAGGAAATACTGATTAGGTAATCTAATCTCCCACCCCCAACCTAAAATCTATATTGTCCTCAATGTAAAAGAAATAAGCATGTAATGTACATGAGACAATGAAATTGAAAGAGAAGTGATGGGAGGATAGTACCTAACGAGAAGATTAAACGGCTTCTTTCAAAGAGATCTCAGCATGAAAGCGGGTCAACACAGGAGTGAAACCAATGAAATCAACATATCCTAAAACAACATAAAAAACAAACTAAACTAACGGCATAAAGCCCACTACCCTAGAATGGCATCAAGCAAACTATCCTAGAACGACATCAAGCAAACTATCCTAGCCCTATGAAAGCAGGGGAAAAGTTACTCAATCATGCTGCAAGATTCCTCTTCTGGCCAGTATCGTGATAAATTTCTCAGTAGGTTTCTCAATAAGATCATTCAAAAGCCCTTTTTGCAATGGGCTTAGATTCCCTG
Organism: Magnolia kwangsiensis; assembly: GCA_037074715.1. Classification (NCBI taxonomy): domain Eukaryota; kingdom Viridiplantae; phylum Streptophyta; class Magnoliopsida; order Magnoliales; family Magnoliaceae; genus Magnolia; species Magnolia kwangsiensis. The sequence continues at coordinate 105,868,228 of CM073574.1, forward strand.
GAGCATGACTTTCAAGAAAAACTTAGGTACCTTATAAGAAATTTTTCGTTGAATCGCTTGAAGTATCCAAAGTATATATGATTCACCTATGACAGAAGAAGTTTCAACATTAGTATCACATGGTGAATCAGAGACTACAAGTAGATAAAGTTCAGAAAACTTCTCAGGAAGTGATGTAGTCGCGACACATTCTGAAGTGTCAGACTTAGGTTCCATTTTCAGCTCAGTGAGGATCTAAGGAGGGAGGGGATTCAGAGTAAGGGTTCTCTCGGTCAGTGATGACTACTGAGATGTTATCTTGCAAGGCATTCACTATTTCTCTTATCATGGGATCGTTTGAATCTGCAAAGTGTACCAAGCAATCATCAAAAGCGTTAGGAAATTCATCTGAGAGTGATTCATTCTTCACATTGAAGTTTGTGATGCATTGCCCAAGGAATCCATCGTCCTTAAAAGTAAATGAAGGTACACTCTCTTGCTCCAGCCCTACACAGACAGATTGAAGGTCAGTAGACGAAGCATTGATGTGTGAATTTTGGTCATTGATACTACTCAGAAGAGGCATTGAATTGTCAAAACTCGACAGTTCAGATGGTGGCCTCAACTGGGTGGTTTCAAATTCCACAATCATATCAAGCAACTCGTCCATCTCCCGAATCATATCGTCATTCAATTTAGGGGAATGGTCCAAACATGTCTCACAAGAGATAGAATGGTTAGTTGTAAGGAGCTCATCCACTTTTAAATTAGACGTGTCAGGTGAGTGGAGTAGCTCATTATGATCGCTCCCTTCGTATACTTCTTAATCATTGACCTGGACCAAACTTGAGATTAATTCCAAGGGAACTGTGGCTACACATTTATGATCGTCATCCCAATCCCCATCATATTCTAGTTCAGTGCAATGCACACTTGGGATGGGATCACTTTCCTCACATTCCACACCTAGGATGGGTTGCAGTTTGCATAAACCAACCTTTTCCTCATCATTGAAATCTAGTGTATCCTGTGAGTGAAGTGTGTCATCATCATTATATTTGAAAGACACCCATGTCTCTTCCCCATTCTTTTAAACAGTCATCTAGATCGACTCATCGGGAAATTGAATCATATGCTCATTAATAGAATCTAACTCCTCATTCCAAATTTCAGAGTTCTCCACAATCGCATCATGTGAACTCCCCTATTGAATATCTTTTATAAATTCTTGTAATCTTTAGAGTGTATTTTGTTGGCTGAGCTCTAGAGTTTGGAAGGAATTTTGAATTGAATTCTCTTGGATTATTTCTGGTTGAATTTTAAAGGTAGTGGGTCTAAGAGAATTATCACTATAAATAAGTTCTTCCAAAGTTTTTATACTTTCTGCAAAACAGGCTAAGTTATGCTGAAATGAATCCTCTTGGATCGTTTCTGCTTAGATATCAATGGTAGGGTATCTAAGAGGATAATCATTATAACATATTGTTGGTTTATCTTCCAAATTTTGATGTTTCCACTGGTTATAGTCATACTGATCATACATGGGAGAATATGATGGTTGATAATAATCTTCATTCCCATAATTACGATTGGAAACGGCCCTATTAACCAATGGAACATGATGTTCCAATCGGTTCTCAATGTCTGTTCTCGATGGAGAGAAATCTTGATGTATACGTTGAATTCCACAACCCTTAGGCATTCTCCAATATCTCCTATCCATCTCAGCGTATACATATACCCACGCTTTCATGGTAGAACCCTAACTCTGAGTCTAATCATAGAAGACAGCAAAATCCTACAACAATAGAGAAATTAAGAGGAGAAGTTAGAAAGATGTTACCAGACTAGAGATTCCTATAAGAAGATCCTGCAAAAGAAAACAAAAGAAATTAGTTTCTATAACTAAAAATTCTAAAGTTAGAAAGTAATGTTAGTTTCTAAAATTAAAAGAACTCTTAGAATAAATTCTAAAAAAATAAAACCTAATCTAAAAATAGAAAAAGTAGAAAAATTAGACAGATGTTACCAAATTAGATGGTCTATGTCAGGCTCCTACAAAACAAGAAATAGGTTAGTTTCTAAAATCAAAAAAACTAAAACTAAAGTTAGAAAAATACTAATCTTAAACTAATCCTAGGACTAGTTAATTTCATAAATACATAACTGTCAGTCCCCGACAACAGCGCCAAAAACTTTTTTCACTTCCCAAGTATAGGGTTGTGATGTAGTAATAAACTTAGTGAGACCGAGGTCGAATCCACAGGGACTGAAACCTGTACGTAATCTGAAACTAAGTAGAACTAGAACTAGACAAAAATGAAATCTAAACTGAATGCAATTAAGAAAATAATTGTGAATAGATTAATCTCTTAATTATGAATAGATTAATTAAAAAATAATAAAAATAAAGGTGGGAGCTAGGGTGCCAAGGATCCACTTGTAGCAATTGGGAAGCTACCTTACATTGATTCAAGAACACAACTGGAATCAAAGTCCTATCCTATCTAATTGGTAAGAAGAGATTTGTCAGATCTCTGAACTTCTCATCAATCTAATCATCAACAGATACTATTGGTGCAAATTTAGAAGTGATTTCATCACCTAACCATGCCCAGGATACTTTGTCAAACAACAGTAATTTACCAATCTCATAGGCAATCATAAGAGAATTGTGAAAGTTAGGAAGGGTTCCATCACCCAACCATGCCTATGAGACGATGGTGAACAACAGGCTTCCCAAGTTCACAATCTCAATACATGAAAAGAGAATATCTCAAGCTATTACAGATCTATTGTAATTTGAGTCACAATAAACCATTAAAACTATAATTAAACTAAAATCCATAAGAGTTCAATAACCATAAATCAAAGCAAAGCTAATACCCCAATCACGCTACAAGCTACACCTCTTAGCCCTAGCTAAGAGGTTTAGCCCAACATGATTGGACTGGATCTCATAAAAATAATAAATGATAAATAAAAGCTCTAAGAAAATACTCTCCCACGTCCCAACTTCCTTGGCCTCCACGGTTGCACGTTCCCAAAAGATCCCCCCTTCCCTCTCTCTCTCTCACGTTTTATAGATAGCAAGCCTGGCTGGAGTTGATTGAAAGATTGGAAGTGCGTAAGGGGGAGAATCCCCACACATTATGCGGTGAAGAACCTACGCATGAGACAGCTAGTCACCGCCCCTACTTGTGTATAAGAGAAAGTGCTTGCTGCTGATTCAATCCTACTTCTGGCTACATAGAGATGATCCACATATATTGATGTCTACCCGAGTCTCTGACCTGTAAAATGGACCGTTCAGATTCATGAATGTGGCCCATTAAAAAGGTGTGGAGTTCTTGTTTAATCCAGGAAGAAGCTCGAGCAACCATGGCAGATTTTTGGTCAGGGGGTTTTTCTTTGATCTGATGGTCGTACATGGCTCAGATGGGTCATAGGGAGCTCGTGGACCACCAAAATCAGCCGTTTGGAGGTGCTCTGTCGGTGGATTTCGTAGTACAAACCCACGCACCTCTGTTCTCCGTAACAAAGAAATGCAAAACTGGTTGTGTTCGATCCATTTTTTTAGAGAAGGTATCGTCCACTCCATCCATTCTGTCTCCATATCAAGGGCCTTGATCTGCTTGGCTGCCGTTTGGATAGTTCAAATCATCGAAAAGATCGAAATCTGGGCCACACAACTCCCCAAAAATTCTGGTTTTCCCGGACGCGCGATCTTGGGTTTTCTTGCGCTGAGATGCTCAATGGGCCCTGTGGTGATATTTTAGAGAAATCCACCCCATTCATTGGATTCCTGATGAAATTTCAGTTAGAAAGGAGTGGTTTTGGTCGAGTTTTGGTGCGGTCCACTGTATCAAACCAACTCACCGTTAATCTTGCATTTTTTGATAATCCACGTGCATACACCTGTATGGGGTCAAAAAGCCACCTAGGCGATGGTCACAGCACCCCTCTGGAGCATATGGACGGTCCATATCATTCGAATGCATGATGGGTGGGGCCCACTAGCCAAAAACGGCCAACGTGTGTAAGGCGTTGGATGATTTTTATATTTCTTTAAAAATTGTCGATCAGCCCTTTTGTTTGACTGGAGTCTCTGTCTGGTGCACATCTTATACACGTGTACCCTCTATACATGCAATGTACATGTGGGGTCTATCATAATGTATGTTGGGAATCTGTTTCGTTCATCCACTTCCTCTTCTAATTTAAATGGTTGAGTCCAAAATTGAGGCATATCCAGATTTCATGTGGGCCCTAAATCAGAGTTTTATGGGCTGATTTGTCTGTTGGGTCACTTTCACAAGGATCCAATGAATGAAATTCGACGTGTACGGTTAATTTGGGGTCCTCGGGCCAGATATAAAGTTTTAAGCCAAACGGATGGTGAAACCCTGTGATCTTGCAATCTGGATGATTTTTAGGCCCGTTTAAAGTGAGTGGCATGATTTTCTCGGATCTCTGGCGTGTAAATCCTTCGATTTCTATCCTCTAGGGTCCGTCCCTTGCCTTGGTGATTCTGGAGTGTCAATTCTATGCATTTAGCATCTTTTTCAGTCCATGCTTATAAATCCACCTTGCAACACAAACACGATTAACTTGGGCCGTTCAACAGTACCATGTTCATAAATTTAGGCAATAACTGGGGTCTGATATGAAATATTTGACCCTCAACAGTAAAGGCACGACTTTCAGAATTTAAAGTATGTTTGACGACATCGAAGGCTGTTTGATGCCATTGAACTCATTGCGTAAAGTTATGCAGACTGCGTAAATTGAGGAGGTTTTGCAATCTAACGCAAACTAGGTTATAAATATGGGTTTCCTATAGACTTTTTAGAGATATCTAGGGTTTTAAGGAGTAGAGAAAAGGGGTGGAGCCGTTATCCAAGAGTTCTTTCTTCCTTTCTTCCTAGTTTTTAATACTTTCTTTTAGGGTTTTGATTCCAATCATATCTATGGTTGGCTAAACCTCTTAGCTAGGGCTAAGAGGTGAAGCTTGTAGCCTATTGGGATGTTGTTCTTGTTTTAATTCTTATTCTTGTTGAACTTCTTTGATTCTAATTTGATATTTAAGGAATACTTTCAATTTTTAATGGTTTGTTATGACTCAAATTACAATAGATCTGTAATAGCTTTGAGTGTCTTCTTTGTCTTACATTGAGATTGTGGGATTGGTAAATCCTGTTGTTAGTCACTGTCTCTAGGGCATGTTTTGGTGATGAAATCCCTTCCAAACCTCACGGTTCTCCTTCATTGAGAATTAGGTCAACAAAAGTTCAGATTTGATTCTATTGATATATCTTCTAATTGGATAGGATAAGACTCTAATTTCAATTGTGTTCTCTAAATCAGATAAGGAAACATCCTAATAGCTGTAAGTGGATCCTTGGCACCCTAGTTTTCACCTTTGAATTTATAATTTTTAATTAAAAAATTCACAATTACTCTCTCTATAATTTAGATTTAGATTCACATCTTCTTTTAGTTAGACTTTTAGTTGTTTTCAGATTACACACAAGATTAGTCCCTGTGGATTCAACGTCGGTCTTACCGAGATTATTACTACATCGCGACCCTACACTTGGGGTTGTGAACACGCATTTTCAGCAAGTTTGTCAAAGTAATCCCACACATCATCGACATTCTTGTTCATGAATTCCCCATTACACATCATCTCGACTAATTGGCGCATAGAAGATGTCAGCCCATCGTAGAAGAAATTTGTTATATGCCAAGTTTCAAATCCATGTTGTAGGCATGAACTAACAAGATCCTTGAATCGTTCCTAACATTGGAAGAAGGTCTCATCTTCCTTTTGGGCGAAGTTCATGATTGACTTCCTTATGGTGTTCATCTTATGGTATGGGAAGAATTTCTTTATGAACTCCCTTGTCATATCATTTCATATGGTAATGGATCGTGGTCGTAGTGAATGCAACCATGTCTTAGCTTTCTCTTTTAAGGAGAAGGAAAAGAGTTTCAGCCTGATCGTGTCCTGGGACATGTTAGGGAAGTGTAGAGTGGTTATTATCTCATCAAACTCTTTCATGTATAGATATAGACTTTTATATTCAAGTCCATGGAACTTCAAATGGAGTTGGATCACTCTTGGCTTGATATTCATACTTCTTGCATTATCTGGAAAAATCATGCAGGAAGGTGTGCTCACCCCGGCCGATTGTAAATAATCTCGTAGAGTACGAGGCGGGGGTGCATGCTGCACCTCATTCTCATCCTTAGCTTCCTTAACTGGGGTGTTGAGGTTGATATGTAGCCATCACTTTTAATGACTTAGAGGATCTTAAATGGTGTCTAATCTGGTGATGGATAGGCAACCCTTCGACTAATCTTCCTTCACCCAAAAGACGTAGAGTGTTATCACGAACCCACTTGGGCATGAAACACTCTCAGCCCTCAATTCCTAAATAATTAAAACCTAATAAAAACATAACTAAAACTAAACTAAAGCAATTACGAATTATGAAACTAGAGAAGAGTTGGAACAAAGTTAGCGATTAGAGCTCCTATGTTAAGATAAAGTCTGAAAAAACAAAAACAAGTTAGTTCTAGAAATAAATTCATAAAACCTAATGTAAGAACACAAAAGTCATAAATTAATTCTAAAACTAATAAATCTCAGAAAAATGCAACCTTAGTCCCCGGCAATGGTGCCAAAAACTTGTTCACAACCCTAAGTGTAGGGTTGCGATGTAGCAATAACTCAGTGAGAATGAGGTCGAATTCACAGGGACTAAACTTATACGTATTTTGAAAATAACTAGAAGTACAACTAGAATAAAAAACTAATCTAAAACATCAATTAAAAGGTGGGAACTAGGGTACCAAGGATCCAATTGTAGCTATCAAGATGCTACTTTACATGATTCAAGGAACACAACTGGACTTGGAGTCCTATCCTATCCAGTGGAAGACAAACCATTCAAGCACAATCTAAACTTTCATTGAGATAGTTCACACAAGAAGATCCATTGCTTTGATTGAAAGGGATTCCATTATCCTACCATGCCCAAGTGACAATGGTGAACAACAGGATTTTCCAATCTCCACAACTCCAAATATATTAAGAAGGTATTAAGAGCCTCCATAGAATCTATTGTAATTGAAGTCACAATAAATTATAGAAAACTGAAAATATTGCTCAAATCAAACTAGAACTCAATAATTGTTCAACATAAAAAAGAATCAAAGCAAGATAATTATCCCAACATACTACAAGCTTCACCTCTTAACCCTAGCTAAGAGGTTTAGTTCACCATAGACATGATTGAAACCAAATCTCTTAAACAAAACATGAAAAATAAACTAGGGAAGAAGAAAAACTCTTGAGAGGCTGCTCTAGTCTTTGGCTCTACTCCTTATAACCTAATTTATCTCTAGAACTCCTTGGAAAATCCATATTTATAACCTTTGTCCAGCCGACTTTGGAAACCGCCTCAAATTTATGCACTCTGCATAACGTTTTCGATGTAATCGAAGGAAGAATTCCAGTTTTAATCGAATTTGAAAGTCGCGCCCTTTCGCATTGCATAAGTTATCGATTCCATCGAACATCTCTTCGATCATATCGAACGAATCTTCGATTTCATCAAACATGTCCTCAAGTGTAACGTCTCGAAAAAATCCATACATAGACCTGAGTACGACCTCAGGCAAAAAACACTAAGGACCAAATCCTTTAGAAATTAAACGAGAATTAGCTAGTGCTAAACTAGATTACCTGTGAAATTAGCACTAATCACTTTAAACACAATCAGTAAGACACAAAATAAGTGGATCCGTTAATGCTACGTTACCTAAAAACTTAGGATCCATCTCAAAACCAGTTGTTCTTGGGAACATCATGAAACTTCATATTGAACCTGGACCGCACGTCGAAAGTCTGATTACCTCAAGACTATACGATTATGACCGCCTTACTGGACTTGACAACCACCTCGAAAATCGAGTCCGAATAATACCTAAAAATGCACAACTTGAGCCTGGAGTGAAGTGTGTGAGAAATGTGAATATCTTTAGGAAATGAACTGAAACTTAAGTGAATTGAGTCGGTTCACTTGCAGGCCGAATCTAAGAATTCAGATCGTCAAATTTTGACCTAATTACACCCTTGAATCAGAAAAAATTTTAACACAGGTCAGTATACTTGTGACCCTGATCGAGTACTAGTGACCGTTGAACTGAAACTGTTCCACCACGGTCGATATGGGAATCCGATCGAACCGAAAACTTAACCTGACTGAGATCCAATGTCAGAAAGCTTAAGTCCGACCGCATGTAGAAAAAGGCCCTCCAAAACAGCTCCATTGGACTGAAACAAATGCTCTTTGGATATAACCTACGTATACCTTGGCCCTGGGGCTATTTCCAGCAATCCTGGGCCTATATAAGGGCCTTAACCCCCCCTCTCTCCCTTCACATACGATTTTTCAAACCCTAGAGAGAGAATAGAGAAGAAAGAGAAGGAAAGAGAGAGAAAGTGAGAGAGAGAGAGAGCTGGCGTTTGTTCCTAGGATTCTTTCCTATCACTCCACGTGCCTAACCACCACTACCGTATCGCTATTTCAGCGACTTTGACTCTGTACTCGGGTAAAAACTCCTAACCCTAACCTTTTTTAGAGATCCAAATAGTAATGGTGGAAATAACTAACCTATTTCATACTACAAGTTGCCATCGTGCCGTAGACAAAGACTTAGGATATAAACTGAGTTCATTACGAGTCTACTGGCGTAAGGTGCGGACTATAGACGTTTAGGTTATGGTTTTCTAGGCTTTCAATGTCGGTTAATGATTTATAACTAACTTGGCTGTCGTTTCTGTAACACCCTGGATTTTTGCCAACCTGGAGTTAGGCGTCCTTAGGCAATGGGTCAACCATAACACCTTGGTAATTTCTCAAAACTCAATTCCAAAGCCAAAGAAATCATTTAGAACCTAATTCTTTAGCAATTTAATGTGAATTAACCAGCGCCACACTAGATTTCCTGCAAAATAAGCACCAACCACTTTAAATACGTCCTGTAAGGCCTAAAACCTATAGAATCATTGATGTTATCATACCCTAAAATTCAGGATCAAACTCTAAACCTGTTTGTTCTCAGGAACCCTTTGAAACTTTATATTAGATCCAGACCGCACGTCGAAAGTCCGATATCTATAATCTTAGACCATTATGACCGCCTAGTTGGACTTGACAATCATTTCGAAAATCAACCCCAATCGATATCCTGAGACCATTTTACTGAGTCCGGAGTGAAGAGAGTGAGAAAAGAAAAATATTTAGAAAATTAATTCAATTTTTAATAAATCTGGCACGTGTTGCTTGCGCGACATTTTTAAGCGTTCTGACCGTTGGAATCTAACCCAAATACACCCTCGGATCAGGGAACATTTCCCACTCAGGTCATGTACTTGGAATCCTCGATCGAGTCTCAGTGACTGCTGAACAGAAACTAGTCCGCCACGTGCGATCTAGAAACCCTATCGAACTAAAAATGTAATGTGTTCAGGATCCAGCATCCACAAGCTTAAGTCTGACTGCATTCAGTCAGGGGACCTCCAGAAATGTTCTTTTGGATCGGGAAAGACCCGATTTGGCTATAACCCAAGTATACCTTGACGTAAAGTCTAATTTGGTCATGTTTGGGCTTATAAAAGGGCCTTAAACTCTTAGCTTTCTAACCCATACGAATTTGGGGAAAACCCTAGGAGAGAGAAGGGAGAAAAGAGAGAGAAAGTGTGAGAGAAGTGGGAGAACCCTCCTACTATTCTTCCCTGCTGCTCCACGTGCCAAAGCCATCCACCTGCATCGTTTTTCCGGCGATTCTGATTTCGTTCTAGGTAAGAAAACCCTAACCCTAGCCTATATTAAGGCTCCTATGGGTACAAGTAGCTAAGTAGCTGACTCACCTTGTGTTGTAGGTTGTCAATCAGTCGTTGACGACAACGTAGAGTTCCTATTCGATTCATTACGCTCCTACGGCATAAGGTGCGAATTTTAGACGCTTAGATTACCTATTTTCAAAGCTTTCAATGCCGTTTAATGGTAGTTGCTGATAAGGATGCTGTTTGACATGTAGAACATGCTGTCCATTTTTCATTTCGAATATGTACGAAGAATATGAGACTTAGGGTATTTAGGTATTTATAGGAAATACTGTATACGTACGTATTTTGCTGATATGATTGCCATGAGTATTTACCATGTACCTATACTAGTTATATGTGTATGATCTGTTTGGCGAAGAGATTCGCCCTAATGCACATATTGGCCGACATATGCTTTGTAGACTAATGTGTGTAGACTAAGTGTTTGTTGAAATACCTAAATCAATATGATTTATACCTGCCATATGTTTTGAATGTAAGAACATGATTATTGTGTATTAGACATCTCCTTAATATAAGGATCTATCATATTATATGCTGAAATCAACATACGTCAAGTACATTGGAGTTGTGTAGTCTAAGTGTTTGTGTAAATGTATGTATTAATAAGTATTGAGTAAATGGTGTTGTAGATTAGCGTTGAGACTGGATTCTCAACTAATTTGATAATGTACATAATTTCCTCCATGCTTGTTGTATTTCAATTTATTACCTTATGTGTGAAGTACTCGTGTATGGTTAACTGCGTATGATCTATGTTATAACATGCTGATAACATGCCGAAATTTCTTGTATTTCAATTTTGTCTCTCTCATATGATTATTGATTTAGATTACAAGTGTTTGGAGCTATACTCTAGTCCAGGCAGTCAGTAACAGATTAGAATTCGTGGTTGGATTCTATTCGCCACGAAGGATGTGTATGACGAACCTGAGTCGTACTAGAGTCGTCAGCAGTGGTTAGGCCACAGTAGTTCTTGTGCACTTCATGTAGGTCGATTCAATGTGCGCTCGTGCTAGTCGGACTCATCAAGTAACCCGATTGACCGTTGTATGTTCACCTTGTATTCGTCATAACTGCTTGAACATAGGGTACTGAACGTACCAGTGATAACCCTGATAATCGTGGTACCTTGATCCATTAAGACTCATGAGTCGAGTATGGTGGTATGGGACACTATGGTCGAGCTGTCGGCCTACGCTGAGGCCACAAACCTCCCCGTAGTGACCAGTGAGCAACCCAGACTCGTGAGAAAATTATGGTGGTATATGACACTATATTCTTGCTGTTGGCCTACACTGATAAGGTGATGGGAGATCGGAGCAACAAGTGCGTGCAACGGCCCTGACAGCCCTTTGTAATGACCTCAAGCGTATTCTGAGTCTACGTGAGGCGATGACCCTTCCGTAGCAACAAGAGTACAACTAGGCCTGTATTGATAAGGTGATGGGGGAGCGGAGCAACGAGTGTGTACAACAGCCCTGACAGCCCTCGCAGCGACCTAGAAATATATCATCGTATGAGACTACTAGGAGTGATGACCCTAGACAGGATCCTTGTTGGGAATGATATAAGGGAAGTACCCTAGTTTTCCAATCCTGCTATATGAAAAGGACTAATAACAACTCGGTAATGATATTGATATTGCACTACATGTTCCTGGAAGATGTGGAGCACTGAGGGACAAAAGCATGCCGCGGACGTAAGATGGTGTCGCATGAGGGAGTATGTCAGCGAGGGCATCCATCATGTCATTTCATTCTTGCATTAATCATAGTATTTAGGAATGTTTGATTGCTTGCTTTAGCATTATCGCGTGATTGATTTGATAACATGCTAATCTTTGCTCTATGATTCCACTGAGTTAGCTACTCACTCCCACGTTATGGGACGGTGTTGCGCACACCAACCAGTCCCTATTTTAGTTTCAGATGGTGGCGATGCTTGCGAAGCAGAGCCAGACTTGATGATGATGAGGAGGATCCCTCCTATATGCAGGTTCTGATTGACGGGGTTACAGGGTTACCGATTAGATGTCAATACACTTGGTATTTTGCCTTTTATTTACACACTCATGCACATTCTTTTGATCATTTTTGGAGTATACATGTATATGTTTAACCTGGTAACATGTTCACATTCTGGAGACTTACAACAGTTCATATATTTTATATATCTATCACATTCTTCCGCTTGCTAATTTAACTATCTCTAGAATATGATATGTTGTTTTGGCTTAATCCACCTCATGTTTTATGCACTATTATGGCCGACATTTATCCATCATTGAAAATGTTGCATAAGTGATGTTCTGGAACTCGGGAGTGGAGTTTATGCTCGACCTCCAATTTTCAGGGCGTTACAGATGGTATCAGCATGATTTGGATTAAAATGGACCTAGGTTATGGTCACACACCACACACTGACGCCAATTTAATGTAGGAGGGTGCGAGAACAATCTAGAAACAAGTTTAAGACCCCCAGTTTGTTTGTCGGAGAAAGTTTACTGAAAACGATCGTCGAGATCGAGTCCGTTCACACTCCTGATCACACACAAGGACCCCAAATCACTCTTAGGTCGTCTATCGACGGTTATAAACCCCAATTGATCCTATCTCAGCCTCCAGAAATCGTTAAAGGTGATTATACTTCATAAATGACCCAAATTAGCCTGAATAGGCTCAAAACGGAGGTAGGGCCCAATCGGGGCAGTTTTAGGGGGACCCACATCATTTTGGACCTAGAGGGGGGGGGGGGGGGGGGGGGGGAGGACCTTGCTGAAATGGTGAGCCCTCGCCGAACTGTCTAGAGACCGGCGAGGACCTCGCCGACCAGTGGGCTCGGCCGGGCGGGCCGGTCGAGCCGACCGAGTTTAGGGACTTGTGGACCCCACTGGTCCACTATTCCTTGATTAAAACACCCCTGATCAACCAATTTCTTCACAAAGCACCCCTCCAAGATCTTTCTCCACAAAGTTTCTGATTTTTTATAAAAAAAGCTCCTCCAATCACTCCTTCCGTTTTGTGCACCACCGTCGTCACCCATTCAAAAAATCCCTCATACAGCTGCGGTCTCTCTCATGTCCCTTTTATTTGAGCCTTTACACTCTCTTTTTGGTCTCAAAATCATGCAAACCTCAAATCCCATTTTCTCCTTCCTAGGAAATCGATTTTATGCTTTCAACTGGCCTCCACTGTTGCATACATCTCCCATCTCCTTCTTTTCACTTGTCTTGAGTTCACAAACCCCTCTTTGTGGCTCATTACCTCACAACTCAATAACCCATCAAACCCCATTCCTTTTATCCCTTTCTTCCAGTTCTCATGGCTCTTTTTGAGTTCATTATAGTCGTATTTTCGATTTTTACTTTTTTCTTTCTTTCAACTTATACTTAGGAATTCATCATCATGGGATTTGGAAATCCCATCTCACACTTTCCAACACAAGATCCATTTTTCAAAGCCTATGAAATTGATTTGAATCCCAACCCACCCACCTACTAAACATGTCACTCCCAATTCTTAGGTGGGAGTAGGAAAGCAGTCTCATTTAACACAACTTTAGATCACCGGCCACATATGCCCTTGGAGTTTTGGACTTAGAGTGGTACTCGTAGATTTTGAAAGATCTGATAGGAAATCCAATTTCAATTAGACAATCTTAACCCTAAGTGATAGAACAGTTCCCTGTAGTGGAAATGGTATGAAACCATCTAGCGTATAAGCTTAGACTTTGGATTACCGCTAGTAAGTTATAGATTAGTCTACTAGTTATATTAAGTAGTGTAAAGCCTGTATATGCTAAGGAATAGTAGGTTAGATTTGGTTGGAGTAGAACCTCATTCCTTCGATAGATCCCCTTAATACTTATAGACTTCTGTTATAACCCTTAAGAAAGTTGTTTTAACTTAGAACCATTTACTCTCAGGGAAAACTTATAAATCCCTCAGATTGAACTTAGAATAAACCAGCACGCCCCTTAGAATTCCCCTTAGAATTGCCTTCCCAAGGACTTCTTACAATCGGGAACTTGGAGTAAGGGAACTGTATGTAAGCGATGTATTCGCGGTTTAAATCTACTTCTTAATCCTAGTAGTTACCAATAAATCCAATGCTCTGATCAAGCAGAAGATCGGCATCCACTTAGATTAAAAACCGATATACGGTAAAATTTTCTGTCCTGGCTAGGCAGAAAGTCTATGTATCCGGCTCAGACCCACTACACAACCTTTCTTCCGTGTTGGCCCAACCACCTACAACCAAAAGTTATCGCTTTGTCTTTGGGAAATGGTGAGGACTTATAGACAGTAGAGAATTAGATATCTTGTCACCAACTCACACCTGCCCCTGAAATCAACGGCTCATTTCTATCACCATAGGTACCAATGCCATAGAACGCATCATTAGCAAAGGAAGACCAGATTAAGAACCGATATACGGAAAAATTTTCTATCCTGGCTAGGCAGAAAGTCTATGTATCCTGCTCAGACCCACTACACAACCTTTCTTCCGTGTTGGCCCAAACACCTACAACTAAAAGTTATCGCTTTGTCTTTGGGAAATGGCGAGGACTTATAGCCAGTAGAGAATTAGATATCTTGCCACCAACTCACACCTGCCCCTAAAATCAACGGCTCATTTCTATCACCATAGGTACCAATGCCATAGAACGCATCATTAGCAAAGGAAGACCAATGTAGTGAGAGGTTGTTTCCCATTCATGTCAAGGATAGGCCCTAAGTTACACCTCGTTCCTCTATACGGATCGAGACATAGATTCTTGAACCTTAAGTAGAACTAAGTTTTAAGGGGGGTAGAACATATTGAGCCCAATCTAGTTAGGATTACCTAATATAACCGTTGGATCAGAGTAGCGTAGCGAAAGCATGGTTACCCTTTTCCCACTGGTCCAGGATCGAAGAAAATTTAGGGAAACAATTAAGGCTTAAGTGTTGAACTCATGCATATTAAATCATAGGCATAGCAGTGTGAGCAGGCGAAGGTCAGTGTATCCATAAACCTCACTACAAGAAATATGGTTTTTACCTACGAAACTTTTACGTACGAAAATAATTTTCGTAGGTAAAGATGGGTTTTACCTACGAAATCAATTTTCATAGGTAAAAGCCAACTTTTACCAACGAAATTTTATTTCGTAGGTAAAACCCATCTTTACCTACGAATATTTTCGTAGGTAAAGGAACTTTTTCCTTTTTCAAATCATAAAAAATTGAAAACATTATTTTTACCTACGATATTTAATTTCGTAGGTAAAACCAACCTTTACCAATGAAACTATTCGTAGCCAAAGGTTGTTTTGAATTTTTTACCTATGAACTGCAATTTCGTAGGTAAAATCCAATCTTTAGCAATGAAAATATTCCTAGCTAATGGGTAATAAAAAAATTGAATCTTTACTTACGAAAATATTCGTAGCTAAATGATGTTTTGAATTCTAAAAATCGAAAACTTTACTTTTACCTACGAAATATACTTTCGTAGGTAAATCCAATATTTACCTACGAAATTGTTCATAGCCAAAGGGTGTTTTGAATTTTCTAACCCATCTTTACCTACGAAAATGTTCGCAGCCAAAGGGTGTTCGAATTGGCTAGTACGGAGTGAAAAAATTCGATCTTTACCTAAGAAACTATTCGTAACTAAATGATGTTTTGATTTTAATTTTACCTACAAAACTGTTTCGTAGGTAAAAACCTTCTTTACCTACGAAAATATTCGTAGCTGAAGGGTCTGTAAAATTTTTCAAAAAAATACAAAATCCAAAACCCTCCTTTTACCTATGAAACCAATTTTCGTAGGCAAAAGATATATTTACCTACGAAACTATTCGTAGCTAAAGTGTCTTTTAAACTATTAAAAAAATTGAAACCACTCCTTTTACCTACGAAATAAACTTTCGTAGGTAAAACCTATCTTCACCTATGAATATATTCGTAGCTAAAGGGTCTATCAAATTTCAAAAATCGAAAACCTTACTTTTTCCAACGAATTCTAGTTTCGTAGGGAAAATCCGTATTTGCCAATGAAAATATTTGTAGCTGAAGGGTATGTTAAGGGAATACCTATATTTGCCTACGAAAATATTTGTAGCTGAAGGATATATGTGAAATTTTTTTAAAAAATACAGTATCCAGAACCCTCCTTTTACCTACAAAACCAACTTTCGTAGGCAAAACCACTACAAGAAATATAGTTTTTACCTAAGAAACTTTTACCTGCGAAATATTCTCGTAGAAAAAACATTGAAAACTTTACTTTTACCTATGAAAGCTAACTTCGTAGGTAAAACTCATATTTACCTACGAAAATATTCGTAGCTAAATGGGGTTTTGAATTTTTCAAAAAACTAAAAAAATCCAAAATTTTACTATTACCTATGAAATTAAATTTTGTAGGTAAAACCCTTATTTACCTACGAAAACATTCGTAGCGAAAGGGTCTTTTGAATTTTTCAACCAAACCAAAAATCGAAAACATTGCTTTTACCTACGAAATCTAATTTCGTAGGTAAAACCCATCTTTACCTATGACAATATTCGTAGCTAGAGGGACATTTGAATTTTTCACCAACACCAAGAAATCGAAAATGAGTTTTGAATTTACTTTTACCTACGCAATCAAATTTCGTAGGTAAAACCCATATTTACCTACGAAAATATTCATAGCTAAAGGGTCATTAGAATTTTTCTTCCACAACTTTTACCTACGAAATCCAATTTCGTAGCTCAAAGCACTCTTTACCTACGAAATGATTCATAGCTAAAGGAGTTTTGATTTAAAAAAAACAAAAAATGGAAAACTTTACTTTTACCTACAAAATCAAATTTCGTAGCTAAAACCCATATTTACCTATGAAAATGTTCGTAGCTAAAGGGTCTTTTGAATATTTAAGAAAACCAAAAATTGAATACCTTACTTTTACCTACGAAAATATTCGTAGCTAAAGGGTCAGTTGAATTTCAAAAAAAAAAAGAAACCTTACTTTTACCTACGAAATCTAATTTCGTAGGTAAAACCCATCATTACCTACGAAAGTATTCGTAGCTAAAGGGTCTGTTAAATTTTTGAAAAAATAAAAAATCCAAAACATTCCTTTTACCTACGAAATATTTGTAGCTCAAGGGTCTTTTAAACTTTAGTAAAAACCCATCTTTGCCTACAAAAATATTCATGGCTAAAGGGTCAGTTACCTTTGCCTATGAAAATATTGGTAGTAGAAGCATCTTTTGAACTTTTCAAAAAAATAAAAAATTGAAAACTTTACATTTACCTAGGAAATTGAATTTTGTAGGTAGAACCCATCTTTGCCTATGACAATATTCGTAGCTAAAGGGTCTGTTAAATTTTTGAAAACCTTACTTTTCCTACGAATTCTAATTTCGTAGGAAAAACCCACCTTGGCCTACGAAAATATTTGTAGCTGAAGCTTCTTTTGAACTTTTAAAACAACAAAAAATACAAAACTTTACATTTACCTATGAAATTAAATTTCGTAGGTAAAACCAATCTTTGCCTATGACAATATTTGTAGCTAAAGGGTCTGTTAAATCTTTCAAAAATTGAAAACCCTACTTTTCCCTACGAATTATAATGTCGTAGGGAAAACCCATCTTTGCCTACGACACTATTCGTAGCTGAAGGGTCTATGAAATTAAAATCCAAAACCTTGCTTTTATGGTAAAACGGATCTTTCCCTACGAACATTTTCGTAGCTAAAGGGTCTGCTTTTACCTACGAGTTCTAATTTCATAGGTAGAACCCATTTTTAACTACGAAATTATTCGTAGCCGAAGGGTATTTTGAATTTCAAAAATCAAAAAAGCTTACTTTTACCTATGAAATTTAATTTTGTTGGTAAAAACCCGTATTTACCTACGAAAATATTCATAGCTAAAGGGTCTTTTGTATCCAAAAGCTTACTTTTCCCTACGAATTATATTTTTGTAAGTAAAACCCATCTTTACCTACGAAAATATTCGTAGCTGAAGGGTCTTTCGAATTTTTGCACATTTTCGCGGGATGTTGGAAATGTTGGCGGTAAGACTTTTACCCACGAAAAGTTCGTCGATAAAAGTGTTTTTCCTAAATATTTTTTCCGACGGCTGAAAACCGTCGGTAATAATGTAAAAATGTTTTAATTCTTACAATTTTTTGTCTATAACCTAAATGTATATATATATATATATATATAGTTTTTATATTATATAAATGGAAATTTATTTAAAAGAGTAAAAAAAATATACCTTTTGAAAAAAAAAATTGTTAAATTTATTTGTGAAAAATAAAATTACTAAATTATTGGGCACACCCACTAATTGAACCTTTAATCATTTTTGGACAATCTAATCAATTTAAATTAAAGAGTAAATAACTTCAGATGTTTAAATCAAATTTCACTGAAATTGTTGATCAATCTTGTATGCCCAATATCTTTCTCATATGTTAGTAAGAATTGATGTTAGTAAGTTTTGTGAGCCCCATCACGATGTCTGTCGAACATCAGCACCGTGGAATTGATGTGTCCCCTTTAGGTTATGAGATATCTTAAAAATCATCAGTAAACGAAACTCAAGTGGGTCATACCATTTAAAACTATGTGAAGACATCCTAAAAAATATAAAAGCACTTGGTGGGGCCCACATGAGTTTTGGTTGCGGTTGAAACTTGGTCTGACCCCTCATCCAAGTGAGACACACATAATGAGTGGGTTGGATATGTGAATCACATTTAGACAGGCCCAATATATGATTACAAATGTTGTAAGGAAACCTTTGTCCACTACATTTGAGTTACTCGTTACCTTTACCAGAGTAAACTCTATGGGGTCCACCGTTATTTATTTATTTTATCCACTCCATTCACCTATGTTAACAGATAATTTGAGGTCTAAAGAACAAAAAGGAGGCATATCCAAAGCTCAAGTGGACCACACCATAGGAAATAGTGTGTTTGAACCTATACCATTTAAAATTTCTTGGAGGCTATAGAAGTTTTGGATCAAGCCGATGTTTATGTTTTCTATTCATTCATATATTTTTGATATTATGAACAACATTTAACCGTTTTTGGACAATCTGATCAGTCCAGATTGAAGAGTAAATAACTTCAGATGTTTAAATCAAATTTCACTGAAATTGTTGATCAATCTTGGTATACCCAATATCTTTTCTCATATGTAGCCTGATTGAGGTGAGTAACTAGTCAAATTGAGGGTATTGATTAGTAAAATAGAGTGAATGGACCAGACATATAAAATGGGCCAAATCTTCTAGTCAAAATTGTGACCCAACTTACTGACCTCGTGAGAACTTAAGAATCGATGTTAGTAAGTTTTGTGGGCCCCATCATGATGTGTGTCGAACATCAATACCGTGGATTTGATGTGTCCCCGTTAGGTTACGAGATATCTCAAAAATAATCTGTATACGAAACTCAAGTGGGCCATTCCATCTAAAACTATGTGAAGACATCCTAAAAAATTTAAAAGTACTTGGTGGGACCCACATGAGTTTTGGATGCGGCAGAAAATTGGTCTGACCCCTCATCCAAGTGGGACACACATAATGAGTGGGTTGGATATGTGAATCACATTTAGGCAGACCCAATATATGATTATGAATGTTTTAAGGAAACCCGTCTCCATTATATTATGTGGTGTGGCCCACCCAAGTCATGAATTGACTTTATTTTTAAGCTCTTGGCTCACCTAACTCATGGATTGACTTTCTCCATGCCATTCAATGCTTTTCTCAGATTTTTTTAAGATATTAAATAAAAAATGGGGCAGGTCAAAAGCTTAAGTGGACTACAAAGTAGGGACTGAACGTCCGTCATTAAAAATAACATTCATAGAAGTTCATTCCACCATTAAAAATAACATTCATAGAAGTTTTGGATCAAGCTGATGTTTATGTTTTCTCTTCATTTATATCTTTTTGTTTTGGATTTGATGATTTTTTTATCCATCTGGATTTGGGTGTTTGGGTATCACATTTCTTCTTCTTTTTTTCCCAGCTTTGATGTTGAAATCTCTTTTATAATTCAGATTTCTCCCTTTGTTTGTGAAATTTTAAGGAATCCTATTCCTATAAAAAAAATAATAAATAAATAAATAAAAATAGAAAGATTTATTCATTCTTCATGGCTATGAAGTATTTGCCCTTGTTGTAGCAGTAGTTGAACTTGTTGAACATTGTCTCTCGAAGACGAATTATAGTCTCCATGGAAAAAAAAAAATAGTACAGTTAGCCTTACGATGATTTTAATGATGGATAACCAAGCACTATTGTTTTCATGTGGTGTGGTCCACCTGATATTTGATTATGATTCATTTTTGGGCTCACATCCTACAACGAGTTGGCAAAACAAATGGATCATATAGATATACAATATATAAATCAAAGTGGGCCCACATCTACCCCATCACTCAGATGCACCATTCCATGGTGGGCCTAGGGCTTAAAAATCAAGCCAATCCGTGACTTTTTTGGGCCACACCACATACAAAAGTTGAGAGGGGTTACCCTCCTTTAAAATATTCATAATCATTTGTTAGGCCCACTGAGATGTGGTTCACAAATCTAGCCCGTCCATTATGTGTGTCCCACTTGGATGAGGAGTCAGACCAAGTTTCAAATGCATAAAAATTTTAGGTGGGGCCCACCAAGTGCTTTTATATGTTTTAGGCATTTTTTCACATGATTTTAGATGGTATGGCCCACCTGTTCCCACCAAGTTGTATGCATATTTTAAAGTGGTGGTGACTCGTATTGATCATAAATGACTCTCCATATGGCTAATCTGGACCATCTAAACTGTGCTCCCAATTGTGGATAGATGATATATAGTTTTTTACACCCATCTGATTTTCCAAACCCTTTAATTTTGGATATCAAAGTTTAAGGTTAGAGAAGCTTTGTTTGTTATAAACGATGGCAGACTCGCAAGATATAAGAGCCATTATAACTTTAAAGCCTTTAGGAAATGGGTTCTAAAAACCCTATTTTCTCTTGCCGCAGAGCTTCCCGGCCCTAAAAATCTAAGAGCTCGATTCTCTCTATCTGCGATTCTGCGTATCCTTTTCAAGTGAAACTTTATGAGTTTGATCGGCCCTAGCAAAGGAGTCTACGGCTGGAATTTCAGGTACCTGCATATTTTGGATTTTGTTTTTAGGAGAATTTTGAGGATGCTTGTATAATGTGTTGAGGGTCAAATAGTGCATATTAGACCCCATTTATTACTTGGATTTATGAGCATAATATTGTTTAATGCCCAGTTTGAATCGTATTTTGTTGCAGGGTGTGATTAGGAGAGTTGACTGAAAAAAGGATGCCAAAAGCTTGGATTTAACGCTCAAGATGCACCAAGGCAAGGGACACACTCCAGGGGACCAAGATCGACTGAAATTACACGCCAGGGATCAGCAAAAATTAAAGAACTGAAGCTCAAATGGCCTAAAACTCATCCAGAATGCAAGATCACATGTTTCCTACCATCCGTTCGGTTCGAAACTTCATACATGGCCTGAGGACTATAAATTAACCGTACAAGTCAATTTTCAACCATTGGATCCCTATGGAAGTGACCCAATGGACAGATCAGCCTATAAATCAGTGAATTGGGGCCCGCCTGAGTTATGGATATGCTTCAAAAATTCTTTGGACGATTCAAATGATATTCCAGACCGAATGGACGGAGTGGATTTCTGACACACAGTTAGATGAGACCTACTTTAATGACGTGAGTGTGCACAGCTCTCGTGCACAGGAGGTGCACAAATCCACCAAAGACGGTCAAAGAGGCTTCTGACCGAAAAAAATAAAAAAAAAAAAAAAAAATTTACGCACGGGCAGCGGACGCACGGCCGCTGGCTGTTTTCACGAACGTTATTGGGCCCCACACAAGCTCCGTACGTCTGATCCAAGCCATCCATCTTGTAGAGGGCTTCGAGAGCTATAAAACCATGTTGTCACTTTTCACCCATGCCTACACACGTGTGAGATACAGAGGCCACAAAAGGGCTGTCCGGTAGCGTTCAAATCAGATCTTTTAGTTATTTCTTCTCTAGGACACGTCAATGGATGTTCAAAACTACCCATTCTTGATTGAAATTTTGTCCTGAATCCAATGGATGGGGTGGATTTTCCAGAAAATGCTTCTGTGGGGCCCACCGATCACAACAGCGAAATGGTGCGAAAGGTTTCGCACATCCGCGAAAACTGACTTTTTCAGACAGTTTTGGCCCACCATCTTTGATCATATGGCAGATCTGAACCGTCTATCATGTAGAGGACCCAAGAAAGTACTAAGGGATGGTGTTTCTTTGGAATTTGAGCGAGGAAAGTGGCATGTTTCGAGGCACCGAACTTGGCTGCGAAAATTACACTCCGTGTCCTGCTACAACTCTGTCACTGACTCCAGCCTTCCAGCAGCTATAAAAGGAGGCTTTGGACGTGGGGAGCATTCATTCAGGTCATGGGAGGAGGATTCAGAGCTTGGAGGCTGGGGCGTGGAGCACAGAGGCAAGAGAGAGAATAGAGAGTATTTTATTTTCTTTTTGTTTTTATTTTTACTTTGTTTATTTTGTTTAAGGGATTTAGTCCATCCATGTCGGGCTAAACCTCTTAGCTAGGGTTAAGAGGTGAAGCTTGTAGTGAGATGGGAGATTCCATGTTTTAAATTTAATTTTGATATATGAATTAACGTTGATTTTAGTTTGATTAGTATGGAAATATTTTTGGTCTTTAATGGTCTGTTGTGACTGAAATTACAATGGGTCTGCAATGGCTTTGAATATTTCCGTTCTCCTTTATGTTTATGATGTCAGGAAGCCCGGTTGTTCACTATAGTCTCCTGGGCATGGTTGGATGTCGGTACCCTTCCTAACCTTCATACATGTGATGGGTTGGTAATTAGTTTAATTCTGCTGTTTCCCATAGTCTTTTGGGCATGGTTTGGTGATGGAATCCATTCTAATTCATATACCTTTCATCTCTTGAAAACTAGATCAATGACAGTTCAGTTAATTTTCATGAAACATGCATAAGATCTCCCTGATCTCTACAAGTGGATCCTCTGAATCCCTAGTTCCTTTCTCCTGATTTCTCTCAAGTTTAGATAATTATTTCACCATTATTCCTCAAATTACATTCAGTTTAGATTTCACCTTAATCTAGTTCTAGTTCTGGTTAGTTTTAGATAACGTACAAGTTTCAGTCCCTTGGGATTCGACCTCGGTCTTACCGAGTTATTACTACATCACAACCCTGCACTTGGGGAGTGAACAAGTTTTTGGCGCCATTGCCGGGGACTGTCGGTTACGTTTTTCTGAAATTAATTAGTTTTAGGATTAGTTTAAGATTAGGTTTAGATTTTCTTAATTTTTAGAAATTAACTTGTCTCTATTGTTTTATAGGCTTTTAAGATAGTTTCTAAATTAGTAAATTCTGTCTTAAATTCTTCCTTTCTATTCTTGATTTAGATTAAGATTTATTTCTTCTTTTTAGTGAGATTCTAATTCTAATTCTTTTTAGGAATCTTAACCCTGTTTCTTGTTTTAGAATTTTTCTATAAGTTTTTGTTTAGGAACTAACCCAATTTTTCTGTTTTGTAGGAAGCTTCTAATTTAGTAAGCTCTTTCTAATTCTTCTCTCTTTGGAATTTCTTATTTTCTCTAGAAATTAGTTTATTTTTAATTAGGACTTTCTACTCTTAGAAACTAAATTATTTTGATTTGTTTTGCAGGTTTTTAACTTAGGAACTCCGATTTGATAACTTCTCTCCAACCCTCCCTTTTCCTAAATTTTTATTTTCTTTTTTAGGTTTAAGTTAGAATTTGAGGGCTGAGTGTGTTTTATGCCCCAGTGGGCACTCAACAACACTCGACGTCTCGTGACTGAAGGAGGATTAGTTGAGGGGTTGACTGTCCATCGCAGGACTAGACACCACTTGAATTCTCCTGAGTTAGAGGACGTTATGGCTGAAAATCAACCTCAACCACTACCCCAACCTAGGGTTGAGGAAGTACATGATGAGAATGAGGTGCATCAGCACTCCCGCCTCGTACTTTATGAGATAATTTACAACCGGCGGGGGTGAGTACGCCCTCATGCATGATTTTTCCTGAGAATACAGGACATATGGACATCAAGCTAGGGGTTATCCAACTCCTTCCTAAGTTCCATGGGCTTGAGTCTGAAGAACCACACTTGCATCTGAAAGAGTTCGATGAAATCATAGGCACCTTATACTTTCCTAATGTATCTGAGGATACTATTAGGCTGAAACTCTTTCCATTTTCCTTGAAAGAAAAAGCCAAAACGTGGTTACATTCACTGCGTCCTAGATCCATTGGCACATGGAATGATATGCAGAGGGAATTTATAAAGAAAATTTTCCCACATCATAAGACAATTACCCTCAGGAGAGTAATCATGAACTTTGCCCGAAAGGAAGATGAAACATTCTTCCAATGTTGGGAAAGGTTCAAGGATCTGGTTAATGCATGCCCACAACATGGCTTTGAAATATGGCGCATTATAAATTTTTTTTATGATGGGCTAACATCTTCCATGCGCCAAATGGTCGAGACAATGTGTAATGGAGAATTCATCAATAAAAATGTCGACGAGGTATGGGATTACCTCGATAGTCTCGCTGAAAAAACACAATCATGGGACTATTACCCAAGGACGAACACTACGTCTAGGCCGACTCATTCAAGAGAAAAAGGAGGAATATATCTCATGAAAGAGGATAATGATCTTAACGCTAAGGTGGCCAATCTCACCAGAAAATTTGAGGCCATGGAAGGAAGGAAGGAAAAGGTTAATGAAAGTGTTTGCGGCATCTGTGATTGCAACATTCATACTACTAAAAATTGTCCTTCAATACCTGCCTTTCGAGAAGTATTGAATGAACAATCTAATGCTGTAAATAACTACCAAAGACCTTTCAATGGACCACCCTCTAATACATATAATCCTGGCTGGAAAAATCATCCGAATTTTAGTTGGAGGAACGGACAAACTGCTACCCCTCAAGGTTTCTTCAATCAAAATCCAAATCAGGGGAAACCACAAGAAGAATCGGTTCAAATTTCCATACAAGAGCTGGCCCGAAAAATGCAAGAAATTTCAGATTTTATGCAAAAAATAGATTCACGTATGACGGCTATGGAAAAAGGGATGCTCCCTGCACAATCACTCCCTAATCCGAAACCGCAATACGAGACAGGTGATCCCAGCTCTTCAAATCAAATGGGGCACACTAAATCCATCACCACTCTTAGGAGTGGGAAGGTTATTGACAAAACCCTTCCGGTTAAGCCTGAAAAGCCTCAAGAACCAGAAGAGGACAACAAGGATGGATCTAGTGGCGCCCCACAAAAATTTGAACCAGAACCTCTAGAAAAGCCAGTTGCTCCGTTTTCCCAACGGTTGGTTGAACCAAAACGTCTATCTAACTCTCAGGATATTCTAGAAGTGTTGAAATAAGTGAAAGTTAACATTCCTCTGCTTGACGTTGTAAAACAGATTCCTTCATATGCTAAATTTCTAAAGGACTTATGCACTACCAAACGATGGAAAAGTGTTCAAAAGAAGATCTCCTTGACTGAGAAAGTGAGTGTTATCCTGAAACAAGATGTGCCGTAAAAATTTAAAGATCCCAGTTGCTCAACCATATCATGCGTAATCGGGAACTATCGAATTGACCACGCACTTCTTGACTTAGGAGCAAGCGTCAATTTGATTCCCTACTCGGTATACCAACAGTTAGGTTTGGGTGAATTAAAACCCACTCGAACCACACTACAACTTGCTGATCGTTTTGTTCGTATACCAAGAGGGATCATCGAGGATGTGTTGGTCCAGGTGGATAGATTCTACTACCCTGTTGATTTTATCATCTTAGACACCGAACCCATCAATGACACGAGCATTCAGATTCCCATCATTCTTGGTCGCCCATTCCTGTCCACTTCAAATGCAATTATCAACTGCAGGAATGGTGTCATGACTATGTCTTTTGGAAATTTGACATTGGAATTGAATATCTTTTTCAATAACTGCAGCAACTCAGAGGATGATGACGATTTCCACGATGTTAACATGATTGATTCTTTTGTGGAACATAGAACACCTCTCACCTTATCCTCTGATCCTCTAGAGACGTGCCTGGCCCACTCCTATGATCTTGATGATGATATAATTAGGGAGATGTGTGTCATGCTTGATACTGCACCGGTACTTGAAGTTAACCAGTGGAGGCCACACATTGAAGAATTGTCCCAAACTTATGTAGTGCCTCTACCGTCTAACCTCAAGCCACCGAAGCTTGACCTAAAACCTTTGCCCTCTGATTTAAAATATGTCTATTTAGATCAAGATGAGACATACCCGGTGGTGATCTCTACCCACCTGGAGAAAGAACAGGAGAGTATGCTGATATCTACTCTCATTGAGCATAAGGGAGCTCTTGGATGGACGATAGCGGACCTCAAGAGAATTAACCCATCGATTTGTACTCACCATATATATCTTGAGGACAATACAAAGGCTGTTCGGCAATCACAATGTAGACTAAATCCAAACATGAAGGAAGTGGTTAAGGCCGAGGTTCTCAAACTATTGGAAGTGGGGATCATTTACCCCATATCCGATAGTCAATGGGTGAGTCCAACTCAGGTGGTTCCTAAGAAGTCCGGGATCACCATCGTAGCCAATGCCAATAATGAACTCGTGCCAACCAGAATTAGTACTGGTTGGAGAATGTGCATTGACTACAGAAAGCTGAATACCGTCACAAGGAAAGATCACTTTTCTTTGCCTGTATTGATCAAATCCTGGAAAGGCTAGCTGGTCATTCCTATTATTGTTTCCTCGATGGGTATATAATCAGATTGAAATCGCCCCTGAGGATCAGGAAAAGACCACATTTACATGTCCCTATGGCACCTTTGCTTACAGAAGGATGTCATTCGGGTTATGTAATGCCCCTGCCACCATTCAGCGATGCATGACGAGTATCTTTTCTGACATGGTGGGAAAATATTTAGAGGTCTTCATGGACGATTTCTCTATTTTCGGTTCATCTTTCAGCGAATGCTTAGCAAGTCTTAAATGTGTGCTGAAAAGATGTGAAGAAAAAAATTTGGTACTTAACTGGGAGAAGTACCATTTTATGGTTCAAAAGGGAATTGTCCTTGGGCATATCATCTCGTCCAAAGGAATCGAGGTAGATAAGGAAAAAATTGATCTTATCTCTAACCTACCTCCACCCAAGAATATCAGAGACGTGCGATCCTTCTTAGGACATGCAGGCTTTTACAGACGATTCATAAAGGACTTTAGTCTCCTTTCTCATCCTTTATGTAATCTTTTTCAAAAGGATACACCATACGAGTGGACTGAGCAGTGCCAAGAAGCTTTCACTAAGCTTAAGGGCATGTTAACCACTGCACTTATCATGCAGCCACCCGACTGGAGTCTTCCTTTTGAACTTATGTGCGACTCCTCTAATTATGCTCTTGGAGCGGTTCTAGGCCAGAGAAAAGATAAGCGGCCTCACGTTATTCACTACGCAAGTAGGACTCTAAATCCTGCCCAAGTGAACTACTCGACTACGGAAAAGGAACTCTTAGCCGTAGTATTCGCTTTGGATAAATTTAGATCCTACCTGATTGGATCCAAGATCATCATTTACACAGACCATGCTGCACTTAAGTATCTTCTTTCTAAGAATGATTCTAAGCCTCGCTTGATACGATGGATCCTTCTACTCCAAGAATTTGATTTGAAAATCAAAGATAAAAAGGTAGTAGAGAACGTAGTGGCCGATCATCTTTCTCGCCTTAATACCTCTGATTCCCTTGAGGCGACCCATATCAATGACATGTTCCCTGATGAACAACTGTTTAGAGTCTCCCATTCACCTTGGTTCGCTGATATTGCTAATTATCTTGCTACAGGTGCCATACCGACACACTGGACGTCACAAGATAAGAAGAAATTCTTTACCAAGGTGCGTAACTTTTTCTGGGATGATCCATATTTGTTTAAATATTGCCCAGACCAAATCTTAAGGAGATGTGTACCAGACGATGAGCATCAGAGTGTCATCTCCTTTTGTCACTCATAGGCCTGTGGTGGTCACTTTTCTGCTAAAAAATCACGGCCAAGATTCTACAGTGTGGCTTTTACTGGCCCACTATGTTCAGGGACACTCATGAGTTTTGCAAAGCTTGTGAGCGTTGTCAAAAATTGGGAGCATTGTCCCGTCGAAATATGATGCCTTTGAATCCCATCCTTATCATTGAGGTATTTGATTCCTGGGGCATTGATTTCATGGGACCATTCCCCCAATCATTTGGAAATCTATATATTTTGTTCGTCATAGATTATGTCACTAAATGGGTCAAAGCAATTTCGTGCCACAAAAATGACCATCGCACGGTCATTAAATTTTTGAAAGAAAATATCCTGTCGCGGTTCGAAAGGCCTCGAGCCATCATTAGTGACGAGGGCTCACACTTCTACAATAGACCATTTGAGAGCTTAATGAAGAAATACGATATCTCTCATAAGGTGAGCACCCCATACCATCCACAGACAAGTGGACAAGTTAAAATTTTCAATAGGGAGATCAAACATATCCTAGAGAAAATGGTTAACTCTGATCGTAAGGACTGATCAACCCGATTGACCGATGCCTTATGGGCGTACCGTACTGCTTTTAAAACTCTTATTGGAACATCTCCCTTTAGACTTGTCTATGGAAAGGCTTGTCATTTGCCTGTGGAATTGGAACATAAAGCATACTGGGCGATCAAAAATCTGAATTTCAATCTGGACAACGCTGGCTCGCTACGCAAACTTCAATTAAATGAACTTGAAGAAATTCGGAATGATGCGTACGAAAACTCGAGAATTTACAAGGACAAGATGAAGGCGTTTCATGATCAACATATTCTACGAAAATCATTCACGCCAGGTCAGAAAGTCCTTTTGTACGATTCTCGATTACATCTCTTTCCGGGTAAGCTTTGATCTCGTTGGACCGGCCCTTACATTGTTGTCACTGATTATCCTCATGGGGCTGTCGAGATAAAAGATCCCGATAATGGCAAGGAGTTTAAAGTAAATGGACATCGATTAAAACCAATTGTCGAGATATTTGATTAAGAGAACATGTCCATGCCTCTGATTGCTCCTGTTTATCAGGACTGATCTCCTAGTCTGATGGAGGTATAGGTAGGTTTATCGCTTTCATAGGACTAGGATAGTTGCTTTATTTGTCTGGCTGAAGACGATAAATTTAGCGCTCCTGGGAGGTAACCCAGCTTTTCATTTCATTTTTCTAATTAGATGTTTCAATGTTTGTGGGTAACATTACTGCAAACCCTCACGAGACTACAACTCGTCCACTAGGGGTAACCTAGGGGTTTAAAGGCTTGTTGCATACACTAAAAGCAATCGAGAGCACCTGCGAAAGTAGTATAAGTAGGATTTTATTTTTATTTTTATTTTTCTTTCTCTTTTGTACTAATCTGCTCTCTCCCAGCGATCTCGTGAAAAATCTCTCTTGATTCGTCATTCAGGTAATATCTTCCCATCACTTTACTGTCGTTGTCCAATGTGCATTACATGTCTAGATATTTTACATTGAGGACAATGTAGATTTTAGGTTGGGGGTGGGAGATTAGGCTTCCTAATCAGTATTTTCTTGGTCTTGAGCAAAAATTGTGAAAATTGTGAAAAAATTTTAAAATTTTTCTGACATTTCTTATAAATTCAATGTGATTTTGACATCTATCTTTGATTTAGAATTACGAGATACGTGATGTTGGTAATTTATGACTCTTGGATTTAGCTACTTGATAGATTCCACAATTAAGTTTGAATTATCAATCCATGATTAGAGATTTTAAACATTGATTGAATCATGATTTCAGGACACGTCTTGCTTACACATTAAGATTTCAGTTCCATATCGAAGGATTAACTTGGTAATCACTAAGCACGAAAGCAACCAGCCTGAAATATCTTGCCATCATGGTATAAAAATTGAAAAGGTTGGATAATTAATCTTCACCATAGGTTTTCTCCCTATAGGTGTAGAGTTAATTCCCCATGAATGATATGTGAAAAAGAGTCAGGTGTACGATCTTTACCATAGGTTTGCTCCATATAGGTGTGGAGTTGATTCCCCTTCCTTGGCATTACTTCAATAGAAAAATCACAAGTTAATAGGTTAATCTATGAGGAAAGTTTTGGATTAGGTTTTGGTTGTCATGAATTTTCTTGTTGGTTACCAATGATATCATGAAATTGACGATTGGATCTCTTAATGATGATAAGCCGAGATTAGACTATACATCCATGGATCTCAATGTTTAAAATTTTTTTAATTGATGGATTAATACTTTACACTTGATTATGAAGTCTACCGTGTGCTTGAGCTCAGGAGAAAACAATTTCTAACATTCATGAATATTAAATTTCTCGTATCTTGTTCAAAATCTCACTCGATTTCATAGAAAGTTCTCCTATAATTCTCAACTTATTTTCCGCATAATTTGCTCGGGACGAGCAAAATGCTGGTTGGGGGTTGTGTTGAGGGTCAAATAGTGCATATTAGACCCCATTTATTACTTGGATTTATGAGCATAATATTGTTTAATGCCCAGTTTGAATCGTATTTTGTTGCAGGGTGTGATTAGGAGAGTTGACTGAAAAAAGGATGCCAAAAGCTTGGATTTAACGCTCAAGATGCACCAAGGCAAGGGACACACTCCAGGGGACCAAGATCGACTGAAATTACATGCCAGGGAATAGTAAAAATTAAAGAACTGAAGCTCAAATGGCCTAAAACTCATCCAGAATGCAAGATCACAGGTTTCCTACCATCCGTTCGGTTCGAAACTTCATACATGGCCTGAGGACTATAAATTAACTGTACAAGTCAATTTTCAACCATTGGATCCCTATGGAAGTGACCCAATGGACAGATCAGCCTATAAATCAGTGAATTGGGGCCCGCCTGAGTTATGGATATGCTTCAAAAATTCTTTGGACGATTCAAATGATATTCCAGACCGAATGGATGGAGTGGATTTCTGACACACAGTTAGATGAGACCTACTTTAATGACGTGAGTGTGCACAGCTCTCGTGCACAGGAGGTGCACAAATCCATCAAAGACGGTCAAAGAGGCTTCTGACCAAAAAATAAAAATAAAAATTTACGCACGGGCAGCGGACGCACGGCCGCTGGCCATTTTCACGAACGTTATTGGGCCCCACACAAGCTCCGTACGTCTGATCCAAGCCATCCATCTTGTAGAGGGCTTCGAGAGCTACAAAACCATGTTATCACTTTTCACCCATACCTGCACACGTGTGAGATACAGAGGCCACAAAAGGGTTGTCCGGTAGCGTTCAAGTCTGATCTTTTAGTTATTTCTTCTCTAGGACACGTCAATGGACGTTCAAAACTATCCATTCTTGATTGAAATTTCGTCCTGAATCCAATGGACGGGGTGGATTTTCCAGAAAATGCTTGTGGGGCCCACTGATCACAACAGCGAAATGGTGCGAAAGGTTTCACACATCCGCGAAAACTGACTTTTTCAGGCGGTTTTGGCCCACCATCTTTGATCATATGGCAGATCTGAACCGTCTATCATGTAGAGGACCCAAGAAAGTACTAAGGGACGGTGTTTCTTTGGAATTTGAGCGAGGAAAGTGACGTGTTTCGAGGCACCGAACTTGGCTGCGAAAATTGCACTCCGTGTCCTGCTACAACTCTGTCACTGACTCCAGCCTTCCAGCAGCTATAAAAGGAGGTTTTGGACGTGGGGAGCATTCATTCAGGTCTTGGGAGGAGGATTCAGAGCTTGGAGGCTGGGGCCTGGAGCACAGAGGCAAGAGAGAGAATAGAGAGTATTTTATTTTCTTTTTGTTTTTATTTTTACTTTGTTTATTTTGTTTAAGGGATTTAGTCCATCCATGTCGGGCTAAACCTCTTAGCTAGGGCTAAGAGGTGAAGCTTGTAGTGAGATGGGAGATTCCATGTTTTTAATTTAATTTTGATATATGAATTAACGTTGATTTTAGTTTGATTAGTATGGAAATATTTTTGGTCTTTAATGGTCTGTTGTGACTGAAATTACAATGGGTCTGCAATGGCTTTGAATATTTCCGTTCTCCTTTATGTTTATGATGTCAGGAAGCCCTGTTGTTCACCATAGTCTCCTGGGCATGGTTGATGTCGGTACCCTTCCTAACCTTCATACATGTGATGGGTTGGTAATTAGTTTAATTCTGCTGTTCCCCATAGTCTTTTGGGCATGGTTTGGTGATGGAATCCATTCTAATTCATATACCTTTCATCTCTTGAAAACTAGATCAATGACAGTTCAGTTAATTTTCATGAAACATGCATAAGATCCCCCTGATCTCTACAAGTGGATCCTCTGAATCCCTAGTTCCCTTCTCCTGATTTCTCTCAAGTTTAGATAATTATTTCACCATTATTCCTCAAATTACATTCAGTTTAGATTTCATCTTAATCTAGTTCTAGTTCTGGTTAGTTTTAGATAACGTACAAGTTTCAGTCCCTTGGGATTCGACCTCGGTCTTACCGAGTTATTACTACATCACAACCCTGCACTTGGGGAGTGAACAATAAAGATGGGACTTTTGTGATTTAGTGGGGTGAGATTTCATGTTTCTGCATGTGGGTTTTGTTCTCAAGAAGATTTTGAATGGAAAAAAAAGGTGGGAATTTTGAATCTTTGAATTGGTGCTGAAATGGTCTAATTAGGGTGGAATTTCAGTCTTCTTTTTTTTTTCTTTTGTAGCTGAGTTTTTACTGAGTGGTTTTTTATTGGGTTTTTAAATGAAGAAGCTGAAAAGCTCCTTTTTGCTTTATTTCTCATGAAAATGGTGGTTCTGGTGTGAGAATTTTAGGCGGGAGGTTTTCTTGTTGTGTTGAAATTGTTTCTCATTTGGCTTTTACTTTTGTGTTTGCGTTGGTTGTGTATGAAACTTCATGTGGAAATTACTGGCTTTTGGGTTATGTTAGCTTTGACAATGAGAAGAGGGTAAGAGATTTTCTGAGTGGAAGAAAGGATGAAAAGGAGAAATTTCCTGTTTTGGGAACTAACTTTCCTGGATTTGGAATTGATGGAAAGCTCTAACGCAAACCTTCTCCTTCTGTCATAAACTATAAAGGCCAGTTGGGTTCTCTTATTTTTATTTTTTATTTCAACTCCCTTCCCTTCACGCATCATCTGTTTTCTAGGATCGTCTTGACACAGGTTTAATAATAAATTTTATATGCTTGTTCGGATTGGCTTGAAATGATGAGGAGTTTCTATGAGATTTTAAAAGCCAATTGCATGGACAAAGTCCACGACTTGACATAAATATTTTGTTCACCGGCCATAAGGTTCCATTTAACAACTGGCTCTGATGTGTATGTGCACCAATTAGGAAGTCTACCCAATACATGGTGCTAGTTGTTAAAGGGCACTATAAGGCTCTGTATGGATTTTCCTGTTGACTTCTTCCATGTGCTAAATTTGTAAAAAATTTATAAGAAAAAAAAATGATGGTCATAACCTTTGTTTTTAAACCCAGAAATCAGAATGTAGATTAGATAGTCGAACTGGATTGAGAGCAATGTAACAACTATTTAGCAAATGCAAAGAGCATTACCAGGAGCATTTTGTCATAGATTTGGTCGCCATCATTGCTCTATTTTAGAACTTGGAGAACCTGCAAAACAAAGTGCTTGAAAGCCACAATGTATTACAAGATCAGTTACAGGCCTCTCAGATTTGTTCTCAGGTACCTGAATCACTGGATGTAAAATGCAGTGCATCTTCAACCATAAAAGTTGGGAGTATGAAACAAATCCATGAATTCGTTAAATATTCAGACTTCAACAGTCAAAGGAACAAAGAAAGAGGGCGTTCAGAAAGGAATGCATGTAGTCTATTGGTACTTCTGTTGAGGAGACATCTGATACTTCAGAAAGGAATGCCTGCACCAGTAATGAAAGAGATCAACTTGAGTGCTTGACTATGGATGAACCTCAAATGATACCAAAGATACTACATTAAAGTTCATACATGTATTTACTTTTATGGATTTTCTGTTAGTCTTTTTTTGGTAGGTAGTGAGGTAAAGGGAAGTATTTTAGCATGGGTGTGATGCTAGTTCGAATTGTTGTTATGTATGTCCAAGTATAATATAATGACTGTTTGAGATGCGTATCAATTTCATATTCCCTGCATATCAACTATCACACCCTGCAAGAGTACTCAAGATTTTCTCTTCATACACCAGACACAGTACAATCGAGAAATTGTTGATACAGAAAATTTTCAACATTGCATTTGTAGGTGCATATACATTGTGATGAAAATTTCCTTCAAAATCTAGCTTTGTCAATCTTAATTCTTACAGCAAGGCGAAGGGAATTTAGATTAATACAACAGACGTTGCTGACATCTTGGTAGTACAATAGATGTGGTTGATGACTTGCTAACTTGCACTTAGTCCTGTTAAGTCTGTAAAGGTGGCCTATTCATGTTTCTCTTCTGGGAAAAGATAGCTGATATCTAAAGCTGAGAAAACTGTTGCTGGCTGCATCTCACGAGACCCATTATAAATGCTGTCATTATCATGAAGCTTGGTTGTCGCTCATGTTTCTCTCAGTGAATTCAACCCACTATGTTATATGCAGGTACCTATGGTCTCCTATATATTTGTTGTATATGATTACTTGGAACTGAATGTGCAAGCCTTCATTACTAGCTATAGTTGTTAGATCCATCTAATTGATGGATGAATGGAATGGTTTATTTGAATGTAAAACTGTCATGATATGTTCGTGTGATGTGTGGACAGTCTCTGTAGGTATTGCACACCCTTTTATCATACTTATCTACAAAATGCACTTATCCACAGTGCCTTCAAATTGATTTTGATATATTCTTTGGTGACGTCAAGATCTTATATATATGGCTTTTATCATTTATGCAAAACACGCTTATATATAGTGCTTTCAAATTGATTTTGAAACCCAACATTATTTCAAGAAGAACCTTCATTTTGTTTCATGAACAGAGGATGGACAAGTGATGAGCTTTTTTGTTGTATTAGAAAGAAAATTTGTTAGGAGATGTCTGAGCGAGGCACATGGCATTATTATAAGTCCTATCTCTCTCCATATGTCACATTGGTTATATATGAAAAGATCATCAACTATCTACCATGTTTCAATCTAGAAAAAGAAGAAGAAGAAGTATTTGGTCTAGCTGGATGTATCTAACTAATAAATTGGACCTTACCGATCAATTGGAATTTTTTATTTAGTAAATGTTATCTTGATGTACATGCACTATATAGTTCCATTGAATTCTAAACCCTATAATCGTTCTGGTGATTATAAAGGAATCAATGGTTTGTTCCTGCTTAAAGTGGCTAAGAGAAGTAAAATTTTAAAATTTCTTGTGCTGGAAATAAATAAGAAGGAAAATATTTCTTGTTTCTTTTTAATTGGTGAAAGAAACTTTCATGTTTTAACAAATTTCGATCTGGTGCAGCTTGTGAAACAATGTCTAGATTTTGTTCAACAACAAGGCTTGAAGAATGTGTGAGTGCTCTTTTTTTAAGCATGGTTAATTTGGATCTTTTTACTAGATGTAACATAGACTTCTCTATTACTTCTGTGTGTTTCCTTTCTAGTCTGGTACATTGTACTTTCATAAAAGATGCATATTGAGAACTTTTATTCTAGATGAATCTTACAAGACATATGGATGCTTAGTCATCAGCACCATCATCTAAGTTATATACATATTCTAATGAGGTCATGGAATTCTACCTATTCTCATGTTACACTTGCATCCTACATGGATATATATGCTAGTAGATAGTTATGATAGAAAGTCCTCAATTTTTGATAGCACATTGTACTTTCATAAAAGATGCATATTGAGAACTTTTATTCTAGATAATCTTACAAGACATATGGATGCTTAGTCGTCAGCACCATCATCTAAGTTATATATATATTCTAATGAGGTCATGGAATTCTACCTATTCTCATGTTACACTTGCATCCTACATGGATATATATGCTAGTAGATAGTTATGATAGAAAGTCCTCAATTTTTGATAGCACATTGTACTTTCATAAAAGATGCATATTGAGAACTTTTATTCTAGATGAATCTTACAAGACATATGGATGCTTAGTCGTCAGCACCATCATCTAAGTTATATATATATTCTAATGAGGTCATGGAATTCTACCTATTCTCATGTTACACTTGCATCCTACATGGATATATATGCTAGTAGATAGTTATGATAGAAAGTCCTCAATTTTTGATAGTATCTCTTTACTTAAAGCACGATACCATTTTAAGAAAAGTGAAGGTGGAAAATTTGAGACTTGGATTCAACTCAACCATGTGTGCTTGCATTCAAACCTTATTGTAGGTTTGCTTTGAAGAAAACTATGCTTGCATTGCAGTGTTTTAGATATTTTTTTCCTTTTCCTTTTTCAAAGTCGGATGTTGTATCTTGGATACCATTTCTCATTTTGGTTATTGGATTGGCATTATGAATGCAGATGGAAGGACAATCTAGTAATACAAGATTCGTGAATTCCCAGTATGGCATATACGTCTCTCATGGAAGACTTGTAGAATTTTCAACAAGGATATTTGCTCAAATGGATATTGGTTATGATTTATTTTTCTTCTTCATTGATAAATATTTACAAATAGGTTGGCAACAAGCCCACTCTTGTCAGAGTTTCACCCTTACTAACTCATAGGCACTTGTCTCAGAGAAGAATTAGGTTGCTGGCAAGGAAATATCATCCTAGAAATGATGGTATGAAGGTGTGATTGTTTTCCTTAGAGAAATACAATAAAAGTTTGTAAAATATATCATTCTGACAGTCCCTCTAAGCCTTTCTCAAATTTTCTTTCAATGTAGGTGTCATTCTTCAGGTGACGGTAGAGTTCCCACAGGATTATATTAGACCTGTTGGGAACAATGCCAGCTTATTTATGTCGGAGGTCGGTGTCTTATGTCGATCTCTGATCCCCGCCACCACCCCCCGTTGGGTAGACATGATAGATGATGTGTGGCAGCTCATCCGTCAGCGCCTTCAGGTAAATTTTAGTAAATTAAAATTTATTTTATAAAAGTTCATTTATGATTAAGTTATTTTGCTAAAAATTAATAGAGCATACCCGGATGTGCGTCGGAGCTATCTGGATGAGTGGGGGTCCCTGGGAGGTGGGAACCGCTGTTATGACCATGATGAAGCTGTCCATTTCCTATGGACAACATTGGGAGAGCCTGGCCATTTGGATAGGCCGTATTTTGGTATTAGCTCAAAATTAATGGAGCATACCCGGATGTGCGTCGGAGCTATCCAGATGAGCGGGGATCATCTAAATGGAAGGTGAAACCACTGTTATGACCATGATGAAGCTATCCATTTCCTATAGATAGCATTGGAAGGGCCTGACCATGTTGACAGGACATATTTACATCTGTACTTGCAGGGACCTCACCCTTAACCTAAACCACATTTAATCCTATTATCTGAACCGGTAACATATTCTCAATTCCCTACAGCTATAACCTATAACCTACCTAAAACCTAAATGTGTTCTCAAATCCTTAAACCTAAACCTAAACCTAATCTTATTCTCAACTACCTAACCTAAACCTAAACCTAAACTTGAAAACCCAAAGAAAAACCCGATCCCGAACCAAAACACGATTTTTTAAACCTAAACCTTAACCTATTCTCAAATCCCTAAACCTATAACCTATAACCTACCTATAACCTATAACCAACCTATAACCTTAACCTAAAACCTAAACCTTAACCTATTCTCAAATCCCTAAACCTAAACCTACACCTAATCCTATTCTCAACTACCAAACCAAAACCTAAACCTAAACTTGAAAACCTAAAGAAAAACTCGATCCCGAACCCAAACTCAATTTCCTAAACCTGTAACCTAAAACCAAGCTAAAACCTTAACCTAAAACCTAAACCTTAACCTATTCTCAAATCCCTAAACCTAAACCTACACCAAATCCTATTCTCAACTACCTAACCTAAACCTAAACCTAAACTTGAAAACCCAAAGCAACACCCGATCCCGAACCCAACCCCGATTTCATAAACCTAAACCTTAACCTATTCTCAAATGCTAAACCTATAACCTAAAACCTACCTATAACCTTAACCTAAAACCTAAGCCTTAACCTATTCTCAAATCCCTACATCTATAACCTAAAACCTAGCTAAAACCTAAACCTAAAACCTTAACCTATTCTCAAATCCCTAAACCTAAACCTACACCAAATCCTATTCTTAACTACCTAACCTAAACCTAAACCAAAACTTGAAAACCCAAAGCAAAACCCGATCCCGAACCCAAACCCGATTACCTAAACCTAAACCTTAACCTATTCTCAAATCCCTAAACCTATAACCTATAACCTACCTAAAACCTTAACCTAAAACCTAAACCTTAACCTATTCTCAAATCCCTAAACCTAAACCTACACTTAATCCTACTCTCAACTACCTAACCAAAACCTAAACCTAAACTTAAAAATCCAATGCAAAACCCGACCCCGAACCCAAACTCGATTTCCTAAACCTAAAGCTTAACCTATTCTCAAATCCCTAAACCTATAACCTATAACCTACCCATAACCTTAACCTAAAACCTAAACCTTAACCTATACTAAAATCCCTAAACCTAAACCTACACCTAATCCTATTCTCAACTACCTAACCTAAACCTAAACCTAAACTTGAAAACCCAAAGAAAAACCCGATCCCGAACCCAAACCCGATTTCCTAAACCTAAACCTTAACCTATTCTCAAATCCCTAAACCCATAGCCTATAACCTACCTATAAACTTAACCTAAAACTTAAACCTTAACCTATTCTCAAATCCCTAAACCAAAACCTACACCTAATCCAACACTCAACTACCAAACCTAAACCTAAACCTAAACTTGAAAACCCAAAGCAAAACCCGACCCCGAACCCAAACCCGATTTCCTAAACCTGAACCTTAACCTATTCTCAAATCCCTAAACCTAAAGCCTATAACCTACCTATAATCTTAACCTAAAACTTAAACCTTAACCTATTCTCAAATCCCTAAACCTAAACCTACACCTAATCCTATTCTCAACTACCTAACCTAAACCTAAACCTAAACTTGAAAGCCCAAAGCAAAACCCGATCCCGAACCCAAACCCGATTTTCTAAACCTAAACCTTAACCTATTCTCAAATCCCTAAACCTATAACCTATAACCTACCTATAACCTTAACCTAAAACCTAAACCTTAACCTATTCTCAAATCCCTAAACCTAAATCTACACCTAATCCTATTCTCCACTACCTAACCTAAACCTAAACCTAAACTTGAAAACCCAAAGCAAAACCCGATCCCAAACCCAAACCCGATTTGCAAAACCTAAACCTTGACCTATAGCCTATAACTTACCTATAACCTTAACCTAAAACCTAAACCTTAACTTATTCTCAAATCCCTAAACCTAAACCTACACCTAAACCTATTTTCAACTATCTCACCTAAACCTAAACTTGAAAACCCAGAGCAAAATCCGATCCCGAACCCAAACCCGATTTCCTAAACCTAAACCTTAACCTATTCTCAAATCCCTAAACCTATAACCTATAACCAACCTATAACCTTAACCTAAAACCTAAACCTTAACCTATTCTCAAATCCCTAAACCTAAACCTACACCTAATCCAATTCTCAAATCCCTAAACCTAAACTTACATCTAATCCTGTTCTCAAATCCCTAAACCTAAACCTACACCTAATCCTATTCTCAACTACCTAACCTAAACCTAAGCCTAAACTTGAAAACCCAAAGGAAAACCCGATCCCGAACACAAACCCGATTTCCAAAACCTAAACCTTAACCTATTCTCAAATCCATAAAGATATAACCTATAACCTACGTATCACCTTAACCTAAAACCTAAACCTTAACCTATTCTCAAATCCCTAAACCTAAACCTACACCTAATCTTATTCACAACTACCTAACCTAAACCTAAACCTAAACTTGAAAACCCAAAGAAAAACCCGATCCCGAACCCAAACCCGATTTCCAAACCCTAAACCTTAACCTATTCTCAAATCCCTTAACCTATAGCCTATAACCTACCTATAACCTTAACCTAAAACCTAAACCTTAACCTATTCTCAAATCCCTAAACCTAAACCTACACCTAATCTTATTCTCAACTACCTAACCTAAACCTAAAACTAAAATGGAAAACCCAAAGAAAAACCAGATCCCAAACCCAAACCCGATTTCCTAAACCAAAACCTTAACCTATTCTCAAATCCCTAAACCTATAACCTATAACCTACCTATAACCTTAACCTAAAACCTAAACCTTAACCTATTCTCAAATCCCAAAACCTAAACCTACACCTAATCCTATTCTCAACTTCCAAACCTAAACCTAAGCCTAAACTTGAAAACCCAAACCAAAACCAGATCCCGAACCCAAACTCGATTTCCTATACCTAAACATTAACCTATTCTCAAATTCCTACACCTATAACCTATAACCTACCTATAACCTTAACCTAAAACCTAAACCTTAACCTATTCTCAAACCCCTAAACCTAAACCTACACCTAATCCTATTCTCA
This sequence comes from Magnolia kwangsiensis, assembly GCA_037074715.1. Lineage (NCBI taxonomy): Eukaryota > Viridiplantae > Streptophyta > Magnoliopsida > Magnoliales > Magnoliaceae > Magnolia > Magnolia kwangsiensis. The sequence continues at coordinate 105,908,922 of CM073574.1, forward strand.
AATCCCTAAACCTAAACCTACACGTAATCCTATTTTCAACTACCTAACCTAAACCTAAACCTAAACTTGAAAACACAAAGCAAAACCCGATCCCGAACCCAAACCCGATTTCCTAAACCTAAACCTTAACCTATTCTCAAATTCCAAAACCTATAACCTGTAACCTACCTATAACCTAAACATAAAACCTAAACCTTAACTTATTCTCAAATCCCTAAACCTAAACCTACACCTAATCCTATTCTCAACTACCTAACCTAAACCTAAACCTAAACTTGAAAACCCAAGGCAAAAACCGACCAAACCCGATTTCCCAAACCTAAACCTTAACCTATTCTCAAATCCCTATACCGATAACCTATAACCTACCTATAACCTTAACCTAAAACTTAAGCCTTACCCTATTCTCAAATCCCTGCAGCTATAACCTATAACCGACCGAAAACCTAAACCTAAAACTATAACCTATTTTCAAATCCCTAAACATATAACCTACCTATAACCTTAACCTAAAACCTAAACCTTAACTTATTCTCAAATCCCTAAACCTAAACCTACACCTAATCCTATTCTCAACTACCTAACCTAAAATTAAACCTAAAGTTGAAAACCCAAAGAAAAACCCGATCCCGAATCCAAACCCGATTTCTAAAACGTAAAACCTTAACCTATTTTTGAATCCTAAAACCTAAACTTACACCTAATCCTATTCTTAACTACCTAACCTAAACCTAAACCTAAACTTGAAAACCCAAAGGAAAACCCGATCCCGAACCCAAACCCGATTTTCAAAACCTAAACCTTAACCTATTCTCAAATCCCTAAACCGATAACCTATAACCTACCTACAACCTTAACCTAAAACTTAAACCTTAACCTATTCTCAAATCCCTAAACCTAAACCTACACCTAATCCTATTCTCAACTACCTAACCTAAACCAAAACCTAAACTTGAAAACCCAAAGAAAAACCTGATCCCGAACCCATACCCGATTTCCTCAACCAAAACCTTAACCTATTCTCAAATTCCTAAACCTATAACCAATAACCTACCTATAACCTTAACCTAAAACCTAAACCTTAACCTATTCTCAAATCCCTAAACCTAAACCTACACCTAATCCTATTCTCAACTACCAAACCTAAACCTAAACCTAAACTTGAAAACCCAAATCAAAACCCGATCCCGAACCCAAACCCGATTTCCTATACCAAAACCTTAACCTATTCTCAAATCCCTACAAATGTAACCTATAACCTACCTATAACCTTAACCTAAAACCTAAACCTTTACCTATTCTGAAATCCCTAAACAAAAACCTACACCTAATCCTATTCTCAAATCTCTAAACCTAAACTTACACCTAATCCTATTCTCAACTACCTCACCTAAACCTAAACCTAAACTTGAAAACCCAAAGTAAAACCCGATCCCGAACCCAAACCCGATTTGCAAAACCTAAACCTTAAACTATTCTCAAATCCCTAAACCTATAAACTATAACCTACCTATAACCTTAACCTAAAACCAAAACCTTAACCTATTCTCAAATCCCTAAACCTAAACCAACACATAATCCTATTCTCAAGTACCTAACCTAAACCTAATCCTAAACTTGAAAACCCAAAACAAAACCCGATCCCGAAACCAAACCCGATTTCCCAAACCTAAACCTTAACCTATTCTCAAATCCCTAAACTGATAACCTATGACCTTCCTATAACCTTAACCTAAAACCTAAGCCTTAACCTATTCTTAATTCCCTATAGCTATAACCTATAACCTAGCGAAAACCTAAACCTAAAACCTTAACCTATTCTCAAATCCCTAATCCTATAACCTAAAACCTACCTATAACCTTAACTTAAAACCTAAACCTAAACCTACACCTAATCCGTTTCTCAACTACCTAACCAAACCTAAACCTAAAACTATATCAGATAACCTACCTATAACCTTGACCTAAAACTTAAACCTTAACCTATTCTCAAATCCCTAAACCTAAACCTACACCTAATCCTATTCTCAACTACCTAACCTAAACCTAAACCTAAACTTAAAAACCCAAAGCAAAACCCGATCCCGAACCCAAACCCGATTTCCTAAACCTAAACCTTAACCTATTCTCAAATCCCTAAACCTATAACCTATATACTACCTTTAACCTTAACCTAAAACCTAAACCTTAACCTATACTAAAATCCCTAAACCTACTCCTAACCCTATTCTCAACTACCTAAACTAAACCTAAACCTAAACTTGAAAACCCAAAGCAAAACCCGATCCCGAACCCAAACCCGATTTCCTAAACCTAAACCTTAACCAATTCACAAATCCCTAAACCTATAGCCTATAACCTACCTATAACCTTAACCTAAAACTTAAACCTTAACCTATTCTCAAATCCTTAAACCTAAACATACACCGAATCCTATTCTCAACTACCTAACCTAAACCTAAACCTAAACTCGAAAACCCAAAGTAAAACCCGATCCCGAACCCAAACCCAATTACCTAAACCTAAACCTTAACCTATTCTCAAATCCCTCACCTTATAACCTATAACCTACCAATAACCTTAACCTAAAACCAAAACCTTAACCTATTCTCAAATCCCGAAACCTAAACCTACACCTAATCCTATTCTCCACTACCTGACCTAAACCAAAACCTAAACTTGAAAACCCAATGTAAAACCCGATGCCGAACCTAAACCCAATTTCCAAAACCTAAACCTTAACCTATAGCCTATAACGTACCAATAACCTTAACCTAAAACCTAAACCTTAACTAATTCACAAATCCCTAAACCTAAACCTACACCTAATCCTATTCACAACTACCTAAGCAAAACTAAAATTTCAAAACACAAAGCAAAACCCGATCCCGAACCCAAACCCGATTTCCCAAACCTAAACCTTAACCCATTCTCAAATCCCTAAACCTATAGCCTATAACCAACCTATAACCTTAACCTAAAACTTAAACCTTAACGTATTCTCAAATCCCTAAACCTAAACCTACACCTAATCCTATTCTCAAATCCCAAAAACTAAACCTACACCTAATCCTATTCTCAAATCCCTAAACCTAAACCTACACCTAATCCTATTCTCAACTACCTAACCTAAACCTAAACTTAAACTTGAAACCCAAAGCAAAATCCTATCCCGAACACAAACCTGATTTCCAAAACCTAAACCTTAACCTATTCTCAAATCCCTAAACCTATAACCTATAACCTATATATAACCTTAACTTAAAACCTAAACCTTAAGCTATTCTCAAATCCCTAAACCTAAACCTACACCTAATCCTATTCTCAACTACCTAACCTAAACCTAAACCAAAACTTGAAAACCCAAAGCAAAACCCGATCACGAACCCAAACCTGATTTCCAAAACCTAAACCTTAACCTATTCTCAAATCCCAAAAGCTATAGCCTATAACCTACCTACAACCTTAACCTAAAACCTAAATCTCAATCTATTCTCAAACCCCCAAACCTAAACCTAAACTTGAAAATCCAAAGCAAAACCCGATCCCGAACCCAAACCCGATTTTCTAAACCTAAACCTTAACCTATTCTCAAATCCATAAACCTATAAGCTATAACCTACCTATAACCTTAACCTAAAACCTAAACCTTAACCTATTCTCAAATCCCTAAACCTAAACCTACACCTAATCCTATTCTCAACTACCTAACCTAAACCTAAACCTAAACATGAAAACCCAAAGCAAAACCCGATCTCGAACCCAAACCCAATTTCCTAAACCTAAACCTTAACCTACTCTCAAATCCCTAAACCTATAACCTATAACCTACCTATAACCGTAACCTAAAACCTAAACCTTAACCTATTCTCAATACCCTACAGCTATAACCTATAACCTACCCAAAACCTAAACCTAAAACCTTAACCTATTCTCAAATCCCTAAACCTATAACCTATAACCTACATATAACCTTAACTCAAAACCTAAACCTTAACCTATACTAAAATCCCTAAACCTAAACCTAAACCTAATCCTATTCTCAACTACCTAACGTAAACCTAAACCTAAACTTGAAAACCCAAAGCAAAACCCAATCCCGAACCCAAACCCAATGTCCTAAACCTGAACCTTAACCTATTCTGTAATCTCTAAAGCTATAGCCAAGAACCTACCTATAACCTTAACCTAAAACTTAAACCTTAACTTATTCTCAAATCCCTAAACCTAAACCTACACCTAATCCTATTCTCAACTACCTAACCTAAACCTAAACCTACACATAATCCTATTCTCAACGACCTAACCTAAACCTAAACCTAAACTTGAAAACCCAAAGCAAAACCCGATCCCGAACCGAAACCCGATTTCCTAAACCTAAACCTTTACCTATTATCAAATCCCTAAACATATAACCTATAACCTACCTATAACCTTAACCTAAAACCTAAACCTTAACCTATTCTCAAATCCCTAAACCTAAACCTACACCTAATCCTATTCTCAACTACCTAACCTAACCCTAAACCTAAATTTGAAAACCCAAAGTAAAACCCGATCCCAAACCCAAACCAGATTTCCTAAACCTAAACCTTAACCTATTCTCAAATCCATAAACCTATAACCTATAACCAACCTATAACCATAACCTCAAACCTAAACCTTAACCTATTCTCAAATCCCAAAACCTAAACCTACACCTAATCCTATTCTCATATCCCTAAACCTAAACCTAAACTTACACCTAATCCTATTCTCAACTACCTTAACTAAACCTAAACCTAAACTTAAAAACCCAAAGCAAAACCCGATCCCAAACCCAAACCCAATTTCCTAAACCTAAACCTTAACCTATTGTCAGATCAATAACTCTATAACCTATAATCAACCAAAAACCATAACCTAAAACCTAAACCTTAACTTATTCTCAAATCCCTAAACCTAAAGCTACACCTAATCCAATTCTCAACTACCTAACCTAAACATAAACCTAAACTTGAAAACCCAAAGAAAAACCCGATCCCAAACCCAAACCTGATTTCCTACACCTAAACCTTAACCTATTCTCAAATCCGTAAACCTATAACCTATAACCTACATATAACCTTAACCTAAAACCTAAACCTTAAGCTATTCTCAAATCCTTAAACCTAAACCTACACCTAATCCTATTCTCAACTACCTAATCTAAACCTAAACGTAAACTTGAAAACCCAAAGCAAAACCCGATCACGAACCCAAACCTGATTTCCAAAACCTAAACCTTAACCTATTCTCAAATCCATAAAGCTATAGCCTATAACCTACCTATAACCTTAACCTAAAACCTAAACCTTAACTTATTCTCAACTCCCTAAACCTAAACCTACACCTAATCCTATTCTCAACTACCTAACCGAAACCTAAACCTAAATTTGAAAACGCATAGCAAAACCCGATCCCGAACCCAAACCCGATTTCCTAAACCTAAACCTTAACCCATTCTCAAATCCCTAAACCTATAGCCTATAACCTACCTATAACCTTAACCTAAAACTTAAACCTTAACGTATTCTCAAATCCCTAAACCTAAACCTACACTTAATCCTATTCTCGACTACCTAACCTAAACCTAAACCAAAACTTGAAAACCCAAAGAAAACCCGATCCCGAACCCAAACCCGATTTTCTAAACCTAAACCTTAACTTATTCTCAAATCCCTAAACCTATAAACTATAACCTACCTATAACCTTAACCTAAAACCTAAACCTTAACCTATTCTCAAATCCCTATAGCTATAACCTATAACCTACCTAAAACCTAAACCTAAAACCATAACCTATTCTCAAATCCCTAAACCTAAGTTTACACCTAATCCTATTCTTAACTACCTAACCTAAACCTAAACCTAAACTTGAAAATCCAAAGAAAAACCTGATCCCGAACCAAAACTCGATTTCCTAAACCTAAACCTTAATCGATTCTCAAATCCCTAAACCTATAACCTATAACCTACCAATAACCTTAACCTAAAACCTAAACCTTAACTTATTCTCAAATCCCTAAACCTAAATCTACACCTAATCCTATTCTCAACTACCTAACCTAAACCTAAACTTGAAAACCAAGAGCAAAACCCGATCCCGATCCCAAACCCGATTTCCTAAACCTAAACCTTAACCTATTCTCAAATCCCTAAACTTATAACCTATAACCTACCTATAACCTTAACCTAAAACCTAAACCTTAACCTATTCTCAAATCCGTAAACCTATAACCTATAACCTGCCTATAACCATAACCTAAAATCTAAGACTTAACCTATTCTCAATTCCCTACAGCTATAACCTATAACCTACCAAAAACCTAAATCAAAAACCTTAACCTATTCTCAAATCCCTAAACCTATAACCTATAACCTACCTATAACCTTAACCTAAAACCTAAACCTTAACCTATACTAAAATCCCTAAACCTACACCTAATCCTATTCTCAACTACCTAACCTAAACTTAAACTAAACTTGAAAACCCAAAGAAAAACCCGATCCTGAACCCAAACCCGATTTCCTAAACCTAAACCTTAACCTATTCTCAAATCCCTAAACCTATAGCCTATAATCTACCTATAACCTTAACCTAAAACCTAAAACTTAACCTATTCTTAAATCCCTAAAATTAAACCTACACCTAATCCTATTCTCAACTACCTAACCTAAACTTAATCCTAAACTTGAAAACCCAAAGCAAAACCCGATCCCGAACCCAAACCCAATTTCCCATACCTAAACCTCAACCTATTCTCAAATCGCTACACCTATAACCTATAACCTACATAAAACCTAAACCTTAACCTATTCTCAAATCCCTAAAACTAAACCTACACCTAATCCTATTCTCAAATCCATAACCTAAACCTAAACCGCAACTTGAAAACCCACAGCAAAACCCAATCCCGAACCTAAACCCGATTTCCTAAACCTAAACCTTAACCTATTCTCAATTCCCAACAGCTATAACCTATAACCTACCTAAAACCTAAATCTAAAACCTTAACCTATTCTCAAATCCCTAAACCTAAACTTACACCTAATCCTATTCTTAACTACCTAACCTAAACCTAAACCTAAACTTGAAAATCCAAAGCAAAACCCGACCCCGAACCAAAACCCAATTTCCTAAACCTAAACCTTAACCTATTCTCAAATCCCAAAACCAATAACGTATAACCTACCTATAACCTTAACCTAAAACCTAAACCTTAACCTATTCTCAAATCCCTAAACCTAAACCTACACCTAATCCTATTCTCAACTACCTAACCTAAACCTAAACTTAAATTTGAAAACCCAAAGCAAAACCCAATCCCGAACCCAAACCCGATTTCCTAAACCTAAACCTTAACCTATTCTCAAATGCCTAAACCTATAGCCTATAACCTACCTATAACCTTAACCTAAAACCTAAACCTTAACCTATTCTCAAATCCCTAAACTTAAACCTACACCTAATCATATTCTCAACTACCTAACCTAAACCTAAACCTAAACTTGAAAACCCATAGCAAAACCCAATCCCGAACCCAAACCCAATTTCCTAAACCTAAACCTTAACCTATTCTCAAAACCCTAAACCTATAACCTATAACCTACCTATAACATTAACCTAAAACCTAAACCTTAACCTATTCTCAAATCCCTAAAACTAAACCTACACCTAATCCTAATCTCAACTACCTAACCTAAACGTAAACCTAAACTTGAAAACCCAAAGCAAAACCCTATCCCGAACCCAAACCCGATTTCCTATACCTAAACCTTAACCTATTCTCAAATCGCTACACCTATAACCTATAACCTTCCAAAAACCTAAACCTTAACCTATTCTCAAACCCCTAAACCTAAACCTACACCTAATCCTATTCTCAAATCCATAAACCTAAACCTACACCTAATCCTATTCTTAACTACCTAACCTAAACCTAAACCTAAACTTGAAAACCCAAAGCAAAACCCGATCCTGAACCCAAACCCGATTTTCTAAACCTAAACCTTAACCTATTCTCAAATCCCTAAACCTATACCCTATAACCTACATATAACCTTCACCTAAAACCTAAACCTTAACATATTCTGAAATCCCTAAACCTAAACCTACACCTAATCCTATTCTCAAATCCATAAACCTAAACCTACACCTAATCCTATTCTCAACTACCTAACCTAAACCTAAAACTAAATTTGAAAATTCAAAGTAAAACCCGATACCGAAACCAAACCCGATTTCCTAAACCTAAACTTTAACCTATTCTCAAATCCATAAACCTATAACCTATAACCTACCTATAACCTTAACCTAAAACCTAAACCTTAACCTATTCTCAAATCCCTAAACCTAAACCTACACCTAATCCTATTCTCATAACCCTAAACCTAAACCTAAACTTACACCTAATCCTATTCCAACTACCTTACCTAAACCTAAACCTAAACTTGAAAACCCAAAGCAAAACCCGATCCCGAACCCAAACCCGATTTCCTAAACCTAAACCTTAACCAATTCTCAAATCCATAAATCTATAACCTATAATCAACCTAAAACCTAAACCTTAACCTATTCTCAAATCCCTAAACCTAAACCTACACCTAATCCAATTCTCAACTACCTAACCAAAACCTAAACCTAAACTTGAAAACTCAAAGCAAAACCCGATCCCGTACCCAAACCGGATTTCCAAAACCTAAACGTTAACCTATTCTCAAATCCCTAAACCTATAACCTATAACGTACATATAACCTTAACCTAAAACCTAAACCTTAACCTATTCTCAAATCCCTAAACCTAAACCTACACCCAATCCTATTCTCAACTACCTAACCTAAACTGAAACCTAAAGTTGAAAACCCAAACCAAAACCCGATTCCGAACCCAAACCTGATTTCCAAAACCTAAACCTTAACCAATTCTCAAATCCCTAAACCTATAGCCTATAACCTACCTATAACCTTAACCTAAAACCTAAACCTTAACTTATTCTCAACTCCCTAAACCTAAACCTACACCTAATCCTATTCTCAACTACCTAACCTAAACCTAAACATAAACTTGAAAACCCAAAGCAAAACCCGATCCCGAAACCAAACCCGATTTCCTAAACCTAAACCTTAACCTATTTTCAAATCCCTATAACCTATAACCTACATATAACCTTAACCAAAAACCTAAGCCTTAACCTATTCTCAATTCCCTACAGCAATAACCTATAACCTACCTAAAACCTAAACTTAAAACCTAAATGTGTTCTCAAATCCCTAAACCTAAACATACACCTAATCCTATTCTCAACAACCTAACCAAAACCTAAACCTAAACTTGAAAACCCAAACCAAAACCCGATTTCCTAAACCTAAACCTTAACCTATTCTTAAATCCATAAATCTATAACCTATAATCAACCTAAAACCATAACCTAAAACCTAAACCTAAAACTATAACCTATTCTCAAATCCCAAAACCTAAACTTACACCTAATCCTATTCTTAACTACCTAAATTAAACCTAAACCTAAACTTGAATACCCAAAGAAAAACCCGATCCCGAACCCAAACCCGATTTCCTAAACCTAAACCTTAACCTATTCTCAAATCCCTAAACCTATAACCTATAACCATGACCTAAAATCTAAACCTTAACCTATACTAAAATCCATAAACCAACACCTAATCCTATTCACAACTACCTAACCTAAACCTAAACCTAAATTTGAAAACCCAAAGCAAAACACGATCCCGAACCTAAATCCGATTTCCTAAACCTAAACCTTAACCTATTCTCAAATTCCTAAACCTATAGCCTATAACCTACCTATAACCTTAACCTAAAACTTAAACCTTAACCTATTCTCAAATCTCTAAACCTAAACCAAAACCTAAACCTAAACTTGAAAACCCACAGCAAAATCGAATCCCGAACCGAAACCCGATTTCCTAAACTTAAACCTTAACCTATTCTCAAATCCACAAACCTATAACCTATAACCTACCTATAACCTTAACCTAAAACCTAAACCTTAACCTATTCATAAATCCCTAAACCTAAACCTACACCTAATCCTATTCTCAACTACCTAACCTAAACTTTAACCTAAACTTGAAAATCCAAACCAAAACCCGACCCCGAACCAAAACCCGATTTCCTAAACCGAAACCTTAACCTATTCTCAAATCCCTAAACCTATAACCTATAACCTACCTATAACCTTAACCTAAAACCTAAACCTTAACCTATTCTCAAATCCCTAAACCTAAACCTACACCTAATCTTATTCTCAACTACCTAACCTAAACCTAAACCTAAACTTGAAAACCCAAAGCAAAACCCAATCCTGAACCCAAACCCGATTTCCTAAACCTAAACCTTACCCTATTCTCAAATCCCTAACCCAATAGCCTATAACCTAGCTATAACCTTAACCTAAAATCAAAATCTTAACCTATTCTCAAATCCCTAAACTTAAACCTACACCTAATCCTATTCTCAACTACCTAACCTAAACTTAAACCTAAACTTGAAAACCCAAAGGAAAACCCGATCCCGAACCCAAACCCGATTTCCTATACCTAAACCTTAACCTATTCTCAAATTGCTACACCTATAACCTATAACCTACCTAAAACCTAAACCTTAACCTATTCTCAAATCCCTAAACTTAAACCTACACCTAATCCTATACTCAAATCCATAACCTAAACCTAAACCTAAACTTGAAAACCCACAGCAAAACCCAATCCCGAACCCAAACCAGATTTCCTAAACCTAAACCTTAACCTATTCTCAATTCCTTACAGCTATAAGCTATAACCTACCTAAAACCTAAACCTAAAACCTTAACCTATTCTCAAAACCCTAAACCTAAACTTACACCTAATCCTATTCTTAACTACCTAACCTAAACCTAAACCTAAACTTGAAAATCCAAAGCAAAACCTGATCCCGAACCTAAACCCGATTTCCTAAACCTAAACCTTAACCTAGTCCCAAATACCTAAACCTATAACATATAACCTACCTATAACCTTAACCTAAAACATAAACCTTAACCTATTCTCAAATCCCTAAACCTAAACCTACACCTAATCCTATTCTCAACTACCTAACCTAAACCTAAACCTAAATTTAAAAACAAAGCAAAACCCAATCCCGAACCCAAACCCGATTTCCAAAACCTAAACCTTGACCTATTCCCAAATCCCTAAACCTATAGTGTATAACCTACCTATAACCTTAACCTAAAACCTAAACCTTAACCTATTCTCAAATCCCTAAACTTAAACCTACACCTAATCTTATTCTCAACTACCTAACCTAAACCTAAACCTAAACTTCAAAACCCACAACAAAACCCAATCCTGAACCCAAACCCAATTTCCTAAACCTAAACTTGAAAACCCACAACAAAACCCAATCCTGAACCCAAACCCGATTTCCTAAACCTAAACCTTAACCTATTCTCAAATCCCTAGACCTATAGCCTATAACCTACCTATAACCTTAACCTAAAACTTAAACCTTAACTTATTCTCAACTCCCTAAACCTAAACCTACACCTAATCCTATTCTCAACTACCTAACCTAAACCTAAACCTAAACTTGAAAACCCAAAGCAAAACTCGATCCCGAAACCAAACTCGATTTCATAAACCTAAACCTTAACCTATTCTCAAATCCCTAAACCTATAACCTATAACCTACATATAACCTTAACCAAAAACCTAAGCCTTAACCTATTCTCAATTCCCTACAGCAATAACCTATAACCTACCTAAAACCTAAACTTAAAACCTAAATGTCTTCTCAATTCCCTAAACCTAAACGTACACCTAATCCTATTCTCAACTTCCTAACCTAAACCTAAACCTAAACTTGAAAACCCAAAGCAAAACCCGATCCCGAACCCAAACCCGATTTCCTAAACCTAAACCTTAACCTATTCCCAAATCCCTAAACCTATAGCCTATAACCTACCTATAACCTTAACCTAAAACCTAAACCTTAACCTATTCTCAAATCTCTAAACTTAAACCTACACCTAATCTTATTCTCAACTACCTAACCTAAACCAAAACCTAAACTTAAAAACCCAAAGTACAACCCAATCCTGAACCCAAACCCGATTTCCTAAGCCTAAACCTTAACCTATTCTCAAATCCCTAAACCTATATCCTATAACCTACTTATAACCTTAACCTAAAACCTAAACCTTCACTTATTCTCAACTCCCTAAACCTAAACCTACACCTAATCCTATTCTCAACTACCTAACCTAAACCTAAACCTAAACTTGAAAACCCAAAGCAAAACCCGATCCCGAAACCAAACTCGATTTCCTAAACCTAAACCTTAACCTATTCTCAAATCCCTAAACCTATAACCTATAACCTACATATAACCTTAACCAAAAACCTAAGCCTTAACCTATTCTCAATTCCCTACAGCTATCACCTATAACCTACCAAAAACCTAAACTTGAAACCTAAATGTCTTCTCAATTCCCTAAACCTAAACGTACACCTAATCCAATTCTCAACTTCTTTACCTAAACCTAAACCTAAACTTGAAAACCCAAAGCAAAACCCGATCCCGAACCCAAACCCGAATCCCTAAACCTAAACCTTAACCTGTTCTTGAATCCCTAAACCTAAAACATATAACCTACCTATAACCTTAACCTGAAACCAAAACCTTAACCTAACCTCAAATCCCTAAACCTAAACCTACACCTAATCCTATTCTTAACTACCTAACCTAAACCTAAACCTAGACTTGAAAACGCAAAGAAAAACCCGATCCCGAACCCAAAGCCTATTTCCTAAACTTAAACCTTAACCGATTATCAATTCCCTAAACCTTTAACCTATAACCTTAAGGTAAAACCTAAACCTTAACCTATTCTCAATTCCCTACAGCTATAACCTATATCCTACCTATAACCTTAACCTACAACCTAAATGTGTTCTCAAATCCCTAAACCTAAACCTACACAAAATCCTATTCTTAACTATCTAACCTAAACCTAAACCTAAACTGGAAAACCAAAAGAAAAACCCGATCCCGAACCCAAACCCGATTTCCTAAACCTAAACCTTAACCTATTCTCAAATCCCAAAACCTATAAAATATAACCTACCTATAACCGTAACCTAAAAGCTAAACCTGAACCTATTCTCAAATCCCTAAACCTAAACCTATACCTATTCCTATTCTCAACTACCTAACCTAATCCTAAACCTAAACTTGAAAACCCAAAGCAAAACCCGATCCTGAACCCAAACCCGATTTTCTAAACCTAAACCTTAACCTATTCTAAAATCTCCAAACCTATAACCTATAACTAACCTATAACCTTAACCTAAAACCTAAACCTTAACCGAATTTCAATTCCCTACAGCTATAACCTATAACCTTAACCCAAAACCTAAATGTGTTCTCAAATCCCTAAACCTAAACCTACACCTAATCCTATTCTCAACTACCTAACCTCAACCTAAACCTAAACTTGAAAACCCAAAGCAAAACCCAATCCCGAACCCAAACTCGATTTCTTAAACCTAAACCATAACTTATTCCCAAATCCCTAAACCTATAACCTTAACCTAAAACCTAAACCTTATCCAATTCTCAAATCCCTAAACCTAAACATACACCTAATCCAATTCTCAACTACCTAACCTAAACCTAAACCTAAACTTGAAGACCCAAAGCAAAACCCGATCCCGTACCCAAACCCGATTTCCTAAACCTAAGCCTTAACCTATTATCAAATCCCTAAACCTATAACTTATAACCTACCTATAGACTTAACCTAAAACCTGAACCTTAACCTATTCTCAAATCCCTAAACCAAAACATACACCTAATCATATTCTCAACTACCCAACCAAAACCTTAACCGAAACTTGAAAATTTAAAGCAAAACCCGATCCCGAACCCCAACCCGATTCCCTAAACCTAAGTCAAAACCTATTCTCTATTCCCTAAACCTATAACCTATAACCTTAACCTATTCTTAATTCCCTACAGCTATAACCGATAACCTACCAATAACCTTAACCTAAAACCTAAATGTGTTCTCAAATCCCTAAACATAAACCTACACCTAATCCCATTCGTAACTACCTAACCTAAACTGAAACCTAAACTTGAAAACCCAAAGTAAAACCCGATCCCGAACCCAAACCCGATTTCCTAAACCTAAACCTTAACCTATTCTCAAATCCCTAAACCTATAACTATAACCTACCTATAACCTTAACCTAAAACCTAAACCTTAACCTATTCTCAAATCCCTAAACCTAAACCGATACCTAATCCTATTCTCAACTACCTAACCTAATCCTAAACCTAAACTTGAAATCACAAAGCAAAACCCGATCCTGAACCCAAACCCGATTTCCTAAACCTAAACCTTAACCTATTCTCAAATCCCTAAACCTATAACCTATAACCTACCTATAACCGTAACCTAAAACCTAAACCTTAACCTATTCCCAATTCCCTACAGCTATAACCTATAACCTACCTATAACCTTAACCTAAAACCTATATGTGTTCTCAAATCCCTAAACTTAAACCTACACCTAATCCAATTCACAACCACCTAACCAAAACCTAAACCTAAACATGAAAACACAAAGAAAAACCCAATCCGAACCTGTAACATCCCGAAAATCGGGGGGTCGAGCAAAAACCCAACTCCCGAGTTCCAAAATGTTATTTATGCAACATGGATATGTATGATTGAATGTTGTCTGTGATAATGTATTAAACATGAGTGAGATTAAGCCAGAACAGTATATCATACTTCAGAGACAGTTAAATTTGCAAGCGGAAGACTGTAATAGTATGTATAACGTATATAAACTGTTGTATGTCTCCAGAGTGTGAATACATTACCAGGTTATACACATACATGTATACTTCAAAAGTAAACAAAATGAATATACATGAGGGCACTAAAAATATAAAATGACAAACGTCAAAGTATCTAATCAACCTCCCTGCAATCCCGTCAATCAGAACACGCATAAAGGAGGAATCCTCCTCCTCATCATCAAGTCCAGCTCCGCCTCACAGGCCGCGCCATCATCTGCAATCACAAAAGGGACTGGTGGGTGTCCGGAAACACCATCCCGTAACGTGGGAGTGAGTGATCAACTCAGTGGGATAAGAGAGCAGAGATTAGCATGTTCACAATTCAATCACGCGATAATAGTAAAGCAGTAAATCAGACAATCCTAATACTGTTGTTAATGCAGGATGACATGACGTGATGTATGCCCTCACAGACGATCTCCCTCATGCGGCAACATCTTACGACCGCGGCATGCCACACTCCCTAGAGTGCTCCACATCTTCCAGGCACATGCAATGCTATGGTGATATGATTTCCAAGTTGTTATTAAGTCCATTCAAACAGCAGGATTGGGAAACTAAGGTACTTCCCTTGTATCAATCCCAATACAGATCCTGTCTAGGGTCGTCACTCCTAGTAATCTCATACGATGTATATTTCGTAGGTCACTGCAAGGGCTGCCAGGGCTGTTGCTCGCACTCGTTGCACCGCTCCCCCATCACCTTATCAATACAGGCCTACTGTACTCTACTGCACGGAAGGGTCGTCGCCTCCCGTGGACTCAGAATACGCTCGCGGTCACTACAAAGGGCTCGTCGCCTGATCAGTGTAGGCCGACAGCTAGAATATAGTGTCCCATACCACCATAATCTGCTCACGAGTTTAGGTGCTCACTGGTCACTACGGGGAGGTTTGTGGCCCCAGCGTAGGCCGACAGCTCGACCACGGTGTCCCATACCACCATGCCCGGCTCATGAGTCTTCGTGGATCAAGGTACCACGGTTAATAGGGTTTACAATGGTAAGTTCAGTACCCTAGGTTCAAGCAGTTATGATACATACAAGGTGAACAAACATCGGCCAGTCGGGTTACTTGACGGGCTCGACTAGCGCGATCGCATCTCGAATTGAACGACATGAAGTGCGTAAAACACTTCGCGTGGCCTAACCACTGCCGCCAACTCTCAACACGAATCACATTCATCGACGCGTCGTTCGTGGCTATGACCAGTCAGCCACGAATTCGTTCGGTTACCGACTGCCTGGACTAAGTCAAGTCCCACACATCTATTGAATTACATTACGCTATATACCACGGTATTGGAATTGAAACACATCATGTGAGCATGTTAGCACATGTTATAACATTCAACTAAGGCAAATCTTCAAGGCATACTTTCCATGCATATTCAACTTAGGCAAATCTTCAAGGCATCATTTCTATGCATGTGATGCAATCATGCATAAGGTCAACATATAGGAAATCATTTAGGTCAGCATTTTAAATCATGAAATCAATCTCAAACTACTACATAACATCATTCAATACAATACATACTAATACAAGCATTTATACAGACACATACACTACACACTTAAGTCCACATATAGTATGTCGACCCAAAGTGCGCAACTTGGCGAATCTCTTCGCCAAACTGATTATGCAAGCATTCCTAACTCACTAATACGGCGACAAACCATGTCAATCACGTCAGCAAAATATGCATGTAGACCGTACTTCCTACATATGACTAAAATGCCCTAAATCTCATATTCTTCGATAATTTACGAAATAGGAAACAGAGAGCACGTTGTACATGTCAAACGGCGATGCCGTCGATAATCTACTATTAAACGACATTGAAAGCGTTGTAAACCGTCAATCAAAGCGTCTAAAATCCTCACCTAGTCTCTTACGGTCGCGGGATTTTGAACGGAGCGTGTACGCTTCGTCTACGGCTGTAAGAGAACCTGATTTATGGATTACGTTAGCTAACATGTTGTGCATCGACGTAAACCCTAAATCAGCAAGTTTTTGGGATTATTCTATACCTGAAAAGGTGGAGAAATCACCAGCCAGGTGATTGGAAGGAAGTGCTGATGCAGCAACCGTTGATGGCTCGGAAGCGGGAAAAATCTCCTCTTCCCTTTCTCTCAAACTCTCTCTCTCTTTTCTAGGGTTTAGGGAAATTCGTATGCAAGGAAGGAATGAGGGTTTCAACCCCTTTTATAAGCTTGGAAACGCCGGAATTAGGCTCCGGGACGAAGTTTACTTATTGCCTATCCATTTCGGGGCTGTTTCGGTCCAAAAACTGCTTTCTGGTGGTCCCCTGGTCGATTGCGATCAGACTTAAGCTCATGCGTACCAGATGTACCTCGTATTAAGTTTTCAGTCTGGCAGGGTTCGCAGATCGCACGTAGCGGACCAGTTTCAGTTCAGCGGTCACCGCACATAGATCAGGGCTGAAAGTCCCATGATAATAAATAGATATTTTTCCTGATCCGAGGGTGTAATCTGGATGAATTCTGACGGTCAGAACGCTTAATACTGACGCGTCAAGTCGTGTGCCAGATTTGAATTTGAAATTCCAAATTTGTCCCTATTCGCGGTCGCTTCAGTCTGGGTTCAACGAAATACTCTGTGATTATCGGTTTGACTTGATTTTCGAAATGATTGTCAAGTCCAGCGGGGCGGTTCTAACGGTCTAAGATAGGAGGTACCGGACCTTCGACGCGCGGTCTAAATCCAATATAAAAATTCAATGTGGTCCAGAGGACAAACCCGCTTAGAGTTTGATCCGAGGTTATAGAGCATTGTAGAGTTGTTTGTTCTACTCGATTTGGGTCTTGTGGAACGTATTTAAAGTGATCAGGGACTGTTTCCCAGCCACTCCAACGTTGCGCTAGCTAACCTATGCTTAGTTTCTAAAGAAATTAATCCTAAGTGGTTTCTTTGGCTATGGAATTGGGTTCTGAACGGTTTTTCAGGTGTTTTAATTGACCCACTGCCTAAGGACGTCAAATCCCAGATTAGCCAAAATCCGGGGTGTTACAGAACCCAAACCGGATTTCCTAATGCTAAACCTAAACCTTTTCTCAAATCCCTTAACCTATAACCTATAACCTACCTATAACCTTAACCTAAAACCTAAGCCTTAACCTATTCTCAATTTCCTACAGCTATAACCTATAACCTACCTAAAACCTTAACCTATTCCCAATTCCCTAAACCTATAACCTATAACCTACCTGTAACCTTAACCTAAAACCTAAGCCTTAACCTATTCCCAAATCCCTATAGCTATAACCTATAACCTACTTAAAACCTATACCTAAAACCTAAATGTGTTCTCAAATTCCTAAACCTAAACCTACACCAAATCCTATTCTCAACTACCTAACCTAAACCTCAACCTAAACTTGAAAACCCAAAGAAAAACCCGATCCCA
This sequence comes from Magnolia kwangsiensis, assembly GCA_037074715.1. Taxonomy (NCBI): domain Eukaryota; kingdom Viridiplantae; phylum Streptophyta; class Magnoliopsida; order Magnoliales; family Magnoliaceae; genus Magnolia; species Magnolia kwangsiensis. The sequence goes on from CM073574.1 coordinate 105,927,262, forward strand.
AACCCAAACCCAATTTCCTAAACCTAAACCTTAACATATTCTCAAATCCCTAAACCTATAACCTATAACCTACCTGTAACCTTCACCTAAAACCTAAACCTTAACCTATTCTCAAATCCCTAACCCAAAACCTACACCTAATCCTATTCCCAACTACCTAACCTAAACCAAAATCTAAACTTGGAAGCACAAAGAAAAACCCCATCCCGAATCCAAACCCGATTTCCTAAACCAAAACCTTAACCTATTCTCAATTCCCTAAACCTATAACCTATAACCTTAACCTAAAACCAAAACCTTAACCTATTCACAAATCCCTAAACCTAAACCTACACCTGATCCAATTCTCAACTACTTAACCAAAACCTAAACCATAACTTGAAAACCCAAAGAAAGACCCGATCCCGAACCTAAACCCGATTTCCTAAACCTAAACCTTAACCTATTCTCAAATCCCTAAACCTATAGCCTATAAACTACCTATAACCTTAACCTAAAACCTAAACCTTAAACTATTCGCAAATCTCTAAACCTAAACTTACACCTAATCCTATTCTCAACAACCTAAGCTAAACCTAAACCTAAACTTGAAAACCCAAAGAAAAAGCCGATCCCGAACCCAAACCCGATATCTTAAACCAAAACCTTAACTTCTTCTCAAATCCCTAAACCTATAACCTATAACCTACCTATAACCTTAACCTAAAACCTAAACCTTAACCTATTGTCAAATCCCTAAACCTAAACCTACACCTATTGCTATTCTCAACTACCTAACCTAAACCTAAACCTAAACTTGAAAACCAAAGCAAAACCCAATCCCGAACCCATACCCGATTTCCTAAACCTAAACCTTAACCTAATCTCAAATCCCTAAACCTATACCCTATAACCTACCTATAACCTAAACCTAAAACCTAAACCTTAACGTATTCTCAAATCCCTACACCTAATCCTATTCTCAACTACCTAACCTAAACCTAAACCTAAACTTGAAAACCCAAAGCAAAACCCGATCCCGAACCGAAAACCAATTACCTAAACCTAAACCTTTACCTATTCTCAAATCCCTAAACCGATAACCTATAACCTACCTATAACCTTAACCTAAAATATAAACCTTATCCAATTCTCAAATCCCTAAACTTAAACCTACACCTAATCCTATTCTCAACTACCTAACCTAAACTTGAAAACCAAAAGCAAAACCCGATCCCGAACCCAAACCCGATTTCCTAAACCTAAACCTTAACCTATTCTCAAATCCATAAACCTATAACCTATAATCTACCTATAACCTTAACCTAAAAGCTAAATATTAACCTATTCTCAAATACCTAAACCTAAACCTACACCTAATCCTATTCTCAACTACCTAACCTAAACCTAAACCCAAAGAAAAACCCGATCCCGAACCCAAACCCGATTTCCTAAACCTAAACCTTAACCTATTCTCAAATCCCTAAACCTATAACCTATAACCCACCTATAACCTTAACCTAAAACCTAAACCTTAACCTATTCTCAATTCCCTACAGCTACAACCTATAACCTACCTAAAACCTAAACCTAAAACTATAACCTATTCTCAAATCCCTAAACCTAAACTTACACCTAATCCTATTCTTAACTACCTAACTTAAACCTAAACCTAAACTTGAAAACCCAAAGCAAAACCCGATCCCGAACCCAAACCCGATTTCCTAAACCTAAACCTTAACCTATTCTCAAATCCCTAAACCTATAACCTATAACCTACCTATAACCTTAACCTAAAACCTAAATCTCAACCTATTCTCAAATCCCTAAACCTAAACCTTAACCTATTCTCAAATCCCTAAACCTATAACCTATAACCTACCTATAACCTTAACCTAAAACCTAAACCTTAACCTATTCTCAAATCCCTAAACCTAAACGTACACCTAATCCTATTCTCATCAACCTAACCTAAACCAAAACCTAATCTTGAAAACCCAAAGCAAAACCCGATCCCGAACCCAAACCTTCTTTCCAAAACCGAAACCTTAACCTATTCTCAAATTCCTAAACCTATAGCCTATAACCTACCTATAACCAAAACCTAAAACCTAAACCTTAACTAATTCTCAAATCCATAAACCTAAACCTACACCTAATCCTATTCTCAACTACCTAACCTAAGCCTTAACTTGAAAACCCAAAGCAAAACTCGATCCCGAATCCAAACGCGATGTCCTAAACCTAAACCTTAACCTATTCTCAAATCCCAAAACCTATAACCTAAAACGTACATATAACCTTAACCAAAAACCTTAGCCTTAACCTATTCTCAATTCCCTACAGCCATAACCTATAACTTACCTAAAACTTAAATGTGTTCTGAAATCCCTAAACCTAAACGTACAGCTAATCCTATTCTCAACTACCTAACCTAAACCTAAACCTAAACTTGAAAACCCTAAGCAAAACTCGATCCCGAACCCAAACCCGATTTCTTAAACCTAAACCGTAACCAATTCTCAAATTCCTAAACCTATAACCTATAACCTACCTATAACCTTAACCTAAAACCTAAACCTTAACCTATTCTCAAATCCCTAAACCTAAACCAACACCTATTCCTATTCTCAAGTACCTAACCTAAACCTAAACCAAAACTTAAAAACTCAAAGTAAAACCGGATCCCAAACCCAAACCCGATTTCCTAAACCTAAACCATAACCTATTCTCAATTCCCTAAACCTATAACTTATAACCTACCTATAACTTTAACCTAAAACCAAAGCCTTAACCTATTCTCAATTCCCTACAGCTATAACCTATAACCAACCTAAAACCTAAACTTAAAACCTAAATCTGTTCTAAAATCCTTAAACCTAAACCTACACCTAATCCTATTCTCAACTACCTAACCTAAACCTAAACCTAAACTTGAAAACCCAAAGCAAAACCCGATCCCGAACCCAAACCCAATTTCCTAAACCTAAACCTTAACCTATTCTCAATTCCCTAAACATGTAACCTATAACCTACCTATAACCTTAACTTAAAACCTAAACCTTAACCTATTCTCAAATCCCTAAACCTAAACCTACACCTAATCCTATTCTCAACTACCTAACCTAAACCTAAACCTAAACATGAAAACCCAAAGTAAAACCCGATCCCGAATCCAAACCAAATTTCCAAAACCTAAACCTTAACCTATTCTCAATTCCCTAAACCTATAACCTATAACCTTAACCTAAAACCTAAACCTTAACCTATTCTCAATTACCTACAGCTATAACCTATAACCTACCTATAACCTTAACCTAAAACCTAAATGTGTTCTCAAATCCCTAAACCTAAACCTACACCTAATCCTATTCTCAACTACCTAAGCTAAACCTAAACCTAAACTTGAAAACCCAAAGAAAATCCCGATCCCGAACCCAAACCCGATTTCCTAAACCTAAACCTTAACCTATTCACAAATCCATAAAACTATAACCTATAACCTTAACCTAAAACCTATACCTTAACCCATTCTCAAATCTCTAAACCTAAACCTACACCTAATCCTATTCTCTACTACCTAACCTAAACCTAAACCTAAACTTGAAAACCCAAAGAAAAACCCGATCCGAACCCAAACCCGATTTCCTAAAACTAAACCTTAACTTATTCTCAAATCCCTAAACCTATAACCTATAACCTACCTATAACCTTAACCTAAAACCTAAACCTCAATGTATTCTCAAATCCCTAAACCTAAACCTACACCGAATCCAATTCTCAACTACCTAACCTAAACCTACACCTTAACTTGATAACCCAAAGAAAAACCCGATCTCGAACCCAAACCCGATTTCCTAAACCTAAACCTAAACCTATTCTCAAATCCCTAAACCTATAACTTATAACCTACCTCTAACCTTAAACTAAAACCTAAACCTTAACCTATTCTCAAATCCCTAAACCTAAACCTACACCTAATCCTATTCTAAACTACCTAACCTAAACCTAAACCTAAACATGAAAACCCAAACCAAAACCCGATCCCGAACCCAAACTCGATTTCCTATACCTAAACCTTAACCGATTCTCAAATCCCTAAACCACCTATAACTTACCTATAACCTTAACCTAAAACCAAAACCATAACCTATTCTCAAATCCCTAAACATAAACCTACACCTGATCCTATTCTCAACTACCTAACTGAAACCTAAACCTAAACTTGAAAACCCAAAGCAAAACCCGATCCCCAGCCCAAACCCGATTTTCTAAACCTAAACCTTAACCTATTCTCAAATCCCTAAACCTATAGCCTATAACCTACCTATAACCTTAGCCTAAAACCAAAACCTTAACCTTTTCACAAATCCCTAAACCTAAGCCTACACCTAATCCAATTCTCAACTACCTAAGCTAAACCTAAACCTAAACTTGAAAAGCCAAAGCAAAACCTGATCCCAAACCCAAACCCGATTTCCTAAACCTAAACCTTAACCTATTCTCAAATCCCTAAACCTATAACCTATAACCTACCTATAACATTAACCTAAAACATCAACCTTAACCTATTCTCAATTCCCTACAGCTATGACTTATAACCTACCTAAAACCTAAACTTAAACCTTAACCTATTCTCAAATCCCTAAACATAAACCAACACCTAAACCTATTCTTAATTACCTAACCTAAACCTAAACCTAAACTTGAAAACCCAAACCAAAACCTGATCCCGAACCCAAACCCGATTTGCTAAACCTAAACCTTAACCTCTTCTCAAATCCCTAAACCAATAACCTATAACCTACATATAAATTTAACCTAAAACCTAAATGTGTTCTCAAATCCCTAAACCTAAACCTACACCTAATCCTATTCTCAACTACCTAAGCTAAACCTAAACCTAAACTTGAAAACCCAAAGCAAATCCCGTTCCCGAACCCAAACCCGATTTCCTAAACCTAAACCTTAACCTATTCACAAATCCATAAAACTATAACCTATAACCTTAACCTAAAACCTAAACCTTAACCCATTCTCAAATCCCCAAACTTAAACCAACACCTAATCCTATTCTCAACTACCTAACCTAAACCTAAACCTAAACTTGAAAACCCAAAGTAAAAATCGATCCCGAACCCAAACACGATTTCCTAAACCTAAGCCTTAAACTATTCTCAAATCCCTAAACCTATATCCTATAACCTACCTATAACCTTATCCTAAAACATAAACCTTAACCTATTCTCAAATACCTAAACCTAAACCTACACCTAATCCTATTCTCAACTACCTAACCTAAACCTAAACCTAAACTTAAAAATCCAAAGCCCGATCCCGAACCCAAACCCGATTTCCTAAACCAAAACCTTAACCTATTCTCAAATCCCTAAACCTATAGCCTATAACCTACCTATAACCTTAACCTAAAACTTAAACCTTAACCTATTCTCAAATCTCTAAACCTAAACCTACACCTAATCCTATTCTCAACTACCTAACCTAAACTTAAACCTAAACTTGAAAATGCAAAGTAAAACCCGATTCCGAACCCAAACCGATTTCCAAAACCTAAACCTTAACCTATTCTCAAATCCCTAAACCTATAACTTATAACCTACCTATAAACTTATCCTAAAACCTAAACCTTAACCTATTCTCAAATCCCTATACCTAAATCTACACCTAATCCTATTCTCAACTACCTAACCTAAACCTAAACCTAAACTTGAAAACTTAAAGGAAAACCCGATCCCGAACCCAAACCCGATTTCCTAAACCTAAGCTATAACCTATTCTCAATTCCCGAAACCTATAACCTATAACCTACCTATAACCTTAACCTATTCTCAATTCCCTACAGCTATAACCTATAACCTACCAATAACCTTAACCTAAAACCTAAATGCGTTCTCAAATCCCTAAACCTAAACCTACACCTAATCCTATTCGCAACTACCTAACCTAAACCAAAACCTAAACTTGAAAACCCAAAGTAAAACCCGATCCCGAACCCAAACCCGATTTCCTAAACCGAAACCTTTACCTATTCTCAAATCCCTAAACCTATAACCTATAACCAACCTATAACCTTAACCTAAAACCTAAACCTTAACCTATTCTCAAATCCCTAAACCTAAACCTATACCTAATCCTATTCCCAACTACCTAACCTAATCCTAAACCTAAACTTGAAATCCCAAAGCAAAACCCGATCCCGAACCCAAACCCGATTTCCTAAACCTAAACCTTAACCTATTCTCAAATCCCTAAACCTATAACCTATAACCTACCTATAACCGTAACCTAAAACCTAAACCTTAACCTATTCTCAATACCCTACAGCTATAACCTATAACCTACCTATAACCTTAAGCTAAAACCTATATGTGTTCTCAAATCCCTAAACTGTAACACCCCGAATTTTGGCCAATCTGGGATTTGACATCCTTAGGCAATGGGTTGATTAAAACACCTGGGAAATCGCTCAGAACCCACTTCCATAGCCAAAGAAATCACTTAGGATTAATTCCTTTAGAAACTAAGCATAAGTTAGCTAGCGCAACGCTAGAGTAGCTGGAAAATAGTCCCTGATCACTTTAAATACGTTCTACAAGACCCAAATCGAGTAGAACCAATGACTATATAAAACTTTATAACCTCGGATCAAACTCTAAGTAGGTTTGTTCTCTGGACCACTTTGAAACTTTGTATTGGATCTAGACCGTGCGTCGAAAGTCCGATACCTCCTATCTTAGACCGTTAGAACCGCCTAGCTGGACTTGACAATCATTTCGAAAATTAAGTCCAACCGATAAACACAGGCTATTTCATTGAGCCCGGACTGAAGAGAGTGCGAATAGGGACAGATTTGGAATTTAAAATTTAAATCTGGCACACGACTTGACGTGTAAGTATTAAGCATTCTGACCGTCAAAATTCAGCCAGATTACACCCTCGGATCAGGAAAAATTTCTATTTCATATCATGAGACTTGCAGGCCTGATCTACGTGCGGTGACCGCTGAACTGAAACTGGACCGCCACGTGCGATCTACGAATCCTGCCGGACTGAAAACTTAATGCGTGTTAGATCTGGTACGCATGAGCTTAAGTCCGATCGCATTCGGCCAGGGGACCAACAGAAAGCATCTTTTGGATCGAAACAGCCCCGATTTGGTTATGCACTAAGTGAACTTTGTTCCTGAGCCTATTTTGGGCACATTTGAGCTTATAAAAGGGGTTGAAACCCTTACTCCTCTCTCCCATCCGAATTTGTAAAAAGCCCTAGATTGGGAGAGAGAAAACGTGAGAGTTTGTGAGAGAAGGTGGGAGAGAATTCCCTGCTGCTTGTGTCACGTGCTGTACGTGCTTAGGCAACACAACTCAATCACTTTGCCGGTGATTTCTCCTCTTTTCTAGGTAAGAAAGTACCCTAGATAGTTGCTGATTTGAGGTATACTAGGATTCATAGCTTGTTAGCTGACGTAACTCGTGAATTAGGTTCTCTTATCGCTGTAGACGAAGCGTATACGCTCCGTTCGAAACGACACGTTTATAAGAGACAAGGTGTGGATTTTAGACGATTTGATTGACTGTTTCCAAAGCTTTCAATGTCGTTTAATAGTAGATTATCGACGGCAACGCCGTTTGACATGTACAACATGCTGTCCGTTTCCTGTTTCGTAAACCAACGTAGAATATGAGATTTAGGGCATTTTAGTCATTTGTAGGAAGTACTGATTTCATTCATATTTTGCTGATGTGATTGACATGATTTGTTGTTGCATTAGAATGTTAGGAATACGTGTATAATTAGTTTGGCGAAGAGATTCGCCTAAATGCGCACTTCGAGTCGACATACTATATGTACACTTAAGAGTGTAGTGTAAGTGTTTGTATAAATGCTTGTATTAGTATGTATTGAATTAAATGGTGTTATAAATTAGTTTGAGATTGATTTCTCAATTAATATGCTGGTGTAAATGGTTTCCTACATGTTAGCCATATGCATGATTTCATGATATGAATGAAATGCATGTGCTTGACGATTCACTTAAGCTGTATGTTATAACATGTGCTTGATGATTTCATTATGATTTAGTTCGAGATTGAATTCTCAATTAATATACTAATGGAAATGATTTCCTATATGTTGGCAATATGCATAATTTCATTATATGTAAGAAAGGCATGTGTCAGATGATTTACTTAAGTTGTACGATATAACATGTGTTAACATGCTCACATGGTTGTGTTTCATTTCCAATACTCTCATATGAATGCTGATGTGATTCCATAATTGTTTGGGACTATACTTAGTCCAGGCAGTCGGTAACCGAGCGAATTCGTGGTTGGCTTATCTTTGCCACGAACGACGCGCCGATGAATGCGAGTCGTGTTTTAGAGTTGGCGGCAGTGGTTAGGCCACGCGAAGTGTTTTACGCACTTCATGTCGTTCGACTTGAGATGCGATCGCGCTAGTCGAGCCCGTCAAGTAACCCGACTGGCCGTTGTATGTTCACCCTGCATGAGTCATAACTGCTTGAACCTAGGGTACTGAACTTACCATTGTAAACCCTGTTAACCATGGTACTTTGATCCACGAAGACTCATGAGCCGGGCATGGTGGTATGGGACACCGTGGTCGAGCTGTCGGCCTATGCTGGGGCCACAAACCTACCCGTAGTGACCAGTGAGCACCTATGACTCGTGAGCAGATTATGGTGGTATGGGACACTATATTCTTGCTGTCGGCCTACATTGATAAGGTGATGGGGTAGCGGTGCAACGAGTGCGAGCAACAGCCCTGGAAGCCCTTTGTAGTGACCGCGAGCGTATTCTGAGTCTACGGGAGGCGACGATCCTTCCGTAGCAGTAGAGTACAGTAGGCCTGTATTGATAAGGTGATGGGGGAACGGTGCAACGAGTGCGAGCAACAGCCCTGGCAGCCCTTGCAGCGACCTACAAAATATACATCGTATGAGATTACTAAGAGTGACAACCTTAGACAGGATCTGTGTTGGGATTGATATAAGGGAGGTACCTTAGTTTTCCAATCCTGCTGTTTGAATGTACTAATAATAACTTGAAAATCATATCACCATACCATTGTATGTGCCTGGAAGATGTGGAGCACTTGAGGGTCGATTGCATGCCGCAGTCGTAAGATGGTGCCGTATGAGGGAGATCGTCGGTGAGGGCATACATCATGTCATGTCATATTGCATTAACAACAGTATTAGGATTGTTTGATTTATTGCTTTACTATTATCGCATGATTGATTTGAGAACATGTTAATCCTTGCTCTATTATTCCACTGAGTTAGCTACTCACTCCCACGTTACGGGACGGTGTTCCTGGACACCCATCAGACCCTTTTGTGATTGCAGATGATGGCGCGGCCTGTGAGGCGGAGCTGGACTTGATGATGATGAGGAGGATCCCTCCTTTATAGGTATTCTGATTGACGGGATTACAGGGAGGTTGATTAGATACTTTGACACTTGTCATTTTATATTTTTAGCGCATTCATGTATATTCGTTTTGTCTAATTTTGGAGTATACATGTATGTATGTATATAACCTGGTAACATGTTCACACTCTGGAGACATACAACAGTTTATATATGTTATACATACTATCACAGTCTTCCGCTTGTTAATTTAACTGTCACTGGAGTATGATATGTTGTTCTAGCTTAATCTCACTCATGTTTAATACGTTATCACAGACAACATTCAATCATACATATCTATGTTGCATAAATAACATTTTGAAACTCGGGAGTTGGGTTTTGCTCGACCCCCCGATTTTCGGGATGTTACAGATGGTATCAGAGCATGATTTGGATTAAACTGGGCCTGGGTTATAGTCACGCGACATACGTTGTCGCTTGCTTTGACTTAGGTGGGTGCGAGAAGGGTCTAGAAACACTTATAGGATCCCAGATTCGCCAATAGGCGAAGTCTATTCATTTCGATCGCGTAATCGAGTCCGTAGCGCATCTAGGGTCGCGTAAAGCAACCCGAATAGCTCCTAGGTTGTAGGTAAGTGGGTTGAGGCATTCTTTGAATAATTCTAAACCCGTAAATGTGAATCCTTGGGCCGTGGGACAACCACGACTCCTGTATTCAATCGTCAGGGCTTAAAAAACCCCGTTTCATCCAAAATCTTCAAAATTCTTCCTCTCACCACTCCAATCTTCAATTCTTTCTTATCCATTTCATATTAGGCATCAATCCTAATGTGAAAATAATATAAAATATACTTTCATAAAATGTTACAGTGAATACTAAAATTTCATGAAAAATGGCCATAAGGCCATTCTAACTTCGCTTTCTTTAGAAAATAATGGGCTAAATGGATGTAATAGCTCCTTCTACCCCAAAATCATATGTTGCATGATAGGGTTTTGTATTCTGGATTACAGATTGGCCCCAAAAAGTCCTGAATTCATGTTTGGGCCTATAGAGGGAAATATATAATGAACCAAGGTTGAGACCATACCTTTTTGGGGTCCCTGGACCATGGGGGACCAGACTCATGTGGTCCCACTGACCAACATGAGAGTTGGTCGGCGATGCATCACCGTCCGATGGGGCCCACTGGATGTAATTTTCGGGCGCACGCCCTAATACGGCTAGGGCACCTCCCCCATATGCGGTTCGCACCTTGAAACCCCCTGTATGCCCTACTTCCTTCACAAACAGCCCCTCCCCTAACTCCATTTTCGTTCTCTAGCTGCCCTAACCCAAATCCGTGGTTCCAAACCACTCCCAAATCCATCCTTGGCTAAAAACGACCACACCCCTCTACTCCATTGAAGTTTTCAGCCCTCCCTCTAGTAGATTTCGTCATTTGGAGCTCTTAAAACCCTCAAATCGAGCCAAAATCGTGAGGTACTCCATTCCCCCTTTTCATTCTCTTTTCTTTCTGAAAATACATCCTAAGGGAGCTGGATGCATCCCTCTACAATGCCTAGATTTCATTCTGTCCATTTGGGCAACAATTTTTCCACATTTGATCCACTTTCCATGGTTATTGTTAAGCTGTTATAGCCGAGAGAGCTCTAGTGAGCAACAGACAGTATTAGCCTCGACAGTGATGAAGAAGGTAAGTCGGGACTGTGGTAGAGTCCTTTGGTAGAATTAGGCATCTGTGACGTTGCCTTGTAAATGTTTGATTACCATTTTAAAATCTCTGTGTTTTGTTGTTGTTAGGTTTAGTGACGTCAGAGGTAGAAAGTGTAGAACTTTGTTCCATGTATTGTGACTAGCCTGCTACTCCCAATCCCAACATGGGATTAGGAATGTAGTTTCGTTTCATACAATAGACCCTTCGTGTTTTGGACCTAGAGCTAGAACTTCTAAATTTGAAGGGTCTGACGACATAAGAAATCCAATTCCATTTAGACGATCTTGACCCTAAGCGACCCTGTAATAGAAATGGTATGGAACCATTTAACGTATAAACTTAGGCTTTGGATTATAAGTACTAAGTTACAGACTAGCCTACTAGTTACCTTAAGTAGTGTAAAGCCTGTATATGCTAAGGAATTGTAGGTTAGATTTGGTTGAAGTAGAACCTTATTGCTTCGATAGATCCCCTTATGACTTATAGACTTCTGTTGTTGCCCATAGGAAGGAACCATTCACTCTCAGGGAACATTTATAAATCCCTCAGATTGAACTTAGTATGTACTAGCATGCCCCTTAGAATTGCCTTCCCCAAGGGCTTATTGCATTCGGGAACGCGGAATAAAGGAAATGCAATTATCAGTGAAGTATTTGTGGTTTGAATCGACTTCTTAATCCTAGTAGTTACCACTAAATCCAATGCTCTGATCAAGCAGAAGATCGGCATCGACTAGGATTGGGGACTGATACAACAACTTTTCTGTCATCGCGAGGCAGAAGGTCTATGTATCCGGCTCAGACCTACTGTACAACCTTTTTTCTGTGATGGCCCAACCACCTATAACCAAACGGGATCACATTGCCTTTGGGAAATGGCGAGGACTTAAAGCCAGTAGAGAATTCGACATCTTGCCACCAACTCATACTTGCCCTAAACTCAACCACAATGGAGATTAGGCATATCTCTATCGTCATAGATACCAATGCCATAGAACGCATCATTAGCAAAGGAAAACGACTGTAATGAGAGGTTGTTTCCCAATTCATGTCAAGGATAGGTCTTGAGTTGCACCTCGTTCCGATATACGGATCGATGCAAAGATTCTTGAACTTTAAGTAGAACCAAGTTTTAAGGGGGGTAGAACGTATTAAGTCCAATCCAGTTAGGATTAGTCAACACTGCCGTCCGATCAGAGTGGTGCAGCAGGAGCGTGGTTAGCCTCTTCCCCACTGGCCCAGGATCAAAATATTTGAGTTAGGATGTACGTACAGTTAGGTCAATAAATAGGATTGACCCTTTCTTAGAATGTTAGTACTAAAGTCTTTCTAGAAGCTTCTTACCCTTCGCCAATTTTGGGGACGAAATTGTGTTTTAAGGGGGGTAGATTGTAACACCCTGAATTTTGACCAATCTGGGATTTGACGTCCTTAGGCAATGGGTTGATTAAAACACCTGGAAAATCGCTCAGAACCCAATTCCATAGCCAAAGAAATCACTTAGGATTAATTCCTTTAGAAACTAAGCATAAGTTAGCTAGCGCAACGCTAGAGTAGCTGGGAAATAGTCCCTGATCACTTTAAATACGTTTTACAAGACCCAAATCGAGTAGAACCAATGACTCTATAAAACTCTATAACCTCGGATCAAACTCTAAGCAAGTTTGTTCTCTGGACCACTTTGAAACTTTGTATTGGATCTAGACCGCGCGTCGAAAGTTTGATACCTCCTATCTTAGACCGTTAGAACCGCCTAGCTGGACTTGACAATCATTTCGAAAATCAAGTCCAACCGATAAACACAGGCTATTTCATTGAGCCCGGACTGAAGAAAGTGCGAATAGGGACAGATTTGGAATTTGAAATTTAAATCTGGCACACGACTTGACGTGTCAGTATTAAGCGTTCGGACCGTCAGAATTCAGCTAGATTACACCCTCAGATCAGGAAAAATTTTTATTTCATATCATGAGACTTACAGCCCTGATCTACGTGCGGTGACCGCTAAACTGAAACTGGACCGCCACGTGCGATCTACGAACCCTGTCGGACTGAAAACTTAATGCGTGTTAGATCTGGTACGCATGAGCTTAAGTCCGATCGCATTCGGCCAGGGGACCACCAGAAAGCATCTTTTGGACCGAAACAGCCCCGATTTGGTTATGCACTAAGTGAACTTTGTTCCTGAGCCTATTTTGGGCATATTTGAGCTTATAAAAGGGGTTGAAACCCTTACTCCTCTCTCCCATCCAAATTTGCAAAAAGCCCTAGATTGGGAGAGAGAAAAGGTGAGAGTTTGTGAGAGAAGGTGGGAGAGAATTCCCTGCTGCTTGTGCCACGTGCTGTACGTGCTTAGGCAACACAACTCAATCACTTTGCCAGTGATTTCTCCACTTTTCTAGGTAAAAAAATACCCTAGATAGTTGCTAATTTGAGGTTTACTAGGATTCATAGCTTGTTAGCTGACGTAACTCGTGAATTATCACTGTAGACGAAGCGTATACGCTCCGTTCGAAACGACACGTTTATAAGAGACAAGGTGCAGATTTTAGACGCTTTGATTGACTGTTTTCAAAGCTTTCAATGTCGTTTAATAGTAGATTATCGACGGCAACGCCGTTTGACATGTACAACATGCTGTCCGTTTCCTGTTTCGTAAACCAACATAGAATATGAGATTCAGGGCATTTTAGTCATTTGTAGGAAGTACTGATTTCATTCATATTTTGCTGATGTGATTGACATGATTTGTTGTCGCATTAGAATGTTAGGAATACGTGCATAATTAGTTTGGCGAAGAGATTCGAAACCTAAACCTTAACCTATTCTCAAATCCCTAAACCTATAGCCTATAACCTACCTATAACCTTAACCTAAAACCTAAACCTTAACCTATTGTCAAATCCCTAAACCTAAACCTACACCTAATCCTATTCTCAACTACCAAACCTAAACCTAAACCTAAACATGAAAACCCAAAGCAAAACCTGATCCCGAACCCAAACCCGATTTCCTAAACCTAAACCTTAACATATTCTCAAATCCCTAAACCTATAACCTACAACCTACCTATAACCTTAACCTAAAACCTAAACCTTAACCTATTCTCAATTCCCTACAGCTATAACCTATAACCTACCAATAACCTTAACTTAAAACTTAAATGTGTTCTCAAATCCCTAAACCAAAACCTACACCAAATCCTATTCGCAACTACCTAACCTAAACCAAAACCTAAACTTGAAAACCCAAAGTAAAACCCAATCTCGAACCCAAACCCAATTTCCTACACCTAAACCTTAACCTATTCTCAAATCTCTAAATCAATAACCTATAACCTACCTATAACCTTAACCTAAAACCTAAACCTTAACCTATTCTCAAATCCATAAACCTAAACATACACATAATCCTAATCTCAACTACCTAACCTAAACCTCAACCTAAACTTAAAAACCCAAAGCAAAACCCGATCCCGAACCAGAACCTGATTTCCTAAACCTAAACCGTAACCTATTCTCAAATACCTAAACCTATAGCCTATAACCTACCTATAACCTTAACCTAAAACCTAAACCTTAACCTATTCTCAAATCCTTAAACCCAAACCTACACCTAATCCTATTCTCAACTACCTAACGTAAACCTAAACCTAAACTTGAAAACCCAAAGTAAAACCAGATCCCAAACCCAAACCCGATTTTTGAAACCTAAACCTTAACCTATTCTCAAATCTCTAAACCTATAACCTATAACCTACCTATAACCTTAACCTAAAACCTAAACCTTAACCTATTCTCAAATCCCTATACCTAAACCTCTACCTAATCCTATTCTCATCCACCTAACCTAAACCTAAACCTAAACTTGAAAACCCAAAGCAAAACCCGATCCCAAACCCAAACCCGATTTCCTAAACCTTAACCTTAACCTATTCTCAAATCCCTCAACCTATAACCTATAACCTACCTATAACCTTAACCTAAAACCTAAACCTTAACCTATTCTCAAATCCCTAAACCCAAACCTATACGTAATCCTATTGTCAACTACCTAACCTAAACATAAACATACACGTAAAAACCCAAAGCAAAACCCGATCCCGAACCCAAACCCGATTTCCTAAACCTAAACCTTAACCTATTGTCATTTCCCTAAACCTATAACCTATAACCTTAACTTAAAACCTAAACCTGAACCTATTCTCAAATCCCTAAACCTAAACCTACACCTAATCCTATTCTCAACAACCTAACCTAAACCTAAACCTAAACTTGAAAACCCAAACCAAAACCCGATTTTTGAAACCTAAACCTTAACCTATTTTCAATTCCCTAAACCTATAACCTATAACCTACCTATAACCTTAACCTAAAACCTAAACCTTAACCTATTCTCAAATCCCAAAACCTAAACCTACACCTAATCCTATTCTCAACTACCTAACCTAAACCTAAACCTAAACTTGAAAACCCAAAGAAAAACCCAATCCCGAACCCAAACCCGATTTCCTAAACCTAAACCTTAACATATTCTCAAATCGCTAAACCTATAACCTATAACCTACCTATAACCTTAACCTAAAACCTAAACCTTAACCTATTCTCAATTCCCTACTTCTATAACCTATAACCTACCAATAACCTTAACCTAAAACCTAAATGTGTTCTCAAATCCCTAAACCTAAATCTACACCTAATCCTATTCGCAACTACCTAACCTTAACCAAAACCTAAACTTGAAAACCCAAAGTAAAACCCAATCCTGAACCCAAACCCGATTTCCTAAACCTAAACCTTAACCTATTCTCAAATCCCTAAACCAATAACCTATAACCTGCCTATAACCTTAACCTAAAACCAAAACCTTAACCTATTCTCAAATCCCTAAATATAAACATGCACATAATCCTAATCTCAACTACCTAACCGAAACCTCAACCTAAACTTGAGAAGCCAAAGCAAAACCCGATCCTGAACCAAAACCCGATTTCCTAAACGAAAACCTTTACCTATTCTCAAATTCCTAAACCTATAGCCTATAACCTACCAATAACCTTAACCTAAAACCTAATCCTTAACCTATTCTCAAATCCCTAAACCTAAACCCACACTTAATCCTATTCTCAACTACCTGACCTAAACCAATTCCAAAACTTGAAAAACCAAAGTAAAACCCGATCCCGAACCCAAACCCGATTTCCTAAACCTAAACCAGAACCTATTCTCAAATCCCTAAACCTGTAGCCTATACCCTACCTATAACCTTAACCTAAAACCTAAACCTTAACCCATTCACAAATCCCTAAACTTAAACCTACACCTAATCCTATTCTCAACTACCTAACCTAAACCTAAACCTAAACTTGAAAATTCAAAGCAAAACCCGATCCCGAACCCAAACCCAATTTCCTAAACCTAAACCTTAATCTATTCTCAAATCTCTAAACCTATAACCTATAACCTACCTATAACCTTAACCTAAAACCTAAACCTTAACCTATTCTCAAATCCCTAAACCTAAACCTACACCAAATCCTATTCTCACCTTCCTAACCTAAACCTAAACCTAAACATGAAAACCCAAAGCAAAACCCCATCCCGAACCCAAACCCGATTTCCTAAACCGAAACCATAACCTATTCTCAAATCCCTAAACCTATAACCTTAACCTAAAACCTAAACCTTAACTTATTCTCAAATCCCTAAACCTAAACCTACACCTAATCCTATTCTCAACAACCGAACCTAAACCTAAACCAAAACTTGAAAACCCAAAGCAAAACCCGATCCCGAACCCAAACCCGATTTCTTAATCCGAAACCTTAACCTATTCTCAAATCCCTAAACCTATAACCTATAACCTACCGATAACCTTAACCTAAAACCTAAACTTTAACCTATTCTCAAATCCCTAAACCAAAACATACACCAAATCCTAATCTCAACTACCTAACCTAAACCTCAATCAAAACTTGAACACCCAAAGCAAAACCCGATCCCGAACCCAAACCCGATTTCCTAAACTAAAACCTTAACCTATTCTCAAATCCCTAAACCTATAACCTTAACCTAAAAGCTAAACCTTAACCTATTCTCAAATCCCTAAACCTAAACCTACACCTAATCCTATTCTCAAATCCCTAAACCTAAACCTACACCTAATCCTATTCTCAACTACCTTACCTAAACCTAAACCTAAACTTGAAAACCCAAAGCAAAACCCGATACCGAACCCAAACCCAATTTCCAAAACCTAAACTTTAACCTATTGTCAAATCCCTAAACCTAAACCTACACCTAATCCTATTCTCAACGACCTAACCTAAACCTAAACCTAAACTTGAAAACCCAAAGTAAAACCCGATACCGAACCCAAACCCGATTTCCTAAACCTAAACCTTAACATATTCTCAAATCCATAAACCTATAACCTATAACCTACCAATAACCTTAACCTAAAACCTAAACCTTAACCTATTCTCAAATCCCTAAACCTAAACCTACACCTAATCCTCTTCTCAACTACCTAACCTAAACCTAAACCTAAACTTGAAAACCCAAAGCAAAACCCGATCCCGAACCCAAACACGATTTCCCAAACCTAAACCTTAACCTATTCTCAAATCCCTAAACCTATACCCTATAACGTACCTATGACCTTAACCTAAAACCTAAACCTTAACCTATTCTCAAATCCCTAAAACTAAACCTACACCTAATCCGATTCTCAGCTACCTAACCTAAACCTAAACTTGAAAACCCAAAGCAAAACCCGATCCCGAACCCAAACCCGATTTCCTAAACTTAAACCTTAACCCATTCTCAAATCCCTAAACCTATAACCTATAACCTACCTATAACCTTAACCTAAAACCTAAACCTTAACCTATTCTCAAATCCCTAGACCTAAACCTACACCTAATCCTATTCTCAACTACCAAGCCTATACTTGAAAACCCAAAGCAAAACCCAATCCCGAACCCAAACCTGATTTCCTTAACCTAAACCTTAACCTATTATCAAATCCCTAAACCTATAACCTATAACCTACCTATAACCTTAACGTATTCTCAAATCCCTAAACCTAAACCTACACCTAATCCTATTCTCAAATCCCTAAACCTAATCCTGCACCTAATCCTATTCTCAACTACCTTACCTAAACCTAAACTTATACCTGAAAATAAAAAGCAAAACCCGATCCCGAACCCAAACCCGATTTCCTAAACCTAAACCTTAACCTATTCTCAAATCCCTGAACCTATAACCTATAACCTACCTATAACCTTAACCTGAAACCTAAACCTTAACCTATTCTCAAATCCCTAAAGCTAAACCTACACTTATTCTCAACTACCTAACCTAAACCTAAACCTAAACTTGAAAACCTAAAGCAAAACCCGATACCGAACCCAAACCCGATTTCCTAAACCTAAACCTTAACCTATTCTCAAATCCCTAAACCTATAACCTATAACCTACCTATAACCTTAACCTAAAACCTAAACCTTAACCTATTTTCATATCCCTAAACCTAAACCTACACCTAATCCTATTCTCAACTACCAAACCTAAACCTAAACCTAAACTTGAAAAACCAAAGCAAAACTAGATCCCGTACCCAAACCCGATTTCCTAAACCTAAACCTTAACCTATTCTCAATTCCCGAAACCTATAACCTATAACCTACCTATAACCTTAACCTAAAACCTAAACCTTAACCTATTCTCAAATCCCTAAACCTAAAACCTAAACCTTAACCTATTCTCAAATCCCTAAACCTAAACCGACACGTAATCCTATTCTCAACTACCAAACCTAAAGCTAAACCTAAACTTGAAAACCCAAAGTAAAACCAGATCCTGTACCCAAACCTGATTTCCTAAACCTAAACCTTAACCTATTCTCAAATCCCGAAACATATAACCTATAACCCACCTATAACCTTAACCTAAAACCTAAACCTTAACCTATTCTCAAATCCCTAAACCTAAACCTACACCTAATCCTATTCTCAAATCCCTAAACCTAAACCTACACCTAATCTTATTTCGAACTACCTTACCTAAACCTAAACCTAAATTCGAAAACCCAAAGCAGAAGCCGATCCCGAACCCAAATCCACTTTCCTAAACCTAAACTTTAACCTTTTATCAAATCCCTAAACCTAAACCTACACCTAATCCTATTCTCAACTACCTAACCTAAACCTAAACCTAAACTTGAAAACCCAAAGCAAAATCAGATCTTGAACCCAAACCCGATTTCTTAAACCTAAACCTTAACCTATTCTCAAATCCCTAAACCTCTAACCTATAACCTACCAATAACCTTAACATAAAACCTAAGCCTTAACCTATTCTCAATTCCCTACAGCTATAACCTATAACCTACCTATAACCTTAACCTAAAACATAAACCTTAACCTATTCTCATATCCCTAAACCTAAACCTACACTTAATCCTATTCTCAACTACCTTACCTAAACCTAAACCTAAACTTGAAAACCCAAAGCAAAACCCGATCCCAAACCCGAACCCGATTTCCTAAACCTAAACCTTAACCCATCTCAAATCCATAAACCTATAACCTATAACATACCTATAACCTTAACCTAAAACCTAAACCTTAACCTATTCTCAAATCCCTAAACCTAAACCTACGCCTAATCCTATTTTCAACTACCTAACCTAAACCTAAACCTAAACTTGAAAACCCAAAGCAAAACCCGATCCCGAAACGAAACCCGATTTCCTAAATGTAAACCCTAACCTATTCTCAAATCCCTAAACCTATAACCTATAACCTACCGATAACCTTAACCTAAAACCTAAGCCATGACCTATTCTTAATTCCCTATAGCTATAATCTACAACCTACCTAAAACCTAAACCTAAAACCTTATCCTATTCTCAAACCCAAATAAGATTTCTTAAACCTAAACCTTATCCTATTCTCAAATCCCTAAACCTGTAGCCTATAACCTACCTATAACCTTAACCAAAAACTAAACCTTAACCTATTCTCAAATCCCTAAACCTAAACCTACACCTAATCCTATTCTCAACTACCTAACCTAAACCTAAACCTAAACATGAAAACCCAAAGCAAAACCCGATCTCGAACCCAAACCCAATTTCCTAAACCTAAACCTTAACCTATTCTCAAATCCCTAAACCTATAACCTATAACCGACCTATAACCTTAACCTAAAACCTAAATCGAAACCTATTCTCAAATCCCTAAACCTAAACCTACACCTAATCCAACTCTCAAATCCCTAAATCTAAACCTACACCTAATCCTATTCTCAACTACCTAACCTAAACCTAAACCTAAACTTTAAAACCCAATGCAAAACTCGATCCTTAACCCAAACCCGATTTCCTAAACCTAAACCTTAACCTATTCTCAATTCCCTAAACCTATGCCCTATAACCTACCTATAACCTTAACATAAAACCTAAACCTTAACCTATTCTCAAATCCCTAAACCTAAACCTACACAAAATCCTATTCTCAACTACCTAACCTAAACCTAAAACTAAACTTGAAAACCCAAAGTAAAATACCCGAACCCAAACTCGATTTCTAAAACCTAAACCTTTTTCTACTCTCAAATCCCTAAACCTATAACCTATAACCTACCTATAACCTTAACCTAAAACCTAAACCTTAACCTATTCTCAAATCCCTAAACCTAAACCTACACCTAATCCTATTATCAACTACCTAACCTAAACCTAAACCTAAAATTGAAAACCCAAAGCAAAACCCGATCCCGAACCCAAACCAAGTTTCCTAAACATAAACCTTAACCTATTCTCAAATCCCTAAACATATAACCTATAACCTACCTATAACCATAACCTAAAACCTAAATCTCAACCTATTCTCAAATCCATAAGCCTAAACCAACACCTAATCCTATTCCCAAATACCAAACCTAAACCTAAACCAAAACTTGAAAACCCAAAGCAAAACCCGATCCCGCACCCAAAACTGATTTCCTAAACCTAAACCTTAATCTATAATCCAATCTTAACCTGTAACTTATAACCTACCTATAACCTTCACCTAAAACCTAAACCTTAACCTATTCTCAAATCCCAAAACCTAAACCTACACGTAATCCTATTCTCAACTACCTAACCTAATCCTAAACCTAAATTTGAAAACCCAAAGTAAAACCCGATCCCGAACCCAAACCCGATTTTCTAAACCTAAACCTTAACCTATTCTCAGATCCATAAACCTATAACCTATAACCTACCAATAACCTTAACCTAAAACCTAAACCTTAACCTATTCTCTAATCCCTAAAGCTAAACCTGCACCTAATCATATTCTCAACTACCTAACCAAAACCTAAACCTAAACTTGAAAACCCAAATCAAAACCCGATCCCGAAACCAAACACGATTTCCTAAACCTAAACCTTACCCTATTCTCAAATCCCTAAACCGATAACCTATAACCTACCGATAACCTTAACTTAAAACCCAAGCCTTAACCAATTCTTAATTCCCTATAGCTATAATCTATAACCTACCTAAAACCCATACCTAAAACCTTAACCTATTCTCAAATCCCTAAACCTAAACCTACACCTAATCCTATTCTTAACAACCTAAACAAAACCTAAACCTAAACTTGAAAACCCAAAGAAAAACCCGATCTCGAACCCAAACCCGATTTCCTAAACCTAAAACTTAACCGATTCTCAAATCCCTAAACCTATAACCTATAACCTACCTATAACCTTAACCTAAAACCTAAAACCTAAACCTTAACCTATTCTCAAATCCCTAAACCTAAACCTACCCCTAATCCTATTCTCAACTACCTAACTTTAACCTAAACCAAAACCTAAACTTGAAAACCCAAAGCAAAACCCGATCCCAAACCCAAACCCGATTTGCAAAACCTAAACCTTGACCTATAGCCTATAACTTACCTATAACCTTAACCTAAAACATAAACCTTAACCAATTCTCAATTCCCTAATCCTAAACCTACACCTAATCCTATTCTGCACTACCTAAACTAAACCTAAACCTAAACTTGAATACCCAAAGCAAAACCCGATCCCCAACCCAAACCCGATTACCTAAACCTAAACCTTAACCTATTCTCAAATACCTAAACCTATAACCTATAACCTACCTATAACCTTAACTTAAAACCTAAACCTTAACCTCTTCTCAAATCCCTAAACCTAAACCTACACCTAATCCTATTCTCAACTACCAAATCTAAACCAAAACCTAAAATTGAAAACCCAAACTAAAACCTGATCCGGAACCCAAACCCGATTTCCTAAACCTAAGCCTTAACCTATTCTCAAATACCTAAACCTATAGCCTACAACCTACCTATAACCATAACCTAAAACCTAAACCTTAACCTATTCTCAAATCCCTAAACCTAAACCTACACCTAATCCTATTCTGAACAACCTTACTTAAACCTAAACCTAAACTTGAAAACCCAAACCAAAACCTGATCTTAAACCCAAATCCGATTTCCTAAACCTAAACCTTAACCTATTCTTAAATCCCTAAACCTATAACCTTAACCTAAAATCAAAATCTCAACCTATTCTCAAATCCCTACACCAAAACCTACACCTAATCCTATTCTCAACTACCAAACCTAAACCTAAACCTAAACTTGAAAACCCAAAGCGAAACCCGATCCCGAACCCAAACTTGATTTCCTAAACCTAAACCTTAAACTATTCTCAAATCCCTAAACCTGTAACCTATAACCCACATATAACCTTAACCTAAAACCTAAACCTTAACATATTCTCAAATCACTAAACCTAAACCTACACCTAATCCAATTCTCAAGTCCCTAAACCTAAACCTACAACTAATCCTACTCTCAATTACCTAACCTAAACCTAAACGTAAACTTGAAAACCCAAAGCAAAACCCGATCCCGAACAGAAACCCAATTTACTAAACCTAAACCTTAACCTATTCTCAAATCCCTAAACCTATAACCTATAACCTACCTATAACCAGAATATAAAACCTAAACCTTAATCTATTCTCAAATCCCTAAACCTAAACCTACACCTAATCCTATTCTCAACTACCTAACCTAAACCTAAACCTAAACGTGAAAACCCAAAGGAAAACCCGATCCCGAACCCAAACTCGATTTCCTAAATCTAAACCTTAACCTATTCTCAAATCCCAAAACCTATAACCTATAACCTACCTATAACCTTAACCTAAAACCTAAACCTTAACCAATTCTCAATTCCCTAAACCTAAACCTACACCTAATCCTATTCTGCACTACCTAACCTAAACCTAAACCTAAACTTGAAAAGACAAAGCAAAACCCGATCCCAAAACCAAACTCGATTTTCTAAACCTAAACCTAACCCTATTCTCAAATCCCTAAACCTATAACCTATAACCTACCTATAACCTTAACCTAAAACCTAAACCTTAACCTATTCTCCAATCCCTAAACCTAAACCTACACCTAATCCTATTCTCAACTACCTAACCTAAACCTAAACCTAAACTTGAAAACCCAAAGCAAAACCCGATCCCGAACCGAAACCCGATTTCCTAAACCTAAAACATAACCTATTCTCAAATACCTAAACCTATAACCTATAACCTACCTATAACCTTAACTTAAAACCTAAACCTCAACCTATTCTCAAATCCCTAAACCTAAACCTACACCTAATCCTATTCTCAACTACCAAACCTAAACCTAAACCTAAACTTGAAAACCTAAAGCAAACCCGATCCCCAACCCAAACCCGATTTCCTAAACCTAAACCTTAACCTATTTTCAAATCTCTAAACCTATAGCCTATAACCTACCTATAACCTTAACCTAAAATCTAAACCTTAACCTATTCTCAAATCCCTATACCTAAACCTACACCTAATCCTATTCTCAACTACCTTACCTAAACCTAAACCTAAACTTGAAAACCCAAAGCAAAACCCGATCCTGAACCCAAACCCGATTTCCTAAACCTAAACCTTAACCTATTCTCAAATCCCTAAACCTATAACATATAACCTACCTATAAGCTTAACCTAAAACTAAAATCTCAACCTATTCTCAAATCCCTAAACCTAAACCTACACCTAATCCTATTCTCAACTACCAAACCTAAACCTAAACCTAAACTTGAAAACCCAAACCAAAACCTGATCCCGAACCCAAACTTGATTTCCTAAACCTAAACCTTAACCTATTTTCAAATCCCTAAACCTGTAACCTATAACCCACATATAACCTTAACCTAAAACCTAAACCTTAACATATTCTCAAATCACTCAACCTAAACCTACACCAAATCCAATTCCCAAGTCCCTAAACCTGAACCTACACCTACTCGTATTCTCAACTACCTAACCTAAACCTAAACATAAACTTGAAAACCCAAAGCAAAACCCAATCCTGAACCGAAACCCAATTTCCTAAACCTAAACCTAAACTATTCTCAAATCCCTAAACCTATAACCTATAACCTATAACCTACCTATAACCTGAACATAAAACACAACCCTTAACCTATTCTCAAATCCCTAAACCTAAACCTACACCTAATCTTATTCTCAACTACCTAACCTAAACCTAAACCTAAACATGAAAACCTAAATCAAAACCCGATCCTGAACCCAAACCCGATTTCCTAAACCGAAACCTTAACCTATTCTCAAATCCCTAAACCTATAACCTATAACCTACCTATTACCTTAACCTAAAACCTAAACCTTAACCTATTCTCAAATCCCTAAACCTAAACCTACACCTAATCCTATTCTCAACTACCTAACCTAAACCAAAACCTACACTTGAAAACCCAAAGAAAAACTCGATCCCGAACCCAAACCCGATTTCCTAAACCTAAACCGTAACCTATTCTCAAATCCCAAAACCTATAGCCTATAACCTACCTATAACCTTAACCTAAATTCTAAACCTATACCTATTCTCAAATCCCTAAACCTAAACCTACACCTAATCCTATTCTCAACTACCTAACCTAAACCTAAACCTAAACTTGAAAACCCAAAGCCAAACCCGATACCGAACTCAAACCCGATTTCCTAAACCAAAACCTTAACCTATTCTCAAATCCCTAAACCTATAACCTATAACCTACCTATTACCTTAACCTAAAACCTAAACCTTAACCTATTCTCAAATCCCTAAACCTAAACCTACACCTAATCTTATTCTCAACTACCTAACCTAAACCAAAACCTACACTTGAAAACCCAAAGAAAAACTCGATCCCAAACCCAAACCCGATTTCCTAAACCTAAACCGTAACCTATTCTCAAAATCCCTAAACCTATAGCCTATAACCTACCTATAACCTTAACCTAAATTCTAAACCTATACCTATTCTCAAATCCCTAAACCTAAACCTACACCAAATCCTATTCTCAACTACCTAACCTAAACCTAAACCTAAACTTGAAAACCCAAAGCCAAACCCGATACCGAACTCAAACCCGATTTCCTAAACCAAAACCTTAACCAATTCTCAAATCCCTAAACCTATAACCTATAACTTACCTATAACCTTAACCTAAAACCTAAACCTTAACCTATTCTTAAATCCTTAAACCTAAACCTACACCTAATCCTATTCTCAACTACCTAACCTAAACCTAAACCTAAACTTGAAAATCCAAAGCGAAACCCGATCCCGAACCCAAACCCGATTTCCTAAACCTAAACCATAACCTATTCTCAAATCGCAAAACCTATAACCAATAACCTACCTATAACCATAACCAAAAACCTAAATCTCAACCTATTCTCAAATCCCTAAGCCTAAACCTACACCTAATCGTATTCTCAACTACCAAACCTAAACCTAAACCAAAACATGAAAACCCAAAGCAAAACCCCATCCCGAACCCAAACCCGATTTCCTAAACCTAAACCTTAACCTATTCTCAAATCCTTAAACCTATAACCTATAACCTACCTATAACCTTAACCTAAAACCTAAATCTCAACCTATTCTCAAATCCCTAAGCCTAAACCTACACCTAATCCTATTCTCAACTACCAAACCTAAACCTAAACCTAAACTTGAAAACTCAAACCAAAACCCGATCCCGAACCGAAACCAGATTTCCTAAACCTAAACCAAAACCTATTCTCTAATCCCTAAACCTGTAACCTATTCTCAAACCTATAACCTATAACCTACCTATAACCTTAACCTAAAACTTAAACCTTAACCTCTTCTCAAATCCCTAAACCTAAACCTACACCTAATCCTATTCTCAACTACCTAACCTAAACCTAAACTAAACTTGAAAACCCAAAGTAGAACCCAATCCCAAACCCAAACCCGATTTCCTAAACCTAAACCTTAACCTATTCTCAAATCCATAAACCTATAACCTATAACTACCTATAACCTTAACCTAAAACCTAAAACTTAACCTATTCTCAAATCCCTAAACCTAAACCTACACCTAATCCTATTCTTAACTACCTAACCTAAACCTAAGCCTAAATGTGAAAACCCCCCGATCCCGAACCCAAACCCGATTTCCAAAACCTAAACCTTGACCTATTGTCAAATCCCTAAACCTATACCCTATAACCTACCAATAACCTTAACCTAAAACCTAAACCTTAACCTATTCTCAAATCCCTAAACCTAAACCTACACCTAATCCTATTCTCAACTACCTAACCTAAACCTAAACCTAAACTTGAAAACCCAAAGCAAAACCCGATCCCGAACCGAAACCCGATTTCCTAAACCTAAACCTTTACCTATTATCTAATCCCAAAACATATAACCTATAACCTACCTATAACCTTAACCTAAAACCTAAACCTTAACCTATTCTCAAATCCCTAAACCTAAACCTACACCTAATCCTATTCCCAACTACCTAACCTAAACCTAAACCTACACTTTAAAACCCAAAGCAAAACCCGATCCCGAACCCAAACCTGATTTCTTAAACCTAAACCCTAACCTATTCTCAAATCCCTAGACCTATAGCCTATAACCTACCTATAAACTTAACCTAAAACCTAAACCTTAGCCTAATCTCAAATCCCTAAACCTAAACCTACACCTAATCCTATTCTCAACTACCTAACCTAAGCCTAAACCTAAACTTAAAAAGCCAAAGCAAAACCCGATCCCGAACCCAAACCCGATTCCTAAACCTAAACCTTAACCTATTCTCAAATCCCTAAACCTATAACCTATAACCTACCTATAACCTTAACCTATTCTCAAATCCCTAAACCTCAACCTACACCTAATCCCATTTTCAACTACCTAACCTAAACCTAAACCTAAACTTGAAAACCCAAAGCAAAACCCAATCCCGAATCCAAACCCGATTTCCTCAACCTAAACCTTAACCAATTCTCAAATCGCAAAACCTATAACCTATAACCTACCTATAACCTTAACCTAAAACCTAAAACTCAACCTATTCTCAAATCCCTAAGCCTAAACCTACACCTAATCCTATTCTCAACTACCAAACCTAAACCTAAACCAAAACATGAAAACCCAAAGCAAAACCCCATCCCGAACCCAAACCCGATTTCCTAAACCTAAACCTTAACCTATTCTCAAATCCCTAAACCTATAACCTATAACCTACCTATAACCTTAACCTAAAACCTAAATCTCAACCTATTCTCAAATCCCTAAGCCTAAACATACGCCTAATCCTATTCTCAACTACCAAACCTAAACCTAAACCTAAACTTGAAAACTCAAAGCAAAACACGATCCCGAACCCAAACCCGATTTCCTAAACCTAAACCATAACCTATTCTCTAATCCCTAAACCTGTAACCTATTCTCAAACCTATAACCTATAACCTACCTATAACCTTAACCTAAAACTTAAACCTTAACCTATTCTCAAATCCCTAAACCTAAACCTACACCAAATCTTATTCTCAACTACCTAACCTAAACCTAAACTAAACTTGAAAACCCAAAGTAGAACCCAATCCCAAACCCAAACCCGATTTCCTAAACCTAAACCTTAACCTATTCTCAAATCCATAAACCTATAACCTATAACTACCTATAACCTTAACCTAAAACCTAAAACTTAACCTATTCTCAAATCCCTAAACCTAAACCTACACCTAATCCTATTCTTAACTACCTAACCTAAACCTAAGCCTAAACGTGAAAACCCCCCAATCCCGAACCCAAACCCGATTTCCAAAACCTAAACCTTGACCTATTGTCAAATCCCTAAACCTATACCCATTAACCTACCAATAACCTTAACCTAAAACCTAAACCTTAACCTATTCTCAAATCCCTAAACCTAAACCTACACCTAATCCTATTCTCAACTACCTAACCTAAACCTAAACCTAAACTTGAAAACCCAAAGCAAAACCCGATCCCGAACCGAAACCCGATTTCCTAAACCTAAACCTTTACCTATTATCTAATCCCTAAACATATAACCTATAACCTACCTATAACCTTAACCTAAAACCTAAACCTTAACCTATTCTCAAATCCCTAAACCTAAACCTACACCTAATCCTATTCCCAACTACCTAACCTAAACCTAAACCTACACTTTAAAACCCAAAGCAAAACCCGATCCCGAACCCAAACCTGATTTCTTAAACCTAAACCTTAACCTATTCTCAAATCCCTAGACCTATAGCCTATAACCTACCTATAAACTTAACCTAAAACCTAAACCTTAGCCTAATCTCAAATCCCTAAACCTAAACCTACACCTAATCCTATTCTCAACTACCTAACCTAAGCCTAAACCTAAACTTAAAAAGCCAAAGCAAAACCCGATCCCGAACCCAAACCCGATTCCTAAACCTAAACCTTAACCTATTCTCAAATCCCTAAACCTATAACCTATAACCTACCTATAACCTTAACCTAAAACCTAAACCTTAACCTATTCTCAAATCCCTAAACCTTAACCAACACCTAATCCCATTTTCAACTACCTAACCTAAACCTAAACCTAAACTTGAAAACCCAAAGCAAAACCCAATCCCGAATCCAAACCCGATTTCCTCAACCTAAACCTTAACCTATTCTCAAATCGCAAAACCTATAACCGATAACCTACCTATAACCTTAACCAAAAACCTAAATCTCAACCTATTCTCAAATCCCTAAGCCTAAACCTACACCTAATCCTATTCTCAACTACCAAACCTAAACCTAAACCAAAACATGAAAACCCAAAGCAAAACCCCATCCCAAACCCAAACCCGATTTCTTAAACCTAAACCTTAACCTATTCTCAAATCCCTAAACCTATAACCTATAACCTACCTATAACCTTAACCTAAAACTTAAACCTTAACCTATTCTCAAATCCCTAAACCTAAACCTACGCCTAATCCTATTCTCAACAACCTAACCTAAAACTAAACCTAAACTTGAAAACCTAAAGTGGAACCCGATCTCGAACCCAAACCCGATTTCCTAAACCTAAATCTTAACCTATTCTCAAATCCACAAACCTAAAACCTATAACCTACCCAAAAAATTTACCTAAAACCTAAACCTTAACTTATTCTCAAATCCCTAAATCAAAACCTACACCTAATCCTATTCTTAACTACCTAAGCCTAAACCTAAACCTAAACTTGAAAACCCAAAACAAAACCCGATCCCGAACCCAAACCCGATTTCCAAAACCAAAACCTTGACCTATTGTCAAATCCCTAAACCTATACCCTATAACCTACCTATAACCTTAACCTAAAACCTAAACCTTAGCCTATTCTCAAATCCCTAAACCCAAACCTACACCTAATCCAAGTCTCAACTAATTAATGTAAACCTAAACCTAAACTTGAAAATCCAAAGCAAAACCCGATCCCGAACCGAAACCCGATTTAGTAAACCTAAACCTTAACCTATTATCAAATCCCTAAACATATAACCTGTAACCTTCCTATAACCTTAACCAAAAACCTAAACCTTAACCTATTCTCAAATCCCTAAACCTAAACCTACACCCTATCCTATTCTCAACTACCTAACCTAAACCTAAACCTACACTTTAAAACCCAAAGCAAAACCCGATCCCAAACCCAAACCTAATTTCTTAAACCTAAATCTTAACCTTTTCTCAAATCCCTAGACCTATAGCATATAACCTACCTATAACCTTAACCTAAAACCTAAACCATAGCCTATTCTCAAATCCCTAAACCTAAACCTACACCTAATCCTATTCTCAACTACCTAACCAAAACCTAAATTAAACTTAAAAACCCAAAGCAAAACCCGATCCCGAACCCAAACCCGATTCCTAAAGCAAAACATTAACCTATTCTCAAATCTCTAAACCTATCACCTATAACCTACTTATAACCTTAACCTAAAACCTAAACCTTAACCTATTCTCAAATCCCTAAACCTCAACCAACACCTAATCCCATTTTCAACTACCTAACCTAAACCTGAACCTAAACTTGAAAACCCAAAGCAAAACCCAATCCCGAATCCAAACCCAATTTCCTATACCTAAACCTTAACCTATTCTCAAATCCCTAAACCTATAACCTATAACCTACCTATAACCTTAACCTAAAACCTAAATCTCAACCTCCTCTCAAATCCCTAAGCCTAAACCTACACCTAATCCTATTCTCAACTACCAAACATAAACCTAAACCTAAACTGAAAACCCAAAGCAAAACCCGATTCCGAACCCAAACCCGATTTCCTAAACCTAAACGTTAACCTATTCTCAAATCCCTAAACCTGTAACCTATAACCTACCTATAATCTTAACCTAAAACTTCAACCTTAACCTATTCTCAAATCCCTAAACCGACACCTACACCTAATCCTATTCTCAAATACCTAACCTAAACCTAAACCTAAAATTGAAAACCTAAAGTAGAACCCGATCCCGAACCCAAACCCGATTTCCTAAACCTAAACCTTAACCTATTCTCAAATCCATAAACCTATAACCTATAACTACCTATAACCTTAACCTAAAACCTAAAACTTAACCTATTCTCAAATCCCTAAAGCTAAACCTACACCTAATCCTATTCTTAACTACCTAACCAAAACCTAAACCTACACCTAATCCTATTCTTAACTACCTAACCTAAACCTAAGCCTAAACGTGAAAACCCCCCGATCCCGAACCCAAACCCGATTTCCAAAACCTAAACCTTGACCTATTGTCAAATCCCTAAACCTATACCCTATAACCTACCAATAACCTTAACCTAAAACCTAAACCTTAACCTATTCTCAAATCCATAAACCTAAACCTACACCTAATCCTATTCTCAACTACCTAACCTAAACCTAAACCTAAACTTGAAAACCCAAAGCAAAACCCGATCCCGAACCGAAACCCGATTTCCTAAACCTAAACCTTTACCTATTATCTAATCCCTAAACATATAACCTATAACCTACCTATAACCTTAACCTAAAACCTAAACCTTAACCTATTCTCAAATCCCTAAACCTAAACCTACACCTAATCCTATTCCCAACTACCTAACCTAAACCTAAACCTACACTTTAAAACCCAAAGCAAAACCCGATCCCGAACCCAAACCTGATTTCTTAAAACTAAACCTTAACCTATTCTCAAATCCCTAGACCTATAGCCTATAACCTACCTATAAACTTAACCTAAAACCTAAACCTTAGCCTAATCTCAAATCCCTAAACCTAAACCTACACCTAATCCTATTCTCAACTACCTAACCTAACCGTAAACCTAAACTTAAAAAGCCAAAGCAAAACCCGATCCCGAACCCAAACCCGATTTCCTAAACCTAAACCTTAACCTATTCTCAAATCCATAAACCTATAACCTATAACTACCTATAACCTTAACCTAAAACCTAAAACTTAACCTATTTTCAAATCCCTAAACCTAAACCTACACCTAATCCTATTCTTAACTACCTAACCTAAACCTAAGCCTAAACGTGAAAACCCCCCGATCCCGAACCCAAACCCGATTTCCAAAACCTAAACCTTGACCTATTGTCAAATCCCTAAACCTATACCCTATAACCTACCAATAACCTTAACCTAAAACCTAAACCTTAACCTATTCTCAAATCCCTAAACCTAAACCTACACCTAATCCTATTCTCAACTACCTAACCTAAACCTAAACCTAAAATTGAAAACCTAAAGTAGAACCCGATCCCGAACCCAAACCCGATTTCCTAAACCTAAATCTTAACCTATTCTCAAATCCATAAACCTATAACCTATAACCTACCCATAAACTTTACCTAAAACCTAAACCTTAACTTATTCTCAAATCCCTAAACCAAAACCTACACCTAATCCTATTCTTAACTACCTAACCTAAACCTAAACCTAAACTTGAAAACCCAAAACAAAACCCGATCCCGAACCCAAACCCGATTTCCAAAACCAAAACCTTGACCTATTGTCAAATCCCTAAACCTATACCCTATAACCTACCTATAACCTTAACCTAAAACCTAAACCTTAGCCTATTCTCAAATCCCTAAACCCAAACCTACACCTAATCCTAGTCTCAACTACCTAATGTAAACCTAAACCTAAACTTGAAAATCCAAAGCAAAACCCGATCCCGAACCGAAACCCGATTTCCTAAACCTAAACCTTAACCTATTATCAAATCCCTAAACATATAACCTATAACCTTCCTATAACCTTAACCAAAAACTTAAACCTTAACCTATTTTCAAATCCCTAAACCTAAACCTACACCCTATCCTATTCTCAGCTACCTAACCTAAACCTAAACCTACACTTTAAAACCCAAAGCAAAACCCGATCCCAAACCCAAACCTAATTTCTTAAACCTAAATCTTAACCTATTCTCAAATCCCTAGACCTATAGCCTATAACCTACCTATAACCTTAACCTAAAACCTAAACCATAGCCTATTCTCAAATCCCTAAACCTAAACCTACACCTAATCCTATTCTCAACTACCTAACCAAAACCTAAATTAAACTTAAAAACCCAAAGCAAAACCCGATCCCGAACCCAAACCCGATTCCTAAAGCAAAACATTAACCTATTCTCAAATCCCTAAACCTATCACCTATAACCTAAAACCTAAACCTTAACCTATTCTCAAATCCCTAAACCTCAACCTACACCTAATCCCATTTTCAACTACCTAACCTAAACCTGAACCTAAACTTGAAAACCCAAAGCAAAACCCAATCCCGAATCCAAACCCAATTTCCGATACCTAAACCTTAACCTATTCTCAAATCCCTAAACCTATAACCTATAACCTACCTATAACCTTAACCTAAAACCTAAATCTCAACCTCCTCTCAAATCCTTAAGCCTAAACCTACACCTAATCCTATTCTCAACTACCAAACATAAACCTAAACCTAAACTGAAAACCCAAAGCAAAACCCGATTCCGAACCCAAACCCGATTTCCTAAACCTAAACGTTAACCTATTCTCAAATCCCTAAACCTGTAACCTATAACCTACCTATAACCTTATCCTAAAACTTCAACCTTAACCTATTCTCAAATCCCTAAACCGACACCTACACCTAATCCTATTCTCAACTACCTAACCTAAACCTAAACCTAAAATTGAAAACCTAAAGTAGAACCCGATCCCGAACCGAAACCCGATTTCCTAAACCTAAACCTTAACCTATTCTCAAATCCATAAACCTATAACCTATAACCTACCTATAACCTTAACCTAAAACCTAAACCTTAACCTATTCTCAAATCCTAAACCTAAACCTACACCTAATCCTATTCTCAACTACCTAATCTAAACCTAAACCTAAACTTGAAAACCAAAAGCAAAACCAGATCCCGAACCCAAACCCGATTTCCAAAACCTAAACCTTGACCTATTGTCAAATCCCTAAACCTATACCCTAAAACCTACCTATAACCTTAACCTAAAACCTAAACCTTAACATATTCTCAAATCCCTATACCTAAACCTACACCTAATCCTATTCTCAACTACCTAACCTAAACCTAAACCTACATTTTAAAACCAAAAGCAAAACTCGATCCCGAACCCAAACGTGATTTCTTAAACCTAAACCTTAACCTATTCTCAAATCCCTAGACCTATAGCCTATAACCTACCTATAACCTTAACCTAAAACCTAAACCTTAGCCTATTCTCAAATCACTAAACCTAAACCTACACCTAATCATATTCTCAACTACCTAACCTAAACCTAAACCTAAACTTAAAAAGCCAAAGCAAAACCCGATCTCGAACCCAAACCCGATTCCTAAACCTAAACCTTAACCTATTCTCAAATCCCTAAACCTATAACATATAACCTACCTATAACCTTAACCTAAAACCTAAACCTTAACCTATTCTCAAATCCCTAAACCTCAACCTACACCTAATCCCATTTTCAACTACCTAACCTAAACCTAAACCTAAACTTAAAAACCCAAAGCAAAACCCAATCCCGAATCCAAACCCGATTTCCTAAACCTAAACCTTAACCTATTCTCAAATCCCTAAACCTATAACCTATAACCTACCTATAACCTTAACCTAAAACCTAAACCTTAACCTATTCTCAAATCCCTAAACCTTAACCAACACCTAATCCCATTTTCAACTACCTAACCTAAACCTAAACCTAAACTTGAAAACCCAAAGTAAAACCCAATCCCGAATCCAAACCCGATTTCCTCAACCTAAACCTTAACCTATTCTCAAATCGCAAAACCTATAACCTATAACCTACCTAAAACCTTAACCAAAAACCTAAATCTCAACCTATTCTCAAATCCCTAAGCCTAAACCTACACCTAATCCTATTCTCAACTACCAAACCTAAACCTAAACCAAAACATGAAAACCCAAAGCAAAACCCCATCCCGAACCCAAACCCGATTTCCTAAACCTAAACCTTAACCTATTCTCAAATCCCTAAACCTATAACCTATAACCTACCTATAACCTTAACCTAAAACTTAAACCTTAACCTATTCTCAAATCCCTAAACCTAAACCTACGCCTAATCCTATTCTCAACAACCTAACCTAAAACTAAACCTAAACTTGAAAACCTAAAGTGGAACCCGATCTCGAACCCAAACCCGATTTCCTAAACCTAAATCTTAACCTATTCTCAAATCCATAAACCTAAAACCTATAACCTACCCATAAACTTTACCTAAAACCTAAACCTTAACTTATTCTCAAATCCCTAAACCAAAACCTACACCTAATCCTATTCTTAACTACCTAACCTAAACCTAAACCTAAACTTGAAAACCCAAAACAAAACCCGATCCCGAACCCAAACCCGATTTCCAAAACCAATACCTTGACCTATTGTCAAATCCCTAAACCTATACCCTATAACCTACCTATAACCTTAACCTAAAACCTAAACCTTAGCCTATTCTCAAATCCCTAAACCCAAACCTACACCTAATCCTAGTCTCAACTACCTAATGTAAACCTAAACCTAAACTTGAAAATCCAAAGCAAAACCCGATCCCGAACCGAAACCCGATTTCCTAAACCTAAACCTTAACCTATTATCAAATCCCTAAACATATAACCTATAACCTTCCTATAACCTTAACCAAAAACCTAAACCTTAACCTATTCTCAAATCCCCAAACCTAAACCTACACCCTATCCTATTCTCAACTACCTAACCTAAACCTAAACCTACACTTTAAAACCCAAAGCAAAACCCGATCCCAAAGCCAAACCTAATTTCTTAAACCTAAATCTTAACCTATTCTCAAATCCCTAGACCTATAGCCTATAACCTACCTATAACCTTAACCTAAAACCTAAACCATAGCCTATTCTCAAATCCCTAAACCTAAACCTACACCTAATCCTATTCTCAACTACCTAACCTAAACCTAAATTAAACTTAAAAACCCAAAGCAAAACCCGATCCCGAACCCAAACCCGACTCCTAAAGCAAAACATTAACCTATTCTCAAATCCCTAAACCTATCACCTATAACCTACTTATAACCTTAACCTAAAACCTAAACCTTAACCTATTCTCAAATCCCTAAACCTCAACCTACACCTAATCCCATTTTCAACTACCTAACCTAAACCTGAACCTAAACTTGAAAACCCAAAGAAAAACCCAATCCCGAATCTAAACCCAATTTCCTATACCTAAACCATAACCTATTCTCAAATCCCTAAACCTATAACCTATAACCTACCTATAACCTTAACCTAAAACCTAAATCTCAACCTCCTCTCAAATCCCTAAGCCTAAACCTACACCTAATCCTATTCTCAACTACCAAACATAAACCTAAACCTAAACTGAAAACCCAAAGCAAAACCCGATTCCGAACCCAAACCCGATTTCCTAAACCTAAACGTTAACCTATTCTCAAATCCCTAAACCTGTAACCTATAACCTACCTATAACCTTAACCTAAAACTTCAACCTTAACCTATTCTCAAATCCCTAAACCGACACCTACACCTAATCCTATTCTCAACTACCTAACCTAAACCTAAACCTAAAATTGAAAACCTAAAGTAGAACCCGATCCCGAACCCAAACCCGATTTCCTAAACCTAAACCTTAACCTATTCTCAAATCCATAAACCTATAACCTATAACCTACCTATAACCTTAACCTAATACCTAAACCTTAACCTATTCTCAAATCCCTGAACCTAAACCTACACCTAATCCTATTCTCAACTACCTAATCTAAACCTAAACCTAAACTTGAAAACCCAAAGCAAAACCTGATCCCGAACCCAAACCCGATTTCCAAAACCTAAACCTTGACCTATTGTCAAATCCCTAAACCTATACCCTAAAACCTACCTATAACCTTAACCTAAAACCTAAACCTTAACATATTCTCAAATCCCTATACCTAAACCTACACCTAATCCTATTCTCAACTACCTAACCTAAACCTAAACCTACATTTTAAAACCAAAAGCAAAACTCGATCCCGAACCCAAACGTGATTTCTTAAACCTAAACCTTAACCTATTCTCAAATCCCTAGACCTATAGCCTATAACCTACCTATAACCTTAACCAAAAACCTAAACCTTAGCCTATTCTCAAATCACTAAAGCTAAACCTACACCTAATCCTATTCTCAACTACCTAACCTAAACCTAAACCTAAACTTAAAAAGCCAAAGCAAAACCCGATCCCGAACCCAAACCCGATTCCTAAACCTAAACCTTAACCTATTCTCAAATCCCTAAACCTATAACATATAACCTACCTATAACCTTAACCTAAAACCTAAACCTTAACCTATTCTCAAATCCATAAACCTCAACCTACACCTAATCCCATTTTCAACTACCTAACCTAAACCTAAACCTGAACTTAAAAACCCAAAGCAAAACCCAATCCCGAATCCAAACCCGATTTCCTAAACCTAAACCTTAACCTATTCTCAAATCCCTAAACCTATAACCTATAACCAACCTATAACCTTAACCTAAAACCTAAATCTCAACCTATTCTCAAATCCCTAAGCCTAAACCTACACCTAATCCTATTCTCAACTACCAAACCTAAACCTAAACCTAAACTTAAAAACCTAAAGCAAAACCCAATCCCGAATCCAAACCCGATTTCCTAAACCTAAACCTTAACCTATTCTCAAATCCCTAAACCTATAACCTATAACCTACCTATAACCTTAACCTAAAACCTAAACCTTAACCTATTCTCAAATCCCTAAACCTAAACCTACACCTAATCCTATTCTCAACTACCAAACCTAAACCTAAACCTAAACTTGAAAACCCAAAGCAAAACCCCATCCCGAACCCAAACCCGATTTCCTAAACCTAAACCTTAACCTATTCTCAAATCCCTAAACCTGTAACCTATAACCTACCTATAACCTTAACCTAAAACTTAAACCTTAACCTATTCTCAAATCCCAAAACCTAAACCAACACCTAATCCTATTCTCAACTACCTAAACTAAACCTAAACCTACACTTTAAAACCCAAAGAAAAACCCGATCTCGAACCCAAACCCGATTTCTTAAACCTAAATCTTAACCTATTCTCAAATCCCTAGACCTATAGCCTATAACCTACCTATAACCTTAACCTAAAACCTAAACCATACCCTATTTTCAAATCCCTAAACCTAAACCTACACCAAATCCTATTCTCAATTACCTAACCTAAACCTAAACTTAAACTTAAAAACCTAAAGCAAAACCCGATCCCGAACCCAAACCCGATTCCTAAACCTAAACCTTAACCTATTCTCAAATCCCTAAACCTATAACCTATAACCTAACTATAACCTTAACCTAAAACCTAAACCTTAACCTATTCCCAAATCCCTAAACCTAAACCTACACCTAATCCCATTTTCAACTACCTAACCTAAGCCTAAACCTAAACTTGAAAACCCAAAGCAAAACCCAATTCCGAATCCAAAGCCGATTTCCTAAACCTAAACCTTAACCAATTCTCAAATCCCTAAACCTATAACCTATAACTTACCTATAACCTTAACCTGAAACCTAAACCTTAACCTATTCTCTAATCCCTAAACCTAAACCTACACCTAATCCAATTCTCAACTACCTAACCTGAACCTAAACCTAAACTTGAAAATCCAAAGCGAAACCCGATCCCGAACCCAAACCCGATTTCCTAAACCTAAACCTTAACCTATTCTCAAATCCCTAAACCTATAACCTATAACCTACCTATAACCTTAACCTAAAACCTAAATCTCAACCTATTCTCAACTCCCTAAGCCTAAACCTACACCTAATCCTATTCTCAACTACCAAACCTAAACCTAAACCTAAACTTGAAAACCTAAAGCACAACCCCATCCCGAACCGAAACCCAATTTCCTAAACCTAAACCATAACCTATTCTCTAATCCCTAAACCTGTAACCTATTCTCAAACCTATAACCTATAACCTACCTATAACCTTAACCTAAAACTTAAACCTTAACCTATTCTCAAATCCCTAAACCTAAACCTACACCTAATCCTATTCTCAACTACCTAACCTAAACCTAAACCTAAACTTGAAAACCCAAAGTAGAACACAATCCCGAACCCAAACCCGATTTCCTAAACCTAAACCTTAACCTATTCTCAAATCCATAAACCCATAACCTATAACTACCTATAACCTTAACCTAAAACCTAAAACTTAACCTATTCTCAAATCCCTAAACCAAAACCTACACCTAATCCTATTCTTAACTACCTAACCTAAACCTACACCTAAACTTGAAAACCTCCCGATCCTGAACCCAAACCCGATTTCCAAAACCTAAACCTTGACCTATTGGGAAATCCCTAAACCTATACCCTATAACCTACCTATAACCTTAACCTAAAACCTAAACCTTAACCTATTCTCAAATCCCTAAACCTAAACCTACACCAAATCCTATTCTCAAGTACCTAACCTAAACCTAAACCTAAACTTGAAAACCTAAAGCAAAACCCGATCCCGAACCGAAACCCGATTTCCTAAACCTAAACCTTTACCTATTATCAAATCCCTAAACATATAACCTATAACCTACCTATAACCTTAACCTAAAACCTAAACCTTAACCTATTCTCAAATCCCGAAACCTAAACCTGCACCTAATCCTATTCTCAACTACCTAACCTAAACCTAAACCTACACTTTAAAACCCAAAGCAAAACCCGATCCCGAACCCAAACCTGATTTCTTAAACCTAAACCTTAACCTATTCTCAAATCCCTAGACCTATAGCCTATAACCTACCTATAAACTCAACCTAAAACCTAAACCTTAGCCTAATCTCAAATCCCTAAACCTAAACCTACACCTAATCCTATTCTCAACTACCTAACCTAAACCAAAACCTAA
This sequence comes from Magnolia kwangsiensis, assembly GCA_037074715.1. Lineage (NCBI taxonomy): Eukaryota > Viridiplantae > Streptophyta > Magnoliopsida > Magnoliales > Magnoliaceae > Magnolia > Magnolia kwangsiensis. The sequence continues at coordinate 105,967,270 of CM073574.1, forward strand.
ACTTAAAAAGCCAAAGTAAAAAGCGATCCCGAACCCAAACCGGATTTCCTAAACCTAAACCTTAACCTATTCTCAAATCCCTAAACCTGTAACCTATAACCTACCTATAACCTTAACCTAAAACTTAATCCTTAACCTATTCTCAAATCCCTAAACCTACACCTACACCTAATCCTATTCTCAACTACCTAACCTAAACCTAAACCTAAAATTGAAAACCTAAAGTAGAACCCGATCCCGAACCCAAACCCGATTTCCTAAACCTAAACATTAACCTATTCTCAAATCCATAAACCTATAACCTATAACCTACCTATAACCTTAACCTAAAACCTAAACCTTAACCTATTCTCAAATCCCTAAACCTAAACCTACACCTAATCCTATTCTTAACTACCTAACCTAAACCTAAACCTAAACTTGAAAACCCAAAGCAAAACCAGATCCCGAACCCAAACCCGATTGTCAAAACCTAAACCTTGACCTATTGTCAAATCCCTAAACCTATACCCTATAACCTACCTATAACCTTAACCTAAAACCTAAACCTTATCCTATTCTCAAATCCCTAAACCTAAACCTACACCTAATCCTATTCTCAACTACCTAACCTAAACCTAAACCTAAACTTAAAAAGCCAAAGCAAAACCCGATCCCGAACCCAAACCCGATTCTTAAACCTAAACCTTAACCTATTCTCAAATCCCTAAACCTATAACCTATAACCTACCTATAACCTTAACCTAAAACCTAAACCTTAACCTATTCTCAAATCCCTAAACCTCAACCTACACCTAATCCCATTTTCAACTACCTAACCTAAACCTAAACCTAAACTTAAAAACCCAAAGCAAAACCCAATCCCGAATCCAAACCCGATTTCCTAAACCAAAACCTTAACCTATTCTCAAATCCCTAAACCTATAGCCTATAACCTACCTATAACCTTAACCTAAAACCTAAATCTCAACCTATTCCCAAATCCTTAAGCCTAAACCTACACCTAATCCTATTCTCAACTACCAAACCTAAACCTAAACCTAAACTTGAAAACCTAAAGCACAACCCCATCCCGAACCGAAACCCAATTTCCTAAACCTAAACCTTAACCTATTCTCAAATCCCTAAACCTGTAACCTATAACCTACCTATAACCTTAACCTAAAACTTAAACCTTAACCTATTCTCAAATCCCTAAACCTAAACCTACACCTAATCCTATTCTCAACTACCTAACCTAAACCTAAACCTACACTTTAAAACCCAAAGAAAAACCCGATCTCGAACCCAAACCCGATTTCTTCAACCTAAATCTTAACCTATTCTCAAATCCCTAGACCTATAGCCTATAACCTACCTATAACCTTAACCTAAAACCTAAACCATAGCCTATTCTCAAATCCCTAAACCTAAACCTACACCTAATCCTATTCTCAACTACCTAACCCAAACCTAAACTTAAGCTTAAAAACCCAAAGCAAAATCGGATCCCGAACCCAAACCCGATTCCTAAACCTAAACCTTAACCTATTCCCAAATCCCTAAACCTATAACCTATAACCTACCTATAACCTTGACCTAAAACCTAAATCTCAACCTATTCTCAAATCCCTAAGCCTAAACGTACACCTAATCCTATTCTCAACTACCAAACCTAAACCTAAACCTAAACTTAAAAACCCAAAGCAAAACCCAATCCCGAATCCAAACCCAATTTCCTAAACCTAAACCTTAACCTATTCTCAAATCCCTAAACCTATAACCTATAACCTACCTATAACCTTAACCTAAAACTTAAACCTTAACCTATTCTCAAATCCCTAAACCTAAACCTACGCCTAATCCTATTCTCAACAACCTAACCTAAAACTAAACCTAAACTTGAAAACCTAAAGTGGAACCCGATCTCGAACCCAAACCCGATTTCCTAAACCTAAATCTTAACCTATTCTCAAATCCATAAACCTAAAACCTATAACCTACCCATAAACTTTACCTAAAACCTAAACCTTAACTTATTCTCAAATCCCTAAACCTATAGCCTATAACCAACATATAATCTTAACCTAAAACCTAAACCTTAACCTATTCTCAAATCCCTAAACCTAAACCTACACCTAACCCTATTCTCAACTACCTAACCTAAACCTAAACTAACTTGAAAACCCAACGCAAAACCCGATTTCGAACCCAAGCCCGATTTCCAAAACCCAAACCTTAACCTATTCTCAAATCCCTAAACCTATAGCCTATAACCTACCTATAACCTTAACCTAAAACCTAAACCTTAACCTATTCTCAAATCCCTAAACCTAAACCTACACCTAATCCTATTCTCAACTACCAAACCTAAACCTAAACCTAAACTTGAAAACCCAAAGCAAAACCCCATCCCGAACCCAAACCCGATTTCCTAAACCTAAACCTTAACCTATTCTCAAATCCCTAAACTTGTAACCTATAACCTACCTATAACCTTAACCTAAAACCTAAACCTTAACCTATTCTCAAATCCCTAAACCTAAACCTACACCTAATCCTATTCTCAACTACCTAACCTAAACCTAAACCTACACTTTAAAACCCAAAGAAAAACCCGATCTCGAACCCAAACCCGATTTCTTAAACCTAAATCTTAACCTATTCTCAAATCCCTAGACCTATAGCCTATAACCTACCTATAACCTTAACCTAAAACCTAAACCATAGCCTATTTTCAAATCCCTAAACCTAAACCTACACCAAATCCTATTCTCAACTACCTAACCTAAACCTAAACTTAAACTTAAAAACCCAAAGCAAAACCCGATCCCGAACCCAAACCCGATTCCTAAACCTAAACCTTAACCTATTCTCAAATCCCTAAACCTATAACCTATAACCTAACTATAACCTTAACCTAAAACCTAAACCTTAACCTATTCTCAAATCCCTAAACCTAAACCTACACCTAATCCCATTTTTAACTACCTAACCTAAGCCTAAACCTAAACTTGAAAACCCAAAGCAAAACCCAATTCCGAATCCAAACCCGATTTCCTAAACCTAAACCTTAACCAATTCTCAAATCCCTAAACCTATAACCTATAACTTACCTATAACCTTAACCTAAAACCTAAACCTTAACCTATTCTCAAATCCCTAAACCTAAACCTACACCTAATCCAATTCTCAACTACCTAACCTGAACCTAAACCTAAACCTGAAAATCCAAAGCGAAACCCGATCCCGAACCCAAACCCGATTTCCTAAACCTAAACCTTAACCTATTCTCAAATCCCTAAACCTATAACCTATAACCTACCTATAACCTTAACCTAAAACCTAAATCTTAACCTATTCTCAAATCCCTAAGCCTAAACCTACACCTAATCCTATTCTCAACTACCAAACCTAAACCTAAACCTGAACTTGAAAACTCAAAGCAAAACCCGATCCCGAACCCAAACCCGATTTCCTAAACCTAAACCATAACCTATTCTCTAATCCCTAAACCTGTAACCTATTCTCAAACCTATAACCTATAACCTACCTATAACCTTAACCTAAAACTTAAACCTTAACCTATTCTCAAATCGTTAAACCTAAACCTACACCTAATCCTATTCTCAACTACCTAACCTAAACCTAAACCTAAACTTGAAAACCCAAAGTAGAACACAATCCCGAACCCAAACCCGATTTCCTAAACCTAAACCTTAACCTATTCTCAAATCCATAAACCCATAACCTATAACTACCTATAACCTTAACCTAAAACCTAAAACTTAACCTATTCTCAAATCCCTAAACCTAAACCTACACCTAATCCTATTCTTAACTACCTAACCTAAACCTACACCTAAACTTGAAAACCTCCCGATCCTGAACCCAAACCCGATTTCCAAAACCTAAAACTTGACCTATTGTGAAATCCCTAAACCTATACCCTATAACCTACCTCTAACCTTAACCTAAAACCTAAACCTTAACCTATTCTCAAATCCCTAAACCTAAACCTACACCTAATCCTATTCTCAAGTACCTAACCTAAACCTAAACCTAAACTTGAAAACCTAAAGCAAAACCCGATCCCGAACCGAAACCCGATTTCCTAAACCTAAACCTTTACCTATTATCAAATCCCTAAACATATAACCTATAACCTACCTATAACCTTAACCTAAAACCTAAACCTTAACCTATTCTCAAATCCCTAAACCTAAACCTACACCTAATCCTATTCTCAACTACCTAACCTAAACCTAAACCTACACTTTAAAACCCAAAGCAAAACCCGATCACGAACCCAAACCTGATTTCTTAAACCTAAACCTTAACCTATTCTCAAATCCCTAGACCTATAGCCTATAACCTACCTATAAACTTAACCTAAAACCTAAACCTTAGCCTAATCTCAAATCCCTAAACCTAAACCTACACCTAATCCTATTCTCAACTACCTAACCTAAACCTAAACCTAAACTTAAAAAGCCAAAGTAAAACCCGATCCTGAACCCAAACCCGATTCCTAAACCTAAACCTTAACCTATTCTCAAATCCCTAAACCTATAACCTATAACCTACCTATAACCTTAACCTAAAACCTAAACCTTAACCTATTCTCAAATCCCTAAACCTCAACCTACACCTAATCCCATTTTCAACTACCTAACCAAAACCTAAACCTAAACTTGAAAACCCAAAGCAAAACCCAATCCCGAATCCAAACTCGATTTCCTAAACCTAAACCTTAACCTATTCTCAAATCCCTAAACCTATAACCTATAACCTACCTATAACCTTAACCTAAAACCTAAATCTCAACCTCTTCTCAAATCCCTAAGCCTAAACCTACACCTAATCCTATTCTCAACTACCAAACCTAAACCTAAACCTAAACTTGAAAACCCAAAGCAAAACCCCATCCCGAACCCAAACCCGATTTCCTAAACCTAAACCTTAACCTATTCTCAAATCCCTAAACCTATATCCTATAACCTACCTATATCCTTAACCTAAAACTTAAACCTTAACCTATTCTCAAATCCCTAAACCTAAACCTACGCCTAATCCTATTCTCAACTACCTAACCTAAAACTAAACCTAAACTTGAAAACCTATAGTAGAACCCGATCTCGAACCCAAACCCGATTTCCTAAACCTAAATCTTAACCTATTCTCAAATCCATAAACCTATAACCTATAACCTACCCATAACCTTTACCTAAAACCTAAACCTTAACTTATTCTCAAATCCCTAAACCTAAACCTACACCTAATCCTATTCTTAACTACCTAACCTACACCTAAACCTAAACTTGAAAACCCAAAGCAAAACCCGATCCCGAACCCAAACCCGATTTCCAAAACCAAAACCTTGACCTATTGTCAAATCCCTAAACCTATACCCTAAAACCTACCTATAACCTTAACCTAAAACCTAAACCTTAGCCTATTCTCACATCCCTAAACCTAAACCTACACCTAATCCTATTCTCAACTACCTAACGTAAACCTAAACCTAAACTTAAAAATCCAAAGCAAAACCCGATCCCAAACCGAAACCCGATTTCCTAAACCTAAACCTTAACCTATTATCAAATCCCTAATCATATAACCTATAACCTTCCTATAACCTTAACCTAAAACCTAAACCTTAACCTATTCTCAAATCCCTAAACCTAAACCTACACCTAATCCTATTCTCAACTACCTAACCTATACCTAAACCTACACTTTAAAACCCAAACCAAAACCCGATCCCAAACCCAAACCTAATTTCTTAAACCTAAATCTTAACCTATTCTCAAATCCCTAGACCTATAGCCTATAACCTACCTATAACCTTAACCTAAAACCTAAACCATAGCCTATTCTCAAATCCCTAAACCTAAACCTACACCTAATCCTATTCTCAACTACCTAACCTAAACCTAAAATTAAACTTAAAAACCCAAAGCAAAACCCGATCCCGAACCCAAACCCGATTCCTAAAGCTAAACCTTAACCTATTCTCAAATCCCTAAACCTATTACCTATAACCTACCTATAACCTTAACCTAAAACCTAAACCTTAACCTATTCTCAAATCCCTAAACCTAAACCTACACCTAATCCTATTCTGAACTACCTAACCTAAACATAAACCTAAACTTGAAAACCCAAAGCAAAACCCGATCCCGAACCCAAACCCGATTTCCTAAACCTAAACCTTAACCTTAACCTATTCTCAAATCCCTAAACCTATAACCTATAACCTACCTATAACCTTAACCTAAAACCTAAATCTCAACCTCTTCTCAAATCCCTAAGCCTAAACCTACACCTAATCCTATTCTCAACTACCAAACCTAAACCTAAACCTAAACTGAAAACCCAAAGCAAAACCCGATCCTGAACCCAAACCTGATTTCCTAAACCTAAACCTTAACCTATTCTCAAATCCATAAACCTGTAACCTATAACCTACCTATAACCTTAACCTAAAACTTAATCCTTAACCTATTCTCAAATCCCTAAACCTACACCTACACCTAATCCTATTCTCAACTACCTAACCTAAACCTAAACCTAAAATTGAAAACCTAAAGTAGAACCCGATCCCGAACCCAAACCCGATTTCCAAAACCTAAACCTTAACCTATTCTCAAATCCATAAACCTATAACCTATAACCTACCTATAACCTTAACCTAAAACCTAAACCTTATCCTATTCTCAAATCCCTAAACCTAAACCTACACCTAATCCTATTCTCAACTACCTAACCTAAACCTAAACCTAAACTTAAAAAGCCAAAGCAAAACCCGATCCCGAACCCAAACCCGATTCTTAAACCTAAACCTTAACCTATTCTCAAATCCCTAAACCTATAACCTATAACCTACCTATAACCTTAACCTAAAACCTAAACCTTATCATATTCTCAAATCCCTATACCTAAATCTACACCTAATCCTATTCTCAACTACCTAACCTAAACCTAAACCTACACTTTAAAACCCAAAGCAAAACCCGATCCCGAACCCAAACCTGATTTCTTAAACCTAAACCTTAACCTATTCTCAAATCCCTAGACCTATAGCCTATAACCTACCTATAACCTTAACCTAAAACCTAAACCTTATCCTATTCTCAAATCCCTAAACCTAAACCTACACCTAATCCTATTCTCAACTACCTAACCTAAACCTAAACCTAAACTTAAAAAGCCAAAGCAAAACCCGATCCCGAACCCAAACCCGATTCTTAAACCTAAACCTTAACCTATTCTCAAATCCCTAAACCTATAACCTATAACCTACCTATAACCTTAACCTAAAACCTAAACCTTAACCTATTCTCAAATCCCTAAACCTCAACCTACACCTAATCCCATTTTCAACTACCTAACCTAAACCTAAACCTAAACTTAAAAACCCAAAGCAAAACCCAATCCCGAATCCAAACCCGATTTCCTAAACCAAAACCTTAACCTATTCTCAAATCCCTAAACCTATAACCTATAACCTACCTATAACCTTAACCTAAAACCTAAATCTCAACCTATTCTCAAATCCCTAAGCCTAAACCTACACCTAATCCTATTCTCAACTACCAAACCTAAACCTAAACCTAAACTTGAAAACCTAAAGCACAACCCCATCCCGAACCGAAACCCGATTTCCTAAACCTAAACCTTAACCTATTCTCAAATCCCTAAACCTGTAACCTATAACCTACCTATAACCTTAACCTAAAACTTAAACCTTAACCTATTCTCAAATCCCTAAACCTAAACCTACACCTAATCCTATTCTCAACTACCTAACCTAAACCTAAACCTACACTTTAAAACCCAAAGAAAAACCCGATCTCGAACCCAAACCCGATTTCTTAAACCTAAATCTTAACCTATTCTCAAATCCCTAGACCTATAGCCTATAACCTACCTATAACCTTAACCTAAAACCTAAACCATAGCCTATTCTCAAATCCCTAAACCTAAACCTACACCTAATCCTATTCTCAACTACCTAACCTAAACCTAAACTTAAGCTTAAAAACCCTAAGCAAAATTGGATCCCGAACCCAAACCCGATTCCTAAACCTAAACCTTAACCTATTCTCAAATCCCTAAACCTATAACCTATAACCTACCTATAACCTTAACCTAAAACCTAAACCTTAACCTATTCTCAAATCCCTAAACCTAAACCTACACCTAATCCCATTTTCAACTACCTAACCTAAGCCTAAACCTAAACTTGAAAACCCAAAGCAAAACCCAATTCCGAATCCAAACCCGATTTCCTAAACCTAAACCTTAACCTATTCTCAAATCCCTAAACCTATAACTTATAACCTACCTATAACCTTAACCTAAAACCTAAATCTCAACCTATTCTCAAATTCCTAAGCCTAAACCTACACCTAATCCTATTCTCAACTACCAAACCTAAACCTAAACCTAAACTTGAAAAGCCAAAGCAAAACCCCATCCCGAACCCACTCCCGAGTTCCAAAACATCACTTATGAAACATAAATGTATATGATTGAATGTTGTCTGTGTTAATGCATTAAACATGTGTAGGATTAATCCAAAACATCATATCATACTCTAGAGACCGTTAAATTAGCAAGCGGAAGACTGTGATAGTATGTATAACATATATAAACTGTTGTATGTCTCCAGAGTGTGAACATGTTACCAGGTTATATACATACATGTATACTCCAAAAGTAGACAAAACTAATATACATGAGTGCGCTAAAATATAAAATGACAAGTGTCAAGGCATCTAATCAACCTCCCTGTAATCCCGTCAATCAGAACACGCATAAAGGAAAGATCCTCCTCATCATCATCAAGTCCAGCTCCGCCTCGCAGGCCGCGCCATCATCTGCAATCACAATAGGGACTGGTGGGTATCCGAAAACACCGTCCCGTAACGTGGAAGTGAGTGATCAACTTAGTGGGATAAGAGAACAGAGATTAGCATGTTATCAAATCAATCATGCGATAATAGTAAAGAAGTAAATCAAACAATCCTAATACTGTTGTTAATGCAATATGACATGACATGATGGATGCCCTCACCGACGGTTTCTCTCATACAGCACCATCTTACGACCGCAGCATGCAATCGTCCCTCAAGTGCTCCACATCTTCCAAGCACATGCAATGTAATGGTGATATGATTTTTGAGTTATTATTAGTCCAATCAAACAACAGGATTGGGAAACTAAGGTACTTCCCTTATATCAATCCCAACACAGATCCTATTTAGGGTCGTCACTCCTAGTAATCTCATACGATGTATATTTTGTAGGTCGCTGCAAGGGCTGTCAGGGCTGTTGCTCTCACTCGTTGCACCGCTCCCCCATCACCTTATCAATACAGGCCTACTGTACTCTCACTGCTACAGAAGGGTCGTCGCCTCCCGTAGACTCAGAATACGCTCGCGGTCACTACAAAGGGCTGCCAGGGCCGTTGCTCGTACTCATTGTACCGCTCCCCCATCACCTTATCAATGTAGGCCGATAGTAAGAATATAGTGTCCCATACCACCATAATCTGCTCACGAGTCATAGGTGTTCACTGGTCACTACGGGTAGGTTTGTGGCCCCAGCGTAGGCCGACAGCTCGACCACGGTGTCTCATACCACCATGCCCGGCTCATGAGTCTTCGTGGAATAAGGTACCATGGTTGACAGGGTTTACAATGGTAAGTTCGGTACCCTAGGTTCAAGCAGTTATGACTCATACAGGGTGAACATACAACGGCCAGTCGGGTTACTTGACGGGCTTGACCAGCACGAGCGCATCTCAAGTCGAACGACATGAAGTGCGTAAAATACCTTGTGTGGCCTAACCACTGCCGCCAACTCCAAAACACGGCTCGCGTTCATCGACGCATCGTTCGTGGCAAAGATAAGCCAACCACGAATTTACTCGATTACCGACTGTCTGGACTAGGTATAGTCTCAAACAATTATGAATTCACATCAGCCATCAGGTAAGAGTAATGGAAATGAAATACAACTATGTGAGCATGTTAACACATGTTATAACATACAACTTAAGTAAATCTTCCAACGCAAGCATTTCATACATGTAATGAAATCATGCATATAGCTAACATGTAGGAAACCATTTACATCAGCATATAAATTAAGAAATCAATCTCAAACTAATTCATAACACCATTTAATTCAATACATATTAATATAAGCATTTATACAAACACTTAAACTACACACTTAAGTCTACATATAGTATGTCGACTCAAAGTGCGCATTTAGGCGAATCTCTTCGCCGAACTAATTATGCACGCATTCCTAGTATCCTAATGTGACAAGAAGCCATGTAAATCACATCAGCAAATTATGAATGAAAACAGTACTTCGTACAAATGACTAGAATTCCCTAAATCTCATATTCTTTGCCGGTTTACGAAACAGGAAACGGACAGCATGTTGTACATGTCAAACGGCATTACCGTCGATAATCTACTATTAAACGACATTGAAAGCGTTGGAAATAGTCAATCAAAGCGTCTAAAATTTGTACCTTTTCTCCTAGAAGCGTATCAATTCGAACGGAGCGTATACGCTTCGTCTGCGGCGAATAGACAACCTAATACACAAGAATCATAAGCTACTTCGCTATGGAAACTAGGGAACTTCAAATCAGCAACTATTAGGGATGTTTTCTTACCTAGAAATGCGGTGAAATCATCGGCAAAGTGATTGGAGTGTGTTGCTTAAACACGTGTAGCAGGTAGCAACAGCAGCAGGAAATTCTCTCCCACCTTCTCTCACAATCTCTCACCTTTTCTCTCACTCAACCTAGGGATTTTTCCAAATTCGGATGGGAGAGATATGAGAGGGTTTCAATCCCTTTTATAAGCCCAAACATGCCCAAAACAGGCTTGGGAATAAAGTTTACTTGATACCTAACCAAATCAGGGCTGTTTCAGTCCAAAAGGGCATTTCTGGTGGTCCCCTGGCCGAACGTGATCGGACTTAAGCTCATACTCATCGGATGTCACTCACATACCATTTTCAGACCAGCAGTGTTCGTAGATCGCACGTGGCGATCCAGTTTTAGTTCAGCGGTCACCGTATAAAGATCAGGCCTACAAGTCTCATGACATGAAATAGAAATTTTTCCTGATCCGAGGGTGTAATTTGGCTGAATTCTGACGGTCATAATGCTTAATACTGACGCGTCAAGTCGTGTGCCAGATTTGAATTTCAAATTCCAATTTTAACCCTATTCTCACTCTCTTCACTCCAAGCTCAATGAAATAGCCTGTGAATGTCGGTTGGACTTGATTTTCGAAATGATTGTCAGGTCCAGCTAGGCGGTTATAACGGTCTAAGAATGTAGGCATCGGACTTTCGACACGCGGTCTAGATCCAATACAAAGTTTCAAAGACGTTCAGAGAACAAACCGGTTTAGAGTTTGATCCGAGGTTTTAGAGTATCATGGCACCATTGATTCTACAAGTTTTGGGTCTTGTAGAACGTATTTAAAGTGATCAGGGACTATTTTCCAGCTACTCTAGCATTGCGCTAACTAACTTATGCTTAGTTTCTAAAGGAATTAATCCTAAGTGGTTTCTTTAGCTATGGAATTGGGTTCTGAACGGTTACGAAGGTGTTTTGGTTGAACCATTGCCTAAGGACGTCTAATCCCAGGTTGGCCAAAATCTGGGGTGTTACAAACCAAAACCTAAAACCTAAACCTTAACCTATTCTCAAATCCCAAAACCTAAACCTACACATAATCTTATTCTCAACTACCTAACCTAAACTTCAAAACCAAAAACAAAACCCGATCCCGAACCCAAAATCGATTTCCTAAACCTAAACATTAACCTATTCTCAAATCCCTAAACCTGTAACCTATAACCTACCTATAACCTTAACCTAAAACCTAAACCCAAACCTGATTTCTTAAATCTAAACCTTAACCTATTCTCAAATCCCTAAACCTAAAACCTATAACCTACCTATAACCATAACCTAAAACTTAAACCTTAACCTATTCTCAAATCCCTAAACCTAAACCTACACCTAATCCTATTCTCAACCACCAAACCTAAACCAAAACCTAAAATTGAAAACCCAAAGCAAAACCCGATCCCGAACCCAAACCCGATTTCCTAAACCTAAACATTAACCTATTCTCAAATTCCTAAACCTGTAACCTATAACCTACCTATAATCTTAACCTAAAACCTAAACCTTAACCCATTCTCAAATCCCTAAACCTAAACCTACACCTAATCCTATTCTCAACTACCTAACCTAAACCTAAACCTAAACTTGAAAACCCAAAGTAAAACCCGATCCGGAACCCAAACCCGATTTCCTAAACCTAAACCTTAACCAATTCTCAAATCCATAAACCTATAACCTATAACCTACTATAACCTTAGCCTAAAACCTAAACCTTAACCTATTCACAAATCCCTAAACCTAAACCTACACCTACTCCTATTCTCAACTACCTAACCTAAACCTAAACCTAAACTTTAAAACCCAAAGAAAAACCTGATCCCGAATCCAAACCCAATTTCCTATACCTAAACCCTAACCTATTCTCAAATCCCTAAACCTATAACCTATAACCTACCTATAACCTTAACCTAAAACCTTAATTCAACCTATTCTCAAATCCCAAAACCTAAACCTACACCTAATCCTATTCTCAACTACCTAACCTAAACCTAAACCTACACTTTCAAACCCAAAGAAAAACCCCATCCCGAACCCAAACCCGATTTCTTAAACCTAAATCTTAACCTATTCTCAAATCCCTAGACCTATAGCCTATAACCTACCTATAACCTTAACCTACCTAATCCTATCCTCAACTACCTAACCTAAACCTAAACCTAAACTTGAAAACCCAAATCAAAACCCGATCCCGAACCGAAACCCGATTTCCTAAACCTAAACCTTAACCAATTCTCAAATCCCTAAACCTATAACCTATAACCTTAACCTAAAACCTAAATGTGTTCACAAATCCCAAAACCTAAACCTACACCTAATCCTATTCTCAACTACCTAACCTAAACCTGAACTTACATTGGAAAACCCAAAGCAACACCTGAACCCGAACCCAAAACCTTAACCTAAACCTAAACCTTAACCTATTCTCAAATACCAAAACCTATAGCCTATAACCTTAACCTAAATCCTAAACCCTAACCAATTCTCAAATCCATAAACCTAAACCTACACCTAATCCTATTCTCAACTACCTAACCTAAACCTAAACCTAAACTTGAAAA